>LR990861.1:13475132-16324759 GCA_905163395.2 Endotricha flammealis | reverse complement strand
AATGATTAAAAACGCGACAGTGCGAGTCGGACTCGCCATGAAGGGTTCCGTAGCAGCATTTCGGTATAAATTAGACGTATTAAAAAAAACTATGACTAGATTCGTTCAACCAATTATCGTTGGAGTTTGTATGGTATTGTACATCATATATATAGTTTATCAATCTCTATTTAGAAGTTACAGGGGGGGGGGGGGGACACTCATTTATCACTTTGGTAGAGTCTCTCGCGCAAACTATTCAGTTAGAAAAAATGTTATTAAAACCGCCGCAGAGTTACCACCATCTCTATCCAAGTCAATGTCAGACCTAACAGATAGATCGTTATTCGTACCAGACTCCGATGATCACCTTATACAATATCATATTAGTATGAACTTCGTCCACATGATCTTGTCCACGACCTAATTGAAAGGATTATCTGTCAAAGAGCTGTCAACCTAACTGACTCAAGGACTGTCAAGGAGGATAGAATGGCTACTTCGGGGTGAAATCGTCATGTAGGAAGGTGCTGCCAGAGCTAATGAACTAAAATTCTACTATATACCTTATACATAGATGTATACGCTACCCTTATTTCTGAATATATTCTTGTTAGCGCCCAAAGACATCCCCAACCGACGGAATATATAAAATTTTGAGTATTAAGTATCCAATTTGTATTTATTTACATTTAAGTAACAAATAACTAATAAATAAATACGTCAATGGTATCAATGGTCCGCGGTCCATCAGACGCATGTGAAGTTGGAAAATGGCCACGCTTTTTTAATTTTTCACCGCAGCCCCAATGTCGCTGTGCCTATGAAATTGACGGTAATATCTATCAAACTATCTAAATTGGCTACTTGGTGCGAATTGTTTATATAATTTAATATTATAAGAAACTAATCAAATAATAAGGAAGTAAGAAAAAGACCACACAAATGTATTGTTGTAACATTTATATAAATTACATTATTGTTATAAAAAAAAATTATGATGTGATATGATATTCATCAATAATGTTATGCTACATAACAATAGTAGTAAATATTAAATTATAGAAATTAATATATTTATATCTCATAATCCTCTACTAATTCCTAAAAAAGACCAATTTCTCCCTCGATAAATTGGCTTTTTCTATTGAGTCAGCACAACGCCTGCGTGCTGCATCTTATTTCAACGCCGGTTCACATCACCACTGAATTCATATCACCACCCACGTCTCCGTCTGTCACGCGTTGTTCTGCGTCTTGGAGTTAGATGCTGAGGCGTAGCTGCTACGGTCGCAGATGGAAAATGATGAGGCGTAATTTATTAAATTCGTAAAACACGATTCACTTCACAAGATGACTTGACACTTGTGTTGTGTCAGTCCGATCCGACAGGGTGCGTTTTGAACGTGTAATATTTAATTTTCGTTAAATTCTTTTTTTACGAAAGTAAAGAAAGTATACCCCGTTAATCTGTCTATCTATAATCTATAAAAAATGTGTGTTTTCGTTTGAATATAGATCAATTTACATCTTAAACAATTTAAAATAGATAAATAATAAAAGTAAGTCGTTTTAAAAAACCGGTTATGACCAAAAAGAATAATGGTTGTTTGAACGCACCGCTGCAACTAATCAGCGACAATTTTCATTTGCTCATCCGACGAAATGAGATCCTGTTTATGAGAGATGGTGGTACGAAATAATGCGATTACGTTTAGGTACCTAAACGGAACCAATTCAAAACGTGAGTAGTTAGGTAAAAGATGATGATAACCCCCCTGGAAGAAATTGCATAGCAATAAGGCCGCCTATTGCATTCTCTTTTTATAGTTACTCAGTTTTATGTAATTTATTGGTGCAATAAACAGTTTGTATTGTATTGTAGAATTTTCATCTTATTGGCAAGTTCGTTTTACTTTCAAGTTTATCGTTAATATAATATCATTTTCGAAGAAATTATTGCTGACATAATATT
The DNA here is from genome assembly GCA_905163395.2 of Endotricha flammealis. Lineage (NCBI taxonomy): Eukaryota > Metazoa > Arthropoda > Insecta > Lepidoptera > Pyralidae > Endotricha > Endotricha flammealis. The sequence goes on along the minus strand of LR990861.1, from coordinate 16,322,805 downwards.
TATGAATTTTTGTGATATATGTATATTCTTTATTTTTTTAATGGAATTATTAATTATTATAAATATATTTATATGCCTGACTTCAGGCAAATGTATTGGAACGTTTTGAAAAATGTAACATCTACTAGCCTACATTTAGCAAATAAATGAATTTTATTAAAGTTAACGATTGGTGTATTTGCAACAAGGCGGCCTTATTGCTGAAAGCAAAGCTGGAGGTTGTTTAGAGAAACAACAAGAAGAAGTAAAATAAAATAAATAAAATCATTTATTTTGCAAGTACAAGTTACAGGAAATACTTTCGCACGTCAAAATTTTTTTTTTATCCTACCCGCACTTCGACGTGAATGGCCTGTTGAGAAGAAGTGCCGCAAGAAACTCAACAAACAGCCTTTTTTGAAAGCCAAACAGACGGACAAAATTTTACGAAATTCTTGTTCTATAGCTTATTCTTCATCGCCCTAAACAATTTTTTTGGAAATATATTCAATGTACAGACAAACTTTTTTTACACTTTTATTATATTATAGATAGATAAATCACCGAGGTCCCAGTTAATGGCGCATACGCTTTTAGCAATATGGCTAACCTGGTGTCAGGCAGGACCAGCTAGGTTACTCTGCATAGCAATCGCAATTTTAATTTCAATCCTGAATAATTTAAAATGCAAAATTAATAGCAAATCCTAATTCGTATCCTTGAAATTTTATACTTCACTAACTATTTGGTTACCATACAATCCGATTTCATTTAGTTTAGTATTTAGTTAGCACTAGCCTAGCTGTAAAAAGTACCTAAAAGTAACAACTCAAGGACTATCGAGCGGAATTATCTTCAAGAGTAAGGGGGCTAATAAGGGGGTAAAAGCCATATTGCTGAAAGCGTACGAAATAAACAAAAACAGCTCTTAACTTTAAAGATAGATAGATTTTCGTAGATAGAATATTATATTTTATTTGCAAAACATAGACCGTAAACATTACAATGTAGAATACAGACAAACATAATACTGTGAACACAAAATAGCTTACAAACAGCTGGTGTATTAGCAACAAGGATTTAAAGATTTTGCCTAAAGAATTAGGAAAGATTTATAGAAAGAACCTGAGGGTTATCTTCATTATCTAAGATTACTAGTCTATTATAATAGTGTAGTGTAAAAAATAACTTTTTTGAAATATGTCTCCGTGACAAGGAGCATGCGCGCCCTGTCTCGACGTTATAAATTACCTAACAGTGTTGCCAGGTAGCGGAAAACTCCCAAAAATATGGGAAAAGTAGTTTTTTTTAACGAGTTTCGTAGTTAACTAATTATGGGCGCTAAAGATTTTGTAAAACTTTTGAAATGATTTTTTTCCACTTTTAGTTTTGTTTCCATCATGCTGTAATATATTACAATATATTATGGATAATAAAATGACAAAATATGGGCCTATAAAAAAAATACTTCTTTATAATTTTCAGTTTTTTAAAGTGTTCATTTAAGACCTTTAAAAGCGCTAAGAACTTGTATGATCATTCATACGATTGAAAAAAGCTAGTCTTGTCTAGGAAGCTATACTAGCTTGTTTTAGCTTTGTAGATCATTAAGTTATAGTGATTTTATTTATAATAAGTGGAATTTAGATAAATCGTCTATGAATTGTAAGTAGCGTTCGAGAGTATTACATTTATAGGCAATAAAAAAAAATATGAATAATTTTTTTTTTTATATATTATAATGATGTGAATTTCTTAATCCGTAACTTTTTACTTTCCTAAAAACACAATTAATTGAAATGATTACTGCTGGCTGTCACTGTCAAACTAAAGAAAGAAATGGATAGCACATTAAGTCTCAAGCTACCTAATGTGAAATTAAAATTAGAATGCGTTTCAGAAGGCCGTAGACGTATTTATTACTCAAATCCAAACACTTCAAAATTAAAAGCAATTTATATTACATTGTTAGCATAAAATAATTTAAAACGTTTTTGTATTCAGTACGTATTTATTCTGGGAACATAAAAATTGTCACTCGTTTTATTGATTTTGTTATTTTGTTACAAATAAAGAATTTTATTTTTTTTGAAATACGGGTAAAAATTACGGGAGTTTTAAAATTAACTGGCAAGACCAACCCCCATCGTATCTTATCACTGACATTTCCCCCAGTGCTAACCGCGCGTCGTTGGGGGTAGGTCGTTCGCTCCCTTTCAATTCCTGAACACGTGTCGAATACAAAAACAAACAAAAGTGTATTCTGTGTATATGGATATAAAGTTTACAATAGTTCTGTGCTAATATGTGAGTGGTTGATATTTTGAAAATGGTTGTGTTGGTACTATTGAGTGTTCTTGTCGGTAAGTTGAACTTTGTTATTAACCTAGGTCAGTTAACGGACGGGTCAATTTATGCTAAATAACATATTTAAAATAAAAAAAAATCTTTATTTCTTCTCAAACAGTATAACTTAAACTTAGAAATAAAAAATAATTATCAATTATAATTTACACTTGGGGTTGTGAGAAGCTGGTGCCTGAGTTAGGCTTCAAGAGCCCGAGGTCAAAAATGGTGGTAGTTTATTTAAAATAATTTTATTATGTATATAAGTTGTATATGCTCAGAAAGCCTGTGAAGGCATAGTCTCTAAATAAATGAATTGAGTTTGAGTTGAGAAATATGAAACTATTTTAGTACCTACCTACTAACAAAGTCTACATTTTTCCTTATACGATTTTTAAACTTGGTACTATTAAAAAAATATAAATTCTACACAATTTACACAGCTCTACCTGATCCCAAAGTAACCTGCTAACCTGCTTGTGTTATGGGCACCGGACACCGATATATATATTTTTTCTTTCGTTTGGCAATCGGACTTCAGACGATTTCATTGTGCCATCTTCAAGTTATACTTGTGTACGTAAATTCATAGCAGAGTATTCATGCTATCACGACTCAGTATACGGTCTCTGAGTCAAGACGCCCCGAGGAAAGGTGATAGCATTTCTTCAGAAAAGGCAGATTTTGAAGTCAACACGATAATGCATGTCTTATAAAAGTTCCTGGTCTTGCAATCACTATGTACTTTAACCAATGTTTGCTTCACATTACACAATAAATACTATGAATCAAACGCTGAAACACACAGAAATAAAATTTCTAATCACGAGTTGCACGCTGTCGTAGTTGGACGCCAAAAATCTTCGATATATTATTTTAATGATACCTACATAGAAAACACCCAGGTTCGAACAAACACAGATCACGTAAATGTTTCCCCTAGCGGAAGTAGAACCCGCACCCTCTAGTATCGGAGGTATGATCACTACCAACCAACGCACCACCGGGATGTCAATAAAGCATATTCTATCATTAATCTGTCAATCACTACATAATCCTAATTATCCTAACTAATATTATAAATGAGAAAGTGAGTTCGTTTGTTTGTTATTCCTTCACGGTTCGACAAATCAGCCGATCATTATGAAAATTTGTATAATTATATATTGTCAGTGGTACGGAGCCCAACATAGGCTACTTTTTATCCCGTGAAAGTATGTCATTTCAATACAATGAAAATATTTCTACTATAGAGGGCGCATACCAATACACGTATGCGCCCTCTATAGTAGAAATATTTTCATTGTATTGAAATGACATACTTTCACGGGATAAAAAGTAGCCTATGGTTAATTTTGTTGTTAAAATTGAAAAAAAAAAGATAACTTATCTGTTGGACAAAAAGGCCATAACCGGTTTTCCTTCGCCATTTTTTTTTGTACCGTTGGTCATTTTTCTTTGTTTCCGAAATTATGATAGTTTATAGAGTAGCTTATTTATTTAATATTTAATACAGAACAATAATATGTAATACTCTCATAGTAAATGACTTGTCTAAGTGCCCGCGAGGTCCTACAGAATAAGTATTTTTGACAATTCCTGTTGTCTGTCCCTGTGTATACTTCGATCATTAAAACTGCGCAACGTATTTTGATGATTTTTTCCAGTAAGAAGTTTTATATGTATAATACATACAAGAACTTTTAGAAATTCCCACGGGAAAGCGGGATAAACGCAAACGAAGTTGCTCGGGTTTCACTAGTAAAGGATCCTATCATCAGAGTAAAATAATAAAAAAAAAAATTTTTTGCTAGTAAGTAGATTTACAAGGAATAATTTTTTGCACGTTACATTTTTTTTAACCCTTCTAGCACTTTGACGTATATGGCCTGTTGAGAAGAAGATTATCTATTTATCTATTTTGAGTAGATAGATATACATTTTATTAAGGTTCTACCCCCCTCTCCCTCTCTGTGTACCAACAATTTATTGTCCGCCCCATTAGAGGGGTAGTCGGGGTCCATGGTTGTATTGTCGCGGTTGGATTGCCCTGCGTAATTGATGGTTCCCTGGTTAATTTAAGCCGCATATTGTCTATTGTTTAATATTTTGTTAAGTTGTACTTCTTTGGAAATCTCACTGATTTATTAATACCAGTTTAAACCAACGCCTCCTAGGAATAACCTTACGTCATCAAATGACATACAAATTGTTCCAGTTATATTTATTTTATTTTATTAGGAAAACAGAACAAAATATTCATTAGTTTTAATTTAGGTGTACTCAATTACATTGTTTTAAAATGTTATTACATAGCTAATATAATATTTGCACGCCCTTTTGAGGGTAGAAGTGAGATCTCTTTTTATGTAACACCTTAATGTACCTTATTTTGCAAATAAATTATCTTAGAGGCTACATCGGAGAAGTTTTCTTAAATCCCATTAAAATTTTTATTCCATATTAGGTCTTTATTTTGTTAGTGACAGCCATAATAAGGTGTCACCTATAAAAATGGTTTTGAGCAATTTCGACTTTTTGGTAAATATACTCAATCTTCTAACTTTGTCTGTTCCTATATTACATAAGTTACCTATATAAAAATGACTTTATGTTTATTAAATGTTGTGGTTGTAGTCGAAAACCTCTCTAACAAATAAATAAAATTAAAATAAATATCATGAATTCGATACGTTTATTCAGGCAAAAGAAGAAAACACAACATTTACCTACATCTGTTACAAAGTAAAATTTTTCTTTTATGGAATTATCCCCGGCAATATATCAAAACAAAAATATGGAATTCAAATAACAGATACAAGTATTATAAAAAGGATCAAAGCAATATTTTCAATTTCCGCCCAATGACAATCTTATAACAATAAAGCGAGTATCGGCCGCAGGTATTAATCGTAATAGATGCTATTTTGTGAGCGTTATGTTAGTTATTTTAGTTTTTACAATGTTATAAGTACAGGCCGGGTTTTAACGGGATTAAAAAGGTATACGAAAGGAAGGGACTGAAAAAAATACTTGGAGTTGTAGAATATTCAACTTCCGTTTAACAATTCTCTTAAACTTTTTGCTCTTCACATCCCTATACAATACATTTTTTTTTGCACCTAAATAAAATATAATAATACAATAATACATAGTGGTAGGAAATGTACAACAGGCGGCGGTACCTATCAGAGTCACCCACAATAGTATTATCTCCAAAAAGAGAGTGCGTGTTCATCTACTAGATAGTTTATAAATACATTAGGACCTTGTATAACATGGTTGACATGTTCACTCATAAGATAGTTATGCCGCTGACTGTACAAATACCAGCGTCATCTATTTGAATTTACGTCTGTGGCACCGAGCAAACACAACGTAATTATTATTATATTTCCCGATCCGCGAACCGTAAACGCTGAGTGAATCGGTTTTCGCTCCAATGAAATGAGAAATAGCCATATTTCGCTAGAGTCTAGCGGATCGGACATTGCTAAGACATATCCCAGTTTTTCTTGCACGATTGGTTAATATAATAAAGGAGCTTTTATATGATGAAAGCTTTAAAAATTCTCAATGAATTGGAAAGTGCCTGTGCTTTTCCTTCGGTAATAGACAGGTCCGGAAGCCCAAGTCCTGTATCCCTTTTCTGTTTATTTACCAACAATTAGCCTTTTTATTGCCATGCACATACTCTGCTCCTGCGGACCACTCATGTACAAAAGAAGTAAGTAGGTATATATGTTACGCTCAAAGACCGAAAACGCTCAGTGAGCGGAAAAATAGCTCACAACGCGAAATCGTAAGAAAAATTCGTTCGGTGTTATGATCACAAGATAACCCTAACTTAACCAACCAATGTCTGTTGGTATTCAGAAATTTTCTTACGGTTCAATCAACGCGTTGTGAGCTATTTTTTCGCTCACTGAGCGTTTTCGGTCTTTGAGCGTAACATATACACATAGGACAGCATAATTTGCTTCCAGAAGAGATACAACTGTTCTCTACCCAGCACATTTGGAAGCCTTTTTATGCTATGGCAGACTGAATCGTCAAGGAAAGCACTAAAGAAAATAAACTGACTTATTCCATTGGCTCTGTGACCCGAAGTGGATCTTGGCCTCTGAAAGTGGAGAGCATCAGAGTTCTCTGTCCTGCGTGAAGCCTTGCTTCCGTCTCGTGCAGGACAGCCATCACTGCATCCCTCCAGCGATATCTGGGGCGGCCAGGGCGTCTGCCCGACACCTTCCTCAAATTGGCCGACTTGACGCTCGGGCTCTCCTCAATTGTTTCAAGATGACCATGCCGGGGGGGGGGGGGGGGTCAAGATTTCTATACACCAAAGATTATATACCTAACTAAATAGCGATTTAGATAAGTAACAGATACAATAGCCAAAGTTTTATAGTAACATCCCAATCACAGTTCATCTCGGAGGGGAAAATAACGAGTCCAATACAATAGACTTAGTTTCTTGTTTCATTGGATGACAAATAAAAGTTTTACTTCGTAAATACAAAGGAACAACGGTCAGACATTATTTTTTGTAACTAATTGGTTATCTGTACACATTATTATGGTATTTGTTATGTATATACTCAATGTTTGTACATTCGAAAGAGCTTATATTAGGCTTAAACACTTTTATTCAGAGAATAGGTTTTCACAAACACGTTCTCTTGTCAGAGTATACAGTTGTAATAATTCGATTGTATATTTTATTATGGAAAGGAACTTATCAGAGGCTCAAAAGCAACAAAATTAACCACCGCAATGTATGCTCTCTACTGCTCTTAATAGACAGTTTCTGAAACGCATTTTTAAAGTTAATGACACTTAAATTTATAGATGTCTCTGTCAAACTTAAGGAAAAAAATTGCGACTTAATGTGGAACTAAAATTTAAATGCGCTTCAGAAAATAGCTTTAAAAAGCATAATATTCGTAAATTTTAAAATTACCTGCTTTTTTTTGCTTGTCTGTATAATAATGTAGGTTTTACTACGCTATTAAAGACCTTATCTTACAGTTTTTATCCTAAACATAACTTTCTACACACAAAAATAACTAGGTTTAGACTTTGTATACGACCTAATATAACTAAACCAGCTGTTTCCCTATTCATGCTTTGAATGCTGCTAATGTAATGATCAATAAGGTTTCCGGATTTCAGGGAAGTTAACGTTAGAATTCAGATAACATTAAACCATCGCAAATAGAATGAAAACTGAATAGATTGGTTGATTCGAGCAATTTCAATTGCTCCTACTATTTCTAATTAAATTCTCTACGAGTTATAAAACAGTTGCAGGTTTTTCTCTAACATATCAACGAGCTAACTTTTATAAAAAATAATAGGTATTGATTGAGCTAAATGCGGAGTTCAATGGCGTTGTGTGTCGCACTTCCTTACTAATATTATAAATGAGAAAGTGAGTTTGTTTGTTTGTTTATTCCTTCACGGCTTGACTAAGTAGCCGATCATTATGAAAATTTGCACACATATTGTTAGGGTACAGAGCCCAACATAGGCTACTTTTTATCCAGTGAAATTGTGTCTTTCCAATGGGAAAATAATGTTTCTACTATAAAGGGCGCTGTATCGGCCAACAGATGACGCCACAAGTCGCGCTATGGGTTGTTTTGTTGTCAAACGAGATCTATACAGTCATATAATCACATAAGTGAAGCATCGTCGATCCTAGCCAGTGTTTGGATGAGTTTCGTTGTCTCGAGTCCACGCGTGGCCGTAAGTCGGTATTTAAAAAACGTATATCTAAATGAAACGAAATGCTATTTCAATAACTGAAGTAAAATTTTATAAGAATATATCATAAAAATGTTGGTATTCAATAAAATGAAAATATTCCTGAAATAGCATAACGGATGTTGTTTCAGTTTTTCTGAAGTTTTATGAAATTGGGTATTTTTAACCCGTAAAGCGGTGAAAAGGGATATATAAATAATAATTCTTCTCTTGTATCTAATAAATTATTTGATCTATCGATAGAGTGGAAAAGCAATTATTACGAAATGGGCTAGCTCGACCGGTGAAGGTCCAACCTCTCTCAGAATATCGACGTGAAGCAGCAATGCGTTTCGTTCGGTGAGTGAGAGTTCCGGAAGCCCAACTCCTTCCCTATCCCCTCTTTCCCCCTCCTTCTTTCCCTTCCGGTCCTCCTTCCTTTCCTCCAACTTCCTTGGTGGACAACGCATTGGTAGCGCCCCTGGTGGTACTGATGTCCATAGGCGGCGGTGACCGCTTTCCATCAGGTGGCCCGCTTGCTTGTTTGTCTACTGTATGACATAAAAAAATAAAACAGATAGATAAATACATTTTTTGTATGTTTAAATACACAAGTGAACAGAGAGTTGACAATAACAAAAATGCAGTAGAAAAGTGTGTGACTCAGTGATACAAAGAGTCAACAGCTTGAATCTGTCCTAAGACGAATGAGGGAATTATTTGTTCGGCAGCAAATCACTGATTTTCAGCCACCGCCGCCGTGACGCGTGCGGTAATACAGGTTACTAAAAAAGTAAAATAATATACTGTTATATTTTATCGTTTTGTTTACATTTTTAAGTTAATTTTTGAATTCTTTTTTGCTAGCCATGCCTACTCCGTTTATAACTTTGTTACCATAAGGTTGCCTTGAAAAGATTGGTTTGAGCAATAAGGCCGCCTTGTCGCTAAATACACTCTGTAAGCTATTTTGTGTTCACAGTGTTATGTTTGTTTATATTCTAATGTTTATATTCTGTGTGTTGCAAATAAAACATGTTCTATTTATCTATCTAATAAGTAAATAATATCAATAATTGCAATATATCGATAGATTAATCTTGTACAGGTGTTGTGTATTATCCAGCTAATTGTCGACCAATACAAATAGAGGCACTGCTAACATTACGTAACCAGAGCACAGATTAAATCAAGTTAGACGATCGATTTGGGCAATTAAATGGATTTAGATGGCTTTGACATCTTTACTAACAAATATCTCATAAACATGTTTGACAGCCCGGTGATGCGTTGGTAGGACCTTACTTTCGGCACCGGGCACGGGTTCGAGTCCCGTTAGGGGTTAAAAATTTATATGACGGCAGTTGTGGTGGTCTCGAGTCTGGGTGATACGAGACGCGTACTTTTCGGGACAAAAAGTACCCTATGTGTTAATCCAAGGTATCAAGTACCTACACACCAAATATCATATAAATTGGCCTAGCCACTTGAGCGTGAAGAAGTAACAAACATACACACGAATTTTCGCCTTTATAATATTAGTAGGATCTCGTAGTAGAACAAAAAGTACTAAAGATACTGTCGATCTTATCTATTCATATAAAATACTTTATCCTGACTGACTAACGGATGAACGCACAGCATAAACCGCAGATGGCTTTATTTCTGGTGTTGAAGCTATGATAATCTGCATTTTTTTTAAATCACCATTTGTATTTTTATTTATTTATCATCCATCTCTTTGCATGGGGGGGGGGGGATATTAAAATACATTTATCGCACGAGTTAGTTGATCTATGCCGTATCTGGTTTGGTTGGCCACACGCCAACTGCCTACCTTCTGTTTATCACAATGGACATTTAATGTATGCTATGAAACTTTTCGATTGACTCTGACAAAAACATTCTTTTGACGGTCAACACAGGCGACATTTTGTACAGTCGGCCAATGAAAGAAGCTTTCAATACTACATACTCCGCCTATCTTCTTTCTGATTAAATTCGTTGTGAGTTCCAAGACAGTTGTAGTTTTCTCCCCCGGGACGTCAATAAGCTTCATCGCTTATTGTCAATCTGAGATCGCCGTTGTTGATCCTGGCTACACAGGAGACACATCGGTGGGAATGTGTGGTGGGCTTGTTCCGATTACTCGAATTTTTATTTAGCAAAATTAAACATATTAATTCAGAGAGTAGATTATAGTAACATTTTTTTAAATGTAATTTAATCTACTCTACAAACTACTTTCATTTCGGAAAGAAAAGCAAAATGACCACTTGTGAACGAAATGGCGAAAGAAGAGTGAGTTGAGTTGAAAACCAGTTACGTCCTTTTATATCAATATTATTCATAATATATTTACTATGTAACTACAAAGTTGGGTAGTTCATAACCAAGGGGCTACAAAATTTGGTTATGAACTACCCAACTTTGTAGCCCAACTTTGTAAATACCCAACCGAACTTTGTAGTTACATAGTAAATATGGAAGAAGGCTTCCACTTGGATCCACTGCTCGACCCCCCAGTGGATCTTAGGCGACCCTTTTATCCACCTGTGGAACCCCCCCCCCCCCCTAACGATGCTTTCATTATTAGATAGAAATCTTTGTTCTTATATTCTCTACAGTGGTCACCTTTTCATTGTAGATTGTACTACATAAAATAGTAACAAATTACAATATACATATAACGTATATATATATATATATATATATATATATAGCTTATATAGGTCTAGGAATAAAACATCTAGATTCAGGACAAAAGTACGTAGTATGTACTATTATTGATTCTATGACTAAAGTAAACAAAATGATCATCGCACAGTTTTAGCCACGTGTCAGAAAACGATCTTGTAATGAGGTAGCTTATCCTTACAAATCCTATCCTATTACAATCTTGTATTTTTGAATCAAACACCATTCCTGTTTGTCGCCATTTCGATTATCAAACTATGAACACAATTTTAGGTAAAACGGATTTCCTGCTTATAGATTTTTCTTTGTCGACAAGGGTCTGACCGATGGCGGTCTTTGAAAAAGATAGATGACGAAATAAAAATTGAGAGCACGCTTCGTGTTTCTTATGCCATAAAGATGGCAAACAAGTCGACTCATCATGTAATATCAACCCATAATCATCATGCAATGTCACGGGTCTCTCTTCAATCGAAGGGATTTTATTTTAGCAAAAGTTTTTCTATTGATTTTTAGTTTTTTTGTTTTGGACTATGTATTGTGAATTAATAGTTTATTTTTTAGTTACAGTTGGTGTTAGAGCGTACTCTGCCACGCTGCTTCAGTACAGATTGGCAGAGGCCGTTTTCAAGCCACCTGAATGCCACCGACTTTACTTTGCTTAACGTCTGTCATCCATTTACAACAGCCGAGACCGACGGCTTAACGTACCCTCCGAAAAACGGAGAAGGTCGAGATAAAGACACCCATCGAAATACTGGTTAGGGTCAACGATGCTTGATGTACAGCGACGTCAGCGAGCTTCTCGATAGATATCCATATTTATATAGAATTCCAATAAAAGTAATATCATTTGTCATTTTTCTGAACGATCATATTCTGTACAAAATGTAAGTATTATTGAGATGTATTTGACAATAAAGATTTCGATGATAAAGGTTTATTTGAAAGCTACGGAATACAAGTGCCATATAGCAAAATTACTCAAATAAAAAGATGAATAACTACAAATACATTAATATTAGTGTCAAATTCAGATTCAGAGCTCCACTTTTACAGGGTCGGCAATATATTCTATGGTGACTGTTTACCATCAGGCGGGGCCGTATGCTTGTTACCAGTAAGAGTATAAAAAAAATTCAGAGCGAATGACTTCTATTGTTATATCTATTCAGTAGTTTAGTTTAAAGATATCTTTGTTTTATTTAGTTTTAAGATGTCGATAACTTTTTTTCACTGACATCAGATTTCGATGAAACAAAGCCTATAATGTTGCTTAGTGATGAGTTTATCTATTTGTGAAAACCGCGTAAAAATCCCTTTATAGTATCCAAGATTAGCGAGTACGTAGGTACATATATTTTTTTAAACTGTATTTTTTTACACATATTTTTTTTTAATTTTATTAAAAGTAAAGACTCACTGTACCTACTGTTTTATTATATGTATAGATGTTTAGACTACTAGCGTCTCCCCACACATCTGCCTTCCATTCTGTCCATAATTATGAACCATTGATATCCATTATGTCGAACAGATACCCAAAATATTTATCTTTAAAGGTGCTGATAGACTTGAGCATTCCCTTGTAACAGACATCGAGCATTCGCCGTTTTTAAATTTGTCGAACTGAACAACGAGCCGAGCCACGAGCCGAGCCGAGCATAGAGCCAAATATTTCTACTAATCTGAATCTAGAATGCTCGCCAGAACGCTCGATAGAATGCTCGCTAAAATGTTCTCGTAATTTTTCTGTGATGTACACAGATATCACAATACAAGAGATATGGTTTGTGGGCGGGGCACATGACGCCATTTTCTGCACAAATGTGCAGGAACTTGATTGTTCTAAGTCATTCACAAAACAACGCTTCCGCGAACACACGTCCGTAAATGTCAACACAAATGCCGGCTTGTGCTTTAATTACGTGCAAAAATCGCAGTGATACGGTAAATTCAAGTAATAGTGGTGTTACTTATCATAGGTAAGTCATTTATTTAATATTTTTCTATATAAATGACAAATTAACGAAATATTTTTGAGGCATAGAAATCATTAAACAATATACGGCATAGTCGATACTTCCGTTAAAAATATTGTCCATTGCTTGTTTTGGATACGCGTTTTTCAATGTTTTGCGCTATGCACGTACAATGGAATGCAAACGTAACGATAATTACAATGTTGTGAAAATATCGTGGTACCGCCGCTTGTAGCTTCCGCGATCTGTCAAAGTGATAATGGCCGTCGCACAACTCGCACAAGCCATGTAGTGCTGCCAAAAGTAGAATATTTTAGTATCGATAATTTTGTATTTTTAATTTTTGAAAGTATAATAATTTGAAACTTTTACTACAGTGCATTCCTTGTACAGGGTGTCCTAGTCCCATAAGTATTGGATCAAACTCAAGGGGAAAGTAGCTCACGTAAAAACTCATTTGATTAGTTTAAAAAAAATCGCTTGTTATTATGTACTAATTTTTTTAAAGTTCTTTCTTTTAATTGGTTGTATAAAAATTACTATTTTCCAAAAATAAAATAAATAAAAACTAAAAACTTTGGTATTTTTTTTTTCTTTTTTAATTATTTAAAATTAAATAGGTATTATAGTTCATAGTTGTAGTCCGTAATAAATTGTTATTGTAAAATATCGAGAGGCAGTTATCGATAATGCTTGTCGCCCTTTTTCATTAGGTGCCCGTCACTATAATACACTTCTTACATCTGTGTTCGTAATCGAACTGCAAATCACGGGCTTACGATTTGTGTGAGTGTGACTGTCGGAGATTATTCTATGAATGTGTTAAAATGTAACTGTGTGTGTAAGTGGCGACATCGGTTCCGGTACAAAAACTGTCTTATTACATTTCTCTTCTTTCTGTGTTCTGAGGTGATGTAACATTCGCAAGAATGCTCATTACAAGCGAATGCTCAAGTCTATCAGCACCTTTACAATATTAACAAAATTTGATAAAGTATGACACATGAACGAAGTCGGTCGGGTACAAACTGGTAAATGAATAAAAATATCAGTATAGTACCTACCCAACATAGTTATTATGTTAAGAATTTCCACCTTTATATTCCTTTGCCCATGCCAAAGACACTCGCGGAAAACGTGATGTGTCGTTTATTCGATTTTATCGTTCAACGTAAAAATATTCTATAAAAATTTACTGAATGTTAGCATAGGTGCCCTGAAAACTGGAACCAATAGACTGGAATCGTAAGTTTAATTTCAATTGAATAAAATAGTGACAGAATGTAAAAGGAAAGTAAAAATTCGTAGTCTTAGATTTTACCTGAATTACCAAAACTAAAATTCATAATGTATAAACGTATAAAATTTTATTTGGCTATGACTCGCATCGATTGTATCACGCCGTCAATTCGAAATAGTAAAATACTCACAACTTCATTTGCGTATATCTCGCTTTCCCGTGGGAATTTTGAAAAATCCTCTCTTAGCACACCCATATAGACGTCGTAAGGAACCAACATTCCAAATTTGGAATCTCTAGACCCAGCGGTTTGGGCTGTGCGTTGCTAATAGTTAAAGCTATCAGGACTTTGGTATTTTTATATATATAGATCAATACATTTACACAATATAATAAATACTGGGAGTCGTAAGGACTTCATCCTTATCATCATCTCATCTACAAGAATTTCACTGCTGCATATAGGCCTCCCAAACGCTCCGAGCGAAGAAAATGTTACAGTTTTTAGGGTTCTCATTTTGGGCTACATAACAGACAGGGTTTTATAATCGAAAAACGTATTGCTTGCTATTCAAATACATTTTACTGCGTTGTCAAACTTTATTTCTAAGATGCGTACATCCGTCATAAAAGTTAACTTTTTATTGATATCCTTTCACTGTGGGTACGATATTGATACGACATGACAACACCCTCTTCAATTTGATAGATCCCGTTTGGTTCCAAGGCTTTGGTCAGCGTAACGAGGGCATCAATGTATTCATTTTTGTTTTCATTTCTTTAAGCCTTTATAGCCTGTAGGGTATAAGGTATGCGGCTGAGATAAGGTCTGAATATTAAGGCAATAATACTTTTTAATATACTAATATTATCATTATAAATGTGAAAGTGTGTTTGTTTGTTTGTTCTTCCTTCACGTCGAAAGTAATGAACGGATTGATACGTTTTTTTTAATTGGGGATAGTTTAAAGTCTGGAGAGTGACAAAGTCTACTTTTTACCCACGGGATAAAAATATTCCCATGGGAAAAAAATTGTTATTTTTCCCTTGACCACGCGGGCGGAGCCACGGGTAACAGCTAGAATTGTATAATTTAAAAAAGCATAACATACATTAGGGAACTAAACGGTTAAGGCCATGTATATTCTCCTATGAACGTTGTCTGCAAAGTCCAATTTGAGCGCAAACGAAGTCCTGTTGTAAATAGACCGCTGCCAACCGGTCATACTGGAAGCTTATTTATACCACAAAGGTGGCAAACAAGCACACGGCCGGCCTGATGGTAAGCCGTCACCGTAGCAAATAGACGCTTGCAATACCGGGGGTATCACGCGTTGCCAACCCTCGCAACCCCCCCCAAGTGGAGCTCTGGAGACGGTGAGTAAGGACTCACCGTAGAACACAACATGGCCGAGACCAATGCTATTTGGCTACGATCTTCTATAAGGTGTCTAAGGGGTCCTTCCCCAGACGGGCTGCTCCGATTTGAGCGGATTATCCCTTATCCGCTGTGCCCTACCTCTCTCAAAATGGGATATATGGGATGGGATATGGGGGAGGCCTTACGTCTCTGGACTTCGTGTCACAACAGAGTCGAGAGAAAACACAAAATGTCATCATATAAATGTTTGAATATCAAACCCGCGTCTTGTGGTGCCGGAGGTAAAACCAAAACCAACGCACCGCACCAGGCTGTCAAGTATTTATGGTCACGTGAGATATAGAAGACAATGATGGAATTATTATAATATCATGATACATGACAGACATGCTAACGTGTTGCCTGATGGTGCATTTACCGAAACCTTGTGTAGCTATTTTATTGATTTTGTCATATTATAACTAGGTCACAGTGTCACTTTACACCAGGCTATATAGTTTTGAAAAATTCGCGATGCATTTGCCATCGACAGCGGGCGGTAACTGGAAGGAATATTGCCACGTTTTGTCGTGTGAAATGGTTTAAATTCCTTGGGAAATGTGTTTTGTGTTTTGCCATTGAATTTCTGTTTACTATTCGTAACGTAGCTTGACGTGACCTTACAGTTTCCGTCATATCAACCCATAATCATCACAATGCAAGGATACGGATCTTCCTTCAATCGAAGCAGATGAAGCATCTGTCACGCTACTTTAATGCGGATTGGCGACTTACGACCGACTTAGCTCAATGACTGTTTTCCATCGATAACAACCGCGACCGATGGCTTAAAAGCACCCTCCGAAGCACGGGGAAGAACCTTTTTTTTATATCACTAAGGCGGCAAACAAGCATACGGCCCGCCTGATGGTAATCATCACCGTAGCCTATAGACTCTAGCAATACCGTGGGTATCACTCGCGCGTTGCCAACCCTCCCAACCCCCCAAGTGGAGCTCTGAAGACCTTACTCACCGTAGGAATACAACATGGCCGAGACCAATGCTATTTGGCTACGATCTTCTGTAAGTTGGAGGTCCTTCCCCAGACGGGCTGCTCCGATTTGAGCGGATTATGCGCTGTGCCGTACCTCTCTTAAAGTCAAACCTTCCCAGTCAAACTAGAGCATTTATTTTACACACACTTGATAAAGCTCTACCACTTTATAAACTTATTGATCCTGCCTTTACCAAAAGATAGAGCGATGGGAATCTGTGGCTAGTCCCAAATACAATGTATGTGTATTAGGGATCTCATTTTATCTGAACTAAATATACATAAAATACTCTCAAATTTTATCGTCTACCAAATCCGGCTTTCTTGGCTTCCGAACGGAATAAATTTAAACAGATATGTATCTCAAAAATAGGTATATCTATACTACTTTTGTGGTTTCGAGCCAAATCAGTCTTTTGTAAACTTATATTGGCTTTCATTATATTCTTAAATCTATAAATATAAAACGCTTTGTCCTGACTGACTGACTGACTGAGAATCAACGCACAGCCTAAACCGCTCATCGTAAAAATCTGAAACTTGGCAGGTGGACCTATTGGATGCCGTAGGCGTCCGATAAGAAAGGATTTTTCGAAATTCTTACTCTAAAGGCGTAAAAAAGGGAGGCAAAGTTACTATGGGACAACTTGATTCCTTGGTCCAATCTACTTCAAATTTTGCATAAAAATTGTTTAAGAGAATTGATGGAAGACGTGATTCTTATTTTATCGAAATTCTTGAAAAAAATGTATTTTGTGGGTAATTTTCTTGGAGTTGATATCAATACTCATACTCCTTAGTGATTTTGATTTCAATTACATTTCATTTTGACACATCCGTGAAGTGAAGTGTGTCATCTGTCATGTAATATTTTTATAAATTGTGAAATTAAAACAAAATGATTTCATGTCGTCGTACGTAGGTAATTTATTCTGTTTGTGATCTCGGAAAAACAGCTAAAATTCTAAAGCGGACTGAATCATATTCATCGATAATAAGCAGTACCTAAGTAATTAACTCAGGTAATTAGATATTGGTCTGAGATTAGATATTAAATTTTATAATATTTGACAGGGTTCAAGTTAAATTGGTCAATGGTTAAATGGCATATTGATATTGTCTCTTTCTCACATATAGAAAATCTCATTACGTCGACTCGCTCTAATATTTCGTAGTGTTGTTGAGAGATGGTTGTAGGCTGAGGTTGTAGGTTATACAATACCGATATACTTATTACATTTTTTTTACGGAAATGGTTGGAAAACAAGCTCAGGAATATGGATCATTTGATATTAGGTGATTACCGTCGACTATGGAGCACATAGATTCTAGGGTCCCTGACCCGTTGCCGACCTATAACAGGAAACAGGCTATAGCGAGAAATAGTATAAGGACGGAGTTAGATTTTTTTATACCACAAAGGTGGCAAACAAGAATTTCGGATATTTCACTGTCCGAACGAAACGCATTGCTCTGCTACACGTCAATATTCTGTAAAAGGGTGGCACTTCACCGGTCGGGCTAGCCTATTTTTCATAAACGCCCACTCCAAAGATTGTAATGAGAAGTACCTACCTATATAAATAGACAACCGATAAGAAAGGATTTTTTGAAATTCCCACCGGAAAGCGGGATAAACGCAAACGAAGTTGCGCGGGTTTCTCTAGTCTATATATATAAAAGAGAAAATCACTGACTGATTCATCACGACATCTCCGAAACTACAAGTGCCAGGAGTCTCAAATTTTGCATGGGGGTTCCTTTTGGGGCGTAGGTGCTCACTAAGAAAGGATTTTTGGAAATTCATCCCCTAAGGGGGTAAAGCGGGAGTGCAAAGTTAGTATGAAACTTTGCCGTTTTTGAAGTTATTCGTATCAAATAAAATTAAATAATACCTAAATAAATCAATTGTAAACATTTCTGCGCCACCTGATCCGAGTCAGCTATTTAACTTGCTTGTGTTATGGGTACCAGAGAACGTATATATTATTGTAAATATATACTTATAATACATAGAAGACACCCAGAGTCAAGAACAAACATGAATGTTTGCCCTGAGCGGGAATCAAACCGGCGGCGGCGTCCTCCGATGCTGAAAGTATCGCCGCCGCCGAGGCGCGCCGGGCTGTCGTATGATATGAGATAAAAATTGTATATACGGGATGGTTTCGGCGGTATGTGTATGGGATGTTTTGGGGTTGTGTATGGGGTTGTTTCGGGATGTACTTATCCGAATTATTGCCAGGGCTGTGAATTGTCCTCGGTATTAATTCAGACATTTTTGGTGTGAGTCGTTCAAAACCAAAAACAAGTATCTTTTTTAAATGATTGGATTTTTGCTTATTGGCATTAATGATGATGATTGTGATCCTTAAATCTCTGATCAGGGACATAGGGCTCGTAAAAGGTTCCTCCAGGTGGATCGATCTTGAGCGGCGACCTCCATATCGCCCCAGCAAATACCAGCTGATGCAGCCTCTCTCTCAACTTTGTCAACAACTATGACAATGATATGACTGAATAACTTCTTGATAGTTGGGCATGAAAGATGCTGTATTTAAAGGTGCTGATAGATTTGAGCATTCACTTGTAACAGATCGAGCATTCGCCGTTTTTATATTTGCGAAGTGAACAACGAGCCGAGCCAAGCAAAAAATAGAAGATGGTGGCAAACTAATATGTTTCGTAAATCTGTCCTTTCCCAGAATGCTCGCCAGAACGCTCGATAGAATATGCTCGCTAAAATGTTCTGGTAATTTTTCTGTGATGTACCATTCGCAAGAATGCTCATTACAAGTGAATGCTCAAATCTATCAGCACCATTAGAAATCACTTATCGAAATGTATGATATTTGAGGTGATCTTCGTTTTATAATCAATCTCTTTGACAAAAGTAGGTCGTAACTAAAGGGTTTAGAATGAACACGTGGGGTAACAGCCTCAGGGATACAAGGGTAAGTGGAAAATGGTCTCGAATGTGACGAAATTGGGTCAAATGGAGTATATTATGAACCCAGTTAACAATTTAATAATTGCCTAATATATCTGACGACAAATAACTATTTCCGTTACTGGGGTTGAGCGACAGGCGACGTGTCGCTTCTAACTGTCGCTTGTTGTTTAGTGTCAGATATGCATTTAACGATTGTGTTTTAATTAGCTTGTCATACCTTTGGTAAGATAGATAAAATATGATTTATTTGCAATACACACTAAGTATTAGTACAAGAAGCATGGCCAACTTATAGACTAGTTTAATTGCAACAAGGCGGTCTTACTGCTGAAAGCAATCTTTTCAAGGCAACCTTAGGGTTACGAAATTTTATTATGGTACAAAGTTGTGTGCTTTATCGCAATAAAATGATCTGTAATCGATTCATGTCTATTACCACACAGGTGGCAAACAAGCATACGGTCGTCCTGATGGTAAGCCGTCACCGTGCCTATAGACGCTTGCAATACCGGGGGTATCACTCACGCGTTGCCAACCCTCCCAACCCCCCAAGTGGAGCTCAGGAGACCTTTGGAGCTCTGGATAACTAGATAAATAGATTAGTCGGTATTAGACATAAGTTATTAATCAAAGACATATGATAACAGAAGAAATATATTGATATAAGTCATTAGTCAATTAAGTAAAATAGTAACATAGTAACAAAACAGACGGGCTGCTCCGATTTGAGCGGATTATCCGCTGTGCCCTATCTCTCTTAAACATATCGATATAATATTTAAAGTCAGGTGATTAATTAATTATTTTAAACTTATTGACCACAATATTTGGGTACAAAAGTGGGACTTATCGCTTAAAGCATTATCTACCAATCAAAGTTTGGGAAGATTACACGAATGCGGTTTTAAAATAAATGACATACAATAAATAATGGTTGGAGTTTATGTGTCAAGAATAGTGAAATGGATTATAGCTTGTTTTCCCTTCTCTTTCATAAAAAATATAGGTTAAACAGCGTTAAACATTAATCTCTCAGTATTTTGAAGGTGACCGCCGATAATAATTGATGAGCTTGTCAAATCAGAAAGGATGATGTTTTCTTTATGATCAAGTGACACACGAAACGGCAAGTCATCTGCGTAACGAACCATGATACTGTGTATCAATCGATCATTTCCAAAAATTATAAGCATATTATTTGTGATAGTAACGTTTTGGAGTGTGTAAGGCTTATAAATAAATAAATAAAATTGAACAAAAATCATAGTGAAAATTTGAATAGTACTGGTAGAGTCTCCTTTTAAAGCAATAGTGATTATGCTTGTGCCAGGATGCTCCGCTCTTTCTTAGTACTGACGTTAACAAAATATACCTAGTATAAGAAGTAATTATATAAACAAAGTAGAAATTTAACAGACTTTAAATTTGTTTTTGTGTGAAATTCACGAAATGGCAGCGCTATCTTTTACCATTTTTTTTTATACTACTAAGGTGGCAAACAAGCATACGGCCCGCCTGATGGTAAGCATCACCGTAGCCTTTAGACGTTTGCAATACCGGAGGTATCACTCACGCGTTGCCAACCCTCCCAACCCTCCCAACCCTCCCAAGTGGAGCTCTGGAGACCTTACTCACCGTAAGAACACAGCATGGCCGAGACCAATGCTATTTGGCTACAATCTTCTGTAAAGTGGAGGTACTTCCCTAGACGGGCTGCTTCGATTTGAGCGGATTATCCGTGTGCCCTACCTCTCTTTGAACTTACCAAGTTAAACGAAAAAAATAACAGGCTTGTATTTGGATCTACAGCGAATATCTCGAGCGAGAATATTTATTTATTTATTTTATTTGCAAATGTAATAGTAATATACTTACTTTTGATATCAAATTATTAAAAAGGTGGACCACGGGCAAGAAAAAATGCCCGTGGTCCACCCAGGTGTACCACGCAGGTGGACCATGACCAATACGGGAAAAATAATCTGAGTAATGTGTTAAAAGTTAAATCTTCAAACTGTGTCAAATTTATTTATTCATTTTATTCATTGAAATGTAAACAAGACACCAATGTACAGTCAGGTGCACGTCGAGCTTTACAATTGCAGTACAATTTTGGCTCTAATGACATAGAACTTAAGAATGGTACAAAGTTCAATATGTAAAGGTCGACCTGCTCTTGACTATACTATGACGTAATGAAACACGTCTTAAACATGAATATAAATCGTGTATGTATTCAAGTATTAACACCTCGGAGCAGGCATCAGGTTCTAGAATTTCCTCGAAGGCTGTCGGGGCCCGCACGAGTGCTTACTGCATATTTCATTGACACGAGGCGCATTCACAGAAACACTTTACATGTGTTTCATGCAAAGGAGATTTTAAACGGGAAAAAGAAAAATAGAATCTAAAAGTTAAATTGCTTTTCGTTGGTTCAGTTTATTCTGTTTATCTAGGATTTAGTTGCCTTGGGATTAATAAAGTAAATGTTTTACGGAGTGCTGTTATGGATATGGAAATTATGTCGGATGATCAGATAGTTGGAAGCGAGATTGAGAGAGATTGGGGGAGGCCTATGTCCAGCAGTGCAATGTCACTGAGATGATTGTGATGATGATCCGGTAATATCGGGTACTTTTGAAGATGTATTGAATACTTTTAACATTGAATGTAACAATTTCATTAAAATAACAGCAAGGATTATAAGAAAATCTCTCTGTGATTCGAATGGCACGTTATGCTGTCCGGTCCGATAGTTGTCAATTGGTAAACAGTCGTCAAATCAAGTCAGACCGTTAGGTGACTTGGAAACAATGACTACCCGCAGTTGACACTATGGAGGAAAGAACACGAAAAGAAGACAAACTGTTAAAACTAACTGGTAAAAACATCATGTTGTTGTCCTAAATAATGCCCTGTTTGTGAAGACTGAAACGTCGAATAAATTCCAGAATTACAATCCTATCTGAAATACCGCTACTATTCGAAACTTTTCGAGTAGATTTTTATTTAGGATATCCGATACGGTAACGGCTACGCTCTATAACATTCCTAGTATCTACTGGGTTCGATACCATAGTAACAAAACAGGTTTTAGTTAAGACTTAAAAGGCCCACGAAGGCACGTTAATTTTAGGCGTGCCGATTGGCATTTTATTGATAATAATGTCTTGCTCTTAGGATGTTTTGTGAATCCTAACTAATATTATAAATGAGAAAGTGGGTTTGTTTGTTATTCCTTCACGTCTAATCAGCCGATCATTATGAAAATTTCTAAACATATTGTCAGGGGTACAGAGCCCAACATAGGTTACTTTTTATCCTGAGAAAGTATGTCATTTCAATGGGAAAATATATTTTCTACTGTAATTCGCAATTGCCGGCTAACAGATGCCGCTACAAGTCGTGCTATTTGTTGTTTTGTTGTCAAACGAGATCCTTACCATAAAATTAACCGAAGCCGCGGGTAAAAGCTAGTATCTTAGATTACTGCGACCATCGAGTACGCAGCCCTTCCTTTGGAATAGCTCAGGGGCGCCTTCAAGACCAATGGGTTTGTCCAAATGTGTTGATATTTTGTACGTATAATTATTGTATAATAATCAATAATTGACAACTGACATTTGAGGACAAATTATTTTTGAAGAAAATGACAAATATTACGTCTCTATTGGACGTCCCTCGCTGACTGCGACTGAGGGGCTGCTGTCCCCCTTTCTCCTTGATGACAGTGACAGCTATAATTCTATGTGTCATTAATATTAAAAATGTGTTTCAGAAACTGGCAGTAAATCTCCCATCGCACGAATAAAAGTAATAATTGTAGTATTTGCGGCCCCAACTCATTTATTTGCTTTTATTAATAAAAAGGTTTTCATTTCAGCTCAAACTTGTTCGATATTAAATTAAAATTCACTAATACACCAACTTGTGCAATATTGTATATGCAAAAACAGATTATTCAACTCCGCATACTGAAAACAGGCAAGTTGTAAAGTTTCAACACAATTTCGTCAAACAACGTTTGGTTCGTGGAAACAAGCGTTTTGCTACAAATACAAGATCTAGACCACATCTAGACGTAATAGACTAAGGTAAATTATTTTTTTATTTAAGTACTAGTATATCCCTCGCAACTTCGTTTGCGTATATCTCGCTTTCCCGTGGGAATTTTGGAAAAACCTTTCTTAGTGCTCCCCTACGTTATAAAAGGAACCCCTGTGCAAAATTTCAAGTTTCTAACCCTTATAGTTTAGGCCGGTTGATATGTCAGTCAGTCAGCTTCTCCTTTTAAAATATATAGATTACTAGCCGGGTCCTACTTAGTCCTAGTTATAATGCTTTTTTTATTACTAAAGAGACAGCCAGTTTCCTCTTGGGACGTTGACCAGCGCGTTTCAAAGCGCGCGCTTGCCCTGCGCAACGCTGGGTAACGAGTTTTAGTATCGCGCATTTCGTAGCAATATGCGCGTTTCGACAGTGTTGACCGAGAGCGCGTGTTTCACAAACGGCGCGTTTGAACTGAGTGACTATGAAACGCGGCTACTATTTATTGTAATTACAATAGCGAGCGTTTGGACGGGGCGTTGCAAACGCATGACTCTGAAATCAGCATCATTGTCAATGTCAATCTATGTTCGATATACCTGGCAACACAGGAGATACATCGCTGGAATTGGGTATCAACCATAAATCAGAAACGCGGTGCTAACAATAACTTACTCATATTTCTATCAGCGAAACTCCCGGAATGCCTCGTAAAATACGGATATAATTCGAGCGCGCGTTCACTTCACTGGTACTAAAATAAAAGTTATTTTCCCATAGAGGATCACGTACATACAAATAAATACAGAGGTCCACTGCTGTAACATTCTCTGTTGTTCAGGTGAGTTTGTCAATGAATAAACAAATATTCAGTTTTATGAAATCAAAAACCTTTTTCAATGCGCACTTTTATGGATTGGAATTCACTGCCATCATCTGTGTTCCCGGATAGATATAATTTGAATCAGTTTAAAGCTAAAGTAAATAATCAGAGAGTTACACCATCGACCGCGTCATCGCTTTCCATCAGACATAGTGGTAAAAAACCATAATTAAAAAAACATTTACATAGGCTTTGTCACCCGGGGACATCTTCAAACGGTGACACAAGACCTTCTCAACGGTGTAGGAATTTTTCAAACCATCAGTGAACAAACCAAAATGGTTTATATATAGATTTATTTTAAAGTAGAGCATACTTGAAAATGTCGTTTATTTTCCCGATAAAGAAATCCAATTGAAATTATCTGCGGACTCTATTAGCAAAATGGGCAAACATATTCCGATTCCAATGGCGAACTTAATAGAAAAAAAAGTTTCATCCGCCGCCAATAACATTCCATTCAAGCTTTTTTCTAAATGAAAAAAGTTCGTGTGTACGCTTAATTTGCGAAACGCGACGGATTTTTTTTTATTTGCAAAGCGTATTCAGTAAACAGGAGCAATAAAAAGTTTCACTTTGGGACATTACGTTTATAGTTACAGTATTTGCATAATACCTTTTTTTTACTCACTTTCTCCAGTTTCTCGAAGGCGGGTTTCGCGAGGGATTTTTGAAGGTCTCTTATTGCTTATAGGCTAGGCTATAAGGTATCTTATAGGCTGATATATCTTGGTAAATTGCAACACGTTCTACACTTAATAGATAGCTCTCACAGTTTCTTGAGTCTTACGATGAATTGATCAGAATCATTTTTAAAGTTAATGACACGTTTTATTATGACTGTCACTGTCAAACTAAAGAAGTCAAAATTATGTTTTTCAGAAACTGTCTGTTAAAAACTTAAAATGGTAGATTCTGGTAAGCGTCTGTCAAATTAATACGATACAAGTCAACGTTTTGCTAACCTAGTTGATGCTACAGTCATACGAACCGATTTTGTTGCAAAAAAAATGAGGCAATGGATTAAGTATATCGAATTGCAGGACAATAAAGCTGAAAGGCAAATAGGCAGTTTATAGGTAAGAGACAAATAACCAAGCAAATCTAAATAATTTTTGTTATGGTCCAACATGTTTTAATTACCTTGACGACGAGAGTACAGATCACATTACATTCGTAAAAGAAATACACCAGAAATCCAATTTAGAGTAAGATTTAAAGAATTGTTCTCAATCGAGAACGAGAGGAAGCTTTGAAGACATCATTAATTAGATAACAGAGTAACACGCCAACGTCTAAGTACAGATATTATATTTCGCGAAGAGTTTTGGCTATCAATGTTGTAACGTTCACATGAACATTATTGTAGTGTGCGTAACCTCGGAAACGCCCGTAAAATCGGTCACGCACACTTATACAACGTACATGTGCACGCCTTACAACATTCTTAGTCAAATGCTCTTCGTTAAAAAGAATATCTGTAACAGAGGAAACAGGTAAAATATTTTGGCATATACAAATGGTCCCAAATTGCACCCTTAAGATCCATTTGCCGGATAAATTTGGAGCCATTTGCGGAACTCCATTAGTTATTGCGAGTTAGATCAACGACTGTTGTTGCTAATAACAATATACAAATAGGTACTATATATATTAATTTATGGTATTTATGTTACAGAGTGAATGTGGTCATTAAATTCTCCGAAAACTCCATGATTCTGATTTAGTTTTTATAAAAATAGGATTCGAACGAATAATTAGAGAATAGAATAAATATAGAATAATATAATTAATAACTATCTCTTTTATTTTAGTTAAATCCTAGATTATTGAAGATCTCTAATAGCATTAGATGTCCCGGTTAAACAAACATTTGCAAAAACAATTTTTTTCTACAACACAGGTGGTAAGCAAGCATACGGTCGACTTGATGGTAAGCCGTCACCGTAGCCTATAGACGTTTACAATTCATGCTGCAAATTAAAGAAAGAAAAGCCTTGACTTAGTAAACGACTGATTTGGTACCAGTCCAAAACTCCTGGACCTAGAGTTGGAAATTTTGTACAACGTTTATGCACCTGACACGATGTATACAAGTTATATTTAGAATCAGTTCATTGCTATCCGGAACTTTCCGAATTGTGTTCACTAAATGGTCTGTAATGGAAACAAACGATTTGATTTTCGTCTATTACAATTTCATGCCGCTTATATTTCATCATTTCTACCCGTGCCCCACTATTTTCATGGCGTTTGATGCAACTTTATAAGTGACTGAACATTTTCCTTTGAACTGTTCCAATTTTGTGCTATCACAAAGAAATTTAATACAACAGAACCCCGAACAATGCATCAAAAACATTAATTACTACCATTTAAACGTCCAATTCCAATCTTTGAGCATCGAGACAATTTTAAGGAATCTTCAACCGTAAATTAAACCTAGATATAATAAATAAATATATGCGGACAAATCACACAGATTGAGCTAGCCCCAAAGTAAGTTCGAGACATGTATTATGGGATACTAACTCAACAACTATTATTTTATAACATATACAAATATAAATGTGCGCCGATATTAATTTTGTTTAACTAAATGTAACGTTTTATATTTGATTTGATTTGATTTGATTATAAATAAATAAATAAAAAACTAGTGAACTAGATAAACATCCAAGACCCAGGCCAAACAAAAAATGTTCGTTTTTCATCATGACCCGACCGGGATTCGAACACGGGACCTGGATGGCGGGCATGGTACCATTACGCCACGGAGATCTTTTCCCTATACCAATAAAGTTGACTTTGTGATGACATTATCTGAGTTCCCTACAATAAAAAGTATTATTACAACCCTTATTTTCATAGTAATAAGGTTGGTAATGTGACAACGATAACACATATATAGATTGTCAAGGGATGGAGCCTGTGTGATTCCCTTGCAATCGTTTTTGTGAAAATTATGGCTTATTGGCGGATACTTTACGTACATACTTAGAAGGTATTTGCACTTTATTTAGGTCAAGCGCGTTTCAAAGCTCATGTTACTAGGATTTGAAGACTGATATTGAAATATTTAAGAATGTGAATGATTTCTCTACGTTCTAATGTGAAAGGCCTTCCTTCACTTTTCATTCTGATATTATGCAAGAAATCACTTTTGCCATCAGAAGTAAAGTGTTTTGGTACCCAATTACTATCTGTAGGGTTATTATACTCATAATTTGGTAGAAATTTAGCAAAATTTGTATTAAACTTGATAGTTTGTGATCAGTGACACTCCCTTTCAGAGTTGAAACAGTTCTTTTCAGCTAGTTATATTTCTTAGATTTCATTTTATTTCATTCGCGTCGGCTATCGGATCTAGTAGTAAGACACCAAATTACCGATTTGAAAAAGCTTGTGATTGAGATTTTATTTGAAACTAGCTTTTGCTCGCGGCTTCGCTCGCGTTAGCCGCGAGTCCATATAAAATTTCACCCCCTCTTATGGGGGGGCAGATTTCCAAAAAAAAAATAAGCACGATTTTTTTGTTAGTCACAATAAGTCTACATTCCAATTTTTAGCATTCTACCTTGAAAAATGCGGAATACTTCATACAAACTTCCACCCCCCATTTTAGGGAAGTGGGGGGTTAGAAAAAGACAAAAAGTAGCCTATGTCACTCTCCATCTTTTCAACTATCACCACTTAAAAAATCACATCAATTCGTCGCTCCGTTTTGCCGTGAAAGACGGACAAACAAACAGACACACACACTTTCCCACTAATAATATTAGTATATATATTGTTTTTTTACTCATTAATTTACATTTTAATTAAAAAAAAAAAAAACAATAATTTTTACAGTTCCAAGATTAGACCCTAGCTAGTACAAACAATACCTATAAGAACAAAATAAAATATCTTTTCATCTTGTTTTACTTACTTCCCCTTATGGGAACCAACACACAAGCATACATAACTCAAACAAAAAATAACAACAGACGAAACTTTCATTTGGTAACTCCAGAATAATATTTTGTGTCCGCTTACGAACAAAAACACACACAAACTTTATACAATACTGTACAGAACATAGTTTTATCCTCGTAATCGCAGTGTTACTCTTTCTATGGCAATTTTCAAACATTGGACTATTATGAATTCTGTGACATTGGCTCAATAGATACAGGACAGTTTTTTACCTCAGAAATTAACTAAAGAAAGGGCTTAAGGTAAAAAGACAATGGATTTTTCTTTATTTCTATAAAATTGCCCGTAGTACATAAAAAAACATACAAGGTTTAAGTAAAACTTGTTTTGTCTCTTTCGCACTTAATTCAATTCTCTCAAGAATCACAGTGCCAAAACAGACTTTAGTTAATCCTTGGTTTAAATTTTTCTTAATAAAACTACACGACTGTCTTCTAAGAAGCCACAGTATATAAACATCAGTGCAACAAGTCACCATCATTTCTCTGTACAAACTAAAATGATATTTATTCTATCCGAGATTCACCGCGCGTCAGTTCGCTGTGTTTTCATTATGTTAAAATACAAGTTATGGCCCTCACGGGGAACGTTGCGACATCCCTTGTATTATGTATTTCATGTTCGTTAGGCTGTGGTCTTGTTGATAAAAAGAGCTTTTTTTTTCTCAGTCAACTATGCAGTGCCACAAACTTATTTGTGCCGGTGGCCAAAATTAGAACTAATGAATACGCCTTGAATACCTTGACATTTACCTTCAATAGCTTCGATCCCAGCGCCCCCGCCATTGGCACAGATAAGTTTGTGGCACGGTACTATCATTATTACGGATATCCTTATTAGCTGATATGGGCAACACTGCCTGCAGCAGCGGGCTGGTAGCCAGAGACGTTCAATGTCAAAGTCGCGATCGCGATGACAGCCGCGCCGCGCCGCCACCGATCCGCGCCGCGTTTAGTGTGATGTCGTTCACACAAATATATGAAAATACAAATGTTCTTGCGCCGCTTGGCAGTGTGTTTTGCCCATAAATATGTTGACAGATGTTTAATGACAGGCGCGGTGGTCGAGTGGCCAGCAATGAATATTTCATCAGCAATCTAGTACGGAATTGTGAGATTAGTTCAAGATTAGGTATTTATAAAAAAATATAAACAAATGTTTTTTATTTTAGAACACGACTTGATCGACGTTGTTATTTTATGGGTCCCCAAATTTGAAATAAATCGAAAATATATATATTTATATTTATCATCGCTTAACGCTATCGTAAAAACTGTAGCCTTACATATTCTTGCCCTTGTAAAGGCAATAAATAAACGAGAGTGTGCATGAAAGTCTGAAGGTAATGTGAATTATACAAAGAAATGGTGTTATGAAAGTTCTTGAGTGCCGGCGCAGTGTCTTGCGTAACGCAGGGGTTAATACCATAAAAGGGTTATTTGAAAACTTACACAAGGATAACGTTTGCAGTATATATTATGTAGGTAGATATTATAATGTTACCCTGTTTGCTGATCCATTAGGATTGTGGAGTTTGAGTCTTATCGAGTTCTCCCACGATGGTACCAATCACGCGGTCACGCGACGCGACTATAGTCGCACGACGTTATTTGAAAACATGACAAAAGAGAACGCTCCCGCGGCAAACTTGTGCCAATCGAATTGAAACAACGCCATCTACAAATCATCCCCAAACAATTTTAAGTAGACTAAACTAATTTTGACAGGACTAGAAGTGTTGCTATCCTTGTCACTAATTGTAAACCAAGAAAGGACAACAACACCTTTGGTCCTGTCAAAATTAGTTTAGTCTAGTTAAATATACAACAGAATTAGCACCAATAAGTACAGTAAATAATTAGATACGATTTGTAGATGGCATATTGTTTAAATTCGGCCCTATAAACTTAATGTATCATATTTAAAAAAAAATGTATTTAAAAATGCCATTACGTTGCATAATAAAATATACAATAAGATCAAACTCTTAAGTTGAACTATATTTTATTTTTAAAAAAGCATTGGTTACTGAGAAACGGTTTTTAGTATTAAAGAATTTATAGAATACTGTGACAAAAATACCTAATAATATTAGCACGTCTGCAGGCTGAATACATTCACCAATAAAATTACTAACACCTCATGTAAATTGGTGTATTCTGGCAAACACATGATTATTATGCACACGCAGTTGTTGGTGTTATGCGGATGCGTCTTCATGGACTAAGCCTTTAAATTGTTTCTTATTAAATTTTAAAGTTAGTCCTTACACACACTCTGCGCCTCCTACTTATTCTATATTATTATCTCTCTATCCTAAGGTTGTCTGGAAGAGATTGCTTTAGCGATAAGACCGCCTGTTGTACTTTTCCTACCACCTTGTACTTTTTATTGTTATGTTTATTTGGTGCAATAAAGAATATTGTATTGTATTATTATTTTGTTGAGGTGACTTAAATAACCTTAAAATATACGTATATTCAGAAATAGTTGTATTCAAGCCGAACATTGGCGGCCATTGTGTGAAAATGACAGCAATAATTATGTAAATGGCATTGTATTGAAACGCCCGTCTTCGCGGGCTTTTCATAGAAATTGATTTTTAATGGAAATTGTTTCATTCATAGAAAATATTATTTTCCATCATTTATTACCGCTATCAAATCATTAAAAGTCTCACGCGGCAGGGCCGCGGCACCTATGCGATTCCGCTGCGGTTTTTCCCATTATAAAATAAATGGCAGCGCGTCAGTAATACTATTGCAAATGTCCATAGGCTGCGGTGAATGTAGTAGTAAAGTATCCTTTTAGGGTAGGAAAGGTAAGAAGAAGGTGTCACCTTCTTCTTATCCTACTTTACGTGGGGTCGATACAGCATGTAAGCCTTCTCCAGTTCGCCCTATCATTGGTCATCTCGACCGTAATGATCTTGCTACATAGTATCATAATTCACACACTCAATCCGTTGTCGTCGTTGATGAACATGGATTCATGAGCCTACAGGAGACACAACGGTGGTGTAGTGTTCTCTAATATAGGGGGGAGAACCTGGCTCGTTACGCCACCAGTAGTCGGGGCAGACACGTCCGCTGTCGCCTTTGCT
Organism: Endotricha flammealis; assembly: GCA_905163395.2. Taxonomy (NCBI): domain Eukaryota; kingdom Metazoa; phylum Arthropoda; class Insecta; order Lepidoptera; family Pyralidae; genus Endotricha; species Endotricha flammealis. Next base: position 16,291,437 of record LR990861.1, on the reverse strand, counting down.
GACGCTAGACTGTCCCCTACTCTACTCGTGAACCGGAGACAAGTTACACAAACACTACTGATGGGATTGTGTGGTGGGCTTGTCCCGATCCTTGAAAAATTCGTTATGTCGAAAAAAAAATATCGTCCAGAATTTCATGTCATATTTTGTCATCCAACCAGAATATCATGTTACAGCATGTCGACCCCATTTAGTGTATTCTCGTTGCTCGGCCATAAAAATGTAACGAGCGGCAGAAACTTCGATTTTCGTGTACAAAGTGCTTTACTACCATAATCAAGTTTTATATAGGATTTAAAAGCTCTAACAATGTAAGCATATTGTGCTAAAACTTATGGATGTACGTGCCCACCATTTTAAATTTATTTTAATCATCACACCAACCCATAATCATCATGCAAGGATACAGATTTTCCTTCAATCGAAGAGGATTTAAACGTATTCTGCCAAGCCCGGATCTAATGCGGATTGGCAGAGGCCAGTGTTTTCAAGCCGCCTGAAGGCCAACGACTTGGCTTAACGTCTGTCATCCATCGACAACAGTCGGGAGCGATGACAGCTTAACGTGCCATCAGAAGCACGGAGGTTTCGTTAGTAAATAAATAAAATAAATAAGAACATGAACCATGGATATCCACTAGACTAGTATTCTTTATAAAAATGCTCTCAAAGTATCGTTAATGATGAAGATTTTCTGAAGATATTAAGAGTAATAAACCCTAATGAGTGGAGACATTGTTGCACATTTTATTAGTACGAACACAGGCTATAGCCTTCGTTATAAATTTAACCTTACATTACAGATATAAGGTATAAATCCGATTAAAAATGTCTGTGAAACGGTTAACTTTAAAGCTTTGTTAACACTACCTTATATACACCACAAAGATAACGTATTGGCTCATGTATGACGTAAAACAAGATACAGGTAACATTTAAGTTTGAGGTAGATATATTTAACAGTTCTTTAAAAATTAAGTCAGTGTTTATTTGCAAAACAATAATGTCTTAAAACATTACAATTGGTTCACTATTTTCTGTTAACACTTGTCTTGTTAGCATGCACACTTTGTAATTAGAAAATTCCTGAAGACTGTAGAAAAACTTGTGTGTAAAAGCTAAACTATATTTAAAAAAAAACAGAACTAATATTATATTATAATGAGCACGTCTGGGGAAGGAAGGGCCTCCACCTTACAGAAGATCGTAGACAAATGGCATTGGTCTCGGCCATGTTGTGTTCCTACGGTAAGGTCTCCAGAGTCCCACTTAATAAACACACAATAAACTTATAGCAGGACAGGGGGGTTTGCAAAGCGTGAGTGATACCCCCGGTATTGCAAGCGTCTAAAGGCTATGGTGATGCTTACCATCAGGCGGGCCGTATGCATGTTTGCCACCTTTGTGGCATTTTTTTTATTAAGAATTTAAAAGACAGGGTTACCTGTGGCAGCGTACCCATAACGCTTACAGCGTTACATTTGCTGAATAGCAATAGAAATGCGTTGAGCGAAGTCTTTATAAAAGGACAATCGGTGGCCCGTTTACGCCCGACAGACCTACACTAGTAGTAGAGGAGCCCAAGACGGGATTTTCGCAGCTACTCGAGCGCGTCAGACTAAGATATAGGGGATATCTGGTACCCTGTTAAGTATGAAACGATTTCATTCATTTCATATCAACAACATGTTTTCAACTCTTCAAATAGGGGGGTCCTCGTAGTAAAAAAAAAACTTAAAATACTCAAGTGCGTCAGATTAAGAGCTCATACACCTATGTGTATGAGCCCTAAAAACGGTGGGGTGCCCTTCGAGAATCCTCCGATTTGAAGAGTTGAAAACATGGTGTTGATACTTAACATGGTACCAGATATCCCCTATATCTTAGTGAGTAACTGCAAGAATCCTCTCTTGGGCTCCTCTACTATAAGGCCTGTCACAAACATTCGAGATTCCGAAACGGTTTCGGAATCCGTTCCGAACGCAACTCTTCCATAGATTTTGTACTTCCAATATTCTACTATTATGTTATTTTTTGACATATATGTCGAATCGACATCTTTATTAAATAGAGCTGTAAAAATTTGCACTGATGCAAGGCATGTGCGAGTTGCTCGTCCGTTATACAATTAACAATTCAGAACAGAAATCCGTAGCATTGTTTTGTGGCAATTCGTTATGTATATTAGCCACATAATAATTTATTCAGCTACAAACTTTCGCGCGTCGGTGTTGTACGTTTTTCGTGAAACATCATTTTTTAAATGTTATATTTTACATTGGGAAATACGTTATTTATGAATGTTATAAATAGCTTTTACAGTGTTATTAACGTTCTGTATTTAATACTTTTTTTTACAAATTACTGTAGTGGATATTCATCAATGTTTTTGTTACTATTACCATGGGGAATTTAAAACGTTTACTACTAGCTTTTCCCCGCGGCATCGCTCGCGTTTAATTTTATGATGACAACAAAACAACCCATAGCGCGACTTGTGGCGCCATCTATTGGCCGGCAATTGCGAATTGCAGCGCCGTCTATAGTAGTAAAAACATTTTCCCATTGGAATGACATATTTTCACGGGATAAAAAGCTGGGTAAGTTGGGCTCTGTACCCCTGACAATATGTGTACAAATTTTCATAAAGATCGGCTGCTTAGTCAAGCCGTGAAGGAATAACAAACAAACTCACTTTCTCATTTATAATATTAGTTAGGATGGTATGGTCCACTCTCTCTCCGAAACTGTTGTGTTTAGTAAAATAAGTTGTTGTATTATGAAATCGCCAAAGCACTTTTAAAATATAAAAACGTAAAAATGTGATGACATTATACTTATATACAAGCAAGTAAAACGTATCAATCACCCTATACTGTGCGTAGCCCGACACGCACTTGGCTGTTTTTTTTAAATATTTATTTAATAAACCGAATATCAATTCATTGCAGAACACATAAGTTTGTTGTACCTTTCTAATCAACACGTAAAGTAGGATAAGAGCAGATAAATGACGACTATAATATAATGTATTGTTTTAAATAAAAGAGCTCCATCCGAGTCACTTACCATGTCGTATTATGTCTTCTGTGTTAACATATATATTTCAAATCATGAATTATTCACATTCACGCTTCAAAGACATAGAAACACATTCACACCTGTATGTAATAAGTGTATTTTCTTTCATACAAAGTCTTCTCTTTGCCAATTTATGTTGCTTTCTCTCAGTAGTTCCTTCAACGGAATTTAAAGAGACTACTGGGACAAAAAGTCTCCGTAGTTTCTTCAAAGGGACTTCTAGGAATAAAGGCTATCCTTCTACCAACTATTGAGAAATTCTGTAAAATTTTAAAAGGTTTCAGCAATAATTCTAAATTGACAGCACTCCGTTTCCGTTCCGTGGATTTTCGCTATGAGCAAAATAACTTTAGTAGATAGACTTTTATGATGTACTAATCTAACCTAGTTATTAAAGTGAGGTTCTTAACATGTCTGTTTAGGGGTATGCAATTTTACCTTATTATATTTTAGTCACTAACACAATAAGTAATTTAACACATCTAGGCAAATTAGGACCTTATTTGACAGTAGTTTGTGAGTTCTGTTAGTGGTCAGTAACTACAGAGACATTGTTCTAAACAATAGGTATGTACATTACACTAACCGGCTAAGTCCAATGGACTCGCTGACCAACGACGGGTGTGGTCCTCCAGCATTTCGGGGGTTGTGCGGCGGGTTGACACCTCGCCCACGTAAAACCAATGTTGCTGGTGAAGCGTATTCCGTTAGCGCTTCACTAGCTTGCACAACATCGTCAAGAAAAAAAAAAAAAAACAATAGGTACAAGTACATCATCATCTTCTCAACCTGTTATCATTCCACTGCAGGGATACGAGTCTTTCTTCAATTGAAGGGGAGAGTGCGATAAACAGCGACTCCATCGAGCTCTTCAAGCACTGTTACGGACTTTTTGGTCAGATTGGCTGGACGACGAGAGACAATACTGACTTGACGTGACTCTGATAGTTGGTTGCCTTAACGACGGACTTTGATTAGGTGAGACCATGGAAGTAATAAGTTATTACTTCCATGGGTGAGACCAAGGTACGAGACAATTTATAATTTTAATATTGTTCAATAAAATATTCAATATTCAATTAAATATAGTCAAAACATATCGACGACGCCTTCTTTATTACAAGTATAACGACATCATCTAAATTTCAGACTCAAGAAACCTAAAAAGACCTGACAGTCAAGCATTGGGTCCAACTTAATGGAATCGATTTGAACTTGTGCCTAATTCCAAAAAGTTAGTAAGAATTACACTTGTCAAATGCGAAATTTAATCGGGCCCATAATTTTAATAAGTAGCATTAAAATTCATGACCCAGGCCTCGGGTTCGAAAGTTTTAATTACGATTTCGTATATAACTGTTCGGGGATACACGGATACCGGGATAAACGGAGAGAGCCTTTCAGACTGCGGGTACGGAGAAACGGTTTGAGTGCGACTAATATGCTGAAAGAGATATTCTACTGTCTAGATTCCCAGGATTTATTTCATTACACTTGGTAACCGTTGCCTATGACCATCAGAAACATCAAGGATGCCAGTGCGTTACCTGATAGAAGGAGAAAAGAAAAATGGGGTCGAGATTCCGGATCTCTTATTCAGCGAACGAAACTCGTGACCTGCGTCACATGAATGTGGCGGGCCGCCCTGGTCGTTCGTTGCAGTATCGTAATCATTCATGATGCTCTTAAGGCGCCAACTCGAGTCATATCTTCGCTACAAGCTCTAACAAGCTGCAAGTTTTTTTAAATTCAAAATGGAAAATTACTCATTTCAAAATTTAGCTACCCGCCATCAACAAAACCACAGCTTTACTTATAACGTAGAACATGGCACGATGAGCTACATACACCGAGTGGCGGGTGATCTAAGGGATTACAGTTTTGTTTTTCAATTTTGCCCTCGATACAAATGTATCAACGGTGAGCGATGTATATGGAAAACAAACAATGGAAATATTTTTCTTGTTTTAGGAATTATTATATCTGGATAAACCCACCCCACATTCCCACCGTTGTGTCTCCTGTAGACCTAGGATGAACAAAAGCGTCCTCAAATTAACAATAAGCAAATTGAAGCTTATTGATATCCCGGGGGAGAAACTACAGCTGTCTTGCTTGAAACTCACAATCAATTTAATCAGTAAAAAATAGATGGAGAAGATATAATAAGTAAATCAAGTCCAATGTCTTCATTTCTTATTCATATTTGCCGACCGGTTTTTTGGTTTTGGTGTTTGCGACCGCAAAACTAAGGATTTTTTTTGGATAATTTACAAAACTAGAATAACAGTTCTCCTTCTAATCAAATCGAAATTAAAATTATCTGATAATTTATCTATCTGGGAGCTTTCAATTCCATCCAAAATCTGATTGGGATCCTCGGTGATTAATGCATGATTCAATATTAACACAATAGCGTCATCAAGCTCATCGTTTAGAAAAATATTTGAAGTAATACATAACTTCTATCTAAAACCCCAACCAGATAACAATATGGTTAAAATACGACTTACTGCTTCAACGGAGTGTTATCTGATAACTTATTGCAGTTTTCCAACGAGTTTCAAATACGTTTTAAAGGTTACAGATAAACTTGTTACGAGCTTCATCCAATAAAGCTTTGGTCAAATTTCTGGCAACACAATAAGAATATTCATGGCAACTTTAGCCTTGTGACAAAGTTGCTTCCGACTGGCTTCCCGACCCAATTCATCTACAAGGTATTCTCTTGGGTACTTTCCTTTCGAGGAGTATTTCTCTGATAAATTGCCCTGGCTTGGTTATCCAAATATAATATCTATCCCCGGACATGAATTAACTAAACAGCGCAGTGTGAGGACATCATATATAACGCTAGGCGACTGTTTGTCTGGGTATCATTAATAATCACCAGCCATCTAATGTGCAGGAAGAATTCTGAGGACTTGCAAATTACTTTTTTTTATTATTATACAAATAATGTTAATTATTATACTGCTTGTAGAATATTATCGCTAATGTGATCATCCTCCTCGTATCTGCTTCATTTGTCTTCACATTCTTTGTACAGACAAACCTAGATTTATATTCTTCGACCAAAAATGCTGCCAAGTTACTTTCCTTTCTCTTGATCAATTTTTCTGTTTTTTAAATCGTTTTTAAGTTTATACCAGTAGTCATTTTGCTTTGATTCCAAATGGTAGTTTATAGATTAGGTTGTTATTTAATACAACAAAATGAGCCTGTGAAGGCCTACTCTCTGAATAAATGATTTGATATAGATTACTAACATTAAAAATAAGTCATTATACATATCTATATATCTTTAAGGTACCTATCTGAAATAAAATTTTTTTTTTCATTTCATTTCATGAATCACTCAATAATCAAGCAGTCTCTGAAATTACGACCTCCGTTGCGTAATGGTTACCACGCCAGACCGCCACCCAGGAGGATCCCCGGTCGGGTCATGGTGAAAAACGAACTTTTTCTGATTGGCCTCGGGTCTTGGATGTTTATCTATATATGTATTTGTTATAAAAATATAATATCGTTGAATTAGTATCCCATAACACAAGTTTCGAACTTACTTTGGGGCTAGCTCAATCTGTATGAATTGTCCCTATTTATTAATTTATTATTATTTATTTATCTTTAGTTATATTCAAAAAAAATTGTACAAATTGTATTTAAATACATTTCGAAGTCTCTAATGTGGTTAAAATTTCCATTGGCCATATTTATTGGTATCATTAAAATTTCACCCTCTCGCTTATCAGCAATAATTATGATTAGTTTTGACCAATACGTGGAGTGGTATTAGTTTCAGTTACTAATTATCCAAATACATTATTACAAATTGAGTAAATTTACAATTTGAAAATTATTTACCCAATTTCACTAAAATACAGTTCATTTGAGCTTCATATTATTCCGTTAGCGATAGTATAGTAAATTACATTTCGCGAATGTTAATGGTGTTTATTCATTAAAGATAGTAATTTCTAAGGTATAAACTATAATTAGAAATTTACGTTTGGTACCATTATCAACTTAATCATCTAACTAATTAAGTGGCTGAGCAGATACGCTGGCTTTTTTGTCTTTTTTCTTCCCTAATTTAACAATGGTAAAGATTAACCACAGTCATCCAAAATGATCTAAGAGAATAAAAATTACATGAAAGAACGGGCTGATTGTCAGCTAGAACACAACTGCAATGTAACCCTTTGGAAATTATTAATTTGAAACCAGTTTCCATCGTTTTTCACACACGATGCAACCTAAATTGTACTAAAACGTGATGAAGTTCTTACAATACCGAAAAACAGACGAAAACGATGGTAATCAATCTTGTACCATGTCAATTTCAATGAAACTAGTTTGCAACGCATTGCAAACCGATTTCAAAAAGGTTTTTTATTTATTTATTTTATACCACAAAGTTGGCAAACAAGCATACGGCCCGCCTGATGGTAAGCATCGCCGTAGCCTATAGACGCTTGCAATACCGGGGGTATCACTCACGCGTGCCAACCCTCCCAATCCCCTCAGGTGGAGCTCTGGAGACCTTACTCACTGTAGGAAGACAACATGGCCGAGACCAATGCTATTTGGCTACGATCTTCTGTAAGGTGGAGGTCCTTCCCCAGACGGGCTGCTCTGATTTGAGTGGATTATCCCCTGCCCTATCTTTCTATAAAAAGGCTGAAAGGTTGGGTCATGTGTGATCCGTCAAAGGAGTCTATGACAGAAACTCAAATGCAACTCAGAAGAAACTCGTCGCAGTTTCGTCACAATTGGGTTTCATTCACCGTCTGTTCTGTTGGGAAGTTACAATATGCGTTTCATAAACTGGCTGACAAATAAATATTGTGATTTATGTTAGTAGAGACTTTTGAAGATACCCATGGGAAAGATAATAAGAGGACTGTGAGAATAATATCATTTCCGCTACTTTCATTTAAGTGACCAAGAATCAAGTGTTGATTTTAGTTTACCCTGCATAACTCGACAATTCAGATTTATTGCGTAAGTCGACAGAACTAGTTCTAATTTATTTATAGTCGGCTTAGCTATCTAAGCTTAGTTTCAACAAAGTTTAGATTTTGATTTGCCAGCTTTACCAACAGGCAGATGTTAATTCATAAGTAATACAAGAAAGATATTTGTAATAGCGAGCTAGAGTGAGATTGTGGACTGTAAAATAAATTGAAGCCAACTACTATTATGAACGCGAAAGTTTATTTGTATGGCAGTTTATTACTTTTCATGCAAAACACGGCTAGACAGAATAGCTTGAAATTTAGGGCGGAGATTGTTTAGAGTACTGATTATCATATGGGATAGTTTTCATCATTTCGGGAATGGTAATAACAGGATATCGCGGACATTAGCTAGATAGTTAGTAATTATTGTAATAATCACCGCTGACATCGGACTAAAAATGTATTTCAAATAGATGGGATGTGCAACTTGTTTTTTGGATTAAGTAAATGAATCTTTATTATTCTCCAATTCAAGGTATTTCACTGTTACTAATCTAAATCTAAAACCTTTAGGTCCAAGATTTAGAGCGTACCAAGGAGTTGTATTTCTTTGTTAGTTGTACCGTTGGGAAGTGAGGTTAAAAAAATTCAACCTCCATTTATATTCATTTGACCCAAAACTGTGGGAACTCGATGAGTTTGCAGTTGGGTTGGCTTTAGTTGAAATAACTTATTTGTTTGCAAATAAGTCTCCGTTGTATACTTTTCCTTAATTGATAGATCAATAAGAATAGGGTCAATAATGCTTTAAAATTTATTGCTTCAAGCTAGAAAGCACTTTATATTATCTACTTCTTTTTCTACGTTAGTCAAGTTCTTGCCTGTTGAGATGAAGCGCTGCAAGAAACTCAACAGGTAGCCTTTTTGAAAGCCATGATGACATAAAAGTATTTATGCATTGTAAAACAAGAGCGCAGAGGAGCAAATTACCATACCACAAAATATCCCAAAAATAATCTTCTTTATAATAAGTAAGCAGATCATTGTTAGCAGTGGCACACCTTTCATTGAAGATGTATCGATATCTTAAGTAAACTTTGGCATCATTAAATAAGGATTATCCTTAGCTGAGCCGTCAGTCGTATCGAAGGGCACGCCGTGGACTGGGCGTCTATCAGCAAATAGTAATGAAAATTAGAGACTTCTTTTTATAGCAGTTCTATATTTAGTTGTCTATGGACCTTGAGTGTTGAACACATCAAATAGCCGAATTAAATCACACAGAGTAAATCAAGTCTGAAAAATATACTTTATTTATTTATTTTAGGAGGAAATAAACATAGTTACGAATTGCATAAATATCGTGCCACTAACTCCGATGTCCATTGATAATTTTATACCTAGTAACGTAATCGGTGCAGTGGTAGAAAGAAAAAAAGAAATGGAACCCCTTCCCAGAGTTAACAGTATATCTTTAAAGGATATTCCCAGAAATTCTATTAGTACCTGTAAAGGAACTACTGAGATTTTTAGTTAGAGTTTTTTAATACTACTGGAAACGGTCCACTCAATAATTTATTGAAGTAAATTATGTTTACAATATCCGAGTTACCAAATTCCGATACACCTTAATTTACATTATAAAAATCTATGTAGCTTCATAAAAATTGAGAGGCTATTTAAAATTTAGACGCATAACTTGAGAAATCTCCGATTTTTCGTTTAACACGGTGGTTCGGTAGCTCCTAAAGTAATAATCGTTGGGTAAAACTAATATTTTCAAATCAGTAGGAACTTTTATGTAGGAACTTTTGTCAAAAACAATGAATCTTTGATCGACAAGGTGTTTTCAAAACTACACGAATTATATCCCCTGATTGCCTACATTCCGTTTAATATGACTGAATTCTATTCCTACTTTAATATCGAATTGTTTTGTATCAATGACATGTAACATCCATATCAAAAAACATTTGCTAATTCTAATGTGTATCTGAAAGAAACCCGAGCTCAGGTCACAAGGCAAATACAAAGAAACACCGCGGAACAACTCCATTGTACAAGTTCAATCAACGGCAACGGATTAAAGCCAACACCTCGGAAACACGAGATAAGGCTTGTTTATTAGCTGACATTAAACCTTTAGGGGCTCTGACGAAAGTATAACCTATTATGGCTTAAGGACGAGCGGCATCACACGTAAAAAGGACGTCACCACAATAAAATTAAGTCAGTTGCCTACAAAGGATCTTGTACCGTGAATTTAAGATGATGCTAATCGGGATCACTTGAGCTTTTGTTTTTTAGGTAAATATTTTAAGTTACACTGTTTAAGCTGCCGCAAAGATTTATTGACTCACCTCTGTATTTTAAGACGACTATCAAAAGTTGGTTGATTAAAAAAGGTAATTAGAAAGTAGAAGATTATTTTGAGATAAAAAATTATGGTCACTGTAATTTGCTCTCTTATTTATTTTGAAATGTATTGTGTTACATGGCATTCAAAAAAGCTATCTTTTGAGTTTCTTCCACTTCTCAACAGGCCTTGTTGTTGACGTGCAAAAGTGTTTTCTGTAATTCTACTAGCAAAATAAATTATTTTTTATTATTTTTATTTAGATTGGTCTTCGTTTCTTTGTTGTTTCGACAGTTAGATTGTTTTCTTTTTGCTGCAACACTATCTGCAGTGTCTACTGAAATGATTTCGTTCCTACAAATATTATAACTATCTACTCAATCGATCAATATGACATTTTGCAGGTTAGGGTAACAAAAAAGGTACAAAAACATTTCATCGCGAAACTACTATTCACGAGGGATACAGTTCACAAATAAACTTAACTTTTATTTATGACGTTTGCGACACTTAAAATAAGTTTATGATGGTTTCCCTTTGCTGTAAATATAGGTCAAGCAAATTTTTAATAATATTATAAAGTCTGTATGGATGTGAGTTACACTTTCGCGCAAAAACGGCGGGATAGATTTGCTTATTTGGTAGGCAGGTTTTGGTAACATTTGATAGTTTTTATCATGTATATAATTCTGTTAACAAAGGGGTTTTGCAGGTAAAACCGTGAACATCAGCTAGTTACTATATTTCCAATATTCGAATCAATCAGGACTCGAAGCCGCGCCCTCTGATGCCGAAGGTATCACTATCAAAGCACCACCACTGGTGATCATGCTAGCATACTCAGTCTCGTGCTGTCTCGTGTATCATTATTCAATAAATCATATTGAAGACCTTCGTGGCGTAATGGTTACCACGCCGCCGGACCGCCGAGACCCAGAAGGTCCCATGTTCGAATCCCGGTCGAGTCATGATGAAAAACGAACCTTTTCTTATTGGCCTCGGGTCTTCGATGTTTATTTGTAATATGTATTTGTTATAAAATATAGTATCGTTGAGTTAGTATCCCATAACATAAGTTTCGAACTTACTTTGGGGCTAGCTCAATCTGTGTGATTTGTTCCTATATATTTATGTCCCTATTTTAAAGCATCTCTTTATTTTTATGTAACAGACCAAGTTTAGTATGTATTGTAACATGTTACACTTATGACAAGCAGATTCAAGCGTTGTTGAACTTGGAATCAGTGGGTTTATTCCCTGAACTAAAATTTATCAAAGTCAAGTTATGACCTCAAGCACCATCTCACACATTATGGTAAATGAACAAGATACTGAGTTTGAAAATAGATTTCAATTAGTTTTGTTATGAGAATGGGCCCACACATCGCATAGTCAGTTATTTAGAAAACTTGATCTTCATTTACGGCTATGCTCAAATTAAAACTCAAAACTATTATTCAGAGAATTGGTTTTCACAAACACGTTCTCTAGTCAGAGTATACAGTAATAAATGATTTGTATAAATTAATCTACTCTATAAACTACTACCATTTCGGAAACAAAACTACCACTGGTAAAAGAAATGGTGAAAGAAAACCAGTTACGTTCTTTTTTGTCATTTTAAAATATGCCTATCGTACATAAAATTTAAAACTAGGTACATACAACATTACGCACTCGGAATAACAATGAATAGTGCCATTAACTTTTTACCTCTTTCATTGCCTGACTAATATATGATTTATGCAGAATTTGAAAATAGTCATCGAAAACTTGAATATGGTCATGCTTATCAATATTTATTATGGTCTCACTGGCAGGTGTAAGTTAACCATCCAGACCTCATTCTGGCCCATTCTCATGCAAATCTAAAGGCCAACCTTTTAATGTTTTTTCATGCGGACGCTTTACGACGTAACCTGTATTAAAATTTATAGCAAGACTTGAAAGGTCACAACACTGAATGTTTTATGCCCTCTGAAATTATAGTGAGGGAGCAGTGCTGGAGATATTTTTAATTTATTTCTTCCCTTTTTAAATGCACAATTTTCATTTATATTTTGATCATAGCTCAATAGCTATAAGTGAGAAATTATCCAATCACCAATTGTATTATGGTGGTGATTTTCACTGTCGAAAGTATGAGTTGGATCTCACACAAAAAACAAAAAAAAATGTATGTCTTTTAGTGTGGTTGTTTTCTCCCATGTGTTACGTAGGTAGGTACCTACCTATCTAAATTTCAGATCATAAAGTCCTGAACTACGTCAGTTTATTATTATTATACAAAAAAAATAAGCTCCTTAAGTTACAAGATATATAAATAAACTTTTAGATTGTCATCAACAATAGGAACTTGTCGTGTCCGTGAGACCACCTCCGGGGATTCTTTGAAGATCAAAAAATACAAAGGGTATGAAAATGAAAACATCAGCTTTATATTTCGTTTGTTCTCAAAGCCATACAATACAAACATGTCGACATACATAACTATGACTATCTTCAAAGAACAGTCAGTGAAATTGACAGAATGTTTTGTTGGAAATCTTTTAGGTAAAAGCAGGAAGATGTTCTAAAGCCTACTGTTTATTTAGTAAAATTAGAGGCAACGAAGATGTTGGACCCGTTTCGGCATTATGATGCGAGAGATAACAAGAAACTAGTTAGTTCATAGGTTACCAGTAGATATTTTGCTTTTAATTTTTCTCCCGCCAACAATATTTCTGCATTACCCGATAGTTGACTGTTAGAGAATGGGGCATTAAGTCTGCCACATGTACTCTCAATCGTCCAATAATAATAAATAAATTTCCCTGTATCGGTCGTGGTCAGGTGATATTCGTTAAGATCGTCAGGAACCCTGAGACAACGTTGAAATCAGATAAACCAGCAAATTATCACTTTCAATACTCCCTACTCCATTTATTTTTTTCTGATTTTTGTTGTGAGTTCCAAGACAGCTGTAGTTTCTCTCCCGGGACGTGAATAAGCGTGCTTATTGGCTATCTAAGGTCGCTGTTATTGATCCTGGGTCTACAGGAGAATCAACGGAGGGAATGTGTGGTGGACTTGTCCCAATTGAATTAACATACGAAATTAATGAATTAACTTACTCAGATCAGTGGTTTTTTGTATACCTCCTTTTTAAACACTCTAAGTCAGTTAACAAACCGTCCGGGGCAGGTAAGCACCCATTTAGTAATTTGTAAATGAAGCGTCCTCATTACGATCTCCCTTTGTGAACAGCTTAGTTTCGTGATGAAAAGGGAAACGGGAATCTTTAGGAGATTACTTATTTGTTAGTCAAATAGATTATATTAAGTAATCAATTAATCTTATACTTATAAGGATTTTGAGAAAATGTTAAGCCGTTGTAGAAGTTTCAAATGTTTTTGTAATCAGGATTAATGGTGAATTGCTAGCCATTTTTAAAGTTAATGCCACGTTATATTATGGCTGCCTCTGTCAAACTAAAGAAAAATAATAGGTAGCTTGTGACTAAATGTGGAATAAAATGCATTTCAGAAACTGAATGTAAGACAGACAGAATCAATTTACCATAAAATACTGTTATTATATCTTATTTTCGATCATATTTTTGTAAAAAATAAACTACTTATTTCTTTTTTTGGGTAAAGAAAAATACCAAGTAGACCTTTTACATTGTCAATGTTGCGGTAATCAATTTTCCAAAGATATACAACAAAAAATTAAGTATGTTTACATCCCGAGAGGTAAACAAGGTTACGAGTGGGGATCAAAATAAATAGGAAAAGGTCCACTGAGCGAATCCATTTTATACCATCCCTTGGAAGGTACACATTTCCTTGTAGCTCGAGGAAATTAAGAGTTGAAGTGTTAGCTCAGTTACTAGATATGAGTTTATTTGAGATATCAGAATGTTTTCCTTTACATATTACACGTGAATTCATTTTCCTACTGTCGAGTTTGCTTCTATTATGTTAACTTTAGAAACTAGATGTATTTTCTTTTCCTTTTTCATAAATTATAGTTACTGTTATAACGCTGCTACATTTTCCCTTTCAAAAGAGAGCCCAATAGATTAATTCCGATTTATTTGGTGGCGATTGGCTTTTTGCGTGTCGCTTAACTAGCAGCTACGGTGTGTAAGTTATGACCTAGATTCTTTCTCTCTCATGTTGCTAAGACTCTTTCGTCTTCATAACTACAGGTTCCATGGACGAGGATATACTAATGTTAGGTTTCTGAGTTTCCTCTAATAAGCTTAGAGGTGTGCTAAGCTAGTGTGTATCTCCGACAAAGTTATGTCCTGGCCTCACTACTCAAGCCTAAAGGTATTTCTCTAATTTTGTATTTTACAGGTCTATTCTTCCTTAATTCTATTTCTTAAGCATCTATGGCTAGACCACTTTACGCGATACATCTACCTTCATAGAGCACACCCAAAGAATTGAAAATAGTATCGACGAACTGATTGTGATTGGTGATTCCTAAACATTGGGAATCGCATCGACCTTCAGTATTCCAACATTGTAACGTGAAATCATCCGGAGATCTAATTTGACGGTAAATCTTAACTTATTCTATGCACAAACGGATCGTCCCAATAAGTTTTACATAATTAATAAGATTTGGGAGCTCCAGTTCTTGTTTAATGTCGTCAGCTTGTTGGTCAGAAATTCTGTATTGAAACTAGAAGCAAATAACGGGCCCCGTAAATAAATAAGGTAGTTTTGTATCTTGGGTAACTCGATGGAAAGTGTACATTTCCTCAATCAATGGTAAATTCTAACTGTAGTTTAGTCAATATCAAGGAGACGACGGTTAACCTACGTATTTTTTTCTCGTTAATGATGTTTTCATGCATTATTAGCCACCAGAAATCCACTCTGGACATAAGTCTACTAGTTTTTGTGCATACGTGCAAAAAAAATACTGAGTTAGATTTTTTTAATGGACATATAACAAAAAGAAATATCACTTTTGATGAGAGCACTCTTTTACAATAAATTACCTTCCCATATTAAAAATCTGAACTAACCAAATATATTTTTGAAAACTACCTTAACGTAGAAGTATGAACTAGACTAAGTTTCTAATAATTATTTCTGTTCTCATGTAAGTGGATTAATTTTGTATCTTTTTTGAGAATAAATTCTTTAAACCTAAACCTATTTTGTAGTGGACTCCTTCTTTATCTGATGTTTATGTCAAAGGTTGCCAAACAGTTTTTTGTTGTTGATGTTACTGTTTCAAATCTATAATCTCTATGCCCTTCTTGAGGTCAAATTATTCAATGTATAAATTGTCTAACTAAACCTTAATATTCAATGTCAAACTTATTTAACTTCAAATTATGCAAAATTTGTAAAGCCAACATCGACTTACATAAATTCTTGAATAAACACTGGCTAGAAATAAGACAGATGATATTTTAGCCATGAGACAGTCAAGAGAAATTATTGTCTAAAAGATAATCACTAATGCGCAGACTTTGGGTTAGTTTATTAGATGTTGCTAAGTCCTAGCGTGGAAACAACAATATATAATTTGTTACTCACTATGAATAAATTATAGGGACAAATCACACATATTGAATTAGCCCCAAAGTAAGTTCGGGACTTGTGTTATGGGACTAACTCGAACGATATAACATTTTATAACAAACTAGCTTTTTTCCCGCGACTTCGTCCGCGTGAAGTTCCGGGCCCGTTCCCGTGGGAACCACATTGAATTTCGGGAAAAGCTATAGCCTATGTCACGCCCTGATAATGTAGCTATATAATGGTGAAGGAATTTTTGAAATCGGTCCAGTAGTTTCGGAGCCTATTCAATTCAAACAAACAATCTAATCTTTCCTCTTTTATAATATTAGTATTGATACATATTTAGATAAACATATAAGACCAAGGCCAATCAGAAAAAGTTAGTTTTTCATCATGACCCGACCGGGATTTGTACCCGGGACCTCCTGGATGGTGGTCCGGCATGGTAACCATTACGCCACGGAGGTCGTCAAATACTCATTAAAGCTTGTCACATGTACTCGGGATTCCGACACGGTTTTCCGATTCAGAATCCGTTCCGAACGCAACTCTTTCAAGGATTTTGTACGAGTCGCATCATTCGTTTTAATTTCGAACGGAACGCTAATCAGTATGCGCTACACGACCGAAGCGAGTGCTAATATTAATTTATTATATCATTAAAAAACAAAGAAATTAATACCAACTCTCAGTTACGGTTGTCATCTTGGGGGACCTGGTCTGTTCGTTTCATCAACACCTAGGTACCTATTCTCGTTCACCGCCTATTCTACGTTATTTAGGATTTCACCATAGCGCTATTTGGATTGACATCCTGCATCCTGCTATTAGTACTTAATTTCTGTATGTACCTGGATCTGTATTTTTTTTAACATTTTAATTTTATATTTAAAAAATATGAAATGTATTCTTAAATATGACAAAAAAGGCCGTAACTGGTTTTCTTTCGCCATTTCTATTACCAGTGGTCATTTTGCTTTTCTTTCCGAAATGGTAATAGTTTATAGAGTAGATTAATTACATAAATAATTTATTACTGTAATATATCTCTGAGTATGTTTTTTAAATTTTGAATATCGAAAAATATATCTTGTTTTTCAGGCTATATAGTGAATCAAATAAATTTTTTCAAATCAGTTTTTTTTGTTCCAGCTCGCAGCGTCTCCCATACAATAACACTGCTGGATGTGCCCCTATGGGCGGACCCTCGCAAAGATGCAGAACTGCGTTGCACGTACATCAGACAGACACAAGACCCACCCCTCCACTCCGTCAAATGGTATAGAGACACCCATGAGATCTTCAGATATACGCCACAAGAGGTAAGTTTTAGAATATGGATGAATGGATGTATTGATCAACCCATAATCATCCCACTGCAGAGACATGGGTCTCCTTTCAATCGAAGGGCTTTAGAGCATACTTTGCCACGCTGCTCCAATTGGCGAGGTCAGTGTTTTCAAGCCGCCCGAAGGCCACCGACTCATTAACGTCTAACGACTGTTATTCATCGACGGACATTAAGTCAAGACACACCCTGGAGTCCAGACACTCCATATTTCTACTACATAAGCCAATGTCGTCTGTTACACGCGCACACGTATACACATTCGTTCTCTAAGCGTACACCTTTGCGACGCACCAGCCTCGATACCCGCCTGTGGTAAGGTAACGCGATTCGGTGCGGGGCGGGGAGTGGCCATTCTACCTCGAGTTATTACTTATTCTATGGTCAAGAGCTGGGACCAGCGGCTTAACGTGCCCTCTGAAGCACGGAGAAGCTCAAATACCGAAACTCATCCAAGCACTGACTAGGATCGATGTTGCTTAACTTACGTGTTCGTTCATACTTCGACACACAGCAGCCCCATCGAGCTCCACTAAAATGCTTACAACTGCCTAAATGTCCACTGGCTCTTAATAAAAAATCCAAATATCTTTGGAAAGGAAGCTGATAGGACGCTTAAGCTAGATTAATTGCGACCACTAATTAAATAAAGTTGGTGACAGCCGTCAAATTAATTATTGACAAGCGTCGAGATCGCCCGGAACGGGGGAAAGTTATTTCGGAAACTAGGTAGTGGAACTTAACCTGTTTAATACTGGACGTTGACTTCTAGACTAAGCAAAAATAATCATTAACTGTTATCAACCGTCTGGACTCATGTAACTTCCTACTTTTATATAACGTAGTTTATTGGTAATAATAAGTAAGTAGGTTTTTTTATGCCACAAAGTTGTCAAATATGCCGTATGCTGGATACGGCCCGCCTGATGATCATCACCGCTGCCTATAGACGCATGCAATTCCTGGGGTATCACTCACGCGTTGTCAACTCCCAGTAGGTAGCTGATACCTTGGATTAACGTATAGGGTAATTTTTATCCCGTACTTATTCGAGTTATTTGCTGCTTGACTGTACGAATCAAAAATTTTGTCAGCGGACTCAATGGCCCAGTTCAAAAATCGACTAGGTCCACTGAGCCCGCGGGGCCGGACTCAATCGACAAAAGAGCTTTCATCATCAAAAGTCTCATATAGGTGGCGCTACTGTGCATAAATAAATACACGCAAACGAAGTTGCACGGGTTTCACTAGTAATCAATATAACCATTACACCACTGCGGTTGTGAAATTAATTAACGTTCAAGAAACCTCGGTTAAGCTATTATTCATTAACGAGTTGACTCCTCCACTAACCGGCTAGTTAAGCCAGGGTTATAACTGAAGTTAGTTCAAGTGTAGTTCAAAGTCGCCTAATCCTGGATCGGCAGGGTGCGGAGCACTTAATGACAAGAGTTCAAAATGTCCATAACCGCAGAATATTAGTTATTTATACCAAAACTAAGGGATAATTTTATAACTGAGGGACAAATTAACTTTTGATGGTAAGCATTAAATAAGGTAGGTAAATCCGTACTAATACTAAAATGTTAAAGTTTGTTTGTTTGGTTTTTGGGGTTCTACAGTAAACGAGGAATCCGCTTAGAGTTTCACCATAATATTAATATTTTTTATTTCTCTCAAATCTTGCTTGATAACATAAGTATTAAGTAAGTACCTATACAGGGAGGAAAAAGGCGACGAACACAGCCGAAAGTTTGATGATATGTACCTTACAGACATGCGTTTTAGATAGGTTTCATTTAAAAATAGTTTATTTAAAAAAAAGGCACAGATTTTAAAATTTCCTACGTGCCGATAACCCTAATTCCAGAACAACAGTGCATTTGATAAGATAACTACACGGACGGGTACTACTACGCTACGGACAGGCTGTAGGTACCTAGCTTAGCCCTTGCCTAGCCCACGATACACACATACCTACCTATTAATAGTAATTCTGATTATCATTTAAAAAATCTAGCAAACATGAAGTAGGTACGCCAGGAACTTACCTACAAAACACGATGCTCGATGTATCTGAGCGCATCTCTCTCATGCGACTCATGCGACACAACACTCAAAACCACTAAACAACATTTAAAACACTAAACATCACTTAAAACACCAATACCATTTAATAAATAATAGAAACTTTCACAATTTACTTCTAGCATGTACCTATTGACAATAGGATATTTTTGTATCACTATGGTAACCGTGACAATTACCATGTACCAAAGGCAAATAAACTTTTCATTCATTCATCCGTTCATTCAATTAATTCAGGGCTGGATTCGGTAAGTCTGATTATTGGCGTATTTGTTTTAACATAGGTACTCTCTTCGCTAAAAAGAATAAGTAATTACGAATAGTTTTTATTAGGCCGTAGGTACCTAGCGCTCACCCCCTTACAGCCGATGCTCAATGTGTCCGCCGCGTCTTATGCGACACAGTCGGATACGCTGCTTGGTATGACGGTGCACACGCGCAAGCAACTGTGTCTCCACATTTTGCTGGCGGAGTTCAGCAAACGCCTGTTCAATTCTGTGCACCATTTGCTCTCGCGTTTCGTATTCATCCCGGTACACTCGGTCTTTGAGAGTGCCCCACAAAAAAAAGTCGAGAGGCGTGAGGTCTGGTGAGCGCGGCGGCCATCTGTTCGGCCCGTATCGCCCGATCCATTGTTGGCCGAATAGTTCGTTTAAAGCTTCGCGCACTTCCACAACCGAATGAGCTGGAGCCCCATCCTGTTGAAACCACGCAGCACGTCGTTCCTCTGACGGTAATTGGTCCAGGTATGGCGACACCACGTTTCTAAGTAGCTCATGGTATCCATGTCGATTCAAAGTGGGTGGTAAAAAAATTGGTCCAATTATGGTGTCGCCATGAATCGCGGCCCACACGTTAATCGACCACCTCTGTTGGTGCGCTGTCTGTCGGAAAATGCGGGGATTTTCCTCCGCCCAAACGTGCTCGTTTCGACGGTTCCATAAACCATTCCGCGTAAATGTCGCCTCGTCGCTCCAAATGATTTGCTGCACGAAACGAGGATTCTCGCGGATGCCGTCGTCCAGCCAACGGCAGTATGCTGCTCGCACCGCCAAATCCCTCGGCAGCATTGCCTGCACTTTTTGGATGCGGTATGGATGGCGCCTGTTTAGTTTTAAAACGTCCAAAACCAACATGTGGCCAACGCCGAAACGGCGCCCGGCCTGTCGAGAACTTGCTCGGGGGTTCTGGTCAAAGAACCTTAAAATGTTCTCCTCAAGCCGCACAGGCACACGTCTAGACCCGCCACCACGATGGTCATCCATCGATGTCCGTGGAACAATCGGACGATTCTCCTGTACCCGGTAAAGGGCGTTGGTAACTACGCGAGGATTTACCGGATGCGGCGGAGGAAAACGCTCTCGGTACAACCGCAAAGCTGCCCTTGCGTTGTACTCGGACTCTACGTACAGCATTATTAAGTTTAAATAATCTCGCGCTTGTAACGACATTTAGTTTTTTTGCTACACGTCACTGTTGACAACACTATGATTACCGTGACAATTGTAGAAAAAAAGCATTTCTTCGTAACAAAAAAAATTCGAATCGAGTTCGAAATTCAAGACGTACATACCTTTTTTTAGTGTCAGAAAGGCCATTAAGGAGTACCTACTAAAACAAATAAAATAATAAATACGTTATCACTAAGGAATGATAGTATGAGTTGCTGGCGGTACAATTAACAAAAAACACATGTTTTATTCCAATCACTACGGCATAAAGGAATGAAAAGCCTTAAAGGTCGTTATTAGGCTACGCTACCAACATCTAAGATTAAAAAGTTATGAAATCAATGTTATGGTTATGTTTACTTATGGTTAAAAATAATCGTGGTCAGGTCAATGACCGATTTAAAAAAAACGACCTTAATACATCCCCGTTGCTGCGTTCACAGCTGATTTTAGGGATGAAATCACACAGTTTTACAACTAATGTTTGTTAGTCAATTACTCCGAAACTATCATACTTAGACAAAAGATCTTTCACCAGCATAAAGCAGATGTATAAACCTCTTAAGAAATTTCGGGAGTGTCGGTCGCCCTCAGGGCACCCTGTATAACTAAAGTAAATAACAAAAGCCATGAGCATCTGTTTGCCGCGGGTCTATACATGTTTCGATATATAACGAGTTGAGAAAAAAAACATCCGTTTTTGTTTTCAATGCGTTATTCATCGAACCAGCAACATTTGAAATGCTAACAAAGCGATATAAATATACTTCATCGTCTATTCTAATGCGTAATAGAACATTATTTTACTTTTTCATCTACGTTTACCAGCTATCGCTCTCGTTTAATGGCGGCGCTAGTGGACGGAATGCACGCTCTTAATACTAGAAAACTGTGATATAAACACTTTGACAAATAAACTATGCTAACAAAGTGGTAGAAAAAAACTTTGAAATACGTTTTTACATTACATTTTATTATAAGTATAAATGTAAAGTGGGGATGTTTTTTTTAGGCCCAACCCATAGAGTGTTAGAAAGGTCTCTTAATAAACAATTTTCTTTTTAAAAAAACAGCTGTTCTCGAAAATTTTGTTCTTTTACTTTGAACCACTCGAACAAAACGTTTGTATTCTCTATTTCACATCTTTTTCATTTTCTACATATTTAAAATCCGCGTAAACAAGTTTTTAATTCAAGAAAAAAATCCATTATACCACAAGGAATGCGGAAAAAGTTTAATAACTTTCCCTGAACTTTATCTCAGTGGTGTCATTTGTAGAGCTTTTATTCGACGACCTCCGTGGCGTAATGGTTACCACGCCAGACCGCCACCCAGAAGGTCCCGGGTTCGATCTCCGGTCGGGTCATGATGAAAAACGAACTGTTTCTGATTGGCCTCGGCTCTTGGGTGTTTATATATGCATGTATTTGTTATAAAATATAATATCGTTGAGTTAGTATCCCATAACACAAGTTTCGAACTTACTTTGGGGCTAGCTCAATCTGTATGAATTGTCCCCATATATTTATTTATTTATTATTTATATTAATATAATATTATGACATACAGGACTTCGAGTGGTTTCTCTCTGATTAAATTCGTTGTGAGTTCCAAGACAGCTGTAGTTTCTTCCCCGGGACGTCAAAAAGCTTCATTGCTTATTGTCTATCTGAGGTCGCCGTTGTTGATCCTGGCTACACAGGAGACACAGCGGTGGGAATGTGTGCTTGCTTGAGCTTGTCCCGATACAGTGAGGAGCCTCGAAAGTGAATGAACACGCCATTCAAACAACACCATGTTATCTGAGATCCTTGACAAATATATTTTGTCTTGGTTTGGAAATTTGGTTTAAAACATTGTAGACAACAAGTTTCATACTGATTACCTTTTGCCCTTCAAACTTGGTGTACAAAATTCTTATAGAAGTTCGAATTTTTTTTCTATCGAGGAAGCTTAAAGTAATCGTATTTTCGTGACTGAATCCCCAAAGAGTATATTATAATAATAATAATGCAAAATAATATCTTAGATAAAAATTCCATGGCTAAAGCTTTTGTAGTTAGATGTTTAAAAACGCATTTTTCGAGTGTGATTAGACGAGTTGATAAACAGGCGATTTACAACTTACAAGAGTTACGAGTTGATAAATAGACCAGTTGCTACATAGCCGAGCTACAAATGCACCGATATGATACTAACTCATTCTATTAACGTTTTTAAATACATTATTACTTACTGAAATTTAAAATAAATAAGTCCCTTATAAGGCTGGATAGAACGTCTGGAAATCTACAGGATATCTATATATCTATATATATAAAATGCTTTGTCCTGACTGACTGACTGACTGACTGACTGACTGACTGACTGACTGACTGACTGACTGACTGAGAATCAACGCACAGCCTAAACCGCTCATCGTAAAAATCTGAAATTTGGCAGGTAGAACTATTATAAGACGTAGGCGTCCGATAAGAAAGGATTTTTCGAAATTCGAACTCTAAGGGGGTAAAAAAGGGGGGTAAAGTTACTATGGGACAACTTGATTCCTTGGTCCAATCTACTTCAAATTTTGCATAAAAATTGTTTAAGAGAATTGATGGAAGACGTGATTCTTATTTTATTGAAATTCTTGAAAAATATGTATTTTGTGGGTAATTTTCTTCGATTTGATATCAATACTCATCCTCCTTAGAGCTTTTGATTCAATTACATTTCATTTTGACACATCCGTGAAGTGAAGTGTGTCATCTGTCATGTAATATTTTTATAAATTGTGAATATTCAAACAAAATGATTTCTTAATGTCGTCGTACTATTTATTCTGTTTGTGATCTCGGAAAACAGCTAAAATTCTAACTATGTTATGTATAAAGCGGACTGAATCATATTCATCGATAATAAACAGTAAGTAATTAAATATTAAATTTATAATATTTGACAGGGTTCAAGTTAAATTGGTCAATGGTTAAATGGCATATTGATATTGTCTCTTTCTCACTAATAGGTCTCATTACGTCGACTCGCTCTAATATTTCGTAGTGTTGTTGTAGGGATGGTTGTAGGCTGAGGTTGTAGGTATTGAAATACCCATATTCTTATACATTTTTTTTACGGAAGTGGTTGTAAAACAAGCTCAGGAATATGGATCATTTGATATTAGGTGATTATCGTCGACTATGGAGCACATAGATTCTAGGGTCCCTGACCCGTTGCCGACCTATAACAGGAAAAGACAGGATATATAGCGAGAAATAGTATAAGGAAGGAGTTAGATTTTTTTTATACAACAAAGGTGGCAAACAAGAATTTCGAATATTTCACTCTCCGAACGAAATGCATTGCTGCTTCACGTCAATATTCTGTAAGTGTTTCACCGGTCGGGCTAGCCTATTTCATAAACGCCCACTCCAAAGATTGTAATGAGAAGTATTTAAATAGAAAAATAATCATGTATACATATGAAAATGTTTTGTCTTGACCGTAGAGACCTGAAATTTGGGTGTGTGATGTAGGCAACCGATAAGAAAGAATTTTTTGAAATTCCCACGGGAAAGCGGGATAAACGCAAACGAAGTTGCGCGGGTTTCTCTAGTATGTATATAAAAGAAAGTTGTGTTAGTTACACCATTTATAACTCAAGAATGGCTGAAGCAATTTGGCTGAAAATTGGTGGAGAGGTAGCTTAGAACCAGGAGCAGGACATAGGGTAGGGTAGGGTAGTGCCTCTGAGGTGGAACAAAGTTCCCGGGTCAGCTAGTTGTAAATATAATTGTAAATGTAAATATATCATAAATTGTTGAATGAAAATCAGATAAGAAGCTTAAAATTTGACTTGTTTACACATTGTGCCGTAATTATAACGCATTACACAAGCGAAATCTTATTAATTCTGTTTCTAGCTCCGACGTTAATATTTAATTAGATTTCTGAACAATCCCGTGACGTAATTACCACATCAAAACTATGAAAACAGTATATGTAAAATTTTGGGAATCAATTTTAGATAACCAGGGCTTTATGTTTCCATTTTCACATATTAGATGTCATATATTCCATTCCACTATACATAGTAAAGAATCTCCAAACAATCATCTTATAAAAAAAAATATTCTTGGACGAATCACACAACGCCATCTAATCCCAAACTAAGCAACTAAGCTTGTACTATGGGTACTAGATTGCTGATAAACTTTTTTTTGGCAAAAATACTTGTTATACATAGAAAACACCCAGACCAAGGCAAACATATATGTCCATACACACAAATGTTTGCTTGCGCAGGGTTCGAACCTGCGGCCCTTGAGATAAAGTGACCATTGATAGCCGCTCAACCATCGGGCCTGTCATATGAAAACAAAAAATCGATTACAATTCACTTTATTGGGGGGGTATGACAAGGTAATTCAAATACAAACGTTGAATTGCACTGGAAATCTTGTGTCAAGTATATTTGAACGGAATAGTTAATTTCTGAAGTGAAAACTTCTTTAGCTTCGCTTGGCACTTTTTTTAGATGGGTAAAAAATGTTGAACTCTCGTTAGATCCGAAGCTGATCGAAAAAGCGTAAGATTTCCTAACCATTCCAAAATATTCAAAAATGCACAACGTTGATGTTTAAGTTTTCACTTCTGCCGGCACTCCCGGAGTGCGACCCGTCATTTTTTTATGTCATACAGGCAAACAAGCAACTTGATAGAAAATGGTTACTAATTCGTTACCCCCGCTAAAAGAAAGAGATCTCTATTAGAAGGGATAAGGAAAGGTAAAAAACTGAATAGCGGATATAATTGTTGTAAATATCAATATACTTATAATACATGGAACACAGTCAGAATCAAGAATGAACATAAATGCCATCACATAAATGTTTGACCCGAGCGAGAATCGTACCCGCGCCCGCTGATGCCGAGGGTAGGATCAACGCACTACCACCGGGCTGCCAAATATTTATAGATTGATTCATTGTCAATCTATGGATCCCCAGTCTGATAATACCTTATGTCCATCAAACTAATATTATAAACGAGAAAGTGAGTTTGTTTGTGTGTTTGTTTGTTTGTTATTATAAATAAATATATAGGGACAATTCATACAGATTGAGCTAGCCCTAAAATAAGTTCGAAACTTGTGTTATGGGATACTAACTCAACGATATTATATTTTATAACAAATACATATATAGATAAACATCCAAAACCCGAGGCTAATCAGAAAAAGTTCGTTTTTCATCATGGCCCGACCGGGGATCGAACCCGGGACCTCCTGGGTGGCGGTCTGACGATTGCTTCACTACTTGACTAAGCAGCCGATCATTATGAAAATTTGCATAATTATTTTTGTTGTACAGAACGCTAGTAACGCTAGTCCTAAATAAGTACTCCTGTTGGCTAAACGACTTTTTTTCGCTGTTTCATAACTTGGTATAGGACTCCATTAAGATTATTTAAAAATTTTAGGATTGATTAGGAATTCTTATAAGATAATTTTCGATTTTTTTCGGTATGGATTAGGATAGTCATAGTCAATCTATAGATTTCCTGATTTCAGTGGTTAATAATAAGATCCGGTGGCGTAAATTGTACAAGAAAATCAAAGTGTGTTCAAATTTATATTCTGTTTGTCAGTTACAAAATTTTATTATTACATTAATATGAACTCCACATAGTTAATAAATTAAATTTGTACTTTCCAAGGCATTTGTGATTACAGTGAATTTACGTACAATTTCACATTAATTCAATTGAAGTTTACGTTGTTATTATTAAATTTATCATATGTGTAATAAGTTGTATGTATATCTAATCTGTTCGTGGCTTTTGCTGTAACAGACAGGCCGCGACTTTTGGCTTAGCGTCATTTCAAATCTACAGTTGGCCAATAAAAAAGATGAGCAGGACCTTAAATATGATTAAAGTTTTGTAAATATCGCGTGTAGGGATTTATTCGATTTTTAGGGTTCCGTAGCCATATTACAAAAAACGGAACCCTTATAGATTCGTCATGTCTGTCAGTCTGTCCGTCCGTATGTCACAGCCACTTTTCTCCGAAACTATAAGAACTACTGTTGGACTAAAACTTGAAACGTTGGAACTGAAACTCAAATATATTTTTGCATCGAACCCATACGTGTCCCATCTATGGATAGGTTTTTAAAACGTTGCTGCTACGGAACCCGTCATGGGCGAGTCCGACTCGCACTTGGCCGCTTTTTTATTTATCAGTTATGTTCATATTCTATTCATTATGTGCATAGTAAATAATCTTTGTTCTTAGATCTCTACTCTGTCACTAACTTTCAAAAATTTCAGAGAGTGCAAGTTTTTGTAGTAAACTTAATTTTACAAACAAATCTCGGCATTTTCTTTCTACCGCAACTTAGCACCCCGAATAGTCTGTGAGCCAAGCGGTGGTCTTAGCATAGCATCGGATTGCGCATACATTTTATTAACTCTTCGTGAAAATGTACTTCCCCCATCAAGCTAGTCTATATTCATAAATTATTATAATATTTCCTGAAATACAGCGTCGCCCTAGTTGAGGCTCCCGATCGCACACTCGGAACAGTCATACTGTATATTAACTCCATTTATTGTAATCATCTGTCTCTGTACCATTTCGTGTGTAATGTAATTAATTATTTTATATTTATTCATTACTAGCTTTTCCACGCGGCTTCGCTAGCGGTTAATTTTATGTTAAAGATCTCGTATAACGCGACTTGTGGCGCCATCCGGTGGCCGGCAATTGCGAAATGCAGCGTCATCTATAGTAGAAAAAGTATTTTCCCATTGGAATGACATATTTTCACGGGATAAAAAGTAGCCTATGTTGGGCTCTGTACCCCTGACAATATGTATACAAATTTTCATAATGATCGTCTGCTCAGTCAATCCGTGAAGGAATAACAAACAAACTCACTTTCTCATTTATAATATTAGTATGATTATAAAATGCTCTATGTAGAGAGGGTTTACAACGCGTGAGTGATACCCCCGGTACCCATTGCAAGCGTCTATAGGCTACGGTACTTACCAGTAGGCGTCCAGGGGCCCGATTCTACTAACACAAATGCACCAATGGACTCTCAATGGTGTCTCAATCGTGTCTCAAAAGAATGCCGATAGTGTATCAGTGGAATAGTTTTTGACATTTGTTATGAACTTAAACAATTACATAATGTTTAACTTATTGTTTAAGTCCATAAATGTCAACATCTATTCCACTGATACACTATCGGCATTCTTTTGAGACACGATTGAGACACAAGAGAGAATCGGGCCCAGTATGCTTGTTTGCCACCTTTGTGGCATAAAAAATAATTAAATTTGACACGTGGCATTCCTGTATAATAATAAAGATTATATAATTATTTCTTAAATAAAATCTCATAACTCCAGTATAGCTAATGTCGTGTGAGTAATGATGGGAGTCGCAGCAGCGCCTTGTGCGGTCGGGAGCATCTGGAACTGAACGCGCTGCTTAGCGGGTTTTAATAAGGAGGATATATTGTTCAGTATTAATAATAACATATATTATTATAATTCACGGGGTAGAACAGCCAATCAATGATAGAGGTAACCAAGGGGGTAGGGAACTAGGTACAAAGATTTTTGAGCTAATAAAGCATTGTTAAAAACTTTGTAAAGTATGAATAAAAAACATTTGCTACTTTTTTTTTATGCATAATATATATGTCGGAGCGAGCGGCTCTCGGACGTCATCAGAGGGGTTCTCCATATTAGTAGACTTGTAACAATAAATTAGATTAACAAAGGGAACGATCAACGAATCCGTGGGTCGCGTTCGATCTGCGCTCCGGTCAGAATAGTTCTCCCGCTCGGTACACTTACTCAAGCTTTCTGGGCTTGTTACTTAAACAATTTCAAGACAAGACCAACCGACCCACGGCTATGTTCGGCAACAAAAACCATTGTGTCACCTTTGTTCCCATGGATCTAAAATCACTGTCCGAGCGATAAGCTCGCTAACATAAACAAACGCACTTCTTTGAACCACGGAGATTAAAATTCAAAGTTATTGTCGCCGGCGCCAGCGCGCGCCGACATATATATAATATTTTTATAGGGACAATTCATACAGATTGAGCTAACCCCAAAGTAAGTTCGAAACTTGTGTTATGGGATACTAACTCAACGATATTATATTTTATAACAAATACATATATAGATAAACATCCAAGACCCGAGGCTAATCAGAAAAAGTTCGTTTTTCATCATTGGTTATGATGGGGATCGAACCCGGGACCTCCTGAGTGGCGGTCTGGCGTGGTAACTATTACGCCACGGAGGTCGTCAATAATGGTGTTTTCTATGGTATTCTTGTTTTGCTGAAACCACTAAACCTATATTTTGC
This sequence comes from Endotricha flammealis, assembly GCA_905163395.2. Lineage (NCBI taxonomy): Eukaryota > Metazoa > Arthropoda > Insecta > Lepidoptera > Pyralidae > Endotricha > Endotricha flammealis. The sequence continues at coordinate 16,262,241 of LR990861.1, read as the reverse complement.
GCCAATTGTTTACTTGGCACAAGATTTCCAGTGAAATTCAATGATGGTGTGTGATCTTTGACAGGCCCGGTAGTCGAGTGGCTAGCAATGGTTACTTTATCCCAAGGGCCTCGGGTTCGAATCCTGCGCAAGGCAAAAATTTGTGTGCATGACTGATTGTCTTGGTCTGGGTGTTTTCTATATATAATAAGTATTTATTTACAAAAAAATATATTTAAGTATATTTATCAGCAATCTGGTACCCATAGTACTGGCTTAGTTGCTTAGTTTGGGAATAGATGGCGTTGTCTGATTCGTCCAAGAATATTTATTTAACTAGTTCGTCATACCTTATTGTAACATAATGTTATGTCGTCGATGAAGTACCAATACCTTCTAAGTAAATGTTGAAAACCTAATTTTACATCAGAAGAAAAAAACCGTTTAAAATTAAATTTTTATTTATTTTGATTAACTATTGCTAGTAAAATAGTGTCCAATGCATGACTTTTTTTAATTACTAACGAAGAGATGTGATTAAGTTTGCGTCAGTTAGAAAATATTGCTTCTAGAACTGGAAAAAAGTTAGGAGGTAGTTATTTCATCGACGATGTGCTTTATCATAATAAAATGATTCGTGATCGATTCAAGTTTATTTTATAACGACTTATATTTTAAATCAGACTATTTTTTAGAGCTTTTGCAACAAGTACCTATATTGGAACGGAACATAGAACGACATTTTACATAATGTTTAACTTACAAACAAAATATATTTTTTAATTACCATATGTCTACCGTTTATCAGATACTGGCTTGACATAACATGACGCAACATTGTAGGCATACCGCGCCTTGATTTAACATATTTCCATATTAAATTATAGAATTTAATTAGTAATAATATTGTAGAATCGTGTCACGTACGTATATTCATTAATGAGCAAATAATACAGATTTACAGTGGGTAATTTTTACTAATATTATAAAGAGGAAAGATTTGTTTGTTTGTTTGTTGGTTTGTTTGTTTGTTTGCATTGAATAGGCTCCGAAACTAATGGACCGATTTCAAAAATTCTTTCACCAGTAGAAAGCTACATTATCAGGGAGTGACATAGGCTATAGTTTTTCCCGAAATTCATTGTGGTTCCCACGGGAACGGGTCCGGAACTTCACGCGGACGAAGTCGCGGGGAAAAAAGCTAGTTGTAGATAAAAGTATTTTTTTATAACACAATATACAAGCAAACAGACATTAACAAGCGGGACACCAAGGAAGGAGGTAGTAAATACCGTAAAGTTGTAAAATGAACTCCTTGTAGAGGTTTACAGAGTAAAAACCTATGAAAATTTAGAATTTAGCTAAATGAAATAATCTTCTACCGCTCGCTACCCTGTCCAAGAAAAGGAAAACACAGGGTGTCACAAGAGACTGTTACCGGGTATAACAAAATTAGATCATCCGTTTTATGAGTAGGTACCATGCGAGACAAACACACAGATCGCCATCACATTATTATCAACCCATAACCATCGACTAGAGCGTGCTTTGCCACGCTGCTCTATTGCGAATTAGCAGAGTCCAGCGTTTTCAAGCCGCCCCTTAAGACCACCGATTTGGCTTAACGTCTGACATCCATCGACAACAGCCGGAACCGACGGGATAACGTGCTCTCCGAAGCACGGAGAGCTCAAGATAACTTTTAAAACCGAATGAAAATTAAATTATCTGTTTTAAGCGTTACGATGCCAGAGACAAAGACACGTCAAACTTAAAAACCCTTTATTTTTTTAGGTCGAAAAAAACCACATTGAAATCAACGCAATTTTTAAAACGGGATACGTAACATTTCCAAACAAAAAAAAACCTCAAATTCTACCGCATTTGTAATCTTCAACAAACACTTCATTTGAATATTTCCCCCCAATTACCCGTAGGAGCGGGGTTCGGGATTCGCTGACCCGTCAGACGGTTACGCGTGATCCTTTGAAGAATTTCACTGTCCGCTGGTAGATCATGTTTGGTCTAATTTCAAAGAGTTTAGAGATTATTACCACTCACAGAACGCATTTTATGGTTGGTTTACTTCTCTGACAGAAAATGCGTTGCGTATTATCGGTCGCGCAGCGCTAGACCGTCATAAGGTCATAAGGATTTTGTCTGTTCTAGCATTGCCTACGCGACTGATAATAAGCGGCGCATTAAAACTTTTGATAGATAGATTAACTTACAATGCAAAAAATTACTATAAAAATTATTAAGTAATGATACTGACTTTAATATAATCTAGAAAAAAGTAGCGAGCGAAAATGAACCCTTATGATTTAGATGACAAAATCATAAGGGTTAAGTTAGCAAAACCCACTAAAAACATCAGCGGCCTTTCAACCCCATCGTGTCCTAAAAAAATCTTAAATTTTAAAAAATTACCTTAACAAAATACACCCCACATTCAGCCACGCATCCCTGAAAGCAAAGAACACGAAATAAAACCGACTGACTTATAATGTGAGGGGTTTTAACCCCGCTTCAAAATTCGCTGACCTGTTGAAACATTACTCAAAGCCTGATCCCTTGAAGGATCATCGTTTGGAGGGAGTTTTTGCGCGGTCCAAGTGCTAAAAGTTATTCTGGGAGCAGATTTTTTAAAAACTTTTTATCAGAGACTAGATACCTAGATAGAAAAAAATCTTTTACATCCATCGACAAACAATATACAAAAGAAAACTGATCAAAAGAGAAAGGAAAGTAAACAAGTAAGTCGTCGAAGCAAAACAATAACAATATGTGACTAGAATAAACATCTTGTATCAAGGCAATTCAATAGATAGAACCGTTTAGAATAGAAACGTTTATTACGCTCAGGTTGAATACGACAACTTCCTAAAACGACAACTTCCTAAACTCTAGAACTTCCTAAAACGACACCTTTCTAAAACGTCAATTAGCAAGATTAACTGTGCAATATAGGTCTTTAAATGAAAAAAAAATGCTTTTAACTTAAAAGGGTTATTAAGTTAAAGGTGCATATTTTTTCATAAAAAAAATATTTATTTGGAACACTTACCTTAGCACTAAACAACAATAACTTAAAATTACTTACAACTAAATGTGTCCCAAATGGGTCTTAGCATACTTATATGTCGCGGCACGAGTACCAAGACGCTGGTTTTCTGTGAACCGTGTTATGCCCGACATCGAGCAAACAATAGTTCCTATATTAAATTATTATATAATATTATGAAAAATATATTATAACTTTGGCGATATAGCACTAACGAAATCGACCGGTCTAGAATGGTTTTACTTACGTTGTTTCGAGCATGTATTTATTAATTTTTATTATGTTGATATTAACTTTTTGTTGTGTAATTCATCAGCCAAAAGCTTGTTAAAAGTCAAAAGCTTATGAATTACAAACAAACGATAAACCTGAGCAGTTTTACGTTCGAAACTCCGAATAATATGTAGCATCCGTTATTCGCGAGACTGAAAAAATACTTACACGTAAAGTTTTCATAACCGCAATGTGATGTTTTGTAAGAGGATGGTACTTCTCCACAGCTAGCCCATTTCATAAAATTCAGATTGAAAATATTTATTCAAAAAGTAGGTCCTCACAGACGCTTTCTCTAAAAAAACTGTATTATATATTACACTAGCACCCCGTCTCAGCTTCCCAGGAGTTTTTGTAAGGATTAAGGAGGTTTTTTGAAAATATACCCTATGTTACCCGGAAGTAATATAGATTCCTAACAGTGATAGAAATTTAATATTGGCCCAGTAGTTTTAAAGTATATTCGTTACAAACAAAAATACATTTTTTTCCTCTAATTTTAGTATAGTTAAATAAGCTACTGTATAAACTACCATCATTTCAGAAATAAAGCAAAATGACAACTGCAAAAAGAAATGGTAAAAGAAAATAAATGAAAACTTTACTATCCCCATAATAAGATTACCAAAGCCATCTTTCCTCTTCTGCTATACATTTCGATACAGTTGTAACAAAGTTATTGCTCTTGGTAAAAACCTTGCCGTTGAATGCATCCTCGAGTCCTCAATGCAGGCTATATTTCACTTGAAAAGATCAAAGAAATCGAATTGACTTTATAGAGGGTTTATTGGATTTGAACCCTGCGTCTCGGAGAAGCAGCCAGATAATCGAATCTTAGGGGGATCCCATATTTATGGTGTAGGGGTTCAGGAATGGCGACTTTTAAGGGTGTTCGACAGATGCCCCACGCGACACAACATGAAAAATATAAATAAGTAAATTTTTTTATTAGTTTTTTTTGGAGCTCGATAACCTCTTTGTGGGTTATCAAGTTGTAACGATCATTCAAGTTAAGTAAAGATAACTCCAGCCAATACTTAGATGGGTTTTAAAAATCTCGTACGTTGTGCCTCGGAAGGCTTTCTTCCTGTCAAGTGGCCCGTTGCTTGTTTCCCTGCGATATGATATTAAAAAACTATTCAAATGAGAAAAGGAATGATTGTCAAAACAAAGAAACATATAACAAAACAAGAATGTGTTTCGTTCCAAGAAAAAAATTATAGTTTCTTTCATAAATCCTCTGGAGTTTCAAAATTTAACAGCAATAAAATAAGATTTAGTTGGAAAGTTTCACGAAAATCCCGTATCTTACCGCTCGGATCGACAATATTACGTGTTTCGGAATGAAATTCTTGCACGGAATAATACTGTTATGTGAATTACTGTTACCCAAGCCCATGTTTAATTCTGTTCGTATATTCCTAATTTTGTCGGAAAAGTTTTAGATGCGTCACCCTATAGATAGACTGCGTTTCCACCTGAGGCAAGCAAGGATGTGTGCTGAGAATGCTGTTAAAATGTAGTCTTGCTTAGCGTAGTTCTCGTGGCAGCAGCTCTCGTGCTTAGCAGAGCGAGGTTTCTGTACTATGTGGTGTAATTGTTTTATTATTCCGAGATCATTTTGTTCATTTGTTTTTAATTTTGATAATGTTGTAGGCGAGTGTAACGCACCGACTTGATACTAACTCATTTTGCTTGCTAACGCTTGTACGGTTTTATTATAAACAGATGAATATGAGGTATGCTGGCAAAAAAAGTAAAAAATCAAATAAAGGATATGATGATAAAGAGAAGTGTGCTGTGTATTAACACTTCAAGTATAGAAAGTGCATGTGAGGTCTCATTTCTTAATAAACCTTTTGATTTGAATGATACAGCTACGCTACAAATCCTTGCTCTGTTGAAGACGCTTCTTTAAGGAGAAAAGATTAAGAGAAAAGAAGGGCATCCGATATAATAAAACACGTCGTCAACACGGTACAAGCGTCTTAGCAACAAAATTCTTTATGAATTCAGTCATTTTCAGACATCCGTTTGATCACAATCCACGACCTTTTGAGTAAATAGCGTCCTCTTCTATATTATTTACGTTAAAATATAATGGATGTAAGTATGACAGGTGTCAAAAGGAAGGGCGCTCCTTGAATTATTTAGGGTGGGGGCGAGTAAGAAATAAAATGAAATATTCAATGTTTACGCGAAGTTCGTTTACGATGGGAAGTGTAGCGGTTGCCGAGTTTAAATTGCAAATAAACCATTTATGGTAATTCAAAATGCAAGTTTCGTGGTAAATATTTGAGCTCCTTGTTTACTTTGGTGACGTAAAGTCCAGTAACGATGTTATGAAAACAGGTAGTAAACTTTGTAATGAAACTTATATAAACATACATTAAGCAAGCATCTTTATCCAGATTGACTAAAACATTACACGAAATCAAGATCTCTATCAGATTGACATTGTAATGGCTGCTTATTACATTACGAATACTATCTAAATATAATTCAAAGTCCTGGCTGACTGACTGACTGAACTATATCAACACACAGCCCAAACCGCTGGGTCTAGAGATTACAAATTTGGAATGTAGTTTCCTTACGATGTCTAGAGGTGTACTATGAAAGGACTTTTCAAAATTCCCACGAGATATACGCAAACGAAGTTGCGAGGGTATATCAACGCAATGCCCAAACCACTGACCGGATCGACCTGACCGGACCGGACCGGACCGGACCGGAACGGATCGGACCGGACCAAAATTTGTTTCTGAAGAAAAATATGTTGTTAGTAGGCGACGCGGGCGAATCCGCCGGCACAAGCTAGTTGATAAATCAAAATTTGAGTTAATCCCTTCACACAACATTTAGAAAACTTGAATCGTATTTACGTCCCTGTTCACTTTTTTGGCTGACTGTACTAAAATCTTTATTTATAGTCATCATTATCTCAGCTTATCCGCCTACTGTCGATGTCCGCCCACCTATTTACTGAGTATCAGATTAATGACTATAAGATACTAGATTTCTATTACCCCCTTAAGAGCGCGCACCCAAATCAACGCAACTCAAAATCGAAGCGTGTTATTTTACGAAACTACTGAGCCACGAACATGAGCGTGCGCCGGCGAAGACAAAATGATTTTGATACTTTTATGATAAGACTTCACTATTTAATATAATAGTAGACTCGAAGTTCATGTGATTTTAGCTACAGATCTATTTCTATGTAGAACATAAGTATTGTTATTATGTAATTGAATTTTTTTTTCGGCATTCTTCATGTCTCGTTTGGAAATAAATACAAATAATGTATCTTTACTCGTGTATTATGGAGAAGTATAACAATAGAGTACTCATAATAGATATAGGTACATATAATTATTTGTATTAGAAACATGTGTTTCTAATTGGCATACATAGACTCTACCATCTATCTACCAATTCTGGTAAAATACATTTCCTGTAAAATTTCACCAATTTCGATTCCATCTTTGATGACCAAAATTCGTCATCTCTTTTAATTCTGGCAGTCTTCAGACGAAATTCGGGCCCAGTCCATACCGCAAATAGACACAGTTGCTTAACACTGAAACATAATTAGTAATTAAACAGGATGTTACAGAAAGGGGGTTACAAACCGAATAGCTTAGTAGAATTAGATATTTAATTAACAAAACGTGATGTAGTTCTCCATTTTTGGAAAGTTGTATGGGTCTGTAAGAGTAGTAGTGTGAATTCCAATTTGCAACTTCGAAAAACTTCTGGAAATTGAGAAAACCGAGAAAAACTTCGTAATTTTGGGACTTTTTTCGTTATTTGCTCTCCAAAGCCAAAACTATGCGTTTTTTGCGAATGATGTTTTCTAGACTTATAGACTGTATTAAATTACCTACAATTTGAATCCAATTTCCGCTGTATTGCTGGTGTAATTGCAGCTGTATTGACCTCATAGAAGCCAAGCTATAGAACTTCGAATGTGACCCATTAATCTCGAAAACTGCAATTTTTAGGTTTTACTTATGTATTTCGCAAAATATTTGCAAAACTATTTGCCCTATGAAGAAAGGTCACTAAATATTCTGTAAAACATTTATTTAGCTTTTATTTGAACTCAAAACGAAATTTGTGAGACCTAATAGTTTACTTACAATCTCAAATAAACAAAATGAAGGTATAATGGGTAATATAGGCAAAAGACTCATGTATACAGACTCAATGTATATTAGAAATTAGACCGGAATGTCATATGGAGTGATGGGGGAGATTATTTACAACATTATTGACACAAATAGTGTAATGCAAAAGTGAACCATTTTCAAGAAATTTTAAAATATAAAATATTTTTGAATAATTACCTCAATCATTCATTCAAAATTTAATTTAAAAAAACCTTGTAATTCGTTTTTTTTTTGCCATATTTGGAGAGTTATGATATTGGTCTGTAATGCACAGTACAAAATCGTGTTATTTTTTATCCATACGGAAATAAAAGCAAAAATTTTATTTTTTTACGATTTCGCAATAATCGACCTCCTTAGTAGAACTTGTCGTATATTATAATTTATAACCATTATATTAATTATAGGTATGTACCACCAGCCTTTTAGCCCTTGCTTTATTTAAATTTTCAACATTTCGTCTTTTTCTTTTTTTCGATAAAAACTGCTTTTTTTGTTCCCCATACTCTGAAACATATTATGTTGTTGTCACTAAAAAAGTAAATAGTTCGTCGTCATATCATCAAAAAGTCATATTTTACTTACCAAAGTATCTAGATTGTCGGTCGCGCTACACGGTTTGCACTGCGTATGGGCACAAAGGTTACGTGAGGTCAGGTCCTGCGCCGGAGCGACGTGACCACTCTCCGCAGAGCCGGCGGCTCGAGTGAGTCGTAACAAAAGACGCGCGCGGTTTTATAGTGGTTTTATGGCTATATTAAAAAATTGGTAGAAAAATAATGGTAAACATTTATCATAAATTTTGGAGCCTAGATTTTAGGGAATACCTTTATCTCTTAGATGATGATAATATTGACATAAAATAACTAAGATTTAATGGTGAAAACAAACATAACAACGACTTGACTTTCTTCGTAATTTCACTTAGTTTGGATGTTAATATCTTATTTATGTAACAAAAAATTACAAAAATGTTCTACTAAGTATATGCTTGAGTATATTTGCCGTTAGATTTTATAATTTGTTTCTTACAATTGGCAGCATTACGGGGATATTTTGACATCCGAAGTTGACACTGAACGTGAAATCGAGAAAACACTGTTCGGTTATCACGATAGCATTCGTAAATATTCCATTACATGACAAAATGTTTTCTACTACGTATTTAGGCAACAATATTGCCTAACATTTTGTGTAATTCATAAGTCTGTTAGAAAAGTTTTTTATAGATTTTAAGAGCTTCGAAAAGTTCAGTTTTCGAATCAAGTAGCTAACGCCTGTGTGCGCGCTCTTAATCCCTAATTTGCAAGAGAATTTCTTAAAATTTTCTATACTAATTAACGTTTTCATAACAATCACTTTGTCCATTGATAAAGATTGTATCATCATATCAACCCATGATCATCCCACTGGGATACGGGTCTCCTTCTATTCAAAGGGAATAGAGTGTACTGTGCCACGCTGCTCCAATGCGGATTGGCAGAGGCCAGTGTTTTCAGGCCGCCTAAAGGACTTGGCCTAATGACTGTCATCCATTGACAACAGCCGGGACGGCGGCATAACGTGCCATAAAGTTTAGTTTTCGACGCGAATCCTAATCAACCAATTTTAGTAATATTAACGCAATTAACTAAACTAGTAAAACTACTTTCTACCCTCCGATAATGATCAGAAGCGGTGACAGGTTAGATTTATCGGCCCGATAATTTCATAAATGAGGGGAGGGGAAAAATAAATTGGGTCGTTAAGCAATTAAATGGCTATAAATAACTTTATTTATAAGCCAATTACAAGGACCAGGAACTAGCCCTATATTTTTTTTTTTCTACTAATCCTATAACATCAAACGCTTATCTGAAAAATAATTTTTCACCTTACTGCAGTTACTTCGCTCAACGCATTTCTATTGCCATTCAGCGAGGTGCTCGTATTGCTGCTAGCTTTTTGGGTACCCTGCCTTTTTTTAATGTTAGTTTAATACCTTTTTAATCATTGTAATTTTACCCAATAAAATTATATAAGTTATTAAGCTGAAATTATAAAGTTACTAATAAAATAACTAATATGTTTTTAGTTATTTTATACTGGTAACAAGAAGAATCGAAATAAAAAAAACATGATTCCTGAAGAGGCCCAGCACAATCCCTTGGGGAACACCGCGAAGATATGCACGTATGTAAATGTGAGTGGGAGGGCAGGCCAGCTCCCTGAAGGACGAAATTAAACGCCTTGCAAATTGGCGACATCCTGAAAAGGGTAGTCCTAAGGGCTTAAAATTGACATGGTTGTTTGTTTACTGAATTAATGAAAAACCAACATGAGTATGTTTGTTGGTGATAAAAGAATTTTTGTTTTCATTGGTATAGGTAAACTCGCATGGCTCAAACCAGCAGATAAATGAGTGAATAAACTTTCAGTCATTCTTGTGAACGTTACTTATTTAGAGCGAAGCGTTTTGGTATGAAAACCAAAACTGGAAAAAATATAAAAAGTTTTAGCTTTTGTTAGTTTTAATAGACTTTTGAAGCTAGATCGCTGCGATCTTGTGTTACTATACCGGGCAGTTGCAGGAGCGGAAGACTCAACGCTTAGGATTTACTGAGTCTGCCTAGGGATGTGGTGTTCAGACATGTTTAGTCTCAGAATCGGGTTTGGAAAATTGCCTGCATAGAATTTCACTTCATTACTTATCATATCATATTCTATGGAGAAGTTGTTGCCTTAAACAAGATTAAAGTTAAAGATAGATTGCCTGCAGGTGTAAATAATATCGCGATTACTCTGTCTAGTAGAATTTATAACAACATTTTATGCCATCAATATTACAGCTAAAAATAATAATAAAGTCATGAAAGCTGTCGGGCATGTTTATTTTATAATATTAGATATTTAGAAATTTTAACTTTACACGCTTGGGTTGTGCAGCGTCGTTACTAGCTAGAAGCTTCATTGTTATTTTCATATTGGTTAAGTAGTTAAAGTTCTTGTTGTGTTAATTTGGCTTTTTAAATTGTTTTCAATACTAAGGGACAATGAAATCTTTTAATACTTCAAAACATATTTAGATCTTGAACAAAAACGTTATAATTGTGACTTTTGTAAAATTCGAAGTAAATAACATTTCTCCAAGACATGACTGACTGATGCCAACAAAATAAATACGAAGTTACTACTTAATGGGGGTCTTGTCTCGTGTAATCTCAGATTAAATTGTAAAAGCTTACTTAAAATTGTTCAAAAGTTGATTAAATTAACGCGGACATAAATTTATTTATAAGGCTTCAATTATTTAAAAATGTTTGACTGCCATGTGCCACAAGGGACTTTGTTCAAAGTTTCAAAAAATCTTTGCAGTTCTCCACCTCAAAATCTTTAAAGTAGTCAAAATGGCAGACAGTGCGTTGGTTGATATTGATCCGAAATGATGGTATTTTTTAAACCAATAAGGTAGCAAACTAGCCGCCTGATGGTATAATTCGCGCGTTGCCGACCCTGTAAAAATATTTTTTATTTATACAAATGCGTCCAAAGGCCGCGGTGACCACTTACCATCAGGGGGGCCGTATGATTGTTTGCCACCTTGGTAGTATAGAAAAACTCTCTGAGTGTTTCTTGTCTCTGAATAAATGCTTTGACTATATGATTAGAATGCCTGTGTAAGCCCAATCTCAAAAGAAGAGAGAGAGAGAATATACTTTATTTACAATATACATCTTTAAATAATACAACATATGAACATACGGAAAGCTTATAGCCTAGTATACGCGCAAAAAAGCGACCTTATTGCTAAAAGCAATCTTTTCAAGGCAACCAAATATAAAGAAGCTTAAAATCGAATTTATTTTTCTATTAAACAAAACAAACTAAAGTATATTGTTTGCCCACGGACGATTTAGAACTAAAAGAACGTAATGAGCCAACTAAAAATGCAGTGCATTTACTCTGCAGAAACTAGGTTCTGTACAACGCAAAGTGGCAGCTTGATAAAGAATTTTATGTTAATATCTTTAAAGTTTTTCTAACATGTAGGTATGCTATTTTCTAGTCGTAACGATTAGTTTGAATTGAAATTGAACTTGATTGTTAAGACTTTCTGTACACAATTCCGTTTCAGTTTGTACACAATACGCAATTCAATTGGCGACCTCCGTGGCGTAATGGTTACCACGCCAGGCCGCCACCCAGAAGGTTCCGGGTTCGAATCCCGGTCGGGTCATAATGAAAAACGAACTTTTTTCTGATTGGCCTGGGCCTTGGATGTTTATCTGTAATAAGTATTTGTTATAAAATATAGTATCGCTGAGTTTAGTATCCCATAACACAAGTTTCGAACTTACTTTGGGGATAGCTCAATCTGTGTGCTTTGTCCCTATATATATATTTTTTTATTTTATTCAAACAACAATGATCTCTCTGTTATGCGTACCAGACCACAAATCCTTTTTTCGAAAATATTTAGTAACCCATGATTCCAATAACCTTTGAAATATATAAAAACCTCTACGAAAGTATGCATAAAGTCATCATAATTATGTTTATGTTTTTGTAGTTTTATTTGAATTAAATGCAATTAATAACCCAAAATCTAAATTGAAATCCTTAAAAAAACAATAAAAAAATGTAAAATAAAGTTCTTTTTAAACACTTTGCGGATATGTCCATTAAATTTTAGAGCTACATTCAATCCGGAATTCAATCTTAATAAAATTCATATAGATATATTTAAGTTTGAGCTTTCAAGTTCGAATATGAAAATTTGTTGTTCTGTTATGATACATTACTCTCAAGTGGGTATATTTCAATATTTACATGGAAGGTAAGAAATCTCTAAGTATGTAAATAAAGTTTTCGAAACTCGAAGTTATTGGCAATCGAAGGTAAAAATACCATAGCTTGATGCTTTGGAATGATCGTCTGGATGGCTTTAGACATAACATTGACTGTAACAACACTATCAACAGAAGCCAACCAGAAATAATCAATCAGCTAGGTGACTCTTGATCGCATCGCGATTTCAATTTCAATCCTGTATAAATAATTCAATAATAATGGCAAATTCTAATTTGTAATCATCCATGTTTGTAATCATCGAAGTTTTTAATTTTGCTACTTGATTAGTAACAAAGGCGAGTTACAAATGCACCGATATGATACTAACTCGTATAGTCTATCAAGAGTGCATAAACGTCACAATCCAATGTCAATCGAGCAGTATTATTTTCTAGAGGCCCCAGATCTGCAAAACTTTGAGCACGTTGAGCGGACATTCTGTGCTATCGAAAATAGGTACAAATAGAGATATTTTTGTGTTGAAACGTGATATTTCGAAAAGGTCACGACCATCAGAACTAAGAATGACGAAGCGAGCAAGAGAATGTAAATAAAAGTGTATTAATAAAACTTTTGCTTAAAAAATGCCCATCTTTTGTCCAGTAACATCCATTTAAAGCAGAAGCCTATAAATATTCATAAATGCCTATTAATGGTGGAAAATAATCGACAGCCTTCAGCAGCTTTTGTTCCTCGGGCAGTAAATAAAAAGGATTCTTGTAAAGAGAATAATAATAGTATTAAAGTACAACCACTCGTGCTATAATAGAGGAAAAATTACGTAAAAACGTTCAAATTTATGGTAATCGAGTTTGCATATTACATGTTTTAGAATGGGCCACAAAACCAGTGATTTGAATAAAAATATATTTATTTATTAAACTTTATTGACAACACAAAAGGGAATGTTACAATAAGCGAATTATAGAGTAATGTAGTTGGCAATGCACCAATGGCTCTCTCGGAATTGCGGATGTTAATGGGAGGAGGATTGCTTACCTTCAGGTGACACGCCGGCTTGTTTTTCTACTACATAATTTAAAAAAAAACTCATATTCACATCGAATTTTATTTACCAAATAGCTGTTTTCAGAATTTGACAGTAACAGCCATTATTATTGCAACTTTTTCTTTTTATGTGTACATAATATTACGTTTTTACAATAGCTTTAGAAATGGTTGGTATGTACTATTGTCCTCTTATCGAATAGAAACAAATTCGCTTACATTATTCGCTGTTTTCATAGCTCACTCATTCAAAGATCCCTTTGAAACATTCAGTATAGGAAATTCAGAACCCACTCTTCATAATTTAGCAGGAGATGATTTATTTTCAGTGAGAACCGAAGCTGTAAATTGTTGATACAATTCTTGGTGTAACCGGCCTGTTTTATTTACCGGACGAGAAAATAATATTGCAAATAACCAGATGTTAAAGGAAAATAAAGTAATGCTTCTTACGTCTGAAGATGCTTCGTAGGAATAAACATTTTAATTTTTTACGTTATATTTTTTGCTGTCCTTTCATTTTCATTTCTGTCGCGTTTTATATTTTCCGTGTTGTATTTAACAACTTTCAGATACAGAATATTTTTTTAATTTACTTTCGTGACATATTTACTTAAATAAATAAATATTCTCGAATGAATCTCACATCTAGTCCCAAACTTTGCAAATCTTGAACTATGGGTACAAGATTTAAATAAAGTAAAAGCGAGCTAAAAGTTAATAGTAAAGAGAGGACATACAGTTTGGGTTTTGTAAACAATTTGTGGCTATGTCACACAGCAAGAGAAAAGGGTGTCGTATTTAAAAAGTAACATAAAATTAAACTGGTGGTAGGATAAAGATTTATTATTATTATTATTATTATTATAGGGTGGGACGCCTGCGGGGCACAGGCGGGTGTTCAAGTATTTGGACTCATTACACCCTATTCCCGTGTGGATACGGTTGTTACTGTGGCCCCGATGACCTCCCACCAGAAAACCTTAAACTCCTTTTGCAGAACTCCGCTATGCGACCAGTGTCCAGGTCACATAGTTTTCCTTCTTCGATCCTATCGGCTTCAAAAGTCTCCCACCTGAGCCTGCTGTAGTGTATGCACTCAGCCAGGAAGTGCTGGCTGGTCTCTGGTTCCCAGTAACTGTAGGATAAAGATACAATTTCGGGACGTATCGCACGCCGATATACCTACTTGTTTTTATGTAGCTCTATGAAAGTGATTCCAAGCGCGGCGACACTGCGGTCGGCGGCACTTTCATAGAGATATATAAAATTATATAAAATAGCAGTGTCGCTTGCAGTCTGCGGCTGCAGTCAACGGCGTGCGGTCCTTGGAATTTGACCTTTAGACTTATCTTTATTCGTCTCCACGAAACAAAAGAGCTTATAATACTTGAAGTTTAATAAATAACTGCATACTTATATCAAAAATGATCTTTGAATTTGTAAAATATTAACCAAACAATTCAAAGAATGTTGTCTAGTTAAGGACAAATATTACCTCGTTAACATTTTTTCTTTGCGTCAAAGAACATCTTAAATTAGTCTCATAACTTTTTGACTGTATCAGACGCATCAAAGAGAGCTATAATTTTTAATGTCGCTATAAAAGGGAATCAGCCGAAACAACTCACCCAAGAAATGTATTATGTACCAATTTGTTTAGGTGTTAGTTTTCGTCATTAACTTAGTTTTGTTCATATTCATTCGAAGTCCGACTTCGACCTCCTCGACGAGCATGTCACACAGTTCTGAGGCAGATGAAGCTATCAGAACCAGTCAATGAAAGATTAGGTTAGCGTTCTTTCTCCAACGACAATGTGTCTGTTGGCCCATAGCCGGATCCACACCAGGCGATCCAAGTTGAATTGGCGATCCTTAATCTGCGATCCAGGGTCATGTATCGCTAATGGCACTGGCTGTTGTATGCGCTTGGATCGCACGAGGCAAGTCGACATCAAATGTTTAAGATCTTCCCACGCGCATTTGGATCGCGTCGGAGCTTCTGGTGGGGATCCGGCTATTTGATGACGGCTGTCAGCATATTATAAACTGCCTCATGGGTGACTGTAAAAAGTTTTGGCAATAGCGGATTGCCTTGCTTGACACCGCGTTGGATCCAAATATTACCTCGTTAACATTTTTTCTTCGACTGTCTCATACGCATCAGAGGGAGAGAGTAATAATTTTTAATGTCGCCATAAAGGGTAATCAGCCGAAACAAGCCAAGGAATGTATTATGGACGAATTTATTTAGGTGTAATTAATTTTACTGCCCATTTTACGGGATTGTAATCAAATGTGAGAGAACGCTATTTGTTAAAATGGAATGTTGTAATTCAAACTTTAATGTTTATGTGGATTAACTTTTTGAGTTTACCTAATTTAAACTTTTAACTTAAAATAAAGATTCCAATTTTGACTTAGGCCCAAATCTACGTTCTACAACTACTTGAACCGTGTAGTTAGGTATGATTCGCATGATAGTGTAGGTGTTTTGTTGAATTTCTCAAAAAGTCTTTAAAGTCTCCCTAATTGTTTTTTTTTTATATAACTCTAACTTTCTCCATTGTCCACAGTATGAGACCAGAATGTTCAACAACACTGGGATCTCGGTGACGAACAGCTCCTGTGACTCCCGCGCTTGCATCATCACGGTGCGACCAGAGCGAGGCACCGCTAAATACACGTGTGAGGTATCTAGTGAGGGTCCAAGGTTCGCAGTCGACAGGAGGTCAGCAAATATGACATTGTCTGGTAAGTATTACTTTGAGTAGACATGATTTTGTTCTCGAGCCTAAGTGTTTTCTATATATTACTAGCTGACCCGGGAAACTTTATTCCGCCTTAGCGGCACTACCCTACACTACCCCTACCCCTACTCTACCCTACCCTTACCCTACCCTACCCTACCCTACCCTAACGGGATAAAAAGTATCCTAACTCCTGGTTCTAAGCTACCTCTCCACCAATTTTCAGGCAAATCGCTTTAGCCGTTATTCTGTTATAAATGGTGTAACTAACACGACTTTCTTTTATATACATATATAGATAGATGACTGTACATACAAGGCTACTTTTGGACCCCCGCCAAAAATAGATATGATTTAAGGAATCTAATAAAAAAATATTTGGTGAAAAAAAAGTTTTGAAATCCACATTTTACAGTCACTTTTTTAAAACTTACATTTTTAGGAACTGTCGGTCACGGTTACAGAAACATAATATAACAATAAAATTGTTAAATAAACTAAGCAATTACCATAAAATCATTTTTAGAATATAAATGATTATAATTAATATTTTTAAACGTTGAAAGCTTTAGGAACTTGATATAAAATGAAAGCAATGAAATGAAGTCCGATGAATATTTCCGATAATAACTTGAAAATCAAAGAGTTCTCTGTTATAGAATAAGTCTTTTTAAGGTAAATAAAGCAATTAGACTCAGTTAGTGAAAGTACAGTGCCTTTCAATATGATTGGGATATCTAGCACATAAGTATATTTTTGGAATACCACTGTTAAGTACCTACAGTTTTAGCAATGAAGACATTGAATTGAAACTAAACAGAAATTTGTCAATAACATAATTTTTAAGAGTAGGGTTCAGCGGATAATCCGCTCAAATCGGAGCAACCCGTCTGGGGAAGGACTTCCACCTTACAGAAGATCGTAGCCAAATAGCATTGATCTCGGCCATGTTGTGTGTGTTCCTACGGTAAATAAGGTCTCCGGAGCTCCACTTGGGGGCGTTGGGAGGGTTGGCAACGCGTGAGTGATACCCCCACTATTGCAAGCGTCTATAGGCTACAGTGATGCTTACCATCAGACGGGCCGTATGCTTGTTTGCCAACTTTGTGGCATAAAAAAAAATATATGCATTAAAAAAAAGTTAATATGTGCCGCAGTGATAGAAAGAGGCAGCAGCTCAATGCACTATTTTCTCGGCGAGCAAATCACTGATTTTAGTCGCTAGTTCCGATATTATCTAAGTTAATGAATCAAATGAAATCAGATCTTGAGCGTGTGCTCATCTGTACACAGTCTCACGATTTGGTAACAAAAAGGTAGTTTCAAAAGAGCAGATGGTAAATCCATACTGCCATAAAAATATTCGCTAAACGACTACATCAATTGGGACAAAACTCTGAAAGAAAACATTCCAAAAATACATTATCAAAGATATCGAGTAGAAGTTTTACATATGTTCATAAGTAAACTTCTACTCGATGGCATACAACTAACGTTGAACCAACTACTTGGCACTGCACTGTAACTAAACAAACACTCAAAGTTCAATTGAAAATTTAAAAGTTTGAATTTGCTCTGCCTTTTTGAAGATAAATCATCCGTTTCTTCTAATTAATGGAATTTCCAATCCAATTACAGTTTTCCAATTTTCCCTTCACGTAAAAAGTACCAGATATATATAAATAAATAAAGAGCTCTTTGATATAAAATATTTGTAAGCAATAAATAAAATAAATAAGCAAAATGAAAGAGCTGGCACAAGAGGAAAATGGAGATTGCCACACAGACAGGAGCGCAGGTCTTCAATTTAGAAGAAGTAAAATAAAAATCACAACTAAACATTATTTTATTCAGTAGAGACAAGACAACGATGATGTTAAATGTAGGTACAAAGCTAACTTAAACAAATGACCAAAAAATCTAATATTAACACCAAGAAAAAAAACCTTACTAACTTAACCCTTGCATCAAACTTATAACGCCGACCATGTACCTGACATCTATATATTAATATGTATACCCTTTAAGTATTTATATATCATATATTATTATATTTATATATTTTATTTATTATTTGTTAATTATTTTTATTTCTTTTTGTATGCTCATATTATTGTTATTCTTTTTAATTGTACCTTTTTTATTGTAACTCATATTAGTTTAAACTTACGCTTATCATGTTGTTTGCACTAGTTTCTGGCCTTAAAACTAGCCTGTTATCTATATTATTGTATCTTTTATTTAATGTTTTTGTTGTAATTCTGCTTTGTGCATGTATAAAATAAATAAAATAACCTTTTTGTGTTTGGTTGCGATGAAAATATGGTTAATTAATCCTGAATTCCACCACTGACTGAATCTGGTGTTGAAGCAGATCTGACCTCGATAAGTATAAATAAGCCCAGTGCAGACCAAGTGAATTCATCACGAAACCTAAATGAACTTGAATGATGTATTTGGATTTGCAGACACCCCATCAATCACTGTAATTAGGATATAAAAATAATCCATCTAAGTCTAGTTCTCATCTCGGGATACGCTGTCATCGTTAAGAACTTAAAATGATATTAATTCTAAACTAACGACCTGCGTCAAATGTCAGAATTTAAATGGAGACTTAATTCTTGAAAGAAAAGAACTCATGTTTATTAAACCAAGATTATTATTAAGCCGACCGAATGTGACCTTTTTTCCATCCATTTGGTTGCAATTTACTTTTTTATAAATCTAATAGCAATAGACGGCGTATTTTAAGCGCAGAGACGACGTGCAGATGACGCGCGTATACCGGCTTCAAATGAGATTTGAATGCAACCTTGTAAGGTACCCGCGTAGGTATCTCGGAATAACCTGCCCTTCCTCCTCTCCCTTTCTAGGCCTGTTTGTACGAAACCTAAAATTATTTCAATGCAAACGTAAAAATCGGAATAAACATAAATTTTAGCCGATAGTAGCCTCTCTGTCTTTTGGACTGTGCTTTGAAAATTACAGGCATGGTATTTGTGAGCAAATAAAATAATATTAAATACGACAATTTAAATATAAGAGACAGAGAATTCGCTCGCGGAATTTGAAGAAACAAACTCTGCGTGTATACTGAAAGAAGATCATTATAAAGTTCTCTGAAATCTGAATACGTCCTTTTACCTGTTCAATTTTCTCATTTAAAAATCTAATATTTTAAATGAAAGAGGGTTCCTGGCTATTGAACTCTGGAGAGGAACTCTGCTGAGCTATGAATGAACATAACATTTTGATAAAAATAATGTCTACACTCAATATTAATGATGCCTACATTTTGGTGAAGAAAGTTCAGTAGAGCACAACTTTTTACAGGTATACCCCCGGTATTGCAAGCGTCCATAAGCTACGGTGATGGCTTATCATCAGATGGGCCTTATGCTTGTTTGCCACCTTAATAGTAAAAAATAAATTGGTGACCTATAATATTGACTGAACAACTTTGCCTTTTCTAACGATTTAACGTGTTTCATTAAATTACTCTGCCTTTCCCTTCACTTGATCCATGTAAGTTCTACTCGGCCTTCCTCTTGTACCTTCTACCTTTCCTTCTAAGATGTTTCTGATATCGTCGTCTCTTAGGATAATGTTCTATCGTCTTCATAGTTTCTATTTTTCTTTTTTAAATTTCACGACAAGACACAAATTACTCGATATTATAATGCGTCTTAACCCGGCCTCAGTAGAAGCCGTTTTACTGAATAAAAGACTACTTTAGATCTGCTTCATTGTATAACTATCAAGTTAATGGCGCCACTGCGACTTAACGCAGTTTTTAAGAAATACAAAATTTCGTCACCATTTCTAACCTTCCCTGAATCTCAGTTGGAAAGAACACTAGGTCGGATATTGAGAAGACGTAGGTTCGAACCTATTTTAATTATTTTTTTTCTTTCAAAATACATTAAACCTTTCTTTTATCCAACAGTGTTACCAGAATACGAGCCCCTGATCACTGGTCTGCCAACACTGGTGCAAGTTGGCGAGCAGGCGATGGTCAACTGCACGTCAGATTACTCTCTACCAGCCGCTACCCTCGACTGGTTCGTGGATTCAGAACCTCAGGAGGTAAGATTATTTTTGTTTAATTAATAATACGAGTTTGACTCTTCATGTTGGCGATAATGCACGTGTGTTGTAGAAAGATTGGAGAGGAATAATGGAGAACAAAGGGGTGGGATAGTATGTTTCTTGGCAGTTCTTCTTAGAAACACAAAAAACAAATCTTCCTTCTGAACTGGTCGTATAACAATGAAAATTGAAACTGCTTGTAGTAGGCTAATTTTTTATTTTTTATTTGACTAGAAATTTATGCCCAGCACTGGGACCTAAATTGCTACACAAATAATAGCTCTACTAAACAATGTCGGTCAATGGTCGTCTGCTTTCGAATTATTATTCAATGAAGCAGTAGGAAACATTTTGTTTTTATATTATTTTTTAGGACAATAGAGTTAAAAGTTTACCGCTACATTAGCTGAGATCCCAATTGCAGACACTCAATTGATTCGCCACACTACAAATAGGTGAAACAGTATCTCTTTAATGAGTTAGACCAATATGTTCTTAAGAATTATCTTCAATCATAAGATTCTATCTACGATTACTATTAGTTTATTTTTTTAAATAAACGAGAACGAGTAACCTATTAGCCCCTTCGCACACATTGACAAGGCGACGCAAGTCTCCGATACTCGGCGATTTTAGTATCCAAGCGACTACCGCCATACAAGTTCATTGAGGTTCGTACGTACACTCGCGTCGTTGGATGCTATAATCGCCGAGTATCGGAGACTTGCGTCGCCTTGTGTGCGAAGGGGCTAACTCGGAAAATGTTTATTGCATTGCTATTGGTCCATGTAATCATTCGTAATCATTCCTATTGGATGTAAGTTGCAATGCGATTGCGAGCGTTACTGGTTGATACAATGGCCTATCTCACTCTGTCTACTTAATTCTTCTAACTTCGTAAAACAAACTATAACCAGTTAGGTTAACTTTATTTATTGTATGGCTATGTCATTCATTGCCTTGTTCTTTAGATGTATTATTTTACAAATTTTTCACGTTTTTGCTCTATTTTTCTCACAAATCAACTTAATTTTCAATGAATTGTGTACAATTTATTTTATCATCAACATATTATGTCAATCTCCTAACGAAAACAGTTTCAATCTCGTATTATACTCACGCCCTGTCCTCAATACCTATTTTATATGAGTAAAACAGCGATAGAGATTGCCACGAGATTTTAACCGTTTTTGTTACGAGAAAAGACACTGACTTCTCAATGTCCATGTTACATACCGTCTGTTAAGTTGATTGTGATATCGGCCACCATTAGCAGCGGAAGCCCGCGTCATTGCCCTGATCCCAGCTCATTGTGCGTAATGTACCGTATGGGTCAGTCAGTACTGAGTGTCTATCTGAGGCTGGAGCATAAAATGTCTTATCACGATACTATACTTAGGGTTAAATTAATATAATGTCGCATGATTATTTTTTGGGACAAACCGAAAACACATACATAACACTGTGTCTCTTGTCTTGTCATCAACAACGACGTACTCAGATTGACAATAGAAATATAGCCCTTTAAGAAATTTAATATAAACACTGACGGTATTATCTCTTCACCTGACTACTTCAAAAATGAAGTCATCGTGACATTCGCGTAATTAACATAAAAAACATTAAAAAGACATCTGTGCTCCCGACACAAAAATACCGTAAGTCTAATTAATATAAATCCTAAATGGCATTATGGAGAATAAATTAGGCAAAACGTCTCGGGGCTGCTTTAATTTCCTGCAAGGGTCGCCCCCGAGCTAAATTAATGAGATTTTTCGATGATTAGCCATTTTATAAAGATTTACAAAGAAAAAAGGTGGGCTCTTTCTTTGGTCGGGTTATAGGCTTTTCCGACGAAATCTGATTCAGTAATTTTTGTAAAATGTTTTATTAAAATACCTGTTAAGATTAATATTGGGGAGTTTTTGTAAGAGCCTAGCCACCGGAGCAGCTGGGCTGGAGCGGAAAATGGAGAGCCCACAAAGTAGCTAAATATTAGTGATGCTGATTTCTAATTCTCAGAGTAAAGAAAAGAACAGAAAGCATAATTATCATTTTTATTGAAAGACTTGCACACTAATTATCGTTTTTGCTAATAGTTATATGCCTACACGACACTACGTGCCTTTGCGAAACTAACAGTTATTTGCGTCATTTTACTCTATTGAATTATGTAGAAACACTGAAGAGTCTTGCTCGTATTCCATGCAGTTTATCGCAATTGCAATAAGTGTAACATGCACTATGCAGCTTATTTTAATAATAATAATTTATTTATTTGGTCCACAAACATATACAGTTTAAAAAGTACTGTTTACAAAAAAATCTTAATATAAACATTTAGTCAATATATAAAGCTACTTCTACTACTACTACTTCTTTCTTCTTCTACTATGTATAGTACAGAGTATTTGCTTCTGCAGCTGTGGTAGGTTTGACCCTGTGTTACAGCTAACAGTGCTCATCCCACAGAACACAGATTCTGATATCTGTGGCTCATCCCCTGTTTTTCGAGTTTATGTAAATTTAAGGCTTTCTTTTAGCTATGTAGAGAATAATAAAAATATAAAAATATAAAAATAAAAGAAAATAAAAATAAAAATGTGACTTGTACGAAATGCTAGTGTTCGTTTATGAGTGAGTGTGTGTTTTTGTGTGTGTGTGTGTGTGTGTGTGCGAGTATTTTGTGTTTGCGTGCGTGTTGTGTGATTAAGAATATTTTACTTCATTCATTCATTTTTTAATCGTGATTAAATCTTCAGTTTCTTCATAAGACAGTGTTTGTAAAAAATTATAAATTGTAGTCTTGCATATTTTATTATTTAAAGGGTAAATGTTCAAAATTTTATTGATTTTATTATAAATATAAGGGCCAATAAAAGGAAAAAATCTATTTATAAATTTTGTTCTAAAAGCAGGTATTTCACATATCCTATAATGCCTGCGTTTTTTTAATTTTTCAGTATGATATATTAATTTACTATATTGGATCATTAAAATTTTAAGAAGAAATAATTGTCGAACAGTTAAGACTTCACAGAAATAATATAATTCGGCAGTTGGAAAACGAGCTTTTTTGAAGGTGCAGACTTTTAGCACTGCTCGCTGGGCAATTTCAATACTTTTAATATTGTATTTAGCCACCCCACCCCACGCAGAAATGCAGTACGTCAGAATGGATTGACAGAGTGCGTAATAAATGTTTTTCATTAATCTGGGATCAGCAACTTGTCGAACTTTTCTGAAAACGTATATAAGCTTTCGGACACGGGCACATACAGATTTTAGGTGTTCTTTAAAGTTTAAATTTTGATCTATAATTACGCCAAGGTATTTAACACTTCGATTTCGTATTTTGCTGGCAAATGTTATTCCAGAGAATTAAAGAGAGCCGCTCTGTCAAATCGTATTGATATTTTTTAACGACCTCCGTGGCGTAATGGTTGCTATGCCGGTCCGCCACCGGTAATGATAAAAAAAAATCTGATTGACCTGGGTCTTGGATGTTTATCTGTATATGTATTTGCTATAAGATATAGTATCGTTGAGTTAGTATCGCATAACACAAATATCGAACTTACTTTGGGGCTATCTCAATCTGTGTGATTTGTCCTTTTATTATACTTTTTTTTGTTCTCAGGATCCCCTGATAACAGGCAAGACCCACGTATCAGGGGCTGACAGCGAAGGCCTCCGAGCGTCCTGGAGGACCCTCCATGTCTTCCCAGACGATTACGCAACGCATCGCGGCTATCTGTCGCTGAAGTGTCGCGCGACACTCGCAACGCGCCCGCCGCACGAACGCAGCATGTCCGTGCGACTGTTTGTTGCGGCTCGGCCGCTTATATCCTCGTATATGTTTAGTAAAAATAGTGAGTATTGATATAAATTATATTTTTACCTATCATTTAATTTTTAAAAATTACACAATTATGTATATTATATCCAATATTTATTATCCTCGATATAACTTTATTATTATACATATCATCAATTAGAAATACAATTTACAGTAATAAGCACCGTGTACAAAGGCATAATAAGTAATAACCCGAGGTAGAAAGGCCACTCTCCGCCCTGCACCGAATCGCGCTACCTTACCCCAGGCGGGTATCGAGGCGGGTGCAGTCGCAAAGGTGTGCGTTTAGTGAACGCGTGTACAGACGACATTGGCCTATCTAGTAGAAATAGATAATTATTTCAGTGTCCGGGGTGTCACATAGGTGAGCTTATCTCTTTAAGAGTTTTCGTCCAGCCTACCATACCGGGTGTCATACATATTGTAAATAATTTATATGCAAAGTATAACGTTAAAATGACAATGTAGTATAAGCTTAGTTTGGGACTAGATGACGTTGTGTAATTCGTCCAAGAATATTTACTATTTTACTTTGATTTTGTTGGCGTTTGCTATGTTTTTTGTAATTTATAATTTCCCTTTCCTCGTTGGCATTTGTTGTATGATTTGCAATATATTTGCCGATGCTGTAAATAGAATTAATTCTCTCAATCAACGATAACATTATCTCCAATTAACTTTGACGAAGCTTATTGAAGTTCCAGAAATATCTCTATTTGGGATTTATATTTTACTAATCATGATGTAAGTAAATAATTTCATTTCTGTACTACAGTTTTTCCATTACACGAATAGCGTTCAGGCGTGTACGCACGACCTAAAGGCGTGTAAGCACGACCTAAAGGCGTGTACAAACACGAACATGGTGAACATCGAACACGAACACTTTGTTCGCACCAAACATCAAACAATTTGTTCGTCAAAAGTGTTCGTGTCGATCCAATTTGGTTGTTCTGTGTGGACGATGTTCTCAGCACGACCGAACAAGAACATTGTTAACACGAACATCGAACCAAAAGAGTAAGGCTTGGTATCCTCTTTTGTTCGACACCATGTTCTTGTTCAGTCGTGAGTGATTGCACGCGAACACAAGTAGAACTATGTTTGTAGTTCATGTTCGCTTTGCTAATTTACGTCCACACGTGCGAACCACATGTTCCGTGTTCGAAGTTCACGTTCACCATGTTCTTGTTCGGTCTTGCGTACACGCCTTTCGGCTATGAATGTTGTAACGTTCACATACACATTGTTTATGGTGCGTAACCTCGGAAACGCTAGTAAAATCGGTCACGCACACTAAAACAATGTGTTCTTCATGAAATAGAATTTCTGTAGTTTTTATTATACTAAAACATGATTACAATACTAAACATAAATTGGGTAGAAACTCAAAGTAATATAATAATATATGAACCAAAATCTTTATGGGAACTTTATAAGGTACAAAATAAAAACTCTCATTCATTCAGGTTTCTTTCATTTTTACATGATTAAATTATGTTATTGGCAGCTTTGGTTAACTGTTGTTCGATGGATGACAGTCGTTAAGTCAAGTCGGTCGAATTACCTTCGATAGAAGGACTGGAAGTGCGTATTATAACAGTTATTCTATAGACACGGTTCAGTTAGCTCTTCGAATAGCTCACTAAATCTAGGTCCCATTAATAATGTAACAATAGCCCGTGTTGCCGGCAGAGCTCCACTTGACCCGCCTTCTAAATTGTCTAAAGATATTTTATCAAGTTAAATGTTAGAAATTATATATATATATTTATTGCGAAAAGATATGAAATTACAAAAACTTAACGTTAAGTAAAACAAATGTAAAACAAAATTATTTACTTATAAAAAAATAATTATATTATTTAAGAGAGGTAGGGCACAGGGGATAATCCGCTCAAATCGGAGCAGCCCGTCTGGGGAAGGACCTCCATAAAGAAGATCGTAGCCAAATAGCATTGGTCTCGGCCATGTTGTGTTCCTACGGTGAGTAAGGTCTCCTGAGCTCCACTCGGGGGTTGGCAACGCGTGACTGATACCCCCGGTATTGCAAGCGTCTATAGGCTACGGTGATGCTTACCATCAGGCGGGTCGTATGCTTGTTTGTCACACTAGTATTATAAAAAAAAAATTAAACCTATATAACATTAATTCCAGATGGATTTCTCAATCTCGTGAGAATTTCAAAAACATTTGTAGTATGTATACTGTTGGCTTTACAGGGAGAGACTGGATACTGTCCCGATCTTGTCAGTGGTATGACAGACCGGTACTCAACAAAAGTTTATAATAAACTGCCTGAAAACATCAAATCTGAGACATCATTTGGAAAGTTTATTAAGCTCATCAAAAAATTACTTCATACGAAAGCCTATTACACTGTAAAGGAATATTTAGAAGATAAACTATTATAGGTCTGCCTCTCTCTCTTTTCCATTGCTGTGCCTGAAAAGGTTCATGTGTATTTTTGTGTTGTATACATGTATTTGCAATGAATAAATAAATAAATAAATGTTTTACAAAAATCAACTCACTGATCAAAGTCACAAGCCAACCATTGTTTTTATATTATACCAATATTTTCTCAGAAGTGACTATATATAGTACAACGTTATGAGATTGTGTTAGGGGAGGACAGACGTCAGACGTCTAAATCTCGGGCTAAAGTGGAATAAAACGTGGAAAAGAAACGCTGAATTTATTACGTAAATGACTTTTAAACGACGCTAACTCCGCTGTCGCTTTCCGTGGAAGTAAAGTTAGGATTACACTACAAGATGGAAGATATTATTATATAAATCCTATTTTTCCTTTTTTCTTTGGATTCTATGTCCTAGTGGATTCAGCGAGAGAGATTAGAAACTCTGTTTGTCAGCTGCTTTCACAATTACTGTCTGTCTTTACCGTCAGTAAAAATGAAAACAAAATAGGTTGCCTAGAGTAATATTATACCAGGCTAACTATACTGCCATCTTGTCGTGAATTTTTCTCATCATATCATCGCCTACTCTCCCTAACAGGATCTGGCCTGGGCCAGAATTGGGCAGCCAATTGACAAAATCCTGGCTACGCTCATAGATAATGACTTGGATCCTTATTAACTGTGATGTGACTTTGCCTTCACTAACACAATCTTCCAGATATGACAGTCCAGTTTGTTTGTTTCAGATGCAGTAGCGAGCAGTAGCTCGCACAGGTTCAAAGCAGAATTAACCGCTTGGACGTTACTAGTGCTCATTCGATTAAAAGTGCCTTCACTTATAAAATAGATGCGACTGAAAGTTTTGAGTTTCAATTATTATGTACGTAAACAAATGGAGCTGTGAATGTGTATGGTATATAGTATAAAAAATTAAATTATGTGTGTACATAAATATTTTTAATGATTTTTTGTGTAAATGAAAAGTGTGGTTGATTTTAAAACTGTTTGGATCTAAATCATTGTGGTTTTGTCAAGATGTTTTTTTTTCCATTAACTTTATATCAAAATTTAACAAAAAATGTGTAAAATATCTAACTACATAAATTTTCAAAATTTTTACAAAAGATCGGAATAATTATGTAAGATAACTACAAGAATACCTCTATATTATTTATTTTATGTATTCGGGATATTTTTATTGCTTCATATCTTATAGCATTAACTATGCCCGGTCTTTATATTTATATAAAGAACACATTTTTTTCGAGATTTCCTTAATATGTCTTTATCAGTTTTTGTAAAATAAATTATTATTTGGTGGGTATATCACAATATCCTAAGGATCTATTCTCGTAACAAAAACAGTTAAGATCTATTCTTTAATCTCAAGCGCTCTGCTTGAGATTGGATTTTAGACAGGCCCGGTGGTCGAGAGGCTAGAAATGGTCACTTTATCCCAAAGACCGCGGGTTCGAATCCTGCGCAAGGGAAACATTTGTGTGCATGAACATGACAGTTTGCCTTGGTCTGTATGTTTTCTATGTATAATAAGTATTTATTTACAAAAAAAAGTATTTAAGTATATCAGCAATCTAGTACCCATAGTACAAGCTTAGTTGCTTAGTTTGGGACTAGATGGCGTTGCGTGTGATCCAAGAATATTTATATTTTATTTATTTATTCTAAAAATAGACCAGCTGATTGACGGTGCGATGAAAATACGATCTAGGTACGTTTTGTAAATATTTCATAAAGTTTTTTTTCCATTTTGTAATAAAATAAACCACAATGACGATAATGCCAAATGATATAAATTATTTATGATAATTTGTCTAAGTATGTCCAGATTAACAATGTTGTCTATTATTTATCCGACCTCCGTGGCGTAATGGTTACCACGCCAGACCGCCACCCAGGAGGTCCCGGGTTCGATCCCCGGTCGGGTCATGATGAAAAACGAACTTTTTCTGATTGGCCTCGGGTCTTGGATGTTTATCTATATATGTATTTGTTATAAAAATATAATATCGTTGAGTTAGTATCCCATAACACAAGTTTCGAACTTACTTTGGGGCTAGCTCAATCTGTGTGAATTGTCCATAAATATTTATTTATTTATTTATTTATTATTTATCAGTTTTCCGCATCATTTTGTCTGTTAATCAGGTAACCTTTAAAACTATGTTGGTGGAAAATAACACAAAAATTTTATCTCAGGAAAAATATTACCTACTATGATAAATCATTTTTTTTTATATTTAAGAGGTTCTTCCTTTAAGGTTTAAAGAATCTAATGTTAGTCTGGACTTAGACAATGTGTTTAGAATATTACTAAAAAAAAACGGTGATGGATGATACATTATTTAAATTCTCGATAATTGCACGCAATAAAAAAAAATATATATTTATTATGAAAAGTTTTGCAATTAAAACTTTTAATATGAAAACTTTACGTGCAAATTGTCGCATTTGTTTTCATAATGTATGTTTGATCGCCCTGACCTTATAAATATTGTCATAAGCCGCGACCAGACATGTCTTGCTGAATGCCGACTTGCATGTCTGCCGCCCTTATATTTTATTTATATAGAAAAAGTAATTAACCGTTGCACATAAAACTATTCTAGTCACAAGGGAAATATCGATAGTGTAAAAATAAATATTGTATAAAATTATCCTATTCTAAATAAATATACTAAGCTTTGTTATATTGTATATAAATGTGAATATTAAAAAAAAAACTGTTTAACATTGCCAGTCAAAAATATTTTTGTTTTTTTAATTGGAGTTAGATTAAATGTTTGCAGGTCATCTAAATCTACACTATATACACTAACCCCCTTACTAATAAACGTTGTGTAATGCGTGTAATAGTTAAACAATGTTTTGTCACTTTCACACTTCATTTGATTCACCTCAAGAAAGACAGTGACAAAACAGTGTATAACTAAATACTCGTTACACAACGTTTATTAGTAACGGGGTAATATTATAAAGAGAAGATTTGTATTTTTGTGTGTGTATGTTTGTAATGAATAAACTCAAAAAGTACTTGACCGATTTCAAAAATTCTTTCACAGTTGGGAAGCTTAGCTGTCCCCAAATGACATAGGCTATTTTTATTTTTATTTTTTATTAGGGACACCTATTAAAACTCGTGCGAAACCGGGGCGGGGCGCCAGTTATAAATATCTCATGATACGTGAATTAAACTTGCGACGCAATAACTACTTGTGCATTGGTTTCAAGGGTTGCCTATACGTATCATCATATTACTGCACGAATACGGGTCTCCCTTCAATTGAAGAGGATTAGAAGGTACCCTGTACGCTGATTCAATGCGGTTTGGCTGTGTTTTCATGCCGTCCTGATGGCCACCGACTCATTAACGTCCAACCGCTGTTATTCATCGACGCACATTAAGTCAAGAGCTGGGACCGGCGGCTTAACGTGTTATGAAGCACTGAGAAGCTCAAATACCGTAACTCATCCAAGCACTGACTAGGATCGATGTTGCTTAACTTGAGCGTTCATTTTAGAATTCAATGTCATGTACGCGAATAAGAAAAAAACACACGTAAACTTTTTGTGGCCTCTCTCCTACCTAATTGATAACACAAAGTAACAATTTCCAACAAAAAGTCGAATAAAAACTCGAAATGTACAGCAAAAGAAACAGCAATTAGCATTTCCCGTCTTTACCTTTCCTTACCTTTTTACTTTCAATAATCCTTTTCAAAGTCGAAAGCAACCCTCTTTCATATTAATGAATCAAATGATGGTCTTGTATTAGATCATAGCATTTTAATTAACTTCTATATGTCTTGTTTGAAGTTTATATCAAAAGGGTTGATTTTCTGTACTGATATTTTGATGGGGTGAATTTGTTTATAGAAAGAACGGGTACACAATATATTATTCTGAAATATTTTATCCAGAATTTGGATATTCCGGTGTTATAAATTCGTTCATATTTCATTAAAAATAAAATTACTATATATTAGAACGTATCGTAATACCGAATGTCAGATTGTAGAATTTCATAAGTTCGAATTTCAACTGACAGAAAGTTTATATCGACTAAAATTCAACTACATACTATTGATATTTTCGTATTTTTATTTTCGGCCAGGTTCCTTTTGTCGCTTAGTCGTAGGTAATATGAATTTTCGGTATTTTGATACGTACAGAAATCCATATTGGTCTAAGAGTTCCGGATAGTCCTATGGTATTCGAGATTTTGAAATAAAACTCGGAAGGTCATACGACAGATGACAAAGTCGGTGGCCTTGTTACCCGTATTATTATCATGAATATGACCTGCTATAGTACACGCCAACAACGAGACTCACAGCTCATAAAATAATTTATAGACGATTTCGTTATGCACTACGTCAGTTTCGAACTTCGTTAACCGTCAGAGCGAATCAGTCATATAGCCGACTAGTATAATATCAATAATAAGAAGGATGTAATACACATAAGTTTTAAACTTTTCCTAAACATTCTGAAGCCTGAGTTTTAAACACAACTTCCGTACATTTTGTTTGACAAACTCGTTTAAAAATGCATGAAACTAAAAGTTAGCCCACATTTCGAAGAAGACCTACTTTTCTGGAGAGAATTCTATGATAGAATTCAAGTAATGACTTTAATTGTTTTATTTTTAATAATTATATTTTTGATTTTTTATCTTTGATTAAATTTTAAATTGTATATGACTCACAGCCAGTTTCTGAAAAACATTTTAATTGTAACTCCACATTAAGTTTCACGCTATCTTTTTTCTTCTTTAGTTTCACAGTGTCAACTATAATTTAATGTGTCATTAACTTTAAATATGCGTTTCAGAGACTGGCTATTAATATCCTTAATACTTTTTAAAATGTACCTACTTAATTAAATATTGAAATTTTTGACTGGTAATGTGATAAATTATTTTATGATTTGCATAAAAATCAGAAATTATATGTTTAAATCGATTATATGACAACGATTAATATTTGTAATTTAAATTTATTAGATATATACGCAAACGTTATTTTATTAAGGAAATTATTTTTAAACTATACAAAATCATAAACGTCATAGTTTAACAAATAATAGTCTTTAAAAAATTAACGTTTGCATTTTATTAAAGTTAATTTGTATAACTTTGAATTTAAATTATTTTTACTTATTTATAATAAAGGCAGAGCACATAGCGCCGGTGGGGCTGAGAGGAACGGCCGGCGCGGCGACCGCGTATTGGAAAGACCGCGTATAAAAAAGATTTTATAAAATGCAAAGTTATTCAAATTGTCAATATAATAAATGTGTGATAAATTATTATGTTTGTAAATATTGATGTGCCAATGTAATTAATATATCGACTAATTTATTAGTTTACGCTTGAAACACACAAAAGACGGAAACGAGACACGCGTGGATATGAAACAACAGATTGCAAGTAATGCGTATGCAGTCTTGGTCCGACCGTAAGAGAAAATAAGTATTAAAAAGGTCACTATAAGGCTGGTTTTAGGGTCCCGCTCTGTTCTGTCAAGAACGCTGACTGTCAGCGCTGACAGAACGCTGACGAACTTACGAAATGAAGAACTTCTGAATAACGCGTTGTTATAAAAAAAAAAACATTTATTCAGCGCAGACGGTTCATAAATTTTCTGTTGTCAACGCCGACGACGGTCAGCTCACCGTGCTGTCAGCGCAACTGTAAAACCAAACTAAGGAATAGAATCACATCCGCCCCACTCCTGACTCGCTTCCGACGGATTTGTGTTTCAAGTGTTAAATATTTATGTTTCAAACTGTAAAATTACCTTTGTAATTTAGGCACTGTCAAATTATGACATGAAATGTCAAATTGACAACTGACAGCTGTATACAGTGATTTTGTTAAATAAAATTATTATATTTGTCGCTAATTCGTAAGGTAAAATTTTCTCGTAATAAAATTGTTAATAAAGTGATTTGTTTATTTTATAAAAATCCGTTATTTTTATTTATCCCCTTTATATACTAATAAATAAAAAGTATATAATTTAAAAAGCCGGTTTTATTAATTTCTAGTAAAAATTTGACAGGCTATTTGACAAAAAAGAAACGCCAAGACCAAAGAAGAACTGTCAAAAAACTGACTTATATGTAAGTATATTTTAAACTGTCGCCTTTTAAACACATTACTTTTAATAAATAAGATGGGTTTAAAATTTTAATTGTCACCAGTAATGTGGAATCCAAGTGCGACATAATTAAACAAAAACATGTAGTGTTTCTACATGTCTTTTTATATTTGTGAATTTTTATTAAAAATAAAGTTTTCTTCTTCTTCTTTCTTAATTAATGGCGTTTCTGTCGTGTCTTAACAACACATAGACAATTTCGCCAATGTCGAGTATTTTAAATGAACACTTTTTAACAAAAAATTCACAGATTTCGTGCTTCACACGACTATCGTGCACATTGGAAATGAATCTACGGAATTCGAAAAAATATTGTCGCTGAGCGACGAGGAGTTCGATGGCGTCGGAGGAGCTCGATGGTGTTGCTGTGTGGTGTGTCGCACTCTAATATGAACACGCAAGTTAAGCAACATCGACCCTAGCCAGCAGCGTCTGGATAGGTTTTGTTATCTTGAGCTTCTCCGTGTTTCGGAGGGCACGACCCGTGGGCACGACCCTTTCTTTATAAGGCAGCGGGAATATATTATTTCCCATCATATTTTTTTGGATTTTTTTTGAAAACGAAACTAGTGATCGAATTTATTCCTATGGCAACAAATTGTGGATTTCATATTATTTTTTTTATCTAGGAGTTAAGAACGGACGTCATAATATTTTTTTTATCTGTGACAGTTACAAGTTTAAAAACAACTGAATTTCGACACCTGCTGTTAAATCTTTATGCATCTTCAAATTTTGCGACTTTCGAAAGATAAGTTGTTATTAAACTTAATGTCTTATGTATATTGCATTTGGAATAAGTTTTTCGAGGCCTGTCTTACACTCTTTTTTTTCTTTTTTTATGGTGTAAAAATATTCCCTTTGCCCGTGGGGGTGACCAAATTCAAATTCAAAACTTTTATTTAGAGAATAAGCTTTCACAAACACGTTCTCTTGTCAGAGTATACAGTTGTAATAAATGATTTGTATAAATCTTGCACGAGACGAGCACTACCTACCTTTTCTCGAAACGTTTCGTCGTTTTTTTGAACTCTCATAACTTTGTTTTGGATGATGCTAAATAGTTAAAAATTTCAAGATATAATGACACCAGTACAATCATTAAACATAAAGTTTGAATGTCGTAGCTATTATACTTTAGATTTTATTAATGTCTTAAAACCCCCGATTTCGTCACTTGCAAGTGTAGAGTTTGTGAAGTTAGGCCTTGTAGAGGTAGGGCGTGTAGAGTTAGAAGCTTGGCTCTACATGAGATCTGATAACTTTTTGACTATGCGAGTCATTATGGTCTCGTCTTGGCAACATTTTACATGAAAATGTTTTTGGTGGGATTAATCTACTCTATATACTACTACGTCTATTTCGAAAACAAAAGCAAAATGACCACTGGTAAAATAAATAGCGAAAGAAAACCTGTTACGGTCTTTTTTGGCATTTATAAATATATCGTGTTTTTTTTACCATAAAATTTAAAACTAGGTACATGCAACATTACGTCAATAAATAGTGCCATTCATAAAATTAAATCTAATATATAAAATGCTAAATCGGTGTTAAAGATAGGAGCAGACCAGGCCCGCAAGGCAGCAACCGTTCTCGTGTATTTTCGAGTTGACGTGAGAGTCAGCCTGCCAGCCCCCATTACTGGGCTCACCATCAACAATATTATGAACAATATTGAAGGGAACAATAGTAACCCGACCAACAACGCCACCGCCAGTTTGGACAATTTGCGAGTATGACGTGCCCGTACACATTAACATCCTTGTCACCAATTATTTAATCTAAATTATATTAAAATGTAAATAATATAAAAAACAGCCCCATTTGGATAACACTACGACACGTGTACATATTACAATATTGAACACAATTTTTTATTTAGGTAATTTATTGAACATTGACTGGCTTTTCACGACAAGTTTTAGCATTTCACCTTTGCAAGGGGGCCAGGGAGACCTTTCATTTAGATACTCGTTGATAGTATAGTACGCTTAACTGGTTAAGAATTTTTGACATTTTATTTAAATCGATTATTGGGCAATTTTTTTTATATATTCTGGAATTTTATTATACATAATGCAAACTTTGAATCATAAATAACTTGCCCGCTTTCCTAAGCCTGAATTTAGGAGCAGCTAATTTATTTCTGTGACGCGTATTGAAATTATGAATATCCACACCTGGTTATAGTCATGAATGTTTTTACGAACAAACATGATGCTGTCAAGAATGCACTGAGATGCCACCGTGAGAATATTAGTGCTTTTGAAAAACTCGCGAAGAGACTCTCGGACCACGTTAATCCTATTTCCTTTTTTGCTTATTACAGACTATCTGGCAAATGAGTAGGAGTAGAGAATACTTAACGCCTAGCTGTGCCCGCGGCTTCGCCCGAGTGGAATTGGGCTTATGACTATAATAGTATAGACGGATTTAACAGTCTCCTATTACTACTGCTATAGTTTTTCCCCGAGACATCAGTGTTCTTTATTGCTCATTGTCTATTTGCTCGCCGCTGTGTTTTATTTAATTTTATCGTACCTAATCAAAATACCTAATGTAAAATAATTATGAAAAATTAAAATTATATTAAAATTGAAATCGTCAGCTCAGTTATACTAAAAAACTTTCATAGTGCGATACAGAATCTAACAGTGCCATCTAGTGAATTTGAGAGGAACAAAATTTTAAATGGTTAACTCAAGTAAAAAAAAAACTTTCATACACAGTGCTACTGAATTTAAAAATGGTCGTTATGAGATATCGGGCGATTCCGACTCTGCAGTGAGTGACAATTTTAAAATTCTTAGGCTGTTGAAAATTTAAATGAGGGTAACTTCTATTCCTGACATCCGGTTCAATTCGGTTCGGTCCGGTTCGGTTCGGTTCGGTCCGATTCAGTCCGGTCCGGTTTAGTCTGTTGTCGGTTTAGTCTGTTGTCGGTTTAGTATGGTGTACCAAGTCTCAAGTTTGTAAGTGCGAGAAATATATTTTTTCTTACATAGTCAGGGTAGAGACCTTTAAATGACCATAACTTATTTTCCTGACATCCGATTTAAATGCGACAAAACCTATATTCTGCTCCAAGCCGAGCTCTATCTTCCTTAAGTTAAAACAGCATTAAAATCCATTCAGTAATTTAGAAGATGTGCGCGTTCAAACAGACAGACAAAAAAAAAATTTTTTTGCGTTTGTTACCTTTCTCCAACTGTTCCCTCTCCATTTTTGCCAAATATGTTCAGACATATCGGGGTCTACTGTTTTATTATATGTATATAGATTTACAAATAGTCAACGAATTGGAAGACATAATTATTTTGTCTTCCCGATGTAGGTATCTGATGATGGTTTTGATACTGTATTGAACGATCCTAAAAAACTATGACGAGCCTAATGACGGGCCTATGGCACCGACACCTGATCCACCTAGCAGCATAATACCTCTCGAAAGTCGAACCTAGCAGTTCATCTGTTGATTTTTCATCTATCCCTCCGTCCTCCGTCGTCCCATCCCAACGCGACCGTTCTAGGCGGGCAGCAAGATTTGAAATTTTACCCAATATATCTGGTACTCAGCAGACCTCAGAACCTCAAGCCACAGGGGTAGAGGGAATATATTTACCACCGTGTTTACATTACATAAAACATAAAAAAAAACAATCTAAAAACATAGTTTTTTTTATCTACCCTAGATGCTTATGTCCTATAAAGGGTTAAGCCGTCGGTCCCGGCTGTTATCGATGGATGACAGTCGTTAGGCCAAGTCGGTGGCCTTAGGGCGGTTTGAAAACACCGACCTCTGCCAATCCATCGTTGGAGCAGCGTGGCAGAGTACGCTCTAATCACCTTCGACTGAAGGGAGACCCCTATCCCAGCAATGGGATGATTATGAGTTGATATGATGATGATGATGAGCGACGATAAAGTCGGGATAAGGAAAAGGTTACAAAATAAAACTACAACGTTTTTGACTTTGTTCAAAAAGGTTAAGCTACAGGGCAAACTCTTAACCCGATCATCTTTGTTTTAGGCTCAAATTATAGCTGACTAAATTGCCCAGACGAGTTTTTCTCAAATTTTTGATATCATTCTTCGTTTCCAAAATATTGAGCGCCAAAATCAAAAATTCGGACAGAAATGATATTTATTTTCACAATTTCGGCCATAACTTTTTTCGTTTTTGACTTTCTTAAATAATTCTTTTTGCACCTCACAGCTCTCGTGAATACGCGTCTTTTGAGCCTTTTATGAATATCATATCTTTACAACTCTTCGAGATATAAGGGGATCGCACTTTTTCGTGAAATCGAAGCCTATACTGAAGCGAACGAAAAGACATTTCCAATGTCAAAAGTACACTTTAAAATGACAACGTGGTACGGTGAGGATCCGAGGTCGCCATCTTAACCTTCATTGACAAGGCGGCGATCTCGAATCCAAAAATAAAGTCTTACATAATATAAAATGAAGTCGCTTGCCGTCTGTCTGTGCATCTGAATGTTTTTTTATTTTTTTATACCACACAGGTGTCAAACAAGCATACGGTCGGCCTGATGGTAAGCCGTCACCATAGCCTATAGACGTAAGCAATACCGGGGGTATCACTCACGCGTTGCCAACCCTTCCAACCCCCCCAAGTGGAGCTCTGGAGACCTTACTCACCGTAGGAACACAACATGGCCGACACCAATGCTATTTGGCTACGATCTTCTGTAAGGTGGAGGTCCTTCCCCAGACGGGCTGCTCCGATTTGAGCGGATTATCCGCTGTGCCCTACCTCTCTTAAAGGAGGAGGAGAATGTTTCCATGTATGCTTAGATCTTTAAAAGTACGCAACGGATTTTGACGCGGTTTTTTTAAATAGATAGAGTGATTCAAGAGGAAGGTTTCTAAGTATAATACATTTCAAAATTCTCACGGGAAAGCGGGATACAAGCAAATCAAATCTAATTAAAAAAATCTGGGGGCCCAGAAGTGCCCCCGCCAAGACGAGCCAAGCGAAGCGCAAGGGCACTACCTACCTTTTCTCGATACTTTATTCTGTAGGTCCTCGCGGGCCCACACGTCTCTTACAAGCAAGCGAAACCCGCGCAAACAGTTTTTAATAAAAATTCACAACCCTCCTACCTACATGACGACCTCCGTGGCGTAATGGTTACCACGCCAGACCGCCACCCAGGATGTCCCGGGTTCGATCCCCGGTCGGGTCATGATGAAAAACGATCTTTTTCTGATTGGCCTCGGGTCTTGGATGTTTATCTATTTATGTATTTGTTATAAAATATAATATCGTTGAGTTAGTATCCCATAACACAAGTTTCGAACTTACTTTGGGGCTAGCTCAATCTGTATGAATTGTCCCTATATATTTATTTATTTATATTTTGTCTGATTCTTGTCTTGTTTTAAATAGCGTTATATAAGTATACCAAACTGCTACAGCTTAGAGATCCAAAATGTTAACGTTCCCTGAATATTTCTAGCCTTTTTTGATACATCAACGCCGACTTTAATTAAACATTCATTTAAATAATAGCTCAGTTAAAATTCTTCGAATTTTTGAAGCTATAATTTATGTTTTTAAATTAAATTGCTTTTATATTAGCATAATATATTTATTTTCTAGTTTGTCGCAAATTTTTAATTAAAATTTTATTCATTTAGCAATAAAATACGCGGAAACTCCGTTTGAAACCGGCTTATTGTGGTTCTTCCTGCTTTAAGTTTTAAATGTATTGTAAATGACAAAAAAGGTCGTAACTGGTTTTCTTTCGCCATTTCTTTTACCAGTGGTCATTTTGATTTTCTTTCCGAAATGTTAGTGACATAAAGTAGATTAATTTACACAAATAATATATTACTGTATGACGTGAGAATGTGTCTGTATGGACCATAATAAAAGCTTTACATTTTTTTTTATCGAGAGATTGTCAGTTATTAGAAATACCTACATGACTGTTGTATATTAGAGATAATTTTTAAAAACATACTGTACCGTTAGATTTAGCCATGGAATTGTTATCTAAGATATTTAAGGATATGCTCTTTGGTAAATCCGCCTCGAGTAACGATTACTTGTTGTTTCCTAGATAGAAAAAAGTACCTACACTGGGCGTCAAAAATAAGTAGTACAGTTTTAAAATTGCAATTACTCTTAAACTATAGAAGTTAGAGTTTTGAAATAAAAATCTATCTTTTAAAGACGATATTATGCATGAAGTTTTTATGAAATGAAATGAAATTGTCTTTTAACTTTTTTTTATTTCAAAGGTCTAGCTTCTGTAGTTTAGGAGATATTGCAATTTTAAAAATGTACTACTTATTTTTGACGCCCAGTGTAGTTGCCTCTGAATAAATTTGTACACTAAGCATAGTCTAAATACTTTACTTCATTCATTAGTTTCAATAATAGCAGATAAAAAGGCTGTTTCTTTAAAAATCCAGCTTACATTTTCAAAATTTATTTTAGTTAGAATAATATAAAACTAGCTCTTCGCATCGCACGGTATTTTAGGCGTAAAAAACAACATGCACAGAGATTTTATATATAATCTACACGGTATCTGTGAGGCGTGATTACAATGCATATAAAAATATAAAATATATGTAGGGTAGAGCACTAGTGGGACACTTAAGCGGATTACTTTGAAAATATTTGTCTACTTCTAGGTACATGTTAATGCTAGAGACAAAGTAAATATATCCATTTAGATACCTAAAGAGTGGATCTATTAATTTTTCGTTCGTAATTCGGCACTTAATTGATAATTAGGCACAGATACCTGACGACCTCCATGGCGTAATGGTTACCACGCCAGACCGGGTTCGAACCCCGGTCGGGTCATGATGAAAAACTAACTTTTCACCTCACAAGCTCGGAAAGAATCTGTTTGTCATTCGAAATCTGAGCGCAAAAGTGCATTTTGTGCCCTAGCGTGGAAAGAATTTTTAAAATTCGAACCTTTCTATTCTTTAGTTTTTTATACCGCCAGTCCTCTGAAAATGCATTAATACTTATTTCATGCCAGCGTGCCAACCTTTTTTTTAAAAATAATCGAACTGGCCAGCACGACACCGCATGAAAAAAATAAACACTTATTTTATATATTATTTGCGTTTTTCTTGCACCTAGCATTTTCCTCGCTGTAGTGAGGTGAAAAGTTGTGTGTTTCGCTCGGCAGCAAAGTTATTCTGCGTCTCGTACCTTTGAAACCCTCGCTACGCTCAGGATTCTATATTTGAACCACTCGCTTCGCTCGTGGTTCTATCCTAGAATCCTTCGCTAGCTCGGGTTTCAATATTATTATTAAGTACTCGCGCCAAAAAACAACTTTGCAGCCTTGCATAACAAATAACTATTTCTGATTGGCCTCGTGTCTTGGATGTTTATCTATGTATTTGTTATAAAATATAGTACCGTTGAGTTAGTATCCTATAACACAAGTTTCGAACTTACTTTGGGGCTAGCTCAATCTGTGTGAAAAAAAAATACCTACCTACATATTTTTAGTTTTTTTTTTTAAATCCCTAAAATCTTTTCGTGGGGCAGTGGTGGTAACTTTTTTATACCACTAAGGTGGCAAACAAGCGTACGGCCCGCCTGATGGTAAGCGGTCACCGTAGCCTATGGACGCTTGCAACACCGGGGGCGTCACTCGCGCGTTGCCGACCCTGCTAAAATCTTTTAATGCCCCTTTTGAAGAAAAAAAAAAGGCTAACACTTCAACAAAAAACCACTTCGGCGGCTATTATAAATTTTGAACATTGTGATGGAAAGGAGATGAATTAAGATTATTATTGATCACAAAATCGCTTTCTAGTTCTTTTAAAATTCAAAAGAAAATGAAGTAACCTACCACTGGGTGCAGTCCCACGACTAGTTGCTCTACCCCGTCTAAAACAAGATTCACATACGAAGCGCGAAAAGGTAACAAGTGCTCAATATTCATGTTATATTTAAAGTCAATTCACAGCCTGCATACGTGTGTTAGTAGCGATGAGCTTATAAAACTTTCAGAGGTAAGCTCTTTTCCAGAAAAGCCCCGATGTACTGCAGTATACTGTTAGGCAAAATTGAAGGTATTATTATGGCATTGTTACGTATACAAACGAATATGAACCTAAAAATAAGCTTAGTATAAAGCAGTCATTTCATTATCCATCTATAAGTTTGTTATGTTCTGTAGGGATCCCATATTTTATTGGTATTGTCTTTTATTCATTGTTACTTGCTACCGTTTCATAGAATTTCATTAGTACGATAGTCAGTAAAATCATTACAATAGTAGGTCGTGGATTCGACTCCTGGAGCCCACTTACGGCAAAACTAGGTGGTTTTCAGCCAGTTAAACAGTATTATGGAGTATCGGCATATCACCGCTAATTCAGTGCTACTGCTCCTGTCGAGTCAGCCAATTAACGAACTATCCGTTCATAGTCTACCAATCTTATACCTTAATCTAGAAATGTAACTTAAGATTTTCCTTAATACTTTTGTGGTTTGGAACCCAACAATCTTACGATGAATGAAAAGTAAACAACAATATAAAACGGGTCTGTATTAATCTCGAATTGTAACAGCACAATTTGAGAACAACATCAGCTGTGGAAATGGTGAAAATTGAATTCTTTTGTGAAGGTGTAAAGTGAGAGATAAGAAATATCTTTGAACAAAACGAACATAGAAAAACAAACGTTAGTGTAAGAACTTAATGCGTAACAACAATAGTGTTTGATGTCGGGATAAGAAAGAATAAACACTGAACAACAAGTTTCTTACATAAATAATTTTAAAATTACAAAAGTTCCTGAATCATTTTTGGAGTGGTAGAGCAATTATTATGAAATGGGCTAGCTCGACCGGGGAAGTACCACCGAATATCGACGTGAAGCAGCAAAACGTTTCGTTCGGTGAGTGAGAGATCCGGAAGCCCAACTTCTTCCCTATCCCCTCTTTCCCCCCTCCTTCTTTCCCTTCCCTTCCTTTCCTCCAACCTCTTTGGTGGACAACGCATTGGTAGCGCCCCTGGTGTGACTGATGTCCATAGGCGGCGGTGACCGCTTTCCATCAGGTGGCCCGCTTGCTTGTTTGACTACTTTATGGCATAAAAAAAAAACCTAAAGGCGAAGGTTATGTGTATGTTTGTTACTTCTTCACGCTCAAATGGCTGGGCCAATATTTATGATATTTGGTATGTGTAGGTAGCTGATACCTTTGATTAACATATAGGGTACTTTTTATCCCGAAAAGTAAGCGATTCCCGTATGATTTCATCAAAAGTCTGATATAGGTGGCGCTGTTGTGCAAAACTAAATACACGCAAACGAAGTTCGGGGGTTCACTAGTTTATTTATAATTATATTTTTTTTGTTATAATGCTATAATTGACTTGTTACTAGTACATTACACACTATAGTTAGCTAAATTATTAAACTAATTAAAATTAAACCCAGCATGCAATGGGAAACAAGGCTTTCATTGTGAGAAGATAAAAAAACATGATTTTATATCATCATATCATCATCATCATATCAACCCATAATCATCCCACTGCTGGGATACGGGTCTCCCTTCAATCGAAGGTGATAAGAGCGTACTCTGCCACGCTGCTCTAATGCGGATTTGCAGAGGCCGGTGTTTTCAAGCCGCCCAAAGGCCACCGACTTGGCTTAACGACTGTCATCTACCGATAACAGCCGGGAACGACGGCTTAACGTGCCCTCCGAAGCACGGAGAAGCTCGAGATAACGTAACCCATCCAAACGCTGGCTAGGGTCGACGTCGCTTAACTT
This sequence comes from Endotricha flammealis, assembly GCA_905163395.2. NCBI lineage: Eukaryota > Metazoa > Arthropoda > Insecta > Lepidoptera > Pyralidae > Endotricha > Endotricha flammealis. The sequence continues at coordinate 16,219,812 of LR990861.1, read as the reverse complement.
GCGTGTTCATATTAGAGTGCGACACACAGCGACGCCATCGAGCTCCTCCTCCATGATTTTATATAAGTACTGGATAACATTATTCAGATTAGGTACTTGCTTATAACACAAATTTACGTCAGGGTGATGAATGGTGGATGATAGAATTGAATGAAAAATCAGATGAAAGAGAGTAACAAAATGCTTTTTTTTTTAAATATTATTACTAAGGCAAAGTTATTTCGATTTCTGTTGATTCCAAATGAGTTGAGGAATATGTGGTGAGATACAGATGTCTCAACTCATATTCCAAATGAGTTGAGACATCTGTATCTCACCACATATTCCCACCAGTGTTCCACCACATATTTATAGTAAAAGCTATCCTACACGATTTTAAACCGAGTTTGAAAGACGTAGTTTCTATGGAGAGAATTCTTTTCAATATTTCCTTCTGCGTCTAATATTTTTCTAATTAATTTCGTTGTGTGTACAAATGTAGCTTCTCCTCCGGGACGTCAATAACCTTCACTGCTAATTGTCAATCTGAAGTCGCCGTTGTTGATCCTGGCTTTACAGGAGACAGCGGTGAGAATGTATGGTGGGCTTGTGTAGTATTTCTCCTGAGAATCACATTACATTTTTGGCAGTAAATTATGAGGAAATACTGCTTCAAAGTTGCCATAATCAAAAACTGATTCCCAAAGCATAAACATCAATATTGATGTACGAACGTACGTTCTCCGTTCCTCGTTAAAATTCCCCAATTAGTATTCGTGGAGCATTGGGGAGTCAATGCGGACCTAATTCTATCAATGCTCGTATTCTGTGTCAATATTTAAGAGACTCTTTGAACTTATGCTCTTTTATCAAATTACGCGTTATTTTTATATCATTTTTATCTGATTTATGATTTACTAGCTCTTGTCCGCGGCTACGCAGTTTTTGTATAGTGTGATCGTCATTTGATTCAATCGACAATTTGTTACGGTTTGGCGATTACATCAGCATGCAGCGCCTTTTACTGTATAATATGCTCTGTTTGGGTTTCCCGTGAGAAAGACATGTTATTTTGTATTTATTCAAGATCTGAAAAAAATTATAAATTCTGTAAAAGTCTGATGTAGAGGTAACTGGTCTATAAGAAATGTAATCAAATGGACAAAGTACTGAGACAAACGAATAGTTGTCTTTAAAAGCTTTTTTTTTCGAGTATTTTCTTAATCTACCTTTTTTAGCTCATACCTCCTTTGGAAGCGCTCGTTTTATAATTTTACAAATACCAGACTGTAAAGACATGCATTCTTAGAACGCTTTTATAGTCGACAAAAATACAAGTTTAATAAAACACAACTTGGAGAAAAATGCAGGCGAAGCTTGGAAGCGTCTATATATGAAATATTCAAGTTGCATTTACATAGTTTGTAGGTCAACAGTACTCTTCCCGTCTGCGCACTCGAAACGAGATTATGGACAGATTTGTAAAGCATAGCAACCTCTATCCTATTAATATCATAAAATAGAAAAGGCGGTGCATTCATAAATGTATGGATAAAAAGCACCTCGCGCTAGACGGCCAGGATCAGTGGTCACAACGATCAGCATACACAAAAGTGTGTTGTTGGTATGTGTGTTAAGTTTTAATCCAAAAAAAGTTTTATTTTATTCTGTTCTAAAACGCAGTGGACACAATACATTATTTTTTGCGTTCGAATCTGCGGCGCGAAAGTCTGCATGCCGTGGCAGTATTTCACAGACTCAACGCACAAAACGCACATATACAGGGTGCCCTGAGAGCGACCGACACTCCCGAAATATCTTAAGAGGTTTATACATCTACTTTATGCTCGTGAAAGATTTTTTCTCTAAGTGTAATAGTTTCGGAGTAATTGACTAACAAACATTCCTTGAATAACTGTGTGTTTTCATCCCTAAATCAGCTGTTCCTTACGTACAGGCAAGAGCAGGTCGACCTTTACATATTGGACTTTGTACCGTTCTTAAGTTCTATGACATAGGAGCCAAAATTGTATAAAGCTCGACGTGCACCTGCTATGCATAGTAATTGTCACGGTTACCATAGTGACAAATAAATAAACTTCTGTCAATAGGTAAAATACTAAAACTAAATTATGAAAATTTCTAGTTTTATTTGTTATTTGTTAAATAGATTAAGGCGTTTTGAATGGTGTTTAGTGTTTTACGAGATCTTTAGTGGTTTTGAGTGTTGTGTGGCATAAGAGGCGCTCGTACACATCGAGTGTTGTAGTAGATACTTTCCGGTACGTACTTCGGTTTTTAATGTAAAAACTTTGATTTTTTAAGTGATAATAAGAATTTCAATGAATAGGTAGGCAGGTATGTGTGTGTCGTGGCCTACGGACTGTCCGTAGCGTAGTAGTTTCTGTCCGTGTAGGTATTTTTGCCGTATGCACTGTTGTTGTGTAGTATTAGGGATACCTACACGTAGAAAATTAGCAGGTCAGTGCCTTTTTTTTCAATAAACTATTTTTAAATTAAACTTGCACAAAACGCATGTATGTAAGGTACATATCATCAAACTTTCGGCTGTGTTCGTCGTTTTTTTCCTCCCTGTATAGTAGAAGATTATGGGCGCGTTTGACGACGCGAATATTAGCGTCGTCATTTTTTTTGTGTAGCGTGGCGTATTCTGCCAGAATTTATTTTTGTGCGCCGTACTTACTGCATAGAACTTCATAGGTTCTATTTTCACAGACAAAAAGTACGTCATCGATGGGTGCCTGTTTGTCATAAGATCTCAATTTCGCTAGTTATTTCGTTTTTAATTGTTTTACGAGTATCTTACAAGAGAGGTAGGGCACAGCGGATAATTCGCTCAAATCGGAGCAACCTGTCTGGAGAAGGACCTCCACCTTACAGAAGATCCTCGCCAAATAGCTTTTCTCTTGGCCATGTTGTGTTCCTACGGTGAGTAAGGTCTCTAAAGCTCCACTTTTTACAGAGTCCGCAACACGCGAGTGATACCCCCGGTATTGCAAGCGTCCATAGGCTTCGGTAACTGCTCACCATCAGGCGGGCCGCATGCTTGTTCGTATAAAAAAAAATTGCTGAAATGACAATGGTCATTTAGTTAATTTAGTAACGATGGCAAAGTAGTAAACATACACTAAACAAGTTCGTTCAAATAAAGGTTAAAAAAAGTGTCACGTTTTAAAATGAAACTTTCTTTTTTCGTTCGAAAACACATGAAAAGAGTCTCTGAACGTGAAAATAAACACGTGAAATATTGGACGGTTTTTGCACCGGAAAATTAAATTGGGCGGCAAATAATTTGCAGAATAGACTTAATTACAAAAATACTTTATTTACATCCATTGGGAGCGTGAAATGACGTGACTTATTAACAGAAAAAATATAAATTTAACTTGTTATTAGAAAATGTTTTCTCTTGTATTTTTTTGTTTCACAGTCCGGTGGTGCAGTGGTGATATTACCTAGGTCACTACCGGCGCGTCGCGGGTTCGATTCACCCTCGAGGTGCTCGAGGCGAGTGTTATATACCTATTATATAACTTTATTATACCTATTCCACATAATTTTTACTCAGAGAGACACTGGCAAGACGACTTTGGTTTTAACTATCTTATAGTTTAGATTGCAGACAAGAAAATAAATATAATTAAGAAGTGGTAGAGCATTTATAAAACTAACTCGATTGGAGAGGACCATTCTCATAGAATAAACATTGAAAAACAGAATTGCATTTCGTTCGGTGAGTAAAAAATTGGAAACTCAACTTTACTCCTTCCGTCTTTCACCAAAAACCATATTTTCACCAAATTTCTTTTTTGGGGTTTATTGAGACTGGCTACTTTTAGTCGTGGCGACCGGCGATTTAGAAGCTAAAAGTCAAAGTCTTAAATTATTAAAAGGTTTTCGTTTAATTAATAGTCTGAATAAGCCCTTACTCGTAGAGCAGTCTCAATTAATGTCTCCATGCTCCATGGACAGTGGTGATTACTTACCATAAGATGATTCGCATGTTCATTTGCAAAAAAACAGTATTATTTACATTTTACCTACCACGGAAACAACAAAAAAGATTTCATCATAATATTACTATTGGACTTTCTGCCAACGAGCACAATCCATTAGTTTTTGTCTCAGACCCCACATTAGTCTGCTGACATATTAGGTCTTATGTTCATATGGGATTTAGAACAAAAAATATTGAATTTATTGTTGTTTAGACTACTTTAGTTAGACGAAGGACTTAGTCATCTAACCTTTTTTTAGCATGCTTACACGCAGTTTCTGAAACGCGTTTTTAAAGTTAATGACACATTGAATTATAGGTGTCATTGTCAAACTAAAGAAGAAAAAGGCTTGAGACTTAATGTGGAATTTAAATTAAAATGCGTTTCAGAAACTGACGGATATTATACTAACATTCAAGCCACGAATTCACAATTATGTACTAAAGCCAACGCCGTTGGACTTGGCGCGAGTGCGGCAGCTTGAGCGATTTGAGAGAGAACAAAATGAACGCACGTTCCAATGCTATGCCACGATAGAGCGGTGCGGGATTTTGCTTATAAAACTAAGGGAAAAAAGTCAGAATGGCTAGGCCGTACCTAAGGCCGAACCCGAAGCATCAGTTTCAGCCAAAAATAGACCATCAATTAGACGCTTGCCGTAAGCTTGTTTGCCACCATGGTATAAAAAAGAACCAACGACAAAGGTTAACAAGTTCTTTATTTAACCACCGAACTACCATTCTTGTTATCAGGAAACTTAACCAATGAATATTCATCTTAGCTAATGACTATCTCGTCCAAACATAACTATTTTGAACCACCAGTTTCGTTATCTCGCTGTCCGGTGTTCCTTGAGTTATGGCCACCGTGTCCGGCGGTCCGGCAGTCGGACCGGACCGTACTGTCCGGTTTTTGCTGAATATTTGTTATCGCTACGTTTCGCACCGATTTATTGCGTTGTTAGCGGTTATATTCGCCTTTTTTACATTGCATGAAAATTACTGTTGGCTAACTTCAACAATTAGAATTTTTTTAGAGCCTATGTTTAGGAGTTGAGTTAAAATGATGGTGTTATTATAGATGATATGATATTATTGACAGACTTTCTTTCGGCCTCTTTCTTCTCTCCATTGTCATTCCGATAATAATATGCTGGTAGATTTTAAATATATTTAACATTGTAAAAGACGTGCCTAAGTGCCCGCGAGCCACAGAATAATTTCTGGTTTTTTGATTTTGACTTTGGCACATACTTTGGGACCAGTTGGCGCTGTGTCAAATGTATAGAATTTATCATTCTGTCTATGTTATATTTTCCTGGTCGAACTTGCCCATATAATAAATGGTCTACCACTCCAGAAACTTAACTTAGTCAAAGTATACAAATATTAATTATTTTTATAAATAATTATATTCTTCTATCTGAATACTTCTTTCATTCATCTGAATTACAATCTGTACATATAAAACCGTTTCTCTCACGTCAGAAGCACAAACACTACCTACAACTCAACATTAAATAAGGAATACAATACACGGAAATCTTTAGAAAAAACCATCTCATTACCAGAGGACAGTGCCATAAAGGTGCTATAAAGGTGTTTCTCCATCCGTAATTATCACCAACATCTCAATGACGTCCAGCAATTACGTGCTAACAGCCCTGAAAAAAAAAAGCCTGTATAATGACAGCTGTAAAGAAAAGCGCCCCGTGAAGAAATCGGACCGTGTTTCTGTTGGAAAAAATTCTGGGAATTTCACATTGATCAACTAAGTAATGTAGACAGTTAACGGAATAATGATTTTTTATATTTCTCTTAATCTTCTTCTTAATTTTCAATAAATAAAATTAAATATTGGTTTTAGTTTAATTTTAACAGTTAAATATTTTTCACATATTAATTTATTATCTAAAGTGTCTCGAGTGGATGAAAGTACTTTGTTATTGGTCATTTCTAAATGTCCACTTTTATCATAGAATTACAACTCCTTTTTTATCCTCTTCCTTGCTACTGCTATTATCTTTTACTCAATTTCCTTTTTTCTCAAACTCCCTTCATTCTGACTCTTTTTCCTCCAAACCTTCTTTAAAAAAAAATCCAGTTCCCAGTAGTCTTACCAGTAGTACTACTGGAGTTTATTACAAAGTTCCCTGCAATCTAACTAGTAAGTCTATTGGGAAGAAAGCTCCACAGGGAAAAAAATACATAGGTCTTAATAATTAATCAGAAACTCTAACCGATCTCACCATTATTAATTTCTCAGAGAATCTGACTATTCTGACTGATATTATAATCCGATTATAATCCAATGCGTAGTTTAGGAGAATTTAGTAAATAAGCAGCAAAAATTAAGGAAAGAAAAACATTTATTCAGTACTGCACATGAGACACAAGACAACGACAACGAGAGAGAAAGCAAATTTGTTGAAAATTATGATATTATATAAAATCGGTTCATACCATCAAAATTTAATTTAAAATCAATCATCAATTCGCAACTTTAAACTTCAGGCTATTTGAGTATTGGTAACTGTCAATAAAATTGTAATAAAGAGGATGGAAGCGAAACGCAATCGGATAACTTTTGACGTAATCGAATCAGGATCAAATCGCAACCATATCGATTTGATGTCAAATGAAACCTTGAAACACTCAACTGTTTAAACATGATATCGAAATCTGTTGGTAATCGAAATGGAATCGTAAATTAACATCAGCGACTCTGTTCTCGTAACAAAATGCGTCATGTTGCTTTCCTCCAACTTAACAACGCATTGGTAGCGCCCCTGGTGTGACTGATGTCCATAGGCGGCGGTGACCGCTTTCCACCAGGTGGCCCGCTTGCTTGTTTGTCTACTGCATAACATTAAAAAAAGTTATATGGCGGAATATTGAAACAATCTTGTATGTGACATATTTAAAATGTGTTTCAGAAAGTGGCTGAAAAATGTTTAAATGGTTTTTATTTTACACATTATCTATTCTCGTCGTTCTTGAATTGATCGATTACTTCATTAAAATAGGTATGCAGACGCCATTACTAAATAAATCCTTTTTACGGTTTAAGTCCATGAATCTAGTTGGTGCATGTAATTTTCCCTCACGTTGCGTGAGACAAAGCCGTGTCTTAGAAAACGAACGAAAAGGCGAATTAATAAGGAAAAATTACCCATGCCATTGTCCGGGTAGTCTGATGAGGCGACCATTTAAAATTATTTTGATCTTTAAGCTATATGTCTATATTTAATTCATCGGAGAAGTCTCACCCAATTGTGTTCGCAATCTAACCTAATTATTTATCTAGTCACATATTAAAAACAGTTCTATTCAATTTGAAAATATGTACCTACATTTATCACCCTGGACCTAAGAAGCTTTGATTTCTTAATAAATATTTTATAAGTACTTCGCTAAAGTATTTTTTAGAGTTCTGATCACCAAGAGAAAGGGAAAGATCTGAAAATAGGGCAGAACCAGGAGTTTTATTGGTAAGTGTGAAAACAACTCAGCATTGCCGAAGAAGAATATTGCGGCAACCATTTCGAATATTATAAGCCAGCCCATAGTAGCTAGGCTCTATCAGATATTCAAACAATTATTAACATTTCTCTTCTATTACTCGACGGTACTGTACGGACATAAATACAAAACATTTATATAAACAGAATATTATATTATGATTTAGTTATTCCACACAACCTTGAATATTAACAGTGAATATAATAACCAAAATAATTATACAAAATGAAATATGACAAATGGTCTGAATTAACTTAATACCAAGATTAGTTAATCCACTAACTCCCAATTCGTATGCGCGACTTAGCTCGGTCATAATTTGTTTATTATGCGACATAATATAATGAATCCGGCATACGATCCACTGGGAACGATTGCCGGAGTAACGCAATTAGGTTTGGGCACTGAACATAGGGAGGAATTCTTGGCAATATCAGTACAGACTTGATTAAGTACGAACAATAAAATAGCCAGAAATTCTGTTTATTTCTACCAAAAAGACGAAAGTCTTTACAAAAAATGTACCACAATTTTCGATTCTGATCTGATTTTTTCACAATCTGTAGTCTGGTAATTCCCACTTTGTTTCAAAAAGGCTTAGAATTTCGCGATAGGCAAAGGTAATTGTGTATTTTTTTAGTTACAAAATATTCGGGTGATAATAATATGTCACATAAAAATTACAATTTTGTGTGATTACAAAAAGTATATAAGTTCCTTTGACCTTTTGACTCACTCAAGTGGGTAGCTTGGGTCGTCCTAATGTCTGTGTCGTCTTAACACAGTAACACAGTGAAATGTTGTATACATTCAAGTACAAATCAAAGTTTACACTTGTAATGAAATTTTGCATTAATGACCCAAAACATAAAAATGTACAAAATTGACGTACACTTTGCCTCCTACTTTTATATCAAGCTTTTGAATAGGACCCACAATTCTGTATTGTCTCCTGAGCCGGCAAATAAACTGCAGATGACATTATCTTTGTGAGTTCACAAGATGGATGGCACTTAATGATAATACACGCTTATTACATAACTGAAAACGTGAATCCAAGAACTTCTAATCTCTATAGATAAAGCCATCCACAGAATATAAGCCCTAATCATTTAACAGCGGAGATAATATATAAAGGACTCTATATTATATTTATATTATGTCCTCGGTATAACTTTATTTTAATTTTAAATAAGTGTGATGATATTAATGTGTGAGGTGATGTGAAGTGAGGCTTGAATTAGATGGCCTACTGCTAATCCGCCAACCCGCTTCGGACAAGCGTGATTGATTTTCACGTCCAAAACCTCTCCTCCATGTCCATGATATAAGGAACTTATGGAAGGGGTTCCAACAGATTATAACGAATATGGATAAGAAGACTTTTGACCAGCTGTGGGACAGTTCAGGCTAATATAAATAATAATCTATTTTTCTTCTTAAAAAAAGACGTTGTGTACACCCTAAAATATCTAGTTATAAATAACTCTATCGTCAGATGTATTTATGTAGAATGTACCAAATGGATTTCGTTTGACAAATAACTGCCACAAAATCTTTGAAAAGTCATTTATTATAAGTCTAGAAACTGGTAATCCTATTACAGTTCCAGATTTTTAGTCTACAAACTAATAGGATTACATGGTATAAAGGTATAAAACTAGTCTGAATTAGAACCAGAATTCTAAGCTTACAACGTTAAAGTTTTGAGTACTTTTGATGGATTCAAATATTTTCGCATCTTTTCATACAACCATTTTTGATTTACTATTAAACATAGATCATCAGAACACAGAACTGGGAACTGTGAAAGACTCCTAAGTAGAAATACAGTTCGCTACAAATTGTATGCGAACCATGTCTGTAATTTAAACCGAACCGTTTGATTGGCAGTGTATTTTTAAATACACGCTCAGCGCCAAGTTGGCATCGAAAACGATACACATGGCGATAAACTAAAATTTGCTTTTTATATTATGTGAAATCCTATAATGCTCATTATAAAGGATAGAAGGGAGAGAAGTGGAAAATCTAGGGCTCAGTGTGAAATAAAATATAATCTATGTATATATAAAAGAAAGTCGTGTTAATTACACCATTTATAACTCAAGAACGGCTGAAGCGATTTGGCTGAAAATTGGTGGAGAGGTAGCTTAGAACCAGGAGAAGGACAGGAAGGTAAGGTAGGGTAGGGTAGGGTAGGCGGAGGCAGTAGGCGGAACAAAGTTCGCCGGATCAGTTAGTAGAAAAATAAAGAGAAGTGCAAATCGATGAATACAAAAAGGTCAAGAAAAAATCAGACAATATGACAGCTATCAAAACTAAAAAAGTATAAAAAATAATAAAAGCTATCAAAAGAGTATATAGCTTCCAGCCTGATGGCTAGTTCGTAACACTCATAACATAAACCAAAAACTGGCTAAGCAATTTGCTCTTTTAGAATTATATCACTTGATATAACATCTGAGTTAATAAACTTGAGACAATTCACCCGAGTAGTTGAAATTTGGGCTGTGATGTCCCCTAACAAAGGCGCACTAACCGTAATTCCAAGGTACTTAGGCACAGAACCAAGAAACTGGCAGGAGGTAGTCTGTTTAAATAGTTATGTCCTAGAAATTTGCTTCTTCATCTGTTCTGTTATGTAACTGGTATATTCCTGCAAGCATTTCTTTCATTATTAAATTACTGACTAAATGTTTTTTATTATTATTTCGGTATTTTGACCAAAAAGTGGCTGTAAAGACTTCATTTGGTATACTAATTTTAAAGATTTACAAGATTTTCAATTTACTACCAATACTGGTTAAAATCTCTATATCAAGCCAATTTTACAAACCGTGTGTGTCTTTAATCTCTAAAACAACAAATTCAACCTATCTTGGTAGGATCAGAATAGTTCTACCTCGTGATCCTGATGATGGCACAAAATAGTAAGTAGTAGTAAAAGTAAGGTAAATTTTTTGCAGGTAAAGAACTCATTAGAAATCTTAAAAAAAAAACAACATCATGCCAAGTAAATGAAACCAGAATGACTAGTAACACGGGGTTTAATTTCGCTAACACTCAAACTAAGCATTAACATAAAACGGCAATTTTTCATGTTGGACCCAACATCGGTCCCTGGGGAGCGCCGAACACTAGTGAATAAAGTAGGGAAGGTTTAACAATTTACGAGGGATAAATCATGCGTTATTCGTATCTTATACAGCTGATGTGAACGCCAAGTTTTTTTGGTAAACTTTGAGATTTGGGACCTACGTCTGACCTTCTGACTGATGTGTTATTTTTTAGTCTAGAATTTTATTTATGAATAAGAATGCTATTAAAAACACAGCTGTATACACAATTGACTTACAACCAGTTTCTGACACGTATTTTTAAGTCCACATTACGTCTCTAGATATTATCTCTATTTTTCTTCTATAGTTTGGAACTGACAGCTTTTATTTAATGTCTTTTTTATTAAATGCGTTATTTTTGGTAAATTCGTTTCAGAAACTAGCTGTTACTTCTAAAAACTTACTTATTATTTTATGTTACTTCTTCCTGTTAAATCTTTCCACTTCACTGATTATAAAAACTGTTTTAAAATCTACAACGTTGTCACAAAAGAGACGATGAATGGTACTTTCTTTTTGTTAAAACTTTTGTTTGTTAATATTATAGAAGAACTGCATTTTATCTCATATTAGTCTAAAATCAGATTTAATGACAAATACACGAAGTAACAGTAAAACAATAACATTTTAAACAACCATTGCGAAACACAGTTCCCAGACTCCCAGTTGCAATTGTAGGAAGCAAAGCTCTTATAATATTACACTCACAGAAATAGATACCCAACACAAGACCATTCAGTAACCAGAATGTAGCGAGGAAACTTGACTGCAAAATTAAATACCAAACGAGACGGCGCATATGCTATGGCGATACAGTTGACCCAATTCCGTTAAATATTTATGTTGCTGTCATTATTTTGAAACTTAAACGATTGTTTCCGAATTTTAATGTTAAAAATAATAAAAAACCGGTAAATATTTTGTGAATATGATTTATTTTTATACCACTAAGGTGGCAAACGAGCATACGGCCCATAAGCAGTCACCGTAGCATAAGGACGTTTGCAACACCAGGGGTATCATTCGCACGTTGCCGAGACTGTAAAAATCTTTTAATGAAATGATTGCTATTTAGATAACACGCTCAAAAGGTTAAAAAAGCGATTAGATAATTATAAGAAACATCATGAGCAGACAGACAATTAGATTACAGGACTAGCACACCACACATACCAATCAGCATGACCTCTGCACAGCCAGAATAAACACTACCATCACCACAAATTGTACTGCATTGAAATTTTATATCATTCAGTAGGAAGATTTGATTATATCGATTTATGATAATAATCGGAGTCAGCTTAGCCTGTTGATTCGGTATTATCATTAGCCTAAATCTACATTCGATTTAGTCTTCCGGTAATCCTCTTAGTCGGCTGATTCGATGTTCAATATTCCGATTTAAGGCTATCAAATTATTCATAAACAAATTCATAGATTTATATCTATTGAATCGTTCATCCACCACCGAGTTTGGTTAAAGACTGTTATCCGTTGACAACAGTCGGGTGGGCTTGAGGTGTCCGCGAAGCACAGGAGAATCTCGACATAGCGACACCCATCCAAACACTGGCTAAGGTCGACGTTGCTTAACTTGCGTATTTGTTTAGAGTGCGATACATAGCGACGCTATCAAGCTCCTTGCAGATATTAATGTTATAAGATAAAAATGTCAGTAAATATATAAATTTTTACTTTCGCAACTAAATTATAACTGGAGTTATGACATTTTATTTCAATCATAAAAAGAGGACAAAATAATTACCCAGAGCCACGGCTCCGTCAGTGTGGTGGAATGTGAGAAAAATTAATTAAACTCAAATACCTTATTTAAATGTGAATGAAACCATAATTTAACTGGGAGTTTTAATAAAAATCCTTTTAATGTTTTACCCAAAAATGTCTCCTCAAATCCCTCCTTTGAACCAATATAACCCAGACTAATGGAGTGTCCTAAGCTTAACTTTTGTCAATATTACGTTGTAAATGGACTCAATGTTGACATCCACTCAAACAATCCTTAAGGGAGTAGGCAGGGTTTAAAGAGCAACAAACGCGTTATTCTTCTTAGTTAAGAATTGTGGTTTTAGGAAATTTATAAAAGTGTTATTTGAAGCATATGACGGACGTTAAATGATCATAGAGCACAAAAAGAAGGAGTTCCAGTGCCGTTTTCTGACCTTTAAAAGAAGAAAGACCGCTCCAATCTAGAGCGGTAGAGCATTTATAAAATGGGCTTAGCTCGACCTGCTAGGTTACTCTGCATAGCAACCGCGGTTTTAATTTCAATTCTGTATAATTTCAAATGCAAAATTAACAGCAAATCCTAATTCGTACCATTGAAATTTTATACTTTACTAACCATTTGGTTAGCATACAATACGATTTCATTTTGTTTAGTATTTAGCTAGCGCAAGTTTAGCTGTAAAGAGTACCTAAAATTAATAATGTAATATATTATAAAAACAGTCCAATGGCGATCGTGCGGAATTATCTTCAAGAGTAAGGGGGCTGCTAGGCTTTACAATTAACAGCAAATCCTAATTCGTTCTCTTGAAAATTTATAGCTACTTGACGAACTAATTTGTAGTTTACATTTAGTTTAGTATTTAGTTAAAGCTAGTAAGGCCTCTCAAGAGTACCTAAACGTAACAATCCAACCAATACCGATCGTTTAGGACTGGTTTCAAGAATAGCCTAGCAGTAAAGTACACAATATCGCCGTGCAGTAGCAATGTATTTCTTTCGGTGAGAAAAGAAGCCAAATCTACTTATGTCCTCTTTTTTTGTTAAAGCAGAACTCTTCTGGTATTTGGTCTGTTAGGGTTTCTGCCCGCCCTGCTCCACTTACCATCAGGTGATGTATGCTAGTAAAAAAATTAACTTATCCTTTTATAGGATTCCGGTCACACTCAGAAGTTTCTGTTATTGCTGTTCCACATAGGAGATCTAAAAAAAATAAGCGACGCAAGTATAAGTAAGTAATTCCGCATCAAACACATGTACATATTAGTGTTTATTTCAACCAACATGGAATTTTCATTTCGTACGAGCGAGAGGTCAAATGGAAATTAATATTGTAGGTGTAGCAAACCCAAGATAGGAACAGACGGAAGACATCTAGTATTCAAGAAAGCTTATGTCTCTCATCTAAATGTACGAAGACTGCATAAGACTGTAATTTGCTTTATGGGATTCCCTTATTCCATTTTCATTACCAAAGTTTCATGACCAGTTATGTATTATGAAAGATGTTTTTTCGCTGTTACGTAACTATTTGTGTAAGGCTGCCACAAACTTTTATGGGTTTGCCTCTACATATTATAAATCTATTAAAAAGTTGCTTGATAAAAAAAGGTTATTGTAAAATGGAAGATAATTTTAAAGATAAAATATTTGTGGTCACTAAAATTATACAACATTTTGCTATGTACAAAAATCCTTAAAAAAGGCGAACTGTTGATTTTCTTGCGGCACTTCTTTTCAACCGACCAAGTGCTAGTCGAATAAAAAAAATTGACGTGAAAAGTATTTCCTGTTTTACTCTAAATAAAAAGGAGTTTTTACTTTCAAAGAAATAACATTAAAAAAACAATCCACGCAAAGCGGAAACCGCGTTAAAAAGTACAGCGCAAAGTACATACCTACATAAACTAGACGTATATCGATTGGTAGAATGTAGCGAGGACCTTTAGTATTTCTGTAAATATTTACTCTGTGGTGTAACCGTACGGTGGCCCGCAAATATTTATGAGAAAAGAGGGTAGAACATGCGATTATACGCTTTTCGGGGATAAAAAGGTAATCGACTGTTTGTGGGATGAGTTTAGAATTGTTTCGATTACAATACCAAATTCCTTGTTTTTTTGATTGATCGTCCAAATACTTTTACATCTTATTTATACTTGTTCCCTTTCTTGTTTATTTAAACAGTTTTATTCTGGTGATATTATCAAATCAGTGTGCCTAAACAGTATTCGGCATGTCTTGTTTGTTTTTAGACCATACTTATTATTTAAACTTTGTAATGTAATCTTCTCAACAGGCCAGTTAAATTGAATTGAAAAAAAAAGGATAATAAAATATTGAAGTGCAAGAGTATTTCCTATCAATCTACTTGCAAAATAAATATTTTTTTTATTTGTTCTTCGTAAATCTGAAAAACAAATAAAATTATTAAAGTTAGGACGAAATGTAAATTTTTTTTTAACTATAAGATAACTATAATAAAAAATAAGTAACTAAAAGCATAATTCAGAAAATATATCCAGTCTTTCACAGAGTGACAATAATCCGTCTATAATAATGTGAATTTAAATATTTCTCTCCAGCAAAAAAGCATTGAGAAGGATTTCAGATGTAAATTAAGGTTTGCATGAGATAGCAGCTCGGTATAATCAACAAATTCACACAACGCTTATTCACATCTACGGACATAGTAAAATTACAAACACACGTCATCTTCATGAGAAATGCCATGAACTAAACACATCGCACACGGCAAAATGAAGGAGGAAGTGCTTCAAAGATACAAAACATTTTATTTAGAGTGCTCTTGACACCTCTCGTTATACAGTAATAAAATTATTTGTGGGATTAATCTACTCCATAAGCAACTACCATTTTAAACTTGTATTGTCAATGACGCCATTTAATTTTTTTTGGTGTTGCTAATACTCTCCTTTCTTCGCTTGGCAGGCGGGTTGTCGAGCGCAGTTGGCTTGGTTGGAAATTTCTAATATAAGAACTCTGCTGCCCATTCTTTACTACTAATTCCCTTAGTCGCCTTCGGAGGAGGGTTGGTGAAATTCTAATCTGCCGTCACCACACGACCAGTGGACCCTAACTCGGATGGAGGTGGACCATGGCCCATTGAATATTTGAATTTCTTATTACAAATAATTTAGGTGGACCACGGGCAAGAAAAAATGCCCGTGGTCCACCCAGGTGTACCACGCAGGTGGACCACGACCAATACTTTTTGCACGTTTGCGATCCTGTTACAGTAATAGTATGTACCATTCTGTAGGCACAGTTTTACTAGTAGATGAGAATGAAGCTCTATTACACAGTTGAATACATTTCCTTTCAATTATTTACAAGAAATTGACAAATTCAGATTCAGAAAACTGGAGAATATTTGACATTAGGCCTGTTTGCTAGGACTTTTACATTGAAAATTTATTTATTTTTTATTTCAATGTTCATTCAAATCTATGTCAATTTCATTAGCATAACAAGGGTTAAAATAAATTTCATTTTGTTGTATGTTAATTGTGTTTTTATTCAGACAAATTATAGATTTTTTTCTTGATACCCCAGATTTTGGGCAGAGATTTTAGCATGACAACGGGCTTTTAATTTCAATATTATTACTTTGAGTATGTAATAATTTCTTGAAATTTCAGACTATCGATTCTCCGGAATCATTGTACTTAATTGAAAAAGTTACGTCGTTGAAATTATCTATACTAATATTATAAAGAGGAAAGATTTGATTGTTTGTTTGTTTGAATTGAATAGGCTCCGAAACTACTGCAGCGATTTCAAAAATTCTTTCACCAGTAGATAGCTATATTATCAGGGAGTGGCATAGGCTATAGCTTTTCTCAAAATTCAATGTGGTTTCCACGGGAACGGGTCCGGAACTTCACGCGGACGAAGTCGTGGGCAAAAAAGCTAGTATTTTATAAACTGCAAAAGGTATTTAAAAAACCGGGCAAGTACGTGTCAGGCCACGCACATTATAGGGTTCCGTATCGGCTACGCATTTCTTTCTTGCAAATGAGTACAATGCCATATTCTATGACATTTGTACGTTTTCGTCAAAGAAATTTTACTTCATAAGTTCGTCGGCTATTACTCAGTAACTAGTAGTGCCTACTTAACCGTTACAGTTTTCCTTGTAGGTTCACTATATGGACTACTAGCATGAATTTTTTCAAATTTCTAAACACTACGAGACTTTCGGAGATAGAGGGGAGGGACCACCGTGCAAAACGAAAATTGACACGTTAAATGTAAATAATTCGCGAACTGATCATTGTATATGATGATGATATTGTAAAATGATCTACCCACGAAGTTTTTAAGAGACCTATCTAACGATACCCCACAACATAGGGTCGGTGCGAAAAAAAAATATTCTACCACTTTGTCAGCATTCTAGGCGCTAGACCGCGGACGGACAGACGGACAGACAGACATGACGAAACTATAAGGGTTCCTTGTAGTTAACTACGGAACCCTAAAAAGGTAACCGTCACAGAAGTATTTTATGAGCTCTAGCGCTTATTTATTTATAGAACGAGTTTGGTTTTTCTAAAGATTCAATATCTATCCAAAGATTCAATATTCATTGATTTTAAATATGCTAAATAAATCATACTAAAATAAACGAGTTTTAATTTCGACACAAAATAATATTCATGATGGTGATTTCAACTTTGCAATTATTTTATATTGATCGTAGTGGTAAGCGTATACCCAAATACTTTAAAAAAAATATATATACATATATTATGGCCGCTGAGCCGGAAAAGTTCTAGAATGGCGACCACGTACCCGAAAGCGCTGCATAGGGCAGCCGCTCGCAAGGTCAATACTACTAAGAAAGTTGCAGGAAGCCGCTGGTTGCAGGGCGCTGACAGGCGGTCATATTGGAAGCCTATTTCCAGCAGTGTATTTCTTGTGGCTAAAATGATAATTATGATGAAAATATAAATAAACTTACATTTCTACTGCAATGGTCAAAATTCGTGACATTTAAAACAGTCCACTTACGAACGAAACGTGTTAAATCAGGAACCTTTCAAGTGTACAAGCGGCTGTGAGCAATGTCCTGGAATAAATTTACGTTGGTCGAGTACCGGGCGGCGCGTCAGATGCCCTTCGACAATATTTACATTTGGGGAAACTCAACCGCGGCATGGAGTATAGAAACAATGGATAAGGAATCCACATTTTTATCATCATAAAATGTGGTTTTACTTTTCTTTCGAGACAGCTCGGTGGTGGCACGTTGAGTTTCAATTCCCATATTTATGTGATAGCAATTGTGAAGAATTATGTTACTAGCTGTTACCCGCGGCTTCGCCCGCGTAAAAATTAGCCTATGTTGGGCTCTGTACCCCTAACAATATGTATACAAATTTTCATAATGATCGGCTGCTTAGTCAAGCCGTGAAGGAATAACAAACAAACTCACTTTCCCGTTTATAATATTAGTTAGGATTTTTTGTAATCGATGTTGTATAGATCATGACATGTTTTAAAGTGTGGCATTTATGAAATAGCTCGACCGAGGCTGTACTCCTGAATTATTATCTCAAAATATAGTGACTAAAGATCAGGAAACCCAATTCTTTTTTATTCTTTCTCTCCCTATTTCCTTCCATGTAGCAGGCAACTACGTTGACCCTCTCTTGGTGTCCACGCGAAGGTTCGATAGAACGTTCCTCGCTCGCACTATGCGGTTGTGGAATGAGCCAGCCTCTGTGTTCCCTTCGGACTATGACATAGAACTGTTTAAGAAGTACATTAGTCTCGTAAGAGGTGGGCAACGGATTGGTAGTGCCACTGGTGTTGCTGATGCCCATAGGCGCTCGGTGACCACTTTCCATCAGGTGGCCCGCTTGCCTGTTTGTCTGTCGTAAAACGTAAAAATAGGCAACTTCTTGGTAGCGCCTCTAGTATTATTGATGTGGATAGGCGGCGGAAACCACTTTCCCAAAAAGTGGACCGATTACTCCACACGGGGCTGTCATAATATTTTACTTCTCCATCTTTTATAGATCCTCGACAATCGCACAATTGCTGAGCTAAGACAGTTTGATTGGAGTTATCTTAGTAAGGTCCTTTGAGGATCCGCTCTGAAACCTATTTCAGTTGTTTGACATTGACACCCGGACATAATGTACTAGGTAGTAATAATTACAGCAGTGTTTTGGACGTGTACTTAACAAATTTATTACTAAAGGTCGTCACACACGTTAGAAATAATGAACGTAATAATGTGTATTAAAACACGATACATCTCACTCAATACATCTTTTAATTATATAAATCGTCAGAAATTCAAACACATAATATAATATTTTTATTTCTCGAGTATATAATTTAGTTTATTGCTTATTTGATTTTTTAAAGAAATTTTTATATAAAAATTTGTTTGTACATTTCATCCTACTTAATAAATGTACTATTTATTATAATATTATATTTTATTATATTATGCCACCCACAACGCAGAATAATGGGACCACGAAGCTAGAACGAAATTGCATTAAAATCCCAGGAGAAAACATGATAAGGAAACAAGAACCAGATGGACACATTGGTCTTGACACTATGTTCGTAGGAATGACGCGGGTTCGGTCTACGCGTTAAAAAAATGTTTTACGGCAGACAAACAGGCAAGTGGGCCACCTGATGGAAAGTGGTCACCGCCGCCTATCGACATCAGCAACACCAGTGGCACTACCAATGCGTTGACCACCTCTGACGAGACCTCTAATGTCCTTCTTAAGTACGAGTAGTATCTAATAAAATTATATTATCAACTCGTCTAAATTGCATCTCGTCTATGATTTTATGTCGTCTTACAAGCACTTGTCTAAAACAGTGTCTCGTCTACATAATAGTGGATTAGGATTACTTTCGAATGTTTTTAGTTTTGGATTTGGGTTTCTACATAATAGTAGATTAGGATTATTTTCGAATGTTTTATTGTTTGATTTTAGATTGCTTTCTGGATTATTTTGCAATGTTTTTAAGGTGCGCCTTGCTAATATTCATTCGTACAAAATGTAGAGAAAAGACGTGGTACAAAACAGATATTTAGGAATTATTTTATTAATGTCAATAAATAAAAAAACTGTCAAACTTACAGTTAAACGCTTATTGCGTATTATATGATATTGGACACGTAACAAAATTCAATTTGAAAGGTAAAAATAATAATCAAATTTTAAATTCATATCATGCAATTCTAAAAAGATACTGGACATTAAATAAAATATATTTAACTTGCGTAGCGTAGTTTGTACACTATCCGTACTATAGCATGGTGACCCGGTTTCTCCTGTTGGCGTGCTTCCAAGAAAGTACGGGGATGTTAAGCATTTTGTATGTTTAAAATCTGTTGAAAATAGGTCTGTGAGTTTTGCTTTAATGTAAAATATAATATTCTTAAGGAGAAAGATATTAAAGAATACTTCGTCAAGCAATGTAATATTTGGTAAAAATGAGTTAAAAGCTAAACCTGCTTGTGTTATGAATACAACGTATCTATTATTGTATTTTTTTTTGCAACAAAGTTGGCAAACAGGCATACGGTCCGCCTGATGGTAAGCATCACCGTAGCCTATAGAATAGACGCCTGCAACACCGGGGGCATCACTCACGCGTTGCCAACCCTCCCAACCCCCCCAAGTGGAGCCCTGGAGACCTTACTCACCGTAGGAACACAACATGGCCGAGACAAATGCTATTTGGCTTCGATCTTCTAAGACGGAGGTCCTTCCCCAGACGGGCTGCTCCGATTTGAGCGGATTATCCGCTGTGCCCTAACGCCTTGTAAATATATATTTATAATACATATATTTATATATATAGCCTTGTATATATTTATAAAACATAGAAAACACCCAGACTCGAGAACAGACACAAATGCCATCACATTAATGTTTGCCCCGAGCGGGAATCGAACCTGCGCGGCCGCGCCCTCTGGTGGCGAACGTAGGATCACTACCAACGCACCGGGATGTCTTTATTACTAGTTCTAGTATTTAATTCAATAGTTTCTAGACCACAATCCATCCTAATATCCTAAAGTGTGTTTCTTTGTTCTTCTTTCACGTCGATAGTAAAGAACGGATTGATATGAATTTTGCCCACTCCATTTATAGCTTTGTTACCCTAAAGTTACCTTGAAAAGATTGCTTTGAGCAATAAGGCCGCCTTGTTGCTAATACACTAGTCTGTAAGCTATTTTGTGTTCAACATATTATGTTTGTTTGTGTCTATCTATCTAATATTTTTAAGGGCATAGGTTAAGATCTGTAGAATGACATTGGCTACTTTTTGTCCCGGAAAAACATCTTATTCCCACGGGAAAAATGAACCACGCAGTCGAAGCAATAGTAAATAAATATAACTTTTTATATTCAATGGTTTACACAAGTGCTTCCAAATAAAAAGTAAGAACATCATAAGAAAACTTGCTAGAAGTTAAAAGGAAAAAAATCCCGCAGAACTCGCGTCTAATTGTAAGGAGGTATATTGCAGAATCCCGGTCTCCCGGGATTACAAGTGTCGCCAACAGTTTGTTAACTTCCATAATATCTGCTGAGCCGGGAATCCGGGATGCGAGCAACGGGAAAAAATAATGAAGAAAGTATTTTTGTATACGCATTATAGAGATGTAATATGTACATGAGAATCATAATAATTATAAATTATAATATAATAATAAGACTTTCTATAATGCACTTAAAAAAAAATAAACAATAGAATAACAAAACAAAAACATTAAAATTATATAACTACAGTGCTTTAATGCTATTTATGAACGTGGCCGAAATTGGAACTACAACTCCCATTCATATTGTATGTCACTTTTCGACAGTTCGCCTTTGACAAAATGTATGAAAATATGACACAGTACGTCCTACAAACATCACTCACGTTCAAAAATAATCATTGTAGTAGGTACTGTATTACTTATTAAAAACTTTACAAACTGTAAAAAAAATGAAGGAATGCATTAAAAATTTACCTTCAACGTCTAGTTCCTTTAACGTCTAATCTCACAACGTCCAATTTCCTAATACTTCTTGTTTGTCCATACGTTTTACTGACTGTCAGAGCGGTGGGTGAAAGTTGTGCGAACAGGATTTTTTTTTTGCGAATTGTTACTGTTGGACCAACTAGTTATGCACTTGTGCGTAGCAGTTGGTCCAACAGGAAACGGTGGAAAAAAAACATCCTCCATTTTTTGTACAATTTCTGAAAAAACAATATCCTTAAAAGCTGTAATTTGGCATGTTTTATTTATACACATGCTTTATACTATGCTAACAAAGTAGTAGAAAAAAATCTTGAAAAATATTTTCTTCGCGCCCATCCCATGTCGTGTAGTTGTTCCTGGTTTTATATAATTTTTTTCATATTTTTTTGATAAAGTAGAAAAGAAATTGAGCGATAAGGCAAACAAAAGCATTATAAAATAACATTCTAAAATTCAAAATGTAAAACAAACATATCATTTTCGATCTGTTATCGCATTTATTAACCGACCATACTTGCTGGCTCAACTACACGATTAAAAATTAAATAATTGTATGTACTAATTAACCATATCAATAAATTAATAATTGAATTACATTAAATAATTAATTTAATACGCTTTACTGAGTAATTTATTGCGTCCGTTCTGTTATCTGGTGAATGTAATTATAAAATATTGATTTCATTTATTGTGGCATAAAACTAACAGCTGCACATTGCAAATATGGGTGGCACTTCACATGGTTTTTGCTACTTCAAATAAATAAAATCATTTATCCTGCAATTAGATTTACAGGAAAAATTTTCGCACGTAATTTTTTTTTAATTCATAATGTCTGCACTTCGCAATACACACATTAAAAACACGCCATCATAATAATATGAATATAAATCAACCCATAATCATCCCACTGCTGGGATACGGGTCTCCCTTCAATCGAAGGTGATTAAAGCGTACTCTGCCACGCTGCTCCAATGCGGATTGGTAGAGGCCAGTGTTTTCGAGCCGCCTGAAGGCCACCGACTTGGCTTAACGAGTGTCATTCATCGACAACAGCCGGGATTTTAACGTGTCCTCCGAAGCACGGAGTTAATGCCTGGACGGACCATATATTTTATTCAGACTTTTCTTTACTTGTTCCACATGACCTTGTTTCAAGCTTCACGATTCTAGATCAACGGGAAGTGCCCTATAGGTTTTGGTGCTGCGCGATTTGAATGACAAAAACATAAACGTCCATATCTTTTGATTACGATGACTTAGAAGTTTTTTTTGTGCAAGTAGCTGCAGATCAGATCAGCTCAATCGCCCTTCGCGTTACTGAGAAAAATAAAATAGACAGATAGAATGGAGAACAAAATAATCCTATAAGGATTCTTTTTTTTTTTTTACAGATAAAAATATTGTTCAGAGACTAGACCCCCAAGTGCACTTTCTCTAGTCAGAGTGTACAAATAATAAACTATAAATAAAATCTACTCTATAAACGACCAAAATTTCGGAAACAACAGAAAAATGGCCATTGGTAAAAAATGACAAAAACTAGTTAAGGCGTTTTTTGAAGTACGGAAGCCTAAAATCAACCTAGGCATATGATTTGTGATAAATAAGTATCGTTTTAAACGTTCAAGAAGACAAAGCGACACGGTCGTAACCTAGTGTCACATAAAAGTCATTTCTAATGCTTTTATTGCGATGGAAAACGATAAAGCGAAAGTGGCCACTTTGGGATCGTCTCCACGGGCGAGAGAATCGCGACTCCACCCATATATTGTCGGTTATTCTCCACGAACGAGCGATTATTCCGCCAGCGTATCGTCGCGACTCGCAATGAAATCGCAACGGAGAACAACGCGCTATCAATGTCTGCTGCATCACGCCCATATTCTGTGAGGAGGTAGTACTTACCCGGTCGAACCAGTCTGTTACTCTGCGCGCCTCTATCACTTTAGAATAGTATTTTCCTTGATCAGTAACTAGAGAAAAAAATACATAACAGATAGATAAAACGTTTATTTCTTGCTTCAGACACACACAGACG
Source organism: Endotricha flammealis (assembly GCA_905163395.2). Taxonomy (NCBI): domain Eukaryota; kingdom Metazoa; phylum Arthropoda; class Insecta; order Lepidoptera; family Pyralidae; genus Endotricha; species Endotricha flammealis. Next base: position 16,196,341 of record LR990861.1, on the reverse strand, counting down.
ATAAATTCATAAGAAATAGAAATAAAATTAAATATACTTACAAACAAAAAACAAACATTTCTGAACGCAACAGTGCCAGTGAATACAACAGTGTTCGTGTTTGTGTGTGTGCCGCTGCAAACAAATGGGTTGTGCACTACCTAACCCATTTGACACCTTCTTCCAATGTCGTCCTAGGGGCGAGCGCCTGTCTGTTCCGCATGTACTGTAGGTAGATACTGCAAATTCTTAAGCGGTGAGAACCTTCCGCTCCCGCAATGGCCCAGTACAGTAGTAGAAGTCAGCAGTCTGATACTTTGTGCTACCAAAAAAAATCTTATAAGATGTACGTAATTTTGTACAGGTACCATTCGTTCATGGATAATAATAAAATATGCGACTCGTAAAAACATACCGAGATGAAGATGCCGGGTGATAAAATTGATTGCTTTTGCGAACAAATTCACTAGTTTTATTAGGGAAATTCGTTTCGACCGTGAAATAAGTGCTGTTCTTAAGGGGGAAGGACTACTGGATTTTGATCTGACCTGACGAAGCTTGTATCTTTTAGAGTCTGTGACGATATCACCCAATCCAGCCAGCCAAAACCACCCTGCCAACTGTCAGCCAGCCAAGCCAGCCCAGCTAAGACCTAGGGGGGCAACTCGGATACTAAAAAACTGATCGGTGTCCGAGTTTACTACTCTCAAAGATTGGAAGGAGACGAATCAGGGCGACAGCTTAACGCGACACTACACTTCTTCCTTGTCGTCTTCTTTATCTTCCAAAAGTCCAAAGACTTCCAACCATCTCTATCCACGGATTTTCTCGTACTACATTAATTTACATTGTCTACGAACAGGTTTTTTTTGAAAAATGTAAACGTCTCGTACCGAGCAGTTGTTTTTCTTGGTCCACCCAGCGCGACGCGACGGTGATCACTTTGCATACTGACCAATTAGAACAAATCTTTGAAAACGTTATTCAACAAGTCACGAAAATCCATCGATTGTAGATCAGTAGCGTCGATCGATGGGCAGTGGAGTGGCCGATGTCAATTTGTTACCATAATAATAAATTCTTCTCATTTGACGTCGTCGACTGTTTCATTCTATTGTCGGTCGATGATAAACTAGATCTCGAAACGTTGTGAAGGTCTACTCTCTGAATAAATAATTTTAATCATTCTTTCATTTGATAGTCGTTCAATTTGCTGTATAACCCTGACAGCCAAGCCACGAACACGCCTATTTTTGGTACTATAACTACCTTCTTGAGGTCTAAAAGCGTTGGAAATCCTTTATATAGCTTAACTAAATTTTTTTCAATAAAGCTTTCCTAAAAAGCCCTCTTCCCAAAATACTTTTTATAAAGCTATATTTCAGCAAATTCGTTTTAAAACCATTACTGAAATCCCACAATTAAAAAGGGTTGGTTTTGGGAGATTTGATTTATATTGGCCGCTCTCTGAGCAAAATATGTTTTTTTGAGTTAAAAATCATAATTTGAAAGCTTTTGTGCATTTATTTAATGTCATCATATATTTTATTTAGTTTTAATATTATAATTTTACAGAACTGCATATTTCATAACTAAGTGATTGTCTAGAAGTACTAATGCGTGAAGGATAAATATACTTTGAATATTTTCTAAATTCTTATAGAACATGGACACAACAACAAATTATAAAAATCGGGCAAGTGCGTGTTGGACCAAGCACAGTGTAGGATTCCGTATTTACCTTTGCAGAGGCTAATGTTTTCAAGCTTGAAGGTCACCGACTTGGCTTAACAAATTGTCATCCATCGACAACAGCCACGACTTTCCCTCCGAAACACGGAGAAGGTAGAGAAAACGAAACCTATATAAACACTAGTCGCTACTTCTTTAAAATAGCCATAAATGCATTTCGCAGCAGAGATAAAAAGTAATAGAGATTAGACAAAATGAATATTTAGTGTTGAAATTCAATTATTTTCTCAAAGTGCCCCAATTCCACGATAAACCGCCAATTGTATACGGTCTATTGCGGATTTCAAACTGTACTTTTTCAATTACTAGGCTATATTGAAAACCAACATCAGTTAGCATTAATTTCCAGTGTTGATTTAACTGAGGTTCAAATTACGGATCATATTGGTCTATTTCTTTATAAGGACGACATCTTGGTTTGTTGATAGATTGGGTGAGGATAGTATTACTCTTTCATTAGTTTTTTTTATGCCACTCAATCAATCAATCAATCAAATCATTTATTTGTCCAAAAATGCAGGTATTATAAAAGGTGTTACAGTAGTGGTAAGTCCCGTTTACATTTTTTGCCAAAAATTGGCATGCAAATATTCAAAATAATGAAATTAAAAAAATATATTAATTCATAATAATAAAACTCAAATGAAAAAATAAAAATAAAGTTAAAATAATAATTGAAAATAATTAAATCGATAATAATTAAAGTCTAATGAAACAGTAAAAAATAAGTTACAATAAAAAAATTAATCTATAATAATTTATCATTTAAATAATCTGTCACACTATAATAACATTTTTCTAATAATAAAGCGATCAATTTCTTTTTGAACACATTAAAGGGCAATAGCTTTATGTCGTCAGGAATTTTATTATATATTACGGGAGCAAAACCGATGACACTTTTTTGTAGCAACGTTGTGTTATGTCCGCCGACTACGAGGAGATTTTTATATTGTCTTCTAATGTTCTGTCGTGTCCTTGTTTCGGCGAGTTTAGGGAACATATTTGGATTTGTCTTTACGAATATGCATATTTCTAGTATGTACAATGAGGGTAGTGTTAGCAGTTTCAGTGATCTAAATATAGGTACACAGCTTTCAGTTGATTTTATGCCACAAATTGCTCTTATGCACCTTTTCTGTGCCTTAAAAATAATCTCTCTCGCACTAGAATTACCCCAGAATATGATGCCAAACCGCAGAATTGACACAACAGTGGCATGGTATGCCATCAAAACAGTTTTCTGATTAACTTTTTTTCTGAGGTTATGAAGCACGTATGCGGATTTACTAAGTTTCTTGCAGATTTGTTCAGATTGTGGTTTCCAAGTTAACTGATTGTCGATGGTTATTCCGAGAAATTTTGTAGCCCCTACTTCTTCCAATTTTTGACCATTATAATTAACATTTAGGTTTTGTATAACTAATCTTTGATGAAAATTCATAAATGTCGTTTTATTTAAATTGATAATAAGATTATTCATGTCAAGCCAGGTAATTATTTCCTTTAGGGTTTTATTTATGTCATGTTCGTAGGAAGTTTTATCATTACATTTTATTATGGCCGTACTATCATCAGCAAACAGAACCATTGGATGTTGAATAGAACTGGGAAGGTCGTTAATGTAGATAAGAAAGAGTAGCGGTCCCAATACACTGCCTTGAGGGACACCATGTTTTATTTCTTTCGGGTTTGATCGGTAGACATATTCTCTCCGCGTTCTCATACATACTCTTGATATTTCCACATATTGTGTTCGTTTGCTTAGGTAGGAATTTAGTAGATTAAGTATATTTCCGCGAATACCATATGCATTGAGTTTCTCTACAAGTCTTTTGTGGTCTACATAATCAAAGGCTTTTGTCATATCGGTAAAGATGGCACATATCGGTGTCCGTTTATCTACCTGCTTCATCACTGTTTTCATCAAATCATAGACTGCCATATTAATTGTTTTGCTTTTCCTAAAACCCTTTTGTTCTTCACAAAGTATTTTGAATTTAGTAAGGTATGAGTACATAGAGTTGTATATTACTTTTTCGAATACTTTAGAGAAAACTGATGTTAATGCTATTGGTCTATAGTTAGCTAAATCTTCTTTTTCATCCTTTTTATGTAGCGGTTTTACAATTACCGTCTTTAGACTCTGTGGAAAAGTGCCAGCAGTGATACTTAAATTAAGTATATAACTTAAATGTGTGGTTATATATTCGGATGCATGTTTTATAACTACCGTGGCGATGCCATCGTAACCTACACTTTTCGTGTTATTTAACGATTTTATTGCTCTTGCCACATCACAGGGTAGAACTGGTGACATGAACATAGATTGTGGTTGGTTTGGTATGCCTGTATTACTACTATCTCGTGGTTGAGATGAAATTTCCACTGTTTCAATGAAATGTTCATTAAATAAGTTCGATATTTCTTGAGGGTCCGTTACTAGTTTGTTATTTTTTCTTATTTTTTCTATAAAATCTTTTTGTTTTTTAGTGTTGTTGATTATCTGCCAACTTGCTTTCGACTTGTTCTCTGTTGTTTGTATATAATAATTATTTTGAGCTTTTTGTGTGAGTTTTATAATTTTTTTCAATGTTTTTGTATAGTTTCTGTACGTAATTTTATTATATGTTGTTGGTGAGTGCCTGTATTTCCAAAGAAGCTGTCGTTTCCTTCGGCTGCATGTTTTTATTCCACGCGAAATCCATTTGTTTTGTTTCGAGGATTTTATAGTAATTGTGTTAATTGGAAAACATAAGTCATACAGCATACGGAAGTACTCGAGAAATTGATCATAGGCTATGTTTGGATCTTGAGTTTGATAAATATCTGAAAAACTTATACTATTCAGATGTTTGCAAAATAGTTTTATGTTGTCTGCCGATAGGTCTCTTATTTCTTTACTCCATGATTTAATAATGGGGGTTCTTTTTACAGGTATTTCCAGTATTTGGGCAGTATGGTCGGAGAGTGCAAGATCTATAACTTCCGATTTACATTTATGCCTTGAGTTATGCGCGAAATTGTCTATGCAGGCCACAAAGGTGGCAAACACCGTATAGCCTATAGACGCTTGCAATACTCACGCGTTGCCAACCCTTCCAACCCCCCAAGTGGAGCTCTGGAGACCTTACTCACCGTAGGAACACAACACTGTAATAGGAATTTGAACTAGGAAGAGGGGGAAGGCTCCTCTGGGCGTCTTCTTTACTCCCTGAAGCTCCTTTATTAGTTCCTTCAGAGAAACTACTGAATCTCTGTCCTAGTTGTCCAAGTTTCCTTTTCCACTGGTATAAATTACAAAATAAATCTAGTCCTAAAACATAATTATTAAATCCCTTTGTAATTAAACTCCATAGATTCCTAAGTTTGTAGGTATCTCAGATTGGCCCCAAGAAGTCATTTAGAAATTCCCAGCGAGTATTATATTCCCTATTATCGCGGAAGTATTCCATTTCAACTTCATTGAAAGTTTTTCTTTCATTCGTTTTAATTCCCGCGACGGGGGCCGCGTTCGATTCAATCGTGGTTTTTTGACGATTTTTAATTTGATTTTCCCTTACTTTTGTTTGAAGTACCCTTTTCATTTCATTCAAGTTTTTCTTGCGTTTGCTGTTTTTTTTGCCCGACTGTGTACACAGTAAGTTGGGTATATCTTTTACCAGTCATTTTGCTTTTGTTTCCGAAATGGTAGTAGGTTATAGAGTAGATTGTTTTTTTAATAGCAATAGATTACAAATCTTTGACTAGAGAAAGTTCCTCCCTGCCAAGACCTACTCTCTGAATAATAAATAAATAATAAAAATTCTTGGACGAATCACACAACGCCATCTAGTCCCAAACTAAGCTTGCACTATGGGTACTAGATTGCTAATAAATATACTTAAATACTTTTTTTTGTAAATAAATACTTATTAAACATAGAAAACACCCAGACCAAGGCAAACAGACATGTTCATGCACACAAATGTTTGCCTTGCGCAGGCTCGAACCCGCAACTCTTGGGATAAATGAACCATTGCTAGCCACTCGACCACCGGGCCTGAATAAACGTTTTGAATCTTTTGGTAATAAATATATAATATATATACCTATAATAAATATTTTGTAAGCCTTTATATTTTGTTCGTTTATCTTTAGATATATGTTTGTTTTCTTTATACCAAGTTTAATAATATGTTGCATCGTTACGTTACTGATTACATAGTACAGTCGAGAGCAGGTCGACCTTTAGATAGTGGACTTTGTACCGTTCTTAAGTTCTATGTCATTAGAGCCAATATTGTACTGCAAGCATAAAGCACAACGTGCTCCTGACTGTACAATATGAATAATAAGAAAAAAAGCATGTAAAATTTCGATTTGGGTGCGCCCTCTCGGAAAACTTGAGTCATATTTACGGAATCATCTCTTTCATTGGCTGACTTTACCTAAATTTTAAATCTTAAAAAAAAATACTTTAAAATAAAATAATAAAAAGTTTTTTGATAGATATACCCATATCTATCAAAAAACTTTTGGAATTAGTCTAAGTCTACAGTAACAGAAGTTCATTCACATAAAACTCCCATGTGCAAACTTCTTGAACTAAAACTGAGGGAGTCTCCCCTTTAAGACAAGTTGTTATCGAACCAGTCGGTCCACGGTAATCGGACGGAACTTCTGTCGAATACGTACCCGTTATCTTTTTATGCGAATTTACAGGTAATAAGGTACGTTTATACACTGCGATGTCTAGAACGGACATTACTGATTCCTTTCAAAACATATTTATGATGGTGTACGTACTTACAATCGTATAAACACATATTAGCCAAGGATTAACCCGAATCTGCTTTTAATCTTGAGAAGAATTCATGAGAAAACTTCTCTATCCCTTTTTTTCTACCATTTTCTCTTGTTATAATTTGAGAACAACGACAGAATTGCCCTGCGGTCTCTGTACTTCATAGGCGTTGATGATGACTTACCAGAAGATGACCGGTGTGCAGGTACCTCTTTCATAATAAATATCAGTGAAAATCCCACGGGAACTTAAATATTGAGACTATATACAATGAAAACCTATTGATAGACAAGATTATTTTGTCTGTTCAAATGTGTTCTTTTAAAATATATAAAGAAAACAGGGATCTAAAGTCGCCAATAAGATTTCCCAAAATCCAGAACAATTTCACGAAATTCCTTTCTATATAAACTGTACGTACGGAACCGAAAATACTACCGGTTATCTGAAAGTTGGCAATTGTGCTCCGGGAAATCAGTGCTACCAACTTTACCCAAATATTGCTAAAGGGCAATTCTCGCTTTTAAGCGGTTCCTACCTATTCCGTAAACTACTAGTCTGGTAGTTTCCGTTTGTGATAGCAACATTGTGAGTAACCAAGGATATTAGGTTGTTTTTGTACTAATATATAGAAGGTAAGCAGGAGCAAAATAACCAGGTATTTGCGTTCTTTCGTCTTTTTTTATGTTTATCTTCATCGTATATTTATCAAATCATATGGTTGATTACTGCAGGGATACGAGTCTCTCTTCGTCTAAGGGGGATAAGAGCTTACTCTGCCACGCTGATCCAATGCAGATTGGCAGAGTGGACAAGCCGCCTGAAGGCCATAGAAAACACCCAGACTAGAGACAAGCTATAGGTATCGCTGGAGCGACATGGTGGAAGCTGACCTGCGCGAACTTCAAGCTACCCAGTGGCGAGCTCTCATATCGGAGGCCAAGACTCATTTTGGGTCCCAGAACCAGAACGGAAGTAAATAAGTACACATGCCATCACATTATATCAAATTATAATTATAATACTTATCGTTGTTAGTTCAAGTAAAATTATATTATAGTTTGTTCGATGAAACAAAGGAGAACCAAAATGTTTGCCTCGGGTTCGAATCCGCGCCCTATAATATAGTATATTCTTTTGGTTATAGTATAATTTTAGTATAGGTACAAAAATGTTGTTTCAAAATACTGCAGTTGTAGAAAATTCACTTTATCATTTACATAATTACAGCCCGACTCCTAGAAGGCGTGTCGGACCGACTCCAACATAATATTTACGGTCACGGAAAGTAAAAATTTTAACTATTCTACGCGAAATAATGTTCGGACATGGCAGTTAGTCGTTAAAGGCTTGATTAGTGGCTGCGATGACAGTTTAAAATTATAGCAATATAATTTGAATTAAATATAATACCTCGTAGACTTTTTAATTACAGATTGAATTACATTTAAATACATAGGTCACAAAATAAGTATTTGTAGAGCATTTATGAAATGGGCTAAGTTGATCGGGAAAGTATGACCCTCTCACAGAATATCGGCCTGAAGCGGCAATGGGTTAACTGCAGAAATATATTTTAAAGTTAATGAGAAATTAAAAACTGATAGGTACTTAAAAACTATTTCGGATACAATACAATGCAAAATGACCACTGGTAAATGAAAAAGCGAAAATTTTTTTTAAAAATATTTTTACCAAAAAAAAAATTGTCTTGAAAACAGGCGTTTATCCCCAGTAAATTTACTATCACACCTCTTCCAAAAAAGAGTTTGCGACAGTGTAACGTCATATTTTTACGACCTCCGTGGCGCAATGATTACCATGCCTGCCCGCCACCCAGGAGGTCCCAGTGTTCGAATGGCGAGTCATGATGAAAAACGAACATTTTCTGATTGGCCTCAGGTCTTGGATGTTTATGTATATATGTATTTGTTATAAAATATAGTATCGTTGAATTAGTATCCCTTAACACAAGTTTTGAACTTACTATGGAGCTAGCTCAATCTGTGTGTATATGTTATATCGACGACGAATAGTCTGTTTATTTCTGAAATATAAAAATATAGATTACGAAACAAAATCAACAAGTTAATTTACTAATATTGTACAGCGTTCAGGCCATTAAAACAAAGACATTTGAAGAAAATTTATAATTTCATTCAATTTTATACTCTAAACATCAACAAATACAGTTCATATTAACATTAATTTTTATATTTAGCTCGCATAATTTCAGTTTTACGAAATTCAACCTTATGTTATAAGCAATAAGAGTGAGAATTGAGGGTATTGAGTGTTAGTAGTGTTGCATCAGCTACAGCGGAACCAACTCTCTCATTACCGTTAAATTAGTTAACTTTTTAACTGGAACATCTTGGGTTCAGGTGGTATATTATTTATTAACAACTTTAACAGGACCTGTTAGTTTTATAGAGGTATACAACCTTTACATTTTAAATGATGTAGCGTCTAATTGCAAGAATTATAAAGTTTTTTTTTATACCACAAAGTTAGCAAAAAAGCATACGGCCTGATGGTAAGCATCACCGTAGCATATAGACGCTTGCAATACCGGGGGTTTCACTCACGCGTTGCCAACCCTCCCAATCCCCTCAAGTGGAGCTCTGGGGACCACACCGTAGGAACACAACATGGCCGAGACCAATGCCATTTTGTCTACGATCTTCTGTAAGGTGGAGGTCCTTCCCCAGACGGGCTGCTCCGATATGAGCGGATTATCCGCTGTGCCCTACCTCTCTTAAAAATTATAAAAAATACTAAAATTCAAATATTTGGAGTGGTAGAGCGTTTATTAAATAGGTCAGCACAAACGGCGAAGTACCATATTTATTTTTTCTTAGACTATCTGTATAATAAATAAATAATTGAATTCTACACAATTCAAACAGAGCCAAAGTAATCTAGGCTACCTGCTTGTGTTATGGAGACCAGACAAAGGACATTTGTCTACCACAAACACAGAGCACCCCCAATAGAGACCACATGTTAGGGCCCCCGCTTCTGCCAAGCTTATGCAGTACAACTACTAATATTGATGACGTGTCCTTGACCTGCCCAATCAGAACACAGTTCGTTCTCCCCGCACCCCGCACTTGTGGCGATGTCGTTTTCAAACAATAAATGGGCATTGCAGACTCTATTGGGGGTGCTCTGTGACCACAAATCAACTGGGCCCCATCTATGTAAATATAAAGAAGAAAGATGGAGAAAACTATTGTGCCATTTTAGTTATTGTCCTCCTATACTCTGTCAGTTTTTGTTATTGGTGACGCTTCACCTCTGAACCTCTGATGTTCATTGTCAACGGTAACTTTCCATCAAGTAAGATTGCTTGTTTGCTAGTTCGTAATATAAAAAAAAAACAAGCATAGTTACAATTTCATACGAGTATATACTGAAAACTGAAAACCCGCGTCACTCATATTTTGCGTTGTATAGGGGTCGGACAATCGCTTTGACTCCTTTGTACTTTTCACTAACAGATGTATATACAGCTATATAGGCGTAATGAAATGAATATAATGATACTGGCGAAACCTGCACAACTTCGTTTTCGTGTATTAATGCACAGCAGCGCCATCTACGTTATAATGCGCCATTGACTATCAGACTTTTTACCAAATCGTATGGGAATCGCGTACTTTTCGGCATAAAAAGGAGTTAGTATCATATCGGTGCATTTGTAACTCGCCTTTGTTGTAGCTCGCCTATGTAGTAACTGGTCTACAAATGAAATCGTTGCATTTGAAACTCGCCTAGGTAGCAGCTGGTCTACAAATGAAATCGTTGCATTTGAAACTCGCCTAGGTAGCAGCTGGTCTACAAATGAAATCGTTGCATTTGAAACTCGCCTAGGTAGCAGCTGGTCTACAAATGAAATCGTTGCATTTGAAGCTCGCCTAGGTAGCAGCTGGTCTACAAATGAAATCGTTGCATTTGAAACTCGCCTAGGTAGCAGCTGGTCTACAAATGAAATCGTTGCATTTGAAGCTCGCCTAGGTAGCAGCTGGTCTACAAATGAAATCGTTGCATTTGAAACTCGCCTAGGTAGCAGCTGGTCTACAAATGAAATCGTTGCATTTGAAACTCGCCTAGGTAGCAGCTGGTCTACAAATGAAATCGTTGCATTTGAAACTCGCCTAGGTAGCAGCTGGTCTACAAATGAAATCGTTGCATTTGAAACTCGCCTAGGTAGCAGCTGGTCTACAAATGAAATCGTTGCATTTGAAGCTCGCCTAGGTAGCAGCTGGTCTACAAATGAAATCGTTGCATTTGAAACTCGCCTAGGTAGCAGCTGGTCTACAAATGAAATCGTTGCATTTGAAACTCGTCTAGGTAGCAGCTGGTCTACAAATGAAATCGTTGCATTTGAAACTCGCCTAGGTAGCAGCTGGTCTACAAATGAAATCGTTGCATTTGAAGCTCGCCTAGGTAGCAGCTGGTCTACAAATGAAATCGTTGCATTTGAAACTCGCCTAGGTAGCAGCTGGTCTACAAATGAAATCGTTGCATTTGAAGCTCGCCTAGGTAGCAGCTGGTCTACAAATGAAATCGTTGCATTTGAAACTCGCCTAGGTAGCAGCTGGTCTACAAATGAAATCGTTGCATTTGAAACTCGCCTAGGTAGCAGCTGGTCTACAAATGAAATCGTTGCATTTGAAACTCGCCTAGGTAGCAGCTGGTCTACAAATGAAATCGTTGCATTTGAAACTCGCCTAGGTAGCAGCTGGTCTACAAATGAAATCGTTGCATTTGAAACTCGCCTAGGTAGCAGCTGGTCTACAAATGAAATCGTTGCATTTGAAACTCGCCTAGGTAGCAGCTGGTCTACAAATGAAATCGTTGCATTTGAAACTCGCCTAGGTAGCAGCTGGTCTACAAATGAAATCGTTGCATTTGAAACTCGCCTAGGTAGCAGCTGGTCTACAAATGAAATCGTTGCATTTGAAACTCGCCTAGGTAGCAGCTGGTCTACAAATGAAATCGTTGCATTTGAAACTCGCCTAGGTAGCAGCTGGTCTACAAATGAAATCGTTGCATTTGAAACTCGCCTAGGTAGCAGCTGGTCTACAAATGAAATCGTTGCATTTGAAGCTCGCCTAGGTAGCAGCTGGTCTACAAATGAAATCGTTGCATTTGAAACTCGCCTAGGTAGCAGCTGGTCTACAAATGAAATCGTTGCATTTGAAACTCGCCTAGGTAGCAGCTGGTCTACAAATGAAATCGTTGCATTTGAAACTCGCCTAGGTAGCAGCTGGTCTACAAATGAAATCGTTGCATTTGAAACTCGCCTAGGTAGCAGCTGGTCTACAAATGAAATCGTTGCATTTGAAACTCGAAAAAGGTAGCAGCTGGTCTACAAATGAAATCGTTGCATTTGAAGCTCGCCTAGGTAGCAGCTGGTCTACAAATGAAATCGTTGCATTTGAAACTCGCCTAGGTAGCAGCTGGTCTACAAATGAAATCGTTGCATTTGAAACTCGCCTAGGTAGCAGCTGGTCTACAAATGAAATCGTTGCATTTGAAGCTCGCCTAGGTAGCAGCTGGTCTACAAATGAAATCGTTGCATTTGAAACTCGCCTAGGTAGCAGCTTAATACAAGGTATCAGCATCACATACTAAATATCATAAAAATGGCCCTGCCATTTTTTCCTGAAGAGATAACAAACATACACACAACATTTCGCCTTTATAATATTAGTGGGATTCCCTCCAGTTACAGTCAGCCAATGAAAGAAATGCAAATACATATATATTATGTGTTGTTTGTATATATGTATATGTGTTTTGCAATTTGATTTTTTTTATTTACTGTGATTTCATTTTATTTAATTTTATTAATGTGATATACATATCGTATATATCTCATTTAATTTGATAATATGGATCCTCCGTGGCGTAATGGTTACCACGCCAGACCGCCACCCAGGAGGTCCTGGGTTCGATCCCCGATCGGGTCATGATGAAAAACTAACTTTTTCTGAATGGCCTCGGGTCTTGGATGTTTATCTATTTATGAATTTGTTATAAAATATAATATCGTTGAGTTAGTATCCCATAACACAAGTTTCGAACTTACTTTGGCGCTAGCTCAATCTGTATTAATTGTCCCTATATATTTATTTATTTATTTATCTATGTTTTTTTATACCACTAAGGTGGCAAACAAGTATACAGCCCGCCTGATGGTAAGCAGTCACCGTAGCCTATAGACGCTTGCAATACCGGGGATATCACTCGCACGTTGCCAACCCTGTAAAGACACCTTACTCACCGTAGGAATACAACATGGCCGAGACCAATGCTATTTGCGAACAATCTTCTGTAAGGTAGAGGTCCTTCCCCAGACGGGCTGTTCCGATTTGAGCGGATTATCCACTGTGAGGGCACAGTGGATAATCCGCTCAAATCGGATTTTTGAGAGGTAGGGACCTCTCATAAAATATGTTATCTGATAATAAATAAATTTAATTATCAATTTACTGAACCGAATTTCCTTGCACATGCACGGTCGGTGATGGACCGTCTCAATGGAAATTGTTTCGTATAAATAGAGTTAAATGTTTAGTCGTGGACCATAACGATTACTTTTCGATTTTGAAAGAACTAAGGTAATTTTTATATATAGATAGATACTGGGTGCTTTTTTTAAAACTATTTTTAAATTAAACCTATGCAAAAGGCAATATAATAATGCAATATACCGCGTACTGCGCGGTTTCAGTGGAGTATCCTCCCGCGAACGCTGTGGAATGAGATCCCCGCCGAGGTCTTTGCTTTAGACTAAATATGGTGTTCTTCAAAAGTGGCATTAAAAGATATTTAAAGGGTCGGCAACGCGCGAGTGGTAATTCCGGTGTTGTAAGCATCCATAGGCTACGGTGACCTCTCACCATCGGGCGGGCCGTAACCTTGTTTGCCACTTTAAATAATATACAAAGATCTTTAAATAATATAATTACAAAATTGCATCCTAGTTCTTTTAAAATGTAAAAGACAATGAAGTGTTCCACTACTAAGCATGCCCACGACTAAGCGTTTACCCTACATTTTTTTTGCATGTCATGGTATGTTGGTACGGTTCAGTGAGCAGAGTCTTCTAAGAACAACAAATAAAATAAAAATTGTATTTTATTTTGTATTTGTGAGTAAAACAGCCCGAATTTATTATACAAAATAAACCCATATATATAAAACAAAATGGCGAATGAGCCGTAACAGAAACTCCATGAATTGTATTTCGATACTCCTCGTTCAAGTGAAATTAAAACTTACAGACAAAAGTCGAGCTTTCGAAGTGAACTCGATCTCGCCACAATTAAATCGGAAAGCGAGCTTTAAGTTGGGTACTGTTCATACTAATTGGTCCTAGTTATTATCGTTTTAAATAACTAACAATTATTTTATAATATGCACAACTTATTAAAATTATTAAGGTAAACTACTACACGATAACATTAAAATTAAACTAAAAACTAAACTAACATTAAAAATTAAACTATGTCAATACTTAAATCTAATATTAAAAAAGCACAACTAAATATTTAACAGTTCTTTAAAACTTAAATTAAAACTTACACTTTGGCTTATTGAATATCAAAGATGGACTGGAGCAATGAATGCGTATTTGAATTTATCGAGTTACCACAAGCGGAGCCATGCATATGGAACCCCAAAAGTTCACGCCTTCTTTTTGGTCGTTTTCATAGATTCATATTTTTCTGCACATTTAATAAATAATAGAAAGAAAGAAAGAAAGAAATACATTTATTCTGTACAGCACATGAGACACAAGACAACAACAGCATTTTACAAATCCAAAGAGACAGAAACATTCACACAAAACAGTTACACATTAAAACAAAATACAAGTACCTAGCCAATGAAAAAATGTCCTTCTGTGAAAAGACAGCCTTATGGCTAGTTATTAAATTATGAGTATGTGAGAAGCTCGAAGGCGTCGCTGTTTGTCGCATTCTAAACAAACACGCTAGTTAAGCAACGTAGTCCAGTGATTAATGGGTTTCGTCATCTCCAGTTTCTCTGTGCTTTGGAGGAGCGCGTTAAGCCGTCGGTTCCGACCAAGTCAAGCCAAGTTGGTGGTCATCAATCGGCTTCAAAATACTACTGGCAAACTACCTCTGCCAATCCTCATTGGAGTAGCGGGGCAGATTACGCTCCTATCCTCTTCAATTGAAAGGAGACCCGTAACCCGTATGACTGCAGTGGAATGATTATGAGGTGGTATACAGATAGAATATGTTTTTTTTTTGCTCTTTTGATAAACATTATATTTTTATAACTCATATTATCTATGATTTATACCTATGTCTATAATATATTTTACTGTCACTTCACTTTTCACCCTCTCGCCATTCAACCATTTTTTCCAACATTTTTCTTTAATATAAGTTTTCTTCATCCCTTCCTCTTTTCCTAATCTCTCTACCCTTAATAACAACTTTAAGCTATTTAATAGACAGAAAACTTACTGACTAGTATATCTGTAAGGCAGCCTTATTGCTAAGAGCCATATTTTCAAGGCATTCAAAGAATTTCTGATGACAATGCGCATAAACAATAAAATTCTTTGACTGACTGAAATTAATATGAATGGACCAGCGATCCCAGCATGGCCAACATCAGCAAGCACAATGCCGACATGTAGGTATTTTCCATTGTGTGGCGCCATTCAGCGGCGCAAACTATTCGTGTACGTCACGAGAATTTTACAAATTGAACCAAAATCTGGAACGCAGCCTGTATAATGGGTAATTGTGGTTTTATGTTGTAACATTGCAGCAGGAGAAATAATGTGAACCTTGTTTTTATGTTTTCTTGGTAAATATAATACAGGCAGGGCAAAGAAGCAGTAAATAGTTATTTGTTATGCAAGGCTGCAAAGTTGTTTTTTGGCGCGCGTATTTACGAGACGCAGAATAACTTTGCTGCCGAGCGAAACACACAACTTTTACAGCGAAGAAAATGCCACAATAGGTGCAAGAAAAACGCAAATAATATATTAAATAAGTGTTTATTTTTTTTATGCGGTGTCGTGCTGGCCAGTTCGATTATTCTAAAAATAAGGTTGGCGCACTGGCATCAAATAAGTAAATGCATTTTCAAAAGACTGGTGGTATAAAAAATTATAGAATAGAAAGGTTCGAATTTTAAAAATTCTTTCCACGCTAGGGCACAAAATGCACTTTTGCGCTCAGATTTCGAATGACAAGCAGATTCTTTCCGAGCTTGTGAGGTGAAAAGATTTTGCACCCCTGATGATGCAAGCATCCATAATAGGCTTACCACCAGGAGTGCTGTATGCTTGTTTACCACCTTAGTGGTATTAAAAAAGGTAGTGTAGAGAATTTGGTCTACAAAAGCCTTGTTGCGATTACATTAGTAAGTTTTCAATTTGTTTTTTTTAAAATCTTTTGTTGTGTATTGCAAATAATGCATATTTTATCTATCAAATCAATGAAATCGTTATGAAGGACAAGGAAAGAAGAAAATGGTCTATGTATTTATACTAAAAATTTTGTGAGGTTTAGGAAATTTTTGAAGGTTGTAATTTCTGGATCTACTAAACAGGTTTAATAATAGAACGGCACGTTATTTGTCAGTGTCATGGGCTATATATCGTCTTAGCCCATGACGCGGGCGAAGCCGCAGATAACAACTAGTATATTTCTGTGCCTCTAGTGTAAAGGGGTTAAACTCAAAAATCATAATTTTACAGGGCGGCAAAAAAGGATTTAAATCTGATTTTGTCGGTTACTGTTTTAAAAATATTATAATCTTAAACTGATTACGACTAGAACTATAAATAAACTAGAAATTGAACTCAATATTAGGCTGTAGTTTAATAATGCTGCTGAGATATAAGCCTGCAAAAATTATTTTCACCACTGTTCACCGCGGAGAGCACTGTGAATAGGGGTTAAAATAGACTTTAACTTGCTAAAATGATTACAAAGCTTTACGTGAATTTGTGTAAAGGGGTCGATTTTCTAACTAGAACTATGTTTTTAATAAATTATTTGTGTTTATAGATTGTAAATAGCTCAAGAAATAAATGAAATGCTTTAAGAAAATTAAGTAAGTAGTTATATTTTAAGAAAATTATACATTATTATTATTTTCTGATTATTTTAAGGTGGGACGCCTGCAGGGCACAGGCGGGTGTTCAAGTCGCTATTTGGACTCATTACACTGTTCCCGTGTGGATACGGTTGTTACTGTGGCCCCGATGACCTCCCCCCAGAAAACCTTAAACTCCTTCTACAGAACTCCGTCGGCCAGTGTCCAGGTCGCACAGTTTTCCTTCTTCGATCCTATCGGCTTCAAAAGTCTCCCACCTGAGCCTGCTGTAGTGTATGCACTCAGCCAGGAAGTGCTGGCTGGTCTCTGGTTCACCGCATTCAAGACAAGTGAAGTCTATGCTGTTGTCTATTAGGGACATATGTCGGTTAAGTCTGCAGTGGCCTGTGATGATGCCCATGACTATGCCCAGTCTTTCCCGGCTTAGTGATAGTAGTGACCGGGTTCTTTTGTGATTCTTTCCTTTTACAAACAATTTTGCTTGTCTGCAGCTATTACTCTCAGCCCATGCGTCCTGTGCCTCGCGTCTCATAAGTTCGTTTATCACTCCCTTAGTGACGGTGGCTGATATCGGAAGCTGAGGCTCTGGTCCTATAGGTCTCGAGCTGGCACCTTCTCTTGCAAGCTCGTCCGCTCTTTCATTCCCTGATGTGCCTTGATGGCCTGGAACCCATGCTACAGTGACCGTCATTACCTCGACTAGTTTATTGAGAACATATTTGCACTCCTTGACCAGCCCTGATACGGTCTCTACCTTGGCCAGTGCTCTAATTGCCGCTTGGCTGTCTGAATAGATAATGGTGCTTTGCGTCTCTATCCCGGAGTCGGTCAGTACCATTTCTGCGCATTCTTTTATACCTAGAACCTCCTCTTGGAAAACGCTGGCATACGTACCCAATGCTAGAACCACATCTTTAGCTGGTTTACTGGGTATGTGTATCCCTGCTCTAGCTAATCCTGTGCTTCTCATTCTGGATCCATCTGTGTAACAGATGAGCTGGGAACCTGATGTCTCAATTTCCCAGTCTGATCTTTTACCTATGTGTAGTATACTTCTTGTGGAAGATCGTTTGTTTCTTGATTAGGTCGTTATTTGTCATAAGTAATGACATGTCTCTCCCTAATGCGTCTTCTATCGCAGTATGACCTCCGTGCCTTCCATTCTTTGCAGGCAGTGATCCTGTACCATTGCTCTGCTGCTCTTCTTTTGACCTCAGTGTGTACCGGATTTAGTCCTAGGGCCATATCCAGCGCCATCGTCGGTGTGGACGTCATGGCACCCGTGGTCATTAGATTAGCAGCCATTTTTACTTTCCTCAGCTCACGTAGGTTCGATGAAATGTTGGCTCTATGCCACCATACAATCGCTCCATACAAGAACTACTCTGGGGGTGTTAGAAACGATAGCAGAATGCCTGTGAATTTGTTCGTGTCGTGTTGAGTCCTGGGTAACAGAGTAGGTGTATAATATTCATCGAGCAAGAGAAAGAACTTGAAAAACGCTTAAGTATGTGTTTAGTGAGTATTAGACTCTATAAAATTATAAATTCCACACAAATCTTTTAAAACTGGTTCTATGGTAATTTAAGAAATTTTTAGGGTTAGATGATACATTCAGAAAGTTTACGGAAACATTAATATTTTTCTTTAAATTACCACACCTCTCACTACCACCAGTAGTATTATAAAATGAATTCGATTTGTGTGGAATTATAGGGTGACCCGAATTCATAGAAGACTGTTCAAAAATTTATCAGGTTGTGTCTGTGTAACAATCAAAAAAACAATTATAGAGTTATACCCCGTTTAGATACTAAAAACAAATCAAGATTAGAAAAAACCAGTTTTGTGTAAAAGGGTTAAACTAGTTACTCTCGTAATTTTGCAGTCCAGGCGCCAAACGAACACACACAACCTCTCTCTCTCCGAGTACTCGAACCGACTGGCTGACCGGGGCGGCTCGCCGAGGCACGTATGCGCTATGCGCCGCCGTTTCTCAATTACCTCACCCCCGCGCTTCCTATTTAGTGTCACCGTTTTGCACAAAAAAAATCTCACTTAATTCTACTTTGTCCTAAATAAATAGAAAAAGAAATTTTAAACTTTTGTGAATAAAGAGCAAAGTAAACGTAATACTAAAATGTCAGGTAAAACTGTCTTAGGAATAACGATTAAAATTATTATTAATCTTTTTACATGTAATGGAGTTTGAAATAATTGAAGAAATAAAGCGATATAAGTAAAATTTTATCACTTTACACGAATTTTCACACTTATTTTAAATTGTGAAAAACGGTTAAAATGTAACTTTCACCGTTTTTACAAAAAGATTCGTTTGTGTAAAATAATCAAAGTATACTTTTATTTCTTTACACAAACTCTCATGTATAATGTGGTTTGTTAATTAAGATCTAATTATAGTGTAACCGTTTTTCACAATTTTAATTTTAAGAGCGCGCACCCAAATCAACGCAACTCAAAATCGAACCGTGTTATTTTACGAAACTACTGAGCCACGAACATGAGCGTGCGCCGGCGAAGACAAAATGATTTTGATACTTTTATGATAAGACTTCACTATTCAATATAATAGTAGACTCGAAGTTCATGTGATTTTAGCTACAGATCTATTTCTATGTAGAACATAAGTATTGTTATTATGTAATTGAATTTTTTTTTCGGTATTCTTCATGTCTCGTTTGGAAATAAATACAAATAATGTATCTTTACTCGTGTATTATGGAGAAGTATGACAATAATGTACTCATAATAGATATAGGTACATATAATTATTTGTATTAGAAACATGTGTTTCTAATTGGCATACATAGACTCTACCATCTATCTACCAATTCTGGTAAAATACATTTCTTGTAAAATTTCACCAATTTCGATTCCATCTTTGATGACCAAAATTCGTCATCTCTTTTAATTCTGGCAATCTTCAGACGAAATTCGGGCCCAGTCCATACCGCAAATAGACACAGTTGCTTATCACTGAAACATAATTAGTAATTAAACAGGATGTTACAGAAAGGGGGTTACAAGCCGAATAGCTTAGTAGAATTAGATATTTAATTAACAAAACGTGATGTAGTTCTTCATTTTTGGAAAGTTGTATGGGTCTGTAAGAGTAGTAGTGTGAATTCCAATTTGCAACTTCGAAAAACTTCTGGAAATTGAGAAAACCGAGAAAAACTTCGTAATTTTGGGACTTTTTTCGTTATTTGCTCTCCAAAGCCAAAACTATGCGTTTTTTGCGAATGATGTTTTCTAGACTTATAGACTGTATTAAATTACCTACAATTTGAATCCAATTTCCGCTGTATTGCTGGTGTAATTGCAGCTGTATTGATCTCATAGAAGCCAAGCTATAGAACTTCGAATGTGACCCATTAATCTCGAAAACTGCAATTTTTAGGTTTTACTTACGTATTTCGCAAAATATTTGCAAAACTATTTGCCCTATGAAGAAAGGTCACTAAATATTCTGTAAAACATTTATTTAGCTTTTATTTGAACTCAAAACGAAGTCTGTGAGACCTAATAGTTTACTTACAATCTCAAATAAACAAAATGAAGGTATAATGGGTAATATAGGCAAAAGACTCAATGTATACAGACTCAATGTATATTAGAAATTAGACCGGAATGTCATATGGAGTGATGGGGGAGATTATTTACAACATTATTGACACAAATAGTGTAATGCAAAAGTGAACCATTTTCAAGAAATTTTAAAATATAAAATATTTTTGAATAATTACCTCAATCATTCATTCAAAATTTAATTAAAAAAAACCTTGTAATTCGTTTTTTTTTTTGCCATATTTGGAGAGTTATGATATTGGTCTGTAATGCACAGTACAAAATCGTGTTATTTTTTATCCATACGGAAATAAAAGCAAAAAATTTTTTTTTTACGATTTCGCAATAATCGACCTCCTTAGTAAAACTTGTCATATATTATAATTTATAACCATTATATTAATTATAGGTATGTACCACCAGCCTTTTAGCCCTTGCTTTATTTAAATTTTCAACATTTCGTCTTTTTCTTTTTTTTAGATAAAAACTGCTTATTTTTGTTCCCCATACTCTGAAACATATTATGTTGTTGTCACTAAAAAAGTAAATAGTTCGTCGTCATATCATCAAAAAGTCATATTTTACTTACCAAAGTATCTAGATTGTCGGTCGCGCTACACAGTTTGCACTGCGTATGGGCACAAAAATTACGTGAGGTCAATCTTGCGCCGGAGCGACGTGACCTCTCTCCGCAGAGCCGGCGGCTGGACTGAGTCGTAATAAAAGACGCGCGCGGTTTTATAGTGGTTTTATGGCTATATTAAAAAATTGGTAGAAAAATAATGGTAAACATTTATCATAAATTTTGGAGCCTAGATTTTAGGGAATACCTTTATCTCTTAGATGATGATAATATTGACATAAAATAACTAAGATTTAATGGTGAAAACAAACATAACAACGACTTGACTTTCTTCGTAATTTCACTTAGTTTGGATGTTAATATCTTATTTATGTAACAAAAAATTACAAAAATGTTCTACTAACTATATGCTTAAGTATATTTGCCGTTAGATTTTATAATTTATTTCTTACAATTGGCAGCATTACGGGGATATTTTGACATCCGAAGTTGGCACTGAACGTGAAATCGAGAAAACACTGTTCGGTTATCACGATAGCATTCATAAATATTCCATTACATGACAAAATGTTTTCTACTAACTATTTAGGCAACAATATTGTCTAACATTTTGTGTAATTCATAAGTCTGTTAGAAAAGTTTTTTATAGATATTAAGAGCTTCGAAAAGTTCAGTTTTCGCTAAACTGAGCTAACGCCTGTGTGCGCCCTCTTAAGAAATGTCTTTGCTTTATTAACTAAAATGGAGTTTAACCGTTTTTAACAAAATGATTGTCAAATTTTGCAGACATTGATCACTTTGCACAGCTCCTAAAATTGAAACTTATGGTCGTATCTAACTGAGTGTCAAACGTAACGATATAGCTTCGTGAAAGACATAGAGTGGTTAAAAAATGTAAAAATTGGATAAACTCGAGTTTAACCCCTTTACACTAGAGGCACAGATTTGTTGTAAGGGGGTAATCTCTGGATCTACAGAAACGACTTTGAAACTTTCATAACTTAGATATATTATTTATGAGTGTCATATGCGATACGATTTACCCGAAAAAGCACACCCAGGCAGAGCCGCAGGCAACACAAGAAATAAGAGAACCTAAATAATTTCATATATTATTTTAAATAGATTTCAATGAATAACATTTCATTTTAATATATTAAAATGAACGCTTGTCGCTTACCTACGTAAAATGTATTATGTTAAATAATATTATGTAATTTCATTTGTTTTAATTTAATTTTAGTTGTTGGTTTTAATAATTCATGTTACGAAATTCCAGGTATTGAAGTACCCTATGTTTTTCTTAGAATAATTTTACTTCATAAAATAATATAAAAGATAAATTCATCACTAATATTATAAAGAGATAAAGTTTTTGAGGTTGTAAGGAGTAATATCAGCTGATGAAGCGATTTTTACCAATAGAAACCCATAAAATAAATAATTTTTATATTAGTTACTACCTACTATAATGTTACTCGACGTTTCTAGAAGCAACCGGCCTGGACAGGGAAATTTAAAAGATCAGCAAATTTCGAAGCAGTACTTTCTAAAGCCCAAAGCTACAAATAATAAAAATAATACTAAATCTAATCATCAATATAATTTAAAATACATTTTTTTGAAGTCAGTAAAACATCATGCAATCTTCATTTAAGTCTAAAAGCAGCGGTCTAGACCTTTAATAATTTATAACACAACAAAGCCTGGAATGTTCTCATAAAATCACCGAAAACGTGATTGCGGTTCGGAAATCTCGCAATTATCTAAGATTACAAAATTAATCCGGCCAGAGAGAAAGGCCATCATATTCCTAACTGAATTCGGTAGGATTACACGTCCACAAAGATATTAATACAAAGAGATGATGCTTGATAAGTACGCGCCAAAATTTGACTCACTGTTAGTTTATAAAACAATTGAAAATCGATTGTCGTTATGCACTGAGTAATATGTTTGAGTTTTGAACTTCGTTTTATGTCTGGGGAAATCAGCCGCCTATTAGGCCGTCGTTTTCTATAAATGCCGTGTAGCGATTACAGCGTCAAACTGTCCTGCCGCGTCACAATGTTTAGTACAGTTCGAAATCTATTGATACGTTTTTTATGTCATATGAATTGCTATACATACTAACAACGCTACCGTCTGTGAGTTTATCCTCACATCTTGGAATCATCTGAGTATCACACGAGGTGCTACCAATGCATAGGTAGCTACAACGAAATGATATAGGGAGAAAAAGAATAAGATAGGTCTTTTTTTCTGATAGGAGTCGTCCTTTCTGACTGGTGTGTGGTCAAAAAAGCTATTCTTCTATTCAACATTATAAGTTTCTAAAGACGTTTGATTTTCACACAATGTTACAGTTGGTTGGCTACGGAGGGACTGGAGTTGTCTATAAAGATTTATGCCTTTACACTTAACTGAATTCGGTTGGATTATACGTCTGGTATTTTTGCTTTCCAATTAAATGGGAAACTTCCTGACAAGGGTGTTCTTGTGATGGCAAATTAGCCACATGATAGAATACCGCCTACGTCCTCTAACAAATTCATGTAACAATTATACAATAATAATAAATTGATCCCAACTTATCCTATTTCACAATTATAATAAATTAAACTAACAGCCACTTATAGAAATACATTTATTAAATCTACGTTAGTCTCTTGCTCTTTTACGGACAACACGGACACTCGTTTTGTTTTTGCAACCCAAATAGTCAAGTCGCAAGTGTTCACACTCAGCCCTCATACATACCCCGGCAATCATGTGTGTGACTTTTGTTTCAAACTGGGTTTAGAACCGTGTAATGCCGGCTTTAAGATACGACCTCGATGTTACTATATGTACACATATTAAGGTTTTTTTTGTAAAGAATATAATCCTTACAAAGGCAACATATCCAATAGCGAAATTTATTCCAAGATTCGATATTCCTTTGAAGTTATGATTTGAATTTTGTAAGAAAGACATTTGAATTGTTAATTTGGATCGAGAGGCGTGCGTGACAGGACGCACGAAGAGGGAAATCATGTGGGTAAGGACGTGTTTGAGCGGGGAGATAGCCTGATTCACAACGCACACATTTTGACAGGCCTGGTGGTCGAGTGGCTTTATCACGAAGGCCGCGGGTTTGAATCCTGCGCAAGGCAAACATTTGTGTGCATGAACATGTCTGTTTGCCTTCGTCTGGGTGTTTTCTATAGGTATGTAATTATTTATGAGCAATTTACTATCACTACAAGCGTAGTTGCTTAGTTTGAAACTACATAGCGTTGTGTGATTCGTCCAAGAATATTTATTATTTATTTATCCTTACTAATATTATAAATGAGAAATTGAGTTTGTTTGTTTATTATTCCTTTACGGCTTGACTAAGCAGCCGATCATTATGAAATTTCGTCTCTTCCTCGTGGTCAAACTTTTTTGACAAAATTTTTTGACCACGAGGAATTTTAAAATTCCTCGTGGTCAAACTATCTAATTACATCCTGTGTAAATATATAGTCTGTTATAGCCAATTTTGAAATGGATTAGGATTGACTTTAAGATTACTTTCGAATGTTTTTGAGATGGATTAGGATTATTTTGGAATGTTTTTGAGATGGATTAGGATTATTTTGGGATGGATTAGGATTGATTTTAGGATTATTTTGGAATGATTTTGGGATGGATTTGGATTGACTTCAGGATTACTTTCGAATGTTTTTGTATGGATTAGAAATTCCTTTAGGATTATTATCAAATGTTTTTGAGATGGATTTGGATTATTTTGGGATGTTTTTGGGGTGGATTAGGATTATTTTGGGATGGATTAGGATTGACTAGGATAACTTTCGAATGTTTTTGGGATGGATTAGAAATTCCTTTAGGATTATTATCGAATGTTTTTGAGATGGATTTGGATTGACTTTAGGAATGTTTTTGGGATGGATTAGGATTGACTTTAGGATTACTTTCGAATGTTTTTGAGAGACTTGTATGATTATTTTCGAATGTTTTTGGGATGGATTAGAAATTCCTTCAGGATTATTATCGAATGTTTTTGAGATGGATTTGGATTGACTTTAGGAATGTTTTTGAGATGGATTAGAAATTATTTTGGAATGTTTTTGTATGGATTTATGAATAAATTGATGATTGATTGATTGATGATGAATTTTAAAATTCCTCGTGGTCAAACTATCTAATTACATCCTGTGTAAATAAATAGTCTGTTATAGCCAATTTTGAAATGGATTAGGATTGACTTTAGGATTACTTTCGAATGTTTTTGAGATGGATTAGGATTATTTTGGAATGTTTGATTGACTTCAGGATTACTTTCGAATGTTTTTGAGAGACTTGTATGATTATTTTCGAATGTTTTTGGGATGAATTAGAAATTATTTTGGAATGTTTTTGGGATGGATTAGAAATCATTTTGGAATGTTTTTGGGATGGATTGGAAATTATTTTGGAATGTTTTTGTATGGATTAGAAATTCTTTTAGGATTATTATTGAATGTTTTTGAGATTGATTAGGAATGTTTTCGAATGTTTTATTTAAAATTAATATTAATTCACATTGTCATACCAACCCACAATCATCAATCTGTACAGTTCTTCCTCGTGGTCAAACTTAGTGGTCATACTGATTTGACCACGAGGAATTTTAACATTCTTCGTGGACAAACTGCAACTAAATAACCTCTTTAAACATACTGTATAGGTACGATGTAGTCTTACTTTACAGAAAAATAAAAATAAAATGACAAGTATGGCAGTGTCACTAAACTTGTATTAGGTACCAATTTTCTTGGTAATCCAATATCTTTCTCAAAAATGGAGATTCAATATATTAGGCGAAAGAGAGGAACAGTATTGTTGTACAGCGGACGACAGTATTATAAATTGCGGACGTTTAGAAATGGATCCACGTACTGGACCTGCAGTCGTCTCAAAAAAGAAAAATGTCGGGGATCTATTACTCTGAAGGTAAATTACACAATCTTTAAATTTTGATAAACAGATTTTCCAACAAAAAAACTACACTCGCGTGCAACTAAATCGACTCAACCCCTAACGCCACATACATACTTTATTTGTACCAAAAATATACAAGATATTAACTATGGTTTCAACCTCGCTGCATAATCGGCATCTTACTACTGTTGATGTGCAGTATAAACCGATACGTGTTTGAATGGTGGCTGTCAGCGAGTGAACAGTGAGAAGACATTTGAAAGAAGCCAACCTGACCACAAAAAAACCTGTGACGTCGTGTATACTTACCATTATGCGCGTATAGTTTCTAAAGAAATAAAGTCGGTAACCGGTAGAGATAAAAATCTTACTAGTATTACGTTTTCAAATTAATTATTAGCAAAGTGATCGATTCTTGTAAATACTTTTATAAAGAACTAGCTTTTTTGCTTGCGACTTCAATCCTAATCCATCTCAAAAACATTCCTAAAGTCAATCCAAATCCATCTCAAAAACATTCGATAATAATCCTGAAGGAATTTCTAATCCATCCCAAAAACATTCGAAAATAATCATACAAGTCTCTCAAAAACATTCGAAAGTAATCCTAAAGTCAATCCTAATCCATCCCAAAAACATTCCTAAAGTCAATCCAAATCCATCTCAAAAACATTCGATAATAATCCTAAAGGAATTTCTAATCCATTCCAAAAACATTCGAAAGTTATCCTAGTCAATCCTAATCCATTCCAAAATAATCCTAATCCACCCCAAAAACATCCCAAAATAATCCAAATCCATCTCAAAAACATTTGATAATAATCCTAAAGGAATTTCTAATCCATACAAAAACATTCCAAAATAATTTCTAATCTATCCCAAAAACATTCCAAAATAATTTCTAATCCATCCCAAAAACATTCCAAAATAATTTCTAATTCATCCCAAAAACATTCGAAAATAATCATACAAGTCTCTCAAAAACATTCGAAAGTAATCCTGAAGTCAATCCAAATCCATCCCAAAATCATTCCAAAATAATCCTAAAATCAATCCTAATCCATCCCAAAATAATCCTAATCCATCTCAAAAACATTCCAAAATAATCCTAATCCATCTCAAAAACATTCGAAAGTAATCCTAAAGTCAATCCTAATCCATTTCAAAATTGGCTATAACAGACTATTTATTTACACAGGATGTAATTAGATAGTTTGACCACGAGGAATTTTAAAATTCCTCGTGGTCAAACCAGTTTGTCAAAAAAGTTTGACCACGAGGAAGGGGCCGAAAATTTACATACATATTGTCAGGGGTACAGAGCCCAACATAGGCTACCCGCAAAAGTATGTCGTTCCAATGGGAAAATAATTTTTCTACTATAGAGAGCGCTGTATCGGCCAACAGATGGCGCCACAAGTCGCGGCATGGGTTGTTTTGTTGTCAAACAAGATCTATGTCATAAAATTAACGCGAGCAAAGCCGCGGGGAAAAGCTACCTTACACATATTTGAGAACTTTTCATTCATCTCAGCCACAAGAAGTTTATTGCTGGACCCCAAACGCTTCCAGTGTGACCGGTTGGAAGCGGCCTGAATTAAACGGCTTTCGGCAAAAAATCGGTATCTACTGATTAAAATAAGCAGACCATTCCCTCCAGGCGGCACTCGTTCACGAGTTAACGGGAAAGTCAGGTATTGGTATCACAAGAAGGTTAAGTCTTTCTTACTTTGGGACTTTACTTTAGGTGATGTGAAGATAAGTTTCCTGTTAATTTCACTTACCGTTTTATTTTACTGTTCTTTTATTCATAAGCATTAATCATAACTACAGTACTGTAATTAACCACAGTTGTTAAATAATTAAAAAGTGGCATTATGTGCACGACTTTATAATAGTATATATTTAGGTTGATCGAAGTGGTAATTCTGTTGTACATTAAACTAGACTAAACTAATTTTAACAGGACTAGAAGTGTTGCTATCCTTGTCACTAATTGTAAACAAAGGAAGGACAACAACACCTTTGGTCCTGTCAAAATTTGTTTAGTCTAGTTAAATGTACAACAGAATTAGCACCAATGTCTAGCTACTACTATGAACTAGTAGTGACTCTTAACAACATAAAAATTCTAACTTTTAACATTTTTTTTATACCACAAAGGTGGCAAACAAGCATACTGCCCGCCTGTTGGTAAGCATCACCGTAGCCTATAGACGCTTGCAATACCGGAGGTATCATTCACGCGTTGCCAACTCTCCCAACGCGCCCAAGTGGAGCTCTGGAGACCCTACTCACCGTAGGAACACAACATGGTCGAGACCAATGCTATTTGGCTACGATCTTCTGTAAGGTGGAGGTCCTTCCCCAGACAGGCTGCTCCGATTTGAGTGGATTATCCGCTGTGCCCTGCCTCTCTTACCTAACTAAAATAAAAAACAAAGTACAAAGTCGAATATTTTTCAAATATTTCTAAATATTATCGGTCGACGCTCGGCATGGACCCGACAAACTGTAGAGTGAGATCCTCAATTAACTCCTAGTCAAATCTCTCTTTTAAAATTTAAGAGTCGCGCTTTTGTCGGCGTTGCTGCCTCGAATTTCCTCTCTTGTCCCTGACTGGCAAGTAACAATAAATTATTTATTTTTCTTTCAAAATTCAGCAAATTTAACAACAATACAAATCTTTAAGTTTAAAACAAATTTACCTACAGATTATGAAAACTTCTCGATGTTATCTACGAATTATTGCTTGTTAACGCAGACTTGGCACTTGAGAGGTTCTGATTAAATTTTAATAAGTGTTTGAACGGTTTTGCTTAGGAGTATTAAAGGTGAATTGTTCTCAAGAATATTTATTCATAAGTGCGGTTCCTTGTTCGACGAAAAACAATTTCAAGTTTCACTTTCACTAATAGCCAATGAATAGGAATTTGTTTTGGCGAAGTTAATAAATATAATACTAAAAATGGGCGTCGTCTATAGGTATTAACAAACCAGCCCCCCATGCGTAACAAAACCAGTTACAATCTCAAGTGCTGGTCTCACTCATATAAAAGAATTGATTGAGATAGTGCGTGAGTTTAAGACGAGATTGAAACTGTTTTGTTACGAGGATAGACCCTCTAATCTGAAACAAATTGTCTATGTCTCGCTTACAATGCGGCTAATAAATGTATAGACGTCTTTGTCGTGTGAAAGGCATATCTTCAATTTGGTTCGGTGTATGAAAGAGATCAATATATGATATCTAAGATATATTATTAAAATAGAGTCCAATAGTTACGGTGTTTATTAAGCCCTTTAGACTATTTTTTTCGTTTAAAGTCAGGAAAATGCATTACTTCATGTCCAGCCACTTGGGGAAGCGGGAGTCTGTCGGGCTCACCTCTTTAGCCAATGAGTGATACCGACTAAAAACCTGACTGTCTGCCACCTTCTCCGCATTCACGTGGCGGGGTCGCGGGCACTGGTGATACCAACCAAGCTCTATAGACTACGATTTATTTATCTAATTATGTGAAAAAAAACGATTGTAATTTGACTGAAAATGAATACGAAAATTTACCTCATCTTTTACTTTTAGATTACTAAGAGTCAACGTCTGTATTAACAGTAGACCTCCATAAATCTAGGGTACAATAATATAATACTGCGCCTGGCATACTCTTCCCGTGCCTATGGCCCAAGAGGCAACCTTACCGCACCACAGCCGATGACGTAATCTTCACACTGTCACAAGAGAATACCTTGTTTTGATATATACCATGCGTAAACCCATAAATATCATGTTTCATAATTTAATTTATCAAAAACATAAAATTAATGAGTAAGTAACACACAGTCAGAAGTTAACACACGAGCCGACTGTCATTAGTAACTTCAACGGAAGTCAATTTATTCTCTAATGAACGTTTTGAGGAGAAATTGCAGAGTTTCTTCATCCTAAGAGTTACTTCAAAACACATTTACATAAAGGTATAGGATTTACATAATATATTAAAAGTATTTAATAGGTTAAGCTGACAGACGGTGAAATTAATAAATATCTTAAATATTCTTGGACAAATCACACAACGCCATCTAGTTCCAAACTAAGCAAACCTTGTACTATGGATACTAGATTGCTGATTTTTTTGGAAATAAACACTTATTATACATAGAAAACAACCAGACTAAGACAAACAGACTTGTTCATGCACATAACTGTTTGCCTTGTGCATTCGAACTCGCAGCCCTTGGGACAAAGTGGCCATTGTTCGCCACTCGACCACTTGTCCTGTCAAAAATTATAAGAAGAAGCTTGATTGCATCACTGTGTGTCGCACTCTCGGAAAACCAGTATTTGGTTGAGTTTTGTTATCACGAGCTTCATGCTTCGGAGGGCACGCTAATCCGTCGGTCCCGGCTTGTTGTGTCAATCAAACACGTTCTCGGATGACCTTTTATTAAAATAAAGAGTATTATTATTTGTATAGTACACCCACAACATCTTCCCACAAAAGAAAAACAAACGATGTCGAACGTTTTCGATGGATGACAGTTGTTAAGTGAAATAGATGATCTTCAGGGGGCTTGAAAACACTGTCCTCCGCCAATCCGCATTGGAGCAGCAGAGCAGAGAGCTGAGTGGCAGAGTACGCTCTAATACCCTTCGATTGAAAAGAGAGCCGTACCCCTGCAGTGGAATGACTATGGGTTGATAATGATGAACGATGATTTAAAATTACGACTGTAATAGCCTTTAACGTATAATTGCAATTGTCATTGTGCTACATTATTGTACGAGCTGATAAACCAGTTGCTACATAGGCGAGTTACAAATGCACCGATATGATACTAACTCAATTGATTGACATTTCCAATTGAACTGCATTCATGCTCTATTCACTATTGCTATCAGTATACTTAATTTTCATCAAAGCTCTATCAAATAGAGACAATGACAATGGCTTCAATCAATCTCCAAGACGATCCATTTCAAGATTCAAGGACAAAATACTGCCAGCGGCAGCAGGTCAGGAGCGGCGCGCGAGAGCATCTGTATTTCATATATTTGTGTGAACGACATGACACCAAACGCGGCGCGGCTGTCACCGCGACTTCGACAGCGCGTGTCTCCCGCTACCAACCCGCTGCCACCCAGCGCGTGTGATTTGTCCAGATTTAAGTTTTACAGTGCGATTGTGGCATAGACGTCAAAGTGCGCTACGAGGATAACATGTGCTACGACACACGCTACAGTCTGCTACGCAACAGGCTACGAGTTTTCGTAGCAAATTAGAAGAAATTTAGCGGAACTTAGAATGTACAATGCCATGAAATAGTCTGAAGACAGACGTAGTATATCTGCCCAGGGCCCCTACCATGACCGCTTAAAACAAAACAAGAACGGCCGTGTAAGGGAGACAGCGCAATACATGATGTAAGACGACGTCTCGTTTACACAATCGTTTAAGGGTAGTTATAAAAGGTCGTGGTACGGCCCCTGGCCTTAAAAAAATATAACATTTGACAAATTCTAATAAAATAGAAGTATTGAATAACGAGACGTAGCAATATAAATAAACCAATCGCCTAAAGCGGTCCACGATTAGATTTAAACATTGCCAGTTTTGCCTATCTCAGAAATGTAATTATCCATAAAAAAAACTACATTCACGGAGCGAAATGAAATACGAATAAAATAGTGCTACAAACGTAAGCATCCAAACAATTTAATATTGTTGCTGAAAGGGAAATTTCGGGTCGCGCCGCGTGACTTCGCGCCCGCCCCCGCGAATATGCACAGATTGGAATCCGATACATTCTGTTTTTTAAAGGTTACTGTTATGTATAGAATTAATACGTAAAGTCTACTATGACAGGCTCTACCACTCGATAGTGGCATTATTATACTAAATCTACACAAATTTTTGTTCCAAATAAATAATAATTATTATTATTTTCATGTTCTTTTTTCTCTCAGCCCTTTAGCTGGTATAAACCACACTTACGGGTTAGACCAAGTAAGTGTAGCGTGTAGTGTGTAATGTAGGTTATTGTTCGTTTTCGTTAATTTGCATGAACTTTCGAACAATCCTGCAGGTATTTAAAATAGCTGCTTTTTGTAGGGTCATATATAGGGAAGGTCGAAGATCTATTAATTTTAAGCTGTATTATTATTATTATTGTTTTATAAAGAGAAAAGATTTGTATTTGTGTGCGTGTGTGTGTGTGTTTGTTTATGTGTGTGTTTGTGTGTATGTTTGTTATGAATAAACTCAAAAACGACTAAACCGATTTGAAAAATTCTTTCACCGTTCGAAAGGTACATTACCCTCGAGTAACATAGGCTATGGTAATTTTTTTTTAAATATGTATCTTTATTAAAATCATTGCGAAGCTGGGGCGATCCGCTGGTATTCTATAAATAAATACTCTTGGACGAGTCACACAACGCCATCTAGGCCCAAACTAAGCTTTCGAAATTACAGCAAGAATGATCACTGGTAAAAGAAATGGAGAAAGAAAACTAGTCACGGCCTTTTTTGTCATTTAAAAATACGTCGTATGTACATTGTTAAAGATAAAATTGTATTATGTAATCTATTTAAGTAACACACACAATGGTCCTTTTTTGTTAAAACAAAATTGTAGTGATTGTGCCATCCGATTGAAGAAACATGGTTCCCTGAAGTAATAAAAATATACAATTTCATTTCGAGCAGAAAGCATTCACTACATGAACATTGTGTAAAATTTCCAACGTTCAATAATACGAATTCGATATTTCCGTTTGCACGTCCTATGCGAGAGTTTTAGGTTTAAATAAAAGATGCCTTGAATAGTTGGTCATGTTTTATTTTATATAGGTAGTCTTTATCCATTATTTTTGTTATGCTTAAACAATTTATGTTAGAGCTAACCCATGCCGTCTTTTAAACGCGCATATAACGGTCGTATACTCAAGATTTGAACCCAATCTTGTCCAGAAAGGGAGAATAGCGGAGTTGCAATCAATTATAATGAGATCTAATATACAAAGGGCTTAATGTACCTAGAATGGCGCCAACGCGCAAACATGTACGCCGTGTACTATCGCTCTTATTGTCTCTGATTAAACGATTTGATTTTGATAATGTACAAACATACCTTTTTTTTTATTAAAGTGAGAGAAATGCATTACTGCATGCCCCGCCGCTTGGGGAAGCGGCGGGGGTATGTCGAGCTCCCCCTCTAATGCCACTTAGGGTATGCCGACTAAAACTCTCACTCACTACCACCTTATCCCCCTAGATGGGCAGAGCCATGTACAAACATACCTACTGTAACTGATCTCGATATTTTTCCATTAAGGTAGAAATTACAAAATGAAATTTTTCTATTGAACCAGACACAGATGTGTGAAAGTGGGTTCCAATGTGGAAATTCGATATTCAAGCATTTTAGATTCTTTACCACCACTGAGATCTCAATATTACTCTCAATTTACTGTTAAGTGTTTTGCGAAATTTCTTAGGCATTAAGTCCGTCAAATGTACTTTCAATCGTGCAATAAGAAATAAAAAAACAAAACAAAATTGTAAGAATTTCTGAAATTCAAACGAATTGTTATAAAAATAATTAATTAATTTCACACAATTCACCTGCCTTACTCAAACTTAAATAATTTATTCAGAGACATTTTCTCTAGTAGGTATGCAACTTGTATTAATATTAGACAGTGGTATGTCGGGAGTGACCTTCGGCACCCGAGTGCTTGGGTTTGATTCCCGCTCGGGGCAAATATAAAATTTTATGTAATGGCATTTTGTATGTTCACGAGTCTAGGTGTTTTTTGTTTATTAAATTTTGGTGTTTTTTAGGAGAGCCTTTAGCTTCTCCTAAAAGCAGAGTAAATGAGTTCTTGAAATATCAAGATGTACCAATTAAGGTTTCATCCAGCAGATATTCAGTTCATTCATAGTTTACTTTGAGTTATTTTTATTTATTTTTATTCCCGTGGAATGTAAGCACCGTTGTATTAAATGCGTACCTAACGATTAAAAGCTCCTACTTGAGCTTTGCACGGTTGGCTAGCTTCGAGCTTCGATATTAAGGCATCAAAGGCCAAGGTTCAATCCAGAAATTTATGAATTACTGACTTACTGAACCTTTTCGTTCTGTTGAAACGTTCCCTCAATTTTAATGTTTTCTTTTGAGCAATTGGAAAACAAAGGCATTTTTTTTTCTAAAGGAGACAGACAATTATTGTGAGAACAATTTGCTAACTTTTTCACTAAAACCTCAAACTCAGCCTAGTCTGAATAAATGATTTAAGTTTGAGTTAAACCGCTTCTGAAACTCATTTTGATTCCACAAGGGTCGCTGAGTTCTCTCTAATATGGTTGAACATAGCAATGGCTGGCTCTCGCGTCAACTCGTGCACGGGTGCTGCCTGGGGGGAATGGTTTGCTCACTCTTGTCACTACAGATTATTTTTTATTTAAGACTTGTTTATTCCACACCATTCTGCGTATTCTTCTCTTATAGTTCAATCAGTCAGTCAGGACTTTGAATTTTATAATATAGATTAGGCCTTCACAGACACTTTGTAAATGACGAGATCATTTACAAATGTAATAATTAGTAGTTTTAATGGAAAAATAGTAAACTAAAACCGAAAACGTTATACATATGAACAAAACTACTGGACATTTGCCAGTCTATAGATTCCTCAAACACGGAATTTTGGATGAATAAGCCTCGGGCGTTTGATCGCCACTGACAATGTGTTTCAGTGGCCAATAGCTGACGTCAAGGCATGTAATTTCTATTTCACTGTAACTGCTGTTGAAATCCTTTGATTTCGGTCTATCAACTGCAGTCCTATATTAATTGTTCCTATAGTACACTCAATAGATGAAAGGGTTAATCAAGGCTGTATTATGATGGAACGGAAGTCCACGAGTGTT
Source organism: Endotricha flammealis (assembly GCA_905163395.2). Classification (NCBI taxonomy): domain Eukaryota; kingdom Metazoa; phylum Arthropoda; class Insecta; order Lepidoptera; family Pyralidae; genus Endotricha; species Endotricha flammealis. The sequence goes on along the minus strand of LR990861.1, from coordinate 16,161,627 downwards.
GCGGCGTGCCTAGTCGTGAGCGCGCCGCCAAACGGTGCCGTAGCCCAACAAGGGCTGAGACCCCAGACATACAAGACCCCCTTGGATGACCGCCGCCGGGCGGGGCAGCGGTTGTATTATTGTTCTCGCAGCGCCCATGTAGGCGGATGAGGTGGCAGTCAGACAGGTTTTTAGTCGGAATACCCCAAGTGGCCTAGAGGGGGAGCCCAACATACCCCTGCCGCTCCCCAAGCGGCGGGGCATGCAGAAATGCATTTTCCTGACTTAAAAAAAGGCTGTATTATGATTCAAGTGTTTTAAAAGATTTTTCGAATTTTTTTTTACAAAGTTTTATAACGATGACATTATTAGCATAAAAATCTTTTCTGTACTCCACTCACCTCTGGTGGCAGCCGAAGAGTATTTCAAATACCAACGGCGGCGGCATCCACTGATCTAGTTAGATGGCCCACATCTCTCCTTCATATCTAAGAGAGTTAGGGCACAGCGGATAATCCGCTCAAATCGGAGCAGCCCGTCTGGGGAAGGACCTCCACCTTACAGAAGATCGTAGCCAAATACCCCCGGTATTGCGAGCGTCTATAGGCTACGGTGATGCTTACCATCGGGCGGACCATTGCTTGTTTCCACCTTCGTGGCATAAAAAAAGTATCTATAAATACAAGTATCTCCTGGAATGGGAGGCCTTTGACCAGCAGTGGAACAGTTTAAGCTAATATCTATAATTTTGTGAAGATCTAGTCTCTGAATAATACATGACATGCTATTTCATATTGTACGAATTAAATAAGGTACAAATATTACATGTAATATAATGTATAGGAATGACATTTACAGGGCGTGAATGTAAATTGGGGCGGGTCTAGACATATGTACAACTAAATGGGCATCCCTTGAGAAGGGTGCGATTGGGACAAGGGGTTGGAGTTACAAGTTTTAGTATATTACGTAATTTAATTATTAGAATATTTTCAGATTTTCACAGATTTTTCTCAGCTTTTAATTAAATACAAGCAAAACCTGCTCATCGATTACTACACGCAAATGAAGAGATCCCGCTTTTACGAGAGAATCTCGGAAAATCTTTTCTTATCGGATACATACGTTATACCAAGAACACGCCCTCCACGTTTCAGGTCTCTATGATCAGGCGGTTTAGGCTGTGCGTTGATGATGATGACCAGTCATTCAATTTTATTGATTTATTGATTCCACATATTATTATGATAATTGATGTTACCGCTGGTGTCCTGTGATCACTTACCATTAGATGACTAGCAAGCCCGTTTGCCAACCTCTTCCATGATAAAACTAATGTAAATCTGTATCCATATCCATACTAATATTTTAAATGTGTTTGTTTGTTTGTCCTCCGTCAAAAATTCGTCACGTCAAAAATAATGAACGGATTGATATGATTTTTTATTGGGGATAGTTTAAGGTTTGGAGAGTTACTTTTTATCCCGGAAAAAAATCACATTCCCACGGGAAAAAAGTATGACAATATTTTTTCATAATTCTTTAACGGGGATTATTTAAGGTCTGGGGAGTAAAGACATATGGCTACTTTTTTCCCCATGGGATAAAGAGATTCCCATGGGAATAATTATTGACATTTTCCCTTGACCACGCGGGCGGAGCCGCGGGTAACAGCTAGTTTGAGCTAAATGTTATCCATGCAACTCCTCAGTTCATGTTATCCATGCTACTACTCCGCGTTCACAAGAATTATATGCGTAATTCTGAGTATGGTTGTTATCTTCCCATATTGTTAAGTGTCTACGTATCCTTACTAATATGTGTGTTTGTTTGTTTGTTATTCCTTCACGGCTTGACTAATCAATCGATCATTATGTAAATATATATATATTTTTTCAGTGGTACAGTCGGTACAGAGCCCAACATAGGCTACTTTTTATCCCGTGAAAGTATGTCATTCCAATTTGAAATTTTTTTTTTACTATAGAGGGCACTGTATCAGCCAACAGATGGCGCCACAAGTCGCGCGGATCTATCTCATAAAATTAACGCGAGCGAAGCCGCGGGCAAAAGCTAGTTCTCATTAATTTGTCCAAAGAGTTTCCTCATATAATTAAAACTTTTTGAAGGAAGGCGTAAAATGTCTCAAGTCTCCTTGCTGCCTAGAGATGGGCACTTTCCCGGTAAAACCCCAACCTCTGGAAATATTTTCCATTTATACCCATTTCTTCCCACCCAATTTGAATTTCTTCCCGGAAGAAATTGAATTCGTTAAATTTGAAAAATTTTCATTGCTAACAAGCGCATTTTTTATATTTAATTTTATATTTGATTAAAGTTATCTATAAAATATAATAAAATATATAATATATATAAAATTCAAAGTCCTGACTGCTGACTTAACTGTAGGTATTGGGGTTGAGAGTTTATATGCGATAAAGCAGACCAGACCGACCGGACCGGACCGGAACGAATCGGACCGGACGTACTGTACTGGGCCGTACCGAACCGGACCGAACCGCACCGGAATCTATTATATATAATTTTTGTTTCTGAAGAAAAATATGCTAATTGTTAGTAGGCCACGAGGGGGAAGCCGCGGGCAGAAGCTAGTAGTTTTAAATAAACGCGATAAAATAGAATGACATTAGCGTGCTGTGTACTACCTACGAGTGGCGGCGGCGGAGGGCGGGGAGGGGGATTCACTCGTCAGTCCCAGTGCGCCATTTTGCGCAGTTGGTTTATTTACTCATAGATTAGTATTAAATCCATCGTGTTAACGTGTATCTATCTACCGCCTACTCAGAAACAGTATGTACAACTGAAATAAATTAAAGAGCCGATCCCCGAAGTGCCACTATGAGAGCTGTCAAGCTCTGTTCCTCCGTCCATCCGTTAGCGTTGGCGTTGGCAACCGTCTGGAACTGCTGCCGGCAAGATTTAATTCCGTCGTACAATGGTACTTCCACTCGAGGCGCCCGGCTGCACGGAGCAAAGCCACTGAACGTGGCGGGTCCTGCAGTCTCAATTCGCAGCATCTTTTTCTGCAGCCCATCAAAACCTTTTTTTATGGTGTGCACGTTGTCGTCCAGATTAGTAACCCTTTCTTCTACTTGGTCCACATTCTTCAGTAAGGTCTTTCGCTCTTATTGTCTTGACGCGCTTCCTCCTGCTCCTGTTTATAGCTCATTTCCTGTCGCATTTCGTCTTGTTTCAAGCGCATTTCCTCCTTTCCTTGGCGCATTTCTTCCTGTTTCTCGCATATTCCCTAGCGCATGCAATCCATTATCTGCATTAATCTATTGAAGTCAAATGCAGATGCTCTAGGCTCTTGAGCTGGAGCTAAGGTCCGATGGGTGGAGCTAGTGGACGGCGCCAGCATGGTTGATGTCGCCTGGTCCTGGTGGATAGGTGTGGCTTAGTCGATGGATGTGGCTTGGTCGATGGAGCCGGTAGGCGTGTCCGCTGATCGGGCAATAGCCATGGCTTCCGCTTCTTCTTGTGCCGTCGTTCTTGCGCCGGCAGTTTCTTCCCTCGGAGTCGCTGGCATCTCCAAATCCCACTTCTGACACCAAATGTTAGCAACGTGGGAATCGGAATTTGGATTAAACACCGTCGACTCGTTAGAAGAATTTATTGAGCGATGAACATGTCACAGATACAATCAATGTAGCCAAATCACACGAAGAATCCAAGTCCGTAGATCGTCGAAGTTGTTGGTCCAATCACAGTATTCGCCCAATCTCAGAGTCGTCCGAAGTGCGTTGGTATCGCAAAGGTCGCAGGTTAACTCACTCTTGATTAGTCTTCGCATTTTTCGCACCGAATGTTCAGAATGAACTGACTGTGTCGGCTACCGGTCGACGGCTATGGCTTTTTTTGTGACTTGTTTACAAATAACTTCGATCAAAACAACTTCAAGGTCAACATATAACTTCCAATGTGTAAGTCATTTTGCACCTTATTGTACAAGCACTAAATTCAATGTCGCTTGCACTTCTCACTTGTTTGTCACACTTGTTTTGATTACTTACGCTTGATTGCTTACCCGGTACGGTAGGGTCCCATCCGGTCCGATCAGGTCCAATCCGTTCCGGTCCGGTCGGTTCGGTCCGGTCGGTCCGGTCCTTATAAGGAAACTACATACCAAATTTTGAATCTCTAGACCCGTTGATATTTAGTTAAGTCAGTCAGTCAGTCAGTCTGGACTTTGAATTTTATATTTATAGATTTTTTTTATTAAACATCGTTTTATTTTATATCCAAACGATATTTTACAATTATTATTGTAGTAAATTTAACCATACTTATTTCTTCCTGGGAGTATTTAAAATATGCCGGAATAAATGGGAATTTATTAATTTTTTCCCTTCCTTCCCTTTCCTTCCCATTTTAACCTTCCCGAATTTCTTCCCGCCGCACATCTCTAATGCTGCCAAATGACTCCTATATGAGTGATTTAAATATCAAAGGCTTTAAATAATGATATGAACGTGAATTTTGTTTGAAATTAATGAAAAAAGGTACCTCTAATTAATACCTTGTTTAAGAAATCCACAATTTTTAGGGTTCCGTGCCACGATTGGAAAAAATATGAACCGTTATAGGATCACTTTGATGTCCGTCTGTCTGTCTAAATTAATATCAAATACTCAGTGCGCATAGCCTAGACCGCTGATCGTAGAGAACTAAAATCTGGAAAGTGTATTATTTGTATAAATTAAATAAAATTAAATCATTTATTTTGCAAGTAGATTTACAAGGAATACTTTTGCACGTCAATTTAGGAATTATGATAGGAAAGGATTTTTCGAAAATTCCGCGGGAAATCGGCATGTTACACGCAAACGAAGCTGTTATTACTATAAAAATCTACTAAAGCAGCAGTCGTTTATAGCCTAGACTTTGAACAGGGTATTTTCCTTATACTAATTCCAAAATTGTTAACTTTTAACATAAAAACAGAAAGTTTACTGACGTGAAACGGAATCCGGCTCGTTGTGTTGTGTCACATTTTATTACACCCCGTATTTGAGGTCCGGGCTCTGTTTTGAAGTCATAAACAGAGCTCATTCGTGGTCGACATTACCCCCGGTTTGTCGTTTTAATTAATTAGAACAGGTATTAAATTTTATTATAATTATCTAAGAGCATTTGTTAAAAAAATATGCTGGTGAATCTCATCTATACTAATATTACAAAGCTGAAGAGTTTGTTTGTTGCTAATCTCAGGAACCACTGGTTCGAATTAAAAAAATATTTATGTTGGATAGTCCATTTGTCGAGGAAGGCTTTAAGCTATATAACATTACGCTGCGACCAATAGGAGCGAAGTATCAGTGAGAAATGTTGCAGAAACGGGGAAAATTATTCAGTGTTTTCGAGACCCACGCGAACGAAGTCGCGAGCACAGTTAGTTTAGTAATAAAATCAAATGTAATTTAATAGTATTAATGTAAGTAATTAATTCTTAAATTACGTTTTGATCTTACTTATGTAAATTGAAAGCTTCACAGCTTATTGTCAGTCGCCATTAATAGCTTTACATGACAAAGTAGTGGTAGAGAAAATATGAACTGAAATCTCTCCCTCTGCTGTAATAAAAAAATCTTTTGTTTTTAACGGCATCTCGAGGTATCTACGCCAGACGAGCCGAGCACGAGCGGAGCACAAGCCGAGGCAAAATTCGTGTTAGTGTGGACCCACTTACGAGCATCGAACCACACTTCTCACCACGAGCAGAGCGGCTCGGCTTGCGCTCAGCTTGTGCTCGGCTCGTCAAGCGTAGACCCACCATAAGGAAAAAAAATATATATGTGTTTATTTTTTTATATAACTTTATGGACCACAATACACAAAGTACCGATACAATAGGCGGGCTTAATGCTAAGTGCATTTCACACATTGAAATTCACACATTGTTCAAGATAAATAAAAATTATATTTTCAATTATTTTTATTTTATTTAGGTATATTTTTCATATTTTTATAACGAATATGTATCAACAACAACACTATTTGGTGGTGTCGCTAACAAACTCCATTTGTTCAAATACCCCAGGGGTATCGTTGTGGGGGTTAACAATGAACCAAAAAATGAGGTTAATGTTTTCCAAAGCCATTATCCAATTTTAATATGAAACCATAATGCAATTATAGAGCGCCATCATTTATAAATACGATGCACAATATGCACATATTGTCGGCATGTTGTAATTACGTTTATGCTGCATAATATCGATGACAAACATAATTAGTGTACGTAATTGTCTACGATACCTAACTTTTACATAATTTTGTAAAATGCTTGAAAGAAAAATTTCATGTCCGCCCTAGGTGAGATTCGAATCCACGTCCTCTCCCAGTTTAAGGAATGAAAAATTTTACCACCATTACTAACCTTCCTGGTAGCTCAGTGGCTTACCACTCGAGACTTAAGGCTTAGGACTCGGCCGGATATCGAGAGGACGTGGGTTCAAATTGCGTTCGAAAAGGAGGTGATTTTTTTCTGAGTTAATATCAAGTCGGTGCATTTGTAACTTGAGTTTCAAACATTTTTCAAAATAAGGTTAAATGAACCGAAACAACTAAAAAACAAACAAAAAATTTACATAAATTTATCTTCTACCTTTTTGGTATGATTTTAGTCAATATTGTTTATTTTTTGTTTCTTTTTTGTGTGTAACAACCAAACAAAATATATTCTAAATTCTAGGAATATAATTTGACAAAAAGCCAGGCGGTTGCATGTTGGGCTACGCATTGAATTATGCACCGATTTTTCCGGGAATTTCACAGACAACTTTTGTTTGTGATTTGTCTGGCCACAAAAAGAGCATTACACTACGGCTTTATTAATAAAATAAGCAGTTAATATTAATAATTGACAGCCCAGTGTTCAATCCCTGCACGGGGCAAACATTTATGTATATGTGATGTGAGTGCATTTGTGTTTAATAAACTTTTTTTTTATTATTATATTTTATTCAAGTAATTACATAAGTCATATTATTTGTTGGTGAAATACTTTTTTTTTAAGATCAATCACACACACACAGATTGAGCTAGCCCCAAAGTAAGTTCGAAACTTGTGTTATGGGATACTAACTCAATGATACTATATTTTATAACAAATACTTATATAGATAAACATCCAAGACCCGAGGCCAATCAGAAAAAGTCGTTTTTCATCATGACCCGACCGAGATTCGAACCCGGGACCTGCTGGGTGGCGGTCTGGCGTTTTACGCCACGGAGGTCGTCAATCGTCGTCAAAGTTTGTCTTGTGTTTGGGTATTTTTCTATGTATTATAAGGTGTATATTTAAAATAATAATATTCGTTGTCTGGTGCCCATAACACAAGCAGGTCAAGCTTACTTTGGTACCAGGTGGACCAGGTGGAAAAAAATAATTCTTTAAACCTAAATGTAGAAAAAGTATTATTACGTCTAGGAATTGAGGGCGAAAGGTTGCAACACGCGATTGCTGGGATAATAACCTACTTTATATCCCTGTTATGCCACTGTTATAGGCTAAATAGGTTAATTGCACTGCTAATTAGACACCGCATGTGGAGTTAAATTAAAAATGTCACTGTCCTAATCTATATACACTGGGCGTCAAAAGTAAGTAGTACAGTTTTAAAATTGCAATATCTCCTAAACTACAGAAGCTAGACCTTTCAAATAAAAAAAAGTTAAAAGACAATTTCATTTCATTTAATAAAAACGTCATGCATAATATCATTTTTTAAAGATTGACTGAAAAAAAAACTTAATAAACAAAAACACTCTTTTTTAAACTGTTGGCTTGTACTTTCGTTTTTTATTGTTTTCTTTATTTCTGATAAATCAATTGCAATTCAAAAGCAAATGTGTCTTCAGCGAGTAAACGTCACTAATCATGCCTCTTTCACCAGAAGAATGTGCAAGAATCATAACTTTTCTCGAAGTAGGCATCAGTATGCGTCATACTGCAAGAACGGTGGGTGTAACTCTAAGAACGATCCAGCAAGTAAAGCGAAGGTACTAAGAGACTGGAAACCATCTAAGGAGACCAAGTAATGGCAGACCCAGGTGCACTAGTACCGGAGAGACCGCTTAATTGTCTATACTGTGTTAAGAAATCGTCACCTTAATGCAGTTAAGGTCCAGCAACAGCTTCTTCAGACCCGAAGAGACTACGTTAGTGAGAGTACAGTGAGGAGAAGACCTTGCTGAAGCCAACCTGAAGTCGTACAGGCCAGCAAATGGCCCCAAACTTGAGACAGGGCATCGAGTAGCAAGACTACGCTACGCCCGTCAACACGTACAATGGGACGAAGAAGAATGGGCAAGAGTTTTGTTCACAGATGAGTCTCGGTTTTCTTTATTCACTTCCGATGGAACGCGGAGAGTATACAGGCGACCTGGTGAGCGATACATTCAAGGTTGCATCTCGGAAAGAGTTCAATACGGCGGGGGCTCTGTACACGTATGGCCTGGCATCTCTTCAGAGGGTCGCACAGAGCTAGTGGTCACAGAAAATGGCACTCTGACTGGTGAAAGATATGCATTAGAGATCCTTATCGAGTATGCAGGGCCATATTTAGTAAATATGGGTGATGGAGCGATAATAATGCATGATAACGCCCGGCCACACACCGCTCACCTCGTACAAGAGTACATTCAGGAGGTTGGCATCAGCTTGATGGCTTGGCCATCAAGAAGCCCAGATCTTAACCCGATTGAACACACTTGGGATGAGCTTGGGAGGCTAGTCAGAAGACGCAGACCACCCCCCGCCACCCTCAGGGCTCTAAAACAGGCCCTGATGGAAGAATGGGTGAATATTCCCCAACACCGCCTCCGAAACTTAGTGTTCAGCATGCCAAACCGGCTCGAAGATGTCATCAGAGCCCGAGGCGGCAACACAAGTTACTAAAGTGGGAACAAGGCCCAAAACTTAAAAATTAAGTTCTTGATAGTTACTTCAAAATGGTTAGCTTTTAGTTTTTTCTTAATTTTCAGTGTAAAACTTTACTAATGCTAAATAAATATTATTTTTAGAAAACTTTGTTAAATTTGCTATAAAATGACTTTTATTTCAAAACTCTAACTTCTATAGTTTAAGAGTAATTGCAATTTTAAAACTGTACTACTTATTTTTGACGCCCAGTGTATATAAAAGAGAAAATCACTGACTGATTCATCACGAAATCTGCGAAACTACAAGTGCCAGGAGTCTCAAATTTTGCATGGGGGTTCCTTTTGGGGCGTAGGTGCTCACTAAGAAAGGATTTTTGGAAATTCATCCCCTAAGGAGGTAAAACGGGGGTGCAAAGTTAGTATGAAACTTTGCCGTTTTTGAAGTTATTCGAATGAAATCCAGCATGAAGGTTCTTTACTGAAAAGCATGAAACATGAGTAAAATATTTTTTTCAAAATTCATCCCTTAGGGGGTTAAACGGGGGTGCAAAGATAGTATGAAATTTTGCCGTTTTTGAAGTTATTCGAATGAAATTCAGCATGAAGGTTCTTTATTAAAAGGCATGAAACACGAGTAAAATATTTTTCTCAAAAAACATCCCTTAGGGGGTTAAACGGGGGTGCAAAGTTAGTATGAAACTTTGCCGTTTTTGAAGTTATTTTAATGAAATTCAGCATGAAGGTTTTTATTCAAAGGCATGAAACACGAGTAAAACATTTTTCTCAAAAATCATCCCTTAGGGGGTTACACGGGGGTGCAAAGTTAGTATGAAACTTTGCCGTTTTTAAAGTTATTCGAATGAAATTCCAGCATAAAGGTTTTTATTGAAAGGCACGAAACACGAGTAAAATATTTTTCTCAAAAATCATCCCTTAGGGGGTTAAACGGGGGTGCAAATTTAGTATGAAACTTTGCCGTTTTTTTAGTTATTCGAATGAAATTCAGCATGAAGGTTCTTTATTGAAAAGTATGAAACACGAGTAAAATGTTTTTCTCAAAAATCATCCCTTAGGGGGTTAAACGGGGGCGCAAAGTTAGTATGAAACTTAGCCGTTTTTGAAGTTATTCGAATGAAATTCAGCATGAAGGTTCTTTAATGAAAGACATGAAACACGAGTAAAATATTTTTCTCAAAAATCATCCCTTAGGTTAGGGGGTTAAACGGGGGTGCAAAGTTAGTATGAAACTTGGCCGTTTTTGAAGTTATTCGAATGAAATTCAGCATGAAGGTTCTTTATTGAAAAGTATGAAACACGAGTAAAATATTTTCTCAAAAATCATCCCTTAGGGGGTTAAACGGGGGCGCAAAGTTAGTATGAAACTTAGCCGTTTTTGAAGTTATTCGAATGAAATTCAGCATGAAGGTTCTTTAATGAAAGACATGAAACACGAGTAAAATATTTTTCTCAAAAATCATCCCTTAGGTTAGGGGGTTAAACGGGGGTGCAAACTTAGTATGAAACTTGGCCGTTTTTGAAGTTATTCGAATGAAATTCAGCATGAAGGTTCTTTGCTGAAAGGCATGAAACATGAGTAAAATATTTTTCCCAAAAATCATCCAGTAAGGGCGGTAAAACGAGGATGCAAAGTTAGTATATAAAAGAGAAAATCACTGACTGATTCATCACAACATCTCCAAAACTACGTGCCAGGAGTCTCAAATTTTGCATGGGGGTTCCTTTTCGGGCGTAGGTGCTCACTAAGAAAGGATTTTTTTTAATTCCCACGGGAAAGGGAGTAATAGGACTGCAAGTGTATTTTCGCAGGCGCTCAGCCTAGAAAGCTGAAATTTTGTATAGAGGTTCCCTTTATGATGTTGACAAGGATAAAGTTGGGGTTTTTTTTAATTCCCACGGGAACGAAATTATTGGCATTTTCGCTTGACCACGCGGGCAGAGCCGCGGGTAACAGCTATTAAAATAATAAAACAACAGGATTTTGTACACAGTAGGTAGCCAAACAGCGGCGAGCAAATAGACAATGAGCAATGAAGAACACTGACGTCTCGGGGAAGACTACAGTAATAGGAGACTGTTAAATCCGTCTATACGATTTAATTAGTCACAAAGTCACAAGTCCAATTCCACGCGGGCGAAGCCGCGGGCACAGCTAGTATTATAATAAATAAAATAAATTCATTTATTTCGGATAGCATAGACCCATATTCACAAAATTAAAATAATATGTAGAAATAATAAAATAAATAACAATTAATCAAATAAAATCAGACATTACTAAAATAAAATACAACATTATAAATTAAAATTAAATGAAATTGAAAAATAAGAATTTAAATAAAATAATAATAATAAATAATAAAATGTCATGCTTAAAAAAAAAAAAACAAAACGCGAGGATGTCAATACCTCCTCAGCGGCACAGACACCGCGACATGTCTTTCACAGCAGCGCTGGGTGTACGGACAGTCCAGTCGATCGGCGATCATTTTTAAAATGATATTGGAACTGCCCCGTACTCTGCGCACCAGGGACGCGCTTCGTTTGCGGATGGTGGTATGAAAACAGTCAGTTCGCGCTTCCGCAAACATACCCGAGGCGCTACAAAATCGGGGCAGCCCCAGTATCACCCTGAACGCATTATTATAAAGGACGCGGAGGTCATTGTAACTGCGTTTAGTAAAATCTGCCCACAGGCTGCAGGTGTACAACGATGTACAATAAGCCCTGAACAATGTAATTTTGACTTGTTGTGAACATCGCGCAAACCTGCGGGCAATCATATTAGCTCTAATCGACAATGCCCTCCGCTCCCTCAACTCAAACTCAAACTCAAAGCGTTTATTTGCAGAAAATAGGTTATAAAAGGTCTCAAAATAAATATATTATTGGTTCACTATTTTGTTAACACTTGTTAGCATGCAAACTTATGGTTGTAAAACTCCTGAAGACTATAGAAGCATTGGCTGATCAACCATGACCGTAGGAGCTTAGTCATTGGCGCAATTGGGCCCGTTTTATATTTTTGTGGGATTTTATTATAAATTTTGACACACATACAGTAACAACTCTTTTGGCACAGTGTTGTTTTTGGGGAAAAATCTAGCACAAGTCTGTCAGAGCATCTTGTATTCCTGGGATACACATCACTGGCAGTCCGAAACAGATCACTATGTTGTCTTACAAATTTGTAGACTTCTAGTATATAAATACCTGTGACCGTTAGTATACCCAGCTGAAGAAACAACGGTTTACAAGTATCATAAGGCCCTTTAAAGCACATAGCTCGATAGCTAGCTCGATAGCCCTGTCAATATCGGCATTGTCCTTAAGGTCGGCAGTTATTATATGACCTAAGTATTTAAATTGGCAAACCCACTCTAGAGGCGAACCATTTATTTTTACAGGTAGTACATTCTTAGGACACTTCGTACCTGCCCTAAAGACCATGCATAAAATTATAAAATAGTACAGAATATTCTATTTCACGAAGAGCGTTCAGTTGTTGTAAGGCGTGCACGAGCGTTTGATGGCGCTGCAATCGCCAAATCGCGCTATGGTTTAGTTTACTCAATATCAATTAAGAAAAAACTGCGAGACTAGTTGCGAGCAAAAGCTAGTCTGTATACGTATATTATTCCATGACAGACCCAATGGTCGAGTGGCTAGAAAGGCTGCTGTTTCTCTTTCAATTGAAAAAGAGATTTTCTTTCAATTTTTTTTTCAAATATCGATGCTAGTTATTTATTTTTTTCTGCTAGCCCCAAAGTAAGTTCGAGACTTGTGTTATGGAAAACCAACTCAAAGATACTACATTTTATAACAAATACATATATAGATAAACATCCAAGACCCAGGCCAATCAGAAAAGTTCGTTTTTCATCACGACCCGAGCGGGACTCGAAACCGGGACCTTCTAGGTGGAGGACGGTAACCATTATGCCACGGACGTCGTCAGTTGAGCGAAAACTACATTAAAACAATCAAAAAAGCCTTTACAGTTACAATAATAAAAATTCCATCGTCTGGAAATACTTAAAATTTCAGTACACTGGAGGCCATTCGAAGTAAATATTGCAGTTCCATTATGCGAAGACACTCTCGAGATGACGTCACGTTCTAGGTCTCCATGCCTAGGTATCTAGGTTAAACTAACTTAGGTACAGTAACCTAAATAAGCACTGTAATATTCTGTAGCAATTAACCTAGTAAGATACAATTGTCATTGTAAATTAAGGGGTATACCAAATTAGGCGAAACAAAAACAACAACATTCAAAGATTTTTACAGGGTCGGCAACGCGCGAGTGATAACGGTGTTGCAAACGTCCATAGGTTTTGATGACCGCTTACCATCAAGAGGGCTGTATGCTTGTTTGCCACCGCCGTCGACTGATAGCATACAGAGTAGTGTATTTGCAACAAGGCAGCCTTATTGCTGACAGCAATCTTTTCAATATTATGTAAATATTTGGCACCGAATCTCATTGTATTCACTGAGTAACGAAAATGCAGCTCAAATTGGCCCATTATCCTCAAAAATTGGCATGACACCGTCTGATCAGGCCAAAAATTTACCAATAAATAAACTGCTGAGAATACCACATTTTAATTTGATATACATTTTTTTGTATAAACGAAGAGGCAAACAAGGATGCCTTCTTTACAAGGATCTTACTGTGAATGCAGTCAACCATTTTCGCGGAGGCTACCGCGGCTATGCAGTACAGCTACTTTGCGTTTTGCCTAAGTACACGGTGCGGTGCCGGACGGCGCAGCGTACGGTGGTGCCGCCGGACCAAATTAGATCGTCTATTAGCACTTTTGGTCCTATACCCTGATTACCTCTGCCGTTGGTTGACTGTACATTAAAAATAAAACACATTAGCAACATTTTTTTCATGAATCAAGTGAAATATGCCCATTCACTTTGTTAAAAAGTTAAAAATAAACCCAACAGCTTTTCAAAACAGAATAATTCACTTCACATCGCAGGAGCGCGTGTGCGTGACCCCCGATTGAAATAAAAACCGCGTGTTGGCTAACGATCGGGAAAATAATGGCTTTTATTGTTACATTGGCCTTTTTGAACGCAACTGAAGCACCTGAGGGTTATACCCTAACACTCTTTACGCGAATATTTTTAATTTGGGATATGAGGTTGTAATGTGCCGGAAAATTCAAGCCTTCGCTATAAGGTTTTAAACTGAGTTTAAAAAGGTCACCGTGAGTTGCGCGTTGCTAGATACACGGTATAATACCAACTCCAAATTTTTATATGTGTAGACGCTGCGTCCTGATACCTTTTATTTGCCGAAGGGAGTTGGAAGACCAAGAGTAATTGAGTATGAAACCTCTTGTATACGCTGTTTTAAACCTCTTGTGTTAAATCTAATCTTTTTTGTACTTTATATTTTTTAAGTAAAATTTTTTACTTGTCACTTATTCACATATTGATTTTTCTCACGCCATTTCTCCTCATTAAATGAATAAAAAGAAATAAAATTATTTTCAAAATATTATGGGTGGTGGTGGAAATTGTAGGTTTTTTTTTTATCAAAAATATTTTCAGGTCTACTAACCATTATACGGTCAATCTACTATGCCATCTCCTCATTTAGTTATAAAGTAGCATTTAGAATACACTTGAAACGTGGCCTCCACGCATTTCCGCCTCTCCAAGTGTGGTGACTCCATTAGCCGGAATTCTTTCCTTCGCGTGGCTAGCTATAATAACAATTACTGTAGACGTAACTCATTCACAACATAACAAAAAGATTTAATAAGTCTATAAATTACAATGAAAATACAAACACGAAATCAACTCAATCATTCGAAATTGATCGGATATTTTAGAACTCAATATATTTAATACTAGCGAAACCCCGGCAGTTACGTTTGCGTGTATTGTTTTTATGCAAAGCAGCACCATCTATTTTATAAAGCGCTATCAGAATTTGGACCAAATTCTACGGGAATCGTGTATTTTTCGGGATAATAGCCACGGGTAATTATACAATGTTAAAGATAAGTACCTACCTAATAAAGATTTTTCTTTTTTTTTTTCAATAAGTACCCTTTGTGTTAATCCAAGGTTTCAGCTACCTACATTCAAAATATCATAAATATTGGCCCAGCCATTTGAGCGTGAAAAAGTCACAAACACTACAAACTCTCGCCTTAATGATATTAGTGGAATTAATACTAAATCCTTCCACATTTCTAGTATCAAAATTATTTTAATAAACAGACCACCCCTACACGGGTAAGCCTAGTATGTGGCAAATCCCTATGGTAAAATTAATTAAAACAACTAGGCTATGCCTTCCTAATGGAATACCTTATACTTTAAGAAATTACTGACATTTTCGCCCCATAAAATCCAATTTTACCGAGAAATTACCTCAACACACCCTTTTAACTGAATAGCTAGAACAAATATACGTACAGTACAAGACATTAAACTTGGACCATCCAAAGAAACAGGCTATTATTAGCCATTACTTTTCCTTTTAGTCAGTTTGTATTTTGTTTAATTGTATTACTTGATTGTTGTTTAATACAGAGGGGTTTCTTAGTAATTAAATATTAAAAGTAGAATTGACTAAACCCAGGAATGATCTGGCAAACGACAGACATGCTTGGTAACGTAAAGGGGAGCTGTGGGACCTAAATAGCTAAAAAAAATGCAAGAATTTTTCCATTATAAAAAAATAATAATCCTTAATTGTAGAGGGCAACGTATTGGTAGCACGGTTGTAACCACTGGCAACAAAAACTATCACGTTTGAATAGGCTCTGTCACCGAGTAATAGCCGACGAACTTATAAAATAGAATTACAAGACCTAAAAGCACGGCCTGGCGGAGCAATGGGACGCCTCACATATCAAGGATGTGCATTACCGCTAGAAACACAAGTGTGCCAATAAAATTGCAACAATATGTACACATATTATTACAATAGTCAACAGAACAACTAAACGCGTTAAAACGCTTCCAACATAAATTACATTACAACTTACTAGGCGTGGTTTAAATTAAAATTAAGGTTTACCCTCGCGTGCTAACAAAGAAACTTACTTAAATTATAACCAAACAAAAATAAACTTTGTTACGATGTGAGAGGATACCATTTACTTTTTTAATGAAATGAAGAAATTTGTTTCGAAATAATTCATGGAGGTAATCCTAAGTTAAAGGTTTTCAGGTTATGTTAACATATTATTATGTCAATACTGTATCTAGTTCGTAGCGTAAGGGCGCGTTTACACGACGCGAAAATATTCGCGCGGCGCGGCAGCGGGCGGCTGCGCAAAATTTGTCATTCATAGCGCGGACTACGAGTTGTAGACTAGTCTAAGTTAAATTACTATGAAAGAAATTTTTCGCGTCGTCGAACCGCACCCTTATGCACTAGTATTACTTCACGGGTTCGGCTAGTTAATAAAAGCGCCAATAATAACCGTATATTTTTGCCCGTAAGGTAACTTTTTATCCCATGGTATAGAAAATATCTTATGACTATAAATTTTATTATTCCGTAAAAAAAAATATGACAATAAAATACAACAAAAGAGCAAGCAAACAAGAATACCATGGGCAGACGACTGACTGACGACTTGACTGCCTTTTGCGGAGATGTGGAACTGGTAAAAGACAGAGATGCTTCGAAGCGTAAAGGGGACGCATTTGCCCAGTAGTGGGACCTAGATAGCAAATAATAAAAAAATGCAACAATACAACATAAAACTTAAAAATAAAAGTCCTTCATTGTAGAGGGCAACGGATTGGTGTCGCCCACCTTTCCATCAGATTGTCTGCTTGTTCACCTGCTAATAACATAACAAAAATGTTCCAATTGAGAACAGAATCTGTCATCTATGGTTCCAATTACTATTTCGCCCGCTCCAGCCAATATCGGTCTTGGTCATCAATCTATTCATCTGTCTCCATTGTACCTCTATTGGTTGTAATTTTGGCGAAAATTGGCACAGAAGCCTTAATTTCAATTACCTAACGTAATAAAGGTTTTTTATGTCATGGCAAACAAGCAACCGGGCTACCTGATGGAACGTGGTTACTGCCGCTCATAAACATGACTAATACCAGCCCCCCGTAACAAAAACAGGTTCAAATTCACGCTCTGACCAGTTTAATCCTATTTTGTATGAGCGAGACAGCGATTGAGTTTGAATCGAGATGAATCTGTTTTTATAACGAGAATAGGAGGGGTGAAGGTATAGACCCTGAGAACAGTGTCACTTATACAAAATAGGAGAGCGAGATAGCGCGTGAGTTTGAGGTTAGATTTGCTAGATTTAAGGCGACGCATCTCAACGCGGGCGGTGGCGGAGATGCGGGCGGCGGGCGGCTTTTTGGTAAAATCGCTGGGCAACGTTCAAGTTTTACAAAAACCAAAATTCAAAACCAAAATTAGCAGGTTCTCTGTAGTACTTTAAGAGAAATATCTCCATATAAAAATTATGTGCAAAGTTTGAAAATGTATTATTAAATAATTTGTTTTAGACTTTTATTTTAGCCAGTTTTCGGGATTTTATATGATCAAGTAAAGAACATATTATCGTGTAACAAATTAGCACTTTCTTTAGACAATATCCTTAGGTATATCGTATATTTTTCATAAGACCGTTATGTAATAGTAAATACCCAAACCATTTGATCTGGCAAGACAGTTTTGTCCGCTTCTCCTCGGTGACTCGCCTTAAACTGTTTTTGAAATGAGAGTTACCTAATTAGATGTTCATCTCTATTTTAAAGTAAAACAATGCATTAGTGATAACTAACCCTCAATTCGGACGTTTTATTATAACAAATGAAAAAAAAAACAGCGCCATTGATGTCAAAAATTTTTATAAGGTGTGTAAATTAGTGTTTACGTCTAAGTAAAAGTTAACTATTTACGTTTAAGTCATCTAGTCATCGGGGCGTTAATAAATACGCCTTCTTCCTAAAAGGAATAATATAAAACTGATCTCTATCGACGTCAGGTTTTCAATTACCCGTTAATTCGTTTGCGACTCACGGCCGATCTTAATAAGCCTGCTAACTGGTCTCCGCTTGGGATCCACCTCGGGGAAATTAAGCAGAAATAACTTGCAGATAGAGGCCAAAAGGATAATTATACGTGGGGAAATACGTTCGAATCTTCTTCATAGCTTATTCCATTCTATTATACCGGGGACAGACTGCTGCCGAAACATAGCAAAGTAAACTTTAGTCAAAGTCATTTACACATATTTATACATGGACAGGAGACAGTTTACGGCCAGACCACGACTTTTGATTTCAGCAGACCAAGAAAAAACATACATGTTTGACTCAAGCGGGATTCGAAACCGCGGCACTTAGGTTAAAGTAGCTTGCTAGCCACTCGACTACCGACCCTGTCACTAAATTCTAGAGTCAACATAAATACTGACTTAGATTTAGTGCTTATTGGGATATTTATTGTGCTAAGTTTAAAATCCAGCAGCCGGTTTTATTTCCGGCACGCCACCGACAGCCGTTAATAATGGATGAAATGGTCTCAGTAAACCGAATGTGTATTTATTACTTCCAACCTTAAATTGAAGTAATGAAAACATATGGTTTAATTTGACGATTTGACTGAGGAGCTCGATGGCGGATTAAGCAACCCTAGTCTATACTTGGATGGGTTTATCTCGAGCTCCTCCGTGCTCTTTGACATGTTAAGCTGTCGGTTCCGACTGTTGTCAACAGGTAACAGCCGTCAAGTCAAGTCAGTGACTGTTATGTAACTTGAAAACACTAGCATTTGACACTGATTACGGGAAGCACACGAAAATAAGAAGAAGTAAATATATGTAATTCATATTGTAACGCCCGCGTGTATACAATGTTTTCACTAAATGAACCGCTCTGAGCACGCACACCAAGGACACATTTTGTAGCGAGGGCAATTTGTGGCGAGACATTGACCGCGCCACACGAATTCAAGATCGAACAAGACGGCTTCTTGTGGCGCGCTGGTTTTCAAAAATGAAAGACAACATTGAGTTTTAACAAATTAATGGCACTATAAATAAATATAAATAAATAAATATATATAGGGACAATTCATACAGATTGAGCTAGCCCCAAAGTAAGTTCAAAACTTGTGTTATGGGATAGGTACTAACTCAACGATAATATATTTTATAACAAATACATATTATATAGATAAACATCCAAGACCCGAGGCCAATCAGAAAAAGTTCGTTTTTCATCATGACCCGACCGGGGATCGAACCCTGGACCTCTTGGGTGGCGGTCTGGCGTGGTAACCATTACGCCACGGAGGTCGTATATTACTTGACTTGACTGATTATTGACTGATTGAATGTTGTATGTACCTAGCTTAAAATTTTATGTTAAAAAAAAACGTACGATATATTTTTAAATGACAAAAAAGGCCGTAACTGGTTTTCTTTCGCCATTTCTTTTTACCAGTGGTCATTTTGCTTTTGTGTCCGAAATGGTAGTAGAATATAGAGTAGATTAATTTATACAAATCATTTATTACTGAATACTCTGACAAGAGAACGTGTTTGTAAAAACCTATTATCTGAATAAAAGTTTTGAACTTTGAATTTTTTACATTGAGTTTATTGCAGAGGTTGAAAAAAAATCTGTATTAAACAACCATACACTGACTGAATATAGCAACAAACGATGATATCATTGCAATTTTTCTTCGTCGAACCGTAACTCTTGCGAAATTTTGAAATTACCGTAAATTGTTTGAATCTTGATTAAACGGCAACGGGTGAACCCAACAACGTCTTTTTTTTCTCATTAATTGCCACATCAAGAAACCCGTGACGTCAGATGATGAAATCGACATTTACAAGATAACCTTAGTTTAAAACTTTAGTTTCGTCAACAATACGTTGGTATTTAGGCTATACGTGTTCGCTTTACGTGGTCAAAGACACCCACGAAACGTTATATTTTATATTTTTAGTGGAACAATAAAGCGCGGCTTGTCAAAACAAAACCAATAAACGCTTACATTGTTACCCTTCAGTTTTATAAGAAAACCGTCTGTGAATCGGCCGTGTACTTTTAAAATAGATACGTTCATTTATTTACGACTGGAAATTTAATAATGTAAGAATAGTAGAATAAGGCAAGGTATCAGCTACCTACATACCAAATATCATAAAAACCATTAGAGCGTGAAGAAGTACCGAACAAACATACACATAACTTTCGCCTTTATACTATTAAATCTGTGTGATTTGTCCCTATATATCTATTTATTTATTTTATTAAGTTGGCAACCCTAATTGGGTTACAAATGGGTGAAAAAAAATATCAAAACTTTATGAGAACGTATCTATTATAACACTTTATTAGCGGGCCTCGAACGCGCATTTAAACATAGTTGTTTTTCGACAGAGCTGCAACTGTGGGCATGTCCGCACCGCGAAATTTACCTCGCGATTTTTTTTTCGCAATTATCTGTAACACATCTATTCTTATGGAAGTATTAACTGCGTTTTTTTTTCCCAGAGCGGATCTAGCCTTACTGGTTTGATGCTACACAAAACATTCGCGCACAAAATAATTTGCACCGCGGTGAAATTTCGTAGTGCAGACAGACCCTTAATAAAAGTGTTATTATGTCTTTAAAACGCGATAGTTTAAAATATACAAGAACGCATCTAAGTTTACAATATCGTTGTACACAACATAGTAATAAATACAGGTAAGTGTGAACGTTGCAATATCCGAAAAGGTTTTATGTAGAAAACACGTTAATTTGCCACGACGGCGAGGCTTTTAGTGCTCGTAAATAAAGTTACAATTTGAACCCTATACATTTTGACATAAAGATCAAGTTAACACGCCCTCCACCACTTTGCACGGCAATTTGAAGTGAAAAACAGGTGCAAAAGGTGTTTTTGAGTGTTAGCTAAACGAGATTTTTTTTTTAACGAAACCCGCTGTTGGAAATTGTCTTTTGGCTAGAACAATTTTATTGTTTTTTTTAATTTCCGTAAACCCAAGATTTTATAAGTACCTGCTGCTTTTTACGGTTCTTTATTACAAAAGTATAAACGGAACATGAACAATTTGGGGCTGTGGTAGTCGCAGATAAACTCAAAGATATGCTTAGAAGAATGAAGGAAATGATAATTAAATATAACTAAGTAAGTAGTAACCCCTCATGTGACCGTTTAAAATGTTCCAAAGGTAAACTGGGAGACAAAGCTTTAGCATTAAGTTCGCCTTTTGTATACACACTAGCTTCTGACCCCGGCTTCGCCCGGTTGGCCTACTCAATCAGCATATTTTTCTTCAGAAACAAATTCCGGTCCGGCACGGCCCGGTACGGTTCCATCCGGTCCGATCAGGTCCGATTCGTTCCTGTCCGGTCCGGTCGGTCCGGTCCGGTTGTTCCGGTCCTTATATGGACCCTACATGACAAATTTGGAATCTCTAGACCCAGCGGTTTGGGCTGTGCGTTGATATACCCTCGCAACTACTTAAGTTTGTGTATATCACGCTTTCCCGTGGGAATTTTGAAAAATCCTTTCTTAGTACACCTCTAGACGTCGTAAGGAACCTACATTTCAAATTTGGAATCTCTAGACCCAGCGGTTTGGGCTGTGCGTTGATATATAGTTAAGTCTTCACACAAATTTTGGCACCCCTTTTCACCCCTTTAGGATCGGAATTTCGAAAAATCCCTTCTTAGTGCTCATCTTGAGAACTTAAGAAATGCCTCCTATGCGACCTGTTGGCAGCGGCCTGCATCCAGCGGCTTCCTGCGACTTTCCTCAAGTCGTCTGACCAACTTGTAGGTGGGCGTTCTACGCTGCGCTTTAGTGCTTTTATAAGCTGTGGCCGTGTGGTGACGGCAGACTAGAATATCACCACCTCTTTCCCATGGTTGTCGTTAAAGGCGACTAAGGGATTATAATAAGAAAGAATGGGCAGCAACATTCTACTTAACTGAACTACACCACCAACCTACCCGCCTGCCAAGCGTGGCGAGTATTGGCTGAAGCCAAATGAAGACAACAATGTCAACTCGTGAACGGGAAATATTTATAATAACTATACATTATATTTGTACGTTGTAAAACAAATGAGATGTTGACAATGATGATGTCGCTCTGTGTCACATATTAAAACGAAGTTAAGCAACATGTTTGTTTTTAGACCCGTATCTCAGACCAGTATTTTAGAACGGTATTTTAGACTCGTGTCCCTGTAGTAGGATGATTATAATCGTCTAGTTGTCGGTGGACTGAAGCTCTGGTCTTAAATATGTAAAAGAAACTCTACTAGATAACATATTACACAACAACAGAGCTTTAAAGCTACAAAGACAAGAGCTTTTATTTTGAGAACATTTTCATACTAAACTGGGTGTTAAGGCAATTTTATTCAGCTCTTCGCAGGCTTCAGTGAATTAACTTGCAAACTTTCGTCTAACTCAATTAGTCGTGACGCTATTTTTACGTGCTCCGTAAATAAAATGTAGCTTTGTAACTGTAAAATCTCGCTTTTATCAGATTTTTTTGGAATCCCAAAGAGGCAACCCTTTTATTAGATCTGGTAAAGCCAAGTGCTGTTATTCGCAGTGGTTTGTACATGGAGTGGATCGATCTGGGTACTTTCGTAGATTCTCTAAGTTACAAACATTGACATATTTTTTTACAATAACTAACAGGGATGGTCGTTGTTTAATTTGCGTCGCCATTCAGGTTTATGCAACATTGCTATTGGGTTCTTCAAGATTTCAAAAGTTAATTCTAGAATTAGCTAATAAAAAGGCACAGTCATATAAAACAGAAAGCGTATATGATCTTTGTTTTTGTATGTTATGGTTTGAAACGAATTTTAACTCCACGTTAAGCCTTAAGGTATCTCTTTCTTCTTTAGTTCGACAGTGACGGCCATTGTGTCATTAACTTTAAAAATGATTTTGAGCCATTCACCGTCACAATATTATACATAACTTTATGTAACAGAAAACTATAACAAACCGTAAAACAAACGAAAAATAAAATAACTGAATCTATATATATAAAATGCTTTGTCCTGACTGACTGACTGACTGACTGACTGACTGACTGACTGACTGAGAATCAACGCACAGCCTAAACCGCTCATCGTAAAAATCTGAAACTTGGCAGGTGGACCTATTATATGATGTAGGCGTCCGATAAGAAAGGATTTTTCGAAATTCGAACTCTAAGGGGGTGAAAAAGGGGGGTAAAGTTACTATGGGACAACTTGATTCCTTGGTCCAATCTACTTCAAATTTTGCATAAAAATTGTTTAAGAGAATTGAAGGAAGACGTGATTCTTATTTTATTGAAATTCTTGAACAATATGTATTTTGTGGGTAATTTTCTTCGATTTGATATCAATACTCATACTCCTTAGTGCTTTTGATTCAATTACATTTCAATTTGACACATGTGAAGTGAAGTGTGTCATCTGTCATATTTTTATAAATTGTGAATAATCAAACAAAATGATTTCTTAATGTCGTCGTGCTATTTATTCTGTTTGTGATCTCGGAAAAACAGCTAAAATTCTAAATATGTTTATAGCGGACTGAATCATATTCATCGATAATAACAGTCAGTAATTAAATATATTAAATTTTATAATATTTGACAGGGTTCAAGTTAAATTGGTCAATGGTTAAATGGCATATTGATATTGTCTCTTTCTCACATAAACGAAATTTCATTATGTCGACTCGCTCTATTATTTCGTAGTGTTGTTGTAGGGATGGATGGTTGTAGGCTGAGGTTGTAGGTAGGTTGTTGAAATACCGACATTCTTAAACATTTTTTTACGGAAGTGGTTGGAAAACAAGTTCAGGAATATGGATCATTTGCTATAAGGTGATTACCGTCGACTATTGGAGCACATAGATTCTAGGGTGCCTGACCCGTTGCCGACCTATAACAGAAAAAACAGGATATAGCGAGAAATAGTATAAGGAAGGAGTTAGATTTTTGTTATACCACAAAGGTGGCAAACAAGAATTTCGGATATTTCACTCTCCGAACGCTACGCATTGCTGCTTCACGTCAATATTCTGTAAAAGGGTGGCACTTCACCGGTCGGGCTAGCCTATTTCATAAACGCCCACTCCAAAGATTGTAATGAGAAGTTAAAAGCAAACGAAGTCTTAAAATCATGCTAAGGAAGCATTATTTATCTTTATGTCCATGACTGTTAAAAAATAAGCTGGCTGCCACACTTGTACTACGTGATGTGTTTTTGTTTTTGTTTTTATTGTATACTCCGTTACACTACACTTGGCACAAGATTTTCAGTGATACTATAATGTTATGTTGTATAATATAGGTTTAGTCTCAAGAATGCTTTTATGTGGGTACCTAAGATCCACGGGAACGACTGCCGACAAACTGTTATGCAGTTTGGCAGATAGTTTTTAAGCCATATTGTACCTTTCTCTTTGTAATAAAAAAAAAAAAAAAAAAAATAGAAAAAAATATAACTATATAAATGACAATTTTTTGGGTGTGTTCTGAAAAGTGTGGTTTATGATGTAGGCAACCGATATGAAAGAATTTTTTGAAATTCCCACGGGAAAGGATAAACGCACACGAAGTTGCGCGGGTTTCTCTAGTCTATTTATAAGATATTTCCCAACTTTCAAACTAAAACCATTTTATACAAAACTTATTCAGATGCCCAAAACAATTTTCGTACAAAACAACTCCAATATTCTGTTTATTGCTAAACAATTCTATCATTCACATACTATTTCAACACCCGTTTACCCTAAAAAGTTATTTTCTTCCCTATTAAGAGGGGGAAATAAAAAAACAACATTATGTCGACAATTGGGTAGTTATGGAAACGATTTACTTTAGCACTCCGACACAGGCCAAGAAAGCGATATTCATTGCTGCTTTTCGACTTTCATTTTCTGTGTCAAAGCAACAGAACTAACAGTGTAAGTATACAATGGCGATGTTATAGTAAGTTGTGGGATAGTTTGGGGATTGGAGTAAGGGTTTCGTGGTCAAGATAAGGCTCAATGAGTTGTGTCAAAATTGGCTGTCGCTCTATTGTGCCGTTGCCAGATATAAAACGATTCTGTCCAAGTGTGGTTGGTAGGATTGTGCGTTCTATTGTGTTGGCAACCATTTGTATTTGGTTATTTGTCATCGTTAATTCTGAGGTATGGTGGACTTTAGAGAAAACGAATGTGGAAATGGAAAATACAGTTATGATGTTTTTTGTAATTTTGCAACAAGTGTGTATTTTGGCAGGCATTGTCTTAATCCTAGCTGATTATAAATCTGGATTACTCCTTAAACCTGAATACTGGAGCAGACAAACGTTTGTGTGCATGAACATCTGTGTCTTGATTTGAATGTTTAATTAAAAAATGCATTATAAGCTGTCATATTCCTGCCAGTTTAATATTAAGCCAGTTTGATAATCAATAAAAAAATATTTTGCCTAATTGGGAATAAAATCAAATGGCGCTGGTAATAAAAAAGTTTAAAAAAAGATTGCAAAGAACAAAATACCGTAACGGCTTAACCAATAGGTACTAAATCGTGTAACAAATCGTTAAGCCATGTATCAAGTTGGTCCGCATTCGAGTTTTGGGCGGAATTAGTCTCCCCTTCTAGGCTTTACAAATGGTTGCGTAGTTAGCTGAACTTTACATTGAGATAAACCTATACTCCATTAACGGTTTTATATATCTGGTTGACGTATTATACAGGGAGAAGCTCAATGAGTTCGTTGTGCGTGTCAAAGTGGAACAATTACTCAAGTTAAACAACGACAACTATAGGCAACAGTCGTTAAGTCAAATTAGTGATCGTTAGGTGACTTGAAAACACTGATACCGGCTACCCGCAGTTGTTAATAATTGCGGGAAGCACAAGAAAACAAGAAGATTATGACTACGATACTTCTAACACCTTACACTTCATGGTATTGAGAAATTCACCGTTAGACCACTATTCACCATTAAGTTATCTACATGTTTTAATATAATTTCATTAATTACCGGTTCGATTCCCGTTCGGGGCAAATTTTATGCGACGGCATTTGTTTTTATTCTCGAGTCTGGGTGTTTTCAATGTATTATAAGTACTACATTAAGATATATAAATATATATATATATTTTTTTAGAAACATGTGCTTATTTCTCCACAAACGTACATATAAAGGGTGCTTAAAACTAGTATACATTGTACTACTTAGAAATACTGTTTGTGGGAGCTGATGCTTGTACTAGGTCTAGGTTAGACCTGTGTTACAAGTCATCAGTCACATATTCGTTGTCTGGTACCCATAACACAAGCCGGCCTAGCTTTCTTTGGGACCAGGAGGCCCTGTGTGAATTGTGTACAATATATTTGCGTAATTAAAAGTCATAAAATATTATAAATGATTTAAAGAGAAAGTCGTGTCCCACTTCTCCCGAAAATTACGTACATCCTAATTGAGGTCTCCTTGCTCTGCTACATAAATACTAATAAACAAGTTTCCGCACTTTCAGTCGTATGGGTAGCGGGAATCCTGTGAAGTACAGTCGACCATAATATTTTAATGAAAAATTTTTTTTTGTGACATTCTGAATGTATTGTGATTGTATTTAATGATGACATAGTAAAATCGCTTTGGCTTTCAAGTTCTCAGTTACGAGTTGATAAATAGACCAGTTGCTACATAGGCGAGTTACAAATGCACCGATATGATACTAACTCAATACAATGTGTTCTGTCCAAGTCCAATTTATTTCTGAACAATTAATTCGAAATTCAGAAATATTATGTTCAATCGAAGTAAAGAGTTTCGAACTACTAGGTTTCGAAATTTAGACCCTAACGGAATCAATTGATTATCGAAATTCAGAGCGACACCCGACGTGGCCTTCTACAATGAAAAGTCTGGTTTTTTTTTCAAATAGATCTATTACAAGCTCTATCGAATCATCACAATTTTCTCCTACTACCAGTTCAAACGGCATATACGTACTATTAAAAACTTATTTATCATATTTTTGACCGGCCTGGTGGTCGAGTGGCTAGCATTAGTCACTTTATCCCAAGGGCGGCGGATTCGAATGCTGTGCAAGGCAAACATTTGTGTGCATGAACATGTCTGTTTTCTATGTATAATAAGTATTTATTTACAAAAAAAATAAGTATTTTTATCAGCATACTAGTACCCATACAAGCTTAGCTGCTTAATTTGGGTACACTTGTACTATTTATTATACTGTGGTTTGGGACTAGATGGCGTTGTGTGATTCGTCCAACGATATTAATTTTATTTAAATAAGCTTTGTAGCCAACTGTACACAGTGTGCCGACCCATGGTCTCCAGGTCATTAGCCAACATTAGCAGTGCTCTCCAGACTATAACACGGATAGTCGAACTCGTTCCGCTTCAACATAATGAATGCCTCTAACATTCAACTTTTGAAAATTTATTACACCGTACAGTCAGCCATTGAAACTATTGAAAGAGGTTTGTAGGAAACATGAATCAAGTTTTATAAATATTGCGTCAAGGGATTTACTACAATTTTTATTTTTCAACTAGCTGTTACCCGCGGCTCCGACCGCGTGGTCAAGGGAAAATGTCCATAATTTTTCCCATGGGAATCTCTTTATCCCGTAGGAAAAAGTAGCTATAGGTCACTCTCCCGACCTTTAAATATCCCCAATAAAAAACCATATCAATCCGTTCATTACTTTCGACGTGAAGGGAGGACAAACAAACAAACACTTTCACAATTAAATAATATTAAAGTATGGAAATATTTGAAATGAAATGAAATGAAATCGTTTATTTCAGAAATTAGACCTTCACAGGCACTTTTTCTTGTCATTTACAATTTGTAAATATGTATAAAGAAAATAAACTACGTTATATACTACCACCATTTCGGACATAAGCAAAATGGCCACCGGTAAAAGAAATGGCGAAAGAAACCCGGTTACGGCCTTTTTTGTCTATTATTTAAATTGTACTATATACTATGTTTCATAATGATGCTTACATTATTAGCATAAACATCTTTGTTCTTAGTTCTCTACCCTGGTCACCTCTTTCATTGGTAGACTGTCCATGAATTCAAACAATAACTGTTTCGGAGAAAAATATTTTACTTTTCATTATTAAATCTTTTTCTCAATTTAATAAATATTTTTTTACGATTTTTTATTTTTTATATAGCATAAAATGAAGTCGTTTCTCGCTGTCTGTCTGTCTGTCCCTATGTATGCTTAAGTAGATCTTTAAAACTATTTAACGAATTTTGATGAAGTTTTTTTTAAGTAGATAGAGCGAGTCAAGAGGAAGGTTTTTAAGTATAATATACTAGCTTTCCCCGCGGCTTCGCTCGCGTTAATTGTATGACATAGCATAAATCTCGTTTGTGCGCGACTTGTGGCGCCATCTGTTGGTCGATAGCATCCCATACAGCGCCCTCTATAGTAGAAAAAATATTTTCCCATTGGAATGACATACTTTCACGGGATAAAAAGTAGCCTATGTTGAGCTCTGTACCCGTGACTATATATATACAAATTTTCATAATGATCGGCTGATTAGTTAAGCCGTCAAGGAATAACAAACAAACAAACTCACTTTCTCATTTATAATATTAGTTAGGATTTAAAAATTCCCATGGGAAATCGAGATACACGCAACCGAAGTTGTGCGTGTTCCACTAGTTAGATTCTAAAGTTTTCAAACACATAGCTTGCAGCTTCACCTAAACGAGACGTTATTATAAAACGAAAGCTCAACTTAGCAGCTTAGGTAACTAAAACTTAACTTATATAAACTTATGATTAACTTATATACACTTTACGTCGCGTCATAAGTTGGAATCCTTCCATCTGTCAAGTTTAGATTGAAAGTAACAGCTTAGCTTGAAACCGCTTAAGCTCCCAAACCGGTATTATAAAACGTTATTTAACAAATAGTAACATTTAATGCGGGAGCATAAAATAACATGTTTAAAAACGTTATCGTAACATCCAATAAGATTCAAGATACAAATGGCGACATTGATATATGTTTTAAATGTATTATAACGTATTTATTCGTGCATTCACGCCGCAGTTACTTTTTGTGGAGCAACGTTTCCAAGTGTTAGTGGGCAACAGCAAAAAGTTATTTGAATGTAACATGATAATATTGGGTTAAGGTGCTGATAGACTTGAGCATTCGACGACCTCCGTGTCGTAATGGTTACCACGCCAGACCGCTACCCAGGAGGTCCCGGGTTCGATCCCCGGTCGGCTCATGATGAAAAACGAACTTTTTCTGATTGGCCTCGGGTCTTGGATGTTTATCCATATATGTATTTGTTATAAAATATAATATCGTTGAGCTAGTATCCCATAACACAAGTTTCAAACTTACTTTGGGGCTAGCTCAATCTGTATGAATTGTCCCTATTTATTTATTTATATACTAATATTTATTTATTTATTTATTCACTTGTAATGAACATTCTTGCGAATGTTACATCACAGAAAAATTACGAAAACATTTTAGCGAGCATTCTATCGAGCGTTCTGGCGAGCATTCTAAATTCAGATTAGTTTGCCACCATCTTCTGTTCGCTAGAATGCTCATGATGTTCGTAGAAATATTTGGCTCTATGCTCGGCGCGGCTCGTGGCTCGGCTCGTTGTTCAGTTCGACAAATATAAAAACATCGAATGCTCGATCTTCTGTTACAAGTGAATGCTCAACTCTATCAGCACCTTAAAATTCTTCAACTTTTGAGAATTTTCAATAAGTTTTTGTTATAGGATGTTGACATGGAAACGTCGCACCACAAAAAGTAACTGCGGTGTTAATGCACGGTAACATTCTTCAAAGAAAAAAAACATAACAAAACTGTTTGGAACAGTTATAAACTTAGGTGTGAAAGCACTATACAATGCCGATTTTCTGAAACTTATGAGTAAAGATATATTTTATTGGACGAATCACACAACGCCATCCATCCGTCTCAATAATATACCCATTGTCTGGTACCCATAGCTTACTTTGGCACCAGGTGGCGCCGTGCAAATTGTGTAGAATTTATTTAAGTACTACTTAGAATGCAACAATAACTAAAGCCAAGCCAATACAAATATATGTTGAGACACCAAAATACCTAGAGTTAGCTCAAAATCTCAGCTCAAAGCACGTAACCATAGCCGGTGCCATAGACCATCTACAAATAGACATAATTTCCATTTAATATTTTGTTACCTATATTATTTATTCTGAAGCAGGGCCGTGACAAGTGGGGGAGGCCTTTGCCCAGCAGTGGAAAAGAACACAGTAGTGCTAGAATTTTTATAAAATTTAATTTGTACTTTTTAAAATGAATTTGAACGTTTTAATGTTGTATGTGGAGGACAATAATGACACAAAAGCCGAGAAACGGCACTGTGCGATTCACCAGGTTCCAAGATACGGGATAAGCCCACCACATTTCCACCGCGCTATTACTCCTGTATAGCCTGGATTAAAAATGGCGACCTCAGATTGACAATAAGCGATGAAGCTTATTGGCGTCCCGGGGGAGAAACTACATCTGTCTTGGAGCTCACAACGAATTTAATCAGATAGAGGTTCCAAGACGTGAGAATGAACACTTTGTCGATGCTGAGCGGTGAATTTTTAGGGTTCTGTGTTTAACTAATAAGAAAAATATAGTTTTGCTATGTCCGTCTAAAAAAATATTTCCAGTACAGACGGACTTCCGTTGTGTACCCTTCAACGGCCAAGTCACACAACATTAACTATAATAATAAAGAAATCGCAGTAAGGAACTTTAAACTTGGCACGACTTTGTCTAGATTTCATTACTTTTTAGAGATAAACAAGCAGCTCCATCGAGACTTGGCTAGTTTTTTGTTGAATATAAAAAAAAACTAATATTAATTATAGTAACAAAGTGATAGAACAAAATCTCAAAAAAGAATTCCGTATCATTCCTATGGTGTTGGGGGTGTCGTTAGCTCTCACAAAATTGAGGGTGTGTGAAGATCATTTTATGTATCATAATAATAGTTAGTCTATGTTGGGTGTAAGACTGCACGTAGGTAGAAGGCTTTTAGATCTAGTTAACGGCCCGTAGTGCCGCATCAGTGAGAGGCGTGTAGGGTCACCACACCATCGCTTATTGGATTATGTCCCTTAAACTAATGTATGAAATGTGACAGTTAGTTTGTTTATTATTTACGCCTTGACCCTTGACTATTCAGCCGATAATTATAAAAAAATGTATACATATTGTCAGGGGACAAAGACACCCAAAGACGTTAGGGGGCCTACTTGCCCACGACCTGATTTAGGGCCGCGGTTTCGAACCCTGCAAACATTTATGTGCATGTCCATTGGTCTTGGCCTGGATGTTTTCTATGTATAATAAAAAAAAATACAAAAAAAAGAATTTTTTATTAATATTCTTTTTTTTACAAAAAAAAAGGTTTTTTTATTAATATTTTTTTTTACAAAAAAGAGATTAATATATTCATATTTTTTTTACAAAAAAAAGATTTTTACATTAATAATTTTTTTTTAAGTTT
The DNA here is from genome assembly GCA_905163395.2 of Endotricha flammealis. Classification (NCBI taxonomy): domain Eukaryota; kingdom Metazoa; phylum Arthropoda; class Insecta; order Lepidoptera; family Pyralidae; genus Endotricha; species Endotricha flammealis. The sequence continues at coordinate 16,130,122 of LR990861.1, read as the reverse complement.
GATTAGTTTCAGGCTAATGACTATAATTCGACCAAAAAAACAAAGCTACACTTGCACCCGACTGTACTAATTCAATTTAAAAAAATATAATCCGTAAAAATTATAATGCATGGTAGCCATAGTGCATAAACGAACAGCCTGCCTTGCTCTTACAGTAATGATACCGGTAAAGCAAAAACTAAATATAGACGGACATATCGTGTTTTTATTACCTAGAACTTAAATCCTAGTAATCCTAGAATTTTTTTATTGCAATATAAAGAGGGATAGTAACGAAACCCACCCAAACATCTGGCTAGGGTCGACCTTGCTTAACTTGCGTGTTCGTTTAGCGACACACAGCGACGCCATCGAGCTCCGTGCTTCGTAGGGCAGGTTAAACTCGTCGCTAACGGCTGTTGTCGATGAATGACAGTCGTGAAAGTCAAGCCGGTGGTCTTCAGGCGGCTTGAAAAAATTAAAATTTAAAAAATATAAAATTTTAACTCTTACGTCCATATACATCCTGGAAATTTTCAAATTTGTTCGTAAAAATAAACAGTTTTTCACACTTACTAGCGACCAACACACCCGATTGTATAATTTGAGAAATAAAAACAGATTGGCCCTGCCTGCATCTAAATTGAAATTGCACTCTTCAGGACCATATGTACATGCAATAAAAATATATGTCGCAGTGTAGCATACGGTCATGAGTATGGACATAGACGCTAAGCAAAGCGAGGGTGCGCCATCTAGCGGCGTATTGAGAAAACGTTGCTTTGGCGCGCTTGGGCGGAGCCGTGGCGGTTGGCGGGCTCGAATGGACATACTTCGTTGTCTAGCGCCATAGAGAGTGGTACTCGTAGTCACGGAACTTTCGCGTTTTACCTAGTGTCTATTTTGTGTTCAGTTGTGTTGAGAAACTGTACCTAATAAAACTTGTGTTGTAACAGCGATTTGAAAAAGAGACCTAGACTGAGGTTTTTCTTGCGGCATTTCTTTTCCATCAGTGGTCATTCCGAAGTGCTAGTAAATTTAATAAACATTCTTTAAGTAGAACTAAAACTGTTGTTTCTCTCATATCACGACTACCCTCGTTACGCCCTTGTGATGTTGAATTGCACATCGAATAACCGCTAGGCTATCCGACATCAGAAGTGAGATGCAAGTCGTGGTATTGAGAGTTTAACAGATCAGTCTGGTCTCACTAATGTAAAGCGTGACAAATTAACGTGACAAATTAAGAAAGTGCGTGGACGCTGGCGACGGACAGTCTACTATCGTCGACTACGAGTGGTGGAGTTTGCGGACTACGAGTAGCGGATTCTACCGACAAAGAGTATCGTATGGTGGGTACTTAACCTCAAAATGTATGGAGATTCTAATATGGTGTAATTTCAGGTGTATGACCGTGCGATATTCGACGATGTGTGACGGGTAGCTGAGGCTGAGACGCGACGCGCACCAGGCGGTAGCGGTACTGGTGGTGCAGCGGCGGCGGCGTGGTGGCGGCGTGCCCCGAGTCGCAGTGCAATTGAGGCAGAGACGTGCCACGACACGAGTAAACACGGGTGTGTGTGCCCGTGGCGGACTGGTAAAGTGTACCCTCCGATATTATAAAAAAAAAGGTCAGTGTTGATTACGTATGATGATAAGTTTAAGCTTAAAGTGTTAAGTTGAAGCTGAAACTGTGTAAGTTGAAGCTGAAACTGTGTATGAAGTTAAGCTCATTGGTCATTTAGCACTATTCATTGAAATTAATGATTTAGAGGTCAAGGTCATTAAAAGGTTAATGCTCAAAATGATTTAGAGGTCAAGGTCATTTAAAGGTTAATGCACACAGAATAAAGTATTTTTGACTTTAACTTTGACTTTGAGATTTTTGACTTTGGAGGTCAAAATCAAATGTATCACGTGGAGAGTGGGGTTCTTAAAAGGGGTTCAAAATTTTCATCCTTTTATCGCTAGGACGCACCGTTTTTGAGATAAACGTTTTTTTTTAATTATTTTCACTTAGTAACTTCAATGAACTCAAACAATGTTTTATTTTCGATTTCCGGACAATGGAGCGAGACGGGGATCAGCGGGTCAGCGGTGTGCAGACTCGAAGTGGACCAGGTTTGCTCGTGATGGTGGCGAGCTGGCGAGGCAGACGGGACCACCGGCGCAGTCGAGGTGCCCGGGATTTCTTGAGGAGTGTTTGATAATTTTAAAGTGGAGACTACTGAGCAATGACGATGAATTTTAAATTTTGAATTTTGAAAAGTTTTGTTTTCATGTAAAGTGAGAGACACTTAAAATTTAATTTTGATAGATAGTTGCTCAATGGTTTCGATTGTGGAGTATAATTTAGAGTTTAGTTCAAATTGTGCTCAGAAAGTAATGTGCCATTTGAAGTTAACGTACCAATTTATAATGTTGAGTCTGACGAGGACAGTGCCGGTGAAGGCCCTTCTAACTGTGTGTGAACACTTACTGTCATGGCTACTCATTTGATTAAACCGCACGCTTCAGTCGTAGTCGTAACTGCGAATTTTCGTACAGGGCGCGATGCGCGGCTGAGGGTGTGGCAGTCTATGTCTCATGGGAGACCATGTCATTGTGATGAGCACAGATGACCATGTCATTGTGATGACCACAGATGACCGTGTCGTTGTGATGACCACAGAATTGTGATGACCACAGATGACCATGTCATTGTGATGACCACAGATGACCATGTATATTGAGTATACCGATTCCATGTGGGAATCCTTGTCTTTATGTCTCATGGGAGACCATGTCATTGTGATGAGCACAGATGACCATGTCATTGTGATGACCACAGATGACCATGTCATTGTGATGACCACAGATGACCATGTATATTGAGTATACCGATTCCATGTGGGAATCCTTGTTTTTTTTTTTGTGGCCTGTTAGTAATGTGTGTTGATCGTGTGACTTTGATTTTAAAATTTTAATTACCTATGTTAACTTACTATGAGGCATACTTTCTTCCTTATTTTTCTGTGTATCTACTAACCTTTTAGTCAGGTTAAGCTGAGCGAGAGTTAGCTCCATTATTTAAAATTGAGTCATTTTTATTTAAAAGAGTTTTGATGAAACGAAGGCAAATCTTAATAAGGTTTCTATTGGTGAAATAGTGACAAATAAGTTTTGAGTAATGAGAAAAGTTTAGTTGATTTAATTACGAGTTACTGTATTGAAATGTAATGTAATGACCGGACGTTTTGTGTCCGATGTGTCCGATGGACTTGACATTGTATGTTCGATGGACTGAACTTATTGTGTGACTCAATGCCTATGGATAGGATTGAATTTGTGTGTTGGACCAACACTGTTGGTATGAGAAGTGATGCAATGTAATGCATTGTAGTATGTTAATTAAGTTTCTTTGAGTAAAGTTTTCTCATTACTACAACCGATCCCTCTGTTGTTAAGGCCAAGAGAACTGAGTAGATTGTATTGGCAAAATACATGAAGTCTAAGTACCAATTTTAATGACGTGAGTAATGATTATTTTACTGTAAGTGATTTAGTTTTGTTTTTTTTAATTTTGTCAAAACTGGTTTCATGACTTCAAGCTGCATATGTTGGCATGTAGTCGTAGCTCCGGTCTAACCGAAGAGTGCGCGGTGCGCATCTAACTATGCATCCTATCACTGGTTAAGTGAAATCACTGGTAAAGTGAAATCGCTGGTCAAGCGTAAAATTTTAGAATGGTCGCTGGTCAAGTGACTCCTAAATTCAATGCTGGTAAAGTAACGACGAAAAAAAATCACTGGTCAAGTGATTTGAGGTTCTAAAACCAGTTTGTTGTTTGTACATGATTGTTTGATGAAACAAGGTCACAGGGATGATCTAGTGGTTGGTCACAGGGATGATCAGCTGTAACCACGAGGATGGTTATGGCACCTTGCTTTTGACGAACTCTGTTATATTCGGTTGTTAATTGATTTTATTATCATTATTGGTACTAAGCTCTTCATGGTTAGGTACTTGATTTGCTAAGCTAAGTGTGTTTACTTAGAATAGAAGTAAATTGGACTTGATATTGAAACTTTGAATTTGAGTTAGAGAGAAAGTCCTATGTGTGGTCAGGAGTGACCGAACGTTGTGATGCTGTGTGAGTGTTGATTGTTTCAGAATCACACGCGAGGACGCGTGTCTTGCAGAATGGCCGTGTCGCAGTGTAGCATACGGTCATGAGTATGGACATAGACGCTAAGCAAAGCGAGGGTGCGCCATCTAGCGGCGTATTGAGAAAACGTTGCTTTGGCGCGCTTGGGCGGAGCCGTGGCGGTTGGCGGGCTCGAATGGACATACTTCGTTGTCTAGCGCCATAGAGAGTGGTACTCGTAGTCACGGAACTGTCGCGTTTTACCTAGTGTCTATTTTGTGTTCAGTTGTGTTGAGAAACTGTACCTAATAAAACTTGTGTTGTAACAGCGATTTGAAAAAGAGACCTAGACTGAGGTTTTTCTTGCGGCATTTCTTTTCCATCAGTGGTCATTCCGAAGTGCTAGTAAATTTAATAAACATTCTTTAAGTAGAACTAAAACTGTTGTTTCTCTCATATCACGACTACCCTCGTTACGCCCTTGTGATGTTGAATTGCACATCGAATAACCGCTAGGCTATCCGACATATATAATAAGTTACCAAGACACGTGCAAAACGAGGACAATTTTAAAAGATTTCTAAAGATGTTGAAAGATTACCTTATAGAAAATAGCTATTACAATCTGCAAGAATTTTTCAATAAGCGAGTGGTAATGTAATGTAATGTAATTTAATTTAACTTCTGACATAACTTTATTTAAAATTTTAATTTAATTTATTTTAATTTTATAATTAATTTATCGCCTAAAAACTTACATTTTATATTTTGCTGTGCCCTCGCAGGGTTCATGTCTGAACTTAATGTAAATCCTACACCATATGTACATGCTTTGTAAACACATGAGATGCAATAAATGATTGAGTTTGAGTTTGAGTTTGAAACACTGACTTCCGCCAATAAACTCGAGCAGCGTGGCAGAGTACGCTCTAATCCCTTTCGATTGAAGGGAGACCCGTATCCCTGCAGTGGGATGATCATGGGTTTATATGATCATACTTGCATATTTAATCATTGAAAATAATAATAAATAAAATAAAAGGCTTTTATATGTCAAATCCACCCCTTAATGTTTCTGGTGCAAAGCTCCCCAAAACGCTTGCTGCGTCGCCGCGCTGAATGGCGATGGCCATTCTTTGCACCAGAAACGAGGCAGATCGGGGATCGCCGATCCTTGCCGCTGTTCTGTGCCCTCTTGCATTGCCCACTTGCATATTAATTCTTTTGTGAAAGGAAGAGATTTAAAAATATCAGATCAACATAAATTATCGTAACCGAATTTTTGCTATTTCTTTTACCGGTGGTCATTTTATATTGTTTCTAAAATTATGGTAATTTATATTATAATGTATTTTGTATCACTACATAGTATAAAACAAAGTCGCTTACTCTGTCCCTATGTCCCTTTGTATGCTTAAATCTTTGAAACTACGCAACGGATATAAGGTTTTTAAGTATAATACATTCCAAAATTCCCACGGGAAAGCGGGATACACGCAAACGAAGTTGCGCGGGTTTCGCTAGTAAAATTATAAATCACTATTTAATGTTAAAGACGAAAAAGTGTCTATAGTATCTGTCTATTTGATTCTTTGATTAATATTTGAACCTGGAGCCGGTCGCTTGATAAGGTGGTGTCTTGACCATTGGGTTATCACTCTTATTGCTTTATCATTGAATACAAATTGATCAATAAACAATGCGCGAAGCATTAATAACGGCGCCGCCAGAAGTTGACTGATAAAATTGATAACAATGATTGATGATCTGCAATCAATCAACAATCGATGCCGAGACATAAATCGGTGTTATATCTGCATATTATTTTATAACTTTTGTGCATATTATTATAATACAAATCGCATTTTTAAAATTACGAAACGTATGGAAAATCGATCTTGGATTTCCAAAATTGAAAATTATTGTTACTCTGACTAGAGAAAATACCTGTAAAGAACGTTGTGAATCTTGGAAATCTATGCTAATATTAAAAATATGTCTCAAAAACTACTAGACCGATTACAAAAATTCTTTCACTTTTGGGAAGGTAGGTAGGTACATTACCCCCGGGTAGCATAGACTATATTATATTCAGAATGTTTACATTAAGTTTAGTATTAATTTTAGTAGTTGACGCGCAGTGACGCTTAAACTTAAAGATAATAAAATGTCTTTTCACTTCTCATGCTCAGAAAATGCTTATTTGCGCAGGATATAGGCTGCACAAAATCGAATTTTGTGCACAAGGGCAAAAACGTATCTACTCATAAATGTATCTATATTAAGGCAAAGGAAATGAGCCATGCAGCCAGACACAATAAAAAGTTCAGAAATAGAATTTGTTATTTTATAATATTTTCTTTAATTTATTTGCCTTATGTGTTTTTTAAGTCATAAAAGATATAAAAACTTAAATTAAAGTACGGTTGGTTATTTAATTAATTTAATAGTAGGCTGTATAGGTCTGCAGCCCAAGCCTAATTTCAATGTCGTAAGCAGTCATGGGTCGGTATGCGTTTTTGCAATACCGAAACTATTTATCGGTTCGGTTTGGAATAACGGTTTTTGAAACTATTTATTTTGATAACTATTTATTGACTAGGTATCGATAAATATATCGATTCGACTAGGTAGTGAGTTCACGTCATAGCAAATATATACCTAATAGCAATGAAAATAAAGTTTTTTACAGTTTTAGAAATATTGTTATGGTATCACATATGGTATGAAGTATGAATGAATGAATATCAATAGACAATATTAATTAGGAGTTGTCATCGCGTCAAGGAAAAAAGGATAAAGATATTACGTTTCATTCTCATTCTAATAAAATCTATGCACCCATGCAATAAATAGTTACGCTCGATAAATAGTTTTTACAAAAGTCAATACATAGTTTTCGGTATTTCCGTAATAACTAGTTTCTGTAACTATTTACGGTTTGCAACACCCAAGCCTAGTCGTAAGATTTTTAAAAAAAAGCGGCGGGAAACAGATCTTGTTTTTCGTGCGTTTATTTATTTATTTCCTCGCAATCGAAGTGAAAAGCAGAGTTTATAACTCGTCCACAAAACCCTTTTTATCCTCGACATTACTATCAGCCCTCGCCTTCGGCTCGGGCTGCTAAAAGTCTCGGATAGAAATGATTCGTTTTGTGCACTGGTTGTAAAATCTACTATTTATTTTCCACTCCCAATAAAGCGTGGTTAATTAACCTAACAACACATTACAGTGGTTCAACTGAAAACAACATTATAACAAATCAAAAGTAAAATATTTTTCTTTCCGTCCATAATAAACTTAATCTTCTTACAGTTCGAATGACGAGTTGTATCAAGCCGCCACAAGTGGTGCTTCAGGCCCCAAGTCTCTGTCAAGTAATTTTCCAATTAATTCTGCGGAACCCTTACAAACAAAATCTCTGTTCAGCAACTCTTTGAGAGGCCCTTGATAATAACTCATTCTATTAGTTATTTCAAAATTGATAACTTACAGTGAAGTGTTGTTACGATATATAATTCCGATCAAACATTATTTATTTGGTAGTGTTATAAGCATAGGAAGGAAGACGGGATAGTTACGAAAAAGCTTTCACAATTGTTTACGAAATTTTTGTTATGAAAGTGGAAATATGGGTATAACTTGCCTTAACAACGGCCTCTGAAGCACGGAGAAGTTCGAGATAACGAACTATCCGCCCATCTAAACACTAGCTAGGGTCGATGTTGCTTCACTTACGTGTTCGTTTATACTGCGAAACACGGCGACGCGGTCGAACTCCTCCCGTGGGGCAATTCACGTAACAAGAACCGATTCTAGTTCGATTCAACGATACTCGCTGTCCCGTTCAATTCCTATTTTGAATGAGTGAGACAGCGAGTGTCGTTGAATCGAACTAGAATAAGTTCTTGATACGTGAATTGCCCCACAGTGCTCCATTAGACCCATCCAAATACTATCTGTGACTATCGCCCCTTAACTTATGTTCTCAGGTCGTCATACAACGATACAATTGAGATTTTAGATTATATTAAAACGTTGTTTTAACAACTAAAATATAAAAAAATATTGTTACAAAAAATAAATTTATGATAATGACGAAACAGCTCCCCGAGTTTCAAACAAGGGAGGTCGTAAAACGTGAGAAAAATTAGTAAATTAATATTTGAAATGATCTTAATAACGTTCTTGGACACTCTCCGTCGGGAACGCTAATAAACCATGATAAGAAAGACCTACAACATTGACCAACTAGTTACATAGACGTATAAAACTTAAGTAACCCAGGGTTGCCTGTAATTCGACGCATATCTGGAATGTGGGGAGCTCAAAAGCAACAAAATGAACCACCCTAATATATGGGCGAAGTCCAGTAGTTCTCGAGTTATTTGGGTTATTAGACCTTTTTTTCCTTACTCAGAATTTCACATTTAATAAATCTACTTATTATATCCTTGTTCTTTTGCAGACATTATACACCGTGTTATATAATTTGTTTTTATGATTATACAATGACTTAAAAGTGCGTTATGTAGATACAGCATTTCCTGTTGGAACAACATACACAACTAGTTGGTCCAACAGGAAAAAATCGGGGGAAAAATTCCTGTTCGCACAACTAAGTTGTGCTTAGTTGTGCTATCCAAAATAAGTATATAGATAGAATATGTTTTATTTGCAAATCACAACAATAGGACACAATACAGTATACATAGACAACTGACTAGTGAAATTGCAACGGCGGCCTTATTTTACACGCTACTGTAGTGCATCAGGCATTGTTCGCGGAAGCGCGAGTAGATTGTTTTTACGCAACGATGCGAAAAAGATGCGCGTCCCTGGTGCGCAGGGTGCGGGGGAGTCTGGTATGTAGGTAACCAAATAAATACGGGAGCAAAAGAAACACACGACTGCGATGACAACTGGTTTATTACTGCCCTTGACAACCGCGGGCGCGTGGCGCCACTGCATCGATAGATGCATACGCATCATTTCCTCCAACATCATTTTGAGGACCTGATGATAAAATACAAACAACTTAACTAAACATGTAATATTAAAAGAAACGCCTATAATCTAAAAACCTTCCAGATCTCAGTTGTTTCGGCTGATATGCTAGATTATCATCTACACTTTCTACACTATTACTTGCAGTAGGTTCTTGAACCTGAAGCGGTTCTAAACATGGCTCCTCACTCATACCTCCACTACTAATTGGTGCAACAACAATTTCTGCACTCTCACTACTATCAGTCATCTTCCTTCCTTCTTCAATAAGAACCGAGGCATTTCTTTCACTCTGGCCCTCCTGCGCTGACGATAACACAATTTGCGTAGGCGGTTCTAGAGGCACGTAAACAGTATGTGACGAATCGCCCGTGTCAGGTTGAACTAATAATGGTTCCAATGGCGAAGAATCTGTTTTATCAGTATTAGTTGATGTTTGAGAACTACCTGATAGACTACCATCATAATCGCCCATCCCTTCAACAACAGGTTTCTTTGTATGTTTCCTTATTTGATCTATATGCCTTGTACCTACAACATCATAGTCCTTAAAATAAATATCGTACATTCTGGTGCCTTTTATTTTAACAATTTTACCTATTGACCAAACACTTCTCCGAGAAACATACCAACGAGCCCAAACTACTTCACCTATCACAAAAAGTCTTTTACATAATTTAGTATTTTCCTTTGGATCTACAGCAACACTTTCATGCACACGTGGTAAAATTAAATCTAATCTAGACCTTAAACTTCTTCCAAACATTAATTGAGCCGGCGTTTTGCCAGTTGTGCAGTGAATTGTGTTCCTGTATTCGAAAAGAAAACCCATCAACTTTTCTTGTATAGCACTTTGTGATATGCTTTCTTGGGTAAGTATACATTTAATCATTTTCTTGCACGTTTTAACAGAATTCTCGGCTTGTCCATTGCTGGAGGGATGGTATATAGGTGACGTCACATACTGTATACCGTTGTTTGAACAGAAAGTTTTAAATTGCAAAGAACAAATTTTTGCATCGTTATCTGACACAACCATGTTAGGAATGCCAAATCGACTAAAATGATATTTTAACTTATTTATCAATGCGCTGGTAGATGTATCGCGACCCATATGAATGCACTCGACCCATTTACTATACGCGTCAATAACAATTAGATACACAGCTTGACCGAGGGACATGTAGTCGATATGTATGCGGTGCCAGGGCGCAGGCGGGCGCGGCCACGCGGCGGGCGGCGCGCGCGGCGGCGCGGGCCGCAGCCTTTATTCATATATTTCATCACAGTTTGCAATATTTTGTCTTCCGCCGTTGCTTTCTGTATATCTATGAATGAAACCGATTTTACGTTTACATCGAGGAATAAGAAAAAACTACTAGTGCTGTCCTCATCGCTCTCATTGGCCGACGACGGCAATGGTGAACGTGAGAAAAAATCAGCTACAGCATTGTTTTTTGTATTTATATACTGAACCTTGTAGTTATATGCCGATAGTATTACGGCATAACGTTGCAGACGTAATGCAGCGGTAACCGATATTCCGTTTTTCTTTCCAAAAATCGATAAAAGAGGGCGATGATCCGTCTTAAGTACGAAAGGTTCTTGTCTTCCGTACAAATATTGGTGGAAACGTTTCACACCAAAAATGATCGCGGTTGCCTCCTTATGGATTTGACTGTAATTTTTCTCACTAGCTGATAAGGATCGTGAGCCAAACGCGATCGGTCTCTCGCGCCCTTGCGTATCGACGTGCGCGAGCACCGCGCCGAGCCCGGCCGGGCCCGCGTCCACCGTCAGCACGAGCGGCGCGTCAGGCGCACGCGCTCGCTGCCGAGCTCGCGCTTCACCGCCTGGAATGCCCGTTGCTGCCGCGGGCCCCACTCCCAGCGCGCTTCGTTACGTAACAACTCGTGCAAAGGTTGCAATAAACTGGACGCGTTCGGAACAAAATTACGATAATAATTTAATACACCGAGGAATCTCTTAACCTCCGTTACGTTATTTGGTTCTGATGCCTTTAGTATTGCCTCCACTTTCTTAGGACACGTATGCAACCCTGTTTTGTCTATTACGTAACCCAAATAAGTCACACTATCTTGGAAAAACGCACACTTTTCCTTTTTTAATCGAAGACCTGCATCTTGCAATCTACGTAGTACTTCTCGCAAACGACTCATGTGTATTTCTTTTGTTGGTCCAGTGCAACAGACGTCATCTAACCACACACTAACCCCGTCAATGCCGGCTAATAAGGTTTCCATGGCACGTTGAAAAATTGCTGGAGCATTTGCTAAACCGTACACTAGCCGAGTGTATTTAAATAGGCCTATAGGTGTATTTATAGTAGTTAATAATTGTGAAGATTCGGTTAAGGTAAATTGATTATACGCGTTGCTTAAATCAATCTTTGAATACTGTTTACCTCCTCCTAGTTGTAAAAATACTTCTTCGATTAGGGGCAATGGATATTTATCTATTTTTAAATCCTTATTCAAAGTACAAGAATAATCTCCAGCAATTTTAACCTGCCCATCTTGTTTTAAAACGGGGACTATTGGTGTTGCATACTCTGCAAAATTAACCGGTACTAAAATACCTAAACTAACTAGTCGGTTAATCTCGTCAATAACCTTCTTTTTTAAAGCAAAAGGAATGGTCCGAGGTTTGAAAAAATTTGGCTGTGAATTTTCTTTTAAGGTTAATTCTACTTCAAACTTATTAAACGTGCCTAAATCTGTTTTCCAAACATCTGGGTACTCATTCATAAGTCGCGATACCTCTACAGCTGGATCATGATTGCATACAATACTATTACACTTCGTAAATAAAAAATTAAACTTGTGCATAAAATCGCGCCCTAGTAATGGCGGGCCTCCATTTTTTACTACGAATAATGTAACCAGATGACTCATGCCGGAGTATGATACTGTACATTCAAAATAACCTAAAGGAGAAATCTTATGTCCATTATACATACACATTTTAATATCGCTTCTCTGTAATTTTATGTTACAAAAATGTTTCATGTAAAACGACTCAGATATCACACTTCGGCCGGAACCACTATCTAATTCAAAACTCAAGTCCAACCCGTTAATTTTTACTGATAATTTTATAGGCTCATAGTTTACATACCTCATATTATACACACTGCATTCCTCGCAGTTGTGTTCACATTCCGGTTGAGTATCGATGTTATGCACCTTATTGACACTACACACTTTTTTAAGATGACCTTTTGCGCCACAATTTTGGCACCTGTAGTTACGAAAACGGCACTTTGTGGCGTCGTGACTTTTGAGACCGCACACCGCACAGCACGAGTCCCCTGCGCGCGCTCCGCCACCCCGGGCGCTGCCCCTGCCGCTGCCACTGCCTGCGCCGCGCCGGCCGTCCATCCTGAACACCGGCTCCTCCTTGATACGCTGGCCTTCTGCAACAGCGCGGGCCTGCCGCGCACACGCCGCCTGCTGAGCTACCTCCATCGCCTTCGCGAGCGTTAACGTTGCGATATCTTGTTCACACAAACGATCACGCTCTGGGCCTGACTTGAAACCCAATACGAATCTGTCGCGTAGAAGTGTCTCCAGCTCGTTCCCGAAGTTGCAGTAAACAGCTAATCCTCGCAGCCTCGCTGCCCACTCTTCTGCAGACTCACCGTCGAATTTTGTTGCCTCGTAAAATTTTGCCCTGTCCGCAAACGTAGACCTCTTTGGTGTAAAATGTTGACTCAACACCTCCACTAAATCATCATAAGAGGCATCGTCCACCTTTTTTGGATGCAACAAATTGCAAACAAGTCGATAAGACAGTGTCGTCTGATAAGTGGGTGAGTAATACCGCGTTCTCGCTCCGTTCTAATACCGCCTTATTTATTTTAATAAACATTTTAAGTCGGCCGAGAAATATCTCCCATTCTTGGTTTTTGTAGTCGAATATTCCCAAACTGCCTATTAAAGATGCCATTTTGGAAACAAACAACAATAGATTTAATTAACACGCACTAAGTATCGTCCAGCTCGTCGCCAATTGGTATGTAGGTAACCAAATAAATACGGGAGCAAAAGAAACACACGACTGCGATGACAACTGGTTTATTACTGCCCTTGACAACCGCGGGCGCGTGGCGCCACTGCATCGATAGATGCATACGCATCAGAGTCCCAACAGTATCCTGAGCATGATCGCCAGCAGACTTGACTGCCTATATATGAGCCATTGCTGTATCATATCGGGCGGTATGGTGCAGGAATGGCCCAAAGTATAGTGTTTGTTTTTGACACTACTAACCCCTAGTTGATAAATACTAACACTATATGAGTCTTTGTTACTTAAATGAATAAATAATAATAATAATAATTGCTCAAAGCAATCTTTTCATATCTGCTCTAACCCCCTTTGATGGAAGGGAGACCTGTATTGACCCTGCAGTGGTATTATTATGGGTTCACTCACTCCCTCACTCCGATGGCTCAGCGACCCGAAGTGAGTCTTGGCCTCCGACACTAAGAGACGCCACTGGTTCCGGCATTGCGCGACCCCTCGCCATTTTCGATTTGAAGTTCGCGTAAGTCACGCTCCACCTCGTCTCTCCAGCGGTACTTAGGCGACCCAGATATACCCTTTTCACTGCTCGATCTTCACCCATTCTTTCGTGGCCGAACCAACGAGCCAACGGATTATTACGGGTTGGTATGAATTTATACATGAAGATAATATAAACTTATAGTTGGTCTTTGCAACAACGACTGGAACTTCCGCAAGTTATTAAAACTTCACATCGAGCCAACGACAAATCAAGAACCTTGACTGAAAAACAGCGCTATATTTTTTTTAGAACATTATCATGCTTCCCAATCTACTGCTATCTAAACCTAACCCTAAACAGCAGCAGTGGTGGTGCGAACCACCACCGGGTTCCACCGGAACCACCGGAACCACCAACGAACCTACCCTTGGCCACTAGAGGGCTCGGGTTCGATTGCCCCCTCGAGTCAAACATTTCATGGCATTTGTGTGTGTTCTTGAGTCTGGGTGTTTTCTATCTATTATAAGCACACGAAGAGCTCGATGGCGTCGCTGTGTGTTGCACTCTAATATGAACACGCAAGTTAAGCGACGCCGACCCTAGCCAGCGTTTGGATGGGTTTCGTTATCTCGAGCTTCTCCGTGCTTCGGAGGGCACGTTAAGCCGTCGGTCCCGGCTGTTGTCGATGGATGACAGTCGTTAAGCCAAGTCGGTGGCCTTAGGGCGGTTTGAAAATACCGGCCTCTGCCAATCCGCATTGGAGCAGCGTGGCAGAGTACGCTCTTATCACCTTCGATTGAAGGGAGACCCGTATCCCTGCAGTGGGATGATAATGGGTTGATATGATGATATGATGATAAGCACACATTTACAATGGTAGTTGATGACAATGATAGTTTGTCCGGCCCAGCCCAGGCCATTGACCCCCTGAGTCTGAGTCGGAACATTATGTATTTACTATAATTATTGTTATTATTTTTTTTTTATTCCTTCCTTTATTGACTTAAGTATATTTTTATTTATTTATTGTATTCATTCGAGTACCCAATTGTATTTACTGCGCCACCTACCTATTTAATTTGTCAGTATTATTTCTTTTTCAGAGGTTGCCTGGAAGAAATTGCTTAGAAATAAGGTCGCCTACTTTTACGGACTTTAACTTTTAACATTGTCTGTAATTATTGTAATTTTGTTTGGTGGATTTTGTATTGTATTTGTATTTACAATAATATATCTATTCGTTGCCTGGGATCTGGTACCACACAAGCAGGTTAAGCCTATCTTACTTTAGGATCAGTATACAAAACGTAAATCCGATACTTCGGCCGAAGTATCGGAAGAATTTTAACCATGAATTACAAGGTATTTTGGTGGTGATAATTCAACGAAGTTCTAAAATAACAATAAAGTACAAGGTATTTCGTGGATACAATTCAAGGAATTACTAAAATAAACATGAAATGCCTGGTAATTCATGGTTAAAATTCTTCCGAAACTTCGGCCGAAGTATCGGATTAACGTTTCATAATAGCCCTCGCTTCGCCCGCGTTCGTAGCCCGCGTTTCATAGTAGTAGGTTCACTGTGTGAATCGTGTAGAATGTATAAAAAATATCTAATGCGGACTGTACAGTCAGGTGCACGTCGAGCTTATACACTTGCAGTACAATTCTGGCTCTTATGACATATAATTTAAGAACGGTACAAAGTCCAATATGTAAAGGTCGACCTGCTCTTGACTGTACACTCCCGCCGAGTTAAATGAAAATTAAAAAAGAGTGTGGACGTGGTCTTCGTAATTCATCCTCACTTTTTCTTTCTATTCTAATTTCATGTCTATTCGACAGGCCCGGTGGTCGAGTGGCTAGCAATGGTCACTTTATCTCAAGGGCCGCGGGTTCGAATCCTGCCCAAGGCAAACATTTGTGTGCATGAACATGTCTGTTTGCCTTGGTCTGGGTGTTTTCTATGTATAATAAGTATTTATTTACAAAAAAAAAGTATTTAAGTATATTTAGCAGCAATCTAGTACCCATAGTACAAGCTTAGTTTGGGACTAGATAACGTTGTGTAATTCGTCCAAGAATATTTATATTTATTCATGACGACTCCCGTGGCGTTATGTTTACCAGGCCACCCAGAAAGGTCAAAAATAAAATGAAAATAGTTTTCTTTCTACTTTCTACTTACTTACAGAATACATATAATTATACTGAAAGTTTGTTATTAGTTAGGCTGTTGACATCACCGCATGTCCGAAGTTGGAATACTAACTTAGTTACTGATTGTGTTATCAATTTGATTGAAGAGCCGCAATACATTAGTGTGCATCAATCAAGTCGGCTAATTATGTGATGATATGGGAGATTAAATACTAAATATAATGTATGTACTAGCGAAAGCCGCCCGACTTCGTATGCGTGTATCCCGCTTTCCCATGGGAATTTCGAAAAATCCTTCCTTTCAAGCCGCCTGTAGGCCACCGACTTGGCATAAAGACTGTCATCCATCGACAACAACTGGGACCTTGAACTGGTGAAGCAAACAAAAAGTAGTCGTCACTCTCTTTGGCCACCAACCACCACAGCCCAGGCTTAAAAGCCGCAAAAGTTTCATGGCGACTACCAAACCTTTGCTCAACAATGAAATGAAATGAAATCGTTTATTTCAGAAATTAGACCTTCAAGCCGGCACTTTTTCTTGTCATTTACAACTTGTATATTTATGTTATAAACTACCACCATTTCGGACACAAGCAAAATGGCCACCGGTAAAAGAAACGGCGAAAGAAACCCGGTTACGGCCTTTTTTGTCAACAACGATGATGCTTCAAAGGCTAAACGTGGCGTGAAAGACATCCTCCAAGACATCCCCCAACACTGCTCGGAACCATCTGAGCACCTCCTCCCAGGCCACAGTCTCCCTTGGACTGTATGAAAGTCCCTCAACCGCTTACGGTCGCAAGTGGGCCGCAGGAGGTACAGTCGGCTGCAATTAAATGTAGACACGTATAGTTTTTAAGTCGTTGTGGTAAGGCCTAAATTAGAATGCACATGGATACATATAATTGCACGTGACTGTACAACCTTAGAAAATGGGGCTTCATAGGAGAATCATCCAACATTGCCTGTGACTTGTGCAACACTGGTGCTCCGCAGACAATGAGTCATCTCCATCTTCAATGTTGGCCGGGTTGTCCTACTCACTCTGCCTTAACAGACTTGTGGAAGGCCACGGATAATGCCATCTTACTGGCTGAACATCTTGCCATTAGGGTGTAGGAATCTCATTTTATTTGAGTCACTGACACGAAAAGAAGAAGAACTTGGACCGACGGTTTAACGTGCCCTCCGAAACACGGAAAGGTTCGAAATAACGAAAACCATCTAATCACTGACTCAAGTCACATTGCTTAACTTGCGTGTTTGTTTTATAGTGCGATCGAGGTCCTCGCGCCCTTTTCTTTTTCTATTTAATATTATTCTTAAGTTTTAAGCCACTGAACATAAAAATTAAATTAGTATATTTAAAAAAAAAACGATTTCTTAAAATTAACAATATCTAAGTTTTTTATTGTCAGATTGTCTGAGATTATTGTTCTTGTGCCTACCCCCGCGACGAATACAGATATAAGTATGTATACAACAACAAAATTCAGTGACAGATGAAAACCAACGTAAAATTTTTATCACGAAGTTAGTACCGCGCTAGGCGTGGTTAAGATACGTAAAGTGGTACATACCAACCCATATTACAGACCAAATGTTTGGCAAACATCCACAAATATATCTATCTCTTTTATATTGGATACAGTAGAAAGGAACAAAAGATTGGCCGACTCTGGAACTAGGTGTGAGGCGTCGTTAGCAACCGTGAGCAACTTGGACTATAGAAAGAAAAGGATGTGACAAATAAAATATTTCGATTTTTAAGTCACTTTTTTGTTGCTCGTACGATCTTACATAATTATCATCATATCAACCCATAATCATCCCACTGCTGGGATGCAGGTCTCTCTTCAATCGAAGGTGATTAGACCTTACTCTGCCATGTTGCTCCAATGCGGATTAGCAGAGGCCTTGTTTTCATGTAGCCCGAAGGCCACCGACTTAACTCACGACTATCATCTATCGACAACAGCTGTGACCGACCTCCGAAGCATGGAGAAGCTCAAGATAACAAAACCCATCCAAACGCTGGCTAGGGTCGACGTCACTCGCGTGTTCATATTAAATTGCGACACACAGCGACGCCATCGAACTCCTCACGATTTTGCATGTATCAAAATAATTAGTTTGACTGACGACTTTATATTATACTATACACTATACTATACATATAAAATGCGTTGTCCTGAATGACTGACTTTCGGATCAACGCACAGCCAAAATCGCTGATCATAGAGACTAGAGTGATTAGTACAAATTCTCAAATCTAAACAAAAATAATAAAAAAAACACCTAAAATCTTCCATCACACCTTTCACCACTTTGTAAGGTGGTTTCCGTGATAAATATTATTCTCAATCCTTTCTCGAGTCTTCGACTATCTCCATAACAAACATGACAACATGCTTGTTTCTACCGTATGATATAAAAATAACTTTTTGAACCATTTGTATTCTTTCTTCGTACCTCCGCAATAAGTACCGTAGAAGTGAGTGGCCTGTGCTCGCATTTTACGGCCCGCGAGCGTATTACGCACTTATTCCAACCTCCCTAGAATGTATATAGGGGCTAATAGGGCTAAGTTGTTGGGCGGGCTTACCGAGGAATGTTTTTATTAAGTGATATTTACTGGTTTTTGTTTTCTATCAGTGCCTTATTTATGATAGAAGAGCAATTAGTTCGTCAGGTGACAGGCGAGGAATACAATCACAGGTTCTACCGGGGAGGATGGACAGTGGTGATTTTTTTACCACTAAGGTGATAGTGTGCCTGATGGGAAGTAGTCACCGCAGACTATGGTCGTTTGTAATACCAAGAGCATTACTAACTGGTACTCCTCTCTAACCCTGTAAGATCTTTTCCCAAAAAAAACGCTGCACTGTAAATACCAGTAAAACCGGTACAGTTCATTTCACAACCAAGATTTGGGGAAGGAAATCTCTCTGGAAATTTTTATAAGTTGTTGGTAGAGGTGGATCTTGCATTCTTGCTCAGTCATGCCATGAGGTCGTGAATGTTATCGATGTTGTCAAAAAATCGATCCATGACGTCATCGAATGCTCAGCCATAAAATTAGCACCGCATAAAATGATTATTATATGTATTTATAGACCTCCCCGTTCAAAAATGGAACTAGTTAACTTATTCTTTAGCAGACTTGACGAGATACTAAGTTCTCTGTCAACCGGTAACTATAAATTGATAATCTGTGGCGACTTCAATATTGATATTTTGAAGAATACCAGAAATACAAGAGAATTCTACTCTATAACATCAAAATATAATGTAAAATGCCAATTCAAGAAACCCACTAGAATCATAAGTAATACTTGTATAGATAATATTGTACACAACGTGCGAGGAGTAAAAGGAGAGATATTGGATTTGGCTATGTCTGATCACACGGCTCAAATAATTAAGGTGCCAGTTAAAAGAACGTGTAGATTAAAATACTGGTATACCTATCGGCGTGATCTATCCATTGTAAATATGGAAAAATTTTGTCATTGCATTACTAGCATATGTTTTAATGAAGTATATGAATCTACTGAACCAAATCTTGCATTTAACATTTTTCATGACTACTTTACTCTCTTTTACAAACTCTGCTTTCCAAAAGTAAGAGTGAAAATATCCTGTATGAATAAACCTAAATGGATCTCAAAAGGTATTAAACTATGCAGTAAAAAAAGACGCTCCTTATTGTGGAAATATCGGCAATCTCCAACAATGACAAACAAAACAGCATTTGTAAACTACACAAAGCGATACAAAAAGATCATTAATCTGACCCAAAAGGCACAAAATGATTATTGTATAAGTCAATCAAGTAATAAATCCCAGGCAATGTGGAAAATAATCAACAAATATAATAACAATGTACCAAAAGAAAATATTACCAGCATTGTAAATAATGGCAGAGAAATTACTACTCCTGAAGAAATTGCAAATGCCTTTAATGACTATTTTATAAATCCCATTGCAAATAACCGCACTGCCAGGTCTAGTCACCTTTTTTGTCATAGTCAGTCTAACTCTATGTTTCTCTCACCAACAACGCCATTTGAGATAATACATATAATAAAGTCTCTAAAAAATTCTAAAAGTGTGGGATTTGATGAGATTTCCACAAAGGTTATAAAAGCTGTGGCCAACAAAATAGCACCAATCTTATGCCACATTATAAACCACTGTATTGAACAGGGCGAATTTCCTGACAGACTAAAATTAACCATTACAGTGCCAATATATAAGAAAGACGACAAAAAACTATTAAAAAATTACCGCCCTATTGCACTGATCTCTATATTTTCGAAAATTATTGAAAATGTAATTTATACAAAATTAAATAAGTACTTCGAAATTAACAAATTATTTACAGAAAATCAGTATGGTTTCCGTAAGAACAAGTCCATAAATACAGCAATATATAATTTCCTAGAAAAGGTTATTACGAATGTAGAAATGCGTAAACCAACAATTGCCTTGTTTATGGATATGACCAAGGCGTTTGACAATGTCAACCATACAACCCTTCTTGGAAAACTAGAGAGATATGGTGTGAGAGGCAATGTTCTCAGATTGATACAATCATACTTATGTAATCGAACGCAAATTACGCACATATACAGGACTGACCCTAAAACCGGAATTAATGCTAGGTACGCGTCGAAAAAAAAGGCAGTACTCTGTGGCGTACCTCAAGGTAGTGTGTTAGGTCCACTCCTATTTATAATCTATATAAATGACCTTCCTAGCGTCACTCAACACTATATGACTATTTTTGCTGATGACAGCACTATTTTATTTAATTATAAAGATTTTACTAATATAGAAAATGACATTAATGATACTCTAATATCTCTAATCAATTGGCTGAATTTAAATGACTTGACAATTAATTTAACAAAAACGTATTTTATGAAATTTAAACAAAGAAGTAACTACCCTTCACAACTTAATATTAATTATTTGGGTAATCCAATACAAGAAGTAGACTTAACAAAATTTCTCGGTTTAACCATAGATCACAAGCTGGCTTGGAAACCCCACATACTGAATTTAGTGAAAAGACTACACCAATTCTCCTATGCTCTGTGTAAATTAAGAAAAGTGACCAACATAAGCGGCCTCTTAACGGCCTACCATGGTTATGTGGCAGCCAATTTGCGATATGGCATAATGTTTTGGGGCAACACTACCGAGAAACTGAGCGTATTTATAGCCCAGAAAAGATGTTTGAGGTCAATATTTGGATTGAAACAGGACGAGTCATGCATACCCTACTTCCGCAAATATAAAATTCTGACGCTGCCGTCCATCTACATAAGCGAAATCGCAAATTATGTTCGAAAAAATCCACAATATTTTAATTTGAACCCCGTTGGTAGCCGCCGTGAAGGGACTCTTAAAACAGTACATTTACGCAAAACTCTGCTTAGTAGGATGAGCGTTGACTATATGGCACCAATTATTTATAATAAAATCCCTTCACACATTAGATCCATTAATAATAACAATATATTCAAATGTAGGCTCAATAGTTATCTTACTGAAAAGGCGTTTTATGATATTAGGGATTTCTTAAATCAAATTTTATCTTAAATTCTAATTATTCTCAAAGTTACTATACGATTCAATTATATTATATTTTTGTCAATTAAATTATTATTATTATTTTTTTTTTTTTTAAAAATAAATTATATTTCATATGCCAACAGGCGAAACATGGCTGTACCTACTAACACTAATTTATAAGATCATAATGTTACTAACCCATGTTTTATGAACTAAATAAATAAAATTTTTATTTACTGTAATTGAATGGACAAAATGCTTGTGAAGGCCTGATGTTGCTTCATGATGTCCTGCCGCATGGGCATAGCCAGGCACAGGTCCCCTTATCCTATAGCCTAGAAAGAAGTCAGAGTCAGAAAGAAGGACCTAGCCCTAGAAATACCCTAGAAATTTAGACGAAATGCACCAATATAACTAACTCAATTAAATTTGAGATTGCTTTGCCACCCAATTTTTCAATATTTCACGTTAAATTCTCTTTCTTGAATAAATCTTTGGAGAATATTATAAGATATGCGTTTTTTGGTGTCAATACAAAAGCTCGTATAAATCTCTTAGATTAGGGTCAGTATGACCCGTGGTCTGCTGGAAATTACGGTGACCATGATGCAAGGTTCTAATAGTAAAACTATTTAATTTATTATATCTAATAAAACATTAGTGCCCTGAGATACAGGCCTCGGCTTAGTTCAGGCTCCAGTCTCTCCCTGTCTAATAACTGTTTTATATGTCTTGTTAAATTACCACCTAAGCCTATGATTGTGGAGAGAAAATAAACGTTTTTATTATTATTTTATTATTATTAGTTAGTCTATTGAAATTTAAAAAAAAATGTAATAATTTTCTGATGATAAAATACAATGTAATGGTGAGTTGCACAAAATAATTATAATGTTAATGTTACGTTTAATCACGGCTGTCACTGTGAAAGTCATTAAAAATGAGATATCGTAAGACTCAATGTGGACTAGCTGTTAATAACATAGTTTTTTATTGTCTCATTTTTTTCGAATCTGACCAGGGACTTAGCAGAATGAAGTTGTTTTCTGCAATCCATTAAGAGCTCTTTCTCATTTGTATTGTACCTCCACGACAGCTGGACGAAACAGACAAATTAAATTAAACCAAGCCCGTAGATAACAACCGTACAAAGTCTAAATAAAACGAAAAAATATTTATTTGCATTAGCTCCATTGCAGTTTAACACCAATACGATAGGAAAGTACAAATAAAAATTAAATTATGTATTCTTTTTTACATAAATTAAACTAATAATAACATATTTTTTTTAAAACAGTGCTCTATGTGTGGCGGTGATAATTTAACATGACCGTGTGGACTGTGATGACCCGCATGCTCGTTTGCCAACCTGTGACATAAAAAAACTAAAACTGCTAATATTATAAATGAGAAAGTGAGTTTATTTGGTTGCTATTCCTTCATGGCTTGACTAATCAGCCGATCATTATGAAAATTTGTATAAATATTGTCAGTAGTTTGTAGGTATAAATATTTTTTCCGCTATAGAGGGCACTATATGGGATGCTATCGGCCAACAGATGGCGCTACAAGTCGTGCTTTGGGTGGCTATGGGTTGTTCTGTTGTCAAACGATATCTATGCCATAAAATCAACGCGAGCGAAGCCGCGGGGAAAAGCTAGTTAAAAATAAAATAAAAAAGAAGAAGTAGTCTAGAAACTTCAGCTATAAATGAGCTGAAAAAGTCCACATTTCCCTTAAATATTGGCCAGTCCACTAGGGCAAATGGGCGACCGCGCACGATATCCCGACCGTTCTTACCGCACAATCGCACGTCGGCGCGACAATAAAATTGTTATTGTGTGCCTTTATTCTGCTCTTATATTTTTACGCTGGACGCATTAGCAAATAAGAAATATTATTTATTGACTAAAATACATTCGGCTCTTTTCGTGACTTGTTCTCTTTTACGATTTTGTACAACACTTTCTGATATAACGTAAGACTTAAACGTAAAACCGTTAAGATTAGTCAAAGTCAAATCATTCACTCAGCTTTTTATTTACGAATTATTATTTCATACATCCGTAAAATAGCAGGTCCATTGTGTGGACTCGCATCACAAAAAACAAGAAGGAATGGAAATCTTTAGAGGGGGCCTATGTCGGAAGACACCGTTTGCCGATTTATGTAAAATATTTTGTTTTAAGTTATAATATTGTAGTTTTAATTTAAGGCATACATTACCTGTATTGTAACAAACAGCAATAAAGGCTATTATTTATTTATTTCATTCTTAAAACCAATCATATTATTATTAAATTAATTTATGTAATGTGTGCCTTATAGTTTATACAAATAATGAATCATCTATCTATCGAAACTACGACTATTTCGGAAACAAGCAAAATGAGCACAGATATAAGAAATGGCGTACGCATAGTTTAGCATAGGCTACTCTATAGAGAGTATAAATGAAGCCACATAAATGCAATTCCATATAAACTGTCGTAAAATGTATGGAGCGTGACGGCATTTGTTGCCAAAGGTTGCAGGAGTTGAAGAAATATCGCAGTTTAAATAGATTTCTGTGGTCACCGTTGACACTCCTGGCTGTAGGTATAATAGTGAGAATGTGGGTTAGATTCTGTCTCTCACGTTACTAAGAAAGGTCTTTTCAATCCACCCGTACCCATCTAATATATTCTAGACGAGCTGTTACCCGCGACTTCGTCCGCGTGAAATGTTCAAATAAGGATAACTCCTTTTCCTGTCATGCGATTTAAATGAAACAAAGCCTATATTCTGCTCCAAGCCGAGTTCTATCTTTCTGTGAAAACAGGATTAAAATCAGCGAGATGTGCGCGTTCAAACGGACAGACAGACGGACAATAAATAAATAAATAAAATCGGTTTTATTACCTTTCTCTAACTGTTCCCTCTCCATTTTTGCCAAATATGTTCAAAGTACAGACATATCGGGTTCTACTGTTTTATTATATGTATAGACTTTTAAAAATAAAAATTATGTTACTAGCGAAATCCGGGCAATCAAAATATGCACACATCCCCTAGCGGTCAGTTCAAGAACTACATTTCGAGCCAGAGTTTTGTTACCAACTCATACTAAGGGCACAGTCCCGTAAAAATCCAAGTTAGAATTTTCGAGTACACTTATATAATTCTAAAGTTACGATATAAAAACATTCGAAACTCAAAACTTAAATTGTCGAAATGAATAGAATTGATTGAGTTAACTAATATTGTTCACGTGATTCTATTTGAACTAAAGTTACACAATGGAGCGTCATTTTAAAGTTTTCAGTTTTCACATAGCCAAATATTATTATCGCAATCAAAGAAAAATTGTGATTTTGATTTTAAAACTTTTAGTGCTATTAATTTAATATTTAACTATAAAACTAGAATTTCTTTTTATCATCATTTTCATAGCAAACCATGATCATCACACTGCATGGATACGGGTCTCCTTTAAGTAAGTGGCTGATAGACTTGAGCATTCACTTGTAATGAGCATTCTTGCGAATGTTACATCACAGAAAAATTACGAAAACATTTTAGCGAGCATTCTATCGAGCGTTCTGGCGAACATTCTAGATTTAGATTAGTTTGCCACCATTTTCTGTTCGCTAGAATGCTCATGATATTCGTAGCAATATTTGGCTCTATGCTCGGCTCGGCTCGTGGCTCGTCTCGTTGTTTAGTTCGACAAAAATAAAAAAGGCGAATGCTCGATGTTCTGTTACAAGTGAATGCTCAAGTCTATCAGCACCTTTACCTGACACGTGAATTCTTCTTCAATGCGAATTGGAAGAGGTTTTGTGCTACTTGGCTTAACTATCCGTAACGTGCCCTCCGAAGCATTCAAATCGGTGCACAAAGGTACAGGCATACAGACATTATATAGACAAATAGACAAAAAATAAAAATATAAAATATTTTGGGTTGTATTAAGTTCATAAAGACATGTCATTTCATAAGAAGATATAATAGTGTAGAAATGAGAATCGGTTTAGCTTTAAAAAAAAACTTTAATGGCCGAAATACCTACTATTTTACAGAAGCAAACTAATTTAGAAAACAGTAACAATAAACCGAGGTTAGAGTAGAAAAAAGAGCAAACATCAAAAGATCTGGACAATGTAATGGCGTATACAATACAACAGTCAAGTAAAAGTAAGAAGTCAAAGTGGCGAAGAAGTAAAAGTGGCGTGTTTTTTTTTTTATTATTATTATTAATGATACGATCAGCTTGGGGTGTACTGACACCCTCTACTGAGACACCGGACAAATTGACGTGATCTCATCGGTGCCACGTGTTATAAAGGCTCTGTGTTGCCATCACTGACTCGTTCCGACGTCACGTTCATAACAATAGTGTTTCTTATATAATTTTTTATTTATTTATGAAAACATTGTCACAAAATAATGTTGAAGTTCCTGATTTATTTACGTAAGTCAGTGTCTATGACTTTCATACAGAAAACGGGTAGTTATAATATAATGTATTGTTTTTCCGTCTGTGACTCGCTTTAAGTTTCACTAAATATCTCGTTAAAATAGTTTAGGGACGTTCGATTGAGGGTTACGACAATACAGTTAGCAATTAAATTCACTAATTAATGTGTCGACGCGTTAATTCCCAAGCGACACAGATACTATACCGTCCCAGCATCCGGCAGTCGGGACAAAGTGTCCCAGCGTTCAGAGAGCACCCCTTTGTATGCTCTTAAACATTTTGACTAACAAAAGACGTCATGCTTGTATAAAATCAGCTCTAAATGTTTAAAATACGTTGAAAGTTTTGTAAAATTTTAAATGTTCTTGGGTTTGTTGAATACAATAATTATTTCTTGACATAATGATAATGTTTTAAAAATGCTTAATATTTTTGATAACTAGTAGTTATATAAATAATAATAATATGAAGTAAAATTGTACTACGTGCAATAAAAATTCATAAAAAATAATGTATCGTTTTTAAAACGTTTCGCAACTCAGTATACATAATCATTTTTAAACGATTTTATGCAACAGATAATAAAAACGGCGAATTGCATAACTGTCAGCAGTCGCGCGAAACATACGGTAATTGTTTGTTGTTGACGAAATGCGTTAATTTCCAAACAAACGTGGAGATAGCATTCAGTCGTGGGGACAGATACGGGACAAAGTGTCCCGGTGCCCAGTGTGAACAGGCCTTTGTGTTCGCTTACACATTTTTGCCTGACAAAAGCTGTTTGTATTCACGTTTCACTACTAAACAGTTCAAGTTGAAAAAAACATTGTAGTGAAAATTCTGTGAGATAAAACTATTCAACTCTTGATTACGTGAGGTTTTATTTGCACAAACTATACCATTGCTGGACATAATTCTCTTTTCCAAGAGTTTCTTATATTCATAGATATAAGTTTTAACTTATTGTTGTTTATAGAAGCTCGATGGTGACACGCTGTGTGAAAATTCGACCCTAGCCAGTATTTGGATGGGTTTCGTTATGTCGATCTTCTCCGTACTTCGGAAGACCGTGTTCGGGAATGTAGCAGTGTTGTTTATTTTTGATATCTAATTACTATTTAAACTATGATTTTGGATAAATCACTTTATTTCGAGTTCGTACACATATTGTTAATTGTTACATTTTCTAGAGCGTGGCCGGAAGAGACAAAAAAAATATTTTTTGAACGAATTGAACTGACATTAACTTTAAACTGACATTGACAATTCGTCGTCTTCTTCTTTTTGTTTTGGAAACGTTTTACAAACTGAATTTACTTTAGACTTAAACACGTTAAGCTGTCCGACTATTGTCGATTACAATCAAGTCAGTGACCGTTTCATAGCTAAAACACTGACAAACACACACAACAACCTACAACTCTCAGCTAGCACTAATTGTGGAAGGTACACGAAAAGAAAAGAAGATAATAATATAGATATTCATTTTGTTTGTAGATGTGTTTTGCTGACGTTACGATATAAAGGGCGTATTCACATCAAAAATCATGTAATTTAACAGGGAACAATCCCCTTTATTCTTGTGCCTACTTCACTCGTGTCCTAATTGTTTGTTATGACGAAACGCCTTAATTTCCCGACAACACTCACAGATAGCATTCACTGACGGGACAGATAGCGGGACGAAGTGTCCCGGCCGTAGACCTAAGTATACTCCACGACATGGCAGAATAAAAGAGAGCTAAGAGTGTTGGCGCAAACGGCCACTGACCACAACCAATAGTTGCCAGCGACTAGCGAATTAAACATTTAGTTCAAACTCGACGCACAAGTGTGGCAGGTGGCAGTCACTCGCTACAGCAGTGTCCGCGTTTCGCCACTTGTGGCTTGCGGTATGGACAGGATTCATCCTCAGACGCTGGAGACAAACTGTTTCTCTCTACACTATACGCACGCGTGTTTCCAAAGAGGTTTCGCTCAAGTTGTGGAATGAATTCCACTTACAGGTTTTCCCTGGTGTCTACAGCGGCATGGAGTTGTTCAGTAAGGGCGTATTGCAAACCAGCATTTCGGAATGACCATTGAGAAGAAGATACGTCGAAAAAAACTCTGTCTGTGAGCTAACAAACATTCTTCAGTCTATGGTGTAGCGTCGTGAAGCTTTTGTGCAGACATTTTCTAACTAGATGTAATCAAGAGGACGTGATGCTGGTATATACAGTCGTATTTACGTTTTCTAAATAAACGTAAAGTACTTTATGTATATGTAAACGTGTATTTACTCTTCATGATTCGATTCATTTGTATAAGCAAATATTTGTATAAGAAATAAAAGACGCTCTCACTTTATATTTCGACATTGTTTCAAAACAAAAGGAGTTTATACTCTTAATACGTTCGTTATTTGTATAAAGGTTTTTTGATACTTAAGTTAGAATATTGTAGAGGATTTTAATATTAAGGTATTTTGATCTCTAATAATGTCGTCATAAACTTTGTAATGATAAGGGGTCGAAAATGACCTGAAACGCCTGCTGTAAAGGATGGTACGGCCCCCCGACTACATAGTACGGTGGCCTCGAAGATAGTAGGACCATTTTAGAAAAAAATCGCTTGCACATCTTGTAAGCGAATCTTTTGTCTGCTCCGTCCTTTTCTTTGTTACCAAACAGGGTTTTTGTTTATTAGAGCCACATGCGCCCACTAGGATGTTGGATGTTGCAACCAAAAATCATCCTAAAGATGGTCCTGCTATCCTCGAGGCGATTGTACAATATGAATACTATTGACGAATAAAAATTCGAGTAAATCCCTTAACGCAATGTTTAGAAAACTGAATCATAACGGCCCTGCTCAGCTCTTTAATTGGCCGACTGTACAAATATTATAAACTCATATCAACCCTGCAAATCTCGACAGAGTTTATAACCCGTGCATTATAATAATGCATTCAGGATGTTGTCGACGCTTCCTTATTGGGGGAAGTTCGGGAAGTTTGTTGTGCGTTACGTAGCGGAGGTACGCAATATCGGTTGCCACGCGATAATACGTAAGAATAGCGTCTATATTAGATCGAGTTCAGGGATGTGGATTTTGCAGATCAAGCGTCTGGAGTCCGTGGAATTTTCCTTTTGTTACTGTGAAGCGTGGTTGTTTATTTGCGCTTCCTTTTCACTCTTTCACGTGGAAAGTAACTAACAGATTGATTGAATTTTTTATTACTTTTTACTTAAAATCTAGAAAAATGTTGTTTGCTAAATTAATTAATTACATTTATAAAAAGACTGCTCGTAAGATGAAATTATTTTCCACTGGAATTCAAATTATATTATCATTAAAAAAATGTTATTATATAAAAAGTAACCATGTTATTTTCAAAATTACATCTGTGTTACATAAAGTAAATTTTATCAGAGGTCACTTGTAGTATAGAATTTTTCCACATTTTCCCCTTGCCTAAGGGTTCAATCGCTGGGACATATATTATCTCCTTTTGTTTTATAAGAAGGGATCATACCACTGGGACAACCGATGTTGTAACCTACAATATTTTTCGTTTGTTATTTTCATATTATCTGTCCATATTAGATGTCTGTTGTATACAAAAAAACTAAGCTAATTTAAAGCTAACGGCACAGCCACGACTTCCGAGTATTTAGCTTGATCGTAATAGATAGATAGAATACTCTTTATTTGCATTACACACAGGAAAAAGTACAAAAACAATCTTATAAACTAGTGTAAATGCAACAAGGCGGCCTTATTGCTAAAAAGCAATCTTTTCAAGGCAACCTTAAGGAATTAATATGTGACAACAACGTAATATGTGACATTTAAAAAAATTCTGTTTTTTCTAATTGATAATTTTAAATATTGAAATCCTATTCATAGTCTATGCAAGTAATAGCTATGTTAATTTTTGTTATTTTATTATAATTGTGAAAATGTACATAAATGGTGCAAATCTTGTTTAACAATTTTTTTTTTAATATTGCGAGTAATTTGTTCGCTTTCGATCACATCGATGTAAACAAACCGACCAAATAGAGAAGAACTATATAGAATATGTTGTTGAATTAATAAGCGTTACGATCATGTTACTTATCAAACAGTTTGAAGTGAGTCATCCGGCCAATTTGGATAGGTATGTAATTTTGATCGTTATTTAAATTCACAACATGAAACTTTTTTCAATTTGATACAGCTTATAAACGTTTACACGTTCGAATGTTTCCAAAAATCCACACGAAGCAACTTCTAGCGTCTGTCTACGGACATTTAAGAATATTCCAGTAAGAATTTTATTCACAAAAACATTTTTCTTTCTTTTTAAATAATGCTGAACGCCGAGCTTTGGTTGGCCGTCAATACCCGAGACGGCAGAGATAAGTGATGTACCAGGGCTTAATGATTCCATTCGATTAATAAAATATCGATATAATTTATTCGAGATATCGAGAAATTTAACTTTACAAAGTATAAAAAGATGTTTCCGTTGTCTTTTCGCTTAGATTTTTTAAACTACTCAACAGTTTTTATTGCAGTTTTTAGCAACAGATAGAGTGATTAAAGAGGTAGGTTTATTATGTGTAATCAAGTAATACATACAAAGATTTCCCGAAATTCCAACGGGAAAGCGAAATACACGCGAACAAAGTAGCGCGGGCTTCGCTAAATAAATATAATAAAATAGCCAAAAAGCAAACCAAAATGCGAATCAAACATGCTTCAATGCTATCTTTGGTAAAATATTACTACATACAAATATGTATGTATATTTATATGTGAGTTTAAGACGTGAACATTTGGACTTCCTTCTTTTAGATGACTATAAAGAATGCCATAAAAGAACATTTGATCATAATTTAAATTTAAAAGCACGGCATATAATTATACAATATTTAATAAAAGTGTTAAGGATGGTAGAAATTTGGAAGAAAATACTAATGTTAATGGAAGAAATTGTAATTACATTACAATAGATTTACAAGTGAGAGGAAAAAGGGTGAAAGAGTGAGAAGTACAAGATGATGTGTATATATAGCATAGAGGATTAAAAAGCATTGTAATAATATAAAGATGTATAAAAGAGTTTTGCCCGTTTTTACCAACGTTTCCTAGCATTAGAAATAACCTAATTTGACAAAGTATAACATTTGTATGACATAAGATTATTCTTGCCGCTAGCAAACGTTGGTGAAAACGACTTGCCACAAGAAGTGTTCGTATTAATTTTACTAGATAAAGGTGTCATTAAGTTGTTCAGTTATTGTTTTATCAACTCGACCCGGCTTCGAATTATTTTTCTCTTATTGTTCTGTCAAAAAAAGGTTTTCACTCGTATTATTTGGTCGGATGAATTTTGCGTAATGGATTTTTTAAAAGTCCTTTTATTTTTATGTTAAATCTTTAACAAATTTTACGGCCATTGAGCACGTCAATTAAATAATCCCGAATCAGTCAATCGTAATATCTTTTTTGTACAGGTTCATTACAATACAATTACAATTTACACGTCATAATTGGTTTAGTCTTGTCAAAGATTAAATGAACAGACACAAACAATTTTAATTACGTATTGTCATTTTAATTCCACATTATAATCGAGCTATCTCTTTTTTATGGTTCCATACCCAAAGGGTGCCAACCAAATCCTATTACTAAGCCTCCGCTGACTTCCGTCTATCTGTCACCAGGCTGATGAACCGATAGACGGTCGAAATTTTCTTGACTGTGACAGCCATTTTTACTTTTTTTACACAAATGTTTTTTATTTGCAATCGAAGCAAATAGTAGAAACACATAGTCGTCTATTTATTTATTTAAAAGTCCCGATTAATCGATTAGTCGTTGTGTGGTATTATTAGTTGTGTCCCATCACTAGAATTAGCGCGGTAAGTCACGTTTTGTGGCGATGCCAATATCCGGAGTGGCGTGCCCGGGTACCAGGCAACGACTAATGGCGGTCGAAAATCAAACCTGCTACGTTCAGTTAAGTTTCAATTGAATTTATCTTTTCCACTTAAAAAAAACAAGGTACACTGAAAAATAAGAAAAACATCGGGCGTCTGTTTTAAAATTAACACGCAAGTTAAGCAGTGATAACCACAGTCTGTATTTGGATGGTTTTAAAAATCTTGATTGTTCTTACTTTGGCACCTTAAACTGTCCGTCTCGGCGGTTGTCAATGGATGACAGTCGTTAACTTAAGTAAACCTTCTAGCTAGTTGAAAACACTGATCACCGTCAATTCGCATTGGAGCAGGCCCATATCCCTGCAGTGGTATGATTTATGGGTCGTTAAGATTTTGATGTTATGACTAAGAATCATCAGCGAGTGGACCCGAATAGCCAGCGCGGCTGAGCTGTTCCGTCGTGCGAAAAATAAAGAGGACTGTACCAAGCTGATCGCCAACCTTCACTAGTTGGAGAGACACAAGAAGAATAAGATGATATTCAAAATATAAAACAATATCTTACCAATTGCGTTATTTTTGTTTTGGATGTGCCCAATTTTTGCTTATTTTCGCCTTCGTCTCCAATATTTGAACATTTGTGGGGTTTTATTACTCAATCGCTGAGTAACGGGCAAAGCGATTTGCCCTTTTATCATACAAATGGTGCGGTTTTTGGGATAAGATATAAATTACGTGAAAATAACACTCAATATGTGAGAACAAGAATGTCAAAGAATCTCTTTGGAGGGCCAAAGGAAAGCTATTATCGATATATTGACTATCTACATAAGTTTTTTTTTGTTGTAAAGGCAAACCGTCATAAGAGTGTTTTGTTGTTACAATCAAATAATAAAATTCAAATTCGAATATATTATTACAAAATCTTTGACAGTCCAGTGCGCGGGTTTGATTCCCTCTCGAGACAAATATTTATGTGAAGGCATTTGTGTTGTTGAGTCTGCGTGTTTTCCATCTATTTTCTAAGTATATTAATTTAAATAATATATCCATAATATAGCCATAACACAAGAAGGTTAAGCCTAGCTGACTTTGGGACCAAGTGGTGCTGTTTAAGACCAAAGTGCCCATAAAATGTATTAATTTATTTATGTTTTTTAGTTCAGAGATGGCGCGGTTCAGGATTTGACCATTCCTGAATCGCGCTATGGTTTCGTTTTTCGCAATGTATATAACATTTCATGTTTGACAAATAAATAACCTGGCGGTGAGAGCCCTACGCTCCCGCAACAGTCCGGTGTCTCAGAAGAGGGTGTTAGTACACCCAAACTGAAATTTTCAATTAATAAAAAATAAAAAAATAAAAAAAAAAAAAAAAAAAAAATAACCTTTGGCGGTGAGAGCCCTACGCTCCCGCAACAGTCCGGTGTCTCAGAAGACGGTGTTAGTACACCCGAACTGAACTTTCTGAACTTTTCAATTAATAAAATAAAAAAAACAGCTCAATAGATCAAGCAAGAGTGTTGTTTGAATTACAACCTTACAACACTCCCAATAAAGTTCAAACACCGGCTACGGCGGTGTCTAACAGGTGCTGTGTGAATTGTGCACAATTTTTTTATTTTTTATTAGACCCCTTAGAATATAGAAGTCGAAACGCACGCGCTCACTGGAAAATGAATTCAACTAACCGTTATATTATTTATCTGCCCGTACGTCCTGAATTGAATATAACAAACGGTATCTGATTAAATATTAATATAAATGCAAAATGATAAGTGTCATATAAATGTAAAATTATATAACAGAAACTGTTATCAACGTACAGTAAAATAAAACAGTTTTATTTGCAAATTTCCGATTGCAAAATTATACTAACTACCGGTCGACACAAATCTTTTATTCAAAAATACCACAGATAAACAAATAAAATACACATTGCGGGTTTAAAAAAGTTAAATCTATATTTTGTACCATAAAGATAAAAGGTTTGGTTGGTTGATAAAGCGTTATATGGCGTAATCTCAAAAACCATTTCGAAATGAAAAATAATTTTAGCATTGAATAGACAATTTATCGAGAGAAAGACTAAAAGAAATATAATTGGCTGAACATTACGCTATCTAGTTTTAAACTAAGCGAAGCATGATACTAGATAGCTGATAACTCAGAAATGCCTTTGTTTTTCTAAATATATTATTTACTCGCACACACATTTTGTTGCCATTCAAACTCCGAGCCCCTTCAAAATTCTAAACTTTTATTCAGAGAATAGGTTTTCACAAACACGTTCTCTTGTCAGAGTAAACAGTAATAAATGATTTGTATAAATTAATCTACTCTATAAACTGGTAGTAGTTTATAGAGTAGTCGGAAACAAAAGCAAAATGACCACTGGTAAAAGAAATGGCGAAAGATCCCCTTCCTTCTTCAACCCTTATAAAGGTTGTAAAAAGTATTTATAAGTTCATAACTTGATGAACTTGACGTAATATACCTATTCATCAAATTAATATTAAGTATAGAAAGTACTATAAATAAAATATAGTAAAATATGAAGTACTTCGCTCAACGGATATCTATCGCCGTTCAGCGAGGTAACGCTGCTAGCATTTTGGGCACCCTGCCACAGAGACCATGTCTTTTTTAGTTTTTATTGTTGGTTTAGGTTTTATTTGGTTTTTAATTTTTATTGTTAGTTCAGTTTTAATTAATTTTATTTAATTTCATGTACTTTACCAATAAATGATTCGTTTAATATAGAAAGATACATAGGTATAAATTTCTACATAGAATAAGATCGAATTTATTTTACATTCAAAACGAATTTATGTCGAAGGATGGAGGAGGATTTATGTCATACAATTAAAAATAAAATTATCCGCATTTACTCGATTCAGTACAAATAAGAGAACTAAATCCAATTTTAGTTGAAAACAAGAAAAACAATATCCAACTTATCCAATTACTAAGTAAATAATGTTTTAAACAAATATGGTCTTTACCTCAATTTGAATAAATACTGGAATTGATTGAGATTGATTAAACATTTTTCTACAAGTGGTAGAATATGCATATTTAAGAGAGGCAGGGTACAGCGGATAATCCGCTCAACTCGAAGCAGCCCGTCTGGGAAAGGACCTCCACTTTACAAAAGATAGTAGCCAAATAGCATTGGTCTCGGCTACGTCTCGGCCATGTTGTGTTCCTACGGTGAGTAAGGTCTCCAGAGCTCCACTTCGGGGCGATGTTGGGAGGGCAACGCATGGGTGATACCCCCGGTATTGCGAGCTTCAATAGGCTACGGTGATGCTTACCATCAGGCGGGCCGTATACTTGTTTGCCAACGATGTGGCGCTGTGCGACAAGCCACAATGTACGTACATACGATACCTCATTAACATCAATGCTAGCTATATACTTATCCAATGCCATACGAAAATATAACACGATAACACCTAATTTCCTGTGTTCCTTAGGGATAACAATATAAATTCTTTAGGAATCTTAATTGATACAAAATGGCCCATCAAATAGAAAAACAACCCTATATTTTAACTTGACCAAAAACAATCTACTGTATCTTCAAAACAGACAATTATAAATCTTTTGGACTATATGATAAGAGTTATTTTTCCATGCAAGGTATTGAATAAAATTGTGTAATATTATGTTGTGGAGTTATCTCGCAAACTACTCGCATCTAATTTGCAATGGAGCCTAATTGGCGTGTTTGACGACCCAGAGTGAGTCATGTATACTACTTAAGTAAACTAAAAACGTCAATATGCGGATCTACCAAATGAAGTAAAAATACAAGGGATTGGCTTTTATCTTAGGTTTTCTATAAATAGACTAAGTCGTTTAATGTCTGACGCAAGATGAAGTATTTGGAATTGTGGAAGTTTTTTTTTACTATACTATACATATATATATAAAAGGAGAAGCTGACTGACTGACATATCAACGCAGGGCCTAAACTATAATATATAAAAGAAGAAGCTGACTGACTGACTGACATATCAACGCAGGGCCTAAACTATAAGAGTTTAGAGACTTGAAATTTTGCACAGTGGTCCCTTTTATAACGTAGGGGAGCACTAAGAAAGGATTTTTCAAAATTCCCACGGGAAAGCGAGATATATGCAAACGAAGTTGCGAGGGATTTACTAGTTTACATATAAACTACAAATAATTTTACGTACTAAGTACTAGCTATATTATTTTCTATATTCCATTTCATTGGCTCGAAAGAATCATTTGATTTGAAAGATGAATCGATTTGAAATAAGCATGAATTTATTGCGATAATTCACACAATATAATATGTACACATCACAAAAATGACAAGCTAATTCAAACACAATCGTTGAATTTCACTGGAAATCTTGTGCCAAGTATATTGGAACGAACATACAGATGTCTGCTACGATTTTGTTGCAGTTAAATTAAAATCCATTCACTACGATCTCGTAGCATGTTGCTACGGTCACGTAGCAACAACTTGTTTACAATCAACTTGTTGACGTCCTAGCAGTCAATCTTCAATTTAATGTCGCTCCACACGTAACGAGATAATATTTTTAATGGAACGGGGACAGGGCTTTCTTTTGTTTTATTAGTCAGTCTCAAACGGACTTTGGCAGTATCGTCGATTGCGTAGCAGTGAATTTCAATTTTGTAGCTTGTCGCTACGATCTCGTAGCAACGAGTGAACAAAGTTCAACTTACATAATTTTATTTGAATTTGAAGGCACGGCATCAAGTACGTATCCCTATTGAAAACTCGATGAGGCACTGTAACTTGTAAAGTGACGGTGTCGTTACGTGTAATTTTATGATGCGTCGCACGTCACATCAACGCTCTGAGTTGCGACGTTTTCCGCGCTGGTGTGGACAAGCCCTAAGTTAAGACATTGTGTTTTGATCCCAGCCGGGGCCAGTCGTGCGTGAAATTTTATCGGATTAAACAATTTTCTGTGTTATGGAGATAACTTAATTTTGTTGAGGCAATCGGATGGGACCAAACGATTTTATATTATGAACCGAACATCGCTTTTTTAATAAAATTTTAGTGTGCAAAAAATATACTTATTTGATATTGAATAGGAATATAAAGGCTAAATAGGAAAATTTTATCGAATGATCATGACTGATTGATGCTTTATTTGCTTTAGATTATTGGGAACAAGGCGGCCTTATTGCTGACAGAAATCTTTTGTTGTTTTGTTAATGCTGTTGTTGTCTTGTGTCTCATGTGCTGTACAGAATAAATGTATTTTCTTTCTTTCTTTTTAAGGTAAACTTAGGGTAACGAATTCTTGTATGGACTATATGTATGCTATTTATATAAAATTGTGACCATTCGAAAGAGCTTGTATTAGGCCTTCTTCTTCAGCCTGTTGTTGTCACCCAATTCTCAGTGCAGCCCTCTTGCACGCCAGTCTTTACAGTCTTGAGCTTGCCTCATCCATAACCATCCGCGACATTATCGAGGACATCGGACCATCGCGTCGATTGTCTGCCCACGTTCCTACGACCAGGGGCCTATCTCTTGAAAATAATTCCGCTCGAGCGACATAGGATTGTTACGTTAAGGTACACTTTACAGACTATACTAACGCTAACTAAATACCAAACTAAATGAAAACGGATTGTAAACTAACCATATATTTAGTAAAGTATAAAATTTCAAAAGTACGAATTAGCATTAGCCAATAATTTAAGATTGAAATTATACAATATTGAAATTAATATCGCGATTGCATTGCAGAGTAACCTAACCTGCATTAGGCCTATTTGAATATAATAATATATGTTTGACTTTGACTTTATTATTTTAATGGTTGCGACATTTTTCATTTCGATAAGTCGCATTAGCGCCATCTAACTGACGGTTTATACAACTAAGTATTATTTATGTCAACCATGTTATTACAGGTATGACACTGTAGCGGGAGCGATGGCGATGTGCTCGACCGCCACAAAGGGAAGATCTTCCGGCCAGGCTGGGTGTTATGCCTGGGGAACCGCGGCTCCGACAATGTATGTGTCGGAGGTTGTATATATATCTCCATATCGTAGAAACTTCGATAGCGTGATTCAGGATTTCTAAGTGTCGTCGTATATGACGTCATGTGTTCGCATTGTGAACTTTTTCTTCACTCTGTAGTTCTTCTGTATGGCGATAGGTGTCGCCACAGTACTCCCCTCCAGGATCGAAGGTCCGATGAGATGATGATCAGCAGTCTGTGCTTCTCGTTAGCTTGCCCAGTGAGTCGGGCTTGAGTGTGCGTGCTCCAAGTGTCCCAGTGAGTCGGGCGTGAGCGTGCGTGCTTGATGTATCCCAGTGAATCGGGATGAGTGATGTCCCAGTGAGTCGGGATGATGCATGTCCCAGTGAGTCGGGATGCAGAATATCCAAGTGAGTCTGGATGAGGAATATCCCAGTAAGTCGGGATGAGGGTTATCCCAGTGAGTCGGGATAAGGGGCGCAGGAACAGGTAGCTCGGTGAGTCGGCTGCGATGAACCTGATTTTCCCCGTAGCTGGAGTGCTGTGAGACTGCTGATGATGAGGCTTCAAGTTGAGGAGTGAAGAATGTGATGACGTCAGAGCTGATGAGGAGATATGATGAAGAAGGCTGCTTCCAATCACGTCGGGGTCACCACTGTAGCGGGAGCGATGGCGATGTGCTCGACCGCCACAAAGGGAAGATCTTCCGGCCAGGCTGGGTGTCATGCCTGGGGAACCGCGGCTCCGACAATGTATGTGTCGGAGGTTGTATATATATCTCCATATCGTAGAAACTTCGATAGCGTGATTCAGGATTTCTAAGGGTCGTCGTATATGACGTCATGTGTTCGCATTGTGAACTTTTTCTTCACTCTGTAGTTCTTCTGTATGGCGATAGGTGTCGCCACAACACCATAATTTACGTTTACCATAAAATGATTTATCATAGAAGAAACTGATCTTGAAACTATCTTTCCCCAAAAATATCGTTCGCACAAACCCAGCGCGGGATCAAAGAGAGTCCCGGACCCTTGCCCACTGAATATGTAGTACTTTCAGTATAGAACACAGACCAGACATAAATCTAAACAAGTGACGCAAATCTATCTGGTATTTAATAATCCCACTAATATTATAAAGTCGAAAGTATGTGAGTATGTTTGTTAGTACGGTAGTTGTAGTAGCTAATACCTTTTTTTTTTTTTTTTAGTCAGGAAAATGCGGGTATGTCGGGCTCTCCCTCTAGCCACTTGGGGTATACCGACTAAAAACCTGACTGGCCACCTCATCCGCATAGATGGGCGGGGCTGCGGGAGCAATGATACAACCGCTGCCCCGCCGGCGGTCGTCCGAAGACCCCCTTGTTGGACTACGGCACGGTTGGCGGCGCGCGCACTCGGGAAAGTAGCTGATACCTTGGATTACATAAAGGGTACTTTTTATCCCGGAAAGTACACGATTCCCGTAGGATTTATTCAAAAGTCTGATAGTCATGACGCTTTAAAAAGTAGACGACGCTGCTGTGCATAAAATTAAAAAAAACGCGGGTAACACCACGGGCAACAGCTAGTTATAATCTCCTCCTCCTCGTGTCGGTCGCCTCAATGCTGAGGGTCGTGATCATCGTCCTGTCGCAGAACTTTGTTGTGGATTATTTGCCGCCACCAGTAATAATCTAATGCCCAGAAATAGTTACAGGATTGTGGTAACTTTAAATTAATTTTCAAATAAAAAAAAAGTTTAATCTGTATTTTGACCGCACCACGCGGACCGCACCACGGACGCCGACCGGTACCGCACCATATTCGATCATGTAGCGCACGCACGGTGCGACGCACATTATTGTTATTATTACCGGTTCGGTCAGTTTATGTTTGTCTACAATCAGTGGTGCGGTGTATTGACCGTGTCGTCCGATCCCGCACGGTGCGGAGGTGTGGCCGCACCAAATATGATCGTCTATCAGCACTTTAAGCAACGACGATCCTAATCCATACAGAATAAATCATGATTTGCGTTATCTATTTGGATATATGTCTTAGTATCAAACGTTTGACGGCTATAAGTCGACTATAAGTTGTCTATCAGTGGACACGAATGCTATTGGATGGTTTTTATTAACTCAAACCGAAACTAATGGACTTGAGTGCTTCATTTTGGATTTAGATCCTATTGAGTGCTTATGTGGTTGTAGTAAAAGGACTCTGAGCTTTATCTATATTATGTTACATAACCTACAAATACAGTTCACAGCTTTATTGGTAAAATATAAATTGAATCACAAAAAAAACGGATTATTGTATCGAAAAATGATCTTCTCACACCCACAATTTTTTGAGAGACCTATTTAACGTCAAATACCACCAATGAGATACCTACAAAATTGATATAGCATTATACCATTTAAAACCCTGTCATCTTGGAATCAACATCATATTGACATCAAAACGACATCATCTTTTGTAAGCATAATTGCGCCTCACACTGGTCACCGTAGCCAAACGGGAAATATCCACGTTGAGTGTCACAGTGTCAGCGTCTAGCACTATCTAAATAGCCTGTCTTTTAAATTGCCATGTTACCGACACTTTCTTTACAAATTACCCGTTTAAATTACCCGTGACTGTATAATAGGAAGATCTATATCGTGTGACGGTAAGACCGAAATTTTGTTACGAATAAACATTTTATTGCTTCAAATGTGCCCCCGGGGAGCGCCAAGTGACTCGCCAGGGACTATAAAATATGCTTAAATTATTATTTACATCTGAATATTAAAATGGATATAACTTGATGACATTTTATACGAGTTTCTGTTTTAGAGGTAATTTTGATAAGTAACGTTTTGACCGAAATACACCACTTTTTGAGAGAATTCGTCATTAATTTCTTCTTCTTTTCATGTGAATTTGTCAGTATTTCGTTACATTCTGGTGAGTATTATAGAAAAAGGGACTCTACACATTTGAAATGAAATTTGGACTAACTTTTTCAAACTGAGTTCCCTCTAATAATGACGCCTGGGGGGACTGGTCTGCTCACGCTTGAGAGTTCAGATTTTTTTTACCACTTTTTTTTTCCACGCTCTCTCGAGAAAGATTCTATACTATCGTGTGATGATATTCCGCGAAAAAAAAATGTCACACAAAAAGGCCTAAACCGGTTTTCTTTTGCCATTTTGCTTGTTTCCGAAATGGTGATAATTTATAAAGTAATTTATATTAACTTAATTAATTATATATGTTATAAATGACTATAGAAACGTGAAACGTGAATCTTTGAATTTTTAACCAGTTTTCAAGCAAACTAAACTCTATGTCCCAGTTCGCGCAAGTATTGTTGTAAATATTGCATACACTGGCTGTATTCATCAATGCGAGCCTCATTTGCATACAAAGGGTATCGCAAAGCGGTCTATGCAATTCATCATGCGCTCGGTGCATATTCGATCGTGTTTACTACGAATTGTGACGATTCGCTCATATAATACACTAGCCGTTGCCCGCGGCTTTGCCCACCACCTGCTATAGAAGCATTTTGTTAATGATCAGTAAGGAGATTTATGATCTAATAAAAAAGTACCTACAAATTTTTCATAAATCTAAGTTATGTTTGTCAATGAAAGATAAAATAAACTCATTGCTGTTAAAGTTATCTAGTTTCTGCATGAGCTCGTTTTGGTAAGACGGCCACAATGGCCGAAAGGTGGACTCGACCCCGGACAATGGTTGCTTCCATATATTTTATTTCATATATCATTCACTATCATATAAAAGGGTACGCTTTTTGTGGATTTTTTTACCAAATACGATTACTGTTTGGATTACATTGGGGTCCAGAGAAAGTTCATAATTTTTTTTTGTCCAACAGTGTGCAGTTGATTTCACAAACTACCACTGCCCATTTCCAAAATTAAAAATACATTTTATTTCGAAAAAAATAGAATATGCTTTATTTTCAAGGTCATTAGTGTTAACGAACTTCTGTATGGAGTGAAAAAGGCCGATGTATACAAGTAGTAGTTGTTGTACCTTTTGAAATGTGAGGTCCGGAAGTTCAACACCTTTTATAATATAATGGAAAGTTGTGTTAGTTACACCATTTATAACTCAAGAACGGCTGAAGCGATTTGGCTGAAAATTGATAGAGAGGTAGCTTTTTTTTTTTTTTTCATGACGATGTTGTGCAGGCTGGTGAAGCGCTAATGGGATACGCTTCACCAGCAACATAGGTTTTACGTGGGCGAGGTGTCAACCCGCCGCACAACCCCCGAAATGCTGGAGGACCACACCCGTCGTTGGTCAGCGAGTCCATCGGACTTAGCCGGTTAGTGTAGCTAGGCTGTACTACCGACCATTCCCCTATCCGCCACCTTGGGGACGCTCCCCTACGCTGTGAGGGCCAGCGCGGGGTAGAGAGGTAGCTTAGAACCAGGAGCAAGACATAGGATACTTTTTATAGGGTAGGGTAGGGGTAGGGTAGGCGTAAGTAGGTAGGGTAGAGGTTGGTTAGGAGCAGAGGAGGGGTAGGTTAGTGACTCTAAGGCGGAACAAAGTTTACCGGACGATAAAGTCCTTTATATCTAAGGTGGATAACGTATCCCGGAATCATCTGCTTGTTTACTATCATGCATTTTATTATCATAAAACACAGAAATATTATTAGTTATAATTTAAAATATCTCCAGAGGTCAGTTAAAATTTCGGAGGCCAGCCTTTGTGAAATTACGTAATTTGAAGTCGCGTTTCAGTCTTGGAATTGTTGTGTTTGGAAGCTTTAAACTTATAAGTTGTGTAAGTTTGTGCTAAGAACTGTGTACGCTTGAATTTCAATTAAATATTTGACGAAAAACATTGTGAAGTTTTCCTGAAATATTACTTGAAGGAAGTAAATTCATAATTCATTAGTTATTACTTCTTTTGTGCGATCATTGTTTCCCGTGTTTTAGAAGAATCGTAAAAGTACAACCGTTGTTAACTACAACAGAACTTTCTTACACAAGAACGAAGTTTGTCCTGTTTTTCATATTATAGAAATCTATTATTTTATAAAATTCAAAGACCTGACTGATTTAACTATATATCAACGCACAGCCCAAACCGCTGGGTCTAGAGATTCCAAATTTGGAATGTAGGTTCCTTACGATATCTAGAGGTGTACTAAGAAAGGATTTTTCAAAATTCTCACCGGAAAGCGAGATATACGCAAACGAAGTTGCGAGAATTTTACTAGTAAATTATAAAATCAATCAAGATTATCAAAGAAAATTTTATTTAGAGTGTAGGCCTTTATAAGCCCTTTCTGTGGACTAACTAGGCTGAAATGATGATGATGAATCAGTTTTGCGTCGATTCTGTAAGAAGGTCCATTTCGTATTACAAAATTTTAATGCAAAAGTTTTGTAATACGAAATGGACCT
Organism: Endotricha flammealis; assembly: GCA_905163395.2. NCBI lineage: Eukaryota > Metazoa > Arthropoda > Insecta > Lepidoptera > Pyralidae > Endotricha > Endotricha flammealis. Next base: position 16,086,929 of record LR990861.1, on the reverse strand, counting down.
TTTTACTGCGATATGTATTTAAGTTAAATATATATAAAATATATATTTACAAAAGAGGAAAACTCTGGACATCGCGCTCAGTCGCCAGTCTCTGTGAACACGCTCTATGAATTAGTAAAAAGCCTTCAAAGATTCATGGAATCACGGAAAGACGAGTGCAGTGGACGAAATGAGGGAGTATAACAACATAATAACTCATTATAGGTCACTCGCTCGTAAATGGGGGACAGGATATCGGAAAGAAACTGGTGACAATATAAAAATAATAAATAGTACACAATTTTAACACTGTAATATCAAGGTGACGTAAAAAACTGAGTATTGAATCGTAGATCATCGTAGCACTCACCGTAGCACTCACTGTAGCACTCACTGTAGCACTCCCCTGCGGAAATGATTGCACCGTAGATCGCCCGTAGCACTCCCCCATCGTAGAGGTGATCGACCGTTGCACTCCCCTGCGAAAACGGGTATTGGACCATCGATCGCCGTAGCACTCACCGTAGCGTGTTGTAGTACTCACCCACCGTAGCACTACCCCATCGTAGCAGTAATAGACCGTTGCACTCCCCTGCGGAAACGGGTATTGCACCATCGATCGCCGTAGTACTTACCGTAGCACGTTGTAGTACTCCCCCCATCGTAGAGGTGATCGATCGTTGCACTCCCCTGCGGAAACGGGTACTGGACCATCGATCGCATTAGCACTCACCGTAGCATGTTGTAATACTCACCCACCGTAGCACTCCCTCGTCGTAGCAGTGATCGACCGTTGCACTCCCCTGCGAAAACGGGTATTGGACCATCGATCGCCGTAGCACTCACCGTAGCGTGTTGTAGTACTCACCCACCGTAGCACTCCCTCTTCGTAACAGTGATCGACCGTTGCACTCCCCTGCGAAAACGGGTATTGCACCATCGATCGCCGTAGTACTCACCGTAGCACGTTGTAGTACTCACCCACCGTACCACTCCCCATCGTAACAGTGATCGACCGTTGCATTCCCCTGCGGAAATGAGTATTGCACAAGACGTGACGAGAGGACGTACTCTCTAAATAAATACAAATACAAATATTCTTTATTTGTGGAACATAGGTACATATTAATGAAACGAAATGAAATCGTAAATGATTTCATTTCGTTTCATTTCATTACATAAGGTGACATTTTATTTTATTTATTTAACTTTATTGACCACAATACAAGGTAATGATGACAATAGGCGGACTTAATGCTAAGTGATACGTTAGCTTGTTTTTAACCTAATGAAAAAAAACATCCAATAATACAGCGAGTGCTACATATGAGATAAACCGCGGCTAACGATTATGGGTGGCGCGGCAATTATAATTATACAACTGCCTATATCACTCTATTTGGGGCCAATTAGACGTTAGGGTTGTCATTCTAGCTAATCCCTCTTAATATTTTAATGAAATTAAATGTGTTGATGAAGGAAAGCAAAATTGAATTCTTGAAAGATTTAAACTATTGGTTGTTTCCTAATATTCTTGCTTTTAGGACTCTGCCAACTGAACCACACGTACCATTCGTAACAAGACGTAACATATCATGCACGTCGGTGATAGTTTCATTATAAATTCATCTAACTATTTTTTTTTGCATGACTCGATAGAGTTACGGTCATTGTATGTACGGTTCAGTGAGCAGAGTCCTTCAGGCGTGATTTTTATGTGAAACATACATAAATAATAGATTAAATTTCATAAATTGCAAGGCAGAATTAAAAAAATGTTTTTTTTTTTAATTAGCTCCAAACGTGATCAATGGGATTTCGTAGGCTAAATCGCATGTATATGCTTCAAAATATATTTTCGTCAACCCTGAACGATGAAATCAGACCGTAATGTACCTGTGATAACAAGAACATATCGTCCACACGTGTAATATTATCTATGGATCCGGTGAAAGCTAAAATAACATCTGCCCTTCAGGGGTCCCTTCGACCCTCATGGGACCAACTACGTGTCCCAACAAACTTTTGTAATTTCATACGATTAGACCTTTTGCTTTTTGGTGAAACACTTAATTTCTTAATATACTACAAATGGTATAGTTTATTGTAATAAAATAATATTAATTAAATAAATAATAGACAGCGCCATATAGTCTTACTCATACTCTTGGAAATCTTCTCATTCGGCATGGGATTGTTACGTTTAGATACTTTTACTGATTAAACCAGCTGTTTACATTAAACTGTGGAGCCCCTGGCTAAGATAGGACACACCTAACAGTCTGCCCACTGTGCCCGATTGTACTGAGCAGGATCTTCTCATGGCAAACAATAAAGGTGTTGGCGTTGCCAAGTATTGGTCAAAAGTCCCATTTGTGAGTGTGAGCCATTGACTCAAAAAGAAGTAGGGAGAAAATAATGTAGCATTACATCTGATGAGATAGACAGATAGACAATGGGATAGGAACGAAGTCATACAAAGGCTTAATACATTGTACAATGTATTAAGGTTCCGCCAACACCTTGGCAACGTAACCCCAAAAAAGGGGTGAACTTAACGCGCGTACAACGCACTAGTTAGTGTTAAATAATAGCACGCATAAGCCGATTGAAGCGTTGAGATTAAACGGAATCCCGGGATCCTGGGATGTGATCCCGGCCTTATCTACTGGAAAGACGTGCGCTAAATAATTCATGCCGACATGTATTTCTCTTAGCGGATCATTTTTCCGGCACCGCTCCTAAGGTGGTTCATCCTGCTAAACCGTTGAGCGTTATATATGGCTGGAGATGAACCTATTCTATATTATTTAAAGTAAGATCACTTCATAAAGAATAAGATTAGTAGGCAATCCCATAGAAAAATCAAAAAGTTTTCAAATCAAAAATCAATTTGATTACGCGCGCAAAGCAAACATTGCACACATTTTGTCATGCTTTTTATCCCGTGAAAGTATGTCATTCCAATGGGAAAATACTTTTTCTACTATAGATGGCGCTGCAATTCGCAATTGCCGGCCAAAAGATGGCGCCACAAGTCGCGCTATACGTGATCTTAATCATAAAATTAACCGCGAGCGAAGCGGCGTGCAAAAGCTAGTTTCAAATAAAACTAAATTGAGGTGCTCGATGGCATCATTGTGTGTCGCGACCTAAACAAAACACGCAAGACAAGCAACGTCGACCATAGCCAGTATATAGATGGATTTCGCCATCTCGAGAAAAAAGATATAGCCTGAGACAACGTGGAGTTAAAATTAAGAAGCGTTTCTGAAACTGTGTCTTGACAGACTGTTAACAGTGATTTGTTACAAAGTTACGTACTGTTAAATAGTGTTATACTATGACTGAAACACGTGCAACGGCCTAATATTTTATTTAAGCGCCTTCATTTAGTACATCGTCTTAGAATTTCTCGTTTTACACCATACTTTTACTGATCTCTGCTAACAACGTGATGGGTGTGTGTACCGAAAGGGTGGAAACACGAGGTTTACTTTCAATTTTGTTTCTAAAAATAAGATGTTATATTACAAGTGTAACCCGCTTTATCGTGGGAATTTCAAAAAACCTGTCTTATCGAATGTCTACGTCATACAAGAATCACTCTCCAAGTTTCTAGCCTCTACGATTTGCGGTTTAGTCTATGTGTTGATAGGTCAGTCAGTCATTCAAAATATGTTATTTTACAGATAAAGGCTCTCTCGGAGTTGCAAGTGTCTATGGGTGGCAGTATTGCTTACCATCAGGTGATCCGTCGGGTCGTTTGTCTACTAATATAAGGTCCTTATTTATTAATGAACTTCCTTTTAACACATGACTATATAGGTTACATATGATCGTTTAAGCAAGGAACAAATGGTTTAGTATGCATTAAAAAAAATTTATTGTATTGTAAGTAGTAAGAAAAATTCGCTTACTACATAAATAATAAATTAGGACCTTATATAATAAACTAGCTGATCCGGCGAACTTCGTATCGTCTAAAGAACCTTGATGCTAAATTTCATTCGAATAACTTCAAAACGGCAAAGTTTCATACTAACTTTGCACCCCCGTTTAACCCCCTAAGAGATAATTTTTGAGAAAAATATTTTACTCGTGTTTCATGCCTTTCAATAAAGAACCTTAATGCTGAATTTCATTTAAATAACTTCATTAACGGCAAAGTTTCATACTAACTTTGCACCCCCGTTTAACCCCCTAAGGGATGATTTTTGAGAAAAATGTTTTACTCGTGTTTCATGCCTCTTAATATATAACCTTCATGCTGAATTTCATTCGAATAACTTCAGAAACGGCAATGTTTCATACTAACTTTGCACCCCCGTTTAACCCCCTAAGGGATAATTATTGATAAAAAAAATTTACTCGTGTTTCATGCCTTTCAATAAAGAACCTTAATGCTGTATTTCATTTGAATAACTTCAAAAACGGCAAAGTTTCATACTAACTTTGCACCCCCGTTTAACCCCCTAAGGGATGTTTTTTGAGAAAAATATTTTACTCGTGTTTCATGCCTTTCAATAAAGAACCTTCATGCTGAATTTCATTCGAATAACTTTAAAGAACGGCAAAGTTTCATACTATCTTTGCACCCCCGTTTAACCCCCTTAGGGGATGAATTTCCAAAAATCCTTTCTTAGTGAGTACCTACGCCCCAAAAGGAACCCCCATGCAAAATTTGAGACTCCTGGCACTTGTGGTTTCGGAGATTTCGTGATGAATCAGTCAGTGATTTTCACTTTTATAAATATAGATAAAAATGTTTTTAGACAAGCAAAAATAAATTGTCATAAAATATGTACAGACAGAGTTAGAGAAATCGATAAATAAGTTAAATTCGAAACCTAAATTGTAGCAAACAAGACAAACACTGGAAGTATCATCGGCACCGAATACATAATCCATTCCGGGCGATATCTCACTAACGTTAATACCTCAGATCATGTTCCGCTCATTTCGAATGCAATAACCACTCACATTGCACGAGGCGACACTGCATTACACCGACATATATTAATAATAAATCTCTACGAATAATGTTTACTTAGGATCTTTATATTTTTTTTTTTTTTTAAATATATATATATATATATAGGGACAATTCATACTGATTGAGCTAGCCCCAAAGTAAGTTCGAAACTTGTGTTATGGGATACTAACTCAACGATATTATATTTTATAACAAATACATATATAGATAAACATCCAAGACCCGAGGCCAATCAGAAAAAGGTCGTTTTTCATCATGACCCGACCGGGGATCGAACCCGGGACCTCCTGGGTGGCGGTCTGGCGTGGTAACCATTACGCCACGGAGGTCGTCTTCATCTTTATAAATAAAGTGAATATACAGCTAAATTTTTAAGTTCTTAAAAAAATAATTCATCACATATCATATCAACCCATAATCATCCTACTGCTGGGATACGGGTCTCCCTTCAATCGAAGGTGATTAAAGAGTACTCTGCCACGCTGCTCCAATGCGGATTGGCAAAAGATGATCATATTAGAGTGCGATAAACAGCGACGCCATTGAGCTCCTAAAAAAAATATATAATAATAATTAAAAAAATATATATTAGTTCTACATCTGCGGACCTAGCGTCGATGACGGCATCAAATCGGCATCGAAAGTGCTGATAAATAGGTGGGCATCGCATTGGTAGCGCCCCTGGTTTTGCTGATGTCCATCTATCAGGTGTCCCGCTTGACTTTTATAAAAAAAATACGTTATCAAGACATGCGGTAGCGTGTCAAGCCAACAGAACAAGTACCGTGTGTAACAAGAATACCGAACCATTTGGAGCAACTTTTGACCCTCTTATGTACACTTTGACTAGAAAAAGTTCGTGTGAAGGCCTACACTTTGAATAAAGGACTTTGATGAACTAACAAATTGAATTAAGATTAGCTTCGGTGTGACATGCAGCCTGATGCACCACTGTATTAAGTTACATCGTCCCGAGTCACGTCTACTAGACACGTGCTCACAGATGATTAAATTCTAGTCTAGAGTTCTAGATAATATCATGTCACAGATTGATCTACATTCCAGATTCTAACAATAACTTCTAGACATTTTAGACTAACTAGTTTTGCAATTTTAAAGTTAAACGAATACATAATATATTTCCTTTCCAGCCTTATAATGAAGTTCGAATTATGAATGTATTTTTTTTAAAGTGGCAAAATGACGTTAATTTGTTTTATAATGTCAGCAGTGTGAAATAAAGAATTTATTGTTCAAAAACTGTTTTTTCACACTATCACATGGCTGCTAACTTTTAAACTATCTATTTTTCTCTCAACATTGATAAACATTTTGATACTTTCGATTAAATCAGAGCTAGGTTAGGAAGACACGAACCAGTAGAATTTTGACGCCAGGGAATCTAGTCGATTTAAATTTAAACAGAAAAAAAAACTTGAATGACAAATGAGATCGTTTAAGAATGTAATCAGTAAACGAAATTTAGGCTTTTAGAGAAAATACGTTGAAACACTATTCCGGGCCCTCCTACCCAGATTACGGGCACTTCCTTCGATTTCTTTTCAAGGGCGCGCGTCGAGAAAAATATTTTTTTCTCAAACTCACTTTCACAAACGAGGTATGTCTAAGTTTTCCCTAAAAGCGGTTACACATTAGGTAAACGAATCAGTGCAATATATACAGTATCCTAATTTGGTATGCATATTTCATACTCTATTTATTTACACTTTAGTATTGAAAAAAAATCTGATTCCGTTTATTAAATAAAAAGAAATATATGAAAACTAGATGATGCCTTCAGTTTTATCCGTAATTCCGTTGTTCCCGGACTGTTTTCCGGGATAAAAACTATCCAATGTGTTAATCCAGATTATAAACTATCCCTAAACCCAAATTCAAGCAAATCTGTCCAGCCGTTTTTGCGTGAAAGAGTGACAAACGTCCAAACAGCTTTACAAACTTTCGCGTTTCCAATATTAGTAAGATAAGATTTAATTATGACAGGATTCTACTGTGTCATTATTAAAAGGAAGACAATAACAAATAGCCAGCTGTCTCTATATTTAATGGACAGTTAAGTTTAAAATGCATTTGTGTTTATCAAAATATTTTTATCTAGAACTTATCAGCTAGTAACATAGCCTTACTTATTATATTAACTTGATTTTTTTCACATTACAAAAAACCACTACTTTTAAAAATAAAATTACTTTATTTTACAATTTAAATATTCAAGGTCTATTTTTATTAAAGTTTATCGTAAATGTTTATTTTATACAACATTTTATATAAAATAAATAAATATAGAAAAGGTAACAGTTCAAATTATCCGTTATAAAAGCTATCTAAAAACGTTCTCTCCAACCTTTGAAAGTTTCTTTTTAAAAGTCACTTAACATTATAACTCAGTTACGCTCTATCTTTAGTATTTTTATTATAAAAAATATTTTATCGAAGTTCACAGGTTTCATATTATTAGAGTCAGACAATTCAAATCAAACTTTGTTTCTCAAATAAGCCATAAAAGGTGTTTTGAATCGACACTTTTTCGTACCACCAGTTCAGACGGCAGATTTCTACAGACAGCCTATGAAAGTGCTTTGCCGTATATCATTATTTTTTTCTAAACATTCAGTGATTTTTAATAGTAATCATATTGTGCTATGTAATTACAAAATTTTATAACGATGATTACATTAATATCATCGAATTTATGGGATTCCCTGAAATTCCCTCGGTAAAGCGGTATACACGAAAAAGAATTTCCGCGTATTCCGCTAGTTATAGTATGTACATTTCACACAGGACTACGGTAACATAAACGTACGGTTTTTTCTTCTTCTTCTTAGTTTCATACGCAATCAGTCGCTGATTATAAGCGGATGTAGTGTGTGCGGTTGTGCGGTTGTTTTGAAGTGTGCATCTTCAAATGAAGATTACCACCATATGAAATTATAAACTGCTGTTTTAGACAAGATTGAGTCGGGTCGCTGAGTTCCCTCTAATACGGTTGAGCACAGTGCCGACTGGCGACTGGTCAGCTCATTTGTATCAGCACAGATTTTTAGTTTTCTTTAATATATATTTGATTAAAACCATTTTTTTTTAAACCACTTTTATATTTAGACACTCCGCGTATTTATTTTTAAAAAAATCGTTTGAGACGTCTTGTGTAGGTTAGGTTACAGTTACCCGTACTGTTAATTGTACAAAAAAGTATCATTTTATAAACTAAGTAAGTTGGGTTTACCTGATAAAGAGTATTGCACAATCCCCTTTATAATAAAACCGTCTGTGGCTACAATCCGGCGATCCTGATTTATCGACCTCACGGAAAATTGGATTTGCCTTGTTGAGAACAGCGAGTGCTTTAAATTAAAAATAAGTTTCAAACCTTATTGTAAAGATCTATGGGAGTATCTCGATTTGAACAAAATGAATGTGCGATATTATTTTTATTAAGAAGACTGTCTCTTTGTCAGCCCATAACAGTCTGCTGGACATAGGTCTCTAACATACCACGCCATCCAGCACGATCCTTGATTTACCTCATCCAACGGCTTCCTGGACATTTTTCTTTAATGCCGATTTATCCAACAGATTGCTAGATAAGATGTCCCATGTGTGGTCTCCATTCCAGCACAGATCTTCCCCAGTGGCCATCGGTTCTATTTCCCTCTCTCCTCAAACTGAAGAAGAAAAGATAGCTGAAATTAAAATGAGTTTTAGAAACTGACTGTATATGTGAGTCTAACTGCCATACTTAAATACAATATCATGCCGTACACAATCCTGAATAATCAATTTACCTGACCATTTCTAGAATCCATTAGGGAATGAGATATTTAGCTTAGTGAATGTTAAGTCCGTATTCAGGTAACTACATAGTTTATTTATTCACATTAAAACTGTATATGATCGAAGCATTTTATGCTACAGTTTCCTGTACATCAACATTTTGTCTTTTAAAACAAAGAAACTGTCAAAACCATAGAAGAACCGTCAAGGTCATAAAGTCACATAATTTGTGTAATTTGACATTTCGTATTTAAAAATGAATCAGCCAAAATATTTATGTTCCCAGAATAATTTATAATTCATCTTTCTTGTTTAGATATCATTATAACGACAAGATTTGTAAAAAAACCGTGAATAAGAAATAAAAAAAATAAGTTACAAAAAGTTAGAGATCATCAATTTATAGAGGGGAGTGGAAAGAGAGAGAGTCAGGGTAGAGGTAGTGACGAGGGAAATGCAAAAATTGGGGGTTTAACTCGGGGACTGCCGCGGTAAAGCTATTGCATAGTCGCGGGCTCGAACTCACTCGTGGACGCGGCCAAAAAGCACGTTGTCTCACCTCGCATCGTGTCTAAAAGAAGTAGAATCAGTTATGAGCAGTTAGCAGCTAGTCTACACGAATACGTCTAGTCGCACGCACACAAACACCGTGCCAAAGTCTGCCGAACTGAAACTATAAAAGCTATGCAATAGTTTAAAAAATTAACTCAATTTAAACGTTCTTAGGGAATCGCACTTTCAAACGTCACATAGGGAAATGATTTTTAAAGCAAAACAAAAATCCACAGATAATATTGCTTAGGTACGTGCCCCTAAAAAACTAAGGTAATCGAGAGCAACCATCATTCACAAAAATAGAAATACCTGAATGGCAAACCACAGAATCTTTGAGGCGAGAGACGGTGCCTGCGAGACACCGGGTGATTGATGAACCCTGCTAGGGCTGTGTACTTATATTAGAAAAGCCAATGATGTGATAGAAACTTATTTATTAATCTTTTTTTACATACACAGCCTGATGGCGCATTGGTGACCCTACCTCCGGCATCAGACGGCACAGGTTCAATCCTCGCCACTGTGTAAACATTTCACGTTAAAACATTTGTGTTTTCTATGTTATTATAAGTATATATCTTTATCTTTATATAGGGACAATTCATACAAATTGAGCTAGCCCCAAAGTAAGTTCGAAACTTGTGTTATAGGATACTAACTCAACGATATAATATTTTATAATAAATACATATAAAGATAAACATCCAAGACCCGAGCCCAATCAGAAAAAGTTCGTTTTTCATCATGACCCGACCGGGGATCGAACCCGGGACCTCCTGGGTGGCGGTCTGGCGTGGTAACCATTACGCCACGGAGGTCGTCAAATATTTACAATAAATAATTGTGTGGTACTTAAACCCAAGCAGGTTGCCTATTGTTACGGACTAGCCACCAGGCTGGAAGTAAATACTTTTTGATAATTAATTTTTTTTTATTTATATATTTTTGATATTATGTCATACTAGTGAAACCCACGCAACTTCGTTTGCGTATATTTATTTATATAGTGTTGTAAGTAGCGCCAGCTATATCAGACTTTTGAAGAAATCCTACAGGAATCGCGTATTTTTGGAATAAATAGTACCGTTAATCCAAGGTATCAGCTACCTACATACCAAATATCATCAAAATTGGCCCAGCCATTTGAGCGTGAAGAAGTAACAAACATACACACACACTTTCGACTTTATAATATTAGAAGGATTTTACTTTGAGCTCTTCTCTTCCTTTTGTTTGCCTGTCCTAATACCTAGCTTACTTTGGGACCAGGTGGGGCTGTACGAATTGTGTAGAATTTAACAATTAGTAATAGTAATTTATTAAGGGTCTTTTGAATAATGTATCATAATGTAAATGTATAACAAATAATATTAATTAAGATCATAATAGCCTCAAGGATCCTTCGTCCTGAAGATAAATAATTCACCAACAATTAATTTCTTCAGAGATTACACCAAATAACTGTGTTCAGTTTTTCTTACATATTGTATACTAACTTTTGCTTGTGACTTCGTCCGCGTGAAGTTCCGAACCCGTCGTTCCCGTGGGAACCGAATTGAATTTCGGGATAAGCCTATGTCACTCCCTGATTTGCTTTCTACTGCTGCTTTCTACTGGTGAAAGATTTTTTGAAATCAGTCCAGTAGTTTCGGAGCCTATTCAATGCAAATAAATAAATAAATAAATATATAGGGACAATTCATACAGATTGAGCTAGCCCCAAAGTAAGTTCGAAACTTGTGTTATGGGATACTAACTCAACGATATTATATTTTATAACAAATGCATATATAGATAAACATCCAAGACCCGAGGCCAATCAGAAAAAGTTCGTTTTTCATCATGACCCGACCGGGGATCGAACCCGGGACCTCCTGGGTGGCGGCCTGGCGTGGTAACCATTACGCCACGGAGGTCGTCACACAATGCAAACAAACAAACAAGCAAACAAACAAACCAACAAACAAATCAAATCTTTCCTCTTTATAATATTTGTATAGATGTATAGATATATATACATATACAGTATTTCAAACATTCTCAATAACACAATCTCCACTAGCTAAACTCTTCTCTGCATGTCGTTGATCTATTACTTACGTACTTCTTCTTCGTGTCCCAACCTTTTATATGATATTCTCTGGTACCTTCATCGCTCACTTTCTCACACAAAGTTTTATCATTTGATTTATTTGTATTATTAGTTTGGGCAGCGGTAGCGACTTTTATAGAATAGAAAATTATGAGACAAAAATAAAAAGAAGTCAGCTTTTGTTTTACTATCCTTTATATACGTGTGTACATAAATTAATAGTTGTTCAGGGGTTAATCTGAATATAGATTCCGGATAGGCTGTTATCCACACAGCCTCTGTAATTTAACGCACTGTGGAATCGACGAGCGATTAAACAATAATTTCTAAGTAATATTACTTAGACAAAGGGTACGAAATTGTGATAGGTTATATGAAAGGCTTTTATTAAAATAATTCAATAAGACAAAATTACAAAAATTGATTTTCAACAACCATAATATAAAACAGTTAGGGCATTTGTGAAATGGGCTAGTCAGACTGGGAATAGACCATTCTCTTACAGAATGTCGGCGTAAAGCAGTAATGCATTACATTAGGTAAGTGAGAGATCTGTAATCCCAATTCATCCCCAAACCCTTTTCCCTTATTTTCTTCGTTCTTTCTTCAGATCTTCGACTTTTCTATATAGTGGCTCTGTACTGTGTGTGATCTGTATTGTTTGCCAGTCTCTTCCATATAAAAAACGTGTGTTATGGAACTAAACTGAATCCTCAGTTGGTACTAGATCTATTAATCAAAGTACCAGGATATCAGAATGCGTACGTAGTGAATTGAAAATCTCGCATGAATCTGTCTAATTAGTTGATTGGAGGGCGACACTTTCGTTGGTCGCAGATTCGAGCCCTTTTTTTCTACTGTCGTGTATCCAGTTCAATGGTGTAATTTATAAAAGTATAGATTGGTTTGGTACGATACGAGAAGCAAATACATTTTCTCGTGTGCCTTTCGTAATTTGTATCAAGTGTAGGTAAGCTGAACTGCCGAGGCAACTGCGATAAGTCGTTCGATGATCGTTTTGATTACTAGCTTAACTAAATGATTGTCATCTATCATGATCAGACAGGTCCTACATGTTATCCGTGAGTGAAGATGCTCGAGATTTTCAAGTCCAAATTCTGGTTAAGTGTTTATTCAGTTTACATAACTCTCCACATCAAAACTTTGTCAATTCACAAATTTTTATGAGATTGACAAATTTGCATGCGGCTCACCTGATTGTATGTAATCACCGTGGAGCACAGAGACAACGAGAGAGAGGACGAGACTCGTTTGCTTTAAAAAAATTAAGATAACCAATCTGCATGTTTAACATCTTCGATTTCAACTATGTCAATTGGTTCGAGAGTTGCACGATACGAACGAACATAGCGTATCCAGTTAAAAGGTAGATAGTAAACCAATTAGATTTAGTGGATTGTTCCCCGTTCATCTTATACTATTTTGTATTAAGTTTCTGACCCACATAAACTAGGTAAACACTTGAGAAACAACGGTACGGTGACCACAAAGAGACCTCAGAGATCTTTTCAGTGTGCTTCACTTAACTAATACGAAATAAGTTAGTGCGAGTTAGGCACAACCCTTGAAGTCTGGTTTCTGGTTCATTCCTTTGTCTTATATTCGTCTGATGTTTATGTATTTGAATTAGGAAGCTGATTAGAGAAAATTGCTGTTGAACATCAGTTTATTGCTGACGAGTTAATCTATTGAACAATTACCTTCCAGTTCTAGTTGTTAAACAAGAAGCCCCCCCCCCCCCCCACCCCACACCCTTTTATCTCCGAAACTATTGTGTTTAGAAATATTAAAAAATTCGGTGAATTCAAAAACTTAAGGACTATCACGGTTAAATAGTCCTTCCTCCAGGTGAGACTATGGGATAGTAGACAAGCCTTGATTAATCTATATTTTTGACAGACAGTTCAGTAACGTCAGCCATTAATACACTAGAATGTCCCAGTAATACGAGTCATTACGTACAGCCTATGGTGTCCCGGATAAATTGCCAGCACGTTGACATATGACGGACATGTTTCAGGATTAAGTCCCGGGACACGTGCTACCCTGTATAATGGGACTATAGCCCGCTATGAAAACTCACTGGGGATCACCCTGTATTTATTTGACGTATATTTTCTGACATATGATATTTTATGTCACGAATTGACAGGGTTTTATAAAAAGGTAAAAAATGCAATTTTATTTTATAGACATTTTTAAAATAAACGTTTCTTACTTTATCTGTGTGATTTGTCCCTTTATATTTATTTATATATAATGTAACGTTGGCTTCACTTTATTTGTAGCAACACATAGATTTTGGTTATGAAAATGGAATAAGGGGGACTCGAATACCATAAAACCGTGTGCTAGTTTACTACTTTCAAAATTTATATTTATACTTGTAAAATACTCCCAACTTCGTATGCGTATATCTGGTTTCCCGTGGGAAATTTAAAAATCCTTTCTTAGTACACCCCTGGACGTCGTAAGGAACCTACATTCCAAATTTGGAATCTCTAGACCTAGCGGTTTGGGCTGTGCGTTGATATATAGTTGAATCAGTCACGACTTTGAACTTTATATATACAAATTTCTAACTTTTATATAATATATTAGCGTTTTAAAAGAGCAAGTGCTAAGTTTCTTGCTAGTTCTTCTTAGTACAAATTGTCCGTCTGAACTGGTGGTAGGAAAAATATAATAGGTCTATTTGAATAAATAAACTTTGACTTTGATTATACTACAAGTTAAAGATTTTATTAACTAAGGGTTTTCTTTTACCATTTTTTTACCAGTGGTCACTATACTTTTGTTTCTGAATCACAGAAATAATTTATTAATGTATTTACTCTTTGACGACAGATAGTGTCTGTAAAAGACCTACTCTCTAAGAAAACTTTTTCTTTTTCTTTTTTAAATCTGTTGAAAATCAAATCTTTCCTCATAATATTAATATCGATAATTTAAACTAATATCCAAGTAATATCCAGTCATAAAGTTCATTTGTATGTAAAATAGTTTTACGACATAGATAACTTGAAATAGCCTTGATTAACATGTAAATCGACATATGTCGGGAATCGTATCTCGTTTGCTGGCTACCAACTACGATTAGGGTTTGCTCATCAGAATACAGTGCCACTAACTTATCTGTGCCGGTGGCCAAAACTAGAAGTAATGAATACGCCTTGTAATTACTTGACATTTACCTTCAATAGCTTCGATCCTAGCGCCCCCTCCATCGGCACAGATAAGTTTGTCTGTACTGATGTTATTGACAGGAAACTGCCAATATTGTTAATAGTCGAATGAGAGTCTTGTGGGAGTAGTCTACTCTTTTTCATAAATCCTATCTTAATAAAAAAATCATACTAATATTATAAATGAGAAAGTGAGTTTGTTTGTTTGTTATTCCTTCACGGCTTAACTAATCAGCCGATCATTATGAAAATCTGTATTTTTTATAAATGTTACAGCCATAGTGATTAAATTGCTATTATACATAATGACTGGTCATTATATATAATTACCAAATTATCTAGACAATGTGATAAATTATTCCCTTTGTCCGGACATTATTCATAAGTGCGGGTCAAAGTTAGCCAAAGTAATAAAACGCGGAATCGTAAGAAAAATTCGCGACCCTAACCTAACCCACCAATGTCGGCCGGTATTCAGACAGACATTGGTGGGTTAGGTTAGGGTTATCTTGTGATCATAACACCGCCGAGCGACCGAAGCGTGTGAGGCGCGAATTTTTCTTACGATTCCGCGTTTTATTACTTTGACTAACTTGACCCGCTGCTGTTATGAATAATGTCCGGACAAAGTGATTAATTTACTTGTTTTATTACTTTAACCAAATCGTCGAAGATATTATATGTAATTGCTAGTTAATGTGATTAATTCTGTATCATTTATCACTTTATCTAAATTGAGTAGACATTATAAATAATGACTGAATGGATAGTATATATTATTATAATATCCGGATTTATTACTTTGGCTGTAACATATTATATTGTCAGGGGTTTACAGAGCCCAGCCCAACATAGGCTACTTTTTATCCCTTAAAAGTATGTCATTCCAATGGGAAAATATTTTTTCTACTATAGAAGGCGCTGTATCGGCCAACAGATGGCGCCACAAGTCGCGCCATGGGTTGTTTTGTTGTCAAACGAGATCTTTGTTTTAAAATTAACCGCGAGCGAAGCCGCGCGGAAAAGCTAGTATGTTATAAAACTGAATTTATATCTATGTACTACCTCGTTGGTCCCGTTTGCAAAATGATATATGGAATAAATTAAATCCTATGTGTTAATCCATGTTATAAATTACTTGTGTACCAAATTCAAATCTGTCTAGCCGTTTTTGTGTGAAAGAGTCAAAAAATACATATCCATAGAAACTATCGCGTTTATAATGTTATCAAGGATTGAATCCAGAGTGCCTACTATTTTAACCATGATTTACAAGATATTTCAGGGTTAGAATTTAACTAATTACTAAAATAACCATGAAAAATTAACGTACGTAGTAGACCTAAAAGGTCGTCACCCTCATGCAATTACTATAAAATGTTATAATACAAAAAAAAATTGTTTACCACGACACGGCAGTATGCAAACGTGAAATTATGCGGGCTTATTCTGAATTTCTTGCAGCGGAAAACATTGCAAATTCGGAAATGCAGCACTTCTAATTAAGGCAAACACACCAAAAACACATTTTGAATTGTAAATTCAATTCATCAAACGGTAATTGGCTTTCCATTGTAAGTACAAAGTAAATGTACAAAGATTATAATTAAAAATTCAATAGAATAGAATTAAATTTTATTTGCCAGAAACAAATACAAAAAGCGGCCAAGTGCAAGTCGGAGTCGCCCATGAAGGGTTCCGTAGCAGCAATTGCGGTTTACGATTTATGACGTATTAAAAAAAACTACTGACTAGATCTCGTTCAAACCAAACGTTGGAAGTTTGTATGGTATTGTAAATCATATATATTTTTTAATTTTATCATTCACTTATTTTAGAAGTTACAGGGGGGGGGGGGGGGACACTCATTTTATCACTTTGGAAGCGTCTCTCGCGCAAACTATTTTAGAAAACAATTTAGAAAAAAATGATTTTAGAAACCTCAATATCATTTTCGAATACCTATCCACACGTATGGGTTTGATGAAAAAAAATTTTTTTAGTTTCAGTTCTAAGTATGGGGAACCCCCAAAATTTATTGTTTTTTTTTTCTATTTTTGTGTGAAAATCTTAATACGGTTCACAGAATACATCTACTTACCAAGTTTCAGTATAGTTCTAATTGTTTTGGAAAATGTGGCTGTGACATACGGACGGACAGACAGACGGACAGACAGACAGACATGACTAATCCATAAGGGTTCCGTTTTTTGCCATTTGGCTACGGAACCCTAAAAAGGTGTTCATTCAAGATTGTTCCAATTCTCAGTTAATACATGACATGCAAATTAACAATTTATTTAAAAAATATATAATTATAGTTAACATTTCCATACACTATATATTTATTATTATTCATTCAGCAAATCATTTAACTTGTAAAAACACCTCTCAAGCAACCAGAGATACTATTCATAGTAGGTACATTATTTATGAAACGGGTCAGCTCGAACAGGCGAGTATCACCAGCATATCGGCGTAAAACAGTTTACTCCATAGATTTCGTATATACTAGCTTATAGATCGGAAATGGTTTAATTAAGGCGAGACCAAAAACAAAATACACTAGTGTGCGTGTAATGTACATGTGTGCAAGCAATATATATAATTTTGTGGATATTCCTTTTTGTTTGAGTTACATCCAGGCACTGCACAGGTAACCATATTTAATCACGTCTAATTAACACCAAAACTACACTTAAAAACCATAAATTTTGTAAAAATAAGTGGGATTTGTTTTTAACACAACTGACGTCAGGCCGATACAGCCCGATAGCGTGTATAGGAAGAATGGTCTCGCCTATCTATCTCGCTCTAACAAACGCGTATGCTATGATCTATCTCTTTTGCATTGCCAATCTAACTAGTATAAATAAATCTATGGTTTACTCACACTCAAACGCGCCACGCACCGATACATACAGTAATTTTATATACTGCACTGAAAAACGTCGAGACATGAGATTAGGCCCGCTTTCCACCATAGTAGAGAGGAGAGGATCATCACATCTCCGCTCGGATGCTAGAAAAAACATTTCGTCTCCTCTCCGCTTTGGTGGATGACGGGATTTAATATCTTTTAATTTCCGCCAGACCGCCACCCAGAAGGTCCCGGGTTCGATCCCCGGTCGGGTTATGATGAAAAACGAACGTTTTCTGATTGGCCTCGGGTCTTGGATGTTTATCTATATATGTATTTGTTATAAAATATAATATCGTTGACTTAGTATCCCATAACACAAGTTTCGAACTTACTTTGGGGCTAGCTCAATCTGTATGAATTGTCCCTATATGTTATATGTTTTTTTTTTTTGCTGTCAATAATACTTACAAAAATTTAAATTGTCTCCACAAATCGAGCCTAACCAAATGTGCTGCGGGGCGGATCCAAAATTCAGTCGCGAGTTCAAAAGTAATCTTGACAAAGCTAACATCTCAGTCCCATTGTTATCTCGCCGTGTGCAGCGACCGTCCACGCCCTTTGATGTCTGACGGAATCCAAGATATTTCGAAAAGTAAATTTAAAATATTTAGCAACATGAATCTCGTCTGTATCGCAATGCAATAAGGATGCAAATTAAAAAATGCAAAGAGAAAAGTTGTCGTAGCAATTTACAGAGTAATGTCTATCACAGAGATGTTATATGTTATAAAGTAATTCTCAATAAAATTTTGTAAACTAAAATTTACCTATTAAAATTTTTTCAAATCTTTTTTTTTCGTATACGAGTTCAAATAACCGATAAAATTTATAACAGACTAAGAAAACTGGCTAATAAATTAATAAATTGTAAGATTTATGTTCTTTTAAAAACCTAAGTAAGAATTCGCAAGATTTTATATTTCTAACTCTAACTACTACTTCTAACAAATATTTGATAAAGGCTTTCCAAACCTTTATCAAATATTTGACATATGCACACCCATGAAGTTCTATAATTATTAACAGGCAACCGCCAAGCACAGACAAAAAAAACTCCAACACTTCATAGACGTTTTTGAAATGAAGGGAGATGTTTTTTAACCACCATCGACTACATTTTTCAATTAATAAAGTGTAATATAATAAATATATTCATTTAATTTACTTATTATGACATTGTACTCATAATTATTATTATTATTAGTAACTATTAAAGTTAAATATTTTAAAAAGGTAGAATATGTATATAAAAATGGTTTATTTTAATACAAAAAAAAAATTACATTTAAATGCTTGTGTATTTCTATTTAAAAAAAATGTTGAAAGAAAATTAAATACTTATCAGTGTGTGTTGATAAAAACTTCTTCATAAAGTCAATTGTTTTAGGAAATAGAATCAGTAACGGCACATCACTAATGGAGCTATAATCGAACGGTCAAATATTAAATAAAGGTTTGGAAAGCCTATAGACAGTTAACTATTATAAGAATAACTAATGTGACAAGCAAATAAAATCCGTTTGACTCGATAGTCAGTCAGAATGTAAAAATTCTCTGTACAAAAAAAAACTAATTACTCTGTGCTTGAGTTACATTCCTACGCATACAGTCCGATATTATTTCTCGCTCGGTTCTCAGACAAAGCCGACCCTAATGAGTTTACTTTGCTTACAAATCCTATTTGGGAGGAACCAGGGGGAGGCCGGGGGAGGGAACATTGTATCTGAATTAATATATTTCTTTTTTATTTAATTTTAATAGTGATTGTACTGTTTTATACATTGTAACGTATAAATTACATCTCTGTCTTAATTTAAAAACCTCCTCCTCCATTTTTCAAATAAATCACATACACTTGCAAAAATCGTCAGACATTGAGATTGGCGAATTAACCGCGAATTTTTAAACTCTTTAAGGGGCCCACGCCAGACTAGCTACTTTTGGCAACGGCGATCGTTGTTGACACTTTTGACTGCTAAACGCATCTAACAACAAGATAGAAGGCACTAGTTACATTACGTCCACAAGCGCGTACAGGTTTATACTAGTCGCCAACACGGCTGGCTCGCGCAGACGTAAAGCGAAGTGCATAACGACAATTGATTTTCAATTATTTTTTTTAAACGTAATTACTCTATGTCGAACACTTTGTAGACAAAATCTTGCAACTTTGTCGAAGCGCCGCCCCAAAATAAAATACATACATACAATATGAAACCGATCTTGAAGGCAGCGGCGTGGCATCAACTCAACACCAGCCCAGGTGCGCACCTGGGCTGGTGTTTTTTTGATTATGCTATTATTATGCTTTCCAATCACGAACTTCGCGCCAGTTCACCCGATTATTGTGGTAAAAAAATTTGAAAGCAACACACGTATATACTATTTGAGATTTCTATAGTTTCCTACAATGTTACACCTTTTGATATGTTAATTTGGTAGGAAAATGTAAATGCTGAATTGTAGGAATGTTACGCTACATATTAATGAACTTGTGACTTACATTAGTCGGATAGAACTAACTAACTAGTCTAAACTAACTTACCGAAAGGACTGCGGGAAGAGAAAAAACATCCTTACTATCGATCGTAGATCGTATTACTAATATTTTAAGTTTATATCTATTGCCTTTTCTGTATTCATTTATTTTGATTTTGATTTAATTTTATGTACAGTAGCGCCACCTACTTTGCCTTGTTGCATATACAACTTGTCTTGTTTGTTACTTTTACCGTATCACTGTGTGTTTTGCAAATAAAGCTTATTCTATCTATCTATCTTTCTACTTTATAACGCACCATTGACTATCAGACTTTTGACCAAATCCTACGGGAATTGCGTACTTTTCGGGATAAAATGTACCCTATGTGTTAATCCAAAGTATCAGCTACCTAGTACCTACATACCAAATTTCATAAAAATTGGCATCGTAATTTGAGCGTGAAGAAGTAACAAACATACACCTTTATAATATTAGTTCGATTTTTAATTATTATTAATTTCATAATCTAAAATTGCAGTTTTTTTACATTTTCTGTCATGTAATTGTAACTTATAAGTACTATTTAAAAAAAGCAAGTGCTAGTTCCTTATCAGTTCTTCTTGGCACAAATCTGCCGTCTGAACTGGTGGCAGGAAAAAAATGAGAAGTTTCGAAAGAGCTTATGGTAGAGACCCATTTGAATAAAAATATTTGACTTTGTATGAATATAAAGGCGCGGTCCCACTGCTGCGCACGCTGTGCACGAACACGTGGGCCACGTGGCACATTACAGCTGCGTGGATGACTGGCTGCTGTGTACCGCATTCACTGCGTGCATGGCGTTGACAGCGTTGAGCTATGTTGAGCAAGCCACGCGTGTATCAATGACGTCACTTGATGGTTAACGTGTCCGTGGGTTGCAGTGGAAACAATCACGTACATCCTCTTGCAAAGCAAAGCTTAACACACGTGCGTAGCCTCTTCGTGCGCAGCAGTGGGACAGCGCCTTAACAGTAGAGCCCGCTTCGCTCTCGACCCGTACACATTCACTGTGTATTTCACGCATAAATTATCTTCTAATTTATTCATTACTCAAACATAATTTTAATTGCTATTACTATTTTATACAGACTGACTTTTTAAGGTGTTGCCATTTATTGAGGAGGGACTAAGAATCAGGAGCTTAATCGATTGGCGTATTTTAGTAGGGCAAGCCCGCCTTTTCGGCTTTATCGGAAGGACCGTGTTTCAAGTTAATGTTTTTTCAAAAAATACTACGAACAAATATAATTACGATAAAGTCATTCATTTTCATTTTTATATTGTTCTATAGAGCTTATTTAAAAAAAATGGCAACCCCTAAAAGTCACCCTGTATAATGTTACCAAGAAACTATTATTTCCAACTTAAAATAACTTAATGAATCTCTGAATCAGACACCCCATCATCAAACGAATTGTTCGTTTGAAGCCGCTAAACAGCTCGTGATTAAATTTTTAATCAACATTTTCGTTGGTAAATTCTTGACTTGAACTTATGTTTTCTTTGCGTCAAACTTAATATAAATTCTTGTTTATTTGTTAACTTTAGAACCCGCATTTGTTTTGAAATGCTGTAATAAAATAACAATATTACATATATTATAATATTAATAAACTTAATATAAAGTTTAGCATACAATAAGGCCCTTTGAGACTCTGACTTAGGACGGACTGACTGAATTAGGGGGGTGACTTGCGTTTTAAAAAAAAAACTAGCGTCATATGAATGTGATTTTGGAATATTTTTAGATAGGGATTTTCACGTGGCGCGCGCCGGCGGCGGCGCCCCTAGGCAGTAAAGCGGATCTAATGTCACATTGGCCTTTATCTATTAAATCCGTTGCAGCACTTTTTCTCAACAGGCCATTCGCGTCTGAAATGCTAGTAGGATAAAAAATATTGACGTGCTAGTATTTCCTGTAAATCTACTTGCAAAATAAATGATTTTATTTTGATACCTAACACCGCTTAACCGCCGCCCGGGCGGCCAGTATACATGCGACATGATGTCCGCTTCACCTTGTGAAAATCGCCTTATGATTTATTTATGTCACAGCTTGACCACAACCAAAGCCAGAGAACGGAATAATATTGAATGTTCCGACTGCTTCGGCTCATGCCGTTTGTGTGGACACACCCTTGCAGCAAATTATATGAAGTACCAGCACGCTAAATATTATTACATTAACTATGTATGTTGAAAGCTATTTAATAAGTTGAAGGGTCCCAAGACACCTATCTCTATGATTATTTAATTGTTACATGCATTTCGGAGAATTGCTATGGATAAACTCTGTCTGCCCCTGAGGGGATATAAAGCGTGACGAAACCGAGCTCAGACTAACGTCACATTTATTTATTCATGCCATATTGTAGTGTTAATGACTATATTTTGCAAAAGCATTTATTATTATGGTAGCCATACACGTAACGTAACACTTGCGCAAATACGAGTATTTCCGAAGTGACCACAAACTACTCAAGTATGCTTGCACAAACATCATTCCTGTGAAATCGAGCGTCCGGGTGTGCTGCTTTGTGCGATGGACGACGCTTTGACATTAGTTGGCTTTATTTGTAAGACAAAAAAAAACTCACGAAAGAAACCGAACTATATGGAGAAAAGACTGGTTAAGAAAAAAAGAGAAATATACACACATCAATTGTATTGAATGAATTGAAATCAGCATCTTCCATTATATGCCGAATTCACCCCGGAATTGCCACTCTATACCTACCAATAATTACTATCCTCTTTGCTACTATGCTACTGAAACTTCACAATGCGGCCACACACGTTCAAATACACTTGCGCAAACGCAAAATCGCGCAAGTCAGGAATCGAAAATTGGAACTGTTTTTAGGACTTGTACAAGTCAACAATTTGCGCAACTATCTTCCAACACACGTTACAGTATACTTGTGCAGGTCTAAACTTGCGCAAGTAAATCGCTACGTGTGTGGCAACCATTATATATTTTTATTTTAGTTATTCTTATTTTTTTCCTTTTGGTTATGTGATAGTGATAGCCCAGTGATAGCAAACAAATAAATATATATTATCTATCGACAATAGCCGGTGCTTATGTACTTAGTTTAATTTTTAAGGAATTGTAAATAATTGAATAATTATCTATCATTATAATTATATAAGTATTACATAAAGTTTAAAAATATTTACGTTATATTATTTTCAAACCCAATCAAGACGAATAAATGAGTAAAATATTAACTTGTATTGAAGTTAAATATTGTCGGCGACTAAATCTCTTTGAGATTTAATAAAACTCTGCTAATTTCCAACTCGTTGGCAGCTTTCCAAAGCACTACACTGAAATTTCCGATATTACGGTTTTAACTGAACTATGAAGCAATAACCAATTGTATTTTGAAATAATGTTATGTTAATTATTAATGGCTAATTAAGTGGACTTCTTGTGGCTGAGATGATGTTGATGATGAATTAAGTTATAAGCCCACAAATAGGTTTACGATTTTTTTTGTATTTATTTAAATAATTTTGTATTCGAGTCGGCAAAAAAAAGCAATAATTTAGTCTCTGTTCTTCTGTTTGTCAAACTTGTGAAAACTTTATGAAGATTGTTTGTTGACTTACTTACTACGCTGGCTAAGCAACCCGAAGTGGATCTTGGCCTCCGCGACGAGAGAGCGCCACTGTCTTCTGTCCTGCGCGAGGTCTTGCCTATTAGTGGCTCCGAGCTCGAGCAGATCAGCCCCCACTGCATCCTTCCACCGATATTTGGGCCGCCCCACTGGGCGTCGGCCTGTCGGTTGTCCTAGGTATGCTCTTTTGACGCTTCGATCTTCTGCCAATCGCTCTAGATGTCCGAGCCAGCGCAGACGGTGAGATTTTATCTCTCCCATGATGTTTGGCTCGGCCACCAGTTCTTCAACCTCCGCATTTTTTCGTACTCTCCAGCTTCCGTCGTCGCGTCTCTTCGGCCCGAGGATTCTTCGGAGCACTTTTCTCTCTGCCACCAGCAGCATGTTCTCCTCGTGGAGCGTTAGCGTCCAAGCGTCACATCCGTATTCCAATTCTTGTTTGTTTACTTACCTATTATTTTATACTAATGTAACTTAACAATAAATTAGTGTCTTAACTTTGTAAGGAAATAAATGGCATTGTTATTTTACTTAACAATAAACGTTTCTCCTCCCACAACCCTAGGCGTACCGTTATGCACCTAGCAATAAGCGGCTTATGATATTGTACAAACATTCTCTATTTTCAGATATTATGAAGCTTTAGAGATCACTCCAAGGAGTATTTATGTACTGCCTCGACTGGGGATTTCTCACCCTCTCACAGAATATGGGCGTAAAGCAGCAATTTCATTCAGCGAGTGAAACGAAAATGAACCTCCCTATAATTTCTTTACCTGTAGTGGGCAGCGCATTGATAGCGCCTCTCTGATTTTATACTTCACACAATCAGTGCTGACAAGAATACTTTGCTTAAAATGAGTATGCTAACAGGATTTTTTTCCGAATTATTCCTGTTGGACCAACTACTTGTGCATAGCAGTTGGTTCAACAGGAAGTGTAGAAATAAACTATTTATATTTCAGCCTAATACCCCTCCTGCTTCCTACTTCTTTTATCACTTCCTTCCTCAATCCTTCCGTTTCCATTCCTTCATATCAGTCCATGGGCAGCGCTGATTGTTTACCATCACGTGACCGCTAGCACGTTTATTCTCCTCTGTTATAACAAAAATCTTTCAAGATTAAGCAGCACAGTACCCACAATATTGTACCCACAGGTAGTATAAGTAATTTATATTTTAATATTAATTAATTGCATTTATGTTAATTTCATTCTAAATGTATTTACCAGACCAGTATTTATTGTAATGGGTACCATAGAATCCTCTAGTTCCATGAGTATACATCAGAATTTACGTCAGCAAATCTAATTGCTTTCAAAACGGCGAGGTGTATTAGACCATCTTCCCAGCTTTGTTTTACATAGCCATCTACGTTTCTTGAGGCAATATTAAGGCGTCTGCCAAAACGAGCCAAACGAAAATTTAAACCCCACTTACGTAAATACATAGGCGTAGGCAATATACTGATATTGTACATATGTACAACATCCGCACTTCCTCCCTCCCCCTCCCCTCACCCTGCCTGCACCTGGCTACACTTCTGGGTCTATCTAAAATTTATTGTAAAAATAATAAAAAAACATTTTTTTTAAACAGTCACACCCAAAATTATTAATTTCAATAATAAATATGTGAAATTTCCTTTATTTTTATACTTGGAGCAAAAGTAGCTGGTTTTTTTATTTGGCTTATAAAAATAGTCCGTTTCTAATCGTCCATTTAGATGCATTCACGTGCGAATATTAATGTATGTCAGAAAAATACAATGGGTATTAAAAAATAGTCTCGGACGAAGGTCTAATAAAGTTGCTGAGCTAGTATGTTAAAAATGATAAATAGTGACCTTTATGTGACAACCCTGACGCGAGTAGATAACGAAGGGTTTACTATGAGTATACACATGAAAAACTTTTATAAAAATAAAATGATGACGTTAACATAGGAGTTAGTAAATCCTAAACATATTCACTATTCATTTAAATTGACCAGTTTCTGAAACATATTTTTACAGTTAATGATACATAAAATTATAGCTCTTATGTCGACCTTACCCAGTGTTTGGATGGGTGAACGTCTCTGCCTATACGCATTGGAGGAAAAGAAGGAGGGGAGACCCTTCCCGCAGGAGGATGATTATGGATTGATATGATGATGATAATAATGATGACGTATTTAGTTAAAAGGAACAAGTATTAGATTTTATTAGCGCCAGCGTGGAACAACACAAAAAGAACTTACGAAACTTCACAAAGTTGTAAAGAGTAAATAGTCATAATACATTTAAAAAATGACCAAAAACACGTTCCGTTTCCAATATCAGATCGGCAACAGCACATCTCCGTGTTTCATATAAGCCCACAGTGATTTATCACCGGAGCCTGTGGCTATCCGTTTATCTCGGACCGAAATTTCATAATTCTAATCCTATGATTTATATCGCTGAAGTTTTCATTTCCCCATCAAATAATTATTAATAAAAGTTACGTAGTCTTATAAAAGTCAGTATTTTTTTAACTAAGCTTAATGGGAGAAGTTATTAGTTGGGGTGAAAGATTAAGAGCTTTGATGGAAAAACGGCTGTGTAGGTAATAAGCTCCATGTTATTGGTAGTGCCTAGCCACTGTGAACTGGTAGTAAATATCTTGGAACGAAAGTATTTTATTTTTAACTAAAGAGAACTCAAGCCTTCTCCAGAACGTAGACCTAAAATATTCAACACAGGGAGAATTTGAAACAAGGTACCATTATGTCAATGTAACTTCACAGACTTATCCTAAGGGCTGGAAAGGCTAAGGGGCTGAAACAAGACCCTATTAACGTCAGATTTGAATGAGGGCGCCAAAGTGCTCGACGGGAGTAATCAAAGTGTATTCTGGACACGTAAAACAGGTTCACTTAAGAACACCTAAGGATTTTCACTGTCTTGACCGAGACTGTGAGCTCGTGGATGAATTTGCAGATTACCCAAACGCGCGATTGTCGTTTTACTCGAGACTGCGACCGCCCTGTAAGAAAAAGAACTCTTCAACACTTTAAAATGTTTTTTTTATTCGTATATTTTTGCACAAAATGGAAATATCACTTTAATGGTCACATCATAAGACACTACCCCCCGACAGCAGGTCGGCGGGAGACGCACGCTGTCGTAGGCGCAATGATTGCCGCGCCACTACTGACTGGCGGCGGCGCGTTTTGTGTGATGTCGTACACACAAATATATGAAATACAGAATCTCCCGCGCCCGCACCGCTCCCTAGCCACTGCCGCTGGCAGTGTGTTTTACCCTTAAATACTTTTATTAATTGCGTTTTTAAAAACAGGTCGAATAAAACAAAGTAAAGACAAGCAAAGCTACGGGCATAGCTAGTTTAGTATAACACGAATTACGACGCCATCAAGCGCCTCTAACCTTCTATGTAAAATGCTCATTAAAATACGTAATCAATATAGCGCACATTCGTTAAGAAAAGTGGAGTGGTAGAGCATTTATAAAATGAGCTGGCTCGACCGGAGAAGTACATACCACCCTCTCACAGAATATCGGTGTTAAGCAGACCTTTGTTCGATGAGTGAAAAATCCTTAAAACCAACTCCTTGCCTATCCTTTTTCTCTTTATTCCTGTCCTTGTAGGAGGCAACGCATAGGTAGATAGAACCCCTGGAGTTAATAGATGTTCATAGGCAGCGGTAACCACTTTCCATCAGGTTCACCGTTTGTTTTCCTGCCGTATGCTATAAAAAAAACACTAATAGTTGTTGAAATGATAGCTATAATATCGCGTCAAAAATTCTTTTAAAGTTTCTGACGCCCCCTTCTGAACTCGCCAGACGCGAGAGACAGAAATGTCTTTGCAATATTTTTGATCTGTCAAAAGCTGTGGATCAGTTATTTTCGTTAATTACCGTTGACTCCACTAATGATGTTATTTATATACAAAAAGTTGTTTGTTTATAATTTTATTTTTATTGTCAAAATCAGAGTTAATGCTGAGATTAATCCCTAACAGGCACTCTATGTGCTACTATAATTTCGGAAACATAAGTAAAATGACTCGAAAGACCTTGTAATAAGCCTATGTGAATAAAAATATTTGTAATGGCCACTGCTAAAAAGAAATAGATAAAATGCCATAGAATAAAAAGTGTTTTTGTACAAAAAAAAAAGATCATTAAAAACCTTAAAATTACTGTGCTGATGTAAATGAAATTAATGTAAAAAAATATTCTGAACAAGCAAAGTAGCAGGGAAAGCCCAGTCTTTAGTAATAAAGCCGTCTGTACTTTGAAATATTACGCGAATATTTTATCGGAGCAAACATTAAGTTGTCTTCATTACTACGATATTAAAGAAAAAATGTTGGGGATTTTTTTTTGGACGAAAGTTTCTTCATAAAGGTAACTTTTTAGAGACAGCATATTTGTATACAAAATAAATAATATATTCCTCAACTAATTACAGAACATAATATACGTTTGGTAAATAAATACGCTTTGTAATTCAAGAAGTTTCCAAATTATATTTTATAATTACCTATTTATTAAATACTAGTAAATCCCTCGCAACTTCGTTTGCGTATATCTCGCTTTCCCGTGGGAATTTTGTAAAATCCTTTCTTAGTGCTCCCCTACGTTATAAAAGGAACCCCTGTGCAAAATTTCAAGTTTCTAACCCTTATAGTTTAGGCCCTGCGTTGATATGTCAGTTAGTCAGTCAGTCAGTCAGTCAGTCAGTCAGCTTCTCCTTTTATATATAGGTACATATAGATTATATTTATGAGAAAAAAGTACTTAAAATTATTAAATTACCCATCAAACCATGACAAGCAATCTTAATTGTGGCAAACGGAAATTTAAGTTTCTTTTTTACATTTTTTTATTGTCTATATTTTTCTTTCACTCTTCTTGCTTCACGACTCTGGAATGCTCTGCCTGGTCCTATGAGGGATACCCATAATTCGTTCATTTAAAAAAAAGAGTGCGTGCTCATTACTTCATTTCTCTTAATTAAAGTAATATTTATCTTTTAATTTAAATCACATTGCTTATAAAAGTACTAGCTTTTTTGCCCGCGACTTCGTCCGCGTGAAGTTCCGGACCCGTTCCCGTGGGCACCACATTGAATTTCGGGAAAAACTTTAGCTTATGTCACTCCCTGATAATGTAGCTTTCTACTGGTGAAATAATTTTTGAAATCGGTCCACTAGTTTCGGAGTCTATTCAATTCAAACCAGCAAACAATCAAATCTTTCCTCTTTATAATATTAGTATACATAGATTACAAGAATCATCTATTAATTGTATGTAAGTATCTATTATATTTATTACTTATGTATTATGTTATGACTGTATTGTATTACGTAATCGTGAATTTCTCCACTCCCAATGGTTGTATTTTGGTCAATAAAGTTATATAAATAAATATATTATTGACATATTTCATATTCCTGCCTGCCTTTTAACTTTCTTTTTCTCGCCTTATCTTCTCATAAAATAAACCAATTTTTTAAAGGAAAGTCGCAGGAAGCCGCTGGATGGAGGCCGCATTGGAAGCGTTTGGGGGAGGCCTATGTCCAGCAGTGGACTTCTTGTGGCTGAGATTCAACTCCCACCATCTTTATCAATATTATAATAAAACAAAATATTTGTCAAATTTTGTCTTATGCGGAACTAGAACCCACCCGGGAATAAGACCCGAGATAAAGTTGCCATTGCTAGCCACTCAAAGCCCCGCTAAAAGTTTTCGTAAAGAAAATTTACTGTTATAAATTAACAACTTAATCGCTTCACAAGCGAAGATATAAACCGTGAAAAACTAGTCGATAATCCCTGTTATCGCGAGCTGTTAATCCGGTTAAATCCGGTTATTACGCGGTAACAACCAGTTTCATCCGGCACAGTCGATATTAAATTAACACCCAAGTAATTTGTACGATAACACATTCATTAATCACTTTTTAATATGCTTTTGTTATTCAATGTCCGTAATACCAGCTGTCAATACTTTTTTTTATTGCTAGAGTCTGCAAACTCATTTTGAAACAAAGGTCACGGAAAGTTGCGCGTTGAACGGCTACTCGGTTCAAAAACTCCGAACTTTAGTATGTAGGTATATAGAATAGACGCTGCGTCAAACGCATGGAAAACTACCAAATCATAATTGAGTAATTGGTATGACACCTCTTGTCCTTGTCTTGTCTACATTGTTTTAAACTTCATTTCCAAACCGGGTTTTCACTGTGTTTTCAGGCTTTAGTAGTACATTATTGGACAGTTTTTACACAGTTTTGACGGTTTTTTATTTGAAAAATATACGGTTTGGGACTTCATTAGCAATTGGTGAAATGAGTCCTGGGAATTTTTTTCTTGCTTTATTTTTCTCTCTAATTATTATATTACTACTTATATTCACCTAGCCTCTCAGGTTCTAGTCTTAACACTAAAAGTCAATTTTAACTGATTGGTTTTCAGAGTGGAATCAGGTTTAAGTGGAAAAGTTAGTAATTCGAAGTTAACTCGACAGAAAACGCCAAGACTTTTAAGGATTGAGTTTGCTTTAGCTTGTTTTAAGTTCTAGGATTCTTTAAAGTATAATAGCTTCATCGCATAGTTATAGGGCACTCACTTGACAAGTATTTTATATCTGAGTTAATCTTCTGTTTCACTCACTGAACAAAACACATTGCTGTTTCACGCCAATACCCTGTAAGGAATTCTACTTCACCAGTCAAACAAGCCCATTTCATAAATGCTCTTTACAATAAATACCTATGTCTGTCTTATTAGGACACCTGTTACTACATATCATATATGTTAGAACAGGCTAGGATACCTACTGTTCACGCAAAATGAACATGTTTTCTTGATGACGGTAGAAGTAGTCATGGTCATGCGTCTAACTAGCTGGATGTCATTCGAAGTCGACCGAAGTGAATGTTGATATCGTCATAACATTTTTATGCTGGCAATAATGCATCGGTTCATGGATTGATGAGTCCTTTGTTCTAATCATTCAGCATTCACTCTCATGGTCTTCCTCTTGTGTTCGAAACGCGGTTAGGGCAGCACGTGTTTTCTGTTGCGCAAGGGCATTTAGTGTGTAAGAAAACCACATGGTCATTATAGTTCATAAAGTAGTGTAATAGTGTAATCAGTGAGTTGCGCGGTGTAACCATCACATTACTGTAATCAGAAATTACACATATCAAGCAGAATAGAGGCTTTGATTTATTCATCACTTCATCACCACGTCAGCAGCTCTGCGCCTAGGGCGGGCGACGGACTGCAACAGGCGCTGAGCGGAGGTTCCGCTAGTGCATCATCATCATCATTTTCGATAGCTTATTGCTATCTGGTGGCCCATTTCATTCTCGCCGGCTTGGGGAAGGCCGCGGGAAACTCATCATCATATCAACCTACCAGGGCGCGCGGGACAGCGCGCCGATTCTTCAACATTTCTGGTGGCCCATGAGGAGACTGCACAGCGACCGAGGAGCGGGCGCTGAGAACCAGCACGATCAGAAGATCAACGAGGAGCGAACGACGTCGCCGCGTCGGGGAGACGGCGGCCGTCGGCGGGCATTGGGCGAGCATCGGCGTCGGGGCATCGGCGGCGCGATCATCGATTTAGTGTTAAATTAACTTAATTAAACTCAGTGTCGAGTGTAGGACGCGTTCGAAACGCTGTAGCTTAGGTTAGTGACAATTAGTGTTAGAATAGTTTAGTTGTGAGTAAAAGGTTTGTAATTGTTCAGGGCGAAGGCGGCCATAATTGCATAGTTGCAATAATCCATGCGGACGCGACCGACCGGTCATTTTTCTGTAAGTTGGTATTCACTATTTCATTCTGTCAATCTGTCATTCAATTTAGCTTCATTCACTAGACAAGACAGTCATCTTGTTTAAATTTGCGAATACTCAACTTCATTCATTCATTCATTCACTCACTTCTACAAGAAGAAGACGTCACTCACTGTCAGGGAGACAGGTGTCAAAGTGACTATTTATCCGGTCAATATTAAGATCAATTATTTCAACAATATAATTATATTTACTTAGAAATTTAAGTGTGTTAAGAAGTTTTCAGGATCAATTGTGATCATTTAATAATTTATAATCAATTTTTCATTGCCTGCGTGTTGATATATTTCACTATGTCGACCGTGCGAGGCGCAAAGGTGCAATTCAAATCAAAATATCGCATGTTACTGGTATTTGCCGGTACTATACGCGAAACAAAAGGAACAATCACTGCATCCGTAGCGAATAAGCATTTTCAAACATTTTATAGTCAATTTGTGACTGCATATGAGGTGTTGCTGGGGGCCAGTGACACAGACGTTTCTGAGGACGAGATGTCGACATATCACCAACAGTTCAGTGAAATTAATCGGCTGTTGGTTCAGATAGACGAGGCAACTGAGGAAGCGGCAGGGAGCCGAGCTTCGTGTTCAAGGGTGCCGTCGCAGTCTACATCAGTTAAGCTGCCGGCAATAGAATTGCCCAAATTCACAGGTGAGGAGACGGAGTGGTTGCCTTTCTACGATTTATTCACTTCATTGGTGCATGATCGGGATATCTCAGATGCTGCAAAGCACTATTATCTGCGTGCTTCACTGGGCGGGGAGGCCCTAGCGTTGGTCAAGCAGCTTCCGATGGACGAGGCGAACTACTCTGTGGCGCTCGAAGCACTTCAACATAGGTATCAGGATAGTCGACGAGTGTTGGATACCTTTTTTTTTTTTTTTTTACGTCAGAAAAATGCTTTGTGGCAGCCCCACCGCCCGGGGAGCACGCGGTGGGGACTGTGGAACTTACCACTAAAAAACTGACGGGATGCCTCTTGCCCTGTGTGGCGGGGCCACGGGAAACTGGGATACAACCGCGACCCCGCCAGGGCCGTCCGGCCAAGGTACCAGCCGGACCCGCTCGCCCCCGATACGCTCCGTCAGCAGTACACCGCATCCAGGTGCACCGCCGACACCGAGGACCATCGCTCCCTCAAGACGACGGGCCTTCCCCGGCCCGCCGTCTCGGCTGGGCTATGGTCCCCGTCCACTCGGCGATCGCACCCACTGTGCCGACCGCCAGCCAACGGCCAGCCGCATACCTACCTCAGCCGCATTCAGTGTCTGCCAACAATAACAGGGACGGCATCACTGAGGTCTGAATTTTATGACCCGCTGCGTGAGACCATTCAGGCGTTGCAAAAGCAGGGTCATCCCGTTGATGTGTGGTCATATATAATTGTATTTTTAGTTTTACAGAAACTCCCCATGCGAATCAGGGCGATCTTTGAGGAGAGGTATGGGAAGGATCCTCAATGCCTCCCAACCATTTACCAGCTGCTGGAGCTGTTGGATGACCAGTGCAGGGTGCACCAGGCCACCCAACCAGTTTCGGAGCTGTCAACGAAGTTCAAACAATCACCACTGCCGCTGCGAGGAAGGGCTCCTGCAGTGCGCTCACCAACCACTCGACGAGTGCTGGCGGTTCAACCGGCACCTTCGAGTCCGCAACAAGACGACAACCAGGTGATGTCTCATTGTTCTTTTTGTCAGGGTTCAGCCCACACCTTATATAGGTGTAATAGTTTTCTCCAAAGGACCCCGGTCGAGAGAAAGTCTTGGGCGAAAAGGTCGGGTCATTGTTTCAAGTGCCTGAGGAAGCATTTTGCAAAAAAATGCACGCACAAGAACTGGTGCTCAAACTGTCGGTCAAAGGAGCACAATTCCCTTATATGTTTGGAACATCAGGGAACTCAGGTCAAGCAGGTTGCTCAAGCACCCGCTACGTCATCGTCACCTGCAGGGCGCGGGGCGATCACGAGCCCACCAAGTAGGTCACCTATACCATCCACGTCACAGGGTCAGGTCAGTGGACAGTTAACTACTGTGGTGCAGCCAGGTGGTAGTCAATCTCTACCCCTGCATCCATCGTCAGGGTACCAGCCGCGTCCTAGGGTAGGAGACCGCGCAAGGGGGGCCCAGGAAGTCTTCCACACCTTACGCTTCGGATCCATGGTGGAGTCTGACCCGGAGCTATGAAGGGAGGCCACTGTTGGTGCAGTCACGGGGCAATTGCCAATCACGCTTTGTCCCACAGCCATCATCATGGTCAAGTCAGGTGATGGATCATATGTCAAGGTTCGGTCATTATTGGATACTGGTGCGGGTGTATCAGTTATCAAAAAATCATTAGTTGAAAAACTCAACTTGCACCAACAGTCAAATAGAAATAAAATTTATGGAGTCGGGAACAATCATGTCAATATTCCAGGTACTGTGGTCAAATTAATCATCAAACCCGCAGATCAACCTGTACCCATAATCAGTACTCATGCTGCTGTAATGTACTCATTAACAGGGAGTATTCCCTCACAGCATATCAACATCAAGGGGGACTTGAGGTTGTCTAATATAACGCTAGCGGATAGTGAATTTGATAAGCCTAACGATGTGGATATTATCTTAGGTACAGATGTACTCAATTATGTTATGGATGGTTCAAAGCTTTTAACAAACGTTTCAGGTCTATCAGCCTACGGAACATGTTTTGGACATGTCATCATGGGAGAGGTCAATCAACTGCCGTCATCAACGCCGGCAACTTCAGTGGAGGACTACGGGGTGCTAGCCACTCGACTGGAAGACGTATTGGAGAAGTTCTGGAAGGCGGAGGAGCCACCTTCAGAGCCAGCTATACACCCGGATCACTTGGAGTGCGAAAGGTTGTATGCTTCTACTACTCAACGAATGTCAGATGGCAGATACATGGTTCGATTACCATTGTTGTCAAACAGGCCAGCCTTAGGCGAATCGAAGGCAATAGCCGTCCAACGATTGCGATCTTTGGAGGCAAAGATGGCAAAAAATCCTGTATTTGCAGAAAAATACAAGGCCTTCATGCGTGAGTACGAGGAACTAGGTCATATGTCACAGTCACGCTTTCCGTTCGATGCAGAACATTTCGTCATACCTCATCACGGTGTATTCAAAAGGGGAACCGAAAAATTAAGAGTCGTGTTCGACGGGTCAGTTAGAACCACGACAGGGGTATCACTCAATCAGTGTCTTCATACTGGACAACCACTTCAAACAGATATTACAAAAATATTAATCAATTTCAGGAGACATCAAATCGTTTTCACGACAGACGTCAAGATGATGTTCAGGCAGACATGGATTCATCCTGAGGACAGGAAGTATCAAAATTTCCTTTGGAGGGAGGACCCCTCAGAGGAAATTAAGGTATTTGAATTGAATACTAATACCTACGGACTACGGTCAAGTCCATTTATTGCGATCCGAACACTGTTACGTGTTGCGGACGACTGGGATCAAGCACACCCTAACTCACACGCGTCGGAGGTTATACGCAATGATGTCTTCGTTGATGACATTCTCACGGGCGCCGACTCAATCGAGGAAGCTCAACAATTGAAGTCCGAGCTCATTCAACTTATGAAGAGTGCGGGATGCGAGCTTCGGAAGTGGTCTTCTAATTGCCGAGAGATATTACAAGATCTTCCAGAGGAGCATTGCGAGATACCTCATCAGTTCGACACGGATGACAAAAGTTTCATAAAGGTTTTGGGTATTCAGTGGGATCCTGTGTCAGATTCAATGTCATATCAAATCAATGTGCCGGAAGGCAAGGCAACTTCAAAACGGAATGTGCTCAGCACAATAGCACGACTGTACGATCCTTGTGGGTACTGCGCGCCCATCGTTTTCCGATTCAAGGTATTTCTTCAATCATTGTTTTCTGATGGACTCAATTGGGACGAGCCTATTGGTCAGACTCAATGTGTTCAGTGGGACGAACTCATACAGGATTTAAACCATTTATCACAGTTACAGATTCCAAGATGTGTGACGCTACCAGGGAACGTGTCATACGCACTCCATGGATTTGGAGATGCATCGGAGCTGGGATACGCTGCGAGCATATACCTCAGGACGGAGGATACTATGGGAAATGTGAAGGTACAGTTAGTCATTGCTAAATCAAAGGTTGCACCGAAGAAGGTCAAGCAAACGATACCCAAATTGGAGTTGAGCGCTGCTCATTTAGTCTTCAAACTACTGAATCACGTGGCAGAATCATACGAGGGCTCCATTCAGTTGGATAGCATCAACGCGTGGTCAGATAGTACCATTGTTTTGTCGTGGCTAAATACGAAACCACACATGCTTCAAACATTTGAATGTAACAGGGTGCAGGACATTCAACGATCAAAGCGAATTATGACGTGGCGTCATATAAAATCAGAATTGAATCCGGCAGATGTAGCATCAAGGGGAATGTCTGCCAGAGACTTAATCAAGTACAATCTGTGGTGGTCACCAGATTGGTTGTTACGGCGGGAAGCAGACTGGCCGAGTTTACCAGTCGCTACGCCTCAAGATTTACCGGGATTCAGGAAATTAATCAGTACTATCGCACCAGTGCAGTCATGGGAAGACTTGCTACTGTCGCGCGTAAGCTCATTCACCAAACTCATCAATGTCACCTCATACATACTAAGGTTTTGTAGGAATATTAGATTGCCGAAGGGTCAACGAAATCTCAGTCAGACATTATCATTGAACGAAACTCGTCGGGCGACGAGACATTGGATTCAGAAGGTTCAAATGGATTCGTACAGAGACGAAGCCATACTAGTGAAAAAAGGGAAATTGGTTTGTAAATCACTGCAGAAGCTCAGTGTTTTCATAGATGAAGAAGAATTCATCCGAGTCGGGGGACGACTGCGCAATGCAGCGCTATCATATGGAACAAAGCATCCATATCTCATTCCTAAGGATCATAGGTGGACTCAGTTGCTCATACAGCATTATCACAAGGTTCATTGTCATGCGTCAACAAACGCACTTATATCCATACTCAGAAGAGAGTATTGGATACCGTCAATCAAACGTCAAGTGTCTAGGGTCATTGGTCACTGTTTATCTTGTTTCAGATTCAAGGCGTCAACACAACCCCCATTCATGGGCGATCTCCCAGCTGATAGAGTCACAGCTGCGAGACCTTTCTCAGGCGTCGCGACGGATTTCGCGGGCCCATTCATGATCAAAAGCAGTTTGCTTCGGAACGCTAAGTCACAGAAGGCCTATTTATGTGTCTTTGTGTGTTTAGGTACCAAGGCGGTTCATCTGGAAGCAGTGTCATCGCTGAGCACCGAGGCTTTCACAGCGGCGCTCACCAGGTTTGTCAGCCGAAGAGGGCTGCCTTCACTAATTAGATCGGACCGAGGTACGAATTTTATTGGTTGTTCAACATATCTTAAGGATGTCTATCGATTCTTGGTGAGTAACGAGATTGTCCTCCAGGATGAGTTCCGTAAACAGAACGTTCACTGGCAGTTCAATCCCCCAGCAGCACCACATATGTCAGGTTTAGTCGAGGCTGCTGTCAAGAGTGCTAAAAACCTTTTGAAACGAGAGATAGGAGATAGTATTCTTACCTTCGAAGAATTTACCACAATACTTGCTAAGATCGAATCAGTTCTCAACTCACGACCTTTGACTCCGATGTCAGAGGACCCGTGTGATGTGGACGTACTCACCCCAGGTCATTTTATCATAGGTCAACCTTTAACTGCTTTACCAGAACGTCAATGGAATGACACTAAGATGTCACGATTATCACGGTTTCAAACAATTCAAAAAATGTCTCAGTCAATTTGGTCACGTTGGCACCTTGAATATCTCAACACGTTGCAGGCACGTAACAAATGGTTTACTCATGTAAATAATATAGAATTAAATGATTTAGTTTTAATCATAGATGAATGCTCTCCACCCTTACATTGGAGACGGGGTAGAGTCATTGAAGTTTATAAGGGTTCAGATAGTGTAGTTAGGTCAGTTAAGTTAAGAACACACTCCGGTGAGCTTGTTAGACCGGTTGTCAAGCTCTGCAAGTTACCGATAGATTGTGAGTAGTTAAGTTAGTCATAAGTACTAATTATCATAGGTTCCAATTATCATGTAAACATTCAGCTGGCTGGATTATTATCACTTTTCAATGGTTTCAAATTGATAAGGGCTTCAAGGAATCAGCTCATCCTTTCCTCGCCCCGGGCAGGAATGTTCACGCAAAATGAACATGTTTTCTTGATGACGGTAGAAGTAGTCATGGTCATGCGTCTAACTAGCTGGATGTCATTCGAAGTCGACCGAAGTGAATGTTGATATCGTCATAACATTTTTATGCTGGCAATAATGCATCGGTTCATGGATTGATGAGTCCTTTGTTCTAATCATTCAGCATTCACTCTCATGGTCTTCCTCTTGTGTTCGAAACGCGGTTAGGGCAGCACGTGTTTTCTGTTGCGCAAGGGCATTTAGTGTGTAAGAAAACCACATGGTCATTATAGTTCATAAAGTAGTGTAATAGTGTAATCAGTGAGTTGCGTGGTGTAACCATCACATTACTGTAATCAGATATATCAGATAATTACACATATCAAGCAGAATAGAGGCTTTGATTTATTCATCACTTCATCACCACGTCAGCAGCTCTGCGCCTAGGGCGGGCGACGGACTGCAACAGGCGCTGAGCGGAGGTTCCGCTAGTGCATCATCATCATCATTTTCGATAGCTTATTGCTATCTGGTGGCCCATTTCATTCTCGCCGGCTTGGGGAAGGCCGCGGGAAACTCATCATCATATCAACCTACCAGGGCGCGCGGGACAGCGCGCCGATTCTTCAACACCTACCTATATGGTAATCGGTCACGGTCATGAAATGGTCACTATTGCATATTAGTGGGATTTATTGTGATCATGAAACGGTCACTAATATGCACTGCACTAGTACTATTTATTATACTGTGGTGAGTGTACTAGTGACCGTTTCATGATCAGAGTGAATGCCTTCATATCAAGCAATTTAGAGAGCTTGAATCATATTTAAGGTAAACAGACCTTAAATATGATTCAAGCTCTCCTCTTTCTTTTGTTGACTGTATTAGTTTAGCATAAAGTGATAAAAAGGCTTCTATTTTTGCTACCTGTTTTCATTCTATTGTTTTTATATTTATACTAGCTTTTCCCGGCGGCTTCGCTCGCGTTAATTTTATGACATAGATCTCGTTTAACAACAAAACAACCAGCATACAGCGCGACTTGTGGCGCCATCTGTTGGCTGATAGCCCATCCCATACAGCGCCCTCTATAGTAGAAAAAATATTTTTCCATTGGTATAACATACTTTCACGGGATAAAAAGTAACCTATGTTGGGCTCTGCACCCCTGACAATATGTATACAAATTTTCATAAAAAACTTTTTTATCGGAAAGTAACATAAAAAGCTTCCAAAATTTTCTCTCAACAATTCTCACGATTGATGCATGAACTCGAGAGCAAATACCAACGAAAGAATTCAATTCTCGCCGTGTGATATTTGCAAAACAAAGAGATCCAATTGTTCGGAACGTGTGTGACACCCCGACTTGAAATACGAACTCAATAATGTAATCAATTGTATGAGCTGGCGGCACATTCCTCGAGCAATCATAGCGGGCACATAGCTGCCCTTATTGGAATATTGCGCGGGTCCAATGCCCCTCGATTATATTGGAAATTTGTTATTAGTTTTGATGAAATCCCAATATTTTATTACTTGGTATTATTAAACGAACGGAGATGGAATGTGAGAGACATATTCACTACTCGTTTGTCAAATAAAACTGACTATAACTCATTTATTTATACTTATGTAGAGAGATATCGTTGTGCTTATCAAAATGGAACGACCATGTTAAACAACGACAACCCTAGTCAATACTTGGGTGGGTTGAAAAATCTAAAGCTCCTCTGTGCTTCGGAGGGCACGTTAAGGAATCGATCCCGTTTGTTGTCGATAGGTAAGAGTCGTCAAATCAAATAAGTAACTGTTAGGTGACCCACAGTTGGAAACACACGAAGAGAAGAAGAGATATCTGCGAAAATACGGACTGACATTTCGTAGAATTATAATTAGTTTTGAACTTTATTCTAACTAGTACCTAATGTCTTTTTGACAGGACTAAGTATTTCGTTATTTCGTATAGACACTTTAATTTTTCCCCCTAGTAAAAAAAAACAATTCTCGTACGAAACTCGGCAGTGGACACAGTAGAAATTCTGCAACAATGATCGCTGATGAGCCGCAGTCCCGATATCTTCGCGTACATTTCGGAAGTATGGCGTTATGCGGATTATTATGCGATATCATTCCGCAATGTACGTGGGGCAAAAGTGTTGGCGGTAATTCAATTAACTAGCACTTCATATAAATCCATAATCATCACGGGTCTCCCTTCAATCGAATGGGATTGGAGCGTACGCTGCCACGCTACTGTTTCAATACGGATTGGTGGAGTGTTTTCAAGGCAACACATGAATGGATTTAGTCGTATGTAGATAGCGCCGTGTGCGATCAGAGGCATAAGAACGTCGCATTATTATATATATATATATATATATTATGCCATAAAGGTGGCAAACAAGCATACGGCTTGCCTGATGGTAAGCATCACCGTAGCCTATAGAAGCTTGCAATACCGGGGATATCACTCACGCGTTGCCAACCCTCCCAACCCTGGAGCTCTAGAGACCTTACTCACCGTAGTAACACAACATGGCCGAGACCAATGCTATTTGGCTACGATCTTCTGTAATACCGGCTCTACACATATTGGCAACACATTGGCCAATACATATTGGCAAATGTGTTGGGCCAACGTGTAGAGGGGGGTTTGGTAGGTGTTGGAGTAGAGAATGGCGGCCCAACACCTACCAAACCCCCCTCTAGGCATAAGGTGGAGGTCCTTTGCCAGACGGGCTGCTCCGATTTGAGCGTATTGGTTGCCATTTGGGTAGCATCGTGAGAGAATGAGCTTAGGATTCCTTGTTTACGGAACCCTAAAAAACACCACCTACTAGTCGTTTCAAATAAACAATATTCTTTCTTTTCCTTCACTCAACGTCAGTATTCAAAGTCAAATATTCCATTCGATATTAAACTAACGAGATGTGTCTAATATAAAAGTGTGAATGCGGTCTCGCCTTTTTTATTTCATTGTTTTATTGGATCGGGGTGATACGTATGTGTGAGCTGTCACAATAAAAATGTCAGGGAAACTTCAAATAAATGGTAAGTACTTATATAAAATATAGTTACCTATAATAATAATATTGTATTCCAAAATACAAGTTCCATTAAACTTAAATAAACGCAATAAAATAAACTAATAATTATTAAATTATAAATAGATAGAATAAAAAAACAATTTATATAATAATAAAATTACAATGTTTTTTTTTATTATAAATTAAATTGATTAAATTGAGCAATATTCGTTAAATACTAATGGATAAAAAACGTTTAGTTAAACTATAATAAAATACCTACCAATAAATATAATTCTACGCAATGAGTTCTAGATTTTTACACTGTTTACTTCTCCGGGAATTGTCTACGCTTTTCCTAATCTCATATACCTACATCACTATTCGATGAAAGGGCGCGATTAAACCTTTAATAGGGATGAACCGGTCCTTACTTTGAATACAGAAATTCGATTTCTTTTAGATAAGACTTTAGTGCAGAGATCAACTACCTATTGACTATCACATTTTAAAACTCCCAAGAAGCAGACAAACAATCTGGATTGGTAGAGCATTTACGACATAGGCAAACTGCAACAAGGAAATACATTATATCACGTAATATTATCTGCATCATCATACTAATATTATAAATGAGAAAGTTTGTTTGTTTGTTATTCCTTCACGGCTTATTGTCAGGGGTACAGAGCCCAACATAGGCTTCTTTTTATCCCGTAAAAGTATGTCATTCCAATGGGAAAATATTTTTTCAACTATAGAGGGCGCTTTATGGGATGGACTATCGGCCAACAGATGGCGCCACAAGTGGCGATATAAGTTGTTTTGTTTTTTTTTTTTATCTACAACGACATTTATTCAAATAAGAAACAAATCTATATATGTACACTAAAACTAAACTAAACATATTAATATAAACAAATTATAAAGAACCTAAAACTAAAAACCTTAAAAAAAAAAAATAATAATAACTAAAATATATTATTAAAAGGAGTCCCTTTAGGCAAGGTTCCGAAGATACTGGCAGCGTTCCCCCTTTGAATAGCTATTATAGACTAATTCTTTGTCCGAGGTAGCTGCCAGCTCTTCGGTCTCCTGTGATGTCGACTAACCTTTTTGCAATTTCCTTAAAAAGTCTTATAGCACAAGGACCCCACGGACCAAGGGTCTCAACACCGAATGGGACAAAATCATATTCGGAGCCTAGACCCCTGTATTTACAAGCCTTAGCTTTTTCAGCCGCTTCACAAGCTGCGGCTTGTGAAGCGGCTGAAAAAGCTAAGGCTTGTAAGCCAACAACAGAGCTGGTGCGCCAGCTCTGTTGTTGGTTCCATGTAGATGGGAAGGGGCCAGTGTGTCTGAACAGGTTGCATCCCATACCAGCACCCGGCACATCTTCCATGGAATCAAACTTATACCGTCCGGTCTCTTGCCATCGTCTCTTGCAATACCAGTCGGCTCGAGTAGACTTGGCACGTTGACGGTGGCAAGGGACCGGCGTATGATATCGTTAAGTGCGGCATGTCTCGAAAAGCGGCCTGCACTTTTTTCGACATCACTCCCACAGGGACATTTATGAGGAACGCAGACCGGAACCCCAAGCCGTAGACAAGTCGCGATTCGGAGCGTGTTGTAATGTATGTGTTTGTATGGGCACAAGTGATAGGCTCGGGTTCTGAGTAAATACTCTCTATTCTTATATTAAAACATTACTTATTATACTCCTTACACTACATACACTACACCTCCCCCCTTTAAAGAAAAAAAAATCAAATGCTAACTCTATTTGTATTTTTTTTTAACATTAAGTAACAACAACCAAACGAAATGAATACTAGAATGCGCTGAATCGCAATTCACACAAATGAATAACAACCTGATTGTATTACTATCCTATACGTGAAACTTTATACAAAACTAATTATGGGAAAGAATGTAGTGCATAATATGAAACTTTATAAATGAGTTTTACATTTCATTATGATTTATTATAACTATTTATCTTATTAACTTACAACTTTATATAAAATCTGTATTTTAAAATTTAGGTTTTGAAATAAAAATACAATTTAAACTATAAACCATCAAAAATTAAAGTAAAAATTAATTAATTATAAAAATTAAACATAAAATAATGCCAGGAGTAAAAATTTTGAAAAATGTAAGGAAACAACTCTTAGATTATTTAAATCTTTGACATACTTATAAAAAAATTAAAGATATTACATATTAAGAACAACTATAAAAAAGAACCTTTATTAAAATATTACTATTGTATTATTATTATAACAATGAAATTTTTATGATAACAACAAAAATTATGATACCCAAAAATAATATGAAAAATATAAAATTTATAAGTCTGTTTAAACATTGTTATTATTATATTTCGCTCTACCTACTCTATTATTCTTATTTACTCTAAGTTATTCCTACCGATCTAATGTTGTACATTTTATTATACTCTATTCCGTTGTATTTCTCACGTTTATAATATGTCCCATACTTTTTATGATCTTTATTTCGTATGTTATATTTAAGACATTTTTTATACTTTACGTAATTGTTTCTTTTCTTAGTTTTCTCTTTCATTATATTTTTAAGATTACATGTAAGATTACTTCTCCTTACCATTTTATTTATTATTTTATTATAATAATTACTTTTTATTGTAATATTTCCTTTCACATAATCTTTTTTCCCTTTGATATATCTTAATTTCAACTTTCTTAACATATTCATAAGATTTACTTTATTTTTATATTTTAAGTTCATACCTTTATCTTTTTTATTTG
This sequence comes from Endotricha flammealis, assembly GCA_905163395.2. Lineage (NCBI taxonomy): Eukaryota > Metazoa > Arthropoda > Insecta > Lepidoptera > Pyralidae > Endotricha > Endotricha flammealis. Next base: position 16,043,318 of record LR990861.1, on the reverse strand, counting down.
CATTTAGAATACGTTTATTTTTTGTCATATCCTTGATTTTATACTTATTTTTCTTTTTATTAATTTTAGTACGTTTACTTTTTATACTTTTTGGTTTTACTTCTAATTTTACATGATTATTAACGGTATTATTTTCTTCTAATTTCTCATTAAATAAATCATTTAAATCAAATAAATTATTATTTTGATTCTCTTCTAAATTATTATCATTGAATAAGTCAAATAAGTCATTTACATCGCATAAATTTAAAATTTCTTTATTATCTGTATTGCACTCAACAACAGGCAGCGTTTGCTGACTCTGCTGAACGTGAGTGATGCATGGGAACGACATAGGATCCGATGATGCCATGCATATTGAATTATTTGTTTCGCAATTGGCATGTGAATTATATTTATTTTTATAAGGACTCCTTTTCTGATAATTATAATTTTGATTATTTAAATTTATAATAGTATCTTCGTCGATAGTTGACTGTATGCATTGAGATAAAGTATTGAATTTTTGGCTAGAAATTATAACATATAATCGGAAATTATTTAATCCTTTGCAAAAACAATTTATTGCAGTTTTTTCGTTGATGGGGCTAATTATTTTAATTTTAGACAGATCATCTTCACATTGGGCATAGGTGAGATCTGTAAAAAGATTCTCTACCTCTGCTCCATATTGTTTAATTGTTCTGTAACCCTGTTTGATATTTAACAATGAATTTAATAAAATATGCGGCGATTTTTTCGGCAGTAAATATTTTTTCATGTCTAAAATTAAGTGATTTATGTCTGAATAATGTTGATTTAATAAATTTTTTGCTAGTGAATTAAGCCTCGTTTTTAATACAAAATTAATTAATAATTGTTGTGAATTATTATTTAATGTGCTACTGTAAAAATCTATGTTATTTATTAATTCTTTTATAGTTTCAATATCATTAGACATTATAGGTAAACAGGCAATTGCTGTCTCTAAATAGAAATTGTCGCTCATTTTTACTTATTTAAAAAAAACTTATTGATCTCAAATGACAAAAAAATATCTCTAACTCAAATATTATTATTTTTTTTTAATTAATAAAAAAAAAATGTACTAAAAGGATACTTTTTTTTTGTCTTGTCCGAGTATTTTGCGTTGTTCCGCTGTGATGCCACTCTTCGCTGCTGCTCCTCCGCTGGGCTAGCTGAGTAGGCTGACAATCCTTGAAGTCCGTGCGACGAATTGGGCCGGGCTATACCCTGGACACCATCCTGGACTCGTACGCTTCGTTTTTTCTTTCTTCTTATTATTTCTTACTTCAATACTTCATATTATAATTTCTTCTAACTTCATTTACTTTCTTCATTTTTTTCACATTACATTAACTTCTTTCTTCAGTTTTCATAATACATTTCTTCATTTTATTTCTTGACACTTTATCTTCGTTTTTCATTCATGAATACTTCTTACTTGATATTCTTCTTAATTATATTTTCCATGTTTAAATCTTCATTTTTCTTACTTCAACATTTTTTCTTCAATATTCTTTCTTGAAATCTTCAACTTAATGTAGTTTCTTTCATAATAATTATATTTTCTTATTTTTATTCTTCTTATATAAATCTTCTATATTAATATTTTTCCTAAATCTTCTAAAATTTTATTTATTCACTATTTTATATTTTAATTATTAATAAATGGCCGCGCCGGCACATGGTTGCGCCGACTGGCAGGGTCGCCATGTAATATATGTGTTTGTATGGGCACAAGTGATAGGCTCGGGTTCTGAGTAAATACTCTCTATTCTTATATTAAAACATTACTTATTATACTCCTTACACTACATACACTACAGGCTCAAGAAATGTTCCTGTATTTGACGAAGGGTACGCGTGAAGCCAGTAGCCGGCCTCATGCGCACCCACGGCCAAAAGCCTAGCACGCGCCGAACCTGTACTACAGCTCAAAAGATTGTCATAAGTCAATTTGCAGTTTATGTCGTCCCAACTCCTCTGTGAATTTGCAGAAACTGGAAAATTTTGACATGCAATTAAGAAAGCGTTTCTAGCTTCTTCCAAGCCAGCAGTCTCAAAGTTTGAAGGGGATGCCCTTAAAATTTTACTTATGAGATTTGCTGAACTATGGACAGAAGATAGGAAGGCTGGTAAAGCGACACTGGAAATTTTGCGAATCCCTAAACCACCATAACGGATTGGTAGGGATGCTTGGGTCCAAGATTGCTCGTTCAGCTGCATATTAAGAATTGATTCTAAGCTAATTTTGATTAAGTCGTCTACTTGTGTCAAAAGATCCGGGTGATTCCAAAAGGAGCAGCAACGAAGCACATACGTAAATTTTGGGACGAAAAGACAAAATTTTAAGATGCAAAGTGCATAATGTGAACTAATTTCAAGGAGACGGTCAGTAGAATTTTGAAATTTAGTAATTGAATTATTAATATATTCAGAAAAAGATTCATCAAAAATTGGAGAACCTAAAAGGTAAAGGGAATTACTGTTAACTATTTTAATATTTGGAGCCAAAATATTAAATTTTTGTTTTACGTCATTTGAATTTAAGTCGCAATTATTTATAAAAAGTTCGCATTTGCTAAAATTAAGCTCCAAATTAAGCTTCAAATTTATTTTTGATTAAAAAAAGGTCCGAAAACACAGTATCCACATCACCTCCTAGGGTTCCGTCGTTCAAATACCAAACATTGAATTTAGAATTTAAATTTTTGATTATCGGATTTATAGCCAAACTAAAAATTGCAGGCCCAAGGGGATCATCCTGTTGACAACCTACTTCCGAGGACAGTTCATTAGAACGATATAACAATTTTGTTGGGTCAGCGTAACTGAGAAGAAGATAATTATATATTTCCGGTATATGTTGTTTTATTTCTGTCAGCAGGGTATCCCTATTTACCGAATTGAATGCATTTTTGACATCAATTTTGAGCAAAAAGCGTCAGGCTGTCCGTAAGTTAGGAAAGAGCGTAGGGCGTGGACGGCGGCCTCACACCCTCCTTTTACACCGAAGCCTAACTGTACGGGTTCAAATTCCGAATTTAATTTTGGTAAAATATGTCGAACTGCAATTTTGGAGGCCAGACGTCGTAGTGTTGATCCAACAGCAATTGGTCTCACCCCTCCGTCCTTTTTGGTGAGGGCAATGAGGTTCGCGCCGAAAAGAATGGGAACAATTTCTGGATTGACATTACCGGAGTACATAAAGTTGATTAATTTAGTGATCGAATTTACAAGTTGCTCGCCTGCATCACCCACAGAATGCGATGTTAAATCTTTCAAATGTTGGGGTGAGATTCCATCTAAACCTGCAGCCGAACCTGGTTTAAAAGATAAAATGGCATCCGTAACATCTTTTTTTTGAATTTGAAGGCATGCTTGCCCTGCTGTTGGTGGGTCAAGAAAATATGGGTTTATTGGAGCTGGAGGATGTTTTGTCCGTAAGGCCTGAAGGGTGTCAGGGGTATCTGGTGATAGCACGTCGTTGGAGAACAAAAGGCGAGCGGCACCTTTGAGATCTCCGTCACAGATTTTGCTTTCGATGAGTTTGTTGCGATTACGAGGGGCATTATGTTTGATTAGAGGTGCAGGAGAAGGCGAGGAGCTTACAGCACAGTTATTCTTAATCTTTTGTGTCAAAGATAAATTCGGTTCATCAGTTTTTATTATATGTAGTGTGCTGTATGAAAATAAAAATAGGTTCTGCCAGTCTTGAGTACAGTTGCTTATGTAACATTTTTGGATTAATTGTGTTAATGTGTAGCAACGGTTATTCGAGCTCGATTCTTTTAACTATTGGTATACTATTTTTTAAATGGCTAAGATATGTGTGGAAAGGAGTTGGATTGTCATAAGGAATAATGGGATGTGTGTCTAAAGGTGAACTTAAACTGTTTTGGCTAATACATTTCCTGTGTGTTTTTGTAATGTGTATGTTGAGGCCTTTCAAAGATTTAAAAGATTTGTTGCACTGTGTACATGAATGGGTCGCGTTCGACGTGCCATCACAAGATTGGGTCACGGACTGCATTTAACAAAACATTCAATTAAAACAAATTTAAAATTTAAATACACAATAAGATAAAATAAACATAAATGTAAACTTATTAAAACGTATAAAGATAAAATATGACGGCTGCTGGACTGCTTGTTTTGATACGCATGCGTCGGCACTGGATGGTCTTGCCTATTGGAAGAGACCTAGCGACGCATGTCGTCGCTAGGACAACCGATGGCGGCCTTAGCAACCGCGTCCAAATAAAAATAATATTAATATGGCATTTAACACAATACTTCCATTATTCTGGTGATATGATTTAATTGATTTAATCTTCTTATTGTTTTATATGGTTAGGTACGATATTTTTTAAACAAATTTGAATTTTAATACTTGATAAGCATAGCACACACAAATATTATCGTTAACTGTGTATTTCAGAAAATTTCGCAAAAACTATTATTGTCACATTCATAAAAAATATTAAAATCCGGTTCACTTGGTTAGCTTAAACTGCACATAACAAAGAAATAAATAATATTAAATAATTATTTTATGAACAGCTGATGTTGACAGTCTGACATTTGTCAGTTGTTTTGTTGTCACATTAAATGAAAACAATAAACAACAGTACACTTAAATAATAATAAAATATAAAAAAATACATTAAATATTACCTACGCTTTTTCTAATCTCTTAAACATCGATATTATTTATTATAAAGTTAAGACAATAGAATGGACCCGCTGTAATATACACACCAGTAGTGTGTCTATGTGTTAGTGCTAGATTTATGCGCATAATAACCGGTTATCAAAAATATTAGATTCCAGTTCGTGCGCTGATTTGGCTGAAATTGGATAAAGTGTTATTACTTTTATACCTCCGTGTGAAATATTTTTTGTGAAAATGAATCTAACATAAGCCCATTCACATGCACACCATTTTTGAATCAATTAATAACTGTGCCAATATTCAAAACTACATTACTCCTCCCTATATTCGGCTTAATTTGCTTGGGCTATATTCTTTACTAACGAAACCCGCGCAACTTCGTTTGTATTTATGCACAGAAGCTCCATCTACTTTATAAAACACCATTGACTATGGGACTTGACCAAATCCTATAATAATCGCGTACTTTTCGGGATCCTATGTGTTAATCTAAGGTATCAGCTACCTACACACGAAATATCATAAAAATTGGCCCAGCCATTTGAGCGTGAAGAAGTAACAAACATTAAAACAACAAAGAACATTAAAACAAAATTTCATAAGCTGTTCACAATTTGCCATAAAACTTAAATTAGAATAAATACGATCCGTTTCTTTATAAAAATCCTTTCATTGTATTTTCATTGTAAAGACTCCCGAGTAGAACAATTACTGCACAAAACTTAATTAAAGACAACTAAGACAAAAAGCATGTTACAACCTAAATTGTTATAGAAAAACTGGGAGCTCGCTCGTAATGCGAACCGACTATTTACAGTCATCTCTCACTGCCACGTGATCAAGTTAAACACAACTCCGAAACTGGTTACATCGAATGTTAGATGAGTGAGTGAGTGGAGTGTTACATTGGTTAATTGGTTCGCCTATGCGAGGCGTTGGTCGGCGCGGCAGTGGCAGTCGTCCGCGGCGCGCACTGCCGGGATCGTAACGCGAGTAAATTCTGGAGTCATTATTTATTCAAATTCAAAATCTTATTATTAAAATAGGCCTAATATAAGCTCTTTCGAATCAAATATATATGAATTTGAATAACTATCACCATGATCAGCGTCTGCATATCTGTCATGGTGTAGGCCACTGGCAAGTCATGCTGGAATCATTTGGGACCAGCAGTGGACTTCTTGTAACTGATGCTAAATATAATTTTGACCCCTCTGTAGCTCAGTGGTAATGGTTACCACGCCAGACCGCCACCCAGGAGGTCCCGGGTTCGATCCCCGGTCGGGTCATGATGAAAAACGAACTTTTTCTGATTGGCCTTGGGTCTTGGATGTTTATCTATATATGTATTTGTTATAAAATATAATATCGTTAAGTTAGTATCCCATAATACAAGTTTCGAACTTACTTTGGGGCTAGCTCAATCTGTATGAATTGTCAAAAAAAAAAAATAATAATAATAATAATGGCGAGGAATTTCCTTTTCCACATTTTAGCCCGAAAAATACATATCCAATCAGGAATATTTTATCGATAAAGTTTGTGTAAAAATATTTTATCTATTCTTAGTCTTCATTGGGAAGCTTTTTCGAAGCAATTTTTTTCACGTAGTATAATAGACTCAACAAAATATTCACAGTAGTATTTTTTTTACTTAAACTAAGTATACCTTAGTAAAAAAAACTAAACTACAAAGTCTTTTAGCTAAAATCTTTGTCTCTTGTAATTAAAGGAACTCAATGATGAGTTCCTTTAATTACAAGCCGAAGGAGCGGTGCTTCGTAACACGCGACTTACGTCGGAGTTCGCGCACTAGTGGTTTCGGAACTTTGTATTCGACAAAGTGAATACAAACCCTTTCTTCTTCTTAAAACTTAGAACTAGGAATAATGAGGCATGGATGTGTCATGAATATAACTTTAAGCTTACGGTATTAAAGTCTTTAAACACTGCCATAATTGTGCTATCGGGAATAATTTCGAAAAAATATTCCTAATGACACAACTAGTTGTGCATAATAGATGATCCAAGAGGAATTTAGGAAAGAAAAAATCTTAACTAACAGTAATAAACCTAACCTTAACCCTAACCTAACCTAACAGTATTAAAAAACACACTTTTGTGTAATAATAGGTTTTAAAAACAGGCTAACTGTTGAGTATCTTTCACTTCTCAACAGGCCATTACCTTTGGAAGTGCAAGTATAATAATAAATTCCGTGAAAAAGTATTTCCTGTAAATTTACTTGCAAAATGTTATTAACCCATAATCATCCCACTGCAGGGATACGGATCTCCCTTCCATCGAAGGGGACTAGAGCGTACTCTGCCACGTTGCACCAATGCGGATTGGCAGAGGTGTTTTCAAGCCGCCGGAAGGCCACCGACTTGGCTTAACAGCTGTCATCTACAAATAACAGCCGGGACCGACGGCTTAACCGGCCCTCCGAAGCACGGAGAAGCTCGTGAAAACAAAAACGAAATCCTTCCAAACACTGGCTAGGGACGACGTCGCTTAACTTGCGTGTTCATATAAGAGTGCAATACAAAGCGACGCCGCGCCATCGAGCTCCACTTGCAAAATAAATTATTTCATTTATTTTAAAAAATTAAAAAAAATATACTTTTTATGACAGTCTGGTAGCGCGTCAGTTAGTGACCCATTCTTAGGTCATACATAACAGCTTACATGAAGCGTTTTGGATGCCCTGCCACAGGGGCCCCTGTATTTTTAATATGCATATATTCAAAATTAAAAAGACTGGGGTTTAATTTAAGGGATTTAGTTTAATTTTTAAATTTTTATTTTTTAAATACTGTTTAATTCACCAAAAAAAACTATTTAACTAGTATTCTTAATTGTTGATAAACCTGTTTTAACATCAGTCAGTACTCCCATTTTGCAAGCAACATAATTTTATTGTTGTTTCGCCCCGCTCAAGCGAGTTCATCATGCAAACTTTGTATTTGCTAAAGTGAGTACAAACCACCCGTTCTTGGTGCCAGAGAGTATAGAAGTGTTGATGAGCAGTGGATACGACTAACAATGTAATGTAATTTATTAATATCCTAACTAATATTCATCATCATCATCAGCCTACATTTGTCCACTGCTGGACATAGGCCTCCCCAACTGCACGCCACCGCGCACGATCCTCGGCCACTCTCATCCAGCTCTTGCCAGCCACCTTGCAAAGATCATCGCTCCACCTAGTCTGAGGGCGTCCTACGCTACGCTTACCGATCCGCGGTCTCCACTCAAGAACTCGTTTAGCCCAGCGGTTGCCGGTTCTTCGGCTGATGTGGCCGGCCCACTGCCACTTCAGTTTGCTTATCCGGTGAGCTATGTCGATGACTCTGGTTCTCTGTCGGATCACTTCGTTCCGAATTCGATCCTTCAGAGAAACTCCGAGCATAGCCCTTTCCATAGCTCGCTGAGTGACTTTAAATTTGTGGACCAGAGCAACCGTGAGTGTCCACGTCTCGGCACCGTATGTCATAACAGGTAGAACGCACTGATTGAAGACTTTCGTCTTTAGACTTTGTGGAATAACTACAATATTATTAATGAGAAAGTGAGTTTGTTTGTTTGTTTGTTATTCCTTCACGGCTTGACTAAGCAGCCGATCTTTATGAAAATTTGTACACATATTGTCAGGGGTACAGAGCCCAACATAGGCTACTTTGTATCCCGTGAAAGTATGTCATTCCAATGGGAAAATGTTTTTACTACTATAGATGGCGTTCGAACTAAAAACCCGATATAGATCTCGTTTAACAACAAAACAACCCATAGCGCGACTTGTGGCGCCATCTGTTGGCCGATAGCCTATCCCATACAGCGCCCTCTATAGTAGTAGTATGACATACTTTCACGGGATAAAAAGTAGCCTATGTTGGGCTCTGTACCTCGACAATATATTTACAAATTTTCATAATGATCAGCTGATTAGTCAAGCCGGGAAGGAATAACATTCAAACACACTTAATTTCTCATTTATGATATTAGTATGATATGATAATAATTTGCATTGATATCATGTAATGCCACATCCAAAAGACACATGATAATGGTGATGTCTGCTAGGAATAATTAGCAGCTCGCGCGGCTCAGGCGGGCCGGGGCTGCGGCCAGCGGATAAATATGAGGATTAAGATGCCTTGCTATAGCCCGCGCGACACCGCAGAGTGTCTGGATTAAGTGGTTACAAAACTACTGCGATGTGAGTAGGAAAGCCACAGTATAACAAACGAGTTTGTCATCTGGCACGAAAAATACAGCCACGATCCTACGACCGTACGGATCCTACGAATGGTACTACCATTCGATTTTAACTTTTTGTCGTCCAGAGTGATGTGTGCTAAAGATATAGGACACATCAATCTGTATACAAAAGATTATCTCCAATACTAAGCCAAAATCTGAAAATAACTTAAAATATTTTAGCTTTCTGAAGAAATTCTCAGTTTATTACCTTCGTTCACAGGTCTGAGAGGAGAAGTATGTCCATGTATTTATTAAGGGCACTTGTTATTTCTAATTTAAAAACCGCTCTATAAAGTTCCTGATAAATATTTTCAGTGTTTGTATTGAGATGTTTATTAAGAAACCTGTTAACTGTCGTTTGCGAAGTTTTGTTTCATAATTTACATTTACTAATTAAATTCAATTTTGATTGATCTCAAAGTTATTAATTGTTAAATAAAGTTACCTTTTTGAGCATAACATAATTTAGGTTTCTAATATTTGTTTCAATCAATTCAAATTTTGATTGAAATTTAAAGTATTTGCCGTAAGCAGCAAGAAAAAGTCGATTACATAGAGTACAGTCAGCAACAGAAGTAGATTAACATTATGTCAACACAAAAATCCAAACAACTGACATAAGCTGACTATATTCATATGCACCAGCTTGGTTTGAAATAGTACTAATAATTTCAAACTCAACACGACACCAACTAGACAATTGAATTAGGCCTCAAACTGTCAGGAATTTTATACACTTTAAAAAAGTAATAGTGACCTTTGTCGTCAGAGCCTTCCAATGTCGGTTTTTTGGCACAAAACTAAAAAAAGAGGAAAATACTTATGGTTTTTCGATTTTTGACAAAGTTCCGTTCGGCGCTAGAGGTCACAAACTTGGATTATTCATTAGGCCAACATCATAAACAAGTCTGCAAAAAATCAGAACTACCGGATTTGACGCATGCTGTGATGTATAAAGTTACTGGACTAAATATTAACGAGTGTCAAAAAAGAAATCGTATTACCTATCACAAGCTGAAAAAAATGAATATTAAACTACACAAACTGTGAATGCAAAATGTATTTTTAACTAATGGATAAAAAAATGTATTTAGTTTCCAATTCTGTTGATTTTATCAGAAAACAAATTTTATTTGGTAGCTTTTTGTTTACGCTTTTAGTTGATTTAATAAAATCACGCGAATTAATGGACTACAAATAGAATAGGTTGGAGCAATCGTAAACAACATTCAGTTGACTAAAACTGATAATGGAAATTGTAGTTATTTTTCAAACGATCTGCAGGGTTACCACCATCTCTTATTCCCATTCAATTCAGGACCTAAACAGAATAGAATCGTTATTTCGTACCACCATGACATGTATTCTAAACGACTCGGTTTAGGTGACAGCGATTCAGCAGATTATTATTCATTCATTTTGTATGAACTTTCGTACCACCATGTCTTTCCACGACCTAAATTGAAAGAATTGATCTGTCAAAAGAGCTGTCAACCTAAACTGAATCAAGGACTGTCAAGGAGGACAGAGTGGCAACTCCGGGGTAAAATCGTCATGTATGGAAGGTGCTGTCATGCACTGGCTGAGATATGAACTAAAATTTCAACTATATACCTTTATACATAGTATGTATACGCTACCCTATATTTTCTAAATATATTTCTTTGTTAGCGCTCCAAAGACATCCCCCAACCGACGGAATATATAGAATTTTGAGTATTTAAGTATCCAATTATATTTTATTTACATTTTAAGTAAATAAACAACTAATAAAATCAATAACGTCAATGGTATCAAATGGTCCGCGGTCCATCAGACGCCATGTGAAGTTGGAAAATGGCCATCGCTTTTTTTTAATTTTAGTTCACCCGCCAGCCACCAAATGTCGCTGTTGCCTATGAAAATTGACGGTAATATCTATCAAATTTCTATCTAAATATGGCTACTTGGTGCGAATTGTTTTATAAAATTTAATAATTATAAGAAACGAGTAAATATATAAGAAAGTAAAGAAAACGACCACACAAAATGTATTGTTGTAACATTTATATAAATTACATTTATTGTTATGAACATTAACATTATAAAAAATGTTATGATGTGATATGATATTCATCAATAATGTGTTATGCTAGTTAACAATAGTAGTAAATATTAAATTATAGAAATTAATATATTTTTTATATCTCTTAATCTCCTCTACTAAATTCCTAAAAAAGACCAATAACTCCCTCGATAAATTGGCTTTTTCTATTGAGTCCGCACACAACGCCCTGCGTGCTGCATCTTATTTCAACGCCGGTTCACCATCACCACAGAATTCATATCACCACACCACCACGTCTCCGCCTGTCACGCGTTGTTCTGCGTCTAGGAGTTAGATGCTGAGGCGTAGCTGCTACGGTCGCAGATGGAAAATGACGAGGCGTAAATTTATTTAAATTCGTAAAACGCGATTTCACTTCACAAGATTGACTTGACATTTGTGTCAGTCCGATCCGACAGGGTGCGTTTTGAACGTGTAATATTTAATTTTCGTTAAATACTTTTTTTACGCAAGTATAAGAAAGTATACCCCGTTTAATCTGTCTATAATCTATAAAAAATCGATGTTTTTCGTTTGAATATAGATTAATTTACATCTTAAACAATTTTAAAATAGATAAATAATAAAATTAAGTTGTTTTAAAAAACCGGTAATGACCAAAACGAATTAATGGTTTGTTTTGAACGCACCGCTGCAACTAATCAGCGACAATTTTCATTTGCTCATCCGACGAAATGCGATCCTGTTTATGAGAGATGGTGGTACGAAATAATGCGATTACGTTTAGGTACCTAAACGGAACCAATTCAAAACGTGAGTAGTTAGGTAAAAGATGATGGTAACCCCCCTGACACAAGTAAATAAACAGTTTTAAATTGGTATTTTAGTGTAGGCGACGTATTAAGTGTTGTTTTTTTTAACTAATTTATATTTCAGACTCAATAGCAAATGAATACCGTTAAAAAACCGAATTTGCCCTTCCTTCCACTTGGATTCATTGGCTCGATCCCCAAATGGATCCTAGGACATGTGAATCCACGACAAAGTGGATCGGCCGAATAAAATCGCACAACAATTTAGCGTACGCTAATTCTATATTTGATGAACATCACAATTCCTCAAGCCTAAGAAGCGCGGTCTCTCATTGATACTGATTAAAGATTGCGCTGTGTTCGAGCGAACGAACACCCCTTGTATTTGTCTTATCCCGAACCGAATTTCGCTGTCTTCAGTTTAATTAAGAAACCTTATTAACACAATAAAATTTAGACGCGAATGTCTGCGGTCTCCCTCATCTTTGTTAGATGACAGAAATTGTGGGGGCTATTTTTAATTTTTCTTAGGGTTCCGTCCGATATTGTATTGTACTTTCTGTATTAGTTCCCATGAGCATGAGAAGTATTGAGAAATATTATTCTATAGATAGATGATTTTGTTGAAATTTAATTGACCGAGTTTTTTCAACTAGCCGTCTGTCGACGCGGGTATGCCCATTTACGCAAATATCAAAAAATACATGTGGAAATCTATAAAATTAATTCTTTTCTTATTCCTTTTCGCCGCCGTTTGCCGCCAAAGTTCAATCGTGACTTGGTCGTTATTGTCAAAACTGCTGGGTAAAGTGCTGTTATTGTTTTCTGACATGTTTTTTGTCCTATTCATGACTTTTAACGTTTTCTTTATTTGATGTTTAGTGGAGCAAAAAATTTACAATATTATTTCCAAAAAATATTTGAACTGCGAAAAATATTTATAAATATACGGAACCACAACAAGTATAATTTGGCAATGTGTAATTTTTTAATTTTTCTTTTTCTCGGCGGACATCTTCGTCACGTCTTAAGCCGCCGGCGGCCAAAATGGCTGCCACATCAAAAAACAGTCGTGACAGTGGTGCTGTTAATTTTATTTTGTGTAATTACTCCCTCCCTCTGTTTTTACAAATGAGAAACAATTTGTCATGTTGTGAGTGTATACAGCTTTTTTGATTAACTTTATTATTTTATTTAAAGTGATACCTTGTAGATATTTTTTCACACAACGCCATTTCATGAGAGGTAGGACACAGCGGATAATCCGGCCAAATCGGCGCAGCCCGTCTGGGAAAGGACCACATTACAGGAGATCGTAGCCAAATAGCATCATATCATATCACATAGGGTCTGTCGGGTTCTGGGGTCACAAATATTTTAGAACGTTTAACGTTTGTAATAGGACAAGTTTCTAAAGAAAAGACATTTATATTATGTAGATTCACAGGAAACACCTTTGCGCGTCAATATTTTCTATCCTACTAGCACTTCCGACGATAATAGCCCGTTGAGAAACTCAACAGAGCCTTTTTTAAAGCCATTTTAACATAAAAGTGTTTAAAGATTTTTATAAATTTAAAAATATATTAAAAATAAATATAGGAGAAAGCAAAAAGCAGAAGAGCAAATTATAGTGACCACAAATTTTTATCTTTAAAATAATCTTCCACTTTATAATAATAACTTTTTTTTATCAAGCAATCTTTAATAGTGGAGTTAGGCAATTCAATAAAACTTTGTGGCAGTCTATTGTATATTTGAGAGAAAACCATCCAAAATCCACCCGAAAAAGATTTGAAAACTATCAGAAAACCATCTGAAGTCCATCCAAAAACCATTTGAAAACTATCTGACAACCATCCAAAAACCATCCCTAAACCATCCGAAATCCATTCAAAAACCATCTGAAAATACAATAAACCACTTTTGAAAACATTGAGTTATTTAAAACCCTAAAGAATTTTGGTCAAGTCAAAAAAGTCGGCTAGGATCCATTGAGGGATCAAGCAATGGAGCCAAGTGGAAGGAAGTATTTAACAATACGAGGGCGACACTATACGCGTTTTACCTTACAATAAAACGCTTATTAAATACTTACCTTATTCGAAGCCTATCGATAAATACTTGAATTATTCGATAGGCTTCGAATAAGGTAAGTATTTAATAAGCGTTTTATTGTAAGGTAAAACGCGTATATTAAATCCTGTACGCTTATTCGAAGCCTATCGATAAATACTTGAGAGCGGCACTTCCGTTTCCGTTTTACATCGCTTTTATTTCTGTTTTGTACCCGTTTTCCCGCCATTCCACCGCCTCGGCAGGTGAAGTGGGGAGGGCACTTGGGCGCCTCAACTTCACTTTTGCTTCATTGACTCTGGTAAAAGTCTGCCAGGCAGGAATTATTCGATAGGCTTCGAATAAGGTAAGTATTTAATAAGCGTTTTATTGTAAGGTAAAACGCGTATATTAAATCCTGTACGCTTATTCGAAGCCTATCGATAAATACTTGAGAGACTTGTTTGTTATCGCCTGGCGGTGGATGGAAGACGCCAATGTGATGTGTTTCATCAGGAATGTACTTAATGAAAAACATGGTATATAAATGATCAATATAATTAAAAATTTCAACTACTAATCACCTTAGACAAAAATCTTAGAACAATCACACTAAAGTATCTGTGCAATGTAATCGTGCTCAGAATATGGTTAAGTCATATGTTGACTACTTATTACAATAGGTACTTTATTACTAGGTACACATTATATCTTCATATAACTACACAAAATCAATATGAAATGCTAATTACACAGCCGTAAATAATCTGCTTAAAGATGAATCATTTTTAGATTGTAGAATTTCACGACAATAATACTTTCTAAATGTATCTCCAGAACGCCAATTTCCTTGAAGCATAATCTGATCTATAGGAAAATTATCTATCCAATTTCTCGATGCCACCGCAGCTCTCACACTGCCTGGTGTGGCTTTAATACCCGCATCACGAAGTGTGGATTTAATCCAACCCGCAACAATGGTCTTGGAAGCTGGCCGTGGTTGACCCCTAACTGTGATGAATAAGTTAGAACTGTTACTTAGTTGCCTGCGCTCCTGGCCAAGCTTAATCAACAAGCTGACCCAATAAACCGGATCTATTGCCCTTGTTGACGCATAATTGAGCCTCCATCCTGATTGACGATAGTCTGATTTATCTGTCTTTGAGCCAAAACAGGGCCATAAAATTATATGATCTTCTGCAATTAAACAGTGTTCTGAGTCTGTACTTAATAAAGTGAGGTCATGAACCCGCCGACCAGAACACAACATGAGTAATATAGCCGTGCGTCTAGAGACCTCATACAAAGAATGGGTAACTTCTTTACTTGATAAATGAGACATAACTACAGAAACGTCCCATATGGGTGGTTTGCTTTCCCTGGGGTTTTTCAGGGAAATAGCCTTTAAGGTTTGTTTGACTAACCTGTGAGAACTTAATGTTCCTGAACTGTCTGGTGCGGTAAAGGTAGCCACGACAGACTTGTGCAAGAGGATAGTGCTATATGACAGACCTTCTTTTTGGTACAGGTCACACAAGTAGCGCGCTAGATCTGATGCCGTAGGGTTATTGAGTGAAACATTATTACCCTCCGTCCATCGGCACCAACGAGCCCATGCTACTTTATACGTCTTCATTGTAGAAGTTCGCCAGCTAGATTGTAACAATGCCTTTTGCTCTGCTGACCAACTATCTAGGTTACCAAACCCCCTGCACACTTCCAAATCTCGAGAGTCATCTCTGAAACATTCTGTGGTGGTGACTGAGTTGTCATATCTATCAAGACATCTTTGAGGTTCCATATGGTGTGAGGAGGAGCCAGAGCTCTGTGTTTGATGTCTGCTCTCCAGAAAACCTGATCCCATCTGGGGGTCACTATTAAATACACTCCTATTGCTTGATTTAGGTGTTGCAGGACCTTCGGAATAAGGCAAGGTGGAGGGAAAATCCATGCCAGACGGTAGCTCCATGTCTTGCTGAAGGCATCTTAATAGACAGCTTGGTTGTCGTTTTGATCTATTGATACATATTGCGGTACCACGTGAGCCATCCGAGACGCGAACAGATCGATGTCGGGTTGTCCCCATTTCTGAAAAACTACCGATGTTGCCGCCGGCAACAGATGCCATTCCGGAAGCTGTTTGCGTCTGGATAGGCAATCCGCGTCGCTGTTGAACCTGCCTGGTAGGTGATAAACTGTCATGTGTATATGATGCTCCTCTAACAGTTGGTAGACTCTGTACGTTAGGTCCATTAAACATGTCGAGCGAGTACCACCTTCGTTTCGCAAGTAAGCTTGTACAGTGCGACTGTCCGTCTGCAACAGAATCGAGCAATGACGCAGATCTAGATCTTTGCTTAGTTCGAGTACTCTCAAAACTGCCAAAAGTTCTTTTTGATTGCTGTGTAGCAATATCTCCGAATGATCCCAGGCTCCCGATAGACATAGGTTGTTCAATTTCGCCCCCCACGCATAATCCGACGCATCTGTTGTCAGGTAATGCGTTGGGGGTGGTATATGGAGTGGCGATGTCTTGTGGCAGTTGTCTATCCACCAAAGAATCTCTTCGATAACTGGGCCTGGCAGGGGTATGCGGCACCTTGGATTTCCTTTCGTGAGAACGTGGAGAAAGTTCTGGACCTGTCGGTGATTTAGTCGACCTCTGGGTACTGTAAAGCTGGCAAAATTTAGGATTCCCACTAGGCTTTGCATCTGCTCTAAATTTGCCGTCCCTGCCTGAATCAACTTCGGCAAGAGATTCATTATTTTCTCTATTTTCTTCACAGGGAGTCTCTTTGTTCCTTGCCAGGTATCCCAAACTATCCCGAGATATTCTATGGATGTTTGAGGTAAGAAGACTGATTTCTGGCAGTTGATTTGCCACCCTAGTCTGAACAGAAGGTCGGTAATCAACTCCACCTGATCGCACAGCCTTTGCCGATCCTGATTGGCTACCAAGAAATCGTCTAGGTAAACTATTACCCTTACACCCTGCTCTCGTAACACTTGGGCAATCCAGTTGGTCACGGACGCGAAAACCCTGGGCGCCGAACTTAATCCAAACGGTAGACAAGACATTTCTACCAACTCGTCCTGGTACAGGACTCGAACAAACCTCCTGTGGCCCTTTGCCAGTGCCACATGAAAATATGCTTGCGAGAGGTCGATCTTGGCTACCCAGTCTCCTTGTTGAAGGAACTCCGGCACTCTGCTCATATTTATAAGACGAAAGGGTCTTACACTCACGAAAGCATTCAGTGCTTTGAGGTTGATTATAGGTCGTTGAGTGCCATCGCTCTTGGCAATCAGAAAAACGTTTGATAGGAAGCTTGGGCCCATGCGTGCAGGAACTAGAACCCGCTGATCTTTTAGTTGTAGAATTACTCTTGTCATTTCGGGCGAGCTTGGAGTTTGATAACTTTGACTTGGCATTACTAATGGTGGCTTTTGTACGAATGGTATTCGGTACCCTTGCACTACCTTTAATATGTAAGGAGGTGCTTTCATTTCTTGCCAAACCGTATAAAAAATTTTCAGCTGCCCAGCCCGAAATGGCCTCGAGTCAATATCTTCTACGTTTATTTTCGGTCTTATTATGGTGGCTCGGAGAAGGCTGCCGTCGCTTTGGAGCCGAGCGAGCTCCTCTGTGCATTCCTCTTGAGTGCTCTGCCCTTGACCGAAATGCATTGTTGTAACGTGGGGCGGCAATATTATTCCCACTCGTGTTTGGTCCTTGCGCAGGACAACAATGATTTTGAGAGCCACTGCAATTATAATTATGACCCTGCGCGGGTAATTGATTACAGAGCTGCTGGTAAGTACCTTGCGCAGGTACACGCTTCCTGTAGTTACCTGTTGGCACAGTAGCTACTCGCCCTTGCGCAGGGCGGTGCTGATTACTGCTTCCTGCTTGCGCAGCAGTAGCAGACTTAGCATTAGGCCAAAAAGCTCTCCTAATACCTCCGGCTTTTTCCAAAGCGGCAGTAAAAGCCTCCGGAGCAAAAAGATTCTCACATGTAGGAGGAATCTTACGTAAAGCTAGCTTAAGTAGCGGTTCCTTAACGAATTTTAGGATGCCTTCTCGCCTCTGCTGAATTGAATCCGCTCGATGTCCACAGATTAGTTGCAGAGCGTCGACCGATACTTTGTGATACTCACCCTTTATAAAAATATTTTCTATCCCTTCCTTCAACTCGTCGTAAGATAATCCTTTATTCTTATCTGCATCTGTTAATAAATCCTGTAAAGATTTCTGTAAAACCTCCTTTTGCTTCAACATAGCATATGTTAGGGCAGCGTAAGATCTTTCCATAAAAGCTACAGACTTAGAAGTGTCGTAGCCTTTTACCTCATCATTAGCCTCCAGCTCCAAAAAACCAGGTGTGTAGCAGTATGCTTTCTGTACCTCCGAGTAGCGTATATCAGACCAAGACTGGTCTTGAAATCTTTGGATATCTTTCAAGGCTTTAATATACGCCTCTGGCGTCTTAGGAACTGGAGGTTCTTTAAGGCTTGTGTTTAATGAAATGTTAAAGTCCGATTGCCTACTACAACTCGGCTGAGGGTTGTCTACAACCTCAGATTTACTGCCTTCTGTTTCTACATTATAATTATAGGGATCCTCATATAAAATACCACTAATGTCTGCATCAATAAACTCATCATTCGTTTGAGCAAAATAGGGC
This sequence comes from Endotricha flammealis, assembly GCA_905163395.2. Classification (NCBI taxonomy): domain Eukaryota; kingdom Metazoa; phylum Arthropoda; class Insecta; order Lepidoptera; family Pyralidae; genus Endotricha; species Endotricha flammealis. Next base: position 16,024,775 of record LR990861.1, on the reverse strand, counting down.
TGAACGGGAGTACTGTAACTTTGTGAAATTACATGATTTTTCAAATCACTCACCGCCTTTGTAAGCTGTTCTAACATCTTCTCCTGTTTATTTCCACGTCGCTTTTGTTTGCGTGACCGTTTATCAGAACTGCTGCTGCTATTACTACTACTCGAACTAGAACTCGAAGATGACTTGGATCGCCTCCTTCTAGTTCGTTTATCACTTAAGTCACTCATCCTTAAACTGAAAATATTATAGATTAATACAGGAAAAACGTTGATACACAATTATTCTTCTGAAATAAATATCATAAATAACTTTTTGGAACGATAAAATCGTTTATCTAAAAGCACTTGATTTAAGAACCAATTTTTATTTTTTATTTTTATTTTTATTGTAGGTAGGTTTTAACTTACGCGATGTATAATGGTCGTGTAACAAAAACGAACAAGCAACCAAATTGTCTTTGCGTTGCTGAACACGACCATTCGTGGCGGAAACCAGACGCCAATGAAGCAAAAGTGAAGTTGAGGCGCCCAAGTGCCCTCCCCACTTCACCTGCCGAGGCGGTGGAATGGCGGGAAAACGGGTACAAAACAGAAATAAAAGCGATGTAAAACGGAAACGGAAGTGCCGCTCTCAAGTATTTATCGATAGGCTTCGAATAAGCGTACAGGATTTAATATACGCGTTTTACCTTACAATAAAACGCTTATTAAATACTTACCTTATTCGAAGCCTATCGAATAATTCAAGTATTTATCGATAGGCTTCGAATAAGCGTACAGGATTTAATGAAAGTTTTTAGAACTGGCCACTTGTAAACAATATAATTAAAAAATAAGTTTAAATTTTGAAAATGGAACTCTTTGTCAACATTAACGAGTTTTTTTATATTTTTCTTTTGTTTTACGTTTTGGCGGCAAATTGAAAATTTCCCGAATCACGTCAGCATGAATTTAACGAGAGAAAATTTTCGTGCCATGATTTTTTATGACTTTCGATGTCATTTATGTCAACAAGAATGTTATAATATGGTTATAATCACAGAGCGCCGTTATAATAGACTTCGAATGGCCTTTCATGATGAAACCCCATCCCGTGCCACAATTTACAACTGGTTTAATGAGTTCAAACGTGGTCGCCCTATTCTTTTCTTACCGATGATCTGCGTGAAGGACGGCTTTCTACGGCGACAACTGAAGTTAACATCAGTGTTGTGCGGCGTATAATAGAGAATGACAAAAGAGTGACCTATCAGCAAATTCGGACAAGCTGTGGCATCGGTATGAGTCCCGAAAAAGACGAGTGGGAAAACTGCTTTGCTCAGTGTTTTCATCGGATGCAACGATGCATTGATGCGAAGGGACACTATTTTGAAAAGATATAATAAAACTAATAACTTTTATTATTGTCCAGTTTTTGATTTTCTAACAACTTTCAGTTTGACCCTCGTATGTGTTGCAAGTCCTCTAAATTAGCTATTATGATTATAAGGTTATAGTCTACTTCAATTATACCCTGTCTTTTGTTTACTAGTACATCTAAGTGGCCGTTAAGCTTTTCTCTGCTGCATGACAATGAAGTGGCTTCACTTACACGCCAGACATTTAGCTCACTAGTCTCCATTCAGTATTAGGACAACTGTACTCTAACGACTTGTCTTTTCTTTCGCCATTTCTTTTACCAGTGGTCTTTTTGCTTTTCTTTCCGAAATGGTAGTAGTTTATAAAGTAGATTAATTACAAATAATGTATTATTGTATCTGTGACGAGAGAAAGTGTCTGAAGACCTAATTGACCTATTTGACGACCTCCGTGGCGTAATGGTTACCACGCCAGACCGCCACCCAGGAGGTCCCGGGTTCGATCCCCGGTAGGGTCATGATGAAAAACGAACTTTTTCTGATTGGCCTCGGGTCTTGGATGTTTATCTATGTATGTATTTGTTATTAAATATAATATCGTTGAGTTAGTTTCCCATAACACAAGTTTCGAACTTACTTTGGGGCTAGCTCAATCTGTATGAATTGTCCCAATATATTTATATTTATAATAATCACTAAATAAAAATTTGAATGAGAATGAAGCGGGTTGCAGACCAAGAGCTAAGCTAAGTCATTGCCAACTTAGTTTAGCTTAGTCTGCATAGCCGAAATGATTTTTCATACTTAGGTGCAGACCACAACGCGTAATGTATGTAAAACTAACTGGAAACAAACTTAGCTTAGCTGTTGATCTGCAACGTGCTTTAAACTTTTTTTTCATCATCGTCATCACACCATTCACACCTACAAGATGTCCACTGCTGGACATATCCTCCCCCAGACGCTTTCAGTATGACTGGTTGGTAGCGGTACATTTTTTTTTATACACAAATAAGTACATATTATACGCTATCTCGCTCGTTTTATATTTTAGTATGAGCAAGAAAGCACTTGAGATTAAGACTAGATTTTAACTGTTTTTATTACGAGAATAGATAGACCCGCTGCTCTCTGTTAAGTAACCATTTGATAGATAGATAGATATAACAATAAAAATGTCGATGAACTTTTGAAAAATACGTGCTAAAAAATTCATAATTCTCACGAGAATATCATCCTATGTGCCGCTTTTCAATTTTTACATTTTTTTTTTTCAACCACCCACCTGATGTCAGAGGGACTGACCACACATGTCATGTGGTATATTCAGAAAATAAGCCTTCACAAGCTATTTCTAATCATATTGTATCATATCCTATAATATTATTTCAGATATATAAAGCAACATAATATTTGACGACCTCCGTGGAGTAATGGTTACCACGCCAGACCGCCACCCAGGTGGTCCCGGGTTCGATCCCCGGTCAGGTCATGATGAAAAACGAACTTTTTCTGATTGGCCTCGGGTCTTGGATGTTTATTTATATATGTATTTGTTATAAAATATAGTATCGTTGAAGTTGAGTTAGTATCCCATAACACAAGTTTCGGACTTACTTTGGGGCTAGCTCAATCTGTGTGATTTGTCCCTATATATATATTTTATTTTTTATTTTTTATTATTACAAAATATTCTTATACGAGTAAGTACAGTCAGGTGCGCGTTGAGCTTTACACTTGCAGTACAATTTTGGCTCTTATGACATAGAACTTAACAATGGTAAAATAAAAAATAAAATCATTTATTTTGCAAGTAGATTTACAAGAAATACTTTTACACGTCAATATTTCTTTTTATCCTACTAGCACTTCAGACGTGAATGGCCTGTTGAGAAGAAGTGCCGCAAGAAACTCAACTATAGCCTTTTTTTAAAAGCCATTTTAACATTTTTTTTTTAAATTACTTGAACATTTTAAAAAAATATTTTTGAAAAGAAAATTATAGTGACCACAAATTTTTATCTTTAAAATAATATTCCGCTTTATAATAACCCTTTTTCATCAAGCGACCTTTAATCGTGGATTTAAATTTATGAAGAGGCAAATCTATAAAACTTTGTGGCAGTCTATTGAACATTTGTATGCTTATACCTATGAAACAATTACCAGTCTTATGAAGTCTGAGGCTTGGTACGGCAAGCTTATGCTTATTTCTGGTGTTTAAGCTATGACAGTCTGAATTTTTAAGAAAAGCACCATAGTTTTTGCGTACATACATAATACAATCAAAAATGTATTGGGACGCCACGGTTAGGATGTTAATCTCCTTAAATAATTCCTTAAGCGAGTCGCGTGGTCTAAGGTTGTATATGGAACGAATGGCCCTTTTTTGAAGTACAAAGATAGTCTGAATGTCGGCAGCAGAGCCCCACAACAGTAGACCATACGACATTACGCTATGAAAATAGCTGAAATACACTAATCTTGCCGTTCCAACATTAGTAAGCTGCCTAATTTTCCTAACTGCATATGCTGCTGAACTAAGTCTTCCTGCCAGGGCCGTAATATGTGGGCCCCATTGCAGTTTTGAATCCACGGTAATCCCAAGAAAAGTAGTAGAACTAATTAGATCTATGGATTCGTCATTCACACTAATGCTACTATTGACCGGCCTTACGTTAGGCATGCTAAATTTAATACATTTGGTCTTTTTTGAATTCAATAAAAGGTTATTGGTAGTGAACCAGTGAAGGACCTGAGAAAGAGTATTGTTTACATCGTCAGATACGTTTTTATGCCTGTCAGCATTGAAAATCAAAGAAGTGTTACCCTAAGGTTGCCTTGAAAAGATTGCTCTCAGCAATAAGGCCGCCTTGTTGCATATACACTGTTTGTAACTGTTACTGTTTTCTGTATCTCTTGTTTGTGTATTGCAAATAAAGCGTATTCTAATCTAATCTAATCTAATCTAAGTGTCATCAGCAAACAATACTATTTCACATAGGTCCCTAGCAAAGTAAGGCAGATCATTTATATATATCAGAAACAATAATGGGCCCAATATAGAACCCTGGGGCACTCCCATATGAAGAGGTGCACCGGAAGAATTAGTTCCATTTATGTTTACTGTTTGTATTCGACCCGTAAGATATGACTGTATAAGGCGTAACGAATTAGTTGAAGCACCATAATGTTTTAGCTTTAATAATAGAATCTGGTGATCGACACAATCAAATGCTTTTGATAGATCGCAACATCGTTACAAAGTCCAATGTGTAAAGTTTGACGTGCTCTTGACTGTACCTATACATATTTTAGAGAAGAAGATCGGTAGTTTTTAGACTTATCTACTAAAATCTGCAGACACCTTTTATTTTGTAATAGTGGTTTTTGACATGAATATAGGTGAGAATGTTTTCCTCGATGGAATAATTATAAAATTTATTAATGTTTCACGCAACAACAGCTTGATAGATTCACTTGAAAGGTACACGGTTAGTTTATAACCTGGTTTAACAGCTTTTTAATAGGCTTATTTGAATAAAACAGTTACTGAATGAGAACTTATAGTTTATTTATAATTTCAAATATTTAATCATAGAGTATAAGTAAACTTTTTAAATTATCAGTTATGTTTACAGTCGATTTGAAATATCGTATCGATATATGTGGACACTCCCTTATTGGCATTTTCAGTGCTCTGCTGCAGTTATTTTTCCAGTCTGTTGATTTAATTGTGGGCTGTTCGAAATTGATACGGGAACTTTAGTATGACCATATTTTTTTGTTGAAGTAGAAACCTATGTTGAAAGCGGAATGGGAGGGGGGGGGGGGGAACCCCCCCATTTTCCACTTTCATAACCAAAGTTTCGTAACCAGTTATGAAAGAAGATTTTTTTTAAACACACTGTTTTTTTTTTTAAATATCGTCAGCATAAAAATCGGCATATCAGCAATCTCTAAATCGACACAGTTACCAACTCGACCAAAAGATTTTCATTTCATTTTACTGTCACCAATAAGGGACAAGCATCAATTCGACACTGTCATCAATTCGAAACATCGCCAATTCGATACTGTTACCAATTCAACACAATCATAACTTCTACAAAATCACCAATTCGACACGGTCCCTATTTCGACACATCACCAAAATTCATTTTTGTTTCAATTTCTTATCTTTTATCTTAAACCGATTAGTCGGTAATGTATGTCCTTCCTATGGTCGTCCGCAGCAGCTCGTCCCCTGTTGTGGGACAAGTCGGGACAAGCGGGTCATTAGTTCAGAATATACATGCTTCAAAGTTTTCATTCGTTCAATGAGTGTAATTTGCAATACCACATCCAAGAATGTTACATTAAATTCATTCTTGGAGTCACTTTGTACTCCTCAAAAACAAAATTCAGCATATTCTGGATCTCTGAGAGATTCATTATCTTTCTTTGTTTTTGTTTTTAATTTTTAAATATGTAATTTTTGTCTTTTTGATAACTTTTCTAAATTTGTTGTGTGCTCCTTTATGTATCTGAGCGGCTATTGAACTTTTTAATTGTTGTATACATAGATTTAGTATATACTAGCGTACCTATAGATCGGCTTTGGTTTGATTAAGGCGAGACCAAAAACAATATACACTAGTGTGCGTGGAATGTACATGTTTGCAAGCAAGATATATAATTTTGTGGTTTTTCAGGCACTGCACAGGTAACCATATTTAATCACGTCTAATTAACACCAAAACTACACTTAAAAACCATAAATTTTGTAAAAATAAGTGGGATTTGTTTTTAACACGACTGACGTCAGACCGATACAGTCCGATAGCGTCTATAGGAAAATATCATAAAATTAAAGCGAGCGAAGCCGCGGGGAAAAGCTAGTTTGGTTATAAAAAAAAAAAGTATAAGTAATTGTTAAATCTTTGGTAACAATTTGTTTTGTGTTTCTATACATAAATAAATAATTTTTAACTTTAAGATAATATGAATATTATAGAGGTAGTTAAAGTTTGTTAAATTGTTGGGTGTAATCTTTGGAGCTACTGAACCGATTTTGAAAATTATTTTGCCAATACAAAACCAAGTTTTTTTAAGAGTGTATGTAGGCGTTTTATATAGGTATTAAGCCGAAAGCCCAAGCTAGTGTAAAAAAACTTATTAGTGTAGATATATACGTTAGCCATACTATTATTTATTCTGTGCTTTAGCTATGATTTATGCGGAAAAAAACAGCGAGCGAAGCCTATTAGGCTGAAAGCTAGTTAACGACATTCATCAACTCGAAAAATTAGTGGATATTGTACAGACTACGCTATTAATTCTATTTAATAAAAACATTTTATAAAAACAAACTTTTCGTTCAAAATGGAGCGGTTAAGCGAGCGTGCGAGATGCTAATCCGAACTCATTTTTAACCCAAGACAAATCGACTGACGCTTTCCTTAAATATCTTCATCTACAAGAAAAAACAGTCTGTCTGTTCGTAAAAAACACTAATCTTTTGAGGATTGAGAGAAAAATTAAGTTTAAGGTTAACACTTAAAATTTGTATTACTTATTAAAAATTACATGTTTGTCTCGAAGTTAATATATCCGTCCTTATTGCTATATTCTGTTTCTGTTTCCTTCCTTTTCGTTTTATTCTTCCATAGGTGGTCATCGCATCCAAGATTCTTGTCATGGATGTCCATGGGCAGAGGGGATTGCTTACCATCAGGTAACCCGCCTGTGTTTTCCTCATAAGTCACTTTTTACTTATTCTTCTTGGTTTGTGTGAGCAAAACCGCGGAACAAAACTAGTTATAACTAAAGCAGTGAGTGTAGATATTACTCTGTGGTGTAGATCTCAAACAACGCTAGGACGTAACCGACAGTGCGTGTAAATTCGCGTCACGTGAGCACCTGAAGGAGAAAGGGCCACTCTCCCGATTGCCCATCAATCTACACTGAAATAGTCCACAAATACCCTGAGAAGACTTTAAAACACACAATTCTAAGTGTAGGGTAAATGCCCAGTCCTGGGATTTGGATGGGATTAGAAATGAAATCGTTTAATTTCGAAATTAGACCTTTTTGCACTTTTTCTTATCATTTATAACTTGAATACAAATAAAGAAAAATAAACTAAGTTACAACTACCACTAGAAGAACTAGGATGCGATTTTTTGATGAATAATCTTAGATATATCGAATTCCATTATCATTTTTAAAATTTGCCAACAGCTGGTACAGTTTCCTGTAAAAACCATTGTCCCACGTGTTCAGGATTTTTTTCAGAAAAAAAGTATGTAAAAACATGTATGTCGTTAAGTGCTGAATTAAAAAAAACTAATAGATCCACTAGAGATAATATGTAATGGTGTATTCACTGTGGCTCTTGCATTAACATAGTCTACAGAAGTAGAAAAAATATTTTCAATGAAACCCGCTTAAAGGTCCCACGACTGAGAACTGTTAATAAAATTGAAAATGAGACTAAGTTAATAAAATTAGAAACCTGTCAGTGAATCTCTAGTTTCTGAAAATAATGATAAATTTGTCAAAAAAAAACTAAAATTAGCTGTCGATTTTCAATCAGAGATTGGCCTCATTTATTTCGTGGTCCCAACTCTAAAAACTAAACACTTCATCTAAGATAACAATGTTTTTATAAGGCCACCTAATATAACTAATATAATGAACTAAGCTTTGCGTTCATGATCTAAAAAAAACCTAGTTGAGAGCCAGAGTACTGAAGAACTAGACAAAGTTAGGTCTTGCTGTTTTTAATTAGACTACGTAGTCATTCAGGATTTAGGTCACAGTCTACATAGTATTTATTTCTGTTGCGTGATGATAACAAAACTATTTCTAAGACCTATTTCACTATAATAATCCTATTTAATTAATACTATGATGAGGTATGAATGAAGAGCTCGATGGCGTGTATTATATCTATCCATAAATTATCCCTCTATAGAGATATGCGTACTCTGCCACGCTATAATATCAGTAAGGAAGGACATGACAAAAAACGCCGTGACTGATTTTCTTTCGCAATTTCTTTTACGGGTGCGATGGCCTTTTTGCTTATTTCCAAAATGGTGGTAAGTAATTTATTTTATTATAATATTAATTAATTAATTAAGTGTACAAGTTATAAATGACCCGAGACAGTGCCTGTGATGTGACGGCCTAGTCTCATTTCATTTCAAGGATTGAGTATTTATGATATTGCCGACACACTGTGACACGATATTTCTCAGCTCAAGCCATTTCCTACAGCATAATTATTTTCCTTTTAGACAATCTGGAAAAGATCAACCGCTAATAGACAAACAAAGTATGAAGGGGAACCCTAAAAATAAGAAATATACTCAAACATTCCCCTCCAATGTCTCGGAAAACGAGATTTAATATTTTTATTAGCATTACTGAACGGCGTGGAACAATTCCCTCACTCTCTGCAACTGTTTGCACATGACTATACGCTACGGCATTTTACGATATACGATGAGATGCTCAATATTTTGTTAAGTTAATGAAAATGTTTGTTTCAGAAATTAGGCACATTAATGACACATTACAATAAAACACTAGATTATGTTAGATTGTCACTAACAAAATTATATCAATAATTTAATAATTACTATCACTGTAAAAAAAAAAAGAAAAAGACTTTATGTGGAGTTAAAATTAAAATGCGTTTCGAATATATCTATATATAATAGCGAATGATTAATATATATAGATCGAGCTAGCCCCAAAGTAAGCTCGAAGCTTGTGTTATGGGATACTAACTCAACTATACTAAATTTATAAAACAAATAGATAAACATCCAAGACCCAATCAGAAAAAGGTCGTTTTTCATCATGACCTGACCGGGATTCGAACCCGGGACCTCCTGGGTGGCGGTCTGGCGTGGTAACCAGTACGCCACGATAATTTTGACGCACTCTATAAAGATTTTTATCTCAGTATTTAATTGAAACATCTTTTAATTTCAATTCCACATTAAGTCTCAAGCTATCTCTTTTTTTCTTCTTTAGTTCGACTGATGACTGAGCTATGAATAATTCTAGGGCTTTTTTAAATGGAAAATTTCTTTGATGTCATGTGAGATGTGACAATGGACACGGCCCTTAGTTGGATTCTCGCGCGCCATTGCCCTTCACTCCGGATTCCTACTTGATCAATCGCAGCTGACTTTCTGATCAAGCCTTTGGAAATTATCTCTGTGCGTATTGTCTTTATTTGAGTCTTGATTTCACGACAAAGCTGACATACTGTATTAGGTATATCCACAAGGGTCTGTCCCACGTTTGCTAACGGAAGTCGCGAGAAGAGTTTTTATTCTATATTGTATTTATGTATTCTTGTCACAAATTGTATCATACTGTGATTGTAACACAGAACTGGAAACTGGGAGTTTTACAGTTGAAATGCAGGTCGCTACTAATTTGTACGCCAAACCGAATCCTTTCCCTCCTTTATTTTGTAAAGGACACCATCCACATTGTATGAGCATTTAGCCCAATCGTGAACAACAACAAGGAACAAAATATAATTTATATAAAGATTTCCAATGAAATATAACGAATTAGTATGAAAATAAATAATTTTAAAATCAATTTTAATAGGATGATCAACGATTTATAATGGTATCTGGCGTGGAGATGGCAGTGTTGACAATCGCAAAGACAATTGTAATGTCAAAACAAAAAGTATTTTTGACATTACAAGTGTTGTCGTAGATGTATAGCTAAAAGATTTGGTCAGAACATTGATAAATTCAGCAATACAATACAAGATTTCAAGCTATTTTTGTTGCATAAATAGGTTGTACCATTAGTTAACTACATAACATTATCTGCTTAACAAAGACAAACGTGTAAACGGCAATGAATCTAATGAATTCGTTATATTTTATTAGAGAACTTCATATAAATTATATTTTGTTCCTTGTTTTTGTTCACGATCGGGCCGAGTTCGGTTTATGTCCTTTTCCAATGTTTTAGTTCAAACAATGACAATCTAGTACATAATTTTTTAGCTTGACATCCTCGGTCGGTTACTTTAACTGAAAAATATTAAATAATATTCGGACGTTTTTTGTCATTCGAATACTTTTTTACGATTCAATAATTCGAATAAAATTAATGGAACGAATCATTAAACACGTCCGTATCTACTCTTAAACCACAAGCATTCGCTCGTGACTTTGCGTGGCTTTATTTTTATTCGAAACAACGTCAACCATAGCTAGTGTTTGGATGGGTTTTGTTATCTTGAGCTACTCCGTGCTTTGGAGTACACGTTAAGCCGTCGGTCCCGACAATAGTCGATGGAAGACAGTCGTTCTACCACGTCGGTGGCATTTAGGCGGCTTGAAAACACCGGTCTTCGCCAATCCGCTTTGGAGCATCGTGGCAGAGTACGCTCTAATCCTCTTCGATTGAAGAGAGACCCGTATCCCTGCAGTGAGATTTGTGGGTTGATATGATATGATGATAAAGACAGACTGTAAGTGGAAATAAATAATAAAAAACAAACACATAAAAAATATGACTTTAAAATATAACACAGAAAGAATGCGTATAATTTTAGCAGAGGACTTGACTGCGATCTACTCTTTGAATAAACGATTTAATTTTCATTGTTGCCTTTTATAATACACAAAGTTTCATCGTTATAGTTCTGTATTTTTCCCGTAAGTTTAATCTTAGCAGTCCAAACTCGGCATACATTAAAAGCGGGCTATATTCTGTTTACGTCCCACAAATCTAGAATATTCTAGTGTCGTTCCGGAAATTTAATTATCATGCTTCTGCGATTCAGAGTAGTTTCCATTTAGTGAAAAGCGCCGCCGCTAGTTGCTAGCTGGGATATTACGTTTTACAAATTATGGCTCTCGCGAAACACTAAACATTAAAACATCATAAAATCTAAACTTATATACTTAATATTCGCATGTTAAAGTAATGCCTGTTTGTTACCTCTTTGGACAAAGGGTACTTTTATCCCGTGAAGTAAATCTCATTCCAACGGGAAAGAGAAAAGAAGGTAAATTTTCCAAACCATAATCTATCTATTGCAATATTCAATTACTGAAAAATTAAATTTAAAATCTACTATAGATGGCGTTACATGGCGCTGAATTCTGAAATCGCCAAATTCTGACAATAAGAATATGATTCAAGAATATACCAACAAAATGGCGCCAATATTTTTTTTAAACGAGAGGTTTGTTTTTCTCAAGATCTTAACCATCAACAAGCAAAATCTAGTCTTAAAAATATTGATTTATTATATTAGAATAATACTCAAATTTTCAATTTAATTTATATATTATTAACAAGATAATTGTACTCTTTGATTGCTGTTCTATCAATGTAAATATTCACAGCTTGATAGACAGTTAATTAAATTTTCAGCGCCTAATCTGCTATGTTCTCATTTGTGGCACTTTAATTGACTGTCAAATAACGTGTTTGTGAATTAGTGAAGCCGCTAAATACTCTGACAGACTGATATTAGTTAAGTTACATCTGTCTTCAAAGAAATTAAATTATTAATCCATATTTTGACGATTGCTTAACTCAAAACAAATTCACTAATGATTTAAGATAACATAATTATGATGAATTAAATATCAAGTCGGTGCAAACGTAAGTCGCCTATGTAGCAACTCGTATAAGTCTTGTTAGAAGTAAATCGTCTATTTCTCAACTCGTCTAACATTTTGCACTGTTTTGGTATGGATTATGATTGCCTTTAAGATTACTTTGCAATGTCACGGCGAGTGAATCCAGTCAGCCCAAGTGTAATTTGTATGTGTTTTTTGCCTACACTGTTTTAAATCTCGTTGGAAATGGTGCGTTTCGAAACCAATATTTTAAACCGTATACCGGCTTTAAGATAATGTGACAGACAGACAGAAAGACGTGGTGATGTAGAGATATTAAATGTTATTAAAATATATTAGATCATAACTAATGTTTTAAACTATATAGTTGTGAAGTGAGGGATGAACAGACAGTCAGAAAGACGCTGTAATTTAGTTTTAAAATGTAGAGATTTTTAGAATGAATTTTCAAAGGGAACATTTTTGCTTATCTCCTGTTTTGCCTAAAAGCACCGAAATGTTATCAGTGTGACTCGTTAAAAAAAGTAATGTGAGTGTTGTAAGCAAAATATTATATGAAAATTAAAACACCTATATTTTTACTTTTATCATTTTAATTGTAGATGACTATGTTTGTGTTGGTGGATGTTTTCTGTGTATAAATGGATAAATCAATTCCACAATACACAATTCACACAGCGCCTGGTACCATAGTAAGCTAATCTGAACCTACCATAGAACCGGTTATGTGGTTATATTAATGTACATATTGTATCTAAAGCCGAGACAAGGTAAGTCAAGCTAATTTTACGTAAAAAAAATATACAAACTTCCTCAATTCTCATATTTTACATAGTTAGTTTGTGAATTTTAAGTTTACATTTTGTGAAAAAGCTCAAGAGACGAGCCTATGCTGTAGTTATAAAGCTTGAACTTACGGTTAATATCGAGTGAGCTTCCCCCGGGGATCAACCGCCATTTTACGAGGACGGCAGCGACATCTGTAAAGCCGATATTAAATTACGCATCAACTTTATGAATACGGTGTCGTTTAACTTTTAGTGCGACTCATATTATGACACTCTTGAGATGTTTTGCTCTTGGCTAATGAATTTATTATGAAACTTTAAAAAACTTTAAAAATATACAAATAGCCAGTTTCAAAAAAACAGCCACGCCAAGTCAAGACAGTAAAGCCCACCATTCACTACACGAACCCGGACCCGCCTCGCAACCCGGACCCGACCGCGGACCAATCCGGCGTTGCCCATACACTGCACGAACCCTCCACGAACCCTCCACTCGAAGTATGGCATGTGGGGTTCGACAGGCGCTCGCGGCTCGCAACCGCGGACCAGCGAGCCCGACGCCAACCCATTCGACAGTCTGGCGTACCGGTTCTTCGCTCCAATACACAGGCGGATTAGTCCGATGGCCGACCATCCGCCGGACCAATCTGCGTGTGAACGGTAGGCTTTAAAATCAACTTTCTCATTTATGATATTGACTAGCGAAACTCCGCAATTATCTTTTGCTATACATAAGTTACATAAAAACCTTCCTCTTGAATCAATTTAATTCAAAAAACGCAACAAAATCCGTTGCGGACAGACAGACAGACAGCAGGATGGGTTTTTTTCGGTGCTTCTTCACACATGCGCTAATGAGAGTGACTCCTTCATGTGACGGTACGAATTTTCGATAATCTTTTTTTCGTGTAATGATAATTTAGCAAATAATCTAAAGCATCCAAGCTCGCGGATAAGTCTTAGTTAGCCTATTTGTAGACAAAAGACTGTTAAAACATTAAGAACTGTTTGTTAGAAAAATCTTCGTTTATTTGATAATAAAGACGCAGGTTCATAACCTTGTAGAGTCTTAGCTTGTCTGTCACATAAATATAATAAAAACAAAGTCCCAAATGCACTTAACAACTAAATTGCGTAAGATTAAGTGCGAGAGAGAGGGCACTAAAGAACTTTATTGTTCTAAATTCCGGCAATTCGCGTCTCCCGGGATTTATTCCCCAACTTGGGCTAATATCCATTTTTTCCTCCGTTTTCCGGTACACAATTACGTCACTTTCTGAGTAGTTGCGTAAGGATGGACAGACAGACAGATAATTTTACTTTTACTAGTAACATCAACCTCCGTAGCGTTATGGTTGCCATGCCGGACCGGGCCCAGGAGGTTACAGATTCGAATCCCGTTCGGATCATGATGAAAAACTAACTTTTTCGGATTGACCTGGGTCTTGAATGTTTATCTATATTTGTATTTGTTATAAAATATAGTATCGCTGTGTTAGTATCCCATAACACAAGCTTCGACTTACTTTGGGGCTAGCTTAATCTGTGTGATTTGTCCATATATATTAATTTATAACAAATACATAATATAAAATATAGTATCGTTGAGTATCCCGTAACACAAGTGTCGAACTTACTTTGGACACTTTGGGGCTAGCTCAATCTGTGTGATTTGTTCCTATACTCGAAAATTTGATTTTAATTTATTTTAACAAATTTCAAGTTAGTGACTCATTTAATCTCATATTGTCAGTATTCATGATATATAGGATAGGATGGAAGATTATAATGTTGTTGTGTTTATTAAATTAAGTATATTATTGTGTTTACATAAGATCTCATCAGCGCTACTTTATTTGTCTGTCTACAGTATAACACTCTTACAATCAAAATTAACTTAATTAAAATTATTACATATACCTACCCTTAATAACTTTAATTAGTTTCTAAGGATTATATTGTTACATGTGCTGTTTAATAAATAAATATATCGTCTCGTTATATTGCACTCCAGTATATTTGTTCTCATTACTATTACATCAAACACTGGTATATGAATCAAAGCGAGAGAAACTCAAACAAGAATATAATAAGGACGCCGTAATCACACCATATTTCAGTTCGTTGAACGGAACGTGTTTAAAGAGCAAATACGTGTTTCGGCTTTTCCAATCAACACCTTTTGCTGAACAGACCAACACACATTCCCAATGTTGTAAAACCAACATTTACAACTAATATCAGAGATTGACAATAAGCAGTGGTCAATTGTTAGATTTTTATTTTATTTTTTTATTGGGACACGGATTGTGTTAGATCCGCTTTATTATAGAATACGCTTTATTTGCAAAACACAAACAAGTGATACAGTAAACAGTAAAAAGGTACAGACAGTGTTTATGCAACAAGGCGGCCTTATTGCCGAAAGCAATTTGTTAGCAAAAGCAAATTGTTTGGCTAAATAAAATAAAAACTCATTGACGTGTCGAAGGAAAGACTACAATAATATTGAATCTGGACTAATTTCAATTATGAAGATATTAAATGTTGAAGGATCTGCCTTCAGCGTACGGTCAGGTCATCAGGACACACTCCGCTAAACAAATTTTATGAACTAATTGGTATTAAAAGATCTGCAAATGTAATTAATGTCGAATTATCGAGGACGTGACGCATTTGGTAGAATATGGCCGACATGACACTTAATTCCCCAAATGAAGTTGGGTGCATATGAATGCAATACTTAAGTGATATTTCAGGTGATGCAAAGAAATTGTACATAATTGCGTCACTTGATGACAAGATGTACAAAAGTACAGAGGAATAGAAATAATAAAGCTGGCGTGAAGAATTAAAAAATTTTGAAAACTGAGAATATATTTTCACGTTTTCCACTCAAAGACATTTCCCCAAGTGCCTCCGAAGGCCACACAGTGAGCTTTGTTTCCAGTCCGGTTGTGACACACGACACCATTGTCTAGTGAATGCCCCAGTACAAGGAATTTCAATTTGGCTCGTGTTTATTTCGGGCAAACCTCCACTTTTATTGGTATTTATTGGATTTTTTAAATTAATTTTGGCTACATTTTCCTTGTAATGATTAAATTGACGTAAGGAACTAAAAATAAACCAACAAAAAAAGATATTTATATTTCTTCATACACCGCTATTCTTTGAAGATATTTTTTTCTCACTTAGATTTTTTTTTAAATGAGACTTAAATATTGCAATACGTTTATGTGATAATCTTTTAAGAGAGGTAGGGCACAGCGGATAATCCGCTCAAATCGGAGCAGCCCGTCTGGGGAAGGACCTCCACCTTACAGAAGATCGTAGCCAAATAGCATTGGTCTCTGCCATGTTGTGTTCCTACGGTGAGTAAGGTCTCCAGAGCTCCACTTGGGGGGGTTGGGAGGGTTGGCAACGCGTGAGTGATACCCCCGGTATTGCTTACGTCTATAGGCGACCGTATGCTTGTTTGCCACCTGTGTTGTATAAAAAAAAATTAAAAAAAAAAATAAAAAAAAAAAAGTAGCAGAACAAAAAATTTTACATTCTTATTTGTAAAAAAATATGCCTTTTTTCTTTAAATTTATCTTTAAAATTTGAAAACCGTTTAATAATATTGAAAAAAAACTAAATGAATAACGAGTAGTAAAAGTTCTACCTGGAAATCAAAGGGAACCGCGAGTTCAAAAAAAATTACTCAAGTTTTCACAGAACAGCCCGACTGAGGTGAGCGAGATGTAAGGAATACTTACTCGGCTTCAAATAAAAATGGAAAATTAATTTAAAGAGATAAATTAAACAATATATATTATGGGTTCAGTATAAGTAAACAATATTATTATTAATTATGGTTCTTTTGATACATAATTGAAAATTTTAAAGTAAAACTTGCAAATAGTGCTAATTCTGTTATACAATAACTAGACTAAACTAATTTTGACAGGACTAGAAGTGTTGTTATCCTTGTCACTAAATTGTAAACCAAGGAAGGACAACAACACCTTTGGTCTGTCTAAATTAGGAGTTTAGTTAAATGTACAACAGAATGAGCACCATTATAAGTGGGCGCGAATACTAATAGAGTTCTCGTATAAATTTCATCACTCCCGACGCAATTTTTTTTCACACACAACACAACACACCACGAGTATTTCTATAAAATGCAACATTTATAATTAAATTTTGAGAATTATTTTACTACCTTTCTGTCTGATGAGTATTCACATGTAGCTCTGCACTCTAGCGAAGTTATCCGAAGTGAAGTTAGACAGGAAGTAAGAAGACAAAGGAAAAGTGAAGACCAATGTCTATGCCTATGCTCAACTTCGTGAGAGTGTAAATCTTTGATTTCGAGCAATTAGTTGCTAAGTACAGTCAAGAGCAGGTCGACCTTTACATATCGGTACTTTATATCATTCTTAAGTTCTATGTCATAAGAGCCAAAACGTGCACCTGACTGTACAAGTATCAAAATAACATTGTATTTCTCGTAAACTTACACCTTGAAACAATCCAGATGAGGAACACTTTTATAATATTTTCCCAAGGCGCGAACCCTAAAATATGTTCAGCTGGCGGGAAAACTCCAGTACCACTTAACCCATTTAAAGTTTTTAATTTTAGTTCTAACGTATAATTTTATAAGCTACAGGATCTGCGTAGTCTCATTGCAGCGGAACCTTTTCTATGAAATTTTTAATTAAATTACCTCAGACGCCGCCAAAGTACCCGCTAATATGTACTTTACAGGTAAAAATACTTTATCATTATTATTTTATATAAAATAAGATTGTTTTCACACTATTACGAGTGTTGGAAGTTGTTTGATGGAAGCTGCCTTTCAATAGAGTCCGGAAAAAACAGATAAGTTAAGAACAACGGGCGCATACTTGTTAAAAACTTTAAAAAGTTTTATAAGTTGGATCTTTATGTAGAACTCCAACAATCTCTACATATTATAAAACAAAGTCTTACGCGGCGTCAGTCTGTCTTTTCGCAATAAACTCAAAAACGACTAAATCTATTTTCATGCAGCATTTCTAAAAATAGACTTCTTGATGAATGTTTTAATATATAATTTGAAATAGGTTTTGTTTAAATTGAACGAAACGTAACTAATTTGTTAATTCAAAGAAAACCTTGCCATTTAGAGAGCTGAACTTTTTCACAGAGATGCCCTTGTAACTGGATTTCTTCTCCTTGCTAGTCTTTACAGAGTGTAAAATGAAGTCGCTTCACTGTCTGTCTGCGAGCTATCTGTCCCTATTTATGCTTAGATCTATAAAACTACACAACGGATTTTGACGCGGTTTTTTTAAATAGATAAAGTGATTCAAGAGGAAGGTTTCTAAGTATAATACATTCCAAAATTCCCACGGGAAATCGGGATACACGCAAACGAAGTTTCGCGGGTTTCGCTAGTAATAAACAAAAATATAATGTTGTCGCCTTTTCGAATAATGTCATTATTCATGAAGTAATGAAAACGTATTTAATTTTGGATTCATGGCTACAGCCTACAGTTATTCCGGGCCGGATTATCCGGGAACCCGGCCATTGCCTCGTGTTCACGTGCCGCGCGACACATCGGGAAATTAATTTAATAATATGCCGTTTAATATTAACGTGGTTAACAGTATGATGTGCGCAACTCATAGGAGGTAGCGAAAATACTCTTAAAAATTGCCTTTAAATAATTTACCATATCTCAGGAATAATGTTTCATAAATATTATAAGGTGTAGGTTACAGGTAACAGGGAACAGGGAAGACAAGTGTATGGAAGTCATAAAATGTTTAGCCTCTTACATACTTCAATTTACACGGCAGGCGGACTATGTTTGCGCTATAGAAAAAGCTAAACGAACTGAATTTCGCTTCACTTAGGTGTGGTCCGCACTGTAATTTGAGTCATCATTCATCATCATTTAAACTACAAGAGGTGCACTACTGCACCTCCCCCATCGTTTCCAGCGCGCGACCAGTTGCCAGCGGCCAGATTGACTATCATTTTGATTGACAATGACTTTCCCATTGAATGTTTTAGTTATTATGTAATTCCGCTTAAATCTAAACACTTGAGCCCACCAAATTCAACATCTCGCCATTTTCAAGCCGCTAGATTACCCATTGTGCGCAAAAGAGCAGTTTTTCGGGCAGATTTTAATAAGTGCAGGCGGAGTGGGGTTTAATTTCGAGCTGTCACGGCCAGAATAGAATCGTTTGTAAAATAAAAATGTAAGCTGTTGCTATAAAAATAAGGTTTATATTTAATCCCATTTTGCTGTGCCTTGATAACGTAGGATGGGTAGGATTGCAATTGTGTGCATTTTGTATGGTTTAATTTGTTGTTATTTGTGAAATTTTTATCTTAAATGGAAGTTAAAATGTTTTTAAACTTGTTTACAGAAATCTGTTGTTGAATACGGTGTCGTTTAACTTTTAGTGAGAGTTATTTTATGATACCCTACAGATGTTTTTCTATTGGCTATTGAATTTACATGTTCTTTAAAGGTAGGCTCTGGGATTGAACACACATGGACTGCTTGAAGCAGTCCAGGTGAACTGCTTCGGACTGCTACTTCACAGTGAACTACAGTCTTCTGCATACACACATACACGGACCGCTCGAGCAGTTGAACCGCTTCGGGCGGTCAAAGCTTCAAGCTGTTGACAATGACTGCAAGAGCAGTTCGTGTATGTCGGCTCTATGTTTCACTGCCTGGTGGCATCTGGTGGCGTGTTGTTAGTAACTCGTTTAATATCTTCGCCATAGGGCGCGGGTTTGATCGCTCTGTGAAAACATTTACGTGATGGCATTTTATTTTCCAGTAGTTTGTTCTTCAGTCTGGGTGTTTTCTTTGTATTATAAGTATACTAGCTTTTGTGGTTAATATTATGACATAGATCTCGTTTGGCAACAAAACAACCTATAGCGCGACTTGTGGCGCCATCTGTAGGCCGATAGACCATCCCATACAGCACCCTCTATAGTAGAAAAAATATAGTCCACGAAACAACCCATAGCGCGACCTTCTTTTAATGTCTGAGCGCGACTTGTGGCGTCATCTGTTGGCCGATAGCCCATCCCATACAGCGCCCTCAATAGTAGAAAAATATTTTCCCATTGGAGTGCCATACTTTCACGGGATAAAAAGCCTATGTTGGGCTCTGTACCCCTGACAATATTTATACAAATTTTCATAATGATCGGCTGATTAGTCAAGCCATGAAGGAATAACAAACAAACTCACTTACTCTTTATAATATTAGTATGAAGTATGATTACAATAATTCATATCTATTGTCTGGTACCCATCACAAGCAGATTAAGCTTAGCTACTTCGGGATTGGCGCTGTGTGATTCGTGTATAATTTATTTACCTTATTTGATGTTTTTTATGCAGCATCAAAAAATACTGAACCAACAGAAACACACAGTTATTTCCCATTTGGTTTGTAAATAACTAAAGTTAGTTGGTTTTGTAGATCAATATTGCAACATGCGTGAAATATTACAACTGCAGTTTAATGGTTACCGAGAAACGAAATTTATTAATGCAATTTTACGGATGAAAAATAATCTGTTCGTTGGCTTAGAAGGCAGTATACTTTTAAGTATGCTTCACACAATTTAAACTGCAGTTCCGCAGGTTAGCAAAGTTGACGATCACTGGCATGATTTAAAAGCATATCGACTTCGAGACCCAAAAATTTTAACAAAGTCAAATATTTTTATTCAAATAACTTGTTCAAAATTCAACAAGCTCTTTCGAATGGTTGGTAGTTGTAGAGTATATTAATTATACATTATTATTGTATATACATTGTATACTTTGACAAGAGAAAGTGCACGTGAAGGCTCTTTGAATCCCTAAACAATTTGATTCTTGGCGATGCTCATCGTTATCCACATAGAAGTAGGAAGCGGCGGGGCGCGTCTTCCTACTTTTATGGTTATCCATGTCAAAACTGAACACGAATGGCAAACTCACGACTTAAAATGACGACTGTGTTTTATTTTTCCAAAAATTTACTCGAAATTATATTTATCAATGTACTTATTCATGTTGCACTACGTAATTACAAACATAACCATGCATTACTGGCTTAAAAATCTTTGTTTTTAGTTATCCACTCTGCTCCTGCTCTGCTCACATCTTTCTTTGGTTGACTAATTATCCCGGCGACGGCCTCCGTGGTGTAATGGTTACCACGCCAGAGAGCCACCCAGGAGGTCCCGGGTTCGATCCCCGGTCGGGTCATGATGAAAAACGAACTTTTTCTGATTGGCCTCGGGTCTTGGATGTTTATCTATATATGTATTTGTTATTAAATATAATATCGTTGAGTTAGTATCCCATAACACAAGTTTCGAACTTACTTAGCGGCTAGCTCAATCTGTATTAATTTTCCCTATATATTTATTTTATTATTACTATACTTACTACCTACTATTATTATATTCAAAAGAATTTCAAGTATCCGACAATTTCTCGTGACGGTTTACTGTGAATGCCGGATCCGAGCTGTCGCTTACCACAGACGCGGCCGTGGTATTGAGAGTTTGACGTGTGCAAATCGACTAGACAAAGGTAGGTTTACTTAACCCTTATTTTTATCTGATCGAGGTTAGACGTGTTCCTTTTAGAAATACTCTATTTTAACGCACTGTGTATCATTCCTAGATACGTCAATCACAAGAGGTCCTTAAAAAAGATCAGAAAATCCGGCCAAGTGCGAATCTGACACGTGCACGTAGGTTTCCGTACCATTATATAAACAACATTAGTTTATATGATAGCCCCCCCTTGAACATTTATTTTATTCTTTTTTTTCTCTTTAATTTGGCACAAAACAGTCATTACAATATGTTACATACTAATTTAGACTTATATAATTTCCAACAATGAGTGCCGAAAATCACTTTTTAGTGTTGTTATAGCAGCATCGCAAATAGGTACAATACAACATCTGTGAGAATTTCGACTGTCTAGCTATCACTGAGATACGGCTTGGTGACAGACGGACAGATAGACAGCCAGACAGCGGAGGCTTAGTAATAGGGTCCCATTTTCACCCTTTGAAAAGCAGAAAACCCTAAAAAGTTGTTGTTTCTTATTCCTATCTTTCTAGGTTTTGCAGCGTCCACAAAGGTTAGAGTAGACTTATTTGAATAAAATAATTTGCGTTTGTTAGCCCAACGTCCATCAAGATCCAAATAAACAACGAGCATGCTCACCTGATGTTAAGAAGTGACCACTACCACCCATGGAGCACAGAGACACCGGAGTCCCTGAGCCGCTGCCGGCCTTTGAGATTAATATTAGATTTTAAACTACTTTTGTTACAAAAATAGACTATCAAATAAAAACGTTTTGAAGTGGTTACCAGACTGAGACAATATTGGATTGGTAGATCATTTTATGAAATGACCTAACTCTACACAGAATATCGACGTAAACCAGCAAAGTTTTATTCCGAGAGTGAAATTTTCAGAACTCCTTTCCCATCTCCATTTTGTTTATCTCTTCTCTTCCTTATTCCCTTCTTAACATATTGATAGCGCTTAGCGCCTATGATATTACTGTTCATAGATGGCGGTCCACATTTCGTCAGTTGGCACAATTTGTTTGTTTGCCTGCAGTGTAAAAAAAACTACCATCTGCGGTCGGACGTCGACTTTATTCTTACAAAATGTGTTTATCATATGCGGAATACGAATACGCGATAACTTGGAAAGTAGCTGCTGGCCACTCGACCACCGCTATCATGTATTGATTGGTGTAATGCAAAAAAAGTTTGTGAGGTCAGCCTCTGCCTACCCTGCTAGCAGTAAGGAATATTACGTCATTAAAATTAGTACGGTGTAACGCAGATAATCTTCAACTCGAGGGATTTTGGGTTCGGCACGTACAATACATTATTAAACTTAAATGTTAATACTTTAAAATTATGTTTTAAGTTTTATATTTTACTGTTTAAATACTGTGGATTGCTGATTGTATTTTATGTAAAAAATAAAAAGTAGGTATTATGTAATATGTTAGCTTTGCATATACAGGGTTACTTTTGGACCCCCCGCCAAAAATAGATATGAATAGAAAATAATAAAAAACATTTGGTAAAAAAAAATTGTTTTAAAGTAATAATTATATACAGGGTGTCCCGTAAATAATGGTCCAAGCTTAAGGGGCAGATAGCCTACATAAGTACCTAAAACTAATCTGAATTAAAAAAAAAATCGTAGGATTGCCAAGAATTTTTTTTTTCGATTTTGATCATTTTCACTACCCTTGTAATAAAGAAGGCGTCGTCGATATGTTTTGACTATATTTATTGGTCAATATTAAAATTATAAATTGTCTCGTACCTTGGTCTCACCTAATCAAAGTCCGTCGTTAAGGCAACCAACTATCAAAGTCACGTCAAATCAGCCAGTCTGACCAAAAAGTCCGTAACAACCCTGGTTCAGATTTTTGAAGCTGTCGCTACAAATGTTAACATTACCAAAAATCAGACCTAAGAAATGTTAACATTGTTAGCAGTGAAAATGGTAAAATCGAAATAAATAAAAAATTGTTGGCAACCCTATGATTTAATTTTATTTATTCAAATTAGTTTTAGGCTTATGTAGGCTATCTGCCCCTTAGGCTTGGACCATTATTTACGGGACACCCTGTATAATATATAATCCACATTTTACAGTCACTTTTTTAAATCTTACATATCTAGGAACGTTCGGTTCGGTCACCCTCCCGCACGTCAACGACGGTGCATTGTCATTGGTTGAAAGGATGATATCAGCTACGCATGCGCGTAGTGATATGCTTTAGGCTGCGAGACGGCCGCACGCGCGGTAAACAGAAGAGTGACCATAATTTTAATTTGTGTTTGTAAAATTTTGAAAAAAAAATTACAATAAAATAGTTTATTTTTATTTCATATTCATTGTACTGCTGGCTATAGAATCACCTAAAAAAATTTGGCGTGGGGTCCAAAAATAACCCTGTATTTAGGCTACATATAATGTTAAATAAAACACTACATTTCAAGCTAAATGGTCTTTATTAAGTCAATTTCTTACAAGCGGGGCTTAACAAACACCCCGCCCGCTAATTACATGTTAACTTAATGAGGTATTTTAACATCACTACATAATTTGAATTACATTATTGAAGATTATTATTAAAAATATTAAGATGACAATTTTGAAATGTGTACAGAATTTACAGGTTAAGTTACACGAGTGAGGTGAACGAGAGTAAATACCTACAAAAAAATAAATAGGTAGTTACAGACCAACTCCCGTAGAAGTAGGGATCGCGTGGAATTCCTAAAATGCTTGCGTCCTAGAGACGACATACACAGGCTGCTCGAGCAGTTAGCCATGGATCAACATACACAAAGCGCTCTTGCAGTCATAGCCAACAGCTTGAATCTTTGACGACTGCCCGAAGCAGTTGCAACTGCTCGAGCGGTTCGTATGTGTGTATGTAGAAGACTAGTTCACTATGCAGTCGCTGCTTGAAGCTGCTTCAAGCACGGACGTGTATGACACCATTAGGTGCATAATATTCGCAAAACGCGTGTTAATTTGATCATTATCCTCCATATAACACATATCTTTTCTAGTCCACAGTAGGTATTACATTATTTGCAAACTAATGTTTTTTCATTGCTTTTGAATTATATGGAACTATATCATAAAAATATCGAATGAAGAGGAAATCGACGATACATTTTCAAATAATTTTTTGTAATTTTATAAGTCTTATTATAGGTTGGCTACCTAGCTTGTCCTACGTTAGAATTATTTTCCAAATTTGTAAAGGATATTACAGAACCCCTTCTGTAATTCCGCAACGTACCTATCGACAAAAAAAATACTAATGTAATAATTCTGGGTACAGACTCTGTACCCAGAATTACATTAGTATTTTTTTTGTCTAAAAATATAAAAAAACGTGCCTATTCCGTATTTAATTCCCATAGTCGAAGTGTGGACACCTTGCGCGCATGAACCGTGCATACTACGCGTACGAACCGTGCATACTACGCGCACGAACCAAGCACTCAACGTGCTCGCCGCGATCGATAGAGGAAGAAAACAGCGCTGCGTCCACACTATGAAATGCTCGTTTCATTTCATGTTACATTCATGCTATGTTACGCAAGTTTCTACCCAGCATTATAAACGCAAAAGTTAGTATGAATTGTTATTTCTTTCAAGCAAAAACGGCTTGCTTGACAGATTGTTAAAAAATTTGGTACACGGGATTGACACATAGTTTTTATCAGTATGGAGGGAGTGTGATTTTTTTACGAGTAAAACAGCGGTCATCAGCTAGTTTCTTAGTATGAAAAAAATTGTTGAAGAAATTTTTGTTACTATAATAGATACGTTGCATACGCATTATTGCAGGACTTTTACTCGCACGAAACAGATAAATTGTCGTTTGGTATTGTATGGTATGTATCCGATAATCGGAGCCGCCGCCGCCGCCGCGCCTTCGGTCGCGCGATAATTTTATGTGCGACAACTTTAGTTTTTTATGATAATCCACTTTTATAAATACCATCATTACATAGATAGCATCTGTTATTGTATAAAATATATGAAAAATATTGACAATGTAAATATTATTATCTAAAATTATAATAATCCTAGATAAGTTTAATGTATTTGATGTATTTTTTATTAAATATAATATTATTGCTACAAAATCTTAGCGATGGATATAAATATTATGCTATATCTGATAATATGAGTTTGATATTTAGTAAAGATAAAAGGCTACGGTTACGAGTGTGGTATATGTTTAGAATATGGGTATGTTGTCCGATACTAAGCTGTCTGCATTTAGCTTGTTTTTAGCTAAAATAAGCTATCAGCGATGTGATATGAAAAACAAGAGAATCGCTAAAAACACGCCGATCACCGTGGCTAAAATAAAATTAGCTTTAATAGCTTGAATAAGCATTAAAATTAGCTTGAATAAGCATAGGATGAGTAAAATTAGAGCCTTTATTTGTACTACAGAACTTATTCTAACTTTCTCGCATAGACCGAAATACAGTAGCAACTCTTTTGCTTTTAATTGATGGGTCCCTAATGATTAAATAGTGATTATTTTATAATGTACCTAATTTAAAACCACTAAACAGGTCAATATAATAATAGCATTCCATTTGAAAATTTTCTTACCAGTTGCGTCTGCAAGGGCTCTACTTACCACTCATAAAAATCAAAAATAAATACAGACAGCTTAACACGAGATTATAAATATCAATATTAAATAATTACTATTTAAATATCATTATTTTATTATACGGAGTTTGACTGTGTCATCATTACCAAATAGTGAGCGGGAATCAAAGTTTTCTTTGTATTTTTTAAGTTTATACTTTTTTTATCATAATCTGACTATGCAGTGAGAATTAAAAGGTTTTAAACCAACTTCAAGCTTCAGCATGTATAGAAGCTGCGTCTAACGCACTCCCCGCGTATGAAACCTATTTATCTACCCTGTTTCAAACCTCGTTACCTAACCAATATTTTAAACCGGCTAGCGCAGGCTTACACCATTTAGGTGGACCACGGGCAAGAAAAAATGCCCGTGGTCCACCCAGGTGTACCACGCAGGTGGACCACGACCAATACGGGCCCATATTCTAAAACGTTTCTTCCAAACTTCCTTCACTCAAACTTACTGGACTTTGGTTGGACAGGATTTCCTCAAGGAATCCTCAAAAGCTATGTATATTAAAGTAAATGAACTGGAGGTGACTGCCTGATGTTTTCACTATTTGTTAATGAAGACTCAGTTATACCCGTTACTAATTTATATCACAATCTTGATTACTACTGTTTTAGGCACTATTGTGTAATATTTTGAAATTTTATAATCCAATCATCTACCTACCACTAGCATTGATATTTTGAAGCAGCGCGAATATTTTCTGATCAATTTAATGAGCAAACGATTTTATCAACATAATGTATTTACCAATCTATGGAACAACTATATGAAGCTAGTGGTAGGTTTCCTGTCTCTTTTCATATCCGTTGTGAACCGATCATAGAAATTAGGAATATAGTGAAATGTCCACTAGAAAGTATTGGAGATCGTTTTATCTATTTCATTATTTCAGGCTAGATTTTTTATTTTAACAAAGGGTTATATCCCTCATTCGTCTACTTAAATATAACTTACTTTTGTCAAATAAAATAAATGACAAGAAAAAAATAATAGGTACCTACGCTTTACTTTTTTTAAACTTCATTTTTATTAGTAAAGTTCCTAAAATTTGTTTATATGGATCTAAAGATGCGTAGAAAATTATACTTATTCGATTTTAATAAATTCTATTATATAGTTTATTTTTCGAAACGATCAGTTCACGATATATCTGTCAATTGTATATTTTCTTTCAACTATTCGAAATAGGTATCATTAATCTCACTATTATTTGAAGGAAGTCAAAAATATTATTTTCATACGACTTATTTATACGTTGGGATTTATAATTAGAACTATTGAGACTGCTTGTAGCTGATACAACAGTTAAAATTCAATATTATTCAAAATTCTAGCATCCCTGATGACTTTAATCTATTGTACTGTGAATATTTATGACATCACGGCAGAGTTAAAATCTATTTCAATATTTAAATTCTGTTTAATCCATTCACTGCAGCCACATAAATTACTTTTAGTCAGATGCTATTTTTGACTAGCACATTGGCGTGCACCGCACCTGAAAATAAAGACGGCAAGCGTTCGCCGCATATAATGGGTTAAAAATAGTAAAATCTCGGTAAACAGTAAAACTAATGTCGGTTAATTGATATACAATTAAGTAGTTAACTAAACAGTTGTAATTCTACTTTGAATTAAGAACTTTGAGAAAGTCATTTAAGCATTTACATCGCTTTGGAAACAATGTTACTTTGATAAAAAGAACCCTTTCTCATAGTATCCATTTTCCAAAAACTAATATTTGCAATTTGAAATATTTGCAATTTGCCATTTTAGCAATTTCCAATTTTTCTTAATTCTTAATGCCGTATTATATTTAAGTACTTATACAATTATCTTCATTAAAGACTATATTTAAACTGAATAAAAATAATCAAAATAATGTAAAGGAAAAAGCAAATAAAACCAAATAAAAATATATTGGAAAATATATTTTTGCTAAATAATTCTAAACGTGCGAAACTATAGTATACTTAACACATTTATACCCGTTTTATGACAATCACTTCCAACAAATGGATCTACGCTTAGTGAAAAAAAAAATACAACACAATAATTAAAAAAAAATACAATTTAAAAACTGTGTATGTTATTTTAATTAAAATGATCATTCGACATCATAATAGTGTTAAATATTTTTACAAAATTATTCTTATATCATTGTGTGCTCGAGCTCGATGTCACATACCAAACATGAGAATAATTTTGTCACATAATGTTTAATACTCAGAGGTTTAATAATATTATTATTTCGAGATTATCTTTTAGCGAAGTACCGAAATTTTTTTTTTGAGTTGTTATTGGTCTACGTAGAGCACATAATCATTGCTATTGGTTGTGATAGCGAGCGTTGCTTATTGGTCGATATAATAACCTCATCTCACTCTGTCAATATCTGAAATGTGCGATGGACATACTCAGTACTTGTTTGTTAAAAAAACAAGACTATAGGTTAAAAGTTCTTCTATAATCAAAGTGTTTTGTTGATTTTCTAAAAATATTCGACACTATTTCGATGACACGTCAATTTAGGAGATTATGTGAGTGGCGCCCTCTACAAAAAGTCACAATACAATGAAATAAAGTAGGCATGTATAATTTAAATTTTTGGGTCAATTTTTGTTTTTATTCATTTATTTGCTACACATTGCCATAATCTTGTCAAAAAGAACTGTTTAATTTACATTATTATTTGAATTTGTCTTTTTAAATCCGTTGTAATTTATTAAAAAAATAATGAGAACGCCACAGACAATCTGTTTTGATAATAATAACAATATTTCGTCAATTAGATCCATTTTAAAACAATGAAATGTATTGGCAAGAACATAATACATACAAATTATATTACACTTATTACATTCTAGGGATATCACAATAACAAGATGTTCATACTGATTAGTGTCGTGCTGTAGCCTCAGGGCCCGGTTCCAGATAAGGTCCAGTTAGCCTGTCTGGTAGTTGACATTATTAAGATTAACAGCTTACAAAATCTGATAATCGTATCGACTATTTATCTGATAATTAAGCTAACTATAACTTATCAGAAACATTTTGACCGATCCTCAATTTAAGAGTTTATAAGTATTAAAATCAATTAAAATATTTTAGGGAAACTAGTGCTAGATTCTAGCATAGTAGTGTTTTCTCAATTGTCATCTCTCTCGTCTCTATAAGATGCTAGAAAGAGACGTGAATAGACCTTTTTTATACATTGATTTTAATATTTATATCTTAAATTAAATCATTATACAGCACCCTGCTATAGTACAGGTACATACGTTTTTTAATCAAAGGTTGGTACTTAGGAACGAATTTTGAGCCTCATTAAAACTAGGTGAAGATTTCACGAATTATAATCGATTCGACATTTTATGTTCACGACGGTACCTGTACTATCAATTCAATAAATCCTTCATAGAGAAACGTTTTAGAGAAGCGCCAACGCTGTACAGTACATTTACTATGTCATATCGGCTTAGTAATCGTCGTCTCAACCGATGTGAAAAACTTCGTCGTTCATGATTGGTTAATACGTACGCCATTTTGAATTAAAACGTTTCCTATTGGCTGATTGCAGCGGTGGCGCCACAAAGTTCTACAAGTCAATATATTAATATTCGAATGTTAGTCAATATGATGTACTTATCTAAATGGTGTTTTTAATTTGTACAAAGTGCGTTAGTAAGAAAATGGCATTGGTAGCCGAAGGCAGCCTATTCTACCGCTACACTATCAAACAAAGCTACTTCTTTTTTTGGTACCATTAATTTCTTTAATCTTACAATAACATTCGATTATATATCCATATTCTTATTTAATAAATAGTTACTCTACCTCAAACCTTTAAAATATTAGAATGTTTTCTGCCAAAGAACATACCGCTAAAATATAACGTCAGGCCCCTAATTTACACCTTATTTATGGGAAGAGCGATAAACATTGCGTTTTTTTTAGTGTGATGCAGTCTTTGGTGATAGTTTTACGCGAATATCCTATATTTATTGATTACCAATTCTAAGTTTTTTTTTTATCCGGGCAATACAAATTGCCTTGACACAACCTGTTGATGTCCAACATTAAGAAAAAAAAATACAAAAAGCATACATTATAAAAAAGGTGATTTTTACTTACAAAAATTATGACAGAATTACCAAAAAAAAAACTTCTAAATAATTGTTTAAAATTGTCAAAAACAACTTCCCTCGAGTTTTCTAATCTACCCTCATATTCGAATTGCTTTTAATACCTGTGCCTTATTCGTTATAAAGATCTAAAGCCTGGCACACGCCTGACGCGTGTAGGCAGCGCGGGCGCAATTATACTCCCTATATTACAAACGACATAACATGTAGTATGCGCTAATAAGAGATCTTAATACCTTCACGTATGATTCTATTCAATACTTCTCCACTTACTTTTTTCCAATAAAAGTATTTTTAAAACAATTATCAAACAGCCAGTTTTTGAGGAATTATTAAAGTTAATGACACATATAAATTATAGCTGTCACTGTCAGACTAAAGAAGAAAAACAGAGATAGCATGAGACTTAATGTGGAATTAAAAATTAAAATGTGTTTCAGAAGCTGGCTGAATATCTTCTATTTAAGCCCTAAATTGAACTTATAAAGATAAGGTCGAAAATCAATCAAAATTCCGTTGCCCGTGTAAGAGTTGAAGCTGATTTTTATAATATTATTTCTATAATAATAAATACTTGATCACTATTGATTTAGAATATTTCTCTTATATTAGTTGTTATAAAAATTTATATTGTGTGCGTTAACAAAACTGTCTACCATTATCCATTCAAAGCTTTCAGATTGCTGTTTTTTTTATGCAAGAGTTTTGCAAACGGGCCAACTGATGATAAATGTAACGTCCATTGAGTTTCCGGCCTTTAAAGTAGATATACGCTCGATTCCTGAAGGTCATAGTTATTCGGAAACACCGCTGCTGGCGGGAGTTGGTTCTAAAGTTTTACTGAGCGAGGAATGAAGTGTCATGGGAATCGCATATTGGTAGTCCATTCATCCAAATGATGTGGATTTTCATTGAAATAGCAAACAAGCATAAGCGGTTACTGTATTTTATAATATACCTTTGAGATCGATAATGATGTAGACGTTTTGATTAAAATTTTAATAGATTCAAATCTACGCAACTCCTTTCTAGATTTTAAGATTGCCATTTTAATCTGATTTTGTATCAAATTAATATTTTGTAAATCCTAATCTTTTATGACCGTGGTATACGCTGTACTTTACGTCAAACGTTTCGATCTTTGTATGACGTATTATATTATTTTTATAATTACTTATTAACCCATTCCGTATGGCGCACGCCGATCGGCGTCTTTTTTAAATGTTCAGGTGAGGCTGACGCCGATCGGCGTGCGTGTCAAATACCATCCTGCACCTGGCTAGTAAGAATATTTCAGCGGCAGTGAATGGGTTAAGCAAGTCCCTTAATAATTGCAAAAATGGCTTTAAATGTGTCACTACAATACAATTTATAATTAATTCTGTTTTGCCTTATAAATATATTTGTCTTCTACAAAAGAACGAATGAACTAGCAATACTATTTTGTAACATCCAAAGAATAACACGTTAAAAATATTGCTATTAATGACATATTGTACTATCTAGCGTTAATAAATAAATTTGCTTTTTATTGGAAGTCAATCGTTTCAATAGTCCACTAATATTACTTTCGCTTTAAGAGCACCTTTACACACGGTGTAGGCGTTCTTTATTGTACGCAACGACAGACAACGCTATTCGTGCGTCGCGTTATCGCGGCGTCTGCGCTGCGTATACGTTCATCGAATACCAACACCATGTGTGAAGGTGCTCTAAGAAGTCTCGAGTATTTTGACATACTATAAAAATGTTACAATCTAATATGAATTCCAAGTATTTTCAATCATGCGAGTGCGAGGTCTCTTTACTCATCCCAAATTCGGGCCGAGTTTTTCCATAGCAATATATTTAGCTTGTCTTGACATTAAATTTGTTTATCTCTCGACATATATTAACAGCCAATTTCTCAAACGCATTTTAAAGTTAATGACACATCAACATATTTAGTTTGACAGTGACATAGCTGTACTGTACTAAAGAAGTAGAAGAGAGATTGCTTGAGACTTTAATGTGGAATTAAAATTAAAATACACTTCAGAAACTGACTGTAACGAGACATAAGACTCCAATAAATTATTACATATTATTTTACACAATCAATTTTCCATTTTGCTTAACTTCACCATTGCTAACGGGCTTCTCGTCTGTATTCTTGCAGTTCCGGTTCTTGCACCTGTTGACTTGCTTGTGTATTGGTAGGACCAGTAAGGTTAGTCCTGAGAGTGCTATAAACACGC
The DNA here is from genome assembly GCA_905163395.2 of Endotricha flammealis. NCBI lineage: Eukaryota > Metazoa > Arthropoda > Insecta > Lepidoptera > Pyralidae > Endotricha > Endotricha flammealis. Next base: position 15,992,362 of record LR990861.1, on the reverse strand, counting down.
CTGCGAGGTAGAAGGAGAGATCGTATGAGTCCGTTATGTCGTACACCCAACCTGGAAACAAAAATTAAATAATTAATTCTAGACAATTTACACAAAGCCTTTATTTTTTATTAAAACAATATTACAACACATTACAATTGTTATATTGAACCTTTAAACCTTATTAGGTTTGTGTAGGTACTCACATTCGTCATAATAACAAATTAATAATTATGCAGTGTAGATCATACTTAAAAATTATTTGACAAAGGTACTTAAATCTATTATGAGTGAGCGAGCGCACAGCCACTACGGATATATCATTGTAAATATATACTTATAATCCATTAAAAAGAAACAGATTTGAGAAAAAACACAAACACATAACAAAAATGTTTGCCCCGAGAGGAAATCCAACCCGCTTTTGTGCCGAAGGTGATCCTACCTACCAACGCACCACCAGGCTGCCATACTTTTTTACATATAAATATGCCAATATTTTTTTTACATGGGAATAACATAAAAACGTAGTCCCAATTTCACGGAGACACTTTAAGGTCTGTAGACTAACAGCCAAAATTAATCTATCGGTGAAATCAATCTCGGATATTTACGTTTAAAAATAAATGTCACCTTTAGTAAAAAAATGTATTGAATTTTTAATCTTAAGGTACAGACTATGTAACATATTATATAACTTGTGTTTTGTAACACGTCCACATTATGTAACCTTGTTATTCAACATTGCAACATAAAACAATACTGTACACATTAGAATAACAATGCAATATAACAATGTTATATAACCATTGTCGTTTGTAGTTCTTCAGTGCTATCCACAATGTCGATAGTTATAAAAAAATATTATAACATGTTTTATAACATTCAGTGTTCACATTATCTGAAACATGTTATAAAGCAATGTTGTATAACATGTTATGTTATATAGTCTGTACGCACCTTTAGATAGCAAAAAGTCTATCCGGATCGATTATTAATTTTGGCTGTAAGGCTACATTTGTTCCTACGCGATTAAGTTTAAAAATTGCAAAAACAAGTTATTGGTCTTCGTAAAAACAATAATTTTACCTGCTAAAGGCGGTCCAATGAGATTAGCCATACCCTGTATCAACAGCAGCAAGCCATATGCATTGGTAAACTTCTCAAGGGTGATCTGTTCAACCAGTATAATACTCGTCAATGAATAGTTGGCCGCTATGAAAGCCCCGAACGCACCGGCCGCAGCGGCCAATGCAAAATAGTCGGATAATAGTGGCATGATTAGGGTTACCACACCGCAGAAGACCATGCATACCGCGTAGACTAAACTCGCGTTCACGGACTGCCAGTCGCCAATCCAGCCTAGTAGTATCTGGAATGGAATAAAAAAAAATTAACACAAATCAAACCTTTTTGGTATTTACCAAACCTTCTTTCACGTCGAAAGTAAATAACGTATTCACATGATATATTTCGGGATAGGTTAAAGTTTGGAGAGTGACATAGGCTTCTTTTTATCCCGGAAAAACTTATTCCCACGGGCAAAAATAAAGTTTATTATTATTTGTCAAATGACAAAAAAGGTTTTCTTTCGTCATTTCTTTTCCCAGTGATAATTTTTCTTTGTTTCCGAAATGAGCATTTGGCTATATGCGTGCACAATGTACACATGCACATTATATATGTGTGCGTGAGCGACTGGCTGATTATCTGTGTTTTAAACTTTCCGACTATATCAATACGTTCTATCTTAACATTTCTCTATGTCATGTCTATTAGTTTATTTATATAACAATAAACAATGTACTTGAGAACAGTGATTATGACTTACACATGCCAGTAATCTTATCACTAATACACAAATGCTACCTTTGTTTTGACCCCATTAATAATACATTATAGATACTTTGTGTTACATATGTTTATAAGTAATATTTTCTCTTTGTTTTAACATTATTATGTACTATGTCACGAACTAGCCATCAGCTGAGCGTTTATACTTTGAGAAAGGTCATTGTATGGAGCCTTCTTTTTAGGGTTCCGTAGTAAACTACAAGGAACCCTTATAGTTTCGCCATGTCCGTCGGTTTGTCTGTCCGCGGTCTAGCGCCTAGACGCTTGATGCTAGAAAGCTGTAATTTGGTATGTATACACATTAACAATGTTAACAAAGTGCTGGAAGAAAATTTTGAAAAAATAAATTTATTGGGGTGCCTCCCTTTACATGTAAAGTGGAAATGATTTTTTTTTTTTGCGCCCACCCATTGTTGTGGGGTGTCGTAAGGTCTCTTCAAAACATTGTGGGTGTGGGAAGATCATTTTACTATACAATGAGCCGTTTCGGAATTATTTACATTTAACGTGCCAATTTTCTTTTTGCACGGTAGTCCCCCCCGCCCCTCTATCTCCGAAAGTTTTATGTTTAGAAATTTAAAAAAAATCATGGTAGTAGTCCATATGCTGAACCTTCAATGAAAACTATAACGGTTAAGTATACTCTACTAGTTACCGAGTAATAGCCGACGCACTTATAAAATAAAATTTCTTTGATGTCAACTTACAAATGTGATGGAATTTGATATTGGACTCAACTGAAGGCAAGCAAAGCACAGCAAATACGGAACCCTACATTGTGCGTGGCCCGACACGTACTTGCCCGGTTTTTTTTCTTGTTTATAGACTGAAAAATGCATTACTACCATGTCCCGCCATTTAGGAAAGTCTCAAGTTGGCCTTAGGGAGGGATCCCTAAGCCTAAGGCCAACTTGAGGGGCATACTGACTAAAAACCTGCCAACCATCTTGACCGCTTGATGGGCGGAGCCGCGGGAACTATGATACTTCCGCTGCCCCGCCGGCTGTTGTCCGAAGTCATATAGTCAGATTGTAACTTAATATGTAAACACTAAATTACAATTTTAACAGCAATCATCTCAATAATAGCATTAAATTCCAAATTACATTAAGTCAATTCAGTTATAGCAGTATTGTAATTCTTAATTACGCGTACGCTTAATAGGATGTCTACTGTACTCACCTCTCCAAACATATTGAGTATCCCGATGATGGAGATCAACATCGAGGACTGGGATTCATTGAAGCCGATGTTCATTGCATTATCCGATATATACACGTATGGTACATCATACCACACGTATAACAGGAAGTTCGATATGGCAAACACGAGGAATGCTGGGTTTGAAAAATGTGAGAAGTCCAGCACATCCACGGCCAAGTCCCAAAAGTCCCAGAGGCCGGCGTACCATTGTACCTGGAAAAACATAGTTCATTCTTTAAGTCATTTTGCTGTTTCTCGTAGAAATTATTGCACAGAAAGATTTTTTTAAAAGGTGCTTAACAGTGATGCTCAAGAATCGAGCTTGATTTGCCATCTCTCTATGCTATGATACCTTATATTTCATAGTATTCTCAAATGGTTGCTTAGTAGTCCTTTCAAATACTCCGTTTAACATCTTTCTGAATCAATTCATTGTAAGTTACTCCTCCGAGACGTCAATAAGTTTCATTGCTTACTGTCAATCTATGGTCACCCTTATTAATCCTGGCTTTACAGGACACACAGCAATGGGAATGTGTGGTTGGCTTGTACCATTAAGTAATTTAATTTTTTCTTCTAAATCCCATTCTTATTTGGCACAAAATAGTATATTATGTCAGTGAACAATAAATAAAAGAATCGGCACTCCAAACGGCCACCCTTAGAAGGAGCTACAAAGGGTGGCCGTTTGAAGTGGCACAACAGATAAGGGATGACCTTCCTCGTGCCTACAAGTAATAATGCTGGTTGCAGACCGAAAACTAAGCTATATCGAATAGAATAGTAACTAAGCCATAAGCTACTAAATTTGGTTCAGTAACTTGTATACAAGTATAAACTTCATTAATTTCAGACAAGATAGATTAATAACATAGAGGGATAAGCTGACTGTGAGTTATTAGCACAAGGATTAAAAAAACATTACTAAATAAAAACTAACCTTTTCTTTGGCAATAGTAGTCATCGAGTTCCTAAAGATGTTCGGACAAGAGGAAGCCCGCAGTCTGTACCTGTTGATGTTAAGCATTGCACCTCTGTAAGTGAGGGAATGTCTGTGTACTCTCAGATCTTTGAGGAAAGCTGGTGGTTTCTTTGAACCTGTAGTTGCACCAGCAGCAGCCTGGCGTTTTAACCACAATGACAAAGCCGCTTTATCCCCAAGTGGTGCTGAAGTAGTGTTGCTTTCTTGTGTCTGTGCTGTTGGTGACAAAGCACCTGGCGTTGTGCCACCTGGCGACATCAAAGCCCTCGGTGGCGACTGTTCATGCAGCCTTCCACTATCACTGAAACTCCTGGACGGCAACATTACCCCAGGATAGTTTTGCGCTAATATAGCGTAAGCCCGACCTTTGTTCGACATCAACTCGAACACTTCTAAGGACACGCCCTCGCCCCCCGTCATGAACGTGGGCAAGTCGACTAAGGAACTAAACTGCGGGACGATCGGTGACGTCACCGCTTCTACGTCTACTCTCTCGGCTGCTTTCGTGGAACCCGTAGCGCTACTCTTACTATCAGAGAAACTGTCAGCTGAGGACCCATAGCGTTTATTACGTTTCCGCTCTCGTTTGCGTTTCCTTTCCTTGGCTCTTTCTTCATTCATCGTAGTAGTCCACGGCAGATCTCTAAATAGCAGACCACAAACGGCTATGTTCAGAAACAATCCTGCCAATATTAATGTAGTCCCGCGCCAGCCGTACTCGTCCAACAAAACATAAGTCAACGGCGCAAATATGAAAGTCCCAATACCACTCCCGCACACCGAAATACCGGTCGCCAAGGAGCGTTTCTTCTCAAAATAGTATGCAACAATTACTACAGCTGCTACATAACACAGACTTAGGCCAAATCCAGCCATAATCCCGAATGTCAAAAACAAAGTTTCCATATTATCTACGAAGGCGGAAATAACGAATCCGATCGTCGCCAGAATCGATCCGAAAATAGTCATGCGACGACATCCATATCGGTCCGTGAGGAAGCTGGCTATGGGTCCAGAAAGCAGTGGCATCGCCATGAATATACCGGCGATCCAGGCGGTCTTGCCCTTGCCCTCGCCGAAGTACTCGAGGAAGTGCGGGAAGAACACGCCGAAGCTAAACGTGATGCCATCAGCGATGAGGTTGACCATGAACGAGGCGAACACCACCACCCAGCCCCAGCCGCCGTCGGGCGGCCGGGCCTCCGCGATCGACACGTCCTCATCGTCAGACGAGCTGGAGCTCGAACTGGAAACGGATACCGGCGCCGGCGGCGACTGCGCGTCGAACTGCACGTGCAGCGCTCGACCGTTGGCTTTCCGCGCCACATTATCACTGATAGCACTGGCCCCGAGCGGGTCGAGCAGCGGCTCGCTCTCGGGGATAGAAGGGAGCGCGCGCGGCGCGGGCCGCGAAGTCTCTGGGTCGTTTAAGGCCTCCGCGGGCGAGGCTGGGGTATCGAGGGTTTCGCGGGGTCCTCCTTCGAGCGGCCGATTGTTCGCACGCTCCGACGGCGGCGAGAAGCTCGCGCGGTCCATTCCGGCAGGGCGCGGCGAAACTGCGCTCGCAGCGTATGCAGCGCGTGGTCACCAGTCCGCGGGGCTTCCATGCGGACACCACACCACCGCCGTGACCTCATGCTGCAACAACAAATATTAAATTTGGTTTATGTCATGTTTAATAAAGATGAGTTGAGAAAAGGAGAAGTGAGGGAGAGGTTTTAGTATTAAATTTACATTCTACATTAAATCAAGAAACAACGCCTTTCGATCTTGTTTGAATTTTAAAATTATTCGTGGATAATACATGCAAAAAAGACAACGAATCGTTTAAAAACTGTGACAATGACATCATCCAAAACCATAATTTGTTTTGAACGATATTCAACTTAACATATTTTAGTTACTAATGGGAGTATAATTATGGAGTTAAACATCGGATTCACTTTAATAGTAAATACCTAATTTTAATATTGTCTTACCAGGAGGAAGGTCATAATACTTGATTTATATTGAGGAGCACAGTCGAACGTTCTAGGAAATGGGTACGAATGGGCCGATCGGTCACATCGGACAGCTCCAACAACCGAGACCAACAATGGGTGTTTTGCAGCGGATGTCCTAAGTGCTAAATCGACTTCGCTCTGCAGAACTTTATTGGCTAACAATGATAGAGCTCGGTACTTGACCGACGAGCGTATAACTAAATATACTGATGAATCTATACAAGGTTGTATAGATTCTGGATAATTCAGACTTCAAGATAGCATGCATGAATGCATATTTAAGAATTTTTAAGAAAGTGAATGTAGAGTAGGTACATGCATTGTAAATTGAATAACGAAAATGAATTTTAGTTTCGGGGACAAGCCCACCACACATTCCCATCGATATGTCTCCTGTGTAGCCAGGATCAACAACGGCGATCTCAGATTGACAATAAGCGATGAAGCTTATTGACGTCCCGGGGGAGAAAACTACAACTGTCTTGGAACTCACAACGAATTTAATCAGAAAGAAGATAGTAGGACGGAGTATTGAAAGGACTTCCCTCCTTAACAACTACAAAAATTTTGTTTACAAGCATTCGATCTAATAATAATACTGAACAATCTATATATATAAAATGCTTTGTCCTGACTGACTGACTGACTGACTGACTGACTGAGAATCAACGCACAGCCTAAACCGCTCATCGTAAAAATCTGAAACTTGGAGGGTGGATAGTTTGTATGACGTAGGCGTCCGATAAGAAAGGATTTTTGGAAATTCTAACTCTAAGGGGGTAAAAAAGGGGTGCAAAGTTACTATGGGACAACTTGATTCCTTGGTCCAATCTACTTCAAATTTTGCATAAAAATTGTTTAAGAGAATTGATGGAAGACGTGATTCTTATTTTATTGAAATTCTTGAAAAATATGTATTTTGTTGGTAATTTTCTTCGAGTTGATATCAATACTCATACTCCTTAGTGCTTTTGATTTCAATTACATTTCATTTTGACACATCCGTGAAGTGAAGGGTGTCATCTGTCATGTAATATTTTTGTAAATTGTGAATATTAAAACAAAATGATTTCATAATGTCGTCGTACTATTTATTCTGTTTGTGATCTCGGAAAAACAGCTAAAATTCTAAAGCGGACTGAATCATATTCATCGATAATAAACAGTACCTAAGTAATTAACTCAGGTAATTAGATATTTTAAATTTTATAATATTTGACAGGGTTCAAGTTAAATTGGTTAATGGTTAAATGGCATATTGATATTGTCTCTTTCTCACATATAGAAAATCTCATAACGTCGACTCGCTCTAATATTCCGTAGTGTTGTTGAGGGATAGTTGTAGGCTGAGGTTGTAGGTTATAAAATACCGATATACATATACATTTTTTTTACGGAAGTGGTTGGAAAACAAGCTCAGAAATATGGATCATTTGATATTAGGTGATTACCGTCGACTATGGAGCACATAGATTCTAGGGTCCCTGACCTGTTTCCGACCTTTATCAGGAAACAGGATATAGCGAGAAATAGTATAAGGACGGAGTTAGATTTTTTTATACCACAAAGGTGGCAAACAAGAATTTCGGTTATTTCACTCTCCGAATGAAACGCATTGCTGCTACACGTCAATATTCTGTAATGTAAAAGGGTGGCACTTCACCGGTCGGGCTAGCCTATTTTTCATAAACGCCCACTCCAAATATTGTAATGAGAAGTACCTATATAAATAGACAACCGATAAGAAAGGATTTTTTTAAATTCCCACGGGAAAGCGGGAAAAACGCTAACGAAGTTGCGCGGGTTTCTCTAGTCTATACATATAAAATGCTTGGCCTGAATGACTGACTGACAACGCACAGATTAAACCTCTGATCGTAGTGACCTGAAACTTGGAGGGCGTGTTCTTTGTATGACGTAGGCATTCGATAAGAAGCGGGATGCACACAAATGACGACCTCCGTGGCGTAATGGTTACCACGCCAGACCGCCGCCAATCAAAATAAGATCGTTTTTCATCATGACCCGACCGGGATTCCTACCCTCTGGTGCTGAAGATAGGGTCACCAACAACACGTCACCGGGCTGACAAAAAGGTTAGTATTTATACATGTAGCTATCAAAAGATTCCCCTTCGTAACAAACACGTATCTCCCCCTCGTAACAAGAGCTAGGCTGACCTATTGACACAAAGGCGCCACGTCGGCTCCGCTGCTCGCCTTTTCAACAGACGCTTTGTAGCATCCTACACTGCGACATTTTAAGAAAATTATCATTATGGTAAATTGATGTTTCGAGTAAGTACCCAGAAATTCTAGTACCTAAGTACAAATCTGTCGTCTACTATAAATTACTAAAGTGTCCGAAAATAGTCCGAGTTGCCTATATCGAAATTTTAAAGTAGTAAACTCGGACACGGATCAGTTTTTTTGTGACCGAGTTGCCCCTTAAGTCTGAACTGGTGGTGAGATAAGAAAAGACGAGAGAGTTTGTAATAAGTCTATTTGAATTAAAATATTGTGAATTTAACAAATAAGAATATGTTTTTGTATGATTTGTCTGAATATATGACAGATAAACTAACTGGAACTTATTAGGAATCTGCGACTACACCCTAAACATGAGAAAGTTTTAATAGTTACGGAATATTCATGAAATTAGCTAAGCCATCCTTGTTTATCTACATAAAAAATGAATGCAGCATTATCCTGCATAGTGCAGCGGAATGCAGCGCGACCCGTTTCTGAAAACAGGTCACCCGGGCTGCATACATTAGCCGATGATAGGATGCATTCACACCGTGTGCTTCGACCCGATTCCAGATATGGACAGACAAAGCCTAGTCTGGCTAACCCATATAGGACATCTTTTTAAATCAGAGGAGCTCGTCCTATCATTTACCAATAGACGCAGTTTACTTAGTTTTTACAAATCTTACTTTGTTAGTCGCCAGCCTTGTCTACGCGCTATTACGCACTGTCGACTTGTCGCCGGCGACTCGGTCGACAGCGACTGTGACTTTCATGAAGTTCAATAGGTGTTTACGCACTTGGTCACCGGTCGTTTGCCTATGTTTTGGTCGGTGAGAGACTGAGTCGCCGGCGACTAGTCGACAGTGCGTAATGGCTCTACATTAGAAAAAATGTAAAAAAGTGAAAAATGGCAAATACTTTCTACAGACTCACTTTTGCATCTTCTAAATCTCGATTAATCATGTAAGTTTACAAACTGGAGCTAAAAGTTACAAACGCAATTCAACGTCGTCGCGGCGTGTTTCACAAATTTATAAGTTGGAATATCATAATTTTTTTTCCTTTTAAACCCTAGGATAATAAGAACAATTTTTAAAGTTTATTGACTAGAAAGTTCTGCTACATTTTGCAAACGAAATTACAGATTATGTGTACGCTCACGAGCGTAACGAAGTGTAGACTATGCTCGTTAATCTGCTTTAAAAAAATACAATAGGATCAAGTAATTGACGCGGCGCACATCTCCTGTATTCAGTAAAATCAACAAGCTCGCTGAGTGTAGATATGCCCAAAATACGCAGAATGAGGTAAATAAATAAAAAATCCCGCAGCATTAACTTTTTAATTTTGCCAACGTATTGTTAGACGATCCTGAATAACTGATGCTTATCAATTAATGGGAAAATGTGGGTCCTATCAGTGGGGATTTGAATTAATTTCCTGTTGAAATGGGTTGGGTTAATTGAAAAAGCGTTTTTTTTTATTGGAGGTTTTAACAATTTGCCGATATAGTTTTTGAAAACATTAATGAGATATAATTATTAATATTATGCTGTCATTGTCTGGTTAAAGAAGAAATACCTACAGAGATAACTGAGATGTGAAATAAAGTTCTCCTCATTCCTGATTCGATCTTGTAGAGGAACATCGAGAAAACAATCCAGCATATTTCAATAACTGCTAAATCGTTGTAGGTGGTTTAGCAACCGCGACTACAGATTGTCAATATGCATTGAAGAAACCCTGGGGAATAACTACCCCTTAGGCTGACAATGACAACTTCCTAAACGTCTATTACAAAATAGACAATTTTCCTAAAATTAAAAATTCCGAAAATGACAACTTACTAACACCCCCAAGGCTGAGTGCGACAACTGCCCGGGTGGTTTTGAGATACTTTTGGGTCGAGATTGGTTTTTATAAATGTCTTATTTTAAGTAGTAATTAATAGGAACAATGATATGACCAAATGTATATTTAATTAACGAGCTTCATAAACAACAAACACGGAGCAACTTTGAGCCCCAAAGCGTCGTATAAAAACGAGTAATAATGCTGTGTATTCCACAATGTTGAAATTCATTTAGGTTTTCTGAGAGTCACGTTTTTGGAATGTTTGAAACAATAGGAGTTTTTATTGTAACCATTACACGCTCAATTAAAGGCTTATACTGTACATTTATTTCTATTTCAGAGTGCTTCTCGCAATTTATCAATGATAGGTTAACTTATTCACTGTCGTAAGGCCACCTAGTAGTTATTTTAACTTAACGAATGTCCTCACATCTGGGTAGTTTAAAGATTCCTCGAAAGCACGGATTTTCTATTCTATGTTTTTTTTATGTCATACAGTAGACAAACAAGCAAGCGGGCCACCTGATGGAAAGCGGTCACCGCCGCCTATGGACATCAGTAACACCAGAGGCGCTACCAATGCGTTGTCCACCAAGGAGGTTGGAGGAAAGGAAGGAGGACCGGGAGGGAAAGAAGGAAGGGGAAAGAGGGGATAGGGAAGGAGTTGGGCTTCCGGAACTCTCACTCACCGAACGAAACGTATTGCTGCTTCACGTCGATATTCTGTGAGAGGGTGGTACTTCGACGGTCGAGCTAGCCCATTAATATTTTCCTAACGTACTATACAGGGTGACTGATTGAACAACGGACCCATTAAAGGAGGTGAATAAGAAGCTGATGCCTATTCCATTAAGTGTTAAAAACCACCACCTTATTTTTTTTAATTTTTATTTATTTTAATGTTCATTCTACGTTTTTTACATTATACTATGCATGAACTCTCATGACCCGGCAATACCCCCGCGCCCCGCCCGGCGACCCGCCCGCACCCCAGCGCAAACGCAACCCGATCGCGGACCTCGCTCGCTCCCACCCCCCAGTCGCAAACTTGTTTTGGCATCGATCGCACGTCGCGTACGTACGTACTACCCGTCCGTTTCAAGTTTGCCGCTTCCGCAGTTGCTCGGACTGTTAGCTTATCGCAAAACAACGAAAGACAATTGATTATCAATCGGCGAGAGCGACACTGAATCGAGTAATAGCGAAAGATATTATTTTCGCTATTACTCGATTATTCTGTTTTTTTTATTTTATTTCTACTCGTTAATGTGACGTCATAACGGTCGACACCGGCAAACTTGAGGCGAACTTGATTGGAATCGCGTGTGCCGCGCTTGTGTTGTGAACTTGTGTGTGAGTGAACTAGTGAGTAGTGATAATGGCTTATCAATACACCAATGAGGAGTATTGGGACATGGTGCAATGTTACGCGAGGGCAAATAACGTTGTTAGACACGCAATTACGTTGTATCGCGAGACGTTCCCAAACCGGCGAGTACCATCATATGATTTGATGTTAGGACTCAATTTTAGATTAAGAGCGTTCGGCTAGTTTACCGTGCCCACTCATGCCCAAGCACGAGGAGCAGAACCTTATCCGGTAGACTTGCATGAAGCCATTTTAGAATACTTTGACCACAACCCACGCGAGAGTACGCGGAATGCCGCAAGACGTTTTAATGTGTCACAGTATACGGTGTGGAATCTGCTACATACAGACAGACGACATCCGTTTCATTATCGACCCGTCCAAGAACTTGGTGTGAACGATTACGAGTGTAGTGATGTGTTGTGTAGTAGAACAATTATTGTGATTTTCTTGATTTTCATATGATTTGAACAATTGCAAGAAGGCCACGTAGTTGGTAAGTAAAAATTTTAAATGTAATGTGATTAAAAATAACTAATAACTAGCCACCTACTTACCTACCTCATTCGATTCATTCTTCGCGCAAATTTATTTTTTGTCATTCGTAGCAACGGCAACGTAGCATACCTAGACCATCCTAGACTAAGTAGTAAATGAATGAATGGCCCCCGCCCGCGCACTCCGCGCAGGCCGCGGCGCGGCGGCGCTCGCGCGACTTCGACATTCGACACCACGTGACACCACAGTATACGTAAATTGGCCGATTTTAATATTTTTTTAAAATACGCATATCTCGCCTATTTTAATTTTTTTTTTGTTTTTTTTTATGCAGAAGGGATATAAATTAATTACTTTTTTATCTATTAAAATGCGTACGATGTTTAACCAGTCACCCTGTATATCCAATACTTCTACTAGACTAGTACTAGAAAACTTAAAAAATATATTGTACAGTCAGGTGCAAGTTGAGCACTTGCAGTACAATTTTGGTTCTTATGACATAGTACTTAAGAGTACAAAGTCCGATATGTAAAGGTTGACATGCTCTTGACTGTACGTGAAAAGATAATTAATATAGCAGAAAGAAAAGAAGAAACTAGACAGACAAATAGAAAATCCAGTAATAAAACATGCGACGAATGAGAATAATTCAGAAGCTGAAGATGTAAACACCAATGATGAAATGTATGTTTTTCCCTTAGTAGCATCTACGTTATTAGTTATTCATTAAGCTCACGGTAGAGACATAGAGACGATAGTAGCTAAGTTAATTAAATAGTGAAGTGATAATCAAATTACCTGATCAAGATTCTGTTTGAAGTCATAACTTAATTTCCATAAATATATTTCTACTGTTTTTACGAATCCTACTAATATTATAAAGGCGAAAGTTAGGTGTATGTTTGTTACTTCTTCACGCTCAAATGGCTGGGCCAATATTTATGATATTTGGTATTAGGTAGCTGATACCTTGGATTAACACATAAAGATTTTATCCCGAAAAGTAAGCGATTCCAGTAGCATTTAATCAAAAGTCTGATATAGATGGCGCTGCTGTGCATAAATAAATATACACAAACGAAGTTGCGAGGGTTTCAGTAGTAATGAAGTAATGAAAACTCTAAAAGAGAGGAATGTTACGCTTTGTTGCAATATAATCCCACACTTTGCCGTCATTATTTTGAATGTTTCACACAAAAAACAAAATAATTTAGCTCTGTAAAGAACCATATCTGGGTTACGCACAGCCCATTTTTTTTATAAAAACTAGTTTAAAATTCATGAGAGCAGCTTTAAAAGATACTGCATTCGCTTGTTCGCAAAGGTATAAATATATAATGTTATTTTCAGAGTGTGCCACACATATAGTTAATTATTCAGAGAGCCTATTTATTTTCACACACTGTTGTCGGAATAAAAGTCTCTCCAGCTTAAGAGCAAATATTTATCTTCATTGTCCCTGCCATCTATTCTAACTATAGGATCCTGATTTATAAATGTCTAACTTTTCTCCTTGTATTTGTTACTTTGTTCTATAACGCTGATTGTAATTAAATATATCGATTTTGCTTATTTTTTAAATATGCCTTAGAATAATATGAAATTCGCCTCCGTCAACGCGCTACGATGCAGCCTAGTGGTATCTTTTTTGGGAACTAACTCCACTAATCGTCTTATTTCGAAATTGGGTTTTTTGGGAACCGATTTCGAAATGAGACGAGTAGGAATATTTAACAAGTTTTTATAAAAGTAAATTCTCAGATGATATAATTCGATAAATCTATATATATAAAAGAGAAAATCACTGACTGATTCATCACGAAATCTGCGAAACTACAAGTGCCAGGAGTCTCAAATTTTGCATGGGGGTTCCTTTTGGGGCGTAGGTGCTCACTAAGAACGGATTTTTGGAAATTCATCCCCTAAGGAGGTAAAACGGGGGTGCAAAGATAGTATGAAATTTTGCCGTTTTTGAAGTTATTCGAATGAAATTCAGCGTGAAGGTTCTTTACTGAAAAGCATGAAACATGAGTAAAATATTTTTTTCAAGATTCATCCCTTAGTGGGTTAAACGGGGGTACAAAGATAGTATGAAATTTTGCCGTTTTTGAAGTTATTCGAATGAAATTCAGCATGAAGGTTCTTTATTGAAAGGCATGAAACACGAGTAAAATATTTTTCTCAAAAAACATCCCCTATGGGGTTAAACGGGGGCGCAAAGTTAGTATGAAACTTTGCCGTTTTTAAAGTTATTTATATGAAATTCAGCATTAAGGTTCTTTATTGAAAGGCATGAAACAGGATTAAATAATTTTTCTCAAAAATCATCCCTTACGGGGTTAAACGGGGGTGCAAAGTTAGTACGAAACTTTGCCGTTTTTGAAGTTATTCGAATGAAATTCCAGCATAAAGGTTTTTATTGAAAGGCATGAAACACGAGTAAAATATTTTTCTCAAAAATCATCCCTTAGGGGGTTAAACGGGGGTGCAAAGTTAGTATGAAACTAGCCGTTTTTGAAGTTATTCGAATGAAATTCAGCATGAAGGTTCTTTGCTGAAAGGCATGAAACATGAGTAAAATATTTTTCCCAAAAATCATCCAGTAAGGGCGGTAAAACGAGGATGCAAAGTTAGTATATAAAAGAGAAAATCACTGATTCATCACGACATCTCAAAAACTACGTGCCAGGAGTCTCAAATTTTGCATGGGGGTTCCTTTTCGGGCGTAGGTGCTCACTAAGAAAGGATTTTTTTAAATTCTCACGGGAAAGGGAGAAATAGGACTGCAAGTGTATTTTCGCAGGCGCTCAACCTAGAAAGCTGAAATTTTGTATAGAGGTTCCCTTTATGATGTTGACAAGGATAAAGTTGGGGTTTTTTTTAATTCCCACGGGAACGAAATTATTGGCATTTTCGCTTGACCACGCGGGCGGAGCCGCGGGTAATAGCTATTAAAATAATAAAACAACAGGATTTTGTACACAGTAGGTAGCCAAACAGCGGCGAGCAAATAGACAATGAGCAATGAAGAACACTGACGTCTCGGGGAAGACTACAGTAATAGGAGACTGTTAAATCCGTCTATACGATTTAATTAGTCCAAAGTCACAAGTCCAATTCCACGCGGGCGAAGCCGCGGGCACAGCTAGTACTTATATATATATATGTGTACGAAGAGCACAAGCACCCGTAAAATAATTTATTTGCCAACATAACTACTATATAGAATAAAATTGTAAATAAGAAACAGCTGATGGCACGCGGTATAAAATGGGTTGCAAAATTTAGCATAGGCCTTGACGGTAAGGTCATAAGCAGAACGTCGAATGTATTTTAAACCAATACCTAAACTTCCGTAATAACAAGTTCACGGGTAGAGAAACATTATAAAACTAATCGTGTCAAAGTCAGTGACCGACACGGTGAAAATAATACAAATACTAAGATAAAATTAGATTTAGATCTTCTGAAAGCAGAGCGTACAGTCTAATAGACATTAAGGACTGAAAATATTAGGTAAGAAATATAGAAAGACGTAACGAAAATGCCACTAAATTCATCTTAAGCAGAACTGAACTCTAGATATCTTTGTATAGAGTTATATTTCCAACCAACGACGTATTATACTCTCGGCAATGCAAGATGACATGTAGGGAACACATCTAAGAAAAAAACAATAGGAAAATATGTGGTTATTATATAGCTATGATGATTTATGAAGTGCCATATGAGAGATGATACATTTAGTAATTTATGTAAGGAAATAGTTTATTTTTTATAGCAATTAATTATGTCCTTACTGCTGGGCAAAGGCCTCTCCTCTTTTTCTCCAATTATCTCTCTGCTGTTTCTTCTTCCCAGTTGCTATCGAATTCTGTCAGTTCGTCTGTCTTTCTCTTGGTCTTTGTCCAAATTATATGATTTATAAAATAAAAATTCAATTTTAAATCCAATATCCTTCATAAAATTACATTTACAAACGAATACCTTCTGTGAGATACATGAAAAAAGTCAATGAATATAAAGTAAATGATAAAAATGCGTATGATTATATTATGCAGAAGACATAACTGATAAATGGTGAGACGATGACGCGACTGGCCGTCTTCCAGACATGAATGTTTACGTCAAACATATAAATAATTTTAATGGTTGCCAACACGAAACACCAACTAGGGGAGGGGAACGACATGGGAAATGACATTTACAATATTTTTATGGTTATATTGAAAAAGAACACCTGTTTTTTTTAGTTTTCTAGTAGTGAATGTTATCTTATTTTGTATTAATTTATTTCCTTGGTCAATAAGCTGAATCTGATTTCTGCTAGATGCTGACTTGAAAGTATTTCCCGACGTTATCCCTTTTGCTATTCCATTCTGGATTCTTTTCTCCTCAGAAATGTCAGCTTGTTTTTGAGGGTTTAGACGAAAATACTGATTTTGACATGGAACTAATGCCTTCGAAACTCATTATCCCTCTAACATAACAAAAAAGGACATATATTACTTGACAGATAGAACCAATAATTGACTCATCATATTTATGAATGTTATTATTAGTATTATTTTCAAAAAACTAGCATAAGTTTTGATCTGCAAACCATGATTGCGGTCAAATGCGTGTCCGGCCACGCACAGTGTAGGGTTCCGTATTTGCTGCGCTAAGCTTGCTTACAAATGAGTTCAATATCATACTTCCCACACCCTCGACCTATCTAACGATACCCAACAACATGGGGTGGACGCGAAAAAAAATTTTTTCATAATTTTGTTCCAGCACTTTGTTAGCATTGTTAATATGACTGTGTATACATACCAAATTACAGCTTTCTAGCAAGCGTCTAGGCGCTAGACCGCGGACGGCCAGACAGACAGGCGGACATGGCGAAACTATAAGGGTTCCTTGTAGTTTACTACGGAACCCTAAATAGGTCTTTCGTAATACGAAAAGACTCAATAATTCCACTCCAATAAAACCACAGATCTGAAAGGGTCCCTTTACAAATTCAATAATACTAAAAAGATTCAGCTATCCTTCGCAGATAGGCTCCGAACGGGACCCTAATAAAACTTGATGACCGACTTAATTGTCGGCCCGACCTTGTTTTATAAAACTGACAAGCTTTACTTTAGAAACGATTTGTATGCTGACCCATCTATGTTCTGGGACTTGTACTTAGATTATGTGAGAGAGTAAAAAGAATGTGTCAAATATGTCACTCGCTGGTCGTAAAAGGGGATGATTTATTCGTTTATTCCTAGTTGCCCCCGCAAGATCTGCCACCGGTGGCAGATGGGAATAAACGGATTTATTTAATTACAACAAGCTAGTAAGTAAAGTAACTGAATATTAGCAAATTATTATTATGATTTTGAGAAAAAAAGTGCAAATCTAATTAGACTATAAGGGGCGGTACTATAACGTAGCAAGAGGTATGATATTTGATAAACAATGTATGTACAATAAACAGCTAATCAAGATTTAAGATGCGATTTTGACGCTATGGCACAGATCATAAGAATAGTACAAAGACCAACGTGATCTTGACGTCCCTTCTAAAACTTTTATTATCACCATCTATCAATGATGAATCCAATTTAACCGATTGGACAGTAGTGACAGGCTTTAACGAACGTGGTAAATTACCGAACAGCAAATTGCTTGTCACAAGATGTATTTAATCAAGTCAGGCTGTGTCGATGTTAAATTTCCATTATATGCATGATAAAACGACTATATTATGTACTCTTTTGGTTCTTTTATCTTATTTCACAGCACATTTCTCTTTTTTTTTTCAGTTACAAGTTCGTAATGGAATCTAAGTGTTGCATTTTAGATGCATCTGTGAATGTTGGTAAACATGAACAACATATTTTGTCCACTTTTGGCATAAAAAAATAGATAATAAACACAAAACGTTGTTTCAATAGAAAGAAGGCTTTAACCAATTAACCAGAATGCTTAGTTACCTCTTTACATAATATGAGTCGTAAATCATCCAGTCAACGCTGGTCAGAAGAGGGACAATTGAGTGACAACACACATCCCGTTGTCAAATGGATAATGGACCCTTAAAACAATGATGGGAGCACGTGTTGGCGCCGGCGTCTTTGCGTTTGGACACCTGACATGGCCATTGAGGTCAACAAGACATTTAGGGACGGTTGTTGAGGTTCTTTGTATTGATTTTATGTCTGCTATTACATTTCTATAATAATCTGGCCTATACTTACAACTTTTAAAAAGCCATTGAACATTATTGGAATTTTCAAAATAATACAATATATTTTTTTAGGGTTCTCTGCCAATAAGCTCGTTGCTGAAGGACGGAAAATTGCTCTGAAGTAGAGAAGCAATCTTTTTGGTTAGATGTCCCGAAATACATAATGCTAAAAATACTTTTGTTTTCATGAGATTTAGCATATATTTTCGTATCAAATATTTGGCAAGGAATTGTTTTCCGGCAAAACGCGCAAACGTGTTCTATGATTTACTAATGACATTGTCACATATTTCGAAATATTAAGAATCCTACTACGGACAAAGTCGATACTGATTTTATTAAATAGCCATCCATGTCCTGAGCTCTCCCGACCAGTCTCTCGAAAAGGTTTTGATTAGAATTAGAATTAGAATTAGAATACGCTTTCTTTGATGTCGGTTTCCATTTCATTTTCGGTCTTCCCTTTCCCTTTGGAAGACCTTGGGAAGACCAAGAATTATACAGATTACCTTAATAATATATGTACCTACACTAAACCATTATAGGAACAAAATCATATAATTTTAACGACAGTTTTGATTTATATTTTGAGGTATAAAATGAAACTTTGCTGAATTAAAGGAAGTCAAGTGAATGTGATTTACGATAGTAGTTTCCGGGTATCCTCTCCTCTGAATACCAAAGTATCCTATTTTGCCTGCGTCACGGCTAAAACGTTTTCTAAACTTGGAAGATAAATGGCAGGGTTTAGGGAAACATCTATACTATAATGAAAGACATTACGTTGAAAATTAAGCTTTACAAAACTTATGACTAACAGACTTCTTTTTCTTTGGTGTAATACCGCTACATGGTTGCTGTCTGAACATTGACTGACAATTTAACCCAGCAAAATATGGGATATCAAGATCCGCAATCAAAACACAATGTGCTGAATCAATTGAATATATGATAAGTGTTTAAGAATAGCATCAGTAGAACAGGTGACACCTGTATACGTAAGATTAGCAGAACCATATTTAAGGAATTTGTTATTTTCGAAAATTGTCATTTTGGGAAACTGACGTTCTCAGCCTGAAGGTAGAAATTTATTATCAAGAATTTTAGTATCTAATAATTATAAGCTGTGTTGTCAAAATCGTGTGGATAATTTTGTTTGACGATTAGCATTAGTAATTGCACAATTACCGCATAGTGACCGTATTTGATTGGTATTAAGTCTGCCGAAACCAAAGTTAGTTGTCAAGGTCGCGATCTCGTCTGAGGGTGCTTACTTAGAGCAGCGGGTTTCAGCGCCGACACATCCGTGCAGGTTGGTACTGATCGGCGCAGGGTTGCATATAGTCTGTCGCATTAAGATACTTAAAAATGATATACCGACCCGCACAGACTTGTCGGCGCTAGAAACTTACCTATCTATGTAAGCATCCTTAGTCATCAAGGACGTTATATAAAGAAGGTCGTGATCTCATATACCTAAGGGACGCAGAAAAATGAATCAGGGCCACAGAAACTAAATAGCGTATACATTTCTCTCCTTGATTTACGGTGATAATTATTTAGAGACATTTCCTTGCAAGAGTAGCAAGATAAAGTATACCATGATACAATAGCTTAGAGGTCAAGTTGGCTTGTCAAATTAAGGCCAGATTTGGCATGAAGCCAGATTATGTAACTATGTTACGGAGGTTTTCAGGCGGTACTTAAATGAGAGCCGCTATAAATAGGGGTGTCAAACATAATTCTATTGTATAGTTGTTTTTATTCTGCTACTTTTCTTATGCTTTCCTCTATTGATGTCAACTGTCTATCTGGTGTTTTCAGGTCACTGACTTGGTTTTCTTCATTTATAGATTTCCACCTCTCAATCATTTCTTCGTCTAATATTTTTTCGATTCAATTCGTTGTGAGTTTCAAGACTGTAAGTTGTAGTTTTTCCTCAAGAATATCAATAATCTCTGACTGTTTGTTGTAATCTGCGTTTGTGTTTTAATGGTCTCAGTGATCAAATTCATTCAATATTTGTATTTAACCTCTTCTTCTATATTGAGTACATTTACGAAAAAAACTTCTCCAACAATTTACATTTAAGTTTGTAAAAAATATCATTATCATACCGAAAATATTATATAGCACGTACGCAAAATAACATTTGCCTCAATTCAGACGATTCAGCTGTCACATTTCCGGAAGAAGGTAACTTTCGTGTCGACATTCGGAACACGCGCCCTTCATTATTTGCTCTACATCTTTCTTATGTAAAATTCAGGTTTTCCTTACCTTGTATATTTTACCTACAACTAACATTATCAGACTCTGTTCGGATTTAATTTTCATGATATCTAGAATAATGTATTTAAATCTGATAATTTTATTACGGCATAAAACTTTCTCGACTTGCTTATATTTTTCATCTGGACAAGCATGAAAGAAACGCCATTTCATGTTATACCATGACATATCGATTTCCTACATTTAGTATAGACACATTGTTGTAGTGATTGATGTGTATTTCTAATCATACTAAATATGCAACACAACACGACAGACAAGAGGATTTCTGTTTCTAGCACTTTTTGATGTCCACTTTTTGCTTCGTAAATTCAATAAAAATCGACAACCCTAACCACAAATGATGTAAACTTTAACCTTTTGTGGCACATTTTCGTATATCCGGCCTTTTAATATTCACGAACAAACATTTATAAACTAGGTTTACTTTTTTAATTCTACGCATACAGACAGAAAATTGAAATTAAATACAAAAGAGCATTTTCAAACAGGGTACTAATACACTATTGTACTTTACTTTGTAGATTACTTGTAAAAACATGAAGAGATAAATTAGTGAACAATGAATTTCTGTCCGGCTCGAAGGACCATGTATAACTTTCAAAGCCTCAAAGGTTCGAAATAATATTACGTTCACAGAATTATAAATATCTTATGGAGACATACAAAGAGTACTACTTCCCACCCCGGCCGTGATCCTCATTTATCACAGCAAAGCTTAATAAAATAGATAACTATTACTATTATAATTACAAGAAAAAATAATCAGGTGACCCCGCTATGTTACGATAGTGCGGTTATCAATACGTCACGCATCGTCACAAGTTCGATGCCCATTTTAAATCTGACCTAATAGTCTGAAATGCTGGTACATTTGCACTTATATGTCCAATTACTGAGACTCCCATTTATCATTCCGTGTAATTTTCCTCCAAGTTAGACAAACAAAAACACCAGACCACCAGACATATATGATAGACGAAAACACTACGAAAACATATCTTTGGAACAAAACTTAATCAATAAAAATATCCATCTGCTTATCTACTTTATCAACGAAATTGACAATTAAAGTTCTCTCCGGCACTCTTCTAACTTATTGACAACTTGGATATTTCCTTCACTCAGTGATCCTTCACGATGTGAACATTTTTTGCACTTGGTGAAAATTTTGCCTTGATCTTCCTCTACCTCTTACCATTTTACCTTTGATGACATTTACTAAACTTCTAAAGCTTTAGCAGGTTGCGTCTCAAACTCAAGTACATTTTCGTTATTTGGTTCATCGTCTTGGTTTTCGTCTACCTCTCCGTACATGTCTGTCTATCTATGTTTCCTTCTCGCGTCTACCTCCATCCACACCATTAGCATTATTAGCACTATGAGCTAGACGTTTGACATAAATTTTGCAGTTCATAATAGCTACTACTATTGCCGAATGCCCTCCGGACACAACTGACTTGTTAGGCATCATCGTCACATTTTTCCACTCTGGTTCTTGTGTCCTTTATAAACTGTCCTGCATCTTTGGCAAATGTCGAAGACCCTGCATAATAATTGGAAAGAGAACGATAGAATTACGCAGACAAATCCGGGTTGCCTACTTTTACGTATAACATTAATATTCTGTATCGTCTGACTCTGATCTCCGTATAGTTGAACAGACATTAAGGTTATCAGTTAAGCCAACGCGCGTTTACTTTCCTTAATGAATAATTACAAAATAATCGATTCTGTGAAATCATAACACAAACATGATTATGAAACGATATGGTGGACGTTCACGAGAACGTTCCGTTTATTAATGATGGGCACCATAATTGTTTACGTTTTAAATACTCTAATTGTCTATTAACTGGCACTCCAGTTAACAACGCTGCACTTCAGTAGATTTACGTCGCAATTCTTACACCAATCAGAAACCCAATACATAAGAGCTGTAGAGGATGCAGGGAAGGGAGAGAAGTGAAAACAAGAGATCTCAAAGTAAAATAGAAAATAAAATAAAATGTTAGATCCAGAGATAAATCGAAAGTAAAAAAAGTAATGAAGAATTCAAGCTAAGAAAGAATAAAGACAATATGAAAAACTATAAAACCATATATAACCGTTACATGATGACATATACAAGTAAAGCTAATAAAAAGCGTGTAAAATAACATTAAAAAGCATTTACTTCCCAACCTGAGGCTAGTTCATAACTAGAGGTCCGCGGAACAGTAAGGAAAAGACCAAAATGTATAAAGAATTAGCTCTTGTAATTTTCAACAATTGAAGTTCTTGTCAAGCACGGAATTTAAGGTTTTTACATAACAAAATGTTATTTTAGTAATAATATAATTAGATTGGTCTTACTCTAAATTCTTAAAATATGTTTTGGCTTTTGGCCAGACATAGGGTAAACAATTTGTTGACTGTGGTTGGTAAACTAGAGTCGTACTAATGAACCCTTAATGACTGTTGACAAACAATTATTTTAAAATATTATTTGAGATATAGAGAAGTTAATCAAACAGAGAAAAACACATACGGCAGCGAGTCTTCGCAAAACCGGCGATGCGACAACGACTACTTACAATTTTACAAAGCGAGTTTTCGCAAAGCCAAATAGACGACTCTATTTATTTATTTATTTATTTAAACTTTATTGACCACAATATTTGGGTACAAAAGGCGGACTTAACGCTAAATGCATTATCTACCAGTCAACCTATGGGAAGTGCAGATATTCGCGAATGCGGTTTTAAATTATATGACATACTTACAATAAATAATACTTAGATGTAAAAAAGGAAAAAAAACTCTACGCACTTACGCTTTTACAATTCTTTTACCGGTGGCCATTTTGCTTGTTCCGCAATGGTGGTCGTTTATTAAGTTCTTTATTTAGGTATACAAATTGTAAATGACCAGAGTAAATGCCTGTGCCACTTAATTGTCTGAGTTTAAATGTCTTTCAAAACCAAACGGGCAACAAATTATTTAACTCCCTTTTTCACAAGTTAAAGTCAACTTAGATTTAACGTGCCATTAACTTTATAAATGTAAAAAAAGATATTTATTTCAAAAATTAGGCTTTCACAGGCACTTTTTCTCATCATTTACAACTTGTATTCGTATTTATAAAAGAAAATAAACTACCATCATAAACTACCACCATTTCAGAAACAAGCAAAATGGCCACCGGTAAAAGAAATGGCGAAAGAAAACCGGTTATGGCCTTTATTGTCACTTAACAAATTTTTTCCACTCTTTAAAGTACGTTCAATTACAGTAGATACTTTAATAAAATGTTCAAGGATGTAATTTGTTTTTTTTGTTTTACTTAAAATATATTTTCAGCAAAACAAAAATAATATTAAAAACCTTCGAAACGCCAAAAACATTCAAGCCAGTCATCAAATAAAAAACGTTGAATATAATGTTGCTAGTATAAAAAGCCTATTCGAAACCGTAAAAGTAATCAAGTTAGGTCTTATTTCAATTTGACTAATGGTCTGGAATTTGTTCATACATAACATTTCAAGGCAACATAATTATGTATCTAATTAGATAGAGTGAAAATTTTGTGAGTTCGTGTATAAGTATGACACATTGTTAGAGAACTCGGTAGCCCGTTGGCAGTGACCCTACCTTTGGCACCAGTGCGCAGGTTCGATTCCCGTTTTATTTTGTATTAAATGACAGGTGTAAACTGTTCTCCGCAAAATGTACTGTAACAGTAAACTAAGATAGGTAACAGTAACGGAAGCGTTTGACCTTTTATTGTGCACATAAAATTATAGCTGTCACTGTCTAATTAAAAGAAAAAAAAAGAGATAGCTTGAGACTTATTGCGGAATTAAATAACGACCGATACGGTAGCATTACTATTGTATGATGACACGACAATATTGTAACTCTACTACAAATACATCTGTTTCAACATTACCCCCATTTAACAAAGACATTACTGATAAATACGATAACTAGAACATTGACATCGAGACAAAAAAAAAATATGACAAAATACCTCAGGCTGAAAACGACAACTTCCTAAAACGACAATTTCCTAAAACACAACGTTCTAAAACATTCTAAAATGAAAAAATCCGTAAAAGGCAATAGAGCCAATTGAGTAAATTCAAATATGCACCATGAAATGACATCGCTGACTGATTTTGTAGTCGAAATGGCTGGGTCACACTCTTCTCTCAAACACTTACTACGGTAAACATTAAGTCAAATATTCGATAATTGGATGATTTGTCTGCCTTTTATGGTTATTTGAAGGAAAGGCGAACAATAGAGGTGCTTGCTTATGTCGAAAGGGGAAGATTTTCAATAATACTCCTTGGTACTAAATAACGAAGAAATAATAATAAATAAATTATTTACAATTCACACCGCGCTACCTGGTCTCCGAGTACTACGCTTAACCTGCTTGTATGGGTACGTCTGATACCCCATCTGGTATTCCTTCGGACGGATGACGGAAGACTAAGGCACCGCCGGGCTAATAAACGCATATAAGATCATTGAAATAGTATAAAAGAAGAATGGATAATTAAAGAAAACGTCATAAACACAATAGTAGATAATTTCGTTACAAAGAAACTACAAGAGACATCAAAAGCTGAATATTTTGAAGTAACAACTGTGTCAATACTAATCAAACGTATTGAAGTAAAACAATCGTAATGAAAACACAAAACAAGCGAAATACATTAGACAATGGGGGACAATATGAAAAAACATTGCATTGAACACAAACGTTAGTGTCGAAGTGAAGTGTCCATGACTTTTCTTAGTAGCTGTGCCATCAGACCGTATGGCTTTGTTTATAAATACCACGTTCTTTTAGAACGCATTGTTTAAATGTTTGTAGTGTTACGAAGATCTCTATAATGCCAACACTGATTTACAAAGTCTCTCCAAAAAACTCTTTATTTCTGAATGTTCGCGATACATATGATAAAACTGTTTTTTGGCTTGACGATAGCATAAAAAGTAAAATTATATTCCTTGAAAATTCGGAAAAGTTTATTAAAGATCCAAAGTAATTTCTTCTTTAACTTGTAAAACGGGCACGCAACACCGAACGCCTTTGACAAAGTCACAAGAATTAAGATACAATTTCCTCATAACAACTTGGAAATACAATTTTCATGTTTACAAAACATGGATAACATAGTAACGCCGGTGTAAATAAAAACAAAACGCACCTTAGTTGACAGCGTCATCTTGGCACAGTGCATGTACTACCGTTTGCCAAAAACACAAAATAAATACCACATTCTGATTAAAATTCACAAATTTGATAGTTGTAACACTATAGCACTATTCACACACTCAAATGATAGTCACTCACTATCATGTTGTTAAAATTTTGGGAACTGTAATTTTTTTTAAATATGAGAATAGTAAGAGATATGTCTCTTATGACGGTTGTCACCAAACTAGCCGCGCACTTGCGAAGTGACCGACGGTCGTGCGCATACGACTTATTATTTAATAGCCAGATAAAAGATTATCTATTGAGGCGTCCTCGGTCAATATGGCATTAAATTACGTATTTAACGCTGAATGGAAGAGGTAGCCGGGTAAGGGGTCATCATTCGATTTGTACATGCAAATGGTGAGTAGTTTATTAAACTGATTGTGGATTTTATTTAATCTTAATTCTACGCACAAAATAACATACAGCAGTACCGTAAACAGATACATATTAAACGAATCTGGTTTGCTAAATATGGTTGAAATACCCCAAGCAAATGAAGAAAATGCGAAACAAAAGTTAGATTTCTTAATTAAAAATTATTAAAATCAGAAGTAATAAGTATTACCTAATTTACCTAACTAATATTATAAATGAGAAAGTGAGTTTGTTTGTTTTTTCGTTTGTTATTCCTTCACGGCTTAACTAATCATCCGATCATTATGAAAATTTGTATATATATCCAATATATATGTCAGGGGTACAGAGCCCAACATAGGCTACTTTTTATCCCGTTCAATTGGATTCAATTCAATGGGCAAATATTTTTTCTACTATAGAGGGCGCTGTATCGGCCAACAGATGGCGCCACAAGTCGCGCCGTGGGTTTTGTTGTCAAACGAGATCTATGTCATAAAATTAACCGCGAGCGAAGCCGCGCGGAAAAGCGTTACCTATATTTTAAGAACAAACAAATCTTAAAACTCCTGCAAAGTTACATCCAGTTCAAAACGAATTATTCTGCTTGAGACTAGACTTTTTAAGTCACCTGAATTTTTTTTTTTAAATATTATTTTCATTGATATTGTTAGTGTTATTAACAATAGTCGTGCTTTTAATTGCAATACAAAACAAGAAGCTACGTTTAATAACTTCATTGAATTTTACACATTACGAACCATTTACGTCCAAACTGCTTATTGTTTAATTAAAAATAACGATAATGTCACTATCATCAAGTCATGACACTATACGGGTGTGATATCTTAAGGTTTGCAACCGGCACACATTCACGAGATAAATGTCACTAAGCGAGATAAACGCTCAAACAGAAGGAACGTCTAGAACATGATTACAAAAAGGACTTTGTGTATTGGATTTTAAACTTGAACCTAGACCAAGGGCTTTGATTAGTATTCTCAGATATAATATTATTTACTTGAAATACACAGGCATAAAAATACAATAGACACTAGGTATTTAATACACATTTGCAACAAGACAACTTCATTGTCGACTGCAGCTGTGTCTTGATTTAATAGGAAATTTATGATCAATCATCATGCCCCAGAGGCCTAGAAAGATAAATAAACTAGATAAAAAGATGCTACAAATATTTCGTATATGCTATGGTTTCAGGTCATAAAAAGGCTTAATAAAAATAGGCAGAACCATGAAAAATATCACCCTGTAATTACATCCGACAAAGCTGGTTAAGCCTTGAGCAGGGTCCATATAGATTATCCAACAGATACAAAACTTCAAAGAGTTAATGAGTGAACGAAGCGACGACGAGCCGAAATTACTCCTGAAACGCGTAGGATTACATGAAACCTTCATATTAGCATTATAATTAACTTTCCTGTTATTTAGGAACATTTGCTGAACAATTGCTTAGATGCTCAAAGGTATAACGATGAAATTAAACGAACTGTGTAATTTAGATCAAAAAAATACTGTTATTAAGAGACTGTTGAGAATAGAAAAATTGAATATAGTTTTTGACAAGAGTTCAATGTAGAATTTTTTTATAGAGTGACATGAGAACCTTTTTTTATAAAAACAATACAATAGAATAAAGTATCGCTACTGTACTGATAATTTAGATAATCACTAAACTAAAGAGTCTATATTTGCGATGCCAGTCGCCAACAGAGACAGTGCCGTAGAAGTGGGTGAAAGAAATCTTGTTACGGCCTTTTTTATTATTTGATTTCATGCAGCAGGTCAATCCAAACTCAATACCAGACAGAATCGATAGTCCAGTCACTGATGTGTCCACAAACTAAACAGTTCAAATTAAACAGATCACCGTAAAATTGTTCCATCCGACAAACAAACTCCTTTGTGGTCCCGTAATTCTGCAAAAAGTTGTTAACTAGTTAACTTTTGTGAGTGGTTTACACGTGTATGCCGGTTATTTGTAAGCCCAGGCATAGTCCGTACAATAGGTAGTTATCGCGTTATTATTAACGCTGATCGACAGCTGGCTTATCTGTTGGATATTTACATTGAGACTATAAAATTCTCACGGATGGATGTTGGAATAAACGTATTTCGTTCTATAACAATGAAGAAAGAACGCCAAGAATGGGATGACTATAATAAAAACCTTTGACAACATTTGGGCATTAAAAGCAATAAATGGGACATAAAGAATAAAATAAAATAAGAATAACTATAAATATAAAATGTTGTCCTGAATGATTGACGGATCAATGCACAGCCTAAATCGCTGATCGTGGAGACCTGAAACTTGTAGGGTGTGTTCTTTGATGTAATCATCCGATAAGGATTTTCCGAAGTTTCCCAAAAACACAATTAAAGACAAACAAACAAATACACACACTTAAACGTTACGAAAGGTCTTTTTAAAAATATGAAAATATAGTCCACTTGTTGGATGTTTGTTTGGCTGCTTCTGCCTGTGATTCTGTTCGTAACAGTTAGCAAAACTCTGCTCAAAGTTATGAAATCTCTAACCATGAAACATTCAGAAATTTTATAGAGGCTGAATTTTACCAAGATCTCAAATTAAGGAAACAATTCTCCCCGAACTTTGAGGAACTTCGAACTCCAATCTACGGTGTAATTATTTAGCTGTGATCATAATCTCTACATGTCAGTAATCATCTGATATCTCGGAACCCAAGATTAGGCCTAATAGCATTTGCTGGCACAGTTCGATTTTTCCCCTTGGTAACCTCCTCACGTTTTTCAAAAGCAAAATATAAACGATTTTATATAATTATGTTAACACATCTATCAGCCAGTTTCTCAAACACATTTTAATTTCTCAATAAATCTCAATCTATCTCTCTTTTTCTTCTTTAGTTTTACAGTGAGAGCTATAATATGTGTTTTCAACTTTAAAGACTTCAGAAACCCGGAATAACTAACCTAACACCTACAGCATTCCTTTCGTAAAATTTGCGAAAAAGATATTTAATATCTTTTTTTTTTTTATATTACAAGTACAGAAAATGTGCTGTTGAGAATGCCGATGTCTGAAATTGGTATTCCATACCAAATACTTGTTAAAATATCCTGTTACCGAATTTTGCCGTCACTCACAAAAACGCAATATCTTCTTATCACACGACATTGCTCTTTGTACGCTCCGTTGATCTGGTCACAATGGGTTGAAATGTATTTGGCCTTAGACAGGTAGGTACTCTACTTAATGTATTTCTGTCTTTATTGCCCGATTTAAAAATTCTAATTTTAAATGTTCATATTGTTTAAAAACTTTCTGTTACTTCATTAAGGCCTGAATTCACTTTGATTTGTGCGAGTGCAGGTGATTAGTAACTGAAGGTGAATCACCCTCAGTACCAAAAATTCTACTATCTAAATCTTTTGCATCGTAGTAATTGAGGGTGAATCACCCTTAGTTACTAATCACCTGCATTCGCACTCGGTGAAAACAGGCCTTTACATTAACTGACAGAAGAAATCGATCAGTGGGACTTGAGATTGGGAATCTTTGATAATTTTCCTATCTAATTTATGTTAAACGGGGTTCCAGTTTCATATAATTTTCGAATTTTGTTGATAAATGAAAACATACTACTTGTCACAGAACTTCTAGGCAAACGAAGTCATAAACACCAACTAGTGTAACATAATTCACTTTTAAACAATTTTTAAATTTCAACAATATTTATCAGCAATTTTTTTTATACCACAAAATTTTTTACACCACAATTGGCACTTATCCAAAAAAAATCGATCATAATGTAATAAAATATGCATGTAAAAACGCCTTCAGAAGCTGTCATTGTCTTGGCTTGATACATGTCTTCAAATATGAGACACCTCAAATAACAATTAACTGTCAGATTGTTATGTCCCACGAATTGGAAAACGTTTGAATCGGAAAACGTTTGCAAATTTGATTTACTTTGAGGAAAAACGATGTTAAACCACATTTTCATTATTTACATTATCAAATCAGCGCGACTTATATTTGGAAAAACTTGTGACATTTAAGAGAGATTCTACCTTCTTTGGGTCATGAAAACGTCGGGTGGTCCCTTCATGTCAATGATGCATAATAAGTCTCATCAAGAATGACAGTAACAAGAGAGGGTTTTTTTTTATTAATAAAATAGTTATGATTTAATTTAAACTTCTTTCATTAACCGTAGTTAATGACCTATGAGGGTCGTCGTACCTTTAACGGCAGATTGCACTTGGTAAACACTGGGGGACTGTGAAAATTAACGCTCGCTCACGCGTTTAGTTTTTTTATTGTAAAAATAATCAAATCTAGTCGGGGTGTTTGAACGGAAAAATCTGTAAACCTTAACGTAAAAATGTGTCGTCTAGTTGCATTGTAACTGTTGATCAGAACTACTTGTTGTCATTTAGTTATGAAGTATCTATTCTATATTAAGAGCCGACTTCATAGGTGCTGTAAATAAAGGGACTGTATTTTCAATTATTATTTTTACTACTTAAATTTAGCTTATCACTCCATACAAAAATTCGTTACCCTTGAAAAGATTGCTTTCAGCAATAATGGCCGCTTTGTTGCCACTTCGATAGTCTGTAAGCTCATGTTTAACATGTTATCTTGTGTATTGAAAATAAAGCATATTCTACCCATCTATCTTATCTTTCAAATTAACAGCTTCGTGTTCTGACGTTACCGTAATCATCCGTTTGTCAAAATATAGTTACTGGTTGATATACAGTCTGTAAATACCCGGCCATTACCTAGATGGATGGGTAAATCAGCAGTTTTTGCATGAGCTACTTTCCTGACGGCATCCATTTTGAAAAATTTAAACAAACTGCGCGGCATTATATCTTTCGTGATAAATACCAGCAGTTTATCTTCTTACCTAAACGACTACAGTGAGTTGATATTTCAAGGGTATCAGGTACTTATGCTACTCCTGAAGGTCAGGAAATATTACAGTACTGACTGATAAAGCAGGAAAAACAGTGTTTCATCAAGCTTCTTCATTTCGTGTTTAGCTCATCATCAACATTAACCGCTATTACTCTTCTAAAGATAAAGATAAAATCATTTATTCGGGAACTAGGTCCTCACAGTCACTTTCCCTTGTGGAAGTGTAAAAATAATATTGATTCGTATAAATAAATCTACTCTATAAACTACCACCATTTCGGAAACAAAAGCAAAATGGCCACTGGTAAAAGAAATGGCGAGAGAAACCGACTTCATACAGCATAAGGCAATTTTGATTTAGAAAATAGGTTAGACACCATGACTAATACGGCAGAAAGTTTAGCATCGTAGGCTTGTCTAAAGATTTTTTCTTATCAAAAAAAAACAATTTTTATCCCCCATTCTCGGACACTGTCAATTAACTTCTGCACAAAGTAATCTCTTCACTCCATTGTGGTGTAATTGAAACCAAGTTGAAACCTTATAAATTTTAATGCATTAAACGACGTAATTAATCAATGTGTGGACTGAGCTGACACGTAGGAAATAATTAAACCCTTTGCTCGCATTTTGCTGGCTTCTTAGAGGTGATTACATGAACAAATCTGCCGTCTGAACTGGTGGTAGGGAAAAATTTTGACGATTCGAAAGAGCTTGTATTAGGCCTATTTGAATAAAAATATTTAAAAAGAGCAAGTTCACATAAGCTCATTTTCACAAAAACTTTCTGCAGTACATTTTGTATAATTAAATTTTGAATTAATATAAAGCATCTTTCGTCCAAGTCTAGCTGGTGACAGCTTTCTTCTATTGCTTCTTGTCTTGCAAGTCCTGCCCACTTGCCTTGCTTTTGATACACTGCGCCAGAATTTACTGTGTTTAATTCACAGTTTTTTTTTAATTATATAGATATTTTTGAAAAATAAACAATTTTCAATATGTATGCCTCTTCTGTGTGCCTCATGTCGAATTAAAAAATCTCAAATTTGGGAAAATTGCGTTTTTGTTTCTGGTATTATTAGCTCTATAATACATTTTCTTTCTCTTTCATTACAATACGCATACTGCCGCAATAGCGTTCTACGGTCGACGCACTCACGCAGCGAACGAGCCCTGGCGCCCTTCGTCCCCGCACAGGCTCGACGAAGGTCGAGGGCGGCTCAAGGGCGCCCCGAGAAAAACCAATTTCAAACTATTTTTGCAATCGAAATTTAATTGATATTACAGAAAGTTAGCTTACCGTAATCATGTTATATTGGTCGCCAAAGCGGCTGGCTCGCGCTGATATAAAACGAAGTTCAAAACTCATACATAAGTATGCTATATACTCAGTTGCTAACGCCAATCGATCGTTTTGTAAACTATTAGCCCAAATTTTGGCTCGAACTATGTTTGCATAAATGCTGAAATACATGAATATAATAATCAATTTCAGGTCATCTACAATGAACTTGAACCGCTGATCGTTGAGACCTGTATGGAGGGTGTTTTCTCGAAACTCCTATGGGAAAGCGGAAGCAGGATACATGCAAACGAAGAAGAGGGGGTTTCGCTGTTGATCGCAGCGCAGTTGATAAATTTCATCATTACTTGTCACGACAATAGACTTATTTGTCAAAACAGACAATGTCGGATTGTAACTTTTATAAATACGACCTTAGTTTGACAACGAATGAAAATTTTCAAATAGCATCACTGTTTTTTAATACAATAGTTCTATTGTTTAAAAAAAATTACAAAACAACTATGAATAAATTATGTTATATAACAAACGCACGCGCAAATTAATTAGTTATTTTAACATTACACTACGAGGAACGATACTTGTGTTATGTGCCGCGGTTACATTTTGTGGTTAGAAAAATGATATGTAGCCTTGTCCCATCATCCATTTGGAATTAAGATTTACATATTTGTAGTTCACTTGTATTTTATGTGCACAATACAAGGTAAAGAGGTCTCTGTAACTCTAAACTCTACTCTTTCTGAATGTTCTGCACTGTGCTTTTACCAGAGAAGGGCCAGTGGCTTCAGAATCAGGTCAGATCAGGCTCTTTCAGAAGCCTTTATTTCAGGCACCAGTCTCTCAGAAAATAACAAAAATTTTTTTTATTCATAAGCATTTATTCTGTTTATATTTCTGTTTGTGAAAAGAAATTAACTTAATTTTTCGGGCTTAAAACTATTAAATGTAGCCAACGATATATATCGTGTTTACAGTTGTTCTAAGTTCCTCTGTAAATATTGTTGTGGTTCAGTAAATAAGTTTAAAAAATATATATTATTATTTTATATTTTTGCGTCACCTACACGAGCGGATCACATCGATATTTACGCTCATGCCATATTATGCAATTATATGACGGGTTATTCACGCGACGGCGATACAATCACACCAACCACAAAGTTAATAAGGTATAAAATTGTTTACTCAGGTTAAATCTTCACAAGAACTTTCCTTAGTCGACTAGACTAGATACAACCTTTTCAAAAAAAACTAAAATAGCTTTTTGGAAAAGGAGATGGCCAAAGAAAATAGCTTTCATCGTTTTTAACGACAGCTATAAAAAGCATACTATAAATGTTGTTATTTATTTATTTTTTGCTTCTGCGACTCTCGTTCAAACTAAACGTTGCACACTTTCCCGATCATAATCGCAGATCTCGGTCCAAATTGACAGTGTAAGCTACTTAAAAAAGTAATCCAATAAGTACAACTTACATTGTATCTTCTATTACCTGTCTCGGTAACATAAATTTAATGAAGGTCAATATTCTTTTTCTACCAAAAGATTTCATTATTCTGTAGGCGAGAGCCGTAATTATGAGTTATTATGGACCGTGATTGCCTCTGAGGCTCTATTGAATTTTCAGACGCCATTCATTTCGAAGGTAGCGAAAGATATATATAATTTTGTTATTTTATTAACGGTCTTCATTATCGCGACATAATTTTTAGGTCGCTGTATACGTAACGAGATAACACTTAGGACAGGACGTGAACGGGACGGGGAAGTGTCTTGTTCAAATTCAAAATTGCCTCGTTCCCGTCTCGTCCGTGTCTCCGCGGCATTATGCTCTTTCTTAAACATTTCAAGTCATCAAACCAAGTCCGTCGTCTTCAAGCGGTTTGAAAACACTGGTCTCTGCCAATCCGCATTGGAGCAACGTGGCAGAGTACGCTCTAATCCCCTCCGATTGAAGGAAAACCCGTATCCCTGCAGTAGGATGATTATGGGTTGATATGAACACTCACAACTTTGTTTGCCCTTTGACAATAAAATCGAGAGTGCCAGAGTATCAGTGTCGCTGATATACGATGACATGCGGTTACATCATGTAATATCAAGGGTTATCAATTACGGAGATCGCAGTACTGACGATGTGACGTCACAATGTAGTAAGATACTCTGATTAGAACCCAGATTCAATAGAAATAAAACAACATAGTCTGAGATACATGGACAGAAAATAGGCTGAAAAAAATTAAAATGAAAAAGCACTGCAGAGAGTAATTAAAAGGAGAACTATGAAAGAAATAGAAAATAAAAGGAGAAAGGAACATCTCAGAAAGATAGAAGATGAAGAGAAAAGCCGAGAAGAGCTAGCTTAAATGGATCAATTGAAGGAGTCGAAGTGACGACGTTTTGAAGTCAAAAAACAATCGGCTGCTTGGTCGTGAGAAGGATTTTCCCTCGTTTAGGTTTAGGAAACTGTCACAATACGGTTATATTACTTTCGACTGGTTTGGTTTTTATTAAATTGACCACTGAACTATTAGTGTACCCTCGACCTGCTAACCAGTGTCCCATAATATATTTAATAACTCAAGAGTCAGCCACACCGCCGGGACACCCCAGTTTACATATAATCCAGTTAAGGATACCAGCGCACACCAGCACGTGAGATATGTATTAAATTTACACAGTTATTTACGGAGAATGTGAGGGCTAAATATAGAGGACAATCAGATTAGTTTAAAAATAAAATTAAAAGTCCTGACAAACATAATCATCCCACTACAGGGATACGGGTCTCCCTTCAGCCAACTCCCAGCCCAAACCCTTAGACCTAATGCTGAAATTTTTAAAAGACCTTACCTTTATAATGAAGACAATAAATAAAACGGGATTTTTCGAAATTACCACGAAATAGCGCAAATAATAAACGAAGTAAATAGTATTTTAAAATATTGTCTTTTGGGTACTCTGCCACAGGGTCATTGTCTTTTTTAATATTAGTTTTAGTTTTTAAATATAATCCTCGTAACTATTGGAATGCCCACCAAGTGCTGAAACATTTACAATCTTTGAAGCCTTTCTAGGTAGATTTGTATTCATTGTTACGTATTTCCATCAATATTTTGTTTCTGACGCGTGTTATTTTAATTGGTTTGTCTTGAATTACGATTTCCACGAATCAGGAAGAACCACTGTCGAGTTATCTTATCATTTACTATCAAAATTAGGTTAAAGATTTGCTTGCTCAAACAATTTGTCAGCCTAATTAATATTTAATTTAGAAAAATCAACGCGAAACGACTTCTCATCATAATTTAGTTAGGATTATTTTTTTGATTCTCCCTGTTCATTAAGTTTTAAGAGGATAAGTTTGTTTTACGTAATGAGCTTTACATGGGGCTAAGAGAACTGGCTAGGCCGAAACATTTCTAATAATAGCAGTATGTATTACTTCTTTTAACAGACATGTTTTCAGCTAGTAATGTTATTATAATTCTTGTTACCTGTTGTAGGCCACCTATTCTAATCAATCAACGCGGCTAATACATCACAAATTCTCTGGAATACATTGACCTTTTCAAAAGAAAGAAACGTATTGAATTGGGATAGTAACAAAAGAAACTTAACAGAGTACTCTGATAGATGGTCATCAGATCGAGCCAACCCATTGATGAAGCTCTAGGATGCTTCCACTTATATACCACACCATTGGCCTGACTCCATAGGTGGGAAATACGTTGATTATCGAAATTTAGAGCACCTCAAAGCTTACGTAGATCGCAGTGATACATTCAGCTGGACTATTGTCTTCTTTCATATCATTATTATTAGACACAAATATCTCAAAAAGCTACAATATTTACGCCCTTGATTACCATAATAGAAGTCTTGAGCATGCCATGAATCGTAATGGAACACTTTACGGAATTAAGATAGCTCACTAACAAGTACCCTCGCATAATTTGTATTCAAGAAAATTTACTGTCGAGGAAACGTGTTTAAAAACAGGAAATTATGTCGCCTATTGTGATCTCTGTAAAGTGCTATTTGTAACTGTAAATGGCGGCTATTAAAAGACCTGCTTCAATTTCGTATCTTGTGATGGAAAATATTTATTTTTTTAAATATGCATATCACACAACGCCGTCTAGTCCCAAACTAAGCCAATAAGCTTGTACTATGGGTACTAGATTGCTGGTAAATATACTTAAATACTTTTTTTTTGTAAATAAATACTTATTATACATAGAAAACCCAGACCAAGGCAAACAGACATGTTCATGCACACAAATGTTTGCCTTGCGCAAGATTAGAACCCGCGGCCCTTGGGATAAAGTGACCATTGCTAGGCACTCGACCACCGGGCCTGTCAAAGTCGGATTTTAATGCAGTATTCAGCAATAGATAAGAGTGAGATTCAAGAAGGTTTTGTTTAATTTCCGTCTATGATGGCCTAGTCTCTAAACATAATATTTTATTCTAGATACTAGAGTTTCACTTTAGAAAAGTACAATAACTACAAACCAGCCAAAACGATAAAGTTTGCAAGCAAAAAGCAGTATCGATTCTACTGCCAAAATTGTTCCAATGGGAAGACAAGAACCATAAATCATATTAATACGAACATAAATTCAGTCATCTTATTTCCATTATAGCCTGACGTTAATCTTCGAATCTCAGATTAAGAATTAATAACCAACAGACAATTTATCAATAACCATATGTTTTTTCAAACTAGTGGACTACGCGATGTTACCCGTGAAATCATATTGATTGCATTCCTTTGGGAGTTCCAAGACTAAACAAACAGGTAAGCAACGTCGACCCTAGCCAATGTTTGGATGGATCTCGTTATCTCCAGCTTCTTCGTGGTTCAGCACGTTAAACCACCCGTCCCGACTGTTGTCGATGGATGACAGCCATTAAGCCGGTGGCCTTCATTGGACCAGCGTAGCAGAGTACG
The DNA here is from genome assembly GCA_905163395.2 of Endotricha flammealis. Taxonomy (NCBI): domain Eukaryota; kingdom Metazoa; phylum Arthropoda; class Insecta; order Lepidoptera; family Pyralidae; genus Endotricha; species Endotricha flammealis. Next base: position 15,955,027 of record LR990861.1, on the reverse strand, counting down.
CTCTAATCTCCTTCAATTGAAGGCAGACCCGTATTACTGGCAATGGGAGAATTATGGGTTGGTATGATAAAGTCGTCACGTTAACTTAGTGAAAGCACTATAAAGTCCTTTTTCAGAAGCGTACAGCACGGTTGATCAAATTAGTGTCAAAACCTCGTTATAATGCTTATGCTTTCGCTTGTAGATTTCACCACAAAATTGGTTCAATTTCCAATATTGTCTGTCTACCTCAAATTTGGGTCAGGCCATCTATTTACGACGGAGCTGATTAAACTTATCTGGACTATTTCGTTACGGTTTTATGTCCAAATAGATTCTACTCTACAAAATTAGGTTAGGGCTAGGGCAAACACCGGTGGGACAGTGGAAGTCGTAATAAAATCATTCACAAAGCCCCGTCACGCAACAGAAAGGATTGCTCGTCACTCAGACATTCGTGAGTAGATTGTATGACTTGAGCACCATCATTATCTCAACTACAAGAAGTCCAGCGCGACCGGTTGGCAGCTTGGCGGTGAGAGCCCTACGCTCCCGCAACAGTCCGGTGACTCAGAAGAGGGTGTTAGTACACCCGAACTGAACTTATCAATTAATGCCGCCTTGCGGTTCCTATCTTTAACACCGATTTAACATTTTATATTTTAGATTTAATTTTATGTTATTCATTGACATTCCGCGTACGTCATGTTGTATGTATGTACCTACCTAGTTTTAAATTTTATGTTGAAAAATAAAAGAAAAAAGAAAAGTACTTACGATATATTTTTAAATGACAAAAAAGGCCGTAACTGGTTTTCTTTCGCCATTTCTTTTTACCAGTGGCCATTTTGCGTTGTTTCCGAAATGGTAGTAGTTTATAGAGTAGATTAATTTATACAAATCATTTATTACTGTATACTCTGACAAGAGAACGTGTTTGTGAAAACCTATTCTCTGAATAAAAGTTTTGAATTTGAATAAAAATAAATAAAAAAAAGACCGGTTGGCAGCAGCCAGCATACAGCGGATCCTTACTTCGGATTTGAGCATGTCGACTACAAATCTGAATTATAAGTTAACATAGGTACTTCTTATTCAGAGAGAAGACCCCGACAAACCCAGTTGGGTTTACACCTCCATACAATCTGAAATCGTTGTTGGCATGCTTATTCAGAGAGAAGACCCCGACAGAGCCTGGCTTCCCCAAGAGGCGCGGGAAAAACTCGAATTTAGTGATACATTCCAGGATGTGAGTAAGAGGCCAGGTAGACTGGTTCCTTAATCGCTTTGATACCACTACTCTTCAACTGTGATTAAAGATTACACTGAGCTAATGCCCTTTTTGAATGGCAACATCATACATTGGCTGTGTAGTGTAATCTTTAATAATTGGCTATGTAATCCACACTTAAATTGTATTATAGTATATCCCTACGTGCTTTTTATCCGAATGAAGTCTTATTCTTTTCGTCAGATATACGTGTACAATTAATTCTATGCGAACAAAGACACGTGACAATGGCAGTGTTTTAGAAGTTTGGTCAAATTCTTAACTCGGGGGGCAAACGAGACCTTTCTTGGCATACATAATGCGCTTTGGGTAAACTTTAACCACAGCTTATAACAATCTTCCTGTGAATCTACACGAAGTACAATTATGTTAATAAAGCATTTGAAGATAGTATATTATAATATAAATCGTTCAGGAATTGCATATCTGATTTCTTTTTACATAATGACAAGAGTGAATATTTAGCGATATCTGAAAAGGGTGATTAAATTCAAAATGCATATTTAATTTAAGACCTATATTGTACATCTTGCTAATAAACGATTGAATTGAGTTTGCATTTAAATCTTGTTGAAGGCATCAATATCTACAGATTGGACGAAGTCTTCAAATTTTTGGATTTTGTCTGTTAGGATGTCTAACAGACAAAATCCAAGCTAAACAAAACAAAATAACCCAAAAAAGAATTCACTTCGTTCCATTTCCCAATAGTAAAGATCTAGAATATACAATACAATTGTTTACAAGGAATATGTCCTTAGTTACAATAATCAATTGACCACAATCTCAGTCAATTGGCCCTAACGATCTATACTATGCTCTAGGAAGCTATGATCGTAAAGTCTGCATCTTTAATCAATTTACAATTGGCCCTTATTCAATCTATATTTTGATGCCAAGGTTTTTACCACTTGTTTAGTATTTTTTGCTAGAGGCGGCAAACGAGCCTGCTGAACACCTGATGGCATAATGCTACGATCTCTATGCTTGATGGTGATTAATTACTGCGCCGCCCTTACAACCAGGTCACGAACTCGCCGCTATCAGTGAGGTGGCGAGCTGTAAGAATAAAGTAGGTAGGTGTAGGTACTAAAATGTTGAATGACACTACGAGGCGAGTGCGGCGGCAGGTCGAGTAATTTCGGAGAAGCGTGCTGCACGGGGCGCGGAGAAAAAACAATTGCACGCATAACTCAATGTGATATCACGATAGAGCGGCGCAGTCAGCAGCCCGGTCGTTAGATACCGCATGAACATCCACAACACTGATAATTTTAGACATTTTTAACATTAAAGACTTAATACCAAGCTTGGTCGAGACCGCACCAGCTGGTGCGGTCTCGACTGACAGACAAAACAAATAAAAAAACTATAAGAAAGTTCGAAGTAAAATTAGTTCTTGAGCTGTTCAATCAAACTACTTCAAGTTAAGAGACTTGTCCTCTCTTAATTAAAGGACGGGAACTGAGTTCTCACTTCAAAGAATTAGTAAATATTTTGTCGACGACGGTCAGAAGCTTCGGTTTTTTTTATGTTAGAGAGGATAAACGAGCAAACTAAAAGTAAAGTTTAAATGGGTTATGAGGAGTGTCACTAATTCACTACCTTGAAAAGGTAGTTTTAAAATTGAACTGGTATGTGGTGGTATTATTTTCATATGATAAGAAAATTTGAGAAAATGCTGGAATATTTTATGCAAAAAAATATATGAAATTAAGCTACCAAGCTTTCGTAGTCACGATCTCTTATCGAGTTATTATTAATAAATATTAAATAAATAAGCTACTCTATAAACTACTACCATTTCGGAAACAAAGCAAAATGACCACAGGGGAAAAAAATGTTCATATGGCCATCCAGGCTCTCCGATATGACACCAAAATTCCCGTAGGAGATGAGCCGCAGTGCGGCGGCCGTATCGATCGCCCTATCCCGTAACCAGAAGCCACACTTGCCCCCAGGCATCACCAGGATTAGCTCATAAAACTTCTATAAAATATTGGATATTTAAGTGGTAGGGCATTTATGAAATAGACTCTACCATCCTCTTACGAAATGTCGGCGTGAAGCTGCAATGCTTTTCGTTCGTTGAGAGATCCGTTTGAATCTACGTCCGGAGCAACATCGCGTACTTCGGAGGGCTGGTCAAGGCACGTCAAGGCGTTCGTCCCGGTTGATGTCGATGCATGACAGTCGTTAAACCAAGTCGGTGGTTTTCAGGCGATTCGAAAACGCAGGCATATGCCAATCCGCATTGGAGCAGCGTTGTAGAGTACGCTCAAACTCCTTGGTTTAAAGGGAGACCTGTATCAGTGAGATGATCTACCCATAAGACATGTCAATAAATACTTTATGAACTTTCTTGTCTACAACTGCTAACTCAGAGACTCAGACAAAATATACATTCTGAGCAAGTCGCAAAACGTTTTGGAACCCTCCAAAATCATATTACCTTATATTGTCGGACGTAACAAAAGTAACCTGCCTATCCTTTACTCGTTCTTTTCAATATAAAAAGCCCTTTTGTGGCCCAGTCAATTTCCACAGTATACATAATGTATAGTAATCCTTTTAGTAATTGATATTAGTAGATATCGACTAACACAGTGAGATGGGTCTAAAAGTCTAAAGGCTAAATTGCGAATATAAATAAATAAAACAGTAAAATGAATATTCTTGGACGAATTACACAACGCCATCTAGTCCCAAAAGCTACAAGCGTGTACTATGGGTACTAGATAACTGATAAATATACACAAATACTTTTTTTGTAAATAAATTAAATACATAATATTTTACATAGAAAACACCCAGACCAAGACAAACATCCAGACCATAAATGTTTGTCTAGTGCGGGAATCGAACCCACGGCCCTAGAGATAAAGCAGCCATTGCTAACCACTAGACCACGGGCCTGAAGGTCAGAATAAAGATCTTTCCTTTTTTTATGACAGAGGAGGAAATACGAGCTAGCGGGTCACCTGATGATGAACAATCATCGCTGCCTATGGACATCCACGACTACAAGATCTTGGACGCGTTGCCCACCTATGAGAGAATGAAACAAGCCCCTTCGCACACAAGGCGATTTTAGTATCCTAGCGACTACCGCTATACAAGACCATCGAGGTTCGTACGTACACTCGCGTCGTTAGATGCTAAAATCGCCGAGTATCAGAGACTTGCGTCGCCTTGTGTGCGAAGGGGCTAGCGACATGTCATCGCTATTTCACGTCGATATTCTGTTCTATTGTCAAATACTGACAAAAACTGTACTGAGAAAAATCTGTCAAATTACCTACTTGATGACATGAGACAGCCATAAAAAAGGACGGGTTGCACTCCGGGAGTGCCGGCAGAAGTGAAAACTTAAACATCAACGTTGTGCATTTTTTAATATTTTGGAATCTTACGCTTTTTCGATCAGGCTACGGATCTGACGCAAGTTTAAGATTTTTTACCCATCTAAAAAAAGTGCCAAGCGCCGCTAAAGAAGTTTTCACTTCAAAAATGTGTGAATAACTTTAAAAATGGTTTTGAGTAATACAAGGTTAATGTGTCTTTTAAAAATGCTTTTAAAAGCTTGCTTGTATGAAGATAACTTGCTGTAAATACATATATTGTAAGATCCCATTTTCCCGTTACCCTTTGCCAACTTCGGGTTATTTGTCGAAACTTTATTGTGAGATCATAAAATAAATCACGATTGTTGTCAACGGCTCTTTTCTTGGTTTGTAGAGGACTAGAGGTCACAGAAGAGTTTATCGTTCCAAATATATATTTATCACATATCTGTTTTATATCAATAAAATCGCCTTTTATCTTAATGCCGGGTACAGACTGCTGTTTACAGAAGTGTAACAGAATTTCCATAGTATGGCATTCAACTCGTGCTCGCCGCAATCGCTAGAAAAAAACACCGCGCTGCGTGCGTTCATACTGTGAAATGCTATTTTCATATTACATTACAGCAGTCTGTAACCAGCATGAGATGACCTAAAAAAAATTGGCAGACGTAATTGCCTAGCTTCTTAATTTTTATTATATTATGTTTTCGAGATTAACCCTCTTTATTGCCGGCTACACAAGTAACGATATATCGTACCGATTTCAGACTGTGCAGATAAATCGGGTCGGAAGCAGATCGGGAAGCGGCGCAGGCGTTGTTGTATTGCCTATATTTTATACTAGAGGTTCCCGCGCAACTTCTTTTGCGTGTATTCTCGCTTTCCCTTGGGAACTTCGGAATGTATTATATACATTTAAACCTTAACTTTTTCTATTGCTGAGTTTAAAAGGTCTACGTATCAAACAGACAGCGGAAGCGACTTCATTTTAATAAACTATATACTTATAGATGCACGACTTCACACGAAACGCAAGTCGGTAGCGGTTTACTAATACTTGACACAACCACAAGACGCTCCCTGAATGTTTTTTACGCTTCAATTATCATTGTCAATATTTATATTTGAAGTTCAGTTTAATAATAAAAAATCTACGGTATGTGTACGAACAATTTTTACTGATAAAAGAGAACGTCAGAGCTATAAAAACGAAAGTCCCTATTGGATATACATAAAAATATATTGCTACAGAATATCAGTGGCAGAAACGATATTGCCAAGTCGGGTGTTCATTTAATGGAACCTCAGAAATACTCAGAATATGCATGGAATTTTCTCGAAAAAAAAAACTAGCTTCAGGATATTTTTCAATATAATATTCACCGATGAGGATGGCGAAGACCAGTGGGGAAGTTCACGTAACAAGAACCGATTCTAGTTCGATTCAACGACACTCGCTGTCCCGTTCAATTTCTATTTTGTATGAGTGAGACAACGAGTGTCGTTGAATCGAACTAGAATCGGTTCTTGTTACGTGAATTGCCCCACAGGCATGTTAAATGAGTAAGTATTGTTATTCGTTGCTCTTTCGCAAAACGGCTTGATAGATTTGTTTAAAAAGAAAAACCTTGAAAAAAAAAAAAAAAAATGAAAAATGTTTATTCAATCAACAGAAAGGTAACAACATTGTGGCTGGAGCCTCCATTTAAGTACGTAATGTACTTGTGTTTGGAGTATCCGCTCTTCCTAAGTATACATAAATTAAATTGTGCAAGTTGATTAGGTCTAAGGTTTCAACATTAATTATTAATACAATTAATATTATACTAAGAAAATAGAAAAAGATAAACAAAAGGCAAAACAATAAGTGCATGCTTGCTTCTCTCGAGTGTAAGTCGGTCAAAAAGGATAGTTTTAATTCCAGATATCTAGTCTAGATAGACGAACAAAAAATAAATAAAAGTGCATATTTAATTTACGACACTTAATCCTGCTAATAAAAAAATGTATTGAATATCAGTCCGGACACAACGGGATTTCGCGTTTAAATAAAGTGGGAAGTGACAGAACAAGTTTTAGTTAAACCTTGGCTGATTTATGTTTATTTATAAAGATTAGTTTAATGAGTCAGTCAGTCAGTTAGCATTTAACTAGCGGACCGCACCGGCTTCGCACGAATTTTACTAAGGATCCCTAATTTTTTTGAAAATATAATATAGCCTATGTTACCCGGGGGTAATATAGGGTACATTACCTAAGATTTTTTTAAATCGGTCCTGAGTTTATTCATTACAAACATACACACAAATATACAAACCTTTCCTCTATATAATAATAGCGTAGATATCGTACATTGACTCTATGTAACCTTGAAGATATAAAAAGAGCAAATTGTCAAATCTGTGGAAGTATATCTGACACCATGTTAATAAGTAAACATTGAAATTAGCACAACGCAACTGTATCATTGAACGACAAAATACTTGAAACTAGTGGCTCGCCCCGTCTTTGCACGGGTTTTACACTTATGTGTTAGTCACCTTGGGTTTTAGTACTTGAACACATTTTTTTTATATAGTACGAAACTACACTATAACCGGGTGATTTAGGCCATCACCCGGTTATAGTGTAGTTTCGTATCAGTGAAAGAATTTTAGAAATCGCTCTAGTAGTTTCGGAGCCTATTCAATGCAAACAATTAAATATTACCTCCTCATAAATATTAGTATTGACTAACGACTTGCTCCGGCATCACACAGAAGGACAAACGCCTTTCGAGCCGTTAGGGCTACTTCCCCACATGACCACTTCTAAATTCGACTACGTCCCGATATGACCACTTTCCGATTCGACCAGGTATCTAAAATACTGTCACGGAAGTATCTTAGTTCCCGTGGCCCCGCCCATCTAGGCAGATGAGGTGGCAGTCAGTCAGGTTTTTAGTAGGTATACCCATGCCAAGGGGGAGCCCGACAGACCCCCGTCGCTTCCCCAGCGGCGGGACATGCAATAATGCATTTTCCTGACTATAAACAAAAAAAAAGGTATCTAAAATACTAATACATGTAAGAAGGTATTACTACTGCTAACAGATAATCGGTGTAATGCAAAATAATAACATTATATTGTAATCCCTTGTTTGTGTTCTCTAATCAATCATAATTATGTTGTAGTTTTTAATTAAAGATTAAAATACCTAATTGGTTACACCACATACCTATTTCTCAAGTTACGAGATTCTGCTTTTGGTGCTTTACGCCGATATTCCGCGAGGGTCGTACCTCCGCGGTTGGGCTATCCCATTTCATAAATAAATAAATATATAGTACAATTCATCCAGATTGAGCTAGACCCAAAGTTAGTTCGAAACTTTGTTATGGGATACTAACTCTACGATATTATATTTTATAACATATACATACAACACAAAGATAAACATCCAAGACCCGAGCCCAATCAGAAAAAGTTCATTTTTCATCATGACCCGACCGTGTTTCGAACCCGGCACCTCCTGGGTGGCGGTCTGGCAACAATTACGGTAACAATTACGACACGGAGGTCGCTGTAATGCTCTACCACTCTAAATAATTAATGTGTCATTAACTTTAAAAATGCGTTTCAGAAACTGGTTGAGAGTGCAATACATTTTTGCTCAGGCGCTTACACCTTTTTAACTTAAACGATAGACGAACAAACAATAATTAGATTTTTATACATATTTATAGGTAAATATGGAAGTACGAGTAGATATTTATCATGCGATTAACAACCTCATCGATATCAATGGATTTGTGTACTGACCGATTTGTAGAGTCATATTGTTCACGACACGAATAGGTAATAGTGTTTCCGTCTTGACTTACCTAGAATATCTTGATCGCAAAAAATGGGTTTTTAGGGTTCCGTATTAGTAAATAATTTCGACGCGCGATCAAGTGAACGGTCTGATGAATCTCTATGCGCGTAAGGACTACCTGAGCCTAAATCTCTAATTACAATTAGGTCATCAGCAGCATTTTAAACATACTTTTTCACTTAATGTTTTTTTATAAATTGTTTCATACCCCTGATTATGTCACGTTGACAATGACATTTTGTTTGTTTATTTTTTGATCTTAGATTCCTTTTCGAAGAATAGAAACTGCTATAATAATTGTGTTACTTTTCCACGTTTAATCCGCTGAAGGCTTTCCCAAAGATGCGATGTTTTATCAGTTTTGATTAAATACAAGCTATATTTAATCAAAACTGATAAAACATTTATAGGGATATTAAAGTAAAAATTGTGTACGAAAATTACTTTTTCACTTCTCATGCTCAGAAAGTGCTTATTTGCGCAGGATATAGGCTGCACAAAATCGAATTTTGTGCACAAGGGCAGAAAAGTAAACTCATAAATGTATCTATATTATGACAAAGGAAAAATAAGCCATACAGCCAAACACAACAAAAAGTTCAGAGATAGAATTTGTTATTTTATAATATTTACTTTAATTTATTTGCCTAATGTGTTTTTTAAGTCATAAAAGATATTAAAATTTAAATTAAAGTACGGTAGGTTATTTAATTAATTTAAGACAATTATTTTATTACAAAATTAATTTAATAGTAGGCTGTATAGGTCTGCAGCCCAAGCCTAATTTCAAAGTCGTAAGATTTAAAAAAAGAAAGCGTCGGGAAATGGGAAACAGGGTCTTGTTTTTCTTGCGTTTATTTATTTATTTCCTCGCAATCGAAGTGAACAGCAGAGTTTATAACTCGTCCACAAAACCATTTCTATCCTCGACATTACTATCAGCCCTCGCCTTCGGCTCGGGCTGCTAAAAGTCTCGGATAGAAATGATTCGTTTTGTGCACTTGTTGTAAAATCTACTAATTTATATTTATGTCGTTTAAAAAATAATATCGAGAAAATCTTTGCTGTGGAACCGCAACGTGTGTGCAATGGCTCTTAGAAATGAAATGAAATTTCAGAAACGTTTATTTCAGAAATTAGACCTTCACAGGCACTTTTGAAATGAAATGAAATGAAATGAAATCGTTTATTTCAGAAATTAGACCTTCACAGGCACTTTTTCTTGTCATTTACAACTTGTGCCCTCCCCTCGGACCTCCGTGCAGGACGGACGTGTTTTCTTTTGAGCTACACAATTTAATTTAATTTAATGTGATAAATAGTTTTTAAACTGTTTTTAACGGTGTTCACAAGATTCTACGTGTGAGAGAAATACTGAAGACAAAATTATATATTTGTTTGGACACGAATATCTCACTGTGAGTCGTATTCTAATTATTAAATTGCAAATTGCATTATATAAAAATTAATTACCGAAAGGTGGGTATATCACAATATTATAACTGCTTGGAATACCCTCTGAACAAAAACACTACAGAATACCCATAGAGTAGATTTTCTACAACAAGACTACCAACCAAGCCAACTGAGACAATAACTTGTTTGGCAGCTGTCAGTTGTCATTTGTCTTGTCACGTCAAAGCAAACGTCAAAGTCACCAGTGTCAAGTCATCGGTGCGTTCCAGTTCATCAATACATACATTTTTGATAATTTAATTTGAATAAACTATAATACACAGAGTGTTCCATTATCGAACCGATATCTTCATAAATTGATTTTTACTATAATTCAAGATGACAACTCGGACACCACCAAACCTACAGTCTCCACCAGCTACTCGCGCTGACAATGTTTTACCGAATTTGAGTTCACAGACACATTACAACTCAGACCCCAACATTAACATTGAAAATGAAACCCGGCGAAATATAATCAACCGTAACTACAAACGGAAACATGATGATGAGTTATTAGATTTCAAAAGTGAGGTGAAGAATATGTTCAAAGAACTAATACATGAGCAGAAACAGTATTTTACAAAGTTAAACGATAGAATTGAAGAAGTAAAAAGTCAAAATGACGCTCTGAAACAGTCCGCAGATTTTAACTCCGAAATGTATGACAGCTTTCTCAAGCGCATGGAATGCCTTGAGCGAGAAAAAAAGGAAGATCGTAAACATATTCAGATTCTAGAGGACAAAGTCGAACAACTTGAGAGGCAGCTCCGTTCGTCGAGTGTCGAAATTAGAAACATACCAAAGGATAATAATGAATCAAAGGAAGATCTGGTAAACAAGGTGGTTAAACTGAGCGAAGTAATTGATGCTCCTATTCAACGTTCAGACATCAAAGACGTTTTTCGCGTAAACTCAAAAACAGAACATAAGACAATAATTGTCGAATTTACTACAGTATTGACAAAAGAAAATATCATCAAATCTACAAAAAATTATAACAAAACAAATAAAGTCAACAAATTGAATACCAAAATGTTAAATGGTAAAGATCCAAAATTACCCATTTATGTATCAGAAAACTTAACTTCTAAAGGAAAGCGACTATTTTTCCTGGCCCGAGAGCACGCTGTACAATACAGGTATAAACATTGTTGGTCATCAAACGGCAAAGTGTTCTTAAGAAGAGAAGATTCGTCTCCAATCGTTCGCATAAACTCCGAGGAAGCTCTTAATATATTATGTCAACAAAAATGACTAGTCCTTGTCAGCTACGTTGCAAGTAATTTAGCAGATTTAAATTTTGCTTCTTGTTCCGCGAACTGCTATTTCATTATACGAGATAGAGATCGATGTAACCGTCATTTACACATACACTCTTACATAACACACATACATGAAAACCTATTTACTACCGCTTCTCATAAATTTAATTCGTCGAATGCGTACCAACATAATAAATCACTACATTTTGTACTAGATGAAAAAAAATCTGATGAACCTTTACCAAAAATCCTTAATAGAACAAGCTTCATTACAAAGAAAAACTATATATCACTGAAAAATACCTCGTTTAAACACAGTAACATTCACACCACATAATAAAATAATTACAAATGACATTGACTCATATGCTCCGGCGACGTCTCACATTTGTAGTGTGGAAGATGCAGCTAATTTGATACCTCATAGTAACCATCTTGTAGTACTGTCACAAAATATTCGAAGTGTTCATTGCAATATTAACGAAATAGAAGTATTACTAGGTAGACTGAGTTTAAATGTTGATATCATTGTTCTCACAGAATGTTGGCTAAAAGGAATGCCGACACCACCAACACTCCAACACTACAAATGTTATTTTACATCTAATTGCTCGACTCAAAACGAAGGAGTAGTTGTTTACATTAAAGATCAATTGGTTGTAGATGTTACGGAACCACCGTTTATTGACGCAAACTGTGTACTTGTCAAACTACCCAATGAAACCTGTATAATGGCAATATATCGTCCACCGTCATTTCGAAATACTGATAACTTTTTAAACTCACTCAATACCACATTAGACTCACTTAAACACTTTAAAAATATATATTTAACTGGCGATATAAATATAAATATCTTGGATACGGATAATAAATCAAATGATTATCAGAACCTATTAGCATCCCATGGCCTACTGCCTGGACATACGATAGCTACTCGAAATGAAAACTGTCTAGACCATATAATGGTGAAATCGGAAACAAAAATTACTACAGCTATAATACGTACTTCAATGACTGATCATCAGACTACTGTTTTTAGTGCTGATAAGAAACCTCATACACCAAAAATCACAATTAATCGTAAAATTATAAATTACACAAATTTATTGAAAGACTTACAAAATACAGATTTCTCCCCTATTCTGGAATGTAATGACACAAATGCTGCCACAAACTTATTAATATCTGACATTAATAAGGCTATTGATAATAATACTACAGTCAGTAATGTTTCAAATCGCAAAAGAATCATCCAACCATGGATAACACCTGGCCTGCTACGTTGCATACGAAACAGAGATAAACTACACAATCAAACAAAAAAATATCCTGCAAATGAAACAATAAATATAACATATAAGCGCTATAGGAATTTTTGTAATGATCTCCTAAAGAAAATTGAAAGAAATTATAATGAAGAAAAGTTTAAAAGAGCAGGGAATAATATGAAAAAGATATGGGACGCAATAAGATCTACGACTAAAATTGACTCAAAAGCAAATGGAGAAGAAAATGAATTACTAAATATAAAAAATCAGAAACTAGACTGCGTCAACTACGTTAATGAGTATTTTGCAAATATTGGGAAAAATCTTGCTGAATCAATTCCAAAAGACAATGATTACGTTGAGCCAGACCTTAAAATACCACACTCGTTCGTACTCCTTGACACTGACCAAACAGAGGTGTTCAATGCTATTATGGAATTAAAAAATACACCTGCTACTGGCGTGGACGGGATATCCGCGAAAATTCTTAAAACAGCCGCACATGTACTTACACCTCCCCTTGTCCACATAATAAATACCAGCTTTCATAAAGGGGTTTTCCCAGACAGTCTTAAAACAGCCCTCATTACTCCAATTCATAAGGCCGGGGACAGAGCCAGTGTCAACAACTATAGACCTATTTCTATTTTACCGTCTATGTCAAAAATTATTGAGCGAATCATTAACAAAAGATTAACAAACTACTTACACAAATTTAACATTATCTCTAGCAATCAATATGGCTTCACCCGTAGGAAATCAACCGAACATGCTGTAAACGACTTAGTGACAGACATAGTAGCTCACCTAGAATCGAAACATAAATGTGTAACTATTTTCTTGGACTTAGCTAAAGCATTTGACACTGTCTCTGTTCCCTCACTGTTGAAGAAGCTAGAGAAGATTGGAATAAGAGGAACGGCTCTGAACTTATTTGATAGTTATTTAAAAAATCGCACCCAGAAAGTAAAAATAGGAGATGTAGTAAGTGAAAGCCAACCAATCACTTTTGGCGTGCCACAAGGCAGTATTCTCGGACCCAGTCTCTTCTTAATATACGTGAACAATTTATGTAAACTAAATCTAGGTAGTGGAAAAATAGTGGCATTTGCTGATGATACTGCCCTAACATTCCACAGTACATCATGGGAAGAATTAACATCCGTGACTGAAAGAGGCTTGAGTGAGGTAATGAAATGGCTCCAACATAACTTATTGTCACTGAATATAGATAAGACTAAATATTTAACGTTCGCGAAGCAAAACCGCTTTCAACCTTTAAACTTTCAGATAAAAGCCAACAGCAACTATCCCAATACAGCGTCCGGTTCCAGTGAATCGATTACCATTGAACGCGTTACTAAAATAAAATACCTTGGTGTTATCATAGACTCACAACTTTCCTGGAAACAACATACAGAAATACTAACATCGAGGACTCGTAAACTAATATACATCTTCAAGCGCTTAAGATCTGTAGCGGACTTAAAAATTCTGAAAACCACTTACCTTGCACTATGCCAATCCATAATAACGTACTGCATAATATCATGGGGCGGCACTCACAAAAATTACATCTTACAAGCTGAAAGAGCTCAAAGAGCGGTATTAAAAGTAATGTTGTCAAAGCCACGTAGGTATCCAACTTCACAAATTTATTCTGATGTTAAAGTACTCACTGTCCGCCAACTCTTCATACTGAGGACAATTCTATACTGTCACGCAAACACTCCATACGACCCTACCTTGCTATCTAACCAAAGAAAAGTAGCAGTAGTAATTAAATCAGTACCTACATCATCATCATTCGCCAAACGACATCAAATATTTCTAGGTCCCTATCTTTATAATAAAATCAACCGTATACTTAATATGTACCCAGATATCCACCGTCAATGTAAAATTAAAGTCACAACATTTTTATTATCGAAGTCATACGAAGAAACAGAAAATTTGTTAACAGTTCTAAAGTAAACCTAAACCTATCTCGAGTACATAAAAAAAAGAGAATTGTCGGTACGCTGCGCGTTGCTGTTCACAATAAATTTATCACACTAACACACACACACACGCATACACGCACACACACACACATACACACACACACACACACACACACATACACAGAGACACATAGTAAAAAAAGGAAATAATAAGAAAAAAAAAATTGTTACATACTACAATACAACTTGCGATTGGCCTTCACTTTGTTGGTAACAATAGGAACTGTCTGTTCTTGTACTGTTTGTATTCACATATTATTACTATGTTGAATTAGTTCCATTTAATTTTTACTTTTTATTTATTTTTTTTTTGTTATTTCTAGCTTGTCCAAAAACCGAGTGTAAGGGGGGCCGGAATACTGTAACACAGGGTATCCTAGTACAGGTTCCGATTCCTCACAATATAGTTAAACCTTTGTACTATGCCATGCCTATTACTCATGTTCATGCCTTTTTTTTTTTAACTACCTATTGTGTGGGAATAATAAATGGATTTTGATTTGATTTGATTTGATTTGATTTGTTTAAATAAAAAAATAAACTACGTTATATACTACCACCATTTCGGACACAAGCAAAATGGCAACCGGTAAAAAGAAATGGCGAAAGAAAACCGGTTACGGCCTTTTTTGTCATTTTGTACTTTTTTTTCCTTTTTTTTTCACTCATTAGTTACAATGTAGGTATAAGTACATTAAAATTTATAAGAAGAATACGCGGAATGTTATACACAATGGTGTGGAATGAACAAGTCTTAAATCTACAATAAAATAAAATAAAAGTCAGTACTGACAAGAGTGAGCAGACCAGTCCCCCCAGGCAGCACCCGTTCACGAGTTGACACGAGAGTCAGCCATCGCTGTGCTCAACCATATTAGAGGGAACTCAGCGATCCGACTCCCGACGCCACCACCAGTTTGGACATTTAAGCGAGCATGACATACTCAACCCTATCAGAGATCTTTTTCTTGTCATTTACAATTTCTATATATGTAAGAGAATAAACTACGTTATATACTACCACCATTTCGGACACAAGCAAAATGGCCACCGGTAAAAGAAATGGCGAAAGAAACCCGGTTACGGCCTTTTTTGTCATTTAGCATTTTTTTTTTCTTTCACTCGTTTGTTACAATGTATGAGTACATTTATAAGAATAAATAAAATACAGATCCAGTACATACAGAAATCAAGCACTAAACGCGGGAAGTCGATCCAAATAGCGCTATGGTCAAATCCTAAATATGTCGAATATGTAGATGTTAATAAAGCGAGCAGTCCAGTCCCCCAAGATGACAACCACAACTGAGACTTAGCTTTTACGCTTCATGCGCAGTATAAACGACACTTTATAGAAAACATCGGTCACATTTCACGCAGTCTGACAAAATGTCTGAACGAACCAAAATAAAATCATTTCATTTTGGCGCCAAGTGCGCAATAAGATCAGCTGACGCCAATATTAAAAATGGAAATAGGTAGGTATTTCATTTTTAAAAAATGCACATTACATCACAACAGCTGAGAATGTAATGTTTGTATATATGTTACAGTAATTGTGATTAAATTGCTATTATACATAATGACTGGTAATTATATATAATAACCAAATTGTCTAGACAATGTGATAAATGACTTAGCCAAAGTAATAAAACGCGGAATCGTAAGAAAAATTCGCGGTGTTATGATCACAAGATAACCCACCAATGTCTGTTGGTATTCAGACAGACATTGGTCGGTTAGGTTAGTGCTAACTTTGACCCCCTGCTGTTATGAATAATGTCCAGACAAAGTTATTAATTCACTTGTTTTATTACTTTATACAAACATTCGAAGATATTATATAAAATTGCTAGTTAATGTGATTAATTCTGTGTCATTTATCACTTTGTCTAAATTGAGTATGCATATATAATATCTGGATTTCATTTTTATCAGTAGTGGATTTGAAAACTTTAATTAAAAGCAAAAACATAATGATGCAGTATGAGAACTTGAGTTTGCCAAGGCGTAAAGATGCTGCCATATAATCGAACTTGGTATGGTAGAAGACCATATTCAGTGTCACACAATCAAACATGGCCCACTACTGGAGAGGAACCTAAGAGCTATTTGCTCCTGCTGTGGGTAGAGGTACATAACACACAGGTATTTAGTATCAAGTTCCACGGCCAGAGCAGAACAGTTTTTTTTAATCTTTTTTTACACAATTCTCACAGCGCCTGGTCCCAAAGTAGCTAGATTTAACCTACTTGTGTTATGGGTACCAGACAACTGATATATACTTATAATAGATAGAAAACACCCAGACTCATCTCAAAAGTTGGTGCTTTTTGGTGTAAAAAAAAGTAAAAAGGTAATATTACTACGTACTCAATGCGTTTTCTCTGCTGCAAAATGTAGTGAATACCGCATAGGTCTTAATAGGCATTCAGCCTAAGCTTTTGGTGAAAATGCCGATCCCTGCCCCCCCCCCGATTTTTCCTGATGTAGAGAATTTTGTTTTAAGTTGATTTTTCCTAATATATAAGAATATTTTATCTTTTTTTATTGATTTTTCCTGATGTATGATTTTTTGTTTTTAGTTGATTTTTCAGATTTTATATACCTAAATAAATATAAAACAATAAAGACATTTTTTTTTATATAAAACATAATTATGCAAACAGTATACATAAATAATACAATAAAAATAATAATATGGCTGTCATGTAAAATGGATATATATCAAATTTTTGATATATCGGATATAATCTGATATTTATAATAAATATTGGATATTTTCGAAAAACCCTGCCATAAAGTGACTTTCTGGCCGATTTTCACGTGTAAAACTTATTGAATACAACCCTGCCCTTAAAGCGACTCTATAAACAGATTTTGTAGACTATTCTATAAGGTAGATTTATCTATATATATAAAAATGAAACCCGTTTTCCGTTGTCACGATATAACATGAAAACGGCTTGACCGATTTGGCTGATTTTTTTTTTAGAATATTCCTTGAAGTACGAGGATGGTTCTTACGGAGAGAAAAATTTAAAAGTTCCCACGGGAAAGCGGGATACACGCAAACGAAGTTGCGCGGGTTTCGCTAGTAATAAATAGAAACCAGCTTACCATGGAATTAAATTTCAGGGTATTTATGTAAATCATTTGAAATTGAAAAATAATTTGGATCTATGTAAAGAATAGTAAAAAAAATTTGTCTCATGATGCATGAGACAATTCCATAGAACACACCACTGGTTGTCATGGTATCACACTAAAATAGATTTTAGTATTATTTAATATGCTTTTAATTTGTTAATGGAAATTTAAGTAGGTATAGATAAAAATGTGTATTACGTTTGCAATGTTTTAATAAGTAAAGAATTAGTCAGAACCATATGGCTGCACCAGAGTAAACAAAGGTAAAAGACTATGTAAACAAGATATTTGAAGTTTTTATAATAAAACTACCTACATTTTATTATAGGACGGTAACAATAAAATACACAGTTACAAACGCAAAATGAGTTAAATTTCTAATTATGTTCATGGCGTGAAATTATGCTAATTACATTATAATTTTGTACAATCTTTTTGTAATTTCACATCACATTAGAAAACTTGAAAAATAATTTGTTGTACTTACCAAAATACTGTATGGAACTGGACAATGCTAGAAAACAGCTCGGATCATCGCAATGTCCGCGTAAATACTGTAAACACCGGAACAATTTTATTACTATATTTTACAAAAAACAACAAAAGCTATCAAGAATGTTAGGCACTTGGCTTCGATTTTTTGTATCTCTCAGGAAGATCTATTATCAAATTTATACTTTCACTTATTTCTACGCTTACTTATGTAATAAACGTTTGCTATTAAACGTTTTATTTACTTATTATAAACAACAAACAACAAAATCAAGACCGCGAATTAAAATCTACAGCACATTGCATAAAATCGCTCGGCTGAGTGGAGTATTTTTCTCTCTGGGAGTGAGTGAGTGAATTGAATTGACCTTCTCGCACACGATTGGCTAATGAATTGAATGAATGAATGAGTTTATGTTACGGAGCTTGGTCCTAGTTACGGAGTGATTGGAATGAAGAGTGAAAGGCGAAATAATGTTGCAATCTTTTAAATTTACATCACCCGTACGTAAATGTGCGATTTTTTTTTATTAAAAGTGAATATTATGCAAGTAGGTGAATATTGTGCAAGGATATTATCGGAATCCACCTAGCCTTTTCAAAAATATTATCTTGCGGCTTTTTTTTACTACAACGCAACTTTTTTGTCTAAACGCTACTGGGTGTAAGCCTGTGATGATTTGGCGTTTTGGCGTATGATCTACATATTTTGCAACATGTAGACCTTAGAGTATAAATAAATAAGTCTTGTCTTATTTATTTAAACTCTAAGATGTAGACACATAACATAATATGTTGATTTTTTTTGACATCTAAATTCATCGTTATTTCTCTTCCGTCAACTTCGCGAGATTGTAAGTTAAAGAAAGCATATTTTTAATAATCCATTGCAAATGGTATTTTTTTAACGTTGGCAACTTTGCAACAGATGTTTTCATTCGAAGAATCGAACTATTCATTCCTATCACCTGAGATTCCTATTCATTCATTCTATTCGTTTTGTTTCTAATGACGTATCACTAGATAGCAAAACGTTAAACATTTTTAAATACTTTTATATCATGCATAATTAATTTAAATATATTTTCGTGTCAGATGTTTTATTTTCGACATAACCGTCTAATTTATTCTTTTCAAATTAAACATTCCTGATACCAAATTTAACCTGGCACCGACGTAATAAATAACGAAACGCAAAATTTCAACTTTGAAGTTTTTTAACCGTTGCGCTTGTTTGTGTGTTTCCGTCAGTGTTTTTGCTTGTTTTAGTTGTTTTGAAACTACATAAACTAAATAATAACCAAAGAGAATCAATACTAATAACATAAATTACCTTTTTGTTTGATTTATCACTACAAAATGGAACAAGTTGTTAGCAGACAGTTATATCTAACAGAGGAGAGGGTGAAAACATTTAAGAAATGGCCTTTCAATGATAAAAACAAATGTAATGCCCGTAACATGGCTCAAGCTGGTTTCTATTCTGTAGCAACTGGCGAGGAAGATTTGGATGCTGCGAAGTGCTTTCTCTGTGGGAAGGAATTGGACGGATGGGAAGCGCACGACGACCCATGGGAAGAACACAAAAGTCATGCTGCTAAATGTGCATTTGTACAATTGGGAAGGATAGAAGACAAACTATTGGTACGTACGCGTTTATTTGAATAAATAAAATAAAACGCCTTATCCTAAGGCGACTCACCTATATTTCTTTTATTTAATTTGTAATAAATTTCTATCTGTAACAAACATACAAAGTTAAGCAACATAGACCTTGCCATTGTTCGATGAATGACTGTCGTTAAACCAAGTCGGTGGCCTTCAGGTAGCTTGAAAACACGGCTCTGCCAATCTTAAAGAAGTTTGGCAGAGTATGCCCCAATCCCCTTGGATTCAACCCGGGTGGCCTGTATCCCTGCAGTGTGGGATGATTATCGGTTGATTGATATGACAATACCCTATTTAATATTTTGTGCTCTGGCACATCTTTATAAATGATTGTGTAATTAAATATAAAAACAATTTTATTTTTCAGCTCTCCGAATACTTATCTGTGGTGAAGCAATACATGATCAATGAAATAAAACAAGTTGCAGATCAGTCCAAAGAACGACTTGATGAAAAAGCAAAGATTACTAGAAGAAAGTGTATGAGCAGGAAATGACTTAAAAAATATTATTAAATAAATTATAATGATCATTGTGTTAGGAAATATTAAGGTTGACAATAAAAGAAGAACAGCCATCTGTGACCCAGACCCGACAGAAACGAGACATCAATTTTTTTTGTTATTTTTTAAAAGGTAAAAAAACGGACATATTTCTTGTTTCTGTTGAGTTCGTTCTTCTTACACAATTTATTTGGCATTCGGCTAACAATACATTATCATGTTTTATAGACAAAGTACAGTCAAGAGCAGGTCAACTTTTACATATTGGACGTACCATTCTTAAGTTCTATGTCATAAGAGCCAAAATTGTACTGCAAGTGTAAAGCTCGACGTGCACCTGACTGTACAAATCACAGATCCAGCCCTCCTATTCTTGTAACATAAACAGTTATAATATATTTATTGCCACAGAAACGGCACTATAGTTTCAATGTCACCTCAAATTTACTCACTATCTTGCTCAATATCCTATTTTGGATGAGCGAGACAGCGCTTGAGATTGACAAGAGATTGTAACTGTTTTTTGTTATGAGCATAGGAGGGCAGGTACATACATACAAAAATTAAGTACTGCTATGTGGATTGTCAATCAATTGTAGCTATCCAGAGCTATGTAGCTCTGGATAACAATATTATAAGTAAATCCTAAATGTTAAATAGATAGTTGTTGCATGTGACTGTTCATGATAGTTTCATAAAATGTCAAATTATATACATTGTTTCCTAATTTGTTCTGTGAATATTTTTTACATATTAATTTTGTACCTTTGGACATATTAATAAGTAGGTAACAAAATTGTACAATATAATTATGAAATAATTAAATATCCATTTTGAGTAATTAAAGTTTTTGTTTTTTAAATGTACTGTAATGTAGAGTATTGTTGTCTTAGAAATGGAACGTGTATTGTGGCGAGTTGACACACGTTACATGTGTAATTCTAACCACAATAATGTATGAAATCTACATCCTTGTGTCGCGACACGAGACAGCGACTTAGGCGCGGTTTATACAGAAGAGACGTGGTGACGACGTGTGGCGCTGGCGGATGTCAATATAGACTTGATAGATGCTTATAGAGAATAGCATAGCGTCGTTTTTAACCCTCGACTCTAGGCGACAACGTCGAGGGCACAATAATGATTAAAAAAGGACAAACTACACTATGCTATGTATTATTCCTGCCAGCCTAACATGCTTACACTCGAGCTCGAGATAGTTTCTCGCACGCACCAAGCTTCTTCGCCAATAGCAATGCCTGTTTTGTCTATTGTAGACATAACCGAGATACGCTATTGGCAGAGCGGAGCGAGAAAATTTTGTCGCCTTTGTCATGTTTGTTAGCCCGGCTGGCCTTGAGTTGGGCGCAACACAACGCCAATGTTTTACATACGCGAAAATAGTTTTTTTTTTACTTATTACAAAATGTTCAAGATCGTGGCTCGTGGTTGGGCGCCAAATACATTGATGGGGATTAGATACCGTTTTCTCTTATCTTGGTGACCAAGCCCCACTTTGGTTTATATTGTGTTACTTTGACTATCCGCCACCGTCACACGTCGTCGTCGCCTCGTGTCTTCTGTATAAACCGCGCATTATGGCGTCGAACTTCCTTGGTCGTAACATACGGTTAAGTATAGATAAATCAACACACCTCATTGTTTAGTAAATATTATTCTGTAGCAACATAAAAATAATGTCAACACCGTCGCTTAGCAACTATCAAACAAAACTTGTTCATGTCGGCATCACACAATTTTCTACTTGAAATATTTTTACAATACAAATAATTATCTTTTACGATGGGTGAAAGTTTGGAGACTTATGCAATTGTAGGATTTGATGGTAAGTTCTCTCATTTTACAGGTACTTCTAACTTAATTTGTACTATTTTTCACAAACATTTTGATTTCGCGCTCCCGAATAGTCCCGAATCTATATTTTCGATTACAGCAATCATCTATCTGTTTATTTGCTTAATAAACTGAGGTGGCAAGCGGTTTTGGTACAAATTTCACTGTTTAATAAAATTTTAGAATATTTTTCAATGTTCCCATGGGGACGGGAACAGAGATTACTTGGGTAACACGGCGGGCTTTTTATAAAGGCTTGCGTCTGTTTGTTGCTGTAAACATTGTAAAAAATTTGTATTAAAAAAAATTCCTACTCGAACTGTCTACAAAAATAATACTTATTCGTATTTTTTTTACAAATGAAACAATGCAAACCCTTGTTTGTTAATATTTTTTCGCTTCCTGTCTTTTGCGGTAGATACCGACCGATGGGCCTCACTTCTGGAATCAACTACTCCTCAACATCAGGTGGGGTGGAGTTGTTTGGCTAAATAAAATAAAAAACCTTCCCCAAACCCCATTTGGGATGGTGTGTAGAGTTGAAATTTTTCATTTAAAAATATTTTCGAAGAATGTTAGTTGAACCGAAAACAACATTAAAACAGTTAATGATTTTAAAAAACTCCCACAGGAAAGCGAGACACACCGATATACGCAAACGAAGTTTCGCGTGTTTCGCTAGTCTACATATAAAAGTTTCTAAAATATTCCAGGCTCCGCAATCAGAGGCCTCAAAGTCCATCCAGAAGGTCATCACATAGTTTATCCCATGGGAAACAAGGTGTGCATCCAAGAATGGAAGACGAAGAAGATGTATTTTCTAAGTGGACACACCAAC
The DNA here is from genome assembly GCA_905163395.2 of Endotricha flammealis. Taxonomy (NCBI): domain Eukaryota; kingdom Metazoa; phylum Arthropoda; class Insecta; order Lepidoptera; family Pyralidae; genus Endotricha; species Endotricha flammealis. Next base: position 15,932,056 of record LR990861.1, on the reverse strand, counting down.
AGCGTCTCCACCGTGGCTGTGTCCCCCAAGGGAAGTTTTGTGGGTTCAGGTCAAATCAACCATATCGGTTTCAAAGCGTCTGCTAAGTTGTGGGACTTCAAAAAAAAAGTATCGATTGGTAGTCACGAATTACACAAGGTACGAATGCGTTTTATTTTTATACCACTATTTTTTTATATGTATTCTAAACACGCGGTTTAAAAAGTTCTAAGATGATGCGCGTATTCCCGCTACGAGATTTGAACGCACCCTTGTATGTAAGACCACCATCGCGAACTTGCAATTATTTCATCGTGAGGTCTAATATACGAAAAGCTCATTGTAGGACGATACGCGTCGCCAACGCTCGTACATATGTACAGGGTCTACGGCGACGAAAACGTGCTTCCTCTGCGCGTTTATAATTTTCAAATTCATTTATTTCAGATAACATATTCATAAATTTATGTTTATCAATTACACCATTAAATGTATAATAATAATTAAATTCATTTAAATACAAATAAAAATAAAACAAAAAGATAAAAATTAACAAAAACTATAAAAAATAAACTCCGTATGCTATCGCCCTTATGTTTTATGATCTTTTTATTTTAAAATTTTCTCTAGGTACGCGTAGAGGCATTAGCCTTTTCATCAGACGAACGATACATGATATCCCTCGGTGGCCGTGACTGTGGGAGTGTCGTCCTATGGGATTGCGTTCTTGGGGCCGCAACTGGAACAGCGGCTGCTTCCAAACTGACCACCGGGGATGCCATGACACTTACCACGTTAAACCTGAGGAGTAACTCTTTTGTTACTGGTGGAGATTGTGAGTACCTATCACGCTGTTATGATAGCCTGGTAGCGCGTTAGTAGTGACCCTACGTACACCAGAGGGCGCGGATTCGATTCCAATACAAATATGTGATGGTATTTGTGTTTGTCTCGAGTCTAGATGTTTTTACGTACTTATTATAAGTATACAATGTACAAAAATATATCTGTTGCCTACTATGAGCACTAGTAGTAAGCTAGCCTAGCCTAGCTTACTACCAGGTGCTATGTGTGAATTATGCAGTATTTATTTTATTAAACATAGATCCAAGGTTTAACTAAGACTTAAAATTATAAAGTACCTAAGTATCTATTTCACGAAGAGCTAATGCTATACTAATGAATTTTAGCTGAAAATTGTTTTGGTATGCGTGACTTCGGGAGCGATCGGCGGTACCGAGCGCTATGTATTGTCTTTTTGAGAAATAAATACTTACTCTTTAACCATATTACTAAGGTAATCTTCGAGTGTGGAACATCCGCGCCGAGAGCAAGAATCTGGACGTGGTGGATATAACCTTGGGCAAGTTGCGCCGCAGTGTCCGCTGCATCGCCATCAGTAAAGACGATGCCTATGGTTACGCTGGGACTACGTAAGTCGTTTTATTCAGACACCAGGCCATCACAGGCACTTTCTCTGTTATAAAATATATAGAAAATAGAAATAATTCAATTCAAATCATTTATTTTCAGACATTTTCAGACATTAGTCCATTTTTAAAACATTCTTTCTTATTACTTATATATAAATTAATAAAATAATAATACCAATAACATTAGAATAAAAGCTAAAACAAATTATATTATTAAATAAATTACTTATATTTTATGAAACCCAATTATAGTATGAAGGCGATAGCTATTTTAAAACTATAAAAACCTTATTTTTATTTCAATTTCATAATTTTCAGTACTGGTGACATGATAAAATTCTCAATTGGGTATCCACCCGACCCCATGGCGTCTGTGATGACATACAAGCCCGCTTTTCTTGGCTGCCTCGCGAGATGCGGAAAGCTGAAAAAGGGGAAAAAACCAGAGGCGGCTTGCTACAGTCAAGGTACAAACATTAATTCTTTTTTTCCCAGCCTGGAGATATTGTGTCCCATTGCTGGGCAAAGGCCGCCCCTTCCTATCTCCACTCGTCTACGTACTCTGGCCAGCCGTCTAAAAAGGCGTCAAGATCGTCCCCCCATCGCCTTCCGGAGGTGAACTCAAAAAATACAATATGTGGAGTGGTAGAGCATTTATGGAATGGGCTACCTCAACTAGGAAAGAGCAAACTATCTCACATAACATCGGCGCGAATCATCAATTCCTTTTCTTCGGTGAATGAGAGATCCTAAAACCTCCCTTGTGGCGGGCAATGTTTTGGTAGTGCCATTAGTGTTGCTGATGTACATTCATCAACTAAGCAACTATCACTTAGATTAGGTAGGTACGTCTTGTTAGTCTTTAATTTTATTACCATCGTGATCGCAGCCACAAGAAGACAAACCTAATCTCCAAACGCAGCTGTTGGCAGCGGCCTGCATCTAGCCGGCTTCTTGCGAATTTCCTTAGGTCGTCCGATCACCTGTCTCAGGCCGTCCTATGCCGAGTTTTGCTATCTTTGATTTAGTCTCAAACTTCCAGGCATTGAATCACTCCTTATAATGGATGACGGATGTCTAATTGTTGGTTCTGGAGATGGCATCATTGACATACTGGACGAGATCAATTGGAAAGGCGAGTTCCCCCAGGGAAAAGTCAAGGATCCTTGCCGACCTCACTTCAGAGCTGTAAGTAAACTTATTTACTTTTATAAAAATTCATAATATAATCATAAAATAATGTATTACTAATCCTCTCCTATTTTTATTAACACCCAAACTAAAACGGCCTTTACACTTGGCTAAATTCAGAGTCTAACAAAAGAGATGGTGCCACACGAATAAGCGAGAAGCACTTATAACTTCTCACTTCTTAGTATTGCACCATCTCTTTTGTTAGACTCTGAATTTAGCCAAGTGTAAAGGCCGCTTTAATAATCCTTACTAATATTATAAATGAGAAAGTGAGTTTGTTTGTTTATTTGTTATTCCTTCACGGCTTGACTAAGCAGCCGATCATTATGAAAATTTGCATACATATTGTTAGGGGTACAGAGCCCAACATAGGCTACTTTTTATCCGGTGAAAGTATGTCGTTCCAATGGGAAAATAATTTTTCTACTATAGAGGGCGCTGTATCGGCCAACAGATGGCGCCACATGTCGCACTATGGGTTGTTTTGTTGTCAAACGAGATCTATGTCATAAAATTAACGCGAGCGAAGCCGCAGGGAAAAGCTAGTTACAAATAAATAAATTGCCTTTGCTTAAATCACTTTGGTACTGGGTGGCTTGAATAGTTCAAACAGCGCCACCTAGTCCCACTATAGTTGGTTCTTTCAAATAGACGAATATTGAGTATGTCCCCGGTATGTCTACATTTCCGATACTGACTGAGTGGGATGGGTCATTGAAAAAAGATCAATGTTTTTTTTATATACCACTTATAGGTGGCAAAGAAGCTTACCCACGGCCCACATGATGGTGAGCGGTCAAATATTGTCATATATTTTTATTGAAATTGGCATATTAGCTCTTTCGAATCGTCACAATTAGAAAAAGTATTTAATTCAATAAATAATTGATTACAGTTAAAATCCACGAAGCTGATCGGCAGTATAACATCTTTGGAGATGATGGAGTCCCCCAAAATGAAGGGGGACAAACGCCTGCTGATTGCGGGCACCCGCACCAGCGAGATCTACGCCATCAACGTGCACACCTTCAGCCCTGTGCTGGTGGTGACCTGTCCTCGGTGTGCTATCAACGATATCTGCTTCCCCATGTAAGAAACAACTTTTATGTATACTTAGTCAACTGCAGACAAACCTTTACCCTCTTAAAACTTTTATTTGGAGAGTAGGTCTTCATTATTACAATAATTTTTTTTTGTGTAATTAATCTAGTCTATAAATTCAAATCCAAAATATTTTTATTCAAATAGCAATTTGAATGCTATTCAAATAATATAAGCTCTTTCGAATCGTCACAATTTTTTCCTACCACCAGTTCAGACGGCAGATTTGTGCTGAGAAGAAACTGGCAAGAAACTTAGCACTTGCTCTTTTAAAATGGTATTAATAAGATACAATTACAATGACAGAAAATATAAAAATAACACAAAAAATCTGCAATTTCTGATGACGAACATTTTTTTTTACAAATAGTTAATAATAAATAACACTTTAAATGAAGAAAAAAAAGGCGTATTAATATACTAGTATACATATATACCTACATTAAAAGGTAAGGTATACTACTAACTGTCAAATATGTAATGGTGATTGTAGCGGGATGTCGGGCGTGTTCGCGACGGCGGGCGCCGGAGACGTGAGGGTCTGGAGCCTGGAGTCCTGTCAGGAGCTGCTCCGCGTCGTGGTGCCCAACTTCGTGTGCGCAGCTGTTCTCTTTGCAGCTGACGGGAAATCTATCGTATCAGGTATTCATCCACATTTCTTTTTATTACCATAAAATAGACAATCATGTTTACAAGTAAAATTGTAATCCTGATGACTTAATAAATAATTTAAAAAATAACTCATTTAAATGTTACATAAAAAGATTGCGATAATTATATTAATAACTAGCTGTTACCCGCGGCTCCGCCCGCGTGGACAAGGGAAAATGTCAATAACTTTTCCCATTGGAATCTCTATCCCGTGGGAAAAAATGAAGCCTTATGTTACCGTTCAAAAACTATGAAAAAATTATGTACTTAATACTTTTTTCCTGTGGGAATGAGATGTTTTTCCGGGATAAAAAGTAGCCTATGTCACTCTTCAGACCTTAAATCATCTCTGTTAAAAAAATCATGTCAGTACTTAGGTTCGTTTCGACGTGAAAGAAGAACAAAAAATTATATGTATACTTTATTTTTTCCCGTGGGAATAAGCTGCTTTTCTTTCCGAAATGGCAGTATTTTATAGAGTAGATTAAATGTTATATAATCTTTGCCTTTGATGAGAGTTTCTGTGACGACCTACTCGCTGAATAAATATTTTGAATAATGATGACTATAAGAATTGTGTGTTCCAGCGTGGAATGACGGCAACATCCGCGCGTTCACGCCTCTCACAGGACGACTCATGTACTGCATCTTCAACACGCACAACAAGGGAACTTCGGCGCTGGCCATGACCAGGGACGGGCGCACCCTGGTCTCCGGGGGCTGCGAGGGGCAGGTGAACGACGAGCTCATATCGAGCATTTCTGTTTCAGCATTTTAATAAGTAAACGTAAACGATTTCTACTAAAATGGTAAAGAACTCGTCTACTGCGCTGCGCAGGTCGAATCACCTGATACGCCAGGTTTTATCTCTCGAGGCGCAGAGTAATGATTCCAAGAGTTGTATTTCCTCGGCTTAGACCAAGAAACCATAACCCTTTTTACTCCCTTCTGCTCATGATGTTCACCTTACACACAAGTTAACAACCCGGTGTTGCGTTTCCACTGACGCGGAACTGAACGGAGCGGATCCATGAATGATTTGCCGTGATGAATATTATTGTCCAATCCAAATCTTCATTCCGCGTAATTTCGAGCATTGTGATTGGTCGTATGCGCCCATATATCAGTGGAAACGCACCCAAATTAATCCGTTCCGCTTACGGTGGAATCCGAGCTTAATAATAATAATAGAGGTATATAATTCATAGCTCTAAATTTTTGACAATACAGGTGCGTGTTTGGGACATCAAACACAACAATCAAAGTCTGAAGAAGGTACTGAAAGAGCACAAGAGTCCGGTGTCTGCTATACAAGTGTCGCCCAATGACACGGAGGCTGTCAGTGCGGGGACGGACGGTTCATGTATCATATGGGATTTGGTGTGAGTAACTATGGCATTTTTATAAAACGCGCACATAAACGTACACGAAGTACGAAGGGCCTGTCCAAATCCTTGTTTTCACTCAATTTAGCGCCAGTGTGAATACGCACAATTTTTCTTTATATTTTTAAACAATGGTTTATTTCGCTATAATAATATAGTGGTATATAAGGTGATGAAAAAACAGTACCAAAAACCTAAAATAGTACTCAAATAGATTTTAAAAATAGTAAACAGAAACAAGCAATCCAAACGAAACGAATACCTTTTATTTCACGTCACGAGACATGTATAATAAATATCACACTAGTCTGGTGACGTGAAAACAATGACTAATAAATATCGTGAAAAGAGCAGGTGCTAAGTTTCTTGCTAGTTCCTCTTAGTACAAATCTGACGTCTGCATTGGTGGTAAGAAAAAATTGTGACAGCGTTGCGTTTGAATAACTTCGCTGGTTTTGTATGGAGTTTATAATGATTTGGTATCGGTGCAGGTCCCTGTGCCGCCGGCAGGTGATGTACGCCAACACGCTGTTCATGTGCGTGTGCTTCGAGCCCTTGGGCTGCCAGCTGCTGACGGGCGGCACGGACCGCAGGGTGGCCTACTGGGAGACGGGCAGCGGGAACCTGGCCAGGGAGGTGCGCCGATCAAACGTATTTGGACTACTAAGTTATTAACTAGATGGCAAATCCTCGTTTTCAACTTTATTCATTTTATTGTTTTCAGTTAGAAGCAAGCAAAGTCGGAGCAATCAACGGAGTAGACATAACACAGAACGGTGAATTGTTTGTCACTGGTGGGAATGACCAGATGGTTAAGGTAATCTACATCTTCAAGTGCCATCTCTACCTTTCATTAGGGTTATTTTATTCTTGGACACAGCGGCGCGGAACACTATATTATACTGTTTTAAATCTCTGTATCTAAGTACATACATCTGTAAATAATGCACTGTACTATCCTTTTGTATCACTGCGATAACATTTGGAAAAAAAATATTTAAATGACAAAAGGCCCATTTTGTTGCTTATAAGTGTTTATTTAATATTAATTGAAGTAAGTACAAGTTGTAAATGACCCGAGAAAGTGCCTGTGATGTTTGTTCTCGCTGTGTTCCAGCTGTGGAAGTACCAGGAGGGCTTCTACACGCACACGGGGCTCGGGCACGCGGGCGCCGTCACGTGTTGCCGCTTCAGCCCCGACGCCAAGTTCATCGTCAGCTGCTGCGCCGCCGGGAGCATCATCGTCTGGAAGGTGCCCGAGGTAGCAAACCTCTTTTAACACGCTTTTATATCAGCTTCGTTTATTCCAATTCCCACGGGAAAGATTCACGCAAGTAGTACGCAGTAGCGCGCTAATATTATAATGTGAGTCAATAGATAGCGACATTTTCATCAATCAAATTATTATTTAAAATGATCTCCAGCAATATCTCCAAAGCAAAGCCCCGCCCCCTTCAGGCGGCAAACAGGAAGCGTCAGGCCCGAAAACCCTGCAGGAGGAGCTGCGCCTGCCGCTGGCCGAGAAGCAGGCGGCCGGCGACCGGCAGCACCGCGTGCCGGCGGCGCCCAGCAAGGTGCCGCCTTCTTTTTATCCTCATACGGCAGGTGTAGGTTAAACGTTAAAAGATCCACGCCCTCGAGAACCGAATCCTTTGATTGGCAGTGTATTTTTAAATACAAGTACAGAGAAGCGAAGTCAAAGTGTCAGTTTTCAAATGCGACGTTTTATTTAGCATTGGAAGTTAACAGTGGCTATATAGGTACCTATGTTCCATGTTTTTTTTATTGAATTCTAGATTCTAGTTTTTTAGGTTATACTTTTTGTTACTTGTCATTCAATTTCTAAAATATGCAGTGTCAATATTTATATTAGGCGACCTCCGTGGCGTAATGGTTACCACGCCAGACCGCCACCCAGGAGTTCCCGGGTTCGATCCCCGGTCGGGTCATGATGAAAAACCGAACTTTTTCTGATTGGCCTCGGTTCTTGGATGTTTATCTATATATGTATTTGTTATAAAATATCGTTGAGTTAGTATCCCATAACACAAGTTTCAAACTAACTTTGTGGCTAGCTAAATCTGTATGAATTGTCCCTATATATTTATTTATTTGTTAAGACCAGAAAGCCCACATTGCCTATCCATTAAGTTCTTTTATCTGCGGTTGCAATGTAATAAATGATGTATTCGATTATCTAATTACAATTCAAATATAGGAGGAGAAAATAGAAGCAATGGACACTCACCGCAGCAGCGTGCACTCGTGTTGCCCGTGCGAGAACAAGGACTCGGCCAAGTCGAATAAATCTACACCCAAACCAGCGGCAGCGAAGTGCTGTCGGCCACCAGGTCAGTTTTATGCGAGATTTCCTCGCACAATAAAAACTTTGAATGTTTCTTACTCGTTTACGCATAAACGGCTAAATAGGTTTGCTTGATGTTTGAATTTGGTACACGGGTAATAACTTGGATTAATCACTTATGATAGTTTTTATTATAGGAACGTAACGTAAGACTAGATTTTTCTTATTATGAGAATAGACCCGCTGGTTTTCGCGGGTAACTAATATGCCTAATGACACAACTAGTTTTGCTTATCAGTGGGTCCACGACGAATACACGAAAACTTCGTGCATCAGTGAGTAAAATAAAATTGCAAAGCTCCTCAGCAATCTTTTCAAGGCAACTTTTTTGAATTGGGTTTATAGTGAACTTATGCGCTGTAAAATTATCTTCCAGATAACCTCCCGACGAGGACAACGAGCAAGGAATTTGTGTGCAGCGGAGGCGGAGACAAGAAATAAGACTGATCACTGTGTTCATTTTGTAATGATTTATATAAAAATATATAAGGTTTGTCATGATACAATGTGTATATTTAATACCCGTTTCAACTCAGAAAGGGAATGAGAAAAGCAGACAAAAAATGTCAAAAAGTAAAGATCAATGATAGGTATATCTTTACTATGGCATTTAACAATAATTAGGAATTGAAACTAATTGAAACATACACCAAAACCGTCGACATGCCATATATGTCGGCAGCTTTTTGTTGGCGGTTTCACTCATTGCTAGTTGGAAAATAAAAGGGAGAAAGGAAAAATCCTTATTAGAGCTCGAATGTCGCCGGGCATGATTCTTTTCATATAGGCGGCGGAGTTGTGCCAGCGGCGAGCTGTGTCACAGGTCGGCAGATTTGGTCTGTATTAGAAGTTGATAAGTAAGGGTAAAGCCCGCAATACTTTTCATTATGATCAAATAAATAAAAGCAAGGCCTTACAATATTTCCTACTCTGTCTTCTGATTAAATTCGTTGTGAGTTCCAAGACAGATGTTGTTTCGCCCCCGGGATGTCAATAAGCTTCAACCATTGTTGATCCTGGCTATACAGGAGACATACACAGCGGTGGGAATGTGTGGTGGGCTAATCCCGAAAGAAAAGCAAGATATTTAGACCTAGTTTAACTAAAGTAAGCCATTAAATTAAACCTAAAATATAGTCTCAATTGCTTATATAATGTACAATATTTACATGACTCTTAACACATAACCATAATATTATTCAGCCCCATGCTTGACTTTTACAATAATGTAAAACTAATTTGCCATCAGTTCCGAAGCATTCATACAAGTTCTTCACCATTTGATCTGGGGATGGGGCGAATGTTTGATTCACATACAGGAACTGAAAGAAAATTATAAATAAGAATTAATAATATTCTACTTAAATGCCTAGCAGGTGACTCCTGCTAGGTTACTCTGCACAACGAAATCGCGAATTGAATTTCGATAGGATCGACAAAGGTGGAAGACACTAATTTATAGTCGTGAACACAGTACTTCGCAGACTAGCAGTGACCAGACTCATAATCCACACTAATAATATAAATGCAAAAGTGTGTTTGTTTGTTGGTTCTTTCAAGTCAAAGTAACCAACGGAATGTCATGTTTTTTTTTAGATTAGGTCTGGAGAGTGACATAGGCTACTTTTTATCTCAGAAAACATCTTATTTCTACAGTAAAAAATATATCTATGATATAAAAATGAATCGCCAAATGTGTTGCTAAGCGCAAATCTCGAGAACGGCTAGACCGATTTCGCAAATTCTTTTTTTAGAATATTCCTTGAAGTACGATGATGATTCATACAGAGAGAAAAATTAAGGATTCCCATGGGGGTAGGGGTAGGGTAGGGATAAGGTAGGGGTAGGGTAGGGTAGGGGTAGTTGTAGAGTAGGGGTAGGGTAAGACAAAGTTTGCCGGGTCAGCTAGTAAATAATAAATATATAGAGACAAATCACACAGATTGAGCTAGCCCCAAAGTAAGTTTGAGACTCTTGTGTTATGGGATACTAACTCAACGATACTATAGTATATAACAAATACATATAGATAAACATCCAAAACCAAGCCAAGCCAGTTTTTCATCATGACCCAACTGGGATTCAAACCCGGGCTGGACCTCCTGGATGGCGGACTGTCATGCATGGTAACCATTATGCCACAGAGGTCTTCAAAATAAAATTTATTATTATTTGTCCTCCGCCTCAGAATCCTCTCCTGAATCCTCAGATCAGATCCAGAAGCGGGTAACAGGCACAGCTAGCATAACATTTCATTACCAATTTCTCCTCAGGCTCCAATTTAAGGTATTTCTTTACAAACTCCATGATCCATCCAACCTGCTTCTCCGCGTCAACTGCCCATTTTTTTTTCTTCATTATGGGCGCATTGCCTGTTGCTTTCAATAATATGTCAACTGAAAATAGATACCAAATTAATGATGTAAGTTTTTCATGCACAGTCAAGAGCAGGTCGACCTTTACATATCGGACTTTGTATCATTCTTAAGTTCTATGTTATAAGAGCCAAAATTATACTGCAAGTGTATAGCTCAACGTGCTCCTGACTGTACACATGAATTCAGCCAGCCTATAAAAGAGATGAGCAGTGCCATAAAATAAGATTAAAGTTTTTTTAATATTGCACGAAGGGATTTTACTCAAATTTTTATTTCATTTCATTTCATTTATTTATTCATTAACAAAACATAATTATTGTGTTTGAATTTGATACAATAAAATAACTTAAACTAGACAATCGCATAAATAAATAATTAGATTATTAAAAATTAAACTAAGGTATATTAATTACAATCATTAATAACAATATATGAGTTAAAAAAATTACAAAAGCATTATTCACAAAAATGTTAATTTATTGATGTTTGAAATTAATGTAATTATCCACCGCATAAAAGCACTTTTCAATAGCCCAAGGCGACTGTCTGACCTAGTATTTATACTCATATAATACTCATATTGTACTGTAATTACAAAGTTTCATAAAATACATTTTTTTTATATATTCTGCTTCTTGGCGATCTGTTTGTAAACAATAAACCAATGTGGTGATTGATACTTTGTATCTTAGTCTGTCTCTGTGCGTTGAGAGTCAAATCCAGCGATTGATCTCTCACTCTTCAGCTGCATATCTGGACGCCAGGTTTTGAACACTATTGTCTCTTCAGTTGGGAGGCAAAGTCGTTTTTATGACTGCGGAGTCTCTGCTGGTATTTTTAACTATAGATTCCTTTTTCTTATTTCATGGCATTTAACCCGGTGTCCATGTAAACATACTTGTTGCTGACATATGGAGGAATGCTAAGCATGTTTCGGATGGTTTTGCTTTGAAATCTTTCCAGTATCTCGACATTGCTGTGGCTAGCTGAACCCCATAACCGAGTTCCATTGTGTCCAAATTGGCTTGATAATGGTTTTGTAGATAATAATTTTGCTTGTGTCGGTTAATTGTCATTTTTTTCTGATTAGCCAGTACATTCCTCTTAAAAAATTAAAAGATGGCAGAGCAATATTTTTTATTTTCAAGTGCCCTGCCCATAGTGTCGACTAGGCTGTGTATCTGCTAAATGTTTGCGCAACCTGGAGAGCAAAATTTTTTCCAATATTGGGAGCTAACTTATTGGTCTGTACGAGGTCACTTCATGTGGCTGCTTGCCTGGTTTTTTTAAATTATTTATTTATTTCCACTTACAATCTTACAATTTGAATATACATTATTAGCATAAAAATCTTTGTTCTTAGTTCTCTACCCGGGTACCCTGGTCATTCATTGGTTGGTTGTACTAAATAGAATAGAATCTCTGAAACATAGCAGTTCTTAAAATTTATAGAACAATAGTTTTGTGTAAACTTACTTTTAACTTTCTCAGTTTTTCCATCCCCGTTTTCCTTTTGATCGCCTTCTTTAGAGATATTGTCCGAAATACTCGCTGAATCTAAAGATTTCTCATCACCCATACTTACTAGCTACAGTTAAAGTATTACGAATGTTTAAAATGTAGTGATATCTTGCTCAGTGCGAATGTTTAAGGTTTTTATTATAAAAATTGCCGATTTTTTTGGAAAAAATATACTTAGCCTTATTCATTGAATTGAAATTTAATTTCTGTGATCTGTCAGTCAATTGTCAATTTGACAATAATACTTTGACAATGTCAAAGTCAAATTCTTCGATTTCGATGTATGTACATAAATTTTAAGGAGGAGAACATAATATCGACAAACTCGACGTAATATAATTTAACATTTAATTTAACTATTAAAAGTTACATGGGTGTTTCTATTTAGTTTGTAGGTTTTAATAATTATTGCTCAAAAAAAAATTTAAAAAGATTACCGTTGATTAGATAGGTAACTAACGTTTTTTAAGACTTATGTTTAACTTTTCACTTAAATATGGTAAAACTAAACTAGCGGCTCTGCCGGCATGATCAAGGGAAAATGTCAATAATTTTTCCCATTGGAATCTCTTTATCCCGTAGGAAAAAAGTAGCTTATGTTACTCTCCAGACTAACTTACTCTTTGCTTTAAACTATCCCCAATAAAAAAGTCACATCAATCCGTTCATTACTTTCGACGTAAAGGGAGGATAAACAAACAAACACACTTTCACAAGTATATACACTCGGCGTCAAAAAAATCGCACCTCCGCGAAAATTTCTTTCAAGTGTTATTAACATTTATTTAACACACCCTTGGACCCACCAACATTAGTGTCATTTGAAAGCCCAATTAATAAAGAACAAAAAAAATGTATAGGTACCATTACATTTTTAAAAAATCTGACACCACAGTGACAAATAAAATAAAATAAAAAAATTTCTATTGAAAAGATCGCAGTTAATTGCGCTACCTTTATGGGGTATAAAAGGGTCAAAACAGGTTAAATGGGGGTTGTTCCCTAACCAACCGTTAAAGAGGATACAGGAGAAGAATTTCCACATCAAAATTACCCTTAAAATGAATATCACTGCTCATGAAGCCATGAAGCCGCCCAAGTAATTGCACTGCTGCAATCAGGCATGCGGCAGTGACATGTCGCTCGGCAACAAAACTTGAGCCGTTTTTTGGGACGAAGATTTTACCAGCGGTTCCTGGAGACCTGTGGTTACACCCGAAGACATGGATCTGATGCAGATCTTTGCACCACTATCTTCTTCTCTCTTAGTCTTCTTCTAACTGTAGACACTGTGAGAGACAGATTCTGTGAGAGACAGATTAAAGAAAACCTGGCTAGAGGTCGACCATCAAGTAGCTCAATTTTTAACGAGACACGGAAACTTTAAGGCCAAGTTATTTTATTTCAAGGTTGTACCTTCTCCTTTCTGTGAGTGTTCTACCGCAAATACCAGAGTAGAACAAACAGCTCATCACGTTCTGTGGGAGTGTGATCTTTGGCATGACGAACGCGTAATCATGTTGGATTCTTTACATGTCACTTCGGGCGTAGTTTATTATTCTGATCTCGTAGCAAGCAGAGAGAATTATCAGGCATTTAGAAGGTTTTGCAATACATATTATTGGAATCAAAATAGTAAACAACAGCTCATAGCATTAGGTCCCAATAGTAATGTAACAATAGACCGTGGTGCTCGGCAATCGAGCCTCACTTGATTTGGGTATAATGCCTTTTGCTTCAAATTGCTGTTTCTCACGTAGTTGTTAAGGAGGGAAGTCCTTTCAATACTCCTACTCCGACTATCTTCTTTCTGATTAAATTCGTTGTGAGTTCCAAGACAGCTGTAGTTTTCTTCCCCGGGACGTCAATAAGCTTCATTGCTTATTGTCTATATGAGGTCGCCGTTGTTGATCCTGGCTACACAGGAGACACAGTGGTGGGAATGTGTGGTGGGCTTGTCCCGATTAAACTGTAGACACACTTATGGTTCTTCTGCGACTCGCCTGGGGTTGTCGTTGCAGCTCAATAGCATTTGAGAACCGATATTCCAAAGACGTCAATACGATGAATCGTTTGTTTCTCTCCGAGGTGCAGCAACATCTACCAGGCGTGGTAACCATTACGCCACGGAGGTCGTCAGAATACAGTTAATACATTTCAAATAAACAATTTTTAGCCCTTGCTTTCGCTCATTTTATTTGTATTTATGTTTTTAGACGTTTCTAGCCCCTTTTTTGGCAAAATTTATTAAAGCCGCGTTGACACGATCAGAGTAAGCTCGGACCGAGTGGATTCGGATTGGATTCCTACTCGCATCCCATGTAGCAGGCCTTACACGCTAGGGTATACCCGTAGACAGAGAAAACTATAGACTGCTGAATGTTTTTTATTTCACTTACAATAGAAAAGGATGGTCATATACGCATGGCTGATAAAAAAAAGAGACAAAGAGAATATTTTTTTGTCCCTCACTGCGTGGCCGGTTTTTTCAAGGCCAGCAACTTTAATTGCTAAACAAACTTTGACGTTTGCTGCAGGTGGTATCTAATTTTAAAGTTTTTGTTTTGTTTATTCAATTACGAATAACTGTTTTGTGATAATTAAGTTCCTGGAGGTGATTGCATCTGTAGAAAATGGTGCGGTGCAGTGTAATGGGATGTAAAAGTGATAGTGAGAGAAAAATTTGTGGGTTGTCGCAGGCTGGCGAAACTCAGTACTGCATAAAATATATATGGACTTTACGCTAATTTTAATGGCGACATGTTTTGTCTCTTACTTCCTGTCTAACCTTCCTTGTCTCGCCCTGCTGTTAGTCAAAATGGTGACGGGCAGTCTTGAATATTTGTAAACAACGCGTAGTTTTAGTGTGAGTTTTAGCTAATTTTACTGCACGTCACCCATATAACTAAGTGCATACCGGTTTATTATAATTTACGTGCATAACAGCAAAATGCATTACAAAACCTGTGAAATATGAGGGATAAAATCGGGTAGGAAATCTAATCAAAAGCGTGTATTCCTGGCTCAATTCCCACTAGATGAGAAGCGGTAAGTAGTTTTTCATGTTTTTATATTGATGTTAAGTAATTAGGAAGAAGTTCTTTAATACTTTGCCTTAGAATTCATAACCAAAAATCATGTGCGCCATAGGGATGTTCTTACTACGTACCAAATTATCGATAAAAAAAATTTTTTTCGTAAATTTGGGTATAAGATGTAAATGAGATATTTGCGGCTGCATTTGTTTAATTCATTATTAGATTGTTCATGTTAAATGAAGTTTTATTATTTTAATCATAACAGTAACTGGGCGACCGAGTCTGAATTCATACTACAGTAGACAGTAATCTCTATTTATTTATTATTTCAGATTATGAATGCCTTCGCTCACAGAACAGTGCAAAAACGTGTGTCGATCGATCAGCTAACAACATCTGAAGACTCCGCCTAGAATACCAGATTAGAAAATGACAAAAAAAAAATTCTATCATTGTAAACGTAACTTTATTCGTTTTTGTTATGATATAAATTGTATAATAATAATTATAATTATTAGGTAGGTATTTGAATTTTGAATAATACTCAATATTTCCAAACTAAGTAAAGAGATTTTTATTTTCCTTTTGTATGTTAAAGAAAACCTGTCTGCAAGGTACCCACGCCACGCTTTTTTTATCGATATCGATACATTCTGTACTGTAACGTACCACATCTCTAGTATGCTTTTGTAGAATGTTGGCATTACTTTTTTTTGTGTCTGTTGTTGGTACGTTGGCACGAGATCTTAGCGTGAATTGACTGTCAAAAACAAGTCAAAAAGCTTGTATGAAGTCCCGACTCTTAAAACGTAGTGATTATATACTCTTTGGGTTGTCGTTTCATTCGTTAGTAGACATTATTCCCGACGATATTTTGTTTATTTTCGACGAATGATATCAAGTCTCATCATGATTTTGAAAAATGCGTGAGATTTTTAACATTTTTGTTAACATAACCTTTCAAGTCAGTGTTGCAATTTTTTTTGGTGGAAATTTTCCCTAAAATAGGTAATTTTCGGTCAGAGTCGCGTTAGGGGCAAGGAAGTAGAGTTGGAGTACAGGCTTAGGCGCACTATGAGAAGCCAAGAAAACATGAAAAAAAAGTTTTTGAGACAATGAGGTTAAAAACTGCCTTTTGCTCACTTCAGATGTCGCTTTGTTGACTGTTCCAAACATTTGACAGCTAGCTGTCATTTTCCATACTATTTTTGTAAACATCTTATTTGTTTTCTAAATAATTCCGAAATATGACTCATTGTGCAGCTATCGATTGTAAAAATGTTCCAATCTATTTATTTTCCAAAGAAATAAAACGAAGAAAACTGTGGGAAAAGGCTCTTCGAAGGAAAAATTGGAAATCCAGTAAATAGTCAAGGTTATGTGCTGCCCAATTTAGATCTGAAGATTATAATATTAAAAGTAATTAACAGACAATGAAAATTTATACCGAACATTAAAGAAAAGTGCTGTGCCCTCTATATTAAATCAAATCTGTTAACCTACTAGCACAGGAACGCTCAGATCGATTGCTAAAAAGAAGTTGCATGAAACGTCTCGTGGTGATCCAATTCCAGGACCTAACCGGATCCAAACTCAAAATGAATGTGATGCTAATGAAACTTCTTTTACTGATCCTCCTGGGTCTAGCGGGGTCCAAACTCAAAATAACTTCAAAAACATGTTTTGTGTCATATATGCTGTAATTTTAGAGTGTATTATGTAATACTCATAGGTATAAGAAAATAAAACTATTTAATAGGTATTAATTTTGTTTTATTACACTGTCATAATCAAAAATCATAATTTTTATACAGATATTTGTTAAAATTAGTGGTTTAAAAATAGGTTTAACAAAAACTTTACAAAGGTAATACTCATAAGTATAAGAAAATATTTCCAAGTAATCATGGTCCATTTCAATAGCATATGGATTGGCAGGTTTGATTACTTGGAGATAAGCCATTTTACTACTAGTAGTACAGGAGAAACTGTCCATTATATTTTCCTGGTAAAACGGGATTGCATCGGGGAATTATAGAATACTTTATTCGGTTTTTTAAATGTCATCAATTGTTCTGTGCACATTTTGTACAAAATTATAGTTTTAGTAGGCATAGGCACTATATCTTCTATGCCATGGAGAACTGTAAAAACATGCTTACAGTGTGCTTCTACTCCTTTTCCAGTTGCACATTCGCAGTGACTATCATGCCACTATTATCCATTTTTAACAGAATGATATTTAAAGAAGCTTCTTCATTTGGGCTTTGCATTGCGCATGGAAATAAATATAACTTTCCTCAAAGGCAACTCTCACGGTTATTAAGCTTCTACTTTCATACAGTAGTGTATCTCCCGTTCAGTGTTGCTTGAAATCTGAAACAACATGTATGTCATTAAATGCCTAATTCTATCTGAAACATTAAAATAATAAGGAAATCATGAATGTATGGTTTGTTACCTGTCTGCAAACTCTTGAATGTGTAGTTTATAGAGTAGTGGAAGATTATTGCTGGAATTAATATCTCTGAACTTATCCATGGTAGAAATTTCAGGAATATCATCCTCAAGTTCGTCTTCAACTTCGGTGAGGTAATTTCCATCGTACGCCTCCAGTCTACAAAAAGAAATTGAAATAAATAAAAAGAACACAGCAAAACCTACAATTCACAATAATGCCCGTAAATTATTTACCTTTCAATTTATAAGGCTTTTTTGCTAGTGGTCTTGGCTTTCCGTTTCCGCAGTTCCTCCTTCAATCGTAATTACACTCCAGGTCGCTTACATTTCTATGATTTTTAGCAATTACTCTCACATCAAACTTAAACAATGAACCAATATGGCGGGTCTTGGAACAGTCAACAGTGACGCCACCTACGATGAGCTTTGAGTTTTTAACCTCATTTATTTTTTTAACAAAAATTTAAGTTTTTTTTTTCCTTCTTTTTTGGGTTCCATTGAGTTGGGGGGCGGGGGGGGGGGCGGCACTTGCAAACACTTTTTGCCCTTTGCACCAACCCCGTGCGCTACCGTTCTCGAGATATACGCAATTTGGAAAAAAAGCGGATTTTCAAAACTGCAAATTTCTCAGGGGCACGGGGTTGGTACAAAGGACCAAAAGTGTTCGTAAGTGCCCCCCCCCCCGATAAGATGAGACCAAAAGAAGGGGAGATTTCTAGAAAAAAATGCTGCCCCCTATCATATCGATATCCTTATCTTGTTTTGTCATTTTTAGATTTCCTTGTGATCCTGAGCTGCGTAATTTGTGGATTGCGGCTACCAGAAGAACGGATTGGATCCCAAAACTTAGCTCAAAAATATGTAGTGAACACTTTGATAAAAAACTGCTATTGAAGAAAGTGAAAAGAACATATCTCAAACCTGATGCTGTTCCCAATATGGTAATAATGTATTCATTTTAAAATAACTTAATGATTTTTAAACAATTACCTAACAGTTACTCAGTTTATGCTTTAATCCGGCGCAAACGTTGTTGTTTGTCGTTGCTCAACAGTTCAAAACTCGATATTTATTTATATAAAGTATATTGTTAAAGAAAATATCTATCACAGCTTACAGATTCTGTACATCCCAATATTGTCCAGCCAATGGAAGGGGAAAAAAATGAAATCGTGTGTCATGAAAGCCCAATTACAGATCGTGTAAGTAATTAAATCTCATAATTATTGTTATATATACATACTAGCAAATCCCTCGCAACTTCGTTTGCGTATATCTCGCTTTCCCGTGGGAATTTTGAAAAATCCTTTCTTAGTGCTCCCTTACGTTATAAAAGGAACCCCTGTGCAAAATTTCAAGTTTATAACCCTTATAGTTTAGGCCCTGCGTTGATATGTTAGTCAGTCAGTCAGTCAGTCAGTCAGCTTCTCCTTTTATATATGTATACTAGAGGAACCCGCGCAACTTCGTGTGCGTTTATCCTTTCCCGTGGGAATTCCAAAAAATCCTTTCATATCGGTTGCCTACATCATACACCACACTTTTCAGAACACACCCAAAAAATTGTCATATGTATAGATTTTTTTTTTCTATTTTTATACTTCTCATTACAATCTTTGGAGTGGGCGTTTACGAAATAGGCTAGCCCGACCGGTGAAGAGCCACCCTTTTACAGAATATTGACGTGAAGCATTTCGTTCGGGGAGTGAAATATCCGAAATTCTTGTTTGTCACCTTTGTGGTATAAAAAAAAATCTAACTCATTCCTTATACTATTTCTCGCTATATCCTGTTTTTTCCTGTTATAGGTCGGCAACGGGTTAGGGACCCTAGAATCTATGTGCTCCATAGTCGACGGTAATCACCTAATATCAAATGATTTGACGACCTCCGTGGCGTAATGGTTACCACGCCAGACCGCCACCCAGGAGGTCCCGGGTTCGATCCCCGCTCGGGTCATGATGAAAAACGAACTTTTTCTGATTGGCCTCGGGTCTTGGATGTTTATCTATATATGTATTTGTTATAAAATATAATATCGCTGAGTTAGTATCCCATAACACAAGTTTCGAACTTACTTTGGGGCTAGCTCAATCTGTGTGATTTGTCCCTACAATATTTATTTATTTATTTATCCATATTCCTGAGCTTGTTTTCCAACCACTTCCGTAAAAAAAAATTATAAGTATATCGGTAATTCAATACCTACAACAACACTACGAAATAATAGAGCGAGTCGACGTAATGAGATTTCCTATAAGTGAGAAAGAGACAATATCAAAATGTTTGCCATTTAACCATTGACCAATTTAACTTGAACCCTGTCAAATATTATAAAATTTAATATTTAATTACTTACTATTTATTATCGATGAATATGATTCAGTCCGTTTTGTACATACATAGTTAGAATTTTAGTTGTTTTTCCGATATCACAAACAGAATAAATAGACGATATTATGATTGAATATTCACAATTTATAATTACATGACAGATGATACACTTCACTTCACGAATGTGTCAAAATGAAATGTAATTGAAATCAAAAGCACTAAGGAGTATGAGTATTTATATCAACTCGAAGAAAATTACCCACAAAATACATTTTTTTCAAAAATTTCAATAAAATAAGAATCACATCTTCCATCAATTCTCTTTAACAATTTTTATGCAAAATTTGAAGTAGATTGGACCAAGGAATCAAGTTGTCCCATAGTAACTTTACCCCCCTTTTTTACCCCCTTAGAGTTCGAATTTCGAAAAATCCTTTCTTATCGGACGCCTACGTCTTATAATAGTTCCACCTGCCAAATTTCAGATTTTTACGATGAGCGGTTTAGGCTGTGCGTTGATTCTCAGTCAGTCAGTCAGTCAGTCAGTCAGTCAGTCAGTCAGTCAGGACAAAGCATTTTATATATATAGATAGATATGTTTACCTACATACATTTAAATTTTTAGGTGAATGAATCTAATGTTATCAGTTGCACTGCAAGCACATCTGTATCGTCGATGGTCAAAAAAGATACTCAAAGTTCACCTGGAGCAGCTGAGACTGTAAGTACAAAACAAAAATTGACACTATTTTTCTCATCGAAATAATATTACTACGTATAGAACGGACACCGCGAACAAAATTTTTGTCCCCATACGTTGAGGCCAATAGACATCAACTCGTTTAGAAACTTGCCGACGCTCATCGTGATTGGTCCTCGGATTTATGTCAAAAAAATAATTAAAAAATGCCGTCATGTTCAATAAAAACTTGTAAAAACCGTTCAACAGTAAGAAAGAAAGATAGCGGCGTCACTTATCATCGGTAAGTATACAAAAAATTAAGTAAAACCAACCAAAACAATTTTTTTTCATTATTTTCTATTGCATCATGATTGCATCCGCCATTTCTATGTGAAAATCATAGATTATCAAAAAGTAATCGTACAGATGGGATACGTAGGTACTAAGCGTGAGTCAATTATATAATATAATTTAGGTACTTATTTCTGAAAAATTTTTTGCTTTTTTTTTAACCGACTTCAAAAAAGGAGGTTCTATGTTTCATTGTTTTTTTTTTGGAGGTTCGCCGATTACTCCAATTGTGGACCGATTTTCACAATTCTTTTTTTATTCATAAGTGCATACTCCCAAGTTGTCACCAATTCAGGATCTGATGATGGGAATTCCAGGAAAATCGAGGGCAACCCTCAAATTTCATGGGCACGTATAACGCGTTACTTATGTTGTCGTAAGCTATTCATGTATTTACGTCTGGAAGTCATCCTCCCATGCTGCTGAGATGCCTGAGATGATAATCTAGCTAGGTGGTCACGTCCGCCTGACACCGACTTCAATCAGATATAATCAATTAACGAATTCAATAAGTTATTCAAATTCGTTTTTAGAGTCGGTTAACCTTTTTTCATTTTTGAAGTGAAAACTTCTTTAGCAGTGCTTAGCACTTTTTAGATGTGTCAAAAATGTTAATGTCGCATCAGATCAGATCCGTAGCCGATATAACTAAAATAATTTTAATTTATTTTCTTAAAACAAGGTTTGCTTACAGACTTTAGATTACAATTTTTTTAGGTATATTTTCTTAGTTGTATACCGATGTGAGACTACCTATGTATTGTGAGGTTGGTGCCTATAGTAGGTTTGAGTGAACAAACCTGTGTCACAGGTCACAACCTGTGTAACTCGTGCTGGATTCGTGTAATTTGTTTCAAAATTGTGTATAAATTTACACAGTTTATCATGGCGTTCTCTTGTGTCGGAGGCCAAGACTCACTTTGGGTCGCTGAGCCATCGGAGTAAGTAAGTAAGTATAATTTCGGTGGCAATTTTCATTTCAGTGTAAAAGTTCAACCTTATGATGTCCACTCACGCACACAATGTTATAAAATAGGCCAAAGTTTTATTTGTCACTAAAAATATGTAAATAGCATTGAAATAAAAAAAATCACACCGAAATGACAAATAAAAATCTCTAGTTGATATTCACCCAAAAAATACTTTTTTAAAAATTATATGTAATTTAAATATTCATTTTTTAAACTATATTTACAAAATATTTTTATATAGTAGGTATAAAATATGTAAATGTGGATAAAGTTACTAACTAAGTAAAAAAATAGTTTCTAGAAAATAAAAAGAAGGAAAACGAAACAGCATTTTAAATTTCGACCAACCATTTTCGAACAAATAAAATTTCATTATAAAGTTAGTTTTGATTTAATCTCAGTTTATTTTTGACTAATATTTAGTTAAGAACAAAAATGTAATGTAGCTTCCTACCTATAAAGCTAATATTATACCTATTTTCTATTAAGTTTATTCTATTAAGTAAAATAAAATATTGTAATAAAATAAAATAATCAATTAGATGTCCAATAGGCAGAATATAAACAAAGTGTCGCCCCTGCGTAGTAATGTCATATTCTATGACTCGGTTGGGGGCGGGGCCAGGGAGGGGCACGCCCCTCACGGCCGAACGCGGCGCCAAAATTTGAAGGCGCTGTCATTTCTATACGTAGTAATATTATTTCGATGATTTTTCTTCATAAATAATAGTACTTATATTACTATACCGTATTACACACTAATAGAGCACAGTCCATTTGAACAGCACTGTTATAGTATAATGGGCTTCTCGTAATCTGATGATAATAATG
Organism: Endotricha flammealis; assembly: GCA_905163395.2. NCBI lineage: Eukaryota > Metazoa > Arthropoda > Insecta > Lepidoptera > Pyralidae > Endotricha > Endotricha flammealis. The sequence goes on along the minus strand of LR990861.1, from coordinate 15,909,382 downwards.
AATAGATAATCAATCAATCAGCAATAATAATAATTGTTATCAAGTTAGTTTCATGGAACTAACCAATATTTTTATTTTTAGAGTTCACGTCCTCCTGACTATACCCCGCGAACATTAAAAAGGAAATGGAAAAGTGAACAAAAAACATCTGAGCGACGATTGAAAAAATTAAAGGCCCTGCGAGAAAAAAGTCGGAGATTAACAAAAAAAGTTGCAAATTTAGAACAAATTCTGTTGGAGTTAAAGTCAAAATTATTAGTTTCTGAAGAAAATTGTGATTTACTTGCATCAATAGACACCACAAACAAAGATTTTCTGAAAAAATTCTTAAATCCAGATTTGTCTAAACGAAAATACTCTCCATCTCTTCGAAAGTTTGCCCTGTGTTTACATTTTATCAGCCCACGTGCGTATACTTTCGTGAGGAAAACTTTTAACAGTTGCCTCCCTCATCCATCAACACTCCGCTCTTGGTACAAGAGCGTTGATGCAAATCCTGGATTCACCCAAGAATCTTTACATTGCATTGAGCTTCTAGTAAAGCGTGCTCAAGCTCAGGGTAAAACTTTGTATTGTGCGCTTAGTATGGACGAAATGGCTATACGCAAACATGTTCAGTGGGATGGAAAACAGTGTGTAGGGTTTGTAAATTTTGGGCAATCCTTAGATGGTGACAGCGTAGCTATTGCAAAAGAAGCTTTAGTATTTATGGTAACCGCCGTAAACGAGTCATGGAAATTTCCTGTTGGCTACTTCCTCGTAGATGGTTGCAGTGGTGAACAGAAAGCGAATTTAGTCAGACAGTGTATCGAGCTTTTGACTGTGTCTGGTGTAAACACAATTGCTTTTACTTTTGACGGATGTCCAGCCAATTTTGCAATGGCCAAGACTCTAGGGTGTACCTTAGATTACAGAAACATCGCCACTCTTAAAACTTCCTTCCAAGTAGGAGATCAAGAAGTTTTTATCATCCTAGATCCAGCACACATGCTTAAACTTGTAAGGAACACATTAGGAGTAAAAAAGGAGCTCACTAATCTAAATGGTCAAATTATTTCTTGGGAATATGTAGTAAAACTTAACGAATTACAGCAAAATGAAGGGCTTCACTTAGCAAACAAATTACGTAATCAACATATAAATTTTGCCAAACAGATCATGAAAGTTAGGTTAGCTGCACAGACTTTAAGCGATTCTGTTGCTAAAACAATATCATTTTGTGATAAAAACCTAGGTTTGTCTGAATTTCATGACTCTGAAGCCACTGTCGAATTCATCAAAAACATAAATGATTTGTTCGACATATTAAACAGTCGTAATTACAACACATTTGGTTTTCATAAACCGATGAACAAAAATAACATTGCTAGTATAGAGCCATTTTTAAATGATATGGAAAGTTATTTGTACTTGCTTAAATTATACGGGCAGCCAATTTTAAACACGAATAGACGAACTGGATTTTTTGGATTCTTAATTTATATTAAGAATATTTATCAAAATTTGATTGCTTCTGGGGCACTGAGGTTTATCCCCACGTATAAATTTAGTCAAGATCATTTGGAATGCTTCTTCAGTGCCATCCGCGCTAAAGGTAGATTCAATAATAACCCCACTGCGATCCAGTTTCAAAGTGCATATAAACGTCTAGTTATTCACGGGGAGATTAAACACATCACATCTGGCAATTGCATTCCTTTGGAAGAAATAAAAATCCTGACGTTCAGTGACATCCGTCATGAAAAAAAAATTAATATATACACCAAATCTATCCGCGAAGAGGATACTCTGGAATCTATAGAGAGTGAACCTGTCATTGACGATGATCATGATTACTTAGCCGATCCTTCTAGGTTGACTGTTTATACCAAAGAAGTAATAACTTATATAGGTGGTTTTATTGTGAGAAAAATAAGAAGGGTCATAAAATGTGAAGATTGCCTTCTTGCTTTGATCACAAATAAATATGCAGGGATAATAGCGACGAAAGATATGGGAGGTCTTATTTATCCCTCTAATGATGTTTTTAAAATTTGCGAATCAGCTGAAAAAATATTCCGAGCTCGTTCTCAAAAAGGTCTCTGTTTCTACAATGAGAAAAACTTATTGCCAAAAATGGTTTTCCATTGCTTCAAAGCATGTACACGTTCAAATTCTAACATTTTTGTAAACGATCATTTTGATTGTCAACCATTGATTGGAAATCATAAAATGTTACTTATTAAAGCTATTGCAATGCACTATTTTGAAACACGCATACACCATGCGACTAAACAAAAATTTACACCGAAAGAAATAATCCGTAATGTTCACACGAAATTAGTACTTTTCCAAGGCCAATAAATTAGAACTTTAGTTGTTATTAAAAACTAATTTAAAAAAAAAAACGACTGCATGAAATTACCACTCAAAAGGGAAAAACAAACTCCATGATTTAGTGTAAAGTGTATGCACCGTGTATTATGTTTTATTTGATACCTACTCCAATACTTTATATGTTTTAAATCACAGAAGTTTTTATATTTTTAAGTACTCAATGTCACTCGCGGTATCAAGACGAATTAGTGAATATAATAAAAATAAAATATCCTATTATGTTTTAGATTGTTTTCATTTTATTTCCTACAAACTACTTTAATAAACGGGCAGTTTTTTATTTTTTTACATATAATTCATGAGTGAGAATTTGAAAAATGCCTGTTATCTTGAAGTGTACATACATATAATATAATACCTACCTACCAATACTTATATAAAGATTTAATTATTGGCATCCGCACGCATTCATTTTTATGATTTGTCCCCGATGTTTTGAAACTAATAGGTAAGTATTCGTTAGTTCTATTAATGGATTAAAAACTTTAAAAAGTACTAAGTATCAGCATGTCAATTTTATACATACAAAAAGGAAATCGAGAGTTTGGGGTCAATTTATCCTTACCTGGCTAACTCTAAATCTAGTATGTACTTTTTTTTCTGTCCCTTTCAGCGGCACGCTTAGTAGCTGTCTATAGTTTTCTCTGTCTACGGGTATACCTGACAGGTCTGCCTGTACAGTTCAACTGTATAGGTAAACAGGAGCGTGTATGTTGCTTAACTGTGCAGGTTTCCATGCCTGTACAGGTAACTCGAAAAAATATGAATTTTGATATTTTTTGCATGTGGGTAATACCTGTGCCGTTTAACTGTGAAGGCAAAACTGAGCGTGTGTGGCTGTCGGCGTCAGTTGTCAGGTGATTGCTACTTGATTTGATTCTATGGCGCGGAAGCACGCGGTGTAAGCGGAACTCGGACATGGTGGAGTTTATTGAAATGTACAAAGAGGAGTATTGTCTTTGGCGCATAAAATGTAAAGTGTATCACGATAAAAATAAAAGAGCGGCAGCCTATGAAAAACTATTAGTAAAGGGAATTGGAGCCCAATGCCACAAAGGACAATGTTATTAAAAAAATTACCAGTCTGCGGAGTAATGTGAGAAAAGACAACGGTGCGTGGTGTCTTCGTTTAAATTTCCTTTTCTTTAGTAAAACAAGCTACTGTGTCGAGAAAAAGCGCCGCTGTCGGGGCCATGATATCAACTGAAAGTTTGTACAGGTTTACCGCTACGTGTGTGGTCTCTATGCAGCTCGAGTTTGCCTGTACAGTTTAAATGACACGCAAACCTGGCAGGTATACGCTAGCGTGTATGGCCTGCTTATTCGTATTGTGGCAACCCATAATCCGATCGCACTCCGACAATGGTGTCCGATCTGTGTTGACTCGGACCGCGTCCGAGCTAGCTCGTATGTACGAGTAGTGATACAAATTGGCAGATCACATGGGTCTCGTCTCGTGCGAAAAAAAAGTGGTCTGAACGTGACACTACTATATACAAAATGATCTGAGTGAACTTTGATTGTGGCAACATCTATCCAAGTACACTCGGAAGAAGCTTACTCGTTCGTACGAGTCCACTAGGTCCGAGCAAAGTCCTTGGTCCGAGCAGACTCTGATCGTGTCAACGCGGCTTAAATCAAGCTCTTTTTAGTTTTTAGCTTGTCCGACTGCACTTTTTCAAATACCAAAGTGGCAACACTGTGTCAGGGTCGTCCGTCGTCTCGTCCACGTCATGTCAATGTCAGTCAGTCAGTCTCAAATCTCAACTCAGTCAGTCAACAGACAGACTCAATTTGACTCACTCAACTCGACTCAATTCAACTGATTTCAACTATTTCAACTGTCTGTGTGTACCAGGAGCTCCGAGAGTGCCTTGCATTTTTGTGCGATCTAAAGCCAAACAAAGTGAGTAACAAAACAACAGCTGTTAAGTTTTTTAAGTGTAATTATCATTAAAATCATCAGAGATTGTGATACCCTAAAATAGTACTTGTTTTTCCATGTATAGTGTTTTTTTTTATTTGTCCTTGCAAATTTTAGTATATTTTTAACTACACCATAATCAAAAGTAGAGTCACAGAAATCTCAGTGAGATGTAATAGAATAATAGTTCAATGATCAGTGACAGAAATTCGAGTTCTTGGAGTTAGATTTCCGATTATTGCAAAACCGCTGCAAAATCGATTTGACAGATACTGACAAGTTGCAACCTGTGCAGTACAATGTGACTCACTGCAAGTGCAATTTCTTATGCATTCAGCATTCTTTATGTGCCCATGTAAGGTCTAGATCAGTGGAATTTTAGGTCAAACAAATTATGTTTTTGTAAATTTTGCTAATTTATAAAGCAAGGGGTGGAATGGCTCCTCTTTAATTATGTTTTGGAGATATTTGTGAATTTGCTATGTTAAATATTGGATCTATGCTTTAATGCGCTCCCACTCTGTGCTAGTATGAATTGATCCTAGGCGACTCCAACTGAAAGTACATTAAATGGTGTACAATTTGTAAGAAGGTCTATTTTATAAATTTTATCACTGGTAGTTATCAAATAAGTTAAAAATTTCTTTTTTTATAGCAGTAACAATGAGTATCTGGACCACCAAGGAGGACATCCTCCAAGACTTGAACATGATTGGTCAAGGAAGTAATATTGAAGGGTATTTGATAAAGGGACAGGGACCACCACCTCCTCGGAGGGACCTGGAGGATGATGGTATGTATGACAATTTCAATGTTTTATGGTCCTTTAAGATTTTAAGATAACATGAAACCCTAACACCCAGAAAAGACAGTGAAACGCAACTGCAACGAAACCTTTTTAAATGATTAGTTTGAAACCAGTTACAATTGTTTTCCACCCAAGATATGCAACCTAAATTGTACTAAAACCTGATGAAATCATCAAATAAGTATTGAAAAAGAAATGAAATCACTGAAACTCAATTGAGAGTTTCCTGGGGCCCGATTCTACTAACACAAATGCACCAATGGACTTTTAATGGTGTCTCAATCGTGTCTCAAAAGCATGCCGATAGTGTATCAGTGGAATAATTTTAGACATTTGTTATGGACCTTATACGATAAGTTAAACATTATGTTATTGTTTAAGCCCATAACAAATGTCAAAAACTATTCCACTGATACACTATCGGCATTCTTTTGAGACACGATTGAGACACCATTGAGAGTCCATTGGTGCATTTGTGTTAGTAGAATCGGACCCCTGCATGCCAGTAAATGAAACTGGTTTGCAATGCATTTGAAACCGATGTCAAGGTTGCGTCATGTATGGTCTGTCAAAGGAGTCTATGACAGAAACTCAAATGTAAACAGAAGTTGCAGTTTCTTTGCATTTGGGTTTCACCAATATTTGTACGCCTGCTGAATACTTAAGGCCGGTTTTCACTTTGCTTAGTGCGATTGCAAGTGCGTAGTGCAGGTGCTATGTAGAAACCACGTGTGGACAGCGACTGTTTAGTGTTTATTGCGATTGTGAGTGAATAGAAGCGTGTTTTTTTGCGAGTGAACTGCGATTGGCCTCGTCCCGCGCGCCCTCCGCTACCCCTCACTCGCAGCGTGCCCATGTCCATACTGAAATAGACAACTTTACCAAACATTTTTAGAAGTCAAGTTTTTTTTGACAGATTTGATTTGTAATTTGGAACATATTAAATGAAACAAATTAAACACAATAGTATCAGATATAAAAAATATGTATCAAAGTAAAAATAATAACACATAAAAATGCGATGTCCTTTTTTTTCTTAAAATATTTTTTTTATTTTTCAAGCATTGTAGTTTATACAATACTCTCTCTGCTACATATTTTCGGAAATAAAGTAAAAATACCCAAAGTTTTTATCATAAACCTATCTGTTGTGGTTTGTGGAGGAAACTATGTTAAGCGGATCTTATCAATGCTCTATTTAAATAATAAAATACAAAACAAAATTACAAAAATAACTCAGTTATAAAATTTTGTATACCTAGTCTTGCCATAAATATTGTAAAAGAGTTTTTTTTTATTTTTCAATTGCAAATAACATTTATTACTTTTACAATGTGTTAGTTTAATACATAAATATAAAACAATTAAAAATATAAAAGGTTTATTCGAAGTGGTCTCCACTGGCTGCAATACAGTCCTTTAAACGTTGAGGCCAGTTATCAATAGAAACACGCACTCTTTCCATGGGAAAATTCTTCACTGCCAATCGTATGGATTGTTTTAGGGACTCCAAATTATCATGACGTTTAGAGCAAGCCGTACTCTCTAAAACGCACCATAAATCATAATCCAGCGGATTAAGATCGGGACTAGACGACGGCCAGTCTTCAGCTCTGATGAAGTCGGAAACGTTTGATTCCAACCAAGACTGCGTGGACCGAGCTTTGTGCTTCGGCGACGAGTCTTGCTGGAAGGACCATTCTTGGTTATTGAACATGGTGTTGTTAAAGGGATTAACTACCTTCTCAAGAATGGTATCTTGATACACTTGTGCCGATGTTTTGATACCTTTTTCACAAAAGTATGGCTCAGTCACTCCGTCATAGCTAACACCCCACCAAACCATCACTGAAATCGGGTAATGCCCACGTTGCACTCTGTCGACTAATTGGGAAGCTTCCTTTGAGCTTTGAGCATAAATACGGTCATTTTGTTTGTTAAAATGTAGCTCAATTGTAAAAAAAATCTCATCCGTAAACAAAAATTTTCTGTGACCTTTCTTTGCGTACCGCTTCAGTAGTTTTTTCGATTTTACCACCCTATTCTTTTTTAAATTATCAGTTAAGAAATAACCAGTACGTCTCTTATAGGCTGCAAGTCCTAAGTCATCTTTTAAGATACGCGACATGGTTCTAGGTGCTATCTTCATCTCCCGAGATAAAATCTTTTGCTTTCGGACAGAATTTCTTCGAATTCTTTCCCTTACTGCTTTGACCACCTTTTTCGTACGAACACTACGTGGACGGCCAGATCTTTTTCTGTCACAAACAGAGGAGCTCTTATTGTACCGTATATATAATAGCCCGGTACACAAACATTTTACTAATACCAAGCGTATGGAGAGTTTTAAAAATTGCACTTGGCTCCATACCTACTTTGTGAAATGCAATCACAGCGATTCGGTTCTTTTTATCACCCCACTCCATTTTAATATCGCAAAATATTGTACAATGTATTGGCGCCAAAATAAGAAAAGACAATGAAAAATCATATAAAAATGACAGATTCCAAATTCAAATGTAATATTTTGTTTATTTTTAGTTGTAACAGTATTTATGGCCAGACTAAGTATGTATTGTTTAAACTTTAAAGTAAGATCAACATAATTTAATAATTAAATTAAGTAAAAAGTAATTACAGTAAAACACATATAGTTCACAAACAGAAAAAGATTATTTTAAAAAATAAATAAAATAATTTATTTATTTTCCTCAAAACAAGGTTTGCTACAATATTTTTAGGTAGGTTTTCTTAGTTCTTACATCAGTATACAACTAAGAAAACCTACTTAAATAAAAATATTGTAATCTATAGTCTGTAAGCTTGTTTTGAGGAAAATAAATTAAATTATTTATTTATTTAAGAAAAAAAACTTCCTACCCTTATCCCCACTTTACGTGGGGTCGGTACAGCATGTTAGTCTGTTCCACTTCGCGCTATCATTCGTCATCTCGACTGTCACATTCCTTCTCCACATAATTACGTTTTATAATATTTACTAGCTGTGCCCGCGGCTTCGCCCGCGTGGAATTGGACTTGTGACTAATTAAGTAGTATAGACGGATTTAACAGTCTCCTATTACTGTAGTTTTCCCCGAGACGTCAGTGTTCTTCATTGCTAATTGTCTATTTGCTCGCCGCTGTTAATCTCGGCTACCTACTGTGTACAAAATCCTGTTGTTTTATTATTTTAATAGCTGTTACCTGCGGCTCCGCCCGCGTGGTCAAGCGAAAATGCCAATAATTTCGTTTCCGTGGGAATTTAAAAAAAACCCGACTTTGTCCTTGTCAACATCATAAAGCGAATCTCTATAAAAAAATCAGCTTTTCAGGTTAAGAGCTTCCGATAAAACACGCGTAGTCTAATTATTCCGAATCCTATGGGAGTTTAAAAAAAATCCCATCTTTATTGTCTACTTTATAAAGGGAAGCTTAATACAAAATCTAGAAGTTCTAGGTTGAGCGCCCACGATAATACACGTGCAGTCCAATTTTTTCGTTCCCGTGGGAATTAAAAAAATCCGACTTTATCCTTGTCAACATCATAAAAGGAACCTCTATACGAAATTTCAGCTTTCTAGGTTGAGCGCCTGCGATAAAACACTTACAGTCCTATTACTCCCTTTCTCGTGGGAATTGAATAAAACCCCATCTTTGTCCTTGTCAACATCATAAAGAGAACCTCTATACAAAATTTCAGCTTTCTAGGTTGAGCGCCTGCGATAAAACACTTGCAGTCCTATTATTCCATTTCCCGTCGGAATGTCGTAAAACCCCATCTTTGTCCTTGTAAACATCATAAAGGGAACCTCTATACAAATTCCAGCTTTCTAGGTTGAGCGCCTGCGATAAAACACTTGCAGTCCTATTATTCCATTTCCCGTCGGAATGTCGTAAAACCCCATCTTTGTCCTTGTCAACATCATAAAGAGAACCTCTATACAAAATTTCAGCTTTCTAGGTTGAGCGCCTGCGATAAAACACTTGCAGTCCTATTATTCCATTTCCCGTCGGAATGTCGTAAAACCCCATCTTTATCCTTGTAAACATCATAAAGGGAACCTCTATACAAATTCCAGCTTTCTAGGTTGAGCGCCTGCGATAAAACACTTGCAGTCCTATTATTCCATTTCCCGTCGGAATGTCGTTAAACCCCATCTTTGTCCTTGTCAACATCATAAAGAGAACCTCTATACAAAATTTCAGCTTTCTAGGTTGAGCGCCTGCGATAAAACACTTGCAGTCCTATTATTCCATTTCCCGTCGGAATGTCGTAAAACCCCATCTTTATCCTTGTAAACATCATAAAGGGAACCTCTATACAAATTCCCGCTTTCTAGGTCGAGCGCCCTCGATAATGTAGTGTGACACACCACGTCCTCATTATTGTTACTTTAACCTCACATAAAACCTTGTCATCATTACAAGTAGAACACCTATATTAATATCCTTGCTCTAAACTCCATACAACTATGTACCCATAACCTACTTCAGTAATTGTATATAAACCCATGTATTTTCCAATAAAGGATTCAGACATTCAGCCTTCAGTGTACGACCAGCAAAGTCTTTCATTAAACACACCCCCTCGTGTGACATTACAATAATACACGTGTAGAGTTCACCCCATTTCATCCCTCTAGTCGAGGGGTTGAATTTTGAAAAATCCTGAAACACGTACTTACCGCCAGGAAAATTCCTGCGAAGTTTCAAATAAAATGGTCTGACTAATATAGTTTCTTCATACAAACTTTGGACCCCCGTTTCACCCCCTTAGGATGTGAGTTTTGAAAAATCCTTTCTTAGTGCACCCCTAAACTTCATGGGGAACCTATGTGCCAAATTTGGAGTCTAGACCCGGCGGTTTGGGCTGTGCGTTGATTAGTCACCAATCAGTCAGTTTTTGCGATGATTTCAGAAAAAAATATTTTAGTCATGTTTCATGCCTTTCAGTATAGAACCTTCATGCTGAATTTCATTCGAATAACTACAAAAACGGCAAAGTTTCATATCAAATCAAATCAAATCAATCAAATCAAATCATTTATTTGCCGGAATACACAAAAAAAAATTACATGGGGTGTTAGTGATGCATTGGTGAATGTATTCAGCCTGCAAGCAGACGTGCAAATGTTAGTATGGATATTTTTTGTTACAGTGTTCTAAGAATTCTTTAATGCTGTAAAAACAATTTTTCAATAACCAGTCACTTAATTTACCTTAAATATAGTGCCATTTAACATTTTTAAATTATTGGGTATTTTATTATACAGCGTAATCGCGTTATTAAATACATTTTTCTTGAAGATTTCTTTATGACACCGAGGCTGATATACCAAGTTAGCAAACCTTTCTCTTTTTTGACGGAGTATTACCGTATTGCGCATTTTAAAGTATTCGGGATGAGACTTAACAAAAACACAAAGATCTCTTATGTATAGGCATGGCAGAGGTAAAATGTTACATGTTTTGAACAAAGGTCTACAGCTATCCAAAAACCATGCCTTATTTATAACCCTAACACAGCGCTTCTGGATTTTAAAGACTCTGTCAATGTCAACCGAGTGACCCCACATAATAAGACCATAGCTGAGGTTTGATGCTATAAACCCATGGTAAGCCGCCAATGCTGCTTCCATCGATACTGCACTGCCTGTTTTAGTTTTTTCAGTAGAAAGACATATCTATTTATTTTTAGACACTGTTGGTCAACGTGTGCTTTCCAGTTTAAATGTCGATCTAAGGTGATTCCTAAAAATTTGAGACTTTCCACTTCTTCAACTTTGTTCCCATCATAAATAATGTCTAGGTTTATACGATTGGTATTATATGAATTAAATTGAATTAATTTTGTTTTGTTTATATTAATATTCAAATCATTATTATCCATCCAGGAAATTACGTCTTCAAGTGCTTTATTGGCAATTGGTTGAAATTGCTCTTTGTCGTCACATTTAATAACTATTGTAGTGTCATCCGCAAAGAGTGTGCACATATGTGATATGGCATCTGGAAGGTCATTTATGTACACTAAAAACAGTAGCGGGCCTAAAATACTACCTTGAGGGACACCTGAGGTGTTTATTCGAGGGTCTGATTTAAATTTTTCTTTCACATACTTGTTATGTGTATTCCTTACTATTTTTGTTAGTTCTATGAATTGTTTTCTATTGTGTATGTAACTTGATAACCATGCGAGTGCGTTGCCTCTAATTCCGTAGAATTCTAGTTTGTGTAGGAGCTTAGTGTGATTTACGAAGTCAAAAGCTTTACTCATATCTAGAAACAATGATATTGTTGGAATACCGATGTTTAAGTTTTCTGTTATAAATTGAATGAGGTGGAAACAGGCTAGTGTCGTTGATCTTCCCTTACGAAACCCAAATTGCTCCTTTCGGAATATTTCAAAAGGAGTCAAAAAATTTGCACCCCCGTTTAACCCCTAAGGGATGATTTTTGAGAAAAATATTTTACTCGTGTTTCATGCCTTTCAATAAAGAACCATCATGCTGGAATTTCATTCGAATAACTCCAAAAACGGCAAAGTTTCATACCAACTTTGCGCCCCCGTTTAACCCCCTAAGAGATTATTTTTGAAAAAAATCTTTTACTCATGTTTCATGCTTTTCAGTAAAGAACTTTCATGCTGAATTTCATTCGAGTACCTTCAAAAACGGCAAAGTTTCATACTAACTTTGCACCCCCGTTTTACCCCCTTAGGGGATGAAATACCAAAAATCCTTTCTTAGTGAGCACCTGCGCCCCAAAAGAAACCCTCATGCAAAATTTGAGACTCGTGGCACTTGTAGTTTCGGAGATTTCGTGATGAATCAGTCAGTGATTTTCTTTTATATATATAGACGAGCAACGCAGACATAATATATTCGATTAAATCCTTGCATGCATTTAGTAAACTTATATTATAACTTTACGACCCGGGGCCCAAGTCTGCTATTTTAAATTAGGCGACCAACTATTGCCATACCATCACCGCCCCATTGTCATTATATTTCCATATAGCCGTTACCCGCGGCTCCGCCCGCGTGGTCAAGTGAAAATGCCAATAAGTTCGTTCCCGTGGGAATAAAATAAAAAACTTTATCTTTAGTTGTCAACATCATAAAGGGAACCTCTATGCAAAATTTCAGCTTTCTATGATGAGCGCCTGCGATAATACACTTACAGTCCTATTACTCCCTTTCCCGTGAGAATTCTATAAAACCCCATCTTTATCCTTGTCAACATCATAAAGAGAACCTCTATTCAAAATTTCAGCTTTCTAGGTTGAGCTCTCTCGATAATACACGTGTAGTCGCCTAGGTGGTAGGTCACCCCATTTCATCCCTCTAGGGGTTGGATTTTGAAAAATCCTGAAACACGTACTTACTCATTTACCGCCAGGAGTATTCCAAATTTAAATGGTCTAACTAATCTAGTTTCTTCATACTAACTTTGCGCCCCGTTCAACCCCCTAAGGGATGAATTTTGAAAAAAAGTATTTTACTCATGTTTCATCATGCCTTTCAGTAAATAACCTTCATGCTGAATTTTATTCGAATAACTTCAAAAACGGCAAAGTTTCATATTATCTTTGCACCCCCGTTTAACCCCATAGAGGATGTTTTTTGAGAAAAATATTTTACTCGTGTTTCATGCCTTTCAATAAAGAACCTTCATGCTGAATTTCATTCGAATAACTTCAAAAACGGCAAAATTTCATACTATCTTTGCACCCCCGTTTAACCCCCTAAGGGATGAATTTTGAAAAAATATTTTACTCGTGTTTCATGCTTTTCAGTAAAGAACCTTCATGCTGAATTTAATTTGAGTAACTTCATAAACGGCAAAGTTTTATACTAACTTTGCACCCCCGTTTAACCCCCTAAGAGATGTTTTATGAGAAAAATATTTTACTCGTGTTTCATGCCTTTCAATAGAGAACCTTCATGCTGAATTTCATTCGAATAACTTCAAAAACGGCAAAGTTGCATACTATCTTCGCACCCCCGTTAAACCCCCTAAGGGATGAATTTTGAAAATAATATTTTATTCATGTTTCATGCTTTTCAGTAAAGAACCTCCATGCTGAATATCATTTGAATAACTTCAAAAACGGCAAAGTTTCATACTAACTTTGCACCCGCGTTTAACCCCCTAAGGGATGATTTTTGAGAAAAATATTTTACTCGTGTTTCATGCCTTTCAATAAAGAACGCTCATGCTGAATTTCATTCGAATAACTTCAAAAACTGCAAAGTTTCATACTATCTTTGCACCCCCGTTTAACCCCCTAAGGGATGAATTTTGAAATAAATATTTTACTCATGTTTCATGTTTTTCAGTAAAGAACCTTAATACTGAATTTCATTTGAATAACTTTAGAAACGGAAAAGTTTCATACTAACTTTGCGCCCCCGTTTAGCCCCATAGGGGATGTTTTGTGAGAAAAATATTTTACTCGTGTTTCATGCCTTTCAATAAAGAACCTTCATGCTGAATTTCATTCGAATAACTTCAAAAACGGCAAGTTTCATACTATCTTTGCACCCCCGTTTAACCCCCTAAGGCATGAATTTTGAAAAAAATATTTTCCTCATGTTTCATGCTTTTCAGTAAAGAACCTTAATGCTGAATTTCATTCGAATAACTTAAAAAACGGCAAAGTTTCATACTAACTTTGCACCCTCGTTTTACCCCGTTAGGGGATGAATTTCCAAAAATCCTTTCTTAGTGAGCACCTACGCCCCAAAAGGAACCCCCATGCAAAATTTGAGACTCCTGGCACTTGTAGTTTCGGAGATTTCGTGATGAATCAGTCAGTGATTTTCTCTTTTATATATATGTATAGATGACTTTATATTACAACTAGCGATACCCACGCAACTTTTTTTGCGTGCATTTATGGCCAGCAGCGCCATCTACCTTATAAAGCGCCATTGACTATCGGACTTGACCAAATCCTACGGGAATCGCGTACTTATCAGGATAAAAAGTATCGTATGTGTTAATCCACGGTATCAGCTACCTATTACAAATAAATAAATAATATGTGTTATGAGACTGACTCCAAGCCTCATAATACATTTATTATCATATATACATGCCAGCCAGTCGCTGACAGATACAATTTATTTATTATAGTAATCATTTTCAGATTTAGAAATGGACCTGCGGTTTGGTGGGCCTGTCGCCAATGACGGTTTTGACTGCCACAAACAGAAGCCGGATTTAAATGGCATCAGCACATTTTTACGTATGGTAAGTGTCCAATTAATAACAGCGTTTTACACATTGACAGCCAGTTTCTGAAAAGCATTTTAATTCCACATGAAGACACAAGCTATCCTTTTTTTCTTCTCAAGTTTGACAGTGACAGCTATAATTTTATTCGTATCTTGCTAGCCCTGCCCAGTCCATATAAGAATTCGTTACTCTAAGGTTGCCTTGACAAGATTTCTTTTAGCAATAAGGCTGCCTTGTTGCTATTACACTAGTCTGTAATTTGTCTAAATCTACGGTGTCCTAATGTTGTGTATTGTAAATAAAGCATATTCTATCTTTAAATTTAAAAGCCGCGCTCTTCTCGGCGTAGCAGCCCCTTCATGTTCCTCTCTTGCGCCAGATACTTCACATCTCTATAAGATACTCACGACGCCTGATTCCGACTGCCGACGATCGTTTCAGAAATTGGAATTGGATTGGAATTGTAGATCTCCATTTTTGGTTTTAAATATGTTGCACTAGAAAACTCTTCTTTTAGGTTAACGACGAGGAAGACTCAAATAAGATCAAGACATCGAACGATGGCATAAGAATAATCACAAAATCGAATATAAAAAGTATATTAGACCCTACTGTTAAGGAATTTGTACCAAAAACTAGCAAGGATATTGTTAGCGATAAGATAGACATGCAATGTAATGATAAAACGGAAGAAATAAAAGTAGTTAATGTAGTAAAAAAACCTATACCACTTGAAGTTACTGATATAACTGCAAAGCTGCGGGACAAAATTAGCGATACGTCCCGAGCAAACACACCGCAATTAAAAAAGGAGAGAAACGTGGCCCTCGCCAACCTCTTAAAACTACATTCCTTCGACCCTGTGGCAACAACAACAAAGGCAGAAAAGAAACTGGTGCTGCTTACTCCAGATTATTATAAAAGGAATGCCAAAGAAGCTTCAATTAGTCCGATAACGAGTTCAGAGAAAACAGAATTGAAGAAATCACGGAATGATAATCCTCAGCCCGGACCTTCAATAGATACCTTTATGGAGGAATCTATTAAAAATTCAGCAACTATAGATCCTGACATAGAGGAATCTATTAAGAAGGTTAACCAATGGTTTGAGCAGCCTAATGCACGTCCTAATCCTGCCCCTCCAGTCGTCTGCCTTGCGCCAGTGTCTTTTAGAAAAAAAGGTAACAGTAATTCGTCTTCGCCTCCAAAAACTGCTAAACCGATAAAAACTGAAAATTTTCAAAAAAATGCGAACTATAAACCTTCAGGTTACGCTAATGAGCTCAAAAGGCAATATGAGGAAAAGATGAAAATTAAAGAGGTGCAATCAGGCGATATGTGGACACGGCTGGAGGCAGAATTGAAGGCTAGGGATAAAAAAATTTTAGAGAAACAAAAAGCTGCTTCTCCCCATTAGGTTATGGCTGAGTGAGGACTGAGCTAGCGTATTTGCTGATGTTGTGCAATCGCTAATTTCTATCAAAGACTGGTGTAAGGACTGAGCGTATTACTTGATGTTATGCAATCACTTGTCCCATTTTTAAGGGGTAAAATGACTTTGCGCACAGAACCGTACATACCATGATCATAACAGGACCCTAACCGTACCGGAACACGCACCAAAATAGTTTGTATAGAGGAAGAGATTGAGCGTTTTACAATGGAACTTAATAGTAACTTTTATCATTACCATTTTAAAAGAGCAAGTGCTAAGTTTCCTGCCAGTTCTTCTTATTACAAATCTGCCGTTTGAATTGGTCGTAGGGAAAAATATGACGATTCGAAAGAGCTTGTAATAGGCCTATTTGAATTAAAATATTTGACTTTGACTTGAGACACTCGGGTCGGGATAGAGTCCAATAAAACGCCCAATCTCTTTTATACATACTACGGTACGGTTACGGTCCTGTTATAATCATGGTATGTATGGTTCAGTAGGCATAGTCCTAAAATGTGAACTCGTTATGGTAAAATGGTGATGGATAGTGTAAATTATTTCAGAAGGAAACTTGTAACTAAAGGTAGGTTTAAAGAACTTTATTGACTCATAAAGAATACATACAATTCACTTATAATGAGTCTAAATTAAGGTTTTGTGAACGGTCCGCAAAGTTGTTAGAAATTAAACACAAATTGTTTAAACTCTGCCCACAAAGGGCAAATTTGCTGCGATATGACGAGGTAGGTAGCCTAGTCGTGGTCGTGGGACATGTCTAATAGTGTGACGCTTCATTTTCGCTAGCTAGGGTTATTATTCATAGCATATTATTATATAATGCCAAAGTCTTAATTTTTTTCATTCTGTGTATATTTTTGTAGGTAGGTACTCGCAAGTAGATAATTTTCTACTTTAAAAAGACTGTTTTTCCTTGCTTTAACTATAATATAAATTAAACAAATTATATTATTAATATTTTGTAAGGTAAAACTTATTTCAATCTATTAATTTAAATAATTATCATTTCATTTATGTATAGTATAATTATGTTATAAATTAACAAAGTGATTAATTATGAATTATGTCTAACTTTTTCGGGCTAAATTATCACATCATTATTATAATGCTACATAAATAATCTCAAGGGTTTTACGGTTACATAAGTATGGATTACATATAACAACATGCGTACTGGGGGGCTCAAAAGTAACATCCTTTATTTAATATTTGACAGTTCGATTCGATTACAGCTCAATTAGTGATGTGCCGTTACTGATTTTATTTTCTAAAAATATTATAAAACAATAGATTTTATGAAGAAGTTTTTATCAATTAGGTATCCGGTACTTTATTTTAACTCAACATTTTTGTTTTATAGAAATACATAAATTTTTAAATTTAATTTATTTCTATTAAAATTAACCATTTTATATGCATATTCTACCTTTTTAAAATATTTAACTTTAATTACTTATTTTAATAATTATTATGTATAAATAATGTCATATATATATGTAAATTAAATAAATATATTTATTACACACTTTATTAATTGAAAAATGTATAGGTAGGTATTATTATAGTCGATCGTAGTTAAAAAAACATATCCCTTCACTACAAAAACGTATATGAAGTGTTGAGTTTTTTTTTGTCTGTGGTTGCCTTTGATCTAAGGTTGTTGCCTGTTAATAATTATAGAAGGTGTGTATATGTCAAATATTAAATAAAGGTTTGGAAAGCATATAGGCAGTGGTTCTCGAGATATTTGGGTTTTTAGGGTTTTTTTGAAATTTACCCAGAATAAAAAATTACCTACGCCGACCTAAACATGTTTTAAGTTAGGATTTATAAAGCTTTATCATAACTATTATACCTTTTTAGATAGCCTAGGAAATAAGGAAGTTGTTCTAAATATTTGTACGATAGCCATAGCTCCATAGCTTTTTTTTAAGCTAGACGACGAATTTTTAATTTTTATGTCTAATTTTTTTAATATTGATGTAATTTGCATAATGTAATGATGTTTTTAGATTAGCTGAAGTGTCAGGTATGATTGAATAAATGATTGAATGGAGGCCATAGGATAAATCCCAGAACATCACATTTAATTTAAAATGTTAATTCATCAATTTATTTTATTTTAATTCAAAATAAAATTTAAATTAAATGTCATGTTCTGTTTTTTTTTAAACTTTAAAAATCCATATATCTCGAGAACCACTATGATATGATTTTTAAATTGCCAATATGATATTTAAATTGTTTAGCATTTAGTTTATTTTATGACAATAACAATAAATATTTATTTTTATCTCCCGACGACGACCTCCGTGGCGTAATGGTTACCACGCCACCCAGGAGGTCCCGGGTTCGATCCTCGGTCGGTCAAGAGTCAAGATGAAAAACGAACTTTTTCTGATTGGCCTCGGGTCTTGGATGTTTATCTATATATGTATTTGTTATAAAATATAATATCGTTGAGTTAGTATCCCATAACACAAGTTTCGAACTTACTTTGGGGCTAGCTCAATCTGTATGAATTGTCCCTATATATTTATTTATTTATCTGCTCAAAAAGTGTTTTACAATATGCATAATGTCCGGTCAATTTAATTATTTGAATAATTATTATCAAATTGCACTCTCATATTTTTTTCATAATGACCAGACATTATGTATAATGCCCAATTTATCACTTGGAATATTTTTACTAAAATATTTTAAACTTTATTTTATACTTTTTGTAATTTTTATATTAGTCGAAAGGATTTCGGGACTTGTTTGTGAAAGTTATACATATTACCATACCAACTATACCTGAGAACTATACGATAGCCAAGACGTCGGAAGAATTAATGTAAACCGAAAATAGGGTAGTCAAAAACACGACATTTAAAAAAAAACTTAAAATATTTTGACTGGGCTGGCTAACTGGCTATATTAAGATTCTCAGTCAAAAAAAGCTACTGTGTTTTTTGCACAAAATGCATTAGGTTCGATAGGCATGAACTTCACATTACTTCAAGATTTCTACCTGACTTGAATCTGTTTTTGTTCCGACTCCGTCTGAAAGGATTTATGTTCTTCATGTCTGTCGTAGGATGTAGTCCTGGACTTAAGTGGTTTAGTCGCAAAAAATATCAAGTGTGTTCATTCCAAAGGAACAAAGTTTCGTATTTTTTGATAATTTTAAACATATTTGGTGATATTTAGAACAGGGACAACCCTTTAAAATGTATAAAAGACAAAAAGAAATTGTTAATTAGAAGTAAATTACTGATAAGTTTTTTAACACGTTCGTAACAAGTACTATATAATAGTGCTACAGGAGGTCTTTAAACCTATCGATCTTCATGCCCACGAAACAAACCTCTAGTTATGAGCTCCGCACCAGAGTGAATTGACAGCATTTTCGACCGCACGGCCTGGGAGTGCTCACAGGAGGCCTTTATGCCTCTTATCACAGTGAACTTGTATGAAACGGTCACTTGTGGCCAAATAGTTTGTCATAAAATAAATTCTAACTACAATGGTTAGGCTCCAAATGAAATGTCTTACCAACCCTTAAATATTCAAAGTTATGTTGCTGACATAACGTTTAAATAATAATGTGCTGAGTTAAATGTATTAAGAAGAAAACAAAATAAGGGACACAAATTTTAAGTGACTTATAGAAATAAAAAAATAAAATTGTGGATTCTTTTGAAATTTCACATTAGAAATAATTCTCGTCGTTTATATATAGTAGGCTTTAGTAGGTACAAATAACGAGTGGCCCTTATTTTCTTTTGACTAGTATGTATACCATAGTTTTAATCTAGAAAATAAACCCAAACGGGTTTTCTTTCGCCATTTCTTTTACCATTTGCATGTGGATTTTAGTCGTAATCTCATTAGTAATTAATTTTATGTAATTGTGCCGAATTTTTAAAGTTTATTTTTACTTAATAAATAATCGGAATAAATTAAACTGTATTATTTTTAAACATGTCTTCAGCTAAAGGTGGCTGATTGTTCAGTTTTAATTCTATTGTGGAATTTTGTGATCCGAAAATATTAAGAAAAGAATGTAACCTAAATATTATAATGTTCTATAGTTTAATTGAATTAATATTTTTCATGTCAAGAGTCTGGTAAAATGTGTGAAACCGCGTATTGCCAAAATGTACTACTACAGACAAGGGTTGCTCTGAAATCGCACACAATTTGCTATTGTCGCTGGAAAGCATACTGCATGTCAGTACAGAGAGCACACATGGAGAGACTGAAATAAAATACATTTTGCTCTAATCTCTAAGAGCAAAAAACATTCGAGTATGTATGTACAGACAATTTAGGCTGCTATGGCATGAAATCATCATATAGCATAGAAATCAAATCATTATAATTAACCTAATATTCACTTAAACAATGTCAACTTAGTTTTATATTAGGTAATTAAAATAAAACATTTTAAATAATTTTAGTATGAAACTCAAAAAAAAAGTAATACCTACTTAATACTTTTCGGAATTATATTTTTCTATTAACCATTTTTCTATATTTATATAAATGCTTTTTCCTGAGCCCTGCCACACTTGCGCAAAGTTCAGTTCAGTCGCGCGGACAGACCCCCGTCGCTTCCCCGGCGGCGGGACATACAGTAATGCATTTTCCTGATTATAAACAAAACAAAAAAAAAGTGTTGTTGAGCGAATTATGTAGGCTGCGGTCGGATGGTTGTAAGAAAACCAAAATTGAATTTAAATCTAATTTTAATTAAATAATTAATTACAAAATTACTAAAATTAAGTCTAAGCCTAACTTAACCTAGCGACAACGGTCGATGTTAGATCCGAAGTGATCGTGACATGACGTCCCGCCGCTAAACCAGCTGATTGCTAGATCAGCGTTTCGTCGTCATTGTCTAATCCATGTAGTTCGGAGCTATCTGAATGCTAACGCAGCAACTTCCGTCTGGCGTTCGGTGCGTCACGAAGGCCTGCTGAATGCTACCTCAGCAAATTCCGCCGTCACGTCTCGTGAATCATGGTCGGTGTGTCAGGATACGTAACAAGCGGACGGAAGTTGCGTGCGCGAACGCGCTTGAATATCACAGAGCACTTTGGCTTATTGAATATCAAAGATGGACTGGAGCAATGAATGCGTACTTGAATTTATCGAGTTACTACAAGCGGAGCCATGCATATGGAACCCCAAAAGTTCACGCCTTCTTTTTGGTCGTTTTCATAGATTCATATTTTTCTGCACATTTAATAAATAATAGAAAGAAAGAAAGAAAAACATTTATTCTGTACATCACATGAGACACAAGACAACAACAGCAATTTACTTAAACAAACAGACAGAAACAATTACACAACAGTTGCTTAAATACATAGGTACTTAGTTACATTTTTTTTAATACAAGATTTACAAGTAAGAAAAATGACTAAGTGCCTCACAGCCGCACAGAAAAGGGGTTAAATTCAGCATGGTGCCAGACAAGTTTGAAAAACCCATATAATGACATGCACTCAAATTTCTCTAAGACTCAAATAGAATAAGCACATTGCATCCACAAAATCGTCGTCCATCTTGTTTGTGGTTCGACAACGTACTGTGGAGAAAATTACTTTGCAAAGCAGTGTGGCAGGTTGCTTCAATAAGTGTAGGTAGAAATAAGTGTGCAAAGTCGTCATTTAAGTGTTCAAATGTTTGTGCTTGATGTAGCGCCCGCATAACATTTACAAATGATTATATGTACATGCTTGCGGCCCGGGCAAAAGCAGAGGTCAAAATAGGCGCCGCCGTTACTAGAAGTTCAGGAGGCGAAGGCGATGTCCTGTCCTATTTTAGCTCCATAGCGCATGTTCAGGCAATGCAAGTAACCTAGACGCATTCTTGTGCACTAGTAATAAAGAATAAAATGCACTGAAAGTGCATTTATCAAGGGATCGATAGAGCTAGCTCCCTGTAATACCGGAACCTAGTTATTGAGCTGGATGCCTTCCTCGTACCAGGAGATGAGAATGCAGTGGGAGACATGAGGCCAATATCTGTTATAAGGAAGCAAGTAGGTTTTATTTCAAGTAAATGAACGTCATTTTAAGCATACATTAAATGGATACTATGTATATCTTTTACTTCCTAAAGAATATTTTTTTAAATTGTACACACAATTTTATATTGTTTATGTGTAGCTCATGTAACTTGTCAGTAAATTATTTATAACAGAAATAAGGTAGGTATTTGTAATATTCTGGATGATACTTGGTGACTCGTGATAATTACTTTCTATCATACTAATATTATAAATGAGAAAGTGAGTTTGTTTGTTTGTTATTCCTTCACGGCTTGACTAAGCAGCCGATCACTATGAAAATTTTATATCAGGGGTAGAGCCCAACATAGGCAAATTTTTACGCGAGCGAAGCCGCGGGTAGCAGCTAGTAATTTTTACAAATCGAATTAAATCTCGGTATTAAAAATTATTATTTTTATATTTTACAGGTGGTATTATTCACTCTATGTTACTGCTTCGTCGAAGTTTAGGTAAATGTGCACTGGAATATCCGATCACCTTGAATACATGATCATATTTTTGCTTTAGAAATACAGATTGGTCTATATTCATACGTAGTATGATATTCGTTATTTTAATGAGCACAACAAAGTGATCATGTACAGACTATGAGTGGCTGTGTTGATATACATTGTGGCAATACGCGGCCCGATTGTATGTCTATGATTCTAGTCAAACACGATACAAAATGAGTACATTGCCATTCAGTACTGGGCCGATTTTTCAATGCTCAGATAAACCATCAAATAAGGTTTATTCGATGAATAGCGTAAAAATGAATTTTTCAATCGTCAGATAGGCCTTATTCGACTAATAAACGGCTTATCTGAGGAATAAATTTATCTGCCCGTTCGACGGCCAGATATTAGCTTATTCGACAGTTAATATGACGTTTGAGTCGTTGACATTTACCCTTTACTAATTGTGCGTGCTGTTTTCAATTATATGTTTGTATTTATCAATCAAACTTATAATTAATTGAATCTCAGCAGGAATAAAATTAGAGGAACGCTCCCTTTTCTTCGCTTCCATTGCGATTTGCGATCAAAATATAACCAACAAATAAATATCACCATGGCAACGCACAATTTGTGTTTTGTTAAAATCGCGTACTCGAAATGAATGTCAAACAAGAATGACATTTGATTGTGACAGTAAAACAAATTGTCCTGCTCTAACATTCGCGTGGTCAATATATTTGTTTCACCTCTGTGAAGTTAGTGACGCCCGAGTTGATCTATTCTTCAGATAGCTTATCCGTGGAGTAAATATGAATTGAAAAATTGGAATCCAAATATTCGGCCGTTTAACTGTCTGGTAAATTTATTCATCGAATAGTTATTAGCCGTTTTATCTGAGCATTGAAAAATCGGCCCACTGTTAATTAACTGACTATAATGACTGAATTCAAATGTACGCTTAAACGCGGACTTTCGTCGTGACGTTGTCGCCGTCGCCGCGTTGATAATGATTGATTAGCTGATTGTCTTGTAGTGTTTTATTTGTGATCAAAGGCATAATATTATGTTTTCGTCAGCAATAAACAAAGTATCAGCCAGATCTGAATCACAATTCGCAGTTCTATTCGTAATGTGCTGATATATCCAATTATCCATTGTATATAACATTCCGCATATTCTTCTTGTAAATGTACTTATACATTGTAACTAAGAAGTGGAAAAATGAAAAAAAAAAGCCGTAACCGGTTTTTCCTTTCACCATTTCTTTTACCGGTGGCCATTTTGCTTGTTTCCGAAATGGTGGTAGTTTATAATGTAGTTTATTTTCTTTTATTTACAAGTTGTAAATGACAAGAAAAAGTGCCTGTGTAGGTACTGTGAAGGTCTAATTTCTAATAAGTAGGTATAAACATTTTCATTTCCATAATTTTTTAGGCTGACTAATATTTACAGTAAGTAAACTGCTTATTTGCTGACAGAAACCTATAAAATTTGCTGACCGGTTAAATATATAGCCCTATGTAATCAGTAAAACATTTTTAATAGACTTAAGCAATCCTTATTTTGTCAATTGTCAGCAATAAGACCTGCTTGTTTCAAATACACTGTTTATTCATTCACATTGTATATTCTAATTTTATCTGTGTATTACAAATAAAGCATATTCTGTCTATTAATTCTTTTATTTAAACCGGGTTGCATAACTATTTAATAGTGCATGTAAGGGACCATCTCCACGAGCGAGAGCATCGCGACGAGTCTTAATGAAAAACGCCGCAATAAAATCTGTGGAGACACCGTTCTAAGGTGGCGGCACGACGATATTATCGTCTCGATTCGTAACTGCAGAATACTTGCATTCTTGAGTGTACCGTGTAGAAAAAAACAGTGACAGTGCACATGTGTGGATGACACATGTGTCACTGTTTTTTTCTACACACTCCAAATGTAAGTGTCTTAAAGGGTTCACTTCTGCTTTCCACTTTGAAGTCCAGTGGCGCGTTAGTAGTGACCCTACCTTCGACAATAGAGGGCAAAGGTTCGAACTCCGCAAGTATCAATTGCGGGTAGCACACTAACTGAAGGAGACGAATAAAAGATTTTCCTGTATGCGATTGCTGAGGGTGTAGTCAGCCTCATTATGTTAGAAAAAATACAAAATATAGTTTAAAAAAATGTAAACTACGCCACCAAGTCTCACCAAGGATACGGCCTATAATCGGAATGGTGTCACTAGATGCCGCTCTATTTTGCAGATTACTACACTACAGCCTTCAATTACATTCACGATTTTTTTCTCAATTGGTTACATTTAGTTCAAAAAACAGCTTGTAACAAAAACTTATAAAACCGTCGCATCTATATCATCCACCTCACAAGGAAAAGAGCGTGAGTATAAAAACCGTGCCCGACAATGACACACCCGAGATATTTCAAGTGTTTGGTTCCATTCGTAGAATTGGTTATAAATTACAATCACATTTCAACACTTCAAGTAACTAGGTAATACAGATCTCTCTGAATTTATTTATTTATGTATTAACATCTGTGATGGTAGGGAAAAGTTGGTAAATCGACAATTGCATAAATACAATAAAATAGTGTGTTTGTTCAAAAGGATCCACCAACTTCTTTTATCGTTTTTTTTGACACCCTACTTGGTTTTTAGCTTCGAACACATTTAGTTATTTTGTTGACCTGTCATTTCGGTCGTAGAATTATGATTTAGAAAAGGTCGTAAATGGTAGTAAATGTGTAATAGAGAATTTATGTTTGATTTCACTTTACGATAAACTGACTTCAAATTTAGGTGAAGTTTTAGGAAATATTTTAAGGCACTTTAACAACAGATTGGTTAGAGCCGATTTCGAAACTTCGAAGGACGGCGCGGCGCGGAGCGGAGATCTATTGCACTTCAGATAATTAATAAATTAATAGTAGGTAAGTAGGTACCCGAATGAAGGGTATTATAATTGTGTACCTATGTGTTTAACGTTTAAGTGTAAGGATCTTTTTTTTGGAAGAAGTTGGCAAACAAGCATGCCTGATGGTAAGTGATCATAATACAGCCCACTGCAGCACTGTCACCTGAGGAGTCGCTGATGCGTTGTCGATTTTTAACAGGAAGAAAGGTGGAAACAACGGGAATAGGAACAGGGGAGACATCGACAGGCTTTCAAACACCCCGCTTCGGCTTCCTACTAATCTATCCATGTAGGTATACAGTGTAGGTTCTATTACTGTTGTGTATTGCGTATTCTATATAAATATCAATCTCTACCACTTCCTAAAACCTTTACATCGTTTACATGAAACGTATTTCTTTCACTAATCTGTGTACTGTGATAAAACAATGTACATCTTGTTTTACTAAATTGTTTCTAAGAAATCGTTATCTCATAATTTAAGTGGTATCTTTGTAGTTCTCCGATCTGTGGTTCTTTGTGTGTAACTCACGTCACGGTTTTTATTTTTATTCCAAGGGCCAAGCGCCAAGGGCTTATCAAATGTCTCTAGAATATCAATTTTCTGGTCATCGAGTACAAAGCCCTTACTAAGTAGGTAGGTACTAAGTATTACATATTTCTAACAAAGGGCGCCTCCTTTTCCACGCCCATCTATTTGACTATTTTATACGAAATTTCACGATCCTCAATCGTCTCTTACACATTATTTCGTTAGCTCTCTCCGTTTTCAACATACATTTACGCAAAAGCGGGATCGATGGGAACCCTTGACATTTATTATTATTAGGTACCTATTTTTAACAACTATGCAAAAATTCAGCTTGCCTGAAATTAATGTAAGTAAGGTAAATATTTGTATTAATAATAATAAAAATAAATATATAGGGACAAATCACACAGATTGAGCTAGCCTCAAAGTAAGTTCGTAACTTGTGTTATGGGATACTAACTCAACGGTATACTATATTTTATAACAAATACATAGTCGTATATAGATAAACATCCAAGACCCAGGCCAATCAGAAGAAGTTCGTATTCCATCATGAAATTCCGACCAGGATTCGAACCCGGGACCTCCTGGGTGGCGGCGTTCTGGCGTGGTAACCATTACGCCACGGAGGCGACGGAGGTCGTCAAGTATGACTGGAGTACAGCAAACAACGTACGGCCGCCTGATGGTAAGCCACCGGTCATGGTTAGCGGATTATCCGCTGTGCCCTACCTCTCTTAAGTCTCTCTTAGCTATACTTCTCCGCATCGAAATTGGCAGATTATAATTTCTCGTTATCTTTGAATAATTTACATTGAAAAAAAAATCTGGGGGCACGGAAGTGCCCCCGCCGAGACGAGCCAAGCGGAGCGCAAGGGCACTACCTACCTTTTCTCGAAACGTTTCGTCGTTTTTTTGAACTCTCATAACTTTGGTTTGGATAATGCTAAATAGTTAAAAATTTCAAAATATAATGACACCAGTACAATCATTAAACATACATAGCTTGAATGTCGTAGCTATTATACTTTAGATTTTATTAATGTCTAAAATTATTAATGTCTAAAAAACCCCGATTTTGTCATTGACTCACTGATCATCAAAAATTTTAAGGTACTTCCTGAAGTCCTAGAACGCTGAAATTTGGTATGTAAGCTAATATTACTAGAAAGACAACAAAAAAGAAATGAAATCCCACCAAAAATATTTTCATGTAAAATGTTGCGAAACCATATGACTCGCACTGTCAAAAAGTTATCAGATCTCATGTTGGCTCTACATGAGATCTGATAACTTTTTGTCTCGTCTTGGCAACATGTGACATGAAAATGTTTTTGGTGGGATAAAATTGACCGCGCTCGAGAATGCCGAAGTGTCATTGAAATGAAATGAAATGAAATTGTTTATTTCAGAAATTAGACCTTCACAGGCACTTTTTCTTGTCATTTACAATTTGTATATATGTATAAAGAAAATAAACTACGTTATATACTACCACCATTTCGGACACAAGCAAAATGGCCACCGGTAAAAGAAATGGCGAAAGAAACCCGGTTACGGCCTTTTTTGTCATTTAGCAATTTTTTTCTTTCACTCGTTTGTTACAGTTACAATGTATGAGTATATTTATATGAATAAATAAAATACAGATCCAGGTAATACAGAAACATTTATAAATATACATATTTTAAAATGAAGTCGCTTTTGCTGTCTGTGTGTCCCTATGTACGCTTTTATGCGTTTTTTTTAATAGATAGAGTGAATCATGCATGAGGAAGGTTTTACATTTAATTTTATAGTTAATACATTCCAAAATTCCCACGGGAAAGCGGGATGATTATATAAAATATAATCACCACGGGTCTATTTAATTGGTCAGAGATCGACGCTTAGGAACATCCGTCCACTTAAGTCTGACCTCTAATGGTCGAGTAAATTCGTTGGTCGTCCAGTTAGTAAGTAGGTAAGGTAGTAAGTAGGTAAGTGTATTATCGTAGGCGCTCAACCTAGAAAGCTGGAATTTTGTATAGAGGGTCGCTTTATGATAGAATTCCCACGTTGATATTTTGTAAGAGGTTCCCTTTGATAAGGATAAAGATGGGGTTTTATAGAATTCCCACGGGAAAGGGAGTAATAGGACTATAAGGTGTATTATCGCAGACGCTCAACCTAGAAAGCTGGAAATTTGTATAGAGGGTCGCTATAAGATAGAATTCCCACGTTGATATTTTGTAAGAGGTTCCCTTTGATAAGGATAAAGATGGGGTTTTATAGAATTCCCACGGGAAAGGGAGTAATAGGACTATAAGGTGTATTATCGCAGACGCTCAACCTAGAAAGCTGGAATTTTGTATAGAGGGTCGCTTTATGATATAATTCCCACGTTGATATTTTGTAAGAGATTCCCTTTGATAAGGATAAAGATGGGGTTTTATAGAATTCCCACGGGAAAGGGAGTAATAGGACTATAAGGTGTATTATCGCAGACGCTCAACCTAGAAAGCTGGAATTTTGTATAGAGGGTCGCTTTATGATAGAATTCCCACGTTGATATTTTGTAAGAGGTTCCCTTTGATAAGGATAAAGATGGGGTTTTATAGAATTCCCACGGGAAAGGGAGTAATAGGACTATAAGGTGTATTATCGCAGACGCTTAACCTAGAAAGCTGGAATTTTGTATAGAGATTCCCTTTATGGTGTTGACAAGGATAAAGATGGGGTTTTAAAGAATTCCCACGGGAAAGGGAGTAACAGGACTATAATTGTATTATTGCAAGCGCTCAACCTAGAAAGCTGAAATTTTGTATAGAGGTTCCCTTTAAGATGTTGACAAGGATAAAGATGGGGTTTTATAGAATTCCCACGGGAAAGGGAGTAACAGGACTGTAATTGTATTATTGCAAGCGCTCAACCTAGAAAGCTGAAATTTTGTATAGAGGTTCCCTTTAAGATGTTGACATGGATAAAGATGGAGTTTTATAGAATTCCCATGGGAAAGGGAGTAATAGGACTGTAATTGTATTATCGCAGGCGCTCAACCTAGAAAGCTGAAATTTTGTATAGAGGTTCCCGTTATGATGTTGACAAGGATAAAGATGGGGTTTTATAGAATTCCGACGGGAAAGGGAGTAATAGACTGTAATAAAATTGTATTATCGCAGGCGCTCAACCTAGAAAGCTGAAATGTTGTATAGAGGTTCCCTTTAAGATGTTGACAAGGATAAAGATGGGGTTTTATAGAATTCCCATATATAATGTTGACAAGGACAAAGACGACAATTTAATCAATTATAGACTTCCTACGGGAACGGGAGTAATAGGGCTGCAGCTGCACATTGTATTATCGCAGGCGTTCAACCTAGAAAGCTGAAATTTCGTAAACAGGTTCCATCAAGGATAAGGATGAGGTTTTGTTTTATAGAATTCCCACAGGAAAGGGAGTAATAGGACTGTAATTGTATTATCTATCGCAGCCGCTCAACCTAGAAAGCTGAAATTTCGTAAACAGGTTCCATCAAGGATAAAGATGGGGTTTTGTTTTTTAGAATTCCCACGGGAAAGGGACCAATAGGACTGTAGTACTAACGCAGGCGCTCAACCTAGAAAGCTGGAATTTCGTATAGAGGTTCCCTATAAGATGTTGACAACGACAATGACGGCAATTTATAGACTTCCCACGGGAACGGGAGTACGAGGGCGACACTGAAAGTTCTTAGAACTGGCCACTTGTAAACAATATAATTAAAAAATAAGTTTAAATTTTGCAAATGGAACTCTTTGCCAATATTAACGAGTGTGTTTTTTTTTATTTTTCTTTTGTTTTACGTTTTGGCGGCAAATTGAAAATTGCCCGAATCACGTCAGCATGAATTAAACTCAAGTAAATTTTCGTGCCATGATTTTTTATGACTTTCGATGTCATTTAAGTCAACAAGAATGTTATAATGGAGTTCGAATGGCCTTTCATGATGAAGCCCCATGCCGTACCACAATTTACAACTGGTATAATTAGTTCAAACGTGGTCGCAGTATTATTACCGATGATCTGCGTGAGGGACGGCTTTCTACGGCGACGACTGAAGTTAACATCAGTGTTGTGCGGCGTATGATAGAGAATGACAAACGAGTGACCTATCAGCAAATTCGGACAAGCTTAGGCATTGGTATGAGTCAAGTGCAAAGAACCCTCCATGAACAGTCAGCGATTAGGAACTTTGTGCCCGGTGCCAGCTCATAATTTGACCGATGCCCAAAAACTCCGTCGAAGAGACCCCTAAAGACGAGTAGGAAAACTGGTTTCATCGGATGCAACGATGCATTGATGTGAAGGGACACTATTTTGAAAAGATATAATAAAACTAGTAGGTAACTTTTTTTTTTCCCAGTTTTAGATTTTCTAAGAACTTTCAGTTTGACCCTCGTAATAGGACTGCACATTGTATTTTCGCAGGCGCTCAACCTAGAAAGCTGAAATTTTGTATAAAGGTTCTCTTTATTATGATGTTAACAAGTTCAAAGACGTGATTTTACAGAATTCCCACGGGAACGGGAGTAATAGGACTGTACGTGTCGTGTAATATCGCAGGCGCCATAGTACACAAGAGTAAGCCAGAGTACGCAAGTGTACGCCAGAGTACGCCACAGTACGCAAGAATACGCATGAGTACGCCACAGTACGCATGAGTACGCAAGAGTACGCCACAGTAAGCAAGAGTACGCCATAGTACGCAAGAAAACGCATGAGTACACCACAGTACGCCAGAGTACGCCAAAGTACACAAGAGTATGCCAGAGTACACCAGAGTAAGCCGTCAAATCAATTTTCACTAAAATTCTATCAATGATTGAGATGCAATTTGTAAAAAACCCCCAAAAAATTGAATTTTCCGCGCGGACCGAAACGGATCACCACGTTATGTCGTCGGTCCCAAATTGTTGAGTTAACAGTGTACCAGGTATCCCCTAACATCCCCTTTATGTAATGTTAGTCTGACGCGCTCGAGTGACTGCAAAAATCCCCTCTTCGGCTCACCTAGCTACTAAACCGTTTATTTAATTTTTGACATTTTTGACTTATGTATTATGCACACCCTAAGGGCTATGAATGAAGTTGAAGTTCTAGTAATAATTATTAGACGACTAGACGACCAAATTTGGAATCTCTAGACCCAGCGGTTTGGGCTGTGCGTCCCCTCGCAACTTCGTTTGCGTATATCTCGCTTTCGCGTGGGAATTTTGAAAAATATTTCCTTAGTACATCCCTAGACGTCGTCGTAAGGAACCTACATGCCAAATTTGATATACCCTCGCAACGTCGTTTGCTTATATCTCGGTTTCCCGTAGGAATTTTGAAAAATCCTTTCTTAGTACGCCCCTAGACGTCGTAAGGAACTTACAGTCCAAATTTGGAATCTCTAGACCCATTGGTTTGGGCTGTGCGTTGATATATAGTTAAGTCAGTCAGTCAGTCAGTCAGGACTTTGAATTTTATCTATGAAAAAAAATCCGGTCCGGTCCGACACGGCCCGGTACGGTGCGGTTCCTTCCAGACCGATCAGGTCTGATCCGTTCCGGTCCGGTCCGGTCTGTTCCGGTCCGGTCGGTCTGAACCTTATAAGGACCCTGCATGTCAAATTTGGCATCTGTAGACCCAGCGGTTTGGGCTGTGCGTCTCCTCGCAACTTCGTATGCGTATATCTCGCTTTTCCCTAAGAATTTTGAAAAATCCTTTCTTAGTACATCCCTAGACGTCGTAAGGAACCGACATGCCAAATTTGGAATCTCTAGACCCAGCGGTTTGGGCTGTGCGTTGATATACACTCGCAACTACGTTTGCGTATATCTCAGTTTCCCGTAGTAATTTTGAAAAATCCTTTCTTAGTACACCCCTAGACGTCGTAAGGAACCTACATGCCAAATTTGATATACCCTCGCAACGTCGTTTGCTTATATCTCGGTTTCCCGTGGGAATTTTGAAAAATCCTTTCTTAGTACTCCCCTAGACGTCGTAAGGAACCTACAGTCCAAATTTGGAATCTCTAGACCCATTGGTTTGGGCTGTGCTGTGCGTTGATATATAGTTAAGTCAGTCAGTCAGGACTTTGAATTTTATCTATGAAAAAAAATCCGGTCCGGTCCGGTTCGATCCGGTCCGGCACGGCTCGGTACGGTGCGGTTCCTTCCAGACCGATCAGGTCTGATCCGTTCTGGTCCGGTCCGGTCCGGTTTATTCCGGTCCGGTCCGGTCCGGTCGGTCTGGACCTTATAAGGACCCTACATGTCAAATTTGGCATCTCTAGACCCAGCGGTTTGGGCTGTGCGTCCCCTCGCAACTTCGTATGCGTATATTTCGCTTTTTCGTGGGAATTTTGAAAAATCCTTTCTTCGTACATCCCTAGACGTCGTTAGGGATTTACATGCCAAATTTGGAATCTCTAGACCCAGCGGTTTGCGCTGTGCGTTGGTATACCCTCGCGACTTCGTTTGCGTATATCTCGGTTTCCCGTAGGAATTTTGAAAAATCCTTTCTTAGTACTCCCTTAGACGTCGTAAGGAACCTACAGTCCAAATTTGGAATCTCTAGACCCATTGGTTTGGGCTGTGCTGTGCGTTGATAAATAGTTAAGTCAGTCAGTCAGGACTTTGAATTTTATATATAAGACTAGAGAAACCCGCGCAACTTCGTTTGCGTTTATCCCGCTTTCCCGTGGGTATTTCGAAAAATCCTTTCTTATCGGTTGCCTACATCACACACCCAAATTTCAGGTCTTTAAGGTCAAGACAAAACATTTTCATATGCATTACATGAGTATTTTTCTATTTAAATACTTCTCATTACAATCTTTGGAGTGGGCGTTTGAAATAGGCTAGCCCGACCGGTGAAGTACCACCCTTTTACAGAATATTGACGTGAAGCAGCAATGCGTTTCATTCGGAGAGTGAAATATCCGAAATTCTTGTTTGCCACCTTTGTGGTATAAAAAAATCTAACTCCTTCCTTATACTATTTCTCGCTCTATATCCTGTCTTTTCCTGTTATAGGTCGGCAACGGATCAGGGACCCTAGAATCTATGTGCTCCATAGTCGACGGTAATCACCTAATATCAAATGATCCATATTCCTGAGCTTGTTTTCCAACCACTTCCGTAAAAAAAATGTATGTATGGGTATTTCAATACCTTCAACCTCAGCCTACAACCATCCCTACAACAACACTACGAAATAATAGAGCGAGTCGACGTAATGATATTTCCTATAAGTGAGAAAGAGACAATATCAATATGCCATTTAACCATTGACCAATTTAACTTGACCCCTGTCAAATATTATAAAATTTAATATTTAATTACTTACTGTTATTATCGATGAATATGATTCAGTCCGCTTTATACATAGTTAGAATTTTAGCTGTTTTTCCGAGATCACAAACAGAATAAATAGTACGACGACCTACGACGACATTATGAAATCATTTTGTTTGAATATTCACAATTTATAAAAATTAAAAATATTACATGACAGATGACATACTTCACTTCACGAATGTGTCAAAATGAAATGTAATTGAAATCAGAAGCAAAGGAGTATGGTATTGATATCAAATCGAAGAAAATTACCCACAAAATACAAATTTTTCAAGAATTTCAATAAAATAAGAATCACGTCTTCCATCAATTCTCTTAAACAATTTTTATGCAAAATTTGAAGTAGATTGGACCAAGGAATCAAGTTGTCCCATAGTAACTTTACCCCCTTAGAGTTCGAATTTCGAAAAATCCTTTCTTATCGGACGCCTACGTCTTATAATAGTTCCACCTGCCAAGTTTCAGATTTTTACGATGAGCGGTTTAGGCTGTGCGTTGATTCTCAGTCAGTCAGTCAGTCAGTCAGTCAGGACAAAGCATTTTATATATATAGATAACAAATACATATATAGATAAACATCCAAGACCCGAGGCCAATCAGAAAAAGTTCGTTTTTCATCATGACCCGACCGGGGATCGAACCCGGGACCTCCTGGGTGTTTGTTTATAAATTTTATAATATTAGTATGGAGTATGGATAATAGCATGCTTTATCTATACCTACTCGACTCTAAGATAAATAGTAGATTTTACAACAAGTGCACAAAACGAATCATTTCTATCCAAAACTGAAGGCGAGGGCTGGGTAGTAATTTCGAGGATAGAAATGGTTTTGTGGACGAGTT
The DNA here is from genome assembly GCA_905163395.2 of Endotricha flammealis. Lineage (NCBI taxonomy): Eukaryota > Metazoa > Arthropoda > Insecta > Lepidoptera > Pyralidae > Endotricha > Endotricha flammealis. The sequence continues at coordinate 15,875,402 of LR990861.1, read as the reverse complement.
ATAAACTCTGCTTTTCACTTCGATTGCGAGGAAATAAATAAATAAACGCACGAAAAACAAGACCTGTTTCCCCTTAATCCCCTTTCCCGCCGCTTTTTTTTAAATCTTACGACATTGAAATTAGGCTTGGGCTACAGACCTATACAGCCTTTTATTAAATTAATTTTGGAATAAAATAATTTTCTTAAATTAATTAAATAACCTACCGTACTTTAATTTAAATTCTAATATCTTTTATGACTTAAAAAACACTTAAGGCAAATAAATTAAAGTAAATATTATAAAATAACAAATTCTATCTCTGAACTTTTTATTGTGTTTGGCTGTATGGGTCATTTCCTTTGCCTTAATATAGATACATTTATGAGTTTACTTTTCTGCCCTTGTGCACAAAATTCGATTTTGAGCAGCCCTTATACTTGATCCTAGGTGCAGCCTATATCCTGCGCAAATAAGCACTTTCTGAGCATGAGAAGTGAAAAATCAATTGTTTTAGGATTTCGAAACAGACGCACATCACTATTGGAGCTGTAATCGAACTGTCAAAAATGAAACGTTTGGAAAATAATAAAATTATTCTCAAGTCTACCTACCTTTAACCTTACCTACCTACTCTTCAACGCCTTTAATCAATCAATCAATGAGACTTGGTTAATTTGGTTTAATTATCACATCATTCGGTTTCTTTTCTTCTTTGTTTCGGATAGGAAAAAGCATTTCAAAACTTCATTTTCTTATTTTATTTCATTGCGGTAATTTCTCTGTAAAGTTCAGTGCAAAGATTTGTGTTAAGGTCTTGGTAATAATGGGTTCCCGTTGGACTAATAAGACGAATATCCTGAGGGACTTATGCCAAGCCCAGGGGAGATTCGTACCTGGCGGAGTTTCAGAAGCTGTTATTGCGGCAAACGAAAAACCGCCTGCTGTATTTATTGAAGAGGGTAGAGGTAAGTCGCCTCGAGGATAGCAGGATCATCGTTAGGATGATTTTTGGTTGCAACATCAAACATCTGGACACATGTGGCTCTAATAAACAAAAACCCTGTTTGGTAACAAAGAAAAGGGCGGAGCTGACAAAAAATCCACTTACAAGATGTGCAAGCGATTTTATTTTAAAATGGTTCTCCTATCTTCGAGGCCATCATACCTACACAATTTTTTTTTGCATTCTGTTTGCGTTCAGTTTCTATGGCTGTCCCCAATGGCAGGCTGCGACTTGAGCCCAGGGCGCAGCTGGTCGCAAATAGTCGTAATTCCCGCGGTTCGGACAATAGTATGCACATGCTGCACGTGCGTTAGTTATTTTAAATGAGGTAGCTAAGAAAAACTTATTTAATTGTTCATTGGAGGTGTTTGTGGGCACGGCATTGAAGTATCTCAGTGACAAATAAAAATTTATTTAATTATATTTTATTAATACGTTTTGATCTGAATTTGTATAATATGTTAAATAACATATACAAATTATTTGGTGTTTTTAACTGTACATGACGTAGAATGTATGATGTATGGCTCAGCGACCCAAAGTGGATCTTGGCCACCGTGACGAAAGAATGCCACTGTATATAGTTTAACTACTTACAAAAAAAACTATTTACAGGTTGATAGAATATAATTCCAAAACTTTTTTTTTCAGATGAAGAAGATTATTATTTTAAAGACTGCACGGGCGCTGGGGACCCCATTCCTCCGGACTTAGAACTCATTAAACAAATGTTAAACAAGGCAAGTAGATAATTTAATATGTACTTAATTACATAGTTTTATCTGCGAACATCATGCTTTGTTTTTAAATAAATTAAAAAAAAATATAGGGACAAATCACACAGATTGAGTTAGTCCCAGGTATAGATAAACATCCAAGACCGAGGCCAATCAGAAAAAGTTAGAAATAGAAATAGAAATTATTTATTTAGCCATGTACATAGAATGACATTTAACTCGTCAAATCCAAAGCAGCGTGTAGCACAATATAATAATAAATTATTCTTAACAAAATTAATAGGATGGATTATATATTGGAAATTTACAGGGTTGGTGTAGTAAGTAATAGTATAGTAGAGTATAGCGCTGCTGGTTGTTTTTTATCATAACCCGACCGGGATTCGAACCCGGGACCTGCTGGGTGGCGGTCTGGCGTGGTAACCAGTCTATTCAAACTTGTTTTCTTAATACCAGCTATCCTGTGTAAATTTAAATAAATAAATTTAAAAAATCGGCCCTCTAGTTCCAAAACCTTGCTCATCAGTTAATCAAATCATTTATTTATATTTAACACGCACAACACCATGTGTATCTTTTTAGATATATAAACGTATTGTTTCGACGACAATTGGCAGGTTTTTTTTTTTTTCATTTGGCAATCAGACATTGACAAACAGACGAAGATTCCATTGTGCCAGCTTCAAGTTATGCTTGTGTACGTCTTCATGTTTAGCTCATGGATGACGAGGAAACTGACATGTTAAATAGGGTTTGTGCAATACAAATAATTATGAAGATTTGAAAGAGTTTCTAATCGGTCTAATTGAATAAAAACATATGACTTTGACATGCGGCATACAACTACACATTTCATTAAGAATTTCTTTGCGGTTGTTTTGAATAGATTACTGTCAGCATTAAGGCCGCCTTGTTGCGATTGCACTAGGTAGTCTATAAGTTGGCCATGTTTGTTGTACAGTCGGTTGCAATGAAATGAAACATTATAGTTCTTAAATTGTTGTGGTAAGGGTAAAGCCCTGTATTCTCTTTGCTTAGTGCAATTGCGAGTGCGTAGTGCAGGTGCCGAGTGCTGAGTAGAAACCACGTGTGGACAGCGACTGCTTAGTGTTTATTGCGATTGCGAGTGAATAGAAGCGTGTTCTATATTTTAGTGAGTGGACTGCGATTGGCCATGTCCCGCGCGCCCTCCGCTACCCCTCATTCGCAGCGCTCAGTATGTTTTTTGACTCAAAAACTGACATCTTAATTTTATATGCTTATTCGATTGAACAAATCATTTTAAAACTACGAGTAAAACTCCCGTGAGCCAAAACTACATACATTTTTAATAAAAATAAATAGAGTTTTTCTGGAAGATTTTTAAATTTAAATATTATTTTATTATTATTATTGATCATTTATTATTATTATTATTATTGATCATTTATTTTCAGAATAAAATTCCATATAATGTGTTAGTATTACAAATGCTTTAAAACTATGTTAGTACAATTAAATTATTTTATATAAGTAAACATTATTTAATATTAACCATGGCTGGTCTTGAACCAACATGGACTTGATTCCAATGTCTTAGTATAGGGCAGCAATAGCGACTCCCTATAGCCAGTTAGGTTGTTAGGGTTGCCTCGCAGCCGGCGCCACGCGGAGGCTACTCGCTTACGAATGATCGCTTGAAAACCATCTATATGAGCCTCCGCAAACATTGCAGACGCACTACAATACCGAGGCAGCCCAATCAGCGCCCTGAAACCATTATTGTATTGGACGCGCAGGGTTCCGATCGACTCGAGCTCTTATGGCCAGAGCCCTGCGCTCCCTCTCGATGTCCAATTCATCGGACATGTTATCAGTGACCCAGTGCCCCAGGTACTTAAATTTGGTGACCCTATTACATGGTATTCTTTGTTCTTAGATCTGAACATTAAGATTTCACTTTTATTAACAATGTACCTGGACTTAAACAATAAGTTAAACATTATGTTATTGTTTAAGTCCATAACAAATGTCAAAAACTATTCCACTGATACACTATCGCCATTCTATTGAGACACGATTGAGACACCATTGAGAGTCCATTGGTGCATTTGTTTAGTAGGATCGGGCCCCTGAGGCCATGAGCCACTATATAATTCTCACATATGTTAAGTAACTTTCTGAGGGCTACGATCGATGGGCTCAGCAGCACCATGTCGTCGGCATAGCTGATATTATTATAAAATATATTATCTATGAAACAGCCGACTTCGCTGCTACTAAGCTCAACGATCAAACGATTTATGTATAGGTTAAAGAGTGCGGGGGAAGACAATGGCTTGTCTTATGGCCCCTGTCTTACACCACACTCCAGCCCACCTTACCTGATTGCGTTGATTTTCGTACCAATACCGAAACAAACGTATTAAGTCCTTTGGAAAGTTTGTTTCAGTGTCCAATTTTTTCCAAAGTAACTCATATTGCACCAAATCGAACGCCTTAGACAAGGCCAGGAAACAAGCCAAAACCGGCGTCCTACGCTGCGTCTAGTAACGGACGGTGTGCTTAAGACAAAGAATAGCACTCTCCTCTGCCCGAGGTGTCTTTCTTCCCATATTGCATGATCCCTTATTATATTAACTTCATTAAACTTTGAACTAATTTTCCCGACATTCACTGATATTTCAAGTGGAAAATGATCGGATCAAAAAATAACACGAATATTGTCAATCGACGAATAGGCCGATTCGGTAGCCAAACAATGATCTAACCAGCGATGGGAACCATTTATCTCACTAATATAAGAAAAAGTTACAATTTGTTTGCAATAAATTTAGATCGGCAATCTCCCATAATTGTTCACTTGATCAAAAATTTATTAGTTCATTGTAAAAAAGCTCACCTGGATGCGCATTAAAGTCTCCCAGAAGCGTGCCCATGCCCATAGAGTACTTACTGAAATAGACACCTTTATCAAACATTTTTAGAAGTCAAGTTTTTTGTGATTTGACCTTTTTGAAACATTATTATACATAATGGCACAGGGTTTTACAAATGTTAGGGCGATCGTTACATTGTACAACGCGCTGGTGAGGAGCAGCCTCGAGTGCAATGCAGCAATCTGGTCTCCTCATGAGGCTAAATATAGTCTCATGCTGGAGAGAATCCAGAATAAATTTACAAGGCACTTGTACTGGCGGTACTACGGGGTGTATCCGTTTTATCCCTTGATGTATCCCAACTTGTTCGTGCTGGGTATGGTCGGATATAACGAGCTGAAGGTGCGTAGGAGTCTTTATCTAGTCACCTACATACTTAAAGTACTTAGAGGTAAAGAGAGTAACAGCCAGGTGTTGAGCATAATAGGGTTATACGTGCCTGACAGATACGTGTGGCGCCGTCGCCGACCGCGCCTGCTGGCGGTGCCGCGCGGGCGTACCAACTTACTGAGCGAGGCACCGCTGACCCGCGCGCTGTGCACTCTCAATAAAATCGCGGGCAAAATCGATCCGTTTTGTTGTCCTTTGAGTGAATTCACAAAAGTAGCATTGGCAGTGATTTGTTATTGTTAGTTACGCTATTGTATTAGGTAGGTCTACCTGTAAGATAGTTGTAAGTGTGTAAAATAAATAAATAAAATAAAAAATAAAAAAATAATGGTATCAGATATTAAATAATATGTATCAAAATAAAAATTTCTACCAAATAGTTTAAAAGATAGTATTAAGCTCACTACAAATAAAGTCCGCTATAATGAAGTGCAATGTCCTTTTTTTCTTAAAATATTTTTAAATTTTTCAAACATTGTAAAATAAACAATAAAGTGATTTAATAAAGATTTTATTCTACTTCGTTTAATTGCAAGCGCGCTTCTCGCTGTACGTCCACGTCCATATTTGTTGATCTATGGCTAGCAACTGAATTTACTAAACAGAGCCAATAAACAGAATTGGACACCACTCGCACTACGACTACGCACCTGCAGTTTTCACTCGCAATCGCACTAAGCACGAACATGAACCCGGACCTAACTCGCAACCCGGACCCGACCGCGGACCAATCCGGCGTTGCCCATACACTGCACGAACCCACCGCCAACCCTCCACTCGAAGTGTGACTTTGGTGAGGCATACGCGTGTACTCATTTAATATGCCGCCTGTACTATCTAAGCAAAAGTAGCTTTAATCGTCGTCGGAATAATGATTTTATCCGAAAAATTAAAAAAGAAACGGTTTGTTATCGTCGAAAGACAACTACAGAAAAACAAATAAAAACGTGGTTATTAATACGAGCGACACTGACTGAGTCGGCCGACCAATCTGTTCTTGCACACACACGCGCGGATTAGTCGGGTCGGGCGAGGGTTCGACAGGCGCTCGCGGCTCGCAACCGCGGACCTGCGAGCCCGACGCCAACCCATTCGACAGTCGTTCGACAGCTCGTCGCTTTCACCTGTTTGTTAACAGGCGGATTAGTCCGATGGCCGACCAATCGGCGTGTGAATGGGGCTGAAATTTAAATGCACTGTGATACAATACAATATCATTGCACGTGACTGTACGAATTGTTTTGTGTGTATAAACTACCCATACCAAACCACTATCAGTACTCATAAAAATAAACCTGTTTATCTGTAATGTATGTAATGGCATGCAAAATTCTATTTAAAAATTTTACATTTAGGTAATGTTTTCAGTTGAACTGCTGCAGTGGTTCGTTTATGTAAAAGATTGTAGTTTACTATGCAGTTGTAGCTTGAACCCTAAATTAATCCCGACTGCTCCAAGCAGTCCGTATAAAATATGTCGGCCCTTACTCAAGACTTTTATTTTTAATTATTTTCTCCGATTTGCAGGTCAACGAACAACAATCACCAGACAACAAGAATATGTTATTCGAGATAAGTAAAGCGAATTCAAACGTTAAAATTAAAAAAAGCAGGAATGTAGCGTTATCCTCACTGCTCGCAGCGATGAGTGTTGAAGAGAGCAACAAAAATGAACTTAAACCACCAGACATCGATGTATCGAAATCCCCCAAGAAAAACGGACCTATACTAGAGCCTATTACTTTTAAAAAAAAGGTGCTTTCGCCTCCGGAAACACGTCAGAGCTCAACGGGTCCATCATGCCTATCAAGTCCGTACAAGCCAACGACATTGGCTAATGAATATTTTTTGAAATATATGAAGCGATCTCAATTGAATGAGACAAAAAAAGACTTATGGACTCGTGTCGAGGAGCGCATGATGGAGTTAGATAGAGAAAAAGCCAAAAGGTATTTATTTTCAAGTGTTATCCTGCTTCTTATTCTTCGATTTTTGTGTAGTGAGTGCCATCAGATCCACGGCTACAGAGGTCAAAACAAATCACACAAATAAAAACCGGTGGTTCGATTCCCGTTCGAGAACGAATTACGGATAGCCATGTCCAAAATTTCCTTACAATGAACTGGGTTTATAGTCTCCAGGAATTTTTCTACAATTTGCATGTCTTTATGACATGTCTAAGTGCCCTCCAAGGCCTACAGAATAAAGTATTCCTGATTTGATTTGCACGCTCATGTATGTTAGCTGAATATATGTGACTGTATTTTATGAAAACACCTTATTGTAAACATATTCTAAGCTAATAAATAAAATGGTAATTTAAAAAATTTCAGAAAAGCGGAAGCAGATGCGGTGGAAGCGGTGAAAATTGAAGGCAGCGAGATGATGCCTGTAGTGGAGGAGTCAAGTAACTAGTCTTTCCATATCGTAGCACTGCAAGCGCATGTCAATATTACTTATACACACACACACACACTCACACACATTATTAATCTGTTTTTGTTTCCGAAATGGTAGTAGTGTATAAAATTCTAGCTGCTGCCCGCGGCGTTAACCGCGTTTAATGCATAGCAGCGCCATCTATATCAGACCAGAGTTGACCAAATCCTTCGGGAATCGCGTGCTTTTCGGGACAAAAAGTATGTGTCAATTCAAGGTATTAGCTACCTACGTACCAAATATCATAAAAATTGGCTCAGCCATTTGAGCGTGAGGAAGTAAGAAACATACACACTAACTTTCGCCTTTCATTTCATTTATTCATTCATCTTCAGGTCACAGATTCAAAAAGAAAATTGACCACTGGTAAAAGAAATGGCGAAAGAAAACCAGTTACGGTCTTTTTTGTCATTTAACAACACATTTCATATTTTTAAATATTTTTTTTTTTAAATGAAATACAGATCCAGGTACAGTCACCTCCATAAATATGTAACCGCCTTAGTACCTTGTCGAAAGTGACAAGACACATACAGAAACAACCAGAGTTGTAATTGATGTTGATGCCTTCCAGAGCTGGACATCGTGCGCCTGCCGCAGCACCGGCACCTCCTGAGCCAGGAGTGCGCGGTGTGCGCGGCCGTCCGGCGCCGCCGCCCCGACAAGGGCGCCACCTGACTGATGCGCCTGGACATTTACATATAAGCTTTTGGAACACATTTACTTATTACGTGAGCATTGGACTTTATCTAGTGAATATTGATGTGATATGAAAAGACTTAGCCGACATATACGGATCATGCAGTCATAGTCGGCAGCTTGAAGTTTTCACCGGTTTTCTTTCGCCATTTCTATTACCGGCGGTTATTTTGTTTATTTATTTAATAAAATAATATTATGTAACACTCATTGTATTTTTGACTTTGAAGACTGTAGTTCACTGTGCAGTCTGCTTCAAGCAGTCCATGTATGTCGGATCGTAGAATATTTAAGACCTGTAAATAAGAGGTCCGTGGACATTTTTTTACCCAAAATAGATCACAAAATAAATTACGATAACCCGGTGGTGCGTTGGTGATTCTACCTTCAACACCATAAGGCGTGGGTTCGATTCCCGCTCGGGGAAAATATGTGATGCCATTTGTGTTTGCCCTTGAGTCTGGGTGTTTCTATGTATTACAAGTATATATTTATTACATATTCGTTGTCATAATACAAACAGGTCAAGCCCAGTTTACCACGGGATCAGGCGCTGTGTGAATTGCATAGAAATTTATAATTGATTTTAAGCAATACTTTTTTGTAAATTTTTTTATTCCACTAAGGTGGCAAACAAGCATACGGCCCATCTGATGGTAAGCATCACCGTAGCCTATAGACGCTTGCAATACCTGGGGTATCATTCACGCGTTGCCAACCCTCCCAAGTGGAGCACTGGAGACCTTACTCACCGTAGGAACACAAGATGGCCGAGACCAATGCTATTTGGCTACGATCTTCTGTAGTGTCTGGTAGAGGATCTTCCTCAGACACAGGCTCCTCCGATTTGAGCGGATTATCCTCCTCTTTGTACTTTTTACTTGTTATTCGGAGTTATAAGTGATCTATTATGGTGGAAAAAAAGTTCGCGGTCAAAATCGTCTCAGTATGCGGTTGTCAACCGCGATCACGGAGGCAGCGGCGCGGCGGCGTTGTGTAGATGTAAAGTTTAATATGAGACTAGTCATGGAGGCAGAATCTGAGTTATACAGAAACGGCGTATGCTGAACGCGCGACTTAGGCAATATGTCGCTTCAAAACGTTTTCTTACAAAATGTATAAAAGCGACGCGCGAATTATATTGAAATAATTATACTGAACTCTGTAGAATCTATAAATATAAAATTCAAAGTCGTGTCTGATTTAAATATATATCAATGACAGCCCAAAGGGTCTAGAGATTCCAAATTTGGAATGTAGGTTCCTTACGACGTCTTTGATTCTTTGGAAGCGAGATATACGCAAACGAAGCTGCGAGTTTACTAGTTACAGTATAATTCTAGATTTTTATTTATATTTATTTTCAAAATTTATGGTCTACAAGACATTTTGTAAAAGTAAATACATATCTTAGCGATCTCATTATAACTGTGTATTTTATGAAGAAATTGTTATTTGATGTTCAACCATAAGTAGAGCTCGTGCAGAGTGGATGGCAATGACACGGATATCCATCGAATTTTTCATTATTTTAGCTCCTAATTTTTGTTATCGAGTCCTAGATTCACTCCTTACACTCTGCCCCTCCTACATGTTCTTTTTATTATCTAAGGTTATCTTAGAGTAGAGAAGAGACATTGAAGGTATTGCTTTAGCGATAAGACCGCCTGTTGTACTTTTCCTGTCACTATGTGCTGTTTTATTGTATTGTAAAACCTTAGAGTATAGATAAGCAAGCTATAGAGCGCGCTTGAGCAAGTATGAACGTAAGCACGAGTATGAACAAACAGACGAACTCAAAACAGCAACAACGAAGCCAGCAACGAACGAATTAGTCACACACGCTGATTGTTTCTCTAGATGTTATTTATTCGGATTTTATGGAATCATGGTGAAATGAACGACGAATTGGAAGCAAACTAAAAATTTGCACTGCAGAACGTCTGCTTACGCTTTGCACAATGGTCAAAGAGCGATGCGTGCGCTCTATAGCTTGCTTATCTATACTCTTAGTGTAAAACAGATAAATGTTAGTTTTTGAGACATTTCTAACTTGTTCTAAATTCTACATTGCTATCATTCTGCATGAGCTCTTACAATGTTAGATTAAACCTTTTTTTTTTTTTTTTTTTTATTATCGTCAGAAAAATGCTTTGCAGCAGCCCCACCGCCCGGGGAATATGCGGTGGGGACTGTGGGACTTACCACTAAAAAACTGACGGGATGCCACTCGCCCCCTAAGTGACGGGGCCACGGGTACTGTGATACATCCGCGACCCCGCCAGGGCCGTCCGGCCAAAGTTACTGTTATGTTAGATTAAACCTCCACTTATGTTTGTGTCGTAAAATAGTATGTTGTATATAGTTGTATATTGCAACGGAAGTATCAGAGCGCTTGTACCTAGACGTCCGTTTTTTTCTCTGTCAATAAACAGATGTTTTTGGATGGATTGTTCGCCGGACCGATGTCAGGTGCATGTACACATAACCACACCGCAAATCCGGTGGAAAACACGGTCAGTTATCCGGTGAAATAAACGGATGTCTACAAGCGCTCTCAGTTCCCGCAGTCCCGCCCATCTAGGCAGTCAAGTGGCGGCATGCACTAATGCATTTTCCTGACTATAAACAAAAAAAGTTATATAGGTAGAAGTCGGTGAGATAGTTATTATGGGTGTCTGTCAAATTACCGCACGACTGAAGGTCAGAAGTGCCTTTTTTATACCATTAAGTGGCAAACAAGTATACGGCCCGCCTGATGGTAAGCCAGCCTATGGATTTATTAATATATCAACCGATCCATATCTTTTGATAATAGAATGGATTAGAGGTGTATCGACAATGTTCGTCTATATGGTGCATAAAGTGCCCTAAATAATTTTAAGACTGGCGGTATTCGCTAAATAAACTTAAGAATTAGGATGTAATGATGTTTCAAAATTGAAAACCATTTACATTTCTTTTACGGGCCATTTTGCATGTTTCAGAAATGGTGGTAGTTTATAACGTAGTTGATTTTATGTCAATCTTATTATACAAGTTGTAAATGAGCAGAAAAGGTGTCTGCGATGGCCTAATTTCTGAAATTTTCTCTCGTACAGTAATAAATTATCTGTGTGATTAATTTACTAGCTACATACATAATACATACAATAATATAGTAAATAATTAATTGTTGTCGTGTTCCAATACAGCTGTAGTTTCTCCCCCGGGACGTCAATAAGCTTCATTGCTTTTTCTCAATCTGAGGTCGCCATTGTTGAGACACTGCGGTGAGAATGTGTGGTGATCTTGTCCCGTAAATTGGTCCACTAGGGACAAAGGTTTGAAGCGGGAAACAGTCTAACTACAACGAAACTTTATGACTTTTATGTATCCAATTTGTGTCTTGCTATAATTATATTATATATATTTATTGGATTTAAAGTATGTTACCCTAAGGTTGCCTTGAAAAGGTTCGTATCCGTAACCGAAACTATCGGATATCCGAAATAAAAATCTATCCTTAACCGAATCCGATATAAACGTTTCGGATAATTTCGGATATGGGCGGAGTCTAAATTAATCTTGTTATGACAGGTTTATGTTTTGTCCGGCCGAACCGATACACCCTCGCGCGAGTCTTGCATAATTTGTTTACATAGTCAGTTATTGGTATTATACTACTTACAATTTAATATTTACGAGTATTTAACAGGAGTATTAGACAGGTCCGCCGGTCGGGCTAGCAATGGTCACTTTATCCCAAGGGCCGCGTGTTCGAATCCTGCGCAAGGCAAACATTTGTGTGCAGGAACATGTCTGTTTGCCTTGGTCTGGATGTTTTCTATGTATAATAAGTATTTATTTACAAAAAAAAATGTATATAAGTATGTTTATCAGCTATCTAGTACCCATAGTACAGTCAACAAAGGAGTTGACTGACCCCCCTCTGTAAATATGATTAAAGATTTCTAAACATTGCGTGAAGGGATTTACTTCAAATTTTATTTATCAATAGTATTCATATTGTACTATGTAATTACAAATTTTCAAGTAAATCCCTTCACGCAATATTTAGAAATCTTTAATTATATAAACAGAGGGGGGTCAGTCAACTCCTTTGTTGACTGTACAAGCTTAGTTGCTTAGTTTGGGACTAGATGGCGTTGTGCGATTCGTCCAAGAATATTGATTATTATTATTTATTTATTAATTCGATAAAGTAAAGGAAAAGTGTTGTTACCCACAAAATTGATTTATCTGGGCAAAATTCGACTATAAGTCAAGTATAATTTGGACATTGTTTGATCAAGTTAATGCAGATTCTGCAAAATGTAAACAGTGTGAAAACAACTTTTCGCGGAAAGGAGATGGTACTACTTCGTTGAAACTTCATCTTAAATCAAAACACAGTAATAAGTACGAGGAACTTTTGTTACTAGAAAAGAATAGCCACAGCCACAAACAATGGATTAAGCAATTTGAAATATCCGTAACCGAAATTATCCGAAACTAACGGATAATCAAAATTATGACAACCGTATCCGAAACCGGTATAATATTGTGCTTATATCCGTATCTAATGCTTACTTTACTTAAAAAAAAGTTTGTATGTGTTTTGCAATTATAGCATATTCTATCTTATTTATCAGTCGGTTAATATAATCAGTATCCACCACTGGGCAAATCGCTTTGTCACAGGAAAATAAATGTCGATTTGAAAGATATTGTACTTAATAGGCCAAATTCAATAAAATATTATTATATGTGATTATGTATTTGTATTTTACCTTTAGCCTCTAAACACAACATACTATGCCGAAAATACGCTCCCGAAGCTCGGCGTGATTGCGCCTAAGATGCGAAATTACGCTGCGTAATAATTTCCGCGCTTATGGTGTCTCGTATATGCCGAATCTTAATAATATTATAAAAGTTTGTGTGTATGTTTATTACTTCACGCTCAAATGGCTGGTCAAATTTTATATTTGGTATGTAGGTAGCTGATACCTTGGATTAACACAGGGTACTCTTTATTCCGAAAAGTACGCGACTCCAGTAGGATCTACTGTGCATAAATACACGCAAACGAAGTTGCGCGGGTTTCACTAGTATAATGCAGAATAGAATAAGTCGGGGAAATTCGGTTACTTAATTTCGGCTTGGTGTGTTTATACGCTTATAGGAAGCTCACAAGAACAGTGACAACAAGCAAGCGTTGGAAAGTGGTTACCACCACCTATAAACATAAGTGATGCCAGTCGAAAACACATTGTGCATCATGCTGATATTCCTTGAGTTGTACTTCCATAAACGAGTTGGCTCATTTAATAAATGCTATTACAAACACATGACATGAACATTAGTCAAAAAGAAGACGACTTTACACAAATGCTATTTCTATCATTATTTCATTAATGAAGAAAAGAAGAGATAAATTGAGACAATGTGGAATTTAAGTTTATTAACAGATTGTTATTCACTCTTACAACCAGTTAACGCATTTTTAAAGTTAATGACAAATGAAATTATAGCTGTCGCTGTGAACATAAAGAAGAAAGAGAGTTGAGACTAAAATAAGAAAATTAAACTGCGTTTTTAAAAACTGGTTGTTAACTGAACTAATACAAGCAAGTAAATGCACTAGCACACAGTAAGTGCTAATTTCTTTATTTAATACATCGACATAAAAGTATAGACAAGCTCTCCGGTACTGAGATTTTGCGGCATTGCGATGGTTCAAATTGACACCACCATCCACCATCCTTCAGTCAGTCAGTTGCGAGCGAGCGACAGAAGCAGCCTTCAGTACCACGTGGTCCACTATCATAATGCAGTGGTAGTGGTATCCAATTGACAATTTTTATTTAACAGATTGTTTTTTTTTTCAGATCAGATAGTTTTTTGTCAATTGGACACCACCGCTTCTGGCGCTCGCTCGCAACCAGGTTCAGCACACTTAGTATAACCGTCAATTTTCATAGACAACAGCGACATTTGGGGGATTGGTGGAAGAACTAAAATTAAAAAAAAAGCGGCGTCCATTTTGCACTTCACTTATCGTCTGACGGACCATTCGATAGCATTGACGTTATTTATTTTATTAGTTATTTATTTACATAAAATGTAATTATAATACAATTTAAATACTTATAATTTGATGTATTCCTTCGGATGGGGGACTTCTTTGGGGCGCTAACAAAGAAATATATTCAGAAATTATAGGGAAGGGTATACATACTATGTATAGCTATAGTTGAAATTTTAGTTCACCCACCAATCCCTGCGGTGGCAGCACCTTCCATAGATGCCGATTTCACCCCGGAGTTGCCACTCTATACCTATCATTATTACTATCCTCTTTGCTCGCAACTGACTGAAGGATGTGATGGTGGTGGTGTGGTGTCAATTTGCACCATCGTAATGCCGCAGCCGTGTGGTGGCGGCAGATGAGAATACCACCTCCCCCTTCTCTTCCCATGGGTGTCGTAAAAGGCGACTAAGGGATTATAGTAAGAAAAGAATGGGCAGCAGCATTCTTCTTCTATTGGACTGGACTACCAACTTAACTGCGCTCGCCAACCCGCCTGCCAAGCGTGGCGAGTATTGGCAAAACCCCTCCAAAATGTTAATGACCAAATGGCCCAGGCCCCCAGTACCCGGCAGCTCCGCTATTCCTGGCTCCGGTAGCGGTCAAGGTAACGGCGGGGCAGGGGGTGCTAAGAATCTCCGGAAGAGATCCGGCTACCACCCCCAACGACGACGACTGGCCCTGGTAACACACAACATTCGAACTCTGAGGACTGACGAGAAGATTGTCGAGCTGGAAGAAGAAATAGGCAGGTTACGATGGGACATTATAGGGTTGTCAGAAGTCCGAAGACAGGGGGAGGACACGATAACCCTCAAGTCTGGTAACCTGCTCTATTACCGGGAGGGCGACCAACAGTCTCAAGGTGGTGTCGGGTTCCTCGTCCACAAGTCCCTCATAAACAACATCGTTACCATCGAAAGTGTGTCGAACAGGGTAATATACCTGATACTCAGAATATCTAAAAGATATTCGTTGAAGGTCATCCAGGTGTATGCGCCGACCTCGGCACACTCAGATGAAGAGGTAGAGGAGTTGTACGAAGACATTAGTCGGGCTATACACTCCTCGAATACCTACTTTAATGTTGTTATGGGGGACTTCAACGCGAAACTCGGCCAACGAAGCGATGGGGAGTTGAGACTGGGGCAGTTTGGGTATGGGCGGCGGAACCAAAGGGGACAGCGGCTGGCGGACTTTTTGGAGAAAGAGGGACTCTTCGCGATGAACTCTTTCTTCAAAAAGCCGCCCCACAGGAAATGGACCTGGATGAGCCCCGATGGTTCCACCAGGAACGAGATAGACTTCATCATGACAACAAAGAGACAAATATTCAGTGATGTCTCCGTGATCAATAGGATTAAATCCGGAAGCGATCACCGAATGGTCAGAGGCACACTGAATTTAAATCTCACACTTGAGAGGTCTCGTCTGATGAAGTCTACTCTTCGACCCACACGTGCCCATATCCAGGATGCTGAGAAGTTTCAACTCGATCTGTCCAATCGCTTCGATGGTCTAGAGGTCTGCGCCTCAGTGGACGATATAAATGACGGGTTGGTAAAAGCTGTCTGTGAGGTAGGCATGAAACACTACAGGCCTAACCGCAAAAACAGGCCACAGCGGCTCTCGACTCAAACCCTCGACTTAATGAACCAACGCCGATCTATGGCGCTGCGTACCTCCGAAGACGCTGAAGTGTACCGGCAGCTCAATAGACGCATATCAAAGTCCTTGCGACGTGATATTCGCTCCTTCAATGCTAAAAGCATTGAGGAGTCGATAGAGCGGAATAAAAGCTCGAAAGTGTTCGCAAGAGACATGTCTATTGGGCAGAGCCGGCTGACTAAGCTTAAGACGGATGATGGTAGCGTGGCGTCAACGACGGCAGAGGTGTTGAGGGAAGTCGAGAGGTTCTATGGGCAGCTTTATGCCTCAGTAACCAAACCCGTCAGCAGCACTGCGAGGGACCCAAGAGCCACGCTAACCCGACACTACACCGAAGACATCCCGGACATCAGCTTGTACGAGATTAGGATGGCTCTTAAACAGCTCAAGAACAACAAGGCGCCGGGCGAGGACGGAATCACAGCAGAGCTTCTGACAGCGGGTGGTACACCGGTGCTTAAGGTCCTGCAGAAGCTCTTTAATTCCGTGTTGTTCGAGGGCAAAACGCCCGAGGCGTGGAACAGAAGCGTGGTGGTTCTGTTCTTTAAAAAGGGCGATAAAACCCTCTTGAAGAACTATAGACCTATCTCGCTTCTGAGCCACGTCTACAAGCTGTTCTCAAGGGTCATCACGAATCGTCTCGCTCACAAGTTTGATGACTTCCAGCCTCCCGAGCAAGCCGGATTCCGAAAAGGCTACAGTACCATAGACCACATCCATACGCTGCGGCAGATTGTACAGAAGACCGAGGAATACAATCTGCCACTATGCTTAGCGTTTGTGGACTATGAGAAAGCCTTCGATTCGATCGAGACATGGGCCGTGCTACAGTCTCTCCAGCGATGCCGCATAGACTACAGGTATATCGAAGCGTTGAAGTGCTTATACAAAAACGCCACTATGTCAGTCCGAGTACAGGAACAGAACACGAAGGCAATCTCATTGCACAGAGGCGTGAGACAGGGAGACGTCATATCTCCGAAACTGTTCACGACCGCTCTGGAAGATGCCTTCAAGCTTCTGGAATGGAAAGGATTTGGCATCAACGTCAACGGCGAGTATATCACTCACCTTCGATTTGCCGACGACATCGTGGTCATGGCGGAGTCGCTGGAGGACCTTAGCACTATGCTCGAAGACCTCAATCGAGTTTCCCAACAGGTGGGTCTAAAAATGAACATGGACAAGACAAAAATCATGTCAAATGTCCATGTCGCGCCCGCTCCAGTCTCAGTTGGGAGCTCGATCCTCGAAGTTGTTGACGAGTATGTATACCTTGGACAAACAATCCAATTAGGTAGGTCCAACTTCGAGAAAGAGGTCAATCGACGAATCCGACTCGGCTGGGCAGCTTTCGGGAAATTACGGCATATCTTCTCGTCCAAAATTCCTCAGTGCTTAAAACGAAAAACCTTCGAGCAATGTGTGTTACCAGTGATGACATATGGATCCGAGACGTGGTCGCTCACTATGGGCCTCATAAGAAGGCTCGCGGTCACTCAGCGAGCTATGGAGAGGGCTATGCTCGGGGTTTCTCTACGAGATCGAATCAGGAATGAGGAGATCCGTAGCAGAACCAAAATAACCGACATAGCCAAACGGATCAGCAATCTGAAGTGGCAGTGGGCAGGGCACATAGCGCGCAGAACCGACGGCCGGTGGGGCAAGAGGGTTCTGGAATGGCGACCACGTACCGGAAAGCGCAGCATAGGACGCCCACCTACAAGGTGGTCAGACGACCTAAAGAAAGTCGCAGGAAGCCGCTGGATGCAGGCCGCTGCCAGCAGGTCGCATTGGAGGCGTTTGGGGGAGGCCTATGTCCAGCAGTGGACTTCTTGTGGCTGAGATGATGATGATGATGATGAATGCCGCAAAATCTCTGTACCGGACAGCTTGTCTATACTTTTATGTCGATGATTAATATTTAATATAATAATCTCGGAAAGATCCACTATTGACTGTAGTGACAATTGAAACAATAAACAACCAATCGTTTTGCAGTTATTAACTACAATTGGATGACAACAAACGTCTTGACGGAGATCTTTAGCTGTACAAAGAGTTTAAAATTATATCTCCTGTCTTTGTCTAATCAATGAAGAGAAAAGTGATATCTTGATTTGGAATTAAGTTTCGTTTATTATAAAAATACTCGTATTTTGTGTTACTATCGTAAAATTGTTTATAATTTGTAGTGAATTGTAAGGTAGTTTTAAAAATATGTTTATGTGAATTTTGATTGTGGTTTACGCATTATAAAGGTAAGTTGATAATTTTTCATTATTTTTACATTCTATAAGTAATGTAAGTACTTATAATGTACTATGTTTGGGTACTACTGCCACCTACTGCCAAATAAACTAGTCGTTTTTGTCTCGTTGATTTATTCAACAGACATCATTCATGGAAAAAATGTTGCGATGATACTGGCTTGTATGTTTAGTTAGTATTTATTTTTTTTATTTTCTTACGTTTTTAATACTTAATTTTTATTATTTTTTTATTCCTAATTTGTTTTAGAAATGGTCCATAATATTACGATTGGTCTGCAGAATATCATAGGAGAGACGGTAAGATATTTATTAGGTACTTATTAACGATAACATAACTGAGCTTTATTATGCTAACAAACGTCTTCACAGTTTGGTATGTACAATAATGTTTCAGTGAACTTTGTATCTACATATCCTTACCGTTTTTTTTGCTACAATAATAATGAAATCCTTTGACGAAGTTCGTTTAGTATGTAGGTAGGTAGGTAGTTAGGTACAGCACAGTCACAGTGCTATTTTTAGTTATTTTGTTGATAAAGATGTAAATTTTCACACAATAGTGTGAAAAAGGACTAATTATCACTTATATGTAACGATCTTTACAACATGTTACACACATTTTCATTAAAAAAAACGTTATATACCTATTTCGCGCATTCCGTCTATTAGCGCGCCGCCGCCGCCGCCGCCCGCCATTTGAACGAGAGTGATAGCTGGTAAACGTAGAAGAAAAAGTAAAATAATGTTCTATTACGAATTAGAATAGACGATGAAGTATATTTATATAAAATAGCGAGTTGAGAAAAAAACGGCCGTTTTTGTTTTCAATGAATAAAATGGTCATTTTACTAATAAATTGAGAGACGACTTTATTAAAATAAAATATCATTTGACAAAGTACTAATCTGTTTATAATCATGTCAATTAGTACAGACACTGTAATGAATAATATCTGTGGTAGGTACAATAAAACAACGCATTACATATACTTGAAAAATATTGTTCTATAAGTAAATATTTTTTTATACCAAGGTGGCAAACAAGCTTGCAGCCCGCCTATGGACCTATGGAGGCTTGCAATACCGGAATAGGGATGACTTAGATATTATTGCTAGTGCACAGAAGTACCTTCTGATGCTGGGTAACCAGACAAAGCTGGATTAGGTTAGGTTAGGGTTAGTCAGTGTTGTGACCGACAAAACCTAGGAAGTTTGTCAAATGATACTTTCTATAATGTTATTCATAAAATGGTCATTTCTGTTCTAAGACGAATGACGGATTTATCATATAAATTTTTTGTCAAGCACTAATAAACCCTTCCTTGATATCCAGACGCTTGAAGATCAACCGCCGGAGCTGAATGGCCACGTCAAATCTAAGGGCAACGTCACATATGGTATCGACGACACACCGCCATGGTATCTTTGCATTTTCATGGCTTTACAGGTAAAACATAATTATTTTAAGAGCCTGTAAACCAGTGTGTATTACTTAAAAATCATTTACCTGCGCATTTACAAACACGATAATGCCATTGATCTTTATGGATGACCTAGGTATGCACATTTTGAACGCGTTTGCAGTGACATAAATGCTACTCAGTTCAGTAGGTACTACATATAGATCAATGTACTCAGTACACTGATTTAGATAGTTAAGATCTCGCTATCTCGCTTATATATTGTATGAGCAAGATTATAACTTTTTTTTTACGAGAATAGGCCCTCTTCTCGTAAAACACGTATCGATGCACAGCACAGTGCGTGGCTCTGGTGCCTGAGGTCTTTAAATACGTTTTTTTTGTTATACGGCAGACAATCAGGCAAGCGGGGCGGGCCACCTGATGGAAAGCGGTCACCGCCGCCTATGGTCATCATCAACACCAGCGGCAGTACCAATGCGTTGCCCACCTTTGACGAGATCTTACTTAATAGTCCAATGTCATAGTCCGAAGGAAACACAGCGGCTGGGAGCTCATCGTCTTGGTTTTTCCAGCATTACCTGACGATGATAGGCGCCATCGTGGCGATCCCTTTCATCTTGTGTCCCGCTCTGTGCATGCTGGACACTGACCCCGATCGGTCCAACATAATCTCAACCATGATATTCGTCACAGGTACGGTTCACACTTCACATACAGTTTTGTCATCATTATACACCAGCTAACGATGTTGCCGTTTGTGCATTCAG
This sequence comes from Endotricha flammealis, assembly GCA_905163395.2. Lineage (NCBI taxonomy): Eukaryota > Metazoa > Arthropoda > Insecta > Lepidoptera > Pyralidae > Endotricha > Endotricha flammealis. The sequence continues at coordinate 15,855,030 of LR990861.1, read as the reverse complement.
TCTTTCTCTGTATCTTTCACACATGTCATATAAATGATAGATGAGGTTCTTTTACATTTCAGGTTACGATTAGAGATTACTTTTATGTAAATTAAAACTTGCGTTAGTAAATCTCGCATCTCCGTAACAAAAAATCATTTCATCTATTTAAACTGTATCTATACAAAACAAAACACATACTTTACAAATAAAAAAATCTTTTCAACATTTAAATTAATATTAAGTAAGTAATAACTAATACGGAAATTGTTAAATGGAATTAATAAATCATAAGATATGAAACTGATAAATTAATTCAATAAGATTTTATTATCGTGTCTGTTCTTAGAGATTATAATTTTATCGCGTGCATACTCCATATTTGCTTACAAGTTTAGCTTTATTGCACTATTATTTCTACATTATATAAATATAACTATGATAATAACTATTTATGAGCAGCAATGTCATGGAATATGGAATCCATAATATGCAGAACAGGTACAGTCAATCAATGAATGAGATGAGCAGGTAAAAAAAACTAAGAACAAAGATTTTTATGCTAATGATGTACGCATCGTTATATGAAACTCAATGATTTGTAATTACATAATACAGTGGGTAATGAATACTATTGATAAATAAAATATAAAGTAAACCCCTTCAAGCAATATTTAGAAAACTTGAATCATATTTGCCCTGCTCATCACTTTCATTGGCTGACTGTACATAGATTATTGATAGATTTTAATAGAGGTAGGGCACAGCGGATCATCCTCTCAAATCGGAGCAGCCCGTCTGGGGAAGGACCTCCACCTTACAGAAGATCGTAGCCGAATAGCATTGGTCTCGGGCATGCTGTGTTCCTACGGTGAGTATGGTCACCAGAGCTCCACTTGGGGGTGTTGGGAGTGTTGGCAACGCGTGAATGATACCTCCGGTATTGCAAGCGTCTAAAGGCTACGGTGATGCTTACCAACAGGCGGGCATATGCTTGTTTGCCACCTATGTGGTATAAAAAAAAATAGACTAATCATTCCAGGTCTTATCACATGGTTACAAGCGACCTTCGGCTGTCGCCTACCCATCGTGCAAGGCGGGACTATATCATTCCTGGTGCCTACTCTGGCTATCCTCGGATTACCAAATTGGAAGTGTCCCACGACTGATGCGTTAATAGCCATGAGTGAAGAGGACAGAAAAGTGGAATGGATGAGTAGGATGTGTGAACTCTCTGGAGCTATAGCTGTATCGGCTTTGTTCCAATTATTTTTAGGTAAGTTACAAATCAATCTGAATAACGCGTAGTCTAATAGGTGCTTTAGTTTCTTGCTCTGTTTTTGTTCTCGTTCGATCATGTTTACGTAAACAAACCGACCAAATAGAGAAGAACTCTTAAGTTCTGAATTTATAAGACGCTTGTTACATATCAAAATTATGTGGCTTGTGAGCAATCCGACTTATTTGGATATGTAACACATGTCGTATAAATTCGCAACATGAGAGTTCTTCTCTATTTGCTAAGGAAATAAAAAAATTAAAAGAACTGGTAGGTGACGCAATGTGTGTCAAGTCTACAAACAATACATAAATATTACTCAAAACAATAAAAGTATCAATATTTAGGGACTTAGTCCACACATATCGCATCGCAATATATATAAAAAAAAATATATAAAGTAATTCTTTCACGCAGGTTACTTCGGAGTGATAGGTTCCTTGCTTCGTTTCGTTACTCCTCTCACGATAGCGCCCACAGTGGCCCTGGTGGGTCTGACACTGTTCGACCATGCTGCCTCCGCTGCGTCCCAACAGTGGGGCATTGCTGCGGGGTAAGTTTGCACATCATTATTGCTGTCTCACGTTATGTGCTTTGAAATTAAATTAAAATTAAGAGCTTTTGCACATTAGCCAGGATTTTGTCAAGTAGAGGGCAGAATCCTTTTCAGATTATAACAATTACTTTGTTAAAATTTGTATAATGATAAAATAGATATTCCTACCAATGCAGTCACTAGCCTCGTTACACCGCAAAGTCCTCCTCCTATTTGCTAAATAGCAGAATAATAATAAGATCAGAATAAAATGTTTTTACGGTATAAAAAGTAGCCTATGTCACTCTAGTATAGACGTTATAAGTAAATATATACTTAACCAAGGACGTCATAACAATCAAAAGCCCGTGTCGACCGCAAAACGGATCCCCATTTGGGAGGCAGTGGATTGAAAGGTACGACTTACAAAGGGCTCGGAAACCTTATAAAAGACAAATTATGATAGTAAATCAGATAGTAATATTAAATTTCCTGAATTTCCCTTACTGATCATTATCGTAAACGAAGGAAATGACCTGTCAGTACAATAATAAACACAATTGACAGGCTTGGTGGCTCATCATCAACCTGAAGGCCGCGGATTCGAATCCCGTGCATAGAGATGATCAAATGAAGCTCGATTGCTGAGCTCCACAGTCTATTGTTACATTACTATTTGGATTATGACAGTGTTGTGGTGCGTTGGTAGTGACCAGCCATTCGGCACCAGGTGCGGATTTGATTCCCGCTGGGGCAAAACATTGGCATTTGTTATTCTCGAGTCTGGGTATTTTCTATATATTATTATTTGTTGCTGTAGGCTTTAAAATACTGCTTCGACCATTGCTGACCTTTTGTGCCCTTTATTTTAAATTCCCCTGTCCAGACCGGTTGCTTCTAGGAACTTCCAGATGTGCTGGGCAGAGAGCTGTTGTATCTCCTCTGGAAGCAGAATATGCTTTCCTATGTCCATACTTCTTTTATCTGCTTTAGCATGTATGTATATAGCATGTAAGTATGTGCTTGGCACTTTCTTCTTCTTCTTGGCAGAATCTGCACATCGCGGACTGGCTCATGTTCAGATTAAACAGATGTTTATTGAGTTAGCCATACACTGTTAGTATTCTTGTCACGGCACTAGTTTTCTGTCTTTTGAGCTCGATGAGTTCTTTGGAGAAATTTTTATCGTGACCATTTATTAGGGCCTATGTGTTTGTCCGGGGACAGATTTCCATAGTTCCTTTCTCTGGTTACACTGAGTTTTTTGAATATAGTAGGCTCGTTGTTTGGCTATACCGCAAAAGGGTCCCGGTCCTGCCTGAGGGTTGTCAGCACCATTCCTTGCAAGTTCGTCTGCCATTTCATTTCCTTCTAGGACTGAATGTCTTGGAATCCATCTAATCATAGCTTTGTTAGGTGCGCCAAAAGCCTTTATTTTCTATGGATATATAAAAAGTAAGTTAAGTTATGCCTAGCTTAATCTGGGGCCAGGTGATGCTGTGTGAATTGTGTACAATTAATTTTTGATTAACGCAACGACGTTATCAGACTCCTCATACTATCAAAAAATTCAATATCATGTGAACATTTATTGCTAAATGTTTTATGGTGTGTGTGTGACGTATTTCGAGTTTACGACTAGCTAGAGCAAGTCCTGTGATCCCTCGGAAAGTAATAGATGTACAGTTTCAGAAAATACGACATATTATTATCATCAAGGTGTAGGGCAAAAGTAGGACACAACACATTATTCACCCTTTTATTAATAAAACAAATACCAATACAAAATATATTTTTTACAAGTCTTTTCTTATCCTACCACCAGTTCAGACGGCAGATTTGTAGTTAGAACTGGTAAGAAACAGTAAAAAAGGTAAAGGATTAGATAAAACTGTTTTGTCACTGTCACTCTTGAGGAGAAATGTATTGACACACCCGTCGTATATGCTAAAATGCAAATGTAAAGATTCTATTATAACAGATAAAAAGTGTGTCAATGATAGTCTGTTGGGAACGAAATACAGCACGGCCACTCGACCATCGGATCTGTCCAAGAGGTAGTCTCTTAGGCAGATCCGGTATTTATTGGCATTTACTTGGCACAAGTTTTCAAGTGTTTAACGATTGTTTTTGAGTTAACTTGTCATACCTTATTGTAATTGTAATATTGCATGATTTATTGCAATAAAGTGATTTGTAATCGATACATGTTTGTTTCATATCGATTTATGTTTTAAATCAGTCGATTTTTGGAGCTTTTGTACCTTTTGTGAATTAAATGTAATATTATACATATACCCTTGTTTATAAGACAGGGAAATGCATTAATGCATGCCCTTTAAGCCACTTGGGTATACCGACTAAAATCACTGTCTCACTGCCACCTTATCCGCCTAGATGGATGGGGCTACGGGAACTATAATACTTCCGTGACCCCGCCGATTATATATATACCTAAGTCGCAAAATCGAATCACGTATGCACGATTAATTCTACTAACGTCAGCTAATTATTAATTTTGGACTATTTTTATAACTTTAATATCGAAATCGGCTACACACACTTTTTTTTACCATAACATGCTTATTGCGCAATAGGTAATATCGAGGTGTAATCAGATGATTTATCAATGTTCAGTTTATCAAATGACTAATGCATTTATACGATTTCCCCTTCAGTATTGCAGCGTGGGTGTACTATCCGGGAAACCTTAAAAGGTCAAAGGTGAACGTTCGCCTGCATGGCTGTATCGATCCCAACCAGGAATTGCGACTGACGTTAAATGTATAAAATTGCAATTTTTGAGTATATTTAATCACTAGCTGTGCGTGGATTTACGCTATGGGCAATATAAAGGTGACAAAGACTTTGGCCGCACTGTACGCGCCGCAGTCGGCCAAGTCTCTGAAAAAATAATTTCATTTCAGTCTTTCAGAGTAGATACTTTGTCTTATAATGGTCAATAGGTATTCGAATCTGCGTCCCTTAGCACATAGTCAGACTACTAAGCACACTTCACTAATGACTTGCATCCAATTAGCTCAAGTTCATTTTTCATTTCTTACGAAACACCAGGACTTCATAATTAACTGACAATGACTTGTCTCTTAACTGTAATTTATGCGCTATACTTGTTGCTCGAAACTTTGTAATGTGGTCGCACTGCCCACTGTAATTACCCCTTTCAAAACTTATGCGGCCCTGGTAACTTAGTAACATACGTTACTAAAATGGCACTTGCATCTTTTATATCTATGTCTTATGAGCACAACATGAAGCACTTAAGTGAATTTTTCACAACTATCCTAACTTTAAACATATGAATTTCGCTAGTTCAAAAACTCTGGGTGTCGAGAAAGTCTTACTAGTTCCTTTAAAGGGACTTCAAGTTAAGCAACGTCGACCCTAGCCAGTGTTTGGATGGTTTTTGTTATCTCAAGCTTCTTTTATGTATTATAAATATATTTATTGTAATTACATACAAGCAGGTAAAGTTTCGTTCACTGGGTTAAGCCTGGCTTACTTTGGGACCAGGTGGCGCCTGGGTGAATTCTATACATTTTATTTATTTATTTAATAAGGGTTTTAGTATGTAACCTCCTTTGTCTATACTCTTTTCCATAATCTTTGATAATATAGCCGTGTATTCGTGGCACGTTTCCCAAGATGGCAGCAGTCAATATTGTTGAATAACTAATGTAACAGACGGAAGGGAAAATGTATTTTTTATTTGTAAATACAGGCTCTACAATCGCGAAGTTGAACTAAAATGACAATGGACTCTTCGCCCAACTTCGACGTCACTTTTCCTTTGTATTCTCACTTCTTGCTGACTTTACTACACTTCGATTAACTTTGTGAGAGTTCAGAACTTGCATTAAACAAATAGAAATTACATTTTCCCTTGGCCTGTATCAAAGTCAAAACTTTTATTCAGAGAATAGGTTTTCACAAATACGTTCTCTTGTCAGAGTATACAGTAATAAATGATTTGTATAAAATTAATCTACTCTATAAACTACCACCATTTCGGAAACAAAAGCAAAATGGCCACTGGTTACATTTAATTTTTTTTTTATACAGGTCGAGATAAAAATTATTTCCAATACTTATGGAAATATTAACTATTACATTTTAAAACCTAGAAATAATTACTTTAAAGCTCTCCATCAAATATTTCCGCCCTGTTTCATCTAAAACAAAGCTTCTGTTATTTTGAACCTTAATATTATCAGTATTAGGTTGAAAATGGGTTGGAATTGCATCGTCCGATGAGGTTACATTGCAATCAATAGTACCTACTTGTTGCACGCCCTGCAAAAACCAGTGACCTTTCTATATCTCTTTCGAGAGGGTTGTATACAGGGTTACTTGTAATTCGACGTATATCCGGAATATGCACAAAATGAACCACCCCAGTGTATGGGTGAAGTCTAGTGGTTCTCGACATATTTGGATATTTAGTTTTTTATTTTATTTTAAATTTAATTTAAAATTCCGCATAAATTTTTATACATTGGGGTGGTTCATTTTGTTGCTTTTGAGCTCCCCAATGTTCCGGATATACGTCGAATTACAAGTAACCCTGTAAATAGATTATACTGTAAATATTGCCATCCCTCAAAACTTCACTGACTCCACAATTCCAATTCCACGCGGGTAAAGCCGTGGGCACAGTTATAATAAAACTGGATTCATCATCTCAGCCCGTTCCTGCCCACTGCTGATCATAGGCCCTTTTTTCTTAGATACGCCAACTTTCACAATCCTATGCCATTCTCATCCAGGTCGCTACTGGACGTCCGACATCTCTTTACCAGTTTTGGGCGCTGGAAAAGATACGGATTATTCAATTTAAGCCATGGTTATAAATAAATGTTTTTCATTATTCTGATATGAGTTTCTAAAAACCTCAGAATAGTATTAGTTATTATTCGGAGCTAAAAACCATAGTTTTAACTTACCAAGTCAAGTTAATGTTTAAATTCAAACCGGCGTGTTCATTACCGGTGCCTTTGATGCGAGTGCAAAATCGCCGCCATTTTGAAATTAAACTCAGTTTTGAGGGTAACCTGTAGGTACAGATATTAATCTAGATAGATAACCTTTCTTATCTCGAAAATATATCTGTACTGCAGCATTTAGTTTGTAAAACAATAAAAATAACAAGTTTGATAGCCCGTCCCGGCGCGGTGCGTTTATGGTACGGTAGACGAATAGTGGATTTAACATAATCATAATATATATTTTTTGCAATTGTGCAAACAGCTACTAGATTTTGCTACGGATGCATTGCGGGTTCGCTGCCGGGCCTTAGCAATTGGTAATTTATTGGAAAATTGACACGGCAATGAGGGTTTTCACGAAAATTTACACCACTAGTTGGCGCCACTTTGGCTAGAGGTCCCATCCGGACAGGACATAATCCGCGCTGTCAAAAGCGTCAACAGCAAAAAAAAACATACATACGTCAAAAATATCTGACACTCGACCTGAATATATAGGCGATATGACACTTTTGACAGGTTTCTGGACCTGACGTCTCAGTGCTGCCGCGTAGTGGGAAACCCTCATTGCCGTAGCATCGGCACTACTGGATTATGCATGCCTTAGGGATATATTCTAATTGGTTCGACTGAGTGTGTTATACCGCCTAGTCATAACAATCTTTTTAGAACTTTATTATCACAAACTTTTTACATTTCTTTAAACCTGCATGTTTTATTGTGCAATAGCACTTACTTAAAAATAGAACTCCGCCAATTAAAACGCTAGTGATGTCATAGTAGGTAGTTTATAAACTCGCGCTTTTATACGGTAGTGGTTTACGGTATCTATTCAGATTTATGTCTCCGATAAACTGCAATTACCAACATTTTAATGCGGTTGCTATCGCCTTTATAGACTAAAAATTAAAGGTTATTTTAGCGTAACACGTAATTATTAGTTTCTTGTTACTTCATTAAATGCAAGAATAAGTTACAGTATAATTTTACTTTAAAGGAATTATCGCGTGGCGGGCACCACGCGAAATATACATTATTAAAGAACTAAGTGAAATACAGCCAGTTTCTGAAACGTACCTATAATTTTAATTGCATATTAACTCTCAAGCTATCTCTTCTTTAGTTAAATCTTTCATTAACTTTAAAAAAAAAACTGAAACTGACTGTTTGAATGGCTAATGGGTTTTAAGTTAATGACCAAAAGTTTTCTTATGATTTGAGAATAGCTTAAGAAACTACTGGTTCACTCACTCATGGTACGAAACACATGGCACATCATCACTATATCATGTCATTGTCGATATTTTGTGACGTTGTAGTGCCCCTCTCTTTTTCTTATAATTTTTCTCCCTATTCTGTTAATATTCAAAGACGGCAGTAACTATTTCTTATCCATCAGGTAGCCCGCTTATTTGCCTGCCTACATAAAAAACTATATTCGCGTCAGTTAATATCAAATCAAATATTCGAAAAACCATTATATATTCAAGTTGCAATCGATCAATATCAAACATATGTGTACTGATCCGACAGATCCGTCGCTTTCAATTAACTGACCACTACGTCCGATGCAATCGGCACAGCAAACAGAATTCCAACCATCAAACCATATTCAGTTAATTTATTTTGATTGGCAACTGAGTATTTCATGTTTTAATCACATGCACACTGACACGAGTTATTGACAGCCTGGTGCTATTAGGTTATCTGTGACCCGGTGGCGTGTTGGTTGGTAGTGACATTACCTTTGGTACTAGTATATACGGGTTCAATTTCCGCTCAGGGTAAACATTTATGTCATGACATTTGTAATTGTTTTTAAGTTGGGAGCTTTCTATGTTTATGTATAATCGGAATTAAATATTTCGAGGTATTGTAGTGTATCTCGTTATCTCGAGCTTCTCCGTGCTTCGGGGGCACGTTAAGCCGTCGGTCCCGGCTGTTGTCGATAGATGACTGTCGTTAAGTCAAGTCGGTGGTCTTCGGGCGGCTTGAAAAACACCGGCCTCTGCCAATCCACATTGGAGCAGCGTGGCAGAGTACGCTCTGATCACCTTCGATTGAAGGGAGACCCGTATCCCTGCAGTGGGATGATTATGGGTTGATATGATGATGATGATGATTGTAGTGTATTATCCTTTGTAGGTACATACATACATACCCATAACACAAGTATATTAAACCCAGCTTACTTTGGGACCTGTTGGCGCTCGTGTGAATTGTGTAAATATTATTTTTAAAAATAGGAAAATCGATTCAGCGGTTTTAAGTGAAGAGGTGACACATACAGATTTACTTTCATATATCGCAATATAAGTATGAATGTCGGCACGAAATATGAACTAACACATTTCAAAACATCCAAAATTAGTTCACCTAAATCTAACAACTAATGTTTGCTAAAGACCAATGAACGTGAGCTCCAATGTGCTCACGAATAACCTTTTGTCCGTTCGATACTGTTTGCTGATCGAGACTGGATGCATCACCACCTGTCCTTGAATATATTGACATTTATTTTTTTGTGTTACGTCAGCATTCTTGTTTAATGAATTTTGAAAGTACTTTTTTGTTTCAGCACATTCACTTTACTGACGATATTCTCACAATGCATGGATGGTGTCAACATTCCCACTGTGTCTTGGAAGCGAGGCACAGGCTGCTCCATAACGTGGTTCCCGCTTTTCAAATTGTTTCCTGTAAGTATACCAGTTGCTATTACCTAAATGTAATTGGATATTGTGACAGTACAAAAGTTTTTCAAATGTTTATTTGTAGATTAAGTGTACATTAAGGACTCATAATATCATTTAAGAGAGGTAGGGCACAGCGGACAATTCGCTCAAATTGGAGCAGCCCGTCTGGGGAAGGACCTCCACCTTACTGAAGATCGTAGCCAAATAGCATTGGTCGGCCATGTTGTGTTCCTACGGTGAGTAAGGTTTCCACTTGGGGGGAGCTGGGAGAGTTGGCAACGCGCGAGTGATACCCCCGGTATTGCAAGCGTCTGGTCTATAGGCTACGGCGACGGCTTACCATCAGGCCGGCCGTATGCTTGTTTACCACCTTTGTGGTATAAAAAAATGCACTTACAATTTAATCATGATTTTTAAATAGATGTTGTGAATTTAGGGCAGTGAGCGTATCGTATACCCATAGTGTTGCATACGATATGTGATGCAGTTCTGGTCACGTGCCGGGTCGTTGTGGTGAACAGACATTTATAGCGTTAGGCGGGCTAAGGCGTCCTGTAATTCTGCTCCCAACTTCCTAATTCATTCATGCCTTCCTTCTTTTTTCATTTCTTCATAGGTAGGTGGGCAACACATCCAGGATTTTTTAATTGAGGATGTCCATGGGCAGCCCCTCTAGTTTGTCATAAAAAATTCTGTGCCTAAAGATACTGTTTGTTATACCCAGGTGTTGATCACCATAGCAATAATGTGGATTGTGTGTGGAATTCTCACCGTGACTGACGTATTTCCTGTTGGACATCCAGCCAGAACCGACTTGAAGGTCAACATCATTGAAGACGCCCCATGGTTTCGTGTACCATATCCTGGTAAGAGGAGGCTCATCAAATTCTGGTCATAGTTTTTAAAAAAATACCTGCTGCCTCTTGCTGAAAGATAAAAAAAAAAATCATGGAAGACTGAAGAAAATGTAGATTACGGGACAAGCCCACAACATATTACCACCGCTGTGTCTCCTGTATAGCCACAGCGGCGGCCTCAGATTGACAATAGGCAATGAAGCTTATTGACGTCCCGGGGGAGAAACTACAGCTGTCTTGGAACTCACAACGAATTTAATCTGAATAAAATTCGACGGAGTATGAAGGACTATTGTAGAATTGTATTTTAATTTATACTTATTTATTTAGGTGCTTAAAAAATCCTTGAACAGGATACTGTTTGTGTAGGCCAATGGGGAGCCCCAACTGTCAGCGTGGCAGGTGTGCTGGGTATGCTGGCCGGTGTGCTTGCCTGTACCGTGGAGTCAATTAGTTACTATCCAACTACAGCCAGGATGTGCGGTGAGTAATAATTTATATATTGCTTATTTTTTATGTAATACGTCAAACAAATAAACAATCGGACCTACCTAATGAAATAGGCGGCTGAAGATAAACACGTATCCCGCTACTGAAGGTAAGGGAAACGTGATAGGGAAGGAGTTGGGCTTAAGGATTTCTCACTTACTGAACGAAACACATTGCTGCTTCAAGTCGATATTCTGTGAATAAGAGAAGATGGTACTACTACTCCTAAAACGAATTTAGATAGAGTTGTGGAGTGAAAATAAATAAATTTAAAACAAAAAGTTAACAAAAAAAGTAATACGTAAGCTATAATTTTATGGCGTTATTAACTTTAAAAGTTAGTAGCGTACAAATTATTTTTTATTTTACACAGACGCACCACCCCCGCCCCTACACGCTATCAATCGTGGTTTAGGCACTGAAGGCCTTGGCACAGTGCTGGCTGGTCTTTGGGGTTCTGGAAACGGGACCAACACCTTCGGGGAGAACGTTGGTGCTATTGGTGTAACGAAGGTAATTCTGATTGCTTAGTGGTAGAAGGTAGCCTGATTTTACATAAACTTTAAAAAACCTTTATTTTTAATTAGATATATGATAAAAGTAACAAAAATCTATATGCTGCAGGCATTATGAAGAATTTCGTAACATTTTGCTTATAAATCAATTCCATCTTTAAAAATTCTATGTATCGTGATGCTTCTTTAGGTAGGTTCTCGTCGTGTAGTGCAGTACGCAGCGGGACTGATGGTGCTGCAAGGTGTGGTGGGGAAACTCGGTGCTGTCTTCATCATCATCCCACAGCCAATCGTCGGAGGACTTTTCTGCGTTATGTTTGGAATGATATCCGCTTTTGGTATGTAGACTTAACACATAACCGGGCGTAGAACTGTTTATTGATAACAGTCGAGACAGTTCAAGTTTACTCTATCTATAGCAAAACACAGTGCAACTGTCGAATCGAGACTTGACTTTCACTATTAGGTAATTTTAAAACCATTTTTTTTAAATAATAAATATTTAAATATATAGGGACAAATCACACAGATTGAGCTACCCCAAAATAGCTACAAAGTAAGTTCGGAACTTGTGTTATAGTTATGGGATTACTAACTCAACTATACTATATTTTATAACAAATACATATCTAGATAAACATCCAAGACCCAGGCCAATAAGTTTTTTTTTTGTTGTTACAATTGAATAAGTTGCAGGTCTGTTTATCCATCATATTAAATAGCATACAAATGTTTTACATCTTTTTAAAATATGTACAGTTAGTTAATAGAATAACTAATACTTAATTTAAAATTAGTGTGATTTGATTTAAATATAGTGTTAATTCTAAACTCTCAATATTGTTTTAATTTTCATATGTGAAATTTTGTGAACTTAAATATTGTATGCCCGATAATGGTTAACTGAGTGAAACTGTGTCGTAACATCTATCTGTATTTACCACCAGTTAAAAGCCATTCTCATTCTTATTCTCTTCCCCACAGGACTATCAGCTCTTCAGTACGTAAATCTGAACAGTTCACGCAATCTCTACATAATTGGGTTTAGTTTGTTCTTTCCCTTGGTCCTCACTCGATGGATGGCAGAACACAGCGGGGTGATCAACACGGGGGTTGAGGCTTTGGACGCAGTTCTTCAGGTTCTGTTGTCCACTTCCATTCTCGTTGGAGGTGTTGTTGGATGTGTAATGGATAACTTGATACCTGGTAAGATTTTGACATAATGGCCATGGGTTGACTTGGACAGCCCGCTGGGCAGGAACCAACTATTTTTATACTAAAGGTGGTAAACAAGCATACTGCCCGCCTGATGGTAAGCGGATATCAATCCCGCTTTGCCGACCCTGTAATAAAACCGTATATGCATGTAACTTCGGTTCCGTATAAAATTGATGTGATGAATAGGCTTGTGTCAACTAACAATGAAATCAATGGATGAATGTTTCTAGACGTAAATTGTAATATTTAAACAGGGAAAACCGAAATAATTCCACATAAAAATTAATGATTATTGTTATTTTTACAAATTAAAATCAAATAAATACCCCCCCTGGCTCCTCCGCTGTGAACGACAATCAGAACGTATTACGTTACATAGTGGTATGCCGCCATTGACCGGAACACGTATGAATAATTTATTCGGAGTTTTTATACTTGTATTTATACACTGGGACACTATACAGTTTTTAAAATACGAGATTTCCATTTTTATTTCAACAAAACAAACTTTTGCCGTAAGTGAACACAATCGTTTTTCACTATGTGACGTCATTCACGCCATGACACTTTCTTGTGTTTTTACGCCAGATTAAAAATATTTTCTTAAAACTTAAAATATGTGTTTTAAATATAATTTTTATCATGAAATATTATTTTTTTGGGGTAATACAGGTACTAAACTAACGAAATAAGCCATTTTTGAAATTTACGACACAGGCCTATTCTTGAATCTGGACTTTTTTTAAATAAATAATTCGTTGTTTAGTACCCAGAACTCCAGCAGGTTTAACCTTGATTATTTATTTAAAATATATTCCTTGTGATGTCGTATTTCAGGATTCCCAATCCACGGCTATATTTTTTTTTAATGTGATCCTATTAGCTAATGGCATACTGATGCTATTGGCTAAGACACCGGACTCTCTCTCACCGCCAAATAAAATAAAAAAAGTAAATAAATAAATATATAGGGACAATTCATACAGATTGAGCTAGCCCCAAAGTAAGTTCGAAACTTGTGTTATGGGATACTAACTCAACGATATTATATTTGAAATAAATAATATTTATTATAATTATGTACCCATACCTTATGAAATGTCATGTAATTGGCAGGTACTGACGAGGAGCGAGGGTTGGCGGCGTGGGCCCAGCAGATGGCCCTGGAGGCGGGCGCTGGACCAAGCGAGGGCGACACTTACGACTTCCCGATCGGCATGAATTTGATACGCAGGTACGTTGATTTTGTCTTAACGAGTATTTATTTATCGACAATAGCACAGAATAGATAATAGTACTACGACAATAGTCAGGCCCGACAGCTTAAAGAATAAAAAATATTTTTTTTTTAACAAATCTAATTGACAACATTACTTACCTTTGATCGGAGTAGCATGCGCTAGTTGGCTAAAATAAATAAATATTCTTGGAAGAATCACACAACGCCATCTAGTCCCAAACTAGGCAACTAAGCTTGTACTATGGGTACTAGATTGCTGATAAATATACTTAAATACTTTTTTTTTAGTAAATAAATACTTATTATACATAGAAAACATCCAGACCAATTACAAACAGACATGTTCATGCACACAAATGTTTGCCTTGAGCAGGATTCGAACCCGCGGCCCTCGAGATAAAGTGGCCATTGCTAGCCACTCGACCTGTAAAAAAATACTTATTACTTATACGTATCGTGCCTTCCTACAGCATTTAAATTTTTTTCTGATTAAATTAGTTGTGAGTTCCAAGACAGCTGTAATTTCTCCCCCGGGACGTCAATAAGCTTCATCGGTTATTGTCTATCTGAGGTCGCTGTTGTTGATCCTGGGTTTACAGGAGACACTGCGGTGAGAATGTGTGGTAGGCTAGTCCTTCCGAGTCTTAAAACACATATTTTTTTCAGATGGAAATGGACATATTACCTACCATTTATGCCCACATATGAGCCTGGGAAGTTCACGGCACTCTTCAGAAAGAAGGAAAGCTGATAACTCAATGTCTCCAAGATCTGACTTCAAGGTCCTTGCCATCTTTAATTGTGTAAAGATGGTAAGGATAACAAAAACATAATGGTAGTGATTATTTCTTAGTTAAATAAAATGAGAATTATACAATTTTAAATATTTGTTCTGATTATTTTTTCTACGTACAGACAGCAGCAGAGAGATCTGACCTGAACGGAGTAAAAATTAAGTTTTTGTAGGTAACGTAACTGTAATGAGATTTCGACGAAATCTCATCGAATACAGGACGTAATCAATATGTACATTTTACAGGTCAGAGTCAGGTTTCTTTACAGCTGTCTGTATGTACATATTCAGTCAATGAAAGAGGTGAGCAGGCCAGTAAATGTGATTCGAGTGTTCGAAATATTGTATAAATATTGCAGTATTCATATTACTATAGTCTCATCATTTTTTTTTATACCACAAAGGTGGCAAACAAGCATACGGTCGGCCTGATGGTAAGCCGTCACCGTAGCCTATAGAAGCTTGCAATACCGGGGTTATCACTCACGCGTTGACAATCCTCCCAACCCCCTAAGTGGAGCTCTGGAGACCTTACTCACCGTAGGAACGCAACATGGCCGAGACCAATGCTATTTGGCTACGATCTTCTGTAAGGTGGAGGTCCTTCCCCAAACGGGCTGCTCCGATTTGAGCAAAATATCCGCTGTGCCCTCCTCTCTTAAATTACATTATTAGCATAAAAATCTTTGGTCTCAGTCCACCCTGCTCACCTCTTCTATTGGCAGACTGTACATAACAGTATTTAAAAAAGGTTGGTGTCCTGTTCTTCATATTCCTTATTCATCTTACAATCCAATATTCTGCTGCAATTGGAATGCTGGAAGGTCAGCCAGTGGATGCTGAACTACATCAAATATTAGACATAGTGACTGAACTTTGTTGAATATCACTGAGTTGCGGAATAAAAATTTGTTTTGACTGGTGGTATAATAACTCCTAAGTTAAGCAGACTTTTTTGTTTATTATAATAAACGAAATGAAATGAAAGTCTTTCTTCAGCGAGTAGGCATAGACTTTTTCTCTTGTCATGTTGTACATTATTAAATAAGCTATTCTATAAAAACCTATGCCCTTCTTGTCCACCTCCTGACCAGTCGTTCACGGAGGCAGAGAAGCCAGAGTTGTCTAAATAACCAATAGAAAATCGATATTCAGATATGTTACTTTGAGACATAATGGCTATTTAATAATAAATAATAATAATTAAAAATATATATTTATTTATTTATATATAGGGACAATTCATACAGATTGAGCTAGCCCCAAAGTAAGTTCGAACTCAACGATATTATATTTTATAACAAATACATATATAGATAAACATCCAAGACCCGAGGCCAATCAGAAAAAGTTCGTTTTTCATCATGACCCGACCGGGGATCGAACCCGGGACCTCCTGGGTGGCGGTCTGGCGTGGTAACCATTACGCCACGGAGGATAAAAAATCAGCTTACTCCATCTGCGTTAGTCGACGATGAACCTAATCAAACTGTGGTAAGACTAGTGACACTTCAAGAAGTTACACAAGTCCTGTAAGTAGGTCTCGTAACAAAAATATGGGTAAAATCCAATCTCAATCGCATTTCGGTCTCACTAAAATCAATAATGACATTAACGTAACCATTAACCTGCTTGGGTCAGTTCAATTAAACTATTTTATACGATAGAATTTTATAGTTATAACTTAATTCAAGGTGACTTACTGATTTATTTTTGTATTGTGGCTAAACTTATGACGTAACCAGGTTACGTTATGCTGTCCACGTGCAAGCCTTAGGTGTCAAGGTACTATCTAGAAATGTATCGCAAATACATTTTAATAATAAAAAAACATAAAAACTTCCAACCACCCCCCCGTGAATAGGTAACAGACAGATTTACTTACTTTCACATTTATAAAATGAGTAAGGATTAGTATATAAGGTACTAATCTATCATTGAACTTACTTTTAACACATGACTATTTAGGTTTCATATGATCGTTTAAGCAAGGAAATAATGGTCTAGTATTCAGAAATACTCGGTAAAATGCGCCTCTCTTGTAGCAGCCATCCGTCAGTACAAAAAAAAAGGTTTAGGGGTGCGGTGCGAGGCGCGCGTCAACGCGTCTCACTTATCAAAATGGTTGAATATGGATGAATTTATGTAGTAAGCAAATTTTTCTAATTACTTACAACAAAAAAAACATATTTTTTTCACTGAATACTAGACCATTATTTTCTTGCTTAAACGATCATATGTAACCCATATAGTCATGTGTTAAAAAGGAAGTTCATTAATAAATTAGGACCATATATGTATATTTGTAGGATAAAAACATTTATTGAGAGACTCGGCCCTCACAATCATATTCTCTTGTCAAAATGTACAAAAAAATAATTAAATAATATTGATTTGTATAAATACTCTATAAACTACCACCATTTCGGAAAAAAAGCAAAATGATCACTGGTAAAAGAAACGGCGAAAGAATACCAGTTACGGCCTTTTTAAAAGCTTTTATTTAACTTGCAATGTAAGTACGTACATGTATGTTGTATGGGTGGAATCTTGAAACGAAAATTTGAACCACTTCCCGAAGAGCTAAAATTTTGCATGACTATTTAAATCAGATGACAATACAATATTATATTCATTAGACTAGTACAGCCTTTCGACAATAGAGACTATATGGTTTGCTTTTTCGTATTTTATATCTGAAGGCATTATTCATTAGTTAGACTAGTACCGCCTTTCGACAATAGATGGCACTATTAAACCTGTCCAGTGATAAGTGTGATAAAATTAAAAATTAAAAACAAGCTTTTATTTAATTGCGCTAAAAAGAATAAAATAAAATAAACTTCTTTTATAAAACATTTACTATCAACTTATTCATCATTACATAATTTATATGATATATAAAATGGATATGATAAGCTTGTCGCGAGATTTACCTGTATTAGAAAACATAATTATGAAACTATTAGTACAAGTAAATGTTAGTAAGTAACTATTTATGTTAAATAATTCATAACTATTGTAAGCACTTATTGTGTTGCTTTCTTGAATAAAATAAAAATAAAATATTTGCACGCTAGTATGCAGACTAAATACTAACACTAATGTAGGTACTATAAGATCTTATTCTAATACATACTAAGGTGTATACTAGTAAATAACTGATGATTTGATTTGAGATACATTTTATTTGTCTCAAGTACACTAAATTGCGTCTTAAAAACCTCCCTTAGCAACGAACGACAAATCTACAATTTTCACACAAAAATTAATAGGTACATAAACAAAACAATTCTTAATTCTTACAAAGACTGTAAAAAGGCTGCGAAAGATGTCAAATTAAATATTATTTCTTTTATTTCTAAACCTTAATTTAAAAAGCGGTAATGACTATCTTTCGATTTAAAAGTGTGAAAGAATATTGTGTTATTTTGTTATTGAACTAGATTTTAAGCTGTACGTTAATGTTCTAGATATCTAGATAGATTATTCTATTCGTTGTAAATCTACTTAGGTCTTAGGTTTCCAGAGTGCACCAATTCCCGGCGCACGCATGCTAACCTGTTGTCGGGGGCCATATCGACCGAACACCAGTCCCGGTCTAACCACGCCCGGAGCCGCTCGTTCGCGCGGGCCTAATAATTCCATTGTGTTTGTACTCTGTGCCCGAAATGCTGTCGGCCAAACACTGGCCGAATTGATAGAAAAACATCAGGTAATTATTTTTTTAATTTAACTTTATTCATAAATTTTGAAATGACATTCCATTTTTTAAATGTTTACCGTTTGAATGACGGTTGAATTTTAGCTATTTTTAAACTTAGATTCGTTTCGAACAAAGATACGTCAGATTGACGTTGTTTTTGCCGATTTTAAGATATTGATTGACTACACTTTCGTTTATGCTTCGTAAACATTTTTTTAAATAAATTGTTTTTTTTTTTTTGCAAAATGCTTCCAAGTTGCGTTTGTTAAATAAGTAGATAGGTTTTTTTGCATATGCGTGGAAGTTTCCCTCGCATGAAAACATAAAATATTTGTTTTTATTATGGTTGGCGCAAAAATGCGCAGAAAACTATAACAGTAATTGCGCGATCAAATTATTTTATTACCCACTTTTTCTTTCATAATATTTTGTAATCTCTTCTACGATTTATATAATCTCCGGGATTTTATTTTACTAGATGTTACCATAAGTGTAGTCTATACTAATATTATAAATAGGAAAGATTTCATTGTTTGTTTCCATTGAATAGGCTCCGAAACTACTGGACCGATTCGAAAAAATCTTTTACCGTTTTGAAGCTACACTATTCCCAGATAACATAGGCTAAATTATAATTTTCAGAAAAATTAGGGACCCTTATTTATAACCCGTGCGAAGCCAGGACCGGCTGCGGCCGCTACTAATAATTTTAATTGTAAACATTTAATTGTATCTGGAAATAATTAAAATAAAAGCGTTTAAAACGTGTTATTACGTGTGAGAAATGAAAAAAAAACATGGTGAAACAAAGAAAACTAAGCTCTACTGGTTACCGAGTAGTAGCCGACGAACCTATAAAAGTTTCTTTGATTAAGACCTACAAAAATGTCACGGAATATGACATTATAACTGATTTGAAAGCAAGCAAAGCATAACAAATACTTATACATACAGCAATTTTTTTTTCTTTCAAATACACCGTGCTTTTTTATTTTTCCTTGTGCGTTTCCTTCTTTTAGGTAAATGTTTGCTACGAACAAAGCTTCTAGTATCTAATCGCCTGATTCAACGAACTTTAACATTTAGAAGAAAAGATAAATGGTTTTCCAATAGATCAATATTTTTTATGGACATGAAAATTTATATGTTACTTTTGTACCATTTATTTGTGACAAACTAAATTAACAAGTAAAGCATTTGACGACCCGAGTCAAATTTTTAACCACTAAGGCAGCAAACAAGCGTACTGCCCGCCTGATGGTAAGCACCGTAGCCTGTGGACGATTACAATACCGGGGGATCACTCGCGCGTTGCCGACCCTTTAAATATCTTTTATTCAATATTTCGATGAGGTCAATGAGGTGATTCTCGAGCTTCTCCTATTTTTCTCCCATTTATTTGCATCTTTTACAATCATACTCGTGTAGACATAGTTTTTCAGTCGTCTTAGATGATCTTTTCTTTATAACACATCATTAGGAACTTTGTTTGTTTAAAAAAAAACAAGTATTTTTAGGTCCCGTGTGAGCGGGTCGGTGTGCCCATAAAGTAAACCACAAACGTGAACCCTACATCTTTTGTGATGAATTTCGGAGATGTCATTCATTCCCTTTATCTTTAATCTTATTATATTTATATTAAATCCCTATGTATAAATTTATTTAGATAGATAGATAGAATATACGTTATTTTCAACTGCGCTCGACCGAGATGAGTGGAGACAGATGGGACCTTTGTCCAGCTGTGGGACACCTACTATGAAACTGGCTGTTAATAATCTTTTTAAACTCATTCAAATTCTAGTGCAATCGTTGATTAATATTCGCGCTCAATTAATTTTAATAAATGTAATAATGTTCGGGTTTACTGGTGATCCAGTCAATTGCATTAAGTCGGGAAAAACAAATTTATTTTATTGCAACGTACTGTATTCGTATCTGTCTTCCGAGTCATACGCCCATTAAGTACCTAAATTTGTAATGTCGGTTGCTTACCTAGTTACTTTTCGTCGTATTTTCAACCCGGGATTATACCCCCGGGGACTGTCAGGTGAAAGCGCGTCCCGGGTCCCCGGGTAATGCGGACGCATGATGTTGCCTTTATTAACGACTAGTGAAACCCGCGCAACTTCGTTTGCGTGTATTTATTTATGCACGTTAGCGCCATCTATATCAGACTTTTGATGAAATCCTACGGGAATCGCGTACTTTTCGGGTAAAAAGTATCCTATGCGTTAATCCAAGGTATCAGTTACCTACATAACAAATATCATAAATATTGGCCCAGCCATTTGAGCGTGAAGAAGAAACAAACACACAAACTTTCGCCTTTATAATATTAGTAGGATTCTGTGTACTAAATACCTTAAAAAATAATATTACAACGTGACGTAACGAAGGTTCGTGGTTATAGTGTTGGATACTCTCTGTGAAAGTTTTTGAATCCGGGATTATTAATAAACTAATTAATTAGTTATGCTAATGATTAGGATTACTCTAATCCCCTTCGATTGAAGGGAGACCCGTATTCCTGCAGTGGGTTAACTATAGGTTGATATAGAACTGTGATTGCTTTTAGCAATAAGGCCGCCTTGTTGCTATTACACTAGTATGCAAATTTTATTTTTGTGTGTATAATGCAAATACAGCCTAAGGTATTCATCTATTTATGACTTCGCACATTCCTTCAAGTCATGAACAATCTACCGTTCCTTATTAAAATCGAATATGCGTCTACGGGCGTCTACTCGTTACCCAATATCTTTCTTTAGCATTTTCTTTAGTCCGGTAATATTTAAAGGTCAAACGGAGTCCCGGATCCCGCGACAACGGACCATTGTTATGGATTTGTGTGTAATATCTTTAGTGTACATCAAATAAAGTGAAGCAAAAGAAATAATTTTCAAAGGGAAAGCTAGCTGAATGGACGAAGGGTCCCTTTATATATTTCCACCAATTTACTAAATGTGTAACCACCTTTATGGTAGAAAAGGAATAAATTATATAGGTATTTTAATATGAAAAAATTTCTACTGCCATTCAGCAAGGTAACTCTGCAAGCGTTTTGGTTGCCACAGGAAAAAGGAAAATGTATTAGGTACTGCATGTCCTGCCGCTCTGGGGAGTGGCGGCTGTCTTTTTATTTTATTAGTTTTAGTTTTTCGTTAAATTTTTAAAGAACTATATTATAGATAGATGCTAAAACACACGTACACACGTTGGCGGTGGTTGGACTTTGGACGCCTTAATTTGAAATTAAGATTATAATTTCTGCAACTGGTTGAGAGAGTTTAACAATTTTCTTTCTTTTTAAAATATTAGTATGTATTAAATAATAAACTTCCCTTAAACACTTGTATTTTTGTCCACTATACATCCATTATATCAGAAGTATTGGTTGACAAAGTGACACTCGACCGCTCATCGCCTAATCCCAGCTTTTTGGCTTATCGCGAATTATCTTTACGGTAGCTATTGTATTCAATAATGACTTGTATGTATTCGTAATAAGGTCTATTTACTGTTAAATTAATTATGTACCGTCTGTCACGCCTGTTACAAACACGGGTTGCAAATGATAAGGATAATTAATCTATTCAGATACTTTGCGTAATCAAAGTTACATAACTTGTGAAATGTACACAACGTACCTGAGGTGCGACCTTTTTGTATTGTTGCGGATGTGCAAAGTGCCAATTTTTTTCCAAACTATATTTTTTCTATTTATTAAATTATTGTAAGTAAAAATTCGATCGAGGAGCTCGATGGCGTCGCTGTGTCGCACTCTAATATGAACACGCAAGTCAAGCGACGTCGACCCTAGCCAGTGTTTGGATGGGTTTCGTTATCTCGAGCTTCTCCGTGCTTCGGAGGGCACGATGAAAGTTGCTATATGACGTGACGTGACTTTTTGTTCGACACGGCCACGTTCCCGTCCCGTCCGCGACATATGCATATTCACATATATTTTATATGCAACTATATTTAACTTCCCGTCCCGGCCCGAAAACACCAGCCTCTGCCAATCCGCATTGGAGAGCAGCGTGGCAGAGTACGCTCTAGTCCCCTTTGATTGAAGGGAAACCCGTATCCCTGCAGTGGGATGATTATGGGTTGATATGATGAAGTAAAAATTAATGTCATGTATTTTATTT
The DNA here is from genome assembly GCA_905163395.2 of Endotricha flammealis. Lineage (NCBI taxonomy): Eukaryota > Metazoa > Arthropoda > Insecta > Lepidoptera > Pyralidae > Endotricha > Endotricha flammealis. Next base: position 15,832,563 of record LR990861.1, on the reverse strand, counting down.
TATAAATGTAAGCCATGTCCTTAAATAAGCTACTTTATAAACCACAACCATTTCGGAAACAAAGCAAAATAACCACTGGGAAAAGAAATGGCGAAAGAAATCCAGTTTCGGCGTTATGTCAGGGTTCCGTACCTCAAAAGAAAAAAAAGGACCCCTTAAAAGACCTTGACAATACAAGTTACATACAATATAAAGAATACAAAATCAATTAATAACATAGAATGACATAAAAAAATTGATCAAATAATGTTAAACCTTACGTGTTTGTATGTACAGTTTACCCTTTCAGAAAGGTCTTCTGGTTAGTGCATAAATAGCCAGATCGCACGTTAACCTCAAATATACACGACGCCGTAATGTTATTCAGGAATCAGAAAAATAGGAATTACGAACATCCCTGTTACCATATTTTCTACCAATATAGACATGTTTTTGTTCGGAAACAGTCCATTCTCAGGACGACGACGTCAGAATATCGACTAGCAAAGTATTTGTATAACTGAGAAATATAATATGTTAAGGATGGTAGCAATTGTGTAAGACAATACAATACAATTTTTCAAAGAGTGCTAAGTTATTCTTAGTACAAATCTGTCGTCTGAACAGTACTGGCGGTGATAGAAAAGAATTGTGACGTTTTGAAAGAGCTCATAATAGGTCTAGTTGAATAAATATATTTGACAATGACTTGTAATGGAAAAATTGGTGTTCAACTTTATTAATGATATTTAAAAATATGACATAAAAACATAGACAATTAAAAAAATAAAAAGATGAGTTTGTCACAATAATATTTTCGTCGAAAAGGTAAATTTCTCTGAAATGGAATGATCCTTATTTTTATTCTCCCGAATGACGTCACGTCAGTTTTATTGCTGAAACAGTATGAGTTTTTTAACTTGAGTCATATAATTTATTGTGCTTGTAAAAATCCTACATATTTTGCAAAGTACACATATAAATGATTCACAAGTAATATGTTTAGGATGTACGCTGTCTGGAGCATAATAATGCTAGTCAATACGCGCTGTCAATAGATGGCATTCGTTACTTCAAGTCAGTGACCCTTATGCGAAAACAGTGTGATATTACCGGTTCTATTTTCATAATATCAGAGTGTCTAGTATGAGTTTTTTTATCATATTCTAACGTGTTAACGTTTACAAGCCGACTGAATCGAAAAAAAGTTTCATATTGCCAATTTACTAGACGCGTGTTACATATTCAAATTAGCCGGGTTACTCACTTCAAAATGTGAGCAAGTAGGACACATAATTTTAATATGTAACACGCGTCTTATAAATACGCAACATGAGAATTCTTCTCTATTTGGTCGGTTTATTTACGTTGACATGATCGAATGTGACCAAAAAACTCGTACTAAGCACTCAGTTAAAATCTAGTCCCAATCTCAAGTACTATCTTGCTCATACAAAGTATACAACTAGGTATATTCCATTTCACTATACTTAGCACAACAGCTCCAAACAATTGTCTGTTTTCAAATATAAATCGATACGAAATTAATGTGAACACAAATCACTTTATTGTGATAAAACACACAACATTATGTTACCACAATGATGTATGACAAGCTAATTCAAACACAATCGTTGGATTTCACTGGAAATATTGTGCCAGGTTTAATAGATAGGATTATAACTGTGCTACGCCTCATAAACCCCCCAAGACAGTAAAGACCCTTATTCACGAAGCAACATTATTTTAAGGTCTTTTTGTCACAAAAACTAAAATGTAAATAACAAGATAGTTTACATATTATTAATATTATTATAATAAGTAAATAAAATGTACGACTCCCTCGACAAACATATAAAACCACTTACAACGTAGACTACAGCTACGGCGTAGCAGCTACGCCCACGTAGTCTCGTAGACATCTACGCCGTAGCGAATTTTGATAAACAGGAGGCCGCCATTTTTTTTGTTCGTCTTTTTAACGAAAGTTCTGACGTCTATTCTAAAAGAATTTCTCCAAAAAAATCTTAGTAAACTTCTATGAAATTCTTTATCCGCATGGCTTAGGTGCAATTTAGAAATTAATCAGCATATAATGAGCGACAATATCTAACTTGAAATGACATGAAAAATGGCACCCAACATCTAAGAAGGTCTATAGGCTACGGTGATGCCATCAGGCGGGCCGTATGTTTGTTTGCCACTTTCATAGTATAAAAAAAGAAGAATCAACGTTAACCCAATATTCGGATGGATTTAAAAAATCACGAAAAGAAGAAGAATCGATCTGGATCATTATCATTGATCACAGATCTCGATTTAGATTGATCGTTTGTTTTAGATGAGAGTACAAGATGAACCGAAAATTGGGACCGTACCACCTTTAATAACTTTTTAATTAAACGATTTTGTAAACGAGACGTGGCCTTACATCATGTATTGCGCTCTCTCCCTTACTCAGCCGTGACAGCCGTTCTTGTTTTGTTTTAAGCGGTCATGGTAAGGGCCCTGGTATAGACATATGTATTGATGACGATCAGCGTGATCTCGAAATAAAGAACAGTTTAAATCTAGTTTTATATTTTATTGTATGAGCTCTTAGCGCTTGAGATTGGACTAGATTTCTGTATTAACATGACTTGGCATTTTACCAATTATTCATAACTAGCTTTTCCCCCCGGCTTCACTCGCAGTTTATGAAACAGTAGAAAAAATATTTTCCCATTGGAATGATATACTTTCACGGGATAAAAAGCTATGTTGGGCTCTGTACCCCTGACAATATGTATACAAATTTTCATAATGATAGGCTGCTTAGTCAAACCGTGAAGGAATAACAAACAAACAAGCAAACTCAATTTCTCATTTATAATATTAGTATGAATGAAGTATGATATTGAGAGGGTTGTAATAAATAACGTGTGGGTCGTATTATTGTAACCCCAGGGGTGGGTTTAATGTTAATGTGTTGCAAATTTAACTTGTCTTGTTTATAAAATAATCAATTTATTCTTGTTTAGAATAATTTTAAAGGTTATATAGTTAAATACAATTTTAAATATTTCTTTCTAGCTGTTAATTATTAATGAAGCAATACGAATAGCTATTACAAGTATTGGCATAAAATTGCAGTAACGGAATCGGATTGTACGCAGATGTCTAGGATCCATTGAGGAACTATCTACGCTGGCCATCAAGCCAAGCCAAACCGAGGGCTGTTTCCTTTCATCCTCCACAAACGATCTACATTTCACCCCACTGTGTCAGTGGCAGTCGCAAAATTAATTATACCTATTCCCTTGCATAATTGATTGGGCGTTCCGTTCCACTAATCACGTGAAACTCTTGAGTTGTAATGACAGAAACATGTCTGTGTAGGAAATCCAAGATTATCATTATTCATCATTATAGAGGAAAGTTTTGACACTAACTTTCAGTAGTGGTCTCACGGAGATTAAATAGCCGTCATAGATTTCTATATGTTGAGTTCTACAGTGACGTAATAATTTCCAGATTACCAGATTCTCTCAGATTAGTCGAAAATTTTACAATAAAACTGTTAGTTTAATTTATAATGTAAGTTTAGTTTCCGTTTTAATTAATGTAATTTTATTCTATTGCTACTAATAGAAAATTATACTATTAAAATAATAATCTTACTTTTCTATGAGCGAAATAATATAACTGTATATTTATCTGCAAGGCTATCATAATATATGATGTTACAAAACAATTAATATAATTTGAATAAGAATATTTTAATGTATAATAATCACACGTAATATAATGTACGTAAATTTAGTCTTCTCGGAAACACCTTACCGTGATTCAGTATTAACATCACTTTGATATGTGTTACCGTATACATTAATATGATTAAAATATTTTAATGTGGAAAAAAAACCATGATTAACACCCGAAGGGGCAATTATATCCGTGACATCACCGAATCTCCTATTTATGGGACACTAAACGGTGCTTTATCGGACAGCGGGTGCTAAAAATGCAAATTGTTTAAGAATTTTCCATTCCTTCTGAAGTTCGCATTCTTCGCATTCATGATTCAGACACGAGGACTTAAGGGTTAGCCCACACGGTGCGGCTTGGAATAGACATTTATTTGTTAAGGACGCTGTGCGATGATTTTTACGACTAGTATTTTATTTGTCTATTTGGCTATAAGTAAGTAGATAAAAATTTATTTTGTTTATTTTTACTTTTCAATGATCGATGACAAATGGTGATTTTGATATTATTGTACTTACGTAACGTTATTTTCAATGAAACTTTATCTAACAATTTTCCACAAGACAAAGCTGTTTGGAACAATTATAAAATGCCGTATGTAATTTATTTATTCTACAAATCAATCTATTGTTAATCCAAATGCCGATATATCCAATTTTTCGTACAATAAATACCCAAGTTAAATTTCCAATACAAAAGTAAGATAATTTGTGAAAAAATCCGCCCGCAATCTGTGGTCTTGATCTCATCAATTACTTTCAAGTCTCATCTTCAACTCGGCGACGTTTTAACCGCCATTTTGTTCCCGAGAATGATTTTGCGATCTACGCTTTGTGATACCGCTATCTCGTAATAGGCTCCTTGAAGGCCTAATACGGGGAGGCAGGGGGACGATGGGGCCAAGGGCTTGATAAGGAGGCGATATCTATGGTTACTGTGGAACTCACTAGTGTTGTCAGTTTAAAGGTTTGTTGTCTATAGATGTCTATGGATATAATAATGAACCAATTATAGATACAGTTATAGAAAAATACAGTTGTTATAAACAAATGGAATAATGTGGTTAAACATAACTTTGTATAAAGGTTTTTTTAATGTTTTGTATATTTATTGTACACCTGTTTATTTTTAAATTCAATTTTCATCTTCGATCACATACTTTGTTTATTTGTGATCAATAGTGATTCTATCTTCGGCACCAGAAGGTGCGGGTTTGATTCCCGTTCGGGGCAAACATCTATATGATGGCATTTGTATTTGATCTCGAGTATGGGTGTTCTATGTATTTTAAGTATATATTTACAATAATATATCAGCTGTCTGGTACACATAACACAAACTTAAGCTCATTTTTATTTTTTTTTCTGCATGTCAGCTTTCTACTGGACATTGTTGAATGAGTAATAACTATATTATTAGCTCGTAACGATTATATCTACGCCTAGACTAGGTTAGTGAGCATAAAATTTATTTATATAATAGTGGTTTATAACTATGTAAACACTAATGAAAGTGGAAAAATGAAACGTAAACTAATAGAAAAAAATATGAAATGTGGTTTAGTATCATCAAAATACTTCCCAAACAGTTTATAAGAATATTATTTTTACCCAAATTAAACTTCTTAGTATAAACTGGACCACCAGACGGATGTCTGGATGTTCACAGTGAATAAAACACAACAGTAAGTCAACTTGAAACGTTATAATATAAACACATAATCAACCCACTGAAGGGATACGGGTCTCTCTTTAGTTAAAAGGGGATTAGGGCAAGTCGCCTGAAGGCCAACAGCCGGGACCGACAGCTTAACGTGCCCTCCGAAGCACGGAAGCTCAAGATAACGTAACCATTCCAAACACTGGCTAGGATCAAAATTCCTTGACTTGCCTGTTCGTTTAGATTGTGACACACAGCGACGCGACGCCGCCGTCGTCGAGCTCCTCATTGAAATGTTAACTACGATAACAATAATAACTTGTTATTATATTCTTTTTCTAAAATATTGAAATCGGAGCGGCCCGTCTGGGGAAAAACCTCCACATTACAAAAGATCGTAGCCGAATAGCATTGGTCTCGGCTAGAGTTTCTCAATTCCCGGGGTTTTTGCGATCCCGGGACTCGGGAACGAAAAATATGTATTCCCGGGAAATCCCGGGAATAGGGAATTTATAAAAATATGCATTATTACGTTTGAAATCCTTTCTGTAAATTTTATGTTATAAAATACGAGCGGACAGACCACGCGTCGACGCTGCTGACCGACACCGAAGGTGGGGAAGTGGAATAAAATAATTAATTTTTTTCATTGAACTTCGTATTTATTTATGATTGAAAGTTACAAATAAATCAACTCAAAAACCTTGTAACAGTATTTTCATTTTTGCACAAAATAAGTTTTCAAACACGTTAAAGCATTTAACGACTTATCGGAAAGCCGACTTCTAATTTTTGTGGCGAAATTACCTGCTCTTTCACTCTCTGTGGATGTCGGTTTAATAGACAACAGAGCTGTGTACAGTAACTCTAGATTCGGGGTACGTTTCCGGGAGGCCTCAAATAGTTGAAAATCCTTGTTAAGTCTTACACAACGCGATTGCGTTGTTGGTACTTCCTTATGAGCTTTACTTATCGCTTAATTTAATTTTCGCGAATTAATAACCGATTGACTGAACGAAACAAACGGTGATCGCGCGGCGCATCGTCGGTCGTCGCGTGGTGTGCGCCGCAGCGCGCAGTGCGGCCGCAGCGCGTAATACAAAACTTTTGATTTATTTCCCGAAGGTCGGGATCGGGAATTACGACTGAATTTTCCCGGGAACGGGATCGATAGTTTTCCCGGGTATTCCCGGGATCGGGAACCCGGGAAAGAAACCCTAGTCTCGGCAATCCTGGGTTCCTACGGTGAGTAAGGTCTCTAGAGCTCCACTTATGGGGGTTGGGAGGTTTGGCAACGCGCGAGTGATACCCCCGGTATTGCAAGCGTCTATAGGCTACGGTGATGCTTACCATCAGGCGGGCCGTATGCTTGTTTGCCAACATTGTGGTTTAAAAAAAATATTCTAATCGAAATATACTATTCTCTAGCTTCAAAAACTTGTTGAAATAAGCGCATACACATGGCATTTTATGAACATTTGAGTTGTTCTTAGTTCTGTAACTTGATTGTACTTGGAATACTACAGACCCATCTAGTCCCAAACGAGACACGACTGGTCGTTTGTAATCTATTTAAGTAAGTTTGGATTACTGTTCGTTCTTTTTATTGTACAATAAAAGTGTTTATATCGTAATGAAATTTCGACCCCGATTACGATATCTGATATTCGTGTTTATGTCGTTCTGTGAATGTTTAATGTTACATTATATTTTAATTCGTTTACACTACGAAATGCAATGTTAAATAAATAAATAAACGATTACGGTTGCAATAAAATCCTACTCGTAATCGAATTGGCCGTTGTTCGTGCGTCAATAGTTTTTGGTAAGCAACACTTTTGATAGAATTCGTTTTTGACCAATTCTCGTAATCGTAGCATCCATACAGCCAGTTTCAGTTTTTTTAAAAGTTAATGACACATTAAATTATTACAATACAATATTCTTTATTGCACCAAAATAAATATAATTAACAAAATAGTACAGTGGTAGAAAAACAACAGGCGGTTTTTGCTAATTCTGTTGGTACATTTTAACTATTAGAGCAGACCATCCTAATTTTGAAAGGTGTTGTTGTTCTTGTTGGTTTACAATTAGTGGCAAGGATAGCAACACTTCTAGTACTGTCAAAATTAGTTTAGTCTAGTTCATGATATGTCATGATTTCCTGTTGGACCAACTAAATCATGGCATGTACAACAGAAGTAGCACCAATCTCTTCATTATTACCGTTAAACTAAAGAAAAAAAGAGATAGCTTGAGACTTAATGTGGAATTTTTAATTAAAATTAGTTTCACAAACTGGCTGATAATTGAGTTTGTCAAAACTTTCTAATAAAATTGGTAATACAAAAATATCTAATATATAAAAGTACTGATAATGTAAAGTAGATGAACGCTTTCGAGCTCCTAAATTCACTCGTAGGATAGTATTTATCCCCATTATCAGTCCTGGAACAACTACAAAGTAGTAAATTTTATAACAATCCCAATACAGTAGGTTATTATAACCTTGAGTAATGGTGAGAACTCTTGTCAAAAACGTGACCTGTCGTATAACCTAAATGGCCTAATTAGTGCGTATATTAGGTGTTAACACAGGGGAACTATTACTCGTTGTAATATAGACTAATGTGAACGTATACACGCCATAATAATTCTACGCAATTCACACAGAGCCACCTGCGGGTCTAACATGCTTACACTCGAGATAGTCTCTCGCACGCGACAAAGCTTCTTCGCCAATAGCAATGCCTGTTTTGTCTACTGTAGGCATAACCGAGACACGCTATTGGCAGAGCGGAGCGAGAAAATTTTGTCGCGTCTGTCATGTTAGCCCGGCTGGTTACAAAATAAGCTAGACTTAATCTGTGTGTTTTGAGTATGTCGCGTATCGTGCGTGACACACCAATCACGATTCCCAAGACGTGACGGCGGAATTTGCTGACTTAGCACTCAGCAGGCCTTCGTGACGCACCGAACACCAGACGGAAGTTGCTGCGTTAGCATTCAGATGCCCCCGAACTGCATAGAATGGACATTGACGGCAAAACGCTGAGCCAGTACTCAGCTGGTTTAGCGGGGGGACGTTATATCTCTAGGGTAGGTTAAGCTAAGACTTAATTTTAGTAACCTTACATCCCTCCGACCGCAGCCTACATATTTCGTACCCCAGACAACGCATATATTATTGTAAATCATCATTATCAGCTTGTATTTACTCACTGCTGGATATGGGCCTTTCCCGATGCTTTCCACCAAATTCTCTTTCTTTCCGATACTCCGCCTTCCGCATGCATCTACCTCCAGCAGCTTTTTTGAGGTCGTCTGTCAATCTGGAGAACGCCCGCACGACACTTCGCTTCCCCATGCGCGACCTCGACTCCAACAGTATTTGGAGAAATTAATTTAAACATTTACTTATACGATGACTTATACAGACTCGAGACAAGCCCAAATGCCAACACATACTCGTACATTTTCGCTTTGAGCGGGGATCGACCTTTGGTGCCGATAGGATCATAAACGCACCACCGGACTTCAAAAATCCTTTCTTACCGGATGCCTACGTCATACAAAGAACAAGTTTTAGGTCGTTACGATCAGCGAATTAGGCTGTGTGTTGATCCATGAGTCAGTCAGGACAAAGCATTTTACATATAGAAATAGAGATATAAATTATCGTTCATTTTATAAAACAATGGAAAACTCGTTACTGCGTGCCATCGAACTGTGATGGGTTCGCAAACAAACCTCTCAAGGGGGCCGTAATTGGCCACTCCGAATAATTGCCATCTGCTTCAAGTGCTGGATTATTGTATTCATAAATCGGACGTATTTTTTTCGTTCCCGTTACATAAAAACAACTAATTCTTTCTATGCCTATTCTGAATTATAATGAGTTGTACACAATTTACAGAATTCTGATGCTAAAGTTTAAACCTACTCTTACGGCTTCCAGACAATGAATATTTCTTTAATATGTAATGTAGATGTTAAGAACCATGTCCTTATTTTACTCGTATAAATCAATAAAAACATAATTTTCATGTAGACATGTATAATAGAGAAAATTAAAAGTCTCGCTGGGCGTATGGCCAGCAACTATTTAGTAATTCTGTAGTATCACCTCCTTCGTCGGGTCGGGAATTCTTCCAACCCGACAGTAACAGTAGATAATGCGTTAAACAGACTGGCAGCGACAGCGGGTTGACGGCGGCGGGTGACGCACGCTGTCTGTAGTCGCGATGATATGACGCCGCGTTTAGTTAGTGTGATGTCGTTCATACAAATATATGAAATACAAAATGCTCCCGCGCCTCTCAACCCGACATGCTCCTGCTGATTTGACGCTTAAATGTCAGTCGTACTCGGAATCTACTAAACTTCGATGCTACGAAACTAAACTTCTATAATGTAGACTATTGTAGACTATGAAAACACTGTTGTAACACAAGGAGTTATGCTGATGCCGATGACAAAGTGGTTTAGTCGTATCTTTTAACTTAAGGAACTCTAAAATAAATATTCGTCAGTCAGAACACGTTCTTGTAACAAAATATTCTATACGGCTTTCAAAAAGTTGTTATAGCCTCAAAACATTGTTCCAACTTCATTTGATGTTTCTATGAAAATATAATTTCATTACACATACAATATGGAGAAAAGTTTCAGTAAAAGTACATGTTATGTACTTTTTATTTGAATACTAGCTTACACACGGCTTCGCCTGCGTTTTCAAGGTGAAACGCAAATAGTTTTAATTTATAATTTTTTTTATTATAATTATAATTTTTTCCCAAATCGTCAAAAAAAAATGATATTTAGTAGAAGTAGGCATAGGTATGAATTTAGAAAAAAACTATACCTAATTCTAACAGATAATAAATTATTTTAAACTTAGAAAACAAAACTGGTTGTCTGATCTACATTGTAGCTTTAAAAATCTACAGTGAGGTGCCCAAGATAATTTAAAAGTTCATTAAATATAGCTATCCTTTTTAGCTTCCTATTTGAAAAGACAGCGTCAGATTCAACGTAATAAGTAATAAATATTTTAAAGTTATTTAAGTAAACATCTTTAAAATATTAATAAATAATAAATAAAATAGTTTAGAAATTGATTTGTATTTCAACAGCTCACTTAAATACAAATCAATTTCTAAACTGGCATTCCTAAGCGTAATCACGTTCCAAAATCCTAGTTTAATTATTTCAAATGGTGACCATAAAACCGCCCCACACGCCGCGAAAACAAACGGCGAACCTCAAATTATTGACATTTTCGTTTTACGATGCTTTTATGACATTCGCAAATACAATTCCGTTCACAATATGCGTCGTAAATACAGTCTTATTGAACAAAGATACAATGTTGTGTCTCGACATTTTTTTGGTGTAAAACACAAACTTCCGACAGTTTAATTTACGTTATTAACCCATATACATCCTACTACTGAAATACTGGTCTCCTTTCAATCGAAGAGCATTAGAGCTTACTCTCTCATCATCATCATCTCTGCCACAAGAAGTCCACTGCTGGACATAGGCGTCCCACTAAACGCCTCCAATGCGATCTGAGGCATCGGCCTGCATCCAGCGTCTTCCTGCGACTTTCCTCAAGTCGTCTGACCACCTTGCAGGCGGGCGTCCTACGCTGCGCTTTCCGGTACGCGGTCGCCATTCCAGCTCTCTGACGCTGATCCAATGTGGATTGATGACGGCCAGTGTTTTCAAATCGCCGGTTTAACATCTGTCATCTGTCGACAACAGCCAGAACCGACGCGACGATCTAACGTGAGGTCCGACGCACGGAAAAGCTCAAGATAACGAAACCCATCCAAATACTTGCTATGGTCAACGTTCCTTAACTTGCGACTTAAAGTGCGACGCTCTCGAGCTCTTCTATTTAAATAAAAGCTTGTAAAAATGAAGATATTAGCAAAACGTACATATTTCTGCAAAATATTACGAAATTTGTAAATTTTGAGCGTCGTTCCCAAAGGAACGCTATGTGCACTAAAATGGCGGTAACTGCAGTACAAAACGGCTCTCCATGTTCCCGCCAAATGAAACGGGGTATTCAAATTATCTTTTATTATCACTGTAAACCTTTTATTTTTAATTAGGACGCGTGAAACTGTGCATATTCTCAGGACAAGCTGACCACGCATTTCCACCGCTGTATCATGTAAAGCCAGGTCAGAGTACGGGTTTTTTTTTGTGTGTTAGATCATGTCGATGTAAACAAGCCGACGAAATTGAGAAGAACTTCGATATTGTGAATTTATAAGACAACATTATGTGGCTTACTTGCTCACGTTTTAAAGTGAGCAACCCCATATTACAATAAAAGTTGGGATATGATTAGCCTGCGAAATATAATTCGGCGAAACGTTAGTTGGTAAGTGAAAATCGACGGTACATTTTTCCGCGACAAGGTAGAGATCCTGAATAAGTAACGTGTCTTATAAATTCACAATATGATACTCTTTTTCAGCGTGTAACACGATCTAATGTCCCTCATTCCACTGGGATCCATTATTTGATTCCTCAATCGTACTAAGCTCTTTGATTGACAATCAATGAAGCTCATGTTTCTTTTCTTTAGACTATAGTATGGGGTTCTTGCGCGAGTGATACTGTCGGTGTTGCAAGCGTACATAGGCTATGGTGACCGCTTACCATCAGGCGGGCCGTATGCTTGTTTGCCACCTTAGTGATATATAAAAAAGTCACTTTGTAAATGTAATCCAAACCCTTTCATTTCTGCGTTACTTAGGTTTAAAATGTGTTTAAACAACTGATAAAAACTGCTTCTATGGCCATTAGCTGGTAGTGGTTAGTAATTGGCGGAAATAGGAGAGAGGGAAGCGTTTCCGGCACTTTCAAACGAAAGCTGCAAGTCGCTGTTACACGCCGATATTCTGTGAGGAGGGTGGTATTGTCCTTGACTTGTCGACTAGTTTAACATGCCTATTTATTCCTATAAACCTTGCTTATTACGGAACCGTAAATTTGCCCCACCTGTAATGCAGTCATCGATGTAAAATCTCCCCGAGGGCCGTCAATAGCATGGCGTGTGCATTCTGCATCGAGGTCGTTCACAATGTATGTAAATTGCACCTTGTATTGAAAGTAGGGGATCTCCGCAATCTTGATTGTACAGTATAAGTACAGTTCTAGGCCTTGTTATACATATCAGGAGAAGCCCATCAGACCCCACCGTTGTGTCTGCTGTAGATCCAGGATGAAACTACGGCGACCTCAGATTGACAATAAACAGTGAACCCTATTGACGCCACGGGGGAGAAACTACGGCTGTTTTGGTACTCACAACGAATTTAATCAGAGAGAAATCAGATGAAGTATTCAAATTGTTACACACAACTGTTGCACAGTGCATTTTTGGTTATTTTTAAAGTAATAATATGTTTTAATGTTTTACAGCCCGGTGTGGCCCGGTAGTGCGTTGTTAGTGATCATAGGTTTTAGAGTAACCACTCTGCATAATTAAATTCTGTATAATTTCAAATGTCAAATTAACAGCAAATCCTAATCATACCCTTAAAATTGTATACTTTACTAACTATTTGATTAGCATACAATCCGTTTTCATTTAGTTTAGTATTTAGTTAGCGCTAGTCTAGCTGTAAAGAGTACCTACCTAAAAGTAACAATCCATTAGCGATCGAGCGGAATTATCTTCAAGAGTAAGGGGGCAGGGCAGACGTCGCGGATTCGATCCCTGCACAAGCCAAACATGTGATCCAGTAGTTTCAGAGCTTATTCAAAGCAAACAAACAATTAAAGACAAACGAAAAGTCCAAGTTAAGGTTTTTAGGTTTTCTTCTGATGCATGGAGGGATTGTTCCCTTCGGCCGCCATTTTAATATTTTATGCATTTCTCTTCTGAGAAGCTGCATTCCAATTTTTCCTAAAGATAAAAGCGTTATTTAAGACCATTGTTTACCAGTCTGACTGTACGTTGGAGTGCAGAAACTTTAGACGACTGTGTGTTCGCTCAATCCATTAGGTAATGGAGGCGGTATCGCGTGACAATAATAGCTTGGCTAGCTTAGACCATATAACTAGAACTAGGTACTGAAGGCACTGTCTGACTTAAAACCTTTTTGTTTAAAAATACATATACAATTTTCTATTTTTGGTCCACGAACGAAATGTGAAGTTTGCACCAATGATTTAAAAAAAAGAGGATCTAGCATACCTACAACAAAAAAGGGGTATACCTAAACTATCGCAACAAACATGACTTCTATGAGCCGACCAATTACAAGCCGGTGTTAGAATTATATGAACTGAATTACTTTTTTTAACAGATGTTTGAATAGTGTTTTTTCTCCATAAAACAATTTATATTTAATACAAAGAAATCCCTTAATTTAAACACGAATTTTCCCCTAAAATCCAAAGCTTTCATTATTTGATGACGGTTTTGTTTGCCATTAAAATCGTGTATGTTTTATAACGCGTTTTTTACAAAATGTTCGCGACTCGCGCCCGCCGAGGCGTGGTTATGTTAACCCTGTGCTGACCTCATTTTTCAAGTTTTAAGTTGTTTCAATACGGATTCTAAAAAATATACTTTTAATTCACCATATTATTTTTATATGGAATATTTTGCGTGTATAATATTTCGAGGATTTATATATTGTACGTCAATTTACGTGTATTATAGGTAAAATAAAATCATTTCTTTTGCAAGTAGATATACAAGAAATACTTTTGCACGTTAATATATTTTATGCTACTAGCACTTCAGACCTGAATGGCCAGTAAAGAAGAAGTGCCGCAAGAAACTCAACTGTAGCCTTTTTGTAGAGATAGATAGGTAGGTAGACTAGATAACACTATGTAAGTTCACAAATCTTTCTTAGAGATGTTAAATTCATACTAACTTAGGTCATCATTGTTTAGTTTGTTGATTATATTAGCAGCAGCGCCATCAATCTATTCACAAATAAATAATCTGATGTAATGTTTTTCTGAATGCCGTTCTCGTTTCTATTGACAATAACTACTGTGTTGGTTGCCAGCTGGTTTTATTCTTAATCGTAAACTTCGGAAGCTGGGCGGATCGTGTTAATTGTTGTTGTGAGAGGCAACAGACTATCTATTCAATACTAGTCGAGGTCCATGGTTTTACCTGTATCCAGTGACGTAACAATAGGTGGTAGAACTGGTAGAGCAGGCAGTCAAAAATCTCGAGCTCTTCGGAGGGCGCGTAAAGCTGTCGGTCTCGACTGTTATTGATAAGTAACAAGTCAGTGACTGTTGGTGATTTGAAAACATTGACACCAGCTACCCGCAGTTGACACTATTTGCGGGAATCACACGAAAAGAAGAAGAACTGTTGTTCTCTATGTTATTTTGCGAAATTTGTACTAAACGTCACACTACCAGTTCATAATTTCAAAACGGCTGGTACTGTAATCCTCAGCTTTGACCATGTAGATTGCGACATAGACGAGCGCTGAAAATAATTAAAAAAAAATAAAAAAAAACGGTTAAGTGCATGTCGGGCCACGCACACTGTAGGGTTCCGTATTTGATGTGCTTTGCTTGCTTGCAATTAAGTCTAATATCACACTCTACCACATTTGTAATTTTTCATCAAAGAAATTTTATTTTATAAGTTCGTCGGCTCGGCTATTACTCAGTAACAAGTAGAGCCTACTTAAATAGTTTTCATTGAAGGTTCAGCATATTATGGACTACTACCATGATTTTTCAAATTTCTAAACACAAGACTTTCGGAGATAGAGATGAGGGGGACCACCGTGCAAAACGAAAATTGACATGATAAATGTAAATAATTCCGAAATGGATCATTGTATCGAAAAATGATCATCCCACACCGTCGATGTTTTGAAGAGACCTATCTAAGGATACCACAGCATGAGAGGAGGAGAGACACCAAAAAAAATATTTTTCAAATTTCGTTTCATCACTTTGTTAGCATGCATTGTTAATATGTGTATACATACCAAATTACAGCTTTCTAGCATTAAGCGTCTAGGCGCTAGACCGCGGACAGACGGACAGACAGACAAACGGACATGGCGGAACTATAAGGGTTCCTTGTAGTTTACTACGGAACCCTAAAAAAGAAATCTATAAAAAAAAAATTTTTTGTAGAGGTTTAAATAAATGAATTTTACTTCGATCGTAATATAAATTTTAAATTGATAGTAAAATTAAGTTTAAAAAACTAGTATTTAAACAAAACAGTTGTGCGTGCCAAATGATTGTATTCCAATCGCCCGATCGCAACAACAAACAGGCAATCACAATCAGGTGAACTCACAGGGTATATATAGACGTAAGGCTCATCACACGTTATGATACGCCGATACCTCCTACGAAAACTCCTCTAACTTACAGATTACTAAATTGTCACTACGTTTTAACTACAAATTCGTAGGTTTACAAGCATTGGAACGAAAAAAACTTTATTTTTGCAGATAAATTTATTTATGATTCATGATAAAGAATATCTGTTAAAATATCTGTGATAATTTATTTTTGAAGATATATTTTTTTATTTTGATCATTTTCTAAGTGGATGGATAGTACAGATCCGAAGTTTAATGAATATTTCGGAAAATTAAAAAAATGCAAAGTACTTTTCTTAATTTATGCAATTTTTGTCATTTTAAAATCATGATTGGTGGTAATTTAATATTGAAAAAAAAATATCAGAGTTACCTCAATCCACGTATATGTTTTAATTAACTATGATATTTATATTTTATGATATAATATTGATTAACTAGGTACCAGGAATTCATAAAATGCTTAGTAGTTATAGTAATGACAGCGAGTGCACGGATGCGAAGCCGCAATGGCCGGTGTATTTATAACGCGCATGTCTTTGAAACCGCACCGTCTGTACGGAACTGCTAAATAGATATTATGACTAATATATTATGGTGTTCTAAATCCTATACTATTAATATTCTAAATGGGAAAATATGTGAGGATGTATGTATGTTACTTTTAAGACAGAAGTGGCTTTATGGTTTTGCTAAAAATAGGGAAAATGCATAAATTCAAATTAGATATAATTTTAATTGAATTTTCTTTTGGTAAAATAAGCGCATGCTAAATTCATACTAAGCAGTGAGCCTATCCAATCCGATCCTGATCTTAACAACCGCGATGCGCGACAGAAATTGGAGCGCGCATCGCGATCGCAATAATCGAATTGTTGAACTGTGCTACAATCATGTTTCAGTTTTACAATCATATATACTGTTAGCGGACCGCCCCGGCTTCGAACGGGTTAGTAAGGATCACAATTAAAAAAAAAAATGATAAAGCCTATGTCACACGGGGATAATGTACCTTTCCAACCGAACGGTAAAAGAATTTTTCAAATCAGTCCAGTAGTAGTTCGTGTTCGGTCGTGCGTACACGCCTTTATAGTATATGTACGCGCCAAAATGTGGGCTCACAGTATTTATAACAATTGAAAATCGATTGTTGTTACGCACTGAGTAATAAGTATGAATTTGGAACTTCGTTTCACGTCTGTGCGAGTCAGTCGTGTTGGCTAGTATAGTATAGATATTCAAACTGATATTATTAATCTGTGGTGAGGTTCGATCTAAGATTAATAGGGCTGTCAAAACATATCGTTATCCACCCGCTGAGAGCGTAAGTGGGTCAGTACGCCGTCAACTCGGTGTATTTATGCACGCCGCAATGCACTTATTATCACCCCTTTCCGATGCAGTAGTCGGCAGTCCTACTTTATGGGACACATTTATTTATAGCATTACAATATTACAATGTCGACACAGATTCCATCCTTAATGAATTTCACTCTATGAATTGTCATGACAAATATATAGTCCAGTGGATAAGGTAAAGTCAACCCATGAAAGAGGTGACCAGTGTAGAGAAATAAGAACAAAGATTTTGACGCTAATAATGTAAGCATCGCTATGAAACTTTGAATTTACATCTAAATAATATATAAAATGCTTTGTCCTGACTGACTGACTGAGAATCAACGCACAGCCTAAACCGCTCATCGTAAAAATCTGAAATTTGGCAGGTAGAACTATTATAAGACGTAGGCGTCCGATAAGAAAAGATTTTTCGAAATTCGAACCCTAAGGGGGTAAAAAAGGGGGGTAAATTTCCTATGGGACAACTTGATTCCTTGGTCCAATCTACTTCAAATTTTGCTTAAAAATTGTTTAAGAGAATTGATGGAAGATGTGATTCTTATTTTATTGAAATTCTTGAAAAAAAAATTATTTTGTGGGTAATTTCCTTCGAGTTGATATCAATACTCATACTCCTTATTGCTTTTGATTTCAATTACATTTCATTTTGACACATCCGTGAAGTGAAGTGTATCATCTGTCATGTAATTATAAATTGTGAATATTCAATCATAATGTCGTCCATTTATTCTGTTTGTGATATCGGAAAAACAGCTAAAATTCTAACTATGTATAAAGCGGACTGAATCATATTCATCGATAATAAATAGTAAGTAATTAAATATTATAATATTTGACAGGGTTCAAGTTAAATTGGTCAATGGTTAAATGGCATACATTTTGATATTGTCTCTTTCTCACTTATAGGAAATCTCATTACGTCGACTCGCTCTATTATTGCGTAGTGTTGTTGTAGGTTGAGGTTGTAGGTATTGAATTACCAATATACTATACATTTTTTTTACGGAAGTGGTTGGAAAACAAGCTCAGGAATATGGATCATTTGATATTAGGTGATTACTGTCGACTATGGAGCACATAGATTCTAGGGTCCCTAACCCGTTGCCGACCTATAACAGGAAAAAACAGGATATAGCGAGAAATAGTATAAGGAATGAGTTAGATTTTTTCTATACCACAAAGGTGACAAACAAGAATTTTGGATATTTCACTCCCCGAACGAAACGCATTGCTGCTTCACGTCAATATTCTGTAAAAGGCTCTGGCTCTTCACTGGTCGGGCTAGCCTATTTCATGAACGCCCACTCCAAAGATTGTAATGGGAAGTATAAAAATAGACAAAAAAAATCTATACATATGACAATTTTTTGGGTGTGGTGTGACCAACCGATGTGAAAGGATTTTTTGAAATTCCCACGGGAAAGGATAAACGCACACGAAGTTGCGCGGGTTTCTCTAGTCTATATATAAAAGTCCTGACTGACTTAAATAAATATCAACGCACAGCCCAAACCGCTGGGTCTAGAGATTCTAAATTTGGAATGTAGGTTCCTTACGACGTCTAGGGGTGTACTAAGAAAGGATTTTTTTAAATTCCCACGGGAAAGCGAGATATATGCAAACAAAGTGGCGAATATTTTACTAGTTACATAGTATAATGTGAATTGATAAATAAAAATTCGCGTAAATCCCTTTCACGCAATATTTAGAAAACTTGAATCATATTTAGGGCCCTGCTCACCTCACAATGGTCGCTTTGGTTATCACCCCTCATCGTCATCATCAATCCACTGTTGGTTATAGGCACAGGTTACTCCTTTTCAATCACGAGCCATCTCAGCCGATTTTCTCCCAGCAATGTGTCCTGACCCCGTCAACCCATCTAGCTGCCGGGTAATGCTGCAATAATAATAATTTGTAATAATGAAATAATAATATTCTTGTAATAATACTTTATAGTTCAACTAGCTTTTTTGCCCGCGACTTCGTCCGCGTGAAGTTCCGGAATCGTTCCCGTGGGAACCACATTGAATTTCAGGAAAAGCTATATAGCCTATGTCACTCCCTGATAATGTAGCTTTCTACTGGTGAAAGAATTTTTGAAATCGGTCCAGTAGTTTCGGAGCCTATTCATTTCAAACAAACAAACAAACAATCAAATCTTTCCTCTTTATCATATTAGTATATATAGTATGGATGAAGATTTAGTTTCAGTGAAATTTGAAACAGTTTACTTGCACACAGCAGTTCCGTCGGTTTAATAATAGATCACTATTGCACTTTGGTGCAGTTTAGTTCACAGTTAGACGTACTCTAGATGCATTGGTCTCGGGAGAAATTTGTGTAATGTTTGCTTTGTTCATACATTCAAAACGTTTGAAGAGTAGGTCTTCACAGACGCATTCTCTCGTCAAAAAGTACATACACTAAAAATTTTTGTAAATAATCAACTCTATAACCTTACAGAAAAAGCAAAATGACCACTGGAACTGCATGTTTCTGAAACGCATTTAAATTTTAATTCCACATTAAGTCTCAAGCTATGTTTATTCTGTAGTTTCTAGTAGTGTAGTTTGACAGTGACAGTCAAATTATAAAGTGTCATTAACTCCGAAAAAATCTCTGTCATTATACATTTTGGATAATAAGGTTTGAGTATATTACCTGCACAAAACCGTTATTCCCGTTCCCGTGGGAAAATTCCTTGTACTGTCTATACTGTGTGTATAACATTCCGCGTATTCTTCTTATAAATTTTAATGTACTTATACCTACATTGTAACTAATGAGAGGGGAAAAAAGGAGAGAAAAAGAAAGTACAAAATGACAAAAAAGGCCCATTCTTTCGCCATTTCTTTTTACCGGTGGCCATTTTGCTTGTGTCCGAAATGGTGGTAGTATAAACGTAGTTTATTTTCTTTATTTAAACAAGTTGTAAATGACAAGAAAAAGTGCCTGTGAATGTCTAATTTCTGAAATAAACGATTTCATTCCATTTCATTTCATTACCCTGTGAACCTCTGTGAAAATTTTTAGTCCGCTTTCTCAGACCAAATAAGAAGTCTCTCGATGAGATACACAGAAACAGAGAATGGAGAAAGGAAACTGTATTACCAAAACATTGTCTTATTACAAAAACACGTAGACTAAGAACCTCCTAAATGTAACAAGAAACTGTAAGGAGATTTACGCGTCAGGATGACCCGAATAAAGGAGGCGGGGCGCCCGAAATCGGAGGCTTTTAGGGAGGTTGCCAGTATTACGGGGGAAATGATTCTGATAACTGTATAATAACTTGAGGATAAAATTTTGTACGATGCCATAAAAAGTCTATCTTATGCATACTAATATTTATAAATTCACGACACAACACAAGACAGACCGGGATGGCGTGTTGGTTGTGATCCTCCAGGGCGCGGGTTCGATACACGAACGGGGCATTCATTTTTGTGATGGCGTGTCTGGCTGTTTTTTGTGTATTGTAGGTATGTATCCTTAACATAAGCAAGTTGTCTTCATTCATAGTGGGATATGGATTCATATCATCCAACATTGTCTGTGACATAGCAACATGTTGCATAAAGATTAATTTCGTTGTGGGTTCCAAGACAGCTGTAGTTTTCTTCCCCGGGACGTCAATAAGCTTCATTGCTTATTGTCTATCTGAGGTCGCCGTTGTTGATCCTGGCTACACAGGAGACACAGTGGTGGGAATGTGTGGTGGGCTTGTCCCGATGACTCTACCTTAACAGATTTGTGGAAAGCCACGGATAATGCCATCTTACTGGTTGAACATCTTGCCAGTGTGTGCGAGAATTTGATTTGAATCATTGTCACGAATAGAAGAAGTACCTATGGATTTCGTCGTCGGGGACGGGACTTTAATATAAATGGATTTATTCGTAAATTGATTGCATTTCAATAACACAAAGAACGTTCGATTTGAAAGCGGTAAGACCAACTCATTACTGAGAGAGGGTAATCTGGGCGCATTAAATGCATTCCGAGCGGCTGGAGGGCGCAAATTAGAATAATGGAATTGCTTTGGAGTTGGAATTGAATTTATTAACAGCAGAGATTGATGTACAGGAAAGCACAACAAGTGCTTATCGTTTTCAATGGCAGTATTAAAAAAAAAACAATTGTAAAGCTGTCAATTATTTCTGTCGTCTCAATTTTTAAGAACTGATTTTTTTAGGTAACATTATAAACTTACTGCTAAACAATATAATTAAATTATTATTTCGATCTTCACACTATGCAAACATTGTATCGTTTAAGATGTAGTGAAAATAAAGAAGAAGAATGGGGATCTATAAAATAACAAATCACAAAGATTCAGCTAGCCCCAAAGTAAGTTCGAGACTTGTGTTATGGGATACTAACTCAACGATACTATATTTTATAACAAATACATATTTAAATAAATAAGCATCCAAGACCCAGGCCAATTAGAAAAAGTTCGTTTTTCATCATGACCCGACCGGGATTGGAACTCGGTACCTCCTGGGTGGCGGTCTGGCATGGTAACCATTACGCCACGGAGGTAAAATGGTATCAATAAGTTTTTACCTACGCACCATGCTATTTATTAAAGAAAACATGTGCAATAAGAAGAAAGTTACCCGTCAAACACCAATAAGCAAAGAAAACATAATTTTTCTCGACACCACAGCCGAAGTTAAGCGAAAACCAATTCCAAGTCTGCAACAAGTGAAACTGGGTCGAAAAATCCAACAATTTTCTCATCTCATATGAAAAATCATTGAAGTTTTCCATGTATTATTTCATTTTGTGTATTTGTGAAAACAGAATGTTATGTGCGTTGGGATACCTAGGGTTGCCATTCACGTGCTAGCTATTACACTTATTTGAACATTATGAATGGTTATGGCGACTGATTAGCCTCTATATAAAAAAACTGAACTTAGCAATGGCGGCATCCACGGGCCTAGTTAGATGACCTTCTGCTCACACCAACCCGTATTGGATAAGCGTGGTGGGTTTTCACGTCCAAATTCTTCTTCATACCCATGAATATAAGAAACTCATGGAAAGGGGGTATGGACAATTTTTCCTATTTTGTATTTTATGGAATATAGTGCATCACATTATTTTTAAGTAAATGTATTTGTAAAGATTGTAAAAAAAATATACAAAAATGCCCGTATTCGATTTTTTTTCGCCATTTCTTTTATCGGTGGCCATTTTGCTTATTTCCGAAATGGTAGTAGTTTATTTTATTTTTTTAATTTAATTAATTATACAAGTTGTGAATAACAAAAAAAGTTCCTAGTCTCTAAAGATGATTCTTTGAGTTTGAATGGGACAGTTTAGGCTATTAAAAATAAAAAAGATATAGGAAGGATTCGGGTCGCGGATGTACTACAGTTCCCGTGGACCCGCCACTTATGGGGCCCCCGGCTCTTATGGGGCGAGTGGCATCCCATCAGTTTTTTTGTGGTAAGACCCACAGTCCCCACACAGGTGGAGCTGCTGCTAAAAAAGTAAGGTGCTTTAGGGTTGCCATATATTTCATATGGCAACCCTAAAGCACCTTACAGTAACAGTTGTTTGTTACTATTATGGGCGTTATCGACAAGCCGGCAATCAGACGCACGGGGGCGTTCTTATACACAATCCCACATGTTTATGCCCAGTACTCGTTTGCAATTCATAACGTTCATTAGCTGTATTGTGAATACAGGTGTTGAAGTTTACATATGTATATTTTGAGATGTTGTATATTTAGTTACGCAGGTTATACGGCAAGATCTGTTACCTAGCCTAGGTTTTAAAAAATCTTCTTTACGTAGTATAAAATAAAGTTGCTTCCGCCGTATGTTCGCCATCTTTTAAACTATTCAACTTCAGTTTTTAGCAATAGATAGTGATTCAAATGGAAGGTTTATACATATAAGGATTTTTCCAAATTGTCTTCGGAAAGCGGGATGCGCGGGTTTCGCTAGTAGCTATAAAAAAGAAATTATATAATATTTTTAGACACACCAAACGCACAACGCGTAGCTGCGAGCGGTGTGTCCTTTCTCATAATATTGCATAGATTACAACGCCATAAGCGGTGTGCTCAGCCCTTTAAAAAACTGTATTTTTTTGACACAATACTATTTCAGACCATGATTCATTGATTTCAAAATTATTTTCTAGTTGACTTAACAGGTTTCTTTTTTGGAATGATTTTTTGCAATAAAGAGCAGAGCAAAATAAAGATTTTTGTTTTGTATTTTTTGGTAATATCGACACAAGGGATTTTAATTGCGAATTGACAACCCTGTAAAAACCTTTACTTATATAATCCCATGAAAAGACTCGGACAGTGCTTCCAAGCCATTCCATGGTGCATGCCACGTCATTCATTAACTTTATTATGCTACAATCCAATCAGGGATTTAATGACGGATGTCTAGACATCGTCTGCTCTATATCAAATACCGATAACAAATGATTATGAAGCCGTTGCTCCCACAACAGAAGCCCTTAAAACGTTTTGTTTGTGAAGGAATGCGTGCATTTCGTTACCGAAATAGAAACGATTTGTTAGCAGTACGGTTTGAAGTTATTCGTGAATTGTTTCCTGATGCAATGAGATACAGATGTTTTAAGTTTAAAAAAACTAAAATATGTCAATAATGCGATTACTTGTCGCATATCAATAAAAAGGTTAAATCCTACATTAAACATTCACACGGCAAAAGACAATATAGCATTGAAGATTGAAAGTATACACGTACTCGATGATTGAAGATTATCAAAATGATATACCTACTTAAATGCATTTTATATTTTTGGTTTAATTATAAGTTAAGACAAATTAATGGCATTATTTATTGCCATTCCGCGTACGTAATGTTGTATGTATGTACTTACCTACAATTTAAATTTTATGTTTAAAAAAAATGCCTACGATATATTTTGAAATGACAAAAAAGGCCGTAACTGGTTATCTTTCGCCATTTCTTTTTACCAGTTGTCATATTGCTTTTGTTTCCGAAATGGTAGTAGTTTATAGAGTAGATTAATTCATACAAATAATTTATTACCGTATACTCTGACAAGAGGACGTGTTTGTGAAAACCTATTCTCTGAATAAAAGTTTTGAATTTTGATAAGTATAGCTGGAATCAACAACTCGGCACAGACACCAAACACAACTCTTCTTAGTTAAAAATCTGCCGTGACCCCTCCGTCATCGTGTAGTTAGTTCGATTCGATTACTTTACTAGGCAGCTAAAAGTTCCTGCTTGGGCTAGAACAGATATATTCATTTGCAAAATCTTCTTCTACTAAATTTAAGACCTGCGCTATGGTCGGTGTAGTAACCTCCATTTTTCTCTGTGTTGTGCCAGTTTTTTCTCTTGTATTAAAATAGCAAAAATTAACTTCAATTTCATCACTCTGCTGATAAGCTGGAGCACTGCTGGCATTGGGGGCTTTCCCTTTAAATCCGGATTGTTTAATCCATTTGTTACGAATAAAATATTAAAGCCTCCGGTATTGGAGCGATGTGAATGTAATTTCTTCCCAAACACGAGAGTAATAAATTACGAAACGATTTGTCTAAGTCCAAACAAAGCGGATCTTCCAATCTGCATTATAAATTGTGTGTTCGGCTGATGCGACAATAGAAAACAAGGGGGATTTTGTTTACCTATAACATTGCCTAATTAAAGAACAAAGTTAGCTTTCAGCGTTTTTCTATGTGTGTGTTTTGTAATGCACGAGAGAGGTAGGGCACAGTGGATAATCCGCTCAAATCGGAGCAGCCTGTCTGGGGAAGGACCTCCATCTTACAAAAGATCGTAGCCAAATAGCATTGATCTCGGCCATGTTGTGTTCCTACGGTGAGTAAGTTCTCCAGAGTTCCACTTGGGGGGGTTGGCAACGCGTGAGTGATACCCCCGGTATTGCAGGCGTCTATAGGCTACGGTGACGGCTTACCATCAGGCCGACCGTATGCAAAGTAGCTCTCAGCGTTTTTCTGTCATATGTAGCGTGGTGATGATATTTTATCCGTCAGTTTCTAAAATGTAGTTCAAAGAGTCTACGAACATAACGAGGAGGTCGATGGCGTCGCGTCGCTGTGTGTCACTCTAAAACGAACACGCAGGTTAAGCAACGTAGACACAAGCGTAAATATGATTCAAATTTTCTAAATTTGCGTGAAAGGATTCTTTTATTCGATTTTTTATCTATCAATACTCAATAGTATTCATATTGTACTATGTAACTACAAAGTTTCACGATGCTAACATTATTAGCATAATTATTAGTTCTCTACACTGATCACCACTTTCATTTGTTGACTGTACCTACTTAAAATAATATTTGTTTTTTTTTAGTAAAGTACAAAGACAATTATTGTAGTAGAGAGAGGTATCTAACTAGTTACTACAAGCGTTCATAACAAAAAAAAATATATATTAAAAGATATACTTTAATACAGAGATAGAATTCATTATTTCTCGACATCGTGCTAATGGTAGAAACGTTTATATTTAGACTATCATAAATCAACATTATTGATACAAACTCAAGTGCATGTTGTGATTCACAGAATCGATTAATAACAAGTGTTATTTATCAAAATGTCTCTTTTTAATTTAAATTGTGATATTGAAAATGCAATAAATATTAATAAATAAAAATATTTATTCGTGACATTTACAGCTAGGATAACAATAGTAATATAAAGCTATGCATAATAATCACTTAATAAATAAATGGAACCCACGACCTCTCGAAACTCGGCCGAGTGCTCTTCTAACTGAACTACCGGGAAGGATATCCCCACAAGGGAATCGCTCACTGCATTCAGGTATAAAACTAGTAATAAAAGTATTGGTCCTTGGCAGTTCAAAATTTCGTCTCTTAGGAAATCTTAAAATACTGAAATATTTAATTTTGAAAATTACACACTACATTTTTTTTTTTATTCAAAAATATTTACTTCATCTCCAACAAATTATATAATACATGTGAATAGCAGCAATAGCATCGAACAGGTGTAACTTGTGGGAGATCTGGAGTTCTGAACCAAGCCAAGGCCTGTGTTATAGAACACCAGGCTCCAGACAAATTTAATTTTATACGACAGAATTTTGTCATCATATCAAATCAACCCATAATCATCCCACTGCAGGGATACGGGTCTCCCTTCAATCGAAGGTGATTAGAGCGTACTCTGCCACGCTGCAATCCAATGCAGATTGGCAGTGGCAGTATTTAAAACATAAATTCCTCCTTTATTACATAAAACATTGTAATTACAAGAGATTCCGTCCCGCTAACAGTCAGTGTTGAGATATGCCCGGACCGGATAAACCGGAACACGAAGGTGCGGTACAACAGCTGAAAGTGGGTACTGCGGATGCGAAAATTGACGGCCGATAAATGTATCCGAGCTTCTTTTCGACAGATTGTCGGATGTCAATGCCGGTACAATAACCCTTGTAATAAACATGTGAAGTGATTTAGGTTCGGACTCTGTATTTAGAAATTTTAAATATTTAGTTGGGTAAGTGCGGGGTATTCCAAACACAGACATTGTTTGCCTAAATAAAAAGCCTTATAAATCTATTTTTACGCGTTTGACTGACGGCTCAACGCAGCATAAACCTCTGATCGTAAAGATCTGAAACTTGTATGACATAGGTGTATTCTTTGTATGACATAGGCATCCTATAAGAATAGGTTTTTCGAAATTCCCAAAAGCTGAATACACGTTGGTTTCGCTAATAAATTCAAAGTTCTGACTGACTGACTGACTTAACTATCATCGCACAGCACAAATCGCTGGATCTAGAGATTCCAAATTTGGAATGTAGGTTCCTTACGACGTCTAGGGGTGTACTAAGAAAGGATTTTTCAAAATTTCCACGGGAAAGCGAGATATACGCAAACGAAGTTGCGAGTATTTGACTAGTTCAATATATAAATTGTAGTATAAACTGGCGTAATAATAAGATATGGTTTTTTGAAATTCCTACGGAAAAGCGAAGTAGCGCGAGTTTCGCTATTTTAATATATAAATTGTAGTGTAAACTGTGGGCCCAGGTGCACAATACTGTACACTACAGACAAACTTTGTGACGCAAGTAAATAAAGTTATGACGCGTCTTGGGCTAGCTGTGACGCACACAGTCTAGGTGTTTAGGTACATACCTACGTGGAAACAATAGATTTTAAACTTTGCTTACATAAAGCCTATTCACACGGTTTTGCGTGAGTGCCTACTCTCTATATAAACAATTAAATAAATCTTATTTGAAGAATCACACAACGCGATCTAGTCCCAAACTAAGCTACTTAGCTTGCGAGCCACTCGACCACCGGACCTGTCAATTTGATTCTTCTTTGTTTTTACGCGCAGATGACGCGCGTGCGTATACGCGTTTCAAACGCAATCCTGAATTCCTGCAGGCACTTTATCTACATTCGACCAAATATACTGCATCTGTAAATGTTTAAAAAAATTGTAGTGTCTCAAAAGCTGGTTTACGGCGGTCATTGGGACTAGTCCACCACACATTCGCTGTGTCTCCTGTAAAGCCAGGATCAACAACAGCGACCATAGATTGACAATAAGCAATGAAGCTTATAGACGTGACGTCCCGAGGAAGAAACAACTGTCTTGAAACACACAACGAAATTAATCAAAAAGGTATGAGATGGAGCAAGTTAAAGCGGTTATGTTAAGTTTTTCTATACTAATATTATAAAGAGGAAAGATTTGATTGTTTGTTTGTTTGCCTTGAATAGGCTCAGAAACTACTAAACCGATTTCAAAAATTCTTTCACCTAGAAAGGTACGGTCAACAAAGGAGTTGACTGACCCCCCTCTGTATATATGATTAAAGATTTCTAAATATTGCGTGAAGGGATTTACTTGAAAATTTGTAATTACATAGTACAATATGAATACTATTGATAAATAAAATTTCAAGTAAATCCCTTCACGCAATATTTAGAAATCTTTAATCATATAAACAGAGGGGGGTCAGTCAACTCCTTTGTTGACTGTACATTATCAGGGAGTGACATAGGCTATAGCTTTTCCTGAAATTCAATGTGGTTCCCACGGGAACGGGTCCGGAAGTTCACGCGGACGAAGTTGCGGGAAAAAAGCTAGTAATTAATAAATTAATTAAATAATTCCGAAGCTTAGAAATTCATAAAGCACCTCCACCTTACAGAAGATCGTAGCCAAATATCATTGGTCTCGGCTATGTTGTGTTCCTACGGTGAGTACCTAAGGTCTCCAGAGCTCCACTTGGGGGGGTTGGGAGGGTTGGCAACGCGTGAGTGGTACCCCCAGTATTGCAAGCGTCTACAGGCTACGGTGATGCTTACCATCAGGCGGGCCGTATGCTTGTTTGCCAACTTTGTGGTATAAAAAAAATATTTTTATTCAATTATTCCTATTACAAGCTATTTCGAATCGTCTTTTCTTATCCTACTACCAGTTCAGTCGGCATATTGTACTAAGGAAAAGAGAACTGTGGATCTATTCTCGTAATAAAAACAGTCTAAATCTAGTCTCAATCCGATGCACCATCTCGCTCAATTCCTATTTTGTATGAGTCAGACAGCGCTTGAGATTGACATGACATTGTAACCTGTTTTTGTTACGAAGACGAGCTGGTATGAAATTGGGAATTGAAACTAAAACGATGTAAAAACGCGTTTACGCTGGGAAATTAAAAATGATTTTAAGGTACTCCATCACCGCGAGCATTCGCGTGTAATGAAACATTTTAGATTCTACTTTGAGCATTACAATACAATACTACCTACCTCACTGATGCAATCTCGTTTTGTATCATTACAAGGTGAGCATTGTAATGCTCGGTTACATTACACGCGAATGCTCCCGATGAAGAAGCACCTTAAAAGTTACCAATTATACTATTTTTGCACTTGTGTCGTAAATAGAAATTAATAAGGAATAATAAGGACCTATTTTACGGTTATACATTTGGGATTATTGCTCATGAAACTTGGTATTTTAACTACTCAAGAATTTGTAATAAAACTGGTAATACTCGTACGTACCGCACTCCACTAAAATTATTTTATAGTTTTCATATAAAAGCCGTAAACTATCCATGAATGATGAATATTTACTCCATATTGCCTACTAGTCATAGACCAGGGGCACATAGGTAACGGTGAGTGGACAGCGAAATTGGTGTTGTAACCAACTAATCCCATTTCACATCGGTGTGAGCCGGTTAAAAGTTAATTACAAACATCGATGAACTTAAAGATGCTTCAAAAGTAGTTAACGGCACGGTACTAGTTTAAATATACAATTTTGTTGTGGTTAATTCCATTAATTACAAGCGATTGCATCATATACTAGAGAAACATACCCATATTTTAAGGAATAGTACATAAAATTAACTTGGAATACTTTAGAATTTTATTCCTTTATGAAACCAGCAGCACAAATACCAGGCTAGCATAAAATAGTGGTTGTTGCAAGCGAAACTTAGGGGATAGGTCGCCGACCCGGCGGTGACTACAATATTCATGGCTTGAGGATTTTATTCAACTTGTTCTGCGCGGACCGACAAATTGGATTACGTTCTGTTATCCTTTTCAAAGGTTAATTTTGCAGTTTTTAGTTTCACTTTACTGTATTTATTCACGTTGTGAATCTCCAGGGATCTTATTACAAAACTTGCGCAACTATATTTGCGTGTGTTAGATAACTCCCTAATATGTCAGGTGATTAAGATCATTAGAAGGAAATACGTATCAAGAAAGTAAATTAAACAAAGTAGGTAATTAGTAAATTATATATTTTCAATTAAAACCAAAACTTGGGCAGATAATCAAAATGTTTATTAAATCAATTAACTACTTTATAAACTACCACCATTTCGGAAATAAACCAAAATGACCACCGGTAAAAGAAATGGCGAAAGAAAACCGGTTATGGCCTTTTTTATCGATCAGGTATTTTAACACATCTTTTTCATACAAATACAAAATTACAATAATAATAAAAACAATTGGAACTTATCTTTAATGTCCGGCGGCCTCACAATAACTGCCGCCTAACGTTCTACCATGTCCTTAAATAACCTCGCTCCCTGCCAATCGCTACCTCCCCGCCAATCGTTACAACAAGTCAAAATAGCAATTCATTTTACTTCTAATTTTAAAATAAATTAAATAAATTTATAATAAACGTAAAACAATTTTAACATAAATTTAACAAGGATTTAAAACAAATAAATAAATCGTTAACCAAGTTATTTTCAGAACGGAAGTACGACTTGTAACATTTAACAAGTCGAACCGGAAGTGCCGAGTATCATTTAATAATTTTATTACATCTTTAGCAATAACAATATGATTCAAGATGTAATAAAATTAATTACTTAATAATTATAAAATTATCATTTGTTCTAATCCATCTGTGAATCGAAAGTGTCAAGTGGCATCTAGTCAACACAATAGCATGGACAATATTACCATCCCAATACGTGTATCTTTCCCGAGGGAATTTCTAAAAATCCTTTCATAAAGACCCTCCAAATTTCAGAACTACGATCGGCGGTTTGGGCTGTGCGATGATTGAGGACATAGCTTTTTATATGTATACTAGCTTTTCCCCGCGGCTTCGCTCGCGTTAATTTTATGACATAGATCTCGTTTGACAAAAACAACCTATAGCGCGACTTGTGGCGCCATCTGTGGGCCGATAGCCCATCCCATACAGCGCCCTCTACAGTAGAAAAAATATTTTCCCATTGGAATGACATACTTTCACGGGATAAAAAGTATGTACCCGTGACAATATGTATACAAATTTTCATAATGATCGGCTGCTTAGTCAAGCCGTGAAGGAATAACAAACAAAGAAACAAACAAACAAACTCACTTTCTCATTTATATTATTAGTAAGTAAATGAGTAGGTATGAGTATGATTCCATTACACTATACTTGGCACAATAACTTCTAACAGTCATTTCAAATATAAATCGATATAAAATAAACATGAATCGATTACAAGTCACTTTATTGCGATCACAACATTTCAACGATCGGTTTAGTCTGTGTGTTGATCAGTCAGTCGGATCGTTGCCATCAGTCCGTCAGATATTCAGAAAAAAGCATTTATAGAGATAAAGAAGTTAGGTTCTGTATTTTAGTTAGAAATACAGCCCCGCTTTGTAAAAGGTCAACGCCCTACAGCGGCCATGAGTCCAGTCCACATTTAAAGCTCGTTATTAATAATGAGCAGGTTCGTGACTGCCGCTTTGTTTACTGTTACCTGGCCTGAAATAGTAAATTTTGCGAATTCGCAATTATTTTTATTTTGAAATTAAATAGTAATTAGACTAGGTATATAAAAAATGTATAACTTAAGTTTCTTTTAAATTAAACTAAAAAGTAAAACTAATATTTTTTTTATAATATGATTTAAAAAAAATACAAATTAAGTATGCTTGCTTATTTATAAAGAGGTGGCGATAAACATTTCTAGGTACAGATAATATAATATTGACTTCAATATACATATTAAAACAGCAAACGAATATCTTAAATTAAACTTTTTCATCACGCCGCCGCTGATAAGATGTAACACTGATAGCATTTGTGGCTTTCCCTTCACTAAAATATTTTTATTGTTGGCAACCCGATGCATCTACAATATTGTTATCTCTTTCCTGGATTACACAACAGACAACAAGGGACTTCAGATTAAGTCCCGGAACAGCCGATATTGTCTTCACCCTTCCGGCAAATCTTGCTTATCGTGTCTTCGAAGCCAAGCGAGATGAATTCTCTCCTATCTCTATTCGATAAATTGTAGAAAACAGTCGGATTTACATTTTTATCCTGCTAATATATTAAGGGTTGGTTTTATAGTCTCTTGATAAGTTTCAGTTAGCTAATCCTGTTAATATTTATGATATTTGCTAAGTAGCTGATATCTTGAATTAACACATACTTGTTATCCCAAATAGTACGCGATTCCCGAAGGGTTTGGTCAAAAGTCTGATAGTCAATGGCATTTTTAAAGTAGGTGGCGCTTCTGTGCATAAATGCACGCAAACGAAATTGCGCGGGTTTCGCTCGTCTCTCATAAATCTCTAATCGTTCTGCCACAGCTATCATGCTATCGCCTTTTTTCTAGATGCCATCTCCATAGTTAATAATGCCATTTGTTTCTAATTGCTGTCTCTCACCTAGTTGTTTCCTACTCCATTTACGCATACGGCCCGCCTGATGTTAAGCATCACCATAGCCTTTAGACGCTTGCAATACCGGGGTATCACTCACGCGTTCCAACCATCCCAACCCCTCAAAGTGGAGCTCTGGAGACATAACTCACCGTAGGAACACAACATGGCCGAGACTAATGCTATGCCAATCTTCTGTAAGGTGGAGGTCCTTCCCCAGACGGGTTGCTCCGATTGAGCGGCTTTTCCCACAGCGATACGAGACTTGCTGCCATAGTAAAAGGTGTAAAATATTAAAAATCCTGTCTAACGACATATCGCTCGATGTTTTTGGTCGTAGGGGCCAAATTGTCCGGTCAGTCCCCCTTTATGTAGTCCCTATGTACAAGCGACATTATTTTCCATAGGAATAGAAATAATGAGATTGTGGGTAATACCACCTTCGATAGTGAGATATAAAACGTTAATAACAGATTATTTATTATACTTATTGCATACCAATAAAAGTGTAAATGAAAACATAGATATACCGTTTTCGATTAGATATTTTATTGTGCCATGAAGCCAATATCATTTCAGTAATAAGTTCATATCAACTTTATTTCAACATTAATGTGAAAAAGGCCATATGCTAGTTAAGCAACGACACTTCTGGTCTATATTTGGATGGGTTTAATATTTTAAGCTTCTGTAACTTCTGTACAGTGTGTTGCCTTCTGTGGAATGTTGTCGAGTAAGAGTTTTTGAAGCGAATTTTAATTCTACATAAGTCTCACGCTATCTCTTTTTTCTTCTTTAGTTTGACAGTGTCAGCTATAATTAAATGTGTCATTAACTTTAAAAATGCATTTTAGAAACTGGCTGTGAGTATTTTTGAGTGACTACAGCTATCAACTGGTAGTCTGCTAAAGTTACACTGTGTTTTTGTGTGTCACACTTTTTGCGCGACGTATGTTTTACTGCATAGAATTCCATAGGTTTTATTTTCACAGACAAGTAGTGCGTCATGCATGGGTATGTTCGTTTGTGCTGCCCGTCAAAATTCGTATACAGTGCCACAAGCTTATGTGTGCCGGTGGCCAAAGCTAGAACTAATGAATACGCCTTGAATATCTTGACAGTTACCTTCAATAGCTTCGATCGCGGGGGCGCTACAGACAGGCACAGATAAGTTTGTGGCACTGTATGTCCTTCAGTCATTTGTCAAACATGCCGCTATTTGTCTAGGGCAGGTGCGCCCTCCCAGAGTTCATCGCTAGCTAGACTATCCATCAAATTCTGCTCGCCTAGTACCGCAAACACACTTAACTGTGTAAACATCATTACTTCCCCGTGTTTGTTGTGTTGTATCATTTTAATGTCCTTTTTGACCTGTTCAATAACATTATTGATTTACGGAGAATCATTTTTTCCGACCATTAAGAAAAAGCGTTAGAAATAATACATTTCTACACTTTTATATAATTTCGTAAAAAAAAAACTTCATTGTATTGATTAATAGTTTAATAATTGTTACCCTCTGCTTCATCTACGTGGTCAAGGGAAAATGCCAATTATGCCAGAGTTATATTAGTTAAGGTGTGGTATGTCGCGTCGCGTCGTCGCGCCGTCAGGGACCTAGGTGGACAAGGGACCAAGGGATTTCGGTTTATCCGCCTGACGCTATAATACGTTACATTGTGATTCTAAATGTATAAAACCGATATCCTTGTGTCACGACACGACAAACCACACTACTTCAAGTAATTCATTCTACCTGAGATATTATATTATATAGTTTTTTCCTGTAGCAAAGTGTACTTTTGGGATAAAAAGTAGCGTCACTGTGCCGACCTTAAATTATCTTCCTATATTTTCAGTCTATATAGTCGAATTATTTTCAGTCCATTGGTTACTTTTCACGTGGAAAACCACATGAAAAACTGTACTTGGCGTGTGACATCTGTCAGTCTAATGGCATAGTGTCCCTCACCAGCAAGACCTTGCTGGAACACTGCGTTTTATACACGCAATACTTGTTTTGTTGTAATGCAAACCCTCCGTTACTGTATTATAATATCTGTGCCTCCGTCACATAGGGAAAACGACCTGGCATGCTAGCATATCGTAACTATTAATCATCGACATAAAAAGACAAGCTCTCTGGTACTGAGATTTTGCAGCATTGCGATGGTGCAAAATGTGCAAATTGACACCAGTGCAAATTCAGTCAGTTGCGAGCGAGCGACAGTTAGCAGTGTCCAATTAACAATTTTTATTTAACAGATCGTTTTTTTGTCTTTTTTTTAACAGATCGTTTTTTGTCTTTTTTTAACAGATCGTTTTTTGTCTTTTTTTTAACAGATCGTTCTTTGTCAATTGGACACCACTGCTCCTGTCGCTCGCTCGCAACTCACTGAAGTAGGGTGGTGGTGTCAAATTGCACCATCGCAATGCCGCAAAATCTCAGTACCAGACAGTTTGGCTTTAGTTTTATGTCGATACTATTAATAGGTTCTCAGGCACGTTATCATTAAGCAATTTTCTACCTAATTTAAATCTCTTCTGTCTTAGATTGAATTTGCAAAGTGCTGATGTTAAATGACCTGCGAATTCTGCTGACGATCCATGCCTTTGTCCGCAAAATGTTTT
The DNA here is from genome assembly GCA_905163395.2 of Endotricha flammealis. NCBI lineage: Eukaryota > Metazoa > Arthropoda > Insecta > Lepidoptera > Pyralidae > Endotricha > Endotricha flammealis. The sequence goes on along the minus strand of LR990861.1, from coordinate 15,797,611 downwards.
TGATGCCTGGCCTACGTTTATCAGTAAATTAAGAGATCTTAGCTGAGCCTGTATATTTTTCAGGAGAATAAGTTTTTGTAAATTTGATTGAATTACCAAATTTCGTATTTGGTCGACTCAAGACTCAATTAACCAGCTCTAACTCCCATTTTTTTCCACATTAAGTCTCAATCTACTTATCTCTTTTTGTCTTCTTTAGTTTCATTCAACTTCGTCATTAACTTTAAAAATGCTTTTCAGAAACTGGCTGTAAATGTGACAGTTGTCAAATTGTACCATCATTAAACTAACGGCCAGGCTACGTCATCGGTATTCATAAGCAGCGGTGACCACTTTCCATCACGTGGGACGCCTGCTTGTTTGTCTGTCGTATATCTTAAAAAAACTTAGGTAGTTTTTTTTTAAGACATTCTGAATAAATTTCCTTTCGGTTGCCATATTTCGTGAATATAAGGAATAAGGAAAATGACTTTTGGAAGCAAAAGGATAGTGTTAAATGAACTGTGAGACGCGCTGATTACACGAGATATTCACTCGTTAATCATCCAGGCCTAGGCTTAGTTTTTTTTTAAATATTATCACTATAAGATAAGTAATTAAGCGCGTACATTATTAAAAAAAGTTGTTAATAGAAATTTTTATAAATTAATGAGTTATACAATACTAGTGAAAACCGCGCAACGTCGTTTGCGTGTATTTATTTATGCACAGTACATATATATCAGACTTGATGAAATTCTACGGGAATCGCGTAGGTACTTTTCGGGATAAAAAGTACCCTATGTACTATTATCTATTCTGTGCCTATGTGTTAATCCAAGTATCACCTACCTACATACATACATACCAAATATCATAAATATTGGCCCAGTCATTTGAGCGTGAAGACCAAACAAAGACATTACTTTCGCCTTTATAATATTAGTAGGATTTTACAAATTCTACAACCATTTAATGCTTTTTTGACAAATTCGTATTATATTTTTCATATCACTTTTAATCACGTTAAAAAATAATTAAAAACAAAAAAAATCCAGCTGAAGAACATTATTTTCCATTTTATAAGTGGCTATATCTTCCTATGTTGAAGAAATTATTTAAAAAATCATTTTAGTTTAATTTTCGATTACCTAAATGTCATGTTTTGGCTTTTACGCCAAGTCATCCCCGAAGGGTCGAAACGTATCGTACTTTTTAATGTGCCTAACCCGTTCCCGTATACGGTCATTGTATATATATACGGTTCAGTGGGCAAAGTCCTTAAGGAGGTTGCTTCCCTTACGGCTCGCGAAATTCTAAAATTTTCTTAGGTTTGCAGCTCAATTCATAAAAATGCGATTCTCGAGTATAAAAACAATATAGCTACTGAATTATAATTATAATCATATCATCATTACTGAGTATAAAATGAAGTTGCTTCCGTTGTCTATATGTCCCAATGTATGCTAAGAGCTTAGATCTTGAAAACTACGCAACGGATTTTGATGCGGTTTTCTTAAATAGATAGAGTGATTCAAGAGGAAGGTTTACACGTATAATACATTTCAAAATTCCCACGGGAAAGAGTGATACACCCAAACGAAGTTCCGCGGGTTTCGCTAGTAAATTATCAATAGTAGTTCGTTTTTCTTTGTATTTGTGACAAATGTAAGTTTAGCCGAGTTAGAGTAACCACCTTAAGGGATAAGATTTATAAACCGGTACATAAAGACGTGATTGCTTGTCCCTAATGAAAAACCTGCTATGAAAACGCTATCGCGTAATCCCTGCCTGAATTAAACGTGAATCAAATTAACTAAGCCTCTAGTAATTGGAGACAACAAATTCAAGACACGAACTATTTGCATGGAACGTGGACGGAATATTTATAGCGATAGGGAAAATACTCACTTTATAAACAAGTTTTTCGGATTAAAGCGTTTAATTCAGGATAACTTACATTATATTGATTGAAAGAAACCCGCTCAGCTCTGTTTGCGTGTATCATACTTTCCCGTGGGAATTTCGGGAAATCGGAATGCTATTGATAAATAAAAATTAGAGTAAAACTCTTCACGCAAGATTTAGAAAACTTGAATTTACGGCCTGCTAATCTCTTGCATTGGCTTACTGTACAATTTAATTCCAATAAAATTGATTACTGATTTATGATAGATACTACAAAATCGGGACTAGAACTGGCGTTGTATGATTTGTCCAAGAATATCTTATATTTATTTAAATGCATCTGATTTTCTGTGATTGTACACAATGGCATTAACACATGACAGTCAAACAAAGAGATTTATCCGCTCCAGCTACGTCGTACGTGACATATCTTTGCTGCGCTCCAATTGGCGATTTGAAACTGGGACGTGGGAAACGCTGCTTTTGTGCTCCCGCTCATTCTTGATCTCCTAGTACTTTAGATAAATGTTCAATTTTAAATATTTCGTCTCCGTGTCAACTGCGGGTTGGCTTTTTCACCTGAAACCATCTAATTTGGAAGAGAGCTGTACATTTTACGTATCCAGTAAAATGTATTATTCCCGAATAATAAAATTGTGATAAGTAAAGAAATTCTGGATATTAGGGGAGGCCTATGTCAGCAGTAAATTAAATTCCAAAATAAAATATTATAGTAACATACATTTTTCATCTCTGTGTGACCGTTGTCATGCTCATGAGTCGATACTATCGCCTGTATTTTACGTCGACCACACGTCATATAAATTTCGTTTTCGTATGACCCAAAAACTTCGATAGACCTATTTTCTACGTTTCATCATCTTAACTTTCTTTCGCCATTTCTTTTACCAGCAGTCATTTTGCTTTTGTTTCCGAAATGGTAGTAGTTTATAGAGTAGATTAATTTACACAAATCATTTATGTATTCTCTGAATAAAAGGTTTGAATGTTTTGAATCAACACTGGAATTAGATATTTTATCATTTAGAATATAAAATTGGAACAAGTTGATCGGTAGTTGTAACTGACGTTCCAGATCCACTGTTTACAATAGACCCACGCCGGAAATAGACTGACGCAGACATCGACGCACATAAACAAAGCTATCTGTTCATTTGTTTGCCTTTTCCACAGCTTCAATAATGCTAAAACTATTATCCATTGTGCAACTTAACTGTATGCATTTCATTCCGTTTGGCTTGGCTTGGTTGAGCTATTGTGATCTTCGTCTGAGTCTAAATCATTATTATTGACTTCATTAATTATGACTATGATTACTAATCTCCAGTTTTCCTTTCAAAGCTTAAGCTTTCAGGATACCCCGATAGAGTTTTATATTGATATGCTGCACTAGCGAATATATTAGTTTGAAATTGGGTTGTGTCTTTTTATGAACTCAAACTCATTTTCACTTCACTTCCAATTTTAAAGCCTGTTTTACCAGTTGCTGATAAGTTTCGGTTAATCTATTGGTCAGATAAAAAAGTCAAAATAACACAAGAACACAATGCGGTTAAAAAGTAACGTATCTCAAAATGATAACGTGCTCAGTGCCTTACTAATTCCAACCCAATTTAATATTATAGCACTTGTATCTACTCAACGAACATTCACTCCACCTATCAATCCATTAAACTAACCAGGTCGACAAGTAAACACTATAAACTCTTATAACTATAAAACAAAACATCAAAAGCGAAAGTACATTTTATATTTTTAAATGATTTATAACAAAATAACAAATTAAAGGCTATTACACCCATTAATAAACAAATCACTTCGATGGATCAATCTCTGTTTGAAACGAAATATGGAGCATGAGTCAGTATTGAAAGCAATGATACGGATAGGGTTGTCGATCATGAAACAGATACTGTTCATCTTCATCATGATATGTATGTTAAAAGTATTGTTAATATTAAATCGGCAGACAAACTGGTAAGTGGATGACCTGATAGAAAGAGGTCACCGCCGCCTATGAACATTAACAACACCAAGGGTACTACTGATGCAGACCTATAAAAATACCTCTCATTATACCTTTTGAACGATTTCTTGTTTATAGGAACTTCGGTATAAAGAACTTTATTAATTTCTCAAAAAATCTTGAAGTACCTATAGTCAAAAAATAATACAAAATCTTTTAATTTTGTGATAGTTAAACGGATCTTGTCGGGAACCTGTGTAACCAGACCTTGTTTTAACTAGTTTTGTGTCAAGTGCTACTTTGTTATTTATAGTTTGTTTATCTACAGGATATGAAACTAAATGATGATTGACGTCTAAATTGAATTGTTTTGCTGTATCAATAGCCAATGCCTTTTGTTTTTCATGTTAAAATTAACATGTTAATGGTCTTATCATCGTCATTATTAACTTTTGTTCTTTTCTAAGAACTCTTTTCTATTTCTTCGTTTCTCTGAACTTTTTTTTCTCCTAAATCTCATCTCACAATTCAAATACTAATTAATTTTATATTAAAATAATTCGTGTTCAATGGCATCAGTTCAAACTTTTCTTCAGATGCAGATTGCTTACGATCAGACTTCATCTATAAAAAAGTGGTTTATGTAAATAGTATATTAATAACTTTGAACAGAAAATAAAATATGTTAAGGCGACGAACACTTTGTTCGTATCGTACGTGCGTACCACTAACGAACATCAAACAATTTGTTCGTCAAAAGTGTTCGTGTCGATCCAATTTGGTTGTTCTGTGTGGACGATGTTCTCAGCAAGACTGAACAAGAACATTGTTAACACGAACATCGAACCAAAAGAGTAAGGCTTGGTAGCCTCTTTTGTTCGACACCATGTTCTTGTTCGGTCGTGAATGGTTGCGCGCGAACACAAGTAGAACTATGTTTGTAGGTGTTCATGTTCGCTTTGCTAATTTACGTCCACACGTGCGAACTACATGTTCCGTGTTCGTGTTCGATGTTCACCATGTTCGTGTTCGATCGTGCGTACACGCCTTTAGATTCGCGTGACAACATAAATAAGTAAATGAAACATAAACTAGTAATAGAAAGAGGTGTTAACAACGTATACACTTAATGAAACAAACATTACTACAAAATACCTTGACTCCCATCAGCAGAACGTTTTCAATGAGTAACACGCTAAGGATATTAAGGTTCTCAACAAGTTTCATTTGTTCGATAACAGTTTTGTCCCTGAAGCACGAAAACGCTATTACCTCTTATCAAACGAAGGAATTTGACCCAGAATTCTGAAGGTTAAAAAGCTAGATGGATAGGAAATTCTTTTTTAAAGTTAGGTTTGTCAAATATTCACATTTCATATTTTGAAATGATTTTACAAGTAATTATTATTTACTACCGAATATTTTAATAGTATTAATAGGTATTTAATAGGCATAATATCCATACAATATTATAAATGTGAAAGTATGTTTGTTTGTCCTCCTTTTACGTCAAAAGTAATGAACGGATTGATATGAATTTTTAATTGTGGATAGTTTAAGGTCAGGAGAGTGACATAGGCTCCTCTTTTTCCCGGAAAAACATCTCATTTCCACGGGGAAAAAAGTATAACATTATTTTATCATAATTTTTTAACGGGGATAATAAAGTTAAGGTCTGGAGAGTGACATAAGGCTACTTTTTCCCACGGGATAAAGAGGTTCCCATGGGAAAAAATATTGACATTTTCTCTTGACCACGCGGGCGGAGCCGCACAGCTAGTGATGTATGTTTTTTAAAATTAATGTTATTAATAGCCATATACAGGAACGCATTTTCAAGTAAAATATACAATATTTTAAAACATTGTCGTTATAAAATATAACTTGAGCAACCCTGACGAATAGTTCGAGACGAGTGACTGGCAAACCGCCAGAACTTGCAACAGTCGGCAACTTGTTGACTGCTCCCACCTGGGCGACGAATCCTGCTAACGGCAGATTAACATTTAATAATAGTTATTTAAGAAATAATGATGTTGACTGTTAAGATTTTGACGTATCATGAATTGAAGACGCGCAAGACAAATCTATACAATTTTTTTGGTGAGCTTCCCACAATTAGTTGCCATCTACTGTATTAAGCGTTATAGCTGCATCTCAAGAACAACGTAAATTTAATTTTTTGACGTGAATGTATGTATGAAGGATGGAAAAGGAGAGAAGTGGACGGAAACGGAAGAAACCAGGCTCAGAGTAAAATAAAATATAACTTAAAAATAAAGAAAGTGAACCCGATGGATAGAAATAACAAGACGAATAAGAACATAAAAGACAATATGACAGGTATTAAAAATATATAAAATAATTATTATCTATCAAAATAGTATTAACTTTTCCAGCCTGATGGTTAGTTCGTATCGTAACAGTATGAATATCCAAAACCCCCTCAACCTCCCAAAGTTTTTTAAATTTATATTATATAAGTATAAACTAGCTGTTACCCGCGGCTCCGCCCGCGTGGTCAAGTGACAATGCCAATAATTTCGTTCCCGTGGGAATTTAAAAAAAAAACGACTTTATCTTAGTCAACATCATATAAGGAATTTCTATAAAAAATTCAACTTTTCAGGTTAAGCGCTTACTATAATACACGTGTAGTCTAATTATTCCGAATCCTGTGGGAATTTTAAAAAATCCCATCTTTATCCTTGTCTACTTTATAAAGGGAAGCTTAATACAAAATCTAGGAGTTCTAGGTTGAGCGCCCACGATAATACACATGCAGTCCAATTTGTCCCGTTCCCGTGGGAATAAAAAAATCCCGTCTTCAACCTTGTCTACATCATAATAGGAACCTCTATACAAAATCTGAGCGTTCTAGGTTGAGCGCACCCCATAAAACACGTGTAGTCTTATTATTCCTGTTCTTGTGGGAATTTAAAAAAAGTCACGTCTCTATCCTTGTATACATCATAAAGGGAATCTCTATACAAAATCTCAGATTTCTAGGTCGAGCGCCCTCGATAATACACGTGGAGACGCTTGGTCACCCCATTTCATCCCTCTAGGGGTTGAATTTTGAAAAATCCTGAAACACGTACTTACTCATTTTTTCAAATAAAATGGTCTAACTAATCTAGTTTCTTCATACAAACTTTGGACCCCCGTTTCACCCTCTTAGGATGTGAGTTTTGAAAAATCATTTCTTAGTGCACCCCTAGACTTCATAGGGCACCTATGTGCCAAATTTGGAGTCTCTAGACCCAGCGTTTTGGGCTGTGCGTTGATATGTCAGTCACCAATCAGTCAGTTTCTTCTTTTATATATTTAGACTCGGAAAGTTTCATACTAAATTTGCATCCCTGTTTTACCGCCCTTAATGGATGATTTTCGGGAAAAATATTTTACTCGTGTTTCATGCCTTTCAATAAAGAACCTTCATGCTGAATTTCATTCGAATAACTTCAAAAACGGCAAAGTTTCATACTAACTTTGCACCCCCCGTCTAACCCCCTAAGGGATGATTTCTTGAAAAAAATATTTTACTCATGATTCATGCCTTTCAGTAAAAAACCTTCATGCTAAATTTCATTCGAATAACTTCAAAAACGGTACAAAGTTTCATACTAACTTTGCACCCCCGTTTAACCCCCTAAGGGATGATTTTTGAGGAAAATATTTACTCGTGTTTCATGCCTCTCAATAAAGAACCTTCATGCTGAATTTTATTCGAATAACTTCAAAAACGGCAAAGTTTCATACTAACTTTGCACCCCCGTTTAACCCATAAGGGATGATTTTTGAGAAAAATATTTTACTCGTGTTTCATGTCTTTCAATAAAGAACCTTCATGCTGAATTTAATTTGAATAACTTCAAAAACGGCAAAGTTTCATACTAACTTTGCACTCCCGTTTATTCCCATAAGGGATGATTTTTGAGAAAAATATTTTTGTCGTGTTTCACGCCTTTCAAAAAACCTTAATGCTGAATTTCATTTGAATAACTTCAAAAACGGCAAAGTTTCATACTAACTTTGCACCCCCGTTTAATCCCCTAAAGGATGAATTTTGAAAAAAATATTTTACTCATGTTTCATGCTTTTCAATAAAGAACCTTGATGCTGAATTTCATTTGAATAACTTTAAAAACGGCAAAGTTTCATACTATTTTTGCACTCCCGTTTAACCCCCTAAGGGATGAATTTTGAAAAAAATATTTTACTCATGTTTCATGCTTTTCAGTAAAGAACCTTTATGTTGAATTTCATTCGAATAACTTCAAAAACGGCAAAGTTTCATACTAACTTTGCACCCCCGTTTTACCCCCTTAGGGGATGAATTTCCAAAAATCCTTTCTTAGTGAGCACCTACGCCCCAAAAGGAACCCCCATGCAAAATTTGAGACTCCTGGCACTTGTAGTTTCGGAGATTTCGTGATGAATCAGTCAGTGATTTTCTCTTTTATATATATAGACTAGCTGACCCGGCGAACTTCGTATCGCCTAAAGAACCTTCATGCTGAATTTCATTCAAATAACTTCAAAACAGCAAAGTTTCATACTAACTTTGCACCCCCGTTTAACCCCCTAAGGGATAATTTTTGAGAAATATATTTTACTCGTGTTTCATGCCTTTCAATAAAGAACCTTCATGCTGAATTTCATTCGAATAACTTTAAAAACGGCAAAGTTTCATACTAACTTTTCACCCCCGTTTAACCCCGTAAGGGATGATTTTTGAGAAAAATATTTTACTCGTGTTTCATGCCTTTCAATAAAGAACCTTAATGCTGAATTTCATTTAAATAACTTCAAAAACGGCAAAGTTTCATACGAAATTTGCGCCCCCGTTTAACCCCCTAAGGGATGATTTTTGAGAAAAATATTTTACTCGTGTTTCATGCCTTTTAATATAGAACCTTCATGCTGAATTTCATTCGAATAACTTCAAAATCGGCAATGTTTCATACTAACTTTGCACCCCCGTTTAACCCCCTAAGGGATGATTTTTGAGAAAAATATTTTACTCGTGTTTCATGCCTTTCAATAAAGAACCTTCATGCTGAATTTCATTCGAATAACTTAAAAAACGGCAAAGTTTCATACTAACTTTGCACCCCCGTTTAACCCCGTAAGGGATGATTTTTGAGAAAAATATTTTACTCGTGTTTCATGCCTTTCAATAAAGAACCTTCATGCTGAATTTCATTCGAATAACTTCAAAAACGGCAAAGTTTCATACTAACTTTGCACCCCCGTTTAACCCCCTAAGGGATGATTTTTGAGAAAAATATTTTACTCGTGTTTCATGCCTTTCAATAAAGAACTTTCATGCTGAAATTCATTCGAATAACTTCAAAAACGGCAATGTTTCATACTATCTTTGCACCCCCGTTTAACCCCCTAAGGGATGAATTTTGCAAAAAATATTTTACTCATGTTTCATGCTTTTCAGTAAAGAACCTTCATGCTCAATTTCATTAGAGTAACTTCAAAAACGGCAAAGTTTCATACTAACTTTGCACCCCCGTTTTACCCCCTTAGGGGATGAATTTCCAAAAATCCTTTCTTAGCGAGCACCTACGCCCCAAAAGGAACCCCCACGCAAAATTTGAGACTCCTGGCACTTGTAGTTTCGGAGATTTCGTGATGAATCAGTCAGTGATTTTCTCTTTTATATATATAGATAACAATAATAAAACATACAGTAAAAAAAATTCATTGAAATACATTGTGTGCAAAGAGAGGCTCTTAAAAACCGAGTGTTCAGATAATATGAAGGGTCGTTGATGGTACTAATGAGTGCCTACGCTGAAGGGTTGCCCTCTTCCAATATCAGATATCGGGTTATTGACGACATTTTCCTGAATGTCAATGAATTGAGAGATGAGTTAGAACCGTGCTTATTTACTTTAATTTTATGCTCCATACGTTTTAGTATTTTCTATTCAAATTTACAATGACTTACAGTTACTTTTAATCCCTCTGTATTGTATCAAAGTACTTATCCTTTATCTTCTTTAATTTTATAGTGACAAATGTTTAAAAATGCAAAGCTGTCACTGTTTTCTTTTAGACCTGTTTTTGAAACTTTAGGTTTAAAGAATTATTCTCAAAAAAAAATACAAAATTAATCCACTTACATGAGAACAGAAATTACTTATTATAAGCAAGTCTAGTTCACACCTCTACGATAATTTAGTGATTTTCAAAAATATATTTGGTTAACTGTGACTTGAAGCTCTTTGAAGAGTCCGCATCTTTAATATGGGAAGGTAATATTGTAAAATATTGCTCCCTCAAAGGTCCCTGAAAGGAAACCTAAGTTATGAAAGTGGAAAAAGGGACTACAATTTTTATAGTTAGAGTTAACTGATCTAGATAGTAGTTTAACTGTTAGTACCGCAAAGTAGAAACTAGATCATATAAATACACCTAAATAAACATGTACTCACAATAAAAACATTTACTTATGAATGCTTATTCGCGAAAATTCAAAAACAGAGGCAGTATTCACAGATGTGTATTACAATGTTAATTAGAAGTCACCTGTTTCACATAATGTTTCTTTATGCCGCCGTATCTTGTATACGTTTGGGTCTGTAATGAGTGTGCCAGCTTTTTCCTTTTTCAGTGACCCACGGAAATTGAGTAGAAATTCTGTGAATAATTTAGCAAAGGATCGTTTGGGGTTGGGGGAATGCTTGAAATTGAGTGCTGATGAGTTTTATATAACTGTACAGTATATTCTAATAGAAGTGTTATAGATTTGGCATATATTATTAAGATTGCTACGTTGAATTCTGTTTATGTCCACGAAATATCCAGGAAATATTTATCAAAATATTGTATAGTAACTTGGTTTATAATTACAAAGTTTCATAACAATACTGACATTATTAGCACAAGAAATGTTCTTAGTACTCTACACTGGTCACCTCTTTCATCGGTTGACTAAACAATTTCTTCCAATCTATACACAGGAATAGCACATTACACTTCAGCTCTTTTCTCTTTAAAAAAAAATCTGTCCGTATCATCAATTAGCGTAAGAGATCATTTAGCTTCGTTTTTATTACTCCGTGCTGTAATAAACGCGTTGATAAATTTTACAACCTCATTAACATTACGTAGTCGTTAGGATTTTTATTTGAAATCAATAAGTCCCTATTTTGAAAATTATATTATGTCAGAAAACTCATTCTCTACATGGTATTTCTACATAACAAACACAAGTATTCTCTTTTACACCTTTATTCCTTTACAAATGATCGGTGATTCAATATTTTCATTTATATCACAATTATTGTTACGAGATTAAGAGCCAAATGGTTCCAATATTGTTCCAATTGTTTACTTTATATTATTGTTTGACTCACAGATAACTCAGCCTTACACGCAGAGAAATCTCACCCTTTATGTTCTAACATGTACAAGACTTACATAGTTAAGTTTGCCGATAGTTTCGATATCTGCAAAATTTATACAAAAATTATTAATCGTGTGTACCTTATTGGCAAAATTACAATGTGTGTCTGTACGTTAATTCCGTTCATCTTTCGAAACTATTGTCTGGGGCTGATTTGTCTATGGTGTTATAACTGCGGCACGGCACGGGCACGGGTCGACGGTCACTCCGCTAGGCGTGCGGCAACCCGCGCCTGCGGCCGCGAACCGCATCTGCTGAGCGTCGGGAACGCATCGCCGATGCGATTCCGACGCCTTGTGACCTAGCACTCACCCGTGCCCGTGCTTGCAGGATGCACGCGGTGGGCCTGCACTCCGCGCTCGCTATCCGCCGCGAGCGCAAGCGGCGCGCCGAGCAGCAGCGCGCCCGAGAGCGACGATACTCTCTGCAGTCCTCCGAATCGGGAGTCACCTCCCCTCACTGCTCAACAGGCAGCTTGGAAAGGCGACGCTTCAAAAAAACAAGAACCACCGAGAATGAGGTCGTCTCGTCAGTTGGAATGCTCCATCTCGGGGTCGTGTTCCTCGTTTTGGGAGTATTCCTCATTGCGTCTGGTTGGCTGCCCGATGATGTCACGGCGTGGAGCAGTATCGGGTCCGTCAGTTGGTTTAATGAGCTCGTCTGCTCGGGCTTGTTTGCATTAGGCATTGGCATATTTTTGATTGTCCTCCACAAGTACTTAACTAAGAGCGAGGAGGATGCGCTAGAGGACTATGTTCAGAGACAATTGACCCGGTCTCGATCAGGACATAGGTTGGAAAGAGATGCCGAGACCGGCGGGATGCACACTAAGAATGCCAGGCGTGCAAGGGCCGCCGAGGTCTTACCAGAAACGGTCACAGAGACCTACACAGAACCTTTGCCAGATAGAGCCCACGGTTTCGTAAACGCCCTTGCTATCAACGGAGATGCGATGAGGGATTCTCCGTTGGAACAGATTGCTGAAGAAGAAATATCCGTAGCTTCAGAAAATGATAGAAGGCTGGGCAGGTTTAATAAGGACACATATTCGACGCCGTCGGTGGCTCCGAGTTTAAGTCCTGGGTCGCCTTCTGACACGAGAGAGCTATTGTCTGACGGACGATACATGATAATGTCGAGAATGTGAGCTGATTTAAACGGACATTTATAATTATTCTTATCTTCCCTATGACTTACAGTTTAATACTCAAATAATTGGTCTATTACAAATATTTTTTTAAATAAATTACTTGTGTGAACATTAAATCAAACCCTTCTGTGTTAATTTGAGGAAAATAATGACACGGCTCGAGTTTTAATGAAGAATTATGTACGAGAATAAACTGTTTTCATTGTCGTTTTTTCATCCAACGACAGCCAGTGACTTATTATTGCCTTTAACGTATTCTTCGGCTACTGTGCTATGTGGCTATGCTACGGCAGGCTTCAAAGCTTCGGCGATGTGTCAATGGGATCTTTTGTTTATAATTGCTTCTGTATCTTATATTTTAACAGATGGACCAACTCTTTCTTAGATTTTAGCAGTAAGTTCTGCCCCATTTATGATTATAACCTTAGAATTTTTTATAATATCAGTTCTCGTATTAGCTACTTCTCTCTGTTTTACGGTTGAATTCGTAAGTGGGGCCCGTCTTTGTGTATATTTAATTAATTACAATTGACATTCCGCATGTATTGGCTTGAGACTGATTGTTATATACTGTTCTTATATCTGTACATTTTTATACGATATGGATGTTAGTTTGTCCTTGACTTACATGTTGTTGATTTGTTAAATTACTTTAATCACATTTTCTATAAATATTGTAACATAATGTAGTTTTGAAATTTTGATTATTTTACTGTATAAAAAGTCTTGCAAATTATTTTCATGTAAACTCTGCAACCAGAATCGTGCCAAACTATGAATGGCAATAATTCTTTTTATCTTCTACACACAAAATACTAGAATTTTATTAAAAAAATAATGACACTTTTGTACTTGAATAGGTCAATAGAATATTATCATTGGCATTTCCACATTTTTCCACTATAATACTTTTAGGTTGTACTTAATAGGTTTTTTTAAACTATTTGTGATTGAATGGACTCGTGTTTATTGCTGACTATTTTATTTGAGGCTGTGAACTGATTTCCAAGACGTAACAGTCGAACAATATTATGTCAAATTATATATAATTATTGATATTAATGTAAGCTTACACGATACCACGAGCTTAGCTTCATAATGCTCAACATTTTTTATTATAGTTTTCACAATTCCAAGTTTCTCCTGCCCTAGTACTATTTAATCGTTTTTCTATATTTCTGATTCAGCAAAAGTGGTAAACTCTGACGTTTAAGCGAAAGTTTAAAAAACATGTTTTGTCACTTTCCCACTTAATTTAATTCACCTCAAGAGCGACAGTGACAAAACAGTACACGCTTTTAGTTAATAAGACTCTGAAAATTTAAACATTGGCTTAAGATAAGATTCATCAAAAAACGATAAAAACATTAATCAATAACAGATACAAAATGTGCTATTGTTTATATATTTTTTTCCACATACACAAAGATTTCATTAACACTAACAAGCCAAGTTCAAGCGAACCGAGCAGGCAGCACCATGTGTAATATTTCATTTTTATCACTGAGTCACCTATTCACACTCATTTCTTTTGTCGTATATCCAACTAAGCGCCATTTCACATTTGTGCTTTGGATGGGATTTATTTTCACGACAGAGCACTAAAATTAATATACATAAAAAGAATTTATAGCAGGGTTTATCGCTTTTGCTCTCTTTTGACACTTCCTTCTAAATTAAGTGCTGTTTAAAATTGCCTTATTAAGAAACTATTCACTTTAGAATATTTGTAACAGCACAAATTTTTGTCGTTGTAGTGTTTATTGTTAGGAAAATATTGTCGTTCTCATTAGCTCTCTTTAAATGTTTGATGGTCTAAGAAGTGATATAAATATTTGAGTAATATTTTCCTAACGTTTTTAGTGTAATAACAATTACTTACTTGCTACTTCTTTTTGCGATATTTGATACAATACAATAAAAACTTATATTGCACCATCGAATCAATAAATTTGCATATTTCTTTAAATGTTTGTGTTATTAGATATTATTATTTGAAGATGTGTATGGAATTCTTAACTAAGAAAGGATAAATATGTGTGATACACGTAAATGTCACTAAAACACATCAGCTCGCCGTGACGCTAGTTTATCGACTGACTAATTCGCAGGCGGTTCACAACATTTATCCATAATATTTTTATCAAAGTCGCATATTTAAAAGTAGCAGGTCTGTTATTATTATAATTGTCAAATCAATGTCTAGTACAAGCTAGCTTGTGTATGTACCCAACTGGAAATGCCTAAAGCTCATTATTTTTGACTGAAAGTAAGCAAACGATTGTAAAATTTTAATGTGTCTAATTAAACAATATTCATTAAAATGTATAGATAAGGTACAGTCAAATATAATGATGTCTTTAGGAAATGTCTTGTTTTTTAAAGTATTGTATACACGAATCGGCGTTTTTGACATATACCGTATAGTTTTTTTTTAAATTAAACTCACGGATTGTGATTGTTGAGCCCGTTACACTATACTTGTTCTTATCACAAATGACTTTATTGTGATAAAACAGAACGTTGTTACCACAACGAGGTATTAATAGTCGTTGAAACACTATCATTTAATTTCACTATAAATCTTGTGCCAAGTATAATGGAACGGAATATACTTATCGGCATTTCATTTAAGCACAAATACATGGACTATGAGTGTACCTACTTAAAGTTTTAATTTTATAGAAAATATAATTTAATTGATAAACATGGTTATGTCTAAAATCGTGACACCATTTTATTTATTTAACATTTAAAACGGATCGGATCGGAGGTAGAGCACCAAATTGTATTATGAAACTGCGCATACGTACAGTCAACTAATGAAAAAGGTGAGCAGCTGTTGCTAATAATGCAAGTATCGTTGTAAAACTTTGTATTTACATAGTGCAATATGAATATTATTGATAAATAATTCGAGTAAATCCCTTCACGCAATATTTACAAAACTTGAAACACATTCGCCGCTTTTGTTGATTGACAGTACCTAAAAAAATCAGATTGTCAAGTATTTCGAAAATGTCGATTCAAATTGTTGCCATAAACAATTGAAGCACCAAATTGTATACTTCGAATCTATATTTTAAATTCAATTATTTTTGACAAGCCTAGGGACATCTTCACCATTTTTCAAATTTGGATAGACCTAAATACAAGTAGTAGAAGAAATGTACTTAAAGCCAGTTCCTGAAGTTTTTTTTTATATTAATGACACATTAAATTGTAACTGTCGCTGTCAAGCTAAATAAGAAAAAAGAAATACCTTGAAATTTAAAATTAAAAAAAATAGAATTAAAATGCGTGTCAAAAACTGTCTGTTTATGGTTTTTTTAATATTTTACTCATAAAGTTGCAGAAAGAAAGTGTTAATTTCAGAAAATACCAAAGATTTTCATATGGTTTATACTTTTTTTTTTAAAGAAAATATAACTAAAAAAACTGGGAAAGGTCATTAATTATGTCATAAAACACGAAAATATAACAATTTGCATTTGAATTACATGTCTAATATGTATATCAAAGAGAAATGGTGAGGTTGACCTCTAAAAATTACGTAATAGTTATTTTAATTACAATGTGTACAATTAATTATCCAAATAATATCAATGGAATGGAATTGTTAATCT
This sequence comes from Endotricha flammealis, assembly GCA_905163395.2. Classification (NCBI taxonomy): domain Eukaryota; kingdom Metazoa; phylum Arthropoda; class Insecta; order Lepidoptera; family Pyralidae; genus Endotricha; species Endotricha flammealis. The sequence continues at coordinate 15,781,532 of LR990861.1, read as the reverse complement.
AATTAATAAACTTTATTGTTCTTATATTGGAGTCCATTTTGGCGAATATAAATTCTAAAGAAATCAATAATTTCATAAAACCATCAAAGTTTTATGACAGCCTAGTAGTTGAAATGAAAAATTAAAGCTGAGTTCTAGAAAAAAGAACAGAATTTTATTTACAAGATAAAAATGACTTAAGCAAAGGTTTTCACAGGGTTCCTTTGAGTTCCGGATAACTGTCTGTCTGGTATATTAAAAAAAATAGTACATAATAAAAAGACGTTTCTAAGTGATACTAAAAAAATTGTCGTACTCATAATGTCAATTTATCTCACAAATAGGGTATCTGAAACTCATCAGGACTACGTAAAAAATATAGTAAACAAACAATTCACAGTAGTAGATTTTCTTTTTGCACGCCAAATCCTAGTCTAGGAAGATTATATTTCATTATAAGGACAATAGAACAGGCTACTACGATTGTTAAAATCAGATTTAAATTTCACACGCTATCTCGCTTATACATAATGTAATATTTATTTATTTATTTATTTATTCATTTAATATATAATATGAGGGAGATAGCATGTGATTTTGTTTGAAACATTTTTTATTACGAGAATTAGCTCTCTGGTCTATACAACTACACCAATAGTTTCTAGAGTATGCGCACTTTAATTATGAAATTTCTTGTGCCTATACTTTTATACATAGATAGGATAAATTGTACACGCTAAGTCCACTTGTAAATACCTCATGCGGATCGTTCTTCTTGTATATTCCATCTATGCCTTCGTATGTTTTTGGCTCTACACCTTCTATGTAATGATGCCTAAGACCTGATGGTATGTAACCAGCGCGCCATCTTGCAATTTGCAAACTAAACAAAAATTGTATTTCGATGTGGCCACAGATAAATGATACTTATAGATAGCCAAGATGGGCGTGATCTCTCTGGTCATAACATTGACAAATCTGTACTAAATAAAACGTCTCATTTGAAATTGTCACTTTGATTTCGCGTCTCTACTTATATTTAAAAATAAACTGCCAATCAAAGGATTCGGTTCTTTGACGTTTAACTTACAGACATGGTTCGCATAGAAATTGTAGCGAACCACATTTCTACTGGAGAGTAAATCTCCCCGTTTCGTTTATCTGTGGGTTACATCATTGCATAGAAGGGTGTCGGGGTTACCAACACAAAGTAAATTTAATCACAAAACAAGGCATAATAACGTCGCTTGCTAAGCTGTAGGCTCGATTTGAAAATTCCTGTGATTTCTATTGAAAAAAAAAATACATTTATCATTATTTATGTAGTCGTATGATTTTTGTCTAAAACATAGAATAATTCTATAAATATAGAATAATATTTATCTATTCATCATTTGTTTCGCACTTGAAATTAAATACTTTCTTACTAGTGCCAATTCATACAAGCGCAGAGTCGAAGCCATAGACCTTAGAGCGCGATCCTAGGTCTATGGTCGAAGCGCATCAAAACGTCAATTTGAAACGTGACATTGCAAATTCACACTTATCTCCGAAATGAAAAATATATTAATTTCGCACATGCATCAATCAGCATGGAGCACGCTCAGTCAGACACGGGAAATCTCTCGAATTCACGCGTCTTTTACGTATTCCGCGTCGTTTCGATCTCCAGCGCTATCTTGCTCATACAACACAGATATGGAGACGCTGAACCACGGTCTGAATACAAGTGAACTTTTGGCGTGTCATTCTGAATTTCGACAATTACTTATTCTGACTGAGTCTTAATTTCGAAACCCGGTAGTTCGAAACTCTTTACTTCGACAGAACATAATATTTCTGAACTTGGACAATTAATTCGAAATTCAGAAATACGTTTTGTTTGGAATAATAAATTGTCGAAATTCAGAGTGACACTCGGAATTTCGTGCATCAAGTGCAAAACAGGTGTGAAAATAGTAAATGAATTATATTGTTTTAATTAATGTTTTGGTGTTGTGAAGCTCAAAGGTGTTTGTCGTTTTTTTTACGCAGTTTCGGTGTCGTCAAACATTTTTATGAACGCTTTTGCGCATTTTAAAATATTACTATACACTTGTAACGCAATGCACATTATTATAAATTTTTGAATTTAAGACGTATTTCTGTGTGATTATACACTTCATTATTCTGTTTCACTTACATTCCGATTGTTAAAGAAAATTTAAAAACTATCTATTACTACTATTTTGGGACTTGAACGCGCATATGCACATATACTTCAAATGAATTTCATTGAAATCGTCTAATCTGAAACTAGGCCCACATCTAGGCACTTCGTCTAGTCAATATGCTTATTAAATTAATATGCACTTTTACATAATATTTCATATACTTAAACTTAAAAAAAAACAAGAAAGCGTACATCATACATTAAAAGTAAATCCGTCAAACATAATTTTATTTTATCCATATTATATCCATTTTATTCGTGACGAATTTATTATTAGAAATATAAATGGTGAAAGAAAAGTTCCTTTATTCAAAATAATAAACAATATTGTAATGTTTTCAATTATGTTTGTACAAAATATAAAAATAAACACATTTATGTGCGCGTTGAAGAAATAGATAAAAAATTAAACACAGATTGTGATATCTTGAATTAAAAATTACAGTCAACTACATGTAAAGCTTCATACTGTGGACTTTTTAAACTCTACGTCACGTCAGTATCGTACTGCAAGTGTAAAGTTTTACGTACACTTAACTGTACATCCAGTTTTTCCAACGAATTTTTTTTTGGAAATACAAGTCTTAAAGTTACTTTAAAAATAAAAATATCATTGTATTACAATAATAAACACGCATGCAGACTTATGTCCGAATAATCGACTTTAATATACCGAATTCTGAATATTAATCGATTTATCTGTTGCACAAAATCATCTTGAAATTGACACATTAAATATCTCTTGAGAGTAAGTGCTCCTACGCACTATTGGTTAACTGGGCGGTTCTCGTTTAATATGTAATTGTGTGGTAGTCAACTGTGGATAAACACAAGCGGTTCGAAATTTCGAATTTCAAATCGAAATTCCGAATATACGTAGCCGCCTTAAAAGCGGTTATCCGTTATGCGAAGCAGCACTTAATGTGAATTTAAAAATAAATATGTATTAATTTCGAATGTTTTCGAAATATGAATTGAAAACAGGCGGTTTAAAATAATTTTGTATGCGTGTATTAATAAGAGCCGTTGCACCAAAACAACTCGTCGCGAATTTAAATATTAAATTGCATTTGTAGTATCAATAAGCTAAGTTTTATTTTCACTTATTTTGTAAGTAAATGTCACAAATTGAGGCAGAATTACATAATTATAGTGTGATGTGTCGTGTCGCGACAGAAAGATCTAGGCTTCAACATGTAACGTGTGTTGTGGGGTGTTATGACATCTTGCTGATATGAAAATGGAATTCTTTATCCAGAGAGTAGGCCGGACAGAGACGTTCTTTATGTAACGATATCCTTCTGACGCGACACTACTCACCATACACGTCTTGTAGTCGTAATAGCATATGCATCTGCGTCTTATAAAATAGAAATCTTTGTTTCATTAGCCGGATCCACACCAGACGATCCAACTCGATCCAATGGAGCGCGCCAGCGTTGATCTCGATCCAATTGGCATGCCTCGCGCGAGGCACGGCCACATCAAACGCTCCATTATTGGATCGAGATCCTGCCGCGCGCATTAGGATCGCGTTGGATCCGGCTATTCACTTCGCGACTGTGTCGGCTCTTTCAATTCTAGTCACTTTACAGTATAAACATGAAATTAATGTTTCTATTTTCCTAAATAATAAAATTATAAATAATCAGATGTATGATAACCATTTTGTAATATTACGATTTTACGTTTTGTGCGAGAGAAATATAACTTTATTGCTAAAATTGGTTGTGATTGCAATGCAAATTAAAAAAATGCTTATATAATGAAAGTGAAGATGACGAGGGTTTAATAAAAATCGGACAAACTGAAACAGCCAGTTTCCAGTCAGTTTCAGTAACAGCAGAGATTTCTTAATAGTTACTTCGTGTTGAAGAAAGGAGAAAAGGCCTAAAAGCTCGTTCCTACTTGTCTCCTATCTGGTCCTTTTAAATTTAAATTGTGTTACCACGGAAACATCCGATTCAAATTCGGATCCGATATACAAGTGGCAATGAGGTGGCAGTAAGTTTTTAAAATGAACGACAAGTGGGGCATGTAACTTTCGAGTTGAAAACATGGCTTCATTTCGTCCAATCATTATTTTCATTTTTAATTGGCAAGTGTTGGTATAAAAAGTTGTCTTTCTCTGGCACAAAACATTGTTTATATTGAATCACACGTCATTTCACATTAGGCATAAATTTTATTTCACTCAATTTTATTATCACACTTATTAATTAATAAAGTACTAATTACGATAATGTCTTTTATTATATCTTAAGGCTATGGTATCTAATAAACGCTGTACGCAACGTCCGACTTAAACGACAAATGTCAGCCAAAGGCAGCCTGTAATAGTCACCTTAAATAAATGAATATATAGGAACAATTCATACAGATTGAGCTAGCCCCAAAGTAAGTTCGAAACTTGTGTTATGGGATACTAACTCAACGATATTATATTTTATAACAAATACATATATAGATAAACATCCAAGACCTGAGGCCAATCAGAAAAAGTTCGTTTTTATCATGACCGGGGATCGAACCCGGAACTTCCTGGGTGGCGGTGTGGCGTGGTAACCATTACGCCACGGAGGTCGTCTTAAATCCAGACACGGCTCTAGTCCTTGTGGAGCCCGTGTGCAACCATTACCTTTGATACTAATAAAAAAACTAAAACCTAAAAAACAGAGAAGTGTACGCGCCCGAATGTCAAGAAAAAAAAATTGGTTTCCTCCACAACAGAGAGAGGATAAACCAGTCCATTCGAATGCTAGCTCTACGCTCTAGGGAAGTTAGGCGAAGTGAGGTGAAGTTATGCACCGAGTTAGATGACAGAGGAAATATGAAACCGAAGTAGGACGGCTCTATAGGCATTAGAATCATACACGTCTTTCGAAATACATAATTTCTAGTCGTGTTTCATGACCAAAAATTGTATTCTTCAAATGGCAGTTATCGAAGCCACTACACATTATTTTTACTTTGACGAGGGTGCACTGTATTGAATGTAAAAACAGAAACAAAATTGACTGATTTGATATACGTACACGAACGTAGAAGACAAATTGACAAGGGTTTTGCCATGATCAGTCAACGAAGGGTACATTTAACTTTTGAACAATGCGCGTGTATAATTCTTGAGGAGATAGACGTAAATATTTAGCTATTCTCACAAAAATTTATATAGAGCTATCTAGCTCAAAGCAGTCTTTTATTCTCAGTGCCAAAGGGCGCGGGTTTAAACCGATTCCATTAGTTCCCTATATTCATGAATGTGAAGGAGGGATTCAGACGTAAAAACATTTTTGGACGAAAGAACATTTTTTTAATTTTTCGTAGTCTTAAAAATTTTCGTCTAGAGTCGAGAATTTCGACCATTTTTCTCGTCTCGAGTCCCACATTTTCCGGAAATTCTTGACCAAAAACCTTAGTAGGTACACTGTCCTCGCATCAGCTGTGCAATTCAATTCTAGTGACTACTATAGTCAAGTGTGCCCTGAATTTACCATTTTACCTGTTCCCAAAGTGAGTCGTATCCATACTAATATTATAAATGTGAAAGTATGTTTGTTTGTTTGTTTCTCCTCCCTTCAGGTCTGGTGACATAGGCTATCCCGGAAAAACATCTTATTCCCACAGGAAAAAAAAAGTATATAATTTTTTGTTCTTTTTTCACGTCGAAAGGAACCTAAGTACCGACATGTTTTTTTTAACAGAGGTGAACAGAGTGCCATAAGCAACTTTTTTCACACGGGATGAAGAGATTCCTATTGGAAAAAATATTAACATTTTCCCTTGACCACACGGGCGTAACCGCGGGTAACAGCTAGTCATATTATAAAATGGTAATAAATGGGATCATAGATATATAGCCATGCTCTAAAAAATATATTCATTACATAGGAAATTTTTCATGTTGGGTTCTGTGAAATAGATGCGACATGTAAAAAGACAAGTTACCAAGATTAGCGTTATCAAGGACAACAGACTAGACCTCTCATCACATAAAGCCCTGTGTACACGTATCCAATATCTAGATTCTATCCTATGTTGTAAAATTCGGCTGAATTAGGAAGCTTTGGTATTACGAAATTTCTATTTCTTTTTTTCATCTCCTAAATTATCACATAAAGCCCTGTGTACACGTATCCAATATCTAGATTCTATCCTATGTTGTAAAATTCGGCTGAATTAGGAAGCTTTGGTATTACGAAATTTCTATTTCTTTTTTTCATCTCCTAAATTATTTTCTTTAAACCTTCCTCATGTTAGTTCATCATCATCTTCCTAGACATACTCGTGGATTTTCGCGGTTTCGCGCTATGCCTTTCTACCATTCCCGATGGGATTTCCAGGCAATGATCTGTTTTTTATTTTATTTTATGTCATACAGTAGACAAACAAGCAAGCGGGCCACCTGATGGAAAACGGTCACCGCCGCCTATGGACATCAGTAACACCAGGGGCGTTGTCCACCAAGGAGGTTGGATGAAAGGAAGGAGGAAGGGAAGGGAAAGAAGGAGGGGAAAGTCACGTCGATAACATCCACACATACATCCATACATACTTTCGTGTTTATAATATTAGCACAGAATTTCTACATGTGATATTAGTATGATTTATCGTTTGCGAGGATCGAACGCGTAACCTTCGGTGGTGGAGGTAGCATACAGGCCACCTCTTATGTTTAATACGGTATAATGTTACGAGAATATTTTTATTTATGCTATAAAAAGATGTTTTGCAAATACGCTTCCCTTAGCCTACTTTCAGTCCCTGTTGACATAGTTAGGTAAATAGAAAATTATGTACGTAAGTAATAGGACGTGTTACGAGAGCTTGGCCCATTAAGGTTAGAGATATAGTTGGAGTAGATAAGGAACTTATTAACCGACTGGTTACAGGTTCTAATCCTGTCATTTTTTTTTTATCGGTGCAATACCGGGGTTATCACTCACGCGTTGCCAACCCTCCCAATCCAACCCCCCCAAGTGGAGCACTGGAGACCTTACTCATCGTAGGAACACGCCATGGCCAAGACCAATGCTTTTTGGCTACGATCTTCTGTAAGATGGAGATCCTTCCCCAGACGGGCTGCTCCGATTTGAGGATTATCCGCTGTGCCCTACCTCTCCTGAACATGAAGCGTGTTTGTCAAATAAATAAATTCTACACAATCCACACAGCTCCATCTGGTCCCAAAGTTAGTTCTATATTTTGGCGTGTTATGGCTACCAGACAACGGATACATTGTTGTAAATATTATACATATAATATATACTAGCTTTTTCCCGCGGCTTGGCCCGCGTTAATTTTATGACATAGATCTCGTTTGACAACAAAACAACCAATAGCACGACTTGTGGCGCCATCTGTTGGCCGATACAGCGGCTCTCTAAAGATAAAAAATCACCCACCAATCCCACTGGAATGACATACTTTCACGGGATAAAAAGTAGCCTATGTTGGGCTCTGTACCCCTGACATACAAACTGATACTGATGAACTGATATACAAACGAGAAAACACCCAGACTCCAGAACAGACACAAATGAGAAAACACCCAGACTCCAGAACAGACACAAATGAGAAAACACCCAGACTCCAGAACAGACCCAAATGCCATCATATTAATGTTTGTTCCGCGAAATCGCGCATTCTGGTGCCGAAATTGTCCGAGTTGACCACATTAAAATTTGAAAGCAGTAAACTCGGACACTGAGCAGTATTTTAGTGTCCGAGTTGCCCCCTCTAGGTCCACTACCAACGCACCAGTAATAATAACAGTCGTGAAAAACGTTCTTGTTTTACTATTTATAGGTAGTTGTGTAAAGATTCCAGTGAACTGCGGAATATTCCACGACTGAGTTTGCATTAGGGTGTTACGCGAATTCGTCCCCGGAGGGTCACGGGGCTCCGGGGCTCAACCTCGGCAAATAGAAAACTCTAGCAACGTTTGTTTACTTATACTTGTGATATAAAATTGTATTACCGCAATAACTTTCCATTAGTTGAATGAGGTTCATTTAATTAGTATTTCAATCTTGAGACGACAGCAACGACGCTACGACGCTTCGACGGATTGGAATTCAGTAAAAAAAAATTGAAAAAATTAAAACATTTTTTTTGTGGACAGCCCAATGGTGGTGCGTTGGTATGGTAGTGAGTGATCTTACCTTCGGCATGAGGGCGTGGGTTCGATTCCTGCACGGAGCAAACATTTTTGTCGGCATTTTTGTGTTTGTTTTCGAGTAACAACTTAAGTCAATTAACATAATATAAAATTAAAATAAAGCCTTTTTTATCTTATAAGGCACAACGATATTTACCACGTAATAAATATTAATAATCTTTTTCATTTCACATAAGAATATAACATGTGCAGAACATGATACCGCAGTTGCTAAGGCTCGGAGGGCGAGGCGCTATCAGTTCCCCCGAGACGGCTCGTTGCTACGCACGAAACGAATCAATAATATGCAATATTTCTAACAGAGAGGAAAATATTTTATTTCCTACACGTATAGGAAGAACACCTACTATTAAATTGCTTGATGGAAAGATTATTTATCATCAACATATCAACCCATAATCATCCCACTCCAGGGATACGGGTCTCCTTTTAATCGAAAGTGATTAGAGCTATTATTACAATATATTGCAATGTATAAAAATCTTTATTTTTATTTTATTTTATTCGGAAAACTTACAGCTAAATTAACAATATATATTTAACAAATAATAACTTAGAGCTATTCACAAGTTTTCACTTTAAAAACAATTATGTTGTATTGACTTTTAAAAACGGCTTACTGTTGAGTTTCTTGCAGCAGTTCTTCTCAACAGGCCATTTATTTTAACGTAGGATAAAAAAATATTGACTTATGTACTAATTAGGAAATGTATTGTGATAAACTAATTCGAGTTGGCTTGGCACTATTTGATTTTTACCAATTTTTTTGTCGTCATTTACTTGCTTGTTTGCCTGTCGCATCCGCATGACAAAAAAAAATTAATTGACACAATTAATTGTTTCAGATATGCTTCAGTCGTTATTGCAACCAAGGGACCATCAGCGGCGTGAGTATTGCTTAATTTTCACTTTGCTAATGTTATTTTTAAAGTTAAACAACGTCGAGTCTAGCCAGTGTTTAGATGGGTGCTTAGGACGTTAAGTCGTCGGGCCCGGCTGTTGTTGATGAAGGACAGTCGTTAAACCAAGTCGGTGGCTTGACAAACACTGACCTCCGCTATTGATCTGCGAATTTCATTTTTTTTAATACAATTGGTAGCCTGCAAACAGAAAGTTGAATAAGTCCTTAAACATTTAAATACTGCTATTCAGAGGTAATCTCATTATTTAAGTAATCTTAAAATATGAAACACCCTTCTTATAAAGTCACATTTTGACGATACGAGAAGGTAATCCAGGCATAATTTATGGCACGCTTAGTAAGCGCAATAAATTTTGAAAATAAGGCGTTATGTCAGGACGTGGAGGCATGCAGATACTTGGATAGTCTTGACGTTTTGGTGTGTACAATGAAAATGTTACTTAGAAAACATTTAGTCAAATTGAGATCCATCTCACAGAATATCATAGTGAAGCAGAAATGAAAAAAAAAACATCAAAGAAATAGTTGTTCTCAATAAAATTGTTATACTATGGTTAAACTTGGTCTAGTCTCGATATTTTATCCCAATTGTCTACTATTCCAGCCAAGATGATAGGCGCGATGCCAGCGGTGGCAGTGCGCCACGAACGCAGAAGGAACGAAAAAAGGGGAGGGGGCGGGCGGCGACCATCGCAACTGCCGCTGCAGCTCGGCCGCCCGATGGACGCCGACGGAACACCCTCCCCCGACCAGCACAGGCTGAGGAATGAGCTTTATATGTGTGGGAAGGTAACAGCATCATTTTATAACCGCTAAAAGTATCTGGTATTAAATAATCTAGTTACTGGTCACATTACTCACAATCACGTCTTCTACTTCCTACTCTTATCCCCCTTAACAAGGAGTCAAGTATAGCACTAAAGTCCACATCGCCCTATCATTTGTCATCTCGACCTTAATATTCCTTTTCCACATATGATAATTCACACATTTCACACAATTAATCTATCTTTTCTTTGGTCTTCCCGTATTTTTATCTCCGCCAACTTTCATGTTCAATACCTTTCTGACGACATTGGCTAGTTGTCTCATAACATACCCATACCACCCCAATCTACCACTCCTCATCTTTTACCTCTCATCTAAGACTCACAATCACATAATAATACATAATAATACAACCTGCAATGAAGAGTTAGAGTTTCTTTCTTGTCCAAGTGTCCAAGATTAATCTGCAGTAGTGACTGATTAATGGAAGATCATGAACTGTAACCAGAAGTTTCTGAAATGTTCTATTTGGTAACTGAATTAAAAGAACACAAGAACTTGCGTAATTGTTAGAATAGATATAGAAATATTTAATTTGCAGGAAAAAAAATATTCTGTATTATGTAGAAACCCCAGGAGTCCAGTAAGTTCATGTTTGTTTAATGTCATTGACATGTATTTAACATGAAATTTACATGACATTATACATATTATGTCATGTGACGTGTAAAAGTATTTCTTGTAAATCTACTTGCAAAATAAATGATTTCATTTTATTTAATTTATGAAAATTTCATGTTAAATAAACCACAATTTTATATTTATGTCAGGTGGCAGCGTTACATGCGGTGGTGGGTTTGGTTTTGCTGGGCATCGTGGTGCTGGTTGTGGGATTGGTGCAGTTGTCCCCTGGCGCTGAGGCTGCTCAGCATCGCTATTACCTGATGGGAGCTGGAGCGGCAATGGCCGGAGCTGGCATTCTCGGCGCTTTTCTTCGGTAAGTACCAGCATCGCAGACACATAAAGGTGGTAGTATCAAACTAAGCAAAGCCGAACAAACGCAGAAAAGATGCAAGCTGATCAAAAATAATTTAAAAAAAACAAACGTTTATCTAAGCTAATGTTAATTTTGTAGACTGAAAAAGATCTCTTCCTCTCCAAATATATTTTTACCTATATACTTTGCCATTTTATGTTTGGTCATTTTTCCATTTTATATTTTCATAATTAATTTAACAGGTGTTCTTCTCGTTCCTATTATTATTTAAATTCGGTTGGTAGATGATATTTATCTATATGTCGGATAGCCTAGCGGTTAATCGATGTGCAATTCAACATCACAAGGGCGTAACGAGGGTAGTCGTGATATGAGAGAAACAACAGTTTTAGTTTTACTTAAAGAATGTTTATTTAATTTACTAGCACTTCGGAATGACCACTGATGGAAAAGAAATGCAGCAAGAAAAACCTCAGTCTAGGTCTCTTTTTCAATCGCTGTTACAACACACATTTTATTAGGTACAGTTTCTCAATATAAAATAGACACTAGGTAAAACGCGACAGTTCCGTGACTACGAGTACAACTCTCGGTGGCGCCCGATAACGAAGTGTTCAGTCGAGCCCGCCTTCCGTATCACGACTCTGCCGGAGCGCGCCAAAAGCAACGTTTTCTCAACACGCCGCTAGATGGCGCACCCTCGTTTTGCTTAGTGTTCATGTCCATACTCATGACCGTATGCGACACGGCCATCCTGCGAGACACGCGTCCTCGCGTGTAACTGAAACAATCAATACTCACACAGTATCACAACGTTCGGTCACTCCTGACCACACATAGGACTTGCTCTCTAACTCAAATCCAAAGTTTCAATATCAAATCCAAAGTTGCAATATCTAGTCCAATTTACTTCTATGCTAAGGACTTTCTCTCTAACTCAAATCCAAAGTTTCAATATAAAGTTCAATTTATTCTAAGTCACACTTAGCTTAACAAATCAAGCACCTAACCATTAAGAGCTTAGTACCAATAATGAAAATAAAATCAATAACAACCGAATATAACAGAGTTCGTCAAAAGCAAGGTGCCATAACCATCCCCGTGGTTACAGCTGATCATCCCTGTGACCAACCACCAGATCATCCCTGTGACCTTCACGCGGTCCCTTGCTGTTGAGTACTTACTGGGTACACAACAAAAATTTTGAACAATTTTACAAAATTCGTCATTACTCACGTCACGACAATGAAATTGGTACTTAGTCTTTATGTTTTTTGCCAATACTCTACATGTCTACTCAGTTCTCTTGGTCTTATCACCAAGGGATCGTTTGTAGTAATGAGAAAACTTTACTCAAATAAACTTAATTTAACATTGTACAATACAGTCAACACAGCATTGCATCACTCCTCATACCAACAGTGTTTTTCCAACACACAAACTCAATCCTATCCATAGGCATCGAGCCACAAAATATGTTCAGTCCATCAAACACAAAACCTCCAGTCCATCGGACACATCGGACACAAAACGTCCAGTCATTACATTACATTTCAATACAGTAACTCGTAATTAAATCAACTAAACTTTTCTCATTACTCACTTTCATTTGTCTCCATTTCGAGAATAGAAACCTTAAAGTTTCGCCTTCGTTTTATCAATAACTCTATTTCATCTGACTCTATCTCGTACAGCTCTACCTTGTATAGCTCTACTTCGTACAGCTCTACCTCGAATGGCTCTATGGCTCTATCCTGAATGGCTCTACTTTGAATGGCTCTACTCAAATGGCTCTAACTCAAATGGCTCTGTCTCAAATTGCTCTATCTCAAATATGGCTCTACCTAGCCACATTATAATTTCAAATTATAACTTCAAAATTGTAACTAACTATAAAACTGAAATTTTAGTATGAAGTGTTATGAGAGTTAACTAAGGTCTACCAGAGAGAATCATGTACCATCACAGTTACAACAGACGGTGTTTAATTACTTGAAAAATAACTAGTTGAGTAAGTTCTCTATCTCCACGGCAACACCAGCCGACCGGCAAAATCACCATTGCCAACTCAACATTGACCAACAACTCTGTGTGGTATCTCACAGACCCTCTGGTCTCTCGCTACATAGATTACTTACTCTACTCAACATTATAAAATGGTACGTTAACTTAAACTGGTACATTACTTTCTGAGCACAATTCGAACTAAGTATACTTTAAATTATACTCCACCATCGAAACCATTGAGCAATTATTTCTCAACATTTCATTTAAAATGTCTCTCAATTTACATGAAAACAGAACTTTTAAAATTCTAAACAACATTATTGCTCAGTAGTCACTCCAGTATCATCAAACAATACTCTCCTGAAGATATCCCGGACACCTCGACTGCGCCGGTGGTCCCGCGAAGAGCAGTAACCTCGACAGCAAGCGCGATCACTGCTGTCCGCACTATGCCGCGCAGGTGGTCACATCTGCCTTGCCAGCTCACCACCAACACGAGCAGACCTGGTCCACTTCAGAGTCCGCACACCGCTGACCCGCTGATTCTCGTCTCGTTCCATTGTCCGGAAATCGAAAATAAAACAACTGTTAGAGTTCATTGAAGTTACTAAGTAAAAATAATTTAAACAAAACGTTTATCTCGAAAACGGTGCGTCCTAGCGATAAAAGGATGAAAATTTTGAACCCCTTTTAAAAACCCCACTCTCCACGTGATACATTTGATTTTGACCTCCAAAGTCAAAAATCTCAAAGTCAAAGTTAAAGTGAAAAATACTTTATTCTGTGTGTGCATTAACCTTTAAATGACCTTGACCTCTAAATCATTGTGTGCTAACCTTTTAATGACCTTGACCTCGCATTGACCTTTATTGACCTTGACCTCATTTCATCTTTCAAATCATTAATTTGAATGAATAGTGCTAAATGACCAATGAGCTTAACTTCATACACAGTTTCAGCTCAAACTTACACAGTTTCAGCTCAAACTTACACAGTTTCAACTTAAGCTTACACAGTTTCAGCCTAACTTAGCACTTTAAGCTTAAACTTAGCATCATACGTAATCAACACTGACCTTTTTTTTTTATAATATCGGAGGGTACACTCCACCAGTCCACCACGGGCACACACTCAGGGCGCGTCGCTGCCTCGGTTGAACTGCGACTCGGGACGCCTCGCTGCCTCGGTTGAACTGCGACTCGGGGCGCGTCGCTGCCTCGGTTGAACTCACTGTGACTCGGGGTGCGTCGCTGCTACGCTGCTGTTGTACCGCCACCGCTTGGTGCGCGTCGCGGCTCAGCCTCCGCTACCCGTCACACATCGTCGAGTATCCGACGGTCATACACCTAAAATGACACTATTTTAGAATTTTGATAACGTTTTGAGGTTATGTACCCACCATACGATACACTTTGCGCTACTAAATGCCGGTACTCGGTAGTCCGCAAAACTCCGCTACTCGTAGTCAACAACAGCAGACTGTCCGTCGTGCATCGAACACGCATTTTCTTAATTTGTCACGTTAGTTTGTCACGTTTTACATTAGTGAGACCAGACTGATCTGTTAAACTCTCAATACCACGACTTACATCCCACATCTGATGTCGGATAGCCTAGCGGTTAATCGATGTGCAATTCAACATCACAAGGGCGTAACGAGGGTAGTCGTGATATGAGAGAAACAACAGTTTTAGTTTTACTTAAAGAATGTTTATTTAATTTACTAGCACTTCGGAATGACCACTGATGGAAAAGAAATGCAGCAAGAAAAACCTCAGTCTAGGTCTCTTTTTCAATCGCTGTTACAACACACATTTTATTAGGTACAGTTTCTCAATATAAAATAGACACTAGGTAAAACGCGACAGTTCCGTGACTACGAGTACAACTCTCGGTGGCGCCCGATAACGAAGTGTTCAGTCGAGCCCGCCTTCCGTATCACGACTCTGCCGGAGCGCGCCAAAAGCAACGTTTTCTCAACACGCCGCTAGATGGCGCACCCTCGTTTTGCTTAGTGTTCATGTCCATACTCATGACCGTATGCGACATATACATATAATAAAACAGTAGACCCCGATATGTCTGTACATTGAACATATTTGGCAAAAATGGAGAGAGAACAGTTAGAGAAAGGTAATAAAAGCGAAAAAAAATTTTTTGGATTTTTTTGTCTGTCTGTCTATCTGTCTGTCTGTCTGTCTGTCTGTCTGTTTGAACGCGCACATCTTCTAAGTTACTGAACGGATTTTAATGCAGTTTTCACAGGAAGATAGAGCTCGGCTTGGAGCAGAATATAGGCTTTGTTTCATTTAAATCGGATGTCAGGAAAATAAGTTATGTTCATTTAAAGGTCTCCTCCCTGTCAATGTAAGAAAAATAAAATCTCGCACTTACAAACTTGAGACTTGGTACACCATACCTACCGACAACAGACTGTACCGGACCGGACCGGACCGAGCCGGACCGGACCGGATGTCAGGAGAAGAAAAAGAAGAAGTTACACTCATTTAAATTTTCAACAACCAAAGAATTTTAAAATTGTCACTGTGCAGAGTCGGAATCGCCCGACCCCTGATTACGACCATTTTAATATTCAATAGCACTGTGTATGAAAGTTTTTTATTTACTTGAGCTGACCATTTTGAAATTTAGTTCCTCAAAAATTCACTAGATGGCACTGTGCAGATTCTGAATCGCGTTATGAAAGTTTTTTAATAGTTTACCTGAGACCTGATTGCGACGCGCCCGACATAATGGAAAACTACATTTTTGCGTATATCTTACTGCTGCTACGTAAAAATAATATTTCATGTTGGTTTTCGATAGTTAATTATTATATTCACTTTTTCATTTAGATTTTTTTCGTGTTCTAGATTAGATGGAGTATAAGTTAATTTTGATTTTCATTATTATTAGTTTTTTTAAAGTTATTAGTTGTATTTTCATTTTTGAATTTTGAGTTTTCGTTAGTATTAGTAAGTAGGTTTAGGTACCTAGGTAGTTAGGTAGATTAGATTAGTATTTTGATTATTATTAGTATTTTTTTATTTTGATTTTCATGTAGATTAGACTGATAGTTTTGGTGTTCTTTCGTAGGTATAGGTGTATATTTTGATTATTATTCGTTAAGTTTTGATTTTCTTAGTTATAATTTAAATTTATATTTTGATTTACCTGTATAGTCTATCTAAATAAAAGAGAAAATCACTGACTGATTCATCACGAAATCTGCGAAACTACAAGTGCCAGGAGTCTCAAATTTTGCATGGGAGTTCCTTTTGGGGCGTAGGTGCTCACTAAGAAAGGATTTTTGGAAATTCATCCCCTAAGGAGGTAAAACGGGAGTGCAAAGATAGTATGAAATTTTGCCGTTTTTGAAGTTATTCGAATGAAATTCAGCATGAAGGTTCTTTACTGAAAAGCATGAAACATGAGTAAAATATTTTTTTCAAAATTCATCCCTTAGGGGGTTAAACGGGGGTGCAAAGATAGTATGAAATTTTGCCGTTTTTGAAGTTATTCGAATGAAATTCAGCATGAAGGTTCTTTATTGAAAGGCATGAAACACGTGTAAAATATTTTTCTCAAAAAACATCCCCTATGGGGTTAAACGGGGGCGCAAAGTTAGTATGAAACTTTGCCGTTTTTAAAGTTATTTATATGAAATTCAGCATTAAGGTTCTTTATTGAAAGGCATGAAACACGAGTAAAATATTTTTCTCAAAAATCATCCCTTAGGGGGTTAAACGGGGGTGCAAAGTTAGTATGAAACTTTGCCGTTTTTAAAGTTATTCGAATGAAATTCCAGCATAAAGGTTTTTATTGAAAGGCATGAAACACGAGTAAAATATTTTTCTCAAAAATCATCCCTTAGGGGGTTAAACGGGGGTGCAAATTTAGTATGAAACTTTGCCGTTTTTTTAGTTATTCGAATGAAATTCAGCATGAAGGTTCTTTAATGAAAGGTATGAAACACGAGTAAAATATTTTCTCAAAAATCATCCCTTAGGGGGTTAAACGGGGGCGCAAAGTTAGTATGAAACTTAGCCGTTTTTGAAGTTATTCAAATGAAATTCAGCATGAAGGTTCTTTATTGAAAGACATGAAACACGAGTAAAATATTTTTCTCAAAACTCATCCCTTAAGTTAGGGGGTTAAACGGGGGTGCAAAGTTAGTATGAAACTTAGCCGTTTTTGAAGTTATTCGAATGAAATTCAGCATGAAGGTTCTTTGCTGAAAGGCATGAAACACGAGTAAATTTTTTTTCTTCTTAATTCATCCCTTAGGGTGTTAAACGGGGCGCAAAGTTAGTATGAAACTAGCCGTTTTTGAAGTTATTCGAATGAAATTCAGCATGAAGGTTCTTTGCTGAAAGGCATGAAACATGAGTAAAATATTTTTCCCAAAAATCATCCAGTAAGGGCGGTAAAACGAGGATGCAAAGTTAGTATATAAAAGAGAAAATCACTGACTGATTCATCACGACATCTCAAAAACTACGTGCCAGGAGTCTCAAATTTTGCATGGGGGTTCCTTTTCGGGCGTAGGTGCTCACTAAGAAAGGATTTTTTTAAATTCTCACGGGAAAGGGAGAAATAGGACTGCAAGTGTATTTTCGCAGGCGCTCAACCTAGAAAGCTGAAATTTTGTATAGAGGTTCCCTTTATGATGTTGACAAGGATAAAGTTGGGGTTTTTTTTAATTCCCACGGGAACGAAATTATTGGCATTTTCGCTTGACCACGCGGGCGGAGCCGCGGGTAACAGCTATTAAAATAATAAAACAACAGGATTTTGTACACAGTAGGTAGCCAAACAGCGGCGAGCAAATAGACAATGAGCAATGAAGAACACTGACGTCTCGGGGAAGACTACAGTAATAGGAGACTGTTAAATCCGTCTACACGATTTAATTAGTCACAAAGTCACAAGTCCAATTCCACGCGGGCGAAGCCGCGGGCACAGCTAGTTTAAACTATGACCATTTATCAAGTCACTTAGCAATTAATAAAATTGAAAAAAAACAGTCATCTAGTTCAAAGGTGTGGTTCAGTAATTAAACTGAGTGGAAACTAAGCTGGTAGGGAAATCAGGCTTTTAATTTATTGCAATATTGGGGTCGTGTCTTTTTTCTGGATGCACTGAACTGTTTTCCTGTGGGAGTAGTGTGTCGCGTCGCTTCAGAAGGATATCGGTGAAGGAGACTCGACTGGGGTCTACGTTGGCATGGTAAAAATGGGTCTTTTACAGAAAATTTTATTCTTTCGATAGTGAAAAATTAAAATGTTGGCTTGACTTCATGTATCAATCTAGGCTGATAATATTATAAGAAGGTAGCATCTGTTACTTGTAGAAACTTGCATATTTTCATCTTCATATATTTGGTCGATTTGGGAATATGGTAGAAATGTAGCTGCAAGGGGTCCACCGGAACCAGCTAAATTTCGAAAGTGGTCTATGAGAAAAAAAGGGAACCTCTGGTGTAGATCATTGATTTCTTATAGATTAAATCGTCATAAAATATAGATACATAAGAAAATATAAAGTGTTAATCACAATTGGCAGTTTCTCTAAGTTAATTAAGGAATTGCGAACTGTTAATTTCCCTGAGTAGTTCGTTGTTTTGGTACACAACTCCATTCCAAACAAACAATACGAACAATAATATTCGTGTCATCAAAATTTCGTATTAATTTCATGTTAAAACGGACAAGGGAATGTCGGGTCATGCACAGTGTAGGGTTCCATATTTGCTACGCTTGTATACTGTAGCTAACATTTGCATGTTTTTTTTTTATAAAAGAAATTACATTTACTAGTGAAAGCCCTGTATCCCGCTTTCCAGTGGGAATTCCTGTTGAAACACTCTAACTATAGCTGTAAACTGCATTAAAATCGGTTAAGTAGTTTAAAATTTAAGCGAACAGACAGTGGAAGCAAGTTCATTTTTTTTTTACTTCTGTTTATTTTTCTGTTATTAAGTTTGGCAATCAGTTAACTATAGTTCTGGAAGCCTTTAGCTGCCACGTCATCCCCGCCGCGGGAACAATAATACAACCGCTGCCCGGCCGGGTCATCCGAAGACCTTGTTTGGCTACGGCACAGTTGGCGGCGCTCACGAATAGGCGCGCCGCAACACTCGGGGCCTTCCATTTCTTATAGTTTTGGAAGCCTAATACTCTTCCTGCTTACTACTTCCTGTTTCCTTCCTCTTTCTTATTCATTCCTTAAAGTCGTGGATGTCCAGCGGTATTTGTTGACCGTTAGGTGACTGGCCTGTTCATTCTCTATCATAAAAAAAAACATGAATACACGTAAAGAAAAGAAAGAGAGACCTGAATCACTTCTAACATGATATAATATATATCATGTTTTTTTTATACCTTCTCACTGATCTTATCTGAAGCCTTTCGTCCGCCACTCCACTCCACTTGACTTGGTTCCTCAAGTGTTGCTAACCACGCTTCACGTGTACCTGAAAAATCTTTGAAAGACTCCGTATACTTATTTTTAAATCAGGAGACATGAAAAGGTTCGTCAATCTTTTTTTTAAACAGATAAGAGTTGTATCAAGTGGGTTCATTTGTAACCGCCTATGTAGGAACTCGTCTACAAATCAAATCGAGTATTTCTTAACTCGCACTTTTTTTCGAAATTCCCTTGCTATGAAATTTATTGTGTGTATCTAAGTATTGATCCACCTAATTATTATAATTATTTTATATTCAACTAGCTGACCCGTGCCCACTTCGTTGGGCATAATGTTAATAATCCTTTTTTAGTACAGGCGTTCGTAAGACGATGACGCTTTCATTTGACCGTTTTTTCTCCGATTCACTTTGCAAAACCGACTACCACGTAAAAGCCTTTTTATTTTTCGGTTTTTTATATATCTATAATCTATGACACTCAGCAATAATGTGGCTTTCTATTGGTGAAAGAATTTTTAAAATCGGTTCAGTAGATCCCGAGATTACTCCTTACAATTTAACAAATATACAAACACACAAACTTTACTTCTTTATAATATTAGTATAGATTATGTTAAGGTAGATTTAAGGTTTTTATTGTATGCCTGACTATAAGGTATAAACTGTTCTTATTTATCAATGTTTACCATCTTGTGAATCCAGTTTGACAATAAATATATTCTGATTCTAAGCCCAGGATCAACATCGACCTCAGATTGAGCAATGAACTTATAATGAATACAAAGAAAACACCCAGACTCGAGATCAAACACAAATGCCATCACATAGAATTAAATGTTTTCCTCGAGCGGAAATCGAGCCCGCACCCTCTGGTACCGAAGATAGGGACACTAACGCACCACCGAGCTGTAATTCCAACCTCCGTTCGCAACTTCATTAATTGGAATAATCGTATTAAATTCATTTTCCTTTCTCTTTGATAACGCATTTCACTAATTGGGAAGCCATTTTGTATGTCCATATTATTATATTTATTGTACATTAATTAAAAATGTCTCTAACAAGACTTGCTTTGCAATTTGGAGAGCTGTGTGGGTCACCTTATTAAGTTTGTATGGTGGAATTAATTAGAACGAGAGGAAAAGTTTGTTGGAATGTGTTATGTATTTTTTTATATGTCACACAGGCAGACAAACAAGCAATCCAGCTGATGGAGTGGTTACCGCTGTTTATAAACATTATAAATAAATAAATATTCTTGGAATAATCACACAACGCCATCTAGTCCCAAACTATGCAACTTAGCTTGTACTATGGGTACTAGATTTCTGATAAATATACTTAAATAAAAATTCCTACTAATATTATAAAGGCGAAAGTTGTGTGTATGTTTGTTACTTCTTCACGCTTAAACTGGACCAATATTTTATGATATTTAGTATGTAGGTAGCTATACATTGGATTAACACATACTATTTATCCTGATATGCGATCCCCGTAGGATTTGATCAGTCTGTTATACTTAGATGCGCTGCTATGCATAAATAAATATACGCAAACAAAGTGCGCGGATTTCAATAGTGTCTAATAAAACATTTTAAAAAAAAATTAAAGCTTGCTCGCTTACTGCATAGTCAGAGCATCCTACACTACATTTCTGTGCTTTTTTAAATCATGTTACCATATACATTTCAGATGCACATGCCTGCACTTGTACAATCGGAAATTCCGCAGAGCCGACGAAGAGGAAGCCGAACCTACCACCCATAAGAACGGCGTGAGCGTCGTGGAGAGCGGCCATAGCCACGGCCACGACCACAAGGGCGGCCACGACCACGACCACAAGAGCGGCCACGATCACAAGAGCGGCCACGATCCCAAGAGCGGCCATGACCACAAATCCGATTGCAAAACCACGCACGACCACAAAAATGAGAAGCCAAAACTGAAGGCCCAAGCCAGCGTCGGAAAGGATTTCGATCTTATTAAACAACCTTCAGCAGCGAGCGACACTTAAAAGACCAGTAGTGTAGGAGGTTCATGTTGTGCCGCTGTGTAAACTTGTGTGGTGATCGGCCTTACGGTCTGTTGCGAGTTTCCCGATGTTCAGTTTAAATTCAGAATTGATCACGTCATATATGATTCTACATATCCAATGGACGCTGTCAAATGATATTCTATTGTCAAGCGACATGATGTCAATATCATTTGACATTGTCCACAATAATTATTGGAATATAAACATTTTTTATATTCTTTTTTGTTTATTTAGATGAGTTTTTAGACTATATATTTAACTTTTTGTTAAACTTTTAAAAATATCAATGTTTTTTACCGTTTTCTATAAATGTAAGTTTACGTCGAGGATGGAGGAATGGAATATGAATATTTGGACGCGTGACTGAGAGTAAAATGGTAATATAAGGATTTGTATTTCGTATATATACTTACAATAGGGAGAACTCTTTCGTTTTATCCCTATAAGTCATTCTTTCATATAATCATATGTATATGACATAGTTACAACACTTTTATGATATGTATAAAATGTAGTTTATATAAAAGTGTCATATATATGAGATTTGCTCTACATGTATAATATTATATGATACAGAGTTCGTTACATATCATTTTTATTAGGACCCTTTCACCATTCAGTAGAGCGGACATTTTCATTTTGAAATATCAAAGCATGATTCATCTAAACACCACTGAAAGTAATGATTACAAATAATTACAATTATAAATAAATGTTTGTTTAAATTTAAGTTAAAATGAAATATTTTCGGTCCATTTTGCAAATTCATCATCAGATATTAAATGAAAATCTATTTAATATTTAAAAACCATCTGCTAAATATACTATCACACGCATATTTTAAGATTTTAACTTTTTACTATATTTATTTTAATATATTTTTGAGATTTTTACAAAAATATTAGTCCCGTTTATTATAGTTCATTTTAAAATATCGAATTACATATTGGAATATAATAGAAAGACGTAAAAATATACGGACCACTAACATTAGGTTTAATTTATGTGCAATAAAGAATATATATATTATTTATTAAAAATAATATAAACAAACCAAGCAGATGTTTTAAAAAATCTTACTAAATTAACATTTTAAAAGCTTACCGTCCGTTAAAACAGAAAATATTTATTCAAATCTGTACTTATATCTCTAGTATTTTTACATTTGACATTTGGCTCATTTGAAACTGTCATTGCATTTGACACAGTCAGAAATGACAATATAAAAAATATATAGTTTCAAGATTCGAAACGTTTATTTAAAGAGTAGGTCTTCACTTCACAGACACTTTCTTTCGTCAAAAAGTACATACAGTTATAAATTTAATTAATTTAAGCCATACTTAGTATTCCCATAGGAAAGATACCATTACAGTAAAAAAATATTACATCGCTAAATGAAATGAACATCTGAAAGTACACAGAGAATACTATTTATTATTATTTCAACCAAATTATTTCTTATAATACTGTCTATCACACAATATTTAATCCAAATCATATGATACAAATCAATAAATATGAGCTTAGATTTATGTTTTTCAACAAAAGTTATATTTTTCTGATTATATAAAAATGTGAATGAAACAAGATTTTAAGAACGTTTTAAGACCTAATTATTACTGCATTTTAATCCAGTTAAAGCAATCGCAGAATTTTAAAGACGTTTTCAGACCACGATCATTATTTTAATTAAAATTGGACCACATAAATGTTAGAAGTCTTCTTTAAACTTCATTTTAATGTAGCACAAACAACATACCTTCTAGAATTAATACTGTTAGTTGAGCATTAAATGTTTCATAATATTCGGTACTTTTCAGCCAGAATAAAGTTATTATGGTGTAAAGAAAGACCACCATTAAAATTCATATATGTACTTAAGCACAATATATCAATAGTTTAAATAATAGGTGTTGTTAATCGATGTTTTAAAGATACAGGTAAATTTACGTGGCGTTAAATAATTCACAGTCAACTTCCTTTTTTTTCGTTTAATCATATTGTAATGGTCGAGGATAAGGTACGAAGTATTTCTGCTTGAATCCCCAATAGTAGATAACTTATTAAAGTAGTCGAAATATCAGAAGCCATATTAATTAATAGACTGTTATGATTGTATTCAAATTATTTCTCAACTCATCTTTCATTTAGATATTATTCGTAAGAAATAAACTTCGCGCCTTCGTCACATGAGTTTCCAATATCAGCATCATATTTGGAAATATATTGGAATTTTATCCTAAGAGACTGAGAAAGAGTGTGTTCTAATGAAAATTTCAAAGAAAATTATTAATCAGTTTTGATAGTTTCTTTACCTGTACTCATTTGGAATGTAAAGTACTTATATTTCAACTTATTTCGTCATCTTGGGTCCAAATTGGTCCATTTAATCTGAAAATTTTGAGTGTATATTCTAACCATCTTTGTGTAGTGTGTTATTAGAGAGTAATAAATATATACTTATATGTATTCAGCGTATATAATAGTAATAGATTGGAATCGTTTCAGTGATGAGAATAGAAAATTCATTCAAAATTTCAGTTCTTTCTTTAGGTTTTTGCGGAGACGAACTCTTAAAAGAATTAGAAAAAAAAGGCAAATTAATCAAAAAGGTATACATTGTAGGTATATAGTTGTAAAATATTTTTTGGGAAGTATTCGGTTTTTAAAAATTTTCAATTTAGATTTGACGATTTTATTATAATAGTATCATTTAACGGAATTATCGGCGCTTTTACACGTAGTGAAACCGCAATGTCAAATGATAGATTGTCATTTGACATTTTAAGAAAGGTCAAATTGGAAGTGACGATGTCAAACGATTTTTACGTGTGGCGGCGTTTTTGTTTAAATAATACATAGAAATAATAATGAAGACATGTATGTTGTGCTGGTATCAATGTTAATAAATGTTTATTTAAGTATTCCATATTGTAATGGTTATGTTCGTCGATGTGGTAGATTAAGGTCATATATATTAATGTTATAATAGTATATTTAACAATAATCGAAACTTATTTCAGGAAATCTTGCGTAAATATTTAGTGAAGTTTCGCTTGTAAAGTGTTGCCAAAGTTATAGTTTATTTTTGTCCAAAATCTATTTAATGATATTCTTTTGACATTTTAGTAAATTCTTGATTAATTTAAATTATTTTCATTTTTTATTTTATATTATCAAGCATATTCTATCGCAAAGTGGTCAGACTAAGGAAAGACGCAGGAAGCCGCTGCCAACCGGTCATGCTGAAGACATTCGGTGGAGACCTATGTCCAGCAGTGGACTTCTTGTGGCTGAGATGATGATAATCGTTATAAACGCATATCAAGATCTAAAATCGTTTCATGGTATTCAGGAAGTTACAAAGTAACTTTGGCCATTACAATTTTGCAAAATGTCACAAAAAATAGCATTAAATGGATTTTTGGCATAACTTGCTTTAAAATGATGACTGAAATGATGCATTGCGTATATTTAAAAATACATAGCCGAATTTATATTGTTGTAATGTTTAAATTTTATAAATTGTGTTGGTATTATCGCTTTTCAAGTATATAAATTGCCGTGCCAAAGTTAAGGTGGTTGGACCACTGGGATGCAGTAACGTCGAATTTTGTGGGTTTAAAGTACTTTAAAATTATCGATTGTGAAACTTTTTAAATGGAAACTTTTACACAAAGAAGTACAAATCATAGTTATTCATATTATAGAAGTGAATAAACTGCTCTGGACAGTCCGTTTTGAAATTTAAAGCAAAGTTTTTATGATTCCAAATAAATAAATAAAAGTTCAGAAAATAGATATGAAAAGAGAAGCGAGAGACGGGTGGCACTTCACAGCAAAGGGCAAAATAGTTTTTCAGATTCAGCTATTATCCCACAACCTCACGAACTGATTACCTCTTTATAATAATAATGGAGACAGGGGTCACAGGGGTCAGCCTTTGCCCAGTGGGACACAATACATCCAGGCTAGGAAAAAAATAGTACTTACTAGCTTGATTGCAGCTTCACCCGCGTGATCCAGAGCATTTATTTTTTCCCTGTGGGAATAAGATGTTTTTCCGGGATAAAAAAACCATGTCCATCCATTTGTTACTTTCGTTGTGAAAGAACGAAAAACATGCAAACACACTTTCTCATTTACCTACCCATATTAAAATGAATAAAGTATGGACTTATAAGACAAAAGAAAGGAGGCCGTAAGTTTCACAATCGATTAGACTTTAATTAGATAAGTCCGCCGTGGAACGATATCATCCAATAGTAAGGAATTGAATTAATATCATTGGAATTAATACGAACTTGCTCTAGTCTCTTCCAGTCATTATTTAGATCGTACAATTTTTGTTTATTTTTATAATTCTAGTTTTTGCGAGTGTCTAAATATGTTTTGATGTAGTGTTTATCGAATTATTGATGATCTAACTAAACAACCTTCAATACAGGTATCATTTTCTGTGTATCTTAATGTAATCGCTTATAATGAAACAGCTCAAACTTTATGCAAATTAACCCCGCACGATTTTGTCGACACCGGAAACCTGCAGCTCTATGAAAGCACCCACAGGTGTAGATCTAATTTGGTCCTCACTTGCGCGATGAAATCTACATACCTACATCATCGCGCGGTGTTACGACCGTGCGATCAAATATCTCAAATAAGAGTAATAATATTCAGTTTTGCTCGCACGAAAGTTTATTTTTTATACCACTAAGGTGGCAAACAAGCATACGGCCGCCTGATGGTAAGCAGCACCGCAGCCTATGGACGCTTGCAATACCAGGAGCATCACTAACGCGTTGCCGACCCTGTAAGAACCTCTTCACACCCTTTTTGAAGTAATCCCCATGTACTGGGAAAGCATCGACATTCATTCCACAACAAAAGTTATAACATAATCCGCACAGAATTTTATTGTCTGATAAGTGATGGCATTAAGATATCTACATGTTTGCACCCTTGATCAGAATAAAAACAAAATTAATTTGATAAATTCTACATAATTCTTGTAACTGGACACTCGTTTATGTAACAAACATTCCGCTGTGCTTCGTTCGTGTCTCGCATATTAATGGTGACATACATATAGTGTTAGATGTAACGTGTATTAAATGTTAACAAGTAGCAGTCTACCCTGTTCCCGTGTTCTAGACTTGAAGGTTTCCTAATTAGCCATTTTATTGACCGACCAAAAAACTTCGATCGAAGTTGATCGCATTTAAATTTACCTACATTATATCAATGCATAACTATTCCTGCCATTCGTAATTATTACATGATTTACATTTAAACAAACATTGTTGATGAATGTGAGTACCAACCAACACAAACCTAACAAGGTACAATATACAGATATAATTTATATTTTTAAATATGAAATACAGGTAAAAAAATGAGGAGTGACAAACGGCATGATTAATTTGTTCACTCATAGATTTTTTTATCATTAAATACAAATAAAACGTCTGAAAATAACAAAAGTTTTTTTTTTTTTTAAGAAAATTGTCAGCTTGTTTATTCCCAGTGAGTATAAAAAAATATTTTAAGAATAACATATGGCGCGATGTCGGCACTAGAAAAGCTTCAGTCTAGAACTCCTAGTCCTCCCAGACCTAAACTCTATTCACTGTGATAAAATAATTGTAAGATTTAAAATAAAATAACAAAAAAAAAGATTTTTTACTATTATCCCTTAACTTTCGACATTTAGGCAGCTGCTTTGTGACAACATTATTTCAATGTCGCAGATATTAAATTTATTTATTTATTAATTTAATTTACACCACCCTACCCTACTACCCTACACAGTTGGACCTACCAGAATCCATTTATTAGAAAACAGGTAGGTATACTTCTTAATACGTGCCGTATAGTTTCTCCAAGATGAGAATTACTTAAATGATATGAAATTATTGGTACTTACTTAGTTCAATACAGTAGTTCTATTTTCAAAGGCCAAAAACCAAATACTGGTCTAGAAAATCGAGAAAAATAAAAAATAAAAACTATTTATTTCAGTAAACATTCGATCCTAATAAAATATCATAGATAATTAAAATACACAAATTAAATTAAAAATACAAAAGACTTTACATTTGAAGATAATATAATTTTATAATTATTATCATTATCATAAATTAGCATTTATTATTATTATCATAAACTTTGCATAAAGTAAGTAATACATCCGGATAAATTAATTGAAATTTTAAATAAAATTAATATCTACGACACTGCCTTTACAATTAATTTGAAATTAATATCACAGTGAATAAATATACTTAATTCTTAACCCATATTTAATCATTTAGTGGATAAATTGATTTGGGGCCAGTTTTCTGTCCCCCAAAAAAATTATCGCCATTTACACCAGCCGCGAAATCGTAGAACAATAATTTTTAAAACTTTTAACGAAAACATTGTGTACACTACACATTTCAGCAATTTTTTCTACAATTTAAATGGCTGTCAAAGTAAAGAAGAAAATAGGGACAGTTTGCGATTTAATGTGTTGGAAAATTAAGACGCTTTAAAGAAACTGGCTGACTTGTATTTAAAGATTATTGAGCTGCTTTTTTTGAACTTGTGATGCGATGATCCCACAGAACATCGTGCGATAATCAGGGTGAAGTCAGCTTTATAAAAATTCAAAATATTGCTTCTGACCTTATTCAGAAAGGGTGAATTCTCCGCGGTTTTTGGTCGTGATCCATTATCCATCAATTGTTAGAGAATGAGGCTGACACTCTGTCTGTATACTTATCATTTTAAAAAAATATTTTGTAAAAAGTCATTTAGTTCTATGACACTCTGGATGTATAAAAAATATCTTTAGGTTGTAAAGCAACGCCATCTAGTAGTGAACTAACAGACTTCCCCGCTGGTGTACAAGGCGTAAACTCTCAAAAAATCTCATTGTTCAAGTATAATTTAATATTTTGACGTGTTTTATATTGATAATATTTTAATTTAATTACGACTGTGCTGTTTTATATCTCATATATTTTATACCAATGTCTCTAAATAAAATGTGGACAGAAATTTGTTTTTTTTTACCTAACTATTTTTTTTTATGCCACAAAGGTGGCAAACAAGCATACGGCCCGCCTGATGGTAAGCATCACCGTAGCCTATAGACGCTTGCAATACCGGGGGTATCACTAACGCGTTGCCAGCCCTACCAATCCCCCCAAGTGGAGCTCTGGGGACCTTACCGTAGGAAAGCAACATGGCCGAGACCAATGCTATTTGGCTACGATCTTCTGAAGGTGGAGGTCCTTCCCCTGACGAGCTGCTCAGATTTGGGCGGATTATCCGCTGTGCCCTACCTACCTCTCTATAAAAGTAATTAACTAACTTAGAAATTAACCATTATTAGAATGGTAGAGCCCAAGCCACTACTATGGACTGCTAGTGGCTCGAAATTGGGCTGGCTCGACCATGGGACAGTACCACCCTCTCACAGAATATCGACGTGAAATAGCGGTGATATGCTGTTGTGTTTCGTACGATGAGTGAGTGAGCCGGACGGAAGCCCAATACCCCTGCTTCCTACTTCCTTTTCACTTTTCTTCTCCCGTCCTTCCTTTTTCATTCCTACATAGGTGGGCAACGCATCCAAGATCTTGTAGTCGTGGACGTCGTGGACTTCGTTTGTCCTCCTCAGTCATAAAAAAAAACGTAAGTAAGTACATAATAATCTTTCTAATCTGTGAGAAGTAGAATCAAAATAGCATAGGTAAGTATTTGAAATCTAATGTCTTTTATTTAAATTGAGTACCTATTCGACGACCTCCGTGGCGTGGCACACCAGGCCGCCACCCAGGAGGTCCCGGGTTCGATCCCCGGTCGGGTCATGATGAAAAACGAACTTTTTCTGATTGGCCTCGGGTCTTGGATGTTTATCTATATATGTATTTGTTATAAAATATAATATCGTTGAGTTAGTATCCCATAACACAAGTTTCGAACTTACTTTGGGGCTAGCTCAGTCTGTATGAATTGTCCCTATATATTTATTATTATTATTTCTAGTGGAAGAAAAGTACCTAAGCTCAACCCTGATGAAAATCATAACTGCAATTTTCTTTTTTATATCATAAAACATTGTTATTTATGATGTAGGTAGGTAGAATCAACGTAACTACTGGACTGTCGAAAATTCATAATCCTTGTCCTAGTGGGCGATACAAAACGTATATAGATATTGAAACTATATACTGTTCAGAAATCGTAAATCGGATATCGGCTGAACTTGAATCTATATATCACATGAAACACTAAATTGCTAAATATCGCGTTACGTGTCCGAAGTTCCGAACCCAACCGAAAGTCCCCGATGCCTGATTTAATATCGTACAGTATCGTCGCCTATATACTGTTCAGAAATCGTAAATCGAAACACTATATTGCTAAATATCGCGTTACGTGACGTAACGCGATATTTTGCAATATAGTGTTTCATGTGATATATAGATTCAAGTTCAGCCGATATCCGATTCTAAATATCGCGTTATGCTAAATATCGCGTTACGTGACGTAACACGATATTTAGCAACATAGTGTTTCATGTGATATATAGATTCAAGTTCAGCCGATATCCGATTTACGATTTCTGAACAGTATATCACGCGCGCGTATGCCTATGCATGCTGTATCCGTCAATATATAGTTTCAGAAAATATAGTGTTTCAAAATCCGATATCAAATATCGATATATAGTTTCGATTCGATATTAAAAAAAAGCGATATTACCCACTCCTATGTCCTAGCGCAAAATCGCAAGTTATCACGATTTTGAGACATCATTATCATGTCGCCCGATCACGCGACACGTAACGGCTTACGTCACAGACCGCGACACGCCGCGGCTGCACATAGCGGCAACAGCGCCTTTCTACTTCGCCTACCTGCCATTGATCGCGCGTTGGAGCGAGCGCGCGTACTCGCCAGTCGCCGCGAAGTGTCTCAGTCGCGCGGACCACCGTTATCCGTTGTATAATTTGTAAACCTTCCAAGAAGTTTCTAGAAGGTTATGAGCAAATTCAAAATGCCGCCAAAACACGATTTTCCCGGTTACCGTGTGCGTAAAATGATAAGAGCAATCAAAAGGCATCCGTGTATTTGGAATACTGAACATGTGTCCTACAACGATAGATGGCACCTCGGTATGGCGTGGAGGGATATTTGTCAGCACATGAGAATGCCTCATCGGGGTTCGTATCATTATTTTGTACATTATATGTGTATTATTGTATAATATCATTGCTTTATTGTGCTGCGGCGTATTCGGTTCATTTCGAGGTATTAGTTCCATTTACAAAGTATAGATGGCGTTTTATAATAATTAAGTGATGTAGTTATTACGCATAGTCGGCGAACGAAAAAATTGTATTTTCGAAGTTTTTGAATATTTTAAACCGAATACTATCACTATCTTCTTCACCAAAATAAGAGACATTTCTTTCGAAACTAGGCAATTTATTGTGAAAACGGTGTTTCCCTGTTTAATTTTATTTTAGTATTATGATAGGTACGTACGTACTTAAACAGTATATTAATGTGATTGCATATATAAATAATTATTCCAGATGATGTCCTCCGATTGAAATGGAAAAATGTCCGAGACACGTTTAGGAGAGAGATGAAGAAACTTGAATCTGTAGATGATTATCAGGGGAAATGGCAGTTCTTCAAATCATTGACCTTCTTACACAACCCTGAAGACGCGAATATTGACAATGACACCGACGAAGAGACGGTAGTATATTGAGCAGCTTATTTATTTAATCAAGCTATCCTTAATAGGTTAGGTGAATCGCCTTCAATTACTAATCACCTGCACTCACTCTAATGCAGGTGATTAGTAATTGAGGGAGAATCACCCTCATCCACTAATCCCCTGCACTCGCACTAATCAAAGCGAATTCAGGCCTTAAGAAATAGATATACTTACTTATGTCATCACGGAATTTTTTGGAGATCTATAAAAGAGGAACAATTTCTTCATTATTGTTTTGTTACATCTCAAAGGGCAAAGGGTTTAGGCAGCGCTTTCGATGAAAGCTAAAACAGCTAGATTTTTGACGTCACCATCAACTAATATCGGCACAGTTCATTCATTTTAAACAAGACCTAAGTATACAAATTCTATACTAAAACCTTCTCAAGAACCATTAGTGAAAACCGCATGAAAATCTGTTTAATAGTTTTTACGTTTATAGCGAACAGTCAGACGCCGCCGCGGGGACTTTTTATACCACTAAGGTGGCAAACAAGCTTATGACCCGCCTGATGGTAAGCGGTCGCCGTAGCCTATGAACGCTTGCAACACCGGGAGCATCACTCTTTGTTTTATAATATGTAAGGATTTAAGATACAGAATAATAATATAATATGTACAGTCAACAAAGGAGTTGACTGACCCCCCTCTGTATATATGATTAAAGATTTCTAAATATTGCGTGAAGGGATTTACTTGAAAATTTGTAATTACATAGTACAATATGAATACTACTGATAAATAAAATTTCAAGTAAATCCCTTCACGCAATATTTAGAAATCTTTAATCATATATACAGAGGGGGGTCAGTCAACTCCTTTGTTGACTGTACATCATGACGACAGAACGTCCCAGTGAAAGCCTCTGATCTAAATAAATTAATTTCATTTCAGATACCATCTGATCCTGAAACAGCTCAACAAAATCTAGAAAATGTAATAAAAATTGAACCTTTAGAAATAGACATAGAAGAAGCAGAAGAAGAAGAAGAACATTATTTAGAAAATCTCCAAGATGCCGACCCCATACAAGAGAAAAGATTGCCAAACGATGACGAATATGATTTAATGTTTTTGAAATCTCTAGTACCATATTTCAGAGAACTTGAACCAATAAGAAAATTAGTCCTAAGGTGTAAGATTCAAGATATACTTTTAAATGAAATTGCTGCTCAGGCGGCCGCTAATAAAAATAGAAAAACATAAGACACAAAAAATCTGGCTATAATTTTGTACGTTTCAGCGTTTCGGGGCAAGCCCACCACACATTCCTACCGTACCGCGCCGTGTCTTCTGTAAAGTCAATCAACAACGGCGATCTCAGATTGACATTGCACAATAAGCAATGAAGCTTATTGACGATCCGGGGGCTAGACTAGCTGTCTTGAAACTCTCAACAAATTTAATCAGAAAGAAACTAGACGGAGTAGGAAGTATTGAAAGTAAGGAGAAAGGCGGGAAATTAAATTTTATACGTTTATTATTTTATGGTCGAGTGGAGTAGGTAAGTAAGATTCAGCGCTTATTATCCTAGACAGGTTGAACTCTTGTTCCCACCGCAAAAAACTAAACTATTTCATAATTATATATCTACCTGCAATTTGATACATGCGACATCTAGTAAGAAATAATGTAAATAATTATACACAGGCACAGAAAACTCGCACTACTCTCAAAGTCACAGCGAAATAAAAAGCAGTTGTACTTTTGACTCAAATTATACATAATAGGTGGCAGCACATCTATATCATTTTGGTATTAATTTATTACGACCTCCGTGGCGTAATGGTTACCACGCCTGACCGCCACCCAGGAGATCCCGGGTTCGATCCCCAGTCGGGTCATGATGAAAAACGAACTTTTTCTGATTGGCCTCGGGTCTTGGATGTTAATCTATATATGTATTTGTTATAAAATATAATATCGTTGAGTTAGTATCCCATAACACAAGTTTCGAACTTACTTTGGGGCTAGCTCAATCTGTATGAAATGAATTGTCCCTATATATTTATTTATTTATTTTATTTATTTATTTCTAATTCCTTAAAAATGTGAAAGTGTCTCTGTTTATTTGTTTGTTTGTTCTCTTTTCACGTCGAAATTAATGAACAGATATTGCAACACCGTAACCAAAAAAACATGGCTACTTTTCATGTCAGAAAAACATTCCCATGAGAAAAAAAATACTGACACACAGTCATTGACAGATCCCTTTAAACACAAACACGCGGGCAAAGCCGCGGATAACAGCTAATACTTGATAATAACTTTTCACGA
Organism: Endotricha flammealis; assembly: GCA_905163395.2. NCBI lineage: Eukaryota > Metazoa > Arthropoda > Insecta > Lepidoptera > Pyralidae > Endotricha > Endotricha flammealis. Next base: position 15,747,933 of record LR990861.1, on the reverse strand, counting down.
GGTTATCTAAGTAGAAAAAATATTTTATAAAAATTCAACCATTGAATTATAAGACAAAGTGCTTATTTTGGAATAAAAATTACATGTAAATTTATTTTTATCTGACGATATTCTATCAATGGCTGAATTTTAAAATGTGCATCAGCATTACTGCACAACCCAGAGTACACTACACTGGCACTGGCCACTGGCAGCCACTGCCCCACTGACTACTGACTGACAGGCAAGGCAGGCAACCATCAGTGCAGTGCGTGCAGTGCAAGCACAGACAGAATTTGCACGGTGTGGCAACAACGCTCCGGGCGGGACTAGAGATATCAACATAACATAATCCCCTGCTGTTCGGTTTCGCTCACCCCGCGCCCGCCGCCGCCGCGCGCCGCGCGCCGCTCCGTTGCCCGTCGCCGCTGCTGGCTGCCGGCCGCCAAAACAAACTACGCCAGTCGACGCGTCTTGCGATATAATAACAGTCGTATCGTACGAAGTGTAAACTTTAACTTAGTAGCCAGTTTAGAATGCCAAAGCATAGTAAATTTACTGAACCAAAAGTTTACACACTAATAAAAGAAATACGTAAACACGAGTGCCTATGGAATCCAGACAATAACCATTACCAAGATATGATTCACACGGCGCCAGCATGGTTGGATATATCAACAAAAATTGGAAAACCAGGTTTGTATTTTGTGTTCAAAACATTTTATTCTCCAAGCTTTTTATTGCTATCGTGCTTATAGAATATACTAATAAATAGATGGTGCTATACCGAATTACCGAACTTTGTTTTGATATGAAATGAACATGACGTCACGGGAATCATAATTATTGCCTTTTTCATAATTTCATTGATCCAACAGATGAAGGTCCCATTTTTCAAAACTACACGAATTATTTACCTCGTTTTATTAATTTTCGTAACAATTATTTCATGACAATTCTTCTTATTCACATAACCATTCTAACACAAAGACACAAAGCTTTAAAAAATATACACACATTGAAATTCATAAACGAGAGGTGAGATCCTGGCGACCTACACAGACTTCTCGAAGCCCACTATCAGGCACTAATTTCCATCACTCCTAAATGTGAAAATTATATTATGTAGGTACATACTTACATAGATAAACACAGTTTATTTTGGAATATTGTCCTGAAATTTTATTTAACTTTTAGGCTGACATCAGACGGACTGCAACGCTGTCTGTCTGATGTCAGCCTTAGATCGATATGTTTGTAAAAAATGTGTGAGAAGAAATAAATAAATTGATTCAGAAATATCTTTACAGTGGACCTCATCAAAATGAAATGGAAAAATCTACGAGATGGTTACAAGAAAGAGATAAAAAAATACAATCTACAATCTATAGACGATTATATTGGCACATGGCAGTATTTTGAACCTATGAAATTTTTGGACTCTGAGAATGACGCTCCGGAGAGTCCAGCGCCGGACGGCACTGGAAATTTTGTTGGTATAGAAGTTTTAGATACTAGGAAAACAGAAATGATGAGGAGAGACGACGAAAAGTATGACATTAAATTCATGGAATCACTGTTACCTTTCTTCAGGGAATTGGAACCTGTAAGAAAGTTAGCGGTTAGAAGAAAAATGCAGGATATGCTGATGAATGAACTCTCAAATAATACGATGAACGATGCTTATAATTGACTAGATGTGACTTCGATTCCATCTGCGTGGATTTTCGGTATCGGCAAAATAAATCTCCTTACAGAATGATTCTAAAATCTTTCTTTTATTTTAATGGTATGTGGCATGATGGCACATTCACAAAAAAATTTCAAGAAATAAAATCATCAAATCAAATCAAATAATTTATTTGTGATTCACAGGTAAATTAGGTACAGATGTTACAAATACATTATTTTAGAGCAAGCTGTGATCAGCCCATGATCCATGAGCCATAAAGGCATACAAATTTGTTGATGTTGTGTAATCATGCACTCAGTCGGACATCAACAATTTAAAGGCATGTTTTTAATCACTAGTGCTACAAAGGTTGACGACCTCCGTGGCGTAATGGTTACCATGCCAGACCGCCACCCAAGAGGTCCCGGGTTCGAATCCCGGTCGGGTCATGATGAAAAACGAACTTTTTCTGATTGGCCTGGGTCTTGGATGTTTATCTATGTATGTATTTGTTATAAAATACAATATCGTTGAGTTAGTATCCCATAACACAAGTTTCGAACTTACTTTGGGGCTACCTCAATCCATCCCTCAATCTGTGTGATTGTCCAAAAAAAAAGGTCTTGAACGTGGCCGAAAACTTCAACTCCCAGTTCGCCTTCCACAAAATGTATGAAACGAAAATATGCATATTTTCATACATTTTGTCAAAGGTGAACTGACAGTTGTTTAGCTATGTACCTAGCGACACTAGCGAGCGACTGGATGGAGGCAGCCAGAGGCGGCCAGAGCCAGCCAGCCAAGCCAATATGATCGCCGCGCCGATCAGTGTTACCAGAAAGTGTTAATGTTTATTTATGCGTGGATGGGACAAGGATAATATATACGGTTTTCTTCATATTAAAAGATTTATTCGCCTTACACAGACAGTCTACAGAAGTAAGAGGATACGGAAGGTAACACATTTCCACAGACAAAGTAATCGAGTACACAGAAGCCACTGTGTTGCCACATATAAAAATGCCATTTAACATCCCCCCTCAAGGGTAAGTTTTAAACTTATACTTGAACCGAACAAATTCTGCGTTTGGCAACACTGAGACCTTACATGTTTCTTGGCAACATTATTCTAACGTTGTCAAAATGAAATGACATAAGAAACGTCAACATGAAATGACGTAAGAAACGTCAACAAGTTTCTAACCTAAAAGAAATGAACTTCAACAAAAAAAACAAAGTAATTTTCACTGAAAACACATATAACTTGTTACACTGCTATCAAAAAGAATATAAATCTACATATTAATGTATAAAGCAGTGTCTAAACCTAAACAGAAGAGAAAACCACTACCACACAAGTTTCTCATTCCTTCCTACATTGAAAGTTTAAGAAAAACTTTAATTTATTATCCTAACACATTTATGTCTTAAGTATAAAGAGTTTTATTAGTTAACTTATAAAATCCTAAGCTTCAGCACAAAATAGTTATGTTTTACATTGTCTAAGGATTTGGTGAAAATGTCAGCAATATTTTCACTTGTAGGCACATATGAGACTGAAATTAACCTTTTATTGATATAATCTTTAATGAAATTGTATTTAATATCTATATGTTTGGTGCGCTTGCTATTTTCACAACACTCTATCATTTTAATAGCGCTTTGGTTGTCAATCAACACATATGACTCAATGACCTCATGAGTGAAATCTTTTACAATACCTTGTAGATATAGAAGTTCTGCAGCAGTCATGGATGCTGCCACGAACTCTGCCTCTGCTGTTGACAATGCTACAGTTGATTGTTTCTTTGAAAACCAAGAAATTAAGTTATTACAGTGAAAGATAGCACTACCACTTACACTTTTGCGGTCTGACAAGTCTGATCCCCAATCAGCATCGCTATATGCAATAAGTTGACTTGATTCATTGCTCCTAGTGTATGTGAGACACTTACCTGAGGTTTCTTTTAAATATCGCAGAACGCGTTTAGCCGCTGTCCACAGTGATTGAGTTGGCTTGTCTAAATACTTACTTAGATATGATGTAGTGAAAGCTATATCCGGTCTTGAGGTATTTGCTAGGTAAATTAGTGATCCAATCAGTTCACGATATGGTACATTGTTCATTATTTCTTCTCCAGTTTCAGTGTTTCCTTTTTCCATTGGTGTTTTCGCCCCTTTACACTCTCTCATACCAAACTTTTCTAGGATTTTATTGATCATTTTTTCTTGTCTTATTAGTATTTTGTCCCCTTCTCTCAATATTTCCATTCCTAAGTATTCTTTAATTTCTCCTAAGTTTCTGATCCTGAATTCTTCTTTTAGCTTTTGAATAATATGTTCGCAATTTCCCATAATGATAATGTCGTCGACCCAAACTAATAACCAAGTGTCATCATCATAGTATAAGCAATAGTCATAATCGGATTGTTTTAAGCCTTGTTCGATTAAAGTTTTGTGTAGTCGTTCGTTCCAGCACTTTGGCGCTTCTCTTAATCCATATAGTGCCTTTTTAAGTTTCAAAACCTTTCCTTTTGTAACTTTTACTCCTTCTGGTGGCTCTATGTAGATTTCTTCAGATAAATGACCATTTAAGAATGCTGTTGGAACATCAAGTTGTTTTATGGAAAGACCTTTTTGTACTGCTTGGCTAAACATTAATCTGACCGTTGACATTCTTGCAACTGGTGAATAAACATTATATTTGCTGTCTACTTGAAAACCTTTAGCGACCAATCTTGCTTTTTTCTTTCCGTCTTGTTTAGTTTTGAAAACCCATTTTGTGTCAATGGCCCTCTTGTCATTAGGTAAGGTAGCTTCTTCCCAAGTATTTAGTTCTTCTAGCGAGTTGATTTCATCACTTACTGCTTTCTTCCAGCCTTCTTCTTTCACTGCTTCTAGGAATGTTTGCGGTTCCATTAATAAACAGTATGCTATATCTAAACTCTCATAATCATTTGTCACATATTCTTTGAGATATGCCGGTGGTCTTCTTTCTCTGATGTTTCTTGTTTGTGTTACGTTCTGGTTGTCCCTTTGTTCATTTTCTTCTCTTTCTTTGTCTTTTTCTGGTAGTGTTTCTTCTTCATATTGAATTCTGTGGGTATTACTTTCTATTTCTGATTTTTGCTTGTAGTAGACATCATTTTCATTAAATCTAACATCACGAGAGATTACTATTTCATTAGTTTCAGGATTCCATAATCGATAGCCATTCGGTGCATATCCAACAAATCTCATTACCTCTGCTCTGTCTTCAAATTTTTGTCCTTTTGGTAAAGTTACTGCCCAAGCTTTGCATCCAAATACTCTTAGTTGTGACAATTCTAGCTTGCTGTGCATTATTTTCTCTGGTATACGAAATCCTATGGCTGAAGATGGGCATCTGTTTAATTGATATGCCGAGCATGCAACTGCTTCACCCCACAAGTACTTCGGTAAGTTTGATGCTATTAGTTGAGTTCTAGCTTTATTATATAGTGTCCGATTCATTCTTTCAGCTTTTCCATTACTTTGAGGAGAGTATGGTTGGGTATATTGCATTATGATTCCTTTTTCTTTACTGAAAGCATCTATTTTTCTGTTTTTAAACTCACCTCCGTTATCACATCTTACGTTTGACACTCTTATCCCTTTTTGGTTTTCTAATTTATTTATGTAATTTATTAATCGATCAGCAGCTTCAGATTTATTATGTAAAAGGTATACTGTTACGAAATGAGAGTAGTCGTCTAGTATTACTTGATAATACAACTCACCTTTGATGTTTGGAATGTTTACAGGTCCCGCGACATCGGTGTGTAAAAGTTCTCCAACTCTACTTGACTGTGCTCTCTGTATACGTGTAAATGGTAAACGAGTTGATTAGGAATGAGGAGGTCCCCCGGAGCCAGGGAAAATGATCTCACAACTTTCCCGGAACGTATAGACATTTAATACTTCATAATAATTTACATATAACCATATCAAAAAACGAAACCATAGCGTGATTCAGAAAACAACAAAACCTAATAGTGCCATCTGTGGGCCAAACACAAAAAACTAAATAACATAAATAATATGGAAACCAAAATAAATGTATAACAAAACTAGAAGTATAAACATATCGCCCGCCAAGGACCGATGGTCCTTCTAATACAGGTAGAGAAAATTAACACAAATCTTGTTAAATGCAAAACTAAATAAGTAAATCAGGTTAGCCTACTACATAACAATACTGTAAATGGTAAAAGAGTAAATTTGTTAATTACAGAAATAAAACTATTAATAAACTTAAGATAGAGCTGTGGACTGTATACACAACAAAAAAAACTGTTTTCCGTAGTACTTTTCTAAAGCTAAACAATAAACTCTTAAAAAACAATAGGCCATCCTCTTTCAACCAAAATGCAATAACAATTTTTTTATAAAATAAAAGTACAGTTTAATCTTCTACATTAATAAGCAGACAGCATAGCTTGGAAATTGGACGCTGAATCAGGGAACCTTGGTAACGTAGAGTTACAACTCGCGTAATGTTGTCTTTACCAGGGTGAACTTCAACCACTAAACCATAAAGCCACTTAAACGGAGGTAAGTTATCTTCCCTTACTAATACAACGTCACCTTTCCAAATATCCGCACTTTGATTTCCATTTATGATATTCTCTGTACCAACGATTCCAGAGATTTTGTACTATTCGTTGGGTTAGTTGCCAACGACACAAGCTATTAATTTGGTGCGATTCGTAATTGCGATCCGGTGGGATCACCAAAGGTTCGACAATCAAAAAACAACCGGGCGTAAGAGGTGCCACATCGTCAGAATCAGTGTTACACTGATACAATGGACGCGAATTGAGGCAGGTTTCAATCTGTGCCAGGACAGCGGCCATTTCCTCGTAAGTGAGGGTCGAATCGCCAAAAACATTGTGTTTACCACTATCAGGTAAGTCTGAATTTTCTAATCTACAATCCATTCTTAATATGCCATTACTATCTAAATATGTATTTAGCGTTGATAAACTACTTTTTTTACTAACATTTTTATTTTTCAGGAGCACGTCAACTTCTTCGGAGAACCACCGACGCTGATGCTGCCGAAGACAACAGGTAAGTGAATCCTGGAGTTCGGATGCAGTAAGGTAAGACAAAAATGTTATGTTATGACCATGTAGATCCTTTAATCGTAGAAATCTCCCACAATAAGACACGACTCTAAATGACAGCAAGTACTGATTTTATTAATAACACCACGTTTTGTTTCAGGACAAGAAGAAGAAGAATAGGACGAGAATTTGATATTGTAGCCAAATTCATCAGTCCTGCGATTCCAAGCAATAATACCCACTACTTTAGTAACAGTCTCTTCTACTCTTCCCTTTTCATTAAATTCTTTTTCAGTTTCGGAGTCCGTGCATTCCAGTAACCCTCTTTTATTACTGGTCCACTGTTGTAATTCAAATCCTCCTTTCATTAGCAATTCATTAATTTCCTTATATACAAAAATTGCTTCTTTTTCTGTTTCAGCACCAGATAGAAGGTCGTCCATATAAAAGTCCGATTGAACTCTTCTCGCCGCCAGCGGGTAATTATGACCTTCGTCCTTGGCTACTTGCTGTAAAGCTTTAACGGCTAAGTATGGGGCGCTTGATGTACCGAAAGTCACGGTCAACAGACGGAAGTCTTTAACTTCTTCGTCTTGTCTCCATACTATGCGCTGATAGTCTACATGTTTTTCAGCTATCTTCACTTGCCGATACATCTTGACGATGTCGGCTATAAGGCATATTGGATGCATTCTCCACCGCATTATCGTGTGTCGCAATTCTGGTTGTAGCTTTGGACCCACCATCAAAGTGTCATTAAGCGATAAGCCGTTGGCACTTTTATCTGATGCGTTGAACACCATCCTAGTTTTCGTGGTCGTTCTGTCCATCCGCACTACTGCATGATGCGGAAGCCACAACTTACCTTCCCCCTCCTTTACCTCTTTGGTAACTTCTTGCATGTGTCCAAGAGTATGATATTCTTCAATGACATCAGAGTAATTGCTTTTCAGTTCAGTATTCTTCTCCAAACGTCTCTCCAAATTGAGAAGCCGTTTTACTGCTACTGCTCTTGTGTCGCTGTAGTCTCTTGGAACATCGCGGAAAGGTAGCTCTACAATATAACGCCCTGAATCATCTCTGGATGTCGTTTCAGCAAAATGCTCTTCGCAAGCCTGCTCTTCTGGAGTTAAAATCTTTTTGCTAGAACTAGGCTCGGATTCCAACTCCCAAAACTTTTTAATCAAATCATTCTCGTTCAGAGCGACATGATGATTCACGATGACGTTATGACACATTCGCTTTTTCTTTTTACAGCCATCAACTTGACCCGACAACACCCATCCGAGGTATGTATCCTGCGCTATAATTAAACTAGTAGGGCTTCTCAGAAGACCTTCTTTCAGGATCGCACAATATACCTCAGAACCCAACAGAATATCTATCCTGTTCGGCGCATTATATTGTGGGTCTGCTAAACTAATACGACCTAATTCCAACCAATTAGGCAGAACGAACTTTCGTTCCGGCAATAACGATGTAACATTACTAATTACATGAGCTTTCACTTGAAGGTTGAAGGTAGAATCATGGAGTGACCGAATATTTGCCATAACCACATTTTTCGAGGTTAGGCCACCCTGATTACCTCCTAAACCTGTAATAGAGCATTTCGTTGCTATCTTATTCAACCGCAATAACTGTACGGCTGCTTCAGATATGAAAGATGCTTGAGACCCTTGGTCAAGCAGAGCTCTCAATATCTGAGGATTCCCATTTTTCGATTCAACCTTTACGAGGGCTGTTGCTAATAAGGTCTGATTAGAAACCTTTCCTGTCGCAAAATGGGTAGCAATGCTTATGGTCTCATTCGTCTCAGTGGACGGTTCCGGTTGGTCTACATTCCCTGGCGATTCTGTTGCTACTGCAACGGTATGTGAAGCGGCATTATTATGTAACAGTGTGTGGTGTCTGTATTTACAAATCTGACATTTGGTGAAGACTCGACAATCCCTACCAGAGTGGCCGCTGCCGAGGCAATTAAAACAAAGTCTTAGAGACTTCACTATATTCTGACGACTGACGACGTCTTCTTCGGCAAACTTACCACAGGAGTATAGTCTATGACTATCGTTACAGTAAGGACAGGTGACATTTGCCGTAGTAGTGTGCATAGCTTTTGTGTTTTGTGTTTGATTAGGACTTACCTTTGGCTTTACCTTTGGAGGTTCATAAAACTCTAATGCTTTATAACGTCCTTCTAAAAATGCTTTGAAATCGTTAAAAGTTGGCAAATCTGAAGAAGAACAATTGTTAATATGTAATTCCCAAGCTTTACGTGATTCAGGGTCCAACTTCTGACTAATTACAAAAATTATCAAAATATCCCACGATTCAACGTTAATGCCTAAATCCGCTAATTCCTGTATACAATCTGAGGTAGTAGCTATAAGGTCTTTGATTGCTTGAGCGGACTCAGAAGACATTGTACGTTGTCCAAAGAAGCGTCTTAAAACACAGTTGGCAACAAAACGCTTATTGTCGAAGGTATCTTGCAATATATCCCAACATTGTTTATAATTAGCGTGTGTAATCTTCTTGTGCTTGATTAACTGTTCGGCTTCTCCTCTAAGATGTGCTTTCAAATAGTGCATTCGCTCTACATCGTCTAATGAAGGGTCATTATGTACTAAAGTTGTAAAAAGATCCCGAAATGATGCCCATTCTGTGTACGATCCATCAAAGAAAGGCAAGGATATTTTAACTAACTTAGTTCTAGATCCTTTGGGTTGAGTATCTTTTAACTCGCTAGTGCTCTGTGTAGATGCAGGTCCTAATTTTTTCAGAATAGTATTCAATTCAGTTTTGTATACTAGGTACGTTTCATGAGTAAAATCAAAGATATCATCCTTTATGTATCGGCTTTCATTCAACTCAGATCTTTCATACTTCGAAACAATTTCTTGGTTTTTCTTGTTTAAATTCTGAAGTATATTCTCTAAGCTTTCTAATCTAGTCGTAACATATGTTTCAGTCAATCTATCTTTAGGTGCCTTTTTAAAATTAGACCTGCCTTTCTCTATTTGTTGCCTTAAATCCTCCATAACACGAATATCACCTTCCATTTTTTATGTTTAAGAAGAAGTCCAAAACGAGTAAAATTTTCTAAGTTAAAAGAAGGCGCAATTTTTCTAAGTTAAAAATCAACGAAAATATTCTAAGTGTTTAGAATGTATGACTCGCTATGAATTCGAGCATAGAATCCTCGTTCCGTCGTTTTTTGCAAATTATTCTAAGTCCTAATCACTTCTAGAAATTTTCACAAGTCTATGTTTTCTAATGCTGAAAATTTTCCAAGTCCATTTGACGTTGACACTACTCGAACTGACAAATTGAAAATTGTACTCACAGTTTGACAGCACTTAACCAATCATTTTACAGAATTATGTCACCGTTGCTTTCCTTCAGCTCCAGTTTATATTTGTCTCCACCAGGGGGCGCCACTGTTGCACCACCCGCTATGACACCACACTTATCAACTTCACTGACTTTAAACTTTATTTACAGGGGAATACTGGTCATTTTTTCAAAAAACGATCCGGCTCGAAGGACCTTGTTTAGGAATGAGGAGGTCCCCCGGAGCCAGGGAAAATGATCTCACAACTTTCCCGGAACGTATAGACATTTAATACTTCATAATAATTTACATATAACCATATCAAAAAACGAAACCATAGCGTGATTCAGAAAACAACAAAACCTAATAGTGCCATCTGTGGGCCAAACACAAAAAACTAAATAACATAAATAATATGGAAACCAAAATAAATGTATAACAAAACTAGAAGTATAAACACGAGTAGAAGTACCCCTGACACATGACTCACAAGTTTCTTTACTTACAGGTAATCCCATGGTGTGCAGACTCCGACGGTTCACATGTCCGAGACGAAGATGCCACAAGTTGCTGTTATCAGCATTCATGTTACCTGAAATTTCTATATTTATGTGTGCTTTTAGAATATATAGTTTACCTATGTTTTCTCCTGTAATAGCTTTATTTGTGTTGTGTTTTTTGATTATTACTCTATTTTCATTAAAGATTACATCATGATTTTGTGCTATTTTCTTCACTGAAAGTAGATTAAATGTTAAACCTTTTACAATTAGTGCCTCAAATTGAATATTGCTACCATTCATAAATAATCTTATGAAACCTTTCTTATTTGTAGTAATGAATTGACCATTAGCAGTATATATTTTCTTTTCTGGAATGCTAGTGATATTTGTCATATATTTCTCATAACAATCTCTAATTAAATGGTCGGTACAACCTGAATCTATAACAAAGTCTATTGATAAATCACCATAACAATTGTTACAAAATTGTTCCTGTTCCTGCTCACAAAAATAAAATGTATAGTCATCACCTGGAAAGTCTTCATTCGCTGAATGTACCTGCCTTCTATCATATTGATTTCCTCCTCTTCTTCCGAATCTCCCACGATAACTACGTCTTTGTCCTTGACCTCCGTTTTGGTTTATTCCATGTATATATATTCCTTGCATATCTCCTTGTCCTTGTGTATCTCCTTGTCCATATCCTGTCCTGTAGTATCTCCTTCCTCGAGTCGATCGTCCTCTGCCCGTGTGACATTGACTGGCTATATGTCCCGGCTTGTTGCAACGGTAACATAGAAATGACTGTTCCTCTGTTGTTCCTCTAGATTTTATTTTTAGTTCCTCGTCTAGTAGCCTCGCCTTGACAAAATCGAGTTTCACTTCAGAAATTGTCTCTATTGCCGTAATGACTGTATCATAAGTCGGTGGTAATCCTGTCAGTAAGTAGCATATCTTGTCTGTTTCATCAACTTTATCACTTGCTGATTCAAGTTCTCTTATCATTCCGTCAAATTTTGAGAAGTATTCTTCTAGATTTTGTTCTTCATATTTGATGTTTGTCAACTTTCTTCTTAGATAGATCTTCGAAACTATTGACTGTCTCTGAAAAGTGTTCGATAGTTTTTGTAACATTTCCTTTGCAGTCTTGCATTCCTTTATTATATTGAGGTGTTTGTCAGTCAAGCATTGTACAATGATATTCTTTGCTTTAGCTTCTTCCTGTACGTTTATCTCCTTAACATCGCTTTCGAGTACATGACTGAGCGATTTTTCCGCTAGTAAGCATTTCACCCTGTACAACCAATTATCATAACTTGTGTTTTGCAAAATTGGACACGCTGAAGCCAACGCCATGTTGTAGCGTGCTTTTGATATTTTTGCAAACTCTGATCTTGCACTTTTATTATTGTTTTTCCACGCTCTTTTCTTATTACATCCATTTGCCCATAACCTGTTAATGTTTATTTATGCGTGGATGGGACAAGGATAATATATACGGTTTTCTTCATATTAAAAGATTTATTCGCCTTACACAGACAGTCTACAGAAGTAAGAGGATACGGAAGGTAACACATTTCCACAGACAAAGTAATCGAGTACACAGAAGCCACTGTGTTGCCACATATAAAAATGCCATTTAACAGAAAGTAACTTTTGTTACCTTTTAGGTAACTTTTGCTGCCTTCTGTAACATTCAGGTAGCAAGATTCGGAAGGTAACTTTGATTTATATGAGGTGCCTGCTTGCTTGTCAATAAAATAAATTTAATAAAATAATAAAAGCTAGTAAAGTTTCCTTCCCACAACATAACTTGTATCACTTTTCACTGAAAGGCAACTTTTTGAAAACATCCTGATATTTTTTTATTAGCGCGTGTTGGTAACACTGGCACCGATCACTCCACTCAGTCAGTCGGACAGTTTTTGTTTACGTTTCGCCAGTCCGCCGGATACTTTATAGTGCGGACGTGTTGTGGGCGCGTGCTATTTTATTTTAGTTATTTGGACTATTTCGGACTGCCTCTTCGGCATAATTCGTCTTCGCTTAGACCTAAAATAATATTATATGAATAAAAATAGAGTAAAAAACTGGGTTTAGACTTTACAATGCCCGAGTCTAAGTGGAGCAATGAGGATGTATTCCAATTTATAGAGTTTTACAAAATGGAGCCTGCAATTTGGAATCCCAAACATAAATTCCATAAAGATAAAAACAGGGTAAGTCCTATCTTTTTGGCCAGCCGGTGAATTGCAAAACTCTTAGAATAGAATCATAGAATAGGTATCCTATAAGGATAGTCTTCATACAAGCACTCTGTCAAAAGTGAAGCGCTAAATAAACGCTTGGTGACATAAACACCTGCCACTTGTGTAATGTTATGTTAGTGAAGGTGTAGTTTCCCGAAAGCGTTTGTTTAAATTTATCAACTTTTCAAAAGTAACAAAATTTTAGGTACAGTCAAGAGCAGCTCGACCTTTACATAATAAGTTCTATGCCATAAGAGCCAAAATGGTACTGCAAGTGTAAAGCTCAACGTGCTCCTAACTGTACTTACTTATATGATATCTTCTTTCATTCACAAGCACTTTTATTATAGGACGTTTCACATACCTATACGTAAATATCAGTAGCAGCAGCAACTGTTTTAAAATTAACCAGTCTAAGCAATAAAAATCTGTTAAAATTGTTTTTTTTGCTTGTGACAGATGTATTCAACAGGAATAAAACACTCGAGAATATGAGCGGTCCGTGTATGTTGGCTCACATCACATCACACATTATTTTTGCTGCAAAATTTTATTATTCCTGTGACACTTATTTTGAGTGTTTAATACATCTGTCAGAGGTAAAATAACTAAGTTTTAAGAGAGGCAGGGCACAGCGGATTATCCGCTCAAATCGGAGCAGCCCGTCTTGGGAAGGACCTCCACCTTACAGATCATAGCCAAATAGCATTGGTCTCAGCCATGTTGTGTTCCTACGGTGAGTAACGTCTCCTGAGCACCTCTTGGGGGGGTTGGGTTGCTTTGGCAACGCGTGAGTGATACCCCCGGTATTGCAAGCATCTATAGGCTACGGTGATGCTTACCATCAGGTGGGCCGTATGCTTGTTTGCCACCTTTGTGGCATAAAAAAAACTGAATGGACATTATATTAAAGTGAATGACACATTTTATAACCTATGGCAGTCACTGTCTAACTAAAGAAGAAAAGAAGAGATGGTTTGAGATTCTCTTCCCGTGACAGCTAGGTCACTTGACTGGCCCAAAATTACGGCTGTGGTGCGGTTATAATTAGGTTGAATATTTGTTGAATATGTCACACTGGTGATGTACAGTGCTACAAGGCTATTTATGAATGTGGCCGAAATTGGAACTACAACTCCCGTTCATATTGTATGTCACTTTTCAAAAGTTTATCTTTGACAAAATGTATGAAAATATGCCACAGTAACATCAGTAACACCCTCGCACAACTGTCATTCACATTCATAAATATCCTTGCACATCTGTAGTCTTGACGATCGATGGTCTTGGGCCTCTTGGGCCATAGACATAGGTAGAGTAAGCGCAGTATATTATTAAATACGATGGTTTGAGACTATCAAAAACATCAGATTTGAAATTATTTGGTATGAATCGCTTTAGGGCGTGTTTTATCAAAACTTGCTCATAAATTTTGATTTGTAGATAATTAAACTTTATTGGCTAGTCCACAACGTATAGGTACATATGTAGAGTCAACAAAGGAATGGGTTGACCCACCCTGTAAACATATGATAAAAGATTTCTAAATATTGCATGAAGGGATTTACTTGAAAATTTATTTATTAATAGTATTCATATTGTACTATTTAATTACAAATTTTCTAGTAAATCCCTTCACGCAATATTTAGAAATCTTTAATCATTATGATTAAAGATTTCTAAAGAAGTCTAAGAAGTTAACAGGGTGGGTCAACCCATTCCTTTGTTGAGTGTACATCTACGCGTATCGCTTCGTCTAAACGCACCTTTACATTCTCTTGCTCACTTCTTTTCCCCCTGTTCATTCTTTCAGAAATCCATAAACTAGGTACATACATTATTAATTATTATGATTATTTTCTTATATACAGGTAAATGATGCATGGAAACGAATTGCCGAGGAAATGGGCATTGAAGTTCCAGAACTAAAGAAGAAAAAAGAAACACTAATGGTAGCCTTCCGTTTAAATCATAAAAAAGTATTAGCTTCTACTAAATCGGCTACCAGAGAATCTGAGATTTTTAAACCCATATGGATTTATTACGATGCGCTGGCTTCTTTCATGAGTGATGTCTACAAATGTAAAAGCTTAACTACGGATGATGAGGTAAATGAAATTACAAATTGACAGCACGGAGATGCGGTGATTTGATGATTTGATTCCCGCTCAGAGCAAATAATTATATATATTTTTTGTGTATATATATTTGCAATCAGTCCTAGAACTATAAGCAAATTTGTTCTGGCTTGTGGCGGTTTCGGAGTGTGTCTTTCAGCAAAGTCATCTCCGTGGCAAGTTCCTTTACGGTTGATGCAAATTTTGTGATGGCATTTGTGATTGTTCTTGATTCTAGTCTTCTGTGTATTTATTTACAATAATGTATCTTTTGTCTCGTAGGTATATATACATAGGTCCATAAGACAAGCAAGTTTTACTTGTGTGAATTGTGTAGAATTTAATACTTATTTATTATTATTATTAAATTTTATAAACTTTTAATATATTTCATTAATTTATATTTAATGATCAATGAAATGTTTTGCTTGCAGGAATCCGTATCATTTAGAGAAGAGCCTAACGCGGACGCTGACCCAATAGAAATCTATGTACAAGAGCCTGAGCTCAAAATGGCAGAAGCTCTGAAACAAATTACCACTACGATAACTGCACTTACTAATAACGTCTTAAATAACCGAAAAGAAAATGAAGATGAATGTGATCTGTATGGAAGGCTTCTAGCTTATAAATTGAAGTCATTTTCTGACATAGAAAGACAAGAGATCATGTATGAAATCGACGGTTTACTATTAAAGAGGATAAATATGTGTTGATAGTGTCTTTTATTATTTTAAACTAGCGAAACCCGCGCAACTTCGTTTGCGTGTATTTATGCACAGCAGCGACATCTATCGACTTTTGACCAAATCCTACAGGAATCGAGAACTTTTCGGGAAAGTACCCTATGTGTTAATCCAAGGTATCTGCTTGCTACCTATATACCAAATATCATAAAAATTGGCCCAGCCATTTGAGCGTTAAGAAGTCGAACATCCTTCGCCTTTATGATATTAGTGAGATTTTAAATTTAATACTCGATCAAACCAAGTTAATGGTATACATTGGCCTGAGCCTAATGTAGACATAGACAGTCGTTAAGTCGGTGGCCTTAGGTAGGGCGTCCTGAAAACACCGGCCTCTGTCAATTCCCATTGGAGCAGCGTGGCAGAGTACGCTCTATTCACCTTCGGTAGACCCGTATCCCTGCAGTGGAATGATTATGGGTTGATATGATGATGATAAACAGTACGGTAAGTACAGTAGTGGTCAGTGGAGGTGTTATATAACACCGTCTTCTTTAATTGACCTTTATTGTAGGTTAACGAGACTAGCCCACCACACATTCGCACCGTTGTTGTCTCCTTTATACCAAGGAACAACAAAGGCGACCTCAGATTGACAACAAGCAATAAAGCTTATTGAGTGACGGCGACGTCCCGGAGGAGAAACTGCAGCTGTACGACGACGACGTAATGAAAATAAAGTTCCTAAAAACTTCACTAGATGTCACTGATCCTGCTTTATCTGTCGATACTTTTTTTAACCACGGGCGAAGCCGTGTGCATAGCACGGCTTCGGTACGGCACGGTGTGGTTAAAAAAAGTAGTCAGAAACAAAATTGACAGGCCTTCCCTTCAGGTAAGTTAAGCACTATCAAGAAAAGGCATTTATAATTACAAGTAATAGAGTGTGACGAAGTGTATCGACTTGGCCGCCCGTTTTTTTTTTTTTTTTGACAAATCACAGATTGAGCTAGGCCCAAAGTAAGTTCGAAACTTGTGTTATGGGATACTAACTCAACGATATCATATTTTATAACATATATATATATATGTATATATATATATATATGTATATACATATATATATAGATAAACTTCCAAGACCCGAGGCCAATCGGAAAAGTTCGTTTTTCATCATGATCCGACCGGGGATCGAACCCGGGACCTCCTGGGTGGTGGTCTGGCGTGGTAACCATTACGCCACGGAGGTCGTCAAACCGTTGCCACCTTTGCTATTTCCGTTACTTCTATGTCGTTGACCAGGCCCGTTTCCGATGGGCACCAGTCACCTGGTGAAGTGCGCTCCGAGCAGCGATCCTCTGCCCATAGATGCGGGGTCTGGTTCCGTTCCCGAACCAGTGTAAACTAGGCTTCTCCACGAGCACTAGCTATCCGACTAACGAAGGATCTTAAACAAGTTTCAATGGTACGAACGAATTATAAAACCACAGCAGAAGAAGTGTGACGAAAAATAGGATGTATTTATGTAGCTAGTAATAAATTATAAGTAAAAAAATATATTTAAAGACAAGCTTTTATTTAATTGCGCTAAAAAGAATAAAATAAACTTTTCTTTTAAAATTTTAACTATTAACTTATAACGTCATTACACAATTTATATGACATAAAAGCTTGTCGCGAGATTTAATTACTAACATTTACTCGTAGTACGAATAAATGTTAGTTCGATAATTATGTTTTCCTGAACAGGTAAATCTCGCGACAAGCTTTTATGTCATATAAATTGTGTAATGACGTTACAAGTTAATAGTTAAAATTTTAAAAGAAAAGTTTATTTTATTCTTTTTAGCGCAATTAAATAAAAGCTTGTCTTTAAATATATTTTTTTACTTATAATTTATTTTTTACTTTTTAGTTATCACTGGACAGGTTTCGCAGTGCCATCTATTGTCGAGTACTTGTCTAATAAATTTATTTGTTATAACTAGCACCAGCAATTTGAATACCTATATAATTTCCTGATTTTTACTACAGTCACCCTGCGACAAACTAAACGGGTTTATGTACCCATCAAAAATAAAATACCGACCAAGGGCAAGTAGAACTCGTGCGTGAGGGTTCCTTCCCATAATCATACTAGTCATCATCATCATCATCATATCAACCCATAATCATCCCACTGCTGGTCTAAGGTCTCCTTTCAATCGAAGGTGATTAGAGCGTACTCTGCCACGCTGCTCCAATGCGGATTGGCAGAGGTCGGTGTTTTCAAACCGCCCTAAGGCCACCGACTTGGCTTAACGACTGTCATCTATCGACAACAGCCGGGACCGACGGCTTAACGTGCCCTCCGAAGCACGAAGAAGCTCAAGATAACGAAACCCATCCAAACGCTGGCTAGGGTCGCCGTCGCTTAACTTGTGTGTTCTTATTAGAGTGTGACACACAGCGACGCCATCGAGCTCCTCATACTAGTCATATACTAATATTATAAATGAGAAAGTGAGTTTGTTTGTTTGTTATTCCTTCACGGCTTGACTAATCAGTTGATCATTATGAAAATTTGTATATGTCAGGGGTACAGAGCCCAACATAGGCTACCTTTTTACCCGTGAAAGTATGTCAATCCAAAGGGAAAATATTTTTTCTACTATAAAGGGCGCTGTATGGGATGCTATCGGCCAACGGCCAACAGATGGCGCCACAAGTCGGGCTATGGGTTGTTTTGTTGTCAAACGAGATCTATGTCATAAAATTACCGCGAGCGAAGCCGCGAGAAAAAGCTAGTAATAGATAAAATACATTTTAATTCATAACCGGTATAAAAAGAGCCATGTACCAATGTAAAATGTACCAAGGGTAGGGTGAAATTATACTGGTTGTTTAAAGAAGAAGAAGTAACTACAAATTCATGATTTTCAGATTTATTCCTGTACTTGTACTACATCATCTTGCTTCTTGCCAAATTTCATGATTCTAGGACAACCGGAAGTACCCTATAGGTTTTTGGTCGGAACTGTTTTGTACGAAAAACGGAACACAAACGGCTGTATCGTAATTTTGTTATCATAATATTGTATTGTCATCTGATCTACAGTTTTAAGCAAAATTTCAGCTCAATCGGTCTTCGGGAAGTGGTTCAAATTTTCGTTCCAAGATTCCGCCCTTACATACATTCATACATACATACATACATACAGGTCAAGTTAAATAAAAGCTTTTAAAAACAGAACTAAGTGCATGGACGTGAGTGTGAGTTGCTGTACCACGTCGTCACATACTTTACGTTTTTGGTCGAAAAGAAGGAACGTGCAAATAAATTTTGCGGCTACATACAACTGCTCACCTAAGACATACGTTAACTGCATAACTAAACATGTTGAAATAGCAGAAATTTACGTGAACATACCCCAAAATGCAATATCAAACCGTTATTCTTACATAAAGTTTTTAGTTCGAGCAGCGGCGGGCAGACCGGACCCGGCCGGGCGACGCACGGCGCGGCGAGCGACGCACGGCGCGGCGAGCGACGCGACGAGTTGCCGCTACATGCAACCCAAACCCAAACAAAACGCACGGAACGGCAACAGCGCCCGCCGGCGGCGGTGAATCGTCGAATCGATCCCTCTCCCGCCGCGCCGCGACAGGTCTCGCAATAGTGAAGAACTAGGATTAATTGTCGATAATTACAGATTAAGTTCTAAGTTCTTTTTGTTTCAAAGTTCCCATTATTGCAATGCCGGTTCCTACCTATTTTTTTCATTTACATTTTATGTTTACTGAAAGTCATTGAATTAACAATTTTTATCTATAGATTTATAATTGAACGTGAACAGAAAAAATAATTCTGGAGTTATTAACATTTGTTTTCTAACTTATAAAATTAAATTTCATATGAATACTAAAATAAAAATTAATTTATTAATAAGTCCTTAATTATGATATTTACATAGAGTAATGTTATACAGTGAAATAAAAATGAAATAATTACCTACTCTTATTTAGTGGGTACTTTTAGAAACACAATAATTTCTAATTAAATCAGGTCCGCCGCCGCACGGATGCGAGGGGGAATACCGTCCGCATAAAGAGTGCCTACCCATCCCCGTGCCTTTGTCAGGCGATTCTTTGATTTGTCTCATTGTCACCCTCAATAGCCATCAATCCGTCATTCATTGTGCCCTACTCCCGGGTGACTTCCGTGCTTCCAGGGCTGCGGGTTTAGCCCGAGATCTTGTCTATTGTATGACAAACTAGCAATAAGTTGTTAGTGATAATGAAACAATGCAGTAATGGTGGGTTTGTTTATTTTGTTGGGGAATTCTCGAGAGCAAAGTTTGTTTAAGCAAAGTTAGTTTGAAGTTCTCGAAATCTTGTTAGTGTTATGATCTTGGATGTCTCCATGTTTGGGAAACCTGTTTTGCATACCTACGTAACTTTTTAAGTAGTAGCTTTTTACGTCTCCAATTTAATTAGTTCGTTAGGATGTATTCTATGTTTATACTTAGTCATCTTGAATAATAAATTATGAAAGATGAAATTATATTTTTTATTTAGAATTAATAAAAAAATATTCATCATCATCATCGCAGCCACAAAAAAAATAGTTTATAATATTAATTATTGGGGTTATAATTATTATTACTGCTATTTTTATTATTTCTACTGTCGGGTGAAGTTAAAGATTGATTTCATATTGATCCTGTTTCAACAGAAATCTGTCTTCAGTCGTACTTAGTAATCAGTAAGATAGAAAGTAAACCACAAAATGATATTAAATCAAATTCATTGGTGCTGACTGCGTAGTCACTAATTACCCATCCCATCCCAGCAGCATTGCTGGGATGGGTGATTTTAATAAGAAAGGTTCCTGTTGCCAAAGCAAAGATTGATTTTTACTTTATTGTCATTTCCTCACATTTCCGATGTCAACAAGAGTTGTTTACCAAACTAACGAGTCCATTTTGTTACTTATAGTGCGGACGTCATGTGTTTGCATGGCCTATCCGTTCAGAATTCTCGGTACGACCTGTTGACAACCTATTTTCTGGAATATAATAACCGGTATTTGATGTGGGATATTATATTCTTTGTTTTCGTGTGCTTCTCTAACTGGTAGTGTATAGTAATCGAGTTAGTTTTTAGTGAACCTATATGATCACAGACTTGTCTTAACAACTGTGCTGACAAAAGTCAGAACCAACAGCTTAACGTGCCTTTCGGGTCACGGAGAATCCCCAGATTTTTATGCTTCGTTACATATAACTAGGTGTTAGTTATTTTTGCCAAAATATTTGAGGCTTACTCAAATACTCTTTGACACCGGTAAGGTAGACGGCGGAAGACCAAATCCGCACTGCACTCGACACCAGCTTCCATGACGCCGCACAAAAACAGGCGGAGTATCATCCATACAAAAGTGAGGCCATCAGGTAACGACAGCACTGAGGACAACGACGCAAAATGGAGGGCACATGAGGCAAATTCTTTGTAAAATATATCGTCCGTTTATGGTTCACGCACGTTTGCCAAATACCACAAATAAACCAATACCCTACGCGCTACGCCATTCGAGGCACTTCACTGACTGCCACCATTGAGCTTAGCCAAATAGGTACCGTCTGGGGCCATCATTGCCTAATTTACGTAACCATTCTGTATTATGCGCATATTATGTAGTATACTATAGATCGATGGATGGGCAACGTCGTCATTGGGCTACACAATTTAACTTAAAGCTGTATTACGTGTTGCACGACTACTCGTTTCGATGGTGACAATTTGATTTTTATTGAATGCTACTGGAATTACCGGTTATTGCAAGTGGAATTGACATAAAGGGAACCATAAACAACGGTATTTCGTTGTAAAATGTAACATTAAACTACTGTTTTTGTTGTTGCCGTTTATCGTGTAGTTAGAATAAACTGAATTATTATTGTGACCATTAAATTGTTATGCTAAATGCAATCTAAAGAAATTGGAAGTAATATTTAGTCCACAATTCAATCAATTCGTTACAATCACCAATCGTCACAATCAGTTATTATCGTTTTATGTAATTCTTGGCCGTCCTTGGCTCCCACATCCTATCATATCAACCCATAATCATCCCACTGCTGGTATCAGGTCTCCCTTCAATCGAAGGTACTAGCGTACTCTGCCACGTTGCTCCAATGCGGATTGGCAGAGGTCGGTGTTTTCAAACCGCCCTAAGGCGACCGACTGTCATCTATCGACAACAGCCGGGACCGACGGCTTAACGTGCCCTCTGAAGCACGAAGAAGCTCGAGATAACGAAACCCATCCAAACGCTGGCTAGGGTCGCCGTCGCTTAACTTGTGTGTTCATAATAGTGTGACACACAGCGACGCCATCGAGCTCCCACATCCTATAATGTCCCCAGTTGGACACAGCGTACATTTTAGAAAATGTGGGATTATGTCATATTTTTTCCTCTTATCATACGAGTTTAGGAGTTGCAATTCAGCTAAAATCTTCCCTGGATCTAGAAAAATGTGGGATTTTGTCATATTTTTTCCTCTTATCATACGAGTTTATGAGTTGCAATTCAGCTAAAATCTTCCCTGGATCATGTCCAGAACTCCAGACCCATTATTCTTTATGAATATGACTACATAATGTTATATTAACGAATATTTTAAAACATTTTCCCGTTAATTGTTCTAAATTACATCACATTATACCAAATTATTGACCAAACTAATTACCATTTTTAATTTTCAAAAAACAATCATTCTCCCACTGCTATAAAGGGAACTTTACAAACCTATATCTTTCTCTTTCATACAGCACTGATTCGAAACCCGCAGTAACTTGATATGGCATTAATAAAATAATGCTCCTATCTCTTTCTAGTTCGAGGAAAATACCCTTCGTCTCTGTCCTTTCCGAGTCTATCCGACCTCATGCAGTTCGTTTATCGCTGTTCGAAGTGTTCGAATACTTTAGAAGTTCCCTTCTAACCTTGAATCTCGGAATTCCAGTCAGGTTGCGTCTGATGACATGATCTTAACCTCGATATGAGTTCTAAAACTTCTCTGGCTCACCATGGTCAATGCAAATATAATAGCAGTTAGCAGTATCGTAAACAAATAATTGATATTTACGTAGATGCCTTGAATATTAAGTTAATTGTCTTTCTTTGTGTCCTTTGATATCCAAGGCGTAAAAGATGATCTAATCTTATGATTACTGTTATAGGTTTATTTATATCCAAAAATTTCAATGAGGACCTACAAAGTACCTACCTACATTAAAAACTAAAATATTTGCCAAAATTTTCATCTGGTAAGTCCGCAGTTAAAATCACAGTCAAAATAATAATGTACTTATACTTAATTTAACAGATACGTAGGTATTATATCAAAAGTAATGTTTTATGCATACAAGCAGGCCTTAATTTTGCATGTTTTTCATCGACACAGAATAAGATGAAGGTCATCCCGAAAAAGAAGTACTAAATTTGTGAGGAACAAACTCGCAGAGATACCAGCTAAAGTTATAACATAAGTACTGAAAGAAGTGATGTTTTATTATTTTATGAAATTATACTTAATATGTTTGTATAAGAACGTAATAAGCAAAGGTTTAGTTTCGTAAGTACCTATCTGTTTCGACTTTGAGAGAGAAAATCAGCTAGCAAAAAAAAATTTTTTTTTTAGGACCACCGCTGCCCATTGACTTGACATCCACGGCTACAAGATCTTGGATGCGTTCCCTACCTATGAAGGAATGAAAAAGGAAGGACGGGGGAAGGAAAGCGAAAAGGGAGTAGGAAACAGGAGGGGATTCTATTAGGTTTTCGATCAAAGGTGGCAAACAAGCATACGACCCGCCTGATGGTAAGCTAAGCATCACCGTAGCTTAGAGACTCTTGCAATACCGGGAATATCACTCCGGTGTTGCCAACCCTCCCAACCCCCATGGCCGAGATCCATGCTATTTGGCTACGATCTTCTGTAAGGTGGAGGTCCTTCCCTAGACGGGCTGCTCCGATTTGAGTGGATTATCCACTGTGCCCTACCTCTCTGAAAATGGGCTTCGGAATTCTCTTATTTACCATGGATTTTGGATATGAGACTTGCCTTAGGGATTTGACACTTGTCTGCTTTTCTCATTGCCTTTCAGAGTTGAAAAGGACAATAAATGATTCAACGTATAGCCACATGATGTCATCAATGGCCTATATGAACTAGATAGCGATTCTAGAAAGACTTTTCTAAGTTGCCTCATAATCGTACACATTTTAAAAATAATACACGACTAGTGCACACTAGTGTATCTACGTCCGCGGTCTTATCCCAGACAGGCAAGTTGTTTTCGTTACTGAAATGATTTTCGGGATACAAACTGACCTGACCTTTTATCGGGTCTCAAACTATCTCCAATACTTTCATACAATTGGTTCAGCTGTTTTACGTGAAAAGGTAACAGAGAGACGGACAGAGAAACTTTCGCATAAATAATATAATTATTACAATGTTCATAATAAAAACACTTCTTTTATTCTATAGGTACCTACTTACTACGATACTCTTTGAATAAAATATTTCAGAAAATTAGCCGATTGAAAAACGTTTTCATTTGCAGTTAGATAGATTTCCTTGTAAATGAAGCAACTTGATTTGAAAATGGAATCGGCATAGTAAGTAGGTGTACTTATTTCATATTTCCCGTTTTTTTTTTGGGTTGTAGCTATTAAAGTTATATAAGACCACTTTCGTTAGCAAAAGTATCTTCTCTGATCTTAAACCTTTAAGTAACGAGTCTTCTTTTAACCTTAACAACAGGCATAACAATGTTTATGAGCTGTCCTGTCCTACAGGATCTTTTAGATACGGGTGTGTTCTTTGGAATCGTCTTTTCCCTTTCTCTGTGAACTGATTACCTACAGTTCAGGTAATTCCGTGAGAAGACTTTACTCGTTTAGAATTATAAAAAATAAATAAAAAATTGACAGAATATCAAGCTTTTCAACTTTTTGACTTTCCAAGTTTAATAGATTTTATGCATAAGGTTCAAGATAGATTCAAAAATATTAGTTGGTAGGTAGTTAGGGAAAAAAACTAAAATATAATCTAAATTTAACATGTGATTAATGTAAAAGACAACTTTAGCAACACGTAAAATAATGATTGAGAATGAAATGAAATCTGGAAAGTTTATGGACAGAAAATTTGTTTGATATCCAGATTTATTCCAGACGACTTGTTAATAATAAGAAAATAAAATTACATTGAAATTCAGCGAAACCTTACATTAGTTTAGAAAGACCGTTGCTTCGTTGGAAGAATGGCGGAATCCTTACAATGCAGGTTGTATACAAAACTTGTTTGACCAGAATTGAGAAAAAAAGTGGCGGGCAAGTTCGCCTACAATAGCATTCCGCGCTCGCCGGGACCGCCCGCGCCCCGCCCCCCGCCCTGCCCGCGCGCCCCGCGCCGACCCGCCAGTCCGCGACCGAGCGCGACCGCGTGCGTTTGCCTTCGATACTCATAATGTGCTCACAAAATCATTTTACTTATAAACAAAGCTGTATTTCTCATCCCTAAATGTTACATCCATAATAACATGTGATCTTTCCAAAATCTTCAAAGTATTTCTTAAATTTACTTTTAGAATACGTTATAACAACCATATTTATTTCAATTCGCAATGACACATTAAGAAATGCATTAAAATATAATATAACCGTTAATTTGTGTTGTGAAAAGTTTAGTGTGTGTTATTTACAATTTGTCGTAATCCGGTTGATATCGATTTTCGACAACACTACACCCGAACAGCTGTTTTGGGGATGCGGAAGCAAATCGTCGCTTGAAATCGACCGGTTTATTTCATTCTCTAAACGAAAACATAATAATATTCTCATTATTTGTTGAATTACATTCTTTTGTGTGACAAAGAAATGTACTAACATTAAAATAAATTTTATTGAAATCGTACATACGATTTTGTAAAAGTGAAGTGGAATAATAATTTGTGATCAGTGCCGATGTGGTGCCGTTATACTATTTAAAAATAAAAAGAAGCTAAATAAAAAATTAAAAGTGAACAAAACGAAACGCAGTTTGATTCATAAATTCATAGGTGCCAGTGTTGAGTTCAAAATTCAGTGCAAAATAGTGTTTTCTACCTTGGATTTACCTTGTTCATGTGGATTGAGGCGTGATTTTAAGGTAATATTATGTTTTTTATATAATATTGACTTGATTTTGTTGTAATAATCGTCACAACTCAAGTTTAGTTGCACGGCATACGTTCACTGCCGGGTTGGGTAGGCCTAATCGTACACCGCCGACTCTTTGACATATAACTTTTTAAACTGTTGTTTATATATCTGTGTTATATTTCGAAATTTAAAGTATTTTGTCGTATACAAGAAGAATATTTCGATTACATAAAAGTAGATTAGAGAACTTTTACTTGCCTACATAGGAAAATTTAATAATAATTTGACAGTCTACAGAACTAGATATCGTATTTTCTAGCTGTTTTTACAATAAAATAGTTCATGAATGCTAAGTAAATGAATAAAACGGTGAGGTAGGTTTTAAAATTTAAATCTAAGGCAACCTCTCTGCTCCATTCTATTTATATGAAAATGTTAAAGTTTTTTATCAAGGACAATACCTAATATCTTACTTATCATAATGAAATCTGATTTTTATAAAATCAACCAATTTAAATACACATTATTATACAACAAATAAATAACTTGGCCAAATATGGGTCAGAGAATCGCTTTAGCTACTAGGTACTAACAAAATGAAAAGCTTTTTAATTCTTACAAAATGATACATCATGTATTTAAAGTGATTTTAATCTATCTGGACACCATACAAATGTTTAAAGAAATGAAAAACTAAGAATAAATGAATAATAGGAAAAGAAAAACATTTGTAGAAAATTTCAGATTTGTGAAAATAATTCAATAATAAAAGAGGATTTATTTTATGGAGAAAAAATATAAAATAATTTTAACATGCTTTATGCTACAAAATTTGTAAGAACACCTTAACGGGCAAAGGGCTCAAAGGAATCCTACAAAATTGAAAAATTTATTGAATTGATACTGGTGCTAATTCTGTTGTACATTTAACTCAATGAGATTTTATATATTTTATGACAAGAGAAGTAACGTCATACAAAGCATTCGTAAAAAGCCGCAACCACTTTAGAGTGTTAAAGACGTAGCTTTGAAACCGATACATATTCCGAGCATATGCCAAAGTAAAATATGTTTGTCTCTTTTTTTCTAGAGTCAAACTAATTATGTCAAAATGAGACAAAAGCATTACTCCCAGAAAAATGGTCAGAGTTGCCAGCTCATGAATAATTTTCCCATTGAATGAATGTTATGAGTCTTTTTTTTTTTTTAAAAGTTTTTATACCATATTATTGTTTCTTAGGTGACAGAAGAATTAAAGATAGGAAGAAATAAATATATAGATGCGTAAATATTGGTACATACATATTATATTTCAAGAATGAATCATGGCGGAATGGAGAAGTTTCCATTTTTTAGTCATTGATGAATCTAACCGATGCAGACCTACTACTATTATCTATTCTGTGCTACTACTAACTTTTAGCAGAGATTTTTTTTTGTTTTCTTCACCCATTCTGGGTAGGCAAAGGGAACTATGCCCATACAGCCAAGTCTTCAGTAGATTTTTTTTATTGTTAAATAATGAAAATGAAATTTAATTAAAATAAAATAATAAATTTAAATAATTTGAATAAAATACAACATAAAACAAAAAAAATTATTGTACTCAATCGAACATTTGATAATTGCAGAAACAATTTAAATTAAACACCGTTACCACAATGAAAAAGATGAAATTGTTACTTCACTGTCATAGTAATAATATCATTATGTCAAATGTCAGTTAAAAGCCATATCAAAAAGAGGAAAATGATTTGTTTTTTCTTGTCTTGACGTGCGTAGCACTAGCGATTGATTTTAGTATCAATCAATTCTAAGTAAATAATTAATTCTAGTTTGAGCCTGGTTGTAGGTTTACTTCTACTGTGTTACTAATAATGATACATAAAGGCGTATGAGTTCGTCATTGACTAAACTCCTAACATTTGGGAAACTTAAAATCGTTTTTACTGGCAACACTGTTGGCAAAAACAATGCGTAATATATTAATTTCGATTTTAATACTATTTTGGTATAATTTTAACATAATTAAGCATTCTTATTTGTGAAAAGTGATACCACTTGCTTTGTTATTAGTTTGGGATCACGACATACATGTTTTAACAGTGCATTTAACCATTTTTGTGATATTATTGTGAGATACGCATTCACTGAACGTCAAACTACGACTAAGTCGGAAGAAATTCAACTAAGGCTGTGGCCTCAGTCGACGTGGCAGCGGGTATGTGTCAAACATTACGAATCTATAGTAAATAACAGATCACTGATTTAACTATATTAAACTAATTTTGACAGGACCAAAGGTGTTGTTGTCCTTCCTTGGTTTACAATTAGTGACAAGGATAGCGACACTTCTAGTCCTGTCAAAATTAGTTTAGTCTAGTTAAATGTACAACAGAATTAGCACCACTGTTTAGAAACATAACTTCCATGATGTTTGCTTACATGGTATGTAAGTTCTAGCATAACCTATGCTTCCAAAACTGCATAAATGCATAGTGATACATTTTGGTTCTAAACAGACAAACCAATGGTTACATTCTGTTTTTATTTTGAGTCTACATTTAAACAGTGTCAATAGAGAACCTCTTATTTACCATACTATTTATTGAGTAATTAATGTTTAATTTTATTGTAATTGTTGTTGGTTTTCTTAATAAATAAAAACTCAGAGAAGTACATAATATGTATTTAGCTCAACATTAACTGACTGGCTTGCTTGAACCCTTTATAAAATATACCTACTTACTTACTATCACTTTTGTAATGTGTTTTGTTTATAATTTGCTTTTAGTTTTCCTAATTTTTCGTTCTTTGTGGTGTGAATTATTACAATATTGTGTATAATAAAAATCCCCTTCATCTTCATGACATCTATCACTTAATACAGTCACATATTCGCATTGATCTACGCACTGTCGACGCATGAACAGCGACCAATTCTATCTTCGAATTACCCACCCTATGTATCAAACTTAAATCTGATTTCTGAAATTTTTACTTAACTTTTTTTTTCTATATAGGACATATATATATATAGGACAATTCATACAGATTGAGCTAGCCCCAAAGTAAGTTCGAAACTTGTGTTATGGGATACTAACTCAACGATATTATATTTTATAACAAATACATATATAGATAAACATCCAAGACCCGAGGCCAATCAGAAAAAGTTCGTTTTTTCATCATGACCCGACCGGGGATCGAACCCGGGACCTCCTGGGTGGCGGTCTGGCGTGGTAACCATTACGCCACGGAGGTCGTCGTCTTTATTTGGAGAACAAAAAAAATTACAAACAAATCAATATACCTACCATAAAATAGTTTTACATTAAGTTCTATTCTAGATTGTAACTAACAGCCAGTTTCTGAAACACTATTTAATTTTAATTCCATGATTTCCATGTTAAGTCTCAAGTCTCTTTTCTTCTTAAGTTTAACTGTGACAGCAATTATTAAATGTGTAAGTAACTTTAACAGTGCGTTTTAGAAACTGGCAGTATACTGCTGTATGATAAGAGTTCATTACAAGTTTAACAGCAATCATCATAACAAAATCAGGGTTGATAAAAATCGTGATTTTTTTAAATAAAAAAAATCTGATTTATTTGATTTAGATCGGATTTTTTTGATTTAAATCAGATTTATTTGATTTTTTTAAATATGAATGACATGAAATGAAATGAAATGAAATCGTTTATTTCAGAAATTAGACCTTCACAGGCACTTTTTCTTGTCATTTACAATTTGTATATATGTATAAAGAGAATATACTACGTTATATACTACCACCATTTCGGACACAAGCAAAATGGCCACCGGTAAAAGAAATGGCGAAAGAAACCCGGTTACGGCCTTTTTTGTCATTTAGCAATTTTTTTTTTCCTTTCACTCTTTTGTTACAATGTATAAGTACATTTATAAGAATAAATAAAATACAGATCCAGGTACATACAGAAATCAAGCTAAAAACGCGGGATGTCGATCCAAATAGCGCTATGGTCAAATCCTAAATATGTCGAATATGTCAGTCCCCCAAGATGACAACCACAACTGACTGAGTCAGTTATTGTTTAGAAAAAATACAATAATTTGTAAAAAAAAAAACAGTACGTAGCATATTTATTTGCCATATTTAATTAAAAAAAATTAACGAAATACAACATGTTCCTTTAAAAATAATTTATACTTAGCATTTTTGGTATACATAAAAATTAACGAAGAAAATAATAAAAAACTTTACATCAATGAATGAATATAAAAATCGTTCGTCGTAATGGGTTTCACCACAGCTAAAAATTAAATGTTATATTTTTATTGGTTTTGTATTGAGAATTTGTTGGAATTTAGATAACATTGCAGTGTAGCAACAGTGCGCGCCGTAGTTTATGTCAGGGGAAATCTCTTGACATTTTTTGTATTTCTTTCTTTGTCAAATCAATCAATACATTTTTCATTAAAAATGTATTGATTTAAATCAATGTTTTTTTTTAAATCACTTGATTTTAATCGCGATTTAAATCATCTCAACCCTGAACAAAATATTTACATTTTTCAAATAAAAGTTATTCTTGGGGGGGTTGGCATCGCGTGAGTGATACCCCCGGTATTGCAAGCGTCTATCTATAGGCTACGATGATGCTTACCATCAGGCGGGCCGTATGCTGGTTTGCCACCTTTGAGGCATAAAAAGAGGACGGATTGCACTCCGGGAGTGCCGGCAGAAGTAAAAACTTAAACATCAACATTGTGCATTTTTGAATATTTTCTTACGCTTTTTCGATCAGGCTACGGATCTGACGCGAGTTTACCTAACATTTTTTACCCATCTAAAAAAGTGCCAAGCGCCGCCGCTAAAGAAGTTTTTACTTCAAAAATTACATCAGTTAACACAGTATTGAAGTAAAACTTCAATACTTGAAAATTAAGCAGATGTAGATGAAAAGTTAACTTCCTCGTCTTTATGTCTCCTCTTTCATACTTTTGAGCATTGTTCAGTAGATATAGGCACGGTAATGGGTACTATAATATAAACATAGTATTACTGTGGTATAGGACTCACTATGCTCTACCGGTGTGAAGTTAGCGGCCAAACTTAGCAGCCGCCAATAACCCGACCAAATTGAGAAGTCACTTTTTTCTTTTATACAAATTGACTCAGAAAACCGCTAAAACAGCTACGGACGCCTAGGTTCACAAACAAAACATGTCTAACATAATAACAAATCGACTACAAACATAAATTTAGTTCGGCCGCGGTACTCAGGAGTCAAATCACTTTTGGGCACAAAAGCTAAGATCTCGTAATGAGACTGGGCCAGCAAGGAGGTTTCGAAATATAGCTTGTATTGCTGGATACACCTGCTACATAGCTGCAGTGAGCAAAAGGTATCACCCGTTGTTTAAAGGGGTGAAACGGGGTGAACAAGTCATGTTCATGGCGATTTTCAGAAAACTAGCAATTTTCACACATTTTCAACCAGAAAGACGGCAAGCAAGGGGTTTTGGACTTCAGAATTATTTAACCAGTCCTTTATGCAATATCAAGACACAAGTTGTCAGTTGGCACTCAATCTTTTAGACTATGCAAATCTAGTTCAAATAAAAAAAAACAAGATTTGGCTGCTGACTTCCCACCGGTGCAGAACGGCAAGCAAGGAGGTTTCGAACCATGGTTTGTATTGCTGAATGGACCTGCTACATGGCGGCAGTGAGCAAGTAGTGGCACCCGATCTTTTAGACTATGCAAATCAAGTCCAAACAAAAAATCCAAAATTTTCTTCTAAATATTCATTCTTGCTTGAAACACGCCATGTAGAACGGCAAGCAAGGAGGTTCCGAACCATGGCTTGTATTGCTGAATACACCCGCTATATGGCCGCAGTGAGCAAGTAGTGGCACCCGATCTTTTAGACTATGCAAATCAAGTCCAAACAAAAAATTCAAAATTTTCTTCTAAATATTTATTCTTGCTTGAAACACGCCATGTAGAACGGCAAGCAAGGAGGTTCCGAACCATGGCTTGTATTGCTGAATACACCTGCTACATGGCCGCAGTGAGCAAGTAGTGGCACCCGATCTTTAAGACTATGCAAATCGAGTCCAAATAAAAGACTCAAGATTTTCCTCAATATATTCATTCTTGCTTGAAAAGCGCCAAGTAGAACGGCAAGCAAGGAGGTTTCGAACCATGGCATGTATTTCTGAATACACCTGCTACATCGCCACAGTGAGCAAGAATTGGCACCCGATCTTTAAGACTATGCAAATCGCGTCCAAATAAAAAATTCAAAATTTTCTTTAAAATATTCATTCTTGCTTGAAAAGCGCCATGTAGAACGGCAAGCAAGGAGGTTTCGAACCATAGCTTGTATTGCTGCATACACCTGCTACATCGCCGCAGTGAGCAAGTAGTGGCACCCGATCTTTTAGACTATGCAAATCTTGTCCAAGTAAAAAAAACAAGATTTGGCTGCTGACTTCCCACCGGTGCAGAACGGCAAGCAAGGAGGTTCCGAACCATGGCTTGTATTGCTGAATACACCTGCTACATGGCCGCAGTGAGCAAGTAGTGGCACCCGATCTTTAAGACTATGCAAATCGAGTCCAAATAAAAGACTCAAGATTTTCCTCAATATATTCATTCTTGCTTGAAAAGCGCCAAGTAGAACGGCAAGCAAGGAGGTTTCGAACCATGGCTTGTATTGCTGAATACACCTGCTACATGGTCGCAGTGAGCAAGTAGTGGCACCCGATCTTTTAGAATATGCAAATCGAGTCCATAAAAAAAATTCATGATTTTCTTCAAAATATTCATTCTTGCTTGAAAAGCACCATGTAGAACGGCAAGCAAGGACGTTTCGAACCATGGTTTGTATTGCTGAATAGACCTGCTACATCGCCGAAATGAGCAAGTAGTGGCACCCGATCTTTAAGACTATGCAAATCGAGTCCAAATAAAAGACTTAAGATTTTCCTCAATATATTCATTCTTGCTTGAAACACGCCATGTAGAACGGCAAGCAAGGAGGTTTCGAACCATGGCTTGTATTGCTGAATACACGTCCTACATGGCCGCAGTGAGCAAGTAGTGGCACCCGATCTTTTAGACTATGCAAATCGAGTCCAAATAAAAAAATCATGATTTTCTTCAAAATATTCATTCTTGCTTGAAAAGCACCATGTAGAACGGCAAGCAAGGAGGTTTCGAACCATGGCTTGTATTGCTGAATACACCTGCTACATGGTCGCAGTGAGCAAGTAGTGGCACCCGATCTTTAAGACTATGCAAATCGAGTCCAAATAAAAAAAACATGATTTTCTTCAAAATATTCATTCTTGCTTGAAAAGCGCCATGTAGAACGGCAAGCAAGGAGGTTTCGAACCATGGCTTGTATTGCTGCATACACCTGCTACATCGCCGCAGTGAGCAAGTAGTGGCACACGATCTTTTAGACTATGCAAATCTTGTCCAAGTAAGAAAAACAAAATTTGGCTGCTGGCTTCCCACCGGTGCAGAACGGCAAGCAAGGAGGTTTCGAACCATGGTTTGTATTGCTGAATAGACCTGCTACATCGCCGAAGTGAGCAAGTAGTGGCACCCGATCTTTAAGACTATGCAAATCGAGTCCAAATAAAAGACTCTACATTTTCCTCAATATATTCATTCTTGCTTGAAAAGCACCATGTAGAACGGCAAGCAAGGACGTTTCGAACCATGGTTTGTATTGCTGAATAGACCTGCTACATCGCCGAAATGAGCAAGTAGTGGCACCCGATCTTTAAGACTATGCAAATCGAGTCCAAATAAAAGACTTAAGATTTTCCTCAATATATTCATTCTTGCTTGAAACACGCCATGTAGAACGGCAAGCAAGGAGGTTTCGAACCATGGCTTGTATTGCTAAATACACGTCCTACATGGCCGCAGTGAGCAAGTAGTGGCACCCGATCTTTTAGACTATGCAAATCGAGTCCAAATAAAAAAATCATGATTTTCTTCAAAATATTCATTCTTGCTTGAAAAGCACCATGTAGAACGGCAAGCAAGGAGGTTTCGAACCATGGCTTGTATTGCTGAATACACCTGCTACATGGTCGCAGTGAGCAAGTAGTGGCACCCGATCTTTAAGACTATGCAAATCGAGTCCAAATAAAAAAAACATGATTTTCTTCAAAATATTCATTCTTGCTTGAAAAGCGCCATGTAGAACGGCAAGCAAGGAGGTTTCGAACCATGGCTTGTATTGCTGCATACACCTGCTACATCGCCGCAGTGAGCAAGTAGTGGCACCCGATCTTTTAGACTACGCAAATCTTGTCCAAGTAAGAAAAACAAAATTTGGCTGCTGACTTCCCACCGGTGCAGAACGGCAAGCAAGGAGGTTTCGAACCATGGTTTGTATTGCTGAATAGACCTGCTACATCGCCGAAGTGAGCAAGTAGTGGCACCCGATCTTTAAGACTATGCAAATCGAGTCCAAATAAAAGACTCTACATTTTTCTCAATATATTCATTCTTGCTTGAAAAGCGCCATGTAGAACGGCAAGCAAGGAGGTTCCGAACCATGGCTTGTGTTGCTGAATACACGTCCTACATGGCCGCAGTGAGCAAGTAGTGGCACCCGATCTTTTAGACTATGCAAATCGAGTCGAAATAAAAAATTCATGATTTTCTTCAAAATATTCATTCTTGCTTGAAAAGCACCATATAGAACGGCAAGCAAGGAGGTTTCGAAACATGGCTTGTATTGCTGAATACACCTGCTACATCGCCGCAGTGAGCAAGTAGTGGCACCCGATCTTTTAGAATATGCAAATCGAGTCCAAATAAAAAATTCATGATTTTCTTTATAATATTCATTTTTGCTTGAAAAGCACCATGTAGAACGGCAAGCAAGGAGGTTTCGAACCATGGTTTGTATTGCTGAATAGACCTGCTACATCGCCGAAATGAGCAAGTAGTGGCACCCGATCTTTAAGACTATGCAAGTCGAGTCCAAATAAAAGACTTAAGATTTTCCTCAATATATTCATTCTTGCTTGAAACACGCCATGTAGAACGGCAAGCAAGGAGATTTCGAACCATGGCTTGTATTGCTGAATACACGTTCTACATGGCCGCAGTGAGCAAGTAGTGGCACCCGATCTTTTAGACTATGCAAATCGAGTCCAAATAAAAAAATCATGATTTTCTTCAAAATATTCATTCTTGCTTGAAAAGCACCATGTAAAACGGCAAGCAAGGAGGTTTCGAACCATGGCTTGTATTGCTGAATACACCTGCTACTTGGCCGCAGTGAGCTAGCAGTGGCACCCGATCTCTTAGACTATGCAAATCTAGTCCAAGTAAAGAAAAAGAAGATTTGGCTGCTGACTTCTCACCGGTGCAGAACGGCAAGCAAGGAGGTTTCGAACCATGGTTTGTATTGTTGAATAGACCTGCTACATAGCCGCATTGAGCAAGTAGTGGCACCCGATCTTTAAGACTATGCAAATCGAGTCCAAATAAAAAAAACATGATTTTCTTCAAAATATTCATTCTTGCTTGAAAAGCGCCATGTAGAACGGCAAGCAAGGAGGTTTCGAACCATGGCTTGTATTGCTGCATACACCTGCTACATCGCCGCAGTGAGCAAGTAGTGGCACACGATCTTTTAGACTATGCAAATCTTGTCCAAGTAAGAAAAACAAAATTTGGCTGCTGACTTCCCACCGGTGCAGAACGGCAAGCAAGGAGGTTTCGAACCATGGTTTGTATTGCTGAATAGACCTGCTACATCGCCGAAGTGAGCAAGTAGTGGCACCCGATCTTTTAGAATATGCAAATCGAGTCCAAATAAAAAATTCATGATTTTCTTTAAAATATTCATTCTTGCTTGAAAAGCACCATGTAGAACGGCAAGCAAGGAGGTTTCGAACCATGGTTTGTATTGCTGAATAGACCTGCTACATCGCCGAAATGAGCAAGTAGTGGCACCCGATCTATAAGACTATGCAAATCGAGTCCAAATAAAAGACTTAAGATTTTCCTCAATATATTCATTCTTGCTTGAAACACGCCATGTAGAACGGCAAGCAAGGAGGTTTCGAACCATGGCTTGTATTGCTGAATACACGTCCTACATGGCCGCAGTGAGCAAGTAGTGGCACCCGATCTTTTAGACTATGCAAATCGAGTCCAAATAAAAAAATCATGATTTTCTTCAAAATATTCATTCTTGCTTGAAAAGCACCATGTAGAACGGCAAGCAAGGAGGTTTCGAACCATGGCTTGTGTTGCTGAATACACCTGCTACTTGGCCGCAGTGAGCCAGCAGTGGCACCCGATCTCTTAGACTATGCAAATCTAGTCCAAGTAAAGAAAAAGAAGATTTGGCTGCTGACTTCTCACCGGTGCAGAACGGCAAGCAAGGAGGTTTCGAACCATGGTTTGTATTGTTGAATAGACCTGCTACATAGCCGCATTGAGCAAGTAGTGGCACCCGATCTTTAAGACTATGCAAATCGAGTCCAAATAAAAAAAACATGATTTTCTTCAAAATATTCATTCTTGCTTGAAAAGCGCCATGTAGAACGGCAAGCAAGGAGGTTTCGAACCATGGCTTGTATTGCTGCATACACCTGCTACATCGCCGCAGTGAGCAAGTAGTGGCACACGATCTTTTAGACTATGCAAATCTTGTCCAAGTAAGAAAAACAAAATTTGGCTTCTGACTTCCCACCGGTGCAGAACGGCAAGCAAGGAGGTTTCGAACCATGGTTTGTATTGCTGAATAGACCTGCTACATCGCCGAAGTGAGCAAGTAGTGGCACCCGATCTTTAAGACTATGCAAATCGAGTCCAAATAAAAGACTCTACATTTTCCTCAATATATTCATTCTTGCTTGAAAAGCACCATGTAGAACGGCAAGCAAGGACGTTTCGAACCATGGTTTGTATTGCTGAATAGACCTGCTACCTCGCCGAAATGAGCAAGTAGTGGCACCCGATCTTTAAGACTATGCAAATCGAGTCCAAATAAAAGACTTAAGATTTTCCTCAATATATTCATTCTTGCTTGAAACACGCCATGTAGAACGGCAAGCAAGGAGGTTTCGAACCATGGCTTGTATTGCTGCATACACCTGCTACATCGCCGCAGTGAGCAAGTAGTGGCACCCGATCTTTTAGACTACGCAAATCTTGTCCAAGTAAGAAAAACAAAATTTGGCTGCTGACTTCCCACCGGTGCAGAACGGCAAGCAAGGAGGTTTCGAACCATGGTTTGTATTGCTGAATAGACCTGCTACATCGCCGAAGTGAGCAAGTAGTGGCACCCGATCTTTAAGACTATGCAAATCGAGTCCAAATAAAAGACTCTACATTTTCCTCAATATATTCATTCTTGCTTGAAAAGCGCCATGTAGAACGGCAAGCAAGGAGGTTCCGAACCATGGCTTGTGTTGCTGAATACACGTCCTACATGGCCGCAGTGAGCAAGTAGTGGCACCCGATCTTTTAAACTATGCAAATCGAGTCGAAATAAAAAATTCATGATTTTCTTTAAAATATTCATTCTTGCTTGAAAAGCACCATATAGAACGGCAAGCAAGGAGGTTTCGAAACATGGCTTGTATTGCTGAATACACCTGCTACATCGCCGCAGTGAGCACGTAGTGGCACCCGATCTTTTAGAATATGCAAATCGAGTCCAAATAAAAAATTCATGATTTTCTTTAAAATATTCATTCTTGCTTGAAAAGCACCATGTAGAACGGCAAGCAAGGAGGTTTCGAACCATGGTTTGTATTGCTGAATAGACCTGCTACATCGCCGAAATGAGCAAGTAGTGGCACCCTATCTTTAAGACTATGCAAATCGAGTCCAAATAAAAGACTTAAGATTTTCCTCAATATATTCATTCTTGCTTGAAACACGCCATGTAGAACGGCAAGCAAGGAGGTTTCGAACCATGGCTTGTATTGCTGAATACACGTCCTACATGGCCGCAGTGAGCAAGTAGTGGCACCCGATCTTTTAGACTATGCAAATCGAGTCCAAATAAAAAAATCATGATTTTCTTCAAAATATTCATTCTTGCGTGAAAAGCACCATGTAGAACGGCAAGCAAGGAGGTTTCGAACCATGGCTTGTATTGCTGAATACACCTGCTACTTGGCCGCAGTGAGCTAGCAGTGGCACCCGATCTCTTAGACTATGCAAATCTAGTCCAAGTAAAGAAAAAGAAGATTTGGCTGCTGACTTCTCACCGGTGCAGAACGGCAAGCAAGGAGGTTTCGAACCATGGTTTGTATTGTTGAATAGACCTGCTACATAGCCGCATTGAGCAAGTAATGGCACCCGATCTTTAAGACTATGCAAATCGAGTCCAAATAAAAGACTCTACATTTTCCTCAATATATTCATTCTTGCTTGAAAAGCGCCATGTAGAACGGCAAGCAAGGAGGTTCCGAACCATGGCTTGTGTTGCTGAATACACGTCCTACATGGCCGCAGTGAGCAAGTAGTGGCACCCGATCTTTTAAACTATGCAAATCGAGTCGAAATAAAAAATTCATGATTTTCTTTAAAATATTCATTCTTGCTTGAAAAGCACCATATAGAACGGCAAGCAAGGAGGTTTCGAAACATGGCTTGTATTGCTGAATACACCTGCTACATCGCCGCAGTGAGCACGTAGTGGCACCCGATCTTTTAGAATATGCAAATCGAGTCCAAATAAAAAATTCATGATTTTCTTTAAAATATTCATTCTTGCTTGAAAAGCACCATGTAGAACGGCAAGCAAGGAGGTTTCGAACCATGGTTTGTATTGCTGAATAGACCTGCTACATCGCCGAAATGAGCAAGTAGTGGCACCCTATCTTTAAGACTATGCAAATCGAGTCCAAATAAAAGACTTAAGATTTTCCTCAATATATTCATTCTTGCTTGAAACACGCCATGTAGAACGGCAAGCAAGGAGGTTTCGAACCATGGCTTGTATTGCTGAATACACGTCCTACATGGCCGCAGTGAGCAAGTAGTGGCACCCGATCTTTTAGACTATGCAAATCGAGTCCAAATAAAAAAATCATGATTTTCTTCAAAATATTCATTCTTGCGTGAAAAGCACCATGTAGAACGGCAAGCAAGGAGGTTTCGAACCATGGCTTGTATTGCTGAATACACCTGCTACTTGGCCGCAGTGAGCTAGCAGTGGCACCCGATCTCTTAGACTATGCAAATCTAGTCCAAGTAAAGAAAAAGAAGATTTGGCTGCTGACTTCTCACCGGTGCAGAACGGCAAGCAAGGAGGTTTCGAACCATGGTTTGTATTGTTGAATAGACCTGCTACATAGCCGCATTGAGCAAGTAATGGCACCCGATCTTTAAGACTATGCAAATCGAGTCCAAATAAAAGACTCTACATTTTCCTCAATATATTCATTCTTGCTTGAAAAGCGCCATGTAGAACGGCAAGCAAGGAGGTTCCGAATCATGGCTTGTGTTGCTGAATACACGTCCTACATGGCCGCAGTGAGCAAGTAGTGGCAGTAGTCCTTGCTTGCCGTTCTACATGGTGCTTTTCAAGCAAGAATGAATATTTTGAAGAAAATCATGAATTTTTTATTTCGACTCGATTTGCATAGTCTAAAAGATCGGGTGCCACTACTTGCTCACTGCGGCCATGTAGGACGTGTATTCAGCAACACAAGCCATGGTTCGGAACCTCCTTGCTTGCCGTTCTACATGGCGCTTTTCAAGCAAGAATGAATATATTGAGGAAAATGTAGAGTCTTTTATTTGGACTCGATATGCATAGTCTAAAAGATCGGGTGCCACTACTTGCTCACTGCGGCCATGTAGCAGGTGTATTCAGCAATACAAGCCATGGTTCGAAACCTCCTTGCTTGCCGTTCTACATGGCGCTTTTCAAGCAAGAATGAATATATTAAGGAAAATGTAGAGTCTTTTATTTGGACTCGATTTGCATAGTCTTAAAGATCGGGTGCCATTACTTGCTCACTGCGGCTATGTAGCAGGTCTATTCAGCAATACAAACCATGGTTCGAAACCTCCTTGCTTGCCGTTCTGCACCGGTGAGAAGTCAGCAGCCAAATCTTGTTTTTCTTTACTTGGACTAGATTTGCATAGTCTAAGAGATCGGGTGCCACTGCTAGCTCACTGCGGCCAAGTAGCAGGTGTATTCAGCAATACAAGCCATGGTTCGAAACCTCCTTGCTTGCCGTTCTTTAAGGTGCTTTTCAAGCAAGAATGAATATTTTGAAGAAAATCATGA
Organism: Endotricha flammealis; assembly: GCA_905163395.2. NCBI lineage: Eukaryota > Metazoa > Arthropoda > Insecta > Lepidoptera > Pyralidae > Endotricha > Endotricha flammealis. Next base: position 15,707,820 of record LR990861.1, on the reverse strand, counting down.
ATTTTTTATTTCGACTCGATTTGCATAGTCTAAAAGATCGGGTGCCACTACTTGCTCACTGCGGCCATGTAGCAGGTGTATTCAGCAATACAAACCATGGTTCGAAACCTCCTTGCTTGCCGTTCTGCACCGGTGAGAAGTCAGCAGCCAAATCTTGTTTTTCTTTACTTGGACTAGATTTGCATAGTCTAAGAGTTCGGGTGCCACTGCTAGCTCACTGCGGCCAAGTAGCAGGTGTATTCAGCAATACAAGCCATGGTTCGAAACCTCCTTGCTTGCCGTTCTATATGGTGCTTTTCAAGCAAGAATGAATATTTTGAAGAAAATCATGAATTTTTTATTTCGACTCGATTTGCATAGTCTAAAAGATCGGGTGCCACTGCTAGCTCACTGCGGCCAAGTAGCAGGTGTATTCAGCAATACAAGCCATGGTTCGAAACCTCCTTGCTTGCCGTTCTATATGGTGCTTTTCAAGCAAGAATGAATATTTTGAAGAAAATCATGTTTTTTTTATTTGGACTCGATTTGCATAGTCTAAAAGATCGGGTGCCACTACTTGCTCACTGCGACCATGTAGCAGGTGTATTCAGCAATACAAGCCATGGTTCGAAACCTCCTTGCTTGCCGTTCTATATGGTGCTTTTCAAGCAAGAATGAATATTTTGAAGAAAATCATGTTTTTTTTATTTGGAATCGATTTGCATAGTCTAAAAGATCGGGTGCCACTACTTGCTCACTGCGACCATGTAGCAGGTGTATTCAGCAATACAAGCCATGGTTCGAAACCTCCTTGCTCTCCGTTCTATATGGTGCTTTTCAAGCAAGAATGAATATTTTGAAGAAAATCATGAATTTTTTATTTCGACTCGATTTGCATAGTCTAAAAGATCGGGTGCCACTGCTAGCTCACTGCGGCCAAGTAGCAGGTGTATTCAGCAATACAAGCCATGGTTCGAAACCTCCTTGCTTGCCGTTCTATATGGTGCTTTTCAAGCAAGAATGAATATTTTGAAGAAAATCATGTTTTTTTTATTTGGACTCGATTTGCATAGTCTAAAAGATCGGGTGCCACTACTTGCTCACTGCGACCATGTAGCAGGTGTATTCAGCAATACAAGCCATGGTTCGAAACCTCCTTGCTTGCCGTTCTATATGGTGCTTTTCAAGCAAGAATGAATATTTTGAAGAAAATCATGTTTTTTTTATTTGGACTCGATTTGCATAGTCTAAAAGATCGGGTGCCACTACTTGCTCACTGCGACCATGTAGCAGGTGTATTCAGCAATACAAGCCATGGTTCGAAACCTCCTTGCTTGCCGTTCTACATGGCGTGTTTCAAGCAAGAATGAATATATTGAGGAAAATCTTAAGTCTTTTATTTTGACTCGATTTGCATAGTCTTAAAGATCGGGTGCCACTACTTGCTCACTTCGGCGATGTAGCAGGTCTATTCAGCAATACAAACCATGGTTCGAAACCTCCTTGCTTGCCGTTCTGCACCGGTGGGAAGTCAGCAGCCAAATCTTGTTTTTTTTTACTTGGACAAGATTTGCATAGTCTAAAAGATCGGGTGCCACTACTTACTCACTGCGGCGATGTAGCAGGTGTATGCAGCAATACAAGCTATGGTTCGAAACCTCCTTGCTTGCCGTTCTACATGGCGCTTTTCAAGCAAGAATGAATATTTAAAAGAAAATTTTGAATTTTTTATTTGGACTCGATTTGCATAGTCTTAAAGATCGGGTGCCAATTCTTGCTCACTGTGGCAATGTAGCAATACAAGCCATGGTTCGGAACCTCCTTGCTTGCCGTTCTACTTGGCGCTTTTCAAGCAAGAATGAATATATTGAGGAAAATCTTGAGTCTTTTATTTGGACTCGATTTGCATAGTCTTAAAGATCGGGTGCCACTACTTGCTCACTGCGGCCATGTAGCAGGTGTATTCAGCAATACAAGCCATGGTTCGGAACCTCCTTGCTTGCCGTTCTACATGGCGTGTTTCAAGCAAGAATAAATATTTAGAAGAAAATTTTGAATTTTTTGTTTGGACTTGATTTGCATAGTCTAAAAGATCGGGTGCCACTACTTGCTCACTGCGGCCATATAGCGGGTGTATTCAGCAATACAAGCCATGGTTCGGAACCTCCTTGCTTGCCGTTCTACATGGCGTGTTTCAAGCAAGAATAAATATTTAGAAGAAAATTTTGAATTTTTTGTTTGGACTTGATTTGCATAGTCTAAAAGATCGGGTGCCACTACTTGCTCACTGCGGCCATATAGCGGGTGTATTCAGCAAAACAAGCCATGGTTCGGAACCTCCTTGCTTGCCGTTCTACATGGCGTGTTTCAAGCAAGAATAAATATTTAGAAGAAAATTTTGAATTTTTTGTTTGGACTAGATTTGCATAGTCTAAAAGATCGGGTGCCACTACTTGCTCACTGCGGCGATGTAGCAGGTGTATTCAGCAATTCAAGCCATGGTTCGAAACCTCCATGCTTGCCGTTCTACATGGCGTGTTTCAAGTAAGAATGAATATTTAGATGAAAATCTTGAATTTTTTATGGACTTGATTTGCATAGTCTAAAAGATCGGGTGCCACTTCTTGCTCACTGCGGCCATGTAGCAGGTGTGTTCAGCAATACAAGCCATGGTTCGAAACTATCTTGCTTGCCGTTCTACATGGCGCTTTTCAAGCAAGAATGAATATTTAGAAGAAAATCATGAATTGTTTATTTGGACTCGATTTGCATAGTCTAAAAGATCGGGTGCCACTACTTGCTCACTGCGGCCATGTAGCAGGTGTATTCAGCAATACAAGCCATGGTTCGGAACCTCCTTGCTTGCCGTTCTACATGGCGTGTTTCAAGCAAGAATAAATATTTAGAAGAAAATTTTGAATTTTTTGTTTGGACTTGATTTGCATAGTCTAAAAGATCGGGTGCCACTACTTGCTCACTGCGGCCATGTAGCAGGTCTATTCAGCAATACAAACCATGGTTCGAAACCTCCTTGCTTGCCGTTCTGCACCGGTGGGAAGTCAGCAGCCAAATCTTGTTTTTTTTTATTTGAACTAGATTTGCATAGTCTAAAAGATTGAGTGCCAACTGACAACTTGTGTCTTGATATTGCATAAAGGACTGGTTAAATAATTCTGAAGTCCAAAACCCCTTGCTTGCCGTCTTTCTGGTTGAAAATGTGTGAAAATTGCTAGTTTTCTGAAAATCGCCATGAACATGACTTGTTCACCCCGTTTCACCCCTTTAAACAACGGGTGATACCTTTTGCTCACTGCAGCTATGTAGCAGGTGTATCCAGCAATACACGCTATATTTCGAAACCTCCTTGCTGGCCCAGTCTCATTACGAGATCTTAGCTTTTGTGCCCAAAAGTGATTTGACTCCTGAGTACCGCGGCCGAACTAAATTAATGTTTGTAGTCGATTTGTTATTATGTTAGACATGTTTTGTTTGTGAACCTAGGCGTCCGTAGCTGTTTTAGCGGTTTTCTGAGTCAATTTGTTTAAAAGAAAAAAGTGACTTCTCAATTTGGTCGGGTTATTGGCGGCTGCTAAGTTTGGCCGCTAACTTCACACCGGTCTATGCTCTTTACAGACAGGAATATTAAGATACCTATTTAAATAATGTAATCTAGACTTTTGATTCTAAATTATTCAATACTAGCTGTTACCCGCGGCTTAGCTCGCATATTTAATAATAATAAATAATATATTTTTTCCCGTAGGAATAAGATGATTTTCCGGGATAAAAAGTAGCGCATGTGCTCCAGACCTTAACCTATTCTCAAAAATCATGTCAATCTGTTCGTTACTTTTAACGTGAAAGAAATACCTACAAACAAACAAACAAACTCCGCATTTATACAAAATTTTGTATAATCGATAAGAGTTTCTGTAATTTCAGTCATACGATGAATTTGGAGTTAAAAAGAAAATGCGTTTCAGAAACTGACAACTACCTACTACACTGTCTGTTGTACATTACACATACCTACTAAACTGTATAGATTTTTCGTGATGGCGACTCGGCCGAAATGTATGCACACTAAAATACAAATATTTTACCTGAATTTTCGTCTACAATAATATAAATCTTCCCCCTGCATGTTGTTAGCGTTTATAAACACTATGCTGTAATTACGCAACCGAATTTCCGCGGCTGATTTTACGTATTATTAGCCGAATATGTCTATATTCGGCTAATAATAATATGACACAGTATTGCGCGGAAATTACGCGCATACGTGCGCATACTATGTGTTACAGGCCGACGAATTGCCACCGAACTTACGCCCTGTTGAAGTTCGTCTGTACACTATAATAACGCGTAATTTCAGAAAAGTGTGTAGAGCTAGTAATTTAAATAGCATAACAGACGTAATCACGCCGAACTTCGGTCGGTCGCGTATTTTCGGCATAGTGTGTTTAGACGCTTATACGTAGTACAGCCACCCAATAAAAGAGGTGAGCAGAACCGTAAATGTGATTTAAGTTTTCTGAATATTGCGTGACGGATTTTACGATTACAAGTTTCATAATGATGCATTAGCATAAAAATCTTTGCTCTTAGTTCTCTACTGCTCAACTCTTTCATTGGTCTGCCATGTCTACTACTACCTACTAATACTGACTGTATTAGTAGGAAGTAGTAGACAGGATGTCAGGATGTCTAACCTATCTGATCGTCTACGCCGTCTGCGTACTAAAATCATGTATCTCTTGGCGATTGGTTGTCAAGTAATTTCTAGATGTTTTGTTTCTCTACTTCCAGTTTATATGAAAAAGAAAGTCCTATATCTTACTGCGGTACACTCGTGCACTATGATTGTATTCTGTTAATGTTAAGCAAACACCCTATTCTCGTAACAAAAACAGATTCAATCTCAAACGCTGATTCACTCATACAAAATAGAATTGAACGAGATAGTGCGTGAGTTTGAATCGATATTAAAACTGTTTTTGTTACCAGAATAGGCCCTCTTGATGTATTCGATGGGTGTGTGACAGAAAAACAAAGTAACCGGACTACGCAGATACAGAGAAGAGCACTACAGACAACTAAATGGTCATGGCAGATGGTATGTACATAGTACAAAACCCATCACTCACAATAATAAACATAAGTCATAAGGCAGTAGGCACTTAGTACTTGCTCTTAAAATGGTACTAGTAATTACTGTAATGTCCAGATATTGATGGTCGTCGTAAGTTCCAAGCATTTTGCATGACGAAACTATACCGCAGGCAGCCCTGCAGTAAGTCGTTAACATACGGGCCCATAGAAGGGTTTATGACATAATAACCACGGCACGAATTGTGCTCGGACTGACTCAGTGTTTATTCCAAGAATAGTCTTTGGAGCAGTAAAATTGATGGCAGGAGGAATGTAAATTAAAAATTCGGTTTTGTAGGACTGTGGTTGTAAGAAAAGGTGGTGTCTTTTATTAGCTTATGTGTTCCAAACTTGAGGAGCTTGATAGCGTCGCTGTGTGTCGCACACGGCACATAAGGAATACGCAGAAAGCCAGACAAATTCACTGCGCATCCGAAGCTTTTTCGCCGCGTCACCTCGCCAAAGTGCGTATGAATTACATTCTTAATGATTCGCCGCGATTTCGCTCTTTTTGGACCACATCTGTATATTTCTACATAGCATTAAGACAAAATGTACGGCGTGATGTATGCAGCCGAAAGCTTTTATGAGACACAATCTTGCCTCAGATATGTTTCCTCGTCACTGCTTTGTTCTCATAAAACGCCTCTTTACAGTGTTTTTCTTTTCTAATCCACCAGGATTCCTTGATCGACGTATAAATCGGAGTCAGTGGCATCTATTGACATTTTGAGGAACTCAATTTCATTACGTCGCTCGGACCACTTTGTCCACGTACTTTTTTCCTTATATCCGATTTAAATTAAATAAAGCCTATACTTGGAACACCAAGTCAAGCTCTATCTTCCTGTGAACAGCATTAAAATCCGTTCAGTAACTACGAAGATGTCGCGTACAAACAGACTGACAGGCAAAAAAATAAAATGAAAAAATCGCTCTACTTTTTTTTTTATTGTTCCCTATCTATTTTTTCCAAATATGTTCAATGTACACTGTACATTGAACATATTTGGCAAAAATAGATGTACAGACATACTGGGGTCTACTGTTTCATTATATGTAATAGATAATTAATAATAATATCGAACAAGGCAGTAACTGCTCCAGTAGCTTTGGATATGCCTTGGAGATTTTTCGATGCGGGTGTCGAGCAGTTACTGCCTTATTCGTTGAGGGTGTCTAATGTGTCTATGTCGCAGGAGTTTTGCGTAATTCGCGCGATATAGAAAACAGCTAGCCGTTTCAAAAAGCAGGGCCGTTTTGTATTACGGCGGTCAACGATAAGCCGGATTGCATTACGGCTGAATGATAGTTCGCCGCATTGTATACAACGCTTCGTGTTCTAATTAGGCAAAACGACTGCGACATCTATATATCCTTTTTCTGATGATCAAAAATGTGTTGCTCTAGTTCCGTTATTGGCTACTTATGATCAGATAAATAAATTCTATAAAAAGCATCTTAAGTTTCCATTATTCTCTTAATAAGGGAAGGCTTAAGTCGTGGCTACACCCACGTCACGTCTATCAAGAATGTAAGTCCGTTCAGGAATAAAATTTACATGTATTGCATTAATTACATGCAGTCATGGTGCACTGGCTCTTAAAACTCTGTGTAAGGCTATTTTATAAACCGTTTTTATAGGGGCGATTGTATCAGTAAAATTATTTTGCAAAAACCAATTAGAATTCTTAATTACTAGTTGTCGGCTGCTTCGTATGCACTTGGTGGGAAATGTTGTCTCTAGTACTATTACGTAGAGTCTAGTGACTAGATAGGTTTCCCTTATGATCCCACACCCAGAAATGGGAGCCCCAACGAAACTGTCACAGTTTTTATTGTATTTTTTATTTTATCCAATCCAATTAATCAAATTAGGTAGGTTTCTTAATTTTAGCCTAAAGTACCTAATTATTTTATTTATTTAATCTTTATTGCACAAATAAAAGTACAATTGGCGGACTTAATGCCTAAATGCATTCTCTACCAGTCAACCATCGGGTAAGGCAGAGGTATTGTGGGCGGGATAAAATTAAAAGTAATCTATTGGTTACCTAATAACTAATTGTATATTATACGGCTATAAACATACACATATAAATAAAATATATTAATAATAAACTTACATATACTATAATATTCAGACATGCCCGTATCGACGACTGAACAAGAAGTGACAAGAAAAAAAAAAGTAAAAAAAAACAGAAAAAAAAATTACTTAAGGTTCTTTGAGGAAAAACCCTCGAACCGATTGTTTAAAAACAAATTTGCTAGAGCTCATTCTAATTTTATTGGGAAGCAATTCCATAATCTAAAGGCAGAAAGTGTGAACGAATTTGACATAATGAGAGGTTTTGTGAAGAGATGTAAAAAGTTTGATAGTGCTATTTGGAGCGAAGATTTCGAGAAGAGGTATCAGTGAGGAAACTAAATTTGTGTTTTAAATAATTGGGAGCTTTTGGATCTCTGAGGACCCCGAAGAGTGTGCACAGTTCTCTCAGATTCCTGCGCTGCCGGAGAGTGAGCCATTTTAACGGAAGTCTGAAAGGGGAAATGTGATCAAATTTACGCACGTTAAAAATAAAACGAAGTCCACTATTAAGGAGACGCTCAAATTTTTTGAGATGCACTTGGGACAGGCATCTGCATAGTCACAGTGGCAAAATCAAGGTTTGGAGCAATAGGATCTTCGTACTCGAAGGAAGAAAGTTCTTCAGACGATAGAGAGAACACAGAGTACCTGTAATCTTCCTACTGGTCTCTGTAACCTGTTTGTCCCAACTAAGAGTCTCATCTAAATGGAGACCCAAGTTTTTAACGGAGGAGCTAAAAGGTATAGCGACGCTATTGTAAACTAGGGAGTTCGTTGAATTTATTTTAGTTAGTTGACGGGAGCCACCAACGATTAGCGCCTGACATTTCGTGGGATTGATCGCAATGCCAAAGTTTTCAGACCACTCCAATCAGCATAGTCCTTCCGATATTGTCACAACCAACAGCTTTTGATTTGAGTGAGCTCATAATTTTTCGTACCTCATCGATGGACACTGGAGAAAATTCGAATTGAGACACAGGGGGCAACGGCATTGCGAGGATAGTAGAAACAGTCTGCTTCCTAATGTCATCGTGGAGTTTTGTCGTAGTCGAAAGTGGGCATTCAATTTGGAGAGAGTGTGTGTAAAAACGGTAGGAGTGGTGGCACACTTTCCAAAACCTAGAGTGTTCAGGAACTTCCACGTATCTGAATAGGAAGTGTTAAAACTATCATGGAAGAAGCGTTTCTTGGCCGCCCTGACCACCTGGTTGCATTTATTTCTGGCCTTTTTGAAAAGACGCCAGTTTTCGACACTTCGGACAGCCCATCGAAATAATATTACTACGTATAGAAATGACAGCGCCTTCAAATTTTGGCGCCGCGTTCGGCCGTGAGGGGCGTGCCCCTCCCTGGCCCCGCCCCCAACCGAGTCATAGAATATGACATTACTACGCAGGGGCGACACTTTGTTTATATTCTGCCTATTGGACATCTAACTGATTATTTTATTTTATTACAATATTTTATTTTACTTAATAGAATAAACTTAATAGAAAATAGGTACAATATTAGCTTTATAGGTAGGAAGCTACATTAAATTTTTGTTCTTAACTAAATATTAGTCAAAAATAAACTGAGATTAAATCAAAACTAACTTTATAATGAAATTTTATTTGTTCGAAAACGGTTGGTCGAAATTTAAAATGCTGTTTCGTTTTCCTTCTTTTTATTTTCTAGAAACTATTTTTTTTACTTAGTTAGTAACTTTATCCACATTTACATATTTTATACCTACTATATAAAAATATTTTGTAAATATAGTTGAAAAAATCTAATTATAATAATTACGACAACAAAGTAACGCGTTATACGTGCCCATGAAATTTGAGGGTTGCCCTCGATTTTCCTGGAATTCCCATCATCAGATCCTGAATTGGTGACAACTTGGGAGTATGCACTTATGAATAAAAAAAGAATTTTGGAAATCGGTCCACAATTGGAGTAATCGGCGGACCTCCAAAAAAAAACAATGAAACATAGAACCTCCTTTTTTGAAGTCGGTTAAAAAAAAGCAAAAAATTTTTCAAAAATAAGTACCTAAATTATATTATAAAATTGACTCACGCTTAGTACCTACGTATCCCATCTGTACGATTACTTTTTGATAATCTATGATTTTCACATAGAAATGGCGGATGCAATCATGATGCAATAGAAAATAACGAAAAAAAATGGTTTTGGTTGGTTTTACTTAATTTTTTGTATACTTACCGATGATAAGTGACGCCGCTATCTTTCTTTCTTACTGTTGAACGGTTTTTGCAAGATTTTATTGAACATGACGGCATTTTTTAATTATTTTTTTTAACATAAATCAGAGGACCAATCACGATGAGCGTCGGCAAGTTTCTAAACGAGTCATAAACGAGTTGATGTCTATTGGCCTCAACGTATGGGGACAAAAATTTTGTTCGCGGTGTCATTTCTATACGTAGTAATATTATTTCGATGGGACAGCCTAAACGTACGATCTCGCCTATTCATGGCAATTCGAACACTCTGAGTTATCCATGGTGCAGAAGGGCGGGCGTCTTAGTCTGACCGACCGCACCGGTGCATTATCATCGTACAGTTTGAGGATTGAAGCATTAAACAGAGAGATCTTGTCATCAACTGGAGGGCTACTACGAACCGTAAATCCGATACTTCGGCCGAAGTATCGGAAGAATTTTAAACTTCGAATACAAGGTATTTCATGGTTATAATTCAACGAACTACTAAAATAATCATAAAGTACAAGGTATTTCATGCATACAATTCCAGAAATTAATAAAATAACTATGAAAAAACCTTGTAATTCATAGTTAAAATTCTTCCGATTCTTCGGCCGAAGTATCGGATTTACGTTTCGTAGTAGCCCTCCTGTAGATGCTCTATAAATCGGCGTCCAGTTCAGAGACGAAGCGTCCTCACACAATTTGTCAATATCATGTTGTATAATATGCATGTTAATAATTTTGGGTTTTAATTTTGGCGGCTTAATTTTGTAAGATAAAAAATGAGATCGTGACGAGAGAACCCTGGGGCAGGTACTTGCCCATGATCAATGACATGCTGGGATGAAGAAGTACAAATAAGTTCAATCCACGAATCTGCTGTGTCAGTGTTGTGGTGTGTGGGATTGAGAGGTAGAATCGAGAGATTAACCGATTTTAAAATAGATTGGAGTTTAAACGATTGATCTGTAGATTTCATAAGGTCTACGTTAAAATCTCCCATTAAAATAAAATGTTCATTTTCAGTGATATGGCTTTCGAGAAGGGACTCTAAATTACTCAGAAAATCAATGCTGGGAGGACAGTATACAACACCAATCAAGGCTTTACAACCTTTCATCATGAAATCATGACATCTATTTATAGTATAGTATACCATGGATCGAGAATAAGGGGCAGAAGATGCACCTAAGATGTTGTAAGTTAGATCGCTACGTAGATATATGGCAATACCACCACCACCCTTGCGCACATGATCGTTGCGGATAAGGATATACCCTGGCAGACCAAATGAAGTGGAAGACAAATTAGGTTGTTGGGAAAAAGAAGATTAATGTGATCACGAAGTGTGCAGGTCAATTCAATTATGATAAACAAAAACATCTTAAAAGTACTGATGCCATTGTAAATTCTGCCATTAACAAATTCTACCAAATGTTAATTATTCTCAATACATTATTTTCCCAAAGAATAGCCAAGTGTGAAATTCGGTGTAATAAGATTCTGCCAGATAGAAACCCTTAAAAAATAACGCTACAAAATCTTCCGATCGAACTTAAGCGATCTTCTTGGCACACAAGGGAATATTCTCATTTATACCAAATGCAGGCTCGCTCCGGGCACGCACCGGCCTCCGACCAAGTGAAATGCACAAAATCCATCGGTTTTATCTCGTTATAAACCAACCCATACGAAATATACATTTCCTACTCACGTTTTAAAGTCTAAAATGAATTGTATGTAACATTTTATTTTGTCGGTGACGTGTCTGATGAGGAAAGTTCACAGTGGATTTTGAGCTTTATAACTGAAGGTTAGGTCTGAAATTAGTTTGAATATAATTATAATAAGGGTCGCAGTGCTCTGTGATGATGGTTTAGGGAAAATTGACGCTTATGTGTTTAATAATAAGGGTGGTATTGTAATGTGTGATTATGTTTAAGGTTTTTTTATGGTGGTCGGTCGGCAATCAGCTGTTCAGGCACGCGCATTTGGCCCCCAAGGAGCGAGATGATGTCAGCTTCGATAGTCTCGAGCGAGGGCTACAGAATTCTATTAAATATTGGAAAAAAATCCCTTACGGTGGTGAATTGTTCAAAACCATTTTGAAGTTAAGAAACATTAAATAGGGTTGTTTCCAGGGTGAAAATAATGACATTATATTTCGTCCGTATTTTAGACTAAAAAATATTGGACACTAATTTTTTCTTTTTTCGATTAAACAAAAAATAACAAAGATACAAGGCATAAAAATTTAGGAGTCTCAGGAGGCGGCCTTTGACGTCACCCCGTGCGAAAAAATGTCACACGGCGGGACGTCACACATAACTTTTGGGCTATATCTTTGTCATTTTTTGGCTAATTTGAAACAAATGAAAAAATGAGTTTCCCTTATTTTTGAATAATCTAAAAGACGGACTAATTACATTTTTTACGGCAACAAGTCTATAAAGTAAAAAAACTTTTTAAAAACTATCTTAAATTTTTATTTAATAAAAACTAAGAGACATTGTGCAATTAAAATTAAAATGCGTTATGTGAATGAAGAATATTTTATTGCGATGATTCAACATATTTTTTTTTGCATAAAAACAAACCTACATTAGGCAATTTTGCGTAATGCGAACATTAAACTACAGACATACTTGTCTCGTGTTATGTCGTGACACAGCCGAAGCATTATATTCAGTAGATAGATAGAATTATGCGTTCAAGATACAACACGACCCAGAAGTATGATCCTACCTTCACGTTCAAAATAACTTCATTTATTTCATCAAAGTAAAGAAAATTCAATTTTTTATACAAAACCAGTAAAAAAAATATTTTTTTTTTAAATATTTTTATATCGCGAGACTATTCAAAATGGTCCTAAACTAAAGTGTAGTGTAGTGTTATGTAGCCTGTAAGACTTCTTTGATTGAGCTATCCAACACAACAAGAATTTTTCAATTTGAATGAAGTTCTTGATATCAGTGTGTTCAACAAAGTCAATCCTCTGTAATATTGGTTTTTAAATCAATGATTAAAGTGGCTGAAAAGGTGCAGTCCTTGAGTAACAAAGTACGCAAGTAAAGTCATGCAAATATTGAATTGATGATTAGAAAAAGAGCTTACTGAGTGATATTATTGTTTGTATCGAAACAGAAGGTTTCCTAAGTCTTCTTCTTCCTCCTACCATTATCCCACTTTACGTGGGGTCGGTAAAGCATGTAAGCCTCCTCGACTTCGCTCTACCACTCACCATCTCCGTAACGCTCCTGTTCCCCCACACACTCATACTCAATTAATCATATCTTTACATAAAAAACAACGTCTTGTCCGTTTATCTACCACTGTGAAAGTGGAATAGACTTTGCGAGGCATTTGCTGCGAATCTCATTTAAAACCATGCTCATCTCTTTCATTGGCTGACTTAACTACGCACGCTACGGATTCAGACTCAGCAAGACATAGGTGGAGTATGTCTCGCTGAGTCTGAATCCACCTTAACAAGGTTAGTGGTCTATAGTACCTTCCACCTTAAGGTTAGTGGTCTATAGACTATAGTAGGTACCTTCCACCTTAAGGTTAGTGGTCTATAGTACCTTCAACTTTAATAAGGTTAGTGGTCTATAGTACCTTCCACCTTAATAGGTTAGTGGTCTATAGTACCTTCCACCTTAATAAGGTTAGTGGTCTATAGTACCTAATCACAGTAGGACTAGAACCTCAATAATGTTGTTTAAATATGAATGCCAAAGTTGCATATTGTCGACAGTGATTCGGCATTTCTAAGCGTTTAGGTACAAAGTAAATATTGACAGGAATTTTTAACGTTCCACGAATTTGACGAACCAACACTTGTGCTGGTTCTACGCGGAAATCTCGCCTCGAGTGGCTTTGAATTATCGACTTTTATATTTCTACTAGTTAAACCCGCGCAACTTTGTTTGCGTTTATTGGGACAGTGGCGCCATATATATTAGACTTTATGAAATCCTATGGGAATCGCGTACTTTTCGGGATAAAAAGTACCAAAAACAAAATCAAAATCAAAATATTTTTATTCAAATAGGCATATTACAAGCACTTTCGAATCGTCACTTTTTTTTTCCCTACCACCAGTTCAGACGGCAGATTTGTGCCGGCAAGAAACTTAGCACTTGCTCTTTTAAAATGGTAATGACATAAGTTACAATTACGATAAATAAAAGTAAACATTTAAAAAAAAAACTGCAATTTTTTTAAATAATAAAGTAAAATTAATAGAAAAAAAAAGGCGTATCAATATACTGGTATACATATATACTGGTATACATATATACCCTGTGTGTTAATCCAAGATATCAGCTACCTACATACCAAATATCATAAATATTGGCCCAGCCATTTGTGGAGAAGTCAAACGTACACCTAACTTTCGCTTTTATAATATTAGTAGGATGCCATGCCGCATGTTGCCAGAAAAGTGTCCTCACAAAACATTTGAAAGCAATCTCGAGCGATTGGTATTGGAATTGAGACTATCGAAATGCTATTTCTTTTTAAATTTAAAAGCAATCGCTTTTGTCGCTTCACTTGATCCATATTAAGCTCTTCTCGGGCTTGCCCTTCCTCTTCTACCTTCTATTTTTCCTTCTAATATGTTTCTGATAAACTATATTAGCGCTAAATTCGTTTACACAGGCAAGTCAAAATCAAATGTAACACTTCAAGTTTTCGAATTAGGATTTAACATCGTATTGTAAGTACCTAAATAGATCGTAATAGTCCGAAAAAGGACAAACTTATCACAATAAAGTAAGAAATATTTGATATAAATAAAAATGGTGTAAGTGCATGTAACGCATACTGGGGATAAGTTGGCCACGGACCATCACCAATGCAAGATTGTGGGAGTTAACCGACCAGAAACCCATAAACAAGGAGATACTTTTAAGAAAATGGCGTTGGATTGGGCATGCGTTGCGCAGACCTGACAACAACATGTCCAAACAAGGTCTGAAGTGGCAAGTCCATGGAAAAAGAAGACTCGGCCGACCGCGTACCACCTGGCGGCGTTCATTTGAGAGAGAGGCTGCATCAGCTGGTATTTGCTGGAGCGATATGGAGGCTGCCGCTCACGATCATTTACCTGGAGGAACCTTCTACGAGCACTATGTCCCTAATGAGGGATTAAAGCATCACATCATCATCATCATCATCAAGTGCATGTAAGGTTAAGGGTCTCTGCTTATCCTATTGGAAGAAATGCGTGATTTAATAGAATATTTCCACATAAAAACTGTCACACAAACATTGCTTTTAACATATCGAATGAATGCCGAAACATTAATTGTTGTTTACGATACCTCTCCGCTACAGTGGAAACCGGTCCTAATGCATGCCGAACAGCTATCTTGCATATTTAGACGAGTTATATACGTTTTAAATGCGATATAGTCACGCCGGTAATTCTAGGAGTAGGTGGCAGAGTAGAGAGAGCTCGAATTTCGACGACCTCCGTGGCGTAATGGTTACCACGCCAGACCGCCACCCAGGAGGTCCCGGGTTCGATCCCCGGTCGGATGTCATGATGAAAAACAAACTTTTTCTGATTGGCCTCGGGTCTATCTATATAATGTATTTGTTATAAAAATATAATATCGTTGAGTTAGTATCCCATAACACAAGTTTCGAACTTACTTTGGGGCTTGCTCAATCTGTATGAATTGTCCCTATATATTTATTTAATTTCGCCTAATTATTAATGGTCGATATAAAGAATTTATTTACTCAGAAGACATTTTTTTTTACATGGTTCACTTAAATTAGCTATTTACAAAAAACATTTTTTTTTACTTATCTTTGTGGGCAGTAGGATCTTCGTAGACACTTTTAGATCAACAACACCGATTAATCCGAGAAAGACTAGGACTATTTTTTTGTAAATATACATTTTTTTAAACAAATGATTTTAGTTTTGATTTATAAAGGGACAGCCTCGTACATTCTTTAATTTCAGTCGGTAAATCATTAAACGTTAACAGTCTTATGCCTTCATATAGTAATTAAACTGTTATGTTGATTATCCTGCGTGTGCAGTGGGAGTTCCACGTGGAAAGGTTAGCTTAGTCACCGTGGTTTCAAGTGGGTGTGAGTGAGGTGACATACTTGAAGATCATAAGAAGTTATGTAACTTTCTGGGTATACATTATCTACATCTACACTAATATTATAAAGAGGAAAGATTTATATTTTTGTGTGTGTGTATGTGTGTGTGTGTGTGTATGTATGTTTGTTATGAATAAACTCAAAATGTACTGGACCGATTTCAAAAATTCTTACACCGTTTTACGAAGCTACACTATTCCCGAGTAACATAGGCTGTGTTATATTTTCAAAAAAAATTTGGGGTCCTTACCCGTGCCAAACTAGGGCGGACCTCTAGTTTTGTATAAAATAACAAATATCGGTATTATTATTAGCCAGTTTCTGAAACGCATTTTAAAGTTAATGCGAGCGAAGCCGCGGGGAAAAGCTGGTTAAATATAAAAATCCGTTTCAGAATTTGGCTGACTATCTAAAGAGGAAAACAATAGATAGCTTGAGACTCTAATATGGATTTTTTTTATACCACAAAGATGGCAAACAAGCATACGGCCCGACTGATGTTAAGCATCACCGTAGCCTATAGACGCTTGCAATACCAGGGGTATCACTCACGCGTTGCCAACCCCCCCCCCAAGTGGAGTTCTAGAGACCTTACTCACCGTAGGAACACAACATGGCCGAAACCAATGCTATTTGGCTACAATCTTCTGTAAGGTGGAGATCCTTCCCCAAACTGGCTGCTCCGATTTGAGCGGATAATCCGCTGTGCCCTACCTCTCTTAAAAATTAAGATCCGGTTCAGAAACTGGCTGTAAGAGACCTAAAAATCCAATGGTAGCGCGGTAGACCCCCTGCCTTCTCTATTATTACAGAAAATCTACGCCCAGCACATCACAAAAACCAAATGAAATGTTTTATTGACAATATTTCCAACAAAATAAACACTGTAACATGTGTGAGTGACGCCATAGGATAGGGGAGAAATTAATTTTATAGGGGATGGGCGCGTCGTACAGAGTAGATTTCTAAAAGGGATTCTTTCTACTTGCCGTTTATTGTTTTTTTTTATGAAAGAGATTGGCAGACATTGTGTCCTAATGGCGGATCGTTAAAGTAGTTAGCACAAAGAGAACATCAATAAGTTTTAGTGCTTATTGTCAATCTGTGTTCACCGTTGATCCTGAGTTTACAGGAGACAACAGTGTAAGGGATCATGATCACCGCTGTCCTAAGATAATTTATTTAAACCTCTATGAACCCCAGAGATATTAGTCACTGAGTCCTTGCCTTCCTAGCTTGTGTGATCTCATTAAATTAGTCGCATGAAGAAAGAATAATCAGGCATATAAATAGACAGTTTTTCAATCAATATTACTGGTATCAAAGTGGTAAACAACCTGAGATATTGACAGAGGATTTAATTCGTTGTGAGTTCAATGAATGTAATTTATTTCCGCGATACCCCAATACTTATTTATCATATATGTTATTTAAGTTGACGACCTCCGTGGCGTAATGGTTACCACGCCAGACCGCCACCCAGGAGGTCCCGGGTTCGATCCCCGGTCGGGTCATGATGAAAAACGAACTTTTTCCGATTGGCCTCGGGTCTTGGATGTTTATATATGTATTTGTTATAAAATATAATATCGTTGAGTTAGTATCCCATAACACAAGTTTCGAACTTACTTTGGGGCTAGCTTAATCTGTATGAATTGTCCCTAAAAAAAAACCTTGTGGTCTAGTTTCGATTTTTACTGAAATTCACATATTAATGGAACTGTGGGATAGCACGGGTGAAGTCAGGTGTCTGCTAGTTAAAAATATAATGAAGAACGTGCCTCTAGGCTCCGTCGAACCGGTCAGGAGATATAGATTACGCGCCGGTCCCAATAAATTATGCATACAAACACAGACCGGATAGGTTTGATTCCATTGCTTTATTCAAAAAGGACGCATGCGGCGTTTACCCGATGTTTCCGTTCCCATGAGAATTAAAAAAATACTACTATTTAACCCAGAGTGCATTGCACAGTCAGCTAATGAAAAAGGCGACCAGAGTAGTGAACAAAGATTAGTATACTAATACTAATCATCATCATATCAACCCGTAATCGTCCCCATGCAGGGATACGGGTCTCCCTTCAATCAAAGGTGATTAGAGCGTACTCTGCCACGCAGGAAAGCCACTGTTGTGTTTAGTGTAGTGGAGAAGAAAATTAGAGCGTGCTCTACCAACGCCTGCTCCAATGCAGATTGGCAGAGACCAGTGTTCTCAAGCCGCCTGACGGCCATCGACTTGGCTTAACAACACCTGGGACCGACGGTTTAACGTGCCCTCCGAAGCACGAAGAAGCTCGAGATAAACCGATTGAAACCCATCCAGACACTGGCTAAGGGTCGACGTCGCTTAACTTATGTATATATGCTAATAATATATGTTTTTTTTTCTTTATAGTACGCGCCGTAATTTGGGCTCACGTTCATAAAACAATTTGAACATCAATTGGCGTTAACTGAGTAATAAGTTTGAGTTTCGAACTTCGTTTCATGACTGCGCGAGCCAGCCGCGTTGGCGACCAGTATAGATAGATAGAATTAAGCTTTATTTGCAACACACAAACAAGTGATACAGTAAAAGTTACAAACTAGTGTATATATGCAACAAGGCGGCCTTATTGCTCAAAGCAATCTTTTCAAGGCAACCTTAGGGTAAGAATTGTATGGAGTGGGCAGGGCTAGCAATAGTACAGTTAAGTTTTGAAAGTATAACACTATAGACACTTTACACAGAATCTAATTAAAGGAACCAAGCCAAAACGATTTCTCGGAAAACAAAAAAAAAATACTAACGTTCACATTTCCTTCGAGATAACGTCTGATTGATTACTTCCTCGGATTAGGTCTTGGTGACCAGATTTTAAGAGCTGTCGACCTTCACTGATTTAGTTCACATTGAGCTCAAGTTTAAACGGTCATAGTATTTGCTAAGTTAACTAAACTGTAAGAATAAACTATTATTGATTTGTCTATGTACAGTTAGCCAATGAATGAGGTGAGCAGGTTATTATGATTTAAGTTTTCTAAATACTGCATGTAAGTAATTATTTACTCTATTTATTTATCAATAGTATTTTATTGTCCTTGTGGTCCCGCCCGGGTTCGAATCCTGGTCAGGTCATGATGAAACAAACTTTTTCTGATTTGCCTCGGGGTCTTGGATGTTTATCTATATATGTATTTGTTATAAAATATAGTACCGTTGATTTAGTATCCCCATAACACAAGTTTCGAACTTACTTAGAGGTTAGCTCCATCTGCGACACTTGTCGAAAAAAAAATTTGTACTATGTAATAACAAAGGTCTATACATAACGATGCTACAAAATGGAAGTTGTAGTTGTATCTTAGAAATCTCCCATCAGAGCCTTCTAAGAAACAAGTCATACCTACAGCAATTTTAATTAGCTCTAATAACTATTAATTCACTTTCATTTATCATTTCAAACCTGTTTTACTGGTTTCGTATGAAGCTAAAGCCTTAAAACAAAGTAGCTTTCCTCGTCTATATGTCCGTTTATCAGATAACTTCTAATAAATTACGCAATGGATTTTGCTTTTTTTTTTTATCGTATTCGGGACAAGTTTTCCATACACTCTCACTGCTGTTTCCTTGTCATTATGACGCTATTGTCTGTATATCGACCAATGTGCTCTCCGAATAGAAAAAACTAATTTTATAAAGACCGTCCAAATATTGACTGGGGTTCTTGTTCCTTAACTTACGTGTTTATTAATTTTCAGAATCAAAGCAAAATAAAATATCTTTAACTTGTCTTGTCAAATTTCTGGAGTGGTAGAACATTTACGAAATTGCTTACTCGACCGGGAAAGTACACATAATATCGCCGTAAAGCAGTAATGCTTCGATCGAACCCGCGCCCTTTGGCGAGGAAGGTAGAATTACTTCCAACGCACCACCGGGCTGTCACCAGCGATAAGGCGACCTTATCGCTGAAATATAAAGATTCATATCAATAAACAGCTACCGTAAAATCCGTAAAATCGATATCGAATGGTATTATTGAAACGTAATAAAAGATGTTTTGCATCAGACATGAGGTTGAAATATGGAAATTCCGTTGGATTGCCAATTTCCGAGTAGATTCAATTTACCTACGTAGCAAAGGTCGGGTGTTGAATCGGTTATAAAACTGAATTGTATGCAAAAGTGAGGAGCACGATGTCGTCGCTCTGTCGCACTAAACGCACACGCAAATTAAGCAACATCGAGACTAACCAGTTTGGATGTTTTAGATACCTATGTCGAGCTTCTCCGTGCTTCGGAGGGCACGTTAAGCGGTAGGTCCTGGTGGTTGTTCAGCCGAGTCGATGGCCGTCTGGCGGCTTGACAACTCTGGCCTCTGCAAATCCGTATTGGAGCAGCGATGGTAGAGAGAGTACGCTCTAATACCCTTCTCCACTACACCAAACATAGTTGCATACTGTGTCTTAGGTTCTTTGGGCGCGTGGCTTTTTGCTGAACTGGTGAAATACTGGTAATTGTATTTTATCTTATGACGACCTCCGTGGCGTAATGGTTACCACGCCGGACCGCCACCCAGGAGCTCGGGATGGGTTCGAATCCCTGACTTTTTCTGATTGGCCTAACTCTTGGATGTTTATCTATACATATAGGTATGTATTTGTTATAAAATATTGTATCATTGACTTTATCCCATAAAACAAGTCTCGAACTTACTTTAGGGCTAGCTCATTCTGTGTGATTTGTCCCTAAATATTTATTTATCCACGATAAACACTTATTTGTAGGGAGCTGAGAAAGGCGCGTCTGGTACTTACTACACGATCTAGGGCGGCCAAGACTAATAAATCCGCCTCTCATTCTTAGCTTCACCGCGTATTACCAAAACTATACCAAAAATATAAACAAATAAATGAAAGAAGTACACGAAGAGAATTAAGAAAAAATATAATGTATGTTGCTTGCTACGTTATTAAACTTTGTAATTACATAATTAGAAATACTGTTAGTGCATGCGGGTTGTTGTTGCATTCGTCACAAAGTGAATTCGTCACGGAGTAAACACTTATGACAATTTGTGACGATAATACTTTTAATGGAGGATTGCAATATTGCTAGCAATTGTAAAATCCTCCTATAACCTAACTTTATACTTGAGGTTGGCAACGCGTTAGTGATACCCCCCGGGATTGCAAGCGTCTATAGGCTACGGCAATGCTTACCATCAGGCGGGCCGTATGCTTGTTTGCCCACTTTGTGGTATTTTTTTTAATCGTATCTTTATAATTATAATACCTATTTATTAGAAATACATTAATAAAAGCGTTTCACATTAATAATGTATAGAATATTCATTCTCCGTCTCACAGTTCACTTGATCCGTCAGGATTCGTAAAGTCTTAACACTAATTTAATGTAAGTTTATTCGCGAAACGATGGGGAAGTCTGTAAGATTTTCAAAATGAATACTAATATTCTATAGGTCCTTTCAATACTACTCCATCTGATTTCTTTCTGGTTAAATTCGTTGTGAGTTCCAAGATAGCTGCAGTTTCTCGGGAGTCAGGACGTCAATAATCTTCATTGCCTAGGGCCTAGAGTTAATCTGACTGACGTCGCCATTGTTGATCCAACAGGAAACACAACGCGCAATTGGGAATGTGTGGTGGGCCGTTCCGATCTATAGGTGAGCTTCATAAATACATTTTATAGTTAATGACACATTAAATCTGTCATTATGAAACAAAGGAAGAAAAGGATAAATTGAAACATTAACTTGATTGATGCAAACATTTTTTGGAGTTTGTATCAAATCGTCGCAAACGTAAATTGTCTACAATAGCAACTCGTCGAAAACGTAACTCTTGTAAGTGCATTGTCTAATTCGCAACACGTCGAAAATGTTATTTTGACAAAAATATAAAAACTAGTGTAAATATTATTAAGAAATTGATTAGGATGATTTTGAAATTCCATTGAGAAAAATTAGAAGTAATGAAATGCAGACTCGAGACAAATACAAATGCCTTCACATAAATGTTTCCCGAGCGGGAATCGAATCCTCTCCCTCTGAGGCCGATGGTAGGATCACTAGTTTATTGAGAGAGACTTTTACAAGATTAATAGAAAAATTGTTGGAACTAGCTCTTGGAACTAGCTTTAAGAAAACTTGTCTACTAACACCTGGGTCTTTGTAACCTTAAATAATTATTTATGAATGATAAGTGTAACTAGGGTTTCTGCATTTCGAGCTTCTCTGTGATTCGGCGCGCACGTTATAGTATCAGTCCCGCCCGACTGTTGATATCAATAATTACCCTCCAAAAATACAGGCACAAGTTAACCCCCCGATGCCATATTGCTGAAAATACAATTATGTCTTCTAAAAGCAGATGTTATCTGCGTAATTTTTTATTAGCAATTATTAAAAAAAAACATTACCCTGTTAAACTTTTATTTATTTTCCCATAAGAACTAACGGTACAAAAACACGTTAGTATTGGAATTCGGCAATTTCTTACGTCAGATGAACTTAATAATAACCGCATACGCTTGACTCAATGCGGGCGACGAAGAGGCGGCGCCGTCGCAAGCCATGCGAGATTAGCGGGAATTATATTTTTATTTTGTCTCATTTATACGAATAAATAAATATTCTTGGACGAATCACGCAACGCCATCTAGTCCCAAACTAAGCAACTAAGCATGTACTATGGGTACTAGATTGCTGTGTTAAATATACTTAAATACTTTTTTGTTGTAAATAAATACTTATTATCATAGAAAACACCCAGAGCAAGGCAAACAGACATGTACAGTCGCCTCGAGGATAGCAGGACCATCTTTAGGATGATTTTTGGTTGCAACATCCAACATCCTAGTGGACACATGTGGCTCTAATAAACAAAAACCCTGTTTGGTAACAAAGAAAAGGACGGAGCTGACAAAAGATCCGCTTACAAGATGTGCAAGCGATTTTTCTAAAACGGTCTTCCTATCTTCGAGGCCACCGTACATGCACACAAATGTTTGCCTTGCGCTGGATTCGAAGGCGTGGCCTTTGGGATAAAGTGACTATTGCCAGCCACTCGACCGCCGGACCTGTCTTGACCACCGGACCTGAATAATACGAAATATCGTTCCGAAAATTGTATCTGTTACTGTTACAGTGACAGTAGTTGCAATAATTGTGGCATTAAATAATGTCATTGCAAGCTGTCGAAGTTGACTGTTGTCGAGTGATCGTCGATAGTCAGTCAGCAATTACCGACGATGGTATAAAACACGCATGGTATGCCAGTAATTGCGGGAAGTACAGAATGGTCTTATTTAATCTAAGCTTATTTTGGCTTCTGGCGCTGTGTGAGCTGTAAATGTGCTGCCAGACGAACTTGATTTGTTCGTGCGCCACACGAACGACAATGGTCCGCTACAGGACGGTTCGGCGGACCAAGTCCTTCGTCTGGCAGCACCATAACTAGTGTAGTAAAAAACGTTATCGCAAATCGCTCCTCTTATGCCTTAAGCCACATAATCACCAGTAAATAACTTTAGAGCCCCGGCGAGGCACTAAAAACGCGGGTTGTAAAAACGTCCATTTCGTCGCTTTAAGTCGCTTATTGCCAGCTGCCGCCGTATTTTGCATGCCTAATGTATAGCGGACGCCCGCGACTCCGTCCGTTTAGTTTATTAGTCAAAATGTCGCGGTTAGCGGAAATTAGACTCATTGGCGATAATATTTTTACATTAAAAATATATATTTTAGATTCATTCAGAAATGAAATATGCCTTCGTTTGCGTGTATCCCTAACTAGCTTCTGTCCCCGGCTTCGCCCGCGTGGCCTGCTATCATTAGCATATTTTACTTGAAAAACAAATTCCGGGCCGGTCCGGTTCGGTCCGGTCCGGCACGGCCCGGTACGGTACAGTTCCATCCGGTCCGATTAGGTCCAATTCGTTCCGGTCCGGTCGTTCCGGTCCGGTCATTCCGATCCTTATTTAATAAGGAACCTACATAATATGCCAAATTGGAATCTCTAGACCCACCGGTTTGGGCTATGCGTTGATATCCCCGCAACTACGTTTGCGTATATCTCGCTTTTCCGTGGGAATTTTGAAAAATCCTTTCTTAGTACACCCCTGGACGTCGTAAGGAACCTACATTTGGAATCTCTAGACCCAGCGGTTTGGGCTATGCGTTGATATCCCCGCAACTACGTTTGCGTATATCTCGCTTTTCCGTGGGAATTTTGAAAAATCCTTTCTTAGTACACCCCTGGACGTCGTAAGGAACCTACATTTGGAATCTCTAGACCCAGCGGTTTGGGCTATGCGTTGATATCCCCGCAACTACGTTTGCGTATATCTCGCTTTTCCGTGGGAATTTTGAAAAATCCTTTCTTAGTACACCCCTGGACGTCGTAAGGAACCTACATTTGGAATCTCTAGACCCAGCGGTTTGGGCTATGCGTTGATATCCCCGCAACTACGTTTGCGTATATCTCGCTTTTCCGTGGGAATTTTGAAAAATCCTTTCTTAGTACACCCCTGGACGTCGTAAGGAACCTACATTTGGAATCTCTAGACCCAGCGGTTTGGGCTGTGCGTTGATATATGGTTAAGTCTTCATACAAACTTTGGCACCCCTTTTCACCCCTTTAGGATGGGAATTTCGAAAAATCTCTTCTTAGTGCTCATCTTGAGAACTCAAAAAATATTCTGTTCAAATTTCAAGTCTGTTTATCGAGTAGTTTAGGCTGGGCGTTGTGCGTAAGTCACGGTTTCGATTTACAGATTTAAGAACCACCCTCTACTCTACCCCCAATTCTCCCTCTTAGCAATTAATTATCAGAAAATCTTGAAACAGGTGTTTATTTGTTTGCTTTGTAGAGTATTTATGTCAAGTTTTGTTTGAATTGGGCCACGTGTTTTTGTTTCTTCATACAAACTTTGGTACCCCATTTCGCCCCTTTAGAGGTGGAATTTCAAAAAATCTCTTCTTAGTGCTCCCCTGGAATACTCAAGGAACATTCTCTCCAAATTTCAAGTCTATAGGTCCAAGGGTTTAGGCTGTGCGTTACCTGTCAGTCACCCTAACCTACCCTACCCTTTTTTTTTTTTTTTTTTTGTTTATAGTCAGGAAAATGCATTACTGCATGCCCCCCGCTTGGGGAAGCGGTGGGGGTATGTCGGGCTCTCCCTCTTATGCCACTTGGGTATACCGACTAAAAACCTGACTGACTGCCACCTTATCCGCCTAGATGGGCGGGGCCACGGGAACTAAGATACTTCCGTGACAACCTACCCTACCCTACCCTAGTAGTTAAGAGAGGTAGGGCACACACAGCGGATAATCCGCTCAAATCGGAGCAGCCCGTCTGGGGAAGGACCTCCACCTTACAGAAGATCGTAGCCAAATAGCATTGGTCTCGGCCATGTTGTTTTCCTACGGTGAGTAAGGTCTCCAGAGCTCCACTTGGGGGGGTTGGGTGGGAGGGTTGGTAACGCGTGAGTGATACCCCTGGTATTGCTTACGTCTATAGGCTACGGTGACGGCTTACCATCAGGCCGACCGTATGCTTGTTTGCCACCTGTGATATTAAAAAAAAACCTATAAATATTGTTTTATATGTATAGAAAGACTAGTTCACAAATGCCTACGCCTTTAGTAACAAACGAAATCCGCGCAACGTTTCAACAATCTTCTTACGTGTCCCGCTTATCCGTGGGAATTTCAGAAATGCTTACATACAAACCTTCCTCTTGAATCATTCTATCTATTGTAGAAAACTACATTAAAATCCATCGAGTAGTTTATAAGATCGAAGCGAACAGACAGCGAAGCGACTTCTTTTTATAATACTTTTTAAAGTGACAAGAAAACCAGTCACGGCTTTTTTGTCACTTTAAAAAGTATTATAAAAAGAAGTCGCCATTTCTTTTACCAGTGGTTAGTTTGTTTCCGAAATGGTAGAAGTTTATAGAGTAGATTAATTACACAAATCATTTATTATAAATAAATAAATATATAGGCACAAATCATACAGATTGAGCTAGCCCCAAAGTAAGTTCGAAACTTGTGTTATGGGAAACTAACTCAATGATACTATATTTTATAACAAATACATTATATAGATAAACATCCAAGACCTGAGGTCAATCAGAAAAAGTTCGTTTTTCATCATGACCCGACCGGGATTCGAACTCGGGACCTCCTGGGTGGCGGTCTGGCGTGGTAACCATTACGCCACGGTTGTTTGTACTGTGACTAGAGAAAGTACCTGTATAGACCACCTCTCTGAATAAATGTATCGAATCATTTGACTATGTAAAGATATTATAAATGGGAAAAGTTGAATCATATTATACGACCCTGCCTCCTGTTCTCGCAACAAAAACAGTTACAATCTCATCTCATGTCAATCTCCAGCTCTGTCTTACTCATACAAAGTAGGAACTGAGCGAGATAGTGCATGAGTTTGAGATGAGATTCAAACTGTTTTTGTTACGCGAATAGGGGGGCTGTTCTCCTCTTTCATTGGCTGACTGTATCTGTACCTAACTCCGCTGAGAGTACGTAGGATCGCATAAAAAGTCCCATTACTCCTTTTGTTTGGTAAACTTTAAAATGTAGAAACGTAGGCTTCTATCAGTTAGTCCGAAATCGTCGAGCGGTAATAATGGACGCGCATTGCGCCTGACAGCTGCCCATTGTATGGAGATCGCGAGGGCATAGATTAATAGACGTGCAGTCGGAGAGAGGACAGTATTCTGTTAATCCACTAAGTACCTACTATCGAGTACGTTCGATGTTTATTCGCTAAAGTAGTTTGAAGTCCCATGTCGAAGAGCAGAATTTTCTAATAATAAAAATATTGCATTTTTTCAATTTCAATTGCACTAGTCAATATGTCGTTGTTATCCATGTATGTATTCATAACATCTCATAATCATCCCACACTGCAGGAAAGAAATACGGCCTCCATTCAATTGCGGTTTAGAGAGTACACTTCTGTCACGCCGCTCCAATGGGGATTGACATAGGCTAGTGTTTACAAGACGCCTGAAGGCCGACCGACTCGTGAAATGCAAAGCAACGTTACAATAATCAGCATTTAATTAACAATAATATAGCATAGTAAATAGGTACTTCCCCCTTCAACAACCTACAACAGACGTCTATTCTGGTAACAGAAATCGCTTTCAAGCTCTGTCTCACTCATACAAAGTTTGAGACGAGATTGAAACTGTTTTTGTTATGAGAATAAGTCAGATGCACAGACATGTCAGATGTCATATAGTTGTCCTCACAGAGGTTTAATTCTTATAGGCAGGTTCTGTAGCCATTATGTATATTTTGGACATTCTGTATGTCGTTTACACTTAGTCCCGTTGCATGTTACGTTAGATATGCGCCGCGATAGTGAGGTCGCGTTTCGCGCCAACGCCCCGCTGACGTCACGTCGGACGAGACATTTTGTGAAGTCGCAAGAATGTTATCTTACATCTTTGTGCGACCTTATAGGTCAAAAGTCTCCGATCTCAATTTTATTTAAGTATTTTTTAAGGTTTATAATTTTTTTGAAATTTTCGTTTAATTTAAAATAACAAAAGCTCTACTTATCAGACCTCCATTGATTGGAGTGTTTAAATTTGTTGCTTTTGAGCCATACAATAAGCTATTATTACAAGTACTTTCCGGTATACTTCGAATTAAGTAACAAGGTAAAAAGTTATTTATATTTTTAACATTTCATTTGTAGCAAAAATAGATATTTATGATAGAAAATCAACGTAGAGTTTATGAGAATGCTGCAAAACAAGAAAAGAACTTTTGAAAGGACCAAAGTTGTAAATCAAAAGCGACGGGAAGACTTGTTAAGTTTCCACTTGGTACCAACTTGTGAACTATAATTTCTTTAACTTAACCTTTTCAGTTGGTTTTATTCCTCTCTTTCTTTTTAATGGCTAATTATTTTTGTACTTATTGTGATTTCTTTTCTTAATAAAAGTTATTCCTTTTAAGAAAAAAAAAATATTGTAATCGAAAAAGAGGTTTCTATGTTTACATTTTATGCTACTTTTTGAAAAGAAACAAATTAAAACTTTTTTTTGTTCCATTTTTAATTGTATTATATTGTTTTGACTGTCGAGCCTATACATTACATCAGAGAGAAAAATAAGACATACATATAGAAACATTACATTTACAAAGACAAATTTAAAGTGAGTTTATTTAAATACTTAATAGCTTTTCCGCGCGGCTTCACTCGCGGTTATTTTATGACATAGATCTTGTTTGACAACAAAACAACCCATGGCGCAACTTGTGGCGCCATCTGTTGGCCGATACAGCGCCCTCTCTATTAGAATAGTATTATCCCATTGGAATGACAAACTTTCACGGGATAAAGTAGCCTATGTTAGGCTCTGTACTGTACCCCAGACAATATGTATACAAATTTTCATAATGATCGGCTGCTTAGCCAAGTCGTGAAGGAATAACAAACAAACAAACTCACTTTCTCATTTATAATAAGTATGATGATATGATAAGAAGAATTCACAGTTTCTTTTTCAATTGTACGGCGACAAGGACGGACAGGATTTATTTCAGCTCACATTTTAAAACATTTGTAGAATAGAATAGAAAATAGAATAGAAATTTATTTGCCAGAAACATGTAGTACAAAAAAGGTACCGACAGTTGTTTCCAATATAGAGTATGGGAATAGTATTTATCAGCCTTTAATAAAAGACTATTCGCAACGTTGCGATTGAATCTCGACCGCTCAATTATCTATTGCATCGTAAAAATGTAATTCAATTTCAATTTGATGTGGGATTCGCAATGAAACTGTTATTAAATGTTGCAAAACAACAATTTGAAAGTAATTCAATAATATATTGTGTATACGCGAGAAAAATATCTAGATAGATAGATAGAATAGGTACTCTTTATTTGCATTACACACAGGAAAAAGTACAAAAAAAACAATCTTACAAACTAGTGGTAATGCAACAAGGCGACCTTATTGCTAAAAAGCAATCTTTTCAAGGCAACCATAAGGTAATGAATTTCTGTATGGAGTGGGCAGGGCTTGCAAGACAAGAAAATAAATATCTATTTTGGAGGATGGAGGAACACGATGGCGTTGTTGTGTATCGAGCTGTGAAACGATTACACAAGTTAAGCAAGGTCGACCCTAACCAATGTTTGCCAATACTCGCCACGCTACGCGGGTTGGTAAGCGCAATTGAGTTGGATGGAGATTTAGGCCGTATTCAGAAAGAAAGCTGGCAGCCTACCAGCGGTTTTAGGAGCCGATCCGCGCAGGTAACCGGCGCAGGCAGTCTCTCTCTATGAACACAAGCCTACCTACTGCTAGGTACTTAATATATTGCGCATATATATATGCATATATTGTATATACACTTTCTACCTTTATTTAATTTTTTACACCTTTAAATGTAGGTATATATGTATACCAGTATATTAATACGCTTTTTTTTTTCTCTTCATTTATAGTGTTATTAATCTTTAATTATTTGCATTATTTTTTAATTTTTTTTCTTCGTCATCAGAAATTACAGATATTTTGTGTTAATTTTATATTTTCTGTCATTGTAATTTGTATCATAGTAATACCATTTTAAAAGAGCAAGTGCTAAGTTTCTTGCCAGCTTCTTCTTAGCACAAATCTGCCGTCTGAACTGGTGGTAGGAAAAAATTGTGACGATTCGAAAGAGCTTATATTAGGCCTATTTGAATAAAAATATTTTGAATTTGAATTTGAATTTTTTTGAATTTGAATTGGGCCACGCGTTTTTGTTTCTTCATACATACTTTGGCACCCCATTTCGCCCCTTTAGAGGTGGAATTTCAAAAAATCTCTTCTTAGTGCTCCCCTAGAATACTCAAGGAACATTCTCTAAAAATTTCAAGTCTATAGGTCCAAGGGTTTAGGCTGTGCGTTACCTGTCAGTCACCCTATATATATTGTTTTATATGTATAGATAGACTAGTTCACAAATGCCTACGCCTTTAGTAACAAATGAAATCCGCGCAACGTTTCAACAATCTTCTTACGTGTCCCGCTTATCCGTGGGAATTTCAGAAATGCTTGCAATATATACACCTTCCTCTTGAATCATTCTATCTATTGTAGAAAACTACATTAAAATCCGTCGAGTAGTTTATAAGATCGAAGCGAACAGACAGCGAAGCGACTTCTTTTTATGATACTTTTTAAAGTGACAAAAAAGCCGTGACTGGTTTTCTTTCGCCATTTCTTTTACCAGTGGTTAGTTTGTTTCCGAAATGGTAGAAGTTTAATAGAGTAGAAATCATTTATTATTAATAAATAAATATATATATGCTATGAGCTAGCCCCAAAGTAAGTTCGAAACTTGTGTTATGGGATATTAACTCAATGATACTATATTTTATAACAAATACATTATATAGATAAACATCCAAGACCTGAGGTCAATCAGAAAAAGTTCGTTTTTCATCATGACCCGACCGGGATTCGAACCTGGGACCTCCTGGGTGGCGGTCTGGCGTGGTAACCATTACGCCACGGTTGTTTGTACTGTGACTAGAGAAAGTACCTGTATAGACCACCTCTCTGAATAAATGTATCGAATCATTTGACTATGTAAAGATATTATAAATGGGAAAAGTTGAATCATATTATACGACCCTGCCTCCTGTTCTCGCAACAAAAACAGTTACAATCTCATCTCATGTCAATCTCCAGCTCTGTCTTACTCATACAAAGTAGGAACTGAGCGAGATAGTGCATGAGTTTGAGATGAGATTCAAACTGTTTTTGTTACGCGAATAGGGGGGCTGTTCTCCTCTTTCATTGGCTGACTGTATCTGTACCTAACTCCGCTGAGAGTACGTAGGATCGCATAAAAAGTCCCATTACTCCTTTTGTTTGGTAAACTTTAAAATGTAGAAACGTAGGCTTCTATCAGTTAGTCCGAAATCGTCGAGCGGTAATAATGGACGCGCATTGCGCCTGACAGCTGCCCATTGTATGGAGATCGCGAGGGCATAGATTAATAGACGTGCAGTCGGAGAGAGGACAGTATTCTGTTAATCCACTAAGTACCTACTATCGAGTACGTTCGATGTTTATTCGCTAAAGTAGTTTGAAGTCCCATGTCGAAGAGCAGAATTTTCTAATAATAAAAATATTGCATTTTTTCAATTTCAATTGCACTAGTCAATATGTCGTTGTTATCCATGTATGTATTCATAACATCTCATAATCATCCCACACTGCAGGAAAGAAATACGGCCTCCATTCAATTGCGGTTTAGAGAGTACACTTCTGTCACGCCGCTCCAATGGGGATTGACATAGGCTAGTGTTTACAAGACGCCTGAAGGCCGACCGACTCGTGAAATGCAAAGCAACGTTACAATAATCAGCATTTAATTAACAATAATATAGCATAGTAAATAGGTACTTCCCCCTTCAACAACCTACAACAGACGTCTATTCTGGTAACAGAAATCGCTTTCAAGCTCTGTCTCACTCATACAAAGTTTGAGACGAGATTGAAACTGTTTTTGTTATGAGAATAAGTCAGATGCACAGACATGTCAGATGTCATATAGTTGTCCTCACAGAGGTTTAATTCTTATAGGCAGGTTCTGTAGCCATTATGTATATTTTGGACATTCTGTATGTCGTTTACACTTAGTCCCGTTGCATGTTACGTTAGATATGCGCCGCGATAGTGAGGTCGCGTTTCGCGCCAACGCCCCGCTGACGTCACGTCGGACGAGACATTTTGTGAAGTCGCAAGAATGTTATCTTACATCTTTGTGCGACCTTATAGGTCAAAAGTCTCCGATCTCAATTTTATTTAAGTATTTTTTAAGGTTTATAATTTTTTTGAAATTTTCGTTTAATTTAAAATAACAAAAGCTCTACTTATCAGACCTCCATTGATTGGAGTGTTTAAATTTGTTGCTTTTGAGCCATACAATAAGCTATTATTACAAGTACTTTCCGGTATACTTCGAATTAAGTAACAAGGTAAAAAGTTATTTATATTTTTAACATTTCATTTGTAGCAAAAATAGATATTTATGATAGAAAATCAACGTAGAGTTTATGAGAATGCTGCAAAACAAGAAAAGAACTTTTGAAAGGACCAAAGTTGTAAATCAAAAGCGACGGGAAGACTTGTTAAGTTTCCACTTGGTACCAACTTGTGAACTATAATTTCTTTAACTTAACCTTTTCAGTTGGTTTTATTCCTCTCTTTCTTTTTAATGGCTAATTATTTTTGTACTTATTGTGATTTCTTTTCTTAATAAAAGTTATTCCTTTTAAGAAAAAAAAAATATTGTAATCGAAAAAGAGGTTTCTATGTTTACATTTTATGCTACTTTTTGAAAAGAAACAAATTAAAACTTTTTTTTGTTCCATTTTTAATTGTATTATATTGTTTTGACTGTCGAGCCTATACATTACATCAGAGAGAAAAATAAGACATACATATAGAAACATTACATTTACAAAGACAAATTTAAAGTGAGTTTATTTAAATACTTAATAGCTTTTCCGCGCGGCTTCACTCGCGGTTATTTTATGACATAGATCTTGTTTGACAACAAAACAACCCATGGCGCAACTTGTGGCGCCATCTGTTGGCCGATACAGCGCCCTCTCTATTAGAATAGTATTATCCCATTGGAATGACAAACTTTCACGGGATAAAGTAGCCTATGTTAGGCTCTGTACTGTACCCCAGACAATATGTATACAAATTTTCATAATGATCGGCTGCTTAGCCAAGTCGTGAAGGAATAACAAACAAACAAACTCACTTTCTCATTTATAATAAGTATGATGATATGATAAGAAGAATTCACAGTTTCTTTTTCAATTGTACGGCGACAAGGACGGACAGGATTTATTTCAGCTCACATTTTAAAACATTTGTAGAATAGAATAGAAAATAGAATAGAAATTTATTTGCCAGAAACATGTAGTACAAAAAAGGTACCGACAGTTGTTTCCAATATAGAGTATGGGAATAGTATTTATCAGCCTTTAATAAAAGACTATTCGCAACGTTGCGATTGAATCTCGACCGCTCAATTATCTATTGCATCGTAAAAATGTAATTCAATTTCAATTTGATGTGGGATTCGCAATGAAACTGTTATTAAATGTTGCAAAACAACAATTTGAAAGTAATTCAATAATATATTGTGTATACGCGAGAAAAATATCTAGATAGATAGATAGAATAGGTACTCTTTATTTGCATTACACACAGGAAAAAGTACAAAAAAAACAATCTTACAAACTAGTGGTAATGCAACAAGGCGACCTTATTGCTAAAAAGCAATCTTTTCAAGGCAACCATAAGGTAATGAATTTCTGTATGGAGTGGGCAGGGCTTGCAAGACAAGAAAATAAATATCTATTTTGGAGGATGGAGGAACACGATGGCGTTGTTGTGTATCGAGCTGTGAAACGATTACACAAGTTAAGCAAGGTCGACCCTAACCAATGTTTGCCAATACTCGCCACGCTACGCGGGTTGGTAAGCGCAATTGAGTTGGATGGAGATTTAGGCCGTATTCAGAAAGAAAGCTGGCAGCCTACCAGCGGTTTTAGGAGCCGATCCGCGCAGGTAACCGGCGCAGGCAGTCTCTCTCTATGAACACAAGCCTACCTACTGCTAGGTACTTAATATATTGCGCATATATATATGCATATATTGTATATACACTTTCTACCTTTATTTAATTTTTTACACCTTTAAATGTAGGTATATATGTATACCAGTATATTAATACGCTTTTTTTTTTCTCTTCATTTATAGTGTTATTAATCTTTAATTATTTGCATTATTTTTTAATTTTTTTTCTTCGTCATCAGAAATTACAGATATTTTGTGTTAATTTTATATTTTCTGTCATTGTAATTTGTATCATAGTAATACCATTTTAAAAGAGCAAGTGCTAAGTTTCTTGCCAGCTTCTTCTTAGCACAAATCTGCCGTCTGAACTGGTGGTAGGAAAAAATTGTGACGATTCGAAAGAGCTTATATTAGGCCTATTTGAATAAAAATATTTTGAATTTGAATTTGAATTTTTTTGAATTTGAATTGGGCCACGCGTTTTTGTTTCTTCATACATACTTTGGCACCCCATTTCGCCCCTTTAGAGGTGGAATTTCAAAAAATCTCTTCTTAGTGCTCCCCTAGAATACTCAAGGAACATTCTCTAAAAATTTCAAGTCTATAGGTCCAAGGGTTTAGGCTGTGCGTTACCTGTCAGTCACCCTATATATATTGTTTTATATGTATAGATAGACTAGTTCACAAATGCCTACGCCTTTAGTAACAAATGAAATCCGCGCAACGTTTCAACAATCTTCTTACGTGTCCCGCTTATCCGTGGGAATTTCAGAAATGCTTGCAATATATACACCTTCCTCTTGAATCATTCTATCTATTGTAGAAAACTACATTAAAATCCGTCGAGTAGTTTATAAGATCGAAGCGAACAGACAGCGAAGCGACTTCTTTTTATGATACTTTTTAAAGTGACAAAAAAGCCGTGACTGGTTTTCTTTCGCCATTTCTTTTACCAGTGGTTAGTTTGTTTCCGAAATGGTAGAAGTTTAATAGAGTAGAAATCATTTATTATTAATAAATAAATATATATATGCTATGAGCTAGCCCCAAAGTAAGTTCGAAACTTGTGTTATGGGATATTAACTCAATGATACTATATTTTATAACAAATACATTATATAGATAAACATCCAAGACCTGAGGTCAATCAGAAAAAGTTCGTTTTTCATCATGACCCGACCGGGATTCGAACCTGGGACCTCCTGGGTGGCGGTCTGGCGTGGTAACCATTACGCCACGGTTGTTTGTACTGTGACTAGAGAAAGTACCTGTATAGACCACCTCTCTGAATAAATGTATCGAATCATTTGACTATGTAAAGATATTATAAATGGGAAAAGTTGAATCATATTATACGACCCTGCCTCCTGTTCTCGCAACAAAAACAGTTACAATCTCATCTCATGTCAATCTCCAGCTCTGTCTTACTCATACAAAGTAGGAACTGAGCGAGATAGTGCATGAGTTTGAGATGAGATTCAAACTGTTTTTGTTACGCGAATAGGGGGGCTGTTCTCCTCTTTCATTGGCTGACTGTATCTGTACCTAACTCCGCTGAGAGTACGTAGGATCGCATAAAAAGTCCCATTACTCCTTTTGTTTGGTAAACTTTAAAATGTAGAAACGTAGGCTTCTATCAGTTAGTCCGAAATCGTCGAGCGGTAATAATGGACGCGCATTGCGCCTGACAGCTGCCCATTGTATGGAGATCGCGAGGGCATAGATTAATAGACGTGCAGTCGGAGAGAGGACAGTATTCTGTTAATCCACTAAGTACCTACTATCGAGTACGTTCGATGTTTATTCGCTAAAGTAGTTTGAAGTCCCATGTCGAAGAGCAGAATTTTCTAATAATAAAAATATTGCATTTTTTCAATTTCAATTGCACTAGTCAATATGTCGTTGTTATCCATGTATGTATTCATAACATCTCATAATCATCCCACACTGCAGGAAAGAAATACGGCCTCCATTCAATTGCGGTTTAGAGAGTACACTTCTGTCACGCCGCTCCAATGGGGATTGACATAGGCTAGTGTTTACAAGACGCCTGAAGGCCGACCGACTCGTGAAATGCAAAGCAACGTTACAATAATCAGCATTTAATTAACAATAATATAGCATAGTAAATAGGTACTTCCCCCTTCAACAACCTACAACAGACGTCTATTCTGGTAACAGAAATCGCTTTCAAGCTCTGTCTCACTCATACAAAGTTTGAGACGAGATTGAAACTGTTTTTGTTATGAGAATAAGTCAGATGCACAGACATGTCAGATGTCATATAGTTGTCCTCACAGAGGTTTAATTCTTATAGGCAGGTTCTGTAGCCATTATGTATATTTTGGACATTCTGTATGTCGTTTACACTTAGTCCCGTTGCATGTTACGTTAGATATGCGCCGCGATAGTGAGGTCGCGTTTCGCGCCAACGCCCCGCTGACGTCACGTCGGACGAGACATTTTGTGAAGTCGCAAGAATGTTATCTTACATCTTTGTGCGACCTTATAGGTCAAAAGTCTCCGATCTCAATTTTATTTAAGTATTTTTTAAGGTTTATAATTTTTTTGAAATTTTCGTTTAATTTAAAATAACAAAAGCTCTACTTATCAGACCTCCATTGATTGGAGTGTTTAAATTTGTTGCTTTTGAGCCATACAATAAGCTATTATTACAAGTACTTTCCGGTATACTTCGAATTAAGTAACAAGGTAAAAAGTTATTTATATTTTTAACATTTCATTTGTAGCAAAAATAGATATTTATGATAGAAAATCAACGTAGAGTTTATGAGAATGCTGCAAAACAAGAAAAGAACTTTTGAAAGGACCAAAGTTGTAAATCAAAAGCGACGGGAAGACTTGTTAAGTTTCCACTTGGTACCAACTTGTGAACTATAATTTCTTTAACTTAACCTTTTCAGTTGGTTTTATTCCTCTCTTTCTTTTTAATGGCTAATTATTTTTGTACTTATTGTGATTTCTTTTCTTAATAAAAGTTATTCCTTTTAAGAAAAAAAAAATATTGTAATCGAAAAAGAGGTTTCTATGTTTACATTTTATGCTACTTTTTGAAAAGAAACAAATTAAAACTTTTTTTTGTTCCATTTTTAATTGTATTATATTGTTTTGACTGTCGAGCCTATACATTACATCAGAGAGAAAAATAAGACATACATATAGAAACATTACATTTACAAAGACAAATTTAAAGTGAGTTTATTTAAATACTTAATAGCTTTTCCGCGCGGCTTCACTCGCGGTTATTTTATGACATAGATCTTGTTTGACAACAAAACAACCCATGGCGCAACTTGTGGCGCCATCTGTTGGCCGATACAGCGCCCTCTCTATTAGAATAGTATTATCCCATTGGAATGACAAACTTTCACGGGATAAAGTAGCCTATGTTAGGCTCTGTACTGTACCCCAGACAATATGTATACAAATTTTCATAATGATCGGCTGCTTAGCCAAGTCGTGAAGGAATAACAAACAAACAAACTCACTTTCTCATTTATAATAAGTATGATGATATGATAAGAAGAATTCACAGTTTCTTTTTCAATTGTACGGCGACAAGGACGGACAGGATTTATTTCAGCTCACATTTTAAAACATTTGTAGAATAGAATAGAAAATAGAATAGAAATTTATTTGCCAGAAACATGTAGTACAAAAAAGGTACCGACAGTTGTTTCCAATATAGAGTATGGGAATAGTATTTATCAGCCTTTAATAAAAGACTATTCGCAACGTTGCGATTGAATCTCGACCGCTCAATTATCTATTGCATCGTAAAAATGTAATTCAATTTCAATTTGATGTGGGATTCGCAATGAAACTGTTATTAAATGTTGCAAAACAACAATTTGAAAGTAATTCAATAATATATTGTGTATACGCGAGAAAAATATCTAGATAGATAGATAGAATAGGTACTCTTTATTTGCATTACACACAGGAAAAAGTACAAAAAAAACAATCTTACAAACTAGTGGTAATGCAACAAGGCGACCTTATTGCTAAAAAGCAATCTTTTCAAGGCAACCATAAGGTAATGAATTTCTGTATGGAGTGGGCAGGGCTTGCAAGACAAGAAAATAAATATCTATTTTGGAGGATGGAGGAACACGATGGCGTTGTTGTGTATCGAGCTGTGAAACGATTACACAAGTTAAGCAAGGTCGACCCTAACCAATGTTTGCCAATACTCGCCACGCTACGCGGGTTGGTAAGCGCAATTGAGTTGGATGGAGATTTAGGCCGTATTCAGAAAGAAAGCTGGCAGCCTACCAGCGGTTTTAGGAGCCGATCCGCGCAGGTAACCGGCGCAGGCAGTCTCTCTCTATGAACACAAGCCTACCTACTGCTAGGTACTTAATATATTGCGCATATATATATGCATATATTGTATATACACTTTCTACCTTTATTTAATTTTTTACACCTTTAAATGTAGGTATATATGTATACCAGTATATTAATACGCTTTTTTTTTTCTCTTCATTTATAGTGTTATTAATCTTTAATTATTTGCATTATTTTTTAATTTTTTTTCTTCGTCATCAGAAATTACAGATATTTTGTGTTAATTTTATATTTTCTGTCATTGTAATTTGTATCATAGTAATACCATTTTAAAAGAGCAAGTGCTAAGTTTCTTGCCAGCTTCTTCTTAGCACAAATCTGCCGTCTGAACTGGTGGTAGGAAAAAATTGTGACGATTCGAAAGAGCTTATATTAGGCCTATTTGAATAAAAATATTTTGAATTTGAATTTGAATTTTTTTGAATTTGAATTGGGCCACGCGTTTTTGTTTCTTCATACATACTTTGGCACCCCATTTCGCCCCTTTAGAGGTGGAATTTCAAAAAATCTCTTCTTAGTGCTCCCCTAGAATACTCAAGGAACATTCTCTAAAAATTTCAAGTCTATAGGTCCAAGGGTTTAGGCTGTGCGTTACCTGTCAGTCACCCTATATATATTGTTTTATATGTATAGATAGACTAGTTCACAAATGCCTACGCCTTTAGTAACAAATGAAATCCGCGCAACGTTTCAACAATCTTCTTACGTGTCCCGCTTATCCGTGGGAATTTCAGAAATGCTTGCAATATATACACCTTCCTCTTGAATCATTCTATCTATTGTAGAAAACTACATTAAAATCCGTCGAGTAGTTTATAAGATCGAAGCGAACAGACAGCGAAGCGACTTCTTTTTATGATACTTTTTAAAGTGACAAAAAAGCCGTGACTGGTTTTCTTTCGCCATTTCTTTTACCAGTGGTTAGTTTGTTTCCGAAATGGTAGAAGTTTAATAGAGTAGAAATCATTTATTATTAATAAATAAATATATATATGCTATGAGCTAGCCCCAAAGTAAGTTCGAAACTTGTGTTATGGGATATTAACTCAATGATACTATATTTTATAACAAATACATTATATAGATAAACATCCAAGACCTGAGGTCAATCAGAAAAAGTTCGTTTTTCATCATGACCCGACCGGGATTCGAACCTGGGACCTCCTGGGTGGCGGTCTGGCGTGGTAACCATTACGCCACGGTTGTTTGTACTGTGACTAGAGAAAGTACCTGTATAGACCACCTCTCTGAATAAATGTATCGAATCATTTGACTATGTAAAGATATTATAAATGGGAAAAGTTGAATCATATTATACGACCCTGCCTCCTGTTCTCGCAACAAAAACAGTTACAATCTCATCTCATGTCAATCTCCAGCTCTGTCTTACTCATACAAAGTAGGAACTGAGCGAGATAGTGCATGAGTTTGAGATGAGATTCAAACTGTTTTTGTTACGCGAATAGGGGGGCTGTTCTCCTCTTTCATTGGCTGACTGTATCTGTACCTAACTCCGCTGAGAGTACGTAGGATCGCATAAAAAGTCCCATTACTCCTTTTGTTTGGTAAACTTTAAAATGTAGAAACGTAGGCTTCTATCAGTTAGTCCGAAATCGTCGAGCGGTAATAATGGACGCGCATTGCGCCTGACAGCTGCCCATTGTATGGAGATCGCGAGGGCATAGATTAATAGACGTGCAGTCGGAGAGAGGACAGTATTCTGTTAATCCACTAAGTACCTACTATCGAGTACGTTCGATGTTTATTCGCTAAAGTAGTTTGAAGTCCCATGTCGAAGAGCAGAATTTTCTAATAATAAAAATATTGCATTTTTTCAATTTCAATTGCACTAGTCAATATGTCGTTGTTATCCATGTATGTATTCATAACATCTCATAATCATCCCACACTGCAGGAAAGAAATACGGCCTCCATTCAATTGCGGTTTAGAGAGTACACTTCTGTCACGCCGCTCCAATGGGGATTGACATAGGCTAGTGTTTACAAGACGCCTGAAGGCCGACCGACTCGTGAAATGCAAAGCAACGTTACAATAATCAGCATTTAATTAACAATAATATAGCATAGTAAATAGGTACTTCCCCCTTCAACAACCTACAACAGACGTCTATTCTGGTAACAGAAATCGCTTTCAAGCTCTGTCTCACTCATACAAAGTTTGAGACGAGATTGAAACTGTTTTTGTTATGAGAATAAGTCAGATGCACAGACATGTCAGATGTCATATAGTTGTCCTCACAGAGGTTTAATTCTTATAGGCAGGTTCTGTAGCCATTATGTATATTTTGGACATTCTGTATGTCGTTTACACTTAGTCCCGTTGCATGTTACGTTAGATATGCGCCGCGATAGTGAGGTCGCGTTTCGCGCCAACGCCCCGCTGACGTCACGTCGGACGAGACATTTTGTGAAGTCGCAAGAATGTTATCTTACATCTTTGTGCGACCTTATAGGTCAAAAGTCTCCGATCTCAATTTTATTTAAGTATTTTTTAAGGTTTATAATTTTTTTGAAATTTTCGTTTAATTTAAAATAACAAAAGCTCTACTTATCAGACCTCCATTGATTGGAGTGTTTAAATTTGTTGCTTTTGAGCCATACAATAAGCTATTATTACAAGTACTTTCCGGTATACTTCGAATTAAGTAACAAGGTAAAAAGTTATTTATATTTTTAACATTTCATTTGTAGCAAAAATAGATATTTATGATAGAAAATCAACGTAGAGTTTATGAGAATGCTGCAAAACAAGAAAAGAACTTTTGAAAGGACCAAAGTTGTAAATCAAAAGCGACGGGAAGACTTGTTAAGTTTCCACTTGGTACCAACTTGTGAACTATAATTTCTTTAACTTAACCTTTTCAGTTGGTTTTATTCCTCTCTTTCTTTTTAATGGCTAATTATTTTTGTACTTATTGTGATTTCTTTTCTTAATAAAAGTTATTCCTTTTAAGAAAAAAAAAATATTGTAATCGAAAAAGAGGTTTCTATGTTTACATTTTATGCTACTTTTTGAAAAGAAACAAATTAAAACTTTTTTTTGTTCCATTTTTAATTGTATTATATTGTTTTGACTGTCGAGCCTATACATTACATCAGAGAGAAAAATAAGACATACATATAGAAACATTACATTTACAAAGACAAATTTAAAGTGAGTTTATTTAAATACTTAATAGCTTTTCCGCGCGGCTTCACTCGCGGTTATTTTATGACATAGATCTTGTTTGACAACAAAACAACCCATGGCGCAACTTGTGGCGCCATCTGTTGGCCGATACAGCGCCCTCTCTATTAGAATAGTATTATCCCATTGGAATGACAAACTTTCACGGGATAAAGTAGCCTATGTTAGGCTCTGTACTGTACCCCAGACAATATGTATACAAATTTTCATAATGATCGGCTGCTTAGCCAAGTCGTGAAGGAATAACAAACAAACAAACTCACTTTCTCATTTATAATAAGTATGATGATATGATAAGAAGAATTCACAGTTTCTTTTTCAATTGTACGGCGACAAGGACGGACAGGATTTATTTCAGCTCACATTTTAAAACATTTGTAGAATAGAATAGAAAATAGAATAGAAATTTATTTGCCAGAAACATGTAGTACAAAAAAGGTACCGACAGTTGTTTCCAATATAGAGTATGGGAATAGTATTTATCAGCCTTTAATAAAAGACTATTCGCAACGTTGCGATTGAATCTCGACCGCTCAATTATCTATTGCATCGTAAAAATGTAATTCAATTTCAATTTGATGTGGGATTCGCAATGAAACTGTTATTAAATGTTGCAAAACAACAATTTGAAAGTAATTCAATAATATATTGTGTATACGCGAGAAAAATATCTAGATAGATAGATAGAATAGGTACTCTTTATTTGCATTACACACAGGAAAAAGTACAAAAAAAACAATCTTACAAACTAGTGGTAATGCAACAAGGCGACCTTATTGCTAAAAAGCAATCTTTTCAAGGCAACCATAAGGTAATGAATTTCTGTATGGAGTGGGCAGGGCTTGCAAGACAAGAAAATAAATATCTATTTTGGAGGATGGAGGAACACGATGGCGTTGTTGTGTATCGAGCTGTGAAACGATTACACAAGTTAAGCAAGGTCGACCCTAACCAATGTTTGCCAATACTCGCCACGCTACGCGGG
Organism: Endotricha flammealis; assembly: GCA_905163395.2. Taxonomy (NCBI): domain Eukaryota; kingdom Metazoa; phylum Arthropoda; class Insecta; order Lepidoptera; family Pyralidae; genus Endotricha; species Endotricha flammealis. Next base: position 15,666,016 of record LR990861.1, on the reverse strand, counting down.
TTGGTAAGCGCAATTGAGTTGGATGGAGATTTAGGCCGTATTCAGAAAGAAAGCTGGCAGCCTACCAGCGGTTTTAGGAGCCGATCCGCGCAGGTAACCGGCGCAGGCAGTCTCTCTCTATGAACCAGCGCCGAACGCCGAACGTTGCCGACAATCTTCGACACGCGCTGGTCAGCGCTGGCACCGCTATACACATTTTCTATAGTCTCCGCTTCAATCTTGCTTGCTTTATGTAGCTGTTACCTGCGCGGATCGTCTCCTATAAGCGCTGGTAGGCTTCCAGCCTACGGCCTTAGAGTATATGGACGCTGCTGCCCAGCTCGGTGTATTCGTAGCATCAGGTGAAGGGATCTGCCCTGTCACTTAACTACTCTTCGCACTAACTATATTCCCGTAGTTGCCTTCTACATCCATTGGACGAGAAGAGATGATATTCCAATCTGCCGTCACCACACGGCCAAATATTTAGTAAATACGATGGATATTTCATTATTTTTAAAGTCAATATACAAATATTTTAACAGTTCTTTAAAAATAAACTAAAAACCAAACTAGGTATATTAAAAATTAAACTAAATTAGTAATTTAGTAAATTACTTTTTATGTCAATTTATTACATGTAACTTAATTTCGCATTTAAAATATTTATAGATATCTTTTACGCAACATCTCATACCAATATTATTTAAAAGAATAATTTAATCGCAAATGCAGATTCAAAGGACACGTCGGAAGGCAATAAAACTGGTACAATTTGGACCCCGATGCCGAATATTAATGAGAGAAAATAATGAATAACAGATACAAGGCTGCCTTTTAAGATGTTTATCGTGATTTAGGTGTTTATATTGACATTTCGTCGGCTCTCTCTTTCATATATTTTTTATAACTAGTTAATGATCCTTTGTAAAGGACTCTGCCCACTGAACCGTACATACCATGACCGTCACAGGACCGGAACATGCAAAAAAAATTCAGTGAGCAGAGTTCTTAAACATATTTTATAAGATGACGCGCGTTTCGTTGTGGCGGTCGGCAACCTTTTGGCTACATATTGTAGTAAGTAATTTGTTACCGCACTTGTAATATAATAGGTATTTTTTCTACTTATTTATCCAACAATTAGATTTTAATTTAGAACCATAATACACTTGTTTTTTTATCGAACGGTTAGGAATTGTGTTTACATTAAGTACCTATTGCGGCTGATAGTGACACAATTAGTTAGAGAACGGTCTCCACTTGTGTAATAAGTATCTATTTACTAAATCTAATGCCGTCTACACTCAAGAAGTTGAGCGAAGTGAAGTGAAGTTTAAAGACATAGTACATTCGCTCAAGTTCACGAGACTGTAGAGTTCGCATAAGAATGGGGGAAAAAAACACGTACTTCGGCTATTTCTAAATAGTAAATGTTAGGTATTACGTAAACCATGTTTTAATTGTGGAAAAAAACCATTTTAATATACATAGCACTTTATCAGGCATCCGACCGCGGTTTCCGTTCGGCCAATTTGCAACACACCTATCGCTTTAATTAAATGCTAGCTAAAAATAAAACTAAGAACTTAGTTGCATCACTACAAAGTTGTTTCCAAGTTATAAACTCGGTTGCGTGTTCAATAGTTATGGTCGCGTTGCAGTCGTGCGATTAGTTTATATGGGTTTACAAAGCTGCTGCCACAAAGCTTAGGGCCGACATACATGAACTGCTTCAAGCTGCGACTGCATCGTGAACTACGGTCTTCTACGTACACATAAAGGTGCTCCTTCACCGGGAGCATTCGGGTGTAATGCAACGCTCAGATTAGAGTATTACAAGGTAGGCGAACGCTTGTCAGTCAGGGAGGTAGTATTGTAATGTAATGCTCAAAGTCGAATCTAAAATGTTACATTACACGCGAATGCTCGCGGTAAAGGAGCACCCTAATACGAACCGCTCGAGCAGTTGCATTGCAATTGTTTCGTGCGGTCAAAACTTCAAGCGATAACTGCTCGAGCAGTCCTTCTATGTCGGCTTTAGACACTGTCCTGTACAATGTACGGGCGGTTAGCGTCTCTTTTCGTACTACATTGAGCTCTTTGTATGTTAGACTTCACGATGAAATGATTGCAACTCCGCGATGGATGCAAATTCGCCCTTTCTGGACAAGATTAAGGTAACGTTGCAGTCTCGTATATTGTATTTACTAAGTAGAGCGGCTGCACTGCTGAAACTAAGGATTATTATTAACAGTCCAGGGGCCTTAGGGTGCTTACGTAGAGAGGCAGGTTTCCTGCGCCGACAAATCGGTGCGGGTCGGCACCGGTGTTATTTTCTATGTATCCTAATGCGATCACTTATAAAGAAACACACTTTCCTATCGATGTGTCTCCTGTGTAGCCAGGAGGTTATAAAGGAACAGGAGGGCTACTACGAAACATAAATCCGATACTTCGGCCGAAGAATCGGATTTACGTTTCGTAGCAGCCCTCCGGCGCCGAAAAACTATTACAAGTTTACCCAGCGCCAATCGGTGCCGACCAACCTGCATGCATTTGTCGACGCCAAATACCTGCCGCTCTATTGTAAGCACCCATACTCTTAAAAATTAATTTCGCTCAATCGCCATTGAATTGGTATTTTCCATTTCACCACAGATTAAAAGTGCAATTAAAATTAAAGTATGGCTATAAATCCGTATAACATTTAGCTGATTTATATATGTAGCACACATTGTTGCAATGAATTGGCAACGCTGTTACTAATATCAATCAATGTTAACGAACTCCTTACTATTGCTAACACCTAGACATATTATGCGTAGACTTTTCATCTTAGATGTGTAAGTTTTTCGTTGTTTGTTTCGACTGTTGTAACGTAACAATGTAGGTAACATAATTCCCATAGTGTGGACGCATTGCGCGCACGAACCGAGCACTCAACTCGTGCGAATTGGCAGCTGTTCGACAGTACGTAGTCGCACGACCAGCGACCAATTCACTCGTGCTCGCTGCGATAGACGGCGGAAGAAAACACAGCGCTGCGTCCACACTATGAAATGCTCCTGTCATGTTACATGACATGTTACGTTACAGCTGTCTCATAGATCTATTTCATTCCAATGAATTTCCAGTGAAATTCAACGATTACAATTATCTTGTTTTACTTATTGTGTGTGTTACGATGTTGTGTGCTTTATCGTAATAAAGTTATTTGTAATTGATTAATGTTTGGAGCTTTCGTGACAAGTAATAGTGGAATGGAATATATTTGGAATGTCAATTTGTTAGGTACCACCTATATTCAAATAGGTCTCATATATTATTATATTTGAGACCCTTTTTTATACCACAAGGTTGGCAAACAAGCATACGGCCCGCCTGATGGTAAGCATCACCATAGTCTATTGACGCTTGCAATACCGGGGGTATCCAACCCCCAACCCCCCTTACTCACCGAGGAACACAACATGGCCGAGACCAATGCTATTTTTTAATGTATTATTATATGTATTTGAGACCTATTTGAATTAGGTAAGGCATAAACTCTTTCGCTCTATTTTTCTTCCATACCACCAGTTCAGACGGCATATTTTCACTGAGAAGAGTTGTCTGTTCAAGTAGGTTAAGCTTAGCTTACTTTGGGACCAGGTGGCGCTGTGTGAATTGTGTAGAATAAAAAAAAAGAAGTTTCTGGATCTCTTGACGAAACGAACGAAACGCATCCCTGCTTTACGACGTTTCGAGCTTCACTTGAATTTCCATCTCTCTAGGATGTAATGCCTTTTGTTACAAATTGCTGTCACTCAGGTAGTTGCCATAGATAGACTTTAGAATATCCTATAGAGTGAGTCTTTTGAATACTTCCTACTCAGTCTATTTTCTTTCTAATTTTATCGTTATAAGTTCCAAGACAGCTGGGGCCCGATTCTACTAACACAAATACACCAATGGATTCTCAATGGTGTCTCAATTGTGTCTCAAAAAAATGCCTATAGTGAATCAGTGGAATAGTTTTTGACATTTGTTATGGACTTAAACAATAAGTTAAACATTATGTTATTGTTTAAGTCCATAACAAATGTCAAAAACTATTCCACTGATACACTATCGGCATTCTTTTGAGACACGATTGAGAGTCCATTGGTGCATTTGTGTTAGTAGAATCGGGCCCCTGTAGTTTCTCCCCAAGAAGGACGTCAATGAGCTTCTTTGCTTATTGTCAATCTGACGTCGCCGTTGTTGACCCTTTACAGGAGACACAGCTGTGGGAATGTGTGGTGGGCTTGTCCAGGTTTACGCTGATATTTTGCAAAGTTTTAGTGTTCATGATATCTCACAACCTACGTATACTTTTTAAATAACAATATAACTACACTATTATAACGTACAAGAATAACGAGGTTAACACCCACTAGTTAACCTAGAAGTGTAATCAGTACACGGCCTGATCAATTTCCCAACAGGGCAGTTTGTATCGTAACACCTAAGTGTGAGTAGAGAACAACCTTTAAATTCGACACACGATATCTCAGTTCAAAATACCCTAATTTTGCATCCACATTTGACAAGGTTTAAAATTTTCAACTCCCAAATAAATATGACATCCTTAGCAAGTTGTTTTAAGGACGATTTTTCTTTGATAACAAGTGTTTACAATGGTAAATATAAGTTAGTTGCCACCCACAGGTTCGGGGTTGAATTACGCATGCGCCGTGAACCCTGAATTTGCCCGAAACTACCATTCCTTCCTCAGTATCACTTGAGGGTTGGTGGAGACCGCACGTCGCTTTTCAATAAAATCGGAATTTAAATTACCTGTAGCTGATATGCGCTTAACCTAGATTCTGGATAGTAATACGACCTCCCCGTTTTATGACGGGTTTTAGGCGTATCTTCACTTTTCACCGAGGTCTACTATAAAATGAAATATTTTTTCATGCTTCTCGGTTTCATAGGTTCCTGGTAAATTGCTTTTAGGTCTCTCAGATTTATTGACAGGTTTATATGATATATAAGCCATATGACACCAAGAGAATGTGAAAGAAACGAAGTTTATTCCCTATAACTATTTGTATGAACGTTACTAAGTATAATAACAATCTTTCTATCTACTCGTAGAATGTTTACATTGGCTTCTAATACACTCCACTTTATTATCGTGGCAGCTGAGTACATAAAAATAATGTTTCATTGCATTTATGAGTTTCCTGTATTTTAATATGGCTACTTCATCCAAATTTCTACAATAACGTGAGTCATGGTGAGTCATGAGTCGTAAATAGATTTACCTACTTGCACTTCTGTGTTCCGGATAGGAGACTCACTAGAACTTTGATAAAATGGTCTAGAAGCACGATCGGGGAAGTGGGCGACCGCCCTTATTATCAGTTTATTTATATTTTAGGAAAAATAAAAATAATATTTTGCTTTTTTTATTTTTATTTTAGACTTTATCCATTTGCATACGTAGTCAATACGCGTCTTGTTTGTATGCCGCCTAATCATAAACGTCCATGACATCTTAGAAATAGACGGTACATAAATTGTCAGCTTAAATAAAATTTATATCTTGTCTATAAATAAATTAAATGATATCATATAATACGAAACGCACACATAAATCCAGGATATGTCCAGCTTAATTACATTAACAAGTCAGCGTGTTGTAATTACGAGTGACAAACATACACGCAACCAAAGCATCCCATTTCGAAATAAGCCTAGGTATAGTAATTATTTAACTACGTATATTTCACCAAAGTACTTTTATTATACTTTTTATGACATACTAGCGAAACCCGCGCAACTTCATTTGCGTGTATCTCGCTTTCCTCTGGGAGTACCGAAAATCTTTTCTTATGGGATAATATAATTAATAATAATAATAATAAATTTTGTTTATTTCACTTTAAGTTACAGGATCTCCTCTTAATCCAATTAAATTAAAACATAATTTCATAGATCACTTAAAGGTAAGGAGTTTAACGTTTCGTTAAGGTACATATTTATTAGTGGACTTAAAGATAAAAATTTACTCAAATAAGAATAATGAAACGAAATAAAGAAAACAATAATGATAATAAAATTTAAACTAATATATTAAAGATAAGAGACCATTTTCACACTAAGTATGTGTTTTGTGTGTGTATGTGTATGTGTGTGTTTTGTTCAGTAGATGTGCTTGATACATACAGCTAGTATTTTGTTAGAATTAATTACGTTATTACATAGAATACACCCTCCAAGTTTCAGGTCTCTACAATCAGTCTTAGTTGATCTGTCAGTCAATCAGTCATTCCGGACAGGACATTTTAAATGTATAAATAACTCGGCTATACCAAAGATTACTTGTCTTAATAGTTACTTACTTCGTAAACTTAACTATGTATATCGCAGTTCAGGTGAAGTAAGGTAAATACACGGTACCTGAAATGCATACTAGCAAAAACCTATCTGGGATAGATTTTGCATTGGGACAAAGTGGGTGTGATGCCGCGGCATGTGACGTACCATAGATTTTGTGTGTAAAGCTCGGGCTTCAGCGTTTTTAGTCTTGTAATTAAAACAGTTTCAATCTCGTTACAAACTCACGCGCTATGCTCATTTCCTATTTTGTATGAATGAGACGGCGCATGAGATTAAGACGACATTTTAACTGTTACGAGAATAGCATACTTGCCGCAACGAATCTTGTGGTAAATTGAGATTATTGATATGAAAACCTTTCCCATGAAATGTAATTGAAAAAAAAACATAGATTAACCTATTAATTGAATGCATTCGTAAACAAGCGCCTGATAAACACAACCAACAACGTTTGTATTTTAGAAATTCACAGAATACCAGTCTATATGCATAATACATCAATGTCAGATGAGCAGTGTATCATAGATACAAATCTACATAGATAACTCAAAACCCACCCGTATGAAAAACGTGTCACTTTTTACTACAATATGTAAACGGAATTGTTAACAGGAAAGTCAACAGTCAGCAGTTTTTCAGGTGAAAACTTCTTTATATGCTAATGTAATGCCTCCCGCATTAATTAACTAAAAGTAGGGTAGCATTTTATCTATGAAACTGCGAATTTAATCGATTCAAGGCTTCCGCAGCTCAGAACTATCGAGGAGCCTGCCTATACTCGTAACAAAAACAGTTACAATCTCATGTCAATCTCAAGTGCTATCTCACTCATACAAAAGAGAAATTGAGCGAGATAGTGCGTGAGTTTGAGATGATATTGTAACTGTTTTGGTAACAAGAATAGATCCACTGGAAGAGTTTCCATTTCATAAATATTTATTTGACACTAATGCGCTTCCTACAAGTCGGTTGATATAGAATTGACAGTGCTGTTGCCTTATTGGGCAATACACACCAAAGCCGACAAGCCGCCAAGATATGTCCGCAATACATATGACATGTTGGTGGGTTGTCGGCGGTATTGGCCATATACAAGTTCACTTGTTGAGTTGAAAGAGAAGGATTACTCTTTACAGTGTCACAAAGTTATCTGTGCCGATGACCGGGGAGCTGGTATAGAAGCTATTGAAGTTGTTGTCGTCAAGGTATTTAAAGTATATTTATTGGTTCTAGTTTTGGCCATTGACACAGATAAGTTTTTAGCACTGTACATTTTTCGATTTTTGAAGTTTAGTCACTAACGCGTATAACTAACTTTAATCTTACATTAGTGTCATCTATACAGATTTGTGTCTGATAGCTATAGTGTGGTGTATAGGTCATCTCTGTCGCTCCCACAGGCGCATTTGACCAATGAGTAATGTCTACTGTCCCGGGACCGCCGACGAGCGCTCAGGGCCCGATGTAGACGTCCGCGGTGTAAGGCACAAGATGAAGCGATTTAGAAATACTATTTTTAACATTATTTTTTATAATACAGAAAAAAGCTAGCCTGATGGTATGTGTTACCGCCGCCTATAATTGGAAAGGGTAGTAATTCCCCGATTGAGATAGAGCACAGGGTCATAAATTCTCTCCATTTCTTGGCACAACGCGAATTTACTTATACAAAGATAAGATTTTTATCTGGGGCATGATATGACATACAAAACGGGAATGTTTTGTCTGTTAATATTAACATATCTAGGTGTAATGAAAATTGTTACTAACTCTGAAATAAGCTTTAATATTATAAATAAATTACTCCAAAAAAGGATAAAAATCAGTTTCGCTGTAAAAACGACCTTGTGTTACCTCCGCTGTGCGCTTATACTTTACACCACACAAACAGTGGCGGGGAAAACTGGGAGAAATGATTGCGGTCCTTACGAAGTGACGGTGTGTCGAAATAAAGTGGGCGATATGTCGCCTTGTGTCGCCTACATGAGTGACAAAGAGTATCGAACAGTCAAAATGTACAACTTCATACATTGGTGCTAATTCTGTTGTACATTTAACTAAACTAAACATATTTTGAGAGGACTAGAAGTGTTGCTATCCTTGTCACTAATTGTAAACCAAGGAAGGACAACAACTTTGGTCCTGTCGAAATTAGTTTAGTCTAGCTAAATGTACAAAGGTCTTAGCACCATTGAACTTTGTAGTTTGTACCTTATTTTACTGCGGTGTATATTCAAAATCGTAATTGTAAAGATGACAATAATGTATAGTCAGAGGCATAAATATGGTGACATAAGTACTTAGTCACTATTGTTTACTTTTTGATTACGGCGTTTATAGAGTAGATTATTACACAAATCATTTATTAATGTATGTACTCTCTGACAAGAGAAGTGTGTGTAAAAACCTATTCTCTGAATAAAAGTTTTGAATCTTTGTGGTTTTACCCACGAAATCAGAATGTTCCCATTCTCGGAATGATAGAAGTACGAGATAAAAAATATTCTGTGTTAATTCGTGCTGTAAACTGCCTGTATAATATCAAGCATATTATAACCGTTTTTGCGTGAAAGAGTAACAAATATACTTTATATCACACCTGAGCGAAAAGAGCCCTCTTTCTTCCTTCAAAAGTAGCGAGAAAGTGCGTGATTCCTTACTTAGAAAATGCAAGAGCAAATAATGCTTCTGAAAAGCTGATGCCTCTTTGTATCTTTGAGGCAGATTTCCACTAACTACCTTGTCAACAATCTGTTTATTTCTGTCATTTTGTGTGCTTTGGATATACAAATATGTAAATGATTTGTCTAATGATACGCGCCAAAATTTAGGCTCGCAGTTTATATAAGAGAGGTAGGGCACAGCGGATAATCCGCTCAAATCGGAGCAGCCCGTCTGGGGAAGGACCTCCACCTTACAGAAGATCGTAGCCAAATAGCATTGGTCTCGGCCATGTTGTGTTCCTACGGTGAGTAAGGTCTCCAGAGCTCCACTTGGGGGGGTTGGAGGGGTTGGCAACGCGTAAGTGATACCCCCGGTATTGCTTACGTCTATAGGCTACGGTGACGGCTTACCATCAGGCCGACCGTATGCTTGTTTGCCACCTGTGTGGTATAAAAAAAAAATATATAACAATTGAAAATCGATTGTTGTTATGCACTGAGTATAAGTTAATTTCGAAATTAGTTTTACGTCTACGCGACTCAGCTGTGATCCTCTAAGCCATTTGTAATGGTCGCTCCATTACAAATGGCTTAGAGGATCGAACAGTTGACAATTTCTGTATTCTGAGTTGACAATATTGTGGGAAGCATCAAAAACTACATTGTAACAAAAAAAAAAACACTTAGGAAATGCACGACAAGAACAATAAATAAAGTAATACCAGTATTTCTAATGTCTGAGCGAGACAACTACAGTATCTATTTTCATCCCGTATCGAAACAAAACAAATATGAGATGAGCACATGTGGCAAATTGAATTAGTCGCGTATTAACCAGTTACATTTGTTTTTTTAAACATGGCGCCGCTTGTCAGGGTTGCTACGTAAAAAAAGTATAACAGAACATTTTCATAGAGTTGTACTTATAGTCTGTATTTTCTAACAAACGAGTACCTACTGAGTATGTCCCTCGCACATTTCCGAAATTGACAGAGTGAGATGGGTCATTGTATCGACCAATCGCAACGCTCGCAGCAATGATTATGTGGACCATTAGGTACCAACGCAGTAAAATTTTCAATCTTTTTTGAGATACCACACACTTAAAATTTGTTATGTATGCTCTTAAAGGAAGACGATTTGAAAGTTGAGCCTCGACATGAATAATATCCCCTAGATTAGACCTACAAGACCCGCCATAGGGGACCCTTAGGGGTCTAGCCTAGGGCCCCATGTTATTTGCTATTCCAAAATGAAACGATTTCGAGATAGCGTAGGGGACCTTACATTCCATGTGCCTGGGGGCTCTGGCCCTCTAAATTGGGAAGTGAACATGCGCACTGAGTAGTAACTCAGTACCTACATGAAGTTTAAGCTATAATACTTAGCACAAAATCTAAAAACAATTGTCTTAAGTATTTAAAATATACATTTATCACAGTCTATAGTGCGATTAAGTACACAGCATACACAGCATAATGGTATCACAAACCAGCTTAACCAATATCATTGAATTTCACTGGAAATCTTGTTCCCAGTATATTGGATCTGAATATAGTGGCACCTTATTAGGCGGCGCATCTGTAATTCTGTACCATACAAAATTCTAACGCGTTCGTTTTCGAATGCGAGTTGAAAAAACTCGTACCAAGCGCGTCTAGTGTGTAGAGTAGATAACTTAACCTTTTTTCTCACTTCGATATAATCTCGATACGTTAATATCAAATGTCAATTTAATGCTTACGAGAATAAATTTTATGACGTCAATGAAATCGAGATGGAATCGGAATGAATTTTAAATTTGTTACAAGGAAAAGGACCAGGGTCGCAGGAAGTTGCTGGATGTGGGACATTAATAATGATTATTCAGCAGTTGACTTCCCGTAGCTGATGATGTATAAGCTAACCTTAAGTAGCAAACTGATGAAGCCATAACTGGTTTTCTTTCTCTATATCTTTTATCGTGTTGTGACTATTTTTTATTTATTTTATTTTTATTTTTATAACTAGTGTAGACAAGTGAGCCCTGAATTGACCATCACACCTCTTCCAAAAGAGAGTGTGCGACAGTTTAATGTCATATCGAGGACGAAAAAAATAAAAGGACAGTTTTGGGTAAGGCTATCACCGGATCAAAACTACCAGTGATAAGTTAAGAAGTACAGCTTCGTATTCTATTTTTGTATTTCGGTAATAAAACTGACATATTTAAATTCTCAATTTTTAAACACAGCTGTCGCTACTGCCTTACATAATGGTCACTGCAATTAATACAAAATTTGACATTAGATCGAATATTTCGCAAGACTGACATTTTAAAATAGCCAAAACAGCTATATTTGTTTTAAAATGTCAGTCTTACTTACCCCAAGTGACCTTATAAAAGTTTTAAATAAAGCTGAAGTTATTTAAATTAATCAAATTTAATAATATGTAGTTGACTGTGAAGATTTGAATTGTGAAGGCGCCATTCAAGCGCCGCCTTAAGATAAAACGGGAGGAAAGATAACTTTGAAAGTTTTTTTTTTAGTTTTCCACGGATTACTGGTGTTATCTTCTTTGGAAGCCGCGATAACACTGTTTGCTTATGATTGCCTGGTATCACCGGGATATCCTACTATAAGCGACTTTTAAACATTTTTTTTGTGAAACAAACTAAAACAGATTTAGTTTTAAAGTTCAAAAAATTTTTTTTAAAATAAAATGGGATTGCTACGGCGAAGTATTACAGAATATTGGTGTGAGGCAGCAATGCGTTTTGCTCGGTGAGTGAGAGATCTGGTAACCCAACTCCTTTCCTTATCCTTCCTTCCTGGGGCCCGATTCTTTCTACTAACACAAATACACCAATGGACTCTTAATGGTGTCTCAATCGTGTCTCAAAAGAATGCCGATAGTGTAACAGTGGAATAGTTTTTGACATTTGTTAGGGACTTAAACAATAACATAATGTTAGACTTATTGTTTAAGTGCATAACAAATGTCAAAAACTATTCCACTGTTCCCTCCCTTGTAGCGGGCAACGCATAGCTGATGCCCCTGCGCCCCTGGTGAAATTGATGTTATAATATTCATATGAATAATAAATAATAATATTTTGTTTTATTTTTCAGGTATACAACGTTTTTTTCACGAAATACAAGAGTGGTAAGATTTATTATGAATATGATAAAAACATCTATGATGCTGCTAGAATTCTTTATACCAGAAGTATTGGGAGACACAGTCCCTTCCGTGTCCCCGAGCGGTATGGCCTCTTAACATCTGCATTACGTAGTCGGTCATCCGTCTCGAAGGACCACAATTAATAATTAAAAGATTAATTGAAACTTTCATCTATTTTTGTGTCAGTAACAAATTTAGTAGTAAATAAATAAATTTCACACAGCGCCTAACCAACCTGCTGGTGTTATGGGTACCAGACAACGCATCCTCATCATCATCTCAGTCACAAGAAGTCCACTGCTGGACATAGGTCTCCCCCAAACGCCTCAAATGCCTGCTGGCAGCGGTCTGCATCCAGCAGCTATATGAACGAATATATTATAGTAAAAACAAACTCAAGAACACAAATGCCATTACATAAATATTTGCCTCGAGCGGGAATCGAACCTTCTGGTGCCGAAGTATCGCTACCACCGAACCATCGGGATGCGTAGTACGTCGTTATACTGCAGCATGATGCATTGAAATATTTTTATGTGGTATGCAATAGTTGGCCGTCAAGTCCATATTTGTACAGCATTGTTCTCAATGACTAATGCGCTAGTCATACCAATAATTCTTGGTAAAATTCTATAATTGACTCGCTGCAGTAGTTAAGTTAATTTACGATGATAGTCACTAACGATTCATTTAAGTAATAAAAATATACAGTAATATTTCTTCGGGTATATTTGCGTTAAAAACAGTTTCAATTTCGTATCAAACTCACGCGTTATCCCGCTCAATCCCTATTTTGTATGAGTGAGACAGCGAAAATTTCTGGATTTTAGTCGAATCGATTACTAATATCAGGACTCTGGACTTGTGAGTTGTGCCTTAAGTGCCCGAATTCCTAATTTCCGAAATGGCTAGTGGTTTGTAGCTTAAGGTTTGGCCAGGGTTTAGTTAAAACTTATTTTGTTACTTATACATTTCGTTTAATTCTTCATTAGAATGACAGTGACAAAACATTATATAGTCTTGATTGATCTTTGTTTATTAAGGGAAAAAAAGGAAAATTAAGTTTATGTTGTTTAAATTCTGTAAAACGAATGGAATTTATGCCTAGTGGTATCTCGTCTACATTCGCGACTTATTCGCAAAACTAATCAAACATAAAAGATAAAGGAAATGTAAAACGAAATGCCTGTTCACTTTATTGTATTCGCATAACTTCGGTCAATTTCGCAAAGTGTAGAGCGGTAACTTTATTCGCGTCCATCATTTCGTAGATTGAATTTGCATAAAGAATGCAGTATGCATCGATCTGACGTGCTGACCTGCCTCGCAGACTCACACCCTCACACCCTCACAGCCCCGGGGTGGAGAGGCAGCCCGGCCCACCTCGTTGCAATTTGTGATTGAAAACTGACGCTATTAGTTTTATGTCCATTTATGATAAAAACGAAATGTCATTTATCTGAAATATCTGTGCTTCGGGCGGCAACAGGCTGCTGTCGATGGTTAACAGTCGTTAAACAAAGTCGGTGGCCTTCAGGCGGCTAGAAAACACTGCCAATCTGCATTGAAGCTGCGTGGCAGAGTATGCTCTTACCACCTTCGATTGAAAGGAGGGCCGTATGTGGAGAAGAGATGTTACGGTCGAGATGACGAATGAAACTAAACATTCTGTTAGAAACATCCACACATCCATCCATAAAAACTTTAATATTTATTAGCGGGATGCCTTAAAATGTTTATAATCCATTGAATGAACGACCAAATCGATTTTTGTACAATCGATTACAAATATTGCTTTTAGGATTCTGATTTAAGCCTATGCTTCAATTTGTATAACGTTTCGGAATATAATTCGCAGCCATTTTGTATTTTCACATTTTATCGAAGTAATGATGAAAAGCCATCCTATCGTTATGTCCATTCCAAATAATTTATAACCGTTTTATGTAAAGCCGTCTTTGTGTGAATGATTAATAAACATTCACACATCCATCCATACAAACTTATTACATAAATATTAGTAGGACTTGCCATGACCGATGGGTAGGTACGATTAAAACTGGAATAGTTTTAATCGTACCTACCCACAAATTTAAAATTTATTTATGTTAACTAAACGAAACGTAACATTAAGCGCAGCACTAGTTATACGAGTAAAATGGAACGCGATACGTTTTTGTGTTGCGTTTATCGTGTTATCAAGTGTCGGGTGTTCTCAGAACCGCCTACCTACGGCCAGGTAGCGCCCGACCGAGAAAAAACTATAAGGTTGTCCAGAAATCGAGTTTGTTTATCGATATCGATGTTTCTTTTGTTATTTTCTAACTTGTTCTGATTTCGCATAATGTTCCTGTAAGATCGGAAAGGAATTTAAAGTGATAAAGAAAAGTCTAAAATTAGTAAACAAAAAAATATCTCTTATCTCATCAAGTCATTCTCTGTTAGCATGTTCAGAAAATTCGGATTTGACAGGCTTGTTATGGTACTTATAAGCACTAGTTATAGACTTATCTATACTAATATTATAAAGAGGAAAGATTTGATTGTTTGCATTGAATAGGCTCCGAAACTACTGGACCGATTTCAAAAATTCTTGCACCAGTAGAAAGCTACATTATCAGGGAGTGACATAGGCTATAGCTTTTCCCGAAATTCAATGTGGTTCCCACGGGAATGGGCCCGGAACTTCACGCGGACGAAGTCGCGGGCAAAAAAGTTAGTATAATTATAAAGTTTTTTAGTATCTATTCGAAAACTTTTTAAATGAGTACGTTTTGTAAGTATATAATCTGTAATTAATTAGATACATTCTATACTGTATGTTTTCCAAAAAATAAAATAATCCTTAAAGTCCAGAAAAAAAAGTCGGTGTGCGATGGCGTTACACACAGCATGTAATAGCCAGTAATATTTTCGGATTGGGTACAGAAACGAAACTAATAAATTGTCCAAAATGCTTATACGTATAATTACTATTATAATCAATTCCGCCCACTGAGGCGTAAAAATGAAATACTTTATTACGAACACTTTTGCGCTGATGGCAAACCATTCGCAACGAAGTAGTAAATACTAAACGCCCGATATGTTGACCCAGAATCGTAATATGGCGAAGAATGACAAGGAGAGTCGACCTCTAGGCAAAGAGAGACAGAATGATCAAAACTTGAAAATAGTAGCAACAGTATTCTCATTAATAATTTTATTATGCAACGCTCATTAGTCGGTCTCGGTACCCAATACCCACCCATCCCATGTGATTAGAATACCAATACTTCTCCAATGTTCAAAATATTTAGGATTGGTTTCATGGGTAGCTGATAACTTTCACTTAGCCAATATAAAGTCAGATAAATTATTAGGTAATAATAAAATTAGTAATTCAACCACAAAAATTTAGTTATTTTTTTTTATATCGATAAATGCAATCGCTTCACTAATCACCGTCGAGCGTCGACGTTTCCACTTCCCGCAGCTAGCTATTTTTTTTTCTTTTTTTTTCGTTCACAAATAATGGTATTGTAATTTTTTTGAGGACCCTGAAGGTCGCTTTATCATCCTTTCACACCCTAGAGCCAAATAGCAATCCTTGTGGTCTCTCAATTGCTATCTCAACACTATTGGGAAGTGATGTGAAGTTAGGCACAGAGTTAGAAAACAAAGGAAAGGTGAAGACGAAGTAGAACGAAGAGTCCGTCCATAATCTCGTTTTCGCTCAACTTCGTGGTAGTGTAGACCTAGCATAACATTTATCGATGAAATAGTATGTGTAATCCAATAGATTGACGAACAATAAATGTTAACTGGACTTAAAAAACTAAAAAGGCCCAACTTCTTTCCCTTCTCCATTTCCTTATACCTTCTCTTCATATTCCCTTCCTTGTAGCAACGCATTAGAAGGGCCTCTGGTATTACTGATATTCATATATAGGCTTGCTGGTTTGCCTTCGGTATGAGAAAAAAAAAATACATTGTTAAAACCTTTTTTACTTTATGTTGTTTTGGTTAGCACCAGAGTTTAGCTCAGCAAACGGTTTCGTGGTATTTTATTACTGAAATGCATGCTACAGTTATATTAGCATTAGCTATTAAATTACATTGCATCGGTCCACAATTAACTTTTAAAGTTTTTTATACGTTAGAAAATGTATACTAATGCATTATATTTACATCTATTTAACATTTTAAGTTTTTTGCTGTCGTCTAGCTATCATTTTGTATGAATTAATTGTTTTCAACTGCAGGTTTTCTGTAAATCTGCGGGTCTATTTTCGTAACAGAAAACATTTAAAATCTAGTATCAATCTCAAGAGCTATCTTGCTCGTTTTGTATTAG
Source organism: Endotricha flammealis (assembly GCA_905163395.2). Classification (NCBI taxonomy): domain Eukaryota; kingdom Metazoa; phylum Arthropoda; class Insecta; order Lepidoptera; family Pyralidae; genus Endotricha; species Endotricha flammealis. The sequence continues at coordinate 15,649,501 of LR990861.1, read as the reverse complement.
AAAGATAGTGCTAATTGAGATAACTGAGACTAGATTTTGACTTTTATTTTAACTGACTAGATTTGATAACGTCGGGAACAGTTTCTAGTGCAAAAAATTCACAGCCATTAGTCAAATGTTGGCAATATTTTGTTCCGATGACCAATGCCGACTACTGATGACCCATTGATGTTATAATCACTGACCCACGCAGGTCAATTAACAGTTATCATTATAAAGACTTACGAACAGCTGCCAACTAAATGTTTGTTAAAATAGTGGTTAAAAGAACTGACTGTAATTTTATATTGCTATATTTTATATTGTTATACCTAATCCAAGTCGATGTTTCGAATAGATCTGAATATCCATATTTATGTCCTGGTCCGTCGGAGTGATGGCAGATGGACTAAGGCTTTAACCAAATAGTGGCTCAAAATTGGAGAAACAGGCTGAGATGATGAAGATGATGATCCATATTACAAAAAGCCTGTGTTGTAAGAGATGAATAATATTTATATTGTAAAAACAATGCAAAACCACATTGATGGATAGTTGTAGTTGGAGCACATGGCGTGGGAGTTCCAATGCACGATATTATACAATACATTAATTTATAACGACAGGGGAAGACAGATCGCTTCATTAGTCTGCACCCGTAATCGGATTAAAATAAAAATTTGGCATTTTTTAAACATAATGGCTTTGGGCTTTAGTTTTTGTTGCGAGCCTTTTATCCGAAATATGGTTCGGAATTTTTGATGGATTATCTGCATTTTTATGTAAAAAAGTTCATGCATAAGCTTTGGACGAAGAATGCTGTTGTTTTATTGAAATAAAATAAAAAATATATCATTACACATTACAGACAATCGTGGACTCCAATTTATTTACTTGGCATAGAATTTCCTAACTTGGTCATAATGATTCCTACACTTGCGCAAGTTTGAATTGAACTCAAGTAGAAGTGCCTCAGGGCACAACACTGGGGCCGCCGAACTTTTGAATAGCTTTAATTTAGATGGTATGCTTGGAATATTAATTTTAACTCGCGGAATACGTGAGAGAACTAACAAATCGATTAAATCTATAGAGACTTTGTGGCGTATCAACATATTTCATCGGAAGGTAACGTTGAGATAAATGTTTTAATTAAGGTCAGTTGTCGGCGGATTTCCGCTACATAGTATTTTATTAATGGTGAATAAATAATTAGAAATTTGTACTATGAAAGGCGGGATTTTACTGTTATGTTTCACTTAGTTAGTGATTAGTTTGTGTTACAAACTAAGCCATCAGTAGCCGTATTCTCTAAGCATCAGCTTTCGAGTTAACAAATGATGCGTAGAGAATGGTTGCAAGCTCGGGAGTAAATATTTTTATATCATTTTTTATAGCTTTATATTTTTCGTGGTGCTTTGTCCTCTCTATAACCTTTATTTTATTTTATTATATTTTCTATTCTATTTTGAGCTCTCTTTTTCCCACTTCTCTCCCTTTACCTTACAGTTTGTGTTTAGTATTTTTTCTCAAAATAGCCTGAATGATTTTATTTACAGTATGCATTATTACTTTGTAGACATAGAAATTAAATTTCAAACCTCTCAAAGACCCCAGCAGAGTATAATTACATCAGTGCGTACCAGGATAGCATAACCGCGTAGGTATAGCGTCTGGCAGGCAGGAAGCCCTAAATAAACACACAATTATGTATAATCCCACTCCACTCTCACTGCTCCGCTGAAAAACTACACGGGGAGACGGTAAAGTCAGCAAAAGAGTTCTTAATTTATATCATCAAAAAGTTTACTGTTTTATTAGAATTGATTACTTTCCGTTATTTTTATATTTTATTTGTCTGTCCTGTTGAACTCTTATTACGATAAAATGTTATATCTCCCATTTTTTGTTTATATCTATTTCATCATAAATTTGATGAGATTTTTTTTTTCTCTTAACCATGTTTGGAAACTTCACATAGAAAGTAGCTTTTTTTAGTACCCATTAAATTTGTGTCCCAACTGCAGGGCAAAGGCCTCCCCAAATTTTCCAATTTTCTCTCAATTGAAATTCTCTGTCATTATCCGGGCAATTATCCAAATAAGCGTCGGGATCATTCTGCCATCGCCTTTTGGTCTTCCGCGACGAGCGACGTTTAACAAATTGAATGTATAAATCAATCCATGAATTTTTTAATAAAATGATATTTACGCCACTGGTTATTTCTTTCATCGGTTGACTGTGCTATAAGCAAAGTGTGTAGTTACTTCGAAGTTTATCTTATTGACTATGTCATTTTGCAAAAGTACTTATTATTAAATTGTTTTTATCTTATCATTCGTTCAATCAATATTGTAAATATAATAAGTCATTGATAAATAAACGTAGGCGTTATCAATGAATAATGTGGCTTATCAAGTTTCGGAAAGTTTAACCGGATTCAGGGAATACCGTTTGCATCCGTAGGTATTAACTACAGTTACTATGCTAAGTAATGCTAACGCAGAAGGAAGTTATTATTATTTGAATTATTTTTTAAAATACAAACATAAAAATCTTAAGTTGTCCACTACACAAATTAGAACAGATTTTGTTGAATAATAGCCACAGATTGCTGAATAGTTACCTACTTCGTAGCTAAGAACACTATCAAGTCTCTTTTCAAACTAAATTAAATAGATTCGTCCTTATGGAGGCTACGATTTCACAGCTTTCTTTTATTTTTGTGATTAATTATATCTTTGGGATTTAAGAAAGACGATTCTCTATGCTCTGGTAATATTACAGAAACGATGAACTGTCTTCGTTCGACCAGTCATTCAATAAAGAACACGTGCTCGTCGAGAGATCATAACGACAACTAAGCACCAACGTGTAAATGCAATTGCAAAGAATCGCAACCGCTTGCGCAAGCGCCTTTTGGTCTGTGTCCAAAAGCCGACACTAGACCGGATCGAAGAAAAGTGTCCACGAGTTCATGCAAGCCAAGCCAAACGTTCTCTTTACATGCTTGTACTTGTAGACGTTTGCAAACGCGCCATTAGAAATATAAACTCAAATGAATTCGTAATTCTGAAAATATTAGATGTTTTTGCTGTCCCTACTCGTAGTACTTCACTCGACGCGAATTACGTCGTAGTAGGGACTTTCGCCGCCGCGCTTCGTTCATGACGACCTCTACAACTCTTTATATACAGTACTTATGTACGGACTTATGTACAATATAAATTGTCTGTAATGAAACATACGTTACATTTCTTTTACTAGATTTTACGCAATGTGTGCGTATTTCTTGATATTGTAGTAGACGACTGCGACTGCCTTCTGCCCAATGAGATTCCCATCCGCTTTCCCAGTTCCTATGGGAATTTCGAAAATAGAAGGATTGTTATAAAATAAGTTACAGAGGAAAAGAAATCAGCTTGAAAGAAAGAGGAAATAGCAGCATATGTATTTTTCAACTGCCAATGAAAGCGGAGAACCGTAAATATGATTCAAGTTTATCAATAGAATTCATATTGGTTGGACTATTTAATTTCAAAGTGTTATATCGATGTTTACATAGTATTTATTAGCATAGATATATATTCTTTACTAGCTGTGCCGGCGACTTCGTTCGCGTGGTTGTCAAAAACACATCATTTTTCACTGATGCTTCGCTCCTATTGGTCGCAGCGTAATGTTATATAGTTTAAAGCCTTCCTCGATAAATGGACTACCCAACACAAACATAATTTTTCAATTCGAACTAGTAGTACCTACTTGAGATTAGCGTGTTCAAACAAACAAACAAACTCTTTATATTTTAGTACCTATAGATTTCTTTCATTTAAATTAGTTGGCTGTATTTACGCTATTCTACAACATCTGTATTTTTTATTACAAAAAAGCTGTTCCGATTTTTTTTACAAATTTAATATGGGATGTTATTGCGTCGATGTGATCATAAAAATGTCATCCAGGAACAGTCACGTCCACGTTATCAGGTTTACTACAGTGTCCATTCATGCGCCGATAACCCGGCCGAGTTGTTTTTGTGCGATAAGAAGCTACAAATATTTCATAGCTACGATTACAATATTAAATAAATAAAATAAAACCGTGCAAGTACGTGTCGGGCCACGTACAATGTAGAGTTCCGTATTGGCTGCGCATTTCTTGCTTGCAGATGCGTACAATGCCATATTCTATGACATTTGTACGTTTTCGTCAAAGAAATTTTATTTCATAAGTTCGTCGGCTATTTACTCGGTAACTATTAGTGCCTACTTAACCGTTATAGTATTCCTTGTAGGTCCACTATATGGACTACTACCATGAATTTTTTCAAATTTCTAAACACAAGACTTTGAGATAGGAAGGGGGGGGGGGGGGGGGGGGCACCGTGCAAAACCAAAATTGGCTCGTTAAATGTAAATAATTCGCAAACGGATCATTGTATCTGAAAATGATCTTCCCACACCCTCGATGTTTTTAAGAAACCTATCTAAGGGCGTTTTTCCACTACTCCGGCATCCGATTTTTATCGGTCCGGTAATTACCGGTCCGATATAAAAATTCATACATTAGTATACGCGCTTCTCCACTACTCCGGCATCCGGTTTTATGTCTAAACTACAGCTTTCTAGCACCAAACGCTAAGCGCTAGACCGAGGACGGACAGACGGACATGGCGAAACTATAAAGGTTCCTTGTTGTTTCCTACGGAACCCTAAAAAAGAGACAGCTAGGTACGTAATGTTGACTTAAAATTAAAATGCGTTTGAATTATAAAACAATTGAAAATCGATTGTCGTTGTGCACTGAGTAATAATTCGAACTTAGTTTTATGACTGCACACGGAATTGGTCTTTGGATACGGAACCATATTAAGAAATAACTGTAATTTCAATCTATCCCACCAGGATATCATAACAATACTGCAAGTGAACTAGACATGTATGTATTCCATCTCGACGATGTCGTTGCCAGGCAGCGCCCTCTGTCCGCTCCTGGCGCCGCCCCAACTTTCTGTTGACAATTATTTTTATAAAGAAAGTTATTTAGACAAGCATTAGGGTTCTTTGAGGGCTGATACTCATTAATCCTACGTCTTCAACGAGAATAGACTTGTGTAGATTTGTGTTATTATTCCCGTTACCATAGAAATGTCCAAAACCCTGGTGCATTTTCTATTTCATTAAGTATGTATAAAAATTGCTCAAAATATTCTTGTAAAATGCAAAGGAATTTCATATCAACACAATATACTGTAATCAACAATATGGGTACTGCAGGGATACAAGACTTTCTTCAATATGCGTACTCTACCACGTTGCTCCAATATGGATTTGCCATAACGACAGTCATCCATCGAATTATTCTCATGTCATGTCAATAAGCCAAGTTGGTGGCCTTCAAACACTCTGGCAGTTGCCAGGCCACACTGGAGCTGCTTGGCAGGCTACGCTCTAATCCCCTTAGATTGAACGAAGACCCGTATCCATGCAGTGGGATGATTATGGGTTGATATGATGATGATGAGAATAATCCTAATTATATTATTACTTTAAATTAAAGATTCTTTCTCTCATCAAAGAGGACATACTCCTTTTTGATGAGTGTCTTTGAATACCTACCTTCTTAAAATTTTTTAAACTTTTAATATTTGAATTATTTTCAGTTTCTTTTTATTTGCTATCAGTATTCTAACATAAACAGATATTTTGTTAGAATAACTCGGGTCAGTGCGTCCTCCATTGAAGACAGCTACAGTATATATCATAGTTGCGTGTGACAAGACTCGCTGCAAATATTCGGGTGTGTTTCCAACCGCTTTTTATAATTACTTCTCGAGGCCTTATTAATATCTCCTCTTTCACGATAGTGAAGTTTCAGAAATATATAGGTTTTTTTTTCATCTCATGATACAAGCTACGATCGCTTTCTAATTGCTCCAGCGACACAATTAGGCGGGCAAATTCCTAATCCTAGACGAGACGTCTGCGAGGGTGCTCCCCCTAACTTCGTTACAAATGTCGCCGTACTTGCTACCTGTAAAAACAAATATGTACCTACCTATATTCTGTTCTAATCTATATATAATAAAATAAAATAATAATAAAATCTTTATAAAATCACTTATTGTATAACTTAAACAATTTAGGCAGTAAATAATTAAAATAGTAATAGTAATATATAAAATGCTTTGTCCTGACTGACTGAGAATCAACGAAAAATCTGAAACTTGGCAGGTGGAACTATTATAAGACGTAGGCGTCCGATAAGAAAGGATTATTCGAAATTCTAACTCTAAGGGGGTAAAAAAGGGGGGTAAAGTTACTATGGGACAACTCGATTCCTTAGTCCAATATAATATACTTGTCACAAGATTTCCAGTACTCAATGATTGTGTTCGTTTTAGATTGTCATACCTTTTTGAGGTAACATAATATTGTGTGTGTTTACACTGGTCTGATCATTTTTATCGGTAATGATTTATTTATTTATTTTTTATCTCTTATAATTAAGTGTAACGCAACATTATTATTGATACGACACTCCGCGGATTTTTTCTTACATGTATTGTTTTTTTTTTGTTGGACAGAAAAGGCCGTGACCGGTTTTCTTTCGCCATTTCTTTTACCGGTGGTCATTTTGCTTTGTTTCCGAAGTGGTGGTAGTTTATAAGAGTAGCTTATTTATTTAATACTCATTGTAAGTGACGTGTCTAATTGCCGCGAGGGCCCACAGAATAAAATTTATTTGACTTAACTTGACTTTACCTCTATATGTGATTTGTAAACGATTCATGTTTATTTCATATCGATTTATATTTATACTAGCCGTTACCCGCGGTTCCGCCCGCGTGGTCAAGGGAAAATGTCAATGATTTTTCCCATGGGAATCTCTTTATCCCGTGGGAAAAAAGTAGTAGTAGACTTTATTGAACAGTTTAAACTATCCCCAATAAAAAATTCATATCAATCCGATCCGTTCATTACTTTTGACGTGAAGGGATAGGACAAACAAACAAACAAGCACTTTGACATTTATAATATTGGTATGGACATGGAAGTATGGATCAGACGATGTAATGGATTATACTCTATGGTGTCCACAGATAACTAGCGTTGTGGTATTGTATGTACCACGGGATTTATGCTGAGTAGAGTCCGATTTGGACACACACACTTGATTAGATTTAGGTAATTTTAAGTTAAAACTGTATGCAAATACATGGTATTCCAAATTAAACATTTTTTCATTATTTCTATTTAAAATCCCCCCTTACTAATAAACGTGTAATGCGTGTATAGTTAAACAATGTTTTGTCACTTTCATACTTCATTTGATTCTCCTCAAGAACGACAGTGACAAAACAGTGTATAACTATATACTCGTTACACAACGTTTATTAGTAAAGGGGGTTTATAAGTAATTTGTTATTTCCGGAACTACTAAAACTAGAACGTATTTTTGTTGTGGCTATGGTTTGGGAACTCTCGACAGTTTTAAAGTATTGAAACAACAGACAACCGACCAAGTTCCGGAATGTCGACATTTCTCAGAACAAAATTAGAACATATTAAAATTTAAAAAAGTCTCGGTTTAAAAGATGTATATGAACTTAATGTTATTTAAAATGTGTAGTTCTGTCAATCCACACAGCGCCATCTGGTCTCAAAGTAAGCGAGGCTTACCTGCTTGTGTTATGGGTAGGGTACCAGTGAATACTGGGTCTGGGCAAAGAAAATATCTGTAATTACTATACTGTATTGAGAGGAAGTCGTAGGAGGGCGCTGCTTAGCAACCGACGACTCCAAGCTTCGTTCAACCATCAAAAGAGATTACTTGGAGCAAATTCTGCGGTATTTTTTTTCTAAAAACTCCGCAGAATTGGCAACGCGCGTGTGATGTGATGTTGTGATACCCCCGGTATTGAACGTATATAGGCTACGCTGACTGCTTACTATATCAGGTTGGTTTTTGCCACATTTGTCATTAAAAAAAATACCGATAAGAAATTATTATTATTATTTGGAGCGTATAATGGCCGACCGCAGAGCAAAGGCCTCCCTACCCTTTTTCCAGTACTGCCGATAAAAAATCATGTTCCGAAATTTTTGGAAAATACATGCAAAGAAAGTTGCGCCGGTTTCGCTATAGTTATAATTAAATCTAAGAAGAGCAGACCAGTCCCTCAAAATGGCAACAGTTCAAGAGTTGATGCAAGTTTTTTACATGTACAGTAACATTTTTTTTTAGATTGTACCTTGTATTTATGTCCATGGGCAGCGATTGCTTACCGTCAAGGGATTGTTCTTCTCTGTCACAAATAAAATGTTGCGCCAGGCCCGGTCCCTCTTTATAATTTGGCTAATCATTCACTGCTTGGTTATTATGAACCATTTTCCGTATCTCTAAAAACCTTTCGTGCAACTGCATCGTCATTACATACCATAAAGATAACAGTTATCTTAACAGGCAGCTGTAATTGCTTCAGTTGTTTTTAGTCGGGTTTATGTCTGAAAATTATTCGATTACATTTACAATTGTAATGAAACTACTTTTTTCTCCATATAAAGTCGCTTTTTTCTGCCTGTTATGTGCGAGTTCGTAATGGTTCATGTAGTTTTCTCGTGCATACCATGTGTATTCGACAGTGTTACAAAGAGGTCAGAGCACTCACTGCTAACTCGGAGAGCAAATCACCGATTTTCAGCACTTTAATAAAAAAAAATGAAATTCTTTTTTTGAAGGCCGTGACTGGTTTTCTTTCGCCATTTCTTTTACCATTGCTCATTTTGCTTTTGTTTCCGAAATGGTAGCTTGTAGAGTACAATAATTAAGCATTATTTTTGTATGTTGACTTGAAAAAGTGTCTGTACAGTACTGTATAAATATAAAGGTTTTAAATCTTTATTCTAATTGAACATCAAATTTTTCTTGCAGTATTTACGGTAGAAATACATACGTAACCGATTACCTCGCGAACGAAGCCATGGCTTCAACTAGTTTAGTTATATTCTTTATAATTGGATTGGAATTCCAACACTATAAGCACAGTTCTTCTCGGAAATGTTCTAATCGCGTTTACAACTTGAAAGCTTGAAATGGGTTAGCATAATTTATTTCGGGCATCTCTCACTGTTTAATAAGACAACGAACAATATATTTTTTTGTGTCTGTCTGTCCGTTTGACCGCACGAACCTTTTGTTGCCTTTTTTTCTCGCCAGTTCGATTATTAACTTTTACACCAAGCCATTTTTTATGTTATATTTTATGACGTTTTTTTATTGTACGTAGGATTATTTTCATTCTGGAAATTTCTATATAAATTATATTCCATTTTCATGAGCAAACGTGATGAGATTGCGCGTTCAAGTAAAATTATAGTTTGACACGCTATCTCGCTCAAACGAAATGTAAAATGAGTGAGATAGAGTGTGAGATTGGAACTAGATGCAACTGTTTTTATTTCGAGGAGGGAACTGCTGATAATCTCTTTCTTCACTTAAAATTTTTGAAATTCTCTTATAACATGTACAGTCAGGAGCACTTCGAGCCTTACATTAGCAGTGCAATATTGGGTCTTATGACATATGTAAAGTCCAATATGTAAAGGTAGACCTGCTCTTGACTGTACAATAGAAGGACTTTCTAAAGTTAAAGAAAACTAATTTTTAAGTTAGAATTTACAAATTAGGTATTTTGTTATTGAAATTAAGCACTTTAAAATCAGCAGTAAATAACGTTGATTACTGTGACTACATGTGACTTGGGTTTTCAAAAAAAAAAAAACGAGAAAAATAGCAGTTTATAAACATCGTTACAGACAACAGTTACCTCTACCAACTCTACCAAAGTTTCCATTTATAATAGCATTTAAAACTAGTAACCGATAAGTTAATAACAATCCGTCTTGTGTGACTTTGTAATTGTACGTTGTTTTTAACTGCGAGAAGTTTCTGCCCATTCACTTTGTTCCGCTAGTGTCATAACGAGACAAAATAACGTTTTTAATAACATAATCGTTACCGAAGATGTTCCATACATTCATAGTTTACTGTAATTAAACATTATGTTGAATTGCACTTGCAGACCTAAATTTGTTATGCTTAGCTCTTGCAAAGTTGAGCTAAATTGGCTTCACTTTTCCTTTGTTTCCTAACTCAGTGCCTAACTTTATTTCACTTTGCTCAACTTCTCCAGAATCTCTACTTACAAATTTTATTAAAAAAAAAAAAGAAAAATATCACGAGATCTTGCGTATTAATAAATATAAAAGCTTAACAGCTATTTGCAGCGTTCGTTACTAATATAACGGTAGCCGGTATATCGTCATTTGTCATATAGATTAATATAACATCTGATTTATGAAGTGGATCAATTTGCAATTTATTCATACCAGTTTTTCTATAAGAACTGTAATAATGAATGAAACCATACAAGAAACGTTAACAAACAAAAAAAATGGATACCTACTTAAACCGATTACGTCATTACCGTACTCACAAAAACTACGCAAAATCGTCGAGCGAGACGACGAACGTTTTTCTCGTCGATTTGAAAGTGAGTGGCGATACCGAGTACCAGGGCGGCAGTTTTGGGAGGAGCTTCGAAAAATGTAGTCGCCGCTCTGGCGCTACGTTTTGTTTTGTTTCGCTCCACGGCGGCGGTTGTTGGCGCCTCGTACATAATTGAGCACTATTAAAATAGGTAGGGTCTTTGTAACTGTTCAACTCCTTATTTTACGCAACTTTGACTACAATAATTACAAAAAATGCCCCTTTATTTTTTTTTAAATTTAATTAATTGTGTACAATGTTTTACAATGTAAAAATTAATTGATCATAACTATTAAATAAAAAACGCACGGAAACGACATGGGGCATGTACAGCAGAAACATTTATGACTTGAAATAAAACAGAAATATCGTGTGAAAACGGTCCCGCACATGTCAATCAACGACGTCCCAATTATATGTTACTCGACTGACACCATGGTGTCAATCAGTCAATTCAAAAAGAGTCCTTCTGCGACTGACACCATGGTTCCAATCCCTCGTGGTGTCAGTCGCTGAATTACCCGTAATATGCAATGAGATCCCATCAGTTTTGTTAATCTGTGATATTAAACACGACACTTCCACAGACTACACTCGACCAACCAACTAAATGTATACCGAGTTAATATATCGACACGTGGTAGTAATCCCACGCCCACACACTTTTCGATCGGTCCCGACTCTACACCTACTCTCTACGCATTTATGAATCTTTTATATCTTCCTGATTGCCTGGTAGATCTTGCCCGCCACTACCTGTTGTTTCCCCTCCTACTTCTTGCTTAATCCTCGCTTGCATACCAATTATCAAAATTACCTTTATTTTCAACGTTTCAATTAAAATGGAATAATTAAAATTGTTAATAATTACTTAACCATCAATTACACGGGTGGTTTAGTTATATTTTTTTAAAACTTGCGCTATTTTCTATTTTTATTTGACTATCTATCCAACGACTTTATTAAACATTCATATTATCTAAATACGGGTAGCGTAGTTTTGTGATAGTATTCAATGCATATGCTTGTCACGAGATTTTGTCTGACACTATTCTAGAAGTACTGCTACAATAGACCACAGAATAGACGGTATTATCTGTCCAGTAATTTATCTTTTATCTAGAAAATCCGTTCAAAAATACACTCGCGTGCAAAAAAAATACACCTCTTTGCCGGCTCTGTAAGCCGAGTATATCACAGAAAGAAGTTGATTCCACAAAAAAATGTAACTACAATGTACAAATTGATTGTGTACACGGTTGTAAATTCCGAAACGTATGGTAGAAAATTGACTATCGTAAATATCGTAACGAAGTAGCTGATAGCTATTCCCAGTTCGTCACATCACATCTAACTTCTATCATATTTTGAAGCATGTATGTATCCCGTACTGGCTGAAGTTTTGTTTGTAGTTTAGTAGAGACACTTACCTACAAAGAGATTTTATATAACTTACCTATAAAAACTACTACCATTTTTTTTTTTTTATATATTATAAAATTTTAATACAAGGTTCTCATAAATTAATGGTAATTAACTTGTCACAACAGAATGTGCAAAAAGCCAAAAGAATTTCGGTTCGTGCTAGCTAACTTGCAGATGCAAAATGTTATGTTAGCTCTCTCTACCTCTACTTGCACTCGAAGTTTAGCGAAAGCGAGTGTGGACGGGCTATTCGTCTTCTTCACTTTAGTCAACTTCGCGAATGTAGAGAGATTTAACAATTATTCTGTGATTATTAGCATAATATTTAATTTTGCCACGACTATTATGGAATCTGTGATTATAGTCTATTTTTTTAACAAAGTATTACCGTAACTTTTTACTGCGCTGCCATTGGTCCACGTAGTCAATGCTATTGGTTGCGTTGCGATTGCGAGCGTTGCTTTTGGTTGACACCCATCTTACTCTGTCAATATTGGAAATAATGCGAGTGACAAACTCACTCAGTACTTGTTTGTTAAAAAACAGTCTGTGTCTGTATTATTATTAGTTTTGTACCTATTTACTGATTTCTGTGAATGTCCTGGCCCTGAACTTCTAGCAAAGATTTCTGTACAACAACAGGAAAACATAACTATAAACAATATTGACTTACACTATACGAACACGATTGTAATTAATGCTGTTTGTGTGCGCAGGTGGTGAGGTGGTTCTGCACGAGAGGCGATGCTGGGCGGGGCGGCGGGGGGCGCCCGCTCCCGCCCGCCCTCTGACCTGCACCAAGGTATGCTGTCCTGGTACTTATTTTTAATGACGTGCTACGATTTTCAACAATTTCAACCTTACATTTTAGTTTAAATCCTACAGATAGCCAGCGTAATGACATCAGTGGGTCTATTCTCGAAATTCAGTTAAAATATCGATTTTGTTCATAATCTCTCTCGTTCGTTTTATATTTCGTATGCAAGAAAGCGAATGATATTGAGACAAGATTTTAACAGTTTTTATTACGAGTATAGAGACACAGGTTGATCAGTTAATTTATCTGTTACATTTTTTTTTAATTAGAAAAAATACTTCCATAATCAAAAATACTTCCATTCATGTTGTTTTTACGAGTATCAAGTCGGTGCAAATGTAAGTAGCTCGTGTAAATCGATTTACTTCTTACAATACGATAGACGAATTGAGAAATAGGCGATTTACTTACAAGAGAAAGAGAAATAGATGATTTACTTGCGTTTTAAACGAGTTGTAATAGGCGACTTTCGTTTGCACCGATTTGATACTAACTCGTTTTTAAATTCGTAGTGTCAGCAGAATAAAAAAATTACGAGTATGACATTTGTAAATTGTCTAAAACAATAACAAAACAAACAAAAGATTAAATTTACAAAATTGCATATAAAAGAATAATAATTAATTATTCATTATGCAACATGAGGTTGCTTGAATACAATGTGGCAATGAACTTTTAAAATCATATTTAAATAGTTTATTGCAATATCTGCATATCGAATCGTGTCTTTCGGTTAAGGCTGCAGATAATATTCCATTCGAACATACTTATTACAAAACCTCCAAACAAACGTCTATATATAAGGTCCTACTTTATTACTGAACTTCCTTTTAACACATGACTATGTAGGTTACATTATTATGATTGTTTAAGCAAGGAAATAATGGTCTAGTATTCAATAATAATAAAATAGATTGTATTGTAAGTATGTAGTTAGAAAAATGTTGCTTACTTACTACATAAATTCATCCATATTCAACCATTTTGATATGTGAGACGCGTTGACGCGCCCCTCGCACCGCACCCCTAAACCTTTTTTTTTCTACTGACGGATGGCTGCTACAAGAGAGGCGCATTTTACCGAATATGTCTATATTTAATGCCTTTTTTTTTACTGAATACTAGACCATTATTTCCTTATTTAAACGATCATACGTAACCTACATAGACATGTGTTAAAAGAAAGTTCACTGGTAAAGTAGGACCATATATAAATCGATATCAAATAAATAAATCACAAATGACTTTATCTAACATCTACAATTCTACACTAATATTATACCTAAAGAGGAAAGATTTGTATTTTTGTGTGTGTATGTTTGTAATAAATTAACTCAAAAACTACTTCACCGATTTCAAAAATTCTTTCACCATTGGTAAGCTACGTTATCTCCGAGTAACATAGGCTATATTTTTTTTATTTTTTTAAATTGGGTTTCCTATTAAAACCCGTGTGAAGCCGGGGCGAGGCGCTAGTATTGCGATAAATCACACAACATTGTGTTACCACAGTAAGGTATGACAAGCTAATTCAAACACAATCGTTGAATTACACTGAAAATCTTGTGCTAAATGTACATAATAATTTTAATACAATACAATTGACGACCTCCGTGGCGTAATGGTTACCACGCCAGACCGTCACCCAGGAGGTCCCGGGTTCGATCCCCGGTCGGGTCATGATGAAAAATGAACTTTTTCTGATTGGCCTCGGGTCTTGGATGTTTATCTATATATGTATTTGTTATAAAATATAATATAGTTGAGTTAGTATCCCATAACGCAAGTTCCGAACTTACTTTGGGGCTAGCTCAATCTGTATGAATTGTTCCTATATATTTATTTATTTATTTAGAAAAAAAAAAAAAACAATCGTTGAATTTCACTGAAAATCTTGTGCTAAATGTACATAATAAAATAAATATATAGGGACAATTCATACAGATTGAGCTAGCCCCAAAGTAAGTTCGGAACTTGCGTTATGGGATACTAACTCAACTATATTATATTTTATAACAAATACATATATAGATAAACATCCAAGACCCGAGGCCAATCAGAAAAAGTTCATTTTTCATCATGACCCGACCGGGGATCGAACCCGGGACCTCCTGGGTGGCGGTCTGGCGTGGTAACCATTACGCCACGGCGGTCGTCAAATAATAATTTTAATACAATACATTTTTAAAATTGTTTTTCTGTGTTTAGGTGTAGCCCGATTTCCACTGTACTCGCTGTTCCCGCAAGCAACTAATCGACCTACAATACACAAAGGTTAGTATCTTCACAAACAAACATCAAGATTGTAACAAATTATCGTAGTAACAAAATTGTTATTTTCCTTACTCTTGAAAATAATCGCCCGATCGGCATTGGATTGTTACGTTTGAGTACTCTTCACAGACTACACGAGCGCTAACTAAATACTAAACTAAATAAAATAGGATGGTACAGTAACTAGATAGTATGTGTGTGTTTGACGACCTCCGTGGCGTAATGGTTACCACGCCAGACCGCCACCCAGGAGGTCCCGGGTTCGATCCCCGGTCGGGTCATGATGAAAAACGAACTTTTTCTGATTGGCCTCGGGTCTTGGATGTTTATCTATATATGTATTTGTTATAAAATATAATAGCGTTGAGTTAGTATCCCATAACACAAGTTTCGAACTTACTTTGGGGCTAGCTCAATCTGTATGAATTGTCCCTATATATATAAAAATAAAAAAAAAATGTATAAAACATTGCAACTATTACAAGCGTCTATGGGCTACGGTGATGCTTACCATCAGGCGGGCCGTATACTTCTTTGCCAACTTTGTGACATAAGAAAAAATGTAATTATATTAATAGTAATTGAATTGAAATTAAAATTCCGATAATATTCAAAAGGAAGGTAGCAGTTTTAGCAAATGAGGCCAAAAATCAATACCGTTGATATCTAGTCTCAATCTTGAGCGCTTACTCGCAATTTTTTATTTTGTATGAGCAAGATAGCTTATTACGAAATTAGACCAGCAAGTATGGATGACAATGGATGTCATCTATACTTAATGGCCTGTTTTGATAGATGGCTTAAAGGTCCCAATACCCCAAATAAGAATCTAATTACATTTTATATTCGAACATTAAAATACAAAAAACAAAAGTAAGACAGTTACCTACCGCCTGTTGCTTCGAGCGACAGCCGTGAAGATGCGATGCGACGGCTCCGAGCGCTCGACAGAGGCTCGAGTTAAGTTTCTTTTTATCACATTGTTATTTATTTTAAGGGGCTGAACTTATTTAACTTTATTGACCACAATACACAAGGCACTGAGGCAATAGCGGGTCTATTCCTTACTAGTGTTACCCGGTTTTATTATATTTATACACATTGTACAGCAGCGCCATCTACGTTATAAAGCGCCATTGACTACCAGACTTGACCAAATCCTACGGGAATCGCGTACTCCTGGAAAATAAGTATCCTATGTGTTAATCCAAGGTATCAGCTACCTACGTACCAAATATCATAAAAATTGACCCAGCCATTTCAGCGTGAAGAAGTAACAAACATTATCACTTTCGCCTTTATAATATTAGTGGAATTTCAAGCTCTACTGAGATCTCGCGAGTATCAGAGTTCATAATTTCATTCATCTCAGCTACAAGTCCACTGCTGGACATAATCTAAACGCTTCCAGTCATCATTTTAGGCGTAATTTTGCTAATACTCGCCACCTTGGCAGACGGGTTGGTTGGAGATTTCGTTTATAAGAACGAACATTCTTTACAACTATGTTCCCTTAGTCGCTTTCGTATAGAAAGTAAAGAACCCATGGGAGGAAGGTGTGGTGATATTATTCTAATCTGCCGTCATCACTAGTCTAACACGAGTATCAACGTTAAGTTTAGATTTGTTGCCTCACTTGCTGGTTTTTTTGCTCTTTAAAATAAAAACAAACACTCAATACGAATTACGCAATCCCTCTCCAAAAAGGTCAAAACTAGACTGCAATCTAGCTCCATAATTACAACATGCTTGAAAATATACAAACTCATTACTAACATTACCTACTCGGCTGATTGCTGGACCTTAAGTGACCTCCAAGGTGCACTAACGCATGCGTAACATCATGCTAATGCACCCGGGGGGATAAGCGTTGCGTGCAAACCCAATTATATACGCAGCATCTCAAACACATGTTAATGAGTATGTGTGATTTTCAAAAAGAACTATGTGTTTTGTATCATCATCGTCATCCTATCAAATATCCTTAAGTAAAAAATGTGGAAGTGAGTTTATTTCTTGTTCCATCATGCCTTGACTATAAAATTCCAGACCAAAATATTAGTCAGGTTAGTCAGATACCATGACGAATATTTGGATTCAAAACAAAATGTTCTTGTAAATTACATTGAGGTATAAAATAATAATATACCGGGAATTAACGCGATCATACCTTGATATTGCCTGACGTTAAGGTATGATCGCGTTAATTCCCGGTATATTATTATTTTATAATAATGCAACGCGAAAGTTTAAAAGTTATTATTACATTGAGGTATGTTTCTATTCTCTAAATGTTAGTTAGACTAATTGACCTATCGATAACAACAGAAATACTTTGTATACCTACAGGGTTATTGTAATTCGACGTATATCCGGAATTTGCGTTTTGGGGGCTCAAAAGCAACAAAATGAACCACCCCAATGTATGGGCGAAGTCTAGTGGTTCTCGAGATATTAGGGTTTTTAGGGTTTTTTGAAATGTACCCCGTATTTCACATTTAATTAAAAATTATAAAAAATCTCTTATCCATAATTTTTTTATATCTTACATGACACTTCAGCTTACCTAAAAACATCATTACATTATGCTAAATATTTTTTATTCATTTAATTAAAATTACAAGTAACCCTGTATAATATTGATATGTTCATTCAACTAAGTAATAACTTTAGATTCTGTTTTATAAAATATGTAAAGCGTTTGCATGGATTGACGGCATGTAATGCCTCCGACAGCTGAGCTACTCTGCACGCGTGCTTATTAATATACCTTCACGCTCGTTTCGTTGGAACTCATTATTGATACTCATATGTACTCAAAGGCATGTTTAAGGTTCGTGTAATTCGTTCCACTGTAAAATATATTCCGTGTACAATGTCACACGATGAACGAAACATTACGACAATATACAATATACTTGGCACAAATTCTCTAAACAATAATTTGTCTGATTTCATATATAAATCGATATGAAATAAACGTGAATCGATCACAAATCTCTTTATTGGGAAAACATCTCGGAGCGTGGTAACGTAATGTTGTGTATGACAAGCTAGTTCAAACGCCATCATAGAATCTCACCAGAAATCTTGTGTCAAGTATTTCGGAATGGATTATATGTAGTAGCGTTCAAGGTATTCCCAATTCGCCATAGTATCAACTCGTCATAAAATCGATTTCCAATTTGGTACTGTACATATTTATAATCCTTTCAAACTGACATCGCGTCACCAGGATTACCCCGCACATTAGGGTAGGGATTTGTTTGAGGGTGACCAATCAAGAAATATTTAAATGAAAATTATTCAAATTTTATATAAAAAGGTTGGAAATAGAAACATTTCTATGTAACTGATAGAACATTTTTGTATTTGTTTTAGTGACGAATAAGAACCGTGGCAAATTGGGAACATCTCCACATACCACAGATAAACGATACGTTACCATTCAATTGCAATGTTACAAGTCATTGGTGCACAAATATTTTAGCATTAACCCTACTCTATGACTCGGAAAATCAATGGTTTGGTAATAATTGTCGGTCTGTTTGACCCATAAGCTATTAATAGTAATTTAAATTAATTACTAACAGTTATTATATAGTTTAGTTGTGCTATCATTTGTAAATTACATATACTGAAAGAATAATGTAATGACTAAAAAAAGTGTCTGTGAAGACCTTCTCTCTGAATAATATTAAATTTCCATTCATTATGAACGCCAGCCACCGCTGTGTCTCCTGGAAACTTGAAAGCCAGGATCTACATCGGCGACCTCAGATTGACAATAAGCAATGAAGCTTATTGACGTCCCGGGGAAGAAACTACAGCTGTCTTGGAAATCAGAGCGGATCTTTAAAAAAATCCGTGCGGAGCCGAGGCCGGCCGCTGTTAGATATAGTATCTTGACATAGTATAAAATTAATTCGCTTCCGATGTCTGTTCACTTAGATCTTTAAAACTACTAAACGTATTTTGTGTGAGTGATTCAAGAGAAAGGTTTAAATGTATAACGCATACAAGGATTCTCCGAAATTCCCAAAGGAAAAAGGGACACACGAAAACGAAGTCGGGTTTCGCTGGTATAAAGTTAAATGGCTGATTGCCGTCCGACGCGCTCTCGTCCTATGCACAGAACCAATTGTGTTTCACACATTACTAGTAGATTAAGAACATAATACTTGTTAAAAGAACTAAATGTCAACGGATATCATAAAATATTGTAAAGTCTTTGATTGAGCGAACGTTAAAAGTAATGGCGCTAACTGATCGCTCGTTTCCGGAGCACGGCGTCTAGCTATGTTCTAATTATCTGACTGACTGACTGACATATTCGTTAATATTAAACAAGTTATAATAGAATGTGAGTGGAAATCTTTTTTCATAGAAGCGATTGTAAACATTTTTTTCTGCCTACCATGACGACTTATAGCAATCCAAAAACAAGTTAATAAGCGAGATGGCGCAACACATAATGGTGGTATCTCACTCACTCAAACGTTTATAAATTGTTATAAGACGTCGTGGTAACCCTGAACTCCGACACATCTAGATTGACTTTTGACGTTTGACGACACTTTTAGCCCTTATCTAATTCGGGAACGATTTGTTTTTGTTTGTAAAAAAACTGCTAGATCGATTTGAAAAATTCTTTCACCGTGTTAGAAAGCTACACTATCGCCGGGGAACATAGGCTATATTATATTTTCTAAAAAATTAGGAATCCTACTAAAACCCGTGCCAAACCGGGGCGGGGCTCTAGTCTATATATTTAAAAATGAAACCCGTTTTCCGTTGTCACGACATAACATGAAAACGGCTTGACCGATTTGGCTGATTTTTTTTTTGTAGTTTTCTAATACTCTGTACAAGGTTCTTACGGAAAAAAATATTAAGAAAATCTCTCAGAAAGATTGAAAAAAAAAAACGAAACAGTACCCGGGCGAAGCCGGGCCGGGCAGCTAGTATTAATATAATTTTGAAAAAAGTTCTAAATCTAGTTGTGGGACAACATTTTACTCTACCTATTTCTAATTATCCCTTGGTAATCCTTAGATTCTGGCTAACTTTAGAATAAGATATAAAAAAGCCACTGTACAAATAGTATACCAATATACCAGAACACCATAAAAACGGTGAAGTAAACAAATGATAGCACATGTGCGAGCGAGTGTCGTGACTCAACTGCGGAGTGACACCCGGTAATTAGGACCTCGGATCCCTTGGGTCACGACAGAAATAGACTGTGCTGGTACTAAATGCGAATTAGTTCTTTGGAAATAGATCTCGATCTGGAACATTTGACTGGGTGTAAAAGGGACCATTAGGGATACTGAAAATAGGGTTGCCAGGCGTCAGGATAAAGCTGAACATAGTTAGGCTTTTAAAGGTACAATTCCGGGACGAACCGCACTGCACGCTGCAGGCAGCCTCCAAGCGTCGTACTTGTTTCTATATATAGCTCTTTGAAAGTGATTCCAAGCGCGGCGACACTGCAGTCGACGGCACTTTCAGAGATTTTTTTTTATGTAAGAGGCTGGCAAACGAGCATGCGGGTCACCTGATGTTAAGAAATCACCGACACCCATAGAGCATAGAGACGCCGAGGGAGTCCCTGAGCCACTGTCGGCCTTTTAAGTGCATGTATGCTCGCTTCTTGAAGGTTCCCAAGTCATGTCATTCGGAAACACCGCTGGCGGGAGTTGGTTCCAAATCTTTACTGTGCGTTGGTGGAAGGAATCGAACAGTGGTAGAGGTCTATTCATCCAGATAATGTTCATGGAACTGGAGTCTGTGGCGGATGGTACGATAGTCGAACCGAGCAGCTGGAATAAGACTGAACAACTCCTCGTTATAAAGTCTGTAGAGCACGCATAGAGATGAAATAACTCTTCGCCCAGACAGCGAATCCAGCCGATGAGAGATAGCAGGGTCACCGACAATTCGGGTTGCTCTGAGCTGGATGTGGTCAAAAGGAAGAAGCTGAAAGTCTGGTGCTCCATCCAGCCCACGGATGTGAGAGATACATAGAAACTAGTAGTGTCGCTAGTCTGCAGCTGCAGTCTGCTGCGTGCGGACTCCGTCTTGATGCGTGTACCTTTAGGGACCTTTAGACGAATTAGACGGTGTCTGGCTTCTTTTGTTAGGCTTTTTATATATTTTCCTCGCAATTATGTAATGAAGAGTAATAAAGAAGACTGATTCGCCATTCAACTTAATTTGTATTAAAAATCAAGAATAAAATATGGTAAATTATTAGAAACCAATTTTCACATAAATTTTTTGCTAGTACCTATGGCAAAACATAATAATCTAATGTCTGGGCTAACCTGCTGCTCTGTCCGGCGTTTTGGTCGACCTGGCAACCCTAACTCTAAAGGGCGTAGTCCGTGCCGTAGAAGCGTATCCATTTTTACGGTAAAAGCCATTTATTCTCATAAAAGAATATACAAAATTTACTTACAATGAGAACTTCAAAATTTAAATTTAATGGACGCGTACAAAAAGTCGGTAGACGATCAATAATAATTAATAATATTGGATTTTCTTTCTTTTATTCTCCTCTCCCAGTAGGTCCCTTCTAACCTCATTACTTCATAATGTCACCATCCATACAATGTGCGCAGTAAATATAAAAAGTCGACACATGTGCGCATGAGTCACTGGTGTGAAGTGACAGTTCATAATTAAGGTCTCGGTGTCCTGTGGGCTACACAAATAGCTTACCATTTGAAAGAACAAAATTATATCATAACAACGAAAAATGAAATCTGGTAGGTAGGTATTCAATTCAGAGAGAATACCTTTTTAATCATGACAATTGATTAGTCTTAATTAGAAATAACTTATGGCTCTTACTACATTTGAAAATTTACTTTAATAAATTGTAAACGAGTTGTTGACGGAGCGTGTTGCGAAAGACAATATTTTTGCGAATTTGAACATTTTAATGCAGATCGATATAGCGCGGGATTCTGACAATCCAAACCCAATATGCGATCTCAATGCTGTATCGATGATTGTTCGTGATTGACAGAAGTATTGATTCGTAGTTTACTTTACTTCCATAGATTAATAATACATTGCATTGATTGGTTAAAGAGACGCCTACCTAATGTGACATTTTCGATCTGAAATAGAAAAAAAAAATTGAGATAGCATATTGGGCTCGGGCGTAAAAAACTGTGTTGAACAGATTTTGGCCAAAATCGAAACCGCGCCCTCTGAAGCCGAAGATAGTATCACTACCAACGCACCATGGGCTGTACCTTTTTGATAAAATTTTAATTATATCTATTGTCCTCAGTGACGGAGAGCCTTTTCTCGACGTCGCTTTCAACGTTCGGTGTGCCTACCCCGCCGCCGAACTCGCCCTACTCGCCGCTGCAACTAGAATTGCTCAACTGCTCGCAACGTGTCCTCGTCACTGACAAGTAAGTTAACGTCATCATCAACTTGTAATTGTCCTACTGCTGTATCTTCTTCAATGAAAGGGCCTTTAGGTTTAAAGTTTACAAGGCTAATGGCCAGTTTCTGAAATGTATTTCTTAAATCTCTCAAGCTTATATATCACAAGTTATCACTATCCTACTCTACATGATATGCAGATGATAATGTGATTAAACTGAAATGGAATAATCTGGATATTATAGTTTTTACCCGACCAAAACCGAAAATTATTGCATTTCGTCTGCACGGATGAAACATAAACCGCCAGTTTCTGGAACGCGTTTTTAAAATTAATGACATAATATGTGTCATTCATTAACTTTAAAATACGTTTCAAAAACTGGTTTTACGATTGTTCGACGTAGATAACGTTCTCTATAACTGGATATGGATGTTTGAACTCGAGTTTCATCGAAGGTTTAATTTTTCATTAACAATATTATATTTTTGTGACAGGGACCACAGCAAAATGGAAGAGGCTAAACTAACGAAGTGTCTCCCAGAGTTATGTTGTCCTGGTGACCGACAAGTGATCGATGGCCTCGGCGTTATGCAGCCGCTGACCATAAAGACGGAGCAGGCGAAGCGATCTTGTAACACATGCCTCACTAATTCCCCAAAAAAAGTAAGTCCTACATGATCTTACTTTGTATTTTAGTCAAATCAATATTGTTCATTGTTCATTGCCATAAAAAGGCTTATATTAGGACAGTATTTTTTGAAAACATCGATAAGTCCATCCAAGCCCAAAAAATCATTCTATCGATATTTTCAAATATTTGTCTACACGCTCTCCAAAGTAGAGCTAGAGCTAGTGTGGAATGACAGTCCAATAACTTTTATAACTACAGATAAAATAAAGTTGCAACATTATACTTTATGTATAAATAAATGTATACTATGTATTATACCATGGTTATACCAAACAACTAAGAAAGCATAAATTGATAGAGTACGCATATTATACACGAATAAAATTAAATATCTCGTTTCATCAAAACAGGTTGTACACACTGACGGCGGCTGCAGCCGGACGAATCCGGTGACCTGGCTTGGGGTCGCAGGTCAGAATGTCCAAGTACAAGTGAAAAGGGAACCGCAGCACGTCCATGTATCAGAATTGGTCGCTGTGAAGCTAGAACAGGCGTCGCCAGGCACGAAGCCTGACCACCCGCCTCCGGCCATACCAGCGTCTCTGAACAACGGTGTGTATTTATGCTAGCCTAGTACATCGGGACAGATGTTATGCGAGAAGGCGATGGAATTTCCTATTCAAAAAAGTTTTTTTTGTAGTTTTGCTTGTTTGTCTGTCGTAAAAATATTTTATGTTGTATTGTTAAATTTACCGAAGCCTTCTTTGTTAGCTGAATTATGATTGCCTACCATTTTGAAAACTCATTGGGAATGTTCATAAATAAGAATTTTTAGTTATAAAATTGAAGTATGGTTAATAAAATTTTCGTAGCATAAAATAAAAATATAGAAAACAGTATACCTACCATAATAAATACATGCATGAACAACATTCTTGAAAATATTTGATCAAAAATTCTCTCTTTTCATTTTAATCACACCAATTTATAGGTGGTGCGGAAGGGTTAAGAATTCCATTCGAATTGACGGGTTTAACAGGATTATGTTACAGGTTCGATTCCCGTCGGGATCGCTGTCGCTCGTCAGAGGGTCGGCGATGCGGGTCTACTCGCGGCGCTGTCTCAAAAAGACAACCAACAAAGAATGCACGATATCGGTACGTATTCTATGATAATGATAAAGATAAAGCCCGTTTTTCACTCACACACGCACGACATCGGAGAAGCTTGCTCTCTTTCTCTCTAGTTATATAACTATATACACCTGCTCGCTCGCACAAACTGTTTGCTTGTGTTTAGAACGGACTTTATCTCAGTTATTGACAGCGACATTGATAGTGGTTTGCGCCATCGATACCGACACTCGTTGAATCTCTTCGTTGGTTCTGTTGGCCTGGTACCACTATGTATTTATTGTGATGCGCTTGGTAATGAAAAAAAAAAGTAAATTAAAATTATTGAAGGCCGAGAGTGTACGCCGAAAACGAAACACGTCGACTTTATATGCCTATATTTAAAAGTTAATTTTGAATGGCATTTAGCAATCAATTACAGGTTGCTCCACTTTATAAAACTTGTTTATTACTTCAAAAACGTTCGCGTCCGATAATTAAATCGCTATTATTTTACACTTGAACAGAAAATAATAAAATAATTTACAATTAGGGAATTAGTTCTCAGTATTGCCATTAAAATACACATTATTTCGCTTTAGGCTTATAATTGATTTGTAATTAAGATATCCTTACACTACATGATTTATGATTATTTATGATAGTACAGTTTCATGTACAATTAATTTTATTGTTCTTGAAAACTGAAATGTAGAGACACGTATGTTTAAGACAAGTCTAGATAGTTTTTACCCGACCAAAGTAGTGTTCAGTTGCTGCATTTTAAGCACGGAATTTTAATTTTAAGTCCACTTATAGTGCTATCTCTTTTTTCTTCTTTAGTTTGACAGTGACGTAATGACTATAAAAATGTGTTTGCGAAAAATAAAACTGATAAAGTTGAATGCTTTTAATATTTGTAATTAAAATTATTGACTAGGGGAACATGACTTACGTGGGTACATTTTGCGGATATTAACCGTTCGCATACATCTGTTTATTAAGCATTTTACACAGCACCTTTTAGCCTCAGGCTAATTTTGTAATAAATATATAGCGTGTTACTTTTGCGAAGACTTGCATTAATTTCTTTGAGCATGCAAGTTATAAAACTTAGTGGACATATCAAAGATTACATCAAATTATACTTTCAATAAAAATGTACAGTCAACAAAGGAGGTCATGCAAGGTTTTTAATGATTATGATATTTTTCTATTAAAAAAAAAGTCATTGCATTCAGACTTTTCAAACTCTATTGAGTGGAATAGAGGTACGATAAAGAGTCGGTGGTAAATAATATGTAAAAATTCTTTGGTTTCTTTGATCCACTTTGTGGTGGAGTGAAGACCATCCACCCCATTTCCTTCCATTTGAAAGGAGGGGGTTAGTTGATAAAGTTGTATTGACCACAAAAAAGAATTATGCTGTCAAAATCATGGCGTTGTTATTTTTATGTGCTGTCTGTCTGTCATCAGGCTGTATCTCATGAACCGTGATAGCTAGAAATATAGCGGATCACAATAAAAAATTGAGTAAAATCAATATTTAATCTCTCTGCTAGCTCTCATACAACATACAACAAACGTGACGTGAACGTGACGTACAGGAAACACGATATGATTGTATGTTGGGTTAGTCCCATAGTCCCAATGCGCGATTATGGCGAAAATGTTATACCGATAGAATTTTTTAATCGTTACCAATAAATAACATGTTGACAGGTTTTCCGTTGTGCGTTGCTTATAAGAATATTTTCCTTGTTTTCTATTAACAATTAACAATAGCCAACCGACCGTGGCCGATGTACGTAATTGTGGTTTTCCTTTAGAGCACGTTTCCATTGTTATAGTTAGGGCCGGTTTTACAGATCCAAGATAAGGTTCTAACACAATCATTCATAGTACCATTTTATACTATAGTCGCTTCCGCTGTCTGTTCGCTTAGATGTTTTAAACTTTAATGTATTTCATGAAGTTCTTTGCAATAGATAGAGTGATTCAAAGAGGAAGGTATACAAGGATTTTCGCGGGACACGACACGCAAACGAAGATGCGCTTTTGTTTGATTTTTCGAATTCAAAGTCAAACCTTTTTATTTAAAGAAGCTTTTGAAAAAAATAAAAAATAAAATTATTTGCCGTCTGAACTTTCTGTTTTTGTGAATCAACTTTTTAATTTAATTTTTCGAAGATTCAAATTTTCTAAATAGCTAATCGTCACGTGTCTCGAATGGCGAATGCTTCCGGTGAAGGATAACCTTTAAAATTCCCGTCAATAAATCCGTCATATCACTCGTGTCGTGTCTAACATTGGACAAATATCATCTCTGACATTTAATTTATAGGGCGCTCGTATAGTAATAATTACGCGTCTGTGTGCGCATTTTGTAATGAGATTTATGGTATAAAAGCGCGTTTGTAACCGACAATTATATGCTAATAAGGCACAGGGTTGTGTTTGGTTATACACTTAGCTATTGTATTGAGGTACTCGAGGTACTGATAAATTTTATAGTACCTATAGGTAACAAACAGAAAAACATAGAAACTATTTAGTACTCATCTTTACAAGCATTTTATACTTTGCTTATTACGGGGCGACTGTCGTCGTTAGACATACAATGAAAATCTCATTTTCAAATCAATGAAATTTTCGAATGTTTATCTATACTAATATTATAAAGAGAAAAGATTTGTTTGTTTGTTTGCATTGAATAGGCTCCGAAACTACTGGACCGATTTCAAAAATTCTTTCACCCTTAGAAAGCTACATTATCAGGGAGTTATCGTTCCCGTGAAATTCAATGTGGTTCCCGTTCCCGCGGGAACCAGATTGAATTTCGGGGAAAGCTATAGCCTATGTCACTCCCTTATAATGTAGCTTTCTACTGATGAACGAATTTTTGAAATCGGTCCAGTAGTTTCGGAGCATATTCAATGCAAACAAACAATAAAATCTTTCCTCTTTATAATATTAGTATAGAAGTATACATTAGTATTAGATATGCAATGCGGTTGTATAATGTTAAGGTTAACATAATATATACTTAATAAATACTATGTATTATTACTGTTTGTTGATCACAATAAATAAGTTTTAATATTGAATTTCACTTTTTTGCATAGCTATTATAAAAACTAAAATAAATCGAAAGTAGAATGTAAAGTGGTCTTATTCACATATTTCACATATAAAAACTATGCGCAAAGTAGTAGTTTATTTGGCGCTTGAAATAAAGTAGTAAAGGTACGAAAGATATTTCTTGCACGTGCGCGATATTTCTTAAACTAAAATATGAACCTCAGAAGACACGTAGAATAGGATTGTTGATATTTGAAATGAAAAAAATGTGTTTTACATTGTGGTGTTTTGTTTTTTATTTAAATAATAAATATTCAAATAAATAAATATTCTTGGACGAATCACACAACGCTATCTAGTCCCAAACTAAGCAACTAAGCTTGTGCTATGGGTACTAGATTGCTGATAAATATACCTACATAAATACTTTTTTTTTTGTAAATAAATACTTATTATACATAGAAAACACCCAGACCAAGGCAAACATACATGTTCATGCACACAAATGTTTGCCTTGCGCAGGATTCGAACCCGCGGCCATTGGGATAAAGTGACCATTGCTAGCCACTCGACCACCGGGCCTGTTAATTTAGTATAGATACTTAACAAAATCCGTTAAAAAAATAACGTATAATCCTTGCTTAAAACAAAGGGCGTCACGTCTCTGTCTGTCCACGATATACCTACTCTGATTTTCATGCGGATATTTCACATCGATATATATTTTAAATTAGACAAATTGTTTTAAAAATGGACAAGTATATAGGAACGGGAATATAAAAAAAATAATGAAAGCAAAGTCAAGTTAATGAAGCTTAATATAGATAACACATATGATTACCATTTGCCATAAAAAGGTCTAAATTGTTTCACGGAAAGTTTCCGCGTGCGAATGGTCGATCGAATACTTGCAGGTGGATATCTCCATACAAACGACTTGTAATTACTAGTGTTTCATGTAAAGGGCTTAGATAACGCCCAATTGTCGTAAATAGGCTATATGTAATTATACGTAATGAAAATTTATGTAATCGTGCAGAAAGTGTATCATTACAGACTTGGATATACCTACAGTACTGTAAATCGGTGTTTATTTGTATCAGTGACTGCAACCACTCTTGGAAATATACATTAATACATTTAACACGCACGGAGCAAAGCGAACTTACTCAGTATCTTCATATGCTCCTCTCCAGTTCGCTGCCGGTGATCAGAGCCGTGGTTTGCGCGTTCAAATCCAAAAAAGAGCCCTTTTTAATTGGACCTAACTTTGATAACACTCCCTTAGTTGTGGCATCTAGCATTGGGATTCTGGGTGTTGACATATCGGCTGACGTTCAATTTCGTGGTCAATTGGAAAACAAGGCTAAACTTGCCCCCAAAAAACTAGGTGTGCTCAACAGTGCGAAGCGGTACTTTACGGCAAGCCATCGCCTTCAATTTATATAAGGCGCAGGTTAGACCACACATGGAGTAATGCTCGCATCTGTGGGCTGGAGCACCCGATTATCAGCTTTTTCCTTTTGACCGCATCCAGCGCAGAGCAACCCGAATAATCGGTGACCAGCTATATATCATAATCCTATCGGCTGGATCCGCTGTCTCTGTGCGTGCTCTATGGACTTTACAACAACGGGGAGTGTTCCGAGGAGTTGTTCAGTCTAATTCCAGCTGCTCGGTTCTACTATCTTATCATCCGCCATTAAATTCAATTCCATCAACATCATCTGGATGAATGGACCTCTACCACTGTTCGATTGCTGCCACACTTCCTTCCACGCGCAGTAAAGATTTGAAACCAACTCCCGCCAGCGGTGTTTCCGAATGACTATGACTTGGGTACCTTCAATAAGCGAGCATACCTGTATTTAAAAGGCGGCAGCGGCTCAGGTACTTACCCGGTGTCTCTGCCCCATGGGTGGCGGTGATCACTTAACATCAGGTGATCCGCATGCTCGTTTGCCAACCTTTGCGTGAAGGCATTTACTCGAATTTTTATTAATCAAAAGTATTCATATTGCACTATGTAATTGCAAAGTTTCATTACAATACTTACGCTATTAGCATAAAAATCTTTGTTCTTGTTTCCCTACATTGCTCACCTCTTTCATTGATTAACTGTAACAACTAAAATAAAATAATAAAAAGAGTTTATTTCGTTAAGCAAAGTACAAAGCAAAAATAAGGTTGATTCCCAATACACCTGTGTCAGAGGAAAAATCTGACTAATTGCCTACTTTCTCCGCGTTAGCTGTGGCGTGGCGAAATGATGGAACTGATAGGCGCTTCCACTGAATAGCAACTTCGTTTGCTTGTACCCCGGTTTGCCACGGGAATTTCGGAAATCCTGTATGTATTATACATATTTTATAAACCTGCCTGTTGAATCTATCTATCGCTGAAAACTATATTAAAATCCGTTGGATACTTTAAAAGATTATCGAACAGACAGTTTAAGCGATTTCATTTTATACTTGTAAAGATAATACTCCGTATTAAAGACTAAATTACTGTAAACTCTGTGGTAGTTCGCCTACATTTTGTATAACCAAGTGTATAACTAATGCACTAAAGAGGTTAACATGTGAATGCTTTTACGCTGTTGTTTTTTTTTATACATTTTTGTAAACAATGAAGGGGAAGCTATTACTGCACTATATTATTATTCTTCATACTTAAAAAAAACAAACTTTTTTATAATAATAATCCTCTGTTTTAGATATTTTACTATTTTATATTACTTAGTCGGTGTTCGATTACGTCCCCGTGTGTTGCACGGTCGGTCGCGGCTGTTGTCGATGGATGGTAGTCGTCAAGCCAAGTCCCACGTTTATGGCCTGCAGACAGCATTGGAGCAGCTTGGCAGAGTACCCTCTAATACACTATCCCCGGGTGTCATAGGCTATTTATATTATCAAAAAGTTATTCAATTCAAATTCAAAATATTTTTATTCAAATAGGCCTAATTAAGCTCTTTCGAATCGTCTCAATTTTTTCCTACCATCAGGGTTCCTTCGTAAAACCCGTACGAAGCCGTTGCGGGCCGCAAGTAGGTACCTACCTATATTATACCTATATCCATTGAGCTAGCACCGCGTGATTGAGTTACAAACGAACTTTCACATAGTATAGTATTTAACGAACAAAGCAGTTTCACAATTGTTTTGGACAGGCAATTTAAAAAGCGGACCTCGCACCGTTAATAATGGCAGATAACATCAAAAACGGTCAAGCATTATCACATTGGAATTATTACGCGGAAAAAATGCATGCATCGACAATTACATGCTAATTATTTTTACAATTACATAGCAGTATAATGATTAAATTTTTAAATTTCAAATTAAGTTTTCAAGTGTGCCTCCTCAAGTAGGTAAAATTTGGCTTATTCCTCATATTTATTGTTTATCTGATATGTCTGATAGAAATGACTGTAGTCTGCAAGTTGCATCCTGCAAGTAAAGGAGAATAGTGTTTTTTTTTTAAAGGATACGTACAATGGTAGAAAAATCGATAGAATGAACAAGAAGAGACAAAACTGTGAGTTATCAATAATATAAAACAAACTAATAATAATAATATGAAAAAGTATTTAACTCCTAACGGCTAGTTCGTAACAAATTACCTTTAATTTTTATTGTTGTTATATTAGTAATTAAATGTATTTTTTTTTATGTTCAATCTTTTGTGAACAACCTGTACCAATAATCCCTAATATTGAAAAAAATAGTAATATTATTGTATTAGAAAAATTTCGACTAGGCTATCATATACTTACATGTATGATTATTTTAAAAACAAACCTTGTAAACGCGCCACCCCAGCTCTGCTGCCCTGGGGTACTTCGATGCAATAAACACGTAATTACAATAAAAAAATAAAAATATCAACTTTGTCCACACAGGTTAAAGTCCAGTTTCGTGTACCAGGATTACATGAGCAGGAGAAGCACTCAAGTTTCGAAATAATTACAACGTGACGCGTATTAAACTATCTTAATAGTGAAAATTACTTTTATGGCGTATGTAATAAAGATCAATTTTGCTAAAAATATTTAGTATGGAAAATGATAAAAGCAAATAATACGAAGAGTCGGCAATAAAACCCACACAGCAAGTGGTCCAAAACATGTGGGCTATGACGAAATATGAAATTACGACTTCTATTGTATTAGACTCGCAGAAATTACAAGCTACTCTTATTAAAATGGTTGTCTATGTCGAACATTTTGTTTTGCATACCCCTATGCCTTTATATCGTTTTATTGATCAAGGGTGTAGGCAGAGTCCATCCATACGTTTTCACTTCCATACTATTACAATAACTAAAAATTATAAATTAATTCTACACAAAACACAGAGCGTCACCTGGTCCCAAAGTAAGCTTGGCTTGTGTTTTCGGTACAACGGATATATTGTTGTAAATGTACTGTACTATGATTACTATAGAAAACACACAGACAAAATCGAGAACATATACAAATGCCATCACATAAATGTTTGCTCCGAGCGAGAATCAAACCGCCAAACGCCCTCTGGTGCCGAAAGTAGGATCACGCACCACGGGCAGTCCATTTTGACAGCTTCTATATGACAGCTACTTCTAGTGTAGTGTAACCACTTATCCGAAAGTTGTGATACATTCTTTAAATGTCAATTTCATACTAAGCGACAGTGCTCTTTCGTACTGGTTTTTACCACAAACTTATCTGTGCCGATGGCCCGGCGCTGTGATCTTTGGTATTGAATTGTCAAGGTATTTAAGGCGTGAACATTAGTTCTAGTTTTGGTCACCGGCACAGATAAGTTTGTGGCACTCTGTAATCACTTCGTGGCGGTTCGCTCCCGTCCGCCCGTCACACACACGCATTTGGCACGCTCCCGAGGGCTCGGGGTTACCATGCCGCACTAAAAATAAATATTAATAAAATGTTCATATCAATGCGCCGCCGCCGCGCCGCGCCGCCCGCCATGTCGCTTCAGCAAATGTGATGTGATGTGTGTGGTATATTTTCTTGTTTTCTTTGAATTATTGTCAGCCTAGTATAAATAGATATAAAATTCACAAAGCGTAGCGTAGCGTTAACTTGTAGTTCTTGCAGTCCGAAAGAAAGTCCGAAAGTGACAAAACAAAGTTTAACGTTGGTTGATCTTTGTTTAATACAGGGGGAATGACTGAACGGCTAGCACTAGCGGCCGAAAGGTAATTTACGAATCACGATTACTTATAAGTAGTATTTTAATAAAGTACAAGAAGTTAAGAATTTTCATTTTATTGTATAGCAACCCTATTTTATTGTGAACAAGACAAGAGACCGACGACCCCTCGATAGGGGCCGAGCTTACACTACCGGCCGGATTTGCTCCCCTGGTACATAGCATGACGTTTCTCTCATAGTATTCCTATTATTCTAGTAGTTAGTAGTTGGTCATTAAAAGCTGTGTCCAGATATATTGACGCATTCGGCGAATGGCCGATTAATGTATGGCGAATGTTCTGCGAGCAGTTATTCGAATGTCAGGATATAAGTATGTAACATACTTATTATAAATAATTAATGCTCGGGTAATTTATAAGCAAATTACCCGAGGCGCATTCTCGGCTCGTCATTTTTGTATGTATACCTATTAAACAGAAAGAACGGAGGAATAACTAAAACTTATTTTGTCACTGTCATTCTTGAGAATTAAACGAAGTGTGATTTGGAAGTGAAAAAACAAGTTTCAGTTATACCTACCTTGACTAATCTTTGTTTATTAATAAAGGGTAAAGGGGTTACTTCTCTGACGCATCGAGGTATTCATTTATGTCGATGGTCTGTCTGACGCCGCTTTAGAGAAAGGAAAATATCGCAAATTTCATAAAATATAAATACTTAAAATAAATTACGCAGGTACATCTTTATAGGTAGATACTTATATCTCTAAATTACAAACAACTTACACATTATGCGCTCCTAGTAAAAAGTTCAATTGAATTATTTATTTATTAAATAATATTACAACTAAAAACTTTCATTATAGAAACTGTTGACGTGCAATTAAATGAAACAGAACCCTATTTAATTAATTAATTTTAATTAATTTAAAAACTACTATTTTACACATGAATTGTTAATTAATTAGATATACATTAAATTGACAATCGAATTATCGAAGCACAAACATTACCATGTATTCATATTTCACATATTTCGAAATTGGCAAACAAACTTTTTAATATCACGAAAATGCAAGTCGAAAAATTCGAAATAAAATGACACCCCTAAATCGTACATATAAATTTGTGTCTTATTTCTATATGGTTTTAGTACAATATCGTTCATTTTCGTAAGCGAAAAGGGGAGCTAACAAGGGCTTTATTCTACCCTTGTTTGTATAAAAAATATTGTTGACTTTGCTATTACGAAATGCATGTTGACATTTTATTTGTATTACAATTGTAATTTTAAACCGCGCTAAAGTTAAACAATGTTGTAAATTAAGGCTAACTTCAGAATGTTCGCGCGTTCCTTACGCGCATAAAGAAGTTCTAAATAAATAGGTATATCAGTCAGTTTCTGAAAAGCATTTTAATTCCACATTAAGTCTCAAGCTCTCTTTTCTTCTTTAGTTTAACAATGACACAATAATACATAATGTGCCATTAACTTAAAAAATAGTTTTGAGCAATTCACCATAAGGGTTCTCCTCTAAGTAGCATCGCTGTGTGTCGCACTCTAAAACGAACACGCAAGTCGAGCAACGTCGACTCCATCCAGTGTTTCAATGGGTTTCATTATCTCGAGTTTCTCCGTGCTTTCGGAGGGCACGTTAAGCCGTCTGTCCCGGCCTTTGCTGATGACGGTCGTTAAGCCATCATCATCATCGCAGCCGCAAGAAGTCCACTGCTTAACATAGGCCTCCCCCAAACGTACCCAGCATGACCGGTTGACAGCGGCCTACATCCAGCGGCTTCCTGCCACTTTCCTTAGGTCGTCCGACCACCACACACTGGCGGTAGGCCGGTCCTACGCTGCGCTTTCCGTACGCGGTCGCCATTCCAGAACCCTCCAGGCATGGCGAGACAAGTAGGGTTTATTATTAATAACGAAGATTAATAATAATTATGTGCGAGATGTCTGTCTACCACCCAGAGACCCAGAACTAACGGTTTACATTATAAATAAATCATTTACTTAAATATCTACTACATACTGTTTTTGATGTCCTAGTACTTTTGTGCGTAATATCTGTCGTAATATTGTTTATTCGGTACAAATCCGTGTCGACGCGAATTGCTTTTTTACCTATTTCAATCTATCTAGTAAAACAGTTTATTAGTTGTTTTTTTTAGCGATAATTGTGCAATTGCTATCTGTCAAACGTCAAATTCAAAATAAATTTGATGTTATTGACGTAGCTTAATAGTAATAACAGCCTTTTTTGCAGCTGTTTAGCAGTATTTTTATAAGAAAAATAAACTTATTTTGTTTTCACGGTGCTTGCTCTCAAATGAATCAATTAAACATCAATGCATGTTCTCATTAGATACTTACAATGTTTACACTTTCGTTGTTATGTTTACAGCAAGTTTCTGAAACGCATTTTAAATTTAAAAATATTAAAAAAATACCTAAAAGAATTTCTATTATTAAATTCCTAAAAGTATTTTTTTGTATTCTTATTTTAATGGTTATCGCAGATGAATTTTGTTTCTGTAATGAAGCCGGTGAAAGTTAACATGGTTGCGAGACGGGCGTCCGGCGCGCCCTGATAAATCACCGTTATCTTCCAGATAAACCTACGATTAATATAATATAAACTTTTTTTCTGTTTATTTAACGAAGATAAAATTCCAGTTAAATACTTGTTATAAAAAATTACTAGGAACATTTTATATTTATTAATTACTGCACAAGAGTTATTCTCGTTAAATTATTTATTTAATTTTAGAAAAATTCTTGGAATACTCGAAAAGGTATGGAAAAAAATAAGATAACGATTCCAGTAACCGGTCGAGGCGTTTCATTAACGTTAAATACCGGTTGCGATTGCACGACTACTAGACCAGACGAGCCGTGCCGCGGCGTCTATTTACGCTACGCTTCACTACGCTCACCACGCAACGAGACGTGCTTGCTATTTTAATTCTAGAATAGGGATGTTTTAAACTAACCTAGATTGCACTGCGCACTGCAAAAAATAAGTTGAGTTTAATATTGTAAATAATAATTGTAAACAAAATCGATACCGTAACGAATCGATCCGTGGGAAATTATAGATTTTTATTACGCAAAAAAATGGAAAATTTATAGAATTTCGTCATGTTTTTATTTATTCAATGAAAAATTGTGGTAAATCAAGCTTTTCTTGGAAAACTAGCGCTTGGTCGGAAAATCTTAGGTGCATCCGGGTCATTCGGCGTCGGATAAACCCTTTTCTTCAGCGCGCGTGATACTAGGGGAACAGCGGCCGCGAGGCGGTGTCAGAGCAGCGCCGCGCCGCGTCTAATCATAAGTGCGAGCGAGAGACACTTACGCTTGGAATGCTGTAGTCAGAGTGTGATGCAACGGTGAAGGTCAACTGATAGACAACACAGTGTGGTTACAATACAGAGACGTCTTATTTTACTAATTCGTGTCAAATTATATTTATGTAGTGAAAACTTTTTTTAGATGGGTAAAAAATGTTAAACTCGCATCAGATCCGTAGCCTGATCGAAAAAGCGTAAGATTCCCTAACCATTCCAAAATATTAAAAAATGCACAACGTTGATGTTTAAGTTTTCAATTCTGCCGGCACTCCCGGGGTGCAACCCGTCTTTTTTAAAAATGTGATAATTGCCGCATATGAACTTTTTGGGGCGTTAACATTGCGTTGTTCACTATAAGGTAAGTGAGAACAGAGAAAAAAGGGACGGGAAAGGAGTTGAGGTTCGGAACTCTTACTCACCTCACTGAATGATACAAATTGCTGCCTCATGCCGCCGATAGTTTAGGAGGGAGTGATACTTCCCGGATCAAGCTGGTCCATTTAATAAATGCTCTACCAAAATTGATTTGTTGGTTTCTAATAACTATAACACACGTTTGTCATTTTGAAAAATGGTTAGGAGGAGGTAATTATTAATGTTTTAGAACACCACAAACTTAGTTTCTTTGCAGACAACAAATTAAAGCCTATTTATAAAAGAAGACAATTGATTAGAAAAAAATACAAAAATAAATTTAAAAAAAACATATTTTGGACATATACGGTGGTAGTATCTGTGTTCAGTAGTACTCTGCATTATATCAGCTGTCAGACAGAGCTAACGCTATCTGCAAGAGCAAGACGGCAGACTAGCACGTGCTTCCTTTCATAATCTTCTTTTTGCCTCCTCGCGCCGCTGCGGCTCCAATCTCATTGTGGGAATTTGTTTCGTGAGAAATGGCAGTTATCTTTTTTTTTTTTTGTATGTTTTTTGTATAGTTTTTATTTATTATTTTAATTCCAATACATTATGGTTATATAGTAATAAATTATTACACCAGAAGAAGTCAAGCAATACTAAAATGACTAGAAACACGTCTATAAAAATATAGATAAGTATCAAATTATGCCGTTACTTATAGTGTAGGTAGGTACCTACTGATCTCGTCAAATATTGTACTCGCCTGACTTCGGACAACTTCGCGACTAAGTAGTGTGAACCCGAACGAAAACGGGCCGCCATGTAATTAAATAACAGAAATTAAAACCGGTTTAAAAACTGGTTTGCGATCAGCTGGTTGGAACTTGATGGAAGCAACATCAATGTGATCTAAAGAGCCTGATTACCTAATACCCTACCTAAATATTTGTAAAACCCCGCAAAATCCCTTGGTTTCCCATGGGACTATTGAAAATAAATACTTCAAATACAATACCGTTGAAAATGATTCGTTTCGTTCATTCAGTGCTTCGTGCGAAAGAAAACTTAAAAAATTAACTCTGAACTCTGAATGTTATGCTACTTCGTCTTAAACTTTTCTTTGTCTTCAAACTTCGCATTTCGCAGCAACTTCACTATTCTCTCTGTATAACGTGCAGAAGAAATAGGTAAATAATAATCAAAATTACAATACAATACTCTTTAATGCATTTGAAACAAGTATTACATAAAACAGAGTAGGTAACGATAAAAAGAGAACGCAATAGGCGGCCTTTTTTATCTGCCTTTTATTTGTTTCTTACTTCGTGTAAACGAGAATCTTATTAGAATACAAATTCGTATCGGCGTTGAGTAACAGTGCTGCCAGACGATTAAACTTGATTCGGCAGCGAACCATCGGAACCTTCTAGTAGAGGACCATGGAGGCTACTACGAAACGTAAATCCGATATTTCGGCCGAAGTATCGGAAGAATTTTAACCATGAAATACAAAGTATTTCATGGTTATTTTAGTAATTCCTTGAATTCTATCCATGAAATACCTTGTACTTTATGGTTATTTTAGTAGTTCATTGAATTATAATCATGAAATAACTTGTATTTCACGGTTAAAATTCATCCGATACTTCGGCCGAAGTATCGCATTTACGTTTCGTAGTAGCCCTCCATGTTCGACCGTGTGGCGTACAAATATGGTTCGATCGTGTTGTGGCGTACGACTATTGTCCACTACCGGATGGTTCGATGGTCCGCAATCGGACCATGTTATATCATCTGGCAGCACTTTAACTTGCGTGTTCGTTTTAGAGTGGAACACACCACACAGCGATGCCATCGAGGTACTCATCATGACAAGAAATCTAAAAAATTGATTGATTTCGTCATAAACACGGCGTAGTTATAATATAACGCCTGTCAGTGTTTATGTAAAGGAGATTATCAATACTTTTCCACGTAAAGAATTCAAGGCATCCTATGACGTACCTATCGTGATCATCATCATCATGATCAGCCTGTATATATCCACTGCTGTATATAGGCTTTTCCCAATGCGATCATCCGCCTTGCGCATCCATTCGCCTCCAGCCGCTTTTTTGAGGTCGTCTGTCATTCTGGAGGGAGAGCGCCCTACACTTCGCTTCCCTACGGCCTTTCGACGTATGTAATAGCGATGACTACTTTTCCCATCGGACAACAACCGAAATTCGCAGTGAATTTTGTAAAAAGTGGGCAAAGTTTGAGGTAGAGTCCATTCTTATCGGATGCCTACGTCATACAAAGAGCACACCCTCCATTTTTCTTTTCTTGACGATGTTGTGCAAGCTAGTGAAGCGCTAACGGGATACGCTTCACCAGCAACATTGGTTTTACGTGGGCGAGGTGTCAACCCGCCGCACAAACCCCGAAATGCTGGAGGACCACACCCGTCGTTGGTCAGCGAGTTCATCGGACTTAGCCGGTTAGTGTAGCTAGGCTGTACTACCGACCATTCCCCTATCCGCCACCTTGGGGACGCTCCCCTGCGCTGTGAGGGCCAGCGCGGGGCACACCCTCCATTTCAGGTCTCTTACGATTACGCTGTGCGTTAACCGTCAGTCGAATCAGTCAGGACAAAGCATTTTTATATGTACCTACCTGGGCATAGGTAGGCAGTATTTTTTTATATTTTTTTATATATAGGGACAATTCACACAGATTGAGCTAGCCCCAAAGTAAGTTCGAAACTTGTGTTATGGGATACTAACTCAACAATATATATAATTGTGACGTTCACCTCGCTTCGCTGATAAAGGAATTGTGATAGCTAGGTACATGAGTTGCAAAACTTGCAAAATAATCATAGCGTGCTTCGTG
This sequence comes from Endotricha flammealis, assembly GCA_905163395.2. Lineage (NCBI taxonomy): Eukaryota > Metazoa > Arthropoda > Insecta > Lepidoptera > Pyralidae > Endotricha > Endotricha flammealis. Next base: position 15,610,472 of record LR990861.1, on the reverse strand, counting down.
AGCATGACGAACGCGAGTACCTATGGTTGCACTAAGACTGCGTACACAATGTATACGTTGGCGTCGCATTTCGTGCTACATTGAGCACTTTGTATGTTAGACCTCACGTTGAATGGATTGCAACTCTGCGATGAATAATAAAACGCGAGGAAAGCACACGTTGAATTCGCCCATTCTGGAAGTTCTGGACAAGGTCTTAGGTATTTTACAATACATTGTTATTAATTTATAAATTCCTGGTAAGTAAGCTGATTAAATATGGTTTTTTTTTTCAAATAGTAAGTAACACTTACATATTACATTGTACGCAAACGCGATGTATACTTTGTAATGTTTCTTGGTATGAAAATATGGATGGAATCAATCATCTGTTTAATTAATACCTACCTACCTATGGCCGATTATAGTCAGGTATATAACTATTTACCTATTTCAGTACATATTTACCTTTATTCCGGGACAAGCCCAAGAAGAGTGTGGTCACTCTTCTTTCACAATTTCTTTTACCAGTGCTCATTTTGCTTTTGTTTTCGAAATTTTTGTACTTCATTTTGACTAGGTAGAGAAAGTGCATTTGAGAACCTGAATGGGTAGTCTTAATAATTTTTTTTCGCTTGTTTTTGAAAGGAATCGTGGACTGGTGCAATTATGTATAATGAAATACGCCAGATAAATTATTATAAAGTTATTGTAAATTACGACCGTACACATAGGTACGCGAACACCGGGCAAAGAGGAAGAGACAGGGCGACGGCAAACATAGGAACCATTTAGGTTGCGTTCAACAATAAAATAAACGTGATCTATCAGTTTTGAAGCATTACATGGCAATACATAGAAGATCCAGGTCGACAGCGGGTTCGTAAATCAGACTACAGTCAATTTCTGAAACGCATTTTTAAAGTTATTGACATTAAATTTTAGCTGTCACTGTCTAAGTAAAGAAGAAAAAAAGAGATGGCAAGCATAATTTTTTTTAAAACTAAAATGAGTCAGAAACTGGCTGTTAATCCTCTCTCGCTCTACCTACTCGTTCCAATCTACATCTACCTACACTAATATTATAAAGAGGAAAGATGTGTATTTGTGTGTGTGTATTTGTGTATGTTTGTATTATAATGAATAAACTCAGAACTACTGGACCGATTTCAAAAATTCTTTCACCGTTGAGAAGTTACATTATCCCCGGATAACATAGGATATATTATATTTTTTTTTAAAATAGGGATCTATAGTGAAACCCGTGAGAAGCCGGGGCGGTCCGCTATTAGTCGTCAATATTTTACGTTTTAGAGCAAAGTATCTTTACCTATCTAAGCACTACCTAGTACCAAATACTATAGACGAGTAATACGCACAGCTCTTGACGTTTCTCGTACAATGACTTGGCAACCTCCGTTCACCTCATGCCGCTAGGGGCGCTATAACATTTTGCATACAAAACGCACAGTTCACCTCATGCCGCTAGGGGCGCTATAACATTTTGCATACAAAACGCACAGTTCACCTCATGCCGCTAGGGGCGCTATAACATTTTGCATACAAAACGCACAGTTCACCTCATGCCGCTAGGGGCGCTATAACATTTTGCATACAAAACGCACAGTTCAGCTCATGCCGCTAGGGGCGCTATAACATTTTGCATACAAAACGCACAGTTCAGCTCATGCCGCTAGGGGCGCTATAACATTTTGCATACAAAACGCACAGTTCAGCTCATGCCGCCCTCATGCCGTAGGGACGCTAGTGTCGCGTCTTGCCCGAATTCTTCCGAAGCTGTGCGTATTACTCGTCTATAGTATTTGCTAGTAGGTACTTACTACCTACATCGTAATGGTCCATAACTACGATATACCGTATAAGTACAGTCACCTTCATAAATATGTAATCACTTTAGCACCTTGACATCTCAATCATTTCAATTACAGACATTTGAGTGAACATGTCAACAACGTTATAGTGAGAAGTTACTAAAGTGATTACATATTTATGGAGGTGACTGTACCTAGTAGGTAGCAAGTGATGGCCTATTGTAGTGAGCTATTCAGATGGGCCATTGTGTAAGAGCCACCATCGTTACCAATTCTAACCAAGAATTTGATACGGAATTTATTGTTCATTTTTGCTTTTACCTAAGTAATGTGAGATAGGTTTACAATGTTGCATGTAAAGCGTAGGTAACTATCGTATTGCCATCATTATAAATAGGTACTTTAACTATTGGATACTGCGTTTTGTTCGCGTGATTTACACATTTTTTATTAACTAGGCACGCAAATAGGGACCTAAGTTGGTGCGGTGTATATTAACATTAGCCCCACTTTTCACCCTACATTTTAAATTTGAATGTTCATAAAAATGTTAAAAGTTTTGTGAATGTTTACCTATCAATATTTAGGTACATTGAATGATTTCGAAATGTGGGTCGAAAAGTGGGTTTAATTCGAAATAAAACTACTTTGTACCTATGTAGGTACCTAGATGCGTAATAGATACTTTAGATAGGTATACCTATGCAGTTTTAAAAATATTTTAGTTCAGTAAGTGTTTTCCTCATTGACTCCTCTTTTCGCCCCACAACAACTTTCGAGACGACTTCGAAATGTGGGGTTACCTACCATTTTATACTGTGGAGTAATTTGTAATTGATCATTTATTTTTAAAGCATCAACTTTTTTTTGTAGAGTAGCATAATTTAAAGCATGTGTGCGCGCGTCTCGCTCCTTGCAGGCGCCGCGTCATTCTGTTGTCATTTCACAGACGCAGCGCAGGCGGCCATGACGGTGGGCGTGGCCAATGTCCTATGCGATGATCGCCCCGCCCCACTGGCGTGGCCGGCCCCTCCCGCGCCCGCCCCACCCGCACCTCTCTGGCAGTATCCGACCGGTAAGACACACCTCCTTCTGACTCATGTTCGCCTGGTAGCTACGCGCCAACTGCATTGCGAGACCGCCGTTTCAGCAACAATGAGTTATCCCGCCTATTTCGGAATAACACCTCTAGGGTTATGCTGCTTTGGTAGCGGCATTGCAACTGTACTTGTCCGGTCAATAGTCGTTGACCGGTTTTCGTAACCCGACCGAATTGGGTACGTACTTGTTTACTAACAAAGTGTTGGAATGAATCGTCTTTTCAATTTGGTTGGATGCACGAAGCCGCGTTTGCGCGAAGCTACTATGGCGCCTTCGTAAAACTATTTCTATTGTTTTTTAACGATCCATTCATTGCGAATGTATGCGCTTTTTATTTTTTTAAGGTGGGAAACAGGCCTTCGAATAGCTCGCGAAATAATTTTACCTAGTTTTCGATGCACAAACAGACTTACGAAATCTCACGTGCTTAAACTTTTTCGCTCAAAACTTTGTTTAGCAAGAATGTTTAAAACCTGATAACTTTAAAGACGATAATATTGTTTATTTTTGGTGGAGTTTTTTACATTCGATTTGTTTGAGGACAAAAAATTTCCTTATCACTGTACCTATGTAGGTACAGTCAAGAGCATGTCGACCTTTACATATCGGACTTTGAGCCATTCTTAAGTTCTATGTCATAAGACCCAAAATTGTACTGCAAGTGTATAAGCTCAACGTGCACCTGACTGTACCTATGACCTAATCCTATATAGCAAGCAAACGCCTGGATTAACAGGCGTTTGCTTGCTACCTAAGTGATAATCTTCTTTTCGTGTGTTTCCCGCAATTAGTATCAACGGGGAGTTAGCTGCTACCGGCGTTTTAATGCCACCTGACGGTCACTGACTTGGCTTAACGTCAACTATGGACAACAGTGGGTTCGCGTGATCATAAAAAAATATTTATTTATGTCTTTACCTTAATCTATAAACCGTTAGATAAATAATACCCTTGCAGTCAGTTCTGACAAAATAATAGGTAGGTATACCTACCTACTTATAAACTTTGATATTTCAATAAAAACTGAAATTACCTAGTGACCCCCTATTTTAAACTTAGTTATTTTATTACTAACGAGTAGTAGTAAAATAGGTAATATTTTACTATGTAAAAAAACCGGCCAAGTGCGAGTCGGACTCTCACACCGAGGGTTCCGTACAAACCTGTAGGTTATTGCGTTGACATAGAAGGATAGAAGTTTGATTTTGTTACCTACAGCTTATAGGTATTATAGACCTGAGTATTTGATATGAATTTCAATTGTATACCTCTACGTGTTCATGAGGAAAGGAGTAGTAAGTTTGAAATTTTGTTTTTTATTTTATATTTTATTATGTTTTGTTTTTATTTTTGTTTATGGTATCCTCGGAAGACCAGCGTTGTGGTTACAACAACCACAACATTATGCTGAGAGGAGGCCTCTTTGACGTAGGCACATATCATGTTAGTTGTAAGGTTCATATATGTAAACCCTGTTAAAATTTGTGTTTTACGTCAAATAAACCATTTTTCTTTCTTTCTTTCTTTCTTTCTTTCTAAATAATAATAAAAAAAATTACTTTATAAGTTTGTCGGCAATTACTCGGTAACTAGTAGTGCCTACTTAACCGTTATAGTTTTCCTTGTAGGTTCACTATAGGGACTACTTTTATGATTTTTATAAAATTTCTAAACACAAGACTTTCAGAGATAGAGACCACACCGTGCAAAACGAAAATTGACACGTTAAATGTAAATAATTCGCAAACGGATCATTGTATCGGAAAATGATCTTCCCATACCCTCGATGTTTTTAAGAGACCTATCTAACGATAACCCACAACACGGGGTCGGTGCGAAAAAAATGTTTACTTCCACTTTACCTGTAGGGAAGGCACCCCAAAAAAAATTTTTGGTGTGCCAAAATGTTGTTCTACAACTTTGTTAGCATTGTTAATATGAGTATACATACCAAATTACAGCTTTCTAGCATCAAGCGTTTAGGCGCTAGACCGAGGACGGACAGACGGACATGGCGAAACTATAAGGGTTCCTTGTAGTTTACTACGGAACCCTAAAAATATATTAAGTAGGTATATGATGTAACCAAAAATGTATGCTTTTCGAAATTTTTCATTTAGATATCTGTAATACTTGGCTTTGTATCATATTTCAAGATTCTGAGTTTACGGGAAGTACCCTGTAGGTTTTGATTCCTAGCGAGTGTCGAAAATACGACATAAACGGCCGTATCTTTTGATTGCGTTGATTTAGAAGTTTGATTTTTTCACAGCTCTTAGGGACAGTAGATATGAGTATTTGATATGAATTTCAGCTTGATACCTCCATACCTTCCAGAGAAAAGGGGTCTTGACAGACAGACAGACGACGGACAACAAAGTGATCTTATAACGGTTTAGTTTTTTCCTTTTGAGGGGTTTTATTCACATTTTTTAATTGTATGATAAGATTGCCAAAAAAAGAAGTTAGGTACTCAAAAGTCCCGCATCTCAGACGGGATCGTAACCCGATCCGAGCTATTCCCAGCCTCCATTCAGGCTTTCATCATCATAATGAGTTCTTTGTCCATAATTATACCGTGTTTGATTTCGCACTTAGGTATGATTGGGAATTTTTATTATTAGGGGAGTTTAACCATCAAACGGTTGTAGGTATGCGAAGTCAGTTTGCAATTAGTTATGGGGTGGTTTATTAATCGCGTGAGGTTCAAAAGGATGGTGAAGCCATAGCATTGGGAGCATACTCGTACACCCACACTTCCAAGGGACTCTCTTAATAACTACCTACCAACAGCTTAGGGATCCTTGGAGTCGAGATCTCAAGCAACAACGTCCAGTTTCGCAGTCACATAGAAGACAAGGCCAAGTTGGCATAGAGAATGCTCGGTGTACTAAATAGGGCGAAGCGGTACTTAAATCCAGGGCAGAGACTTGTACTGTGTAAATCTCAAGTTCGGCCCACATGGACTGCTGCTCTCACCTATGGACTGGAGCGTCAGCATACCAACTAGGACCTCTTGACTCGATTCAAATGACGTGCTATGAGGATTGTCGACGATCCCAAGCTAACAAGCGGTATCGAGCCTCTAGTCTGCTGAGAGATTTCGCCTCCCTATAGGTATGTGTTCTACCGCAGTAAACGGGATTTGTTCCGAGAAATTGTTTGACTTGATGCCTACGGCCACCTTCTACCATCGAACTGCTTGTCACCGGTGGGAAATCCAACCTCACTCTTGAAAAAAATGGTCACGTACTGCACGGTTTCAGAGGAGTTTCCTCTCGCGAACTCTGAGGTTGAGGAATGAGATCCCTGCCGCGGTCTTTTCTTTAGACTATAAATATATGAGGTTCTACAAAAGGGGCATTAAAAGACTTTTACAGGGTCGGCAACGCGCGAGTTATATCCCCGGTGTTGCAAGCGTCCCTATGGACGCTACGGTGACTGCTTACCATCAGGCGGACCGTATGCCAGTTTGCCATCTTAGTGGTATAAAAAAAAAAACGAAATTAAGAAGAATTCAGTGTTTTAAGGTCACAACATGACTAGGTATCATCAATTCATGAATGTCGAAACCGATAGCTTACCTCCGAAGCGCGGAGATGCTCGTGAGTTTTAAATCCATCCAAATACTGACCTTCGTATTTTGAACATAAATCGGCATAAATCTCGACTTAAGTACCTACCTACCTATCGAATCCTATACTACATTAGGTACGTTTAACGCTTTTCATAGAAAATTTAAATGGAGCGACTTATTGCCGACAAACACCGATTGCTTGAAGCAGTCAGGATGACTGTTCAAGCTGCGACTGTAGGTATAGTGAACTATAGTCTTCTACATAGGTACACACATACCTACCTATACGAACCGTTTGAGCAGTTGCAATTAGGGAATGCAAATCTCGCGAGATTGGGACTCAAGCGAGATCTCGCGAGTTTATGAATAACAATACTGCGAGTTCTCGCCAATGTCGAGATCTCGCGAGATTGGCAGTTTTGTGTGTTTTTTTTTGCAAATAATCACAATACCTATTTGAATAAATTAGGAAAAAATTTATAAAAATTATAAGTAGGTATACCTATTATAAGATCAACATAGTATTTTCACGATTTTTTTCAATAAGTAGACTTTTATGCATCAAACATTGTTTGACGTACAGTCAAGAGCAGGTCGACCTTTACAAATTGGACTTTGTACCATTCTTAAGTTCTATGTCATAAGAGCCAATATTGTACAGCAAGTGTAAAGCTCGACGTGCACCTGACTGTACCTACCTGTCTATAATTTTTTAATAAACTTCTAAGTAGTAAACTTTGTAAACTCACGCGCACCGAACGAAACCGACAGATCGCAACTCCGTCCGTGTCAGTCCCGCGCCACTCTGCGCTTCGAATAAGACGTTTTTATGCTCGAGTGCAATCTCGTTAAACTCGCGCGATCTCGCCCTATCTTCGTGCGAGATCAATCTCGCTAAAAAAGGCCGAATCTCCCGAGAACGAGATTGCATTCGCTAGTTGCAACTGCTTCGGGCGATAGATGTATGTTGATCAATGGCGAACTTCTGAGCAGTCTGTCTATGGCTCTTACATACCAACTAAAGTTCTATTGAAAATTACGATAAAATGCCATTCGGCTGGAGGCAAACATTACAAAAATTTTCAAGAAAAAACTATTTTTTGAACGTCAAAATTTTCAAAAAGAATTCTCCAAAAACTGACAATTCTAGACCTTAAAAAGGTTTAGGTCAAACGACATTCTTCGAGGTAATTTTCGAATTTCACAAGGAGTAAGAAATGGACCTCTTGAAGTAGATCGAAATGACATGATTCAATTATTAAGAGCAAAGAAGAGAATTGGGACTTCTTATAAGTACCTACCTACAATGTACCAATTTCGGGGACAAATTCGGATAAGTGCAAGGATGAAAAATAGATTTCTCGAGCGTTTGGTTACGAATTTTGTTCTGTCTGTGGAATGTTTATTATGATTTAAAAATATTTTTTTCTCTTTTGACTCAGTTTTTTGGAGTTTATCTTAGTTTTCTTTTTAGAAGTTCCTATAGGTAGTAGGTACCTACCTAGAACATTTTTTTGGGTTGCGTGATAATATCGCTAATATTGGTTATTGCTTGTTACTTTTGAAACACGTTATCTAATTTGAACATTGAAATAACGAAATGTGAGTTTTTAATATGATTTAAAATACAATGAGATGCTCAAAATAACTTCCTTTTGGCTGAAGCATCCCAAATAAAAACATTAAAAACTCAAGTCAGATCCATTATCCATCACTAAATCCGCTCACTAAACCCCATACGGGAACTGTCACTCCACCATAAATTATCTAATAAAAAACATCGTAAAAAAAATTATCGATAAACCCGTCGACTTGCGTACGGCCAGCCCTAATGTTTTGCGCGCCGCCTTCTAAGCCCCGCCTCCGACCGCGTCTCGACCAATTAGATCGCTGTGCTCCTTCAAGGCGGGCTTTCATCTTCGCCGCCTCAAGTGTTTTAGTGTTGGGAATTAGTGTTGTGTTTTTTTTGCCCTTTTTTTTCTTGTAATGATTTGAAATAACCGTTACGATGCGTTTACGCCTCACGCTATGTTTTCACTTGCAACTTTGTATGTCAAAATCTGAATGATGGTAATTATACACAAACATAATAGGTTGTGTATCTGATAAGTAGCAAAGAAACAGTTAAGGGTAATTTAGTGAAAACTGTATCAGATAAGCACAATTTAGGTGCAATAAAATGTATGGTAATATTTTTAAGTTATATATGGAGTGCTAGAGCAATTATTATGAAATGGGCTAGCTCGAACGGGGAAGTACCACCCTCTCACAGAATATCGACGTGAAGCAGCAATGCGTTTCGTTCGGTGAGTGAGAGATCCGGAAGCCCAACTCCTTCCCTATCCCCTCTTTCCCCCTCCTTCTTTCCCTTCCCTTCCTCCTTCCTTTTCTCCAACCTCCTTGGTGGACAACGCATTAGTAGCGCCCCTGGTGTTACTGATGTCCATAGGCGGCGGTGACCGCTTTCCATCAGGTGGCCCGCTTGCTTGTTTGTCTACTGTATGACATAAAAAAAATACATATAAATAAGTACCTACCTAATACATTTTAATCGTCATGTTTCATGTTTACTATAGTTGAATAGGACCCGTGGCATGCGGGAAATTAACATTTATTTAAGTGTATCGCTCGATGTGTTGTCAAACTTCCTAGGTAGGTATATATATACCTAACGATGCTTATATTATTGTCTATTATTCTTATTTTTCTGCCCTGCTCACCTCTTTCATTTGTTGATTGCACCTAGTTAGGTAATAAATAATTTTAAAACTTTTATTTACAGTACCTATTGTCTTAGTTCAACATAGAATATGCTTTAACTTTATTTTCAATACACAGACAAAATTACAGTTGATAAATAAACAGATAACTACAGACTAGTTATTTGCAACAAGTCAGTCTTATTGCTGATATTGCTGTCAGCAATCTTTTCATGTCCACCTTCGGTTTATTTATTATCTTTGTATATATCTGCCTCGGCTTCGCGCGGATTTGCACTAAAGATCCCAATTTAAAAAAATATATACACTGGGCGTCAAAAATAAGTAGTACAGTTTTAAAATTGCAATATCTCCTAAACTGCAGAAGCTAGACCTTTGAAATAAAAAAAAGATAAAAGACAATTTAATTTCATTTAATAAAAACTTCATGCATAATATCATTTTTTAAAGATTGACTGAAAAAAAACTTAATAAACAAAAACACTATTTTTTTAAACTGTTGGCTTGTACTTTTGTTTTTTATTGTTTTCTTTATTGCTGATAAATCAATTGCAATTCAAAAGCAAATGTGTCTTCAGCGAGTAAACTTTACTAATCATGCCTCTATCACCAGAAGAATGTGCAAGAATCATAACTTTTCTCGAAGTAGGCATCAGTATGCGTCGTACTGCAAGAACGGTGGGTGTAACTCTAAGAACGATCCAGCAAGTAAAGCGAAGATACGAAGAGACTGGAAACCATCTAAGGAGACCAAGTAATGGCAGACCCAGGTGCACTAGTACCCGAGAAGACCGCTTAATTGTCTCTACTGTGTTAAGAAATCGTCACCTTAATGCAGTTGAGGTCCAGCAACAGCTTCTTCAGACCCGAAGAGACTACGTTAGTGAGAGTACAGTGAGGAGAAGACTTGCTGAAGCCAACCTGAAGTCGTACAGGCCAGCAAATGGCCTCAACCTTGAGACAGGGCATCGAGTAGTAAGACTACGCTACGCGCGTCAACACGTACAATGGGGCGAAGAAGAATGGACAAGAGTTTTGTTCACAGATGAGTCTCGGTTTTCTTTATTCACTTCCGATGGAAGGCGGAGAGTATACAGGCGACCTGGTGAGCGATACATTCAAGGTTGCATCTCGGAAAGAGTTCAATACGGCGGGGGCTCTGTACACGTATGGGCTGGCATCTCTTCAGAGGGTCGCACAGAGCTAGTGGTCATAGAAAATGGCACACTGACTGGTTAAAGATATGCATTAGAGATCCTTAACGAGTATGCAGGGCCATATTTAGCAAATATGGGTGATGGAGCTATACTAATGCATGATAACGCCCGGCCACACACCGCTCATCTCGTACAAGAGTACATTCAGGAGGTTGGCATCAGCTTGATGGCTTGGCCATCAAGAAGCCCAGATCTTAACCCGATTGAACACGCCTGGGATGAGCTTGGGAGGCTAGTCAGAAGACGCAGACCACCCCCCGCCACCCTCAGGGCTCTAAAACAGGCCCTGATAGAAGAATGGGTGAATATTCCCCAACATCGCCTCCGAAACTTAGTGTTCAGCATGCCAAACCGGCTCCAAGCTGTCATCAGAGCCCGAGGCGGCAACACAAGTTACTAAAGTGGGAACAAGGCCCAAAACGTAAAAATTAAGTTCTTGATAGTTCCTTCAAAATGGTTAGCTTTTTAGTTTTTTCCTAATTTTCAGTGTAAAACTTTACTAATGCTAAATAAAGTATTATTTTTAGAAAACTTTGTTAAATTTGCTATAAAATGACTTTTATTTCAAAACTCTAACTTCTATAGTTTAAGAGTAATTGCAATTTTAAAACTGTACTACTTATTTTTGACGCCCAGTGTATAATATAGCCTATGTTACTCGGGTGTAACATACCTTTCCAACGGTGAAAGAATTTGAGAATTTGAGTTTATTCGTTACAAACGTACAGAAACACACGTACACATACATACACAAATACACATCTTTCCTCTTTACAATATCCAAATCAAATATACCTACTTTATTCAGTAGACCCTCGCGGGCACTTACAACATTTTTTTAAAATACCACACAGGTGGCAAACAAGCATACGGTCGGCCTGATGGTAAGCCGTCACCGTAGCCTATAGACGCTTGCAATACCGGGGGTATCACTCACGCGTTGCCAACCCTCCCAACCCCCCCAAGTGGAGCTCTGGAGACCTTACTCACCGTAGGAACACAACAAGGCCGAGACCAATGCTAATTTGGCTACGATCTTCTGTAAGGTGGAGATCCTTCCCCAAACGGGCTGCTCCGATTTGAGCGGATTATCCGCTGTGCCCTACCTCTCTTAAACAATATATTGTTTTTTAAATAGTGATTATAAAATAAATAAGCTATTCTATAAACTACCACTATTAGTATAGATAAGAAAACTTTGTGAAATGTGTGTTGCATAGATGCAAATAAGCATACGATCTATCTATTTAAAATTCACAAAGTAAACATCAAAATGACGTATCACTGGGATCACCCAGGTACAATTCTCGGCTCAACATTAACGAGCCGTCACGTCACCGGAAATAAAGCCATAGAATACAAATCACTATGCCATACATTAGCATGTGTAATGCGTTAAAATGGGGATTTACTGTCGCAGGACGTGAGATAACATCGTCGCGATACAAAATCGAGATCCTAATCTATTTTACAATCGATTGTATTGTCTCATAATACTTATTTAATTTACTAATAAATAAATATTCTTGGACGAATCACACAACGCGATCTAGTCCCAAACTAAGCAACTAAGGTTGTACTATGGGTACTAGATTGCTGATAAATACACAACACATGATAATGTTACACGTGTGCTTTAGCTGATGCAAATTAAAAATTATCTGTCTATCTTACCTATAACGGTGAAGAGCACTCGTTTGGTTGAAAGCCCTAATATCAGTAACTACTGGTTCACCATATTAACCCACAATCATCCCACCTCACTGCATGATATACCAAACGAAGTTGCGTGTCGCTAGTATTCTATATCCGAAAGTAACTCTGTCTGTCCTCACGTTAACAAAGACCTCTTCACGTTAACAAAGATGAACCGATTGAGATGAAATATTGTATGTGCATAGTTGGGGAACCGAAATTCGACATAGGATGGTTTTTTATCACCGAGCTCACCCCCCAAAAAGGGTGAAAAATGTAGGTAGTCGAAGACTGTATGGGATAATACTTATTCATATTTCCTTTTACTTGAACTTGATTGTAATGTTCTATAGTCATATTTTGTAATATATAATAGTTAATTAACAAAATAATTTTTTCGTTTACAGCACAAGTGTCGATGGAGAGTATGGTGATGGGCGGTGTCGGAGTCGGGGGCGTGGGCTCTGTTGGCGGCGTCTCATCTTCAGTCGGCGGTTACCAGCTCGTTCGTGAACCTACTACTGGAGCCCTATTACTTCTCCCAGCCCCTCCAGATCTTCCACATACCGTTGTCTGGGGTGGAGTACCCTATCCATCAGCTCCACTACTCCTACCCCCTGCTCCGCATCCTTCACACTTACAACTCCTACCAGGCGACCTTCTTGCGTCTACGGCTACTCTACAACATACTCACACTCATTCAACTAGATTGGTCACTCTCGCGCCTGCCCCACCCCCGCAACAACATCAAACGCATACAGATAAAAGGAAACCTATCATACAACCTCTTTTAACTCCTCATGCCTTAATAAAGATAGAACCAGAACCACCACAAGAGAAACCACAGCCGCAATTCGCTCCAGAGCCGGTACAGCAACCGATGTTGACTACGCATTTATACTACCAGCCTGATTTTTCTGAACAGCCGTGTAGAAGTCAAGCAACGTCACCTGCTGCACCGCCGACGCCACCTCCTGATGCTCCTGAAGCCCCGGCACACAGGGATGCTTCTAACCAAACCGATCACATTGATGATGAAGATGATTCACCCAATCTTGCTGATGAAGATGAGAGAGATATAGCTTGCGTCGGTGTTGCTCATTTTCCCGACGATACAAATATAATTCAAAGTCAATCGATATTACCTCTTCCTATAGACAGCGCGGAGGAATCGTCTTCCGAAGGTATGCCTACTTCAGCAGTTGTTGGCGCGGTTGAGAAGGCAATAGATGCGATGGAAAGAGATGAAGCGTTAGTTGATAACTCCAGCAGTGGCGCTTCTAACGACTTAGTTATTGATACAGGGAACACATCTCCCGTTTCACAAACATTGTCCCAAGTTCCATCTCGGCCTGTTGTAGATGTTAGCGGTCTGGAACTGCTTTCTAATAGCATTGAGCAATTTGAAAGAACAACCCCTGGTACCAGTATGCCGACTCTGGAGCCTGGACCTCTTACTGTTGATACCAGAACAACTTCTAAACTTAACATATTAATTAAAACTTCGCCGAAATCGCCTCCACGCACTGTCGATACGGAAACCAGAAGATTTGAGTTTCCTTCAGTTGAGCCAAGCATTAGTGATCGGACAAAACCATCTCTTGATGGACTGGGCTTATTATGTGCTTTAGCCGAACAAAGGTTCATGGAGGAAGTTGTTGAGAATCCTCCATCGATGTCTTCTCGTCCGTTTATTAAAAGCGAGCCGCTACTTAGCCCCATAGAAAGAGATAGGTCGGCTGAGGCTAAAAAAGAAAAACATAGGCACAGAGATGGCGACTCATCGAGTGAAAGGAGAAGGAAAAGAAGTAGCGAACGAGAGGAAAGACTGCGGCATAAGTTGGAGAAAATGCGTCGTCATAAAAGGGAAAGAGAACAAGATGAAGGGAGAAATGGCGGAGAACTGGAAGCCAGCTTGCGCCGTGTTACCGCATGTGCGTGTGGAACTGTGACTTGTAGTCACACCTCGGCAGTGCCTTCTGCCCAAGATCTAGTGAATGCGATGGAAAAAGATATGAGAGAACGACTTCAGGACCTCCAGCGGCAATGCGACGAGAAACGAGCGCAATTGAATGCATTAACCCCTCCTCTTCCTGCACTCTCCACCCCTCCGACACCATCAACACCTGCCTTATCCCCAGATTCGGACAGAGGGTCATCTAAAAAACGTAAAGTTGGGCGGCCGCGAAAGGTTTCCAGTCCAGATTCAACTGAAACTATTGTTGCTAAAAAACCAAAATCAAAAAGCAGCATTGTTGGATATTTGCTAGCAAAAGGTAAACTCAAAGGAGGTATATTATGTACAAGAGGTGAACCTTCTAGGGAGGAGACCAACAGGACTAGTAAAGTCCGTCCTAAATTGAAAGCTGAGCCAATTTTGAAGATTCATTCCGAGGAGGATGATCATGAATGGGGTCTTAATAGATCTGCTAGTTCGTCTATGGAGAGTTTGAATGAGATTCGACAGAAGAATCGGGAAAAAGTGGATCGTTTAGCCCGAAAGCATTCTAGGGACGATTTACCTGAGCTTGAATTTGCTATGCGTCGCGCAAGTGGCTCTAGCGATAGCGACAAGGAGAGACGACGAGCGAAAAAGAGGCGAAAGAGTGTCAAATCTAAAGAAAGGACAGATGATGCAAAAGAACCTTCCACAGTGCAGGTACATACGGTATCTAAATGTACTCTAACTGAAGATAAGCTGGACTCGTCTCCAAGAGTACTTACAGCTATGGGAGGTCTCTTCTATGCCGGAAAGCTGAGCGCTGTGACTGCACCAGATGTATACGCCATAACTTTAGATGGAGAGAGGGGAAATAAACCCCATATACTTTCTAGAGAAGAAACTTTGAGGGATGCTGTAAGTACTTATAAAATCTATCTTATATCTTACATTATAACAAAAGATTGGAAATAGTAAATTTGTATCTACATTAAAACGTATTTAACAGAAAAAAAAAGAACAATAGAACATTTAAAAAAAACTATTTTTCTGTGTGTTTGTGTGTGCCTTCACGCGCAGTTCTTCTAATCATAATAATTATATCAATGTTAATTAGTACCATACCTAAAATATCATAATATTATATTAATTTCTGTGGCTATTTGATAAAATAGAAAATCTGCGTTTTCAGATACTGGAAGTAAGTCCAACGTTAGTGTCAGAATTACCATCGGGGACAAGAATTTGTGCATACTGGTCGCAACAGTATCGTTGCTTGTACCCTGGTACTGTCGCCGTCTCGTCTCCAGATCCACATGATGATAAATTCGTTGCTGTGGAGTTTGATGATGGAGATTCAGGGAGGATAGCTATTGAAGATATCAGATTTTTGGAACCTAACTACCCAGTTGTTGGTAAGTAAATATTCATTATTGTAATAAATAAGACCTTACGTACACATCTAATGCAAGTTCCATTGTTAATCAGCCGGGGATAGCGTAGCTTCCAAACGGTAAATCAATTTTTCAAATCGGTCCAGTAATTTCGGAGCCCATTAAATGCAAATTAACAAAGAAACAATCAAATCTTTCCTCTTTATAAAATTATAGATTAACATGTTATTTATCTCATTTCAGAATATGAAAATCCATTATTGACACTCGGTAAAAGAAGACGAAACACCAGTATCAGCGTAGAAGACAAGAAACCAATCGCAACAACTAGCAGTGACGGCAAACCACCAGATGTAAAGGCCGAAGAAGACAGACATCGTGATAGAAAGAAACTTAAGAAACATCGTAAAGATAAAATAAAAAGACATTCAAGCGAAGATGATCCGAATTCTGTTGACTACATCAAAAAGAAAAAGAAGAAACACAAATGCTGCGAAGACCATTGCAAACATCGGCGGCATCACAAAAAACACAGAAAACATAGGAAACGACATCATTCCAGCTGCAAAGAGCAGTCCAGCTCATCTGGTGACGATCATCAAAGGCATAAATCATCATCTGACTACATTGACTCTAATAAGTCTAATGAAGATTCAGTGGATTCTAATGATAGATTATCAACTCTTGTTGCCATGGAGAAATCACCAGATGATAAGATGAAGACGGTTATCAAAAAAGCGGTTCTGTCTAAAAAGAGTTTGGTTAAGAATGCTGTACTGGATTTCAGTAATATTGGTAAGATTGCAAAGAAAGATGATGAAAAGGATAATTTGAAGGATAGTGGAATTGGTTTGGAAGAAGAAGGACCTTCCACGTCTACTGGAGATAAGAAGGTATTTATGGTTATTTTAGCAGTTTTTTTTTAATGTTGTGAACTTTGAATTAAGAGCAATAATTTAGTCTAAAGGCACAGATTCTTGATGAGTTTCAGTTATTGTATCAGATAATAATATCAGATTTTTACAGAGTCTGCAACGCGCGAGTGACACTCCCGGTGTTGCAAGCGTCCATAGGCTACGGTGACCGCTTACAGATCAGGCGAGCCGTAAGCTTGTTTGCCACCTTGTGGTATATAAAAAAAAAATTTATTTACCAAAAAATATATTATAGCTTATTTTACTTAATCTATTTTATAGATATGGAAAATTTGAAACAAAAAACGATAAAAATGTAGCGATCACGACATCTTTTGTTTTAAAATATTGTAAAGTATGACATTATAAGTTTAACGGGCAAGATAGCAGTAGTTTAAGATAGCAGTAGTGCTATCTCCCTTTTGTTCCTTAATTTGGATAAAGAGAGCGATATGTTTCTGCAATTTACCGGTCCTTTGAAACGAAATCTTTAGTTCAGAGACTAGGATACCACAACTTCTTCAATTTAGAATTTGATAACGTCTCACACTGTTCCAGAAGGCGAAGAAACGTACGGTTTCATCGACCTCATCTGAAGGTGGAACAGTGGCCGCTGGCGGTGGTGTCAGCAAGATGGCTGCCTTCCTCCCTGGTGGTGCGTTGTGGCGTTGGCACGGACCTGCCTACCGCCGCACCGCAAGGCCGCGACACCGCAAGCTGTTCTACCGCGCTATACAACGGGGCGAAGAAATTCTGCATGTGAGATCTTCTTGTTTATGATTTCCTAGTACCAAATAAGGCCACCGCTTAGATATCTACAAAAGAAAGAAAAAAATTTACAAATTAGTAGACATGTCATAAAGTGAAAGCTATAATGGGTTTTTCACTTCTCATGCTCAGAAAGTGCTTATTTGCGCAGGATATAGGCTGCACAAAATCGAATTTTGTGCACAAGGGCAGAAAAGTAAACTCATAAATGTATCTATATTAAGACAAAGGAAATAAGCCATACAGCCAAACACAACAAAAAGTTCAGAGATAGAATTTGTTATTTTATAATATTTACTTTAATTTATTTGCCTAATGTGTTTTTTAAGTCATAAAAGATATTAAAATTTAAATTAAAGTACGGTAGGTTATTTAATTAATTTAAGAAAATTATTTTATTACAAAATTAATTTAATAGTAGGCTGTATAGGTCTGCAGCCCAAGCCTAATTTCAAAGTCGTAAGATTTAAAAAAAAAAAAGCGGCGGGAAATGGGAAACAGGGTCTTGTTTTTCTTGCGTTTATTTATTTATTTCCTCGCAATCGAAGTGAAAAGCAGAGTTTATAACTCGTCCACAAAACCATTTCTATCCTCGACATTACTATCATTAGTAACAGTGCTAAAAGTCTCGGATAGAAATGATTCGTTTTGTGCACTTGTTGTAAAATCTACTATTAAAATTGCGTTTAAAACAGAAACTGGCTGTTAATGTAAGAAACTCTAGTTTTTATATCATTTTCATAAACGCAGCAAAATACCAAGACATGACATGTCATAATGAATATAAAGCGATTTTGGAAAACTATGAGCATTTAAGAGAAATTCATAAGTATCTGAATGTATCTTCCAGGTTGGTGACGCAGCAGTATTTCTGTCTACGGGTCGGCCGGACCGCCCGTACATCGGCCGCATAGTGGCCCTTTGGGAAGCTCGTGGCGCGATGGCTGTGCGAGTCAAGTGGTTCTATCACCCGGAGGAAACGACTGGCTGCCCTGAGCAGCTGCACTACCCGGTTAGTATCCTTTCTTTTTATGGTGTCCTAGTACTGTTCTTCATCGCCACCTTAGAAAAACTGATCTGTAAAATACCAAGCGGTCTCATGTGACCGCGTCAAATGTCTTAAGACTCATGACATTCTAATGACGCTTTATTTCTCGCAATCAAGGCTGTTCATTACCACAAACTTTTCTGTGCCGATAGAGGGGGCGCTAGTATCGAAGCTAATAAAGGAATTGTTAAGGTATTCACTGGTTCTAGTTTTGGCCACTGGCATAGATAAGTTTGTGGCACTATAGCATACTTTGCATTGAGTAGATTTTTTTAAAATCTATGCCGATGGCCACCAGGTTCGAAGCTATTGACGGTAATTGTCAATGTATTTACAGCGTATTCATTAGTTCTAGTTTTGGCCATCGGCGCAGATAAGTTTGCGGCATGTATTAATATTATGTCAATTAGAATTTCTTTGTCGAAGCTAATATAATAATAAAATTGACAATAATGTCATGTTGTCGCGGTCCCTTTCAATAATTCTAAAGTAAATCTCTTGATTTTATATTCTTCCAGCAAAACTGTAGTCGTACTAAATGTGTCAGCGTATCCAATTATCCAATGAAGTTGTGTCTTACAATTTTGTTATTACTTTCCAGGGAGGCCTCTTCGAATCACCGCATACGGATGAGAATGATGTCCAAACAATTTCACATAAATGCGAAGTGTTGCCTCTTCCACAATACAAGGAGCGCATGGGCGACGACCCGGTCAAATACAGCACTGTATACGACAACAACGACGTCTACTACTTGGCGGGTCACTATGACCCTACACAACAGAGCCTGCGAATGGAGCCCGACATTCCCTTTGCGTCTAAACCCAGCTCCTAAGAGCTTATGACCGCCTGGTACTTACTGCCGTGAAACTGTTTAAAAAAGGACAAACTATTTTGTTTTACAGTGCAATTAAACGATCTTGATCGTTTCACAATTAATATCAACGTTTTAGTAATAAAAAATGAAAGTACACTATTTTACCCATCTTGATGTTTAGAGCGTATTTCAGTAGATTTACGATCTCCGTAATTTAAAATATCTTCTGGAGTGTTCCACGTAGCTTGGATACTATTACAGGTCTTAAAGTACAAGTAGATTTTTGAGGCTCAATTTGTGACAATTTTCCCCCTTACCGTCCTAGAGGCGATTTATATAGTGCGTCTCTGATGTTGAAGTTACCCTTGTTACGTTATTATAGCGGTATCCATTTGGAGTGTTGAATGTTCTTCGATTTGGGCCGAGTACTCGAGAGTGGCTGCGACAATAGACTGCGAGCGGGTAAGGCTTGGAATCGGGCGTCCGAAATGGTGATGAAATGTGATTTATTTTTTATACATGTAACGCTGTAATCTCAGTGTACAGGTAGTTGTATTCTATGTATATTATTCTATTAGATCTTTATGTATACGTAGTTTTTCGTATAAATGTCTATTATCTTTGAAATGCAATACTGTTTCAGCTAGTCCCTTGTTTGATTCGAAATTGACCAGTGATTTATTTCTTAGTCGTGTATTGGTATTCAAATTTTGGCAAATTGATCCCCTGGTTCTTAGAGCTGTTTGTTATATTATGTTTTTCACTGATTTCTATTTTGGTTGATAATTTTATGTTAATGTATACTTTTATATGGAAATGGTGCTAGAAGCTTCATACGTTCGTTTATTTCCGAAGTAGGTAAGGTGTACATAGGTAGTTTTGAGTAGTGATAGTCGTATGCTTGTATGATTATGATATTTTTGCAATAATTATAGTTTTTACGTCTTCGCTTTATCTAAAACGTTGCCATCTACGATTTAATGTTTAATCTTTATGTTATACGTATAATTTCAACAGGGTATGATCGGTATCCTGCTTTTTTATCCTTTATTCATATCTTGAAAGGGACTGAAAAGACAGGGATGTAGGTAGGTCGACCAAGGTTAGGAGTAGGGTAGGTTTTTGTACGGAATGGCCAATGATGGTTGGTATGAAAAAAGTTGGAAATTCAGCCTTAATCGTTAAAAACGCGTAAGAATAATAAATAAATTTTTAAATATCTTCCCAGTTACGCATAAATGTTGTATTTGTCAAAGCCAGTAGACAAAAGGCATTATGGTGACGATTTAGGAGTGCACAAGTATAGATATTTATTTATTATTCTTACCTATGTCTTAATTTAGATAACATTTAAGCGCGAAATACACAGAGGACGATAGTGTGTCGGGAGCGAGACGGGCGAGACTCTATTTTATATGAACGTATGGAACGCATGAGGCAGATAGGTCAGTTCATATTATTCCATTCCAATATACATGTCACAAAATTTCCAGTCAATTTCAACGATTGTGTTTGAATTTACCTTATTGTGGTAACATAATGTTGCGTGCTTTATCGCAATAATGTAATTTATAATCGATTCGTATTTATTTCATATCGATGTATATTTTAAATCAGACGATTATTTGGAGCTTTTTGTTAAATATAAAGGAATGAAATTTATTTCTCGCTCTCGATCCGCACCCGACCCGCACCCAATCTGCAAGCGTCCTCTGTGTGTTTCTAGCTTTAGCTATGTATGTTTATATAAGTTCATTGAGTAATTTTAAATAAGTATGTATGTGGCCAAATATATGTAAACGGTCGACGGTCTGTTGTATCTCTTCGATCGACTAGTAATTGTCACATTTTGTTTATTTTGCGTGCGCCGTACTTTCATTAACTTTTAGGTTATTTTGTTTAAGAATGTACATTTAAGAAGTTTTTTTTAATATTAATTTCACAAAAAAAATGCGTATATATCGGAAAAATAAAGACAATTATATTGAAAATCAAAAGTGCTAATTTGGAAACAATATTGAGAAAAAGGTATTTTTATATTATCGTAATGTAACTTTTATTTTATTTTTAAAAAAGATATCTGAGAAAGTTATTATGAATAAGTACAAACTTGTTGAAGAACGACTATAGGCTCGGCCCATTATTTAATGTATACTAATAGGGTGATTCACAGTTACAGTCTTGTTAGCCGCTTATCAAAGACGGTTATGAATCAACCCTTATAATCATAGTGTGTAATTTAAAGGGAAGCCATAAAAAATATTAGATTTAAAGATTAATAATATATCAGCATTGATAATATAAAGATTATAAATACGCTTAAATAAAATATTTTTGGCTGAATAACGTGTTTCATTTTATGTGTAGCAATTATTGGTGAAACCGTCTGCCCGGCTGTTGGTTTGTTCTACCAAAACAAGATTTTAGTCAAAATCGCGGTATAAAAAAAAATTGTGGAAATTAGGTAGGTATTTTCAAACAAACTAAAAAAAGCGTTAAAATTGCTTAAAGACAAATTATCTAAAAGAAGCTTGTTGATCTTTTAAGGAAGAATTTTGGTAAATTTCACGGATTATTTTAACAATAAAAATGTAGTAAAAACGTAGTATACTGTAGAAAGAAATGATTTATTTGTACAAAG
This sequence comes from Endotricha flammealis, assembly GCA_905163395.2. Classification (NCBI taxonomy): domain Eukaryota; kingdom Metazoa; phylum Arthropoda; class Insecta; order Lepidoptera; family Pyralidae; genus Endotricha; species Endotricha flammealis. The sequence goes on along the minus strand of LR990861.1, from coordinate 15,588,830 downwards.
AAAAAATAATAAGTTGAATATTTTTATTATGATTTTCATGAATTACGTTATGATAATAAATTAACAGAATTGATGAAAACAGGTACAGTCAAGAGCAGGTTGACCTTTACATATTGGAATTTGTACCATTCTTAAGTTCTACGTCATAAGAGCCAAAATTGAACTGCAAGTGTAAAGCAGGATGTGCACCTGACTGTACATTGATTTTACAGGAACAAAAACCCAACCCGATCGTTCAGTAAATCCTACTCTCCATTGCCGAAGAGCTATTTATTTATTTATCTTATTTGATAATAGAGTTAAATCAATATAAAATAAATTATTTAATTATTCTATGATTTTAACTTATTCTTATGTTACTTATAAAAAAAAATAAAAAAAATAATCTAACTAAATCAACGTCTGGCTGGAACAAATAATTTTGCTATTTAGCGCAAGGCATAAAAACAGTACAAACATATAATATAATATATCCATTCGATAAGTGGTTTTAAAATGATCTATTTTACTAATTTACGATATAATCCACACATTCATGTGCAAGAACGTGAGGTCTACTTTTAATTTCACCTACTTAAATTATAAAATATATTTGTATGGATGCACGGTTTTTAACGTATCGACAATGCGCAAATAGGCGGCGGTATGCTTAGTACAGACAGAGACAGAACACTTTAAAATGGATTCTTGTGAGTCGTCGAGTTCGTCGACATGAAATAATCTGCTATTTGGTCATAAACAGCGCCGTGTGTTTATTTCACATCTAGCGTTTCATTTTTAATTCCAAATTAAATCTCAAGCTATCTCTTTCTTTTTGCTTTAGTTTGACAGTGACAGCTATAATTTAGTGTCATTATCTTTAAAAATGTGTTCAAAAACTGTCTGCTAGTCGTCTTAAAGATACACCGTATACACATTCTCTTACCGTTCAGCTGTTTACTTCATAGCCTCGCGACTACCAGACCAAATCCTATTCTAACCTAACCTAACCTAACTTATTCTATTCCTTTGTCTTCATTGTAGGGTCAACAAAGAATTTCCCTAGTACCATTACTTATAATCTCATAAGTATTGTCATCAATGATTTTGTAGATATCTTGGCGGTAATTCTTCAGGTTGTGAAGGAATCTATTGGAGCTCTCTTCCCTGATCTTGGTAAGAACGGATGGCAGACCTTGGGTTTTTGCTTCAGAAGCCAGCGAAGCGTAATATCTCTCCTGAAACAAAATGGTATGGAATTAAAAATACATTTTAGTTACGTATACTTACTCTAATTCTATTTTACTCCTTAAAACTCTCGCGAAGTTGAACGAAAACGAGAGTGAGGAAGTGTTCGTCCTACTTCGCTTAAGTAGAGTTCAAAAATACAAAATAAATTTCCCGGGAACGCAAATAAAAGCGCGGGAATAATTTATTTTGTTGTGATTTCTTGTAAGTCATAGGAAAAACTATTCATACTTATACGTAACAGTTTTTAGAATAAAAATAAAGAGTTTTTGGCTAATTATCTTACTACTGCTGCAAACGAATATTTAATATTGTAGATTCATTCGAATAACAATGATTATGTCTTAAATAGCGGTCAAAGGCTAACTACTACAAGATAAATTGTTTTTGCAAAGAAACTTAATCGGCTAAAGTTAGTTCAAGTCTATATGCAGTCTAAACTGTCGTCCGAACATAATTTTTCATACCTATTATTTCGCACTTGGTTGAAATAGATAATATTTTTTTATCTAAATATCGTATCTCATGTCAAAAAACAACAAAAGAAATTTGATTCTGCGGGTGCTTTCTGTAAATAACCAGGATTTTAATCAAAGATTCTAATTCTTCTGATGATTCTAGAAGAAGAGTACTTACTTGGAAATACTTTTTCAAAAGTAACACTGATATTCCAAACCTCTCCCTTCATAATACATGAATTTAAGGAATCATGGATGGGGGGAATGGAGGCCTTTGCCCAGCTGTGGGACAGTTCAGGCTAATAATAACAAAGTTATAGCACTGGCATTCAAAGATGCCTTAACTCCTACATAATATCCTTTTTGACATGGTGATTTATCCAGCAATTAAGTGCTATTATGACCAAAAAAGTTTTCCAAGAAAATACAATTGATTACAAAAACGCTGTTTGGACGACGGCCTAAGTGGTCACTTCAAGGCAAACGATCGCGATAAAATGTCGACCGGCTCGAAAGAAATGTAGGTTGCCTTTAGTTCAAAGAAGCCAGTGATAAGATCAAGACGGTTCGCGCGGCGTATACAGCTCCTCGGTGTTTATGTACTCCTGGTAATTTATATAATTTAATTATGTACTTTTGATTAGTTAATTATTGTAATTATTATTAATAAATATTTTTATTCTGGTTTTTTATTAACTACCGATGATAATAACATCTAATTTTATTGTCAGTCAGTCAGTCTGACATTATAAGAATGCAACAAAAATGCTATTAGGTAGGGTGTAGGTACTATTTATTTTTAAATAATTATGTGGATGATTTTTGGTTGCAACATCCAACATCTTAGTGGACACATGTGGCTCTAATAAACAAAAACCCTGTTTGGTAACAAAGAAAAGGACGGAGCTGACAAAAAATCCGCTTACAAGATGTGCAAGCGATTTTTTTCTAAAATGGTCCTCCTATCTTCGAGGCCACCGTACGTACTTGTCTAATTAAAATATTTTTTTCTATAAATTATATGAGTAGGTAGGTACCTAAATTATTATTTGAGCAAACATATTGATTTGAAATGATTGGTTTCTAGAGTTTCTTACAAAAAGTGCGTACGTATGTGGTACCTACGCTCTATAGTCTAGAGTCAGAAGTTCACTGTGCTCAATGTTCGAGTGTTCCTAATCAAGTAAGAACACGCCTAAACCTCGTGAGTTTGTTAATACATTAACCCTTTCATGGGCATTTTTTTTTATATACCACAAACGTAGCAAACAAGCATACGGCCCGCCTGATGGTTAGCCGTCACCGTAGCCTTATAGACGCTTGCAACACCGGTATCACTCACGCGTTGCCAACCCTCCCAACCCATGTCTTTCGATGACTAAGCATTGCCGCTAGTTTTTTTGGTCTAGCTCGTGGGGTCCCGCTAGATCGAAAGACATTCCCAACCCCCCCAAGTGGAGCTCTGAGACCTTCTCACCGTAGGAACACAACATGGCCGAGACCAATGATAATTTGGCTACGATCTTCTGTAAGGTGTACCCAGACGGGCTGCTCCGATTTGAGCGGATTATCCGCTGTGTATTAGGCTACGTCATCATTCCATAGTCACAGCATGTGCCCTACCATATACGACTGTCTATGGAATGATGACCTAGCTACTAGTAGGATGTCGTGAAACTCAGATCGTCAAGCAGATCAAGCGCTATAAATGAAACTAGATCGGCCATACGCTCCGCAGACTCAGGACTCCTGCGGAGCGTATGGCAGACCCAATTAGGTACTCAAAAAGGCAATGGACTGGAACCCACAAGGTAAACGAAAACGTGGCCGTAATAAACAAACCTGTCAACGCCTCAACGTACGGTGCTAGATGAAGCGAGCCACAACACTCATGACATGACACTACTGATAGTGCCACGCAGTAGTACGTACCTAGGGCAAAAAAGGAAAAATCCTGGACTGAAATTAAGCGCGAAGCTCAAGACCGGACTCGGGATGAAGAGTCACCATAGACTATTCAGGAGACCTAGGGTCAGAGGTGACATGGTATTTAGCAACAGTTAGGAGCACTCAATCCACACTGATTAACGTAGATAAGAATCAGAAAAACTACGATTTGTGATAAAAATAGAAACACAAATTCAAATGTACATACACCTACACCTTACATTCATACTTCTTTAGCCTTATCCCATTTTCAAATTCATTAGAAAACTGAGACTGTGATTTGCTGAGTCCATTCCAGTCCAAGTCCAGTCCAAAAACTGCAACTATATTGTAAAGCTCCGAGTGCAAGAAATACATTTAAGGGACTGAACCCATAATCAACGAGTACCGTGTTGCAGATTTCATGGTCAATTCGACATCTGCCTTTTTAGGGTTCCGTATTTCATGGTCGTTTTAGCAATAAAACAAGCTACTAAAACGCAGGGTCCTGGCAAGCAGGGGGAAGTGGTCAATTCTAAGAATATGAAAAACACGCGGCGCCTGTGAGATTCTACTACGGTACTATTAATCGCTTGCGCGTTAACTCCCTAAGGTTGTATGGAAAGCTGTCGCGAGCGTACTTGCATGCAATTTCTTGCAGTTACAGACGCGGCCTTCATTATACAATATAATGAGATTATGATAATAATAAAAAGTGCCTGTGAAGGTCTGAATAAACGATGTTCGTATCAATATTTGTAGCCAAAAAAAAATCGTGTTTGTCACATTATATTTTTATTATACAAATAATAATTATAAAGGTATTCATATAATTAACCTAGTAATTATGTTGGTTATATTTAATTTACTTTTCTAAATACACATTTATAAAATAAAATTGTCTTAATATTTGATTAACTAACTGGGACTCCAAATTAAATTTTATTATACCTATGCATATGCTGATTATTTAAAATATGAGTGGTATGTTAATCTTAACGTACTTACTATATTTTAATGTAATTATAAACATTTGTATCATGGTACGACTTATTTTAGATCAAGTAAAAGAAAACGCTGGCTGTCTTATAGAAAGGTGAAGGAGCTGGCACAAGAGGAAAAAAAAGAGGCTGCTACACCGAAAAGAACGCGGCTCTTAAATTTAAGAAGTGATTGAAAGGACTGGCTTGCATCTCTTCACAATTTAGACTTTATTATAACAAACATAATCATCATTATCAAGAATACTATACACATCGTTCCTGAATACATTGAAATCGGGTAATTGGGAGCTAGCGTAGTTGTAGATCACGTTGAAGACTGGCGGCAGGGACCCAGCTCTAGATTCATTTGATAGTGTTAAGTAAAGACCCTAAAGAGATTTTTGATAAGCTTTGATGTTCATCGAATAAGATATCAAAGAAATGAAGCAAAGCATGTTGTACTAAATAATTTACATGAAGTACAATTGATTGATTTGAAATTACCATTAAAGCAATGAAACCCATTGATTCTGATGGAGAAACACAATTGTCTTGGAACTACCTAATAATGTTTTTTTTTTAATATGGAGGGAGAGGATGTTGAAACAAGAAGAAAGGAACCCCAACAAATATGGATGAATTGAAATTAAATAACCAACTTAAATCCATGAAACCCATTGATATTGATGGAGTAATTACAATTGTTTTGGATGGAATTAAGACAGAGCAAGTTGAGAGAAGAAGTCCAAAGATAAATGGAAGGATTGTGCGTAAGAAGAGATGCACACCATAAGAACGTAAGCGTGAAAGTTGAGAAGAAAAGGTAGGATATACTGTGCCAGCCAACTGTGAGTACTGTGGCATACTGATGAGCACAGGATCAGTGAATGATAGATGGAGAAAAAAGAAATAAAACTGATGATGGTAACTACAAAAAGTAGGTACTTACCAAAATCTACTCTCTGAACAATCATTTAAATTGTATTAAGTATTATACAAATAAAGGACTCTTTATTCTTTTTTCCTTTGAGTTATTTATCTTTCTAACCAAATATTCAAAAATTTAAAATTCCCCTCTATTTGCTTATATTTCTAGTAGGTACTACATAACATTGATTAATTACATAAATCTAATACAAGCTCTGCACTCTATTGAAGTTGAGCGAAAACGAGAGAGACGGGCTCTCCGTCCTACTTCGCCTTCACTTTTTTTTGTCTTTTAACTTCGTGCCTAACTTCACTTCGCTCAATTTCTCAAGAGTAGAGTCTACCTATTTGAGTAAATATGACATGATTGCTGTAGTAGATATTCCATTCCACGAAATACGTCTATTGGCTATAAATATTGTAAGATGTGTATGCACATTGTTTTACAATTTGTAGGTATGTGCACCTTACAACATTCATATCTCTGTATCTTATTCTGCTTTCTCATTAGTTAAGCTTTAATCTTATAGCGAACATAATTTTCATTATCAACAAGTTGATACACATCCTTTCTATATTCAGTTAATGCATCAAGGAACCGGGAACTACTGTTGTTGTGGATCACCGTGAAGACTGGTGGCAGTGGCTCCGTTCCAGACTCCTCAGATAACGAAATGTAGTAAACACCCTGAAGCGGATTTTATACAGGGTCACTTGTGGTTCGACTTATATCCGACAGGAGGGAAGAGGGGTTTAAAAGCAACATATTGCCACAATTTGACCCTAACTTATATTGATAAAATTCAATAGTTTATATTTGATACTTGAATTTTAAGTTTATTTTTTTATTTTTGCTCAGAATATCAACCAACACATTTGGGTTCTGCCGGATATACGAATCACGAACACTGTATAAGCCTTTATTGAATATATTGTTAAGCCGAATTTACACCTGCAAGATCTCACGGAAATCTAGCCTGAGTGTAGGTACGGTGGCCTCGAAGATAGGAGGACCATTTTAGAAAAAAATTGCTTGCACATCTTGTAAGCGGATCTTTTGTCTGCTCCGTCCTTTTCTTTGTTACCAAACAGGGCTTTCGTTTATTAGAGCCACATGTGTCCACTAAGATGTTGGATGTTGCAACCAAAAATCATCCTAAAGATGGTCCTCCTATCCTCGAGGCGACTGTACCTATATTGCAAATAGCTGCTAGTGCAATTACATGGGATTGGACCGATAATCTGCCAGAACCAGATATAACAGAAGTATGCATCATTAATCGCTTGCGTGACAACAGCATTTCCTCACGCAAGATTTTCGCGAGTTTTTTCAACAGCTTGCCAAACGGTTCGTCGCGAGCGTATCTGCATGAAATTTCTTGCAGGTGTAAACAGAACTTCGCGAGCTCGACTCGCTCTTTATCTGTTTTTTTTAACAACATGCGATTTAATGTATTATTACTTTATTATGTGATTCACTGTGAGTTTATAAAAACTGGGTTGAGTGGTGATAGCGGGGATATTAATAGTTTTAACTTTGCACCACATTACCGATAAATGTATTCTCAAAAGATAAGCGAGAAAAATATTTATAAGAGATACGATATAATATTTCATTCAAGGCAAATCTCTAAAATAATCGTCCCCTAAAAAGCATGACATCTTACATTAACTATAATTATTATGTTGGCATAGGTATGCTATAGAAGTTGATTATATGTGATTTGTCAATTAATAAGCTGATTCCTTATTCACAAGACTATTGCTCTAACACAGGTTACCAGACTTACCAGCCCGCGTACCATGAAACAAAATTCCGAAAATACGGATTGGCGTTTTGTTGAATTCTAACCAGTTTTGAACCTTATTCTAACTAGTACCACATGAGTAAATAAACTGACGGAACAGAGACTTCACTCCATACAATAGCGCGCGCCGAGGACACGCACACAAGCATGTGTACGTGACGAGCGCTTTGAGGGCACGCAATACACGCGCCTCATGCTTGTGTGCGTGTCCTCGGCGCGCGACGTTGTATGGAAGTGAAGCCTCTGTCCGTCAGTTTATTTACTCATGTGCTAGTACTATCTCTTTTGACGGGACTATCTCGTTGTTTCGGATGGACACTTTTAAGGTTGCCCCCCAGGTTAAGCGTGAAGTTATAATAATAAAAGAGGTAGGGCACAGCGGATAATCCGCTCAGATCGGAGCAGCCCGTCTGGGGAAGGACCTCCACCTTATAGAAGATCGTAGCCAAATAGCATTGGTCTCGGCCATGTTGTGTTCCTGGTGAGTAAGGTCTAAGAGCTCCACTTGGGGGTCCTCCACTTTTGTGGTATAAAAAAAAAGCGTTGCGGTTGTAAATATGCGCTGTGATTGTGGCAGTTGGCTGGCAGCCACATCGCGTTTTCGTTCATAATATATGATTGCTAGCCGCGTGGCTGACTGGTTGATAGATAAGTACGCCTAGTTACTACGCTAGCTTCTTAAGCATACAACGGGAGCGACACGTCAAATTACACGGACTAGGTGTACTATGAACTACTCGAGTTTTCTCTATTTTGAGTTAAAATAAAATAAATCATTTTATTTTGCAAGTGGATTACAGGAAATACTTTTGCACGTATTTTTATTTGATTTTTTTTAAATCCCACTAGCAGTTCGACGTAAATGGCCGCTATGTCGTTCATATACAGCTTGGCAAAAAAGAGTTTGAGGTGGTGACTGACAGATACAGAACTAATATTTTAATAGCAACACTAGTTTGCTGTGAACTGGTAATCTCTATTCTAAATAAAAAAGTATCAAAATCATTTGCGTCATGGTATATGGTATGGGGTGACCATAAGTGTGAAAGAAGCGCCCTCATTTTCTCCAAACTCTTATTTGCCAGGCTGTAATATAGGAAAACACCTGCACCCGTATCACTCCCGTTCATTGTGGAAAAATAACCTAGATCTCAAGATTTAATAAAAAATTTAGTTACCTGATCCGGTCCCATCATATGTGCCTGACGTTTAGTATATCCTCTTGCAGCTCGCTCAAGCTTCTCGTGTTCCCAATCCTGGATCATTTCTTCAGATGACGGCAGATTGAAGGAACCGTTCATGGATCGCACGTAGAATCTGACCTGGTAATGATAAAATCTTGAATTAATTTGCTAATTTGAAAACAGTGTAAATGCTCTTAGTCGTGTCTTCTTCCTAAAGATATCCCGTCTGATATTTCGTTAAGATTGGTGTGGTCAGTTACCTAAGCATTAGCTTAACAATTAAAATCTACTTAAATTATCTATCACGTAAACAATATTTTAATTATCACGTAAACGTGAAGCGAAATATTTCAAATATAAAACCTTATAACACCCAAATCTCGGGAACCGCTCACTGTCGACCACCTATTGATGGAGACTAATTTGTTGCCTTTACTTTAATCACTTTTAGAGAATTGGACTATCAACCTGTTACCCTGTATAGTACCGACACCGACATAATTTGATCTTTCCAATTATTTAATTGAATATGGGAATATTAATCCAAACACTCAAATATTATATATTTTTTTTAAAATAATCAAAAGATATTTATACCACGTACTAAAAGACAAATAAACTAACCTGTAAATCGAACATAGAGAACGCGCAGACGTAGTAAGGGACGCCAATGAAGCACATCGTGGGATGCTGGATGTTCACAAGATGTTTGTAAAGAGGTTCCACGCAGTTGTCCTCCACCACTATCTCACAGGTTTTGTGGAGGAACGGAAAGTTGTAGAGGTAGCCTAGGAAAAGTAGATAGATAGATTAAATATGCTTTATTTTCAATACACAGAAAAAAAAATACAGTAGGTCTAAAAAGAAAACTGGTTGACGAAGACTGGTAGAGAATGCAATTTAGCATTAAGTCTGCCTGCTATTATGCAAGTAGGAACAGGAAATACGTCAAATTTTTTTCGCTCAACTTTGCGAGAGTGTAGAACTAGCATTAGAAGCTTTGAAAGATGGTGTTCGTATTCATAAAAATTGCAAATTATATCAAATGATATTACCAGTGCACAAAAATACAGAGTCCACTTCCTCTACACTGCCATCTTGGAAGTACGCCGTCTTCCCTTCAAGTTTCACGACATCTGGCCTTTGTACCAAGTTATCGGGGAACATCGTGCGTGGCTGCTCCTTCAAATGATGACTGAGGATCACTCTTTCTGTCACAGATGTGATCTCCAATGCTATATCCATTCCCGAAGGACCCGCTCCAATAACCAAAACTTTTTGATCCGAGAATATTTCTGGTACTCGATAATCGTGACTGTGCATTACATCGCCTGAAAATAGTTAAATGTTTTATATTATTACTAATTCGACGAAAACTAAAATTATCGTAACTTCAAAACTACTAAAATCTGATCTTCGACAAGTGAGAAAAAGACGATTAAATACTTTAAATGATGTGACTTGTCTATCATTTAAAGTACTTAATTTGAGATTTTCGTTAAAACCACAATAATATGCTAGGCGGGCACGAGTGTGCTCTAACTAATCCTGAGCTCACGGCCCACAACCCGGCTAGCCGAAATCAGCCAAAATTCACAATTTTTATGTTTTGAAACCAGAAGAATTCTCTCTGGATTTTCACCTGTCGGTTAGGTAAAAGAAAGGTCAGCTTTTCTGGGTTGAGAACTTGGCAGGCCATCATGTTAAGATCTTCACCTAATATGACTTAGGTAGAATAAAAAACTAAAATTACCTTCAAACTCCTTTAATCCAGGAATATTTGGAATAAAGGGTGTATTGTAATGGCCGTTACAGACGAAGACATAGTCATATTCCTTGGTTTGCGACACTCCGGTGCCCATGTCCTTGAAGCTGACCTCCCAGAGCTCTCCTGCAGGTCCAGCCTTGGGTATCACAAGTTGGACATGTTGTCTGAACTGCAAGTTAAACATGCTGTATTAATAAAAGTAGATCAGGGTGCGCATGATCATATGATTCAAGTTTTCTAAATTTTGTGTGAGGATAAAAATTCGAGTAAAATCTACTCGAATTTTTATTTGTCAATATTATTCATATTGTATTATGTATTACAACGTTTCATAACGATGCTTACATTATTAGTATACAAATCTTTGTTCTTAGTTCTCTACCCTGCTCACCTCTTTCATTGGATGACTGCACTACACATAACACTGACATCAACAAATCAGATTCACACCCGAAAAAATCTAAGTCAAATATTTTTATTTAAATAGGCCTAATACATGCTCTTTCGAATCGTCACAATTTTTTTCTACCACCATTTCAGATGGCAGATTTGTGATAAGAAGAACTAGCAAGAAACTTATCACTTGCTCTTTTAAACCCAAAACCCCTGTTTATAAAAAGTATGTTGTTAAAAGACTTACTTTGATATGAGGAGTGACCCCATTTTTAGCAGCATATTCTTCTAGAAACGCTAGCATATCCTTAGCCGGGAGATAGGACCTCTCGCTCTCCGGGATCGGGAAGTCCGGGAAACCCATGATCTCTTTCGGGAGATTAGTTCTGTGGAGAATAGAAAAAAAATCTATACTTAAAATTATAAAGAGGAAAGATTCGTATTTTTGTTTGTAACGAATAAATCCAAAAACTACTAGATCGATTTGAAAAATTCTTTCACCTTTGGGAAGATACATTACGTAACATAGGCTATATTTTATATATTTTTTAAATAGGGATCCTTACAGAATCCCGTGCGAAACTGGGACGCGCTAGCTAATAATTAAATGGGAATAAACGCAAAATGTTACTAATATAAAATAATCTTTTTTTTTTTCTTAATTTAAAGAGCTTAGTCACCATGTGACGTCTTATACCACACAATACTAATTTATACAGTAGTTTTGCCGACTCCGACAGTGGGCACGACAAAATACTATTACAAAATCCTACATCTGAATACGTCATAAAAATATTGTCAAAAATTTGTCTTCTAAAGGCCTCATTCCTTACGCACTCCATCATAATATGGTAAATATAAAATAATCTTAGATTCATATAGCTTTTGTATTATTATAATAGAGCACACCATTTCCTGTTGGACCAAAGTAAAAATTCTCTTAACTAAAAATGGCAAAATAAAGTACTTATATGTCACATATGAAACTAGCGAGATAGGTAGGTACCTATTTTGTGAGATTGAAAACTGTTTTTATCACGAGAACTGCCTCTGGGAATTATCCCAATAAAAGAAAGTAAATAAATACTTTAGCATAGCAACAAAGTATTGTTGATACACCTACCAGGGTATTATAAATCAGTAAGTAATCAACAAACTAACATTTCTAGAACTTATGAAATGGTCAATAGATTCTGCTGATAGCCTCCGACCCGCACTAGTACCGTAGTGTCGTCAGGGAGTGTATTTTAGTAAACAAATAAATAAAATAAAATTTGTTTATTACGTCAAAATAACAAGTATCAATTCGCACCACTGGTGGAAGATAGTCGCAACCCCAATTATGTCTTTTTTTTTTTATTACACCAAAAAATCAAGAAAATTGTATTACATCTTGTCAATTTTTTCCATAAAATTTATCTCAAAAATGAAGGAAATAAATGGAAATATTTAAAGTCCTGCAACATAAAATTTTACTAAATTCCCATATAATAACGAAGTTGATACATTTGCACTTGAACTAGCAATAAAATTCCATGCGACTATTATCATATTCAATCTTACGTAAATGTTCAACGAAAACTTTTGAATAAAACTTGTCACAACTAATTGTTGAATACTTGTTTTAGGATACAATTATGTAGGTGTCGGTGTGTAAGTTTAGTTGCTTATTTCTTCTACGAGACCTATAATGATATTATTTTAAGTAACAAATGTCACTTATTTTTTCTAGGTAGAATTTGGAAGTGGTTTAAACATAAATAGAGATTTCTACGTTACATTTTATTTTACATATTTCGTAATTATTGAAAATTATTTATTATCCGAGTATTTTAATTATGTTTAATAGCGCAAATACAATTACGTAAAATCAACAATGATTTTAAGTTATAAATCTTTGTAAAGATTTTCAGATATTGGCAGTGGAGCGTTATATAATCGAGATAAAACAGAGGCCCTCTCTATATCTTCACAACCTGATGTTTTCTTTCTTCTTTCGACCCTATTACAACGTTTTGTGTCTACAATTATTGGTGTTTCATCCTCGAAGTCATATCTTATCAGCAGGATTCCAGGTGACAAAGGATCTGCTGAAACCTCTTTTACCTTTGTCCAATGAACTTTTTCTCCTGACGCTTCCTTTGCCCATTAGTATTATTAGTTATTAGTCTTTTAAAATCCAAAAAGTCTTCCTGTGTGTTCTTCTTTTACGTTATATTTCTGTCCTCGTACTTTAGCATTCCTAATAATTGCGTAAATTTCTTCAGGAATATAAAAAACATGGTTTTTCTTGCTTTTCTCAATGCATGAATGCATAGAGTCAGTCCCCTTCATTCTGCGTATGGCCTTTCTGTAAAATCCTATGCGTGATTTTTACACCCAGTTTTACTGCTGCATGGACATATAACGCAAACACAAATCTGTTTCGGTTTTGCCCACTGCAATTATCCGAGTAAAATGATACTTCTTCAATTCCTCTGTCGGCTTCAGCTTTTAGATAAGCCCATAAACAGCTGGCTATCTCGTTAGCGCCTCTTTTTGCTATCTCGCCATGCAACGAAAAGTGTAATAGATCATATCAATTTGTTTCCTTGCAAAGAGTGTCATTATCTCCGAAAACAGACTCAAAGATAATATTTGAATGAAAAACTGAATTGTGCGAAAATGTATCGCCTTTACGTGGATTGGATGAATAATAATCCACAATCTCCAAATGTCCAGTTGGCAACAGAGCGATGGTATTACCATATCTTCTGCACAAAATTTAATATAGGCTTTTTTCACCCGAAAAAAGATAAATGCTCTTTGTACGAAGAGGCAGACTCAGAAAGGAAGGATCAATTAAAAGTGGAGTATGAAGTGCATATAAAGAATAAAGAGCTTGTAAGAAAAATTAAGGATGAAGAAAAGGAGAATTCGGACGCAACTACAAAAACAGTTGCCCGTTTTGATTTAGAAAAGGTGTATTTAATTATAAAAGAAAATATCCTGTTTACAACTTTACAATTTATAATATTTTGATAAAAAGTGGCTACTGTTACGTTTGGCATGGCGAGATAGCAAAAAGAGGAGCTAACGAGATAGCCAGCTGTTTATGGGCTTATCTAAAAGCTAGGAATTGAAGAAGTATAATTTTACTCGGATAATTGCAGTGGGCAAAACCGAAACAGATTTGTGTTTGCGTTATATGTCCATGCAGCAGTAAAATTGGGTGTAAAAATCACGCATAGGTTTTTACAGAAAGGCCATACGCAGAATGAAGGGGACTCTATGCATTCATGCATTGAGAAAAGCAAGAAAAACCATGTTTTGTATATTCCTGAAGAAATTTACGCAATTATTAGGAATGCTAAAGTACGAGGACAGAAATATAACGTAAAAGAAATGTCACAGGAAGACTTTTTGGATTTTAAAAGACTAATAACTAATAATACTAATGGGCAAAGGAAGCGTCAGGAGAAAAATGTTCATTGGACAAAGGTAAAAGAGGTTTCAGCAGATCCTTTGTCACCTGGAATCCTGCTGATAAGATATGATTTCGAGGATGAAACACCAATAATTGTAGACACAAAACGTTGTAATAGGGTCGGAAGAAGAAAGAAAACATCAGGTTGAGAAGATATGGAGATGGCCTCTGTTTTATCTCGATTATATAACGCTCCACAGCCTATATCTGAAAATCTTTACAAAGATTTAATAAGTTTGTGTAGAGGTAGACCATATCCTATTGCATTATCAGAACTTTTATAAGAATTTGCGCCCGCAATCTGCACGTAATGAGAATAATTCTAATGTAGATAGCGATGAATCCGAATAGACACATAATTTTGTATGATTTGTTGATTAAACACCATGCCAAGCAATAATTTAGAAGTTAAAATGTTGTTGATTTTATAAGTTGATTATTAAAAATAAAAGCATTAATTAAAAATATTTAATTAGAAATAGATTTATTTATTTCATACGTTCCCAACTATGTCAGTTGGGAACGTATGAAATGAATGAAACATACATAATAATATCATAAAACAATAATTAAATGAGAAAACCTGAATAAAATAATATACATAATAAGCAGCCACTGTTTCTGAAGTAAGTAAACAAAGGATGAAGTAGGAATAGTCTTATTTTATGTAATTTAATAAATAATTATTACAGTTAATTGATTATTAGAAGGAATGTCGCTCGTTTCGTCATGAAAATAGGATTTTCATGAAAAACAATAGATTACTAAGCAAAAATCTTTGTAATTTTTCATTTAAGTAAAGCTATAACTCCAAATGTAACTTTAAGTAATGGAATCTTTCAGAAGGAAAAAGTGCGCAACTGATCTTACACAAATGAGTTGTTCGTGGAAGAAGCGTGTAAACCACACTTACGCATTGAATGTACTACCGAATTAGGGCATGAATAAAGAGTTATCTACAGTAATATCAAACAGCCAATTACCGTCCCCATATCAATAATGCAATATTTACAATTACTGCTACGGATAATTTATTATGCTTCGAGCAATATTTATGCAACGCTCTTTTGTAAGTTTTTCTCTATGTACATTGTGTAAATGTTGAACATAAAAATATGGTGACTAGACAGCTAGTTTTTATTATCATTTGCTGTATACCACATATTTTTAGGACAAAAGATGTATTTTCTAGACAGTTTTTTTACGCTCCTGAAAAGTTGCTATTTTTCACTTATGACTTTCTTCCAGGAATGGTGCGAATTGACTTATGGCTAAACGCTAACAAAGTGTGGACGATATATTTGACAAAGGCACACAACACAAGGGAAAAAACCATGAGTCTTTGAATCTTTCAATAGTTTGTAGTAATGGGATGAGTAGCAGACAGAAGTTGATGATGATAAAAATGATTAAGGTAGGTACTGTTAGATATCCGACGCGGGACAAGTGAAACGCTTGCTGGTCAATGACACCAAATACTATAGACGAGTAATACGCACAGCTCTTGACGTTTCTCATACAATGACTTGGCAACCTCCGTTCACCTCATGCCACTAGGGGCGCTATAACATTTTGCATACAAAACGCACAGTTCACCTCATGCCGCTAGGGGCGCTATAACATTTTGCATACAAAAGTTTTGAAATCGTTCACCTCATGCCGCCCTCATGCCGTAGGGGCGCTAGTGTCGCGTCTTGCCCGAATTCTTCCGAAGCTGTGCGTATTAGTCGTCTATAATATTTGATGACACACTGCTTTATTCTAACATTCGTTAGTAGCGGGCGCAGCCGCATATACCTACGTATGAATATATCTATTCACATATTTAATAGATACCTTAAACTCTTATACATGCTGGTATGAATCGGCAGTCCGAAGTCATCATAACCAACTTTCTCAGTGTAAACCCAGGTACCACCCAGTTGTGCAGCCTGTTCCAGGATGTCCACCTCGCTGACGCACGGTTCTACCAGGAGATGACGAGCGGCGCAGAGTCCAGCTGCTCCCGCTCCGATTACGCACACACGCACCATTGCTGTAAATTAAAATAGGTATTCTTTATAACTCATATGACCCTGGTATGTACTACATCAAGGAAGATTCTAAATTTCTTCAATCCACCTTGACATTGTCACGTAAAAAGAAGAAGAAAGACCGAATAGCACAGAATTTGATTAAATTATATATTCTGCGACAGTCGTATCGTGATAATTATATAGTCGTAGTTTGTTGTAGGTACCTAATCGTAGTTGTAGAATAGGACAGTGGCATTCAAACTGCTTGAAAACACCGGCCTTCGCCAATCCGCATTGGAGCAGCGTGGCAGAGTATGCTCTAATCCCCTTCGATTGTAGGGAGATTGTATGATGATGGGTTGATGATGAATTGAATATCTCAAATCACACATAGTAGACGAAATTCCATACATTAGAGCTGTAGGTATAAATATTTTTAATTGTTTTATAAACATGATAAGAAAACCGCCTTGGCAACCATTTATCAATAAAAGGAATATTTTAGATATAATAATTGTTCCGTATCATTATTGAGAAAAACATAACAAGTACACATAATAATGGTGTCACGGTAATGTCTTTAACCCTTGATTTAAAATAGACAACGTATTATTCTGTTCCAATATACTTACCTACTTGGCACAAAATCTAAATTGTCTAATCATACTAATATTATAAATGAGAAAGTGAGTTTGTCTATGATTCCTCAGACTATGATTCCTTCACGGTTTGACTAAGCAGCTTAACATTAGGAAAATTTGTATACATAATGTCAGGGGTACAGAGCCCAACATATGCAATTTTTTACGCGGGCGAAGCCGCGGGTAACAGCTAGTTTAAAACATCACTATACATCGATGTGAAATAGACATGAATCGATCACAAATTACTTTGTTGCGATAAAAAAACATTATGTTACCAATAAGGTATCACAAACTAGTCCAAAACCATTATTGAATTTCACTAGATATCTTGAGGCAAGTATATTAAAACAGAATCTAATAATATTATCTGTATCAAATAAGGCCTAGTTTACATCTGCAAGTACTCGCAGAAGTTTTGCATGAGTTCATTGCAAACAGCGATTGCAAGAAGTGTACGGAACTGAACCAATAACTAAAGGTCGCTGTATACGTAACGTGTTTTTTCCCGGACGGGACGGGAAGTAAAATATAGTTCCATACAGAATGTATGTGAATATGCATTGCTTAAGTCGCGGATACACGGACGGGACGGGAACGTGGCCATGTCGAACAAAAAGTCACGTCCCCCCGTCCCGTCCGAGGTATTATCCCGTTGCGTATACAGAGACCTTAAGACAACTGTCGCGAGACGTTCCAAATACTTTTAGAAATGTTATTAATGCTGCAAGTTAAATCCGTCACTGTCATTGTCAAATTAAAGAAAAGTGGCCAGTTTATGAAACACACACACGATTGATTTTCCACATGGTCTCAAGACATCACTTTTTTAGGGTTCCGTAGTAAACTAACAAGGAACCCTTATAGTTTCGCCATGTCCGTCTGTCTGTCCTCGGTCTAGCGCCTAGACGCTTGATGCTAGAAAGCTGTAATTTGGTATGTATACGCATATTAACAACGCTAGCAAAGTGGTAGAATAAAATTTTGAAAAATATTTTTTTTGGGGTGCTTCTTACATGTAAAGTGGGAATGAATTTTTTTTTACTCGCCGACCCCATGTTGTGGGATGTCGTTAGATAGGTCTCTTAAAAACATTGAGGGTGTGGGAAGATCAATGTCATAGAATATGGCATTGTACTCATCTGCTAGCAAGAAATGCGTAGCCAATACGGAACCCTGCATTGTGCGTGGCCCGACACGTACTTGCCCGCTTTTTTTATTTCTTCTTTAGTTTGACAGCGACAGGTATTATTTGATGTGTCATTAATTTAAAAACTGCATTTCTTACTTAATGTGTCATTAACTTTAATATGTTTTTGTGAAACTAATGTAAGGGTGTTGATTCCTTATCCAATGGGTTATTTATTACCGCTACTTGTTTTTAATAGTTGCAATTCTTAAGTTGTAATGGGGTCAAGCGTCAGACAAACCCTTCCTTATATTTATCGCACCGTCTGATAATTATTACAGAGCGATTACGACAATTGACTTAATGTATACTTAACCCTTTCGGCACGAAGAATTTTTTTTTAGTATATGATCTTATTTTTATTGTTTCTACGGTATTTAGGATACATGTAATCCAAAAAAAATAAAATAAAAAATATTTGTGCTCATTATCCCACCTTTAGACCCCCGGCACGATCGTATCATTCTGGTCTGCCCCTACCTTAGTGATGTAATGTGTAAGTTCATAGGTTTATCTAAATATACAATAAAAAACAGGTTTATAATCAAATTACAAAATCTTTAATTAGAGAAAACAATATTTTAAACAAAATGGCACAAATAAACTTCATATTTTTTACAGTACACCTTGGACTTCAGTTTTCCATTCTACATTTTCTAGGTGTGTTTATACTGTCATCAAAACCTGGGAGATGGTCGTAGCCATCGTACCTCTTACCAGTAGAGGGATCTAGGGGAGGTAAGCCGATTGTTGCAATGCGTATTTCACTTTGGGTCACAACTGCACTAGGACCACTATCTTCTCGACTTTTTTCAGGCCAGCAGACCAAAGCCTCAGTCACATCATCTGCTCGTCTATGCTATAAAAACCGGCAGTTCTCTCAATGTTAGTGCAAGCTTTTTTTACGGCATTAATAGCTGGTTGAATTTTCCACAGCGGATTAGTATTTTCGGGAGGAGGCTCGTCAGTTGATACAACATGGATATTAGAACGCAACAAAAAGAATCTATCTTTGGTCATGAATCTTGTAACTAATTCTAGTCTCATATTTTGGCGCCAATACATATGGATTCGAGGATAACTGATGCACCCCATTGCTAACAAAACCCCAAAGAATTTTTTTATTTCCTCGGCTGATGTATTCAGTACTTTACCAATTTTCCGCATGTAATATATATTAGTACATTCAGCGCAAATCTTAAAAAACTCATCATCAAAGTACTGTCTAAAGTATTCTAAGGGTTCACGAGAAGGCAGCCTTTCAGATTCGGTGGGATATGGGTGGTCTTTATCAAGAAATGTCATTTGTCTCCAAATCCTATCGCTCCTGCTTGCTACAGGGTCAGCAGAACGACTTTGGCGCACATTAGATCTAGATCTGTCTTGACCTGATGTACGGCCTCCTGTAGAAAGGGATTGACCACGTACACGGTGCCGTAGTCCACGAGTAGACTGCCGGTAAGATGCTAAAGACCGGCCGCGACCGAACGAAGGTCCTGGTTGAGGAGAAGGTAAATCGTGATGAGGTACCTCGGATTCTTCACCTAACTCCTCTTCAGAGCTAGAATTCTTATCCCCGGCTTGTTCTAGATGTCGTTGCTCGAGATCAGATTCATCCAACTCCGATGTATTTCCATTCCCGATAAGTTCTGCCACTAACTTTGAAGTCAGGAGCCCTAGAAATGACAAAATAAGAAATGAGAATTTAACGTAAAATAGACACTTTTTTATGAACAGCGTCCCAGGAGGCACGATCGTGCTTCATAACTTTGTGGACACATTGCGACCAAACTAAAATATTAATTTCAAATACATAAATTAATTACAAGTCTACACTCCATATTTAACTCAAAAACCGCAATAAAACATAAAAACATGCATATTTTAATTAAATTAGCAATACTTACTTCGACCTCCGCCGTCAGTCACGTACTCGTCCATACTCGTCTCCTGTTTTGGCGGCAACTAACAGTCAGATTCAAATTCAAAGGTATTTATCGTATTATTAAGGAACGATACGATCTATCCACGCCGTTTCGGTGCGGGAAACTTAAATATTTTATGATTTAGAATTTTTTGAAGTTGAAGGAACGATTGTATAATCGTGTGCTGAAAGGGTTAAGAGAAAATACTAATTCAAAAAAGTTTCATATTTGACATACCTACGCATATCGCATGCGTTTGCTGCACAAATAAATATTTTTCGACGAATCACACAACGCCATCTAGTCCCAAACTGAGCAACTAAGCTTGTACTATGGGTGGGTACTAGATTGCTGGTAAATATAATTAAATACTTTTTTTTTGTAAATAAATACTTATTATACATAGAAAACACCCATACCAAGGCAAAAATATATGTTCATGCACACAAATGTTTGACTTGCGCAGGATTCGAACCCGCCGCCCTTGGGATAAAGTGACCGTTGCTAGCCACTCGACCACCGGGCCTGTTTAGGTAGTGTTTACGCATTGTTTCAAAACACCACAGATTTTTTACAGATATTAAATGAAATTTGCGATTTTATTCAAGAGTAAGCTTTGCCAGCAGAGTGCATTGCGCTGCGAGCTGTTTTGTAGCCATTTTGTAGAAGACGAATACAAGGCACGGTGATGTGAACCTTCTCTAAAGTATAAATTACAAATCTGGCCAATGCTCGATTTACTTTGACGGAGTACGTCACATATTCTTGGTTTTGTCACAGTTTTGTGGTGTTACCTGACACACGAGTACAAAATGCCCGCTATGCTGTCGTTAAATAAGCAGATGTCGACGGGAACTAAGTAACGTGTGATGCTGCAAATGCATCCGTTTTGAATGGTCACAATGCGGAAATCGAACCTGCGTTCTTATGATTAATTGCCAGGTGCAGTAAAACATTATAGTCTTAATTCCACATTAAGTCCAAAGATTCATCTCTATTTTCTCGTGACAGAATACCATTAACTTTAAAATGCTTTTGTGCAACACGCTGTGACTTACTTCACGCGTTTTACGCGATGCATGTCATGTTATCCCATCCAGAGGGGGGGAGTGTTTTTCTTTTAAAAATATTTTCAAGAATATAATCAAAACAAATAAAGTAAAATCTTCTATATTAGGTAACATTCTTTTTTTTTATTTACTCAAAAAACATTGTCAAACCGTATAAACTTAGTTTTAAAAATTATCTTCGATTGTAATTATGGATTTAGTAATGTAAAATTTTAATTTTTACACATTTAATTACGACACTCTTTTTATTTATTTTTTTATTTTATTTTATTTATAAAAAGAAATAAAAACTATAATGTAGATTACTAGTGAGCAATCCTAAAATAATAAATTTAGCCGAAATATCATTAATTTAATTAATTTGTTTTAAATTATAAAAATAAATACATACCTAAATTCAAAAGACCTCCAAGATATTAAAAAAAACACAGCACCTTACAGCACTCACTAATCGTTAACTTAGTAATTTATTAGTAAACAAGTTATCTAGTCAAAGTTTCGATAGTAAATGACGAGGATAACATAAACGCACGCTTATATCGTCTCATTGTAGATGCACGATGCATGTTATTCTAGTAATATGTTACATCATACTGAGGACTAGGAGAGCAGGAAGGGGTTTGGCAGGTAGAAGATAAAAAAGTAGGATACATACCCGGTATAAAAAAAACATTGTGAGCTCGGCAAAGTACTAAAATGCGTGAAAACAGGCACATCTGTAAAAAAATATCTTTAATTAATAACTTTAAATTGTATTTTGTAAATAAAATAAATACTTAACATACTCACATATGTATCGTGTATAATTAATAACTTAAATTTTTTAACAAAGAGGTACCTAATAATTTTAAAATGAATCGCTGAATTTGTTGCTAAGCGTAATTTTCGAGAAAAGCTGAACCGATTTCGTTAATTCTTTTTTAGAATATTCCTTGAAGTACGAGGATGGTTCTTACGGAGAAAAAAAATTCCCACGGGTAAGCGGGTACACGCAAACGAAGTAGCGCGGGTTTCGCTAGTTTAAAATAAAAGGTTGAATTTTATATTCTTTATTTTCTATTAAGCTTATATGTAGAAGATTTTCTAAGCGACCTGCCCTATTTCTTTACGGTCCAGTGTATTTTATAATTACGCGAAAGTTATACATATTAGTATGGATGGATGTTGATACGTCTACTCTTTCACACATAAACGATTTGACCGATAAAAAAAAATGTAGGTACTTAAATGTAAAGTACCAGATGTAGGTAACAAGGATATTTCTGGGGACGGGAACATCGGGATTTCGCGAGTAAAACCATGGGCGTCAGTTATATAAATTGAGTGGAATTCCCTTACAATCAATGATACATTGTTTGTTACTCTGTGTTGAGATGAGACGATGATTCAATAAAATAATTAACGTAAATATTTTTGTCTCACGATCGATAATAGATAATGTAATCAAGATAAATTAATAATAAATACTTGTAAATAACATATTTACTAAATAAATAAGTTTATATAGGAAAGTTTTTGTAGCTTTATAAAAAAATAAACGCAATTTTATTATTTAAAATTATTTTTGTTATTTACTGAGTTCTTATTTGACGCCGTCTCTTTTGTGACTTTAAAATGTGTTTGTGCAACTAACCATAAGAATATTTTACATTACTTAGTTCAAATTTTAATCTGTTGAAAACTTAAAATATCTGTGAATGTATCTGACGGATAGAATAACTGAAATATTTATCAGGAACATGTCAAACATCTATAAATAAATGAAATTGTAAACATCAAATACCAGGACATAATAACTGTTATCTTATAGCACATGAGTATATAAATTCCGTGGTTTTATTTACTCATGTGCTTAATGATTTCGCAAAGGGCCCGGTGCCCGTAATTTTGTACGGTTGTCCTAGATCAACATTTTATGAATGCTGCTCGCCTAGTACCCAGTATAACTTGATCTATGTTTAATATGAAGATCACATACATTTCTGTTCAGACAACGGAGGTGATGGTAGGTCAATTTAACTTGGTTTGTGTTGATTAGATGACGAAACCAGAATGTAACTTGCATTAGACATAAACACCTTCCGGTGTAAGCGAGACAGCAATATAAACAACAAATGCAATATGCAGTCTCTTTCTGAAAAAATATGATCTACAATGAGCACATATTAAAATTTCTACAAATGAAATCGGTGCATTTGAAGCTCGCCTAGGTAGCAGCTGGTCTACAATTTTTTTTTTACAATGTTTTTAAGTTGTATTAGAGATTCCTTTAGGATTATTTTCAAATGTTTTTGGGATGGATTAGGATTACTTTTAGGATTAATTTTTACTTAAAAATTTAAAGTGATTTTTATTATTTCCGATAAGTAAGAATTTCGAAAAATCCTTACTTATCGGATGCCTACGTTTCTGTAAGTAATATAATACTTGTGCCTACATCATACAAAGAACACACCATACACTCAGAGGAACCTGAAACTCTTTAGGTCTATGCTATCAGCAGATTAGGCTATATCAACGCACAGCCTAGAGTCGTCAGTCAGTCATTCAAGAGAAAGCCTTTAATTTGTAACTAGCGAAACCCGCGCAACTTCGTTTGCGTGTATCCCGCTTTCCCGTGGGAATTTCGGAATGTATTACACATAAAAACCTTCCACCTGAAACACTATCTATGTTTAAAAAAACCACATCAAAATCCGTTGGGTAGTTTTAAAGATCTAAACATAGGGACAGAGACATAGTGGAAGGGACTTCATTTTATACTGTGTAATGATTCATATTATTAAATTCGTATTAATTTATTTTCATTTGACAAAAAACAATATTAAACCTACTTAATTTAATTTATTTACTTCTTTGCTAATAAAAATGCATTAGTTTCGCTTAACGCAACGATTGAATTATGCCAATGATGCAATTATTTTTATTTAACTATCTGATGCAACAAAACCTATGGTTACTCATATAACTTTTATCTATAACTAATAAAAGTTAACCAACAAAAAATATGACCTATTTTAACTTTTTATTATTGTTAGTTACTTAAATAGATAAAAATTAAAAAAATAACCTCCTATACGGTTTATATTTTTTAAATCTCAAAATCGTCATTACTTAATCGACTTTTTGACGACATCAGATATATCTTGACCGATAATAAATATTATAAAAATACGAACGGATCACAGATATTTGCGATGCGATGCGAATTCGTAATCGTATGACAGAAAATCCATGAGATTAAAAAACCGCAAAACCCAAAATTTTAATTATAATTATAAAAACGTGTAGTTGATGAAACTGATCTGACTGATCGTTGACTGTACTTCCTAACCGAGGTGCCGATGGGTCTCACTTCGACTTTACTAAGCTTATAGTACGCGTCTAAATTCACAATTTATAAAACAATCGATTCGAAAACTGTTGAAAACCGATTGTCGTTAAGCACTGAGTAATAAGTGTGAGTTACCTACGAATTTCTTCAAGTACTTTTTTTAAAACAACACCCTCGTAGGTAGACAGACACTCGTACGTTTCACCTTGCGTTACGGTGCTTACGCTGTGTTTGGAGATCTTTCTGACGTAATAATTTTACCAATTTACACTACTTCATGATTAGTAAATGAAATGGGATCCTAATAACTAACGAATTAAGGTTGATAATCGTAGGTATGTTCCGATCCGATTTTTATATGACACCAAATTGATTAGGACAGGTAAAAATTTGTGCTAGTGGAAGAAATGTTCTACAATGGTGTTACTTTTATCAAAATAAAAGCTTTTACAATTCGAAAGAGCTTGCACTATGTATATAAAATAATAATTATTATTGTTGTGATTGTGACATATTATTATTAAGAAATGGCAATGGAAACCCAGTTTTTATTTTTACGTGCAATTTATTGCCTGTTTAACGCGGCCTAAACTAAATTAGCTTTTATCTAGCTTACAGTTTCTGAACGCATTTTTTAAGTTAATTATAGTTGTCAGTGTTATCACTGTCAAAATAAGGAGCAAAAAAAGGGATAGCTTGAGACTTAATGTGGAATTTAAAATGTGTGTCAGAAACTGGCTGTTAGTTTTTTGTCTGCAACTGGTTTTAATATGTGAACAGTAACTGTGACCTACATTTTATAATTAGACATCGAATATAAATTTTGTCGATCACATAATAACTGTAAGTTTTACTTAAATAGGACAGTAATGTTATCAATAACCATTTAATTTATATCAGGTTATTTATCTATAAAATACGTACAAACTTACGTCTTTACGTGTCCGAAGTTGATAAAAATAGGGATATCAATATACATAAAAATCAAGTAGACTCGCGACTCGAGAAAAACACAATATGCCATCACACACAATAAGTATAGTCATACACATGGACCTAGAAAAAAAGGCGGACGGTATCTTGTTATGAAAGAGTTGAAGCACCCTAATGGCGGCGGCGTAATTATGTGCGAGTGTGAAATGGCTGACCGGCACGCACACATTCACACCATAGTAAGCCGGCCGGTTCGTACGTATACGCGAGGTGGCTTACTATGGGTGCTTCATTTTTTAGTTACAGTGATGGTGTCCATTTTTTTTCTAGGTCCATGGTCATACATGCAACATACCCGTCACTACCGCCCAGTCGTCCACCTCGGGCTGTCAAAAATCGTTAAGTAGGTATTTGTTTATCATTTCATCATGGAAGTAATAAGTACTAGCGTACAACAGTACTTATTACTTCCATGCATTTCATCTATACAAAATATTATCCGTTTCAACTCCGCAAGAGAAAAAGAAAAGCAGACAACTTCAGAGACGAGAATTGTCCTACACACTTGAGATATTTTCAGAGTTGACTTATGTATTAATTTTCAGAGTTGTCAAGTGTATTCGGGCTTCGGGCATTTCGAGAATCAATGTTAATTTGATAACCAGTTTTGTTTATGTTTATTCTCGATACCACTTGAATAGAGTAAGTATCATTTAGATAGTGTACTATGTAAGTACAAAATATGATTACCGGTCTAAGAAAGTCAATACTGCCACGAAACCTGTCAAAACCGCATTGTCCACTGATTGGGGAATTGGGGTTATCACCCTATGCCGACCAGCTGATCGATAACCTATTTGTAGATCATTCGCTCAATAAATGCATTAATTTCATTGAACATTTAAATGTACAGTCAACAAATGAAAGAGGTAGACCACGGTAAAGGACTAAGAACAAAGTTATGAAACTATGTAATTACGTAGTACAACCAAGTACAATATAGGTACCGAAATACTTGTTATTGTGTAAAAATTGCGAGTAAAACCTTTCATGCAGTATTTAGTAAACTTCCCGAGAGATGGTACCGCCTAGCCTGTCGGTCGAGGCAGCCCATTTACGAGTGAATACGAGTGAGTGAAGTTCATAGTGATTAGCTAGGTCACTCAAAAAACATAGATACTAACTACTAATACCAGTGAGGGCGGAGTGTGTCATATTTTATTATTATAAACGCTCAGAGTAATAACTTATAGAGGGAGTGTCCCTGCACCCGTTTTGATACACCTCAACCCTCAACTGGTGCCAGTCTGGCACCAAACGCCGAACTTTGCCGCCGAACCGCTTCGTAGTTGTCGATGTCAAAGCGCGCCAAACGTGTCTGTTTGTGCTATTAAATCGTGTCACACACACACAACACGTCTGAAAAACAAAAGAAATGTAATCATATCACTTTTCACAGGAAAGTTTTAAATATTTCATAGTAATTTGTAGTTAATTAGGAAAAAGAAACTTATTACGATTTTAGAGTATTATTTTAATGCTTATTATTAGTTTATTCTAGTCTTATTTTTATTAGTTTATTCTAGTCTAAATATTCAATAATATTTTTCGTGGTTGAGTTTATTAGCATTATTTTGGATATCATTAGCATTTTGTAGTGTTTGAACTGGTCACACTTTCGCACTGGCTGTCAGTGTCAAGTGAGTGACGTGACATGGACGTGACATGACAATGACAACCGGCCGCGCCGCGCTCGCCGCGCAAAATTGCGCGAAATAGAAATGTCAAGTCAATCAGTGCTGTTGTGTTATTTTTTTTTGTGATCGTGTGATTGTTTACAAAACAATTGAAATGAAATAAATTATCCTAAACAGTTATGATAACTTCAGACCAACTTGAATGACGTCTATTACTGGAAGTAAAGATGGATTCGGATGACCCTAGAACACCACTTCTAGGTAAGTTGTTTTTTGCGTATCTTAGAATTAAATTTATTGAGAAATCTTTCCGATTTACAATAGTTTTTACTAATCACTTGACCTAATTGTTTAGTGATACGAATCACACAAAAACGCACTTAGATTTTAGTTAATTATTTGCTAATAAGTAAAATAGTTATTAAGTATTTAATGTAAATTGTAAACATGTGCAATATGTAAATAACTAAAAAAGTAACCAAACCTATAGGTGTTATACTTACTACAAAGACCCTAACGCGACTCTTTGACCGAAATATATTATTAAGTATTTAGGGCTTTATAAATTTACTGTTGGTTATATGATTGAAAAATCCGTAGTATTATTATATAAATTCCAAAAACAGGGAATCACTGAGGCCTCAGAGATACAGCATTCATTGCTAGTTCAGAGGACTCACTCAAGGCTCCAAACCCATTGTAATCCGACTGTATTTGTTTACATGAATAGTTATAAAAAAACTCATATAATTATTTATCTATGTAACCCTCGACAACTTGGTGAACAATGTAAACTACTATTTGTTGTGTATAATAAATAAATAAATAAAATAAATAAAATATAAACACTGAAAATATGACAGATAGGCTAACTGGAACTTAGGCATATAGTCACTTTAGACTTAATAGGAGCTCATGTAATCCGGACAGTAATAATAATTTATAAAATATGTGATACAAATGTGGTTTCAATGTATGAAACAATAATTCCTTGCCGCTAAACTTGCCTTGTTCTTCGTAGACAAATAGAAATCTTCCTTCTGTACTAGTGGTAGGAAGCAGGGCAGGTATTAGGCTTCCTGCTTTCTTACTCATCGCATGAAACTCACTGATCACTACTGCCCATTGGCATTCTGTGGACAGTGGTACTGTCGTGTTCAGAGTCAGCCTATTTACCCACTACCAGTTCACAATAGTGGTTCTACCACTCTGGAAAATGTACCAACATATTCCTAACTTTACATTGCCTGCCCGTCTTATCAGAGTTCTGACTATATCTATGATGGTTTTATACCAAGGAAGTGAAAGGACTTGGACCCTTGCCCAAAGGCATGTCAAATTAAGAGATCTTGTGTGAGAGTAAAAACAAAAATAAGTAAAACAATATTCTTTATGGCACCAAACTATATCTATATAATTGTGTTCCCTCCAATATTGTTCATAATATTGTTGATGGTGAGCTCAGTGATGGAGGCTGGCGGGCCGACTCTCAGTTGTGGTTGTCATCTTGGAGGACTGGTCTGCTCGCTTTATTAACATCTACATATTCAACATATTTAAGATTTGACTCATGTACTCTTACATTGTAACAAACGAGTGAAAGAAAAAAATTGCTAAATGACAAAAAAGGCTGTAACCGGGTATCTTTCGCCATTTCTTTTACCAGTGGCCATTTTGCTTGTGTCTGAAATGGTGGTAGTATATAACGTAGTTTATTTTCTTTATACATATATACAAATTGTAAATGACAAGAAAAAGTGCCTGTGAAGGTCTAATTTCTGAAATAAACGATTTCATGAAATGAATTCATATATAAAATTCAGTCCTGACTGATTTAACTATATATCAATGCACAGCCCAAACCGCTGGGTCTAGAGATTCCAAATTTGGAATGTAGGTTCCTTATGACATCTAGGGGTGTACTAAGAAAGGATTTTTCACACTGGAAAGCGAGATATACGCAAACGAAGTTGCGAGGGTGGTCTTATCGCTCATCTTGTGTTTGACAAAAAAGATATGCTTTCATTATTTCCATAATAAAATTGAAACTAAGTATCCTTATTCACAGTTGGTAGGTACTGTTTATAACTGATAAGACTAGCAAACCAGGTAATGTAATATTTAGCATTCATATAATGTGCATCATATCTGCCATTACTAAACTACTAAATATATAGTGTATTCACAATTCGCATAAATAAAGTTTCAATTCTATCTCTTTTTTGTGTTTTGTATGTTAACTGACAGCTACGAACCCCACTCTAATACCATAGGAATGAACTAGGTTTTTGTATCTTTCACAATTTTTTTTTTTGCGTTTCTAATGTTGAGAGACATACAAAAACCCGGAGTTTGGTATCTGTCATCGTTTCCATCTTTTATAAGGAGAAAAGGGATAGCCCAGAAAACGAAGAAATTCCCTGATGTTTCTCTGCGCCATGGGCGTCGGTGATCAGATCACTTTAACATCTGGCTGGTGTCCAATTTATGGTCATAGTAAACCTCTTCTATAAAAAAGCGATATTTCCAAATAGCAACAAGTTATTGTATACTCATACTTATACTTATGAATGCCATATAAATCATTAACATTCATATCAATCACGTGCCTCTTTAACTCTGTTATGCAGTTTGTTTATAATTACTAATTGTGTAATATGCTCAATTGATGACATTATAAATCGCGTTTTGAGGACTGTCCACTGGACCGTACATACTATGACCATAACAGGAACGTACGTTACGTTCCTGTTATGTTCATAGTACTGTCACTTTTTTTATGACAGAGAAGGACAAACAAGCTTGCAGGTCACCTGATGGTAAGCAATTACTGCTGCCCATGGACATCCACGACTACTACATCTTGGATGTTGCACACTTATGAAGCAATGAAAAGGAAGGAAACTAAGGAAAGTGCTCTTCTTGGTTGGGAGAGTTGGCAAACTTGACAATGCGTGAGTGATACCCCGGGTATTGCAAGCGTCTATAGGCTACGGTGATGCTTACCATCAGGCGGGCCGTATGCTTGTTTGCCAACTCTGTGGCATAAAAAAAAGGAAAGTGGAAAAGGGAGTAGGAAGAAGAAGGGGTAGGCTTTCGACTTTCTCGCTCATCGTACCAAACACAGCGGCATATCACCGCTATTTCACGACGATATTTAATTTTTTGTGTCAATATAAATAAAAGTGTATTTAAACATTGCCATATATCTTAATATTTGAATAGTCTAGACGTACTGAATGTTCGAATCATCTCAAGTTATCTTAAGTCTTTTAATTACAATACTACTATATAAACAGTTAGGTATTATAAAAAATGTATACAGACTATCATTTACTTACGCTAAGCGCGTGTGCAATTATCCCCGTTGCCACAAATTATGATATGACGATAGGCAAGCAGCATACTAGAAGCTACGCTATGGTATAAAATAGCTATGACTCTATAGTTATAGCATCTATATGCATTTAGTAAATATTTTTAAAGAATATTTTCACCGGCCAGGTGGGATTCGAAATATTCGAACCAACCATGTCCTCTTGAAATCCGGCCGAGTGGTCTTTCCAATCTAACTAAGCTAACGGAAAGTTTAGTAGTGGTGGCGAAATTTTTAATTTTTTAAAACTGTTTTAAGTTGCAGTGACGCCATCTACCGTATGGTTAATACCAACTACGCAGGATTAGTAGTCCATCGTTACAGATCAGATTCTACTGTTAGAAAGCGTCGACTATACAACAAGTTCGCATGAGAGAGATAAAAATGGCTTTTGTAATACTTTTATTATTCTTCGAAGTGATATGTTTTTGAAGTGAAAACTTCTTTTGCGGCGTTGTTTGTTGTGCACTTTTTGGGAAGGGTAAAAAAATTTAACTTGCGTCAGAAGTAGTCAGAACACGTTGTATCGAAAATTCGTATCGTAAGACGGAGAGCACTGTTTTAGTGACATCTATCGGTAAATACTGTAACTTTTTAGTTTACAGTAAATCCCGTTGAGTGAAATCAAGAATTTTTGTAGTTTAACCATTCAAAAATGCATAAAGTTAATGTTGAAGTTTTCACTTCTGCCCGCACTGCCGGAGTGCAACCCGTTTTTATTCTAACACATTTAAAAGTAATTATATTTTATCGTATCGCTTCCGATATAGCGCTGTCCTTAACAACTATTACCTTCAGCAAGTTGTTTGTCCTATTAATGTTTGAGCACTCGGCTGAAACACTTGTGGCATCACTTTAAAAATTCTTATCGAATGCACACTGTAACAAATTGATTAAGCATTTAAACTCAGTTTTATTGCTATATTGTTAAGATTTATTTTTGAAATGTAGCTTTTGTGGTTTTTAAATATTTGAGTGTACTAATAAAACCATTTGAAATAAAATTGTGGACATGAGTGGTATAGTGTCTAATGGTGAATTTGGAGGTATGTGATAAATAAATAAATTGTACACAATTCACACAGTGCCAACTGGTGCCAAAGTAAGCCAGGCTTAACCTACTTGTGTTATGGGTACCAGACAACGAATATGTTATTGAATACATAGAAAATACCCAGACTCGAGACAATCACAAATGCCATCTCTTATGTTCGCCTTCTACGGGAATCGAACTCTGTCCTTCTGATGCCGAAGGTAGGGTCACCACTAACCAACGCGCCATCGTATGTTATTTTAATTATGAGGACTTACATACAAGTCATATGATATGATGGTAAGCAATTTTCTATCGCCACAGATGTGTACAGAGTCGTGGTGTCGCATGGCAACTAATCGCAAAGTGCACCGACAAATGCTGAGTGGACACCGTTTTAGCGTACTTTATTTGTAATAAGTGACAAACTTTTTTTTTTATGTCACGCCGGTGGCAAACTAGAATACGGCCCACCTTATGGTAGGTGGTCACCGCAGCATAAAGACGCTTGTAACACCAGGAATATCACTCTCGCTTATCTGATACCTTATTAGACTAAAACACAGAATAAGTAATAGTACTACGTAACTAAACTCTAATTGAAATCAAAATAGTAAACAATACCACACAGCATTAGGTCCCTCAGATATATTAATTTGTTTTAATTCATTGTACGTGGCGTGAGTGCCTGCGAGGCCCTACAGAATAAAGTATTTTTGATTTGATTTGTTTTGAAATATGTTTTTTTAGTCGGGTTTATTTTGGTAAACTTTTTGTTTATTCTATTTACAGGGAGAAGTCGTCCAAACCGAGCCCGTCGCGTTGCCTCAAAGCTATGTAGCGTGGACTCTTGGAGGAGACGAGTGCCTATAACAATATGGTTACCAAACTACAGCTTCGAACATTTAATTAGGGATATTATAGCCGGTGAGTACTCTTTACATTTCTGGTTGCCTGGTAATTGAAAGCCTAGTTTATATGGCTGCCAAAACCTTTACAAGATTATTAATATTGATTTAGCCCCTTCGCACACAAGGCGACGCAAGTCTCCGATACTCGGCGATTTTAGTATCCAAACGACTACCGCCATACAAGTCCATTGAGGTTCGTATTGCGTCGTTGGATGCTAAAATCGCCGAGTATCGGAGACTAGCGTGCGTCGTCGCCTTGTGTGCGAAGGGGCTTATACAAGGATTATTTGTAAACTATATATTTTTTTATTCAATGAGTCAAACAAACTATTGACTGATGATGGTAAGCAATGACCACCTGCCTTAGCGTCTAGAACACACAGATTTTAGTGGTCTAGAATGTGTGACTAATGTTTAAAGCTAGTATCAATGTTCAGATATCGAACAGTCGGAACCAACAGCTAAAGTGCTTTCTGAAATACGAATGAAATTTTTAAACCCATCAAAATATTCGCCAGAGTTAGCTTAACTTGTTCGATCAGTTTAGAAGTGCAGCGCTCCTCTTAAAACCTCATTAACCAATATGCCTAACTAATTAAAGTGAATAAAAATTATACTTTTATCTCTAAAATTATCATTGTTTGAATAATTTTAAAATAATTAAAGTTTTTTATGGCCGCAGTAATAAATGTTATCAAAACGAATATATTAAGCCGACGCAGTCACATGTAGGAAGTTTAATTTGTATTTAAATTACACTTTGCGAAAATATAAAATGTATATTTCGAATGATTTGCATTTATTTTTATCTAAGAGCGGTGTATTTTAAACGAATTAGTCGTGTTCGTGCGTCGACAGTTTTTATAAATAAATAATAAATAAATAAATATATAGGGACAATTCATACAGATTGAGCTAGCCCCAAAGTAAGTTCGAAACTTGTGTTATGGGATACTAACTCAACGATATTATATTTTATAACAAATACATATATAGATAAACATCCAAGACCCGAGGCCAATCAGAAAAAGTTCGTTTTTCATCATGACCCGACCGGGGATCGAACCCGGGACCTCCTGGGTGGCGGTCTGGCGTGGTAACCATTACGCCACGGAGGTCGTCATTTTTTTTGTTTAACATGTTTGATTGAATTCGTCGCCGTTCGTCGACTCGTACTGTCGACGCACGAGCAGCCACTAATTCTGCGCACAGGGGCGCGCGTTTCAGCAACGCGCGCTTTCGGCAACGCGCGCTTTCGGCGCCGTGGACCCTGTAGGTGGTACGCGCACATGGTACGCGCATTGGTGTCGCATTTCGTGCTACATTGAGCTCTTTGTATGTTAGCAACTCCGCGATGGATAATAAAACGTGCGAAAAACACACGTTGAATTCGCCCTTTCTGGACAACAATGTTGCGTTCCAAACTCGTTTGAAGCGTCATCTGTCGAATACAAACATCGAGTATGTTTAAACGGATTTCGCTGTGGATTTCTGTAAAATATGTTAAATTTCATTCATACATTAAGTAAAATATATCCTACTAATATTATAAAGACGAAAGTTATGTGTATGTTTGTTACTTCTTCACGCTCAAATGGCTGGGCCAATATTTATGATATTTGGTATGCAGGTAGGTGATACCTTGGATTAACACAGGGTACTTTTTTATCCCGAAAAGTACGCGCAGGATTTCATAATAAGTCTGATATAGATGGCGCTAATGTGCGTAAATAAATACCTGCACGCAAACGAAGTTGTTGTGAGAACTGTTATTTTATACGACGACCGCCGACCCAGGAGGTCCCGGGTTCGATCCCCGGTCGGGTCATGATGGAAAACGAACTTTTTCTGATTGGCCTCGGGTTGGATGTTTATCTATATATGTATTTGTTATAAAATATAATATCGTTGAGTTAGTATCCCATAACACAAGTTTCGAACTTACTTTGGGACTAGCACAATCTGTATGAATTGTCCCTATATATTTATTTATTTATATTTATATTTTCAGGTGTAACAGTGGGCCTCACTTCTATACCCCAGGGTATCGCGTATGCTATAGTTGCAGGTGTACCAGCTCAAGTAAGTATACCACTCTGAACACTATTAGAAAACTAGATTAGCGTATTAGTAATTATTTAAAACGGAAACACACCCACGAAACTATCAGCTCATTATACCCTTTTCATCCTAAATTTTAATTTTAATACGACCTCCGTGGCGTAATGTTTACCACGCCAGACCGCCACCCAGGAGGTCCCGGGTTCGATCCCCGATCATGATGAAAAACGAACTTTTTCTAATTGGCCTCGGGTCTTGAATGTTTATCTATTTGTATTTGTTATAAAATATAATATCGTTGAGTTAGTATCCCATAACACAAGTTTCGAACTTACTTTGGGGCTAGCTCAATCTGTATGAATTGTCCCTATATTATTTATTTATATTTATATTTAATAAATTTTAATAAATTGAATGCAATTTAATCAATTAAAATTTAGGATGAAAAGGGTGCAGGTAATGAGCTGATAGTTTCGTGGGTATCTTTCCAAAATTTCATTAATATGAAATTTTAAACATTTTTTGGAGACTTTTTGTAAAAAGTTTAATTCTACTGACCTACAAAAACACAAACATAACATTCTTTAAATTATATTATTACAATAATACAAGTAAAATAATTGCTTATGTAATGAAATGAGACACTTTGGATCTAATGTCTAACGATTGCATAAAATTAATAAAATTAAGTGGAGCTCGCACACACTTACTTGCCGTGATTTCATTCACTTGCCGTGATGGATTCAAGTGGAATAAAAAATATGAAATGCACTGAGGCGAGACAGTGAATCCAAAGGGTATGAAATGAACCCCCTATACTAGTCGCCAACACGGCTGACTCGCGCAGATCTAAAACGAAGTTCGAAACATACTTATTACTCAATGCATAACGATAATTGATTTTCAAATTGTTTATCTATACTAATCTATACTAATATTATAAAGAGAAAAGATTTGATTGTTTGTTTGTTTGAATTGAATAGGCTCCGAAACTACTGGACCGATTTCAAAAATTCTGTCACTAGTACAAAGCTACATTATCATGGAGTGACATAGGCTATAGCTTTTCCCGAAACGCGGACGAAGTCGCGGGCAAAAAAGCTAGTTGTTTTATAAACTGAGTCCAAATTTTGGCGCGTAGATACTATAGATAAAATTACTTTATTTTTAAAGGTTGGCCTATACTCGAGTATCTTTCCGGGCGTAGTGTACATGATATTTGGAAGCTGCAAAGACGTGACTGTGGGCCCCACGGCCATACTGGCGGCGCTGTTGGCCAAATATGTAGCGAAATCTGTAGATTTTGCATACTTAGCTGCCTTTTTGTCTGGCTGTATTATTTTATTGTTAGGAGTATTGCAACTTGGTGAGTAAAATACATTTTTATGATAGTTTTTATGGTTCAACTAAGAATTCTTATGTTAGCACTCGGCCGGATTTCGAGGGAACGTGGGTTCGAATACCGAAACCTGGGGCCGAGAAAAAAATTTTTTTTTCTAAAAATATTTTCATGAAACATTTTTTTTCCTATTACCTGGAAATATTTTTTTAGGGCTTAGTTAGATTGGCTACTTTTAGTCGCGGCGATTGACGATTTTCTTGCGATTCAATTATTATTTTGTGCATTTTGCATCAAAAACATAGAATAGGGGTCAGAAGTGGCAAAATCACCGATTGTTGCGAGTTGAAAAAACCTATTCTGAAGTCCAATATCATTTTGTGTTGTACTTTCGTAGTTGAGCTTAAATTAATTGCACAGTCAATTTCAGGGTTCCTGTTGGATTTCATTTCCAAGCCAGTGATAAGTGGATTTACGACGGCCGCCGCTCTACAGATTGCCGCTGCGCAACTCAAGTCACTATTCAGGATATCAGGTACATTATCATCATCGTGCTTAAGTTCACTTCCTTCACTGATATAATGGTCAGAGGGGCAACCATGAAAATGTCCATCCGAAACAACGAAACGCCTACTCCTGTCAAAAAAGACATTACTTTCAAAACTGGTTAGAATTCAAAAAGAATTCAACGAAACGTCAGTCCGAATTTGTGGAATTTCGTTTCATGGTAGGGGGGGGGGGGGGGGGGGATCTGTAAGTAGGCTTGCAACTTGCAACATATGTTCGGGTGGGTATTACTGTCAAGCTACGGATACAGCGCTGTTCGGCTTGTTTGTTTGGTATTGCCGAAGTGTGCCGAACTGACAATGTATACAGCCGAATGGACAACCCGATCGGCATAAGCCAATTGAAGTCAAACAAGTGGAATAATTGATTTATTGTTTTGAAAATATGTACTGCCGAACCGAACGTGAAAACCCTAACATGTGTGTAGCAAGGCGAATGCTCGCCGTGAAGAAAAGCAAAAATTTTGTCTTGTTTACAGGGTCGTCTGGTGACACTTTTATATCAGCGCTAATAAACTTCTTCAAGAATATCACCACTGTCCACCTTTGGGACACGGTGTTGGGAATCTCAACAGTGATAGCTTTAATTTTACTTAAAGTAAGTAATCTTTATTTAAAATTTTATATATGGAGGCCTGGTGTGCTGTAGCGTAGGATATCCAACCAGTCTCTGCAGAATACTTATTCATATGAAATAAATAAAATATATAGGGACAATTCACACAGATTGAGCTAGCCCCAAAGTAAGTTCGAAACTTGTGTTATGGGATATTATCTCAACAATACCATATTTTTATAACAAATACGTATATAGATAAACATCCAAGACCCGAAGCCAATCAGAAAAAGTTCTTTTTCCATCATGTCCCGACCAGGATTCGAACCCGGGACCTCCTGGGTGGCGGTCTGGCGTGGTAACCATTACGCCACGGAGGTCGTCTTTTATAATAATAAATTAATAAATATAATTTTACATTATTTTGCAATTTTTTAATTTAATTTAATATTTGATACGACACGCCCGCTACCGTTTCGCTCTCTTCGTTCAGTGTGTTTTACGGCTACTTTCAAAATTCCCGTAGCAACGGTTACAATGGCATTGGCTTGCCAATAGTCTGTAAACGTGTTTTTTCTTCAGAAATCCAACATTCCAGTAAGGGAGACAACCTCAAGATGCGTCGCAACCACATCCAGCGTATGGATGTACGCGGTGCGGGCTCGGAACGCGATCGTCGTGTTCGCGGCCGCCATTCTTGCGTACGTGCTGTACTTGAAGGGCTCGACGCCATTTGCTTTAATCGGTACGGTACCCACAGTTATTCTACTGAGGAGCTTGATGGATGTTAAGCAACTAATGGATTGATAAAAATGTGAATTGATTGAGATAATTACTATTTCTTTATACTCCGATGTGTGAAGATTTGATTTGATTGTATATTTTTAGGCAAAATCGACGGTGGTTTCCCGCGCTTCGGGCTTCCCCCCTTCAGCACGGCGCTGGGGAACGAAACCCTCAACTTCGAGGGCATGCTGTCCGTCTTCGGCGCTGAGGGGCTCGTCATGCCCCTCGTCGCCATACTCGAGAGCATCGCTATTGCCAAGGCCTTTGGTGAGATAAAATATTTAAATTCGTTTTAGAGAAAAATAAATAATTGTTAATTAGTAAAAAAAGATAAAAAAAATAAATTCACTTTCATTTGACAATCTATAAGGGTTATTACAACGGGTGTTCTATGACGAATTGCTTAATTTTTTTAGTGAGCAATTTGTGTGACTGCAGGGCAAAAACCTCCCCAACTTCTCCAATTTTCTCTCAATAGGGCCTTTTGAAATGTCTGTTTATACTTCGCAGTATCTGTACAATGTATAATTGTCAATCGCAGCGGGCGCGACGACCGTGGACGCGACGCAGGAGATGCTCGCCATCGGCGCGTGCAACTTGCTCGCGTCGCTCGCGCAGAGCATGCCCGCCACGGGCTCCTTCACGCGCACCGCGCTCAACCACGCGAGCGGCGTGCTCACGCCGGCGGGCTCCTTCTTCAAGGGTATGCGCTCCTGGTACTTTACATCTCATCATTCACTTGTTGTTAATCCCATGGGAATAACATCCCATGGGAACAATACCGTATAGCTAGCGTAGCATAGCGTAACCATCGACTAAAGGGACAAATCACACAGATTGAGCTAGCCCCAAAGTAAGTTTGAGACTTGTGTTATGGGATACTAACTCAATGATACTATATTTTATAACAAATACATAGATACATCCAGGACCCAGGCCAACCAGAAAAAGTTCGTTTTCATCATGACCCGACCGGGATTTTAACCCGGGCTTAACAACTGTCATTCATCGACAACAGCCGGAATCAATGGCTTAACGTGCCCTCCGATACACTGCCATGACGTCGAGCTCCTCGTTATTAAAAACATGGGTAGAATTAGTCCCTTTTTGCCGATTATGTAAACCTCATATATTTTTCAATGAGTATTTTTTTTACTTAAACCATCTCTTGGTATTTGCAGCGTGCCTGGTACTTCTGGCGGTGACGCAGCTGGCCAGCGCCTTCTTCTTCATCCCGCGGGCCACGTTGGCCGGCATCATCATGGTCGCCATGATGTCCATCATCGAGCTGAACATTGTCAAGCACTTGTGGAGGAATAGCAGTAAGTAGAAGATACTGTTTTTAGGGTTCAAACGACAAACGAAACTTTACATTATCATCAAATTGAACTTAATAACAAATACACAGATTTGAAATCCCTTGGCAAATGAAAAAATAAAACTTGTAAATGCAATCAAAACTCATCAACTCATCAAAACGAGTTAGTATCATATTGGTGCCATTTATGCTGCATACATTCATAATTTAAAAGTTTGTATATTCAGAGAGTGTTACACATATTTGTACAACCCATTACAGGAGATTACAAGGGTTATTATGTACATTTGGTAAGAAACAGTGTCATGGGCATATTCTTATAGCACATGAGCACAACACAAAGGAAAAAAATTCAAACCGTGTGGGTTACAAAAATAGAAAAAAGAAACAGATTCTCGCAAATCGCAAATAACCAAACTTGGTCCATATTTGTCTACCTACGGTATGGCATACCTATAAGAAAATATTTTTTAATAATTATGTTAATGCGTTTGTTTCAGAACTGGAGTTAACCGTGTACGCGTTAACGGTGTGCGTGGGAGTGTCGGCGGGTTTGGAGTACGGCATACTAGCGGGTGCGGCCGCCGACGTAGTTCGCGCGTTATACGCCGCCGCGCGGCCGCGCCTGCATGTGCAGCAGTTCAAGGTTCCATTATTTACAGAAATAAATCTTCACTTCAATTATTCAAAAGGATTTCCACTTGGATCCACTGCTCGAACCCCTAGGCGACGTTTTTTCCACTTCAATCTACTACAGAGTGGAATAGGGGACCGGTTCTATCTATGTAATATTTTTGATCAATAAAGTATTCGTTAGTTGTGATTTTTTCACAGCTATTATCCTGGTATGGAGAGTGTAGTGCGACATCAATTTATTATTATTTACTACTCTACTTTCTCGATTTTGGCTTCAATGTTCGACTGTCATTAATAAAAGTACTGAGCAGTACAAACAATAATTCTCAATGTTTCAAGAAGAAAAATATTAAAATAAGTTCTAAAAATTGACTTTTAGTTTAATTATTAATGGAAGAAGAAGAGGTGATCTAAAACAAAACCAGGCATTGTGCAAAAATGTTGTATTCCAGATTACAGAGGATATTTTATAAATACTATTCTAAACTATCACTATCTCTCTATCGGGTGGCTGACACTTTTTTTGCTCATAAATTCATATCAAAATCTTCGGGTCTACAATGAAAGTGTCCATCCGAAACAACGAAACACGTAGTCCTGTCATAAGAAATTATTAGTTAGAATAAGGTTGAAAACGTCAATCCGTATTTTCGGAATTTCCTTTCATGGTTGGTGCTCTTATTGTGGGGTTTTCTACTAAGGGAATTGTATCACCTCCTTTCTATCATTGTGTAGAGTTTATGATTGTTATCTCTGCGATTCCCACAGGTGGGCAACCAGGACTGCATCAGCGTGACGCCGCTGGGCGCGCTGCCCTTCGCCTGCGCCGAGCACGTGACGGCTTCGATGCGGCGCCTCGCGCATGCGCACGTCGTAGTCTTCGACGCGAGACATCTGCATCGCATCGACATTGGTGTAGCGGAGGTACCACAATCTATAGAAATACTAGTACAACCCGCGCAACTTCGTTTGCGTATATTTATTTATGCACAGTAGCGCCATCTACATCAGACTTTTGATAAGCCTACGGGAATCGCGTACTTTTCGGGATAAATAGTACTAATGTGTTAATCCAAGGTATCAGCTACCTACATACTGATATTATAAATATTGACCCAGCCATTTGAGCGTGAAAAAGTCACAAACATACACATAACTTTCGCCTTTATAATATTAGTCCCTATAAATGTAGCCGGAAAAGTTAATTTGTTTGTTTATTACATTTTAACACCTCAACATGATTGCGAAACCTGAAATAGCCTTCTCTTATTTAATATTATAGTACTATTTACAAAAGTTGTCACTGGTGCTAATTCTATTGTAGATTTAACTAGACTAAACTAATTTTGACTGGACTAGAAGTGTTGCTATCCTTGTCACTAATTGTAAACCAAGGAAGGACAACAACACCTTTGGTCCTGTCAAAATTAGTTTAATATAATTAAATGTACAACAGAATTAGCACCACTGACAATTTATCTACGCTTTTACGGTTTAACTATTTATCTATACATATGAAATGCTTTGTGCTGAATAACTGACCAATGGATCAAAGCACAGTCTAAACCGCTAATCGTAGAGACCGTAAGCGAACGCTATTAACTAACAATAATATAATAATTAACTTAAAAAAAAAAAAAAAAAAACGACTTCTAATTTAAATGGGACCATCCTTGAGGTATTACCTATAAGCCGAAAAAAGATTTGTTCAAATCGGTTCATAATTGGTGGAGTTATCGCGTAACAAACATAGAAAAAAAAACATACGGGTCGAATTGAGAACCTCCTCCTTTTTTTGAAGTCGGTTGAAAATGGATTACACGCTAACAAAATGGCGCAGGTTTCGCTAGTAATATAAAAAAAAAAAACAAATTCAAAATTTTAAATTCATTTATTTGCAGTAACTGGGGAGGACAGGTATAAGATAGTCTGTAGTTGATACCAACTGTAAACAAAAACTCCATTGTTTCAGAACTTATTATCTGTGATATTAGACCTAGAGAAGCAACAGCATATCTTCCTCCTGTGGAACTTCTCTGAACAGCATCAGAATTTATTCCGTGATCTAAGTCCTGGATTCGAGAGTCGATTTGTCAACGGACCGAGTATAGACCAACATATACTAGGTGAGTATAATTATATTTCGGCACTGATTTTCTTTCCTATCTGTACTATTATAAAGAGGAAAGGTTTACGGTCAAAATTAATAATCTATTGGTGAATTCTATCTCGGATGTTTACGTATAAAAAATGACACTTCAAAATGTCAAATGTATTGAATTTTTAATCTTAGATAGCGCTGTTAATTGTTTGTTTACATTGAATAGGCTCAGAAAATTACAATTTTTAATATTCTTTCGTACTATCCCAGGGTGACATAGGCTATATTATATTTTCAACAAAATTTGGGACCCTTACTAATAAAGAGGAAAGATTTAATTGGTTGTTTACACTGAACGTGAACAAGCTCAGAAAATTTCAATTTTTTATATTCTTTCTCCATTGGAAAACTGTACTATCCCAGGGTGATAGGCTATAGTATATTTTCAACAAAATTTGGGATCCTTACTAAAAACCTGTGCTAAACTGAGGCAAGTAATACATGTTATATTCAATGCTTCCTGTCTAATACAACGAATTGAGTCGGAAAGATATTAACTACAGCCATAGAATCAGTAATAACCCTCTGTAGAATGGCCACTCTGCGCTCGCACCGAATCGCGTTACCTCAACCCCAGGCGGTATCGAGGCGGGTGCAGTGACAAAGGTGTGCGCTTAGTGAACGAATGCGTATACGTGTGCGCATACGTGTGCGCGTGTACAGACGAAATTGGCCTATGTAGTAGAAATAGGTAATTATTTTACGGGCGTTGTATGGAGTGTCCGGGGTGTGCTACAACCCAGGGAGGCGATTCTCGGTTCTTGCGAGATATCTCTATTTCGAGATAATGTCGAATTTTAAATGTCTGCTGAAAATGTCACCAAAATCTCTATAATTTCATTTTGACCTATTCTCGGTGCCAATAGAGATAAATGTCGCCAAAATGTCATACTTTTTTGGTGTTACGTTCCGTTTTTTCGATTGTGTTGAATCACAATCGAGCTACACGAATTTGGAACTAGAATAGTCTTTAATATATCATAAAACTAATATAATACTAAACAACATAAATGCTATAATACATTACAACACAAAAGTATCATAAAATAGGTTCTCAAAGAAGGAAATGAAATATTTTGTCTAATATAGCTGCGTGAAAAGTAACGTAATTTTTCTTTTCGCGATTTCGAATTGACAACACAACTTTGACAAGTCGAATAAACGCCGTTTGTTTTCCTATAATTCTATTTAGTGTTATTTTTTATTTCTATTTTTTTTTTAAATCCACTATATTATCATTAATAAAAAACGACTTAAAATCGTCTCCAGACATATACACATTAATTAGACATGACAATTGAGATTTCGACTGACATAATGTGTGAAATATCCAATGTCTACTGCTGTCGACCACTCGTTGCTTGTCGAACGCTGGGGCACGACATATGTCTACCGTGAGATGCTGAGAATACGGAAATCTGTTTGCAATCGACATCCGCCATGTTTTTTCGAGATATCTCGATGTCGACATTATGTCACGCGCCCGAGAATCGCCTCGCAGGAGAGTAACTACATTTGTCTTGTAGCAAAACGAATTGAATCAGAAAGATGAGTTCCAAGACAGCTGTAGTTACTTCCCTGAGACATCAATAAGTTTCACGGCTTATTTTCGATTCTAATCCCCATATCCTGGCTTTACGTAAAAAAGTGGCAAAAAAATATCGTTTCATCGTCAATGCAAAGTTCGACCGCCGAACTAGTGAGAAAGAAAAATATAATGATATTTTTTTTTAAATTCCAACCGTAATTGAACTAATAATGAAATACTGAAAATAAAATTGTTATTAAAGCGATTCTGTACTTGTGTCTGAAATTAAGTTTTTTTTTTCAGGTCTTGACATACGAAGAGGGTTTACGTTCTGAAAGAACACTACAAAATAAGATTTAAAACCAAAAATATAATAGTTTATTTTTTATATTAAAAAAATATTATTATGTTATAATTACGTACACACTATGAAAAAATAGTCATCATTATGTACTAGTTAAAAGATAGATTTATTTTTGTTAATTCGATCAATAAATATACGTATTATAGGTACTTAAAGTGTTGCTCAACGAATCAAAGGATTGGTAATTTGTAATACGTTTAAATAAATAAATAATGTAATAATGGAGGTCTTGCCACATAACAACAACAAGAAGGTCCTAAGGAAAGAGTCATTCATTCGTGACTAAGGGTGGTATTCCACTTATCAAATATCTTTGTCCAATATTTGATCAAAATTCTATGAGGGATATTCCACTTGCCCCATATTTTACGTAGTCGTCCAATTTCTTTGATCAAATATTTGACACATAGGACAAAGATATTTGATAAGTGGAATACCACCATAAGTTCATTATTATGATGTTTGTGACTTTACAGAAAACTCTTGTAAAAAGCAACTATTTCCTAAACCACATTCCTTAAACTTTGTCCTAGTTTAAAATGCTTTTTTTTTTTCATTTTTTTCAACTAGAGTTAACATCTTTTTATACATACGTGATGCTTGTAGACGCAATGTATTGTTATCTTAGCTGCGAAAAAATTCGCTCTTTTGGAACTCGTTTTATTGTACTACTACTTGCTGATAACATTTTAATTACAATTATCAGTCTCAAAAATAACTCGACAAACATGTTCTACACTGGCGTCGTAGGTAGGGTAACCAGCAACTGAATCCGCAGGCTATAAATTCTTCAAATGTTACACCATTGTAGTAAGTTTATCAACGTTTAACAGACGTGGGGACGCACCCTACACCTCTTTTGTAAGGGTCAAAAAAGACACTTAAGTAAAAGTGAAAAATTATATCGTATTAATTTAGAGATCAGAGAACGAGACGGGGTTGTTTTATTCCACTTTGC
The DNA here is from genome assembly GCA_905163395.2 of Endotricha flammealis. Lineage (NCBI taxonomy): Eukaryota > Metazoa > Arthropoda > Insecta > Lepidoptera > Pyralidae > Endotricha > Endotricha flammealis. Next base: position 15,544,293 of record LR990861.1, on the reverse strand, counting down.
CAAAGTCAAAGGTATATTTTTAATCCCACGCCGAAGTTGTGAGCTGTTCCAAACAGTTTTGTTATGTTTTGTGCAAATAAAGGTTTGTCGAAGAATGTTACCTAACGTTAAGATACATTGTAGAACAAAATAGCAATGTCACAATTTGTGCCTTGAATGTTAGTTAACGTTTTAAAACATTTTATTTTCCGCTCCCACACAGAAATAAAATAAATAGTAACGTTTTGTTAAAATAGTAACATTCAGTGTGGTAAATAGTAACATTCAGTGTGGTAAATAGTAACATTCACTGTGGTAAATAGTAACATTAAGTGTGGTAAATAGTAGTAGTTGTAAACATTAAATAAACAAAAGTTGTGGTTGTTTAAAGTATGTATGAGATTACGAGTGAAATTAGAGTATTTTGTTTTCTCATCTATCGCAATTCCGACTTCGTCTTCCTTTAAGGACATTGTTATAATATCTGTTAATAATATTTTTATAGAAATCAGATTCTTATATTATTATAAATTATTTTTATTACAACTTGCCATATTGTTAGTAAAAAAATAAATATAAAAAGTATAATTATGTTGTATAGCCAAATAATAAATTTTATTATGTAGTTAAAATTTGTTTTCTTTTTAATTGGGTACCATTACCACTGAACAAAAATTAAGTGAAATAGCGGTGATTATGCCGCTGTATGTAGATAAATGAGAGGAAGCCTAATTACCCGTCTAACCCGCCTTGCTACCTATTTAATATTGCTTTCCGCTTTCCATTATAATTTTTTTAAACGTAAAACGTTGGGCAACTTACCAAAGACTTTTTGGTGAAAAATGAGTCCTTCCTCTCCTTTGTCTCAAATTATAGAGTGAGAGGGCAATACTTCCCTGGTCGAGCTAGCCCATTTCATTAATTGCTCTACCACTCCCAGGGTTTTTGTCTTGGTGCAACAATTTTATTTATTTATTTATTCTTTATTGCACGATTGCGAGTACAATTGGCGGACTTTCCTAAAGGCATTCCCTACCAGTCAACCATCGGGTAATGCAGAAATATTGTTGGCGGGGCACAAATTGAAAGTAAATATATTATCTACTACCTACAATGTTACGACAATCTTATGAAATGAAATGAAAATCTTTATTCAGAGAGTAGGCCTTCACTGGAACGTTCTCTTGTACATATTATGTACTTATACAATTCTTTTGTTATTATTAAATTAGCTACTACCTACCATTTCGAAAAGAAAGCAAAATTACCGGAAATACTTTTGCTCGTCAATTTTTTTTTCTAATTAAACTTTGAGTGTCAAATTACTTATTTCCTGTAAATCTACTTGCAAAATAAATGATTTTATTTATTATTTTACCACTGGGAAAAGAAGTGGCGGAAGAAACCCAGTTACGGCTTTTTTGTCTTTCAATTCATATTTTAATAATGTTTTAACTATGTAAGCTTCGTTACTTTTAAAATTTGCCATATTTCAGTTGTATCTGTGAAATACGCGTGGTTATTACAGGCGGATCGCAATAAAGTGTCGGGTGTTGCTGTCGTTCCGGATCTCATCTTTGGAAACTTATGGATAAGTTAAGGCGACTCCACTCAACTGTAATTGGATAAGTTACATTTTACAGTTGTGTCCTTATAAGTTATTAACTTTTAATAAAAAGTAGATGACAATTAAAATACTAGGTTTTCCGAGATGAACATTTTGTAAGCAAGAAAGAAAGTACTTAAGTAAAAAGAAGATTCCTTCACATCCAGACAGATTATAACAAAACTCCGGAGGTTTTTCTAGTGAAATAAAAAAAAAAGCCTTCCTTCATGGTAGGTAGTCCATTAATAGGATTTTTTTAAAGTATAGGTTGCATATCCCGCCCATTGCATGTAATGGTTTACGAAACGAGATAATGCTAGGAAAAAATGTAGTTGATAATTTTTGTTCATACCAGTAAGGTGGTATGGAAGTCCTTTCAATACTTCCTACACAGACTATCTTCTTTCTGATTAATTTCGTTGTGAGTTCCAAGACAGCTGTAGTTTCTCCCCCAGGAGGTCAATAAGCTTCATCGCTAATTGTCAATCTGAGGTCGCCGTTGTTGATCCCGGCTACCCTACACAGGAGACACATCGGTGGGCTTGCATACTTACGACTCGCCTGATGGTAAGCAGTCACCGTAGCCTATAGACGCTTGCAACACCGGCGGATGGTATCACTCGCGCGTTGTCGAATTAGCAAAGCATGTCCACAAAATTCGTTGGTTTCAAACGATTTATCGAATAACAGATAGAACTGGGAACCGACTTTGTTTACCACAATGTAAATTCAGATATAAGTACACTAAACAGTTTAAAATCTTTAAAAAATAAAACGAAGCTGTCCCTTAAGCGGCGTTCGTGCACTTTACGAGCGGAATCCAATCCGGCAGCGGCACTAAACTGCGAGATATTTACTGCAAGCCGCTGCATTCCATCACGGGTTTTATCTAGAATTTCTAGTATTTTTTAATTAGAAACACAACACATTGACAGCTCGGTGGCGCGTTGGTTACGTATCTACGGCACCAGAGGGCGCAATCGAGGGGAGGGCGCGGTTTCGATTCGCGCAAAGGACAAACATTTATTATAGATTCCGGCAAACTTCTTGAGCGAAAGTTGTTAGGGAAATTCCACGCATCGTATAGGTTGAACTTGAAAAAAAAGTGATTGCTCTTAATACATACAGTATGTATCCTAAACTCGATGTATTAAGCAATCACTTTTTATTCACGTAAGTGTAGGTACGATGCGTGGAGGTTTCCTTACTACTAGAATTTTTTCTCAAGAAGTTTGCCGGGATCTGTATAAACGTTTGTGTTTGTCACGAGTCTGGGTGTTATGTACTGTGTATTATTGTAATTATACATATTATATATCTACCTATAATAAGTACATAGCAAATAATATATTCGTTGTAAGGTACTAATGACATATTTTGGGACTAGGTGGCGCTGTGTGTGTGAGTTTATTTATTTTCGAATTTAAAAACATATTATTGGCACGTTCATTTGTTTATTCTATTTAAATATTTTCCCGATTTTACGGAAAAGTATTTGAATGATAACGTCGACATCAAAGACATCGGCGAATTTTTTTAAATGTTTTTGATTGTTTTATTGTAGTTTTCGGTTCAACTACCATTCTTATTTTTAAAATATTTTAGAAAGAAAAAAATAATATAAATTTTAATATTAATTTTTTTAAAGTAAAATCATATTCCCAGCCATACACCTTCTCATCTGTGCTTTATAGACACTAGAGATAAAATCTCTGTGTTTATACATATTAAAGTTTGAGTTTATAAGGCGTAACTTCGTGGTATGCAATAATAACATTGTAGGTCACCTAACCCGCCTATCCCCTACACAAATGTATGCAACAATTCATAAGATTTTGCGATGCAGAACTGGAAAAACTGGTCCGCTGAAAATAGACTTTAGGAATCCTTGGTGCAATAGCATGCAACAAATCTATAACTTTTTGTAAGAAGAGCGGGGTTTTCTACCACAAGTATTTTTTTTTTAACTTAAATGGAAACCCCATCACCTGGTTATGTAAAACTATTGGTTAAAATATCGATTTTATTTATTTATTATTTGTAAAACATCATACAATCCTACTAATATTATAAAGGCGAAAGTTGTGTATAAGTTTGTTTCTTCTTCACGCTCAAATGGCTGGGCCAATATTTATAATATTTTGTATGTAGGTAGTTGATACCTTGGATTAACACATAGGGTACTTTATATCCCGAAAAGTACGCGATTCCCGTAGGATTTGATCAAAAGTTTGTTATAGATGGCGCGCGCTGCTTTGCATAAACAAATACGCGCTGACGAAGTTGCACGGGTTTCACTAGTCATGTAGGTATATTGCAGTAAAACAGGATGTAAATAAATAGGGTAAGTACATGAAATTATCCAACATTATTTAATTATGCCTGTAAAATCGACAAGCTAAGCTTTTAAGCTGACAAAGTCACCAAAATTTAATGTGCGTGCAAACATTTCAATCAGTTCTGAATTCTGTTCATTGAGTTGTAAGTTTTAACTGAACAAATAAACACTGATAAAAAAAGATTAAATGATTATGCTAACTACCTCCGTGGCATATTGGTTACCATGGACAGGCCAAGTCCCGGCATTGAATCCCGATCAGGTCATGATGAAAAACAAACTTCTGATTGGCTTGGGTCTTGGATGTTTATCTATCTATATCATCAGCATAAAAGTATAGACAAGCTGTCCGGTACTGAGATTTTGCGGCATTGCGATGGTGCACATGCACACCACCACCTTTCAGTCAGTTGCGAGCGAGCGACAGAAGCAGAGGTGTCTAATTGTCAATTTTTATTTACAACCAACGCACCGCTGCGATAGATTATAGTACAAATAACCGCTAGAATCTTATGCTTTCCGCCGAAGCCTTGTGGCGTCTTCCAAGCCTACCCTCCACCAATCCCTAACATTTATTTTAAATCGTAAATACCAAAGCAAGGATTTTGTCTTGGTGCTCCGTTTGATCTCTTGTTATTTTTAAATGGATTAGGCAAGTGACTTGCTTAGTGAGATGACAAAGTTATAAGGAAAAATATAAAAATTTAAATATCGTATCTATCTGTGTTACTTACGTTTGTTTAATATACGGTGAATTGATCAAAACCATTTTTAAAGTTAATGTTAATAATGTTACTTATTAGGCTTATGTTTAAATGGCTACCAGAAATGCACTCATATTACTACCAATAAATTCAAAATGGCTGCCAAAACGGATAAATAGTCACCAAATTGTGTTTTATAAACTATTGTAGAAATGAAGCTAATTTATCTTTTATTGCATGCCATAAAAATTATGTAAACACCGTTTAAGTTAATTTCAGACCAAATATTTTATATTAAAACAGATGTTACCAATATTTTATTTTATGACTTTCATTTTAGTCATCTTTACTGAGACAAAAAACTAAACGGTCGATCGTATATTTTTTAAAATACCAAATTTAATATTGCTTACCCCAATTACAAGTTACTTGTTTATTGCTTTATGAATTAAATTAAAATTTGATAGAGTAGTTAAATACATATTCCATTCTTAATTTTTGCAACACAATAATGACTGTATGTATGTTAGGTAATAAAACGAATCATTTGTGGGAAAATAATACTTAAATCAAAAGTAAAATGAAGTTTTATAATGTACTTAAGAATAATTAACGGAACTTTAAGGAACACAGTGGGGCAATTCACGTAACAAGAACCGATTCTAGTTCGATTCAACGACACTCGCTGTTTCACTCATATAAAATAGGAATTGAACGGGACAACGAGTGTCGTTGAATCGAATTAGAATCGGTTCTTGGTACGTGAATTGCCCCACTGAACAAACGGTCTATCACTGAAAAAACTTAGAAAAAAAGGATTTTGCTGGCCTATCACTCTCCTCATTTTGCTGGCGTAAAATAAAAAAGCTTGATATTGATGTTATAATTACAGCTTGACAATAATATATTTTATATATAATATATTTTATACGATAATTTGATTACTTTATAGCAAATTAGACTGTAGTTTTTGGTATTACTGATACTGATTTAATAAAACAATATTTGGTGACCATTTATCCATTTTGGCAATCAAAAAGATTATATAACAAAACGTAAAATTATTCTGACGTCTGTATATTTATTTTGATCTTATAACATTTTACTTTAGTGCCCTCGGTTTGGGTTGAGTTTAATTTATATACAGTTAATTATTTTATTTGGTGCTTAGTCTTAGGGTATAAAAATTTATTCTGGTGATCATTAAAATTGTACCCTTACTTAAATCTTCTATACTAATATTATAAAGAAGTAAAGTTTGTGTGTTTGTATATTTGTTAAATTGTAAGGGGTAATATCGGGATCTACTGAACCGATTTAAAAAAATCTTTCACCAATAGAAAGCCACATTATTGCTGAGTGTCATATAAAAGTAAAGATGTCAGCTAAATGTCAGTTATATAAAAAACCGAAATATAAAAAGTTTTTTACGTAGTAGTCGGTTTTGCAAAGTAAATCCGAGAAAAAACGGTCGAATGAAAGCGTTTCTTACGAACGCCTGTACTAAAAAAGGATTATTAACATTATGCCCAACGAAGTGGGGGGTCAGCTAGTACATTATATTATGGCTGTTACTGTCAAATTAACGGAGGTATTTTATCTTATTTGGCGGTAAACGGCCAGCCTAACATTTGGGCTATTCTGTCTAAACAAAAAAAACTCGTTTTAATCAAGTTGGCGTGAACCGTGAACGCAGCACCGCAGCGAATCCCAGTTAAAATTCAGCGAGTTAAGCCACGTTGAGTAATGGCATACAATCGCGCCGCGACATCTATAATGTTTCGTAAATAACCCGATAAATATGAGATAATTTGTATCGTTCAAATTGTGAGCTAATCCCTTGATTTATCCCGTCTCATATATTGTGGCAATCAACGAATAGAATTATATTTTTATTTGAGTTTTCGCCATTTCTTTTTCCAGTGGTCATTTTGCTATGTTTCCGAAATGGTGGTAGCTTTTTTAATAATAAATAATGAATTATATTATGTCCAACATGACATAAAAGAAGCCCGTGAAGGCCTACTCTCTGAATATAAATTATTTAATTAATCTATTACTTTCAGTCAGGAAGATTACTACTTGTCCAGTTGGGAGACTTGGGAGGAAAGAAAAAACAGATCTGTGAGAGTAGCGGCTCGTAAATGTGCCGGCACAACCGGGGCTCTCACAGAAAATCGATGTGAAATTGCTGTGACATGCAGCAGCAGCAGCTGTGTTTCGATGGGTGAGAGCGGGGTCTATTTGTATTATGAAGAACTGCAAAGAAACTTAGTACTTGCTCTTTTAAAATGATTAAAATGGATCTTGTTCACAATCATTTTAGAAAAATCTAAATATCCGATCTCAAGGCCTATGAAGCCTTAGTTCATAATAAAGAAAGAAAATATTTTATTGGCGCTATAAGTACATCTTAAAATTAACTTAAATATAAAAAAATACAAAAACCTTATTCTAAATATAGCTAGCACCAAAATGATGGCACTCAGTATGCCACGCAAGGCGAAGATGTTTCCATGCATGAAGCTGATTTTCAGTGTTACCACTTTGACGGAGTGAGAGGCCATATTAAATATTTTTACCTTAATATTTTAATCATTAAAATAATATATGTCTCTATCACTGATAAATAAGCGTCATGTAATCATACGAGTAAGTATATAATATTATTTGATATATACCAGTAATACCTCTGATCCGCGGTGCATCATAAGCTCCATTGTCCGTAACGGAACGCCATTGAATACCATTTTCAGAGATTATCACGTATATATACACTGAAAATCAGTTAACGGACTATCATTGAGTGTAAATATTTGAAATCGAAATACTAATTTGAAGTATCGTTATTTTCACAGCTTGTCTGTGTTTGTTTTTCAAATAGCCAATAATAAATTGGTAATATGTCTGTTATTGAATAATTGGCTATTTCAAAAGCAAACATAGAGAGACATAGATTAACAAGAGTTTATTATCTGAAGGATAATAATCACAGCAAGTGAACTAGGAGAAAAAAACCTCGATTATAAATAAAGAACTTCTTTTATAAATAAATAAAAATTAAGGTGTTTCCAATTTTTTTAATTACTAACATATTTTTTGATCAGTTGTGTTTGTTAACCTCGAGAAAAATTTCACCACGCTTGGCAGGCAGGCTGGTTCGCGGGCGCAGCGCGCAGTTGGGTTGGTTGGAGATTTCGAGTATAACAACGCTGTACGGCCATCCTTTACAACTATATTCCGTTAGTCGCCTTCTACGACGCCCAAGGGAGAAGGGGTTATATATTCTAATCTGCCTTCACCACACGGCCATTCTTGAAAAAATAGCCCTTTATACATACATGGTATATTTGAACAACAATTCCAAGACGAGTATCTATTTGAGCAGCCCGCAAGTCGCGCCAGGCGTAGTATATAAAGACATAACGGGAAATAGATGCCATACATATTTTAATCCGGCAGTCGGGTGATTTAGCTAAAACAACAATACTTGTGTGTTTGTGAACGCGGTCACGTACCCGCTGAATTACGAGCGTGGAGCGAGGCGGGACATGTCGGGGCGAAGCCTTCGACCGTGGAGATACCAGCTCAGGAGTTGCTTATATTTTTAATCGGAGACACCATAAAAAAGTCCGCATGGCATTCGATCAATAACTACTTTCTTTTCCGTCTAGTATCAGTTACTTTTTCTCTTGCGGGCCTTCTCCGCAAATAGGCAGCTGATGTGCTCTTTTTGCATGCGAAGAGTGGCCGGATATTCACTCCAGCCATCCTAATTCCTCCATGAATTCATTTCTCCGTCTAGTATCTTTCTGATTAAAATTAATTTCGATGTGAGTTTCAAGCCAGCTGTAGTTTCTGTCAATCTGATGACGCCATTGTTGATCTTGGCTTTACAGAAAACACAGCCGCCAAATCACCGCCAAATCGCATTGGAGTAGCGTGGCAGAGTACGCTGTAACCCTCTTCCGAAACCCGTATCCTGACAGTGGAATGAATGGTTAATATAATGATGTACAGTAGTGTCCCCTACTCCGTTAGTTAGATATAAATTCTATATTATACTATTCTTAGTAACTCCAATGTTATTTAACGTACCAAGAATGTTTCAAACTTGAACTCTCAAGGATTACCGACTTTTCATTTCAAACTTAGCCTCAGAGAAAACATCTCTATGTACCTAAGTATACTTATGCTGTAAGTATTATTATATCATACGAAAAGTGTTTAATAGGAACTTGATTAACCATAAAATTTCTGGGATAAAAGTATTTACCCAGTTATCAGTCTCAATGTCTGCCTGGTCTGCTCTTATAGTCAACACCGATTTTACATTTTAGATTTCTGTAATTATCCTGTCGTGTCCCACTGCAGGGCAAAGCCCATTCCTCACCTCTCTCTTTTTACACGCTTTTATTAGGTTCACTAGATATGTGTAAATAATATACCTAAAACGCGTTATATGGTTGTCTTTCGCCATTTCTTTTACCAGTGGTAAATTTGATTTTGTTGTTGTTGTTAAGTAAATTAATTAAACATTACGTATCGTAGTTATATATTGTCGAAATTAAACATCGTCCTTTACGATTTGTCGAAACTAAAATTTTAGGTCATAGGAAATATAATATCACTTGTTTAGCTTTTAGAATGTCTTGAAAGAGAACCTACAGTAGGAACTTGAGGTTATACTTCGTTGCACATACAAAGTGCATAGTCCCAACGATACTTTTACTGTCCCGAGGGTTTTAATACGAATGCTTTAGCATCACAAGATCCCTCAAGTTGAATCTTGAAAATACTGTTCTGAGTAAAGTCACCTAAAGGAATTGTATTAAAAAGTAAAATTTTTCACTGGGTTTCATTTTGTCTCTCGAATACTATCTTTTGTTGTTTGTACACAGAACTTTCGAATAGACTTGACATTTTGCTGTTTCTTGGTATAGAATTAATCGTTTATAAAACCGACCTAACTCAGAAACCTCTAAAAAGTAAACAAATATTCTGCAGACTCCTGATAATGCTGTAGCATCAGATCAAGTTCGCCATGTTATTGCAGTATATATATGGGGACAATTCATACAGATTGAGCTAGCCCCAAAGTAAGTTCGAAACTTGTGTTATGGGATACTAACTCAACGATATTATATTTTATAACAAATACATACATAGATAAACATCCAAGACCCGAGGCCAATCAGAAAAAGTTCGTTTTTCATCATGACCCGACCGGGGATCGAACCCGGGACCTCCTGGGTGGCGGTCTGGCGTGGTAACCATTACGCCACGGAGGTCGTCAATTCGTCGTCATTCATCATCAAATCGTCATTGCAGTATTATTAAAGAAACGGTATACCAAATTCCAAATCGATCAGACTTGTTGAAGTTGTTAATTTCCCTTCATCAACTACATAGAAAAGAGCTGATTATCTTCAAACGGCTGAATAGATTTTTTTGAACACTCTCAATCAAATTATCTTTTTAACTATGCCACGGACAGAATTACAGATACATAAATACCCAGATAGTAACTATTAAGTAATCTGTGCCCAGATTACACACGTCATACACACGTCACACTTATAACACCCCTCCTTTTTGCGTCGTGAGTTAAAAACATACAAATAGTATAGCTTTGTCGACAAGTAACAGTCGTCAAGTCAAGTGACCGTTAAGGTGTCTTGAAAAGATTGTCACCAGCAACCGGCAGTTGATACAAATTGCTGGAAGCACACGAAAAGCAGAACGTGAAAATGCTAGTTTATTTTAAAAACAAAGCGGGTGTATCGTTAATTATAAGCGTTGCTTTACCAAGCATTGTTTGTACTTGCGATGCAAAATGGCTGCCTTTCATCTCCCCGGTAAACAGTGCCATTGAATTTATGTAACGCCCGCGCACGTGGGGCCAATTAGCACTAATGTGTATTTAGTATGATGAAAAGACTGGTTCATCCATAACTCGAGCATCGCGAGGCAGCTGGGTTATTTTAACTGACTTTAATTGTGGATATTTGTTTGCTCTTTCACTCAAAAAAGTACACAGCTTAAAATTTAGTCCATAGGTTATTTAGAACCTTTTTTGATGACAAAGTGGGACAAATGAACTAGCACGTTACCTGGTAAGGTGCAATCACCGCTGCACATGGACATCCAGAATACAAGAATCTGGGATGAAAAAGGAAGAAGAAGAAAGAAGGGGCGAAGAAAAAAAAATTGAGAATTAGACGGATATAAACACTACCAGGTCATAGTAATAGGTATCTAGGCTCTACCTCTGAAAGCTGGACTAGTACGTTTTTAACCCCCGACGACTACGCAAATAGGAGGAGTGTAACCCTGTCCGCACCGCGAAATTTCCCCGTGCAAATTTTATTCCGTCGTCTTGAATGCAATTTGTGCGATTTTTTTTCCGCCTGGATACTTCTTTATGATGTGTGCGGGGTCGACCCACAGAGGACATGACGAAACTACAGAACTCAAAAAAGCGATTCGGTGACTACGAGTATGATCAACGCAGCTCTAGCGAAAACCCTATTTATAATTATATACATACAATATATATTTACATCTGCTCATTTTAGTCTCCACTAATCTGAATTTATGAGCGCGTTGACGTTATGCTGGCGGGCTGACGGCTGCCTTTATTGTTGGGAATTTTTTTGCTTATTACAAACGCTCTAGTTATGATTTTTGGCTGAAGCATCGTTAATCATGGTTACAATCTCAGATTTATTTGAAGGATTTGTTCGCTCACGTAGCAAATTAGCTGAAAATTTTCGTGAGCGACGACTGTGATCGTTTTGTTGCAATTCAGTGTTGGTTTCCATAAAATTAAGTCGCGTCCGCTGTCTGTTCGCTTAGACCTTTTAAACTACTCAACGGATTTAATGTAGTTTATTAAAGTAAAAAGTTTATTCATGAAAAGATTTTCTGATATACCCATGGGAAAGCGGGATAGATAAGCACATGATAAACGAAGAAAAACTAATGCATAAAATTCCAAATGAAATGTAACAATGTTCAATTTACATCTCTTTATCAAAATTTGAAAAGTACAAATCGATTAACAGACATTTTCCACGCTAACTTACACCCTAATTCGTCGAAAAAACTTTTCTAAAACTCCGAAATTTCCTTCGTTAATACCAAAAAAACTTATTGCCATTAAAACCCGAGGCTCAAACAAGCAATAAAACGATCAATTAAGCAAAAACGAACCAATTAGAGGCGAGAAAAAAAACGGGGACTTAAAAGGTTCTTAGAGGCGGCGCTGCTAAAATGATCAGGGGTGTTTGGTATGCGTAGACACGGCGCTCCCATCCGATAAGTGCTTCGTATCGATTTATTAGAACAGTAATTGAATTTTGAATGAAATTCACTATATTATGTAAATTTTTATATAGTTAACACTCTTGTGTTTTTAGATTTTTTACAATATTCCAGCTACACACGTTTTCCTAGGAATTTTGTTTAACCTTAGGCGTAGAAGAGACGAAACGTAAAAACACAATGAAAAAGGCATTACGCATACCGCTTTTCCAATTAATTCTCATAAATTTTATTTCTTAGTGCCAATTAGTTAAATAATTACAATAATTTAACTAAAAGTATTCTTAGAAATAAAACTGGTTTAATTTAACTGGGAACGCGGTAGGTCTTATGACTATTTCTTATGATAATTTAATTATCTCCTTCTCTTTCTTATTCTTATTTAGAACGTTTAGATAGATTACACAACATTATGTGTTATTAATCGGGAGAATAATAAAAATTACTACTTAGTTATTTTGATACTGTTTTCTCTCATTCCTTATTTATTTAGTTCAACAACGGTTGTGACAATGTTATAATGGCATTGTTAATATGTTACCGGAAATGTATGTAATCCGTCATTGTATACAATTCCTAGGATATGTGTTGTTACAAAGAGGACCTCGCTTCCTTTGGTCGCTAGGCTTTTGATGGTCACAAGCTAACCTTAACCTAACCCAGAGAAGCAGAAATATCTGTAAATAATTGAAACACGTCGTTAATTAGACAAAACTGGGTTGATGACTAGGCCATACCAGGTTATCCTAGAGTGTGCGTATTTATATCAGGATCAACTAGTTTGGCCTAGCCTAAACTGGTCTATCCTATCGTGCTTATGACTAATTAGTTTTGCCTGGGCTATACTAGTTAATCCTATCGCGTATAGAAAGAACTAGTTTAGCCTAGGCAAAACTAATCGTGTTTGGCCGGCAACATATACAACGACGGATTACATACATTTCCGGTGACATATACACATTATAATTAGCTAATTGTTCCACCAATGTAAATTCAAACAAGCCTTACATTATGAGAAATGAAATGAAATCGTTCATTTTAGACCGTAGGCCTTCATAGGCACAATTCTCTCGTCATGTAGTACATATTATTATTGTTACTGCATTAAATATTAAATAAAATAAGCTATAAGAAGAATCTGAATGAATCTGAGAAAAAACATGATATTCTGTTGATGTTGAGAACGAATTATAAATTGAAATTCGAAAAAAATAATAAATAAACTAGCTTTTCACTGCGGCTTCGCTCGCGTTAATTTTATGACATAGATCTCGTTTGACAACAAAACCCACGGCGCGACTTGTGGCGCCATCTGATGGCCGATACAGCGCCCTCTATAGTAGAAAAGATATTTTCCCATTGGAATTACATACTTTCACGGGATAAAAAGTACCCCTGACAATGCCTATGTTGGGCTCTGTACCCCTGTAAAATATTTTCCCATTGGAATGACATACCCCTGACAATTTTCATAATGATCGGATGATTAGTTAAGCCGTGAAGTAATAACAAAAAAACAAACTCATTTTCTCATTTATAATATTAGTAAGGATGACATTTGTACATTGTGATCAAATAAATTTTATTTTATACTAACGAAACCCGCGCAACTTCATTTGCGTGTATCCCGCTTTCCCGTGGGAATTTCGAAATGTATTATGCATATAAACCTTCCTCTTGAATCACTCTATCTATTTAAAAAAACCGCATCAAAATCCGTTGCGTAGTTTTAAAGATTTAAGCATTATTAGGGACAGTCAGACAGCGGGAAGCGACTTCATTTTATACTGTAAGGAAGTTCGTCGGCTATAAACTAGTCGAGCCTACTTAGTTTTCACTGTAGGTTCACCATATTAATACAGACTACTACTTATATTATACTAGCGAAACCCGCGCAACTTCGTTTGCGTATATCTCGCTTTCCCGTGGGAATTTTGAAAAATCCTTTCTTAGTGCTCCCCTACGTTATAAAAGGAACCCCTGTGCAAAACTTCAAGTTTCTAACCCTTATAGTTTAGGCCCTGCGTTGATAGTCAGTCAGTCAGTCAGCTTCTCCTTTTATATATATAGATTATATAAAATCATCCATAAGGTAAAATCGTTAAAGCCCGTTGTAACATAAAACCCTAACTGTGTTAGAAATCTCTCAGACCCAAGTTAAATGGTTTCAGCAAAAGTTTCAAGTTACAATTGGTTAAGGAAACTATTAGAGGCCTCTCCGATACTGTTTGTACAGTCAAGTGGACGTACATTGAACTATCTCTAAGGATCCGTTTATATCTGAAATTTGTGGAAGAACTCGCGAAAGTCGGTCCCTTGTGTCCCGTCTAATATGGTCAACAACAAAAGTAGACTAAGGCCGGTTTTAGAGTGGCGCTGACCCCACGCTGACCGTCGGCGATGCTGACATTAACCCAACTATATGCTGCTATAGGCAACCTGGCGTCAACTATATGCTGTCCCTTGAGCTTGTCAGCGCCGACAATCAGTGTGCGGTCAGCGCGACTTTAAACCCACCGTTAGGGTGCTTACAGGAAGCAGCAGGTTTCCGGCGCCGACGAGAATTATGTATAATTTATTATTATAATCGTCTTCTGTCTGCTTACTGTACCACTATTTCAGACGATTTGTACTAAGAAGAACTGGTTAAAAAATATAAAAATATTTTCACAAAACCTTGTCAATATTGTGGCGACGGGGATAACCGCTCTTGGTGGGCTATGTTGCCGCGTCATCTGATTAAGTCGCCAAATCGAGCGCGTCTGATGGATGGCGGCCATTAATTATGTTGACACGATGATACGTGTATGTCGCCTAAAAAGATTAAGAGCACGCCGGGGAAAGGGGTGACGGTTTTCTTATACTTTTCATAAATAAATACCAACATTTTTATTACTGAGAAATGCCCGTGGTTACACCCGATATATTTAAGAACAATTATCAGGCATTTAGACGGTTTTGCAATCTATATTACTGGAATCAAAGTAGTAAACAATAGCTCACTCACTCGTTCCAATAGACCGTGGTGCTCGGCAATCGAGCTATATACTTGATTTGCCATCTCTATAGGCTAGGCTATAAGGCCCATGATATTGAAATTATAACTAGTCATAATAAGGAGAAAAAATTATGGTTACAGGAAAAAAAAATATGAATAAATAAAACAAGACTAAACAGAGAACCGAACGTATACAGAACTATCTGTTACAAAATAAATGCAGTAAAAGTGCATCGTGAGCTAACTAAGCCGGTAGTAAAATAGTAGTTAACTTGCAGGTTAGTTAGTCAGACAGTCAGTTGATAATTGTGCACATTTCGAACTCAGCTCAACTTGTGATTGAGTGCATCTGCTGAATGTTGTTTCATGGTTGTCAAGTTAAAAGATGTAGCGGGTTATTAAGAAATCATTTTAATCGAAACAAGCCACTTTCCCACCACACGCAGCCAGGATCAACAACGGTGAAATCAGATTGACAATAAGCAATGCAGCTTATTTGACGTCCATGGGGAAAAACTACAGCTGTCTTGGAATTCATAACGAATTTAATCAGAAAGAAATTAGATGTACCTAGTGGATAAAAAAATGGAAGTACCTATACAAAAGACTTCCCTCCTTAGCAACTACATGAGCGACCGCAGTTTGAAACAAAGGCATTAGCAAGCCTAGCTACAGAGATGGCAAATCAAGTGAAACTCAATCTTGCACCACGGTGTATTGTCCATGTGAGTGCTAATGCTAGAATTATTGATCAGATGCAGAGTAAGGCGCGACGCCCACATGGTAAGTCGAGGCGCGTCGAGGCGCAGCGCGGCGCAGAGACGGCGTGCAGAGTCGAGGCGCAGGCGGCTATGCTCTCTTCACAGTCAACTTCATTCAAAATGTCTTCCGAGGATGAAGACGTGCTTGCACTCGTACAAGTAATAAATTTAAATAGAAGAAGATTTTGGGTTCACCCATATTTGAGGAATTGCGCCAAAAAGAATAAAATAAACTTTTCTTTTAAAACTTTTACTTATCAACTTATAACGTCAAAATACACAATTAATATGACATAAAAGCTTGTCGCGAAATTTACTTGTATTAAAAAACATAATTATCGAACTTAGTTATATCTGTGGTACGAGTAAATGTTAGTACTTAATTAAGTGGTTTAAACACTCCACGATCGAAATGCAATAGACAAAATGGCGGAGGAGTCGCGGTGGGGCGCCCGTGCGGCGCCTCGCCGCGCCCCCGCCGCGCCTCGCCCCGACTCCGCACCGCGACTACTGTATGTGAGCGCACTCCCATTAATTTTGTAAGGAAACCTAGAAGCGACGCGCCGCCTACGCGCCCGCGCCTCGACTCGACTCTAATGTGGGCGTCGCGCCTAAGATGCTTCAAAACAACCTTCAACACTGGATACTTAAAAATTGTTTATTTATTTACCCGCTGCCGCTTGTGCTTTGTGTCGGGTAAATGTAACAAGCGGGGTACTATCCTCGCATCAAACTATGTTCAGTTGAAATAAGACTTCATTTTCTTTTAGTTCAGATACTCTTATAAGAATCTATTATTAGTAACTTTTCTATGAAATAAACTTATATAATACAGTCGCGCTTCAGTGGACAAGTTAGCGTCTGGTGCAAGACTTTAGTGTTTTCTCCTCCTGATTCTTCGGCAACAGCCGGCATCGGACAGTCATCATGTCATAACAGAACTACAAAGTGGTAGAGCTTAGCTACTTCTATGAACTGGTAGTGGCTCGTAAATGGCATAGCTCGACCGGAGCAGAATATCGACGTGAAATAGCAGTAATATGCTGCTGTGTATCGTACGATGAGTGAGAGACCCAGAGGCCTAATACTTCCAGTTTCCTTCCCCCTTCCTTTGTTTTTATCCCTTTATAGGTGGGCAAAGCATCAAAGACTCTTATAGAATCTTTCTTATAGACTCTTATAGAGTCTTTGGGCAGCGGTGAATGCTATCAGGTGAACTGCGAGCTCGTTTGGCCTCGTGTCATTTAAAAAAAAAAGAAAAAAAAACTGAATTTTGAATAAAATATACTTATCTCATAATACGGCTACATAATTTAAAACTTTATAAATATGGGCACAATCAACTTTGATTTCATTAAAACGAGAATATTTTTATTGAACAGGCAAAATGTAATTTTCTCGCTTTTTAAATTGTGAGTCCGATGGACACTTCATTACCGCACCAAAGAGACGGTAAAGAGATCGTTCAAATAATAATTAAGCACTTTTTAATTAAAATGTACGTACAATATTCGAAATTAATTATATTATAAAAACAAGAATGTTTTTCCGTAGATCGCCGTGTTGTTATTGCGAAAATGTTTCTGATATAAAATATTATGGTAACATTGTTCCAATTTGTTGGAATAATATTGTGGGAACATCTATTACATGTACCTGAAATGGGTCGGTTGGATGAGTGACAATTTACTGGGTAATTAAAATGCTACAGTGGAATATATTTTAACCCGTTTAACAGAAAATGCGAACGCAAATACCTGCTACCGGGTTAAAAACGTAACCCATCCAAACACTGGCTGAGGTCGACGTTACTTAACTTTCGTGTTCGTTTAGAGACATACAGCGACTGATGATTCCTGATTACAGATCGTTTAACTTGCATGCTGGATTCCTCGTGAACCGACTGATATGCACACAACTAGTTATACCATTAGGAATACTTACTAGAGGTCTAGTTGGTCCACGAGGAAAGTATGCTTTATGTGCAGATGATTTTGATTAATGAAATCTAAGTATATTTCTTTGCTCAAAAAAGCTCTCACAAGCACAGATAAGTATGACATATGAAGTGTACGCCGACCCCTCACGTAGGGGGACATAATTGTGTCGAGTGGCAAGACGTGGCTGTTCCGTGACCGAATTATGAATCAGAATGACGCGGATTGCGGCGAAAAGTGGCTTATTCTAGCAACTTGCGATGTTCATTACACCCTCGGATGTGTTTTTGGGGGGGAAACTTTTGTAACTTATTTCTTTGATTCTACATTACGATTTTGCAGAATGACAACTGTTTGACAGGCGCAATGAAATCTTTAAGGTCCATTCAGGCTTTTCTTTTTTCTTAGCACAAATCTGCCGTCTGAACTGGTGGTAGGAAAAAATGTGACGATTCGAAATTCGAAAGAGCTAGTATTAGGTCTATTTGAATAAAAACATCTGACTTTAACTTTGGACCGCACGTCGCAGACTGCAGCTGCAGGCTGCAAGCGAAACTACTAGTTACTATGTATCTTGAAAGTGCCGCCGACCGCAGTACCGCCGCGCTTAGAATCACTTTCATAGAGCTCCATAGAAATAAGTATATTGCATGCAATCTGCAGCGTGCGGTCCGTCTTGGAATTGTACCTTTACTTTCACATGATTATTAAAACAAATGTATATTTTAATATTACGTAATTCTCGATATCAGAGATAATTCCTCTGAATATATCAACGTTAGAAAAACTTCATTCCCCCGACCTTGTGTACGTGGATTCGAATTTTACCCAAGAAATATTATTTTTCTCGAGATCTCGCCATAAAAGGGATAAGGGGGAATGTAGGGCTTTTATTTTTCTAGTGAATTTCATATGATACGTTTTATAGAACACCCCTCATGCTGGGGGAATGTTTTTTTTACCTGTCATGTGTACATTGTGATTTCTACACGTGCCTTCATACTCTGTTCTTTTTTTGTACAGTATCAAAACGGTTTGAATAAAATATATAAACTAAAAACATTTGGAGAGGTAGATTATGAAATGGTCATGGTCTAGCTCATCAGGGGAAGTGTAATTATATGGTTAAGGTAATTATAAAAGAAAGAAAGTTTTGAATGTGTCCTCTATTAGTTGCAATGCCCAACAGGGATATAGTATTGTTATTATTAGTGACTAGCGGGGGTTTTAACAGGGATCCCGTCACTTGGGGATAGCGTAACTTTTAAAGAATTTGAAAAAATCGGTTTAGTAGTTTTTGAGTTTATTCATTACAAACATTCACACACACACACACACACACAGTCATGTGTGTGTGTGTGTGTGAAAAATACAAGTTTTTAAACGTATGTAAAAATACAAATTTTTCTTCTTTATAATATTAGTGTAGATAAGTAATTTATTGTAAAATACATACTATGGTGCAATAAAGATATTGAAGTACCACCCACTCACGGAATACGCGCGTGAAGCAGCGGTTAGATTCCGTTCGGCGAGTGAGAACCGGTCCAGTAATTTGTAACTTCACAAATTACATTACTAGATCTTTAAATTCTTAGTGTCTCGATCCAATCAAACAATACATAATTATATAGACATATTACATAGTCTGTGCTAATCTCAGAAACGGCTTAACCTAATGCGGTTTTCACTAATGCGTTGCGGTTTGCTCCACTTAACATCTAGTATTTCGTTTTAATTGGTACATAATTTAAATAAAGCCATATCAATCTAAAAGCCACGCAGGCGAACAGAAGCTAGTGGGAAAAAAATTCTTAATAGTTGTTACGCTTGTTTGTTATCTTATAAAAAAAAAACATGTATCAAATCATAAAATTATGTATAACTCAAGTCAGTGTCTGTTCGTTAAGTCGAGCATACCGCCATAACTGCTGTATACTGCTGCTACAAACTTTAATAACGCAGTTAACTGGCCGTTCTCGGTTAACTGACACACTTAACCGCAAGTTATAAACCGAGGTGAAAATAAATTTGGAGTTAAAAATATGCTTATACTTGGAACGTAAAGAGATAGATAAAGATGATAGGTTAGGAAAAAAAATTTGTGAGAACAGAGGAGTAATTAGCCTTTCAGTTTTCATATTTCATATTGAATATTGAAGAGTGTATATATAGTTTTCAAATTTTAAATTAATTTGTTTTGATGCTATAATTAATAGCTGTAAATTGTAATTTGTACAACAATTTTTGTGTGTGTAGTACAAATGCAAATAAATCCCATTCTCAGGCAGTTTTCTTAGACATTTCAGGCCATTTATGGGTCTCGTTAAAAACACGAAGTGGAGCCTGCTAGGTTTCCAGGTTTAGGACAAAGTGTATTCGCCCTGTCTGGTGTCCGGGCTTTCTCTATCCGTAGATTTTTCTGTACCTGTATATTTGTTTGTATTATTTTGTATTTATATATTCTGTATGTAATATATATATGTCGCATACGGTCATGAGTATGGACATGAACACTAGCAAAACGAGGGTGCGCCATCTAGCGGCGTGTTGAGAAAACGTTGCTTTTGGCGCGCTCCGGCAGAGTCGTGATACGGAAGGCGGGCTCGACTGAACACTTCGTTATCGGGCGCCACCGAGAGTTGTACTCGTAGTCACGGAACTGTCGCGTTTTACCTAGTGTCTATTTTGTGTTGAGTTATATTAAGAAACTGTACCTAATTAAACTGTGTTATAACGACGATTGATAAAGACCTAGACTAAGATTAATTAAATGTTTTAATGTAGAACGAACTGTTGTTTCTCTCATATCACGACTACCCTCGTTACGCCCTTGTGATGTTGAATTGCACATCGAATAACCGCTAGGCTATCCGATGTATATATATTTTAATGTCATACAATAGACAAACAAGCAAGCGGGCCACCTGATGGAAAGCGGTCACCGCCGCCTATGGACATCAGTAACACAAGGGGCGCTACCAATGCGTTGTCCACCAAGGAAGTTGCAGGAAAGGAAGGAGGACGGGAAGGGAAAGAAGGAGGGGGAAAGAGGGGATAGGGAAGGAGTTGGGCTTCCTGAACTCTCACTCACCGAACGAAACGCATTGCTGCTTCACGTCGTCGTCTGTGAGAGGGTGGTACTTCCCCGGTCGAGCCAGCCCATTTCGTAATAATTGCTCTACCACTCCAAAAACTTACACACAATATATTGCATTCATCACCGCAATCGTGAATTTCTACATTCCCAATGGTCGACTGATGTGCAAGCAATTAGCATTAAGTCCGCCTATTGTATAAGTACTTTGTGTATTGTGGTCAATAAAGTTAAATAAATAGATGGTGACTTACGCAAAATGAATCAATGTTCACAATATGAGCAAATGAGGTAAGAATGGAAGAGATGCTCAAAAGACACTCAGAAACAAAGTTGGCTGAATGTGCTTCAGACAATGTAACACTTGTCAGTAACTTGATTTTATCCGAGAAACACGTACAAATTGTTCAAAAGCAAAAGCCAGAAAATAAAATAAGAAAATAAATATAAAATGATATGTCCTGAACGACGGATCAACGCACAGCTTAAACCGCTGACCGTGACCTGCAACATGGAGGGTGTGTTCTTTGTATGACGTAGGCAACCGATGAGAAAGGATTTTCCAGAATTCCCACGAGAATTCCCAGTTTGTGAGGTTTTAGGGCGTAATCTCTAGATGTAAGTACTTGAAAGCCTCGTTATTTGTATCATTGGCTATTAAATTAACCGGAAAATGCCACGTGTGCCCAATTGTGGACAACAGCAAGTTTAAATTAAATTTAAATTTACAATTCCCTAATTAGACTATTCCTTTAAAAAAACAGAAAGTGCCTTAGACTTTAAAACAGAATTACCTATTTTACAGGAGTATTTTATTCGTCGGGAAAATTCCGGTACAATCCAGTTTGAACTAGTTTAAATTGGTGTAAACTGGAGTCGGCAACTTGGAAATAAGTTGCTATTTACCGTTCTACTTCTTGTCTTGGAATTTTTCTACCGTAGTCTCTTCGAGGGACCGTTTTGTAGCCAATTGTACCAAGTTTTTTATTTCGACTAAAAAAGTCGGACGTGTGACAGTACTTTGCTATCTATTGCTATATGTTGCTTCTAAAGGATTATCAATAAGCTTATTACATAGGATGATATTGTATAAACATTATTATATTCATGGTAAGTGAAATGTGTTTAGCCAAACGACATAGGCTACTATTACTAAAGCCGGACTATCACCTCAGATTTGTGTGTTAATTTCGATTAACATAGGTTCGTTCTTGATTTGATTCGGTGTTACACACAATATACGAACTTCACGAAAGTCATATATCTAAATGTAAACGCACCAATGGTAAGTAGAAAAATAGGACGTTAAATTGTCAAGAGTGCTAAAGAAAGAAGGCGATTTAGCAAAGTTTTGTGAGAGATAGAAAGTGGGAGTTCCGGCTGCTGCTTCATGGCGACATTCTATGAGAGCGTTGTACTTACCCGGTCGAGTTAGTTTATTTCATGAAAGCTCTACCACTAAAAATTAATCTATAAAAAGTTCTGCCTAAAGTGTGTACCCCATCTAAGGAATATTTTTTTTTTTTAAAGTTTTTTTTAACCCTGTCTAGGGTCCGTGTTTTAGCGTATTTTAGCTACTTTATTACAAGTACATACAATTTAAACAAATAAATATGTCAGAGTACTAAAATGTTGTTGACCTCAGAGTAGGTACTAATATTTCGTTGTTGACCTTGCTCAAAAAGGGGCCACGTGCAAAAACAAAAGAATGTTAGCTTCATTAAGTAACTGAAGTTTTTTCATTACGTGTTGTATATTAAACAGTTCAAAGTTTCCTTTGACTCCAAGAAGCTGTCTTGCGGTATTTGAGTTTTGGTAATGCTAAACGTATTTTGTTTATATTTAACGTTATATTATAATTTAAAGATAAATTTCTTATAAGAATATTTATTATTATTATTAGGAAGCCTTTGTAGTGGGACAAAACCTTCAAGATATACTTATTTACCTATAGGAAATTTATATCTTTCAACTGTACTGTATATCTCCAATGTTTTTTTATTTTCGTATATACCCGGAATGAAATCTGATTATTATGCAATTAAATGTTTGTTAAAAAAGTATGAGAAGAATAGAATCGGACCATCTATAAGCTAATCGCTAATCCATTAAGCTATTTGTTATTTACTAACGAAATAATAAATTTCAGTCACATATACGTCAATAATCAAGCGTGAAGCTCTGGGTATATACAACCAGGAAAAACGTTACAACCGGGGGAAAAAAATTGACGTTAATTCAGAACTTCCACAAACGTTCGGACGAAAAACGTGACGGGCGGGACAGAATGACGGAATTACGTTTCCGGCAATCAAACCCGTAAAGGGCGCTTTTTTAAAATACATATTTTTTTATACTGAATGCAGATAAATAATTTTGGAGAGAGACTAGAAATAAAATTTGATTTTTTGGAATAATGAGATGAAATGAAATCGTTTATTTCAGAAATTAGACGTTCACAGGCACTTTTTCTTGTCATTTACAACTTGTAAAGATAAAGAAGATAAACTACGTTATAATAAACTACCACCATTTCGGGAAAACGCAAAATGGCTACCGGTAAAAGAAATGTCATCACTCCTGACTCTTAAATATATATCAACGCACAGCCCAAACCGCTGCTGGGTCTAGAGATTCCAAAGGAATGTAAATGTAGGTTCCTTACGACGTCTAGGGGTGTACCTACGAAAGATTTTTTCAAAATTCCCACGGGAAAGCGAGATATACGCAAACGAAGATGCGAGTATTTAACTAGTTGAAAAAAAAAAAATTCGCGTATATCGTCTCATGCCATATTTATAAAACATTAATTATATTGCCTACGTCTTTCATTGGCTGACACTACTAAATTTAACTCTATCTTCAATAGACTAGGTGTATTTTTTAAATTACGTATTTCATTTCAATGTGAATCAATGTAACAAAGGGATGTAAAACCCAGTGCCTGTGGCTCGCAGGTGCCCGCGACAGCTGACTGACGTGCTGCGGTTGAAGTTTTCTGTAAACAATATGTATTTTACTTGTTTTAAACTGTTTTTCAACTAGATCTATGTTGTATAGTCTTACGCAAATGAAGTGATTTGTAGTTGATTGTTTCTAGGGTTTCATAGTAAACAAGGAACTCAGTTTTGTCACGTCCGTGGTTTAGATTAGAGACGGTTAATACTAGAAACCTATTGGCATGTTTACACATAGCTATTAAATATGTTTACAAAGTGGTAAAACACAATTAAAATATTTTTTAGAGGTGCATGTAAAGTGTGAATGAATTTTTATATCAATAGTATGCATATATACTATGTTATCACAAAATGTCATAACGATACTTACCTTATTCGCATCAATATTTTATTCTTAGTTCTCTAGTCTGGTAACATGTTCATTTGTTGACTGGACAAAGCAAATAAACGTCTCCTTTAAACGAATGAAAGAGTCTAGTAGAGTAATAATTCCATATATTCAAGGTGTTTTAAATGTAATAAATGAGCCATCCAGGTGATCCAAAACAAACTCAGGTTACGGCGCAAAATTTTTGTGTGGAATACAAAACTTTATGAGCAAAAAAAAGTGTTAGCCACCCGAGAGAGAGATAGTGATTGTTTAGAATAGTATTAATAAATATCCTCTAAAATCTGGGATATATATTTTTTGCGCCGGGACATGGTTATTTTTATATGGAAACTGTATCACCTCCAGTTCAATTAGCTGCACATAAAATTTATTGAAAGTAAAGTTCAATGAAAAATGTGACTCCCGGAGCAGATTTAGGGCGTATTAAAATTGTTCGGAAGTTCCTACATTCCTTGCTGATAGCTTAACTTGTAATTTGTGAATATTAACACCAGCGTAATTAATGTCAAAAAGACTTCAACATTTTTTGTTTTAAGGCCAAGATTGCGTTTTCACATTTTTAGGAATTTGCCGTGGCTAGTCCACCACTCCACTGTGTTTTCAACTACCACAAAAACACAACTTTAATGTAATCTCTGGTCTGTTTATAATGTCAAAAACAAAACTTATTTATTTTTTATTTTTTTTAGTTTTGATTTATGTATTTTTAATGTTAGATTACTTTTTAGTTTAATTTTTAATGTTAGTTCCTACGCTACCCTAGTTTAAGATAAATTCTCGAACATGTGTTTTCCAGAATTCACCCTAGGAACAGATATTAATAATACTTACAGTAGGTGTAGGGTAAATTCTTCGGGGTAACAGAACGGAATAACCGATTCTATGATTGATAAAATTTTTCTCTTTCATCATAGAAATTCAACATTAAATATTACCAAAAAAAACGAAGACCACGTGATAAAAATCGCGCTAGCCATGCTAGAACAACGGAGAGGTAGATGGTCAAATATAGAAAGAGACCTTAGAAAAGCCCAATTACCGGAACCGACAACTCGGGACAGACTCGCCTGGCGCCGTAGAGTGAGGAGACCCGACCCCAAATAAAGGGACCAGGGATGGACAAAGAAGAAGAAGAAGAAATATTATCAAAGAAAACATAAATTCAAACACCTTAATTACTGTAAAGTAACAATTTTCTTCGTTACCAAGGAAGCTGTCTTCATTCTCACGGACATAATACCATGAATATATACGAGCAAGAATCACTCTCCCTTAACGCACTGATTTCAATTTCAACGCAATCCAATTTCACACGGCTCTGGATATAAATGGGTGTAATTTTATACCGGGACTTAAGCCTCACTGAATTAAGGAACCACTACTTTATTGTCGAATTATTTTGAACTGTCAAATTATAATTATAATTTATTTTAATTTTAAAAGTATTTTTCTTCTTCTGCTTAGCCATCTTCCATTTTTCTCGGTCTTGCTCTACTTGTATCCAATTCAATCCAGCAATCTTTCTCGTCTTTGTCTTTCCACCTCATTTGTCTACCTCTAGGGCGTTTTTCACCCCAGGGTCTCTATTCCAAGACCGCTTTACACCACGAACTATGGTTTCGGGCTATGTGACCTGCCCATTTCCATTTAAGACTCTAGCAACATTCAATTGAAGTGAAATATTATAAAAATTAAATATAGATAGACAATATTTTAGTTATGTTGCTCGAAAACCAGCAGATAAGTTTCTCCAGATTACGGATCTTTTCCCTTCCATCATAGTTTTTGGGCTTCCTGATACAAAAGCGGAGAAAAGAAAACATGTGTTTGATTCTGTCTACAAACGGCCAATTCGCGAATTCTTAGGATCTAGCTTTAGACCTTGTCCAAAAGGAGTGAATTCATCGACGCTCAATTTAAAATTTCTACATTTTACATTAAAAATACAATTACATAAAAATGTTCATATAATGTATATTGGAAATATTAAAAAAACTACAACTTAGTTTAGATCGTCTCGGTGAATTCGTTCGGTCGTAGGGGAGGCAAAATTGCGCGGTCGAAGTCGCGTACTCTACTGATTTTAAATAATGTTTTGTTCCGAAGTTGCTAACATTCTGTCCCGTGAGTAGGGACTTGCATTGCATAATTAAGTAGCTTAATTAAAACATTACGTCTTAAAATATGCTGAACCGCTGTATAATGTGTAAATATTATGGCTCATATTTTATTTTGGTTCAAAGTTCAAAACTTAATATGCGACAAAAGTTTCATAACTCAATTATTATTACTTTAGGAGTATTTATTACTTCCCCTCGAGGAGTTAAAGGCTGTATTATCATCACGCTTGTAATAAATGGGAGCGTAAGCAGAGCCTGCAGCAGGCATTAAATCTTTGAGGGTTCATTTTGAAGTACGGAACCTTAAATATGTGATAATGACATTACGGATATGTCGAAGTATCTTGGTTTCAAATCTCGCTCAAGACAATAGTGTGCATAGACATGGCCGTTTGTTTTTCCGACTGGTTGGAAAAACGCATTTATTCATAAAAAAATATCTTAATTGAATTGAATTGAATGAATAAGTAAATTAAAAAAAAAATTGGCAACATGAAAAATTTTTGGATACATAATTTTTATTTTACTCAAACGAAATCAATCTTAAGGGTATCGTTTTTATTTATACCTAGGCTGATATTGTTGTTTAATAAGGGGGTATCTATTTAAGAAATCTACTGTATATTTGTCGCATTTCATGAGTAGATTAAAAGTAATATATGTAGGAGATGTGCGCCACGACAAAACATCCCTCATCTTAATAGAGTAATGGATGGGTGAAGGGGGGAAAGTAGAACACGGCGTAACTACGGCTGAGGGTGTTGCATTTGATGCTAAAATACTACGAATAATATATATATTTTTAAACCTTTTACTATCGACATAGCTCAAAGTATAAGCAAGCTGAAGTGGCATGTGCTGGCGACATTGTCCGTAAAACCGACCAGCGCTGGGGCAGAAAGATCCTCGAGGAGTGTCCCCGTGCCAAATCGCTAGTATCACTACCAGCTCACCACTGGGCTATCATTAGGAAGGTATTCCGTATCTTACTCACCAAACAAAACACATTGCTGCTTCACGTCGATATTCTGTAAGAGAGTGGTACTTCCTCGGACGAGCCAGTCCATTTCATAAATGCTCTTCCGCTCCAAAAATAAAGAACAGGTAACCTCCCATATTATTTTTACTACTCGAATATTATTTTCTATTTTTATTCAAATGGTCTTATATATCCTTTTCCTATCAGTTTATACCCCAATAAACGTTTCAGGATGAATTTCGCCAGGTTACCTATCAAACTGTATTCAGTAACTCGGAATGGTTACATGAAAATTATACGGCCATTACACAAAATTGAAAAACGTGATACGACTCCGTATGGTCTGCTCTGTCCTTTGGCAAACTTTGTGTTTATTGTAGTTGGTTAATTTCTTTTTTTATGTCTGTTCACCTGAAGTTGTATAGTTTTTAAACGGTTTTATTAATATTATTGTTTGTAATTTAAAGTTACTGATATTTTATTCTATGGAAACAACAGGGCTTGTCACATCATGAGAATAAGTATAAAATTTACATAGTATAAAATTGCTTTCGCTGTCTGTTACCTTAAATCTTTCATAGGTACAAACTCAAAGGATTTTAATGCAGTTTCAGAGGATCAATAGATATTCACGAGGAAGGTTTATAATAATATAATAATAATAAAAATCATTTATTTACGCGGGTTACGCTAGTAATAAATAAATATAATTATGATGTATTCGTTGCCGAGAAATTAGTATTAATTAACAAAAACGCTAATGGCAACTGTTTTTTAATTAGTATCAAACACAATGACATTAATGAAAGTGCAATACACGACACACTGGCACAAATACTCCCTAGGTGGTAAAAATGCAGGAAAAACTGCAAGCGAGGACGCAGATGTGGGACGACACTGTTCTGCACTCTTCACACCTATTGTGCTCACCGCAAATTAGAGGAGGACAAAAGACTTTTTGTAATAAAAGTGGTTGTTAATTGCGAGTTGTTTGCAGTTTCTTTTTTAATGGCGTTTGAGATGGTTTACGTTGGTTTTTGTTAAATAACTTGTATAATATGAATTTTATTCTGCATATTTTTTCCTCCATTATATTATATTATGAGTGGTAGAGCATTTATGAAATAGGTTAGTTCGACAGGGGATGTACCACCGTCTCACAGTACTTATATCGGCGTAAAGCAGCAATGCGTTTCCCTTGTATGTGCCTTGTAGCAGGCATTGATAGCGCCTCTGGTATTACAGATTCTTATCGGTCGCAGTAACCTTTGTCTATTAGGTGGCTTGTTTTAGGTTTAAAGAATTTATTTACTCATAAGAACACATTTGCATGTTAAAATTAGTAATTTTCAAATAATATTTAATAAAGTGACTTAGTTGCCACAAGATGTCACCAATATGTTGGAGTTATTAAACCATTACTAAATTATTTTTTTCTCAAAATAAATATAACCTTTTGAAACATACAAATATAACAGAAAAACTGCATATAAATAACAATGAAACTGTCTCCATTTATATCCGTACAAAGAACCATGATGCAGTACCTAACATCCATTTTGTTTACCGACAAAATGCATTCAAAATGGCGGCATCCATCATGGCGGCTCAGTTAGCATCTGTATAAATTTGGCGGGAATCCGCATAGTCATATTATCAAATTACTTGAAAAGTAATGGAGTGTTTTGTTTACTATCTTTTTTTTAGGTTTTTGAATTTCTTGTGTGAAAGAGTGAATCTAATTTAATAGAAAGGCGATATCGATCGGAAACTTTAAAGAAATTGTATAAGATTCATACAGCGCAATCGATCCCAAGTTGTGCTAGGCTTCAGCCTTCTCATGTTAATGCACAAGTCTATACTGATAACACCCAGCCTCAAAATGAAATACAAAATATTTTTATTCAAATAGATCTATTAGTGTATTACAAATTCATTCGAATCGTCTTATCTTATTATAGCACCACTTCAGACGGCAGAGAATTAACAACAATGTTCACTATTGTTCACCATATAACTTGATGTGTAGTACACTACTGTACCTACATTTACGAAAAAGTTTCACGGACAGCAAAAAAAGTCGTGAAAATATAGAAGAATGACTATCGTATATGACAACGCTGCAAAATTGGGAAAAACAAACGGCACTGCGAAGAAAATTTTCTTGGCATTGCATGCACTGCGAGAACGAAATATCAAAAATATTTGTTTTAATATTTTATTACTCTGTTAAATGATGATATATTTAGAAGTAGAATTTATTATACAGGTCCATCTAGTTTTCAAAATATAATGCTTTTAGCAATAAGGCCGCCTTGTTGCTAATACACAAGTCTGTAAGTTATCCATGTATAAAGTATTACTTTGATGTGTATTGCAAATAAATCATTTTTTGTCTATCTAAAATTTGGTACAGTCAAAGACAAAACGTATGCACACCGCAGAGAATTATAACGAAGATTTTGATGTTAATAAAGTAAGCAATAGTTATAAACTTTGTAATTATATAAATAGTACAATTTGAATACGAATTATATGAATATATTCATAATAATGCAACGTGTGTGACTAAACCTTATCTTGAATATAGATTAGATTGTTGAAATCTGCATTAAAATCCGTTGAAAAAAAAAAAAAGATCTAATCGAATAGAACAGCGGAAGCGACATTTTTTACTGTTAAGATTATATGTGTAATATTTACTATTATAAAATATATGATTGCTAAATTTCATTTATATTCATCAAGCCGTTTTTGAGTGTCAAACATATTTTTTTATACCACTAAGGTGGTAGCCTATGGACGCTTGAAGCACCGTTCAACATAGATCGCGCGTTGCCGACCCTGTAAAAATCTTTTAATGAAAATGCCTATGGACACTTGCAACACCGTTCAACATAACTCGCGCGTTGCCGACCCTATAATTTTTTTTTAATGAAAATGCCTATGGACACTTGCAACACCTTTCAACATAACTCGCGCGTTGCCGACCCTGTAAAAATCTTTTAATGAAAATGCCTATGGACACTTGCAACACCGTTCAACATAACTCGCGCGTTGCCGACCTTGTAAAAATCTTTTAATGAAAATGCCTATGGACACTTGCAACACCGTTCAACATAAATCGCGCGTTGCCGACCCTGTAAAAATCTTTTAATGAAAATGCCTATGGACGCTTGCAACACCGTTCAACAAAACTCGCGCGTTGCCGACCCTGTAAAAATCTTTTAATGCCTATTTTGAAGAATCTCCCTATAGTCTGAAGAAAAAAACAATAAAAAAATATATATTTTAATAGAGAATTACAACCCACACTTGACCATAATTTTGGTTCGTCGCCCGCTGCATCGAAATGCACGACAAAACGTACTATGACAGCCCACTGGTCTGAATTATTCCACCGTCATATTTTCCCTTTGAAAACTAGTAACGAGTAGTTTTCAATTTCAATTAAAAACTTTAAAAATAATATAACGTGGACGTGGAGAGTATTATTTTTCTACGAAATACCAGTTTCGTTTTCATGACAATTTATTTAAAAAAAAAGGACGGGTTGCACCCCGGGAGTGCCGGACAAGTTAAAACTTAAACATCAACTTTGTGCATTTTTGAATATTTTGGAATGGTTAGGGAATCACGCCTTTTCAATCGGCTACGGATCTGACGCGAGTTTAACATTTTTTAACCGTGCCAAGCGCCGCTAAAGAAGTTTTCACTTCAAAAACAACACTTTTTTGTTTAAAAAATCTTTTGAAATAATATTCAGTTTCCGAAACGGTAGTAGTTTATTGAGAATAATAATAACACAAATCATTTTTGTACACACTGACAAGAAAACGTAGGTATTTGTTAAGACCTATTCTTTGAGTACCTAAAAGATTTAAATCTTTGAAAATGGTGTCGAAACCCGTCGTGCGTTCAGGAGGTCTTGGTGAATAAACAGATAAACAGATGAGAAAAGCGTTTTTCATATACGAATTTTGGTACAAATCTGCTATGATGTGCACTGCATATTTAAATGTTAATTAAAGATAAGATAATAATTGATTTGTATTTAAAACAGGTGTGGTGATGTGATGTATGGATATACTGTGATTCCGTCATGTTTTGCATTATTATTTGCATATATAACATACAGAAAAGAACCTTCTAGGTAGCTCAGTGATAAGAGTACTCGCCCGGATATCGAGAGGACGTGGGTTCGAATCCCACCTGGGGCGGAGAGGTGAAAATTTTCTTTCAAACATTTTTCAATATATTGAATAGAGCAACTAATTAATATATAATTTACGATAATTCTTTTAGTAAATTATTTAAATGATTTGTGCATTTAAAAAAATCAGTGCAAGTGTAAACTTTGAATGACCAAACAATCGATGATATTTAAATAAAATAAAAAAAAACAAACGTTTCGTATTAACATTCAATATTTAATTGCTTAATTTAATAAACACCAACAAAAATATAGACGTGACAGTTTTAAAACAATAATTAGTTGATTGGAATGGCGAATATTACGCGATAGTAAATTCTGGCGGGCTCCAATTTGATTTTTGTTATGTAAATAACGTTTTTCAGCTTTGAACAATTTTTCATGTAGAACGCAATGTCAGGGAACGACAGATGTGTCTTTAGACCAACTAGGCTTGTTTCTAATTCAATTAAATATAGCTATTCTTGGACGAAAATGTTATCTAGTCGTAAACTAAGCAAATCTCATTCCACCTTCCTTCCTCAGTGTTGTCCTGGGCCGAAGTAATTTAATTAATCTACTCTACGAGCTACCATTTTGGAAGCAAAAGCAAAATTACCATTGATAAATGAAAAACCAGTTAAGTTCTTTTTTGGCATTTAAAAATACGTCGTACATTTTTGTTGTTAAATTAAATTAGTATAACAATAAAATAAACTATTTTCTTGCGCTATAATATTTTTTTTACAAGATAACATAAATCGGAAAGATAAAAATGATCGGAGCCTTGTAGGCCTAGGAGAAATCCAGCACTGTTTAATAGTACAAAGTTTGATCAATAGTCGATTTCAGCGGATAATCCGCTTAAATCGGAGCAGCCCGTCTGGGGAAGGACCTCGTTACAGAAGATCGTAGCCAAATAGCATTGGTCTCGGTCATGTTGTGTTCCTACGGTAAGTAAGGTCTCCAGAGCTCCTCTTGGGGGGGGGTTAGGAAGGTAGGCAACGCGCGAGTGATACCCCTGGTATTGTAAGCGTCTAAAGGCTACGGCGATGCTTACCATCAGCCGGGCCGCATGCTTGTGTGCCAACTTTGTGGCATAAAAAAAAAGCCACAATTTTGAAGAATTTTACTTTCTGCACTATAAACATATTAATACAAAGTCAAAATCAAATAATTTTTATTCAAATAGGCCTATTACAAGGTCTATCGCATCGTCATAAGCACCAGTTCAGACTGCAGATTTGTGCTAAGATGAACTGGCAAGAAACTTAGAGTCATTCGAGTAAAATTTTGATGAAGACTCAAGAAACATGAGACAGTAAACTTTTTTAAAATACGTGATGTTAGTTGATCCATGCCGCGCCCGTGCATCTCGGATAGCGTTCTGCATTTGGTTATTCCGTGAAATATGGGTTTTTGTACTTGAATCATCAATTCGGATATGTTTGTGGGGCCGGCAATTAATCGTTCACTTTTATTAAATTTATTGTTTAAAAAAAATATAAACATTAATGTTCTCCGTTACCAGTATAATATTCCGTTGTTGTATGTATTTTACGAGGTAGTCGCAGACTTATAGGAATATTTATTATCTATACAAAATGGTTTGTCCTGAATTATTGATTGATGGATCAACGCCTCAGCGCAGTTTAAACCAAACCGCTGCTGATCATAGATACCTGAAACTTGAAGAGCGTGTTCTTGGACCTCCGTGGCGTAATGGTTACCATGCCAGACCGCCACCCAGGAGGTCCCGGGTTCGATCCCCGGTCGGGTCATGATGAAAAACGAACTTTTTCTGATTGGCCTCGGGTCTTGGATGTTTATCTATATATGTATTTGTTATAAAATATAATATCGTTGAGTTAGTATCCCCTAACACAAGTTTCAAACTTACTTTGGGGCTAGCTCAATCTGTATGAATTGTCCCTATATATTTATTTATTCTTGGTAACGTAGGCATCCGATGAGAAAGGATTTTCTGAAATTTGCACTGGAATGCGGGATACAAGCAATCGAAGTAGTGTGGGTTTCGCTAGTCTGCCTTAATATTCTTATACGGAATTAAATCTGGCTGTCTGGTTTCACGATTAAACCACGGCAGACACTTTAGCAGACAATAACATGATAACACTCTTATTAATAAACAGAGTTTGTTCAATGCTTATCTAAAACCTATTGATATTCTTGAGAAGAAAAAAGTTTTAGTTAAACAATTTAAAAAAATATTAATTAATTAAAATTTATTAATAACAATCAATGAGATAACATACATACCTACACAAATAATAAAAAAATAAATTATTTGTTAGTAAGATAACATTTTTTTTGTCCAAAACCCCGCCTAATGTCGCCCGGAAATAATTACGTCATCAACCATATAAACACAGGAGGGGGAAACAGAGCGAGTAGTTCCGCGCGACCAGGTATTAAATAAATAATAAAAAACATTACGCCCCCAAGACAAGGGGGGTGGTGTAATCAAAACAAATGACATGCGTGTTGTTGGATAACGCCAGTGGAATTACCTAGTATACTGTGTGCTAGGGAAGTTGACACGCAGTGGCTGTAAAGGATGAAGCTAAGGGAGAGAAGTGGTAAACAAAACCAAAACGGGTAATTCAGCGACTGACACCACGAAGGATTCTAACCATGGTGTCAATCGCCGAAGGACTCTTTTTGAATTGACTGATTGACACCATGGTGTCAATCGAGTAACATATAATTGGGACGTGGTTGATTGACACCATGGTGTCAATCACGGCAGGCGTTTTTTGACTCGCTGAATTACCCAACAAAACTCACATGTAAAATAGGGAAATATAATAAAATAAAAGTTACAAATTCAGAGAATCGAGAGCAAGGACAAAACACAAGAAAAATAGAATAGGCAACAATTACTTTAGTATTTACTTTTAGCCTGATGGCTAGTCCGTTAAAGTCATAAAATGAGGATGAGTAGACGGGCTACTTTTAGCTAAAAACAGTGGTCGACCGAAGCGACGGTCAGTGCTGACGTCGATCGGACATACCTATATTATAACAAGAAAATGTAGTGTAGCAATTAATTAGCGCAGCAGTGTTCCCGATAATTCATTCGCGTATATATGTTTTATTCAAACATCGATGTGTAGTTTCTTCGCAGAATAACTGGTATATAAAGCCCACCATTCACTACACGAACCCGGACCCGACTCGCAACCCGGACCCGACCGCGGACCAATCCGGCGGTGCCCATACACTGCACGAACCCTCCACGAACCCTCCACTCGAAGTATGGCATGTGGGGTTCGACAGGCGCTCGCGCGGACCTGCGAGCCCGACGCCAACCCTTTTGACAGTCTGGCGAACCGGTTCGTCGCTTCCATACACAGGCGGATTAGTTCGATGGCCGACCAATCCGCCGGACCAATCTGCGTGTGAATGGTGGGCTTTAGGTTTAACAGAAGCCTTTCGAAAAACCCATTTGTTTTTACAAATTTTACCTTTGATTGATGTAGGTAGGTATGTATGGTTATCCTAGAAGCGACTAAGTCAAATTCATCAAACGTTGATTACAATTGATGCATGTTTCAACAACAAGATCAAAATTGTGCAACTCGAAATTAGCGTGTCGTATCCCTGGCACGACGTGTACTCCCTGGCTGTCGTATCGCCCGCTTTGTTCGTATAGCGTGTTGATTATGAGCGATGGGATTGTTTTTTTTATTTTTATACACACATCCTTTCTTTCTTATTACGTTACCTCATGAGATAAATGTAGGTAAGGATTATCCCGGGATTCCCGTATGTTTGGGTACGTTTTAAGTAGAAATAAAGTCACTTTTCTACCTTTTAAATGTTTATTTACTTGTGTGACGAGAAATTTGTACAAAAGAAAGTCTGTTGAGTTTTCTTTACATTAAATTTTATTTGGAAAATGAGGAATTTGTTTGTTTGAAGTGTACTTAAATAAGTAAACATTGGCCTTACTTTATACAAACTTTTGAAAGATTCAAAGACTCATAGTTCTTTTCCTGCACGACTCTTGGTTATGGTGCCATACAATAAATTTATGCTCACATTAAGACCTTTCAAATGGCGTATTTGTCAACATTATACAGACTGAGGACGAAACTGCCTAAATTTTCTTTGATGAAAAATTGAAAACGTACAAATATCATAGAACATGACATAAGTAATATCTGCAAGCTAGCGTAACAAATATGGAATCCTACACGTGGCCGTTTAGTACTGTCAAGAGCAGGCCGACCTTAGACTTTGTACCATTCTTAAGTTCTGTGATAAGAGCCAAAATTGTATTGCAAGTGTAGGTCGACGTGCACCTGACTGTACCTACAAACTGACACTTACTAATGTCGAGGAAAAATCTAATTATACATTCTTCTCTCGCTTGACATGTGTTCAATATGTTACAGGGTTGTCACCCGCGAGTTCATTTAAAATTATAATAGCGTACCAGCCCTTTGTCAACCTAACTAAGGATAAAATAGGCGTCAAAAAGTAATATTTTTTAACAAAAAATCTAACGGGATAAGCCGCCGGCGGGGTAAGCCACTGGCGATGACGTCACGGGATTTGGAATAATCCCGCGAAATCCCGGCCTCAGCCAGCAAGTAGTGTTGAATTTGAACAAGATTGGACTTCATCGCACCTTACTTATTTTTGGAGGTTTTTTAAATTTGTTCTTTATTTGAATCTTTTAAAAAAAAAAAAATTTCGGCGCGTGTTTACATTTCAACCATGCCTAATGCCTATCTACTCATATCATGTGAAGTAATCTTTGCTACTAACTATGAACGGAGTGCATAGTAGTACGAGTTTTTTCACCTCACGTTCGAATACAAACGCATTAGAATTGGCTATGGGAAGGGAAAAATAAAGCGCCGCCTAGTCATCACTACCTGTGATTGACGCACTCTGATAGTGACTCGTAAACTCGACAAGTGTCAGTACCAAATTTTTATATCGACCGAACTTTTGCAACATTTGAGGGTAAAGGCAAGAATTTTTTTAACACCCTAACGACGAAACGAATCTTCGTGCGCAAAAACTGTTGTTACGTAAAATGCAATGTAACAAAATTCCCATAATAAGAACGCCTTGTGCGAGCGAACCGAGCACACTACGCGCACGAACCGAGCATTATGTGTACGGGAAATTCTTTCATTGCATGTTACATACATTACATGTTACAGTCTGTACCCACAATTATGTAGACAAAGCATAAACTTTATAAACTTGCGATCAAGCGTGAATCATAAAAAAAAACCTAGAAATTTAAATACTAATCACATTTCACGTTCAAAGCTCGAGCTGCGCATCTAGACTAGACGGTCATCGTTCCCAAATTTAATATTCCCTTTCAGAGTCGCAACTGCATTCATTTGATCAACTGTACTTTGAAAATGGCTGAAACGTATTCCAAGTGAGTTCGAGACGTTCGAGCCACCTTCGGAATATTCCTTTTACTGCGTCACTTTATTTGTGTACTTACATACGGTATGTCACAATCTATCGTATCATCTATATGGGAGATCTTCGGTGTTCAGAGAGCATGCATTATTATATTACCTATGTGCTTCTGAATCTACACGAGTCACGTTCCTTTCGTTTTACAAAGAGATGTATAATGAAAAATGATTCAAAAAGATTCGCACAATAATTCTGAATACTTGATTTTTATTTATGTTTTTTTTAAAAAGGATTTTGTTTAAAAACATACCAGCCTAATCGTAATCTAGACACTTAACAATAATCAAGAAAGAGAAAGGGAACTACAGGATGACATTGTCGAGTGTCCAAAAATGTCTACTTCCCCAATATCTATAAACGTGCAGTCACAATGTCCAGGTACACAAAAAATCAAATAAACCTGTCAAGCAGTTTCAATCCTGCAATATACAGTTTTAAACCAAGTTTGAGATAAAGTCACAGGCGAGTTGCGCATTGCTGGCTAAACTGTTTAAAACTAATTCCAAACTATCATCTAACATTATAAATGAGAAAGTGAGTTTGTTTGTTTGTTATTCCTTCACGGCTTGACTAATCAGCCGATCATTATGAAGATTTGTTTATATATTGTCAGGGGTACAGAGCCCAACATAGGCTTTTTATTCCGTGAAAGTATATAATTCCAATGGGAAAATATTTTTTCTACTATAGAGGGCGCTGTATGGGATGGGCTATCGGCCAACAGGTGCCACAAGTTGCGCTATTGGTTGTTTTGTTGTCAAACGAGCTCTATGTCATAAAATTAAACGCGAGCGAAGCCGCGGGGAAAAGCTAGTAATGTATAAACGTTGAATCAAACGTCCTGCTACCAAGGGCGTTTGATCTTAATGGCGCTCATTTTCAAACTAATGTTTTAAATCGTGTAGCGAAGGCTTTAGCGTCAACAATATTGTCACAAAGATTTTATAACGCGCATGCTCATTTGATTACATCATTATTCACTAGTTTGTCTCCTAAAATTTTTGATAATAGGTCCTCTGTCTCTTAACCATAATAATCTATGATAAATTCAGATCTCAAGAACGGGGAATCATGACACTTTTACGATCGACTTGAAATGGGATTTTATAACTGTCGGAATCCGCGCTTTAACGTCAGTGCCCTTCGATCCGAGGCTTTGACGGTATTTGATATACATAAAAATAAAAATTGGATGGATTTGCTGAACTTTCGAAATGTCATGAGTCATTCGGTAAGATCCCTTTTGGGGACAAATTGCAACGATTTAGTGAAATTTGCATAAGAAATTCATATGTGAATAAAATTTGTTGGAGATCAAAAATATTATTAGATATCTACAACATACATAAGTTGTATAGTCTACTGAGTCTACCAATCAAAGAGGTAACCAGAGAACTAAGAACAAAGATTTTGATGCCAATAATGGAAGCATTGTTATGAAACTTCGCCTCTCTATGCGTGTTCTTCCGCTTGTATAATGGGGTTTGTTCTGAGGAGTTGTTTGACTTGATGCCTACGGTCACTTTTTACCATAGAACTGCTCGCCACGCACTGCGCGTTTCAGAGGAGTTTCCTCCCGCGAACGCTGAAGCTGTGGAATGAGATCCCCGCCGAGGTCTTTTCTGTAGACTGGGGTTCTTCAAAGGGGGCATTAGGTGATTTTTACAGGGTCGGCAACGCACGAGTGACGCCGCATATTTAGGGCCCTGCTCACCTCATTCATTGGCTGACTGTACCTACTAAGTAAAAGCATACATGATATTTTTATACTTTAAAAACAACTCGTGCTGTTAAAAATTACATTTATTAAAATAGAAGTAGCAGTAATGAAAACTGATTCTAGACAATTTTTTTCAAATGAAAATCTGTGAAAACTTTATGAGTTATGAAGGTATATGAACTATGTGCGGGTGTAACCACAGTGTGAACTTTTGCTTCAGTGACATGCACTATCGGTAATGTCAACAAATTCGATACTACAAATATTATATTTTTTATTATGAAAATGAAAAATTTCACCGCCCAGGCCGAGTGTTCTCTCAAGTGAGCTACCGAGAAGGTTAGTAATAATGTCGAATTTATTCATTTCTATAAACTTCTTTGCGACGAATATTATGTTACCACGTGTGTACCACCATAACGTATGACATAACATTTGATACACCATCACTGAAATCATATGCCAAGTTGTAACCTAATCTTATAAAAACAGGAAGAGGAGTATTTTTTAACCCAAGTATATCTCAAACTCAAATTCAAAATGTGTTTATTCAAATACAAGCTCTTTCGAATCTATTATAGGTACTTAAAAGGAGACTCCAGCCTCTACTCAATATTGGAAACAAAGAAATTGTCATTAGTTAAATAAAGATAATTATTATAGTCACATATTCCGTATCATTGATCTTATGATGCAGCAGCTATTAACCGTTAATGATATCACACTGTTCTGAATAAATCACGGGTAATATCACATTGAGTGTAGCATAAAAACGTTCTCTCATAATGAAACGTAATTAAAGGTATATGACGTACATTTGGAGTCGCATGCGACGACATTAAACTAAATGCTGGGTCGCACTTAATCTAAATTTATGACTATATGACACCCCGACGGCATATCGCTCGAATGAATACAAAGTTTACTTTGGGGTAGAAAATACCCCAATGTAACAAATATATTATGTAGTAAGCAAAAAGCAAGCCGTAGATATTATGGAGTGGTTGAGCCTTTATGAAATGGGTTAGTTTGACGGGGGGAAATACAAAAGTCTCCCTGAAGCATCAATGCGTTTTGTACGGTGAATGCCTTTAGTGTATAAAGTGACGTTGAAGTTAAAAGATAAAGGAAAAGAAATAACATTAAATTGATTAAAAATAACATTCATCCATCTCTTTCACAAAAAGCAAATATTCACTCACCAAGCAGAACTTATCATTGTGAAACTTTTTAAGTGATTTTATGTGAGAATGCTTGGTACCTATCTAACCACCTGATAACTGATACATTATAATAGTTTTGATAGTTAAACTGACCGCTTATTGTACGACGAGGACCAGTTAACACGAACTAACGGTCCAGTTAAATGTTATCGTCGAGTTTATTTTGCTCAAAAACGTTAGATTATGAACCCTATACTGATGACTATTGGGTATAAAATTAATTGTATGTAGTTATGACTTGCATATTTTGTGATGTAGGCCATAAAATCAGCGAGATAAAACGCTTCAATAAAAAAAAATTGTTTCAGGGATATACCTAATATACACTTCGCCAGCAGTTTCAAAGAAAGAAACAACGTTTATCTGGGCGTTTACTCACTACTTAAAATTTACAAGTTGCGACTGCAGAGTGAACAGTCTTCTACATACACACATGTACGGTCGAGCGGTCAAAGATAGCTGTTGCCTATGACTGCAAGATGCGGTCCATGCATGTTGATCAATGGCTACACTGCTCGAGCAGTCCATCTATGGGGTCTTAGTCGTGGCACAAGCACCGTGACGCCAGTATTCTGTGTTCACCATAGATTTATTATAACTAGAGATTGGCAATGCAAAAGAGATAGATCATAGCATACGTGTTTGTTAGAGCGAGATAGATAGGCGAAACCATTCCTATACACGCTGTATCGGTCTGACGTCAGTCGTGTTAAAAACAAATCCCACTTATTATTACAAAATTTATGGTTTTTAAGTGTATTTTTGTGTTAATTAGACGTGAATAAATATGGTTACCCGTGCAGTGCCTGGATGTAACTCAAACAAAAAGGAAAATCCACAAAATTATATATCTTTCTTGCACACATGTACATTACACGCAACCTAGTGTATTTTGTTTCTAGTCTCGCCTTAATCAAACCATTACCGATCTATACGCTAGTAAGTATATACTAAATCTATGGTGTTCATAGCATTTAACATGCGTATGAATTCACTCTGTGTAGACAAGAACTTAATGGCCGCAAGCTAAAACTCAAAACAGAAACTTGCAGCCAATTAAAACTTTTTACCAATTAACCGATGCAATAAAGTTATGCCCGCAGTCCCAGGTACACTTTTGTGCCGGGATTCCATTGTGCACACTATCCTGTATGCAGTTGGCAGTGTTTGCATTCCTACACAAAATTGACAACTTTAACATTAGTAACTTGGTGACAGAACTTTGTTTTATTATAGCTTTTTATGTGTAAAAGCATTGTTTTTTTACAGAGCTCCACTGAGGGGGTTGGGAGGGTTGGCAACGCGTGGTAATACGGGGCGGGGGCCCTGGTATTGCAAGCGTCTCTATAGACGCCTATGCTACGGTCATTGGTGATGCGGCGGTGATGCGGATGCAACAGGCGGGCCGTATGCTTTATTGACATCGTTATTAAATTCACGAAATAGTCAACACAAAAATAGATAAACTTTTTAAATATTTTGAAATTTCGAATTTCGCACATTTTCGATATTGACAGAATGAGATGGGTATAACAACATACAAAGGAATGTGAGAGCTGGTACAGAGCACAAACGGGCTTGCCAACAGATTCTGATGGTAAGCAATCATCCACGACTAAAATATCTAGGATGCGTTGCCCACCTATGATGGAATGAAAAAGGAAGAACGGGGAAAGAGAGTGAAAAGAGGAAGAAGAAGAAGAAGGAGGGGTATTAAGCTTTCGACACTCTCACTCATCATACGAAAAACAGCGGCATATCTATACTTCTATACTAATATTATAAAGAGGAAAGATTTGATTGTTTGTTTGCATTAAATAGGCACCGAAACTACTGGACCGATTTCAAAAATT
The DNA here is from genome assembly GCA_905163395.2 of Endotricha flammealis. Taxonomy (NCBI): domain Eukaryota; kingdom Metazoa; phylum Arthropoda; class Insecta; order Lepidoptera; family Pyralidae; genus Endotricha; species Endotricha flammealis. The sequence goes on along the minus strand of LR990861.1, from coordinate 15,502,631 downwards.
CTTTCACCAGTAGAAAGCTACATTATCAGAGAGTGACATAGGCTATAGCTTTCCCCGAAATTCAATGTGGTTCCCACGGGAACGGGTCCGCAACTTCACGCGGACGAAGTCGCGGGCAAAAAAGCTAGTCAACGATATTTCACGTCGATATTCTGTGATATAATATATGCCAAACTCTTGTTTATATTGTGAAGAACTGAAGTTTTATGTTTACAGTGCATCATATTTCACGAACTTTAACTTTGAACAAGACTTTAACTTAGATGTGAGTGTTGTCTGATCATGGAAGTTTTAATTAGCTATACATTTGTGGAAGTTTTACAACCGCAAATTATAATACAGTGTGAAATATAACGTTGAAGGTTTAGTAATATTAAAAGCTGACGGTCTCGTAACAAAACCAGTTAAAATCTAGTATCAATCTCAAGCACCATCTTGTTCTTTACAAAATATAGAGAATAGAGACTTGGTTTTAACGTTTTTATTACCAGAATAGACTAGACAGCCGCAGTTTTACCCATCAAATCCCGTTCCCGAATAATACTACCCTATGCATCGACATAAAGTATAGACAAGCTGTCCGGTACTGAGATTTTGCGGCATTGTGATGATGCAAATTGTCATCACCACCCTTCAGTCAGTTCCGAGCGAGCGACAGAAGCAGTGGTGTCCAATTGACAAAAAACGATCTATTAAATAAAAAGACAAAAAACGATTTGTTAAATAAAAAGACAAAAAACGATCTGTTAAATAAAAAGACAAAAAACGATTTGTTAAATAAAAGACAAAAAACGATCTGTTAAATAAAAATTGTCAATTGCACACCACCTGTTTCTGTCGCTCGCTCGCAACTGACTGAAGGGTGGTGGTGTGCATGTACACCATCGCAATGCAGCAATATCTCAGTACCGGACAGCTTGTCTTTGCTTTATGTCGATGCTTCAATGTGTTAATCTGTGATATAAACTACATGTGTAATAATTTTCATGCAAATCTGTCCTGTCGATTTTTCGTGAAAGAGTAATGCATCCATACATCCACACATCCATCATAGTATGTTAAGTTTAAGTATTGCATTTTTTTCATGTTTTTTTTTCTTTTGTGTTTTCATTCAATTTTCTTTCTTTTCTCGAATTAATCAGGTAATCTATATATATAAAATGCTTTGTCCTGACTGACTGACTGACTGACTGACTGACTGACTGACTGACTGACTGACTGACTGACTGAGAATCAACGCACAGCCTAAACCGCTCATCGTAAAAATCTGAAATTTGGCAGGTGGAACTATTATAAGACGTAGGCGTCCGATAAGAAAGGATTTTTCGAAATTCGAACTCTAAGGGGGTAAAAAAGGAGGGTAAAGTTACTATGGGACAACTTGATTCCTTGGTCCAATCTACTTCAAATTTTGCATAAAAATTGTTAAAGAGAATTGATGGAAGATGTGATTCTTATTTTATTGAAATTTTTGAAAAAAATGTATTTTGTGGGTAATTTTCTTCGAGTTGATATAAATACTCATACTCCTTAGTGCTTTTGATTTCAATTACATTTCATTTTGACACATTCGTGAAGTGAAGTGTATCATCTGTCATGTAATTATAAATTGTGAATATTCAATCATAATATCGTCTATTTATTCTGTTTGTGATATCGGAAAAACAACTAAAATTCAAACTATGTATGTACAAAACGGACTGAATCATATTCATCGATAATAAATAGTAAGTAATTAAATATTAAATTTTATAATATTTGACAGGGTTCAAGTTAAATTGGTCAATGGTTAAATGGCAAACATTTTGATATTGTCTCTTTCTCACTTATAGGAAATCTCATTACGTCGACTCGCTCTATTATTTCGTAGTGTTGTTGTAGGTATTGAATTACCGATATACTTATAATTTTTTTTTACGGAAGTGGTTGGAAAACAAGCTCAGGAATATGGATAAATAAATAAATAAATATTGTAGGGACAAATCACACAGATTGAGCTAGCCCCAAAGTAAGTTCGAAACTTGTGTTATGGGATACTAACTCAGCGATATTATATTTTATAACAAATACATATATAGATAAACATCCAAGACCCGAGGCCAATCAGAAAAAGTTCGTTTTTCATCATGACCCGACCGGGGATCGAACCCGGGACCTCCTGGGTGGCGGTCTGGCGTGGTAACCATTACGCCACGGAGGTCGTCAAATCATTTGATATTAGGTGATTACCGTCGACTATGGAGCACATAGATTCTAGGGTCCCTAACCCGTTGCCGACCTATAACAGGAAAAAACAGGATATAGCGAGAAATAGTATAAGGAATGAGTTAGATTTTTTTTTATACCACAAAGGTGACAAACAAGAATTTCGGATATTTCACTCCCCGAACGAAATGCTTCACGTCAATATTCTGTAAAAGGGTGGCTCTTTACCGGTCGGGCTAGCCTATTTCGTAAACGCCCACTCCAAAGATTGTAATGAGAAGTATAAAAATAGAAAAAAAAAATCTATACATATGACAATTTTTTGGGTGTGTTCTGAAAAGTGTGGTGTATGATGTAGGCAACCGATATGAAAGGATTTTTTGGAATTCCCACGGGAAAGGATAAACGCACACGAAGTTGCGCGGGTTCCTCTAGTAGTTTATAAAATCTTATAACCAGACCTTCTTTGAGAAGTATATACTACCCTCTCTGTAATTACAGTCTAAATAAGTTACCTAAATCCTTCCACAGAATATTGTGTATTTAGTTGTAGAGTAGACGCTTTCGACGTGCTTGGGTAAACCTCAACTTTCAGTCGAGTTAAGATTGAGTTGAATACATGTAGGTACTTAAAGGATAGTCCTCACAGACTTCTCTGTCAGACACTTCTGAAATATCTCGTACCACCCACTGCATGGACACGGGTCTATCTTCAATCGAAGGGGATGAGAGACATTGCTTGACTACGTTTTAGAGTGTGATACACAGTGACGTCATCGAGCTCCTCTGTAATGAAATCGTCGAGTAATTATTGATGTTGGTTGTTCGCCTCCAACAATGTGAGTACACGCCTTAAACTGAATTGTTACAAGTCTAGCTTCAGTCGGTGTTTTGTACTTTTAATATGCTTGCGAGCAAATTGAATAGTTCAGTTTGAAAGTACTTATCTCTTCATGCAATAAAGTTTTATATACTTTCTCTTATCAGTACAAAAGTAAGTGAAAGTTGAGTGTCGTGACACCCGACGGGAGTGTCGTGACACCCGACGGTAGTGTCTTGACACCCGACGCGAGTGTCGTGAGCGTGACATTTGACTGGTGTGTCGTGTCGTGACATTTGGCGGGTGTGTCGTGACACTCGACAGGAGTGTCGTGACACTTAACTGGAGTGTCGTGACACTTGACAGGAGTGTCTTGACGCTTGACAGGAGTGTTGCGGCACTTGGTAAATGTATCGTGTCATTTGATGGAAGGGTGACACTTGACAAGAATGTCGTGACATCCGACGGGAGTGCCGTGAATCGAAGAGAGTGTCGTGACATATGGCGGGAGTGTCGTGACATTCGACTGAAGTGTCATTACCAAAATTACTGCTGATTATTGTAAATGTCGTATCTAAGTGCCCGCGAGAATCCACAGAATAAAGTAGGTACTTATGACAATGATTTCAAACGCTCCACCGTGCTCTCAGTTAAATAGAAGATCAAATGAATTAATCACAATTTGTACTGTTATTGTATTTCTTACTAATTAAAAGTTAGATTGGACAAACAGTTTCTATATTTCATAGTGCACTAGATAGAGACATCGACTTGAGGCGATGGCCAATCTTGACAGAGCTCTGTTGACTTCAACTCTAATCAGACTTAGGGTTGCCATTACTAAGTATTTAAAAGTACCAAAATTTATATTCCAATCTTTTCTACTTCATCCAACGAGAATCTCCCTTAATTAAAATTAAGACGTTATTATGTTTTTTAAATTTTTATTTTTCCAAACAGGTCATTTGCCATACTCTGAGTGACTGTTGATAGTTTTGTGTTTGTTTTAGATCGATTTACATTTTTAAATAAGACGAATGTTTGGAGTTTTCGTACCAAGCATAGTGAAACAGAATAATACTGGTTTTAAAAAAAAACTAAATAACATTGACGTATTTAAGTGCCCGCGAATAAAGAATGTTTGATTTGATTTAAATTATAAATATAGTAGATATACTATATCATTCAAAGCAACACTTAAATTATTTACAAGATTACAAATGCACAAGATTTTTCCGGGAAAAACCGGGTGGTTGGCAACCCTAATCAAGTAAAAAGCATAAACATTTATGTGGGTACTTTAAACTTTGGCAAAGGGCTTGCTTGTTAATGATTCTTGTTTAATCATTTTCTGACTAATATTTAAGACCATACTTTCGCAAATTCTGTAAATTCGCACTACAAATAGATTTACAGTAAAATAATGTATTTCTTAAATATGCACTTTACATTCTATTTGTCAAGAATTTACATACTCTTGTACTCCGAGTCATAGTTAGACACGAGACATTTATTATTCAAAGAACAGAAGAAAGCAAATGTAATAATTCCAAAAATTCAAAGTATTTTTCGTTATATTAGCACTAGATCAACTACTCGATACATAAAATAGACTTGGAAATGCATAAAATGTTTATACAGAAGTTTGCTGATCCGTTGAGCTCAATCGGTCTAGTACAGAAATACCGAGCATAGCTCTCTCCTTAGCTCGCTAGCTGACCTGAAACCTTCGCAAGAGGCCCGTAGAAAGCCATCAAGAGTCACAGATAGGTGGCGCCTATGGCGATGTAAACATTAGCTGCGTATATATAAATAGTAAAAAAATAGTAAACAGTGTTTTCGAATACTAGTTTTGTGATAATTAAAACTAATATGGACCAACTCTATACGACAGACGTTATCTACAGTTTCTGTTCGTGTTAATCATAAGTTATCAGTGTAAAAGTGTTAGTGAACAATTACTAAAATATCCGTTTGATAACTCACGTGAAACAAAATAAATAACTGTAATTCTAAGGAACTTAACATTATAGTGATAACTAGCAACTAAATACTTAAAATTGAGTGTATTTTTGACGATAAATGATAATTATAAATCAGTGGTGACGGTTTACCCTTTGAATTAATGTACACAAAGGACAAAATAAAATAAAATTCAATTCTATTGTAATCGACATATGAACTATTTTACTAAAATTCATTAGCAAACGCCATCTCTTGAGCAGTAGCAGAAATTGGTGAATTTGTATAGTGGAATGCGTTGTATCATCGTCTGACAGGGCGCTAATTACTGACATTTCCGCACAAACTATCATGTATATCAGTGACATCTAGTGAAAAGTCTCAACATCACAAAGTCAATAAAGGTGGCGACATCCAGTGTCAAGAGGCGATACTAATACTAAAAAAGAGATTCACAGATTAATAATTTTATTAGGAAACGGTCAAATACTTTTAACGGCATCTAGTGGTGAAAGGCAACACTACTACACTCTGATTACAAATCTAAACTAACACAAAAAAGAAACATGGAGTTAGAATGTGCTAAATGCAAAAATAAAATAACAAACAGAAATAAATTGGAATGTTCTTGTTGCAAAAAAAAATTTCATTTAGACTGTGCGAATGTTTCTTTTGGCCGCTATCGTATTATGACACAAGAAAATAAATTGGGATGGAAGTGTAGCACTAAATGCATTAATAAATTAAAAAGAAAATCACTGACATCAAGTAAATCGCCCTCGACTTCGCATATTTCAATAACACCTTCAACATCTATAACACCAATAATAACTCACAGTTTCACAACAGAAAATGTCACAGTACGGAACAATAACAATCACAGCTTCAACGTGGAAACCTCTAATTCTTTTGAGTCTTTGTCATTTGAGGGCGACGAGGACCAGGAATTCCATATTCAAGATTCTTCACAAAACCTGAACAGAAGCTGTCCGGACATACAATACACAGATGTAAATAAAATTGAACTACTAGAAACAGAAAATAAATTACTTAAAGAAAAATTAAACATTGCTGACAATGAAATATGCATTATACTCCAGGAAAATGCATCACTACAAAATAAAATTAAAAATTATGAACTAAAAATAAAAAAGCTAACCCATATTTGCACCGACTCATCGTGTTCAAAAAAGAAAAATAATTCTTCTATGAAAGAAAAAAAACATAGCTTAAAACAAAACCAACTAGACTTTACACTGGACCCCCAAATTGTAACGCAGGTTCAACCAGATAATGCATTCGACCCCCAAATCATACCACTACTGACGACGGCGACGACGGAATCAACATCTGAAATAAATACAACACTACAACAAGCGACCACAGATGGCGCTACTAGTACCAAACTCGAGTCATCAGTATGCAACCAAAGACCTAAAATTTACATTATTGGCGGAGAACAAGCCTGTGGTATGACAACAAAAATCATCAAGACCAGGAGTGGAAAATGGAACGACATATATGACGTACATGGTTTCATTAAACCATATGCAAACTCGAAACGAATTTTAAGCATATGTGATAGTCTACCCTGCATCTCAAATAAAGACATTATTGTTTTATCTGTAGGCACAATGGACAAAAATCCATACATATTGATATCAGAACTATGTAATATATTATCTAGATTTAAGAATAACAAAGTTATTTTAATGAGTACACCATATAATGAATTTCTTAACGTGAAAAAAATTAATTATGAATTGGAATTAATATCAATGAACTATCTGAATTGTACATTTTTACCTATTGACTATTACTATTACAAATACTTTGACCTAGAATATATAACCACCAAAATTAATGTTCAAATTGACTATCCACAATATGTTAGTAAATTTATTAACAACATATCAAACTTGTATAAAAATAATAAATGGGAAGCAAATAATGTAACATCAGTAAATAATAATTATTTTAAACCACAAGTTCAAAAAAAAATTACAGATTATTATGAAAAAAAAGATAGTAGATGTACGATACCGAAAAAACTAAAACAAAAAAAAAATGTGGACTTTTTTTATACAGCGAACATTAATAACACCTCAACTGATAGACAGTTTTTTCGAGAAAGGATGTGATGAGTTTACAGTTTGTAAAAAACAAGAAGCGGTGCAATCTGACTTGACTACTATTTACTATCAAAATGTTTGTGGTATAAATTCTAAAAAAGATCAAATTGAAATTTATATCGACAACTTACGTAATAAACCCGCTTTTGTATGTATTTGTGAGCACTTTTTAGATGTTAACTCCGCTCCCATGCTAAGTTTCACAAACTATAACTTGGCGACATATTTTGTAAGAACAAATAAAATTAGAGGAGGATCACTGATTTTAGCTAATAAAGGGAGAAATATAGAGGAGGTAAACATATGTAAACAACTAAGTGTAACTCAACACTTTGAACTATGTGGCATTAGAGACATGGATACGAATTTATATATATTCTGTTGTTACAATAATAATTCTAACTTTGGTGAATTTATTGTAAAATTTGAAATATTTCTGCAGCACTTCTTCAGTAAGAAATGTTTAATTACAGGAGATTTTAATGTGGATTTACTCACAGACAGTACTAACAAGACAGATTTTTTAAACTTGCTAATTTCTTATAATTTTAGATATTTAACTGACAAAATTACTTTTACGAGAAATGGTGCTAAATCTTGTATAGATAATATTTTAACGAATTTGCCAGAAAAGACTCCAATTTCTATTGAAGTTGATCATAACGGACTGTCAGACGGACATGCATGTATAATTGCTAATGTTACTAGTGCAAGTGTACAAACTGAAAAATGGCGCGACAATGGATCCTTCATTGAAAAGAGGTGCTTTAATAAGGTGAATGGAGAGCACTTTAGACATGAACTCTTACGTGTAGACTGGACTAAATTGGGAATTAACACCTTTATACAATTATTGAATAATATTTTTAAGAAATGTTTCAAAAAGAGGAAAAAGAAAATAAATCGAACAAAACATAGCAAAGTAAATTGGATCACAAAAGGCATACGAATTTCTAGTAAAATGAAACGAGTCCTATGTACACTTGATAAAAATAGTAATCATCACAGCACTTATGAATATAGGTGTCGTTATCTTACTGTATACAAAAGGGTTATACGATCAGCAAAAAGACTGTGTGTGCAAAAACAGATAACACAACACATTAACTCAAATAAACGTGTTTGGGAAATAGTTAATGAGCGTCGTAATAAGAAGACACCAAATAACCTGATCCCAATGACCCTAAAAGTTAAAGATCAATTAATCACAGACTCACAAGACATAGCTGACACTTTTTGTGATATATTTAACCATGGTAAGCAGCAATCTTTTGGAAGTGTAAACAAATCAATTGAACTTCTAAATGATTACGGTTCCAAAATACTATCGCACTGTGATTATCCAGCCGTGACGGAAGCCGAAGTGGTCAGTATTGTCAAGAAAATGGAAAATAAAAAATCTGCTGGGTACGATGACATTCCAATATCAATAATAAAATACAACATTGACATCTTAGCGTGGCCTTTGGCGGTTCTTTTTAATGGTTGCTACGAACAAGAGATATTTCCTGACCAGTTGAAAATGGCCAAGGTAATCCCTATACATAAGAAAGGCTCCAAATTGGACCCGTTGAATTATAGAGCGATAGCCTTGTTGCCTATACTCTCCAAAATATTTGAAAAAATAATCAAATCGAGATTACTTAAACACTTGAAAAAATATAAAATTCTGAATGAAAGGCAATACGGTTATCAGGAAGGTATCGGCACGGCCAATGCTATGGATACTATCATACACGATGTTACCAGTAAATTGAATGAGAAACTGAAAGTAGCTGGCGTCTTTCTGGACCTTAGTTCTGCTTTTGACTTAGTTGACCAAGAAATCCTTTTAAATAAGTTATGTTTTTATGGTATTAAGGGCAAGACGTTGAACTTGCTAAAGTCATATCTCACCAATCGGCAACAATTCATTGAAGTAAGAGACGCTAATGGAATTTTTTTAAACTCTACCAAAACCTCGAAAATCATTAGAGTAACTAGAGGTGTACCACAAGGCTCTATTTTGGGACCAATATTATTTATAATTTTTATCAATGATTTAATCAATTATATGACATTTTTACAACCTGACATTAAGCTAATTATTTTTGCTGACGACACGAATGCTGTACTTTGGGATCGTGATATTGACACTCTTAATAGAAAGATAAGCTTTACATTGACCTTGTTTCAAAATTGGTTTACAGCTAATAACCTAAAACTTAATACCAAAAAGACCAACATAATGCTGTTTAAAACGACGGCTAACAATAAAGACAAGATTGCTGTTATGTTAGATAATGAGTGGATTAAACCAGTGACATCAGTGAAGTTCCTCGGCATCAAGATTGACGAACTATTGAACTGGAAACCAGAGTTAAAAACTGTGGTTAGCAGCATTAGCAGTGCTTGTTGCGCACTAAGGACTCTGCGAGACGAACTCACTATGGACCAGCTAAAATCGGTGTACTACGCATTAGTAGAATCTAGACTTCGATATAGCATAAAGTATTGGGGTGGAAGTTATGACTACAATATAAATAAGGCATTTGTAGCGCAAAAAAGAGCCATACGCACCATGGTTCGAATATCGCCGCGGGAGTCATGTGTAGAACATTTTAAAAAACTTAAAATTTTAACTGTACCCTCTTTATATATATTTGTGCTTTTAACGGACTTCATTAAAGATAGACCTATTTATGAGACTGATGAGGAAATGTTACTACGCGAAAGCACTAGGCGAAAGGACCTTAAAAGAATTATAGCACCTGCCCTACATATTGTGACACATTGTGCGCGTCATCAGACCGTGGGCTTATTCAATAAATTGCCGATTAAACTTAAGTCTGAGAGTAAATTATCCAAATTTAAGAATGACCTAAGAACGTTGTTGCTGGATAGGTGCTGCTATGATATTGATGATTTTTAGTTAGGTAGTTTATGACATTTTATTGAGAAATTTAATTTTGCAATTATTATAATAGAATCAATAATTTTAAAACTAGTTTTAAGGTATATTCGAATGCAATGTATTATTGTTGTAATGAATAAATAAATTGAAATTGAAATTGAAATAGGTTAACACACACTGCTCGAAAGTTCTTCTTTTTCGGCTTTGAAGAGTATTGAACGAGAAGATATTCCGTAATTTCCCGAAAGCTGCCGAGTCGGATTCGTCGACTGATCTATTTCCCGAAGTTAGATCTTTTCAATGGATGGTTTGTTCAAGGTATACGTAATCAATAATCATCAACGTTTTCATTACTTTCCTTTCTATTTCTAGTACTTTCAACACTTTCTACTGAGTCTGTTTTCTTTCTGATTAAATTCGTTGTGAGTTCCAAAACAGTTGTAGTTTCTCCCCCGGGAGATCAATAAATAAATAAATATATAGGGACAATTCATACAGATTGAGCTAGCCCCAAAGTAAGTTCGAAACTTGTGTTATGGGATACTAACTCAACGATATTATATTTTATAACAAATACATATATAGATAAACATCCAAGACCCGAGGCCAATCAGAAAAAGTTCGTTTTTCATCATGACCCGACTGGGGATCGAACCCGGGACCTCCTGGGTGGCGGTCTGACGTGGTAACCATTACGCCACGGAGGTCGTCTAATCGCATATTGTCAATCTGAGGTCGCCGTTGTTGATCCTGGCTATTCAGGAGACACAGCGGTGGGAATGTGTGATGGGCTTGTACAGAAGTACTCAACAACAATTTCCAGAATGTAACTGGTCAATGGATGTCACTCCGACTATTTCAGTACTGAAAGGTCGTATGCGCGGGTCATTAGGCCGCCATTGCCGTCTGCGACCTCTGCTTACCCACATTAGGGAAAAAATGAGATAAATATCTTTGATATCTGTCGTTCGCAGTAATATATAGATCAATCAGTGATCAACATGGAGATAATACTTGGGCCGAAAACCTTTTTTATATTGGATCAGAGGCTTTCAAAGTAAAAAACTTTATTTGACTGGACTAGGTTCAAAGGATCTTGTCACTAATGGGATATTAGTTTTGTGATTGTGTAGGTGATGGGTTCTATCTTATTTTTATTTATTAAATATAGTGTATACGGTGTACGTTTATTTGAGTGTTTTATTTATTTTAAAGAGATCAGAAAATTATTTATTTATTCTTTATTGCACAATTGAAAGTATAATGCTTAAAAGCATTCTCTATCAGACATCGTCATACTAATATATATATTTTTTTTATGCCACAAAGGTGGGAAACAAGCATACGGCCCGCTTGATGGTAACCGGGGGTATTACTCACGCGTTGCCAACCCTCCCAAGTGGAGCTCTGGACACCTTACTCACCAATGCTATTTGGCTACGAACTTCTGTAAGGTGGAGGTCCTTCACCAGACGGGCTGCTCCAATTTGTGCGGATTTTCTACCTCAGTGTTCTACCTCTCTTATGCCATATTGCTAAACTTATGTCCGTTTTTAACAACAGTTCCTAAAATTTTATTTCTTAAATTATCGGATCCGGCGAACTTTGTTCCGCCTTAGAGACACTACCCTACCCTACCCTACTCATCCTTTAAATCTTCCCTGGACTTCCACGAGTATTTCAAGACTAAAATTAGCCAAATCGGTTCATTCGTTCTGGATTTTTATCGAGATTAACGAACATCAATTCATTTTTATATAATTAAAATTTGATTTTAAAAACCGTACCATGCCTTATTTATTACATATTAAATGTCATACACATAGCAAAAACAAGGATTTGGATATAGCAAAAACTGTTAGAAGACCTAAATTTTAGGAATTGTTGGTGAAAATGGGCATTAGTTTATGCGCAGAAGTTCTAAACGCAAAATTATATTATGTCTGTCTGTCAAACTTAAGAAAAAAATTCACAGATTTCGTGCCTCACACGACTATCGTGCACATTGGAAATGAATCTACGGAATTCGAAAAAATATTGTCGCTGAGCGACGAGGAGCTCGATGGCGTCGCTGTGTGGTCTGTCGCACTCTAATATGAACACGCAAGTTAAGCGACATCTACCCTAGCCAGCGTTTGGATGGTTTTTGTTATCTTGAGCTTCTCCGTGCTTCGGAGGGCACGACCCGTGGGCACGACCCTTTCTTTATAAGGCAGCGGGAATATATTTCCCACCATATATTTTTTTATTTTTTTAAAACCGAAACTAGTGATCGAAATATTCCTATGGCAACAAATTGTGGATTTCATATAATTTTTTTTTATCTAGAAGTTAAAAACGGACGTCATAATATTTTTATTATGTGTGACAGTTACAAGTTTAATAACTTAGCGGTCCCCCGACGTTATGACTCTTTGGAAGTATTATGACTAACTACTATTAACTAATATAAATATTATATCATAAAATTAAAAGGTCGAATAGGGGGTACATAATTATTTATTTACTTTTTAGAGGTTTCGAGTCGGGGGTTTTTAAAATTTAAAATTTAAGTTTTATTTGACGTTTTTTATAGTTTCGTTCCTATTTTATTCTAATCTCTATCCGTTTCATTTGTATTTTAGATATGTATGAGAGGTATTGCGAAATATGTATGAGAGTTATTGCGGAATATGTATGAGGGTATTGCGATATATGTGTGAGAGGTACTGCAAAATATGTATGAGAGGTATTGCGAAATATGTATGAGAGCGAAATATGTACGAGAGGTATTGCGAACTATGTATTAGGGTATTGCGAATTATGTATGAGAGGTATTGTGAAATATGTCTAAATGGTATTGCAAAATATGTATGAGAACTCGATGGTGTTATGACGTTTAATTACTGAGTTCCTATGGCCACCTTCCAGCTCCATCATCAGACTCTGGTTACCATCTAGCACCAAATTACACAGATACACACGTCAAACTTATAACACCCCTATTTTTGGGTCTGGTAAAAAATATAGCGCGATAGCAATAAACATTAAGTATGACGAGCGAAGCCGCGAATCCAGCTAGTGAATTATACCTATAAATGAACTATTCAATGAGACCATTCCAATGAGCCCAAACACGATACATCTGCTGTAATTTGACGAGGAGTTGAGTGTACTGCAGGTTCCAGATGATGCTGCAGCATCAGATCAAGTTTACCATATTCTTGCAATATCATAACAGTTTCAGTATACCAAATTTCAAATCGTTCTAACCAGTGGATGTTGTTCATTTCCCTTCATCAAATAGGAAAGAGCTGGTGATCTTCAAATGGCTGAACAGATTTTCATGAATCATAGCTAAGAACAGTCCCGCACAGGTCACCTTTCAAACAAAAAAAAAACCACATCAAAATCGGACCAACCGTTTGGTTGCTACGACGCCACAGACAGATACACAAATACACAAGTACACAAATACACACGTCAAACTTATAACACCCCTCCTTTTGCGTCGGGGGTTAAAAACAACTGAATTTCGACACCTGCTGTTAAATCTTTATGCATCTTCAAATTTTGCGACTTTCGAAAGATAAGTTGTTATTAAACTTATTGTCTAATGTATATTGCATTTGGAATAAGTTTAATTTTTCATTATGTATTTACGAGGCTTTTCTTACACGCTTTTTTGTGGTGGTAAAAATATTCCCTTTGCCCATGGGGTAACCAAATTCAAATTCAAAACTTTTATTTAGAGAATAAGCTTTCACAAACACGTTCTCTTGTCAGAGTATACAGTTGTAATAAATTATTTGTATAAATCTCGCACGAGACGAGCCAAGCGGAGCGCAAGGGCACTACCTACCTTTTCTCGAAACGTTTCGTCGTTTTTTTGAACTCTCATAACTTTGTTTCGGATGATACTAAATAGTTAAACATTTCAAGATATAATAACACCAGTACAATTATTAAACATAAACTTTGAATGTCGTAGCTATTATACTTTAGATTTTATTAATGTCCTAAAACCCCCGATTTCGTCACTTGAAGGTGTAGAGTTTGTGAAGTTAGGCCTTGTAGAGGTAGGGAGTGTAGAGTTAGAAGCTTGTCTCTACATGAGATCTGATAACTTTTTGACAATGCGAGTCATTATGGTCTCGTCTTGGCAACATTTTACATGAAAATGTTTTTGGTGGGATTAATCTACTCTAAATACTATTTCGGAAACAAAAGCAAAATGACCACTGGTAAAAAAAATGGCGAAAGAAAACCTGTTACGGCCTTTTTTAGCATTTATAAATATATCGTGTTTTTTTTTACCATAAAATTTAAAACTAGGTAAATACAACATTACGTCAATAAATAGTGCCATTAATTTGTCTTAACATAAAATTAAATCTAAAATATAAAATGCAAAATCGGTGTTAAAGATAGGAGCAGACCAGGCCCGCAAGGCAGCAACCGTTCTCGTGTATTTTCGAGTTGACGTGAGAGTCAGCCTGCCAGCCCCCATTACTGGGCTCACCATCAACAATATTGAAGGGAACAACAGTAACCCGACCCACAACGCCACCGCCAGTTTGGACAATTTGCGAGTATGGTGATGACGTGCGCGTACACATTTAAATCCTTGTCACCAATTATTTAATCTAAATTATATTAAAATGTAAATAATATAAAAAACAGTCCAATTTGGATGACACTACGATGACCGATGGATGACAGTCGTTAGGCCAAGTCGGTGGCCTTAGGGCGGTTTGAAAACACCGGCCTCTGCCAATCCTCATTAGAGCAGCGTGGCAGAGTACGCTCTAATCACCTTCGACTGAAGGGAGACCCGTATCCCAGCAATGGGATGATTATGAGTTGATATGATGATGATGATGAGCGACGATAAAGTCGGGATAAGGAAAAGGTTACAAAATAAAACTACAACGTTTCTGACTTTGTTCAAAAAGGTTAAGCTACAGGGCAAACTCTTAACCCGATCATCTTTGTTTTATCAAATTATAGCTGACTAAATTGTCCAGACGAGTTTTTCTCAAATTTTTGATATCATTCTTCGTTTCCAAAATATCGAGCGCCAAAATCAAAAATTCGGAAAGAAATGTTTTTTATTTTCACAATTTCGGCTATAACTTTTTTCGTTTTTGACTTTCTCAAATAATTCTTTTTGCACCTTACAGCTCTCGTGAATACGCGTCTTTTGAGCCTTTTATGAATATCATATCTTTACAACTCTCCGAGATATAAGGGGATCGCACTTTTTCGTGAAATCGAAGCCTATACTGAAGCGAACGAAAAGACATTTCCAATGTCAAAACTTCGGACTTCAAACTTGAATTCTAAGACTTCACAGTCACTTTCTGTACTTATAATGTAACTTAGCGTACTATAAATCCTATAAAATATTGAAAAAAAAAACACTTAACAGCTTGCGCATTTCCAAGATAAAATAAAAACGTAAGTAATGAACTTTAAAATTAGCTTTCCGTTCCGTGTGACTGCCCCGAACGGGTAATTTCCTATTTTTCTCACAGAAATCCTGAAAGTGACGCGAAGGCATCCAGCAAGCGCCGCCTTGGATCGTTCCCATAGCTTAAGTTCATGGGATTCATCTTATGCCGCATTTAACTTATAAGCGATTAGCGGAAATTAAAATGTACTAGACATAATAATTTGTAGTACGGGTTCTCATTTCTACAAAATCCTTCCTGAAACTTATTTTGAAGGTGTCAGTTAGTAGCCTACTTCACGCAGCAGCAGAAGACGACGTGTCGTCGCGGCACTACTGGTTTCTATGTATTTCTACGAAATTTCTTCCTTAGGTAGCAAGAATTTGGCGACACAAATCTTGCACGTTGTCGAGCGTCGTACGACGGTATTATAAGGAAAAGGAAAAATAAAAGGAGTTTGGCTCTATCTCTTATACACCGAATGAAACGCATTGCTGATTTACGCAGACATTCTGTGAGAGGGTGGTATTTCTGCGGTCGAGCTCGTTACATAAATGATAAAATATAAAAAAAACATTAATTTTGCAAGTAGATTTACATGAAATAATTATGCACGTCTGATTTTTTTTAACCTACTAGCACTTCGACGTTAATGGCCTGTTGAGAAGAAGTGCCGCAAGAAACTCAACAGATAGCCTGTTTAGAAAGCCATTGGTGCTAATTCTGTTGTACATTACTAAACTAATTTTGACAGGACTAGAAGTGTTGCTATCCCTGTCACTAATTGTAAACCAAGAAAGGACAACTACACCTTTGAACATTAAATGTACAACAGAATTAGCACCAGTATAACATAAAAGTATTTACTCTTTTGGTTTACTTTTTAATTCAATAGTTTTACAGATACGCTTATCTGTCACAAATTAGACCACACAGCGATCCTTGGAGGGTTTAATAGTAAGCTTGGGACTGCTTGCGTTTCTGCGTTATTTTACGATATCAAATGTTCAGATGAAGGGCACTGTTTCTCCGGATCATTCGTCTGCGTCAAAAAGGAAAATATTTAGTATTCACAGGATTCTGTTGATTTTGCCCTTTTTTTATTGTTATCGTTTTATCGAAAAAAAAAAACATGATTTGTAATAAAATTAAAAATATATATCGCGACGAGAGCACGACGACACTCATTTTATCACTTTGGAAGTGTCTCTCGCGCAAACTATTCAGTTTAGAAAAACATGATTTTAGAAACCTCAATATCATTTTCGAAGACCTATCCATAGATACCCACACGTATGGGTTTGATGAAAAAAAAATTTGAGTTTCAATTCTGAGTATTTGGAACCCCCAAAATTTATTGTTTTTTTCTATTTTTGTGTGAAAATCTTAATGCGGTTCACAGAATACATTTACTAACCAAGTTTCAACAGTATAGTTCTTATAGTTTTGACAGTGTTCGGTCGCAGTTGTCGGCCTGCGAGTCTGTCGTAGGTCTGCGGGTCAGTCCTGGTCGTCTTCCAGTTTCAGGGTTCAGGTCCGTCCCGTTTGTTGATCGATAGTCATCTGTCTGTATGTGTCATCCCTGTCATCATAATTATGTCTGTCAGTCTGTCAGTCATTAGTCGAAGGAGGCTGGACGCCGCGACATTCCCACCCCCAGTATCAGAAGTAGGCTGATACTTAAGTTTGGGAGCCGACGTCAAGTCTACATAGTTTTGTCGCAGGTCTCGTGTAACGTCCTTGTCCAGTTACCACGTCTGCTACTCGTACCTGGCGGTCCTTCCTAGGGTAGACTCTCGCGACCCGACCCCGAGGCCACTGCCCCCTTGGCAGCTGGTCGTCTGCGATGATGACTACATCGCCGACGGCGAGCGGCCTACGGGTCTGTAGCCACTTATCGCGCCGCGTCAAGGAGGGCAGGTATTCTCGGACCCACCGCTTCCAGGTCAAGTCCGCCAGCCTCTGGGACTCCCGCCAGGAACGACGTAGTAAGTCGCCGTCAGCGAACGTACCGAAGGGTCTGTCCATTCTCAAAGTGTCTGTAAAGAGAAAATCGTTAGGCGTCAGCGGTAAATCGTCGTCGGAGTCAATAGGTACGTAGGTTAATGGACGGCTGTTAACAAATTGTTCGGCCTCTGCCAGGAGCGTTCGGAGGGTCTGCTCACTTGGGACTCGCTCCTTTAACGTTACGCGCAGCGCTGTCTTGATGCTGCGCACCAGTCTCTCCCAGCAGCCTCCCATATGGGGAGAATTCGGAGGTATAAATCTCCATTCAACGTTGCGAGTACTGCCGAAGCATAGTAGTTCAGTCTGGTCCATTGCGAGTACCGCCTGTTTCAGCTCGCGGTCGGCTCCACGGAACGTCGTCGCGTTGTCGCTATGTATAACCGTCGGACAGCCTCGACGAGCTATAAAACGGCGTAAGCTTAAAATCGCTGAATTAGTGGTCAAGTCGTTGACTAAGTCTACGTGCACCGCGCGTACCGTGAGGCAGGTGTAAAGTGCTCCCCACCTTTTTTCTTGCCTGCGGCCTATTTTTACCAGCATAGGCCCGAAGTAGTCCAAGCCTGTGTAGGTAAAGGGCCGATGTCCTCCTTGAAGCCGACAGTCAGGTAGTTGTCCCATGAGTGGCGGCGCGGCTTTCGCGCGATTGATCTTACAAAGAAGGCAATCGTTCCAGGTCTTTTTTACAGCATTCCGTCCTTTTAGAATCCAGAAGCGCTTTCTCAGTTCATTAAAAACTCTTTCTCTACCGGAATGCGCGGAGTCGATGTGGTAGCGTAGCATTAACAGCTTAACAAATGGGTCGGATGGGTGTAGTATAATTGGGTGCTTCGCGTCGTAATCAAGATTTGCCGCCTCAATCCTCCCCCCAACTCGGAGTACGTCGTACGAGTCAAGAAAAGGGTTAAGTTGACAAAGTGAGCTTGATTTGTCTACATGTCCATGTCTTTTAATGTTGTTGATGTCACAAGAAAATGTTTGTCTCTGACTTTCTTTAATAAGGGCTCTTTTTGCATTTGTTATCTCTAACGCAGTCAATTCGCTCCGAAGCCAGGCGGGCTTTTTATTCTTAAAGTTCTGAATCCCACGGAAGAGCCAAGCTGTGCTCCGTACCAAACGCCAGTACATAGAAAAGCGTTTGACATCAGGTAGCTCTAGTGCCGGGTCAGCGGTAGTAACGCATACAACCTTGATTTCCTCGTCGCCGATGTGAGTATCGATAGCGTCGATGCTGTCGATATCTGCAGGCCATTCGCTGTCGGGTTTTACCAAGAAAGCTGGCCCCTTAAGCCACCTTTCGCCATTGTCAGCCAGCGCTGTGTCTCTCGTGGAGTCATCGGCAGCATTCAGATGAGTAGGGATCCACCTCCATTGTTTGAAGTCTGTCAGCTCTGTTATTTCACAGACCCGGTGTGCTACAAACGGCTTAAACCTGCCCGAGTCCGATCGTAGCCAGCTCAACACTGTTTTTGAGTCAGTCCACAGTGTTATCTTAGACAAGGCTACCATCTCGCAGTGCTGTAGGCTCACGAATAGTCGTGCTCCTAACAGAGCCGCCTGGAGCTCAAGACGTGGAATGCTCATTACCTTTAGAGGAGCAACTCTTGCTCTCGCCATCAGGAAAGCGACGTGCCAGGTCCCGTCGGTCTTGCGTGATCTGAGGTAAGCGACGCTGGCGAAGGCTCTGGAACTAGCGTCGCAGAAGATGTGCAGCTCAGCCACCCCGTCATAGTTATCTGTCAATATCCAACGTAGAATCTTAATGTCATTTATAGATTTTAATTCAGTTAGCCATGTCTGCCACACATCAAAATGACAGCTTTCAATTTCGTCGTCCCATCCTATCTTACTGCGCCAAATGTTTTGGAAAAGGATGCGGGCTTTAACGGTGATATGCAGTAGAAATCCGAGAGGGTCAAAAACTGACATAATAATCTTAAGAACCTCTCGCTTCGTAGGTCTCTTCACGCCGCGTACCAGATCGTCCGATATATTTGACAAGTTCAACGTAAAAATAAAATTGTCATCGTCGGGGGTCCATCTGACCCCTAACACCCTCTCCACGACCTCGTTTTTGCTATCGGTAATGACTTTAACTGCAGACGCGGAAAGTCTATCCTGAGGAATGTTGCTTAAAAGTTTTGCAGAATTAGATACAAAATTCCTTATAAAGAACCCACCTGATGAGTGTATCTCTATGACGTCGTTCACCAGCTGGATCAGGTCGTTCTCATTGTTCATAGAATAAATAAGGTCGTTCTCATTGTTCATAGAATAAATATAGTCATCAACATAATGATGCTCAGTGATAGCATGACAGGCGAGGGGATGAGATGTTTCATACCTCTGCGCGTTAACATTTTTTACATACTGCGAGGAGGAGGGTGAGCACACGGCTCCGAAAGTCATTACATTCATCACGTACTCGCCGTCTTCCCACAGCAGACGCTGGGCCTGTCTGTCTTCTGGCCTTATCATAACCCGGTGGAACATCTCCTGGATGTCACCGGTGACCGCTACCTTGCCGCTACGAAATCCTAAGAGAACGCTTGGCAGCGACGTCAAAAGGTCCGGTCCTGTCAAAAGGAAATCGTTCAAAGACTTGCCTTCCGATTTTGCTGCACAGTCCAGTACAAGGCGTAGCTTAGGCTTGTTCGGGTTATATACTGCGAAGTGCGGCAACCACCAAGTCTTTGTCGTCCGTATGGCGGCTTTTTCGGGATCTAACTTTGAGACATAACCCTACGAAATATTGTCTAAAAACCTTTCTTTGTATTTAAGAGCAAAATCGTGACACTTACGCATTCTTGCTTGTGTGCTGCGAAACCGCTTCCTCGCTTGCGGCAGGCTATCAGGAAGTTCAGTGGTCTCTGACCTCCATAGAAGACCCGTCTCGTACCGGCCTTCGGGAAGGAGCCGTGTCGTACGCTCCATAATTTGAAGCGCGAGTTGATCCTCCCGAGAGCGAGGAGTCTCATTTGTATATTTGGTACCAAAGGCTTCTGTGGAAAAATATTTTTTTATTAAATCATTAAGTTCGTCACAGTCACAAACATGCAAAACTGATACGTCATTCGGTAAACTACCGAGTCTCACATTACCATGAACCACATAACCTAATTTCGTCAAAGATATCATTGGTCCATTTTTGTCACCGTGTATAATTTGTCTCGTCACTATCAATTCAATATTGTCCTGTCCAATAAGTAGTTCAACTTTTTTACGTCTAAAGTCACGGTCATTTACATAGGTATTTACATAAGAATATCTATTTACAATATCGTTAAAACTAAGATTATTTACACTTAAATTTAAGTTACGCACAGAACGTACATTGTTTATAACGAAGCTGGTATCAGTCACATTTAGTCCGCGTATATTGAATGATACGATTTGCGAATCAGTTTCTTTCGTCGTCATACCTGATGCTCCTCGTATTTGTAACGGTGATATCTGTCCTCTAATACCAGCCCGCTCTAACAAGGATAAGTCTACTAGAGACACTGCTGCGCCCTCGTCCAATAGGGCTAGGGTTTCAACGTCACCTTTTGGCCCAGAGATCACCACTGGAATCACTTTCAAAAGTACGCGTCGCTGGCGTGGTTCGTTGTATTCCGTCCCTGGAGAAACAGCGGTACTCACAATTTCGTGTGTCGTAACGTTGCGTGTCAACCTCAGTGGTAGCGCATGGAGCAGCGGGTGGTGTACTCTTTCACAATCTACTTCAATGCATCTTTTCTTGTATTTACATTCTTTCAGCTGATGTTTTTCTGACAAACAGGAAAAACATAATTTTTGTTCGGTCACAAAATTCCAACGTTCGTCTACGGAAAGTTGCTTGAAAACTGTGCAGTCTTTCAGCGCGTGTTCTCCGTCACAGCGGACGCACTTCTTTTTAGCCGGAGTTGAGGTCGTTGCAAATACTATTTTCTTCTCGTGATAATTTTGTCTAATTTTGTTACTTTCGACTGCCGGTGTTGGCGCAATATGGGTAGAAGCGTGTGCAATTTCCATGAGCCAGTTTGACAAATTGTTCAATGTGACGGGCATCGTGTTGTCAAGTTTGCTTGTCACATGAAATGCCCAAAGATATTTTAGATTGCTAGGGAGTTTGTATATAATCTCTTTTATCAAAGTCGGATTTGAGAGGTGTCCCGTTTCGTTGGTAATGTTCATTGTAGCGACTATGTTCTGTACCGTTGTCGCAAACTCTATGACATGATTGATGTCGTCGTGACGGATAAATTTTGTATTGCGGATTTTCTGAAGCATGATGTCAATGATGAATTCCGGTCTGCCGAATCTGATTTTCAGGGTGGATATGATCTTGTCTAGGTTTGTAGCGGAGACTAAGAGAGCGGAGACTGAATCGCGAGCGCGCCCTTTCAGGGACCTTGCGAGTCTGGCGATATTTTCGTCGTCAGTATATCCACACAGACGAGTGGTCGAAGTGAATTGGCTATAAAATAGGGGCCACTCTTCAGGCTCTCCTGAGAACACTGGTAGCTCTTTAGTGCTAGTCTGTCGGGCTAAGAGCTTACTTAAATTTCTCTCCAAGTTGTGTGCTTCAGTGCTTGTTGATGCAATTTGTTCGTTCAGGTGTCGTCGAGTGTAAGGAACTGTCGTGTCGGTGATGTTCTTAGTGGGTGCATGATTACTCTCACCTGTCGGTCCACTCTTAACGGATCTGAGAGAGGTGCGGGATCTAGAGATGTTTTGAAGACCATCGTCATCGTCGTCTTGAAGCGCTTGTAGTTGGATGGAGAGTTTTTCATCGAGCAGGCGCTTCTCGATCGCCGCCCGCTCTTCAGCGGCTTCCAGTTGTAATTGCAGGAGTTTTTGTCTTTTGACTGTCGACATTGTACTTGTAGTCGAATGGGTAGACGGGCATGGCGAGGCCGGGCGATTATCCTGGATTGGCTGTCTGCCGTCTTGTCTGTCCTGGTCGGGAACAGCCGCTGTCGTCGATGATGCCATTGCCCTGGATTGGCTTCTTGTCCCTACCATAGGTTGATTCTGCTGTTGCTCGAAGGACCACTTTGTTCGGTCGCAGTTGTCGGCCTGCGAGTCTGTCGTAGGTCTGCGGGTCAGTCCTGGTCGTCTTCCAGTTTCAGGGTTCAGGTCCGTCCCGTTTGTTGATCGATAGTCATCTGTCTGTATGTGTCATCCCTGTCATCATAATTATGTCTGTCAGTCTGTCAGTCATTAGTCGAAGGAGGCTGGACGCCGCGACAGACAGACATGACGAATCTATAAGGGTTCCGTTTTTTGCCATTTGGCTACGGAACCCTAAAAATAGATAAACTGAGACTTTTTAAAATTAATGCGTTACTGAAACTGGCTGCACGTACCTAAATTACGTTTTATCAATCTACGGTAGCAGAGTTAGATAAAATAACGTAACTCGTAAAGGAAAATAACATCTGAATCTTTAAACAGTTTAAACTACCAAAGAGTATGTCGTGTTAAAGGTACATTTCACCACTTGACAACTCCAACGATTATACCTCCGGGCGAATGGACGTCTAGTAGATTTTATTTGCTAGTAAAGAATTATGTAGCAGAAAGAAGAGTAGTCGAGAGGTCGTATCCTTTTTTTTGTTAGCTTTGTTTTGTACTAAACTGTGTTGTAAAGGGTTATGGGGTAGAAAAGGGCTAATGAAAGTTAATTTCAACGGTTTTATTTTCTTAGTAGTTTTTCCTCTTTCTTTTATCGGGCAACACAGACGACATCTATGACGTCACTTATTGTCTGTGAAAATAGAATGCGCATATAAAAACCGCGATTCGAACTCGCAACCTCTTGAAATCTGATCGAGTACTCTTCTAATAAAGAGCTACCAGGAAATTTGTAGTAGAGACAAAAATTCTTATTTCTTTAAAAATTCAAAGGCAAAAATATCGTGTTGTTGAAACCATGTAATATTCAAAAAAATCTCCACTGTACTTACACAGTCTATTGTCACAATTCAATCTGTGACGACACAAACATATAGGGTGATGCTAGAATGGTACAGAATAAAAATGTTCAAATGCCGCGACATTTCGCACCTGCCCGCCCGGAAACCGATTAAAATGATAAAGCGATGGTCGCCACGGATTTCACACGTGGCGAACGTTTACTAGATGAGTTTAAAACTAG
The DNA here is from genome assembly GCA_905163395.2 of Endotricha flammealis. NCBI lineage: Eukaryota > Metazoa > Arthropoda > Insecta > Lepidoptera > Pyralidae > Endotricha > Endotricha flammealis. Next base: position 15,479,041 of record LR990861.1, on the reverse strand, counting down.
AAATCTTATAATCATACATCTTATAATTTAAATAATGATTGTTTATCCAACTTGACATTAAATGTTAAGATTGTTGAAAATTGTATAATCAAAGTTTTAATTCCTATGATATGAATTTTTAGGGTTCCGTAGTAAACTACAAGGAACCCTTATAGTTTCGCCATGCCCGTCTGTCTGTCTGTACGCTTGATGCTAGAAAGCTGTAATTTGGTATATATACACATATTAACAATGTTAACAAAGTGCTGGAAGAAAATTTTGAAAAATAATTTTTTTGGGGTGCCTCCCCTACATGTAAAGTGAAAATAAATTTTTTTTCGCGCCCACCCCATGTTGTGGGTATCGTTAGATAGGTCTCTTCAAAACATTGAGGGTGTGGGAAATCTATCACCGAAAGTTTTATGTTTAGAAATTTGAAAAAAATCATGGTAGTTGTCCATATGCTGAACCTTCAATGAAAAATATAACGGTTAAATAGGCTCTACTAGTTACAGAGTAATAGCAGACGAACTTATAAAATAAAATTTCTTTGATGAAAACTTACAAATGTGATGGACTTTGATATTGAACTCAACTGAAGGCAAGCAAAGCACAGCAAATTCGGAGCCCTACATTGTGCGTGGCCCGACAAGTACTTGCCCGGTTTTTATAATATATTTATTTATTCAGTCTATGGAACAACTTACCTGTAGCCATCAGAACCGCGAAATAGATAAATATATATAAATATATATAGATAAGCGAGAAGTGAAAAATTATTTCGTTTTACACTGATTCCTCGTTTATAACGACATTTTATTGCTATGTGGATGGACAATCCGCGTATTTGCACATAAATTTGTTATTATATTATTATTGTAACAATTGAAAAAAAGGTAAGTAAATGACAAAAAAACAGATTTTCTTTCGCTGTTTCTTGTACCGGAGGCCAGTTTGCTTGTTTCCGAAATGGTGATTGTTTATAAACTATGTAGTTTAAATATATTAATTTAGTTAAGTGTATGCACAAGTTATAAATGGCTAGAGGTTCCTGTGAAAGCCTAGTCTCTAATTAAATGGTTGATTTCGAGATGTAATAACGCCAGACGACCATTTTTGAATGTTTGTCAAGTCTTAGTCTAGTTATTAAGTCACAAATGTCAAGAACTTATAACATTGAACGCCTAAAAAAAAACACTGAAATTTACGATAAAAAATAATTAGGAGATTGCTTTAAATTTAAAATCCTCCACTTAATATCGGTAAGTATAACAAAGTATTTGCAAAACAGACAGCCAATTATTTTCATTTTATACAACATAATATAAAATTTATCAAAAGTATTGGTATACATTTTTGTAGTACTCCCGAATAAGTTTCATCTATTCCAGCATCGACATCAAAGCTGTAGTTTATTTTTTAAATGAAATAACATATCCAGTTAGTCATACGCCACGGCCGGTTCCGATTTAATCTTTCATTCCGGCGGTATTGCGGCGGAAAATTTTTCAAACGTCACGCCCGCTTTGACAAATGTTTTGGGAGCGTCCTGTATGCGTCCGCGAATTACGGGCCGTTCGTTCTTTCTCTTTTTAATTGGACTAGAAAAAAATGTGTTTCGTTCTAAATAGGTCGACGGACATTGTAGTTACAGTAACAGGTTTTGAGGATATTCCATTTCACGAAGACCATGAGAATGTTGTAAAGTGTGCACTCCACATGCCCATTAGCAGCCCGTCTGGGAAAGGACCTTACAGAAAATCGTAGCCAAATAGCATTGGTCTCGGTCATGTTGTGTTCCTACGGTGAGTAAGGTCTCCAGAGCTCCTCTAGGGTTGGAAGGGTTGGCAACGCGTGGTATTGCAAGCGGTGATGAAGCTACGGTGATGCTTACCAACAGGCAGGCCGTATGCTCGTTTGCCAACTTTGTGGTATACAAAAATAACATTGTTTATGTGTGTGTGATCGATTTTACGAGCGTTTCCGTGGTTACGCACTCTACAATGAACGTTACAACATTCATAGCCTATTTGTACAGTAACAGGTTTTGAGATATAAACGATATTTTGGAACCTGATTTGGAACAAATTAGTCCAGTGTTTCCCAACAACTACGACAAACCTTCAAGAAGCGAGTGCCTACATTAAAGGCTTTCGACGCTTTTCATTATCCATCGCGGAGTTGTAATAATTTCATCGTGAGTTCTAATGTACAAAGAGCTCAATGTAGCATGAAACACAACGCTCGTATAAAATACGCCGTGTGTTATTCTGTGTTTGTTCTAACTAGGTGCGGTTCTAATAGTAAAAAAAAATTGCGTATGATATATTTCTCCGAAAATATAAATGTTATATAAATAACCCTGTCAAAAAAACTAAAATGTCTGTACATTTACGATTCTTGTAATATAAAAACAGCGTAATATAAATCTCCACTTAAAATAAGTGTGCTAACAAATAAAATACTTTTTGTGAGCACAATTCATTTGAAGTTGTCTGAATTACAAAGACAATAAAAATAATCATCCCCCATCAACCCTTAATGATGTACACGCCCTTGGTATGTCTGCATTTAATGATTTGCAAACAAGGGTGACTCAAGCGAAACAAAGATATGCATAATTAAGACCCCCTGTGTTTATTATCATAGTGGGATACGCTATAAGGAAATCTATACGTTATTAAATGCTTTGTACTGAATGACTAACTGACTGACAGATCAACGACTCAAGGCACAGTCTAAATCGCTAATCGTAGGGACCTGAAACTTGGAGGTTGTGATCTTTGTATGACGTAGGCAACCGAAAAGAAAGGATTCTTTAGGATTCCCAGGAGAAAACGGGATACACGCAAACGAAGCGTATATATCCGATCGTGTGTGCAGTATTCACGCCGACGTTTGCACCTGGAGACCACGTCAGTACATTTTCATCGTGACAACAAAAATTACTTTATTGCGTGATCGACGGTGAAATTTCTCAAAAGAATTTTAAAGACACATTATATAAGAGAGGTAGGGCACAGCGGATAATCCGCTCAAATCGGAGCAGCCCGTCTCGGGAAGGACCTCCACCTTACAGAAGATGCCATGTTGTGTTCCTACGGTGAGTAAGGTCTCCAGAGCTCCACTTGGGAGGGTTGGCAACGCCTGAGTGATGCCCCCCCAGTATTGCAAACGTCTATAGGCTACGGTGACGGCTTACCATCAGGCCGACCGTAAGCTTGTTTGCCAGCTTTGTGGTATAAAAAAATTATGGCTGTCACTGTCAAAGAAAATAAAAGGATAGCTTGAGACTATGCGGAATTAAAATGTTGTTCCAACATTGACTGTGAGTAACGTTTACGTCTATAATAAAAGTAAAATGTATTTTATTGTTTCGATCCTTATACCTATCTTGTCCGAACTCATCATGAAAATCAAATAACGAGGCTTTATTGTTCATATTCCGTCAGAAAAGCGATACGGAAAATAGCTTACGCGAAAATATTCTAACCAAATAGTTTATTTGGTTATAACCATAGAGCATATAACTTTGTAGACGTGGCAGATCGTTCCCTATTAGGGCTAGGCTACGATTTTTGGCTTAGCTGCAAGCGACGACGAGGGCTCATAGATTGTGCCACAAGAAATATTACCGATATAGGGAAATTATGAGGAGCATGACGAGCGGGCTGCCAAGCCGATTTTAATGCATCGTGACTTGTCCAGCTGTTATGCAGTCGACACTATGTGTAAGAGTCTTCATGTATAGTCAGAATCGTCAAATACAGATTAATAATGTGCAGAGGAGTTGATTGATATTGAATAATATTTTATTGTAACGATTTTACATAATTACCTTTTCTAATGACTTTTTTACATTTAAAGATAAAGCAGAAAGATCCCCGCTACTTGTTACCCTTTTCCGCGTAGAGTCTCCTCTTTTTTCCAACTCATTACGTACGTAGTCCTGTCGGATCTAGTACATTCAGATATCTATGGCCACAACCCTGTACATGTCTTCGTAGGGTGGAATATAAGGAAAATATGATCTAGGAAAATATATATTGGCAGAAATTGTTTTCTGAAGCAGATAAATATGTCCCATCCTTGAAGGTTGCGTGACATCGATCAAAAATCTCCGAGTCATGTTAGGGAAAATCCATCTTCGATAGATGTGGTTAGTGGAGTAGGAATATTGGAGGCGGAATGAGCAGGTTAAAGATGATCTATAATAAAAAAACAGGCAAGTGCGTGTCGGGCCACGCACAAGTGTTTGCTACGCTTTGTTTGCTTCCAGATAAATACAATCTCATGTTCTATGACATTTGTACATTGCGATCAAATAAATTTTATTTTATACTAGCGAAACCCGCGCAACTTCGTTTGCGTGTATCCCGCTTTCCCGTGGGAATTTCGAAATGTATTATGCATATAAACCCTCCTCTTGAATCACTCTATCTATTACAAAAAACCGTATCAAAATCCGTTGCGTAGTTTTAAATATTTAATCATACATATGGACAGTCAGACAGCGGGAAGCGACTTCATTTTATACTGTAAAGAAGTTCACCTATAAACTATTCGAGCCTACTTAGTTTTCACTGTAGGTTCACGACATTATTATAGACTACTACTATGAGTTTTTCAAATGTATAAACACTATACTTTCGGATATGGAAGGGGGAAGAAACTACTGTTTTTAACAAATTCACTCATTAAAAAAAAAGACCCAAAACATACTCCCCGGTTATTCCTTAAATTGCCGTATCCAATATTATTTGGAGCTGTGAGTCGATCACCGCATCACCGCGCTCCAGTCATGGGGTAACGACTGCGGTGCCTCGCGGCGCGGACGACTTGACAGTGTTTACCTTATTATATTATTATTTTATGTAATAATAATCGTAAGGTTAAGATATTTAGGTTGGTATTGTGTAAAAGGTTCAAAATCAATAAGCCAATTATAAGATGTTTCTGATAATCTCGTCGTGTCTTATAAAGTGACCTAAAAGTGACCTAGTTTTCCTTTTAGGTTCTATTTCTTTCTTCAAAGTTTTCTTTTCTCTTACTCTCGACATGCAAAATTACCACTTTCTAGTATCAAGCCTCTTGGTGATAGACCGCGGACAAAGACATGGCGAAACTATAAGGGCTCCTTTACTACGGAACCCTAAAAAAGGTCAGAGTTTGAAGGTTAAATTACAAGAGTCAACACATTCACACCAGTCTGCTAAATATGTGAGAAAATCCCGAAATCCCATTAAGTAGATGCAACATCCCGCTATCTAATTTTGGTAAGATAGCCGCCGCGACAAATAGCCGTCCCGGGATCCCGGCCCGTTATCGCACACATCCCGGGTTCCCGGACCCTCGGGTAGCCCTCGGGACGCACAACACTTATTCCTGGTTATCAAATGCCCGCAACTGTGATAGTGCTACTTAATGTTCTTAGGAATTAAATTAATTTTGTGTTTAAATAAAATTATTTACAAATAAATATTTAATAGACATAATGTTTCCCTTGTTTCGCTTAGGTTAAGCTAAGCTGAAGCCAAGTCTGTGACTCTCAGGTGGTCGAAAACACGGACACTATCCTCAGTTGATAATTTTCTTTTTACAACACAGGTGGCAAACAAGCATACGGTCGACCTGATGGTAAGCCGTCACCGTAGCCTATAGACGTTTGCAATACCGGGGGTATCACTCACGCGTTGCCAGAAGTGGAGCTCTGGAGACCTTACTCACCATAGGAACACAACATGGCCGAGACCAATGCTATTTGGCTACGATCTTCTGTAAGGTGGTGATAATAATTACGAGAAGCATACGAAAAGAACCAGAATAAGCAGCGTAGCTTACAAGCTGGTAGTGATTCCTGCATTTTAAGTGTGGTCACACCGAAACGAGGCTCGCCAAGTTCGCATGCTCGCTCGCCCGATGGCCTTTAAATATGAATATGCCAAACTCCTGTTTTTGTTGCGGGGCACGTGTGTAATGAACAACATAACAGCAAACAGCACCAACTGCTACTACGCGTTACCAAAATTATAAACGATTTATCAATTGTATTTCATGACCCAAGGGTCATGGCATGGCTTAATATTTATGTTGTAGTTCATTCCTTGAAATTGGTTATATTAGAAAGAAACTAAATAGTCGTCAGACATCAAGACAAGAGTGTCTTAAGAAGTCGTGAAACACATTCTTAATCCAATGGTTTCCTTGAAAAGATTGCTCTCCCCCTTGGTGTCTCTGAGCTCAATGGGTGGCAGTGATCACTCACCATTACGGGCAGACCACCACGGCAACCGTGACAGGGTCTAAAGACCCATTTAGACGGCGCCAGTTTCTTGAGCAATCAAGAGCAATAATTTGTCTTTCAAGAATTGTACGCAACTGTCGTTTACACGATGCATGTCAATTATTGCTATAACATTATTGTAATCAACCGGCAATATACTGGCGTCGTGTAAATGGGCCTAAGATCCTGTGCGGCACCGGCGAGACAGCTTTCATGGTCACGCGAACATAATGTTCTCCGCGCGGTCTGTGACCGCTCGCCCTGCCTACGAGTATCATTATACATTGTAGTAGAGTTGTTCTAAGCGCGAGGCATCACGTTCTAAGCTGCTGCTTACAGCGACGACTTCGTGACCTGCCCCCCTGTTCTCGTAATAAAATCAGTTACAATCTCATGTCGATCTCAAACGCTGTCTCACTTATACAAAATAGGAATTGATCGAGATATTGCATGAGTTTGAGATGAGATTGAAATTGTTTTTGTATTTTTTCTAAGAATAAATAAATCATATAGCAAATGAGATAAAAATAATTACCTCAATAAAAAGGTCAACATAAGAATGGTACAATTTGACGACAGACCCGCAACATCATTCAGTGTGTTATAGCATGTTACAATAAGCATACGTGAAAAATGATTTTAGAAATTCTAATATTTATTTTGACAACTGTGCTCGCGTTTTTTGTGTACAGACATAGAAAAATACATAGGTTATATGATGAGAATGACGTGAAATATTTATCTGGTGTGCCCGTTTTCGGGAATATGATAAAAAGTACTTTACTGATTAGGCATTTGATGGAAGATATCGATGAAGTTTACAAGGCTTATCCAGATGAAAGGTAAGACTCATCATCATCATCATATCAGCCCATAATCATCCCACTGCAGGGATACGGGTCTCCCTTCAATCAAAGGGGATTAGAGTCTGCTCTGCCAATGCGGATTGCTGCTCCAGTTCTAACAGGAGGCTAGTGTTTTCAGGCCGCCTGAAAGCCAACTACTTACATTAACGACTGTCATCCATCGACAACAGCCGGGACCGACAGTTTAACGTCTGAAGCACGGAGAAAGATTTTTCTTTTAATATTCAGGCGCACAATATACAGACCGACTAATAGCTCAGTGGTCGTGGCTAGCAATGGTTCTTTCATCTTCATCTTAAAGGCAGTGGGTTCGAATCCAGAACATGATAAACATTTGTCTCTCACATAAGAATAAATACTAGGACTACATAAATAACAAAGCACTCGTGCTCCCCCCGTTTACATTTGAATACATGATTAATATATATTACAAACACAGACGGTAATTAACTATTAAATTAAATTTGATATACAAATTTTGATATACAATTTCGTGTTTCAATTATAATGTACGCTTCCCGACAAGTTAATTAATAGTTAGTTATTTATTATTAAGATAAACAAATAATGACTTTATAATGAACAAACAAACAAATAAAAACATTCAAAAAATATAAAATATATATGAAAATGTTATAGTAAGGCCGTAACTGGTTTTCTTTCGCTATTTCTTTAACCAGTGGTCATTTATGCTTTTCTTTCCGAAATGATAGTAAGTTTATAGAGTAGATTAAATTAGTTTTTGAAAGAAAAATAATTTAATTACAAAATAATTTATTACTGGAAAGTATCTGTGAAAACCTACTACTACTGTTTCAGATATGTTGGCTTGATAGAATATACTAAACCGACTATTTTAATACGTGACCCTGAACTTATTAAGGCCATAGCGGTCAAGGATTTCGACCATTTCGTCAACCATAAAGATTTCTTTACCGATTTTTCCCCGCTGATGAAGTCCAGTATCCTTGGGATGAAAGGTATTTTTGCAAACTGTTTCATTCATTTCTGGAACATCCCATTCAGCAAAGCATTGATACAATTAGCATGTTTATAATTGTCCCAGAGAATTTGAATTGATCTATTTCATTAATGTCTGGAACGTTCAAGCGTTGAACTATTTCAACGCTTTGTTGATTGTTCCAGAAACGAATGAATGAAAATATGTTTCATTCATTGTGCAATGTTCCAAAGATGAAAGAAACAGATTACGGCGTATGACAAATAATTAAATATAGGTTTTAAAACCCTTACACCGTTAAGATTGCATATCAAGTCATCAGTCAGTGAGTCACTTTTCTAGCTTTTCGTGTGGGTAATAAATACAACTTCAATACATCTCCAAGAATTTTGTTCTCCAATGACGTGGAACTACGTACTACAATTCTAGCCCCCCCCTCCTTGTAGTCAGCAGTCAGCATCAATTTATTTCTTTATTGGCTTGATTGCTGATCCGATTACAAGGTCGAATAGTGCCGTACTTTATTTAAACAATGTGTGTTTTGGGGACCAAGACATTGACATAATTGTCAAAATTTATTCAAAGGTGGAAAGCAAACTTGAAGTATCTCAAATTGTATCTTCGAATTGTATAGGTTGCATAATTGGTAAATTTTGTATAAAAAATTTATAGTCTTTCTGTCTGAAAGAAAAATAACTCCAATAAAGTTCGAACACGAACTAACGGAAAAAACATGAAACGCAACATGAAAATTTGGAAAAACTATGATAATTTTAGCTTATTTAAAATTTTTGGTTGCCCTGAAATCGATCATTTTACTTTCAGGTGAGAAATGGCGTGACATGCGGATTACCCTTAGTCCAGCTTTTACAGGATCAAAAATGAAACTAATGGTACCGTTTATGAATGAAACTAGCAACAATATTGTGGAATATTTGAAAGGTACCTACAGCAATTTCTTGAAATATTATGATTCAAAAATGATGACCCAAATTACTTCTCGATAAATATACGTACAAAAGAAATGTATAGTGCCGATTTCACCACTTGCTAATACTGCCAAATAGGCTATTTGTCAATTAAAAAACGTAAAGCTAATCGGGAGTGGTGAAGCCCTTAAAAGTCCAGTGCTAGTTTCTATAACGAAATTTTTTTCATTATTTTAAAAACGTTTTAGAAACTGTCTGTTATGTTACTATTTTAGTTGTTTACTACTTTAGCGTCTATAATGTAGATGATACATTTTTAGATCATCAGAATGAAGACATGGATATCAGCGATATTATCCATAGGTACACGAATGATATCATCGCATCAGCTGCTTTTGGTATACATGTGAACTCTCTGAAAGACAGAGACAACGATTTTTATAGAACAGGACAAAAACTATTTAATTTTACTATATTGGAGAAGGCTATTATGTTTTTTGCAACTTTGTTTCCAAGAGTTGCTAAGGTGATTTGAATTTTTATGATAACAACCAATTAGAAAAAAGTGTAACTGTAGTTAGTAGCAATGCCTATGAAGGCAAACTATGTAATATGATTTTAAAACGTCGTCTTCTAAATCATTATCATCTCAGCCACAAGAAGTCACTGCTGGACCTCCAAACGATTCCGGTGCGCCATCTGGCGGTTGACAATACTCGCCCCGTTGGCAGGCTGGTTGGTTAGTTGTCCAATTATAAGAGGAGAACGTTGCTGAAAATTGTTTTCTTACTAGGTATAATCACTTAGTCGCCTTTTACGACATCCATGGGAAGAGAAGGGGTGATGATATTCTAATCTACCGTCACAACACAATTCATTATAATTCACTGATTGCTACTATCTAATCTATTTGTTTATACATTTGCCTAAGTAGAAGATTTATGAATATTTGCAATAATAAAATCTGTTTCATAATGTGATAAGTTACAAATTATTCATTTATCAGATAAGTTATCGAAAAATTATACAAAAGCATTCAATTTAATATTTAATAATAAGTTTTTTTTTTCAGTTTATGAATCTTAAAATTTTTCCCGATCATGTTATAAGCTTTTTTAGAACTTTGGTGGCAAATACAATTGATTACAGAGAGAAAAATAATTATGAAAGACCTGATATGGTACAGCTTTTAATGGAGGCTTCTAAAGGTACGATAGAAGATTTCGATTTTATACAAAGACTATCGAAATACGTGCAATTACATTCCTCTTTCTCTCTCTTCTCTCTAATCTTCTAATCTCTTTGCAAAATTTTAGCTTTCTAGATCCAAGGATTTAGGGTGACGATGATCAATCAGTTAGTTACTTTGGGATTTAATTTACATTTAAATAAGTTTCTCGGTGCCAAGAGAGTCAGGCAAGAAGAAGCTTTTGGTATTTGACTTTATCGATAAGATGATTGATGATTAAAAAATACCAAATGCTTTTACAGGTAAACTAAAAAACAACGTTAGTCAAGAATCTAATGATATTGGTTTCGCTACAGTAGACGAAGAACTTAAACAGCGTGAGGTTACTACAAGTAAGTATCGAATTGATTTAATTAATAATATTTTTTCAATGCTTTAGCCATGAAATGAATGGCTGTCGGACCTCTCACTAAACGAAATGCTTTGCTGCTTCACGCCAATATTTTGTGAGAGGGTTGTGTTGTAACCCATCGTATAAATACTAAAACATTATTCTCACTGCTACCAATGAAATGTTTTTTAACATATTATTTCTCTAACAGCGAATTTCTGAAACGCTTTTTAATTTTAACGCTTTTTTAGACATGAAGTCTCACCTTTTTCTTCTTTAGTTCGACAGTGACAGCAATAACATAACTTTTTTTGTAGCATATTAATATTGTTATTGTTTACGCTAATATAATTACAATCTAGCCTAAACACAGTCTGTTTAGGCTAGATTGTAATTATAATGAGTAATTTTACATTGACCTAGTTTTATAAAGTTGTATTGTAATATAAGAATGTGTCAATTGGCAATTTTCTTACTGTCCCTATTAAGGTGAAGTCACTTTGTTCATGTGTCTTTGTGTATAAATCCATAATATTACGTGTCATTAACTTTAAAAATCGTTTTGAGCAATTCACCATAATATTTTTTATATTTTGCAGAATGGACATTAGATGAGCTGGCGGGACAAATTTTTGTTTTTTTCATAGCTGGATATGAAACTGCTGCAACCATCTTGGTAATGTGTATACACGAGTTAGCTATAAATCCTGATGTTCAGGAGAAGCTATATAATGAAGTGAAAGACTTCGATGTGAAAAACACGAAGTTACTTTACGAAAATATAGCTCAGTTGAAGTATTTGGACAATGTTCTGAATGGTAAGATATTTCACGAATTTTCTACTTTTGTTTTGTTTAATAGTGTTAAAAAACACCCTTAGATTAGAAATTATGATTTGAAAGATGGAAATGATAACAATTTGGTAACTGAAAATGTTTATATTGTTGAACTTATTATTAAGTGAACTTAGATGAAATGATTTGATAATGGTGTACACAAGTTGAATTATTGATTAAAAACGACGTGCAAAGTGTAAATTTCTGACTGCATATCTGTGCGGTTGCATTGCACCGTATTGTCTGACTTGCTATTATATGTTGCCTAGAAAATTATTGTGATGCATGAATGATTTTTTAGAAACATTGAGACGTTGGTCCCCTGCATCTGCTTTGGACAGAATTTGCACAAAGTCATACGAATTGCCGCCATCACGACCTGGAGGCAAGACCTACACGGTTAGTCACTAACGAAAAGTTACAGATTCTCTCATAATTGTAGTGTTGTTTGCATACACATTATTATAATCATTATGATTTTTGACGTCGACTGCTGAACCTAAGCCTCATCCAAATATTCCGTAGTGATCTATTCTGGGTGGTCTACACTCAGTGACTACCCATCACCTAGAGTCGTCAGTCTATTTAGAACAAGTCAAGGAACTGGGAAGAAAATTGAGAGTGGATGTATTTCTGCAAACAATTGATGATTGTGATGATTTTTGCCAACCTCTTCCCGTGGCAAACCGAATTCCAGTTTTCACGTCTCTTATAATACACATTTTTTTTCCATTTAAATTAATTTCTATCTCCCAATATTCTCACAAAAACAAATCTTCAATCTTTATCCACTCCCTGGATACTTTTTTAAACAGAAATATTTTTTTTTTTGTATTTTTTAGGTCGAAGCTGGCGATTTAATATATTACAGCGTTGCACCGATACACATGGATCCAAAATATTATCCAGAGCCAGAAGTCTTCAATCCCGACAGGTTTTCCGATGAGAACAAACATAACATTCAACCTTCTACCTTCATACCGTTTGGTACTGGACCAAGAAATTGCATCGGTAAATATAAAAATTTTGAATCATTTAGAAGCATCCTATTAACCCTAATGGTATAATTAATACCTATAATCCTCCCACTGCAGGGATACGGGTCTCCCTTCAATCGACGGGGATTAGAACGTACTCTGCCACGCTTGATAGCTTCGCTGTGTGTCGTACTCTAAACGAACACCCAAGTAAAGCAACGTCGACCCTAACCAGTGTTTGGATGGGTTTCGTTATCTCGAGCTTCTCCGTGATTTAGAGGCCAAGTTACGCCACCGGTCCCGGCAGTTGTCTATGGATGACAGTCGTTTAGCCAAGTTGGTTGCCTCTAGGCGGCGGCTTGAAAACAATTGACTCTGCCAATCGGCATAGGAGCAACATGGCAGAGGAGGAGAGGAAACTCGTATCCTTGCAGTCAGATGATTATGGGTTGATATGATTACATCTATTAGATTTCAGAGATTTCGCCACAATTTTACTATGATTCCTTTTTGATTTTCATTTACTGTTTTTATCAGTTTAATGAGTTATTTATTAAGCAATTAACTGAACATTGAACTATATCAGACTATCAGTCCATTGTCCTGTCATATCTACGGTTGGGTCAATGACTTTGTTGCAAACTTAGTTTATTGTTTTGTAACTTATAATGAAGTTTTGCTGGTGATGACATTGGTAAAATAAAATAAAACCTTTGTTGGAAATTATATTTTAGATGACTTTTACATAGTAAACGCTTAAAGGAGTAGTACCTCCACAAACTCATACTTTTCTTATGGACAGGAAAAATTTTTTTTGGATATGCAGACACCGATTGTTGGGAGGAATTCCTGCAAGTAGTTTTTACACTTTTTACTGGCCGGCGAGACTCCTTTACACTTCGTTTGTTTTTTTTCATGTTCTTTCTTTACACTCATAATAGTTCACAGCTCTATAACATTTTGAAATCAATTTCGTTATGCACTAAGTAATAAGTGTCAGATCTGAACATCGTTAAATGTCAGCGCGAGTCAGCCTTGTAGGCGATTAGTATAGTTTTATTTATACATGTCTACAAAATGAAATTTTATTTTAATGATAAATAAATAAGGACATGGTTCTTATCACAGATCAAGCGCTTGTTTTAAATAAGCTGATTGCAAGTCTTAAAATTATTAACATTTTTTTCGTCAGGTTCAAGATTTGCACTGTTGGAGCTGAAAGTGCTGTTGTACAAGTTGATCCTGAATTTCAAGATCTTGAAATGCAAGAAAACCACTGACCCCATACGTATGGTGCCAGATATGTTTAACGTGAAGGCTATTGGCGGTACTTGGGTCAAATTTGACGCCAGGAATTAAAAGGGCAATGCTTTAAAATAATTACTTTTAATATTTTTAACAAAATGAAAAAAGAGCTGTTAATTTATCCGACAGAAAGGATATTAATAAATAAATAAATAAAAATATTCTTGGACGAATCACACAACGCCATCTAGTCCCAAACTAAGCAACTAAGCTTGTACTATGGGTACTAGATTGCTGATAAATATATTTAAATAAAATACTTATTATACATAGAAAACAACATCCAGACCAAGGCAAACAGACATGTTCATGCATACAAATATTTGCCTTGCGCAGGATTCGAACCCGCGGCCCTTGGGATAAAGCGACCATCTGACCTGTCGTACGGAATAATTTATACATTACCATACATTACTTCAACTGAAACACCCATCTGTTTTACACTTTATTTACTTGTAAAATTTAAGGAAGGAAAACTATTGCTCTAACTACACTACACACTAATTAATTAGCAAGTAAACAATTCTTACACAATTAGTAATTTAATTTTAATTTTATCCGTGTCTTTAACGTCTTCATCCTATGATAGCCCGGTGGCCCATGTTGTGACCCCTCTTCAGTGTAGTGAAATTTTGCTATCAGCTTAAAAACACTGACCACAACCAATCCGCATTTGACCAACGTAGTAGAGTACCTGTAATCCTATTCGATCAAAAGGGAGACCCGTACGTATCCTTATGCTTCGAAATTATGATAATATGATTAATAGCCCAAACTGTCCGACTGCTGGCCAAAGACCTCCCTATCCTATCCCCTATTCCCTTTCCATAAGAATCTATATTCATGGATGAAAAAGGAGGGTTTACAAAACAGTTAAAACAAATCTTTTATTTCAATTTATTTTTAGTAACTAAGAATAAAATCTATATAAGCAGTTAAATTACTTTGTTTGTTTTGAGAAATGATATCTGGGATAAAAACTGTGCTCCTCCTTAGGTATCCATTAAAGAGAGGTAGGGCACAGCAGATAATCCGCTCAAATCGGAGCAGCCCGTCTGGGGAACTGGGGACCTCCACCTTACAGAAGATAGTAGCTAAGCCAAATAATATTGGTCTCGACCATAGATATGTATATTATATCTGTGGTCTCGGCCATGTTGTGTTTCTAAGGTGAGTAAGGTCTCCAGAGCTCCACTTGGGGGGTTGGGTGGGTTAGCAACGCGCGAGTGATACCCCCGGTGTTGCAAGCGTCTATTAGGCTACGGTGATGCTTACCATCAGGCGGGCCGTAAGCATGTTTGCCACCTTTGTGGCATAAAAAAACCCCCAAAATTCCTATCTGTCAGTATCATCATTTCATTTCTTTCAGCGTCTTTATCGTAAAAGGATACCAGACTGGTAGAGTTACATCCGCATTTTACAAAATTAGTACTTATGGATAAGTATTTAATGTTTGAGACACTGCAAGACACTGCAAGCAGTGTAAATAGGATATACCTACCTAATAGATAACCATTGTTTATATTTTTATAATAATAAGGAAAATTGATAAACAAATAAACAGATAATATTTGAGATATAAATTAACGTCAAAACAATCTATACTAATATATAAAGATGAAGAGTTTGTTTGTTTGTTTGAACGCGCTAATCTCAGGAACTACTGGTTCGAATTGAAAAATTCTTTTTGTGTTGGATAGTCTATTTATTGAGGAAGGCTAACATTACGTTGCGACCAATAGGAGCGAAGCATCAGAGAAAAATGTTGCAAAAACAGGGAAAATTCCGTTGCGTGCCCTGCGTTAACGGTTCAAGTTACCCAAAAAATGGCGCTCAACCTAGAAAGCTGTAATTTTGTATTGAGGTTCCCTTTATGATGTTAACAATAAAGATGGGGTTTTATAGAATTCCCATGGGAAAGGGAGTAATAGGACTGTAAGTGTATTATCGCAGGCGCTTAACCTAGAAAGCTGGAATTTTGTGTAGAGGTTCCCTTTAAGATTTTGATAAGGATAAAGACGGCTTTTTATAGAATTCTCACGGGAAAGGGAGTAATAGGACTGTAAGTGTATTATCGCAAGCGCTTAACCTACAAAGCTGTAATTTTGTATTGAGGTTCCCTTTATGATTTTGATAAGGATAAAGACGGCAATTTATAGAATTCCCACGGAAAAGGGAGTAATAGAACTATAAGTGCATTATCGCGGGCGCTTAACCTAGAAAGCTGGAAATTTGTATAGAGGTTCTCTACAAACAAGCATACGGCCCGTCTGATGGTAAGCATCACCGTAACCTATAGACGCTTGTAATACCGGGGGTATCACTCAGCAACGTCGACCCTAGTCAGTGTTTGGATTGGTTTCGTTATCTCGAGCTTCTCCGTGCTTCAGAGGGCACGTTAAGCTTTCGGTTCTAGCTGTTGTCGATGGATGACGGTTGTAAAGACAGGTCGGTGGCCTTTCAAAACACCGGCCTCAGCCAATTTGCATTGGAGCAGCGTGGCAGAGTACGCTCTGATCACCTGCGATTAGGGTCTCCCCCGTATCCCTGCAGTGGAATGATTATGAGTTGATATGAGTCAGGTGAGCGTTGGACCATTTTTTATAAAAAATAACACACACGCATCGTCATAATGACCAATTGACGAAACATTATACCTATATATGCACTATCATACGACCAATTACGTTCAGAAATCTAGTAGTGTGTATTCTGCGCTCGCACAGTGTAGTGACTTTGATAAACATATTATTTACAATTACATAGCATATCAAGTTTATTTATAGACAGAAGCAGTGTTTTAAAAATGATTGTCGAAATTTTAATATTTATTTTGACTACATTAATCGTGTATTATTTGTATGTATACAAAAAGATACATAGATTTTACGATGAAAGGGGAGTGAGGTATTTACCTGGTATACCATTTTTTGGTAATATATACAAAAATACGTTTATGAAGAGGCATATTTTCGAAGATATCGACGAGGTTTACAGATCATTCCCTGAAGATAAGTAAGTATTTATTTAATTTATTATTAAAAAAAAACTTAAATTGAAGTAGCTTCATTTGGAATTCAATTACAGTCATTCCGAAATGCTGGTAGATTATAAAATATTATTGTAACATACAAGTCTAAGTGTCCAAGGAGGCCCACAGAATAAAGAAATTTAACGTATCTAGTACCCAAAGATCCGTGAAAATATTCCCTATAAATCTACTAACAAAAATAAATAGTAGTGACTTGAAAATTAGTTGAAATGTTTAATTGGATGAAGTCTTGGAAATAAACTTCAGCAGTTATCCTTATTATTCCTGAGATGAAATTTATATATCGGATGACAATATAATATTTTCAAGTTCAATCAAATGTTTTTTTTGCGAACCAAATGTACAAAAGATCTTATATGGTAGTGCTTATATAAAAACAGCTTGCTATTAAATGATTTTGTAGCTCATGTTAGAATGTTTTGGTGACTAAGATACTTAAATTATTCGGACAATAGATGAGATAGGAACTCAGCAATCGACACGCTTTTTTTGGAATTAACATTTGTAGCCAGATCGCTGCGATCTTGTAGATCGAGCAGTTGCGAGAACGGAAGGCTCTAATCATTTAGAATTTACGGTGTCTCTCTAGGGGCGCCCCAGAGAGGAGCCCGCACCTAGCCCTAGGAGGACACTGGGAGAGGAAGGTCGAAAGAGTAACAATCACCACGCAATTTATAAGCTCCGTAGTCCGTCACCAGTCCCTCGCTTTGTTCTTCTCCTTATTTGTTTTACATGTTTTTTAAAGTTCATTTACTAACTCAAAACAAACTTTATGATAACGAAATATGTAAACAAATAAATCTTACATAAATATTTTTAATCATAAATAACTCTTTATAAGTAGGTAGATAACAGGGTCAACAGATTTACTGACTTTAATAATAATACAACCTTGACTCAAGAACAAAACACAAAAGCCCCGAGCAGGAATCGAACACGCACCCTCCTGTATCGAACATATTTGATCTTGAAGGAATCTTGTACCACGCGGATGCACGCGGTGAGCAAGCCGCACGGCGACGCGCGTCATGTAGCTCACACACTAATTTTACAATTTCTTTTACGATGTATACAAAAATATATACACAAGAAAACTGTTTTCCTTACAAGGTATGTGGGTTATGTTGAAGCAACCAAACCTATTCTACTGATAAGAGATCCAGAACTGATCAAAACGATTACTGTTAAGGACTTTGACCACTTCGTAAACCACAAAGAGTTCTTTAATCCAGATATTGAACCACTGTTCGGTGGGAGTCTTATTATGATGAAAGGTAATATTATTTTGCGTTATTTGATCTTTATATCTTAATGCTATTAATAATAGAAGCATGCTTCAGAGGATGTTAAGCCGTCGGTCCCTGCTGTTATCGTTGGATAGCAGTCATTAAACCAAATCGATGGCCTTCGTGGCTTGAAAACACTGGCTATTGACAATTTGCATTGAAGCAACGTAGCAGAGTACGTTCTTACTTCCTTCAATTGAATGGAGACCCGTATCCCTGCAGTGGGATGATGATGGGTTGACATGATGAATAGTAAACGTAAAGGTTTATAAGGATGAACAGATTGTGTAACAATTTGTAAATATTTACAGTAATAAATAGGTACTATGATTAACGTGGAAAGGGAAGTAGATATAAAAGAAATTTGAACAAACATGATAATTTTCAGGTGAAAGATGGCGTGACATGCGTACAACGTTGAGTCCCGCATTTACTGGATCTAAAATGAGACTAATGATGCCCTTTATGTTGGAAATTAGCAAGAATATAATCGAGGACTTGAAAGGTATATCCTCAACGAATTAAACTCAGAAGTAACAGCTCAAAATTCCAGTAAATTTCAAATTATGCTGAATTTAAATTTTTGAGTTATATGGATAACCACACAACATGTCTCTTTATAAGTGATCGCATTAAGGTAAATAGAAAACGACAACGCTGCCGAACCGCACTGACTTTATATATAAAGTATATTGGTATACCGCTTACATAGTGAGGCAGGTTTCCGGCGCCGACGAGCCAGTGCCGGAAACCTGCCTCTCTATGTAAGCATTAATGCATTTTCTCTCTAATAATTTACAGACAAAACAGATGTAGATATAGATATAGACGATCTCATCCGACGGTACACGAATGACGTCATAGCATCAGCTGCCTTTGGCCTTCAGATCAACTCCGTTAAGGATAGGGATAATGAATTTTTCAAGCTGGGACGTTCAGTGTTCAATTTCAGTTTGATGCAGAGGATCAATTTTTTACTTGCTGCCGAGTACCCGGGCCTAGCAAAGGTTTTTATATGGCTTACAACTAGTATCTGAAACGCGTTTTAATTCCACATTCAGTCTCAAGCTGTCTCTTATTTCCTTGTTTAGTTTGACAGTGACAGATATAATTTAATATGTCTTTAACTTTATGCGTTTCAGAAACTGGCTGGTATTTAATTTTTGACCTTCAAAAATATCTACTCCTAAATTAGCTACTTAAAATACATTGTTCTATTATTATCAATCTAATTCTAATCAAGATTATTTTAAAATTTGTTTTTGTTTTTCCAATTACTCTTCTTTTATCTGATAAATAAATATCTATTTCGTATCATTAGGCCAATCAAAATATTCATATCAGTTGTTACCCACGGCTTTACCAGCTGAAAAATATAACCTATAATCTATAGACAAAAACTCCGTAAAAAACGGTTAAAAATGTTAAAAACATGACAATCTCTTGGTTTCTTTCGACGTGACAGAAGGATAAAGAAGAGACTTTCATATTAGTTTGGATTACGATATTAATTATCAGTTTTTTTTATTATGGGTGAGGTCGGTAAAGGAGCATGCGGATCACATTATGGTAAGTGATCACTGTGGCCTTTATAGCACAGGGAGACCAAGCCGTTGTCCATGAGGTGTGTGGTGAGGTAGATGACTTTTAAGAAAAGGCAATAAATTAACTACTTTAATATCATTAACAGAAATTAGGTATTCAACTTTTCCCGGTGAAAACAACACAATTCTTCAAGAATTTAGTTTCCAGTACCATTGAGTATAGAAACAAGAATAACTTGCACCGACCTGACATGATACAGTTGCTCATGGAAGCTTCTAAAGGTAACGAGTTTCACTGCTTCCTGATAAGTTCTAGTTAATTTGTCTGCCTGATTAATTGACAGTTAATTTTAGATTAAACATTTAATAAATTAACGTAATAATCTATGGCCCCGCATGGAAAATGAAACGTAGAGCGTTATCCATCCAAATAGATCGTCGAATTCAAACAAGTGTCTAAACAAATCGATGTGAAAAAAGTAGCATTTGGTGGAAATCATTAGCAAAAGTCAGCAGTGTAGACAGAAGTCGATGATGATAACGATGATGAAACCCCTTTATGGTAGGTCATAAGCTTGTCGCAAAATACAGCGATTGTGTGCAAATTACACTGCTATTCGTCTATAGGTACAATGAATAGATTTTTTCCTGGGTATGGGTACGTCATTATATTGTTAGACCGATGGTCTTTGAAAGGTTAAAAATAGATTTAGTCGTATCTCTTGCTAACATATAAGTTTATTTTATTAATCCGAATAATAACGTTTTAGGAACACTAAGCCATAACGTTGAGGCTGATACAAGTAATGTAGGTTTTGCAACAACAGAAGAAATTCTTAAACCACGCACCAATGTAACAGGTATGGAATCAATACTCTTTCTTTTATTCCCATGATCCCGTTTCCTAGTTCGTAATGATTGGATCCGCTTAAAAAAAAAAAGAAGCAGACATATCTCAGCCTAGATCAGACGTCTACCGAAATATATGATTTCTTATACATACCGGTTTCCTCAAATAGTAATATTAAATAAATCGATGGAAGTAAGATAAAATTGAAGGTTCTTATTTCAGAATGGACTCAAGATGAAATAACTGGTCAAGTATTTATATTCTTTGTGGCTGGATTTGAGAGCTCAGCGGGTGCTCTGACAATGGCTATTCATGAATTAGCTATAAACCCTGAAATCCAGGAGAGATTGTACCAGGAGATCAGGAACTTTAAAGAGGATCATGATAAGTTGACGTTTGAAAATATAAATGAACTGAAATATTTGGACTGCGTATTGAATGGTAAGGCTTTATACATAATCGATTTCAATGTCAAATTAAATCATTACGATGCCTGACATCCAAACAAATTCAAATTCAAATTTATTTATTTTTCCACAAACGTACATACTAAGGGTGCTTAAAACTAGTTTACATTGTGCTACTTAGAAATACTGTTTGTGGGAGCTGATGCTTGTACTAACTAGGTCTAGGTTAGACCTGTGTTACAAGTCATCAGGTCCCGCCTCTAGTTTTACTGACAATGTAAGTGCTATCGTATAGGTTATTTATATAAAGAATAATGACAATATATATTTTTAATTTTAAAGTATTATTATTTTTTACTAGAACAATTTAAACATTTTAACTTAACTAAAAATTATAAAGAGGAAAGATTTGATTGATTTGAAAAGTTAGGAAACAACTCATGCGAAGCAGAGGCTGCTAGGATATACAGTGCGACTCTGTTGAATGTACACAAATGAACCCTACTTCCACTTAGATCCACGTTGAAAGGAGATGTCGATTAATATGTAGATTAATTAAAAATGAATAAATTAAAAATTTTGAATTATGACATGTTTTAAAAAAAGTTTTTATAGATGCACCTGTCTATCTAGACAGATTATTTTTATAAATTAATTCCTCTTTCAGAAACGATGAGAAAGTGGTCTGCTGCTATAATTATGGATAGAGTTTGTAATAAAGCATATGAACTTCCTCCTCCAAGGAAAGGAGGCAAACCTTTTATGGTAAACAGTTTCGTTAATTTCTATTAAACAAGTCTAATTTACAGAACTAAAAGTATAAGTAATTATTTTATTAAAATTTTCCTCAAATCTATAATTATAAAGATTTGTATTTTTGTTTGTTACGATAAAACTCGAAAACTAGTTGACCGATTTGAAAAATTCTTTCACTGTTTTAAAGCTACACTGTCAAAGGATGACCTAGTTTATATTATATATTTTAAAAAAATAGGGACCCAGACAAAAAGCCGTGCGAAGCTGGGACGGAGTACCTAGTTTCTTATAACTTTATTGTGACGTAAATTTTTTAGTTACAACCTGGTGATGTCGTGTACAATATGGTGAATTCGATCCACATGGACGAGAAATATTACCCGCATCCCGAGAAGTTTGACCCTGATAGGTTCTCAGATGGGAATAAACACAATATTCAGCCATTCACATTCATGCCCTTCGGTATGGGACCTAGGAATTGTATTGGTAGGTATTTTTATATATCATAAAGGTATACTCAACGCCAAAGTTTCTGGCTCACAGTTTATAAAACAATTGAAAATCGTTTGTCGTTATGCACTGAGTAATAAGTATGAGTTTCGAACTTCGTTTTATGATTACACACGCCAGGAAATTGGCGTTCAGTATAATATTTTTGTCCAATGTTCGTAGATTAATCAACCCTTCTAAAAACTGGTTGGAGATCACCGTTGCTTAGTTTTCCTTTTCATTCACTGTAATTAGGCTCCTTTTGCTTAATTCTAATGAGAGTTTTCAAATAAACTGTCAACTAACGACAGCTACTTTTTTATAATCAGAAAAATACATTAGTGCATGTCCCGACATTTGGGGGAGCGATGGTCTGTTGGGCTCTCCTCTCTAACCAATGCCGACATTCGAAATTCATACCGACTAAAAATCGTGACTGTCGGTAACCTTCTCCGCCTAACCACAGTTACAACCTGTCGACTGGTAATTTCGAGCCACTTGGGTTGTCTGAATATATTTTTAATTTTTTTATTTATTACAGGTTCCAGATTCGCTCTTCTAGAGTTAAAGGTGCTACTTTATAACATTCTTCTGAACTACAAACTCTTAAAAAGCAATAAAACATCAGATCCCATCACTTTGAACCCAAGTGACTTTAACATCAAAGCCAAAGGAGGATCCTGGATTAAAATCGCGACCAGAAACTAAGAACCATTAGCAGATAACTTTTTGAAACCCCTAATAATCAGCGATTTAGCATGGTTGTGTTTTGTTACCGGGGTTGGAGCCTTGTCAATATTACCACGATATTGTGACAATATTGATCGATAGTATAATGGGCCGCCGCAGAATCTTGCGATACTAGGATTGTGATAAGTTGATTTATTTTGAGGAGAATCACAAAACTGAAGTGAAAAAGTGTCGATGGAAAAATTAAAAATTAAGCTTCTTTAAAGGGGTTATAACCTGAATTATCTGTCTTCCGTAGTTAGAATCTATACATAATTTTCTATATTGAATAATATTGCAAACAAAGCATGTCCGTAATGTCAAATTAATATTATTTTTATTTTGCTATGTGAAGAGGAATTTTTTACTTTGTAATATTAAATTAAAAATCAATTATATACTTGTACATACTATATTATAATGTGTGTGTTTTTTTTACTACATTACAATAAAATTATTTTTTAACAACTAAACTTTATTTCACTTATCATCAACATCTAATGTATAATTCTTCAAATTATTTAAAGGATAATCTGTGGTATTTTTATAAAAAAAATTGGATAAATGCGTAACGAGCCACGCAGTGTAGTGTTAAGTAAGCTCTACAACTCAGACAGCCGACAAACTATAGAATTTAATTTTAGCTCTTACGACAAAGAACTTAAGAATGGTACAAAGTCCAATATGTAAAGGTCGACCTGCTCTTGACTGTACAATTCGCACCACGAGAGACGAGACATGATTGATTGCTGATTTGAATTGGTCAGAAGACGATTTTCTAGTACAATGGTATAGAAATCGTCAACTGCGCAAGTCAAATCACGCGATACGTCAGGCCTCATCTCTCGTGGCGCGGATTGAACTCTTCTGCAAGCAATCAAAGCGCTTGCTGCGTGCACGCACTCTTGCACGATTACCTTACTACTTACCCCATAGATGTTACAGCTAACCCCAAGTAAGGGGTAACATCGCCCTCTTTCAGTATAAATTAATTTATGAAAGCTCGCTAAATGTGTTGCTAAGCGCAAATCTCGAGAACAGCTGAACCGATTTTGCTAATAATTCTTTTTTTAGAATATTCTATAGTACGAGGATGGTTCTTACGGAGAGAAAATTTTAAAATTTCCTACGGGAAAGCAGGATACACGCAAACGAAGTTTCGCTTGTATTTGATCTCGCTTGTGGTTTTTTCACTTCGATTGAAGAATGGTTAAATCGCCAATTAATGTTTTGTTACCGATTTTAACAAATTGATAGATATCATGTACTACTTGATTTTAATTCATGGTGATGACAGCCTGGTGGTGGGGCATTGGCAGTGACCCCACCTTCGGCACCAGAGTGGGCGCGGGTTCGATCCCTGCAAGGGATCAAACATTTAATGTGATGGTATTGACGTATGTCTGGAGTCTGGTGTTTTCTATTTATTTTATGTACATGGGATTTACACATCGGTTGTCTGGTACCCATAACATAATTTTATGTTACTTTGGGACCTGCTAGGTTACTCTGCATAGCAATCGCGATTTTAATTACAATTCTGTTAATTTCAAATGCAAAATTAACAGCAGATACTAATTCGTACCCTTGAAATTTTATACTTTTCTAACTATTTGAATGCATTTCTGGATGATCCCGAAATGCATTCATAACAAGTACATTCTATTGGATCTAAGGCTTAATACAGTTAAACAGAAATCGTCACACGTAGTCAAAACTATCAGCTAAAACTGACTCACCATGTGAATGCTCTGGCTTCTAAATTGTCAGGAACAGGAAGTACAATATACACAAGACTGAGGAAAAATAGTATTCCAACCCTTAAAAACCGATTTCCAAAGGAGTGAGAGGACCAATGGGTTTGACCTCACTATACATTGACAATTTTGGACGATGGTCAGACAATATGGCAGCTAAATGTTAATAAACAGATCGCTGCGAAGCAGGATAAAAAAAAAACTAACTATTTGGTTAGCATACAATCCGATTTCATTTAGTTTAGTATTTAGTTAGCGCTAGTCTAGCTATAATGCCGACTCTACACGTTGGCCAACACATTGGCCAATGTTGTGGTGATATGTTTGTGACGACGTCCACACGTTGGAAGGTCGTTCAGTTTGATTTGGTTCGGGCCAATATGCGGACGATTCTAATAATGAATATTGAGGCGCTGACGGCTGCTGCGATTTATTTATTTTCAGCATACCTACGTAATAAAATAGACATGGAAAAAAGAAGGTGGTTGATGTTGTCAATACATCGAAACAAAACAAGGTACAAGTACCTACCTAACTAAATTCATCATATATCATCATATCAACCCATAATCATACCACTGCTGGGATACGGGTCTTCCTTCAATCGAAGGTGATTAGAGCGTACTCTGCCACGCTGCTCCAATGCGGATTGGCTGAGGCCGGTGTTTTCAAGCCACCCGAAGGCCACCGACTTGGCTTAACGACTGTCATCTACCGATAACAGCCGGGACCGACGACATAGCGTGCCCTCCGAAGCACGGAGAAGCTCGAGATAACGAAACCCATCCAAACGCTGGCTAGGGTCGACGTCGCTTAACTTGCCTGTTCATATTAGAGTGCGACACACAGCGACGCCATCGAGCTCCTAACTAAATTAATATTATTATATTGTTTGTTTTTGCTCGTTGCAAACTAAACACTCGGCCAACGTGTGGACGCGGTGGCCAATAACTCGGCCACAACCACAGCCAACTATTTTGATCTGTGTGAAAAAACCGACACCACACGGATTTCGCGCCAACTTGTGGGCCATCACGTACCATCACTCCAACACCTACCATACCCTCGACACGATGGCCATTACATTGGCCAATATGTATTGGCCACAACATTGGCCAACGTATAGAGCCGGCATAAAGAGTACCCAAAAGTAACAATCCAATGGCGATCGAGCGGAATTATCTTCAAGAGTTAAGGGGGCAGGTGGCGCTGTGAGAATTGTGTAAAATTTATTTCTGTAGGCAAAAGGCAATTGATAAAAAACGATCTGTTAAAAAAAAGACAAAAAAATGATCTGTTAAATAATAATTTACAATTAGACACCACTGCTTCTGTCGCTGGCTCGCAACTGAATGACGGGTGGTGGTGTGCATGTGCACCATCGCAAAGCCGCAAAATCTCAGTACAGGACTTGTGTATACTTTTATGTCGATGGTAGGCAGAGGTGAAACAAACACTTCAATCATACATACCTACCTACATGAGATACCTAGTCTGTGCTATCTAATAGCCGCAACTACGTCCTCAATTCACTCGATTACTTCTACCGGTCACAAACAAACGTACAAACATGATAATAGAAATATTAATATTTATTTTGACAACAGTTATTGTGTATTATTTGTATGCATATAAGAAGTTACATAGATTGTTAGATGAAAAGGGCGTAAAGTATTTACCGGGTGTACCTATGTTTGGGAACGTTTATAATTCTACATTTTTGAAAAAGCATTTTATTGAGGATTTAGATGCGGTCTACAAGGCGTTTCCTGATGAAAAGTAAGTACTGTTTCTTTCTGATTAAATTCGTTGTGAGTTTAAGACAGCAGTAGTTTTTCCCCCGAGACGTCAATAAGCTACATTGCTTACTCTGAGGTCGCCGTTGTTGATCTTGACTATACAGGAGAGACAGCGGTGAGAATGTATAAGGTGGGCTTGTCAGGAAAAATTCTTACTAAACCTCGTGCCAAGCGGGAGCGAGCCGCTAGTAAATACTATTTTAATTCACCGCTGCATCTTTTGTTTTTATTACAGATATGTGGCTTTCATCGAAGCTAGTAAGCCAGTTATTCTGGTTAGAGATCCGGATTTGATCAAATCAATAACTGTGAAAGATTTTGATCATTTTGTTAATCATAAAGAATTCTTTAATTCCGAAGTGGATCCACTGTTTGGAGGCAGTTTGTTCTCAATGAAAGGTAAAAAATAATCTATACGAATAAACGTAGGTAAAGGTATATCGATATGTCCTGATGTTTATTGTGTCTTGCTAGCCCTCCCCATTCCACATACATATAACTTTAGATTGCTTGCCTTGTCCTCTGCATTCTCACAATATTTTACAATACGAGTATATCAAAATCTTTAAATACTTTTATGTTATACTAGTGAAACCCGCGCAACTTCGTTTGCGTGTATTTATTTATGCACTGTAGGCATCTATATCCGACTTTTGATGTAATCTTACGGGAATCGCGTACTTTTTGCGAAATAAGTAGGTACCCTACGTGTACCAGAAGCTCAACTTACCAAATATCATACATATTGGCCCAACTATTTTGAGCATAAACATTCATATAACTTTCGCCTTTATAATATTTTACGCCTTTATAATTAGTATTATATTATTATAGTAATATATTAAGTAGGATTGTTTTTTTTTTGAGTTGAGATTCTTGCTGCACTTCTTCTCAACAGGCCATTCACGGCGGAAGGATAAAAAATTAGTGCAAAAGTATTTCGTGAAAATCTACTTGCAAAATAATTTTATTTTGTTGCATATAGGTACAGTCAGGAGCACGTTGAGCGTTACGTTTGCAGGACAATTTTAGCTCTTATGACATAGAACTTAAGAATGGTACAAAGTCCGATATGTAAAGGTCGACCTGCTCTTGACTGTACACTAGTCTGTAATTTTTACTGATTAGTGTACCACTTGTTTGTGTATTGTAAATAAAGTACCTACATTCTTCTAAAGCCGAAGAGCTCGTTAGTTTTATAGAAGTTGGTAATAAGTTGATAATTTGATGTTTCAATTTCAGGCGAGAAATGGCGAGATATGCGTACGACACTGAGTCCCGCCTTCACCAGCTCAAAGATGAGACAAATGATGCCTTTTATGCTGGACATCAGTAAGAATATAATAGAAGATTTGAAAGGTAATACTGAATATGTATTTTTTTTATGTATGACTGGTCAGCGATTGACTATTGTCTCACCTGCTGAAAAGCGATGACGCGGACTTGGAACTCACAACGAATTTAATCAGAAAGAAGATAGTCGTAGTAGGAAGTATTGAAAGGACTGCTCCCTAACAACTACGTGAGAGACAGCAAATTGGAGCAAAAGACATTAAGAGAGATGACAAATCAAGACTCGATTGCCGAGCACCACGGTCAAACAAGTAAGGGTGGAGATGTTCCAAGCGTTCAGACGTCTGATGATACAATGCAGATGGAGGTATGAGGTCGTGCCATAATATATGTTCAAATGCAGTAATATGATATTTTAATTGATATGCTCTTTCTAAATATTAAATCAAATCCATTAATAATTTATTATCCATTCTTATTTTGGCTCCATGGCGTAAATATGAACAACATACAGTCCAATTTGTAAAGTTTGACGTGATCTTAAATGTGCACATATCAGCTTATTACAAAGGGGTCAATATGAATCTCACCTTGGCGTAATAGACCTAACGGTTGGTGACATTAATTTGATTTAAACTTTGACGGGTCGCCAATGGATAAGGTCAATGTTGATGCTAAGGTTATATTTTCCCAAATAGGCTTTAGTTTAGGAGATATCCTAACTAATATTATAAAAGAGAAAGTGAGTTTGTTTGTTTGTTGAGGGACCCAAAAAAAGTATTTTTCAAAATTTTGTTCCATCACTTTGTTAGCATTGTTAATTTTTTTATGCCACAAAGTTGGCAAACAAGAATATGGCCCGCCTGATGGTAAACATCACTGTAGCCTATAGACGCTTGCAATACCGGGGGATCACTCGTTGCCAACCCTCCCAACATCCCCAAGAGGAGCTCTGGAGACCTTACTCACCGTTGGAACACAACTTAGCCGAGGCCAATGGTACTTGGCTACGACCTTCTGTAAGGTCCTTCCCCAAACGGGCTGCTCCGATTTGAGAGGATTATCCGCTGTGCCCTACCTCTCTTAGAATATGTGTTTTATTTTTAACCAAATCATATTATACAGCTTTCTAGCATTAAGCGTCTAGGCGCTAGGCTGCGGACAGACAGACAGACAGACGGACATGGCGAAACTATAACGGTTTCTTGCAGTTCACTACGGAACCTTTTAGGGTACCGTATTCAAAAGGTGCATGAAAATCAGGTACTTTTTTGTCGTTTTAAAAAACCGCTTGCCTGTCGTCTTGCAATTCATGATATTGCACTTCACTTCACTTTACTCCGGTCAACTACAGGAAAGTGTAAAGCGCGCATCTGTGTCGAAACGGATAGTAGTTAAGATTTTTAACAATTCAAATTTTTAACGACCTCCGTGGCGTAATGGTTACCACGCCAGACCGCCACCCAGGAAGTCCCGGGTTCGATCCCCGGTCGGGTCATGATGAAAAACGAACTTTTTCTGATTGGCCTCGGGTCTTGGATGTTTATCTATAAATGTATTTGTTACAAAATATAATATCGTTGAGTTAGTATCCCATAACACAAGTTTCGAACTTACTTTGGGGCTAGCTCAATCTGTATAAATTGTCCCTATATATTTATTTATTTAAATAGACTTCCGCAACTGACCTCCTTGGGCCAGTTAGTCGTGGGGCCACTCAGTGAATAACCCTTAAAATCTACATCTACAACTACAGTACTAATATTATAAATTTTTATGGATAGGGTCTTTAAATGATACCTGCCTCATACCTTCATAGAAAAAGTTTGGATGGTGAAGGGTTTTTTTTTTATCCTGAACGTTTAAATAATAGGTATAAGTACAATGTATCCACGAGAGCTGCTGCCGACAAACTGTTGCACAGTTTGGCAGACTAAAACACATAAAAAATGTACTTTTTTGTTTGGAAAAAGAAATAAAAAAAAATAAAGAGGAAAGATTTGTATTTTTGTCTGTATGTGTTTGTAATGAATAAACTCAAAAGTACTTGACCGATTTCAAAGATTCTTACACTGTTGGGAAGCTACACTATCCCCGAGTAACATAGGCTTTATAGTATTAAAAAAAAAAAAAATGGGATCCTTTGTTAAACCCGTGCCAAGCTGGGGCGGGGCGCTAGTGTTTTATAAAACGTATCGAATAAACTTTTTTTACAGCTCAAAATAAAGATGAAATAAACGTGGAAGATTTAATACGTCGTTACACCAATGACGTCATTGCATCAGCTGCCTTTGGTCTCCAAATCAATTCGGTTAAGGATAGAGAAAATGAATTTTTCAAAATGGGACAAAACCTTTTTAATTTTACATTTATGCAGAGAATCATTTTTTTTATTTGTGTCGAGTATCCCGATCTGGCTAAGGTACGATATCTATTTAAAGAAAAAAAAAACAATATTAAAAATCATAATTCTATATTTCTGTGATAAAATTATAAAGAGAATAAAACATTGTTTGTTTGCATTGAATTACTGGACCGATTTTAAACCTACATTGCATACTGTGCCATATCTGATAATGTACCAGATATGGTACAGTACGCAATGTAGGTTAGGTTAGGTTACATATTATTTCATACATATTTTAATTATTATTATTATCATTTATTACGTCTAGATACTATTATAGAACCACATTATATTTTTTTGACATGATTTCAAAAATCCTGCATTGTAGTGTTAAAAAATTTGTCACCGTTAGGCCGTTTACTCACCGCCACCGTCACCGGGACGTCACCGAGAACGAGATTACTTTTTGTATTGGCCATAATCTCGGACCGAGTTCTAGCGGAAGCGCCGAACTAAGCGATAAATCGGCGGACGGGATGACGGCGCCCGGGTGACGGGTTTGCGGTGGACACACGGCCTTAGTAAATGTATGTATCGCTTAATCGGCGCCGTTATCTCGTTCTCGGTGACGTCCCGGTGACGGTGGCGGTGAACAATCGGCCTTAGGAAATTAGACTATCCCCGGGAGATATTATGATGATTATACTTAAAAATATAGGGATGTACTTCTACTAGTCAGGGAGAAGAACGCTGCACGTCGATCTCAGATTCCGACGCAATTAATATTCCCTAACCCACACGGCATTTTTTCCAAATTCCATTCCCCATTTTTATCCCATACAGCATTTTTTGCATTTTCCATCGGCAAACAGTTCATTAGTATTACAAAAATAACTCTTTTTTTTGCAGAAATTGCGTTTAACGATCTTTCCATTAAAAACAATGAATTTCTTCAGAAATTTGGTAATAGGCGCGATTGATTACAGAAAGAAGAATAACGTGTACCGACCTGACATGATACAGCTGTTGCTGGAAGCTTCTACAGGTACTATAAAGTTACAATAAAACCAGCATAAATGCAGCTCTGTTTCCATTAAAACGAAAAGCAGACGAGACGAGAAGAGATGTGCTGCGAATTTGACTAATTTCACCAATCCGGAGAGGATATTATGTGAGCGATAGCGGAAATCTGCGGCTCGAGAGTACGAGAGAGTACAGTCAGGTGCACGTATAGCTTTACACTTGCAGTACTTAAGAATGGTACAAAGTCCAATATGTAAAGGTCGACCTGCTCTTGACTGTACAAGATTTTAACGATTTTTGAGAATAGAGTTGCTTAGATACAAGAATTCGAAATTAGTGGAGAAGGCAGCAGGGAAAGCGGTGCACGAGTGCGGGTGCCATCTCCACACTTCTGTGCCGCTTGTAAGCGCGCGGAACATAACTACATCATATAATATGAGATGTTCCACCCTCTCATTTTCCATGAAGCTAAGCTAAGAAGAATTGTGGAAATAACGAAATCTAATTGGTTATTGAAAACGCATTTCCTCTCGTCTCCGCTTTTTCCGCTTTTGTGGAAACAAGTCCTAAAAATGGTAGTTAAAAAGGATACCATGTCATCAATCTATTTACATTTTTTTTTTATCGAATGTCATAATGTTTATATTTTATACTTGTAATCTTGGGTTCGTTGTTTTTATTATAAGTAATTACTAAACTTATTAATCTTGTTATTCATTATAATTTCTTGACCAAGTTGTTCTTTGATCTCTATATTTTTAAAAACAACAATAATATTGTTTGGGTGTATTGTTATGTTGTTACTGACGATTACAGATAACATAAGTCTCATCTCGTAACTTTACTTTGAAATGAACTGTAAACAAATGACATTGTCAAAGTGACATGTCAGGGGTATGAAACCATTTATAAAAAACCTTTTTTTATCAAATTGAAAAAATAATAATATTTCAACTGTTTCAGGAACTTTAAATACTAATACAGATTTAGAAGACGCTGGCAATGTAGGTTTTGCTACAACACAAGAAGTGCTTTCAGCACGTGGAAAAGTCAGAGGTATGTAATATATTCACGACCCGGCGAACTTCGTACTTTATTTTGTATAACTGCCCTGACAGTTGTCCTGTCTTAGGTATATATCATAGATTTAGTATATACTAGCGTACCTATAGATCGGCTTTGTTTGATTGAGGCGAGACCAAAAACAAAATACACTAGTGTGCGTGGAATGTACATGTGTGCAAGCAAGATATATAATTTTGTGGATTTTCCTTTTAGTTTGAGTTACGTCCAGGCACTGCATAGGTAACCATATTTAATCACGTCGAATTAACACCAAAACTACACTTATAAACCATAAATTTTGTAAAAATAAGTGGGATTTGTTTTAAGAGCCGTTCAACTTTCGATGCGCTAATTTAGATATTTATCAGAGTAGTGTGCGTGCGAGCGTCCGAAACATCGTAGTGGTACGGTGTATCGGAAACAAACAGTTTTGATCCTAATAATAATACATTGCACCATTTCTATGGGTTATTATTTATTTATTACCACCGCACCGAATTATAAGCATTTTTTTAGAATACTTATTACAAAAAAAAGGTTTTGTAAAATAAATTTTAAAAATTTGTATTGGTTAGATAAACACCTCAAGTTTCATAACGTTTAAAAGTTGTTGACAAAATAATTGTATTTTGACGAGTAAAATGACGTTTTCGCGCACGATTTTCTTGGAGTTATTCAGCGAGGAATTTAATTTTTTTTGAGTATTGATTCAAAAATTTTAAAAATAATTTTTTGTCCACCTACTAATAAACTATACGACCAGTACGTATAATTTTTTTGAGATTGATATTCACTACCAGTTAGCTAAAAAAGGACTTGGAAAACCTCGTGTTTCGTTAAAATGTTAAAACGTATGTTTGATTTTTTTGTTTTTCTAATTAATATTGAATGATAATCAAAACGAAAAATTGTCAGCTTACTAGATAAATAGGTGATGTATGACTGTGTGTTAAGTAAATTACCAGTAATCTTATAGTTATTGAGAAATTAGCCTTGAAAAAAGTAGTATTTTCGGTTTTCTGGCCTTCTGGCTTATAGGGACTCTTAACATGACTGACGTTAGGGCGATACAAGCCCATAGCGTGTATAGGAAAAATGGTCTCGTCTATCTATCTCGCTCTAACAAACGCGAATGCTATGATCTATTTTTTTTGCATTGCCAATCTTCTTACGCTAAATAATAAGTTATAATAAATCTATGGTATAAATATATAGTCAGTTGTGACTGACGTTGACTTTCGTTACGCGAGGTTATTTAAATATGTAAAATTAAATGTATTTTTTTAATCTTTCGGAGCCATTTTCTTTATCTCGTAAAAGCCTTCTACAGAGTATTAGAAAACTCCAAAATAAATTTTGCCAAATCGGTCTAGCCGTTCTCAAGTTATGGCGTGACAACGGGAAACGCGATTCATTTTTATATATTTACTAGCTGTAAAAATTTCCTATGTTGGGCTCTGTACCCCTAACAATATGTATGCAAATTTTCATAATGATCGGCTGCTTAGTCAAGCCGTGAAGGAAGAACAAAGAAACAAACAAACAAACTCATTTTCTCATTTATAAATATTAGTGTGATAGATTACTTTCAGAGCTTCAGCCAACTGACTATTGTTGACTTAACTAGTAACAAAAACAGTTTCAACTTGTCTCAACCTACAAAGGGCCTACAAATGGTTGTAAACCTTTAATAACAAGTCTTATAACAATTTGTCATTGATTTATTAATAAATTCGGCCGCGTGATTGCCGCCATGACTGAAACTGTGTTATAGTATGTTAGTCAGTTTGTCTGGAATATGCCAATTTTATTATGGAATAATATAAATAAAACAAAAAAAAGATTTTGAGACCATATTACAATTTCCTTTTTTTTAAATACGATCATTAGAGTAGGTAGTTCAAATTTCCTTTTCATATAATGTAATCCTTTTAATAAGGCAGTGCGCGCTCGGATACGGACGCACACCGCTACATTGCACAGTACGAATTTTTATTCGCGAAACGCGCGGCATTAGCCGCTGCACGTAAGCAATGGCTATGAGTTCCGAAAAACTTATAGCTAACGAGTTCCTGGCGTTTATCCAGCACGCCATCGACACGATGGACGAGGTCAGCATCATGCAGATCTGCAAGTCAAGTTTCACTCAGGACGAGATTTGCAGTGGCAAGAAGCTACTGTTCGAAACGCTCGGAAAGACCGCGCAGATGCCTTCTCGTAGGAGGGATGGAGGAGAGAGGAGCGTGCAAGACGTCATCACCTTGCTCAAGGAGACCGACCCGGACGACGTGCCCGCTTTCGTGGCGAAGCAGTTACATAAGCTGCCCCCCGTCACGTTCGACCACGTCGACGTCACCAGATTGCTGAAGGACATCACGTTCCTGAAGACCAGTCTGGTCGAAGTGCAGTGTAGGTTAGAGAAGTCTGAATCCACCATCAGTGAACTGCGTACCGAATTATCTACATTAAAACGTAATAATTCGGTAAGTAGGTCACCTGAGACCGATGAAACCAACACACGCCGTGAAGCGCAAAATGCATCCATCGGCAGTTTTGCGTCGCCGCTGTCAGCTGGCGCTATGTGCGATGCTCCGCGCCCCGCCGCCCGCTCCCCTGCCTCGCCGGGGGTCACGTCGATTGCGAGTATTGCGACACCGAGCCAACCACGCGCCTACGCCGCCGCCGCCGCCGCTGTCCCGTCATCTCAGCGGCCTTCGTCATCTAGAAGTCCACGAGGGAAGGAACCCGAGACTGTGTTACTGGTCCCATCAAGGGTTCAGTGCGATGAAGACGGGTTCACAAAAGTGGAGAGAAGGAAGAAACCGTCTTCTAGGAACAAGTGCGGATCAGCACCGACAGGACCAAAACACCTGCTGCGTCCAGCCATTCCGTCGACGCTGCTGTACGTGTCCCGGCTGCATCACTCTACAAAGAAGGAGGACGTCATAGAGTTCATGCGCGTGAAGACCAACCTCACGTTAGGGGTCGAGCGGTTGGAGTCCCGCTACAGAGTGAATTTTAATTCCTTTGTTGTGCGAGTTCCGACCCACCAACTGTCGACCTACATGAGTGAGGAGTTCTGGCCGAAAGGTGTGATGTTCCGGCGATACCGAGGTCGGCTACCGAACACCCAGCAGACTGATACGCGTCCGACACTGCGTGTCAATTAGTTTTATTTTAAAAGTTTTTATATTTATATGTATTTTAGTTTTAAGGTATATATCTATGGGCCCTTTGTTTATTTTTAACATCTTATGTAAACACTGTGTTTGCCTGAAATAAAGAATAAATAAATAAATAAAAAAAATATATATAAGTCGTATACGAAACTTCTAGTAGCTTATAAAATCAGTCACAGTGTACGTACATTTTTATACTTCGTACATCACCATAATTTAAAGTTGAGATTTAAATTTTTATGATAGATAGATAGAATATGCAGTGCACACAAAAAAGTTTTTTTTTTAAAGCTTACATACTAGTGTATTAGCAACAAGACCGCTTTATAATTAAAAGTTAAATAATTTAAAATAAAGAAATGGGCAGTGTTTTTATTACATTTTTTCTAAGAAATCGTACTTTTTTAGTTGTTCGCTGTTTTGTTATAAGTGACAAAATATTGAATAACTAAGCCTAGTTACAGTTAAAATCCGACATTTAATATGATTTTAGAGTGGACCGAAGATGAACTGACTGGTCAAGTATTTTTATTCTTCGCTGCTGGATTTGAAAGTTCCGCTGGTGCTATCACCATGTGCATTCATGAAATGGCATTACAACCTGAAGTACAAGAGAAGCTTTATGATGAAATCAAACAATTTAGTGAGGAGAGAAAGACTTTGAGTTTCGACAATATCAACCATTTGAAGTATTTGGACTGTGTGATCAATGGTAAGGGTTCTCGACTCATGTCTGTTTACGGATATCCTCATAATAACATCTTTGGTGGTCTGGTGGTGGCCAAATATGTAGTTGCGTTCATAAATTGAACCGTATACTAGTATACAGAGATTTGGTTAATATAAAAATAATGATGTTTTTACTAGGCAACCAGTTGCCTTCCATTTAATGTGCAAAGGAAAAGAATACAGAAAGTCTCTCCTTGAATATTTCAGAAACAATTAGAAAGTGGTCGGCTGCCATATTCATGGATAGAGTTTGCAATAAACCATACGAGCTACCCCCACCTAGGGAAGGAGGGAAACCATATAAGGTAGTTATAATGTATTATATACGCTGAACTCACTTTACAGGGGTGAGCTGGATCTTCTTTTTTCATCAAATCTCTTTTTCTAAATCAAAGCACCAGATTTCTTAGAAATGGTACATTTGTTGCTGTTTGTCGCAATTTGAATAAAAATATTAGACTGAGTTTAATTTTATGATTGTTTTTTACGGTTCAACTAACCATTATTATTCTGAAAAAATTTACTTCATATCATTATAAATTTCACCTCCCCAATTTTGAATTCCAACTGGGACGCGGAGATGAATTTTTTCTTTCAAAAATATTGACTTTCACTTTATCAGCCGATGTATGCCCAATTACCCACCATTATTACCATCCAGACGTAGACGTGACGAATTTGTCATATGCGAAACATATTGATGCTAATACTATTCATACTTGTATACCACATGT
The DNA here is from genome assembly GCA_905163395.2 of Endotricha flammealis. Lineage (NCBI taxonomy): Eukaryota > Metazoa > Arthropoda > Insecta > Lepidoptera > Pyralidae > Endotricha > Endotricha flammealis. The sequence continues at coordinate 15,442,286 of LR990861.1, read as the reverse complement.
TAAAGTTTTGGTCACGTTGAAAATTCGTTTGTCACATGATATGGATATGGCCTCCTGTTTGATCTATATAGTAATTATGAATTTATTTATCCTTATTATAATATTAAACGAGAAATTTCTATGTATGGATGTATAGGATGTATAGATGTTTGTCAAAAATTGTGATATAAGAATATCAGATCAGAAAAGAATAGGTTTTATGTCATTATTATTTTGGATATCATAATTATTTATTGCTCTCGTGATGTGGATACAATGATGGAATACAGTGTTGAAGTACATAGTTAATTATGAATCCTATCGGGTACCAAGAGAGAAACATTCTGATCCGATATCTCATGGATGATCAATGTTTAATACAATTCTCATTTTATAGTTGATGCCTGGTGACGTGGTCTACAATATGGTGAACTGTATACAAACGGATGCGAAGTACTACCCAAACCCTGAGCGTTTTGATCCTGAAAGGTTCTCTGATGAAAACAAACACAAGATACAACCGTTTACTTTTATGCCTTTTGGTATGGGACCGAGAAACTGTATTGGTAAGTACTTATTTCTTCTTTAAAATTTAAGAGATGCGCTTTTGTGCCAGCTTTTTTACCTCCATAAGATACGATGCCTGCCTTTGCCTTCATTAGATCCATGTAAGCTCTTCATGGCCTTCCCCTACATCTTCTATCTTTCCTACTAAGACGTATCTTATAAGGTCGTCGTATCCCTATAAGATGTCCTACCAGTTTCCTCTTTATATTCTATTCTTTTACCAAAACTCTCTATTCACTTACCCGCGACGTGCAAAATTACAGCTTACTTCATCACACATTTTTTTTTAATTCCTTTAAAAAGCGCAGGACAGTTTGAAGGGGTTCTTACGTTGTTCTATGGCAATGGTCAATTTATTTAGTCATAATCATGTTTTTTTTTACTTCCAGGCTCCAGGTTTGCGCTTCTCGAGTTGAAAGTATTCATATACTACCTATTTTTAAACTACAAAGTTGTTAGAAACAAGAGGACATCGGACCCCATTCAATTGTATCCCAAAGATTTCAATATCAAAGCCAAAGATGGGACGTGGGTGAAATTGGAAGCCAGAAATTAAATAACTACATACTTTATATTATTTTATACTCATAATTGTTATTTTTACTTAAGGGCACAATACACTGTCAGCAAAAACGTGTTTAGCGAAATTTTTGTTGTTTTGTAAAATTGCTGCAATAATTTGCGGATAGTGTCCACAAAAAATTTCATCATTCAGCATCTGCCTCTATAGAATCCTTCCGTTCTTCAAAGTGGACGGTAGGAGTCCAAGGGGACGCAGAACATCATTAGGGAAAAGTTGGAGAGCTACTACGAAACGAAGTACTGCGGCCGAAGTATCGAAAGAATTTTAACCATGAAACACAAGGTATTCCATGGTTATTATTCAACGAACTACTAAAATAACCATAAAGTACAAGGCATTTCATTAATCGAATTCAACAAATTACTAAAATAACCATGAAATTCCTAGTATTTCATGGTTAAAATTCTTTCAATACTTCGGCCGAAGTATCGGATTTACGTTTCATAGTAGCCCTCTTGATTTCAAGACGACACGACCCTCAACAGTAAGGAACACGATACAAAGAGGAGGTCAACAATATGTAAGAAATAGCTTGTAAACGGTTTATCTGGTTGCTATAATAATGTCTGTGGTTAGTGATCCGCATAGGTATTATTATATTATAAAGCACGTTCGTAGTATTTGTCAACCCATTAATAAACGTATTGATGATATGGAGTGTGCATTATTTCTGTTCCATATTCCATACATAGTATAAAACAAAGTCGCTTTTTCTGTCCCTATGTCCCTATGTCCCTTTGTATGCTTAAATCTTTAAAACTACGCAACGGATTTTGATGCGTTTTTTTTAAATTGATAGAGTGATTCAAGGGGAAGGTTTTAAAGTATCATACATTCCAAAATTCCCACGGGAAAGCGGGATACACGCAAACGAAGTTGCGCGGGTTTCGCTAGTTCCATATAAAGAATGAAATCGTTTATTCAGAGACTAGCTCACATCTAGGCGAAGTGTACAAATAATTTTTATGTGATGGTATTTACGTATGGAGTCTGGGTGTTTTCTATTTATTTTATGTACATGGGATTTACACATCATCGGTTGTCTGGTACCCATAACACAATTTTATGAAGCTCAGCTTACTTTGGGACCAGGTTGCGCTGCTGTGTGAATTGGTAGAATTTATTTCTGTAGGCATGGGTCAAAAACAAACATTTCAATCACACATACATGATACCTAGTCTCTGCTATCTAATAGCCGCAATTACGTCCTCAATTCATTCGATTACTTGTACCGGTCACTAACAAACGTACCAACATGATAATAGAAATATTAATATTTATTTTGACAACAGTTATTGTGTATTTTTTGTATGCATATAAGAAGTTACATAGATTGTTAGATGAAAAGGGCGTAAAGTATTTACCGGGTGTACCTATATTTGGGAACGTTTATAATACTACATTTTTGAAGAAGCATTTTCTTGAGGATTTAGATGTGGTCTACAAGGCGTTTCCTGATGAAAAGTAAGTACTATTTCTTTCTGATTAAATTCGTTGTGAGTTCAAAACAGTTGTAGTTTGTCCCCCGAGACGTTAATAGCTTCATTGCTTACTCTGACATAGAATAAGTAATAACCCGAGGTATAATGGTCACCCTCGGCCCCGCACCGAATCGAGGAGCCCTCGAGGAGCCCTTGCCTCGGTCGCAGTCGCAGGGCTGTGCGCTTAGTGAACAAATGTGTGTTTCGAACATTTTCGATAATTCGTTTTAATATACAAGTTTTACAGAATTTAATTCTTCTTCTTCTTTGGGTGCCCCTCCGACTAGCGAAGGTTGGCAGTCAGCGCTGTGTACTCGGTCTTGTTTTTCGCGAGCCGAAAGATCTCAGCAGTACTCGCGATTCCCGTCCATTCTCGGATGTTGCGGAGCCAAGACTTCTTTCTGCTCCCAACACCTCTTCTTCCGAATTTACTATACGAGTAATATTAGGTCAATGCCACCGATTACATCATCATATACAATCTTATCTTCTATACATAAACAGTAGACCCCGATATGTCTGTACATTGAACATATTTGTCAAAAATGGAGAGGGAACTGTTGGGGAAAGGTTATAAAAGCGAAAAAAGTTTTTTTGGATTTTTTGTCTGTCTGTCTGTCTGTTTGAACGCGCACATCTGCTAAATTACTGAATGGATTTTAATGCTGTTTTCACAGGAAGATAGATCTCGTCTTGGAGCAGAATATTGTTTCATTTTAATCGGATGTCAGAAAAATAAGTTATGTTCATTTAAACTACCCTGTCTATGTAAGAAAAACAAATTCTCGGACTTACAAACTTGAGATTTGGTACACCATACCTACCGACAACAGACTGGACTGGATTCAACAACCAAAGAATTTTAAAATTGTCATTGTGCAGAGTCGGAATCACCCGACACCTGATAACAACCATTTTTAAATTCAGTAGCACTGCGTATGAAAGTTTTTTTGACTATTTAAAATTTAGTTCCTCAAAAATTCACTAGATGGCACTGTTCAGATTCTGAATCACACTATGAAAGTGTTTTAATGTTTACCTGAGCTGACCATTTTAAAATTTAGTTTCTCAAAAATTCAAAAAAAGTTATATAATTTCAAATTTTCATATTGATTTTAGATTAGGTATTTTGATAACGATAAAATTAAATAAAACAAAAGGTTTTGTCTACAGTATTATCAGCGGCGAGCAAATAGACAATGTGCAATGAAAAACGCTGATGTGTCGGGGAATGTTCTTCTTCTTCAGCCTGTTGTTGCCACCCAATGCTGAGTGTAGGCCTCTTGCATTGCACGCCAGTCTTTACGGTCTTGAGCTTTCCTCATCCATAATTTCCCCGCGACATTAGCGATGCCATCGGACCATCGCATCGGTTGTCTGCCCACGTTCCTACGGCCAGATCTGGGTCTCCACTCCAGTACCACTTTACCCCATCTCTCGTCTTCTGTTCGGCATATTCCACTTTCTACGGGTTATGATTTTGGCTATGTCGGTGAGTTTTGTTCTTCTTCGGATATCTGTATTTCTTACTTTTTCGCGAAGAGATATACTTAACATAGCACGTTCCATTGTTTTTTGGGTGACCTGTAACTTGTGGATGACTTGTTGCGTGAGCGTTCATGTCCATGCGTGTCGGGGAATGTTAAATCTGTCTATATTATTATAGTCACAAGTCCAATTCCACGCGGGCGAAGCTGCGGGCACAGCTAGTTCTTTATATATTTATTTTATAAAGAGTTAGTTTGTTTGAACGCGCTCATCTCAGGAACTACTGATTCGAATTGATTTTTTTTAATGCTGGATAGTCCATTATTTGTCGAGGAAGGCATTAAGCTATATTGTATAATATTACGTTGCAACCAATAGGAGCGAAGCATCAGTAAAAAATATTGTAAAAACGGGGAAAATTATTCATATCGCGATAGTGTTTTCGACAACCACACGAACGAAGTCGCGGGCACAACTAGTAGCATTATATATTTATTTCAATAGAACCGAAGCATTAGTGAATTACGCCGCTATCGCTAGTGCAAAATTACTTCATGTATTTGTCGTACCTACTTCAACATCGGCCGCCATTTTAAATGATAACTATGCGACGCGGCAGCCCTACTACATTTCACGCACGTGTGCTTGAAATGTAGCGCGTGTACAGACGACATTGGCCTATTGACTAATTATTTTACGCGCGTTGTATGGAGTGTCCGAGGTGTGACTCTGAGGTCGCCATTGTTGATCCTGACTATAGAAGAAACAGCGGTGGGAATGTAAGGTGGGCTTGTCAGGAAAAATCCTTACTTACTTACTAAAACCTGTGCTAAGCCGGAGCGAGCCGCTAGTAAATACTATTTTAATTCACGCTGCATTTTTTTTCATTTATTACAGATACGTGGCTTTCATCGAAGCTAATAAGCCAATTATCCTGGTTAGAGATCCGGATTTGATCAAAACCATAACTGTAAAAGATTTTGATCATTTTGTTAATCATAAAGAATTCTTTAATCCCGAACTAGATCCACTGTTTGGAGGCAGTTTGTTCGCAATGAAAGGTAAAAAATAATCCATACGAATAAACGTAGGTAAAGGTATATCGATATGTCCTGCTGTTTATTGTGTTTTGCTAGCCCTACCCATTCCACATAAAAATTGAAAAGATTGGTTTTAGCAATAAGGCCGCCTTGTCCTCTGTATTCTAAGGTCTCTGTATACGCAACGGGATAATACCTCGGACGGGACGGGGAGATTTTTTGTTCGACACGGCCACGTTCCCGTCCCGTCCGTGTACCCGCGACATATGCATATTCACATACATTTTGTATGGAACTATCTTTATCTTCCCGTCCCGTCCCGTCCGGGAAAAAACACGTTACGAATACCTTTACAATATTTTACAATGTATCAAAATCTTTAGATACTTTTATGTTATATTGTTTTTTTTAATCACTTCTTCTCAACAGGCCATTCACATCGGATCTACTTGCAAAATTATGTTATTTTGTTGCATATAGGTACACTAGTCTGTAATTTTTACTAATTAGTGTACCACTTGTTTGTGTATTCTAAATAAAGTATATTCTTCTAAAGCCGAAGAGCTCGTTAGTTTGGTAATAAGTTTTTAGATAATTTGAAGTTTCAATTTCAGGCGAGAAATGGCGAGATATGCGTACGACACTGAGTCCCGCCTTCACCAGCTCAAAGATGAGACAAATGATGCCTTTTATGCTGGACATCAGTAAGAGAATAATAGAAGATTTGAAAGGTAATACATACTTGTATATTTTTTTTTTAATGTATGACTGATCAGCGATTGACTATTGTTTCACCTGCTGAAAAGCGATGACGCGGTCGAGGGTGCAGCTCACTGACTCTGGCCTTAAACTTGACCAAATTATATCTATTCGAGAACATGGACAGTGGCAGCGAATTCCACTTTTTAGCAGTGCGCAAAGACGAAGCAAAGCGTCTAGTTTTAATGAACAGGACGTCAACAAGTAAGGGTGGAGAGGAGATGTTCCAAGCGTCCAGACGTCTGGTGATACAATGGAGATGGAGGTATAAGGTCGTGCCATTCCCCGTGCATTCTCACCAAAATGTATAATATGTTATATATCATATAAGTTTAAAATATGCTCTTTCTTATTCTTATTTATTAGACGACCTCCGTGGCGTAATGGTTACCACGCCACGGAGCCCTCGCCTCTCTCGATGGCCTCGGGTCTTGGATGTTTATCTATATATTTGTTATAAAATATAATATCGTTGGGTTAGTATCCCTTAACACAAGTTTCAAACTTACTTTGGGGCTAGCCCAATCTGTGTGAATTGTCTCTATATATTTATTTATTTATTTCTAAATATTAAATCAAATCTATTAATAATTTATTATCCATTCTTATTTTGGCTCCATGGCGTAAATAAGAACAATATACAGTCCAATATGATGTAAAGTTTGACGTGATCCTAAATGTGTACATATCAGCTTGTTTGTTACAAAGGGGCCATTATGAATCTCACCTTGACGTAATAGACCTAACGGTTGGTGACATAAATTTGATTTAAACTTTGACGGGTCCCCAATTGATAGGGTCAATGTTATCTTAAGGTCAATTTTTTCCAAGTAGGCTTTAGTTTAGGAGCTATATCAAAGTAAAATTAATAAAGTCTCTACCTAAATTTATATTTTACTGAAATATGCCTTAATTCAGGAACTATTATCTTATTATACAACTTATTATATTATCTTGTCTATTTCAAAAAAACCGGTTAAGTGCATGTTGGGCAACGCACAGTGTAGGGTTCCGTATTTGCTGTGCTTTGCGTGCTTGTAATTGAGTCTTATATCAGATTCTATCACATTTGTAAGTTTTCATCAAAGACATTTTATTTTAAAAGTTCGTCGGCTATTACTCAGTAACAAGTATAGTTTAGTTAACTGTAATAGTTTTCATTGAAGGTTATGAACTACTAACATGATTTTTTCAAATTTCTAAACACAAGACCGCGTACAGATCGAAAATGCGCTCGATAAATGTAAATAATTCCGAAATGGATCATTGTATCTAAAAATCCCTACAACATGGAGTGGGCGCGAAAAAAAAATCATTTCCACTTTACATGTAGGGGAGGCACCCCAATATATATTTTTAATTTTGTTCCAGAACTTTGTTAGCATTGTTAATATGTGTTTACGTACCAAATTACAGTTTTCTAGCATTAAGCGTCTAGGCGCTATTACGGAACACTAAAAATACAGATTGTGCATGAAAATCAGGTGCTTTTTTTATCGTTTTAAAAAACCGCTTGTCTGTCGTCTTGGAATTCATGATACTGCACTTCACTTCACTTTACTCCGGTACAACAGGAGAGTGTAAATCTGAGTTAAAACGGATATAGTTAAGATTTTTTAAATGTTTTGTAAAACGTGTCGAATAAACTTTTTTTTCACAGAAAAAAATAAAGATGAAATAAACGTGGAAGATTTAATACGTCGTTACACCAATGACGTCATTGCATCAGCTGCCTTTGGTCTCCAAATCAATTCAGTTAAGGATAGAGAAAATGAATTTTTCAAAATGGGACAAAACCTTTTTAATTTTACATTTATGCAGAGAATCAAATTAATGTTTTGTTTCTCGTATCCCAATCTGGCTAAGGTACGATATGTATTTCAAATAAAAAAAACAATATTATTATCTATTATATTTCTATTATAAAATTATGAAGAGAAAAAATTCACAGATTTCGTGCCTCACACAACTATCGTGCACATTGGAAATTAATTTACGGAATTCGAAAAAATATTGTCGCTGAGCGACGAGAAGCTCGATGGCGTCGCTGTGTGGTCTGTCGCACTGTAATATGAACACGCAAGTTAAGCGACATCGACCCTAGCCAGCGTTTGGATGGGTTTTGTTATCTTGAGCTTCTCCGTGCTTCGGAGGGCACGACCCGTGGGCACGACCCTTTCTTTATAAGGCAGCGGGAATATATTTGTGGCAACAAATTGTGGATTTCATATTAATTTTTTTTATCTAGGAGTTAAGAACGGACGTCATAATATATTTTTTATCTGTGACAGTTATAAGTTTAAACTTAGCGGTCCCCCGACGTGATGACGCTTTAGAAGTATTATGACTTACTACTATTAACTAATATAAATATTATATCATAAAATAAAAGGTCGAATAGGGGGGTACATAATTATTACTTATTTACTTTTTAGAGGTTTCGAGTCGGGGATTTTTAAAATTTAAAATTTAAGTTTTATTTGACGTTTTTTATAGTTTCGTTCCTATTTTATTCTAATCTCTATCCGTTTCATTTGTATTTTAGACTAGCTGTCCGGCCCGGCTTCGCCCGGGTACTGTTTCGTTTTTTTTTCAATCTTTCTGAGAGATTTTCTTAATATTTTTTTCCGTAAGAACCTTGTACAGAGTATTAGAAAACTACAAAAAAAAAATCAGCCAAATCGGTCAAGCCGTTTTCATGTTATGTCGTGACAACGGAAAACGGGTTTCATTTTTATATATATAGATATGTATGAGAGGTATTGCGAAATATGAATGAGTGTATTGCGAAATATGTATGAGAGTTATTGCGGAATATGTATGAGGGTATTGCGATATATGTGTGAGAGGTACTGCAAAATATGTATGAGAGCGAAATATGTACGAGAGGTATTGCGAACTATGTATTAGGGTATTGCGAATTATGTATGAGAGGTATTGTGAAATATGTATGAGAACTCGATGGTGTTATGTCGTTTAATTACTGAGTTCCTATGGCCACCTTCCAGCTCCATCATCAGACCCTGGTTACCATCTAGCACCAAAGTACACAGATACACACGTCAAACTTATAACACCCCTATTTTTGGGTCTGGAAAAAAAATAGCGCGATAGCAATAAACATTAAGTATGACGAGCGAAGCCGCGAATTCAGCTAGTGAATTATACCTATAAATGAACTATTCAATGAGACCATTCCAATGAGCCCAAACACGATACATCTGCTGTAGATCTAACTAGTGGAAGTTGCTCATTTCCCTTCATCATATAGAAAAGAGCTGGTGATCTTCAAACGGCTAAACAGATTTTCATGAATCATAGCTAAGAACACCGGGAGTGTTCTTAGCTATGCACCTGTCACTAGCACAGGTCACAGCACCGGTCACCTTTCAAACAAAAAAAACTGCATCAAAATCGGACCATCCGTTTGGTTGCTACGATGCCACAGACAGATACACAAATACACAAGTACACAAATACACAAATACACAGATACACATGTCAAACTTATAACACCCCTCCTTTTGCGTCGTTTAAAAACAACTGAATTTCGACACCTGCTGTTAAATCTTTATGCATCTTCAAATTTTGCGACTTTCGAAAGATAAGTTGTTATTAAACTTAATGTCTAATGTATATTGCATTTGGAATAAGTTTAATTTTTCATTATGTATTTACGAGGCTTTTCTTACACGCTTTTTTTGTGGTGGTAAAAATATTCCCTTTGCCCGTGGGGTGACCAAATTCAAGTTCAAAACTTTTATTTAGAGAATAAGCTTTCACAAACACGTTCTCTTGTCAGAGTATACAGTTGTAATAAATGATTTGTATAAATCTCGCACGAGACGAGCCAAGCGGAGCGCAAGGGCACTACCTACCTTTTCTCGAAACGTTTCGTCGTTTTTTTGAACTCTCATAACTTTGTTTTGGATGATGCTAAATAGTTAAAAATTTCAAGATATAATAACACCAGTACAATCATTAAACATAAATTTTGAATGTCGTAGCTATTATACTTTAGATTTTATTAATGTCCTAAAACCCCCGATTTCGTCACTTGAAAGTGTAGAGTTTGTGAAGTTAGGCCTTGTAGAGGTAGGGAGTGTAGAGTTAGAAGCTTGTCTCTACATGAGGTGGTTATAGTCATGAATGTTCTTACGAACAAACATGATGCTGTCAAGAATGCACTGTGAGCCACCGTGAGAATATTAGTGCTTTTGAAAAACTCGCGAAGAGACTCTCGGACCACGTTAAGCCTATTTCCTTTTTTGCTTATTACAGACTATCTGGCAAATGAGTAGGAGTAGAAGAATACTTAACGACTAGCTGTGCCCGCGGCTTCGCCCGAGTGGAATTGGGCTTATGACTATAATAGTATAGACGGATTTAACAGTCTCCTATTACTACTGCTATAGTTTTTCCCCGAGACGTCAGTGTTCTTTATTACTCATTGTCTATTTACTCGCCGCTGTGTTTTATTTAATTTTATCGTACCTAATTAAAATACCTAATGTAAAATCAGTATGAAAAATTAAAATTATATTTAAATTGAAATGGTCAGCTCAGTTATACTAAAAAACTTTCATAGCGCGATTCAGTGAATTATAGGGGAACAAAATTTTAAATGGTTATTACTCAAGTAAAAAAAAACTTTCAAACATAGTGCTACTGAATTTAAAAATGGTCGTTATGAGATATCGGGCGATTCCGACTCAGCAGTGAGTGACAATTTAAAAATTCTTAGGCTGTTCAAAATTTAAATGAAGTAACTTCTATTCCTGACATCCGGTCCAGTTCGATTCGGTTCGGTCCGGTTCGGTCCGGTCCGGTCTAGTCTGTTGTCGGTAGTTATGGTGTACCAAGTAAGTACGAGAAATATTTTTCTTCTTACATAGACAGGGTAGAGACCTTTAAATGACCATAACTTATTTTCCTGATATCCTATTTAAATGCGACAAAGCCTATATTCTGCTCCAAGCCGAACTCTATCTTCCTGTGAAAACAGCATTAAAATCCATTCAGTAATTTAGAAGATGTGCGCGTTTATTACCTTCCTCTAACTGTTCCCTCTCCATTTTTGCCAAATTATGTTCATCATCATCATAAACCCTCTAGTGGGTGTGGTTTCCGCACTTAGTCCTGTTCTGGACCATTGTACGTGATGCCGTGGGGCTGTTATTCCATCCAGCCCACCTCCCTCCAGAAGCGAATTAGTCCTCCCAAACTGCTCAGTGTGTCCGCAAGAGACATTGGTGACCCAAGTGTCTCTTTCCGAATTTGGGCGACGCCTGTGCACTTAAGGAGCACGTGCGCCACCGTTTCTTCAGTCTCCATGCATGCTCTGCACAGAGGACTGTCCGTGATACCTATTGTGTGAAAGTGTTTGTTCAGTGAGCAATGTCCTGTGATGGTTCCTGTTACCAGGCGCAGGCTTTTCCTGTCCAGGCGCAATAGGCGCTTGGGCAGCTTGTTGTCCAGGGATGGCATCGCCTCCTTGGATTGCCTGCAGCCTGGTGCCGTAGTTCACCATCTCTCAGCTTGTATTGAAGTGTTAGCGCATTGCGATTCGTCACCGCAACGCGCTCGAGTGCATTGTGACATTCTAGTATTAATCCTGAGTCAAAATAGTTTTTGTTCAGAGATTGGAGTACTGAAGCGCTATCGGAGAGTATGCGGATATGAGTTCCCGTGACCTTCCTGGCTTCAAGAGCATATGCTGCTTGGATAATGCCTACACATTCCGCTTGATAGACAGTGTTGAACATTCCAAGGGGTTTTGATATTTTTATGTTCAGTTCATCTGAGTAGACTCCGACTCCAGTCCCAGAGTCAGTCTTTGATCCGTCAGTGTAGATTCTGAGCTCTTTTGGGCCTGAATAGTCGTTCGCATTTTACCCAATATATCTGGTACTCAGCAGACCTCAGAACCTCAAGCCACACGGGCAGAGGGAATATTTTTACCACCGTGTTTTTATTTTTATTTTTTGAAAAACAAAAAAAACAGTCTAAAAACATAGTTTTTTTTATCTGCCCTAGATGCTTATGCCCTATAAAGGGTTAAGCCATCGGTCCCGGCTGTTATCGATGGATGACAGTCGTTAGGCCAAGTCGGTGGCCTTAGGGCGGTTTCAAAACACCGGCCTCTGCCAATCCTCATTGGAGCAGCGTGGCAGAGTACGCTCTAATCACCTTCGACTGAAGGGAGACCCGTATCCCAGCAATGGGATGATTATGAGTTGATATGATGATGATGATGAGCGACGATAAAGTCGGGATAAGGAAAAGGTTACAAAATAAAACTACAACGTTTTTGACTTTGTTCAAAAAGGTTAAGCTACAGGGCAAGCCCTTAACCCGATCATCTTTTTTTTAGGCTCAAATTATAGCTGACTAAATTGTCCAGACGAGTTTTTCTCAAATTTTTGATATCATTCTTCGTTTCCAAAATATCGAGCGCCAAAATCAAAAATTCGGAAAGAAATGATTTTTATTTTCACAATTTCGGCTATAACTTTTTTCGTTTTTGACTTTCTCATATAATTCTTTTTGCACCTTACAGCTCTCGTAAATACGCGTCTTTTGAGCCTATTATGAATATCATATCTTTACAACTCTTCGAGATATAAGGAGATCGCACTTTTTCGTGAAATCGAAGCCTATACTGAAGCGAACGAAAAGACATTTCCAATGTCAAAAATAATATTTGCCTTGAACTACTGGATCGATTTTTAAAACTTTTTCACCTTTGGGAAGTTTAACTATCCCCGGGTGACAGAATAATGATGATAATACTTAAAAAAAATATGCTTCTACTAGTTGGGAGAAGAACGCTGTACGTCGACCTCAGATTTCGACGCAATTAATATTCCCACACCCACACGTAGTTCATAAGTATTATAAGTATTAACATAACTCTTTTTTTTGCAGAAATTGCATTTAACAATGTTTCCATTAAAAACAATGAATTTCTTCAGAAATTTGGTATCAGGCGCGATTGATTACAGAAAGAAGAATGACGTGTACCGACCTGATATGATACAGCTATTGCTGGAAGCTTCTAAAGGTACTATAAAGTTACAATAAAAACCAGCATATGCAGCTTTGTTTCCATTAAAGCGAAAAAAAGACGAGACGAGAAGAGATGTGCTGCCAATTTGGACGATTATTTCACCAATCCGGAGATACGCTAGTACTATTTATTATACTGTGCCGGAGAGGGTATTATGTGAGCTATTCGATAGTGGAAATCTGCGGCTCGAGAGTACGAGAAAGTTCCCGCTGAGCTATGAGAATTCGAAATCAGTGGAGAAGGCAGCAGGGAAAGGGGTGCACGAATGCGGGTGCCATAACCCGTCGCTTCGGCTAGACATATCTCCGCTCTTTCAAAAAACTACATGTTAAAATATGAGATGTTCTACCCTCTCAACATTTTCAATGAAGCTAAGCTTAGAAGAGATGTAATAATAACGAAATCTTCTGGTTATTGAAAATGCATTTCCTCTCGTCTCCGCTTTTTTCCGCTTTTGTGGAAACCGGTCCTAAGTCAAAGAAGTAGTTTAAAAATATTTTTTTATCGAATGTCATAATGTTTATATTTTATACTTGTAATCTTGGGTTCGTTGTTTTTATTATAACTAATTACTAAACTTATGATTAATCTTGTTATTCATTATAATTTCTTGATCAAGTTGTTCTTTGATCTCTATATTTTTAAAAACAACAATATTTTGTTTGGGTTTATTGTTATGCTTTATGTTACTACTTGAATTGATTTCATACGCATTTTGACGATTACCGATAACAAGCTTCATCTTGTAGCTACTTTTCTTGAGAGATTGTGTACTGGGCAACCTCTGGTCACATCCTCTGATTCCAATATATTATTAGGTATTCTATTCAGGTCCCAATGCTAGGGAAAAGCCTACTCTTTACGTTTCCAATCATCCCTTACGTTTTCAATTGTCATTTGACAGTTTCCGCAAAAGGCAGTCAAGTCGTCCGACCATCGCATCCTTGGCTTACCCCTAGATCCTTTTAAGTTTATGACAATGATGTGACCACTCGAGCTCCACTTTCTGGTTCCAATATTATCATTGGATAATTTTAATACATTTATTTTTAAACATCTTTTATCAAATAAAATTTTACTTAAACGTAAAAACTTTCAGGAACTTTAAATACTAATACTGATCCAGAAGACGCAGGCAATGTAGGTTTTGCTACCACACAAGAAGTACTTTCTGCACGTGGAAAAGTCAGAGGTATGTTAAGTTGTGTTGACTACTAGCTGACCCAGCGAACTTCGTACCACCTCAGCAGCGTAGCTTTGTTGCACTAATTTAATTAAGTAACCAAATTTCCAAACAAACGATGTTTCTTATATATATAGTCTACTACCGGCTTCCCGCGGTGTTACCCGCGTTTAATTTTATGCACAGCAGTGCTATCTTTAACAGATTTTTGACCAAGGCCTACGGGAATCGCGTACTTATCGGGATAAGAAGTACTATCAGCTACCTACATACCTACCAAATATCATAAAAATTGGCCCAGATAGAGTGTAAAGAGGTAACAAACAAACAATCAAACTTTCGCCTTTATAGTGAACTAGTGAAACCCGTGCAACTTCGTTTGCGTGTATTTATTTATGCACAGCAGAGCTATCTATATCAGATTTTTGATCAAATCCTACGGGAATCGCGTACTTTTCGGGATAAAAATTATCCTAATCAACTACCTACATACCTATTTGAAAATGTTTTTGTTGGGATTTCATTTCTTTTTGTAAGTTGCTTATAACAATATTTTTTTCTTTTTTTGGTGTGAAGTTCTAAGATTTATGATATTTATGTTATTTGTGTACTAATACTAGCATACATACCAATTTTCAGCTTTCTAGGATATTAAGAAGCGGAAATCTCATACAAACTTCCATCCCCAAAGTTAAAGGGTTGGGGAATGAAAGTTCCAAGTTTTATAATTTTTTTGTTGTTTGTGTACTTATTTATAGCTTACATGCCAAATTTCAGCTAGGATGTAACCGTAGAATTTTGATGATCATGAGTGAGTGAGTGACGAAATCTAAAAACCCTGTTTAGATATCAATAAAGTATTAAGTTTAAGAGCTATCTAATTAAAGCTTTATATGTTTAATAAGACCGCTGCTGTGAACTTATTAGGGTTCAAAAAAATTACGAAGCGCTTTGAGTAAAAGTAGGTAGTGCCCTTGCGCTTCGCTTGGCTCGTCTTGGCGGGGGCACTACCGCACCGTACCCCCAGATCTTATTATGACATAATATAAATAAAATAAAAAAAGATTTTAGACTATACAATGTCCCTTTTTTCAAACTCGATCATTAGAGTAGATACCTAGTTCAAATTTCATTTTCATATAAATCTTACGTACGAAATTTCTAGTAGCTTATAAAATCAGTCATAGTCTACGTACATTTTTATACTTTATATATCACCATAATTGAAGTTGTGATTTATATTTTTATGATAGACTAGCTTTTTTGCCCGCTACTTCGTCCATATTGAATTTCGGGAAAACTATAGCCTATGTCACTCCCTGATAATGTAGCTTTCTACTGGTGAAAGAATTTTTGCAATCGGTCCAGTAGTTTCGGAGCCTATTCAATGCAAACAAACAATCAAATCTTTCCTCTTTATAATATTAGTATTGATTAATTAAAATTAATTAAAAGCTTACATACTAGTGTATTAGCAACAAGACGGCTTTATAATTTAAAAGCAATATTTTCAGGGAAACCTTAATAATTTAAAGTAAAGAAATGGGCTGGGTTTTTATTAGGTACATTTTTTCTAAGAAATCGTACTTTTTAGTCGTTCGCTGTTTTGTTATAAGTGACAAAATAGTGAATAACTAAGCCTAGTTACATACAGATAAAATCCGACATTTAATATGATTTTAGAGTGGACCGAAGATGAACTGACTGGTCAAGTATTTTTATTCTTCGCTGCTGGATTTGAAAGTTCCGCTGGTGCTATCACCATGTGCATTCATGAAATGGCATTACATCCTGAAGTACAAGAGAAGCTTTATGATGAAATCAAACTATTTAGTGAGGAGAGAAAAACTTTGAGTTTCGACAATATCAACCATTTGAAGTATTTGGACTGTGTTATCAATGGTAAGAGTTCTCGACTCATGTCTGTTTGCGGATATCATCATAATAACATATTTGGCGAATATAAATTTTATAGAGAGGTCAGGCACAACTATATCTGGGGAAGAGCCTACACCTTAAAGAAGATCGTAGCGAAATAGCATTGGTCTCGGCCATGTTGTGTTCCTACGGTGAGTAAGGTCCCCAGGACTCCACTACTGGGGGGGTTTGGCAACGCGTGAGCGATACCCCCGGTATTGCAAGCGTCTATAGGCTACGGTGATGCTTACCACCAGACAGGCCGTATGCTTGTCTGCCAACTTTGTGGCAAAATAATAATATAAAGTAAAGTTTATCGGGGATAATTAATGTTTCATATGTTAAAGGTTTTTTCAGATATCTCATAGCGTTTCTGACAACAGTTCAACCACAGATTAATAAATAGTTACTTGTTCACCAGAGGCGTTCGATTACGATATTTAAAATTGAAGGACCAACTAAAGAAAGAGAGATTGTGTTTCTTGAGATCGTTACAAATAAACACACAAAAATTGTTACTCACTTTAAACCTTTGTCTGGTGGTCGGCAATTTTGAAATTTATGAAAGCAACTAGGTACAGTTGCTTTCATAAATTGAACTGTATACCCGTACACTTAAATTTACAGAAATATTTGGTTTACTCCTTGAATGTTTCAGAAACAATTAGAAAGTGGTCCGCTGCCATATTCATGGATAGAGTTTGCACTAAACCATATGAGTTACCCCCACCTAGGGAAGGGGGGAAACCATATAAGGTAGTTATAATGTAATATATACGCTGCACTCACTTTACAGGGGTGAGCTGGATCTTCTTTTTTCATCAAATCTCTATTTCAAAATCAAAAACACCAGCTTGCTTAGAAATGGTACAACTGTTGCTGTTTGTACCAATTTGAGTAAAAATATTAGATTGAGTTTAAAACTATATGATTCTTTTTTCTAGTTGTACTGGTTCAACTAACCATTATTATTTTGAATATATTCTTGAAAGAAAAACGTTCTTCACCTCCCCAATATTGAATCACACCTTTGTGGTGATTATTTATTTTCATCCGACTTAAATATTGACTTTGTCAGCCGATGTATGCCCAGTTGCCCACTATTTACCAGACGTAGACGTGACGAATTCGTCAGCGACATATTGATGCTAATATTAATCATACTTGTTTTATATGTTAAAGTTTCAGTAAAGCGAAGACGGTCACGTTGGATATGCACAGATATGACCTCCTATATGATCTATACATATAGTAATTATGTATTTATCTATCCTTACTAATACTATTAAAGCGAATGTTTCTATGTATGGATGTGATGTTTGTTCCTCTTTCGCGCAAAAATTGTGATATCAGATCAGAAAAGAATAGGCTTTATGTCATTATTATTATGGATATCATAATTATTTATTGTGGATACAATGATAGAATACAGTGTTGAAGTACATAGTTAATTATGAATCCTATCGGGTACGGAGAGAGAAAGATTATGATCTGATATCTATGTTTAACACAATTCTCATTTTACAGCTGATGCCTGGTGACGTGGTCTACAATATGGTGAACTGTATACAAACGGATGCGAAGTACTACCCAAACCCTGAGCGTTTTGATCCTGAAAGGTTCTCCGATGAAAACAAACACAAGATACAACCGTTTACTTTTATGCCTTTTGGTATGGGACCGAGAAACTGTATTGGTAAGTACTCATTTCTTCTTCAAAATTTAAGAGATGCGCTTTTGTGCCAGTTTTTCACCTCTTTAAGACACGATGCTTGCCTTTGCCTTCATTAGATCCATGTAAGCTCTTCATGGCCTTCCCCTACATCTTCTATCTTTCCTACTAAGACGTATCTCATAAGGTCGTCGTATCAGTTTTCTCCTTTTATTCTATTCTTTCATCAAAATTTCACTTTCTCGCGACGTGCCAAATTACAGCTTACTTCATCACCCAATTCTTTTTAAATTCCTTTAAAAAGCGTCGGACTAACGCTAGTTTGGACTGGTTCTTACGTTCTATGGAAATGGTCAATTTATTTTGTTATAATCATGTTTTTTTTTTATGTCCAGGGTCCAGGTTTGCACTTCTCGAGTTGAAAGTATTCATATACTACCTATTTTTGAACTACAAAGTTGTTAGAAACAAGAGAACGTCGGACCCCATCCAACTGTATCCCAAAGACTTTAATATCAAAGCCAAAGATGGGACGTGGGTGAAATTAGAAGCCAGAAATTAAATAACCACTATATGTTATTTTTTACTCATTATTGTTATTTTTACATTTTACTTATGGGCACAATACACTGCCAGCGGTAGTGTCTTGGTTATATCAAAAAAAATATTAATATTATATGTGATTTTGTAAAATTTTTGGGCGGTTCATAATTTGTGGTCAGTTTCCAAATTATGAAAAAGCATGTGAACGTTTGTCGCTGGTTACTGGTATATGGCTAAGTTTATATGACCGCGCGGAGCCGCGCTTCGCTCGCCGCGCGGTTGGGGCATTCACATGATGGCATATGTACGGCGCGCGGGTCGGTGCGCGCCACGCGTTGGCGCGCGGTAATGTAGACGATAATCACCGTTTACTTTGTTCTTGTACCGCGCGGCACATGAACTTAGCCTTAGGCTAATAGTGTCTGTGGTTAGTGATCTCTTTACGCTGACCCTCATACATAGGTATTATATAATATTTGTTCAGCAATTAATAAATGTATTTTAATGTATCAGGTCGCACTGGAGACGTTTGGGAGAGGCCTATGTCCAGCAGTGGACTTCTTGTGGCTGAGATGATGATGATGAATTAATAAATGTATTGTTGATAATAAAATGTGCATTATTTCTGTTACATGTTTCACAGAGTTTAGAAAGAATTGGTTTATTCAATGAAATAGATAGAAGTGTACAAATAATAATAAATTTACGCGTCAAACAATCATCATTTCGTTGACTGGTAGAGCATTTATTGGCTAACTAGCTATATTAATGGAATTGGCTAGCCTTTTTATTAATAAAGACATTTTCCAAATGAAAACTTCTTTGACGGCGCTTCGCACTTTTTATAGATGGGTAAAAAATGTTAAACTCGCGTCAGATGATTGAAAAAGCGTAAGAAAATATTCAAAAATGCACAACGTTGATGTTTAAGTTTTCACTTTTGCCGGCACTCCCGGAGTGCAACCCGTCCTTTTTTTACGTTGCGGTTTTATTCTCGTAACAAAAACTGTTAAAATCTAGTATCAATCACAATAGCTATCCCGCTCAATTCCTATTTTGTATGAGTGAGACAGCGATTAAGGTTGACACGAGATTTAAACGATTTTTGTAAAGGTGCTCCTTCACCACGAGCATTCATGTGTAATGTAACGCTCAGATTCGAGCATTACAGCAGTGTGGGAGGCGAACGCTCGTCAGTCAGGGAGGTAGTATTGTAATGTAATGCTCAAAGTCGAATCTAAAATGTTACATTACACGCGAATGCTCGCGGTGAAGGAGGATTAAAACTTTGAGAGCAATTTTTTTTTCGAGTTGTAAGTTTACACTTTACACCTTTATATTTAGGTCGCATCCACATTTTTACAATGACATTTTTGATAGATGAACCATGTTATGCGGATGTTTCTTATATAAGCATTATAATTATATTATATTGTACTATATACAGGGTGTTTGGTAGAGGATTGAACATGGGATAATGGCAGAAAGGTGAGATGGTCTGCTACATGCTGAGCGAAAAAAAATTGACCTAGGGCCCATAGTTCTTTTTTAATGATTTTTTTTTAATTTTTACCAAACTTTCTTCCTTCATGAACTTGAAGTACTATAACTTTTTTTTTATTGGATCAATCGGCCAGTTTATTTTTTTATTCTTATCTTAACTGTATGTAGCTTACTTTTAAATTGATATTTGTCGGTTAGAGTTACCACAAAAAATGATATGAGTCCTCAAACATCAAAAAGACGAAAAGTACACGCCGAGCGTTCAACTTTGGACTGCTGTAAAAAAAAACTAAAAATGGTACTGCAGTTCTAATTCTAAGAAAACAGCTCTAGTTCATGCCCTTTGGAATGGTATTCAATTTACATAGTAATTTTTTTCTAAGTAGTCTTTTTCGTACATTCTACATGAAATTGACCATTTCTGACAAAAATCCTTTAAATAAAATAAATCAAAATAATGTTACGAAACATAATAGAGCGGGATGGTCACACAAGGCAGGTAGAAACTTTAATGTTTCTCTTCTTCAATATCAGCATCCGTCCTTCTTTTTTCTCTCTTCATAGGTGGGCAATGCATCCAAGACCTTGTAGTGGTGAAGAGTGGTAAGTGGTAAGCAATCACCGCTGCCCATTGACATGATCTACGATTTTTTTATGACACGAAGAGGACAAACTAGCTAGCAAGTCACCTGATGGTAAGCAATCACCGCTGCCCATAGACATGCACAACTTTTTTTTTTGACACGAGGAGGACAAACAAGCACCTTATGGTAAGTAATCACCGACTACAAAATCTTGGATGCGTTGCCCACCTATGACGGAATGAAGAAGGGAGGACCGGGGAAGGAAAGTTAATAAGGGAGTAGGAAACAGGTGTATTAGGCTTCCGGCTCTCTCACTCATCCTACGAAACACGGAGGACATACGAGGTACTTCCTGCCCATTTACAATCTACTACTAGTTTATAGTAGTGGCTACGCTCAACCACTCTTCACCACTACAAGGTCTTGGATGCGTTGCCCACCTATGAAGAGTGAAAAAGGAAGAACGGATGCTGATAATGAAGAAGAGAAACGTTAAAATTTCTACCTGCCTTGTGTGACCATCCCGCTCTATGTTTCGTAACATTTTTTTGATTAATTTTCATTAAAGGATTTTTGTCAGAAATGGTCAATTTCATGTACAAAGTACGAGAAAGACTACTTAGAAAAAAATAAACTATACAAATTACATACCATTCGAAAGGGCATGAACTAGAGCTGTTTTCCTATAATTAGAACTGCTGTACCACTTTTAGTTTTTTTTAACTGCAGTCCAAAGTTGAACGCTCGGCATGGACTTCTCGCGTTTTTGATGTTTGAGGGCTCATATTTATTTTTCTGGTATCTCTAACCGACAAATATCAATTTAAAAGTAAGCTACATACAGTTAAGATAAGAATAAAAAAATAAGCTGGCCGATTGATCCAATAAAAAAAAAGTTATAGTACTTCAAGTTCATGAGGAAGAAAGTTTGGTGAAAATTTTAAAAAAATCATTAAAAAATAACTATGGGCCCTAGGTCAAATTTTTTTCGCTCAGCATGTAGCAGACCATCTCACATTTCTGCCATTATCCCATGTTCAATCCTCTACCAAACACCCTGTATATGTACGAAACCCGCGCAACTTCGTTTGCGTATATCCCGCATTCCCGTGGGAATCTAATTTTTCTCTCCGTAAGAACCATCCTCGTACTTCTAGGAATATTCTAAAAAAAGAATTATCGAAATCGGTTTGGCTGTTTTCTAGATTTGCGCTTAGCAACGCATTTAGCGATTCATTTTTATATTACAGATACGCATAATAATATTTTATTAATAATTTCGGTCTTTTGTTTAAGTAAGTAAAATTATTACTTCATTATTATATAAAATATTATAATAACAGTTGTGTACATATAAATAAGTACTATATATGTGCCATGATAACAGAAAAGACGCTATTATAATAATAATAGAAAATGAAAAATATGAAAAGTGAAAAATAAAAAAATGTTTTTTCAAATTTTAATATTGTGACGTTGCATTCCAACGCACACATGCGCGCAGCTCGCGAGGCAGGTGGAGCGGACGGCGGCGGGCGATATCCCCGGCCGCGCTTCACCGCGCCCCCACCTCCACCACTCCTACCATGCCATTATAAAAGCCCTGCGAACAAGCGCTTCGGGGGCCATTCGGTTATGAGCCCACGCGCCGCGTACATCTCTCTAGTAAGCTCCTCTCTTCCTACCTCGTTACGCTGCCCGAATCCAGTCCCATAGTCGGACTCTTGTTAGACGTTGTTACGCTGCCCGAATACCGTCCGATAGTCGGACCCCTGCCGGGCATTGTCACTCTGCCATTTGATTAAGTTATATTGTGAGAACCCCGGCCACGTGCTGCGTGGTTATTATTTTGTGATTTCATAATAGACTCCACCTTGTTGCCGGACCTTTAGAAGGTAACCCGTGTATAGATTCCCGTGGCTTTTACCTCGACCTGCGTGGTATCCCACTTACCCTTCCCGGTTCCCATTCTGACTCGTGTAGGCACCATAGGTAAATTGGCACGACGAGACACTTCGGTGGCGCGGACTGGATTTGACTCTGAACCCGCCTCGTCCTGCCCAGGATAGCTACCGCGATTAACCTAGGTTCGATAGGTAAATCCGTGAGACGGGACACTACGGTGGCGCGGACTGGATTCGATTCTTGAACCCGCCCCGCACTCACATAGTTCTGATAGTTCATTTAGGTGGGATAGGGCTCCCTTGAAATAACCTTCTGAATAGTGTAGGCGTCATAGGTAAATAGACACACAGGACCCTTCGGGGGCGCGGACCGGATTCGATTCTTGAACCCGCCCTGTGACTGTCACAGTATAGTTATCTCCGGTAGGCTCGACCCCGTACTCGCGGACTCGTCATCCCGACCCTCATCCTGTCTTAGAATCCCGTAACGTTTATCCACGCAGCCTCGAGATCGAAGTACAGTCCTGATTCGATAACCCCGATTGATGAATGATATTAACCGCGCGCCGCCTGCCTCCGTATCGAATAAGCCCCCGCCGGTAGATTGATAACACAACCACCGTCCGACCGTCATATCAAATTTGTAAGGGACAGCGTGTCCCCCCGGTAGTAGATAATAAGTATATTGTATTGTAGAATAGACCTAAGTCCTAGTCTAAGCGAATAAACCTTTGTATTACTCGGTTGGTATCACGGATTTCATTCACGAATCACAATCACCCCAATCTCACATAGGCACTCACACACCCCCCTATCGCCTCGCTGGAGACTTCAGGGGGTTCTAAGGAGGTGAAAGGCATCCTCGGCCAGGAGGTTCGATTCCTCCGCCCAAGATTGACCTCCCTCACCTCCCTTGTTAACCAAGGGGCCGTCCCGGGTTCGATTCCCGAGACGCATCCTCGTTACACTGGCGCCCAACGTACTTACCCCTTCGCGTTTGAACCCCTTGGGACCCTACGTCCCACAGGTGCCCAGCGAAATCTTTCGTACACGTTCAGCTTAAATTATAGCAACGGTCAACGAATTTTTGTGCCTATTTGAGACCGGTGAAAGAGGGAATAGAAGCTAGGAATAAGAAACTTCGTAATAAAGTCGCGTAAAACAGGAAGAGAGAGCAAAATATCCCGTACAGATCCCGTATAAATAATAATATAGAAGCAAAACCCGTGTTATAATAGACAAAAGTAAAACCCGCCGATAAAATAAAATATAAACCCGAAAGACAGTGTAAACAAGGAATAAGAAGTAAAATAATCTAGAGAGACGTTCGCGTTCGCGAAAGAAATATTGTCAATAATCCGTCAAGAGAGTAATCACGTAAAGTTAAAACCCAGATAAGAAATAAATATACATAACCGAGCGGCCCAATAAATAGATAAGAAATAGGTATAAGAACTAGATTTAAAAGTTAAAGTAGGATAAAATAAATATAAGAAACAACTCGGTAAAAATTTAAAACACTGTTTTTGTTATGAATATTTAAGATTATTTTTAATAAACATTTATGAACAAAGTTAAATATTCTTTTTTCTCATTGGTATTACCGACTAGGTTACATCAGTGTTTCTAACGATAAATGCAATAAGTAATGTAGTTATTGTATTTATGACTAGCAATGATAGGTTATTTATATAAACATTTGCTAATTATGAGCACTATTTCCACGATTTCAGGCCATAAACTTCATTAAATAGATAAGAAATAGGTATAGGTGTAGGTGTATTGGGGTGGGGAGTTGGGATACCTCCACGCGGTCCACCCTGGTAACGTCGGCGAGTAATTCCTTAGTTTCTGGACCCAACTCTGGAATTACTAGCCGACGGCCAAATTCCCGACGCGGTGGGTCTGCTCCCCGTGCTCCTACCTTGGATGGAGTACGTGGGATGCGGACAAATCCGCTCCCCCTTGCATTCGTACTGGTGCTGGGGGTGGAGCGACTGAGGAGACAACCTCGTTAAAAAACAAGAGGTGGAGCCGGCCGCGCTTGGCTCGGCCGGCTGTATGATGAGCGGTGGTGGACTCGTTCGCTCGCTGATCCTCCCCAAAAGCGTCTTCGCCCCGACTGGTGTCCGGGCCTACTCCACCCGTTGATACCGGGGGCGACCTCCGTATGGTGGAACGCGGAGGCCCTGCAGACACTGGGTCTCGCCAACCCAGACACTGCGGGGGGCGTTAAGGGTTGGGTCACATGGGCGAATGAGACCACCCTGGAAGAGGGAGTGCGCGGTGGCGCAAAGTGTCACAGAGTCCACTAAGTACGTAGTGGACGCTGTGGCACTTGGAGTGGCGCAGGAGGCGCGGTGGAGGAAGAAAACCTCGTTAAAAAATTGAAGAAGAGGGGCCGGCGGCTCGCTGAGCCCGGCCAGCGGTCGCACGTTGTTGCGACCGCAGAGATGGAGGGGACCCTTGCCCAGCCGAGACGGCGAGCCGGGGAAGGCCCGTCGTCTTGAGGGGGCAATGGTCCTCGGTGTCGGCAGTGCACCTGGATGCGGTGTGCTGCTGACGGGGCGTTCCGGGGAGAGCGGGTCCGGCCAGTTTAACTTTGGCCGGACGGCCCTGGCGGGGTCGCGGATGTATCACAGTACCCGTGGCCCCGTCACTTAGGGGGCGAGTGGCATCCCGTCAGTTTTTTAGTGGTAAGTCCCACAGTCCCCACCGCATATTCCCCGGGCGGTGGGGCTGCTGCAAAGCATTTTTCTGACGATAATATAAAAAAAAAAAAGGCCATAAACTTCATATTTTTCACTTCACATATATTTTAATTTGCTCTCTATTTGTTCTTCTTTCAATAGGTACAAGTTTTATGTAGATATGTTCATTAGTTCAGGAGATACAATAAAAATAAAGTTCAAAACTTTGAGCGCGTTTTTCTCAAAACCGCGAAAATCGAGTTATTGTACTCTTAGTTAGCACGGCAGAATGGCAATAGTAGGTTTTATATCACTCGGTTGTAATTTTATCATGTAGTGGTCTAAACAGCTTTGTCCTCTTGTAGGAGACTGATGACCAGGTAATAGACCCTGCATAGCAAGCATGTTTAAATAACTCAATCTATTTGTCCGGTCTTGTGATTTTTCAGTTGAATTATAATTTAGATTTATATTTATATCTCCCGAAATAATTATATTTTTATTAATTTTTATAGTATTTAAGTGATTGTTTAAAGAAGTGATAAAGTCTTCGGCGTTAGTTTTAGATGGAGAGCGGTATATACCAAGAACTGTAATATTGGGTGATATATCAATTTGAAGGCAGGATGCATGTGTTAATATTATTTCTTTTACGTTGGGTTTTAGAGTATTTTTAATGTAGGTTACAACACCATCAGCTTTGTTTAAGTGATTTATGGTTTGGTATGTAACATAGTTATTCATCTGCGGTATATTCTTTTTTTTTTCATTAATTCTGCACTCACTAAGAATGATAATATCAAACTCAATCACCATATTTGCTAGATGCAGTTGCAGATCATTGTAGTTTGAATAAATGCTTCTTATATTCTGCGATAGAATCGTAAAGTCGTTATTTGTATTTTTAAGTACCTCAGGCAGTTCATCTATACAGCAGTTAACCACGTTGGCTAAATTTACATATCTATACAAAGAAAATATTTCATAAATGGGCCATGGATAATATTGAATAATTATCAGCATGATGCTTATATACTTAAAAATATCATCTGCCTTTGGGAAAAACCATAGTTCACACGTGAGTAGTAATGCTAGAGATATACTAGTAAGGTGTGAGTAGTATGTTGTGTCCCGCTCGACAGATGGACTGTTTTTAATTTCTGTTTTAAAAGTAAAAATTTCTAAAATATCATTTAATTTATTTCCAAAAATACCGGTATGAACCGGTATATTATTTATTTAACACTTATGAAAGTGTTAAATAAATGTCACAGCCAATAAAATAAATAAAATGTAAAAAATAAAATAAAAAAAGTCATTTATTTTGCAATTAGATTTACAAGAAATACTTTTGCAAGGTTTACATTGGCATACTATGCAACAGCTCGGGGGTTGCCATTTCGTAACAAGATCTAAACGGCAATTTGACATGTATGTAAACTGCACACACACCATGGGTATTTGCTAGTAACACTTATAAAGGTGTGACAGATATAAAAACAGGTTTAAAATATCGAAAATAAGTGTAGTAACAGGACAGGAATAATTCTGTAAAACTCAATTCAAAATTCAAAAATTTTATTCAGAGAATAGGTTTTCACAAACACGTTCTCTTGTAATATACAGTATATCTTATACAGTAATAAATGATTTGTGTAAATTAATCTACTCTATAAACTACTACCAT
The DNA here is from genome assembly GCA_905163395.2 of Endotricha flammealis. NCBI lineage: Eukaryota > Metazoa > Arthropoda > Insecta > Lepidoptera > Pyralidae > Endotricha > Endotricha flammealis. The sequence continues at coordinate 15,415,636 of LR990861.1, read as the reverse complement.
TTCGGAAAAAAAAGCAAAATGACCACTGGTAAAAGAAATGGCGAAATAAAACCAGTTACGGCCCTTTTTTGTCATTTAAAAATATATCGTACGTAGGTAATTTGTACCCTTTACAAACCTTGGACCCTGGACTTATTATGTGCACAACCCAAATGTGTCGCGTTTTATCTACATGCCTCAACATACATAACATATGTAGTTCTTGCATTAAATTATTCTTTGGGAGACAAAATAAAAGCGTAATTCCCATACGAACAAAACTAAATAAACAAATTGTTTTTTTTTGTATGAATTGATATTGATTGATAATGATGTTTGTTAACTAATGATGTTTTTTGTTTAAAGATTACACACCTTAAGTATGCAGTAGCATGAATAGTTGTATTGAAAAAAAAAACTATTATAATAATGCACTGTTACAAACTAACGAGGCATTATATTTCTACTAGCCCTGAAATCTACATGTGTTTACGATGATTTTCCAAATTTTATCATTATTCATAACATTCCTAATAAGTTATATTATTTATATTCATAAGACTAATCATAGATTTTATGATATGAGAGGAGTGAAATATCTACCCGGTGTTCCTTTCTTTGGTAATACATTTCATAGTATGCTCGCAAGAAGACATATTTCGCAGGACTTTGACGAAGTTTACAAAGCTTTCCCAGATGAAAGGTGAGAATGTTTTCAAATGGATTTACTACATACCTTTATAGACTTATCTATGTTATTAAGCCTGTAACTGCTGCACTTTATACACTGTAAGAAACACGTGCCTGCATTCCTTTTAATACTTCACACTCCGTCTTATCTCTTTTTGGTTCAATCGTTGTGATTTTCTGCCATCGTACGTCAATAAGCTTCATTCCTTATTGTCAATCTGAGGTTGCCATTGTTGAACTTGGCTATACTGGATACATACTTACTTACTTACTCCGCTGGCTCAGTGACCCGAAGTGGATCTTGGCCTCTGATACTAGAGTGCGCCAGAGTTCTCTGCTCTGCACGAAGTCCCGACAGTTCACTGCTTCCATCTCGTGCAGATCAGCCAGCACTGCATCGCTCCAGCGATACCTGGGGCGGCCAACCGGACGCCTGCCCGACACCCTCCCCACATATGCTGCCTTGACGCTCCGACCCTCCTCCATTCTTTCAAGATGACCGAGCTAGCGGAGGCGCATGGATTTGTACACACCAATTATGTTTGGTTCGTTCACCAGTGCCTCTAACTCCGCGTTCTTTCGGACTCTCCAGCTTCCGTCCATATTTGTCGTCGGTCCGAGGATTTTCCGGAAGATTTTACGCTCCGCTACCAAAAGCTGGTTCTCCTCCTTAAGTGTCAACGTCCAAGCCTCACAGCCGTATGTTAATATAGGCCGTATTACTGTTTTATAAATCAGAAGCTTGGTTCTTCTACTAAGAAGCTTGGACGTCAATACCTTATGTAACGCCGCACTGCATCTTAGGGCGTACTGGATTCATAGTGTATACAAAATGTGTAGTGGGTTTGTCCCGATTACACCTGCAATCCAGAACAGAATCCTGGCTACACTTATGCTTGATAGACTAGTGAGGTCGTGGCTCCATCACCACGGTACGGCACCGTGACCGTAAGACGGCGCCGTCGCAGGCCGTGACACAGCATAGCACCGTGGCGCAGCACATTGCCGCGTCCGGCCGATCCATATCTAGGCAAGCACGTCCGAGCGTCCGAGCACACCACTGTGAAATATTCGACTGTCTAGGATAGGATAACGTTCAGCGTACCGTCCGCGGTACCGTCCACCGTGTTACGCGCCGTTTTACGATGACGGTGCCATACCGTGGTGTTGGGACCACGACCTGAGTGTCTAGACTATGAATAAAATTAAATAATTTCGTTTGTTATCAAATGTTTTCAGATATGTTGGCTTTATGTATGGTACACGTAGAGTCCTCCTCATAAGAGATCTTGAGTTGACAAAATTGATAACAGTGACGAATTTTGATTGTTTCACGGATCATAAGGCTTTTTTCAATGATGAAACAGAAACTGCGGTACGGGGCAGCTTATTTTTTTCTAAAGGTATATTCCATTTGTGTATTCCGTTTCGGGAGCGGCGGCGGAGGCCGTTGGCAATATGCACTAGGACATAATATCTTACGATTTCGTAGCTTTTCGTCTAGAAACCCTATACCAGTGGAATCCCAGTGCATTATTCTTTTTTAAGTACATCGCTAAACGCCTGTGTGAAACCACAGATGAGCCAAGGGCTGGCTGTTACTTCTCTCAATGCATTTCTGTTGCAATTCAGCGAAGTAACGCTGCAAGCGTTTTGGGAAGCCTGTTACACTCTTTTAAAAATTAATTAAAAGTAATATTAAATTTTAAATTGTTTCTTTAGATTTAGTTTTGAACAATTGTTATTGTTTTGTTAACAGGACAGAGATGGCGTGATCAACGTAAAACCCTGGGTTCTATTTACACTCCATCTAAACTTAAGTGTATGTTGAATCATATGATTGATATAAGCAATAACGTTATCGATATAATTAAAGGTTGGTATGTACTAGAGTTGCCTACAAAGTCAAAGTTATTATTCAGTATTAAGCTTCTCTATAAACCGCCAATATATCGGAAACAAAGCTAAATGACCACCGGTAAAAGAAATGGCGAAAGAACTTCACGAACTTTTTTGTCCATCAGATATGTTTCTTTTTTTTTTTTCAAATTTTTACAAAAAAATAATAATACTTGTATGAAAAAATCCGCGGAGTGTCGTATCGTATCAATAATAATGATGCGTTACATATAAAGTTAATAGTACTGATACAGGTCATCTCTTTACTATCTAGGTAAACCCGACGATGTCGATTTAGACGAGGTCATCCATCGATACGTCATGGACGTTGTTGTCTCGCTAGTCTTTGGTTTCGAGATGAATTCAATAAAGAACACTGAAGACCAGGTTTACAAAATGGCTCGAACTACATTCAACTTTAATTTCTTTCAAAGGGTGAAATGGTTTATTACGATGAATTTTTCACTATTCACCAAGGTAAGATCTTTGAGTCTGTAAATAGTGTTGTAGTTTTATTTTTAAAAAAGTTTTTTGTTCAGCAAGTAACATAAAACCTAGAGAATACTTCTCGTTGACCTTGACTGTGAAATTATCAAAGGTCCTTGCTTGCTTCTATCAAGAAGCAAGGTCGTATGAGTAAAGTATATGTTAGGGAAAAACTCTGAAAAAAGAAAATATGTTGTCATATTGTTAAAAAAAAATTAGATCTGAAATGAAGGTGGTAAACCAAAAACAAAACTAACTGCAAGTTATGTAGATACCTCTAAGTTTCTACGGAACCCTCGGTGCGTGGTCCAACTCGCACTTGACTGGCTTTTTACCGAAAAGAACCAATTTCGTTTTTTTTTCAATTGTCACAATAATAGTAATATAAATAACTAGCTTCCGCCCGCGGCTTCGCCCGCGTGGCCTAGTAACAATTAGCATATCTTTCTTCAGAAACAAATTCCGGTCCGGCACGGCCCGGTACGGTACGGTTCCATCCGGTCCGGCCTTATAAGGACCCTACATGACAAATTTGGCATCTCTAGACCCAGCGGTTTAGGCTGTGCGTCCCTTCTCAACTTCGTTTGCGTATATCTCGCTTTCCCGTGGGAATTTTGAAAAATCGTTTCTTAGTACATAGCTAGATGTCGTAAGGAATCTACATGCCAAATTTGATATACCCTCGCAACTTCGTTTGCGTATATCTCGGTTTCCCGTGGGAATTTTGAAATATCCTTTCTTAGTACACCCCTAGACGTTGCCGTCGTAAGGAACCTACAGTCCAAATTTGGAATCTCTAGACCCACCGGTTTGGGCTGTGCGTTGATATATAGTTAAGTCAGTCAGTCAGTCAGGACTTTGAATTTTATCTATGAAAAAAAATCCGGTCCGGTCCGGTTCGATCCGGTCCAGCACGGCCCGGTACGGTGCGGTTCCTTCCAGACCGATCAGATCTGATCCGTTCTGGTCCGGTCCGGTCCGTTCTGGTCCGGTCCGGTCAATCTGGACCTTAAAAGGACCCTACATGTCAAATTTGGCATCTCTAGACCCAGCGGTTTGGGCTGTGCGTCCCCTCGCAACTTCGTTTGCGTATATCTCAGTTTCCCGTAGGAATTTTGAAATATCCTTTCATGACCACCCCTAGACGTCGTAAGGAACCTACAGTTCAAATTTGGAATTTCTAGACCCATTGGTTTGGGCTGTGCGTTGATATATAGTTAAGTCAGTCAGTCAGTCAATCAGGACTTTGAATTTTATCTATGAAATAAAATCCGGTCCGGTCCGGTTCGATCCGGTCTGGCACGGCCCCATACGGTGCGGTTCCTTCCAGACCGATCAGGTCCGATCCGTTCCGGTCCGGTCCGTTCCGGTCCGGTCCGGTCCGGTCGGTCTGGACCTTATAAGGACCCTACATGTCAAATTTGTCATCTCTAGACCCAGCGGTTTGGGCTGTGCGTCCCCTCGCAACTTCGTTTGCGTATATCTCGGTTTCCCGTAGGAATTTTGAAAAATCCTTTCTTAGTACATCCCTAGACGTCGTAAGGAACCTACAGTTCAAATTTGAAATCTCTAGACTCATTGGTTTGGGCTGTGCGTTGATATATAGTTAAGTCAGTCAGTCAGGACTTTGAATTTTATTTATGAAAAAAAATCCGGTCCGGTCCGGTTCGATCCGATCTGGCACGGCCCGGTACAGTGCGGTTCCTTCCAGACCGATCAGGTCTGGTCCGTTCCGGTCCGGTCCGGTCCGGTCAGTCTGGACTATATAAGGACCCTACATGTCAAATTTGGCATCTCTAGACCCAGCGGTTTGGGCTGTGCGTCCCCTCGCAACTTCGTATGCGTATATCTCGCTTTCCCGTGGGAATTTTGAAAAATCCTTTCTTAGTACATTCCTAGACGTCGTAAGGAACTCACAGTCCAAATTTGGAATCTCTAGACCCACCTGTTTGGGCTGTGCGTTGATATATAATTAAGTCAGTCAGTCAGTCAGGACTTTGAATTTTATATATATATAGATGAAAAAAAAACCGGTCCGGTCCGGTTCGATCCGGTCCGGCACGGCCCGGTACGGTGCGGTTCCTTCCAGATCGATCAGGTCTGATACGTTCCGGTCCGGTCCGGTCGGTCTGGACCTTATAAGGACCCTACATGTCAAATTTGGCATCTCTAGACCCAGCGGTTTGGGCTGTGCGTCCCCTCGCAATTTCGAATGCGTATATCTCGCTTTCCCGTGGGAATTTTAAAAAATCCTTTCTTAGTACATTCCTAGACGTCGTAAGGAACCTACATGCTAAATTTGGAATCTCTAGACACAGCGGTTTGGGCTGTGGGTGGATATACCCTCGCAACTTCGTTTGCGTATATCTCGGTTTCCCGTAGGAATTTTGAAAAATCCTTTCTTAGTACACCCCTAGACGTCGTAAGGAACCTACGGTCCAAATTTGGAATCTCTAGACCCAACCGGTTTGGGCTGTGCGTTGATATATAGTTAAGTCAGTCAGTCAGTCAGTCAGGACTTTGAATTTTATATATATAGATGAAAAAAAACCGGTCCGGTCCGGTTCGATCCGGTCCGGCACGACCCGGTACGGTGCGGTTCCTTCCAGACCGATCAGGTCTGATACGTTCCGATCCGGTCCGGTCCGTTCCGGTCCGGTCCGGTCCGGTCGGTCTGGACCTTATAAGGACCCTACATGTCAAATTTGGCATCTCTAGACCCAGCGGTTTGGGCTGTGCGTCTCCTCGCAATTTCGTATGCGTATATCTCGCTTTCCCGTGGGAATTTTGGAAAATCCTTTCTTAGTACATCCCTAGACGTCGTAAGGAACCTACTTGCCAAATTTGGAATCTCTAGACGCAGCGGTTTTGGCTGTGCGTTGATACACCCTCGCAACTTCGTTTGCGTATATCTCGGTTTCCCGTAGGAATTTTGAAAAATCCTTTCTTAGTACACCCCTAGACGTCGTAAGGAACCTACTGTCCAAATTTGGAGTCTCTAGACCCACCGGTTTGGGCTGTGCGTTGATATATAGTTAAGTCAGTCAGTCAGGACTTTGAATTTTATATATATAGATAATATAAATTTATTACAAGCGAAATTGTCTGATTTTAGGTTCTAGGCGTTAAAGTATTTTACAAGACTACTGTTAATTACTACAGAAGACTAATATTTGAAACAGTGAAATATAGGAAGAAATATAACCTGTATCGACCTGATATGATGCAGCTGATATTAAATGATGCTAAAGGTACTGAAATGAAAAAAAAAATTTAGTCTTTTTTTTTTAACAAACTCGTTTAACAAACGAGTTTTTAACCTCGCGCATTTTTGATACTGAGAGGTGAGATGGGTTAATTGTATCTACCAATAGCAATTATTCCGTGGACAAATTGCACCAATAGCAATGCCTTAAAAAAAAATTTTTGTGTATACTTACTAGACAACGCAAATATACCACACGTGTATGTACATCTCAATAACATAAAATAATCTTTTTTTTTTTCAGAATATACTGATGACGATTTCATAGGTCAATTGTTTTTATTTCTATCGGATGGTCTTGATAGTGTTTCGAGCATCATAATCTTATGCATCCACGAATTAGCTCTAAATCCTAATATCCAAGAAAAGCTATGTGAGGAAATCAAACGATTTCATGATGAAAATAAAACGGTGAATTACGATAATATTGACACAATGAAGTACTTGGAATGTGTGATTAACGGTTTGTAGTAGTTACAATATTCTACTTTACGAAGAACATTTGACTACTAATATTGTAAGCCGTGCAATACATTACTGCACAAGCACATTCTTTATGTGTGCGTGCTCGATTTTACGAGCGTTTGAGTATACTTACACTTCATTAATGTGCATGTGAACTCTACAACATTCATGGTCAAAATGCTCTTCGTGAAATGGAATATCTGTCATAATTATAACCCATCATCAAAAATATATTAAACTAGCTTTTCCCCGCGGCTTCGCTCGCGTTAATTTTATGATAGATCTCGTTTGACAACAAAACAACCCATGGCGCGACTTGTGACGCCATCTGTTGGCCGATACAGCGCCCTCTATAGTAGAAAAATTATTTTCCCATTGGAACGACATACTTTCACGGGATAAAAAGCCTATGTTGGGCTCTGTACCCCTAACAATATGTATGCAAATTTTCATAATGATCGGCTGCTTAGTCAAGCCGTGAAGGAATAACAAACAAACAAACTCACTTTCTCATTTATAATATTAGTATCACTGTCTCTCTCTCACACACACAAAGTCTCTGTCTCACACACACACACTCGCAACACACAAATACCATACACACACAGTCACTACACTAAATCACAATACCTCCACTCCGACACAACTACACACCACACATATTCCACGCATTACTAAGTGGATCATATTTGGTAATTACTTAATTATAAACTATGTTATGTTAATTTTAAGGAAGAGCGGTGTCTCCAAACACAGGCATAAATTATGATAAAATGGAGACTCCGGACAAGAAAAAAAAAATGCTTTGTCTTTCAGAAACGCTGAGAAAGTGGTCACCGGGACTTTTCATGGACAGAATATGTACAAAATCATACGAGTTGCCACCGCCTCATGAGGGAGGGAAACCATACAAAGTAATTATTTTTCATTAATCGTAAAATGAATTAATTTACAAAAAATCATGTCGTGAATACACTAGGAAGGAAATTCACTTGCACTACGCTTGCTCAGCGACAACGCAGTTGCATAAGCAATTGCTAATGGCGTAGAATTTCTATTAGTTCATTGTATTAACTGAATTTTTTTTTATACCACTAAGGTGGCAAACAAGCATACGGCAACAGGCGGGTGCCTGATGGAAATATCACCGTAGCCTATACATACACGCTTGCAATACCGGGGGTATCACTCACGCGTTGCCAACCCTCCCAACCACCCCAAGTGGAGCTTTGGAGACCTGTCTCACCGTAGCAACACAATTTGGCCGAGAGCAATGCTATTTGGCGACGATCTTCTGTAAGGGGCATATTACACTATCATATATTGAATCATAGATCTATGAGTACAGACAAATTTGGTCTTTATTACATTAGCCAATATCATTGACTCATAGATTTATGATCCAATATATGATAATGTAATATCCCCCTAAGGGGAATCTTCGTTATAGTAACCTTAAAAGGTTGAGCCATCAGACACAATGTGTCAATGTGTTTTGATGACGATAGAAAGGGGTGGCGCTCCCGCGGCTGCATCGCTCAAGTATTTTTTTGAAGGAACTATGAGATCACGCATTACTGTACAATCCATACTTTTTTTTAATGTTATACGGTAGGCAAACAGGCAAGCGGGCTACCTGATGCAAAGTGATCACCGCAGCCTATAAAAAAAAATGGACATCAGCAACACCAGGGACGCTACCTAAATAGTCCCATGTCATAGTCGAAGGAAACACAGACGCTGGGAGCTCATTCTCACATCCTTTTTTTATATAAGCAAAATATGAATATTACAAAAACTTCCAGGTGAAACCAGGTGAGGTAGTTTACAGCATCATAAACAGTATCCATTGGGACCAAAAGTATTATTCTGATCCATATACTTTCGATCCTGAGAGATTTTCAGAAGAGAACAAGGATCGAATTCAGTCTGCCACGTTCATACCTTTTGGTTTGGGACCAAGGACTTGTATTGGTATGTATTTTTCATGGTTATCGTCGTTGACATAAAGCTTCGCTATGTGTCGCACTTTAAAACAAGCAAGTTAATAACGTCGATCCTGGCCAGTGCTTGGATAGGTATCGTTATCTCAAGCTTCTTCGTGCATCGGAGGGTACGTGAAGCCGTCGGTGCCGGCTATTTTCAATGGATGACAGTTACGCCAAGTCGGTGTTCAGTTTTTTCAAGTTTACTGATAATTTGACGACACTGGCCTCCACCAATCCGCATTAGAGCAGCGTGGTAGCATACGTTCTAATCTCCGTCAATTGAAGGGTCACCCGTATCCCTGCAGTGGGATGATTATGGGTTGATATGAATACATCGACTAATAAAAAGTCTGTTTTCTGCAAAAAGATCAGAAACAAACATTTATGCAAGACTGATAATTATTTTGCCTAGGCAACATACATCTGTCTCAATAAGTGTTTGCGCACAAAAATTATTATGCGTCATGTCGGGGCGCATCGTGCTGTCCTCGTCGCGTCAAATTGGGCTACGTGGACTTATGTGTAAATCAGTATATTTGTTTGTTCTTCCTTCAGTCTTGCCTATGCATTCGATCATGATAATTTGTATACATACTAACAGGGGTACAAAGAAAAGAGGCTGTTATTTTTTCAAAGATCGTGATCTTTTTTCAACAGGAAACTCAAAGTAAATGCAGCTATTAACGACCTATCAAAAATCTGCAGATAATACCGACCCATTCAGCTTATTCGTATTTTTGTCGGTTTGGAACGATTTGACAAAATGTGTTAATTTCTGTGAACGCAGCAAGTGCGCCGATCGTGTCATACTGGCCCGTGTTCCCGCAGTTTAGTATGCTTTATGTATAAATTCTGAATAAGTCGACATATTCTTTTATTTGTGTATTCCACATTTCCGAAATTATTTCTTATGTTTTAAGGGAATTTAAAGAGTATTCATGAAATTTAAATGGAACAGCAAATGCTTCAGTGCATTTCAGCAGTGCAGCCATTACCGACCCATGGATCGGTAATGGCAGCCACGTGTTGTTTTAATTTTTCCCTTTTTAGTCAATATGTATAATAGTTAATCGAGAGTTTTTAATACCATTTGAATCTTAGGTAATCTAAAATTTTAAGCATCTATTAGCGACGTACATCATGTTATATTATAAGCTTGTTGTTTTGTGATAAACTACCACGCATTAATAAATATCTAGAAGTGGGCTCTAAGACTACCTACTAAGAGTTTCTTCAATTGTATACATTTTATATAGTTTATGACTAAATCAATCAATTATTGTATTAGATTGGATAAGGAAATACATTAGAATTAATATTGAGTATTTTCCGTGGCTCGGTGAAAGATTTGTAAAAAATTTTATATAACACTAATTAATGATCCATATGAGTCGGTAATTGCAACAAAGAGAAGCTATCACCGATCCTATGCCGATTAATTGGTACTGTTGGATTCGAACGGTAATATCCCGTTTGCAAAATGTCCTGCTGCAAAAAATGTCCCGTTCACCAAATATTCCGTTCGCCAAATTTCCTGTTCTTGAAACTCTCGTAAAATATCCCAATATAATAAAAAAATGTGTATCATTTACTTACGCTCGGTATTCGATTCATAAAAATCGCTAATAGCTTCACAGCGCTTCGGATGGGTCGGTAATAGAAACAATTAACTTCCACAGTCGTTTGATAATTTTTTCTATGAAAAGATTATATTTAAGAACAAATGAAAATATTAATATAAAATATACACCCAACTTTTTACATATAAAATTAAAAAAACTAGTGTATTTGCAACCTATACCCTTAATTCTTATCATCAATTTCAAAACTTGCTTAAGGGGGTCGTTAATAGCTGCGGTTACCTTATAACATATTTTTCTACTGTAGATGGTGTTGCATTGCGCTACAATCGCCAAATCCTTACAAATTGTACACATAACCCAACAGCTGGCACTATAAATCAGGCTAAGTTTTGGTTATCAATCAAAATTTACCTAATAAAGCCAAGTAGTACATTGTAATTAAATAAAACCTCATAGATTGTTATTATGAAACCGTTATAACAATCTATGAGGTAATCTTCTTAGCACAAATCTGCCGTCTGAACTGGTGGTAGGAAAAAATTGTGACTATTCGAAAGAGCTTATATTAGGCCTATTTGAATAAAAATATTTTGAATTTGAATTTGTTATGCTTCAGCCAATCCTAATGAATTAGAAAATGGAATGACGCTAGTAAAATGTTAAAGATTTATTTTGTTCTTTCTAGGTTCCAGAGTTGCAAAGCTCGTGTGCAAGGTCATGATTTACCACTTGGTGCTGCATTACAAAATTATCAAGAATGTCAGAACAGCAAATCCTATCATCATGAATACCGACAGTTTTTACATCTGCTCCAAAACCGGTACTTGGGTCAAAATGGAAGAGAGATAGATCTATCGAGTTATTTATGAACAAGCCACACATTCCCACCGCTGTGTCTCCTGTATAGCAAGGATCAACAACGGCGACCTCAGATTGCCAAAAAGCAATGAAGCTTATTGACGTCCCAGGGGAGAAACTACAGCTGTCTTGGAACTCACAACGAATTTAATCAGAAAGAAAATAGACGGAGTAAGAAGTATTGACAGGACTTCCCCCTTAGCAACTACGTGAGAGACAGTAATTTGAAACAAAGAGCACTGTACGTATCGAGTTATTAGTCAGCTACCGTGTCATTTAAAAAAATCGTGGTTCAAATCAAGCAAGTCAAAAAACGCCTGCCGTGGTTGACACCGTGATTGACACCATGGTGTCAATCGACTACGTCCCAATTATATGTTACTCGATTGACATCATGGTGTCAATCAGTCAATTCAAAAAGAGTCCTTCCGCGATTGATGGTGTCAATCACTGCAGGCGTTTTTTGACTTGCTTGATTGGAACCACGACTTTTATTTTTTTAAATAATGGGTGTTTTGTACAGTCGGATAGAAAATACTTATTGAAATGAAACAAATTATTGGTATAAAATATTACTTAATATAATTAAATTATGTACAATTTTTAAAATTTATTTTTACCAAAATGATTAAATATTATTCAAACAAATTCAGCCATTTACAGTCAATCAAGGGAAATAATTTGTGAAGTTTTGACACAGTTATACCTACGTGATCTGTATGCCGATTTTCCAACCTTTTCCATAAAAAAAAAACAATTTCGGAATTTCAGTACGAAAAAATAGAGTGAGATGAAAGATGTAATGAAGTTTCCCTAAAAGTAAATAAGAGACAATATCAATATTGCCATTTCTACTAATTTAACTTGACAAATAATAATATTTTAATTACTTACTGTCATTATCGATGAAATATGATTTAGTCCGCTTTGTAGTTTAAATTTTTGCTGTTTTTCCGAGATCACGAACAGAAAAAGTACGATATCATTGCATCATTTGTTTGAATATTCTCAATTTCTTTTTAAATATTTGACATGACCGATGACTCACTTGACGAATGTGTAAAAAAAAAATTAAATCAAAAGCACCAAGGAGTATTGATATCAACTTTGAAGAAAATTACCCACACAATACCTTACTTTCGACAATTTTAATAAAATACGAAAGACGTCTTTCATCAATCTTCTTAAAGAATTTTTATGCATTTGAAGTAGATTGGACCAAGGAATCACGTTGTCCCATACGAACTTTGTCCCCCTTTTTACTCCCTAGAGGTATTTCGGAAAATCCTTTCTTATCGGAGGCGTACATCATAGAAAAAAACACACCTTCCAAGTTTCAGATTTTTACGATCAGCGATTTGGGCTGTACGTTGATTCTCAGTCAGTCAGTCGTTCAGAACAAAAAATATATGTATAAATTTGAAAACGTAAGTAGGATGTAAATAATTCGTTTAGAAGTTAAAACTATTAATTAAAATGCATGCACTTTGACACTGACCGATTACTCAAAGAATGTCGCTACGGTATTGATGGGTTTATGTTTAATTATTTTTTAAAGTTACCACTATGAGAAATAATTTAAAAAAGCGTGTTAGCACTTTTTTACGTAACTGTTTAGTTGCAATAAAATGTACTTGGTTCCAATCGAGCAAGTCAAAAAACGCCTGCCGTGATTGACACCATGGTGTTTATGAAGATAATAACAATGATGATAATGATGACACCATTATCATCATTGTTATTATCTTTTTTATACCACTAAGGTGGCAAACAAGCATACATCCTGCCTGATGGTAAGCTGGTAAGCAGTCACCGTGGCCTATAGACGCTTGCAATACCGAGGCTATCATTCGCGCGATGCCGACCCTTTAAAAAATGGGGCTCTGGAGACCTTACTCACCGTAGAAACACAACGCAACGTGACCGAGACCAATGCTATTTGGTTACGATCTTCTGTAAGGCGGAGGTCCACCTTCCCCAGACGCTCCTTGCTCTGATTTCAGCGGATTATCTGCATTGCACAGATACTACAAACACAGATGCAAGACAGTTTTCAATGTCATCTCTCGCATTACTAATCTTTTCATTATTTTCAAGATTTTCAGTAAAGACTTAATAAGCAAACGAACTTATCCGAGCGCAAATTGTTAAGTGTTAATTATCGGTAACTGTATTTATTTTTCTAGTTTTCTACTTTATTTTATTTGTCAATATAAATATCTAGAGTGTATTTATTTTGATGAACAAAAGTCGGTCGTCATAGTATTATGGCATATTGCTGTGGGGTAAAGCAGCCGATATTGAGGCAATATTTATTTTACAAAAAAGAGCTATCCGCTCCATTTATAATATGGGTTCCAGAGAATCATTACGGGAAGTTTTGAAAGAAATGAATGTTCTGACCGTTGCATCTCAATATATTTATAAAAATATAATGTATGTACGTAAAAATATAAGCAGATTTGTAAAGTTTAGTGACTACCCGGATGTAAATCTTAGAAATAAACATGAATTAGCCAAGACCTCAAATAGTTTTGTTGTTAATAGTATTCGATTTAATAATAAACTGCCTGATAACGTGCTGAATTTACCAGGAAAAAGGTCTAAATCCTACATTAAATATTCACTCAGTAAAAAGGCTTATTATAGAATTGAAGATTATCTAAATGATAAAAATAGCTGCAATGATCTCTCGGCACAGACACCAAATACAAGTCTACCTACTGCTAGGTACTAAATATAATGCGCATATATACATGCATATATTGTATATACACTTTCTACCTTTTTTTTTTACACCTTTAAATATATGTATACCAGTATAATAATAATAGCTTTAATTATTTGTAATTTTTTTTTCATCATCAGAAATTGCAGATATTTTGTTATATTTTTATATTTTCTGTCATTGTAATTGTATCTTATTAATACCATTTTAAAAGAGCAAAACTAAGTGCTAAGTTTCTTGCCAGTTTTTTCTTAGCACAAACCTTCCGTCTGTAGGAAAAAATTGTGACGATTCGAAAGAGCTAATATTAGGCCATTGAATTTCGACCATCTGTGTAAATGTAATTTATACAGCTGCTTAAGTAGGCATACTTAAGCAGCTGTGTCAATTAGTTAAAATACACTTAGAAAGAAATGTTTAATAAAAATATTATACGTTCATTTATTTTTAAAATATATTATAAACTAGCTTTTGCCTGCGGCTTCGCTCGCGTTAAATTCGGGGTAACACGACACGGCTCCCCTTTCCAGATTTAGAAGGTATTTTTAGTTGGTAATAAAGAGTCTGTGTACCGATTTTTAGCTTCCTACTTTGAAAACTATGAAAAGTCCCATATAAAATTTCACCCCCTCTTTTAAGGGGTTGGAGGCAATTTCCAAAAAAAAAAATAAACGATTTTTTTGTTAGTCACAAATAGTCCGCATACCAATTTTTAGCTTTCTACCATGAAAATTGCGGAATGCTCCATACAAACTTCCATCCCCCATTTTAGGGAAGTGGGGGTTAGAAAGAGACAAAAAGTAGCCTATGTTACTCTCCATCTCTTCAACTATCTCCACTTAAAAAATCACGTCTTGCCGTGAAAGACGGACAAACAAACAGACACACGCTTTTGCATTTATTATAATACCAGATTTCCCCGCGTCTTTGCTCGCCTTAATTTTACATTATTGCTTTATCTCGTTTAAGAAAAAAAAACAACCCATAGCGCGACTTATAGCGCCATCTGTTGGCCGACAGCCCATCCCATACAGCGCCCTCTACAGTAGAAAAAATATTTTTCCGATTGGAATGACATCCTTTCACGGGATAAAAAGTAGCCTATGTTGGGCTCTGTACCCCTGACAATATGTATACAAATTTTGCTGCTTAGTCAAGCCGTGAAGGAATAACAAACAAACAAATAAATAAACAAACAAACTCACTTTCTCATTTATAATATTAGTATTATTAGTATGGAAGTATGGATTTAGACTCGTACCCTGGCGTACTCTTGCGTACTGTGGCGTTTACATGCGTACTGTGGCTTACTCTGGCGTACTCTGGCATACTCTTGCCTACTCTGGCGTACTGTTACGTATTGTACTCTTGCGTACTCTAGCGTACTCTTGCGTTCTGTGGCTTACTCTTGCGTACTGTTGCATACTCAGGCGTACACTTGCGTACTCTAGCTTACTCTTGCGTACTGTGGCGTATTTATGCGTACTCTGGCGCCTGAAATAATACATAAAAGAAAGAAAGAAAGAAAGAAAAATGGTTTATTTGACGTAAAACACAAATTTTAACAGGGTTTACATAATATGAACCTTACAACTAACATGATATGTGCCTACGTCGAAGAGGCCTCCTCTCAGCATAATGTTGTGGTTGTTGTAACCACAACGCTGGTCTTCCGAGGATACCATAAACAAAAATAAAAACGAAACATAATAAAATAAAAAATAAAAAACAAAACAAGCAGTCCAAGGTGGCGCTATACACAACACATTCACACAATAATGTTATGTTGTCACACAAATATGTTAATGTTACACACAATAATTAGGCTTTTATAATATTTAAGTTTTCACAAAAATAAGTATATATTAATATACCCATATACACATACACACACACACACACACACATATACATATATATATATATATATATACATACACATACATAAATTTAGCTATAAACAAAAATATAATAAAATAATATGTCAATATGCCTGGACTATAAAACGTGTAAATAGTTTTATAGGGCGTGGAGCTCAATCGTGGGCGGTATGTGCACTCTAATAAAAGCGTCAAAAGGAATTCACTGACCTTAACTCCCTCTGTGCGGTGGATTTCGAAGGTTGATGCTTGTCAGCGAAGCGGCGGCAGAGTGGCACAGCGATGATACTAGAAGGATCTAGAAGCGGGGGATTCTACCGCGGAAGGAAGATAGCGTGCCACGTGGGCTGGCGAATGCGGATGGTCAATCTGGCCGACCAGATTGCGCACGTGTTTTCCCGAGGAAGTCTTGCAGTAGAATGGCGGTTCGTGCGCTTGCGCGCCACGAAGGGCGACTCCTCGCGGATATTCGCCGAAACTTGTCCGGCCGCCCCTGATTGGTCCTCCGGCACAATAGAGTGTTGCCAAGAAAACCCCTAACACCTTCACCAGAATGCACACACGAAATAATTACCGAACATGCACCCGGCCTTGGGAAGTTTGAAAAAGCTTTCCAAAACCATCTTAGTAAAGAGTGTATCGGAGGGCGGGGAATTGATAGTATATGTTCGCGTTGCGAAACAAGCCAATAATATAGCAATATAGTATAGCGATAGTCTTTAAAGGAAAAACCAGCCATGTTATGTGAAATCACGAATTAAATAACTAAGCAAAGGTAGCGCTGATTAACGCGGGTTTATAATGTGAACGAATGTTCAATCATATCTCAAGGGATTTGCGGTATATAATAAGTTTAGCGACATGAATGACGTTTCCACATGCACTCTGACTAAACAATCGCCTTGAGTGTTTATCAACCTAATCTAAATAAATAAACTGTAATAGCGGATTTTTTAATGTAAATAAAGAAAAATAGCGGGTAGCGGGTTTTAATTAATGTAAATAAAGAAAAGTAGCGGGTAGCGGGTTTACTTAATGTAAAATAAAGAAAAGTAGCGGGTAGCGGGTTTACTTAATGTAAAATAAAGAAAAGTAGCGGGTGGCGGGTTTACCTAATGTAAATAAAGAAAAGTAGCGGGTGGCGGGTTTACTTAATGTAAATAAAGAAAAGTAGCGGGTAGCGAATTCTAATTAATAAAGAATTAGCGAGCGGCGTTTGATGAAATCAAAAATGTTTACTATTATACGTAAGACTTTATTATAAGCGGAGATCCTCTGAGCCAACTCGTAGAGTATGGGTTTCTCAGGAATCGCAGTTACAGCGGTTAAAACGTTAGTTCTCATCTCCGGGACATTACTCAGATCCATACCAATTGCTGAGAACGATTTTAGAGGCCACTCGGCAGGCGGACGACACAACCAAGACGGACCCTGCCACCAATTATTGTGGTCGATCAATTGCGAGGGCAAGAGGCCGCGCGACAAACAATCACTCGGGTTTTCGGCGCCTGCTACGTGATAAAAGTGACACGAATCTACGTTCTCCTGACACTGAGCGACGCGGTTACTCACGTAAATCGACCATCTATGGGGAGAGGAATGCACCCAGGAGAGCGCAATCGTAGAATCCGAAAATACATAAATGTCAGCGATTTCGATGCGGTTTTTATATGTGTCCTCGACAGTCTTAATTAATTTAGAGGCGAGTACACAAGCATTCAATTCTAAGCGAGCGAGCGTTATAACTTTAGCGGGCGAGACTTTCGATTTCGAGCATAATAATCTCACACTAATCGAACCATGTGGATCGGTAACATGTAAGTATATGACGGCGCCATACGCGCTCATACTTGCGTCACAGAACGCTACAATATTTACTTTGGAATCGTCATACACTCCAATGTGTCGCGGTATCCTTAATTTCTCTAACAGCGGAAGTTCTTGTCTCAATAAGCAAAAACGATTTATTATTGAATTTGGCGGGGTGGAATCCCAGTCAATATTACTGAGCCACAATTCTTTAATTAGCAATTTAGCGTAGAGAATCACCGGTGCAACTACGCCGAGAACGTCAAACAAGCGGGCGACTAAAGATAATATAGTCCTCTTGGTACATTTGTCTTCTACTTGTGACGTAGTTAAGTAGAAATTGTCGTTCTCTGGTTCCCAGGACATACCTAGAACTTTACACGCGTCATTACTATCACCGGAAAAACTCATTCGCGAGCGGTGCGAGTCAGGTAAGTTCGCGAGCAGTCGAGACGAGTTACTTGACCATTTAATCAAGTCGAAACAACCATGCTTGAATAGTGCGATTAAATCCTGTGAAAGTTGTATAGCGAGGGAATCATTCGGCACTGAGTGTACCAGATCATCCATATATAAGCGGGATTCAGCGACTTCTGTCGCCGCGGGGTAGCGGTGTCTATAATCAGACGCTAGCTGTCGCACAGTGCGCATAGCTAGGAAAGGACTCGACTTCAGTCCAAACGGGACCCGATTAAACTGAAACACACGAATCAATTCATTTGTATTGAAACGAAATAAAATTCGTAAATACTTGCGGTCAGCGGGTGTGACTTCAACCTGCATGTACATGGCTTTTATATCCGCGGTGATAGCCACAGGGAACAAACGAAAGTTTAACAATAGCAGAAATAAATCAGCCTGTAAATTCGCGCCAGCGTGTGATATGCAATTTAACGACACACCCGTTGATGTCTTGGCACTTGCGTCCAGAACTATTCGCGGGGTTGGCTTGTCTGGGCGAACTACAGCGTGATGACTTATAAAGTAGCCATCTTCAGCGACGTCACTCACGGGAACCTCAGATAAAAAACCGTTCCGAATATAATTTTCAATAACCTCGTTATAACTATCCCGAAGCTCAGGCGACGCTTTAAATCTTCTCTCCAAACTCAGGAGACGGCGGTGTGCGACTGCGCGAGAGTTGCCTAGTCCAGATGGACTACTACAGAAAGGCAAAGAAACACAATACCTACCATCTTGTTTACGTGATAACGTGGAAGTGTAAAAATTTTCGCATTCCGTTTCTTTCGGGCTTAAATAATTTTTCGCGGGTATTTCTTCACATTCCCAAAATTTGCGCAATGTAATATCAAGCTCGTTTAAAGCAAGTGCGGTGAATGACGGCGGGTTATTACTACAGCAATTGTCCGGCTGCGCGCAAGGAAAATCTCCCATCAGCACATACCCGAATGTCGTGAGGACGGCAGGCGGCGCGCGACAGCCTGTCTCGATTTTATTACCTAAATATACATACGGAAACAGCTGAGCGCCCAACACTACATCAATAGGTCCAGGCACATTCCAGGTCGTGTCAGCCAGCGGTATGCGTTGAGTACAAATTACATTACAGTCAGCAATATATTGCGTGGGCAACTGGTCCGTGACGCAATCAATAACAAGTGCATGGATGCGGTATTTGTAATAAGGATTAATGCGAGATTCAATATCTAAATAGACATATCCATGTATCGGACGAGATAACAAACCAACGCCTCGTATACGTGAATTACTAAGCGGGACAATGGGCAAGTTCAATATCTTACAACATTCCATTGTTATTAAATTATTTTGCGAGCCGTTATCTATTAAACACCTGATCATGCGTTTATCATTCGAGCGGTGCATCTTAGCATAAGCTTGCGCGGTTGCGAGCAAAATAGTGCTATTACTGCTGTTGTTTACATTATTAAATGCAAGCGAGTGCGCTTCCGAGGCGCATTCTGCAGTGGGCTCACCGCGCCCAAGACGCGGCATTACTGACGAGGCGGAGGCGACAGCGAACGGCGCACGCGCCGCGCTGTTGCCACCCTGCGTTGACTGCGGCGCCCTGTCTGGCGGCGGCGCGCAGAGCATTGTTGCGGCTACGTGCGACAGCTGATCGCGCGAATGCGAGTTAATGTTTTTATCAAAATGTAAAAATGTGTGATGTCGTTTTGAACAAACACTACAATTGCGACTAGATTTACATTTCGAAACTGTATGCGCCATACTTAAGCAATTCAAACATCCTTTATTATTTTTTATATATTCATAACGTTGCGATGCATCTAATTCTTTAAACTGTTTGCAATTATATAAATTTTGCGGGTGGCTGCTTGCGCACAAATTGCAACTTTGTGTTGAACAATGATTGACGGTACCTACAAATGATTTTGTCTGCGTATGCGTTCGCGACGGAGGAGACGGGGCCACAATTGGTTTGTTGTTCCCTCTTCCGATCGCTTTAATGTGACTTTGAATAAACGAAATTAATTTTGTGTATGAAGGAATCTCATCATCCTTACACTGCATTTCAAAGAACTGTCTAGTTTGGCTATCTATTTTCTTCAATGCACAATGCAATAAAATAAAATCAGATAAGTCGGCAATATCTAACTGTTTCAACGCGGCTATGGAGGAAGAATATTGCTCAATGAATGAATCGAGTGACTTTGCATTATTTGAACATGGTTTTAAATCAAAAATATTATCTAAATAGTGTGTACCTAATGTTCTAACATCTTGATATTTCTTAAGTAAACCCTTCCATACAACATTATAGGTTTCTCCGCTAGGGATAATACCTGCCGTCGCCTTTAAAGCGTTGTGAGTTAATTTACTCATTAAATACTGCACCCTTTGCGAGTCAGACAATTGCGTGTTCTCATGAATGTTAGCTTTGAATGATTCATAGAAAATCGGCCAATTATTAGGATTTCCGTCAAACGTTGGTAATGTTATTGGCGGGAGTTTAATTATGGATTTACCATTATTATCATTATTTTGCGCATTGGATTTTGAATTTCCCTCTAATTTATTACGTGTCCTTTTAACCTTTAAATATAAGTCTTCAAAGGCGGACAATTGTTGAAAGTCAACCTTATAGCCAGAGACGATGGACAAACGTAACTCATTCATTTCAACGGTTAAATTTTCAAATTTTGTCCGCATATCTTCGATCGCCTCTGAGTCGATTAAAAATTGTTCATTCTGACGCGAATCAAAGGAAGACATCTTTGTCGCGGCATTATACAAGCGGTTCATTTTTTCAAATAACATGGCGGACTGGCCTATGACTAATTCTAGCCTAGACTCTTTAGCGGATAATACTTTGCTTGATGCGCTAGTCGCCATTTTAAATACAATATGGATGAATATGTATAACAAATAATATACTAAAAACGATATTAACACTAATTTATGTATGCGGGGAATTATGCTAACAGCAAGATGGCGGATGCGACGCCGTGGCAATTTTACCAAAAAATTACGTAAATCAAGCCACAACTGGTATAAATATAGCAAATAATATGCTAAAAGCAATATTAATACAAATTATGTATGCGGGGGGTTATTTTAACAGCGGGAAAAGCCTAATATAGACAAATATGGCGGGGTGCGGTGACGTGACAATTTTACCAAAAATTACGTAAAATACCACTGCTGGTAAAGGGATCGCGGATCTGAAGGACCAAAAATGGACTGTAAAACGTGTAAATAGTTTATAGGGCGTGGAGCTCAATCGTGGGCGGTATGTGCACTCTAATAAAAGCGTCAAAAGGAATTCACTGACCTTAACTCCCTCTGTGCGGTGGATTTCGAAGGTTGATGCTTGTCAGCGAAGCGGCGGCAGAGTGGCACAGCGATGATACTAGAAGGATCTAGAAGCGGGGGATTCTACCGCGGAAGGAAGATAGCGTGCCACGTGGGCTGGCGAATGCGGATGGTCAATCTGGCCGACCAGATTGCGCACGTGTTTTCCCGAGGAAGTCTTGCAGTAGAATGGCGGTTCGTGCGCTTGCGCGCCACGAAGGGCGACTCCTCGCGGATATTCGCCGAAACTTGTCCGGCCGCCCCTGATTGGTCCTCCGGCACAATAGAGTGTTGCCAAGAAAACCCCTAACACCTTCACCAGAATGCACACACGAAATAATTACCGAACAATGCCTGTCTACCCACTATAATTTAAATCATTTTTTGTGCACTTAAAATGTTCGCTTTGAGCTTTATTTTAAAACATTTCACAGAAGATGAGTTTTTTATAGGAGGTGGAATATTATTCCAGCAACTTGTCGCTGCATATCTGAAGCTTCCTCGAAATGCAGCACTTCTATGTTGGGGGCAAATTATAAGATCATGTTTTCTTGCTCGCTGGCCAAATTTAATTTTATTAAACAAATACGACGGTTTTTTATTTTTAATAATACCAAAAAGCAACGATGCGAAGTGTAGTCTGCGTCTGGATTCCATATTCAGAAGATTATTTTGGTTCAAATAAGGTGTTATATGTGCTCGTCTGGGAATAGCAAAACAATATCGTGCACAAGAATTTTGTGCACGCTGAATAAGCTTTTTTGAACGTGCCAGCAAACAATTACCAATCACCACATCAGCATAGTTGAGTTTTGACAATATGAGAGACTCACATAGATAAATGCGAGATTCTATGCTAAGGAAGTCACGGATTTGATATAGAACTTTCAACCGGTAATAACAGTTCCTTACAGTCTCAGTTACGTGCCTTTCAAATTGTAGTTCGCTGTCCATCATGATGCCAAGATTCCTCGCCACTGTAGCTTCCTGTATTTGGTTGTCTTCAACTTTTCAAACATTCTAATAATTCTACTAATATTCTAACGTCATCTCTAAATTTTGAAAACATCAAACTTTTCTTTATAACCAGCCAGTGTTATGTCAATTTTACAATGTCACAATTCCAAAAACCTAAACCTCTAACATCCCCTCTGAATTGTGTAATAATACCTTCAAACAAACAAAATCTTAAAACCCATACTATAAGTCCCTACCTACGTCATAGCTAAATATATATATAATGCAAATCCACCCAATTATAAATTACTAATTAACAATCAACAATCAAATTAAAAAATATCTTCTTTAATTCCTTCTACTTCAATTCCTCTTCTACTTCCACTTCTTGTGCCTCTACTTCCACTCCTTGTAGTTCCACTCCTTGTACTCCCACTCCTTGTACTTCCACTGGACCATCGACTTCTTCTTCCAATTATCCGCAAATTGTCCACTCCATTATCCGAAAGCTCTCCTCCTCTAAATAACTTCACAAATTTCTAACCAACTCATCATTACTATAAATCATCAATCCTCATTATCCTCAATAACTCTCTCAAGACCTTCATGTCTTATCTCCCCTCTCAATATTTGCTTCATCGTCCAGTGAAAGCAACAACCATCAAAAATCTCTCTGCACGTTACTTCAATTTCCGCTATCGATACGCATCATTTCTTAAACAATTTCTCTTTTCCCCTCTTGATGTGTATCGATCTTTTTTTTAAATTTCGTTTTCATCCTCCATTTTGTAATTTCAGAAAGGTCAGTTTAAATACTTCTTTTATTGCTAATTACTTTAATAGACAACCTAGAATAACACCGTTTCTATTTGTCTCAAAATCTCGCTTTAAACATTAAAAAAATTATTTCCGTTTTCACCAACCTAATCTAACTTAGGTATCCCGCATTATGTAGTATTCATAAATGGATGACGGAGTAGTCAATGCTTTTTAAAGTCACTTGCTATATGATGCGTCCCAGTTAGCTGATCTTTCAGTTATAACAGTTGTGTTTTATGTTTTTATGTGAAGGATAGGCTATTACGAAAAAGAAAAATGCTATTGAATTTTGAAAGAGGCTCGCCCGGAGAGCTTCCACCACACAATTTTCTACCACTGTGTCTCCAGTATAGCCAGGATCAACAACGGCGATCTCAGATTGACATAAGCAATGAAGCTTATTGACGTGTTAGGGAAGAAACAAAGTTGTTCTTGCACAATCCCTTCTTCTTCTCATTCTAGATTATGCAAATACATCGTACTAGAACTCAACGTTGAATTGATAAATATGTTAGATCGTCTCCAGAATTTCTGTATAAAATTTATTTTCGGCCTACGAAAATATGATCATGTATCAGAGTACCGCGTGCATTTGAAATGGCTTTCGATCCGTCAATGTAGGAACATGCACATCCTTTTCCCTTTTCTACACTATTCTCTTCAATCCCAGAACCCCTTCCTCTCTTTACCGGTAACTATTAGAACCTACTCAGTCCATCCATATCTTAAGAAACTAGTTAAAGATTATTTCCTTGCTCTTTTAGTGTAAGGACATCCTATTACGTTTATATTGTATTAAGTATATATTGATAATTATGTATGTATGTATACGTTATATGACAGTATGTAATATTATTTCTTTTGGGTAAATATAGTATATAAAGTATAATACCTAATATTCATAAATATTATCGATATATGTCTGTTGATTATTGTGTTTTGCTGGCTCTGCCCACTCCATGCAGAAATTCGTGCAATAAGTCCGCCTTGTTGCATATACACTGTCTGTTACCTTTACTGTTTACTGCATCACTTGTTTGTGTTTTGCAAATAAAGCGTATTCTATCTATCTATCTTGGAACTCATAACGAAATTAATCAGAATGAAATTAGACGGAATTGGAAGTGTAGCGGTTTATATTATGCAGAGCAAGCATAATATAGGTCGCACACAGTGACAGGAATGTATGCGCTTAGGTGTTGACGGGCAGTCTAGTCCCGGCCGGCACACGAAGTAGTTTTGGGGTCTGTAATACTATTCGAAATACAACACTCGCGAGTGAACCTGACTTTTCTTTATCTCCTTACACGCAGGAACAATTAACACACACGATAAACTTACACTGGTGACCTTCCGACATTTTTTTTTGGGGTATATCGAAATTTTTAGTGTGCCGTGCCTATATATTTTTTTTCTTCGTATTCGCGATTGTGGCAGAGACTAGACTCCGGGATGGCATAGTGACTTATCGATGAGCCATCTTAGTGAAAGTGATTCACCACCACCATCGCCGCCACCAACGCCACCGCTCAAGATGGAGTCTGCAGACGTGGCGACGGTGTCGGTATCGGCGCGCATCCCAGAATTCTGGATGGACCAGCCCAGAATCTGGTTCATTCAGACCGAAGCCGTTTTGCAGCCGCAGAAGATGTCCGATCTGGCGCAGTACCATCTCGTCATCGCCAAGCTAGGGAAGCAGGCCGTGCAACAGGTTACTGACATCCTGGTTAACCCGCCAGCCGAGAACAAGTACCAGACCCTGAAGGCCCGACTCCTAGCCATCTACGAGGAATCAGAAAATCGACAACTGCAGAAGTTGATAAGTGAGATGGATTTAGGTGACCAAAAACCGTCCCAGCTTCTGAGGAAGATGCAAGATCTGGCCAGGGGTAAAGTAAGCGACGACACTCTCCGCATCATGTGGCAGAACCACCTGCCGGCAGCCGTTCGCGCAGTGTTGGCAGTAACGGATACCAAGGACATCAACACCCTTGCTTCCGTCGCTGACAAGGTACTGGAGACCATGAGACCTGTGAGTATTGCAGAGGTGGGCGAGCCTTCTCGCTCAACCGATCCATTAGTCGCCGAGATTGCAAAAATTAACATTTGTCTCAACGAAATGGAGAAAGACAGATCCCGACCTTTCTCTCGTCAGCGTGGCAATTGGAGGTCAAGGTCACGAACCCGTTCACGCGGCCCGAGGCGTACTCCAGAGTCAGCGGACTGGCTCTGTTTCTATCACCACCGGTTCAAGGAGCGAGCGCGCAGGTGCACAGAGCCCTGCGCCTGGAAAAAACGTCAGGGAAACTAAGCGCGGTGCAGTCAGCGTCGACGGGGGGTTGCATCGGGACAAATTACCGTCTCTGTGTATTAGACAAGTGCAGTGGTTTACGTTTTTTAATAGATACAGGTGCGAATATTTCAGTGTTACCTCGCAATCATTTTTTTAAACCAAATTTCGTAAGCGAGCCCCAGGACTATACGTTGTTTGCAGCTAATGGTTCGTTAATACATACCTACGGTACTAAAACTTTGCATTTAGATTTAGGGCTACGTCGAGCATTGCGTTGGACTTTTGTTATCGCAGACGTGCGTCAGCCTATTTTAGGCGCAGACTTTTTAGTACATTATAAGTTGTCCGTAGATTTAAGTTGTAAAAAGTTAATTGACGATAGCACTAACAGAAAAGTTTTAGCATCACTTGCGAACTTAGAAGAGCAATCTGTTAAAACTATTGATGTAACTCATCCTTTTTACGTTTTGTTGTCAGAATTCCCTGAGATCACCAAACCTGTGTCATTTAGGGAAACGCCAAAACATTCGGTATACCACCATATAGAGACCAGCGGTGCGCCGGTGCATGCCCGTGCCAGACCGTTACCACCGGACCGTTACGCCAAGGTGAAAGAAGAATTCAGAGGTATGGTAGAAATGGGTATATGTAGACCGTCGAAAAGTGCGTGGGCGAGTCCTCTCCACATCGTGCCAAAAAAAGATGGGCAAATTCGCCCTTGTGGAGATTATAGAGCTTTAAATTCTATCACTAAGCCAGATAGGTATCCTATCCCGCGGTTACATGACTTTACTTATTTGTTGGCTGGTAAAAATTTTTTTTCGCGTATTGATGTTTGCAGGGCGTACCATTGCATTATGGTCGCACCGGAAGATGTGGAGAAAACCGCTATAATTACACCTTTTGGCCTTTTTGAATTCCCACGCATGGCGTTTGGCCTACGTAACGCCGCACAAACTTTTCAACGGTTTATGAACCACACAGTATTAGAAGGTCTAGATTTTTTATACGTGTATATCGATGACGTCATAATTGCTAGCGACGATATGGCTTCACACGAACGGCAGCTAAGAAAGGTTTTTGAGAGATTCAACGAATTCGGCATTACGATTAACTTATCCAAGTGTTTGTTTGGACAAACAAAACTCGAATTTTTGGGATTCGAGGTTTCTACAGAGGGCATTCGACCACTTGATGAGAAAGTGAAAGCTATCGAAAATTTTCCCAAACCAGAAACAGTCGAACAATTGAGACGTTTCCTGGGAATGGTTAATTTTTATAGGTTGCATTTGCCGCACGCAGTAGAATATCAATCTGAATTAAATCAATATCTGGTAAATTCTAAAAAAAAGGATAAAAGTAAAATTGTTTGGACGGAAAAAGCTGAAGAAGCATTCCGGCAATGTAAACAAGGCTTGCAACACGCGGCGACGCTATCATATCCGAAGCAGGATGCACAGTTAGCACTTATGACGGACGCATCGAATACTTGCGTAGGCGCCGTATTACAACAGTTCGACTTAGGTAATAACCAATGGACACCTTTAGGTTATTTTTCGAAAAAACTGACACCTACTCAAGTCAATTACAGTACTTATGACAGAGAATTGTTAGCGATATATCTTGCTATAAAGTATTTTCAAAACTTAATAGAGGGACGCGACATTGTTGTTTATACGGATCATAAACCTTTAACGTTTGCATTTTCAAAAATTGGCAGTGATAAAGAAATTTCTCGTCGTGTTAGGCAATTGCTTTACATAAGTGAATTTACCACTGTGATAAAGCACATTGAAGGCGACAAAAACATTGTAGCTGACACTTTGTCGCGAATAGAGACAATAACATGTCCCACAGTATTAGATTACGCAGGCATTGCGCAAGCGCAGGCTAACGACAAACAACTGCACGTGCTGCGTAGTCAGCCAAACAGTAGGTTGCAATTCAAAGAAATAATATTAAATGAATGCAACCTACCGATTGTGTGTGAAACTTCTAGAAATAAAATAAGACCGTACATACCAGAACAGTTTAGGCGTTTAGCTTTTGAAAGTGTTCATACTTTGAGTCATCCCGGGATAAGGACTTCACGAAAATTAGTGTCAGATAGGTATTTTTGGCAAAACATGAATAGCGACATAGGTACATGGGCTAAAACATGTGTAAAATGCCAGCGTGCGAAAGTTTCCAGGCATACCAAATCACCATTAGGTTCTTACTCAGTCGAGGATCGCTTTTCCCATATTCACGTGGACATAGTGGGTCCACTAACGACATCTCTCAACGATTACCGTTATTTAGTAACAGTTATAGATCGCCAAACAGGTTGGCCCGAAGCTTTTCCGGTAAAAGACATTACGGCGGAAACAGTAGCGAAAGTAATTTTTGAAGGTTGGATTTCACGGTTTGGCTGCCCTGGAAAGCTTACCAGCGACCAGGGTAGGCAGTTTGAAAGTAACGTTTTCAGAGAATTAATGAAATGTCTAGGTATTGACAAAAAACGCACTACTGCATATAATCCAAAATGTAACGGAATCGTTGAGAGATGGCACAGATCCCTCAAGGCCGCACTCATGGCTAGGCTTAATTGTAGCACATGGGCAGAAGAGTTACCTATGGTATTGTTAGGTCTTAGAACAGCGACACGAAGTGATACCATGGTTAGCGCAGCCGAGATGACCTATGGGATGACCTTGCGTCTCCCAGGCGATTTTTACAACGATCAAAATTTAAAAATAAATAATCATTGCGAATATGTACAACACATTCGCAACCTTATTAACAATTTAAAACCTAAGCCCAATTCGCATAAGGATAGTAGCACAGTATTCGTACACGCGGATCTTAGTAAATGTTCACACGTTTTTGTTAGGAATGATGCAGTAAGAAAACCTCTACAACCACCATATGATGGTCCATATAAAGTTTTGAAAAGGAAAGATAAAGTTTATTTAGTACAGTTACCAGGCAGAGAAGCATATATATCGATAGATAGGTTGAAACCAGCACACTTGAGTGAAGATAATGTAGAGAATGATAAAAGTAGTTCAGAAAATTTTAATACTCCTGAGGAAATTTTTGTAGATACAAGTTGCAAACAGGCAGACAAGAGCGGAGCGGAAAGCGAAAATCGCCAACCGCCCGTTAATAAGGTAACGCGCAGTGGACGCGTTAGCAAAAAAACTGTTCGATTTAATTTGTGATGACACACATTAACTAATTTCTATGCTGTTAATTATTTTGTTATTCATTTTAATAATTAAAAATTAATATTATACTTAACAGTGAATCAGTAAAGATCACACGTAGTTTTAGAAAAAACAAGGAGCAGCCCCAAACCCATACCAAAATGGAAATAGTATAAACTTAACTTAGTGAACGGTGATATAAAGTGCGTTATACACAGGTCTGATGATGCAGGATAAAGTAAATATATTGTTTGTAACCATTGCGATAATAACATTTTATTTAGGAAATGTTTACATTTTTTTGTAATTTTCGGAAAACATATTAAATATAAAATCAGAGTAATTCAGTGTAATTAAAATAAATTTAATATACTTTGTAATTGTAAACAAATGCTTGTGTGAAGGGTACCTAATGTTATTTGTGTAGCGTGTACTGGGAACGCGACACTGATAACGTTCGGTAACCGGAGTCGGAGTAGAGATAGCGTAAGTAATAATTTTATTGTATTGTGAATGAAAAGCATTAATTAATTTCAAGTTGATTTATTATTGTGTAACTTCAAAATTTTCTTTTTCAAAAAATTTTTTTTTTCAAGGGGGGAATGGTGTAGCGGTTTATATTATGCAGAGCAAGCATAATATAGGTCGCACACAGTGACAGGAATGTATGCGCTTAGGTGTTGACGGGCAGTCTAGTCCCGGCCGGCACACGAAGTAGTTTTGGGGTCTGTAATACTATTCGAAATACAACACTCGCGAGTGAACCTGACTTTTCTTTATCTCCTTACACGCAGGAACAATTAACACACACGATAAACTTACAGAAGTATTGAAAGGAGAAGAAGAAGGCTATCAAACAGTAATGATCATGACTCATGACCCGAAATGTTTTAAAATTATAGATAAACCCAAAAACGATGTTAACATAGGCGAGTATATGCGTCGGTACTCCAGTGACCTCATGGCATCCCTCACCTTCGGTGTGCAAGTGAATTCAATAAAGGAGCAGGACAATAAATTCTACAAAATCTCTTTAAATATATTCGACTTCAATATGTATCAAAAGTTGAAATGGTTTCCAAGTATACAACTACCTCAATTATCGAAGGTAGTACCTAGTTTTTATGATTAGGATTTATCCATTAATTACGTCACGAAACGAACACACGAATATCATGATTTTTTATTTGTGACACAGGGTCATATTTGGCTACCCCTCCGGCACTGGTGTGACCTAAAAAAATTAGAAATTAAGATTTTTTTTTTGCGTCACAGGTAAAAAATTATTGATGATGAATTTTTTTTTGAAATCATTTATTCAAGGTAAAAAACAGAAAATATAATAACAAATATGCCGCACCACAGGAGCCGCGCAGGGCTTATCCGAGTGCCGGCTGGTCGCACATTTACAGTTTTTTACGTTTTTATTAAATTTATAATTTTTTTTTTATGCATACAATTCCTGCAACGAGAATGGCAGTTGGTTTAAGTACAAGGGAATAAGATACACTAATTCCATTGTACCGTAGACATTGGACATTGGTACTGAGGCAACAAATACTGTGACATATTTAGGGTCCCTAAGTTAGTAGGCCTCTTTTTTACAGTCAGCTGCTCAGACTGGTTACCCTCCGATAGTAACATTAGTTTAACCTTGTCAAAAACAGTAATGACCCCGCAATATCTAAATATATCCGCATATTTGTCTCTAAATATTATTTTCATTTTTAGAGGTATGATTGTTTTCAAAAATATTCTGTAGTAATAAGCCATTCCATGTTTTAGGTATTAGGACTTAAAGTATTTTCCAAGAATATGATTGGCTACTTTAGAAGATTGACATTTCAAACAACAGAAGGAAAAACACAGTGAACAGACCTGATTTGATACAGCTGCTAATGGAAGCATTTAAAGGTAACGGCTTCTGCCTGAATGTAAGGTAGTAGATACCATTTTTTAATTCATACTTTTATACACATTGCCATAAACGTCTTGTTGACTGCCTACATGTTCTCTATACAATCGTGACGTTGTGTACCCTGTCATAATTGTAGTGTCTTGCACCGTGTCACTTGCAGTCTTTAGTGTGCGGTCTATCTTGGAATCGGACCATTTTGGCATTTTGCGGTTGCATCATCATTTTATGTTAAAAAAAAACAACCAACTCCCAATAGGCTGCAATTTTTTATATGCTATAATCTAACATTATGTTTAAATAAATAATAAAAAAGAGCCAGCCCATTTTAATTGTTGCAAGTATTCGCCAGACGATCGCAAATTCGTAACGATGACGTTTTTTTTTTCAGATGGACCTGAAAGTGAATGTATTGTAGGTGCATTGTTCTTTGTCTATTATAGCCGGCGTAGATAGTACTTCCAATGGTGTAACATTATGTCTCCACGAATTGGCTTTAAATTCTGATGTCCAAGAAAAATTATATGAAGAAGTAAGCCAATTTGATAAAGAAAACAAAACTGTAAATTTGGATAATATAAACAAAATGATCTATCTCGACTGTGTGATCAATGGTTTGTTTCATTATATCATTTTAAAGTGCTTTTGAGGCGATAGATGTCAAAGTAGAACCATCACGCAAGTTAAGCAATGATAACTCTACTGATACACCAGGGGAGGGGAGGTGAATTTATTCTTTCAAAAATATTTTCGAAATGAACCCTAGTCCAATACTTGGATGGAACAAAAAAATATTGAGCTCCTCTGTGCTTGTCGATAGATGTATAGATAGTACTGGTAATAGTCGTCAAGTCAGTGACGGGTAGGTAACTTTGACACCAGCACACACAAAAGAAAAAGTTTAGTCTGTAGCAATCAGTTCAGATTAAAAGACTTGTTTTTGGGTTTTAATTTTCGTTTCCTACAATTATTATCAAACGCAATCACTCTGGATAAATGGTTAAAAAAGTATATTTAGGTGGTTCCTTTAAAACAATTTTCTTATGATTAAACAATGTAAAAGGAATATAAATTATTAACTCAACTGTACGTACAATTTCAGAAGCACTAAGGAAGTGGTCTACAGCCGTTGTTTTGGATAGAGTGTGTGCAAAAGAACATGAATTACCACCTGCACACAAGGGAGGTAAACCGTATAAGGTAAGTATTTTATAGACATCAATAAATTGTGGTGGTAGGAAAAAATTGTGACGATTCGAAAGAGCTTGTACTCGTAGTAGGGCTATTTGAATAAAAATGCCAGCCTTTGGGTCACTCCATGGACGGTCCTCGTAGTTTTTTCCGTTTCTATGAAATTTGTTATTACGGTACTTTTGAATAAGTTATTTCTTAATAGATTTATTATGCTTAATTTGTATGTTTCAGGTCAAACCAGGTGATTTAATTTACAATTCTGTAAACAGTATACATTTGGACGAGAAGTATTTTCCCGACCCACATGTTTTTAAGCCTGAAAGATTTTCAGAAGAGAAATAAGAGAATCATCAAGATGATAACCACAACTGAGAGTCAGCCCGCCAGCCTCCATCACTGAGCTCACCATCAACAATATTATGAACAATATTGGAGGGAACACAGCGACCCGACTCCCGATGCGACCTTAATCCCGGACGAGCCCGTTCACAAAAACAACCCCGTCAAAAGAAAATTAAAAGTAGTATAATGAAAATGCAGCACTATTTAGATGACATTACGACGTGTGTACAATGAGGTTATGAGAATAATATGATAACGAACATTTATTATTTATGGGGATAATCGAACATTGACTGGCTTATAATGACAAGTTTAAGCATTTCATTTTCGCATGGGGGCCAGGGAGACTTTTCATTTAAATACTCATTGATAGAGTAATAGGCTTTACTGATTAAGAATTTTTTAACATTTAATTTGAAGCTATTATTGTAGTATATTTGATAAGTTAATATGTGCGGTATTATATTAAAGTGTATGACGGTAGGAGATAATAAATCAGTGTTAAACCAACTTGCGTGTGTTTCACTACATGGTGGCAGCGGTGTGTCAATTAAATATTAATTTGCACAAATATTGGTGGTTCAGTGTCTAAACTAGTATTAATACAGTTATTCTACGTGAACTATAAAAGTTATCATGGAACACGCGCGTCCTCCGGCGGAATTATCACTCGAAGGCGGTCCGGCAACGCGATCTGAAGCGTGGCGAAAATGGCGGAGGTTATTCGAAGTATTCTTAAAGGCGTCAGGAGTGAGCAAAGAGCCGAAAGAAGTTCAGGCTAGTTTGTTGGTTAACCTCATAGGACCGGCAGGATACGAGGTATATACGACTTTTACGTTTGAAAAGGGAGAAAGTGAAGATGACATCGAGTGCTTACTACAGAAGTTTGAAAGTCATTTCAGTATAAAACCAAACATTACTGTACGTCGATTTAAGTTTTTCACACGAAGTCAGGAGGAACGTGAAACGGTAGATGAATACGTCACTGCCTTACGATTGTTAAGTCAGCAGTGCGAGTTCGGTGACCTGCAAGAAAGTTTACTACGTGACAGGATTGTCTGTGGGATCGTCAACAATACTGTTAGAGACCGGTTGCTTCGTACAGATGAATTGACATTGACGAAGGCAATACAAATCTGCCAGGCGGCAGAAATATCAAAAGAGGAAGGTTTATGTATCGACGGCGGCTCAGAGGAGATACAAGTGAATGCAGTGTCGGCGCGAGGCAGCGTGCGAGGCAGCGCGCGAGGCGATAGCTCGCGCGGCGGCGGTGACAGCACGGGGCGCGGCTGGCGGCAGCGCGCGCGGCGTGGGCTGCGCGGGCGCGGCGGTGGCTACGGGCGGCGCGCGGACGACGCGAGCCTCGCTTGCAGCAGGTGTGGTGCTGCGCGCTGCAGCGGCGACGAACGGTGCCCTGCGCGCGATGCTTTGTGTTTTGTTTGTGATAAGAAAGGTCATTTTTCAAGAGTGTGTGAGCGTAAAAAATCTATGCGTCAGGTATTAAATTTAAGTGTTGATTCGGTGGACAGTAATGATGAAGAATTATTCTATGTGAATACTTTATCTGAGGATAAAAAACTGAGTAAGTCATCTACAGAATGGTTTGAAAAGATTGCATGCAATGGTAAACAAATTGTTATAAAAATAGATACAGGATCCATGTTGAATGTGATTTCAAAAAATGAATTCTGTAGACCACAGGAATGACGCGCCGCGTTGGCACGCTAAACTGTAGGCCTATAAGAGCGATTCGCCGCGTTGAAACGCCAGATTGTAACCTATCAGTGTGTTACCTAATCTGTGTAAGGGTGGCTAGCTAATGGGGTAAGATAATAAACAACCAAGACCAATAACAAAGATATTTCTATTCAAAAATAAACCTAATGTTAATCACAATACAAACTGTTTTATCTTATGACGTTTGTATACTAAGCAACCTTCATTAACAAAATAAATGCAATGTCCAACTTGTGGCACAGTAATATATAATAGCGCGTGAGCAACGCGTAGTTTATTTAAACAAACCAAAATAAATATGAAAAGAATCTAAGTGAATTTATCAATGACAATCTAACTCTAACTAGTCGCGGTAAACAATGCAATTCTGCAGCATATAACGTGTTACGTAAGTATGCTGTATAATTGCATAGGGGGTGAGTTCAGGATTCTAACAGTGTTCCGTGGTACGGATGCGCCGCTCGAATGAACCGAACTGATCTGCCTTTTTTTTTTTTTTTTTTTTTTTTTTTTTTTTTTTTTTTTTTTTTTTTTTTTTTTTTTTTTTTTTTTTTTTTTTTTTTTTGAATGGTCTAATCAGTTCGGGTGTACTGACACCCTTTACTGAGACACCGGACTGTTGCGGGAGCGTAGGGCTCTCACCGCCAAAAATTTACAGTGTCTGCCTAGGGGCGCCCCAGAGGGGGGCTCGAACCTCGGCCTATGGCGACACTGGGGGAAGGCGAACGGATCGGAGAGAAGCGGCCGGGCACGTGCCGGTACCGCGAAAACCGAGTCCCTACAGGAGGGTGGCGCGACGCGCGGCCCCGCCGGCGGGGCCGATATGACGGACGTGTGTGTCTGCTTTGTGTCGCGGATTCTAATTGTTTGTACGCCTCGATGGCGACTGTAATGGCGTCGTCCGGGTCGTTGAGGACGTGCCGCGGACGACGTTTGGACCTAATGGTGTCAGCCGGAGCGGGATAATCCCCTGCGGCTTTCACCAATGGATTGGGGTGATGGTCGAGAGAGTCGAAAAATCTGACTGAGCATTGCTTTAGGTGGTGCGAGATGGTCGGCACACCTAAGTCAATGTGGAGGTTTTTGTTCCGAATGAACCAAAGCCCACCGATGGCTTTGCGCAAAAACCTATTCTGGATGGTTTGCAGCCTGTGGATATGGGAGGGCGCGGCGTGGGCGAAAACTGGACTCGCGTAAGTCATTATCGGCCTAATGCACGTTGTGTAAATTCTCACCTTATTTCTAAGAGAGAGTTTACTACGCCCATTGAGCAGATAATATAGTCGGCCTAGCGCGAAAGCGGCGCGGTTGCGGACAATCTTAATATGATCGCGGAAGGTGAGTCCCCTATCGAGTGTGACGCCTAGGTAGCGGACTTTCCTTTCCCAAGGGATCGGTTGTCCGAACATTTCGACTCTGGAGGAGGGATTTGGGGTGCTACCTCTAGCGAAGAGGATAGCGGCGCTTTTTTGAGGATTGACTTCGATGCGCCATTTCCTAAACCAGTCGCCAAGAGTATTGGCGGCAGTTTGGAGTGAGTCTATAATTGGGGGAATACTACGGGCTGAACAGTAGATGGCAGTATCGTCTGCGAAGAGAGCGGTATGGGTCGCTAGTGGACTGGGTTTAAATTCGGGGAAGTCGCTTGTGTAAAGCGTGTAAAGGAGAGGCGAAAGCACGGACCCTTGTGGTACTCCGGCTCTAATGGTGTGAGGGGGGGATAGTGCCCCATCCACCCTATAGCGGAAAGAGCGGTTCGACAAGTAGTCTTGAATGATGAGCACAAGACGATTTGGCGTATTGAGTTTGTAGAGCTTATAAATAAGCCCGTTGTGCCAAACTTTGTCGAACGCCTTTGCCACGTCAAAGAAGAGAGCGCCCGTTTTATGCGGGCGGGATCTGTTCGCTCTCCGGTCCAACACGTGTTCGACTATGCGATGCACTTGTTGGACACAAGAGTGTTTGGCTCTAAAACCAAACTGCGCGTTAGGTAAGAGATTGTTGGCAAGGGAAAAATCTTTGAGACGTGCGAGAACTATGCGCTCATAGATTTTTCCTATTGAACTGAGAAGACTGATAGGGCGATAGCTCGAGGGCTGATCCTTGGGCTTGCCGGGTTTTGGAATGCCGATGACGGTGGCTTCCTTCCAAGTTTGGGGGAAAATGCTATTTTTGAGGGCTGCGTTAAAGATAGCAGTCAGGAGTAGTATAAGATGGGCGGGAAAGAGCTTGATGACTCTGTTAGAAATCCCGTCAGGCCCCGGGGCCTTCCTATTATGTAGGTCTTTGATAAGGGACTCTACCTCATCAGGGGTTACCGGCTCTAACGGGGGGTCGGCATCTGTAAGTGGGCTCGCGAGTCTATTTGCTACCACAGTATCGACCTCGAGTAGGTGATCTGGATCAACGGGGAGTGTGCTAGGTGCACATTGTGCCTCAAGACTGGATGCTAAGCATTCAGCTTTTTCCTCGTCCTCGAAGGCGAGGGGGAGGGAGGGATCTGACTGTACTAACGGAGGGGTGGCAGCCACTGTATCTGCCTTAAGGGCTCTGGCAAGTTTCCAGAAGGCTTGGTGAGATGGGACCAGATTGGAGAGAGTCTCGTCCCACTGGTCGTTTCTAAGCTGTCTGATACGACGCTTAACCGCTGATTGAGCAGCGCGCATGCGGACGCGGTTAGGCTCAGTGGGAGCGGAGAAGTAGGCCCTTTGGGCTCGGTTTTTCTCTGTTAACAGAGCGCGCGCATCCGGCGGAAGTGTCCAGCGACGATGAGCGTTCACTAGGACACGCCGCGAGCAGTCGCTAACGACTTTCTGCACGTGCGCTGTTAACGAGTCAATAGCACCTACTGCATCGGGAATTGAGACAATTTCGTCTGGAATTGGATCTAACAAGGGGGACGAAATGGATTTGAGGCTTTCGCCTAACCTGACCCAGTCGGTCTTGATCATAGTGGGATCTGTGGCTGCCACATTGGGAATACTCACTCTGGGAGAGAGAGAAATGATGACAGGCCTATGGTCTGAGGTGAGTTCGGAGTGCACTTCTATTGAACTCAATCTAAGATTGATGTTCTTTAGGAGGGCTACGTCTAGGACGTCCGGACGATGATCAACATTGTCCGGGTAATGAGTAGGGGACATGGGTGCTACAATGTCGAAATTGAGACTCTCTGAGAGTCGCTCGAGCTGTCTACCACGTTGGTTTGTGGTTAGGCTACACCAGGCAGGGTGCTTGGCGTTTAGATCACCCGCTATGATAACAGACGGGCCAAGATCTAGAAGGTTTTGTATGTCACTATCGAGTAGTGATCTGGGGTTTGAGGAGTTGGAGTTAGTGGGAGCTAGATAAGCTGACACTAAAAATATGGATTGGTGACCTGTCATTCCTAATCTACAGACAGAGGCCTCAATGTGCACGAGATTGGGTGTATCCACAGGCGTGCAGTGTAATGTCGCTTTGTAGTAGATGAGAGTGCCACCGAGGGCAGAGACTGTGCGATCATTACGTATGATTTTATAATTCGCGATTTTGGGATCGCGAATTGATGGTTTAAGGAACGTCTCCTGGATGAGGAGGACGTCCAACTGATGGGTGTAGAGGAAGTCGGCTACCTCAGACCTCTGGGTGCGAAGCCCATTTGCGTTGAAGTAGCCGATTTTAAGGGAGGTCGGTTTGACTCTACTCGTATGGTGTAAGTCCATAATTATTTATTGAAATTTTTTAAGGGCAACGAACACGTCTGTGAATTGACAGACGGCCATTAGGAGAGCGTTGGGACTGTTCGCGTGTTCATTGACCAACGCGGCCATGGCAAGAACCCTATCTATGTCTAGGACGGCTGCGAGCTTGTAGAGCCCTTCGGTCCCGTTGGAAGGTGGCAGCGATGCCTTTACTGGGGGGGGTGGAGGTGTTGCGACTTCCACCGCCGCGGGTGCAGGCGT
The DNA here is from genome assembly GCA_905163395.2 of Endotricha flammealis. Classification (NCBI taxonomy): domain Eukaryota; kingdom Metazoa; phylum Arthropoda; class Insecta; order Lepidoptera; family Pyralidae; genus Endotricha; species Endotricha flammealis. Next base: position 15,377,825 of record LR990861.1, on the reverse strand, counting down.
GCCTGAGGGGCTGGCCTGTGGGGGTGGGACCTTGTTGGTCTTGTAGCGCCACGAGGGCGACAGGTTGAGTGGTGGCACCGGTGCCTTAGCTGTTGCCGGGGCGGCCTCGGCAGTTTGGGACTGAGGAGGAGCGAGGACTCTGGATGAGGAGGGAGTAGGCCTCCGGCTCTTTCCTTTGGGCGCTTTTGAGCACCCTCTGTAATTAGCCGGGTGCCCCACCTCCCCGCAATTTACGCAGCTCGGAGGTTCCAAGCATAGCGCGCGGTCTTTGGGGCGTGGACACTCCGGTGTTGAGTGGGCCCCGAGGCATTTGACACACCTGGGTGTGTTGTGGCAATTTCGGGCGGAGTGCCCGTACAATTGGCATCTGTGGCATTGACCCACAGTGCTTTTATGGTGAGGGGTCTCGACGACGACCCCGGACAGTCCGCAGACTTTATTGATATTAAAGATGGCTTTCGCCTCTTTAAGGTTAGTCCTGTCCAAAATGACAAGGACCATGTTGAAGGGGGCGGAAGGCCCACGGTGCATGCGGTGCACTTCGAGGATGGGCAGTTTTTGGGCGCGAAGGTCCTCGAGTACGTCATTGCACTCGAGTTCTTTCGGGATTCCGCGGATGACTGCGCGAAGGCGCCGGTCCTCCTCTAGACTCCACGTGTGGAATGTGATCGACATGGCGTCGAGAAGGCGGGTGAGGTTTCGGTAGTCCGTGATGGACTCCGTTTTTAGGCGGATACCCTCAGTTCGGGTCTCCGCAATGAAGAAGATGCCATTGGCATCACAACGGGCCTTGATGGCCATCCACCTATGGCGGTTCGTGATAACGACCGCCGGTGGGCGCTGGGAGCGCTTGGGAGGGGTGGGGAGAGAAGCTCCCTCGGCACCCTGTTCAGCCGCGGGGGGCGAAGCGGGCGAGTCGGAGAGAGGGGCGGCCGGATTTGACTCGGCGGCTAATTTGGCGGCCTTGTTGGCAGCGCCCTTGTTGCGCCTTGTGCGCTTGCGGCCTGAGGCCACAATGAAATCGTCCGAGTCGGACGAGGGGGCGGAACTGGAATCTGAAGATTCCGGGATGATCTCCATCTCGTCATCGGAGATCGAGGAGGAGGGCGCGGCGGCGGAAGTCGCTACGGCGGGGTGCACGGTGGCGGGGGGCGCGGCAACGGGGGACGCGACGGCGGGCGCAACGGTGGCGGAGGGCGCGGCGATGGAAGTCGCGGCGGCGGAGGGCTTGGTGGCCGAGGGTTTGGTGGCCTGAGGGGCCGGGCGGGAGGTGGCCAGAGGGGCCGAGAGGGCTGCGGCCTGAGGGGCCGATGGAGCTGCGGCCTGAGGGGCCGTGGGGAAGAAGATTGCCTTCAGGTGAAGGCCAATTGCGGGCACGAGGTCCGGATTTTCCCTAGCAAAGTTGACTAGGGGCGACAAGACCTCTTCGAGGGCGCGATTTTTCGGGTCGGTCGCCATGGCGACCGGCCTAGTAAGGGAACCTACAGCTAAAACGAAATTATCGCAGTTCGTCGCGTCACGTTCCGCAAGGAAGAGCTGCGAAGAAACCTTGCGGCAGTCGTGCCTAATTTGGGAGCGCTCGGGGGGAGAACCCGAGGTGTGTAGTCCTAGTCCCCCGCGCCGGGTGAGGCGAGGGGGGTGCTTCTAGGGTGTGCCCTAAGCTTGTATGCCTCTGACCAATCTCAATGTGTCAGAGGGTCCCTAACTGCTTAAGGTTCGGAGGGTAGCTTCGAGCCGGAGCCCTAGGCGCCCAAGCCGTTCCCTAAGGATAGGAAGGAGGAAGGGGTGGGCGGGAGGGGGCGATAGCTAGTGTCGGTCAGGGGAGCCCCCTAGGCCGGTGGTTCTAGCCCCGTCCGGGTAACTGCTTCACCCTGAAGGGGATCGGCGAGTGCCCGGGTCGCACTCCTGGCTGTGCAAAGTTGGCACCGTGAGGTATCACACAGCCAGACCACGAAACTGTGGTTTTAATCGGCAAAAAACGCGCGAAAAACCGAAGAAACTCTAAAAATCACGATAATGCCTCCTTGTCTTAAAAAAGACAGGGAGACACGTGTGTCGGAGCGGCGGTAGCGTAGCGCGGGCGGCGGGGGGCGTGCGTAGCACGCGGGAGCAGCGTAGCGCGGAGGCACCGGGCACCGGACGTGTGACTCGGACGGCGTCGCGAGCACGACTGTGTTTGCTTGCCAACTGATCTGCCTTGCCGGCTGCAGGCCTTATATATGGGCCATACCCCGCGTGGGGGAAGCGGGGAGTGCTCGTGATGCGCTGGCGCCGGTTTAGGCGAGTGGCGGGGCAGCGGGGAGCGTTCGTGACGTGTCGACGCTGCTGTTTTAGCCGAGGGTTACTATGCGTATTACAATTCTTAAAATTAGGATTTTCCACTGAACGATTGAAATCGTTTACGAAGCGAGTTCAGTCGTTCACTGGAAATCGATTGCCAATCATTGGTAGCGATGATTTGACAATTGTTTACAATAAAAAAGTTTTTAATTTGCCATTTGTGATTGCTGATTTAAATTGTCAAAATGTTTTAGGATTAAAAGGTTGTATTACAGTGGGATTGATAAAAAGTGTTGATATAATAAATATTGAGGAATATGCAAGTTTATTTAATGGATTAGGTAAATTACCGGGGAAATATAGTATTGTAGTTGACAAAAATGTTCAACCGGTTATGTGTCCTACTAGAAAAATACCACTAGGACTAAAAGATAAATTATTTTCTGAATTACAGAGAATGGAAGGGCTCGGCGTTGTGAGAAAGGTCACACATCCGACAGACTGGGTTAATGCGATTGTGTTGGTAGCTAAGAAAGACGGTAGCATTCGTGTGTGTTTGGATCCTAGACCTCTGAACCGTGCTGTGCGGCGCGCGCAGTTTACGCTGCCGACCGTGACGGAGCTGGCTGTGAAGCTGCGCGGCGCCAGCGTGTTCAGCGTGCTCGACGCGCGCTGCGGATTTTGGATGGTGGAGATCGATGATGCCAGTGCCGATCTCTGTAAAGGTATATATATTTCCAAACGGCGTACTGAAGGCAGTACGCCGTTTGGAAGGTACCAATTTATGCGTTTACCGTATGGTATAAGTTGTGCGCCTGAGGTTTTCCACGGTAGGCTGAGGCAGCATTTGGAAGACTTGGAAGGAGTGGAATCTTTTATCGATGACATCATAGTGTGGGGGCGTTCTGTAGAAGAACACGATAAAAGGTTGCAGTCTCTGTTACAACGCGCACAACAAATAGGTATTAAATTTAATCGCGATAAATGCCAGTTCAGTGTGTCGGAAATAACGTACCTTGGTCATAAATTCAATGTAAATGGTATGAGAGCTGATGAGGGCAAGGTCCAGGCTATATTGGAGATGCCTCAGCCAACAGACAGGAAATCCTTGGAAATGTTCCTGGGCATGATTAATTACTTAGCTAAATTTATTCAAAATTGTTCGGAGTGTGTCAATGTATTGAGGAGTCTGTTAAAGAAAGATGTCGAATGGTTGTGGGATGTACAGCATACTGAAGCAGTTGAGAAATTAAAGCGTAAGGTAGCGAATGCGCCGGTACTGGCGCTGTACTCGGCGGATGCGCCGGTGGTGTTGTCTGTGGACGCCAGTAGTGTGGCGCTCGGGGCTGTGCTTCTGCAGAACGAGCGACCTGTGGAGTTTGCCTCGCTGACACTTACGGAAACGCAAACTAGGTATGCTCAAATCGAAAAAGAGATGCTGGCGATTGTGTTTGCTGTAGAAAGGTTTAGGCAATACATCTATGGTAGGTCAGATGTCATAATTCACAGTGATCATAAGCCGCTTGAAGCGCTGTTTAATAAACCGTTAGTGTCAGTGCCGACTCGTTTGCAAAGAATGATGATGAGAGTGCAAGGGTTTGATGTAAAAGTGCAGTATGTGCCAAGAAAATATATGTATATTGCGGATACATTGTCGAGGGCTCCTGTAAGTGAATCGATGCATGATCGTGTGTCTGAGGAAATTGAGATACAGACTTGTTTTATGTTACAAAATGTGCCGTTTAGTGAGGTCAAAAGGGAACTAATTAAAAAAGAGACAGAGGTTGATAGTGACTGTAAACGATTAGTGTATTACATACAAAACGGCTGGCCAAGAAATAGAAGGGATGTGAACGAAAAATTTTGCGTATTTTGGCCCTATCGTGAACAACTTCAATACATAGATGGTATAATTTTCAAAGGGGAGTGCATATTTATTCCGCGTATATTGAGAGACGATATGTTGAAGCGAGTACATGAGGGTCACTTAGGCATAGAACGGTGTAAGCGGCGCGCTCGCGAAGTAATGTTCTGGCCGGGGTTAAGCGAAGACGTGGAGAGCGAAGTGCGACGCTGCGCGGCGTGCGCGCTGCACGCGCCGCGGCCGCGCCGGCAGCCTCTCGCACAGCACCATGTGCCCGCCCTGCCTTGGCATAAACTCGCTTCGGACATATTCGAATATAGAAAACAAAAATACGTAATTCTGGTAGATTATTTTTCTAACTACGTGGAGGTCGAACAGTTAACTGGTATCGGTAGTAGACAGGTCATTCATTTTATGAAAGCACAATTCGCACGACACGGAATACCGTCCGAATTAGTGACTGACAATGGCCCGGCTTTTAATTCTATGGAGTTTAAGAAATTTATGCAAGAATGGGAAGTACACCATATCACGTCATCGCCGCATTATCCTCAATCGAACGGGAAAAGTGAAAGAGCTGTCCAAACAATAAAGAATTTATTAAAGAAATGTATTGATTCGGGTCAGGACTTTAATATGAGTTTGTTAAATTATAGATCTACACCGCGGAACGGATTAGACTCGCCAGCGCAAATGCTTATGGGTAGACGATTAAAAACAAAGCTACCAATTACTGCAAAGTTATTAGCTGAACCTGTTGATAACACTCGTAATTATAGTGCGCTGATGGTTAACAGGAGTTACGTTAAAGAACAATATGATCGGTCGGCACGATCATTGAAACCGATATCCGTAGGTGATAAGGCGACTATGGTTTTCAATGGACAGAAAAAACGAGTAACTGTCGTTGCTCGAGCAGCGGAGCCGCGTTCCTTTTATGTCGAGGATGAGAACGGAAACAAATTCCGTCGTACGCGCGGACACCTCGTAGCGCGTGCGGCGCTCTGTCTAGGACGGTCAGCATCGCCACCGACGACGACGTCGGCAACGACAAGCTCTTTTCGTACTCCACATCCACAAAATCCGGCAAATTTACGTCGACGACGGCGCAAAAATCAGGTCAATTTTCAAGATGACGAGTCACATAGGCCTGCATCACTCGTGTATGCGTCACCGTCAAGCAGCCGAGCAAGTTCGAGTGTGGATAATTCTCTAGACTCAATTACTAACGAAAGCGAACAATCGCCGCCGGCACCACAAGTTCCTATAGAAAGGTCTAGGGAACGAACTACACGAATGCTAGCAAATTATATATTTTTTGGCTCGTCTAATAAAAACTAAAAAACATATTTCTAATAACTATATAGTCGTAATACAACTTTAATAATCCAAATAGGGTATTTCTCTTATATTATAGTTTATGTACTTTACTTTGTAGCATTATTATTAATTGTTAAGTAACAGTTAAATTAATTATTAATAAGTTTTTTTTTTTTAGATATTTAAAAAAAAAAAATATAAAATAAAAATATTGTTTTTTTTTTTTATTTTGTAAGGGAAAGATGTAGTATATTTGATAAGTTAATATGTGCGGTATTATATTAAAGTGTATGACGGTAGGAGATAATAAATCAGGGGTGGGGAGTTGGGATACCTCCACGCGGTCCACCCTGGTAACGTCGGCGAGTAATTCCTTAGTTTCTGGACCCAACTCTGGAATTACTTGCCGACGGCCAAATTCCCGACGCGGTGGGTCTGCTCCCCGTGCTCCTACCTTGGATGGAGTACGTGGGATGCGGACAAATCCGCTCCCCCTTGCATCCGTACTGGTGCTGGGGGTGGAGCGACTGAGGAGACAACCTCGTTAAAAAACAAGAGGTGGAGCCGGCCGAGCCAAGCGCGGTATGATGAGCGGTGGTGGACTCGTTCGCTCGCTGATCCTCCCCAAAAGCGTCTTCGCCCCGACTGGTGTCCGGGCCTACTCCACCCGTTGATACCGGGGGCGACCTCCGTATGGTGGAACGCGGAGGCCCTGCAGACACTGGGTCTCGCCAACCCAGACACTGCGGGGGGCGTTAAGGGTTGGGTCACATGGGCGAATGAGACCACCCTGGAAGAGGGAGTGCGCGGTGGCGCAAAGTGTCACAGAGTCCACTAAGTACGTAGTGGACGCTGTGGCACTTGGAGTGGCGCAGGAGGCGCGGTGGAGGAAGAAAACCTCGTTAAAAAATTGAAGAAGAGGGGCCGGCGGCTCGCTGAGCCCGGCCAGCGGTCGCACGTTGTTGCGACCGCAGAGATGGAGGGGACCCTTGCCCAGCCGAGACGGCGAGCCGGGGAAGGCCCGTCGTCTTGAGGGGGCAATGGTCCTCGGTGTCGGCAGTGCACCTGGATGCGGTGTGCTGCTGACGGGGCGTTCCGGGGAGAGCGGGTCCGGCCAGTTTAACTTTGGCCGGACGGCCCTGGCGGGGTCGCGGATGTATCACAGTACCCGTGGCCCCGTCACTTAGGGGGCGAGTGGCATCCCGTCAGTTTTTTAGTGGTAAGTCCCACAGTCCCCACCGCATATTCCCCGGGCGGTGGGGCTGCTGCAAAGCATTTTTCTGACGATAATAAAAAAAAAAAAAAAAAAAAAAAAAAAAAAGGAGATAATAAATCAGTGTTAAACCAACTTGCGTGTGTTTCACTACAATTATTAGAGAGATTTTCAATGTAATCGGGAATTTTATTATACATACGCAAGCCTTGAATAATAAACGACTTTCCTGCTTTTCTCAGCCTAAATTTAGGAACAGCTAATTTATTCTTATTACGCGTATTAAAACTATGAACATCGCACACCTGGTTATAATCATAAATGTTTTACGAACAAACATGATGCTGTCAAAAATGCACTGTGACGCCACCGTGAGGATATTGGTGCATTTAAAAAAACTCGCGTAGAAACTCCTGGTAACCAAGTTTATAAATGAAACCCACTACTCGCTTCTGCAGCACGAAAATTGTATCGATTTCCGCTGCTTTACCTCAGAGTAGAATGCCGTACGACAGCAAACTATGAAAATAACTAAAATAAACTGGTCGTGCCGTGTCGACATTGGTGAACAGTCGAACTTTCCTAACAGCAAAAGTAGCCGCACTAAGTTTACCTGCTAGGGTTTTTATATGATGATGCCATTGTAGTTTGCTGTCAAGTACAATGCCCAGAAAGGTAGTAGCCTCAACCATTTCTAACTTTTCATCGTTAATAACGACCGATGACTTACTAATAGCCTGGGTTGCATACGGGAGTGTAAAGGCTATGCTAGGCCAGTGATGGAGGCTGGCGGGCCGACTCTCAGTTGTGGTTGTCATCTTGGGGGACTGGTCTGCTCGCTTTATTAACATCTACATTTTCAACATATTTAGGAAATGAAATGAAATGAAATGAAATGAAATGAAATATTTATTCACGGAATATGGTTTTACAGAGGTCTTGAAGCATTATTTTGTTCTTAACATACTCCACCAGATTTGGTATGTGAATTTATACAATAATAAGGTTATAATTATAATTATTGGAATAAAATTTAAATTGCATAAAAAATTGTAGAATTAATTTGATTATAATTGATAATTTAGAATTTATAATTTAGGAAATCGTTAATAGTGTAAAAACAATTAGATATTAAAAAATGTATTAAATTCTTTTTAAATTGATTAAAAGGATTTGACTATAGCTCTATTTGGATCGACGTTTAGTGTTTGATTTCTGTATGTCCCTGGATCTGTATTTTATTTATTCTTATAAATGTACTTATACATTGTAACAAACGAGTGAAAGAAAAAAATTGCTAAATGACAAAAAAAGGCCGTAACCGGGTTTCTTTCGCCATTTCTTTTACCGGTGGCTATTTTGCTTGTGTCCGAAATGGTGGTAGTATATAACGTAGTTTATTTTCTTTATACATATATACAAATTGTAAATGACAAGAAAAAGTGCCTGTGAAGGTCTAATTTCTGAAATAAACGATTTCATTTCATTTCCTTTCATTCATTTCATATGCATTTGGTTTTATTTGCGTTCAGTATCAGATTATTTACAGTGAACCATTGGTGTAGTAGAGACAGCGTCTTATTAATATTATCAACATTAGATTTTTTTCTGTCTACTTTAAAAATCAAAGAAGTGTCGTCTGCAAATAAAATGGTGTCGCATAAATTATTAGTTACATAAGGCAAGTTATTAATACAGACTAAAAAGAGAAAAGGGCCCAGAATTGAGCCCTGGGGAACACCTATACAAGTAGGACAGCCTGCAGAGGTCGCTTCATTTACTCTCACTTTCTGAATTCATAAAAACAGACATCACAAGGATTTGTGTCGCAGTTTTGTGTACAAGCACTTAGTGTTTGGGGCTTTAAATGGAAAACTAAAAAGCATAATGCTAGAAAAAAAGACATTAAAATTCAAAATTTTTATTCAGAGAGTAGGTCCTCACAGACACTACTTCTCTCGTCAAAGATTATATTACAGTTATTAATTATTTGTTTACTTAATCTTCTCTATAAACTACTACCATTTCGGAAAGAAAAGCAAAATGACGATGAGCACTGGTAAAAGAAATGGCGAAAGAAAACCAGTTAGGGCCTATTTTGTCATATCTTTTTTTTTATAATGACCTCCCAAAGTCTACTTTAATATCCCAAAGTTCGTAAATAGGACTGTACACCTATAGAATTCCGATCAATTCTTAATATAAATAAAACCAATTTCAACCGACGTCAGCCCCATCTAAATTCAATAAATAAGAAACTGTCAAACTTGACGTACCTATCTACATATCTTTCATGTTTTTATGCCCAGGAGCCAGATATGGGATGATACTGATGAAGATTATCATTTACCACATGATATTGAATTACAAGATTCTCAAAAACCATAAAACTGCAGATCCCATCATCATATCGAATCAGGATATCTTCGTCAAGTCCAGAACCGGTTCCTGGGTCAAATTGGAAGCAAGATAACTATGAGATAAGAAACTAGTTTTACTGCCCTGTTTTTAACTCCCAACCCAAATGTTTGAAGTGTGTTTCTCTGTAACATTGCAGCTTCCAAACGGATAATCCGATTTTGATATCTATCAGTTTTTCTATTTGTATAGTTCAATGACATAAGATTTATTTTTTATTTATTAAATAATAAAAGTTTTGGCATACAAATAATATTATTTGGTTTCCTATTGTATAATTCTCCACTTTTCTACTTCCTCTTTTTCCACTATTTAGGGTTCCGTACCTCAAAAAAACGGAACTCTTCTAAGACCAAGGGTCTTGACAGACAGACAGATAGATGGAGAACAAAGTGATCTTATAAGGGTTCCGTTTTTTCCTTTTGAGGTACGAAACCCTACCAAGTCGCACTTAGAAAAAGGGCATAAATAAAGGCATGTTTACCCAGAAATATTGTGTTCTTAAGTTAGCCATTATATTACTACTTGTATAATATTTTAAAACATGTATTTTAAAAATGATTTTTCCAATTTTTAAATTATTTATTGTAACATTAATAAGTTATTAGTTTTTTTCCTAATCTGAAGGTCTTGTGTCCCACTGTGGCAGAGGCCTCCTCTTCCTTTCTCCACTCGTCAAGCTACTTCTGGCCAGCCGTCTAAAGAGCGTCCAGATCACACAAACCGAAAAAAAAGATTTTTTTCTTTTATGTTAGACGGTAGACAAACAAGCAAGCGGGCTACCTGATGCAAAGTGATCACCGCAGCCTATGGACATCAGTAACACCAGGGCCGCTACCAATGCGTTGCCCACCTCTGACGAGACATCTTAAATAGATCCATGTCATAGTCCGAAGGAAACACATTCTACCTATATCCTTTTTTTTATATAAGCCAAATATTAATATTACAAAAAGTTCCAGATGAAACCAGGCGAGTAGTTTACAGCATCATAAACAGTATCCATTGGGACCAAAAGTATTTTTCTGATCCATATACTTTTGATCCTGAGAGATTTTCAGAAGAGAACAAGGATCGAAGGACTTGTATTAGTATGTATTTTTCATGGTAATCGTCGTTGACATAAAGCTTCGTTATGTGTCGCACTTTAAAACAAGCAAGTTAATAATCAGGGGTATCATTCACGCGTTGCCAACCCTCCCACCCAAGTGGAGCACTGGAGACCTTACTCACAGTAGGAACATAACATAGCCGAGACCAATGCTATTTGGCTACGATCTTCTGTAAGGTGGAGGTTCTTCCCCAGACGGGCTGCTCCGATTATTCGCTATGCCCCACCTCTCTTAAATCAGGCTTAAGTTTGGTGTTCTCAAATTAACTCGATCATATGATATCCATATCAATTAAAATTTACCGAACAAAGCCAAATAGTACAGTCAACAAAGGAGTTGACTGACCCCTCCTGTCAGTCAACTCCTTTGTTGACTGTACATACTAATTTAATGAAACCAAGATGATACCTCATAGATTGTTATTATGAAACCGTTATGTATGTATCAGCCAATCCTTAGAAAACGGAATGACGCTAGTAAAAAGTTAAAGATTTTTTTTTTGTTTCTGTTCATGTCCCAGAGTTGCAAAACTCGTGTGCAAAGTCATGATTTACCACTTGGTGCTGAATTACAAAATTATCAATAATAACAGAACAGTAAATCTTATCCGACAGTTTTTACATCTGCTCCAAAACCGGTACTTGGGTCAAAATTGAAGAGAGATAGATCTATCGAGTTATTTCTGGACAAGCCCACCACACATTCCCACCGCTGTGTCTCCTGTATAGAATAGAATAGAATAGAATAGCCTCTTTATTCAGACACAAATCAAAGCAATTCACAAAAAAACTTAAAATTAAAAGAAATGTAATATAATTTTAAAAACTATAAAATATGTTTTGATATTTGCTTTCGCTTGTTCCACTAGTTGACAATATCAGGTTCATTGTCTGTATGCCCTTTGGCAAAGGCCTCCTCTAACTCCCTCCACTTCACTCGGTTTCTTGCTACCCTTGTCCACGTTTGTCCTGCTACTTTGACTATGTCATCTTCCCATCGTTTGAGCTGCCTTCCCCTTTTACGCTTGGAGGCTCTAGGATACCACAGCGTGACTCTTTTATTCCATTTTTCTAGTCCTCTTATCATGTGGCCCGTCCACTACCATTTTATTTTTTTTATTTTTACTGTAACATCCTCTACCTTTGTTACTTCCTTTATGTAGGTGTTTCTTTTTCTATCACGTCTTTTTATACCTAACATACTTCTTTCCATCGATCGTTGGCAAACTTGTAGTTTGTGCAGTTGGGCGTTTGTAAGCGCCCAGCTTTGGCAACCATAGATTAAAACAGGAAGAATGCAAGTATTAAATAACTTTCTTTTTAAACCTATAGGCGTAGTTTCATTTTTCATTGGCTCCTTCAGTGACCAGTAACACTTCCATGTATTCCCCACTCGCCTGTCAATTTCCTTAGACATTTGGTTATTAGTCGCAATGATCTGGCCCAAGTAAGTATATTCATCAACATAGTCAATAACAGCGTTTAATACTTTAAAAGGTATTCTATCACTGTTTGTCATGATTTTCGTTTTCTGAGTATTCATACTTAGTCCTACTTTCTCACTTTCAATCACTAGGTCCGTTAACATTTTTTCTAGGTTTTTTGGTGTGCTGGCAAATAATACCAAGTCATCGGCGAACCTTAAATGACTTATTTTCTCTCCATCTATATTGATACCTTCTTCGTCCCAATTCAGGTTTCTAAAGACCTTTTCAAGAACCGCTGAAAATAATTTTGGAGACAATGGGTGGGGACCGACGCACACCTCTCTCAATATCTATATGCGGTCCTAATCTGTCGATTTGTATACAAAATTTGCTATTAACATAGACGTTTTTTATTAATCTTATGTATTTATCATGGACCCCTTGTTCTTTTAAAGCCGACCAAATTAAGTTGTGATGCAGGGAATCAAATGCCTTGTTATAGTCTACAAATGACTAATATATAGGCATGTTGTATTCCTTTGATTTTTCCACAAGCTGTTTAACTACATGTATATGATCGATCACAGAATAACCGCTTCTAAAACCCGCTTGTTCCCTTGGCTGGTGTTCGTCCAAAACTGTTGTTATTCTATTCAAGAGTATTTTAGCAAAAGTCTTATAGATGCCTGACATCAAACTTATCGGTCGATAGTTGTTGATATTATTTCTATCGCCTTTTTTGTGTAAAAGTGATATGTGTGATAGTGTCCATTGAGTTGGTATTACTTCCTCATTTAAGATTACGTTAAAGAGTTTGGTTAGTGTCGGAACTAGTATATTAATGTTATCTGTCAAGAATGTATTATCGATTTTGTCTGGTCCCGGTGCTTTGTCTTTTTTCTGCGTTTCTATAGCTTTTTCTACTTCGTTAGTTAGTATTGTAGGTACCTCTTCTACTTTGTTACCAATTGTTTCCTCCGTTATAATTTCGTTCTCGGCATATCGTTTTTTGTACAGATCCAAAATCTATGAACCACACGTTTTGACTAAAATGTAGAGTATGTGAAGTTAGGCCTGGTAAAGTAAGGGCGCATAGATCAAGAATCTTGGCTCTACATGAGATCTGACCACTTTTTCATAGATTTTGATTAAGGTAGACTCGTCTTGGCAACATTTTTACATGAAAATGTTTTTGGTGAGATTTTATTTGTCTGTATACCTTCGTGAAAGTATATTTATTTTGATGAATAAAAGTCGGCCATCTGTGCCGCCTTTAAACAGCTGTATCACCTCATTAAAATGCATCAAAGTAAATGTACAATAAAAATATTTTTTTAAAAATATAATATAAACTAGCTGTTAACTGCGGCTCCGCCCGCGTGGTCAAGGAAAAATGTCAATATGTTTCTATGGGAATTTCTTTATCCCGTGGGAAAAAAAAATTATCCACGTTAAAAAATTATGAAAATAAAATGTTATAGGTACTTTTTTCCCGTGGGAATGAGATGTTTTTCCGAGATAAAAAGTAGCCTATCTCACTCTCCAGACCTTAAACTATCCCTCCGTTTATTACTTACGACGTGTGAAGGGAGGACAAACAAACACACTTTCACATTTATAATATTAGTATGGATTAATAATTGGAATGTTGTAAATTTAATATTACAGTGTACGTTGTGTTGGCTATAAGTGTTGAAAAATGATTATTGAAATAATTTTTTTCTTCCTAATATCAGTGCTAAGCTATTTTTTGTATATTTATAAAATTAATCATAAGTTTTACGATGAAAGAGGAGTTAAGTATCTACCTGGTGTGCCAATCTTCGGTAACACATTTCAAAGTATGATGGAGAAAGAACACTTTTTTGAAGATATAGACAAAGTTTATAAAGCTTTCCCGGATGAAAGGTATTATTTTAAATGATGTAGAGTAAGTAAGCCATGATCTCCTATAGACGTTGTACAAGCCAATGAAAAAGTTGAGCGGACCGTAAATATGATTCAAGTTTTCTAAATATTGCATGAAGGGATTGACTCGAGATTTTATTTGTCATATTGTACTACTAGCTTCTGCCCGCGGCTTCGCCCGCGTGGCCTAGTAACAATTAGCATATTTTTCTTCAGAAACAAATTCCGGTCCTGCATGGCCCGGTACGGTACGGTTCCATCCGATCCGGTCGGTCCGGTCAGTCCGGGCCGGTCCGGTCGGTCCGGTCCTGATATGGAACCTACATGCTAATTAGCATATTTTTCTACAGAAAAAAAAAACTGGTCCGGTCCGGCACGGCCCGGTACGGTGCGGTTCCTTCCGGACCGATCAGGTCTGATCCGTTCCGGTCCGGTCCGGTCCTTAAATGGACCCTACATGACAAATTTGGCATCTCTAGACCAAGCGGTTTGGGCTGTGCGTCCTCTCGCATTTCGTTTGCGTATATCTCGCTTTCCCGTGAGAATTTAAAAAAATCCTTTCTTAGTACATCCCTAGACATCGTAAGGAACCTACATGCCAAATTTGGAATCTCTAGACCCAGCGGTTTGGGCTGTGCGTTGATATACCCTCGCAACTTCGTTTGCGTATATCTCGGATTCCCGTGGGAATTTTGAAAAGAAACATACACTAAATGTTAAGTTGAGCAAATCGCCACATATTAGTGAAAACCGCATCCAAATCGGTTCAGCCGTTTCTGAGATTAGCGTGTGCAAACATACATACAAACATATAAACATACAAACATACAAACAGACGGACAAAAAAAAACGGTCCGGTCAGGTTCGGTCCGGTCCGGCACGGACTCGGTATGGTGCGGTTCCTTCCGGACCGATCAGGTCTGATCCGTTCCGGTCCGATCCGGTCCGTTCCGGTCCGGTCCGGTCCGGTCCGGTCGGTCCGGACCATATAAGGACCCTACATGCCAAATTTGGCATCTCTAGACCCAACGGTTTGGGCTGTGCGTCCCCTCGCAACTTCGTTTGCGTATATCTCGCTTTCCCGTGGGATTTTTGAAAAATCCTTTCTTAGTACATCCCTAGAAGTGGTAAGGAACCTACATCCTACATGCCAAATTTGGAATCTCTAGACCCAGCGGTTTGGGCTGTGCGTTGATATACCCTCGCAACTTCGTTTGCGTATAACTCGGATTCCCGTGGGAATTTTGAAAAGAAACATACACTAAATGTTAAGTTGAGCAAATCGCCACATATTAGTGAAAATCGCATCCAAATCGGTTCAGCCGTTTCTGAGATTAGCGTGTACAAACATACATTCAAACATACATACATACAAACAGACGGACAAAATTTTACGAAATTCTTGTTCTATTGCTTATTCTTCAACGCCCTAAACAATTTTTTTGGAAATATATTCAATGTACAGACAAACTTTTTTTACACTTTTATTATATTATAGAAGATTATAGATTATAGATAGATAGATGTAACTGCAATGGCAAATGCGGGAGGAAAGTTTTGGAGTGGAGGCCGCGCATGGGGAAGCAAAGTGTAGGGCGCCCTCCCTCCAGATTGACAGACGACTTCAAGAAAGCGGCTGGAGGCGGATGGATGCGGAAAGCGGAAGGCATTGGGAAAGGCCTGTACCCAGTAGTGGGTAGATACAGGCTGATGATGATGGTGATGAATTATGTACCGACCAAGTTTCATCACGACGCTTACAAGCATACAAATGTTCTTAGTTCTCTAACCTGCTCACCTCTTTCATTGGTTGACTTACATACTCCGCCTTCAGCATAACCTTTCCGATCAACTTCTGTCTTTCTTTGCGTTGACGTCAGCGCGACGGACCACGTCATCTCTCGCATTGTTATTCAGTGTACAGATACAGCTATTTTACCTCTGACAGGTGGTTTAAAACACTCAAAATAAGGAATAATTTCTGTATAACAATTTGTGAACCGACATGGCAGTTAGCCTTTGATCAACATACACGAACCGCTCTTATTTTGAATGTTTTAAACCTATTTTTACATATATAACTGTGAACGATCCATAAGAACGTTTTATAGTTTACTAGATAAAGTTTACGCGCAACTTCGTTTGCGTGTATTTATGTAAAGCAGCGCCATTTATTTTATAAAGCGCCATTGTCTCTCAGATTTTTGACCAAATTTTATGGGAATCGCGTATTTTTCGTGATAAAAAGTGTATAAATTCAAAGTATCAACTACCTTATTGTTATTATTATTATTATAGGGTGGGACGCCTACGGAGCACAGGCGGATGTACAAGTCGCTAATTACTCATTACACCCTATTCCCGTGTGGATACGGTTGTTACTGTGGCCCCGGTATCAGCTACCTTCATACCAATGATAAAAATTGGCCCAGCCATTTGAGCCTGAAGAAGTAACAAATATACTTACAAACTTTCGCGTTTAATAATATTAATGGTGACCTATGTAATTTTCTTGCAATGTCTAGCGATTGATATCAGCCAATACGCACATAAATCTGACGAAACGAATATTAGTGAAAAGAAAATATTGAATTCCTCTCTGGGTTGCAGAGGTCCATTAAATGCTAAAGAGTTAGGTACATGACGAGCTGAATGAAGACCATAAGTAGTGATGGTATCGGGACAAGTCCACCACACATTCTACTGTGTCACTACCGCTGTGTCTCCTGTATAGCCAGGATCGACATCGGCGACCTCAGATTGTCAAAAAGCAATGAAGCTTATTGATCCGCTTCCCCCTTGGATTCTGACAAGATCAGACGTGTTTTAACAGTTCCGCGCAAATTTTAATAAAAAATTTGAAAATAAAATAATAAATAAAAAAATAATCATCAATAAATTCCGTCCAAGTACTAGGAGTTCAGAAGCAGAGCGGAGCTGTGTGAACGGGCACGTAACTAAATACGCAAGCAGTACGCATGTGAGTCGCCTCTATTCATTACTCATTCATAATAACAGCTAAGCTCCACCCTTAAGTGCGCACACACGCATAGTACACTGCCCGTGCCGGTGGGTCTCAACTTATACTGGACGGAACGGATTTTTGTATCGAAGCGTCGATTGCCACCAACTAAGATTGACCTCTGCATTTGATTGATGCATTCTGACTTTACTATAGGTAAATCCTATTGCGCCTGGTACTTAACACACATTTCGCAGTATGCCTATGAATCGCACTCCCCCGCAAACCCCTAAAATGACACAATCCCCGCTTACGCTACCAATGTCTGCACCTGCGCAGCCGCTGTCTTCTACAGAACATACGGACGTGGCTTGCAATTCTAAGACGAGCGATGACACAACTTCTAACAAACTGACTGCGCTGTTTGCGCCTAGATTACCACTGCATCATACGGGGTCAGATTCGGCATTAAATAAACTTGAAAATGTCGTCAGACCGAAACGAAAGTTTCTAAGCGAGGAGGAAAGCAGCATGCGGGACTTCATGCAAGAAATGAAATCCATGTTTTCGACGTTTGTGGAGACACAGGAAAAAAAATTCACCACCCTTCAACACACTATCAATGAAATTAGGGAACAAAACTTGGAAATTGTTAAATCACTTGATTTTTTGAACCAAAAATATGAAGAAGTGAATGAGAAAATCACAAAATTGGAAAACGACACAAAGAATACCCAACAATATGTTCACAGTCTTGAAACAAAAATAGAACAATTAGAGAGATAATCTCGCCTTTGCGCACTAGAGATCCGCAATATCCCCAAATCAAACTCCTATGAATCGAAGGACGAGTTGAGCAACATAATCCAAAAAATCGGTGATACTGTGTCCGTGCCTATAAAGACAGAGGAAATCAGAGACGTATATCGATACAACACAAAACAAGAGTCAAACAAGCCTATAGTGGTTGAATTTACCTCGCTCCTAAAAAAAGATAGATTTCTCAGTGGCATAAAAAAATTTAACAAACTAAATAAAGATAATAAATTAAACACGGCCCATTTGAAAATAAAATGTCAAGATAAGCACATATTTATAAGCGAATCGCTGACTTTCAAAGCAAAAAGATTATACAGGGTGCCCTGAGAGCGACCGACACTCCCGAAATATCTTAGGAGGTTTAAACATCTACTTTATGCTCGTGAAAGATTTTTTCTCTAAGTGTAATAGTTTCGGAGTAATTGACTAACAAACATTCCTTGAATAACTGTGTGTTTTCATCCCTAAATCAGCTGTTCCTTACGTACAGGCAAGAGCAGGTCGACCTTTACATATTGGACTTTGTACCGTTCTTAAGTTCTATGACGTAGGAGCCAAAATTGTATAAAGCTCGACGTGCACCTGCTATGCATAGTAATTGTCACGGTTACCATAGTGACAAATAAATAAACTTCTGTCAATAGGTAAAATACTAAAACTAAATTATGAAAATTTCTAGTTTTATTTGTTATTTGTTAAATGGATTAGGCGTTTTGAATGGTGTTTAGTGTTTTACGAGTTCTTTAGTGGTTTTGAGTGTTGTGTGGCATAAGAGGCGCTCGTACACATCGAGCATTGTGTGTAGTAGGTACGTTCCGGTACGTACTTCGGTTTTTAATGTAAAAACTTTGATTTTTTAAGTGATAATAAGAATTTCAATGAATAGGTAGGCAGGTATGTGTGTGTCGTGGCCTACGGACTGTCCGTAGCGTAGTAGTTTCTGTCCGTGTAGGTATTTTCGCCGTATGCACTGTTGTTGTAGTATTAGGGATACCTACACGTAGAAAATTAGCAGGTCAGTGCCTTTTTTTTCAATAAACTATTTTTGAATTAAACTTGCACAAAACGCATGTATGTAAGGTTCATATCATCAAACTTTCGGCTGTGTTCGTCGTTTTTTTCCTCCCTGTATTATCTGGCCAGGGAATATGCGAAGTCCAATGATTTTCAATTTTGCTGGACGACTAATGGTATCGTGTACATCAGGAAGAAAGAAAATGCGCCGGTTATCAGGATAAACTCTGAAGAAGAATTTTCAAAGATCGAAAAATGACTAGGCATGCACGATGTAAATAGCATTCATCAAACCATAATTTTATTAGTTTTAGTAACTTCCTTAAATACTGATTATGTACAGAAATCACTCAACATCCAAGTTAATACTCACACAAACATAATACACACAACACTACACCGCTTCACTAAAACCCAAACTCGACCACTCACAAAATCCTATACGTCTACTCTCCGTCCTATTTGCAACTTGAACTCAAATGCATTTGTGCATCCTTGCGTTACAATCATCGAGCATCAATTACCTTCGATGGTTCGTTTCGCACAATATTATTTATATTTGGTTCGTTCGATTCGCAGTGTTATTCGTCCAAACAGTATTTTTAATAGTTGTACAAATCAGATGTTCTCGGCAGCACCCTCTCTTCACTCTCCGTTACGTTCACTTCCATGAATGATCTTTTGAACGAAATTGACAGTGTATCTCTATGTGAGACCATCATGTCTAAGCCTGAAGACTGTCGTACTCACATCCAGCCCTCTAATAATAATATAAATATTATTGCACAAAATATTCGGAGTATTAATGCAAATATGTCCGGTCTCCAGGTCTTACTAAACAGAATAGAGGTACATTGTGATATTCTAGTTTTATCGGAGTGCTGGCTGTCACGCAATCCGAATCTTCCATCCATATGCGGTTATAACAGGTTTGCATCATCACATACCTATAATCAAAACGACGGAGTGGTAGTGTACGTGAATAGCGCTTTTACTAGTGTCTCTGTTGATGAACCACATGTTACAGAATTCAATTGCTTAATAATTAAAATTGGTACGCAAATCGCTATTGTAGCGATATACCGTCCCTTTGCTTTTTCAAACGTGGCTAATTTTCTTGACTCACTCGATAGGGTACTGACTACCCTTTCTACTTTCAAAAATATTTACATATTGGGTGACATTAACATTGACATTACTCCCGGGCGCGAAGACTCTCGGGCGCTGGATTATCTCGATCTAATTGCTCATCATGGGCTTCTCCCCGGTCATTATCTGCCCACGCATGGTGCAACATGTTATGACCATATTATTTTAAAAACCTCTATATCAGCCAAAGGATTAATAATTGAATCGACACTTACTGATCATTATACGGTATTACTATCACTGTCTCCAAAAAATATGGTACCCAATCGATGCGTGAGCAAAATCGACGAGGCTAAACTGGAATCAAATATAAAGAATATCGATTTTAGCTCGGTTTATACATGCGATGATCCAAATACTGCCATCCAATATTTAATTGACCCTCTTAGACAAGCTATATCATCTAGCAGTGTGTCATATGCTGTACCAAGAAAGCGTAGAACAATCAAACCTTGGATTACGCCAGGGTTAATCAGATGCATGAGGCATAGAGACGCGCTACACAAAAAAGTTAGAAAGGAACCAAATAATGAAACGTTAAAGCTTACCTACAAAAGATACCGCAATTTCTGCAACAGTTTATTAAAAAAAATCAAAAGAGATTATGAGAAGTCAGAATTACACAAAGCTACTAACAATAATAAAAAAATATGGAAAGTAATAAAGGACATCACAAATTTAAATAAACAGCAACCTTCACACACCGATCTACTCAAAATAAATACGTCACCACAAAAATCTGTAGATGACGTTAATTTCTGTGCCTCTAGTGTAAAGGGGTTAAACTCTCTATCCCGGAGTCGGTCAGTACCATTTCTGCGCATTCTTTTATACCTAGAACCTCCTCTTGGAAAACGCTGGCATACGTACCCAATGCTAGAACCACATCTTTAGCTGGTTTACTGGGTATGTGTATCCCTGCTCTAGCTAATCCTGTGCTTCTCATTCTGGATCCATCTGTGTAACAGATGAGCTGGGAACCCGATGTCTCAATTTCCCAGTCTGATCTTTTACCTATGTGTAGTATACTTCTTGTGGAAGATCGTTTGTTTCTTGATTAGGTCGTTATTTGTCATAAGTAATGACATGTCTCTCCCTAATGCGTCTTCTATCGCAGCCTGACCTTGGTCCGTACTCCGTGCCTTCCATTCTTTGCAGGCAGTGATCCTGTACCATTGCTCTGCTGCTCTTCTTTTGACCTCAGTGTGTACCGGATTTAGTCCTAGGGCCATATCCAGCGCCATCGTCGGTGTGGACGTCATGGCACCCGTGGTCATTAGATTAGCAGCCATTTTTACTTTCCTCAGCTCACGTAGGTTCGATGAAATGTTGGCTCTATGCCACCATACAATCGCTCCATACAAGAACTACTCTGGGGGTGTTAGAAACGATAGCAGAATGTCTGTGAATTTGTTCGTGTCGTGTTGAGGCCTGGGTAACAGAGTAGGTGTATAATATTCATAGAGCAAGAGAAAGAACTTGAAAAACGCTTAAGTATGTGTTTAGTGAGTGTTAGACTCTATAAAATTATAAATTCCACACAAATCTTATAAAACTGGTTGTATGGTAATTTAAAAAATTTTTAGGGTTAGATGATACGTTCAGAAAGTTTACGGAAACATTAATATTTTTCTTTAAATTACCACACCTCTCACTACCACCAGTAGTATTATAAAATGAATTCGAATTGTGTGGAATTATACGGTGACCCGAATTCATAGAAGACTGTTCAAAAATTTATCAGGTTGTGTCTGTGTAACAATCAAAAAAACAATTATAGAGATATACCCCGTTTAGATACTAAAAACAAATCAAGATTAGAAAAAACCAATTTTGTGTAAAAGGGTTAAACTAGTTACTCTCGTAATTTTGCAGTCCAGGCGCCAAACGAACACACACAACCTCTCTCTCTCCGAATACTCGAACCGACTGGCTGACCGGCCGCTCGCCGAGGCGCGTATGCGGTATGCGCCGCCGTTTCTCAATTACCTCACCCCCGCGCTTCCTATTTAGTGTCACCGTTTTGCACAAAAAAAATCTCACTTAATTCTACTTTGTCCTGAATAAATAGAAAAAGAAATTTTAAACTTTTGTGAATAAAGAGCAAAGTAAACTTAATACTAAAATGTCAGATAAAACTGTCTTAGGAATAACGATTAAAATTATTATTAATCTTTTTACATGTAATGGAGTTTGAAATAATTAAAGAAATAAAGCGATCTAAGTAAAATTTTATCACTTTACACGAATTTTCACACTTATTTTAAATTGTGAAAAACGGTTAAAATGTAACTTTCACCGTTTTTACAAAAAGATTCGTTTGTGTAAAATAATCAAAGTATACTTTTATTTCTTTACACAAACTCTCATTTATAATGTGGTTTGTTAATTAAGATCTAATTATAGTGTAACCGTTTTTCACAATTTTAATTTTAAGAAATGTCTTTGCTTTATTAACTAAAATGGAGTTTAACCGTTTTTAACAAAATGATTGTCAAATTTTGCAGACATTGATCACTTTGCACAGCTCCTAAAATTGAAACTTATGGTTGTATCTAACTGAGTGTCAAACGTAACGATAAGCTTCGTGAAAGACATAGAGTGGTTAAAAAATGTAAAAATTGGATAAACTCGAGTTTAACCCCTTTACACTAGAGGCACAGATTTGTTTTTTGCCAACGTTGGCAAGGACCTAGCGGCAAAAATTTCCTTGGCTCCTTACGTAAAAACATATCCTTCTAATTGTCCGAATTCTTTTGTATTGCTTAACACAGATGAAGAGGAAGTGGAACGGATAATTAATTCTCTCAAACCCGACAGTGCTACTGGATGGGACAACATCTCCTCAAAATTTATCCAAACTTATAAAAAAGTCATAATTCCTCCATTGACTTACATCTGTAACCTCTGCATAGCAACAGGCGTATTTCCTAACTATCTCAAAAGAGCAATGATTATACCTATTCATAAAGCTGGGGATCGAAACCGCATCAACAACTACAGACCCATCTCTATACTTCCGGCTATCTCAAAAATTTTAGAACGTATTTTAAACAATAGACTAGTGAAATTCTTTGAAGCGAAAAATCTCCTTTCATGTAATCAGTACGGTTTTAGAAGAAAGAGGTCCACAGCTGATGCTGTTCATGATTTAGTAAACCACCTGGTCACTAACCTGGACAATGGGATAAAATGTGTTGGTCTATTTCTGGATCTGGCAAAGGCCTTTGACGCGGTTTCGATTCCCCTGCTGCTGCTAAAATTGGAAGCTATGGGAATCAGAGGATCGATCACAGGGCGTACACAGCAGGTTAAGCTCGAAACTTACATTAGCGTAGATCAGTCTGTCACATTTGGAGTCCCGCAGGGTAGTTTATTGGGGCCCACCCTCTTTCTAGCATACATAAACGATCTATGCAATCTAACTTTGGTAAATGGTAGAGTCTTCACTTACGCCGATGACACGGCCCTTTTATTTACTGGAAAGACATGGGCTGACGCATATTCCTCCGCTCAAACAGGTTTCAATATTGTCCGGAACTGGCTGGCTTACTTTGAACCTTGAAAAAACCAAGATGATCAGATTTTCCATTTTAAATTACTCACAATTGGTAGAGCCTAATTTGAAAATCGTCGCTGAAGGACCCCAATCTACCCACGTAATTGAACACACTGATTGCATAAAGTATCTTGGACTTTTGTTTGACAAAAATCTAACTTTTAAGCCATATATTGAGCTCATATCGACAAGAGTACGTAAACTCATATATGTCTTTAAGCAACTGCGACACGTGGCTGATAACATCATTATTAAAATGGTATACTTTGCACTTTGCCAATCGATTTTAACATATTGCATCACCTCGTGGGGAGGAGCCGCTAAGTCTCATTTAATTCGAATCGAAAGAGCACAAAGATCGATACTTAAGGTATCGCGATTAACCATATCGATTTCCAACTGAAGAACTATATAAAATTACGAATGTCTTAACCGTGCGACAACTGTTTATCCTACAAGCAGTTCTTACAACACTCAATAACTCCCTTTCTTGGTGAGACTTCCAAACGTAACCACCTCGTAGCAAAAACAACCTCCTTTAACACCACATTCGCCCACAGATTTCTTGGTTTTTTGGGTCCTCATCTATATAACAAACTACACAAAATTTTATCCCTACACAACTTTAATAACTACAAAGCTAAAAGCACACTGAAAGAGTGGTTACAAACCCAAAATTATGAGAGGACAGAAAATTTATTACACCCAGTAATTTAAAATCAACCACACACTCTTCCAACACACACACTCACTCACTCACACTCATCATACACAAACACAAACTTTACACGCACTCACACTCACATACACTTTTACACACCCACAACACCATACACTTTCTGTACATGAAACTCCCTTTCGTTTGAATATTGTTTTCTTTTTTTCTTTTTTTGCTTTTGTCTTAAAAAAAAAAATGTTTTCAAATTTTTTAAAAAAATGTCACTATTCTTTATAAATAACTTATACGATAGCACTTACATTGTCAGTAAACCTAGAGGCGGGGCCTGATGACTTGTAACACAGGTTTAACCTAGTACAAGCATCAGCTCCCACAAACAGTATTTCCAATAAGTACGTAAACTTGATTTAAGCACCCTTTGTATCGTTTGTGGAGAAATAAATAAATTTGAATTGAATTGAATTGAATTGACGTCCCGGGGGAGAAACTACAGCTGTCTTGGAACTCATCGTATTTAATCAGAAAGAAATTAGAAAGAGTAAAGAATATTGTAGTAATGGTATATTTGTTAAAGGTAACTAGGTACTACTTATATAAATCTTACAGATACGTAGGTCTTCTTGACGGAACCCATCGTGTTCTTTTGATCAGGGACCCTGAATTGATAAAATCGATCACAGTCAACAACTTCTACTCCTTCCCGGATCATAGGCTTTTCTTCAATGATGAAACGGATACAATAATTGCCGACGGTCTAATTTTTAATAAAGGTAACATTCTCCAACAAAACTTCATGTTATATTTTTTAGAGCATCTTTAGATGCAATTTTACAAAGTTTTATTTTGTAAAGTGTCACCTAAAATTCATTTTCATAAAAGCAAATTTAAAAACATTACGTTAGTAATCATAATAAGTATATTTCATGAAATGTAACTTTTATGGACAGGACAGAGATGGCAACAACTGCGTTCAACGATATCTCCTGTTTTCACTCCAGCCAAAATAAGGATAATGATGAAACACATGATTGAATTGAGTAAAGACGTTATTGATGATCTGAAAGGTCAGTTCAAATACTTCTTTCATTTTTAATTACTTTTATAGATAACCTAGAATAACACCATTTCTATTTGTCTCAAAATCACGCTTCGAACATTAAATTTAAAAAGTACATTTATGGTCGTTTTCACCAACCTTAACTTCACGTCCTATCTTAAGAATGTTTCACATATACGGTCTTCGTCCCATAGCTTATCTCTCCGCTCTACTGAGAATCTTATTCTACTGCTTCCAGTCCATTCTTCTAAATCCTTCGACTTATCCTTCATCGTCCAGGCGATCAGGCTATGGCACAGTTTACCGGTAACTATTCGATCTGCTCAGTCCATCCATATTTTTAAAAAAACTAGTTAAAGATCATTTCCTTGCTCTCTTTTAGTGTAACGACATTATGTCCTATGTATGTTTATATAAGTAATATGTATGTAATATTATTTATATTTGGGTATATATATGTGGGATGGTAACATTGTGCGAGTGAGATGATAGGATATTATGACAGGCGGATGAAAGGGACGGTAGAAAAGTAGAAAAGAAAGGGATGAATGATATGGGTGAGAGCGAGAGTGATGACTAAGAAGGATTGATGGCGGAATGTAAAAAAGACGGGTCGAAGTTAAGACGTTAAGACGATAGTAAAAAGTGATAAATAAATTAGTAAAAGTGTATTGGCATTTGATTTTCAGCCCCAACTTCCCACAAAATTGGGGGCTCGTCCGGGATAAAATTAAAATTTACTGTTGTGGACGTTGGTTTGTTGAAAATCACACGACGATAGGACGACGACACGTGGTTGTGCAAATTTTTGCAGCGTGGTGTAATGAAAAGATCCAAACTCAGTGCACCTGACGACGATAACACTGACGGACGACGGAGGTTCATCTAAATCCACGCAGCAGCAACGGCAGGTCGTGCAGGTTCCACAGCCGAACCTGATTTTTGTTGAAGAAGCTATACCGAAGTACTCAGGTACCGACGCCACTTATACAGTTACAAAATGGGCACAAGAGGTGGAGGATAATGCCGAATTATTCGGTCTAACACCGCTACAAACGCTACTTGTAGCCAGGCGATCCCTAATCTCGACAGCGGCGGCGTGGCTGCGCACAGAGAAAACTTTTAAAAGCTATGAGGAGCTCAAAGTCGCGTTGTCAAAAGAGTTTCCCGACACTATTAATGCTAAACAGATTCATGAAATACTCAGTAACAGGAAAAAACGTAAGAATGAGAGTTGTTATGAGTATATGTTAGAGATGAAAGCTTTGGCGAAGCGTGGGAAATTACCTGACTATGTGGCTATAGAATACATAATCAAAGGCTAAGGTGGTACAGTGCTATTGTTTCTAGGGTAATTAAAAATAATTTAGTTGCTTCTAGATATAACTATTATAATGATTTTTATGACTAGTTAAGAACTTAAAAAGAGAGTTATGTTATGGTTATGACTTAGGTGTGAATGAAGACGAGATGTATTGCAAGGATGATTTGATTTGATGACGTATGTTTGATTGTTTGGCTGAGGACAACCAAAATGCAGGATGGCCGAATGTGGGATGGTAACATTGTGCGAGTGAGATGATAGGATATTATGACAGGCAGATGAAAGGGACGGTAGAAAAGTAGAAAAGAAAGGGATGAATCATATGGGTGAGAGCGAGAGTGATGACTAAGAAAGATTGATGGCGGAATGTAAAAAAGACGGGACGAAGTTAAGACGTTAAGACGATAGTAAAAAGTGATAAATAAATTAGTAAAAGTGTATTGGCATTTGATTTTCAGCCCCAACTTCCCACATATAGTAGGTATATAAAGTATAATACCTTATATTCATAAATATTATCGATATGTCCTGCTGATTATTGTCTCTTGCTGGGCCTGCCTACTCCATGCAGAAATTTGTAAAAAGATTGCTTACAGCAATAAAGCCGCCTTGTTGCAATATACACTGTCTGTCACTTTTACTGTTTACTGCATCACTTGTTTGTGTTGAAAGGAGAAGAAGAAGGCTATCAAAAAGTAATGATCATGATTCATGACCCGAAATGTTTTAAATTTATAGATAAACCCAAAGACGATGTTGACATCGGCGAGTATATGCGTCGGTACTCCACTGACCTCATGGCATCCCTCGCTTTCGGTGTACAAGTGAATTCAATAAAGGAGAAGGACAACAAATTTTACAAAATCTCTTTAAATATATTCGACTTCGATATGTATCAAAAGTTGAAATTGTTTGCATGTATACAATTACCTGCATTATCGAAGGTAAGTAAATAATTTTTATTATTGGAGCTTATCCATTAATTACGTCACGAAACGAACACACAACTATCATGACTTTTATTTGTGACACAGGGTCACATTTGACTACCCCTTCCCCCCACTGGTGTGTTCCATACAGATAGAAATTTTTATTTTTTTTAAATAGCTACACATATGTTGTATTATGAGTTTTCTTGTTAAATAAGACACTTGTTAACAATCACTAATCAGGTTTTATTCAAGCAATTACTTATTACAATTATACAATTCAGACACCGCTCATGGTGGCCACGCTACACACTTTTCTTAGTCCCGGAGGTCCGCTCCCCGTTCCACAGATAATCAAACTCTTCTTTTTATATGTGGCAACTACAACAATAATCATACTACATCTTCCCCTTCAGACTCTCCTTCATTAAACATTACAAAATCTTTAAAACGAATGGGAGGCCTCTCATTCCTCCTTGGCCTAGTTACTCTTACATTGGTATCTCTAAGGCAATTTATAGTATCTTCACTTACATTCATTTGATCAGACACAGTATTATAATCATCATTGTAAGAATCTCCAGATCTATCACTATTTAAGACCCTATCAGGAATTGAAACTATAGCGCTCTTTTCTTTATCTGCAAACTCTACACTTTCATATTCTTTCCTTTCCATACGATTTCTAACTTTAGAAGGTTTCAATTGTGATGTGTTTCTTCTCAAAATACACATTTATCATAACCACCTTTGTTAGCAATATCCTTCTTTTCTTGATACTTGTTAAAATTCTTTACAACATTCGGGCTTAACAAATTATTATGAATCGGCAATCGAGAACGCGTTATCCTACTAAATAGAAGCTGTGAAGGAGAGTATGGAGAACCCATGACAGGAGTGTTTCTATACTCTAACAATAAATATTCTATATCTAGTTTTTTATCGTTACATTTTTTTAACATATTTTTGGCAATTCCTACAAATCGTTCTATAAAACCATTTGATTTTGGATACAAAGGGCTTGAAGTTTTAACTTCAAAACCCCAGTCTTTAGCAAAACATTTAAATTCCCATGAATTAAATGGCATATTATCAGCTCTCAGTGTTCTAGGTATGCCATGTGTGGCAAAAAGACTTTTTAAAATCTTTATTACAGTACTAGCAGTTAATGAAGACACCTGTACCAACTCAAACCATTTAGAATAGTAATCTGCCATTACTAAAAAAATATTTCCAGCTAAAGTAAAAAAATCACATCCAATAATTTCAAAAGGTAAATTAGGTCTATCATCTAAAATCATACATTCCTTGGCCTTTATAACACTATATTTTTCACATAAATCACATTCTGTAACCATATTCAATACATCTGAATTTATTTTGGGCCAATAGAATAATTGTGCAGCACGAGCTTGTGTTTTATTAATGCCAAAATGTGATTTATGGACTTCCGCAAGTATCTTTTTTATTTTATTTTTTTTATTTTTTATACCACACTGGTGGCAAGTAAGCATACGGTCGGCCTGATGGTAAGCCGTCACCGTAGCCTATAGACGTAAGCAATACTGGGGGTATCACTCACGCGTTGCCAACCCTCCCCAAGTGGAGCTCTGGAGACCTTACTCACCGTAGGAACACAACATGGCCGAGACCAATGCTATTTCGGTCCTTCCCCAGACGGGCTGCTCCGATTTGAGTGGATTATCCGCTGTGCCCCACCTCTCTTACTTCTAAGCGCCAAAGGGATTACAATCTTATGTCCAAAATATATAATATTGTTCTCACAATATATATCTCTCTTTAACTTAAAATATGGTTTCACAAGATCAGGAATTTTATCAATGTGGTTTGGCCAACCATTTTTACAAAAACTAGTTATTGTTTGTGAGCCAAAATCCTTGAGTGTTTCAATTTCAATCTCTTTCACATCCCATTGCTGACATTACTTCTCTGGAAGGTCGGCAACATAACTGGTGACTTGGGCTTTGTGGTCATGTTAGGTGAGCTACTACGCAACCGCCGATTCCAGGTACATCTGGGGAGTGGAGTCAGTCGCTGACGTATTCAAAAGAATGGCCTACCTCAAGGAAGTGTTCTTGCTCCTTCTTTATTTAATATCTATACAAATGACCAGCCTAAATACCCAAACACAGAACGTTTCCTGTACGCCGACGACTTAGCACTTGCAACTCAAGCCAAAACCTTTGAGGCTGCAGAGACGACGCTTGCCGGTGCGCTTGTGGAACTAGGCAAATACCACAACTCCAATGCTCTGAAGTCTAATCCCTCCAAAACCGAATCTTGCGCCTTCCATCTACGAAACAGACAGGCTAACCGAGCACTAGACATCACCTGGAACGGTACTCCAGTCCAACATACTCCACACCCTAAATATCTTGGTGTAACATTGGACAGAACTCTCAGTTTCAAGCACCATTGCCTAAACATAAAACAAAAAGTAGGAACTCGTAATAATTTGATTCGACGCCTCACGTCTACAAACTGGGGAGCAGCTCCTGATGTGATCAGGACTTCAGGTCTGGCTCTGTCTTTCTCAGCGGGAGAATTTGCATGCCCTGTGTGGCATCGTTCATGTCATGCTAGGGAGGTTGACGTTGCCTTAAATGAGACCTGTCGGATCATATCTGGATGCCTGAAACCTACTCCCCTCAACCTGCTTTACGTTCTGGCAGGTATCGCCCCACCTAGTGTACGACGTGAAATTGCATCAAGTGTTGAACGGGTGAAGCAAACAAAAAGTAGTCGTCACCCTCTCTTTGGCCACCAACCACCACAGCCCAGGCTTAAAAGCCGGAAAAGTTTCATGGCGACTACCAAACCTTTGCCCAACAACGAGGATGCTACAAAGGCTAAAAAGCGACTTTGGCGTGAAAGGCATCCTGTTCCCCAACACTGCTCGGAACCATCTGAGCACCTCCTCCCAGGCCACAGCCTCCCTTGGACTGTATGGAAGTCCCTCAACCGCTTACGGTCGCAAGTGGGCCGCAGTAGGTACAACCTTAGAAAATGGGGCTTCATAGGAGAATCATCCGACATTGCCTGTGACTTGTGCAACACTGGTGCTCCGCAGACAATGAGTCATCTTCAATGTTGCCCGGGTTGTCCTACTGACTGTGCCTTAACAGATTTGTGGAAGACCACGGATAATGCCATCTCACTGGCTGAACATCTTGCTAGTAGGGTGTAGGAATTTTATTTTGTTTGAGTCACTGACACGAAAAGAAGACTGTATGCACCACTTTATCTAAGAACTCGTTATAATCATCACTTTTGGCTGTACTAGATGCTCTACTTATCGCATCAGCAATTAATATTTGAGACCCTCTAATATATTGTAAATCAAAATCATATATTGACAACTTAATTCTGATTTTCCTTAATCTTTGTGAACTAATCTCATGCAATTCTTTATTCATCAAAGCCACTAACGGTTGGTGGTCAGTCTGAATTACTACATGCCTGCCATAAACATAATAATGAAACTTTTGACACACAAATAAAACCGCTAGAAACTCTTTATCTATTTGACCATATTCACACTCTGCTTTATTTAAACTTTTAGATGCAAATGCTACAGGTGATTATTCTGCATTAAGACACTGCCAATAGCATTATGTGAACTATCTGTCTGTATGACAATTGGAAGATTACAATTAAAATTTTGAAGCACAGGGGAACTAATGAGTAACTGTTTAATCTTACTAATACAATCGGAGTGAATTTTATTAAATTGAAAACTTACATTCTTTTTTAAAAGCTCTCTTAATGGACTTGTAATTTCAGACAAATTGGGAATAAAATCCCTTAAATAATTTACCATTCAAGAACCGTTGTAAACCTTTCTTATCGGTTGGCATGTCATAGTTTGATATTGTCTCAATTTTTTCTTTATCTGGCAGCAAACAACCGTCTACAATTTCATGTCCTAAATATTTTACAATTTCCGGTAAATACTGAAATTTCTTAACATTAAACTTAACATTCAACTTTCTTGCACGTTCCAAAATTCTAAATAATGCTATGTCATGCTGCTGTTTTGTTTCGCCAAATACTAAAAAATCATCAATATAAATGAATGTATTATCTATATCACCAATATATTTTTCACAAGTTTCTTGAAAAACTTCCGCAGACACATCCAAACCAAAAGGTAAAACATTAAATGAATATGTACCAAATACTGTTGAAAATGTACACAATTTTTTACTGTTTTCGGATAAACCTATTTGCCAAAAGGATTCCTTAAGATCTAGAACAGAACAAAATTTTGCTTTACCAATTTTAGCTTTTAAATCATTAATTGTAGGTATCACATAATACTTTTAAAAAATACATTTATTTAAAGGT
This sequence comes from Endotricha flammealis, assembly GCA_905163395.2. Classification (NCBI taxonomy): domain Eukaryota; kingdom Metazoa; phylum Arthropoda; class Insecta; order Lepidoptera; family Pyralidae; genus Endotricha; species Endotricha flammealis. The sequence goes on along the minus strand of LR990861.1, from coordinate 15,346,424 downwards.
CTCGGGTCTAAACATACACGGATTGAATTCTCATCTTTCTCTACTATTACAATTCTATTTATCCATTCTGTGGGTTCTTCTTGCTTACTGATTACATTTAATTCACATAACCGATCTAACTCAGTTTTTAATCTTTCCTTTAATTTAATGGGTACTCTATGAGGAGGCTTCGATACGGGTATACAATCTGGCTTTATTTTTATATTATATTGATTAGGAAACTTGCCTGAACCTGTAAACACATCATGAAATTATCTTTAATTTTCTGCTTCAGTATTTATATTTTGATTTTTGAACCTATCTGTTTTGACATTATTTTTAATGTTATTTACCTGTTTTCTTTCCACTAATTTCAATAAAACACAGGCATCTTTGCCTAATGTAGGTAGATATCCTGACTCCTGTAACAATGAAGTCAATGAAACAAGTTTTCAATCCTAACTTAATCTCTAACAATACAGACCCATGTATTTTTAATTTATTATAGGCACATAATCTTATCTTATTTCTATTTAATTTTATGTTTTTTTACTTTTGACAATTTCTCAAAAATTTCAAAAGGTATCAGATTTACTTCTGACCCTGTATTCAATTTAAATTTAACAAAAAATGGCCTTCTAAGAGCAACTTCTCATCCCAACAAACCTTAATATGATCCACCGACCCGCATTGAACATCTTCACGACTGCCATGACCATAGTCTGCACTCTCCCTAGGATCCTGCACAATTCTCACATAACGCTGCTTGGTTCTGCATACATTTGCAAAGTGATTCATTTTCTTACATTTTGAGCATTATTTGCCCCTTGCCGGACACCTGCTCACAATGGGCACATGCTGTTGACCACACCATTTACACTGGATTACCCTCTCATGTGGAATGGAGCTCTTTTTTACTAGATCTACTTGTCCTTCCTTTACTTGAACCTCATCAATGTGTTTTTTATCTAGTTCAGCAATTCTTAATCGTTTAATTACGTCCTCCAACGATAGATCTCCTTCTACTAACAATCTACTCTGTGTCTTCAGATCCACAGTTCCTAGGACTAATTTATCCCGTAGCGCCTCTTCCTGCGACGCAAAATCACAATCCATCACCATCCTGGTCACTTCCGTGAGGAATCTATCAAACGGCTCGCCTTCCTTTTGTCCTCTATTGTAGAATAAAAATCTACAGTACAAAATATTGCGTTTCGGCTCACAATATTTTTTTAATTCCTCAAGAACCCTTTCATACGTTCTCTCTTCTTCCTTTATTATAAAATTATTATAAATTTTTATGCCCTCGTCCCCAACCAAATTTAACAAAATGGCTAATTTTCGTTTCTCACTTTTTTCTTCTAGATCTATTCTAGATTGCTTAAAAATACGCCAATTTTCGGCCAAATTGCCATTAAGCATCAACTTCTCTGGCAAATAGCACTGCATTTTGTTTTTCAGTGAAAAGGTACATTGTGATTTCGTTCCTATTTTGACTGCGCCATGTATTATGAGTTGTCTTGTTAAATAAGACACTTGTTAACAATCACTACTCAGGTTTTATTCAAGCAATTACTTATTACAATTATACAATTCAGGCACCGCTCATGGTGGCCACGCTACATTTTTTTCTTAGTCCCGAACGTCCGCTCCCCGTTCCACAGATAATCAAACTCTTCTTTTTATATGTGGCAACTACAACAATAATCATACTACATTATGGCAAACTTATAAAATCTCTTTTTTGCGTCGGAGGTAAACAATTACTGATGATGATGTTAAATAAGTTATTCTGTTTCAGGTATTAGGCCTTAACGTATTTTGCAAGGATATGGCTGCCTACTTTAGAAGATTGACATTTCAAACAATTGACTACAGAAGGAAAAACACAGTGAACAGACCTGATTTGATACAGCTGCTAATGGAAGCATTTAAAGGTATGGGCCTCTGCTCTGCTCTGAATGGAAGGTAGTACCATTTTTTGATTCATACTTTAATAAACATTGCCATATGCCATATGCCATGACGTTGTGTACCCTGTCATAATGTTTAGTGTCTTGCACTGTGTCATTAATAAGGTACAATTCCGGGACGGACTCCACGCTACAGACTGCAGCTGCAGACTGCAAGCGACATACTTGTTTCTATGTATTTCTATGAAAGTGATTACAAGCGTGGCGACACTGCGGTCAACGACGCTTTCATAGAGATAAAAACTGTCGCCTGCAGTCTGTAGTGTGTGGTCCGTCTTGGAATCAGACTTTAAGAAAGCACCGTTCTGGCAGGCATTTAGCGGTTGCGTCATCATGAAATATTTTTACGCTATTGCATAGCTTTTATCGCGGGCTTTGAGCGCGGCGACCTAATCAAGAAATTCCGTTACGAAAATAAAACCTAACACTCTGCGCGGCGTTGAAAGCCGTGCATCGTCTAACGTCGTTTCAGTTCGGCAGACTTCGGCACGGTGTTTGCAAATTCGGTATCGCAAATTCGTAACGATGAAGTTTTTTTTTTCAGATGGACCTGAAAGTGAACGTATCGCAGGTGTATTGTTCTCTTTTTATGTAGCCGGCTTATTTAATACTTCCAATGGTGTAACATTATGCCTCCACGAATTGGCTTTAAATTTTGATGTTCAAGAAAAATTATATGAAGAAGTAAGCCAATTTGATAAAGAAAACAAAACCGTGAATTTGGATAATATAAACAAAATGATCTATCTCGACTGTGTGATCAATGGTTTGTTTCATTAGGTATATCATTTTTAAAGTCTTTTGAGGAGATAGATGTCAAAGTAGAACGCTCACGCAAGTTAAGCAATGATAACTCTACTTGATACACCTGGGAAGGGGAGGTGAATTTATTCTTTCAAAAATATTTTCGAAATGATAACTGCTTCTGTGCTTTGAAGCGTTAAGAGCCCCTTCAAGATTCAACACGCTACTAATTTAGATATTTATCAGAGTAGTGTGCGTGCGAGCGTCCGAAACATATCGTAGTGGTACGGTGTAGCGGAAACAAACAGTTTTGATCCTAATAATATACATTGCACCATTTCTATGGGTTATTATTTATTTATTGTGTTTATAACGTACTAGTTTTTGCACGCGACTTCGCTCGCGGTTAATTTTACGATTAAGATCACGTATAGCGCGACTTGTGGCGCCATCTGTTGGCCGACAATTGCGAATTGCAGCGCCATCTATTGTAGAAAAAGTATTTTCCCATTGGAATGACATACTTTCACGGGATAAAAAGTAGCCTATGTTGGGCTCTGTACCCCTGACAATATGTATACAAATTTTCATAACGATCGGATGATTAGTGAAGTCGTGAAGGAATAACAAATAAACAAACGAACAAACTCACTTTCTCATTTATAATATTAGTTAGGATTAGGATGTTTATTTTTACCCAACTTTAAGCCATAAGGAGAGTTATGATTTTTGCAAGCTATGTATATAATATATATTATTATATTAGGTACCTAAATTAATGATGTTCATCTTCGTATCTTCAAAACAGTCATCGTATTTAAATATATATATATATATGTGTACATATATATATAATAGTTAATATATATGTATATATATATATACATATATATATATAATAGTTAAATGTATTATGTTTTTCGTCTAACACATTTATTAATGGTAAATATTTATTAGTCGGGTTTTAGTTTAACAAGCCGAAAACAAACGTAGTTTAGTAAAATGATTTTGGATTAATTTTCAAAATAAAAGATTGATTTTCAACTAAAAAACTAAAATCTTGACAAGCATGGTCATCTATAATATAATAAAAGTGTAAAAAAAGTTGGTCTGTACATTGAATATAGTTCCAAAAAAATAGTTTAGGGCGATGAAGAATAAGCAATAGAACAAGAATTTCGAAAAATATTGTCCGTCTGTTTGTATGTTTGTATGTATGTTTGTACACGCTAATCTCAGAAACGGCTGAACCGATTTGGATGCTGAAATTTTGTAAAGAGGTTCCCTTCCTTTTTCCTTTCAAGGATAAAGATTTTTTCGACCCATTTTCTGAAAATTAAAAACATGTTTTACTGATGGTATAGAGAACACTTTTACACTTACTTGAACATTTACTAATACCTAAGTTTAAATTTATCGAAGTACATTTTAAAGCATGGAAAAAAATACTCACAGTATCAAAATTGCTTAGGTGTAGAATAAACTCGCGAGCAATAGAGCGAGTTACGTCCGGAGTGGCATAGGTCCCAGCGACACAGGTCCGACGTCGAGAAGCCCTCGGGCGCAACTGAATGCGACAGGCTTGCGCACCGAATTATAAGCATTTTTTTAGAATATTTATTACAAAAAAAAGGTGTAGTAAAATAAATTTTAAAAATTTGTATTTCTTAGATAAACACCTCAAGTTTCATAACGTTTAAAAATTGTTGACAAAATAATTGTATTTTGACGAGTAAAATGACGTTTTCGCGCACGATTTTCTTGGAGTTATTCAGCGAGGAATTTAATTGTTTTTGAGTATTAATTCAAAAATTTTAAAAATAATTTTTTGTCCACCTACTAATAAACTATACGACCAGTACGTATAATTTTTTTGAGATTGATATTCACTACCAGTTAGCTAAAAAAGGACTTGGAAAACCTCGTGTTTCGCTAAAATGTTAAAACGTATGTTTGATTTTTTTGTTTTTCTAATTAATATTGAATGATAATCAAAACAAAAATTTGTCAGCTTACTAGATAAATAGGTGACGTATGACTGTGTGTTAAGTAAATTACCAGTAATCTTATAGTTATTGAGAAATTAGCCTTGAAAAAAGTAGTATTTTCGGTTTTCTGGCCTTCTGGCTTATAGGGACTCTTAAGCTGTAGGTGCCACCTGTTGTCGATAGTAATGGTAAGGTAATTAGTCGTCAACTCAGTGACGGGTAGGTAACTTTGACACCAGCACACGAAAAGAAAAAGTTCATTCTGTTGCAATCAGTTCAGATTGAAAGATTTATTTTTGGGTTCTAATTTTCGTTTCCTACAATAATCAATATCAAACGCCAGTGACCCTGGACAAATGGTTAGAAAAAAAAATTTGGTGGTTCCTATACAACAACTTTCTTTTGATTAAACAATGTAATAGGAATAGAAATCATTAATTCAACTGTACGTACAATTTCAGAAGTACTAAGGAAGTGGTCTCCAGCCCTAGTTTTGGATAGAGTGTGTGCAAAAGAACATGAATTACCGCCTGCACAGAAGGGAGGTAAACCGTATAAGGTAATTTTTTGCAGTTGCCTATCGGATATCGCATATCGGATCTGCCTTGAGGTGCGGTGGGGTGTGCGCGGCGGGAGGTAACGGCAAACTTGAGGCGAACGGGTAGTACAGACATCAATAAATTGGAGGTTGTGGTGGTAGGAAAAAAGTGACGGTTCGAAAGAGCTTGTACTCGTAGTAGGCTATTTTAATAAAAATACCAGCCTTTGGGTCACTCGTGGTTTTTTCCAGTTTCTATCAAATTTGTTATTACGGTACTTTTGAATAAGTTATTTCTTAATTATATTATGCTTAATTTGTATGTTTCAGGTCAAACCAGGTGATTTAATTTTCAATTCTGTAAACAGTATACATTTGGACGAGAAGTATTTTCCCGACCCACATGTTTTTAAACCTGAAAGATTTTCAGACGAGAATAAACATCTAATTCGACCTTTTACGTTCATGACCTTTGGTAATGGACCAAGGACTTGTATTGGTAAGGCTTTTCTATGAGTCATTTGTTAATTTAATTTGACCATTAAGACAGCAGAAATGTAGGTAATCAATTATATTCATAAAAACAGACATATTTTAGTGAATATAGGCGTAATACTTGTTTTGGTTCCATGGTCATAGAGTGTCCATTTAGGTCCTAGGTCAATAGGGTGGGTCATAATTTGAAAGTAGTAAACTCTGATACGGATCAGTTTGGAGGTGTCCGAGTAGCCCCCCCTAGCTCCCATGAAGGAATGTACATACAATGATTTCAAGAACTTGCGAATTTACCTTTGTTTTTGAAACTCTGACTGTGAAAGAGTCGCCTTGAGAAACGAATTCACATCACAAGGATTTGTATCGCAGTTTTGTGTACAAGCACTTAGTGTTTGGGGCTTTAAATAGAAAACCAAAAGGAACAGCGCTAGAAAAAAAGACATTAAAATTTAAAAATATATATTTAGAGAGTAGGTCCTCACAGACACTTTCTCTCGTCAAAGATTATATTACACTAATTAATTATTTGTTTAATTAATCTCCTATTATTTAACATAACTTATAAACTTATTTAACATAATAATATTTGATTAATTAATAAATCTACTCTATAAAGTACTACGCTTTCAGAAAGAAAAGCAAAATGACCACTGGTAAAAGAAATGGCGAAAGAAAACCAGTTACGGCCTATTTTGGTCATATCTTTTTTTTTATAATGACCTCCCAAGAGACTACTTTAATATCCCAAAGTTCGTAAATAGGACTGTATAGCATTCTGATCAATTCTTAATACAAATAAAACCAATTTCAATCGACAGCCTCATCTAAATTGGAGAAATAAGAAACTGTCAAACTTAACGTATTTTTATATTTATGTATCGCCAGACCGCCACCCAGGAGGTCTCGGGTTCGAATCCCGGTCGGGTCATGATGAAAAACGAACTTTTTCTAATTGACCTCGGGTCTTGGATGTTTATCTATATAATATGTATTTGTTATAAAATATAGGACCGTTGAGTTAGTATCCCTTATCACAAGTTTCGAATTTACTTTGGGGCTAGCTCAATCTGTGTGATTTGCCCCTATATTTATTTATTATTTATTATATCTTTCATGTTTTTATGTCCAGGAGCCAGATATGCGATGATACTGATGAAGATTATCATTTACCACATGATATTGAATTACAAGATTCTCAAAAACCATAAAACTGCAGATCCCATCATCATATCGAATCAGGATATTCTCTTCGTCAGGTCCAGAACCGGTTCCTGGGTCAAATTGGAAGCAAGATAACTATGAGATAAGAAACTAGTTTTACTCCCCTGTTTAAAACTCCTAACCCAAATATTTGAAGTGTATTTCTCTGTAACATTGCAGCTTCCAAACGGATAATCCGATTTTGAAATCTATCAGTTTTTCTATTTGTATAGTTTAATGACATAAGTATTTTTCTATTTATTAAATAATAAAGGGTTTGGCATACAAATAATATTATTTGTTTTCTTTTGTATAATTCTCAACTTTTCTACATCCTCTTCTTTCACTATTCTACTATTTAGGGTTCCGTACCTCAAAAAAACGGAACTCTTCTAAGACCAAGGGTCTTGACAGACAGACAGACGGAGAACAAAGTGATCTTATAAGGGTTCCGTTTTTTCCTTTTGAGGTACGGAACCCTACCAAGTTCCACTTAAAAAAAGGGCATAAATTAAGGCATGTTTACCCAGAAATATTGTGTTCTTAAGTTAGTCATTATATTACTACCTGTATAATATTTTAAAACATGTATTTTAAAAATGATTTTTCAAATTTATATATTATTTTTTGTAACATTAATAAGTTATATTAGCTTTTTTCCTAATCTTAAGGGCTTGTGTCCCACTGTTGGGCAGAGGCCTCCTCTCCCTTTCTCCACTCGTCAAGCTACTTCTGGCCAGCCGTCTAAAGGGCGTCCAGATCAAACAAAGCGAAAAAAATGATTTCTTTTCTTTTATGTTAGACGGTAGACAAACAGGTAAGCGGGCTACCTGATGCAAAGTGATCACCGCAGCCTATGGACATCAGTAACACCAGGGCCGCTACCAAAGCGTTGCCCACCTCTGACGAGATGTCTTAAATAGATCCATGTCATAGTCCGAAGGAAACACATTCTACCTATATCCTTTTTTTTTTATATAAGCTAAATATTAATATTACAAAAAGTTCCAGATGAAACCAGGCGAGTAGTTTACAGCATCATAAACAGTATCCATTGGGACCAAAAGTATTTTCCTGATCCATATACTTTTGATCCTGAGAGATTTTCAAAAGAGAACAAGGATCGAAGGACTTGTATTGGTATGTATTTTCATGGTAATCGTCGTTGACATAAAGCTTCGCTATATGTCGCACTTTAAAACAAGCAAGTTAAAAACGTCGATCCTGGCCAGTGCTTGGATAGGTATCGTTATCTCGAGCTTCTTCGTGCATCGAAGGGCACGTGAAGTCGCTGTTTTCGATGGAAGACAGTTACGCCAAGTCGGTGTTCAGTGTTTACAAGTTGCCTGATAATACGAACACACTGGCCTCCACCAATCCGCATTAGAGCAGCGTGGTAGCATACGTTCTAATCTCCGTCGATTGAAGGGTGACCCGTATCCCTGCAGTGGGATGATTATGGGTTGATACATAGACTAATAAAAAATGATGAAGCTGATAATTATTTTGCCTTGGCAACATACACAGCTGTCTCAATAAGTAGTGTTTGCGCACATAAAATTATTATGCGTCATGTCGTGGCACTTCGTGCTGTTCTCGTCTCGTCAAATTGGGTTACGTGGACTTAACTATATTAGAAATGTGAAAATTAGTATATTTGTTTGTTCTTCCTTCAGTCTTGCCTATATGCAGCAGTTTTTCAGTGATCGTGATGTTTTTTCGACAGGAAACTTCGACACGAAACATATTTTTCTACTGTTGAAATTTATTTTTATTTTTTTATACCACAAGGATGGCAAACAAGCATACGGCCCGCCTGATGGTAAGCATCACCGTAGCCTATAGACGCTTGCAATACCAGGGGTATCATTCACGCGTTGCCAACCCTCCCAAGTGGAGCACTGGAGACCTTACTCATAGTAGGAACATAACATAGCCGAGACCAATGTTATTTGGCTACGATCTTCTGTAAGGTGGAGGTTCTTCCCCAGACGGGCTGCTCCGATTATTCGCTATGCCCCACCTCTCTTAAATCAGGCTTAAGTTTGGTGTTCTCAAATTAACTCGATCATATGATATCCATATCAATTAAAATTTACCGAACAAAGCCAAATAGTACATACTAATTTAATGAAACCAAGATGAAACCTCATAGATTGTTATTATGAAACCGTTATGTATGTATCAGCCAATCCTAATTAATGTATTAGAAAACGGAATGACGCTAGTAAAATGTTAAAGATTTATTATTTTTGTTTCTGTTCATGTCCCAGAGTTGCAAAGCTCGTGTGCAAAGTCATGATTTACCACTTGGTGCTGCATTACAAAATTATCAAGAATTACAGAACAGTAAGGATTCCAATAAAGCCTTACCTATTCTCTTTGCTGATGATATGTCAATACTTATAAAAGCCGAAAAAGATAGTGACCTAACCCCATTGCTACAAGAAACCATAAATAACATATTCATTTGGCTAAACGATCATAATCTGGAAATTAACGTAAATAAAAGTAAAATTATATATTTCAGACCTTATAAAAAGAGTTCTCCTAATATAAATATATCCTTCCAAAATACAAAAATAGAAACTGTAGAGTCATTCAATTTGCTTGGTATAAATATAGACAATAATATAAACTGGAAAACGCATATAGAAAAACTTAATACTAAATTATCCCAATTCACATACGCTTTATTCGAAATTAAACAGAGCACCAACATTGAAACAGCGCTATCGACTTATTATGCTTATGCATACTCCTGGCTCCGGTATGGGATAATGCTATGGGGAAATAGTGTCGATGTCGATTCAGTATTTATTCTACAGAAAAAATGTGTCAGGATCATAGTACAAATAGATAACAGACAAAGCTGCAAACCATTCTTCATCAAATATAAGCTGTTAACATTACCATCTATATACATACATGACATATGCTGCTTTGTACATAAAAATTCACACTTCTTCATAAAAGTTCATGAAACACACAGCATCAACACACGAAATAAAAATAAATTATACTTGCCTCCATCTAGAATACGAATGTTAAACTGTAGCCCATATTATATGGCAACAAAACTATATAATAAGTTACCAAAAGAAATAAAAAATGAAAGTAAATACACATCATTTGACAAAAAACTAAAAAACTACCTAATTGCAAAATGTTTTTATTCAGTTAACGAATATTTGGAATGTACATGAATTAATTAATTTTATTGAAACCTATACAATAAACGATAATTAAATAATGAAATGTTTATATGACGAAAAGTTCTAATATTTTAAGAAATTATGTAAAGTACGCGCGCCTAAATGTTTTAGCGATACCTGGAAAGGGTGATTAAGTTCAAAGTGCATATTTAATTAAGACCTACAATTGTACACTTAATCTTGCTAATAAACGTTTGATTGATTGATTGATAAATCCTATCCGACAGTTTTTACATCTACTCCAAAACCGGTACTTGGGTCAAAATTGAAGAGACATAGATCTATCGAATTATTTCACACACATTCCCACCGCTGTGTCTCCTGTATACCCAGGATCAATAACGGCGACCTCAGATTGCCAAAAAGTAATGAAGATTATTTAAGTCCCAGGGGAGAAACTACAGCTGTCTTGGAATTCACAACGAATTTATTCAGAAAGAAAATAGCCTCCGATTTTAGCGGATTATCTGCGTTGCATACTACAAGCACAGATACTCAGATGCTACACAAGACAGTTTTCAACGTCATTAGTAATGTTTTTATTATTTTCAAGATTTTAGTAAACGAGTGACTTCCACACAGAAACAGTGGACTTCCAACTTATCCGATGCAAATTGATAATTGATTAAATATCACTGCATATGTTAATTATGACTATACCTCATTCTTTGGATTTTATCTGCGACATCAAAAATACGTCTATATTGACTTCTACCTTCCCTGAACTCTGGAAAACTGCTATCATGCGACCGCTTCCTAAAAATGCAAATCCATTGACTCCGAAGGACTTGCGTCCTATTAGTATATTGCCTTGTCTCTCGAGACGAAGCACTTCAACGGCCCTGCTTGACGTAACAGTCAATATCTTAGCTGCACAAGAGGAGGGCATGTGTACCTTACTGGTGCTCCTAGATTACTTCCGAGCTTTCGATGCGATTAATGTTCCACTATTGCTGTCTAAGATGACGTTTTACGGGTTTGATAATGGTGCTGTGTCATGGTTCAATAGTTATCTTAGCAACCGTCAACAGTTGGTTAGCTTGCGTCTAGGTGATGGTTCAACCATGGATTCACCTCCGTTAGCACTGGATAGAGGAGTCCCACAGGGCTCAATATTGGGCCCTATTCTTTTTAGCTTATACTGCGCTGATCTGATAAAACACATTGATAAATGTCGTTATCACATTTATGCGGACGATACTCAGCTGTATATTTCTTGCAAACCAGTGGATTACAAACAGCGGTGGAGGACTTAAACAGTGATCTAGATCGTGTGGCTCTGTGGTCAAACAGCAATTGTTTGCTACTCAACCCAGATAAAACAAAATATATGTTGTTTGGGAAACGAAAACAACTGGAGGGTTTGCCGGAGGATTTGGGTGTAATATTGATGGGTAAGAGGATTGAAAGAGCTAGGGTAGCACGTAACTTAGGTCTGAAACTAGATGAAGATTTAAGGTTTGAGGAACACGTCGCGGAATCGGTCAGAAAATGCTTTTACCGTCTTAAAATCCTTTATAAGATTAGATCCTTCTTATCTGAGAAGCTGCGCGTGCAACTTACTGAGTCGCTAGTATTATCCAAGCTCAACTACGCCGATGTTGTTTTTGGTCCTCGGTTACTCGGAAGGACGGAGCGACTCATACAGCGCGTGCAAAACGCTTGTGCACGTTTCTGTTTCGCAGTACCGGCTAGAGGTCACGTGACTCCTTTCATTAATGCGCACTCCATTCTAAAGATGAAGTCTAGGCGGAAACTGCACCTGGCATGTTTATTATTTGGAGTAATAAAATACAAAGACCCCCCCTTACTTATTTACTAAACTCAACTGGGTGGCAGAGAAAAGGCAGTGTGAAAGAAGGCAGTGTTCACAACAACTTTTGGTGCAAAAACACAGGCACGCATCGTACAAAGGTACTTTTCGTTACGCAGCCTCAAAGATATGGAATAATATCCCTCCACCTATACGATCGATCAGTTCGCTTGCCAATTTTAAATACCGCTTAAAGCACTTTCTTTTAAACGCACAAAAGGATTTAGGCAGCTACAATATTGACGTATCACATATTTAAGTACCACATTTATATTTTAATTAATCAAATTTTATGTTACAATCGTATATATTTCAATACGCTCAATCTATAGGTATTATATGGCACATACAAATATATATTTTAACGTTTTTTATTTCATTATGAATTTAGGAATATAGGAATTGCAACGGCGTCGAAGTGTCAAATTAAGGAAAGGGGGTCAAATGAAAATCAGCGCCATATAGGTTTTTCGAAGCTATCTGGCATCATGCTGAATTTTACCCCTTTTCTGTGCGGCTGTGAGGCACATAAAGACTTTTTCATTGGCTAGATACTTGTATTTTGTTTAATGTGTAACTGTTTTGTGTGAATGTTTCTGTCTGTTTGTATGTGTAAAATGCTGTTGTTGTCTTGTGTCTCATGTGCTGTACAGAATAAATGTATTTTCTTTCTTTCTTCTTTCTTTCTAAGTTGCGAGTTGACGCACAGCCCAAACCGCTGGGTCTGGAGATTCCAAATTTGGCATGCAGGGTCCTTATAAGGTGCGGACCGACCGGACCGGACCGGAACGGATCAGATCTGATCGGTCCGGAAGGAACCGCAACGTACCGGACCGTGCCGGATTTTTTTTCTGAAGAAATATAATTATGCTAATTGGTATGTAGGTTCCTTATCAGGACCGGACCGATCGGACCGGACCGGACCGACTGGACCTGATCGGACCGGACTATATATAAAATTCCTGACTGACTTAACTATATATCAACGCACAGCCCAAACCGGTGGGTCTAGAGATTCCAAATTTGGACTGTAGGTTCCTTACGACGGCGACGTCTAGGGGTGTACTAAGAAAGGATATTTCAAAATTCCCACGGGAAACTGAGATATACGCAAACGAAGTTGCGAGGGTATATCAAATTTGACATGTAGGTTCCTTACGACGTCTAGGGATGTACTAAGAAACGATTTTTCAAAATTCCCACGGGAAAGCGAGATATACGCAAACGAAGTTGAGAGGGGACGCACAGCCTAAACCGCTGGGTCTAGAGATGCCAAATTTGTCATGTATGGTCCTTATAAGGACCGGACCGACCGAACCGGACCGGATCGGACCGGATCGACCGGACCTGACCGGACCGGATGGAACCGTACCGTACTGGGCCGTGCCGGACCGGAATTTGTTTCTGAAGAAAGATATGCTAATTGTTACTAGGCCACGCGGGCGAAGCCGCGGGCGGAAGCTAGTATTGTATAATATTACGCTGCAACCAATAGGAGCGAAGCATCAGTGAAAAATATTGTAAAAACGGGGAAAATTATTAATATCGCGATAGTGTTTTCGACAACCACGCGAACGAAGTCGCGGGCACTAGTACCATTATATACTTATTTCAATAGAACCGAAGCATTAGTGAATTACGCCGCTATCGCTAGTGAAAAATTCTTCATGTATTTGTCGTACCTACTTCAACATCGGCCGCCATTTTAAATGATAACTACGCGACGCGGCAGCCCTACTACATTTCACGCACGTGTGCTTGGAATGTAGCGCGTGTACAGACGACATTGGCCTATGTAGTAGACATAGGTAATTATTTTACGCGCGTTTTATGGAGTGTCCGGGGTGTGACTCTGAGGTCGCCGTTGTTGATCCTGACTATAGAAGAAACAGCGGTGGGAATGAAAGGGTGGGCTTGTCAGGAAAAATCCTTACTTACTTACTTAAACCTGTGCTAAGCCGGAGCGAGCCGCTAGTAAACACTATTTTAATTCACGCTGCATTTTTTTTCATTTATTACAGATATGTGGCTTTCATCGAAGCTAATAAGCCAATTATTCTGGTTAGAGATCCGGATTTGATCAAAACCATAACTGTAAAAGATTTTGATCATTTTGTTAATCATAAAGAATTCTTTAGTCCCGAACTAGATCCACTGTTTGGAGGCAGTTTGTTCGCAATGAAAGGTAAAAATAATCTATACGAATAAACGTAGGTAAAGGTATATCGATATGTCCTGCTGTTTATTGTGTTTTGCTAGCACTATCCATTCCACATCAAATTTAAAAGATTGTTTTTTTTAGCAATAAGGCCGCCTTGTCCTCTGTATTCTAAGGTCTCTGTATACGCAACGGGATAATACCTCGGACAGGACGGGGAAGTGATTTTTTGTTCGACACGGCCACGTTCCCGTCCCGTCCGTGTATCCGCGACATATGCATATTCACATACATTTTGTATGGAACTATATTTATCTTCCCGTCCCGTCCCGTCCCGTCCGGGAAAAAACACGTTACGTATACCTTTACAATATTTTACAATGTATAAAAATCTTTAGATACTTTTATGTTATATTGTTTTTTTAAGCACTTCTTCTCAACAGGCCATTCACATCGGAAGGATAAAAAATATTTCGTGAAAATCTACTTGCAAAATTATTTTATTTTGTTGCATACACTAATCTGTAATTTTTACTGATTACAATATCACTTGTTTGTGTATTCTAAATAAAGTATATTCTCCTAAAGCCCAAGAGCTCGTTAGTTTTATAGAAGTTGGTAATAAGTTTTTAGATAATTTGAAGTTTCAATTTCAGGCGAGAAATGGCGAGATATGCGTACGACACTGAGTCCCGCCTTCACCAGCTCAAAGATGAGACAAATGATGCCTTTTATGCTGGACATCAGTAAGAGAATAATAGAAGATTTGAAAGGTAATACATGTACCTATATATATTTTTTATGTATGACTGATCAGCGATTGACTATTGTTTCACCTGCTGAAAAGCGATGACGCGATCGAGGGTGCAGCTCACTGACTCTGGCCTTAAACTTGACCAAATTATATCTATTCGAGAACACGGACAATGGCAGCGAATTCCACTTTTTAGCAGTGCGCAAAGACGAAGCAAAGCGCCTAATTTTAATGAACAGGACGTCAACAAGTAAGTGTGGAGAGGAGATGTTCCAAGCGTCCAGACGTCTGGTGATACAATGGAGATGGAGGTATGAGGTCGTGCCATTCCCCGTGCACTCTCACCAAAATGTATAATATGTTCATATGCAATAATATGATGTTTAAAATATGCTCTTTCTAAATATTAAATCAAATCTATTAATAATTTATTGTCCATTCTTATTTTGGCTCCATGGCGTAAATAAGAACAATATACAGTCCAATATGATGTAAAGTTTGACGTGATCATTATTGATGCAGACTTAAATTGGAAGCTAGAACTTGAAGCGATAATAAATGCAATAAGTTCTTCATGCTATGCACTTCGCAGCCTAAGAGATGAACTAACGAAAGAACAATTAAAAACCGTTTACCATGCTTTAATCGAGTCAAAATTGCGTTACAGTATCGAGTTTTGGGGCAATGGTTATAAATATAATGTCTATAAGGCTTTTGTAGCCCAGAAAAGGGCCATCCGGACAATCGTGCGTATTCCACCCTGGGAATCTTGTGCACCCCACTTCAAAAGTCTAGGAATACTTACAGTACCTAGTTTGTACATACTTGTTCTTCTGAATAACTTTCACAAGCAAAGATACCTTTATGAGTCAGAAACTGATATGATAGAGAGAGAGAAAACCAGAAGGAAAAATCTTAAGGCTGCTGTACTACCCAAGCTCAGGGTGACCAAACAATGCCGACGTCATCAAACTGTGATTTTATTTAACAGGTTGCCTGTGGAACTTAAGAGTATACGATGTTCTGCAACTTTTAACAATAAATTAAAGAATCTGTTATTAGATAAATGTTGTTATTCGTTGGAAGATTTCTAGGTTTCTTCTTAGATCTTTGTAAATCATCATTAGCAATGTAGATATTATTTAGTTTAATTTAGGTTATGTAATTAATAAGTATTTATAATTTTCTTGTAACCATTTATAATATGTAATATTCAAATACAAAAATTGTTTGTTTATGAATAAATAAATACAATACAATACAATACAATACGATCCCAAATGTGCACATATCAGCTTGTTTGTTACAAAGGGGCCATTATGAATCTCACCTTGACGTAATAGACCTAACGGTTGGTGACATAAATTTGATTTAAACTTTGACGGGTCCCCAATTGATAGGGTCAATGTTGATGTTAAGGTCATATTTTCCCAAGTAGGCTTTAGTTTAGGAGCTATATCAAAGTAAAATTAATAAAGTCTCTACCTAAATTTATATTTTACTGAAATATGCCTTAATTCAGGAACTATTATCTTATTATACAACTTATTATATTATCTTGTCTATTTCAAAAAAACCGGTTAAGTGCATGTTGGGCAACGCACAGTGTAGGGTTCCGTATTTGCTGTGCTTTGCGTGCTTGTAATTGAGTCTTATATCAGATTCTATCACATTTGTAAGTTTTCATCAAAGACATTTTATTTTAAAAGTTCGTCGGCTATTATTCAGTAACAAGTATAGTTTAGTTAACTGTAATAGTTTTCATTGAAGGTTATGAACTACTAACATGATTTATTCAAATTTCTAAACACAAGACCGCGTACAGAACGAAAATGCGCTCGATAAATGTAAATAATTCCGAAATGGATCATTGTATCTAAAAATCCCTACAACATGGAGTGGGCGCGAAAAAAAAATCATTTCCACTTTACATGGGAGGCACCCCAATATATATTTTTAATTATGTTCCAGAACTTTGTTAGCATTGTTAATATGTGTATACGTACCAAATTACAGTTGCGTCTAGGCGCTATTACGGAACCCTAAAAATACAGATTGTGCATGAAAATCAGGTGCTTTTTTTATCGTTTTAAAAAACCGCTTGTCTGTCGTCTTGGAATTCATGATACTGCACTTCACTTCACTCGGTACAACAGGAGAGTGTAAATCTGAGTTGAAACGGATAGTAGTTAAGATTTTTTAAATGTTTTATAAAACGTGTCGAATAAACTTTTTTTTTCACAGATAAAAATAAAGATGAAATGAACGTGGAAGATTTAATACGTCGTTACACCAATGACGTCATTGCATCAGCTGCCTTTGGTCTCCAAGTCAATTCAGTTAAGGATAGAGAAAATGAATTTTTCAAAATGGGACAAAACCTTTTTAATTTTACATTTATGCAGAGAATCAAATTAATGTTTTGTTTCTCGTATCCCAATTTGGCTAAGGTACGATATGTATTTCAAGTAAAAAAAAAACAATATTATTATCTATTATAATTCTATAATAAAATTATGAAGAGAAAAAAAAATTGTTTGCATTGAATTACTGGATCGATTTTAAAAACTTTTTCACCTTTGGGAAGTTTAACTATCCCCGGTGACAGAATAATGATGATAATACTTCTACTAGTTGGGAGAAGGACGCTGTACGTCGACCTCAGATTTCGACGCAATTAATATTCCCACACCCACACCTAGTTCATAAGTATTATAAGTATTAACATAACTCTTTTTTTTGCAGAAATTGCATTTAACAATGTTTCCATTAAAAACAATGAATTTCTTCAGAAATTTGGTATCAGGCGCGATTGATTACAGAAAGAAGAATGACGTGTACCGACCTGATATGATACAGCTATTGCTGGAAGCTTCTAAAGGTACTATTAAAGTTACAATAAAAACCAGCATATGCAGCTCTGTTTCCATTAAAGCGAAAAAAAGACGAGACGAGAAGAGATGTGCTGCGAATTTGGACGATTATTTCACCAATCCGGAGATACGCTAGTACTATTTATTATACTGTGCCGGAGAGGGTATTATGTGAGCTATTCGATAGTGGAAATCTGCGGCTCGAGAGTACGAGAAAGTTCCCGCTGAGCTATGAGAATTCGAAATCAGTGGAGAAGGCAGCAGGGAAAGGCACGAATGCGGGTGCCATAACCCGTCGCTTCGGCTAGACATATCTCCGCTCTTTCAAAAAACTACATGTTAAAATATGAAATATTCCACTCTCTCAATATTTTCAACGAAGCTAAGCTTAGAAGAGATGTAATAATAGCGAAATCTTCTGGTTATTGAAAATGCATTTCCTCTCGTCTCCGCTTATTTCCGCTTTTGTGGAAACCGGTCCTAAGTCAAAGAAGTAGTTTAAAAAAAAAAATTTATCGAATGTCATAATGTCATTTTATACTTGTTATCTTGGATTCGTTGTTTTTATTATAACTAATTACTAAACTTATGATTAATCTTGTTATTCATTATAATTTCTTGATCAAGTTGTTCTTTGATCTCTATATTATTAAAAGCAACAATATTTTGTTTGGGTTTATTGTTATGCTTTATGTTACTACTTGAATTGATTTCATACGCATTTTGACGATTACCGATAACAAGCTTCATCTTGTAGCTACTTTTCTTGAGAGATTGTGTACTGGGCAACCTCTGGTCACATCCTCTGATTCCAATATATTATTAGGTATTCTATTCAGGTCCCAATGCTAGGGAAAAGCCTACTCTTTACGTTTCCAATCATCCCTTACGTTTTCAATTGTCATTTGACAGTTTCCGCAAAAGGCAGTCAAGTCGTCCGACCATCGCATCCTTGGCTTACCCCTAGATCCTTTTAAGTTTGTGACAATGATGTGACCACTCGAGCTCCACTTTCTGGTTCCAATATTATCATTGGATAATTTTAATACATTTATTTTTAAACTTCTTTTATCAAATAAAATTATATTTAAACGTAAAAACTTTCAGGAACTTTAAATACTAATACTGATCCAGAAGACGCAGGCAATGTAGGTTTTGCTACCACACAAGAAGTACTTTCTGCACGTGGAAAAGTCAGAGGTATGTAATATTAAGTTGTGTTAACAGTAGTTAGCCTAGCTGACCCAGCGAACTTCGCACCGCCTCAGCAGCGTAGCTTTGTTGCACTACTTTAAATAAGTAACCAGATTTCCAAACAAACGATTTTTCTTAAATATATAGTCCACTACCGGCTGCCCGCGGTGTTACCCGCGTTTAATTTTATGCACAGCAGATCTATAACAGATTTTTGACCAAATCCTGCGGGAATCGCGTACTTATCGGGATAAGAAGTACTATCAGCTACCTACATACCTACCAAATATCATAAAAATTGGCCCAGAAAGAGTGTAAAGAGGTAACAAACAAACAATCAAACTTTCGCCTTTATAGTGAACTAGCTGACCCGTGCCCACTTCGTTGGGCATAATGTAAAAGCCTTTTTATTTTTTGGTTTTTTATATAATCTATGACACTCAGCAATAATGTGGCTTTCTATTGATGAAAGAATTTTTAAAATCGGTTCAGTAGATCCCGAGATTACCCCTTACAATTTAACAAATACACAAACTTTACCACTTTATAATATTAGTATAGAAGACTAGTGAAACCCGCGCAACTTCGTTTGCGTGTATTTATTTATGCACAGCAGAGCTATCTATATCAGATTTTTGATCAAATTCTACGGGAATCGCGTACTTTTCGGGATAAAAATTATCCTAATCAACCTACATACCTATTCGAAAATATTTTTGGTGGGATTTCATTTCTTTTTGTAAGTTGCTTATAACAATATTTTTTTTCTTTTTTTAGTGTGAAGTTCCAAGATTTATGATATTTTTGTTATTTGTGTACTAATACCATACCAAACATACCAAATTTCAGCTTTCTAGGATATTGAGAAGCGGAAATCTCATACAAACTTCCATCCCCTAAGTTTTTTAAAGGGTTGGGGGATGAAAGTTCCAAGTTTTATAATTTTTTTGTTGTTTGTGTACTTATTCTAGCTTACATACCAAATTTCAGCTTTCTTGGACATTAGGATGTAACCCTAGAATTTTGATGATCATGAGTGAGTGAGTGACGAAATCAGGGTTTTTAGATATCAATAAAGTATTAAGTTTAAGAGCTATCTAATTAAAGCTATAAATGTTTAATAAGACCGCTGCTGACAACATATCCTGAAAATTTTAACATTTAACAAAAATTTGAACTTATTAGGGTTCAAAAAAATTACGAAGCGCTTTTAGTAAAGGTAGGTAGCGCCCTTGCGCTTCGCTTGGCTCGTCTTGGCGGGGGCACTACCGCACCGTACCCCCAGATCTTATTATGACATAGTATAAATAAAATAAAAAAAGATTTTAAGACTTTACAATGTCCTTTTTTTCAAACTCGATCATTAGAGTAGATACCTAGTTCAAATTTCATTTTCATATAAAACTTACGTACGAAATTTCTAGTAGCTTATAAAATCAGTCATAGTCTACGTACATTTTTATACTTTATATATCACCATAATTGAAGTTGTGATTTATATTTTTATGATAGACTAGCTTTTTTGCCCGCGACTTCGTCCATATTGAATTTCGGGAAAACTATAGCCTATGTCACTCCCTGATAATGTAGCTTTCTACTGGTGAAAGAATTTTTGCAATCGGTCCAGTAGTTTCGGAGCCTATTCAATGCAAACAAACAATCAAATCTTTCCTCTTTAAAATATTAGTATTGATTAATTAAAATTAATTAAAAGCTTACATACTAGTGTATTAGCAACAAGACGGCTTTATAATTTAAAAGCAATATTTTCAGGGAAACCTTAATAATTTAAAATAAAGAAATGGGCAGGGTTTTTATTAGGTACATTTTTTCTAAGAAATCGTACTTTTTAGTGGTTCGTTGTTTTGTTATAAGTGACAAAATAGTGAATAACTAAGCCTAGTTATAGTTAAAATCCGACATTTAATATGATTTTAGAGTGGACCGAAGATGAACTGACTGGTCAAGTATTTTTCGGCCATTCTTCGATTAGCTAGATTTTGTGCGTCCGGGCTTGTATATTCGTATTATTATCAAATTCAAAAAGGGAAATATTTTTATATGTTAGTTAGCATCCATGTCTAGCTGGTAACAAAAACATAGGCCCCGATTACATAGTTATCTGGCTAAATTAATTTCACAAACCTCTGTTCTCTAAGCACCGTGCCCTGTCCGCACCCCAAAATGTGGTTAAAACTTGCTTGTAACTTTTACGATGTACGGATTTTATTTTTTCCATTCAACATTTTAATGAGTATTAGGCAACGGGTATCACATGAAAAAATATCCACTCAATAAAATCAGTCTGTAAATAATTATCATTGAGTAACCGCATGTCCGAACTAAAGTTATAATTGCCGTGACGTTTTCTTTTCGAGGGTGCACATTCCTAATTACGATATTTGGCACATAACTACTTGTACACGTCTCAAGCCCTCAGTTTCTGCCGCGGTCTTGCAGCAGGTGCAGGTCTTTTACGTTAGTGTATAAGTCAATGAAGCACGTTAGTATATAATTACCGTATCCTTCGTTCAAAACTTTTCTAATTACCGTTTACTTAATTTTATACTAGATTGGTTAAGGTAGACTCTAATTGCTTATATAAATAGAGACAGTGCTTTGATCTCAGTACAGTGTTGTAATGCAGTATTTCAATACTCTGTAGGTTTTCGAAAATTTTATGAAAAATCGGCGTTTTCTAATTACCGTATACCAATTACCATGTATTTCTAACTACCGTTGTATGAAATTATTAAACTTTTGCTGTGCCGATTTAGTTCCAAACTCCTTCCATTTCCTCAGTTACTCCAGCTACTTTCATGTCATTTCTCACGCCATCACTCTATCTCTTTTTTGGCCTACCCCTGCCCTTCCATCCATCCACATTCATTCTTGGCACCCTCTGGGTCACATGACTGTCCAGACTGTCCACCCTGCGCATCATATGGCCAAACCATCTCAGTCTCTGACCTCTCTTATCGGTTACAGGCGCCACCTTTAAACTCCCCCTTATGTGTACATTCCTGACTTTGTCCCTTCTCGTCACTCCACACATCCATCCACCTCAGCATCCTCCAGCAACATAACCCGAAGGAATAAGTATGGACTGAGCGTTGAATCCTGGTGCACACCTACATCAACAGAAAAGCATTCTGTTGTACTGACGCGGGACCCGGTCGTAGGCCTTTTCGAGGTCCACGAATACCATATGTAGGTTTTTGTGTGCTCTTTTGTACTTTGTTGTGCCTCCATTATTTTCTCCCACAGCTTTAATGTGTGTGACATCAAGTTAATCCCCCTGTAGCTATTGCACTCCTGGACATCCCCCTTTCTTTTAAAAATAGGTACCAAGGAACTGTCTTGCCATTCCTCTGGGATGACATCCTGAACCAACAATTCATTAAGAAACAAAGTGAGCCACTTGCATCCATAATCCCCTAGAACCTTCCAGACTTCTATTGGTATTGTGTCCGGGCCAACTGCTTTTCCATTCTTCATTTTCCTCAAGGCGTTCTTTACCTCTAATTCATCTACCTTAGCTATCATGCCTATATCTATGTCATTAAGTTTTCTTTTCCATCATAACCATTCTCAACATTAAGTAATTTTTCAAAATATCCCTTCCATCGGTCTCTAATGTCACTATCTTTTACCAATGTTTTACCGCATTCGTCTTTCACACATTTTACGTGACAAATGTCTTTCGATCTTTGATTGCGCTGTTTAGCCATTCTGTATAGTTTTTTCTGACCTAGTTCATTATCTAATTCATTATATACTTTTTCTTCTACCCCGGATTTGGAACTCGCAACCACCACCTTTGCCTCCTCGCCTCGTTATACCTCTCCCTCAATTCAGTTTTCCTATGATCATGTCACGTAACTCTGCCATTCCTTGAATGCACTCTTTTTGATTTTTAATGCTTTTTGGACACTTTCGTTCCACCACCACGTTTCCTTTTAAATTTTCGCCCACCTCGTGTTTCCCCAAGGACTTCTTTTGCAGCAGTTCTTATTGCTTTAGCCATTTCCTTCCAATTAGCATCTACATTCATACCTCTTATCGTGTAGTTGTGTCTATACATGTTATACATGTCATTTTTATTATTATTTTAAATAGACATAATGATCTTTTCTAATTACCATTACATTAAGTAATAGATTTATCTAATTACCGTACCCATGAAATGTTTAAGTCTCATTAACTCGGAAACCGCTTTTAATAAACGAATGCCATTTTAATTGTTACATTCGCATGTTTCATGAGTTACATATTTCAATCCTTTTAAAACAAACTAGAGAAAAATAAAAAAGGGTACGGTAATTAGGCGAAGAACGCCTAATGTCGAGAATGACCGTTTTATTCTTTGCTGCTGGATTTGAAAGTTCCGCTGGTGCTATCACCATGTGCATTCATGAAATGGCATTACATCCTGAAGTACAAGAGAAGCTTTATGATGAAATCAAACTATTTAGTGAGGAGAGAAAGACTTTGAGTTTCGACAATATCAACCATTTGAAGTATTTGGACTGTGTTATCAATGGTAAGAGTTCTCGACTCATGTCTGTTTACGGATATCATCATAATAACATATTTGGCGAATATAAATTTCAAGAGAGGTAGGGCACAACTTCATCTGGGGAAGAATCTACACCTTAAAGAAGATCGTAGCGAAATAGCATTGGTCTCGGCCATGTTGTGTTCCTACGGTGAGTAAGGTCCCCAGGACTCCACTACTGGGGGGGTTTGGCAACGCGTGAGTGATACCCCCGGTATTGCAAGCGTCTATAGGCTACGGTGATGCTTAACATCAGACAGGCCGTATGCTTGTTTGCCAACTTTGTGGCAAAATAATAATATAAAGTAAAGTTTATCGGGGATAATTAATGTTTCATATGTTAGAAGGTTTTTTCAGATATCTGATAGCGTTTCTGACAACAGTTCACCACAGATTAATAAATAGTTACTTGTTCACCAGAGGCGTTCGATTACGATATTTAAAATTGAAGGACCAACTAAAGAAAGAGAGATTGTGTTTCTTGAGATCTTTACAAATAAACACACAAAAATTGTTACTTAAACCTTTGTCTGGTGGTCGGCAATTTTGTGCCTAATTGCTTTCATAAATTGAACCGTATACCCGTACACATACATTTACAGAAATATTTGGTTTACTCCTTGAATGTTTCAGAAACAATTAGAAAGTGGTCCGCTGCCATATTCATGGATAGAGTTTGCACTAAACCATACGAGCTACCCCCACCTAGGGAAGGAGGGAAACCATATAAGGTAGTTATAATGTAATATATACGCTGGACTCACTTTACAGGGGTGAGCTGGATCTTATTTTTTCATCAAATCTCTTTTTCAAAATCAAAAACACCAGCTTGTTTAGAAATGGTACAACTGTTGCTGTTTGTACCAATTGTTTGTTTTCTAGTTGTACTGGTTCAACTAACCATTATTATTTTCAATATAGAAAAACGTTCACCACCTCCCCAATTTTGAATCACACCTTTGTGGTGATTATTTATTTTCAGCCGACTTAAATATTGACTTTATCAGCCGATGTATGCTCAGTTGCCCACTATTTACCAGACGTAGACGTGACGAATTCGTCAGCGACATATTGATGCTAATATTAATCATACTTGTTTTATATGTTAAAGTTTCAGTAAAGCGAAGACGGTCACGTTGGATATGCACAGATATGACCTCCTATATGATCTATACATATAGTAATTATGTATTTATCTATCCTTACTAATACTATTAAAGCGAATGTTTCTATGTATGGATGTGATGTTTGTTCCTCTTTCGCGCAAAAATTGTGATATTAGATCAGAAAAGAATAGGCTTTATGTCATTATTATTATGGATATCATAATTATTTATTGTGGATACAATGATAGAATACAGTGTTGAAGTACATAGTTAATTATGAATCCTATCGGGTACGGAGAGAGGAAGATAATGATCTGATATCTATGTTTAACACAATTCTCATTTTACAGCTGATGCCTGGTGACGTGGTCTACAATATGGTGAACTGTATACAAACGGATGCGAAGTACTACCCAAACCCTGAGCGTTTTGATCCTGAAAGGTTCTCTGATGAAAACAAACACAAGATACAACCGTTTACTTTTATGCCATTTGGTATGGGACCGAGAAACTGTATTGGTAAGTACTCATTTCTTCTTCAAAATTTAAGAGATGCGCTTTTGTGCCAGATTTTTTACCTCTATAAGATACGATGCCTACCTTTTCCTTTATTAGATCCGTGTAAGCTCTTCATGGCCTTCTCCTACATCTTTTATCTTTCCTTCTAAGACGTATCTTGTAAGGTCGTCGTATCCCTATAAGATGTCCTACCAGTTTCCTCCTTTTATTCCATTCTTTCATCAAAATTTCACTTATTCGCGACGTGCAAAATTACAGCTTACTTCATCACCCAATTCTTTTTAAATTGCCTTTAAAAAGCGTCGGACTAACGCTAGTTTGGACTGGTTCTTACGTTCTATGGAAATGGTCAATTTATTTTGTTATAATCATGTTTTTTATTTTTATTTCCAGGGTCCAGGTTTGCACTTCTCGAGTTGAAAGTATTCATATACTACCTATTTTTGAACTACAAAGTTGTTAGAAACAAGAGGACATCGGACCCCATCCAACTGTATCCCAAAGACTTCAATATCAAAGCCAAAGATGGGACGTGGGTGAAATTGGAAGCCAGAAATTAAATAACTACTATATGTTATTTTTTTACTCATTATTGTTATTTTTACATACACTGCCAGCGGTAGTGTCTTGGTTATATCAAAAAAATTATTAATATTATTATGTGACATTTTTGTATAGCGTTTTTGTTGTTTTGTAAAATTTTTGGGCGGTTCATAATTTGTGGTCAGTTTCCAAATTATGAAAAAGCATGTGAACGTTTCTCGCTGGTTACTGGTATATGGCTAAGTTTATATGACCGGGCGGAGCCGCGCGTCGCCGCGCGGTTGGGGCATTCACATGATGGCATATGTACGGCGCGCGGGTCGGTGCGCGCCACGCGTTGGCGCGCGGTAATGTAGACGATAATCATCGTTTACTTTGTTCTTGTACCGCGCGGCACATGAACTTAGCCTTAGGCTAATAGTGTCTGTGGTTAGTGATCTCTTTACGCTGACCCTCATACATAGGTATTATATAATATTTGTTCAGCAATTAATAAATGTATTTTAATGTATCAGACTTCTTGTGGCTGAGATGATGATGATGAATTAATAAATGTATTGTTGATAATAAAATGTGCATTATTTCTGTTACATGTTTCACAGAGTTTAGAAAGAATTGGTTTATTCAATGAAATAGATAGAAGTGTACAAATAATAATAAATTTACGCTGCAAACAATCGTCATTTCGTTGACTGGTAGAGCATTTATTGGCTAACTAGCTATATTAATGGAATTAGCTAGCCTTTTTATTCATAAAGACATTTTCCAAGTGAAAACTTCTTTGGCGGCGCTTCGCACTAAAAAATGTTAAACTCGCGTCAGATGATTGAAAAAGCGTAAGAAAATATTCAAAAATGCATAACGTTGATGTTTAAGTTTTCACTATTGCCGGCACTCCCGGAGTGCAACCCGTCCTTTTTTTACGCTGCAGTTTTATTCTCGTAACAAAAATTGTTCAAATCTAGTATCAATCACAATAGCTATCCCGCTCAATTCCTATTTTGTATGAGTGAGACAGCGATTAAGGTTGACACGAGATTTAAACGATTTTTGTAAAGGTGCTCCTTCACCACGAGCATTCATGTGTAATGTAACGCTCAGATTCGAGCATTACAGCAGTGAGGGAGGCGAACGCTCGTCAGTCAGGGAGGTAGTATTGTAATGTAATGCTCAAAGTCGAATCTAAAATGTTACATTACACGCGAATGCTCGCGGTGAAGGAGCACCTTTACGAGAACAGAGCCGCAGATTAAAACTTTCAGAGCAATTTTTTTTTCGAGTTGTAAGTTTACTGTTTACACCTTTATATTTAGGTCGCATCTACATTTTTACAATGACATTTTTGATAGATGAACCATTGTTACGTTGCCGGGAAAGCCACAAACGTAGCAAGGTAGGGTAGAGTAAGAGACAACAGAAAGAACAAGAATCAAATATAATATTTAATAGACTCAGGGTGCGTGGCAGAGAGATTCACTTGCAAGTTTTGAGGGACACTTAGCTCAGCTTCTCCGGGCGTGCAGACGACGGGCGCAGGTTTTGGAAGTGTAGGGCTTCCAGCAGTAGACCGGCTCAGCAACCGGTAGTAGCCGACGGGGTAGCGTATAAGATGCGCAGGGAGTAGAGAAGCTGAAGCGGTAGCGTTGCTCAGGGGTTGCGTAGCTCAGGGGTTGCGTAGCGGAACCCGTAGGGTAGTTTAGGGGCGGGGTGGTTGTCGGGATACCTCCACGTGGTCCACCCCGGGCAACGCCGGCGCGTCCTTGCCGGCGGCTGAAGTCCCGACACGTGGGTCCCCTCCCTGCGCTCGAGTTGCGGCGAGCCGCGGGTTGGGGGGGACGAGCGGGGTCCGGTCCCTGCGTTTCGCCGGGTGCGGGTTGCAGGCGGACGGGTGTGTCCACTCCCTGCGCTCGGCTCGCGGGTTGACGCGGACGCCCTAGTGAGCGCCGGCCTTACCAGCCGGCGTGCGGCGCATACCGTAACCCGTGGGTCCTCCATCCACGGGCCGGGGGCCTTGGCTTAACCGCCCGGGCCGCGAGGAAGACAACCTCTATAAAAATCACGAGCGGAGCTGACGGCCGCGCCACGCTGAATAAGTGTGGTGTGGCCGTTGGCTGGCGGTCGGCACAGTGGGTGCGATCGCCGAGTGGACGGGGACCATAGCCCAGCCGAGACGGCGGGCCGGGGAAGGCCCGTCGTCTTGAGGGAGCGATGGTCCTCGGTGTCGGCAGTGCACCTGGATGCGGTGTACTGCTGACGGAGCGTATCGGGGGCGAGCGGGTCCGGCTGGTACCTTGGCCGGACGGCCCTGGCGGGGTCGCGGTTGTATCCCAGTTTCCCGTGGCCCCGCCACACAGGGCAAGAGGCATCCCGTCAGTTTTTTAGTGGTAAGTTCCACAGTCCCCACCGTGTGCTCCCCGGGCGGTGGGGCTGCCACAAAGCATTTTTCTGACGTAAAAAAAAAAAAAAAAAGGGTAGTTTAGGGGCAGCGTAGAAGTAGCTGTAGCGTAGTTTAAACCGTAGCGTATGTGTACCCGTAGCGTAGGATTAACCCGTAGCGTAGAATTAACCCGTAGCGTAGAAAAACCGTAGGTGGTTATAGCCGTAGCGTAGGTGTCCTATAACGGTAGGGTGACGGTTATAGAACCCGTCTTCCAGGCACTCTGCGAGCCACCCTAACAATCCTGACGCTGGCTGGGCGCGAACAAGCTAAGCGTCCAGGCCACCAATTGTTATAGGGGCTCCACAGAGTTACACCGAAGATAAGCTCGGTTCCGTACGTTTGAAGAACATACGGAACCTCACACAAAGAAATAGATAGTCAAATTAGAAATAAACAAGAAATTAAGGATTCTATCAAAACACAGATTATAGCAATTTAGAGCAATTTATTAGAAATTACTTAGTGCACTCACCTGATTCGGAGATTGATTTTACAACGCGAATAATATTATAGATGCAACTTAACACTAATACGTCTCGAGAGCTTAGAACACAATTAGTGGAATTGACTGTACAGACTGGAGCTCGGATGTCGAATGTCAATAGGAGTTTGCCGATGTAACTTATTGACTCCTATGAGCCGTTGCAGCTGTTAACGGAATTTTAGAAACTACTAGAAACTTCCAATCCTTTGTTACGAGTGAACAAGATGCGCGCTCGTAGGCGCCGGCCAATGACTGGACTTTAGAGCGATAGCTAGCCACAATATAGCCCCTCCCAATCAACGGACGATAATCTACCAAACGAATATGAGCCTTACTGCTAAGAAATAAGGTCCACCGACTAGCTGGCCATATAAGGCATTATCGCTTACCCAAGCTACTTGACCTTATATGGACATTTTAAACGGATTCGGACATTATTGGATCACGTTCTAATCCACCCGCCGGTAGGATGTTAATATTTAAACATTTTAAAGGAAAGGATGATTTTTACTGGAAAGGGTGATTAAGTTCAAAGTGCATATTTAATTAAGACCTACAATTGTACACTTAATCTTGCTAATAAACGATTGATTGATTGATTAATTAATTATAAAATTACGTGTGAATATAATTCACAACGTAACACCATGTTATGCGAATGTTTCTTATATAAGCATTATAATTATATTATATTGTACTAGCGAAACCCGCGCAACTTCGTTTGCCGTCGTATATCCCGCATTCCCGTGGGAATCTAATTTACTTTCTCCGTAAGAACCATCATCGTACTTCTAGGAATATTCTAAAAAAAGAATTATCGAAATTGGTTTAGCTGTTTTCTAGATTTGCGCTTAGCAACGCATTTAGCGATTCATTTTTATATTACAGATACGCATAATAATATTTTATTAATAATTTCGGTCTTTTGTTTAAGTATGGTTAATATGCCTTTTATGTATATATATATATATAAAAGGCATATTAACATCCATAAGTAATCTTGAGAAATTAGAACTTCTTCAAGAAATGGAGCCATGTAAAAGAAGAAAAGTTAAAATCAATTTATATAAAAAAACCCTCAGAAAAGTGATGCACCAAGCAAAAAGACTACAGAATTCAGCAAGGATTAAAAGAGCACAAAATAAATGCAAAGAAACATGGCGCATCGTAAACGAACAAACAAGAAAAAATAAACATGCTACCGAACAGATACAGGAGCTTGAGGACTCCACAGGTAAGATCTTGACAGATAGTAAGGATGTAGCAGAACACTTTGTTGATTATTTTGCCACCATTGCTAGCAACATATCCAGTCACCTAAAAGTGGATATCGAAAAATGTGAGACTTACATGACAACTATCTCTAAACCACCACGTAATTTCACACTGTCTCCTATAAGTTTAAAAGACCTAAAAAAAGTGGTCAGGAACCTTAAGGACAAAAGAACAGCTGATGTGTATGATATAGATACATATACCTTGAAAACATTAGCTCTAGCAAACGACTACCTGCTCCACCTCTTACACACAGTAATGAACAGCTGTATTTTGGATGGAGTCTTTCCAGATGACTTAAAGATCGGCCGTGTCATACCTATCTACAAAAAAGGAAATAAAAAAGATGCAAACAATTATAGACCCATCTGTATCCTCCCAGCAATTTCTAAAATTTTGGAATCAATCATAAAGGACCAATTAGTAAAATATTTTGAAGAGCACCAACTATTCAATACCAAACAATTTGGATTCAGAAAGGGAAAAAACACCTCTGCAGCGATACGAAATGTGGTGAACTTTGTTCTTGGGGCTCTGGATGACTCTCAGAGATGCTCCAGTGTCTTCTGTGACTTGTCAAAAGCGTTTGACTGCTTAAGACATGACATACTTTTATACAAATTAGAGTACTACGGTGTTTCGGGAACGGAACTTGCGTTCATAAGATCATATTTGGAGGGCAGGACACAGGTGGTTAGTGTGAATTGTACAATTTCCTCGAGCCGTCTTGCTGACATTGGTGTACCGCAAGGATCTATACTGGGACCTGTCCTGTTCCTAATATATATAAATGACCTGCCAAACTGTCTTCCTGATTGGGCACACGCAAGTTTGTTTGCTGATGATACGCACGTTGGAATAAAAGATAGAAACGACATGGGTCTAGACGTAAAATGTAATGAAACAGTACAAATTCTAGAAAACTGGTTTGAAATAAACGGAATAGTCTTAAACGTTGATAAAACTGTGAAAATAAAGTATGCGACAAGGAAGAACAGAAATCAACTACAGAACCATGGTTATCGGGAGGACACATTGTTTCTGGGATACCATATAGACAACACATTGAGCCATACGCTACACATAGACAAAGTGAGCAACAAAATAGCAAGAGCAAATTATGCCCTTCTAAAAATAAAACCTTTGATTCAGAGAAAGACTTTAATCTCGGTATATTACGCCTACGTTCATTCTATTATAAATTATGCTATTACAATATGGGGAAACGCAGCTGACATCAAACATGTTCTCAAGCTTCAGAAACAATCTATACGAATCAATACGAGAATAACTGGCAACCCCAGCCAAGTAAACAGGCCTAATGTTGGGCTCTGGTAATTTAAATTATAATAATTGATAATACGAGTGTTTGAAAGTGGAATATAGTAGAACACAAAGATCATAACCTCAACACCACAAACTACAGGTACCATTTGCACTTTTTGGCTTCTGTCTGCAAGATAACTCATCTGGAACATTTACAGTTGGGCAAATTCAAATACACCCACACAAAGATAAATCAGCTGATAAACAGCTGTTGCATTTAAATTGCACATGATTCGTGCACTGACAACACAATTTCAAATTAGACTGCTGGGCTGGACTTTGACGTCTGTCAGGTGTCACCGAAAGGTTGACATTGATATTGGCACCTTTGGAAACGGATGCGTTCAATCTCCACAGAACATTAAGAATTCACTCCGTTCATTTAATGAAAACTCTTCGGCGGTTTTGTTTGCTGGCGCCATCTCTGTTTGCTTGGTGGCATTACAATTACTTTGCCGTGGTCAAGTGGCATGCAGACGCAACGGCGAATCATCATCAAGGAAGGAAAATATAGATAAAAAAAAAAAAAATTGTAGATTGCACATTTTATTACTTCTTACTTTTTGTTCTTATTTTTTTTTTTTTTTTTTTGTATATTGATATAGATAGATGGATAAGAGATAAGATATATGAAGCAATTATTATTTTCGTAATTTGTTCAATGGTGTTATGGATTATTATGTTATTGATTGACATTGCTATGATTGTATATGGTCAAAGTTTAACTTTACTCGGCATTAAAACCGGTATTGAGCCGAACTCCCTGATTGTATATATTATATTTCAATTAATGTAGTGGTACTTCATTATTATCTTTGTAACTTGTTATTGTTGCAATGGATCATTATTATTATTATTATATATATTTATTTATTTATTTATTTTTTTATAGATTGTCATTACTATATAGATAATATGTAGCTTGTACTTAATTTATTATTTTTGTTATTTGGAAGTTCCTATTAATTGTCATTATTATTTACCCTCTTTTTTTTTATTTTTATTTTTTTTTAATGACTACTCTGTCTCCTGTGCTTACTTGCCCCCACTGCCCGGGGTCGACGCGTATTTTCAGCTCACATGGCCTCAAGGTGCACATTGGTCATAAACATAAGGATAGGGTCCGCGCAACTGATGCTCCGCGAGTTGAGCCTTTCGTCGTCCCGAATTCGGGGCAAACGGAGGATGATGAGCGTCTGGACCGGTGTCCTCTGGATACACTTGCTAGTTTGAGGCGGTCAACACCGGTCCTCCGTCATGTCCCCAAGGGTGCGCGTAACCAGGCCGCGGGCAAGTTGTGCGGCATAATAAATAGGTGTGTTGAGAGTAATGCGGTGGACGACTGGTTTGCGCTCTTTTCATTTGCATACGGCGCCCTAAGAGTTCCGTCTAGGTCCCTGTCGGGTAACGTGACGACAAAGGTGAAAGCAAATATAGAGTCGTGCGGGTCCTGTCAGCCTGATGGGGAGCCTCGGGCCGGGTCGGGGGGGGTCGTTCCTCGGTCCGATATTAAAATTATTGAATCGAAGGTCTTCGAGGGAGATTTAAAAGGAGCGGTTCGCTTACTGATGTCTGATGATACATTTGCGGGGCATGGACCCGACACGCTGGCCGCTTTGAAACTAAAGCACCCGAGCCCCTTGCGCCCGCTTGGCTCCCCGCCGCCCTTGCCCGATTCGTCTAGCAATGCTGTTTCAGTCGCGAAGGAGGATGTGTGGGCGGCCCTCACTTCCTTTTATGGTGGCTCAGCGGCTGGCTTGGACGGAATTCGTCCGGGGCACTTGAAGGAACTGACTTCTAGTGCGGCGGGAGAAAACGGACGACTTTTGTTGGAGAGTCTAACAACTCTTTCCAACTTTATGTTGAGCGGCCAAGTCAATGTGGAGGTATGCCCTTATTTGTACGGCGCGGCTCTTTGTGCCTTGACAAAGAAGGATGGGGGCCTACGACCTATCGCTATCGGTAGTGTTTTTCGCCGACTGACCGCTAAGCTTGCTTGCCGAGCGGTGAAGGATGAGATGTCGGAGTATTTGCGACCACATCAGTTGGGCTTTGGCACGCGCCTTGGATGTGAGGCAGCAATTCACGCCACACGTGCATTCGCGATGGATGCCGGAAACGCGAACTGCGTCATAATAAAGCTGGATATTCGGAATGCCTTTAACACCTTGGAGAGAGACGTCCTTCTGAGCGAGGCCCGGGAAAAAATTCCATCTCTCTACCCGTTCATTCTTCAGATGTACCAGTCTCCATCGAACCTCTTTTACAATGGCGACTCTATACTTTCCCAGGTTGGAGCGCAGCAGGGAGATCCACTTGGGCCTTTAATATTTAGTTTGGCTATCCACAAAATATTGTTGGAGTTGGAGTCACCGCTAAACGTATGGTACCTGGATGATGGTACTCTTGGCGGAGATCCGGAAATTATCTGCCGAGATCTGCGGGTCCTGATCCCGCGCTTTAAGGAGTTAGGGCTCGAGGAAAATTGCTCCAAATGTGAGGTATTTCCCTGCAGCGCGGGGGCACGTTCTCGACTCGCACCAATCCAATCTCTCCTTCCGGGACTTAATGAGCTTATGCCTGCCACGTTCAGCCTCCTGGGTTCACCAATTTTTCTCGAGGCGGTTCCTGAGGCCATCATTGCTCGGAGGGAGTTCCTTCTGTCCGCTCGGGATCGCCTTAAGAAACTACAGGCACACGTGGCATTGGTGTTGTTGCGAATGTGTTTCGCTATGCCTAAAATTAGCTTCTTGTTACGGACCACGCCCACGTGGTTGTGCCCCAATGAGGTTTCAGACTTCGACGGTATTCTAAAATCTACAGTGGAGTCCATGCTCAATGTCTTCCTGGATGAGTCTCATTGGAGTCAAGCTGCTCTTCCTATCCGGCTCGGAGGTCTCGGGGTAAGGTGCGCACGAGATGTTGGCTTGCCGGCTTTCTTAGCGTCGGCACATGGGGTGGCGAGCCTTGTCACTGTCATTCTTTCATCCAATGGTGACGGAGTTAGCATACCCTTTGTGTCCGAAGCGGTTTCGGCCTGGTCAGCCCTGAACTCGGGCGCCCAAACCCCAGACGCTCTCCGTTCAGCGGGCGTGGGACGACGTTGGGGCTAAGAGGATACAGGATCTGCTCTTAGTTGGCGCCCGAGAGGAGGACAAGGCGAGACTTAGAGCTGTCTCTCGGCCGGAGTCGGGTGCATGGCTACACGCCCTTCCGTCACCTCATCTTGGCTCTTTGCTGGACGACGACTCTTTGCGGGTGGCCGTGGCTCTCCGCCTGGGCAGCAAAGTATGCGAACCGCATAAATGCATTTGCGGGTCTATGGTGGGGTCCGACGGTCATCACGCGCTGAATTGCCGTCGCAGCACCGGTAGGTTCCCCCGTCACCAGGCACTCAACGAAATAGTACGCAGGGCTTTTGTTTCGGCCAATGTGCCCTGCTTACTGGAGCCGCCTGGTCTTAGCCGGTCAGACGGTAAAAGACCGGACGGTTTAACGTTGGTGCCATGGAGTCGGGGTAGGTGCCTGGTGTGGGACGCCACTTGCGTCAGCACTGTTGCCACCAGCCACCTCAGTCGCACCGTCAGAGCGGCGGCTGCGGCAGCGGAAGAGGCAGCAGAAAGGAAGAGGCGAAAGTATGCGGCTATGGAGTCACATTATATTTTTGTACCCATAGCCGTGGAGACATTGGGTTGTTGGTGTGCTGAGGCTAGGACCCTAATCAGAGAGATAGGGCACAGAATAGCGGCGAGGAACGGCGACCCCCGATCTGCCTCGTTTCTGGTGCAAAGAATGGCCATCGCCATTCAGCGCGGCAACGCAGCAAGCGTTTTGGGGAGCTTTGCACCAGAAACATTAAGGGGTGGATTTGACATATAAAAGCCTTTTATTATTATTTTTTTCATTTTTTTTTTTATGTTTGACATTATTTTATTTTTATTTTTGTTATTCATATTTAATTCTTTGTAAATTCTATTTTAATTTAATTATTATGTGTTATGTATCTAATTGATAATGAGTGATTTGAATTGAAAATTTATGTATTTCTTAATAAATTGTTATTAGTAGCTAAAAAAATCTATACGAATAATAAATGGTATAAGGAAAAGAACATCTGCCCGAGAGTACTTTGTCAAAAATGGCATAATGACAGTGATATCGTTGTATATCTACAGATCGCTGTTGGAAATTCATGAAGATAAATCCATATAAAGAAGAAAGGAGATATACATAAATACAATACCAGAAACAAAAACAAACTAATTCTACCACAGACAAGACTAATAAAAACTAGAAAGCAGGGAATTTATATTAAAATTAAATTGTACAACTCTTTACCACTGCGTGTAACAGATTTAAATGCACTGGAATTTGATAAAGTCATCAAACGATTCCTCACAATCAATCCTTTTTACAATATTGATGAATACTTCACCAAACTAAAAACAAGAACTCCTGTTGCTTTGTTTGATATTAACAAAATACCAAAACACGATGCAGTAGCTTGAGCATCTGTTGCCTGGGGGGAAGGTACCGACAGCGCTATACTCTACTATACTATTACTTACTACACCAACCCTGTAAATTTCCAATATATAATCCATCCTATTAATTTTGTTAAGAATAATTTATTATTATATTGTGCTACACGCTGCTTTGTATTTGACGAGCTAAATGTCATTCTATGTACATGGCTAAATAAATAATTTCTATTTCTATTTCTATGTTTTATTAACCAATCTTTTAATGAGGCCACTTTCCCTGACTTGTTGAAGGAGTCGTTAGTAAAGCCTATACCCAAAAACCAAAACGCGAACGAACCACAATTATTTCGACCAGTAACAATACCATCAACTTTTGCAAAAATTATTGAAACAGCTATGGCAACCCGACTTACCAAATTTTGTGTCAAATATAATGTATTAGACAATTATAGCCAGCATGGTTTTCGAAAGAATAGATCCACAGTTACAGCTCTGTATAATTTTACAAACGAAATTTTAGAAATAATAGATGCAAAATGTTACGCAATAGCAATTATGTTAGATATGACCAAGGCGTATGATCGTGTCTCACATAAAATACTCCTTAAAAAACTCTACGGCATAGGAATTAGAGGATTGGCATACCGATGGTTTGAGTCATATTTAAAAAATCGTGCTCAGTATGTGGACGTAGAGTATCAAGACGCAAGAAAACACTGTACGATTGTGAGATCACAAAGATTAACAGTCAAACAATCTATCCCACAGGGCAGTACGTTAGGATGTATTTTATTTATAATTTATATAAATGATGTTGCAAAATGCTTCGATAAAAAATGTGTGATTTATGCTGATGATATAACTATAACATTATCAACAAAAACAGGGGGCGACTTGCAACAAGAATTTAATATATCGCTAGAGAAAATAACAAAATGGTTAATGGAACATAATTTGGAAATCAATGTAGCCAAAACAAAACTCATGCAATTTAAACCGCGACAAAAAAGACCTTTAGATAATATCATACATTACAACTCAAACATATTAAATTTTGAAAATTCTGCTACCCTATTAGGCGTAGAGTTCGATACAAACCTTACTTGGAAAGCACATATTGGGAAAATTGCTGGCAAATTGTCAAGATTTGTTTACGCGCTATATCAACTCAAAATATGTACAAATAGTAAGATAGCTTTGAATGCATATTACGCTTACGCACATGCTTGGCTAAGTTATGGTATAATTATATGGGGCAATAGTGTAAATATGAATGAATTATTAATATTACAAAAGAAATGCATAAGAATAATTGTAAATATAGACGATACGGTAAGCTGTAAACCTCATTTTGCGAAACTTAAAGTTCTGACAGTAACATCATTATATATATTTGAAATTTGTAAATTCGTAAGGAGAAATCCTAATCATTACACACGGGTAGATGACACTCCATATGCTCGAGCAAGAAATCTACGAAGGAGAAATAGACTCGCACTGCCACTAACAGACCTACGTATTGTTGGTTCAGGTACCCATCATATGTCAATTAAAATTTATAATAAAGTCCCAGACAATATTAAAAAGATAGGAAAATATAATGAATTTTGTAAAGAGCTAAAAAAGTATTTAACCAAAAAAAGTTACTATACGAAAGAAGAATTCCTCACAGAAAACTAATATTTTTAACATCTTAAACGAGTGTGTCAGAAACTCCCCAACTATATCAGACAGTGTACCTAAGTGTATGTATGTATAGCGTGTTGATACTGTTGCTAGTCGCTTACAGCTTGTTTATTACAATTATATTATGGGTAATTAAGTTATCAATCCCATGAATCAACAGTTTATTAGTTCTAATACGGCTGTTGATGGATGACAGTCGTTAAGCCAAGTCGGTGGCCCTAGGGCGTTCCGAAAACACCGGCATCTGCCAATCCGCATTGGAGCAGCGTGGCAGAGTACACTCTAATCACCTTCGATTGAAAGGAGACCCGTATCCCAGCAGTGGGATGATTACGGGTTGATATGATGAGGTACTATCCAGGGGAGTAATTATCAAGAAAGTAAATTAAACAAAATACTTAGTAAATTGTATATTTTTAGTAAACAATCCATTTTTAACATAAACTACTCTATATACTACTACCATTTCGGACACAAAGCAAAATGACCACCGGTAAAAGAAATGGCGAAAGAAAACCGGTTACGGCCTTTTTTTAATAGAACTTTCACAAATACATCGAAAATTATACCAGCACATTATTACAATATTACGACCATAATAGATAAAGAAACAAGTTTAGTACTTAACTTAATCTGTTTGTTGCTAGGTGGTAGGAATACGTGCCAACAACGCGACTGACAACTTATTTGACTATTTTAACTTTTACTTTGTTAAGTACCAGAGAATAAGTGTCAGTTTAGAACTTCGATAACTTCAGTGCGAGCCAGGCTTATTGGCGAGTCAACTCGTGTCGTCTCCGGGGGTAGAACTGTGTCTAATTCGCCCATGCTATCGCTTATAAAAACTCTATTCCCACCTCGCAACAGACGATAAAAATCATCTACCAATGACAATTGAGCAAACGTATAACTTGTTATTATTCAAAATATAGAAACATTACAACAGTTTAAGTATATTTTTTACATAAAATATAATGCAGAGTATCTTATGAATTACATAAACATTAGAATAATCTAATTAAATCACAGTTTTTGATGAATAACGTCTAGCCAATAGCAATCAAGATTTAGCGACATCAACCAATCACAACAGACTTTGCTTTACACAACACAACTTATAAAGTTAATCTATAAAATTTGAGAAGATACAACTTTCTAATTAACATATTATAGTAAATAATAAAACAACATGATTTATTAATACAATAAATCATGGTAATCATAACATAATATTTGGTGAACCAATTCTATCTAGCTAATCACACGACCTTCGGATTTCCGGTTTTTCAAAAGTCATAATTATTAATTTGAAATCACTACAGTTTTTAATTCTGTTATTACATGAATTTCTAATAATTCATAAAATTATTTTTAATCAATAAATTACTATATATAACAAGTGCATGAATTTAGTGTTATGGATGTTTCTTTTCTGTTTTTTTATACTTTGTAGTGACATTTGGTATATTATATTTTGTAATTTTGTAATCAGTTAGAAAAGTGTTATTTTATTTCAATTTTAAGTAATTTAATTTATACATTTTATATTTTGTAATTGATTTTTATTCATGTGTAAATTTTGACATTTATAGTACATATTATTAGAATTGGAATTGTAATTTAAATTAATTTTATTTTTATAAAAAAGTAAAGCAATTTACATTGCAGCGCCCTTGCAGGGCTCATTTGTGAACTTCTA
Organism: Endotricha flammealis; assembly: GCA_905163395.2. NCBI lineage: Eukaryota > Metazoa > Arthropoda > Insecta > Lepidoptera > Pyralidae > Endotricha > Endotricha flammealis. The sequence goes on along the minus strand of LR990861.1, from coordinate 15,307,380 downwards.
AAAGTAATGTCAACACCTAATGTACCAAATGAAGCAATAAAGAATATGAATATGAATAAGTAAAATTATTACTTCATTGTTATATAAAATATTATAATAACAGTTGTGTACATATAAATAAGTACTATATATGTGCCATGATAACAGAAAAGACGCCATTATAATAATAGTGAAAAATATGAAAAGTGAAAAATAAAAAAATGTTTTTTCAAATTTTAATATTGTTCACAATATTATTAATAAGTTATTTTTTTTATAATTATAAGAGTAACCATAGATTTTATGATGAGAGAGGAGTCAAGTATCTAGCTGGTGTTCCTTTCTTTGGTAATATTTTTCATAGTATGATCATGAAGAGGCATATTTCACAAGATTTTGATATAGCTTACAAAGCGTTCCCGAATGAAAGGTGAGAATATTTTAAATTGAAGTCGATTTAATACATACATAATACAACCCGTAAATCATCGCACATTAATTTTTATTTTTAAACTAGTTGATATCCGCGGTAACGTTCTCGGACCATGTATGAATATTCATATTTTCTCAGCGTTTACTGAACTTTTACAAATATGCCAAGATTAAAATTAGCCAAATCGTTCCAGCCATTATCGAGTTTTAGAATATTTAAAACTTTATTTTTTACACAATTTCAACATCTAAGATAAAAATACCTTGTCAAGACAAGCCCTATCTAGATGGAGTTTCATCTATATAAAATTGTTGACTGACTGACTGACTGACGTATACATCAACGCACACCCCAACCGCTGGGTCTAGAGATTCCAAATGTAGCATGTAGGTTCCTTTTATGGACCAGACCGACCGGAGCGGATCGACCGGACCCAACAGGACCGGACCGGATCGGATCGGACCGGATGGAACCGTACCGTACCGGGCCGTGCCGGACCGGACCGTACCGGACCGCAATTTATTTCTGAAGAAAAATATGCTAATTATTAGTAGGCCACGCAAGTGAAGCCACGGGCAGAAGCTACGTGAGTAGTAATGCTAGAGATATACTATATCCCAGGCAAATTAAGCCGAATTTTGGCATTCTGGATAAATAATTCGTGTAGTTTTGAAAATTGGCACAGTTATACCTTATGATAAGATAAGATAAGATAAGATAAGAATTTATTTGTAAAAACATGAGTACATATGTAGGTGAAATGTTTACATGTTGTGATTCCGTCATGTTTTGCAATATTATTTGCGTATACAAAATATTGAGAGGAGCCATTAATAATAATTAATTAACAAATTAAAAATTTGATTATAAAATTTAAATAACAATTACAAATATTTATCATTAATGAAATTATTAATACTATAGTAACATTTTTTAGTTAAAAGTTTTTTTAAATGTTTTTTAAATACGTTACAATTTTGATTTTGTATGTATTGTGGAATAAGGTTGAATATTTTTGGCGCCATACATATTAAACTCTTGTGCATTAGAGTAGTTTTTGCGGGATGGAGACAAAGCCTGCTAGCATTAAAGTTACGCCTGTTTCTTGTTACAGTGTCTGACAATTTAGGAAATAGCTCAGGATTACGCTTAACAAATAATGCCACCTCCATTATATATAGGGACGGAAGTGTCAGAATTCCGTGCTTTAAGAAATAAGGTTCGCAGCTATCAGTCGGCTTGAGTCCAAACATGGCCCTGACACAACGTTTTTGCATCTTAAAAATCACCTCACAGTCCGTTGAGTTTCCCCAGAAAATCACCCCATATCTAAGAAGAGACTCAACCATTCCGTAGTATGCAGTCAATAAGGTCTCAGTGTTTAATGTCGCGGCAAGTCTGTGCAGTAGGTACGTCAAGCTACTGATTTTATGACATAATACATAGATGTGTTTTTTCCAGTTTAGTTTCTGATCCAAATGCAGTCCAAGAAATTTTGCTGTGTTAACTTCATTTATAATAGAATTTTGATAGGATAATTTAACGCAAGAAGATGAGTTTATTCTTTGTCCAAAATGTAAAATAGAAGTTTTATTTAAATTTATTTTTAAATTGTTATTGTCAAGCCATGAAACTATTAGCCTAAGTGTGTTGTTCACGTCTTCTTCGTAGGAGTCTTTGCTTTTACAAGCTATTGTCACTGTACTATCATCCGCAAACAATGTCATACATTGGGTAACAGTATTAGGTAGGTCATTTATATATATGATGAACAAAAGAGGGCCCATGACACTACCTTATGGAGTCCAGAACAACATACTAAAAGTCCTCGAGGGTTCAAAGGTCCCATTTGACAGATTTTTGCTCATATCTGGAAAGTCCGTACAATTAGCATAATGATTGCTTCTGGCAAAAGTTTCTACATAAAATTTCCTACCGATTTAATCGTTTTAGTTTAACTCTACAATCAATACTTTAGAAGCTACGGACTGTTTAAATTGACAATGAGATTAAAAAATTCTTTTTTAAATAAAAACCAGACAAGTGCGTTTCTGGCCACGCACTGTTTTGGGATCCGTATTTACTATGCTTTGCTTGCTGACAGATGAGCGCAATGCCATATTCTACGACATTTGTACGTTTTATTCAAAGAAATAGTAGTGCATTAAGTATTTCGTCGGCTATTACTCCGTAACTAGTAGAGCCTACGGAACCCTACTATTTTCCTGGTAGGTTCACTATTTGGACTAATACAATGATTTTTTTTAAATATTAAACACAACGGTTTCGGAGATAGAGAGGTGTAACCAACATGTTAAACAAAAAATAGCACATTAAATGTAAATAATTCGCAAACGGATCATTGTAAAAAAATTGTCGAAAAATAATCTTTCCACACCCCCAATATTTTTAAGATACCTATCTAACCACATATCTGTGCGGTCGGCGCCAACGCAAAAGAATCGAAGATAACATCTCTTCTTCCTTGTGTTCCTTGTCGGCAGGTGTTCCACAGGGTGGCGTATTATCCCCTTTACTCTTCGCGTTATTCATTAACGGTATTACTTCTCGAATAAACTCTTCCTATCATCTTTACGCTGACGATCTGCAAATTTACCGACAAGGGCACATAGATGACCTACCTGCAGTCATAGGCGCGATAAACAACGATGTCATCTATATTTACGACCGGAGCAAAGCACACGGTTTAGTTGTTTGTTAATCCGTCTAAAACACATAATAGCCAGCCCTTGGTTAATTTCAAAAATTAACAGGGCTAATCTCGATCCTATCACTTTTGAAGAGGTCCTTGTTCCTTATAATGATCAAGTTAAAAACTGGTGTCTATTTTGATAAAATCTTCTACACAGTTGAAGGAGATTAGTAAAAGAAATTTTGCTACTACGAACTCCCTTCCCGCCTACGTTACTTTTTTACCCACGGAAACCAAAATTATGCTTGCGCAATCCCTACTCCTTCCTATCCTTGATTATGCAGACTCTTGTTTTCTCGATCTCACCGAAGTCCAACTTAACAAGCTTGAGCGTCTTCAAAATCTCTCATCCGATTTATCTTTGGCCTCCGTAAATTTGACCATGTTTCTCTTCTTTTTCTTTATTCCATTATTTTTAACCCTCTAACATCTCCTTACTTAAAAGAGCGCTTTGAATACCACAGCAACACTCACACAGCAACACTCACGGTCCGAGTCTTCGCAGTGCTTTCAATCTCCGCCTAGTTACTCCATCCCACTCCACAGACTTCTTTTCCAATTCCTTTGCCGTTCAAGCTGTACGTCTCTGGAACGCGCTTCCTCTTTCGATACGTCATGTTAAAAGTTTAGATTCCTTCAAAACTCAAATAAAACGTCACTATTTTTTTAATTTATATAAACTTATTTTATTAATTTATGTATTTATTATTTTTATTGTTGTTTAATATTTTCTTGACTTTAATTATTATTCCTTCCCATAATTTTAATTGACTGCGCCACCTGCCTATTTATTTTGTCAGCGTTTTCTCTTTTAGAGATTGCCTGGAAGAAATTGCGTAGTAATAAGGCCGCCTATTGTACTTCTAATTACAATAGGCGGCCTTATTGCTACGCAATTTCTTCCAGGCAACTATTGTATTTTTAAGTTGTCCATGTGTATTGTAATTTTTGTTTAGTGCAATAAAGAGTATTTGTAGGTATTGCATTGTATTGTATTGTATTGTATTGTATATTACATCGTTACTATCCATAAATCCATCCATGACATGGCGTAATGGTTACCAAGCCAGACCGCCACCCAGGGTTCGAATCCGGGTCGGGTCGGCCACCTGATGGAAAGTGGTCACCGCCGCCTATGGACATCAGCAACACCAGGGGCACTACCAATGCGTTGCCCACCTCTGACGAGACCTCTTAATGTACCTCTTAAACAGTGCCATGTCATAGTCCGAAGGGAACACAGAAGGTGGGACCTCATTCCACAACCGTATAGTACGAGCGAGAAACGTTGTTTCGAACTTTCGTGTGGACACCAAGAGAGGATCAACGTAGTGGAGATGAGCACCCAACCCACGGCGGGCAATTGTTGTACTAATATTATAATTAATGTGAAATCACATATCGTTAGAAAGGTCTCTTCAAAACATTGAGGGTGTGGGAAGATTTTTCGATACAATGATCCGTTGTAAAATAATTTTGTATATTGGAACAACATACTTTCACGGGATAAAAAGTAGCCTATGTTGGGTTCTGTACCCCTAACAATATGTATGCAAATTTTCATAATGATCGGCTGCTTAGTCAAGCCGTGAAGGAAGGAAGGAGGCAAACAAACAAACTCACTTTGTCATTTATAATATTAGTAATTAGTAATATTAAGGATTACGATTTATACTATCAAAACATAACAACAATTTTAAGTTAAATAAAACCAAGATCCTTGGCTTTGTCTTAATTCATTTAGTTTTCTAATTTAAACGGAATGGATAAACTCTCATTATCGTTCCTTTGTATTTTCAGGTATGGTTTAATTACGTTTATCTTTAAATAAATGCATTTTCGTTGATTAGTTCCAAATTGCTAAAAGTTTAGAAAAAAAATTGGTTTAAATGATACAAAACCTAATAACAAATTAATGGTGTTCAAAGAACAAGAGGTTTGGCAACAATGAAAATTAAAATATTAACCCTCGACCCGTCGTCGCGCAGTTTTTGTAAACAAGAGTCGTCATGCGGGGTCTTTAGAGACCCCAAGAATAAACGGCGTTTAATTTATATTATAATATATATTTTGCATTATTTTAACATAAGTTCGGTCATTCATGTAACACTTACTTACTTACTACGATGGCGCAGCGACCCAAAGTGGATCTTGGACTCCGACACCAGATCTCGCCATCTCTTGCGGTTCTAAACCAGCTGTCGCCAGTCGCCAACTTCGAGGCTCTGCAGGTCTATCATCACCTCGTCGCTCCAGCGGTATCTAGGTCGACCCACAGGCCGTCGGCCTCTCGGTTGACCCAGGTATGCCTTCTTTACTGCCCGATCCTCCTCCATTCTCTCCACGTGTCCAAACCAGCGGAGTCTTGCCGCTTTGGTCTCACCAATGCTGTTCGGTTCAGACACCAGATCTTCGAATTCCAGGTTCCTCCTTACTCTCCAGCTTCCATCTTCCCTTGGTGTGGGCCCCAGGATCTTCCTCAAGATTTTCCGCTTCGATTTTCCACTAACAGTTTGTTCTCTTATTTCAGTGTAAGAGTCCTAGCTTCGCATCCGTACATCAAAATTGGTCTAATAATAGTCTTGTAGACATGAATTTTGGTTTTTCTGCGCAGAAGTTTAGACACTAAGATTCTATGAAGAGCACCTATGCATTTTAGGGCATTGTGGATATTTATCTCTTCCTCTCTATGATTGGTGTCTGTTACAGTGCATCCGAGATATCTAAATTTGTCGACCCCTTTGTAACAAGTTCCATTTACGTCCAGATCTTTTCTTCTTTCCCTCACGTTCTTATATCTTTTCATATGAAAATAGTTAGTCTTTTCCTGGTTAATAATGAGGCCAATTTTTTTCCTTCTTCCTCCAGAATACCAGCCATTTGTTGGACTTCCTGTTGGCGTTGCCCAAGCAGATCGAGGTCGTCGGCATATCCAATAATTTTATGGACGCCATTCAACTGCACTCCGCCATCAACTTCTACCATCCTGACGACGTATTCAAGTACTACGTTGAATAGTATCGGGGACAGCGCGTCTCCTTGTTTGAGTTCGGTTACCACCTCAAATTCCTCGCTTAGTGTTGAGTTTACTTTCACCTTCATATTGCTATGTCTTATGGCAACTTCAACCATCCTAGCCAATTTTACTTGAATTCCAAAAGATCTTAAAATAGCATATAATGTGTTTCTGTCCACATTGTCGTAGGCTTTGGTGAAGTCAACAAAGAGGGCATGTACGTCACGAGCGTATTCCCATTCTTTCTCCATGAGGTGTTTAAGTAGAAAGATCTGGTCTGACGTGCTGCGATTGCGCCTAAACCCACACTGGTAATTCCCTACTATATTGTCTATGAGGGGCTCCAAGCGGCCCAGAAGAACATACGAGAATATCTTGTATGCTGTCGGCAGCAGTGCAATTCCACGATAATTGGAGCATTTCCGTCGACATCCCTTTTTGTGGATAGGGCATATGATACCTATATTCCATTCGTTAGATTGTTTTGCTTTTGTCCAAATTATTGATACTAATTCGTGTAATTTAGATTGCACTGATTTTCCGCCATACTTCCATAGTTCTCCCGGTATACCATCGACGCCAGGGCTCTTGTTGTTCTTAAGCCTAGCTATCGCCTTTCTCACCTCTTCAAGGCTTGGCTCTTCTACCTCTACATCATTTTCTTCCAAACCCACGACGTTATCCGGCACGGATGGGCAGTTAAGAAGCTCGTAGAAATATCGTCGCCATTCCGTTTTAAGCTCTTCGGGGTCAGATATTAGTTCCCCGTTGCTATTTTCAATGAGCTGGACTTTGGGCTGGTAGCTTTTCTTAAACGAGTTAATTTTTCGGTAAATTTGACGGGTCTCGTTGGCTTTCAACACCGTTTCCATCTCCTCGAGTTGCCGCTCCAGATGTCTTTGTTTTGCACCTCGTGTTGTACTCCGGAATTTCCTCTGCGCTTGTTCGTAGTCGTTCTTCCATTCACTACCCTGAAACGCTAAGATTCGCCTTCTATGTCTTTCCTTAAGGGCCTGTTCACACTCGTCAGTCCACCATCTCCGTTTTCTGGCACTTTTTCTTCCATTCCATTTAAAAGTAATTTAGTGCAAAAGACCTTCCAACTGGAACTACAGAATAAATTCCACAACCTAGATGTTCAGGAGGAGGATATAAATGGAAGCAGGGAGAACATACAGAAAACAGTTAAAGAGGCCGGATTCAAAATATTAGGATTCATGTAACACAGAAACGTAAAAAATACATTAAAAAAATATTATAGGTATAAATAATTTAATATAATCCAAATAAATTTAAAATTTCAAAACTTTTATTTAGAGAATAGGTTTTCGAAAACACGTTCTCTTGTCAGAGTATACAGTAATAAATGATTTGTATAAATTAATCTACTCTTTAAACTACTACCATTTCGGAAACAAAAGCAAAATGACCACTGGTAAAAAGAAATGGCGAAAGAAAACCAGTTACGACCTTTTTGTCATTTAAAAATATTTCGTACTTTTCTTTTCTTTTTTAACATAAAATTTAAAACTAGGTACATACATACAACATTACGTACGCGGAATGTCAATAAATAGTGCCATGAATTTGTCTTAACATAAAATTAAATCTAAAATCTATAATGCTAAATCGGTGTTAAAGATAGGAGCAGACCGCCCGCAAGGCAGCAACCGTTCTCGTGTATTTTTGAGTTGACGTGAGAGTCGGCCTGCCAGCCTCCATTACTGGGCTCACCATCAACAATTTAGAAATACAAGCTGTAGCGGTATGTATTAAAACAAAAAAATACAAAATTACCGTGTCAGCAATATACTGCCCTCCAAGGTACTCGCTAAAGCAAGAGCAATACAAATGCTTCTTACAACGACTTGGAAATAGATTTGTTCTCGGGGGTGACCTAAATGCAAAAAAAATACATTGGGGTTCCCGATTAACAACCACAAAGGGACGAAAATTGTTTAGTTCCATAAAAGATAGCAAATGTGATACAATATCTACTGGAAAACCTACATATTGGCCCACTGATCCGTAAAAAATACCAGATCTAATTGATTTTTTCATATATAAAAACATCTCGAACTATCATATGAGTATCAAGGAAGAATTCGATTTAAACTCAGATCATTCACCTATAACGCTGACTTTAAGTGAACAGCCTATACATAAAGAAAACAACCCCACATTAGTAAATAGAAAAACTGACTGGGAAAGTTTTCAAATTGATTTAGAAAATAGAATTAATCTTAATGTACCATTACGCAACATTGATCAATTAAATTTAGAAATAGAAAAATTCACAACTGACATCCAACAAGCAGCATGGCAAAACACGCCTGTGGTAAAATGGAAACTAAAGGAAATAGATATCCGCAGAAATAATGGAGCTAGTAGCCCAAAGAAGAAGACAAAGGAGGAAATGGCATCAAACAAGGTGTCCATATGACAAACAACAGTTAAACAAGTTATCTAAAGTACTTAGAACAGCCATACAGAATTTTAAAGATGAATCCCTCACAGAGCATTTAGAAGGCTACAAAAAAAAATGAAAAGACCTATTTTGCAAATCCCTCCAATAAGGGAGGAAAATGGAAATTGGGCAATAAGCAACGAGCAAAAAGCTAAGAGATTTGCACAGCACTTGGAAAAAATATTTTAGCCAAATGAAGGAAATGATGTCTTAACGTCTAATGGAACTCTTCGAGAAGAATTAGATATAATAAAACTCGCCACACTAAAAGAAATAGCAAATGAAATTAAAAGTAACATTAATCCAAGAAAAGCTCCAGGCTACGACCTTATAACGGGAGAAATTTTGCTACATTTCCCACGCAAAGCCCCGGTCAAACTAACAAACATCATAAATGCTGCTTTTCAATTAAAGACAGTTCCTGTTGTCTGGAAAGTAGCTGAAATGATCATGTTAGCAAAACCGGGAAAACCATCTCATGATGCGACATCATACAGGCCAATCTCCCTGTTACCAATTATGTCCAAATTATTTGAAAAACTACTTCTCAAAAGATTGAAGCCTATATTAAAAGAAAAAAATCTGATACCACATCATCAGTTTGGTTTTAGAGAAAAATATTCTACTATAGATCAAATCCACAGGATAACGAGCGTTATAGAAAAATCTTTGGAAGAAAATAAAGTGTGCTCTACTATATTTTTAGACGTTGCGCAGACTTTCGATAAAGTTTGGCATAAAGGTTTAATATACAAACTCAATTCAATGTTGCCAAAACAGTTTACTACTATACTAGAGTCATATCTCTCAAATAGAATGTTTAGAATCAGGCAAGAGGATGTTTTCTCTGATATAAAGGAATTAAAAGCTGGAGTACCGCAAGGTAGTGTTTTAGGTCCGGTCCTGTACTTACTATATACCTGTGATTTTCCAGAATTAGAAAATAATAATACAATTGCCGCTTTTGCGGATGACACTGCTATAATGTCTGTCGGAAACTCACATGAAGAGGCAGTTAGTAAAATCCAAGTTGCTGTAACAAAAGTTCATAAGTGGGCTCAAAAATGGCGAATCAAACTAAATGAATCAAAATCTGTCCACATTGACTTTACAAACAAAAATCCGCACTACCATCCAGTGTATTTAGATAGCCAACCAATACCGTATTTTAATACGGCCAAATATCTCGGTATGACCCTAGATGCGAAACTACGCTGGAAAGCTCACGTCAAGAAGAAAAGACAAGAGCTAGAAATACTAGCTATTAATAATACGCACATATATAAGCACTAATAGAATGTATTGGCTGCTCGGTAGAAAATCCAGCCTGTCAATACACAATAAACTATTATTATACAAACAAGTCCTCATGCCAGTGTGGATATATGGCGCACAGCTTTGGGGCTGTACCAAACATAGTAATAGACAAATTATTCAACGATTCCAAAATAAAGTACTTAGGGGCATTGTAAGCGCACCTTGGTACTTCACAAATGACAATCTCCATCGGGACCTTAAAATAGAGTTCGTAGATAAAGTGGTTCAAAAGTGTGCAGAAGCTCATGAACAAAGACTTCGACATCATGTGAATCCTGAGGCAATCCAGCTTCTCGAGAACACAGACCTAGTGAGAAGGCTCAAAAGAACTAAACCCTTTGAGTTAGTGTAGTGTAGTGAAAACAATACTAGTGATAGTGCAATAACATTTAACACATGAACAAAGTGTTTCAATTAATAGACACTAAGATAAGTCGATGGACAATATTCTTAGACAATACGTTTCATAAGTTTAAGTCAAAATTAAATTACTAATTAGCCAACCGCTAGATTGTAATATTCTTAAGTAGGAATTATATATTCATACTTAAATAAAAAATAAAAACCATCAACAATATCCCTTCTTCCACTTGGATCCACTATTGGATCCGTCAATGGATCGTAGGCGACTTTTTTTTCCACTTGAATCCAAAATTCTTTAGGGTTATAACTCAATCCTATGGGTTTTTATACTTTATTAACAGCAAGATATAATTGATATTAGGTATAAAAAATGAGGTTAGGCATAGACAAAATAAAATATTTCCCACAATGAGAGTAGGTATAATGAGTTTTGTATTTATCTATAAGTCATCAGTTTATTATTAAGGTGCCTACCTATATTGTTTAATAACTAGCTACCTATACTTATATTAAACATTTACAATTTGCTTCAATCAATACACACACTACAAATATAATTTTTGACATTAACGATAACTTCACATTTTCCGCGCGTATGAATTCAAATTGCAATGGGAACTTTTTTTGCTGAATTTCTCCCGTTCTGTTAAAGATTCCTTGAAGTTAATACATAAATCGAGAGGTACATTGCGCTAAGTAACGGTCCGTAATATTTTAATGTATTTCTAGCAAGAAACAACAGAGGGGCCGCCCGCTGGATAGACGAGTTGGTTTTTTTCAATTTCTGTTAAAACGGTTTAGGTACTAATTACGGTTAGGTAGATTCTGTCAATTTATTCGTGAGGTACATTGGGCGTTACTAAGCATTGCCACTAGTTTTTTTTAGTCTAGCTCGTGGGGTCCCGCTAGATCGAAAGACATGCTGTAATCGACAGGGAAAGCATCGACAGGGAGTTCATTCCACAACCTTAGGGTTCGGTGTTTGTGCTTATTTATATCTTTACCCCTATGGTTTTATGATAATCTTGAATGTGATTGCGATTGCTCAATAATAACAAAGAATAATAAGTAATTAGGTCAATAAAAAAGATTTTAATACGAACGCCTACAAAACTTTATGAGCAAAAAAAGTGTTAGCCACCCGATAGAGAGATGGTGATAGTTTAGAATATTATTTACTAGCTTTTGCCCGCGGCTTCGCCCGCGCGGCCTAGTAACAATTAGCATATTTTTTTCAGAAACAAATTCCGGTCTTGCACGGCCCGGTATGGTACGGTTCCATCCGGTCCGATCAGGTCCGGTCGGTCCGGTCAGGTCCGATCGGTGCGGTCCTGATAAGGAACCTACATGCCAATTAGCATATTTTTCTACAGAAAAAAAAAACCGGTCCGGGCTGGCACGGCCCGGTACGGTGCGGTTCCTTCCGGACCGATCAGGTCTGGTAAGGAACCTACATGCCAAATTTGATATATCCTCGTAACCTCGTTTGCGTATATCTCGGTTTCCCTTGAGAATTTTGGAAAATCATTTCTTAGTACACCCCTAGACGTCGCCGTCGTAAGGAACCTACAGTCCAAATTTGGAATCTCTAGAACCACCGGTTTGGGCTGTGCGTTGATATATAGTTAAGTCAGTCAGGACTTTGAATTTTATATAAATAGTCCGGTCCGATCAGGTCCAGTCGGTCCGGTTCGGTCCGGTCGGTCTGGTACGGACTCGGTACGGTCAGTCCGGACCTTATAAGGACCCTACATGCCAAATTTGGCATCTCTAGACCCAGCGGTTTGGGCTGTGCGTCCCCTCGCAACTTCGTTTGCGTATATCTCGGATCTCCGTGGGAATTTTGAAAAATCCTTTCTTGGTACACCCCTAGACGTCGTAAGAAACCTACAGTTCAAATTTGGAATCTCTAGACCCACCAGTTTTATATAGTTAAGTCAGTCAATCAGTCAGGACTTTGAATTTTAAATATATATATATATATGATAGAATCTTCCAGCTAGATTGAGCGTCCCGGGTAATACACGTGCAGTGCCATTATTCCCTTTCCTATGGGAATTCGCAAAATAACGAATGGAACCTCCATGAAACATTGGAAACTTCTAGCACTTGCAGTTTCAGAACACGTAATGATTCAGTGATTTACACGTTCAGTCTCATTATTCCCGTTCCTCTGGGAGTTTCGGGATAAAAATACCCTATGTGTTACTCCAGATTAAATTCTACTCGTGAACCAAATTTCATTATAATCCCTTCAGTAGTCAGTGATTTACACGTTCAGTCCCGTTATTCAAGTTTCCGTGGGAATTTTGAAAAGAAACATACACTAAATGTTAAGTTGAGCAAATCGCTACATATTAGTGAAAACCGCATCCAAATCGGTTCAGCCGTTTCTGAGATTAGCGTGTGCAAACATACATACAAACATACGGACAATTTTTTTGGAAATTCTTGTTCTATTGCTTATTCTTCATCGCCCTAAACAAATTTTTTGGAAATATATTAAATGTACAGACAAACTTTTTTTACACTTTTATTATATTATAGATAAATATCCTCTAAAATCTGGGATATAATTTTTTGCGGCGTAGCTTAGATTCTTTTTGGATCATCTCCTTTCTTTGTATTTTCCTTGTTGTTTAATTTGTTCCTTGCACATAGATATACAGGGTGTTTGGTAGAGGATTGAACATGGGATAATGGCAGAAAGGTGAGATGGTCTGCTACATGCTGAGCGAAAAAAATACCTAGGGCCCATAGTTTTTTTTTTAGTTTTTTATTTTTTATTTTCACCATACTTTCTTCCTTCGTGAACTATAACTTTTTTTTATTCGATCAATCAGCCAGCTTATATTTTTATTCTTAAATAAACTGTATGTAGATTCTTTTAAATTGATATTTGTCGGTTAGAGTTACTAGAAAACATGATTTGAGCCTTCACTTTGGCCTGCTGTAAAAAAAAACGAAAAGTGGTACAGCAGTTCTAATTCTAGAAAAACAGCTCTAGTTCATGCCGTTTCGAATGGTATGTAACGTGCATAGTTTAAGTTTTATAAGTAGTCTTTTTCGTACATTCTACATGAAATTGACCATTTAAAAAAATAAAAATAAAAATTACGAAACATAGAGCGGGATGGTTACACAAGGCAGTCACAAGCGAGTCACCTGATGGTAAGCAATCACCGCTGCCCATAGACATCCACGACTACAAAACCTTGGATGCGTTGCCCACCTCTGACGGTTCTCTCACTCATTCTACGAAACACGGGGGACATACGAGGTACTGCCCCGGTCGAGCCTGCCCATTTACGAGCTACTACTAGTTCATAGTAGTGGCTGGCTACGCTTTACCACTCTTCACCTACCACTACAAGGTCTTGGATGCGTTACCCACCTATGAAGAATGAAAAAGAAAGAACGGATGCTGATAATGATGAAGAGAAACGTTAACATTTCTACCTGCCTTGTGTAATCATCCCGCTCTATGTTTCGTAACATTTTTTTGATTTATTTTCATTAAAGTATTTTTGTCAGAAATGGTCAATTTCATGGACAATGTACGAAAAAGACTACTTAAAAAAAAAAATAACTATGCAAATTACATACCACTCGAAAGGGCATGAACTAGAGCTGTTTTCCTAGAATTAGAACCTGCTGGTCTACCATGAAACGTAATTCCGAAACTTCGGACGTTCGTTTCGTTGAATTCTAACCATGAAGTACATTTCGTTCCGAAATACGTACGAAAACGATATGCCTTCGTTTTTCCTCAGTATTACCTACCATGAAGTTGCAATCCGAAACACGGAATGTCATTTTTGACAGGACTAATATCGGGTCTTAATGTCAAATTACACGAAAGCTCAAGTGCTAACGTTTTACTTTCGTAAGTATAAAATTTCAAGTAAAATTTTGTTTAAAATTTATTTCTCATATGACATTATACATATAAGTCACTTATACTTAATTTTAAAGTAATAAGTGCTGCAATCAGCATACAGTGCAGTGGTTTTTTTTACTAATTTGTGGCGTCGACCGACCATTTGTTTGGGCCATACCCATACGCGCCATACGCGTGACAAAGTTGTCGCCGTCCCGCACGGCCGGATAGCGCTGTCTCACTCTGCGCGTTAGCCGCCGAAATTCAACTGGTTCGCGCACGCACAGCTCTTCCCGCGCATTCTAATATTCTATAATTTTATAATATTTACATCAAATTTATTTTTTAGCTGTTCAGTTTTGTGACTTTCAGTATTACCTCAGTTTATGTGAGTTTATTACTACCTACATTTACATACTGACTTTTCCCATTTATTAAACTCTAATTGGTAGGATGTTGTGCGCTACCGGCACCCTGCCACAAATTATTTTGTTGATGTAGTGAATTTATTTTGCACTGAAACGTCCGCTTTTACACAGTTTCAGCCCTTAGTGTTTATAATTTTATTCATACGACATTATACTGCATAGGTAAGTATGTTTTAATATTTTAGTGAAAATGACGATGTACGCAATTTTGAGGTGATGGAGGAAGAGAGGACGGAACGGCGCCGGCGACGGCGGGCCGTCGGCAAGGTTCCACTAAAGAGCTATGCCTATCGAGGAGTTCATAACCAAGGTCGAAGAGCATTTAGATCATGGAACTCTCTCATTCAACTTCTTGAGCAAACTAGGTAAACAAATTTTGAATAATTATATTTTATGATTTGACAATATTTTTAATGGTGTTTTAAGACAGGGAAGTTTCAATTACTAACAAAAGGAGATTAATCACAGTAAATCAAATTCTTTTATTCAATGTTAACATAAAAATGGATAAATAGAGAATTATATAATTTAAAACATGATAAAATCTTAATTGCACGAAATAAAGTTTATAAAAATTCACTAGGTCATCTTTTCTTGTCTTTCAGATTACATAATGGACTGTGTGTGGATCTCTCACCCTCCGAACGAAATGCAATGCTGCTGGGTTTCCTGATTGTATTGGAAACCATATTGGATACCAATTTTATATCCGTGTATTGCATTGTTGGGCATTTCGTCGCCAATTAATAAATACTAGTATTTTCAATAAAATAAGATGTTTCATTTGTCATTAAAGAAATCCGCGCAACTTCGTTTGCGATATTTTGTTTCTCATAATAGTTTGTGTTTCTATTAAAAAAACGTATTAAAATCCGTTGCGTAGTTTTGAAGATCTAAGCATACGTAATGACGACGGGCGAAGTCCCGGACAACAGCTAGTTTTATGCCTACTATATAAGATTCTTAATTCTCATATCAACAATATCGCTATGGAGACGAATATAAATAACACAACGCGCCTTATTTAAAATGTCCATAACTTGTATGAATTAAACAATAACGAACATACTTTTTAAATTGTCTGGTATATACTACTTCATTTATTACAAAAAAAAATCGAGTGACTATAAAAGACCTCTCATCTTTCATTCACTCACGAAAGTGCTCTATGGTTCCGAACCAAATTGTTGAATACGAAAACTGTTCATGGTAGCTTCTTGTTTCGTATTGCGGACGTGTTTCGTTCGGGTCCGTTGTTTCGAATGGACATTTTCATGGTAGACCAGCTGCTGTATCACTTTTACTTTTTTTTTACAGCAGGCCAAAATTGAAAACTTGGCATGGACTTTTCGTCTTTTTGATGTTTGAGGGCTTATATAATTTTTTCTGGTAACTCTAACCGACAAATATCAATTTAAAAGTAAACTACATACGTTTATCTAATCGAATCGAATAAAAAAAAAAGATATAGTACTTCAAGTTCACCAAGGAAGAAAGTGTTGTGAAAATTAAAAAAAAAAAATTGAAAAAAAAAAACTATGGGCCCTAGGTCAAATTTTTTTCGCTCAACATTTTGCAGACCGTCTCACCTTTCTGCCATTATCCCATGTTCAATCCTTTATCAAACCACAGTATAATAAATAGTACTAGCGTAACCAAACATCCTGTATCTATACACCATTATCTGTGGTTCCTTAATTAATTAAATTAATTAATTCTTATAGATGCACATGATCATATAAAGGACGCCATTATTGTAACAATATAAGAATTTGGGGGAGACAATTCAACGTAAAAATATAAAAATTTAAGAATAAAAATGTTTTTTCAAGTTTTAATATTGTTCATAATATTATTAATAAGTTATTATTTTTATAATTATAAGAGTAACCATAGATTTTATGATGAGAGAGGAGTCAAGTATCTAGCCGGTGTTCCTTTCTTTGGTAATATTTTTCATAGTATGATCATGAAGAGGCATATTTCACAAGATTTTGATATAGTTTACAAAGCGTTCCCGGATGAAAGGTGAGTGATCACAGATATCACAATACAAGAGATATGGTTTGTGGGCGGGGCACATGACGCCATTTTCTGCACAAATGTGCAGGAACTTGATTGTTCTAAGTCATTCACAAAACAACGTTTCCGCGAACACACGTCCGTGAATGTCAACAAAAATGCCGGCTTGTGCTTGAATTACGTGCAAAAATCGCAGTGATACGGTAAATTCAAGTAATAGTGGTGTTACTTATCATAGGTAAGTCATTTATTTAATATTTTTCTATATAAATGACAAATTAACGAAATATTTTTGAGGCATAGAAATCATTAAACAATATACGGCATAGTCGATACTTCCGTTAAAAATATTGTCCATTGCTTGTTTTGGATACGCGTTTTTCAATGTTTTGCGGTATGCACGTACAATGGAATGCAAACGTAACGATAATTACAATGTTGTGAAAATATCGTGGTACCGCCGCTTGTAGCTTCCGCGATCTGTCAAAGTGATAATGGCCGTCGCACAAGCCATGTAGTGCTGCCAAAAGTAGAATATTTTAGTATCGATAATTTTGTATTTCTAATTTTTGAAAGTATAATAATTTGAAACTTTTACTACAGTGCATTCCTTGTACAGGGTGTCCCATAAGTATTGGATCAAACTCAAGGGGAAAGTAGCTCACCTAAAAACTCATTTGATTAGTTTAAAAAAAATCGCTTGTTATTATGTACTAATTTTTTTAAAGTTCTTTCTTTTAATTGGTTGTTTAAAAATTACTATTTTCCAAAAATAAAATAAATAAAAACTAAAAATTTTGGTAATTTTTTTTTCTTTTTTAATTATTTAAAATTAAATAGGTATTATAGTTCATAGTTGTAGTCCGTAATAAATTGTTATTGTAAAATATCGAGAGGTAGTTATCGATAATGCTTGTCGCCCTTTTTCATTAGGTGCCCGTCACTATAATACACTTCTTACATCTGTGTTCGTAATCGAACTGCAAATCACGGGCTTACGATTTGTGCGAGTGTGACTGTCGGAGATTATTCTATGAATGTGTTAAAATGTAACTGTGTGTGTAAGTGGCGACATCGGTTCCGGTACAAAAACTGTCTTATTACATTTCTCTTCTTTCTGTGTTCTGAGTGAGTGATATTTAAATTGAAGTCGACCCATTTAATGACATAATACAACCCGTAAATCATCGCACATTAATTTTTATTTTTAAACTAGCTGATAACGGGTAACCCCGGTATTGGCGCTACCCGCGAGATCCCAATTGTCCCCGTTCCCGGACCAAATATGAATATTCATATTTTCTCACCGTTTACTGAACTTCTACAAATATTAAATATTTGAAATTTTCAAGATGAAAATTTTGACAAATCGTTCCAGCCATTATCGAGTTTTAGAATATTTTAAATTTTATTTTTTACACAATTTGAACATCTAAGACAAGAATACTTTGTCAAACAAGCCCAATTTAGATGGAGTTTTATTAAATATGAAATCTTTTCAGATATGTAGGATTCATGTACGGCAAACTTCGACTCCTTCTGATAAGAGATCCTGAGCTGATAAAATTGATAACAGTGAAGAATTTTGATTGTTTCACGGACCATAAGGCATTTTTCAATGATGAGACAGAACCAGTGCTTAGCGACAGTTTATTTTTTTCTAAAGGTACCTTTTTTAGGGTTCCGTAGTAAACTACAAGGAACCCTTATAGTTTCGCCATGTCCGTCTGTCCGTCCGTCCGTCCGCGGTCTAGAAAGCTGTAATTAGGTATGTATACTCATATTAACAATGCTAACAAAGTGGTAGAACAAAATTTTGAAAAAAAATTTTTTTGGGGTGCCTTTTTTTTGGTAAATTGAAAGTGAACATTTTTTTTCGCACCGACCCCATGTTGTGGTTGTGGTTTCGTTAGATAGGTCTCTTAAAAACATCGAGGGTGTGGGAAGATCATTTTCCGATACAATGATCCGTTTGCGAATTATTTACATTTAACGTGTCAATTTTCGTTTTGCACGGTGGTGCAGAAATTTGAAAAAATTCATGGAAGTAGTCCATATAGTGAACCTATAAGGAAAACTATATAACGGTTAAGTAGGCACTACTAGTTACCAAGTAATAGCCGACGAACTTATGAAGTAAAATTTCTTAGACGAAAACGTTCAAATGTCATAGAATATGGCATTGTACTCATCTGCAAGCAAGAAATGCGTAGCCAATACGGAACCCTACATTGTGCGTCGCCCGACACGTACTTCCCCGGTTTTTAATGTAAATTTAAAGGCAAATCCTTGTGATCTTGTGCTACTACACCGAGCAGTTGAATTGCACCGGGCAGTAAAAGTATGCCCAAAAGTCAATGAAAATAATATTTTACTCAAAACTGCCAATGTCCATGTTTCGCGCTTCGCGACGAGTGTTTACATTAGCGGCCTCGTTTGACCTACTTACCAAATCATTATTATTTTTCAATGACAATAATTTGGCACGCAGTTCGTTGATGGTAGATTCCGAAACCTAAACCTAAGCACCATCTCGGCCTGACTGGCTTTCAGGGTAGTAATATCCTTGAGCAGCCTGGTGACGTCGACGTGGTCAAAGGTGACGGGGGGCAGCCTTTGCTGCTCCTTCGCCAAGAAAGTGGGCACTTCGTCGTCCGGATCGGTCGTCTTCAACAACGAAATGGTGTCTTGAAGACTTCGTTCTCCTTTGTCATCCCTTCGCCGGGACGGCATACGGTCGATCTTGCCAAGTACCTCGTAGAGCAGCACCTTGCCTCTGTAAATCTCTTCTTCATTGAAGTTCGACTTACAGATCTGCACGACGCTGATCTCGTCCATAGTGTCGATGTCGTGGTTGATGAACGCCAACAGTTCCGTTTCCGAGCGCGCATCACACTGCACTGCACTATAACCAGATTCGATTGTCTATTGTATTGCCCGAAGAATATATGCCATAATATTCAAATGCCAGAATTTCATTTTCCCGAATTTCATTTGCCCGAATGTTTTGTTGACCATAATATACATGTGTCATACTCTTGTTCGCCCTAAAATTAGATTCCATAATGATACGAGTGCCATACGTATTGTTATCCATTTTATTTATTGCAATAATATTATTCAACAAAATATTTAAATGCCTTACAAAATTGTTTTCGAATCTATCTGATAACTCAGCCCAGTTTCGCTGTCGATTTTAGTACAATTTTTAACATACTATGTCGAGCCTCGCTCGCTTCGCTCGCTCGGCTGTCGATAATTACAAGTCAATCCTAACGTAACCAAAATATTCCCATGTTATGGGCCATATTAAAATTTGACAGATTCGATATGCCGGCAGATCTCGATCAGCCGGATTGACCGATTTATGTTGTTGGTATTGGTTTTTCCAACCTTACCAAAGCAAAGTTTCTAGCACGAGACTAACATAGTAAATGAGTATGACATATTAAATTATGAGAAAAATATTATTATCTCTGTTGATCATTGTAGCAGATGAAATTTGGGCAAATGAAATTCTGGCAAGTGGGTGTATCCCACCAGATTCCACTATAGTAGGCAAAAAATATTGACGTGCAAATGCATTTCCTGTAAATCTATAATATAATAAATGATTTCATTTATTTGATTTTAAAGAGTCTCCTCACTTACAGGGAAGAGATGGCGTAACCAGCGTTTGAACATAAGTCCTACTTACACTTATTCCAAAATTAAGAACATGGTGAAACCTATGATTGAAATCAGCAATAATGTTATCGATAGTATTAAAGGTTCGTATGCACAAAAGGTAGACATTTTTTTTCGCCATTATCATCTTCCTTCTTCATCATAATCTCATCATAGCTGCTGGATATTCGATAATGCTTTCTACAAAATGTGATTCTCTACTTTCCACATCTATCCGCTTCCAGTAGCTTTTTTGAAGTCGTGAGTCCATCTAACGCACGACACTTCGACACCCTCAACTCCAAGGGATCATCTCCATTGGCAAGAGAATCGCGGCGATATTATCATCGTGCCACGTATTTCTATATACTCTCTATGAACGTGTCTCCATACTGCGATTTCATTGCGGCGATTTTCATTCATACTCGTCGCGATTCTCTCGCTCGTGGAGATGTTCTCCTAGATTTTCATAAATGATCAATTAACAGTTGAGTTATCTTTTTTACTTCTAGATAAATCAGACAACGTCAGTGTAGATGATCGCATGCATCGGTACATCATGGACGTCATCATCTCCTTAGTATATGGTTTCCAGATTAACTCGGTAATGAACAAAGATGATGAATTTTACAAAGTGGCGCAGAGCGCAATCGAATTAGATTATTTGCAAAGAGCTAAATGGTTTATTACGATGAATTTTTCACTATTGACCAAGGTAAGATCTCAGGATGGCTAGACGTATACTTATTTTCCAATGATAATTAAATCTTTTACTTATAAACTAATCATACCGTGCACTTTATTTAGTATAGCCTGACAACCACCACACAATTCCAAGCCCACGAAAATTTGTTTATGTAAACTTTTTGTTAAAAATACGTTCCAACCGCGATGTCTCCCGTAAGGCAGGATTTACAATGGCGACCACAAATTGACAATGAGCAGCGACATGTTAATTATTAGTAAAATTATTTAATTTCAGATTTTAGGCGTCAGAGTATTTTACAAGCGTACCGTTGAATACTACAGGAGTCTAGTATCTCAAGCAGTCAATTTTAGAAAGATAAATAACGTGTATAAACGAGATATGTTACAATTGCTACTTGAAGCAGTCAAAGGTAATAAAATAAGAACTTGCTAATAACAACTACATTGATTCCTTCCCGTGTCTTTCCTTTTTCATCCCTTCATAAGTGGGCAACGGAACCATTGGGTCACCTATTGGTAAACAGTCACCGCTGCCTATGGATATTCGTGGATATACATAGGCAGCGATGATTGTTTAATTAAAAAAAAAACCTTTTTCAGAAAACAAAGTAATTAGTAACACTGAAGATATTAAAAACAATGGAGAAGCTACAGGACAAAAGCTTAACCCAGAAGGAAAAGTCAAAGGTAAACACAAAGATATTAAAATAAATATGTTCATAAGTAGTCTATGTAAGGTGAAACTAGGCATTCAAGTACTAAAAGACGTATCCATCGGTGAGGCAGCGGAAGTGGTAATAGAATAGGCGTCGTACAAAGGTTGTCTAGACAGTCATATTTTTAGTCAGCCCATCAATAGAGGAGAGCCCAACAGACGAAAATGTACACAGATTGAGCTAGCCCCAAAGTAAGTTCGAGACTTGTGTTATGGGATACTAACTCAAAAATACTTTTTAACAAATACATAGGTATATAGATAAACATTCAAGACTCAGGCCAATCAGAAAAACCACCTCTGGACCTCCTGGGTGGCGGTCCGGCATGGAAGCCATTACGCCACGGAGGTCGTCATAGTTTGGCGTGTATATCTGAAAAATCAAAGCAAATGTGTCATAGCGAACCAAGTGCACAAAAGATCTTTAACATAGAACATGAGAGTGCTTGCATACTTGTCTTATAGTCGCCATTTTCAAGCATAGCAATAGTCATTAATATGTTAATATCACTCACATCGATATTATTTTTATGAATATAGATGCTATATTGAATTATAATAATTATGATAAAGTTTATTGAATTCTGTGTATGAAATTGTTTTAGAGAGAATTTCTTCACAATCATTTTACATATTGTTTCAGTGTTTATTGAGTGTGTTTTAAATATTATATATATAAGCAGCTGCATTAAAGAAAGTTACAGGCCGTTACTTGTTTATTTTTTATGTCAAACAGTAGACAAACAAGCAAGCGGGCCACCTGATGGAAAGCGGCCACCGCCGCCTATGGCCATTAGTAACAACAGGGGCGCTACCAATGCGTTGTCTACCAAGGAAGTTAGAGGAAAGGAAGGAGGAACAGAAGGGAAAGAAGGAGGGGGAATTTTGTATACTAGCATTTTCGTCATTAATTAATCATTTTAGGGTTCCGTAGTAAACTACAAGGAACCCTTATAGTTTGGCCATGTTCTTAATGCAAGAATACATCGCTTAATGCTAGAAAGCTATAATATGGCATGTGTAGGTACATAGTACATTAACAAGGGTAACAACAAACGAGGGTAACAAAGTGCTGAAACAAAATTTTGAAAATTATTTTTTTGGGGTGCCTCCCCTACATGTAACGTGAGAATGAGAATTTTATTTCTCATGAAAGAATTTACATTCACTTACTATGAGACTTAGCTAAATTATAAACTATTACATACTTGCGATCATAATCAAGATTAGAAAAAGAGGTAAAGTGATTACTTTAAAATTGATTTAAGGAGATTCCCCTAAATCTATTAATAATGTGTTATTTTTTTCAGAATTTATTACAGACGATTTGTTAGGTCAATTGTTTTTCTTTTTTGCTGACGCAATTAAAACTACTGCAAGTGTCTTAATATTATGCATCCACGAATTGGCACTTAATCCTGATATTCAAGAAAAGCTATATGAAGAGATCAAACGATTTCATGATGAAAATGAGACTCTGGATATTGAAAATATCAATAAAATGAACTACCTGGAATGTGTGATTAAGGGTTTGTAATCGTAGCTTCTTGGGAGAATTATAATAATAATAATAATAATAAAATTTTCACACTAGGCTCAAAGTCTGTATTGTGAAAGTCATACATCTACCATTTACTAGCTGATTTACATTAGCGCACAATTGACACGTGTCACGCGCTGATTGACAATAGCAAAATAAACTTAACTAAAACAATGGGAACCGAGTTATTAGTACATGTAGGAGGGACGTTATGGAGTTACCTAAATATTTCTGCAGAGGGAAAAAGCAAGTCAAATTCCATTTGCAAAATGCAACTCATTTGGCGAAGATGTTAATGTTGACTTACGAAAGATTTTTCACAAGTGCAAAACAATAAAGTTATCTTAAAGAAAGCTTTCTTTCGTCATCGGAAGTACATATTTCGATGATGTAATTGGTAGGTACAAAAAAAACGAGATTCGGACGATGATATATGAGAGTTTAGCATTAGAAAAATATAATAAATGAAATTGCTCAATAAATACGTTGAAGGAAATCTTTAATATGTGTTATAAATTTTGTACATTTGATTTGTAAACCTTTTTTTGATATATAGGAGGAGAGGTGTACGTATGCTCATAATGAGTTTAAACTTTCAGAAGCAAATAGAAAGTGGTCACCTGCTATATTTTTGGACAGAAAGTGTACAAAACCATTTGAATTGCCACCACCCCATGAGGGAGGGAAACCATATAAGGTAATATTATTTGCGAAGAAAGTCAGAGATAGAGATGAGAGAGCCTTGCGATTATTATAGGTAATAGGTGTGCATCAGTTGGTAACAGAAGGTGAGATACTTGTAGATAGTAGGGAAGCCGAACACATTACAACATTATATACTCCATTTAATAGTAACAATAATTGGCATAATATTTGTATAATTTGTGAATTCCAGGTGCAACCAGGCGATGTAGTTTATAATGTGGTATGGAGCCTCCATTTGGATGAGAAGCATTTTCCTGATCCACAAGTTTTTGATCCAGAAAGGTTTTCAGAAGAGAGCAAGCACAAAATTCGGCCTTACACATTTATACCCTTTGGTTTGGGATTAAGAACTTGTATGGGTATGTATTTTTAAATGATGAAATAACTGATTAATATAACGATATAATAACACACTGGCTAAGGCAGCAGGTCATGCGCGAGAGACAGCGCTCTTGTAGTCGCGATGATAGCAACGCCAACACCCGCCGCGTTTAGTGTGATGTCGTTCATACAAATATATGAAATCTTCTTCTTCGGGTGCCTCTCCGACTAGTGAAGGTTGGCAGTCAGCGCAGTTTTTTTTATGCCACAAAGTAGGCAAACAAGCATACGGCCCGCCTGATGGTAAGCATCACCGTAGCCTATAGACGCTTGCAATACCGGGGGTATCACTCACGCGTTGTCAACCCTCCCAACCCCCCCCAAGGAGCTCTGGAGACCTTACTCACCGTAGGAACACAACATGGCCGAGACCATGCTATTTGGCTACGATCTTCTGTAAGGCGGAGGTCCTTCCCCAGACGGCAGTCAGACAAATATATCGAATACAGATGTGTACACAGTCGATATATATACTTACCATTACGCTTCTGACGCCATACATAATGTTACAGAACATCACAAAATATTAAAATTATAGAGACAGGACAATTACTTTTTCTAGTGACACAACTGTGAATAAATTTCGGAGGCATAACCAATAACTGATTGCTTTGTACGAGTTTTTTCACCTCACAGAGTGGTCCTTTTTATCTTCCCTATACTAAATTCGAACGTGAGGTGAAAGAGTCGTCGCCCGGTGTTTTTTTTAAAGAAAACAAATATTTTCTTGTTTTTAAAGGTTCTAAAGTTGCAATGCTCCTGATGAAGATTATGATTTACAATCTTATGTTGAATTACAAGATCGTTAAGAATAACAAAACAGCAGATCCAATCGTCATGAACACCAAGGATTTTAATACCCGAGCTAAAAACGGTACTTGGGTCAGAATGGAAGCGCGATAGATTAGCTATATTTATTGTTTACAAGACATTAGACATATTTTCAAATATTCAAACATTTAGATTTATATATATCATAGAATATGTCAGTTGTCTCTATATAAGGCACTTTCGACTTATAAGAAACAATAGTTTGCACCATCTTGTTGCAATTACACCAGTCTGTTAACTGTCTATGTATACTGTATCCTACCGTTGTGTATTGCAAGTAAAGCATATAATGTCTATCTAGTTTTATGGGTTAAGGTTAAAAGTTAAAATGAATAAATATATTATAATATAAAAGTATTTTTATTGACAAAGAATACTCATCAATCACTATAAGAAGTTGCTTTCACTCGAACGCTCAATATTATATATTCTATACGAAATGAATGAAACTCGTCCTCAACTTGTGATCGCGTTTAGTGGCCGCGACTTGGCTCAATGTGCGGGTGCTCTTAAAGCCGAATGACAGAAGTACCGGTATAGTGCTGACACGTGCCGTTCAGTAACGTATCCATCAGTGTCAGTGAAAAATGATATTGTAGCACACATTTTGTAGGACGCTATCCATACTAGTCAGTGACAGTGCCGTTCAGTTACGTATCCGTCACATTGTGATGTTACGGTTGCAGTTAGCAGTATGTTACGGTTCACTAGCTGTTACCTGCGGCTCCGCCCGCGTGGTCAAGGGAAAATGTCAACATGTTTCTATGGGAATTTCTTTATCGCGTGGGAAAAAAAAGTAGCCTTATGTCACTCTCCAGACCTTAAATTATCCACGGTAAAAAATTATGAAAATATAATGTGATACTTTTTTCCCGTGGGAATGAGATGTTTTTCCGGGATAAAAAGTAGCCTATGTTACTCTCCAGACCTTAAACTATCCCCAATAAAAAAATCATATCAATCCGTTTATTACTTACGACGTGAAGGGATAAACAGACACACTTTCACATTTATAATATTAGTGTGGATTAATAATTGGGATGGTAAATTTTATTTAATATTACAGTGTACGTTGTGTTGGCTATAAGTGTTGAAAAATGATTATTGAAATAATTTTATTCTTCCTAATATCAGTGATAAGCTATTATTTGTATATTTATAAGATTAATCATAAGTTTTACGATGAAAGAGGAGTCAAGTATCTACCTGGTGTGCCAATCTTCGGTAACACATTTCAAAGTATAATGGAGAAAGAACACTGTTCTGAAGATATAGACAAAGTTTATAAAGCTTTCCCGGATGAAAGGTATTATTTTAAATGATGTAGAGTAAGTAAGCCATGATCTCCTATAGACGTTGTACAATCAGCCAATGAAAAAGTTGAGCGGACCGTAAATATGATTCAAGTTTTCTAAATATTGCATGAAGGGATTGACTCGAGATTTTATTTGTCATATTGTACTATGTAACTGCGATGGCAAATGCAGGAGGAAAGTTTTGGAGTGGAGGCCGCGCATGGGGAAGCAAAGTATAGGGCGCCCTCCTTCCAGATGGACAGACGACTTCAAGAAAGCAGTTGGAGGCGGATGGATGCGGAAAGAGGAAGGCATTGGGAAAGGCCAGTAGTGGGTAGATACAGGCTGATGATGATGATGATAAATTATGTACCTACCAAGTTTCATCACGACGCTTACAAGCATACAAATGTTCTTAGTTCTCTAACCTGCTCACCTCTTTCATTGGTTGACTTACATACTCCGCCTTCAGCGTAACCTTTCCGATCAACTTCTGTCCTTCTTTGCGTTGACGTCAGCGCGACGGACCACTTCATTTCTCGCATTGTTATTCAGTGTACAGATACCGCTATTTTACCTCTGACAGGTGGTTTAAAATAAGTGTCACAGGAATAATTTCTGTATAACAATTTGTGAACCGACATGGCAGTTAGCCTTTGATCAACATACACGAACCGCTCTTATTTTGAATGTTTTAAAGCTATTTTTACATATAACTGTGAACGATCCATAAGAACGTTTTATAGTTTACTAGATAAAGTTTACGCGCAACTTCGTTTGCGTGTATTTATGTAAAGCAGCGCCATTTATTTTATAAAGCGCCATTGTCTCTCAGATTTTTGACCAAATTTTATGGGAATCGCGTATTTTTCGTGATAAAAAGTGTATAAATTCAAAGTATCAACTACCTTATTGTTATTATTATTATTATAGGTTGGGACGCCTGCGGGGCACAGGTGCGTGTACAAGTCGCTAATTAGACTCATTACACCCTATTCCCGTGTGGATACGGTTGTTACTGTGGCCCCGGTATCAGCTACCTTCATACCAATGATAAAAATTGGCCCAGCCATTTGAGCCTGAAGAAGTAACAAATATACCTACCAACTTTCACGTTTAATAATATTAATAGTGTTGGTGACCTATGTTATTTTCTTCCAATGTCTAGCGATTGATATCAGCCAATACGCACATAAATCTGACGAAACGAATATTAGTGAAAAGAAAATATTGAATTCCTCTCTGGGTTGCAGAGGTCCATTAAATGCTAAAGAGTTAGGTACATGACGAGCTAAATGAAGACCATAAGTAGTGATGGTATCGAGACAAGTCCACCACACATTCTACTGTGTCACTACCGCTGTGTCTCCTGTATAGCCAGGATCGACATCGGCGACCTCAGATTGTCAAAAAGCAATGAAGCTTATTGACGTCCCGGGGGAGAAACTACAGCTGTCTTGAAACTCAACGTATTTAATCAGAAAGAAATTAGAAAGAGTAAAGACTATTGTAGTAATGGTATATAATAATATGATAAAGGTAACTAGGTACTACTTATATAAATCTTTCAGATACGTAGGTCTTCTTAACGGAACCCATCGTGTCCTTTTGATCAGGGACCCTGAATTGATAAAATCGATCACAGTCAACAACTTTTACTCCTTCCCGGATCATAGGCTTTTCTTCAACGATGAAACGGAAACAATAATTGCCGACGGCCTAATTTTTAATAAAGGTAACATTCTCCAACAAAACTTCATGTTATATTTTTTAGAGCATCTTTAGATGCAATTTTACAAAGTTTTCTTTTGTAAAGTGTCACCTAAAATTCATTTTCATGAAAGCAAATTTAAAAACATTACGTTAGTAATCATAATAAGCATATTTCATGTAGAAATGTAACTTTTATGGACAGGACAGAGATGGCAACAACTGCGTTCAACTATATCTCCTGTTTTCACTCCAGCCAAAATAAGGATAATGATGAAACACATGATTGAATTGAGTAAAGACGTTATTGATGATCTGAAAGGTCAGTTCAAATACTTTTTTTTAATTTTTAATTACTTTTATAGATAACCTAGAATAACACCGTTTCTATTTGTCTCAAAATCACGCTTCGAACATTAAATTTAAAAAGTACATTTATGGTCGTTTTCACCAACCTTAACCTCACTTAGGTATCCCATTATTATTAGTTAGATCGTCTCCAGAACTTCTGTATAAGATTTATTTCAAATATGATCATGTATCAGAATACCGTATGCGTTTGAAATGGCTTTCGATCCGTCAACGTAGGAATATGCACATCCTTTCCCGTTCTCTTTACTATTCTCTTCAATCCCAGAACGTCCTATCTTAAGAATGTTTCACATATACCTCTTCGTCCCATAGCTTATCTCTCCGCTCTACTGAGAATCTTACTCTACTGCTTACAGTCCATTCTTCTAAATCCTTCGACCTATCCTTTACCGTCCAGGCCATCAGGCTATGGCACAGTTTACCGGTAACTATTAGATCTGCTCAGTCTATCCATATCTTTAAAAAACTAGTTAAAGATCATTTCCTTGCTCTCTTTTAGTGTAACGACATTATGTCCTATGTATGTTTATATACGTAATATGTATGTAATATTATTTATATTTGGGTATATATAGTAGGTATATAAAGTATAATACCTTATATTCATAAATATTATCGATATGTCCTGCTGATTATTGTCTCTTGCTGGGCCTGCCTACTCCATGCAGAAATTTGTAAAAAGATTGCTTACAGCAATAAAGCCGCCTTGTTGCATATACTGTCTGTAACTTTTACTGTTTACTGCATCACTTGTTTGTGTTTTGCAAATAAAGCGTATTCTATCTATCTATCTTGGAACTCACAACGAATTTAATCAGAAAGAAATTAGACGGAATTGGAAGTATTGAAAGGAGAAGAAGGCTATCAAAAAGTAATGATCATGATTCATGACCCGAAATGTTTTAAATTTATAGATAAACCCAAAGACGATGTTGACATCGGCGAGTATATGCGTCGGTACTTCACTGACCTCATGGGATCCCTCGCTTTCGGTGTACAAATGAATTCAATAAAGGAGAAGGACAACAAATTTTACAAAATCTCTTTAAATATATTCGACTTCGATATGTATCAAAAGTTGAAATTGTTTGCATGTGTACAATTACCTGCATTATCGAAGGTTAGTAAATAATTTTTATTATTAGAGCTTATCCATTAATTACGTCACGAAACGAACACACAACTATCATGATTTTTATTTGTGACACAGGGTCACATTTGACTACCCCTTCCCCCCACTGGTGTGTTCCACACAATTAGACATTTTTAATTTTTTTTTAATAGCTACACATATTTCAAACTTATAAAATCTCTTTTTTGCGTCGGAGGTAAACAATTACTGATGATGATGTTAAATAAGTTATTCTGTTTCAGGTATTAGGCCATAACGTATTTTGCAAGGATATGGCTGCCTACTTTAGAAGATTGACATTTCAAACAATTGACTACAGAAGGAAAAACACAGTGAACAGACCTGATTTGATACAGCTGCTAATGGAAGCATTTAAAGGTATGGGCCTCTGCTCTGCTCTGAATGTAAGGTAGTACCATTTTTTGATTCATACTTTAATAAACATTGCCATAAACGTCTTTTTGACTGCCTACATGTTCTCTATATAATCGTGACGTTGTGTACCCTGTCATAATGTTTAGTGTCTTGCACTGTGTCATTAATAAGGTACAATTCCGGGACGGAGACCACGCTACAGACTGCAGCTGCAGACTGCAAGCGACATACTTGTTTCTATGTATCTCTATGAAAGTGATTACAAGCGCGTCGACACTGCGGTCAACGACGCTTTCATAGAGATAGAAACTGTCGCCTGCAGTCTGTAGTGTGCGGTCCGTCTTGGAATCGGACCTTAAGAAAGCACCGTTCTGGCAGGCATTTAGCGGTTGCGTCATCATGAAATATTTTAAAGCTATTGCATAGCTTTTATCGCGGGCTTTGAGCGCGGCGACCTAATCAAGAAATTCCGTTACGAAAATAAAACCTAACACTCCCCACTCCGCGCGGCGTTGAAAGCCGTGCATCGTCTAACGTCGTTTCAGTTTGGCAGACTTCGGCACGGTGTTTGCAAATTCGGTATCGCAAATTCGTAACGATGAAGTTTTTTTTTTCAGATGGACCTGAAAGTGAATGTATCGCAGGTGTATTGTTCTCTTTTTATGTAGCCGGCTTATTTAATACTTCCAATGGTGTAACATTATGCTTCCACGAATTGGCTTTAAATTCTGATGTCCAAGAAAAATTATATGAAGAAGTAAGCCAATTTGATAAAGAAAACAAAACCGTGAATTTGGATAATATAAACAAAATGATCTATCTCGACTGTGTGATCAATGGTTTGTTTCATTATATCATTTTTAAAGTCTTTTGAGGAGATAGATGTCAAAGTAGAACGCTCACGCAAGTTAAGCAATGATAACTCTACTTGATACACCAGGGGAGGGGAGGTGAATTTATTCTTTCAACAATATTTTCGAAATGATAACTGCTTCTGTGCTTTGAAGCGTTAAGCTGTAGGCCACCTGTTGTCGATAGTAATGGTAAGGTAATTAGTCGTCAAGTCAGTGACGGGTAGGTAACTTTGACACCAGCACACGAAAAGAAAATGTTCAATCTGTTGCAATTAGTTCAGATTGAAAGATTTATTTTTGGGTTCTAATTTTCGTTTCCGACAATAATCATTATCAAACGCTAGTGATCCTGGACAAATGGTTAGAAAAAAAATTTTGGTGGTTCCTATAAAACAACTTTCTTTTGATTAAACAATGTAATAAGAATAGAAATCATTAATTTAACTGTGCGTACAATTTCAGAAGTACTAAGGAAGTGGTCTCCAGCCATAGTTTTGGATAGAGTGTGTGCAAAAGAACATGAATTACCGCCTGCACACAAGGGAGGTAAACCGTATAAGGTAATTTTTTGCAGTTGCCTATCGGATATCGCATATCGGATCTGCCTTGAGGTGCGGTGGGGTGTGCGCGGCGGAAGGTAACGGCAAACTTGAGGCGAACGGGTAGTATAGACATCAATAAATTGTAGGTTGTGGTGGTAGGAAAAAAGTGACGGTTCGAAAGAGCTTGTACTCGTAGTAGGCCTATTTTAATAAAAATACCAGCCTTTGGGTCACTCGTGGTTTTTTCCAGTTTCTATGAAATTTGTTATTACGGTACTTTTGAATAAGTTATTTCTTAATTATATTATGCTTAATTTGTATGTTTCAGGTCAAACCAGGTGATTTAATTTTCAATTCTGTAAACAGTATACATTTGGACGAGAAGTATTTTCCCGACCCACATGTTTTTAAACCTGAAAGATTTTCAGACGAGAATAAACATCTAATTCGACCTTTTACGTTCATGACCTTTGGTAATGGACCAAGGACTTGTATTGGTAAGCCTTTTCTATAAGTCATTTGATAATTTAATTTGACCAATAAGACTGCAGAAATGTAGGTATTCAATTATATTCATAAAAATGGGCGTAATACTTGTTTTGGTTCCATGGTCATAAAGTGTCTATTATATTTCTAGCTCAATAGGGTGGGTCATAATTTGAAAGTAGTAAACTCTGATACGGATCAGTTTGGAGGTGTCCGAGTAACCCCCTAGGTCCCATGAAGGAATGTACATACAATGATCTCAAGAACTTGCGAATTTACCTTTGCTTTGGAAACTCTGACTGTGAAAGAGTCGCCTTGAGAAACGAATTCACATCACAAGGATTTGTATCGCAGTTTTGTGTACAAGCACTTAGTGTTTGGGGCTTTAAATGGAAAACTAAAAGGAATGTGGCGGTATATGCCACTATAGTGGGAATATTCAGTTAAACCTGTATTTTGTTTCACATGATTTACTAATACGATCTGACAATGATTAACAACTTACAATAGTATTTATAGAACTAAATAACAAGGCATGTCTTATCTGATAAATACCTGAACGTGCTATGCTGACTGGGCAATATAATTTCCGTCAACCTAGCACGTCTGCCAATAAAGGTAGTTACACACTATGATTATAATAAGATCCCATAAGGAATAATGTTAAAAAAAATTCAAAAAATATATTTAGAGAGTAGGTCCTCACAGACACTACTTTTTCTCGTCAAAGATTATATTACAGTAATTAATTATTTGTTTAATTAATCTACTCTATAAACTACTACCATTTCGGAAAGAAATGGCGAAAGAAAACCAGTTACGGCCTATTTTGGTCATATGTTTTTTTTATATAATGACCTCCCAAGAGACTACTTTAATATCCCAAAGTTCGTAAATAGGACTGTATAGCATTCCGATCAAATCTTAATACAAATAAAACCAATTTCAATCGACAGCCTCATCTAAATTGAAGAATTAAGAAACTGTCAATCTTAACGTATCTATTTATCTATGTATCGCCAGACCGCCACCAAGGAGGTCTCGGGTTCGAATCCCAGTCGGGTCATGATGAAAAACGAACTATTTCTAATTGACCTCGGGTCTTGGATGTTTATCTATATAATATGTATTTGTTATAAAATATAGTACCGTTGAGTTATTATCCCATAACACAAGTTTCGAACTTACTTTGGGGCTAGCTCAATCTGTGTGATTTGCTCCTATATTTATTTATTACTAGCGAAACCCGCGCAACTTCGTTTGCGTGTATCCCGCTTTCCCGTGGGAATTTTTAAATTTTTCTCTCCGTAAGAACCATCCTCGTACTTCAAGGAATATTCTAAAAAAAAAATCAGCCAAATCGGTCAAGCCGTTTTCATGTTATGTCGTGACAACGGAAAACGGGTTTCATTTTTATATATATAGATTTATTATATCTTTCATGTTTTTATGTCCAGGAGCCAGATATGCGATGATACTGATGAAGATTATCATTTACCACATGATATTGAATTACAAGATTCTCAAAAACCATAAAACTGCAGATCCCATCATCATATCGAATCAGGATAATGTCTTCGTAAGGTCCAGAACCGGTTCCTGGGTCAAATTGGAAGCAAGATAACTATGAGTTAGGAAACTAGTTTTACTCCCCTGTTTTTAACTCCCAACCCAAATGTTTGAAGTGTATTTCTCTGTAACATTACAGCTTCCAAACGGATAATCCGGTTTTAAAATCTATCAGTTTTTCTATTTGTATAGTTTAATGACATAAGTTTTTTTTCTATTTATTAAATAATAAAGGTTTTGGCATACAAATACTATTATTTGTTTTCTTTTGTATAATTCTCAACTTTTCTACTTCCTCTTCTTTCACTACTTTACTATTTAGGGTTCCGTACCTCAAAAAAACGGAACTCTTCTAAGACCAAGGGTCTTGACAGACAGACAGACGGAGAACAAAGTGATCTTATAAGGGTTCCGTTTTTTCCTTTTGTCGCACTTAAAATAAGGGCGTAAATAAAGGCATGTTTACCCAGAAATATAGTGTTCTTAAGTTAGCCATTTTATTACTACTTGTATAATATTTTAAAACATGTATTTTAAAAATGATTTTTCAAATTTTTATATTATTTTTTGTAACATTAATAAGTTTTTAGTTTTTTTCCTAATCTTAAGGACTTGTGTCCCACTGTTGGGCAGAGGCCTCCTCACCCTTTCTCCACTCGTCAAGCTACTTCTGGCCAGCCGTCTAAAGGGCGTCCAGATCAAACAAAGCGAAAAAAAAGATTTTTTTCTTTTATGTTAGACGGTAGACAAACAGGCAAGCGGGCTACCTCATCAGGTAGCGGTGATCACTTTGCATCCAAAGTGATCACCGCAGCCTATGGACATCAGTAACACCAGGGCCGCTACCAATGCGTTGCCCACCTCTGACGAGATGTCTTAAATAGATCCATGTCATAGTCCGAAGGAAACACATTCTACCTATATCCTTTTTTTTTATATAAGCCAAATATTATTATTACAAAAAAATCCAGATGAAACCAGGCGAGGTAGTTTACAGCATCATAAACAGTATCTATTGGGACCAAAACTATTTTCCTGATCCATATACTTTTGATCCTGAGAGATTTTCAAAAGAGAACAAGGATCGAAGGACTTGTATTGGTATGTATTTTTCATGGTAATCGTTATGTGTCGCACTTTAAAACAAGCAAGTTAATAACGTCGATCCTGGCCAGTGCTTGGATAGGTATCGTTATCTCGAGCTTCTTCGTGCATCGGAGTGCCGGTGAAGTCGTCGGTCCTGGCTGTTTTCGATGGAAGACAATTACGCCAAGTCGGTGTTCAGTGTTTACAAGTTGCCTGATGCAACATACACAGCTGTCTCAATAAGTAGTGTTTGCGCACATAAAATTATTATGCGTCATGTCGTGGCACATCGTGTTGTTCTCGTCGCGCCAAATTGGGTTACGTGGAGGTTACGTGGAGGTCCATTAACCCAATTTGACATTTATAATATTAGTTAGGTAACTAATATTATAAATGTGAAATTCAGTATATTTGTTTGTTCTTCCTTCAGTCTTGCATATACGCAGCAGTTTTTTCAGTGATCGTGATGTTTTTTCGACAGGAAACTCATACGAAACATATTTTTCTACTGTAGATGGTGTTGTATGGCGTTACAATCGCCAAATCCTTACATATTGTGCACATAATCCAACAGATGGCGCCATAATTTATTTTTATTTTTTTATACCACAAGGATGGCAAGCACGCATACGGCCCGCCTGATGGTAAGCATCACCGTAGCCTATAGACGCTTGCAATACCAGGGGTATCATTCACGCGTTGCCAAACCTCCCAAGTGGAGCACTGGAGACCTTACTCATAGTAGGAACATAACATAGCCGAGACCAATGCTATTTGGCTACGATTTTCTGTAAGATGGAGGTTCTTCCCCAGACGGGCTGCTCCGATTATTCGCTATGCCCCACCTGTCTTAAATCAGGCTTAAGTTTGGTGTTCTCAAATTAACTCGATCATATATGATATCCATATCAATTAAAATTTACCGAACAAAGCCAAATAGTACATACTAATTTAATGAAACCAAGATGAAACCTCATAGATTGTTATTATGAAACCGTTATGTATCAGCCAATCCTAATTAATGTATTAGAAAACGGAATGACGCTAGTAAAATGTTAAAGATTTTTTTTTTGTTTCTGTTCATGTCCCAGAGTTGCAAAGCTCGTGTGCAAAGTCATGATTTATCACTTGGTGCTGCATTACAAAATTATCAAGAATTACAGAACAGTAAATCCTATCCGACAGTTTTTACATCTGCTCCAAAACCGGTACTTGGGTCAAAATTGAAGAGAGATAGATCCATCGAATTATTTCACACACATTCCCACCGCTGCGTCTCCTGTATACCCAGGATCAACAACGGCGACCTCAGATTGCCAAAAAGTAATGAAGATTATTTAAGTCCCAGGGGAGAAACTACAGCTGTCTTGGAATTCACAACGAATTTATTCAGAAAGAAAATAGCCTCCGATTTTAGCGGATTATCTGCGTTGCATACTACAAGCACAGATACTCAGATGCTACACAAGACAGTTTTCAACGTCATTAGTAATGTTTTTATTATTTTCAAGATTTTAGTAAACGAGTGACTTCCACACAGAAATATATTATTATATTTCTGTGGACTTCCAACTTATCCGATGCAAATAAACTAAAACAGCTGTATCACCTCATTAAAATGCATCAAAGTAAATGTACAATAAAATATTTATTTTTAAAATATATTATAAACTAGCTGTTACCTGCGGCTCCGCCCGCGTGGTCAAGGGAAAATGTCAACATGTTTCTATGGGAATTTCTTTATCGCGTGGGAAAAAAAGTAGCCTTATGTCACTCTCCAGACCTTAAATTATCCACCTTAAAAAATTATGAAAATATAATGTGATACTTTTTTCCCGTGGGAATGAGATGTTTTTCCGGGATAAAAAGTAGCCTATGTCACTCTTCAGACCTTAAATCATATCTGTAAAAAAAAAATATCAATACTTAGGTTCCTTTCGACGTGAAAGAAAAGAAAATATAATATACTTTATTTTTTCCCGTGGGAATAAGATGTTTTTCCGGGATAAAAAGTAGCATATGTCACTCTCCAGACCTTAAACTATCCCCAATAAAAAAATCATATCAATCCGTTTATTACTTACGACGTGAAGGGAGGACAAACAGACACACTTTCACATTTATAATATTAGTATGGATTAATAATTGGGATGGTAAATTTTATTTAATATTACAGTGTACGTTGTGTTGGCTATAAGTGTTGAAAAATGATTATTGAAATAATTTTATTCTTCCTAATATCAGTGATAAGCTATTATTTGTATATTTATAAGATTAATCATAAGTTTTACGATGAAAGAGGAGTCAAGTATCTACCTGGTGTGCCAATCTTCGGTAACACATTTCAAAGTATAATGGAGAAAGAACACTGTTCTGAAGATATAGACAAAGTTTATAAAGCTTTCCCGGATGAAAGGTATTATTTTAAATGATGTAGAGTAAGTAAGCCATGATCTCCTATAGACGTTGTACAATCAGCCAATGAAAAAGTTGAGCGGATCGTAAATATGATTCAAGTTTTCTAAATATTGCATGAAGGGATTGACTCGAGATTTTATTTGTCATATTGTACTATGTAACTGCGATGGCAAATGCAGGAGGAAAGTTTTGGAGTGGAGGCCGCGCATGGGGAAGCAAAGTATAGGGCGCCCTCCTTCCAGATGGACAGACGACTTCAAGAAAGCAGTTGAAAGCGGATGGATGCGGAAAGAGGAAGGCATTGGGAAAGGCCAGTAGTGGGTAGATACAGGCTGATGATGATGATGATAAATTATGTACCTACCAAGTTTCATCACGACGCTTACAAGCATACAAATGATCTTAGTTCTCTAACCTGCTCACCTCTTTCATTGGTTGACTTACATACTCCGCCTTCAGCGTAACCTTTCCGATCAACTTCTGTCCTTCTTTGCGTTGACGTCAGCGCGACGGACCACTTCATTTCTCGCATTGTTATTCAGTGTACAGATACCGCTATTTTACCTCTGACAGGTGGTTTAAAATAAGTGTCACAGGAATAATTTCTGTATAACAATTTGTGAACCGACATGGCAGTTAGCCTTTGATCAACATACACGAACCGCTCTTATTTTGAATGTTTTAAAGCTATTTTTACATATAACTGTGAACGATCCATAAGAACGTTTTATAGTTTATTAGATAAAGTTTACGCGCAACTTCGTTTGCGTGTATTTATGTAAAGCAGCGCCATTTATTTTATAAAGCGCCATTGTCTCTCAGATTTTTGACCAAATTTTATGGGAATCGCGTATTTTTCGTGATAAAAAGTGTATAAATTCAAAGTATCAACTACCTTATTGTTATTATTATTATTATAGGTTGGGACGCCTGCGGGGCACAGGTGCGTGTACAAGTCGCTAATTAGACTCATTACACCCTATTCCCGTGTGGATACGGTTGTTACTGTGGCCCCGGTATCAGCTACCTTCATACCAATGATAAAAATTGGCCCAGCCATTTGAGCCTGAAGAAGTAACAAATATACCTACCAACTTTCACGTTTAATAATATTAATAGTGTTGGTGACCTATGTTATTTTCTTCCAATGTCTAGCGATTGATATCAGCCAATACGCACATAAATCTGACGAAACGAATATTAGTGAAAAGAAAATATTGAATTCCTCTCTGGGTTGCAGAGGTCCATTAAATGCTAAAGAGTTAGGTACATGACGAGCTAAATGAAGACCATAAGTAGTGATGGTATCGAGACAAGTCCACCACACATTCTACTGTTTCACTACCGCTGTGTCTCCTGTATAGCCAGGATCGACATCGGCGACCTCAGATTGTCAAAAAGCAATGAAGCTTATTGACGTCCCGGGGGAGAAACTACAGCTGTCTTGAAACTCAACGTATTTAATCAGAAAGAAATTAGAAAGAGTAAAGACTATTGTAGTAATGGTATATAATAATATGATAAAGGTAACTAGGTACTACTTATATAAATCTTTCAGATACGTAGGTCTTCTTAACGGAACCCATCGTGTCCTTTTGATCAGGGACCCTGATTTGATAAAATCGATCACAGTCAACAACTTTTACTCCTTCCCGGATCATAGGCTTTTCTTCAACGATGAAACGGATACAATAATTGCCGACGGCCTAATTTTTAATAAAGGTAACATTCTCCAACAAAACTTCATGTTATATTTTTTAGAGCATCTTTAGATGCAATTTTACAAAGTTTTCTTTTGTAAAGTGTCACCTAAAATTCATTTTCATAAAAGCAAATTTAAAAAACATTACGTTAGTAATCATAATAAGCATATTTCATGTAGAAATGTAACTTTTATGGACAGGACAGAGATGGCAACAACTGCGTTCAACTATATCTCCTGTTTTCACTCCAGCCAAAATAAGGATAATGATGAAACACATGATTGAATTGAGTAAAGACGTTATTGATGATCTGAAAGGTCAGTTCAAATACTTTTTTTTAATTTTTAATTACTTTTATAGATAACCTAGAATAACACCGTTTCTATTTGTCTCAAAATCACGCTTCGAACATTAAATTTAAAAAGTACATTTATGGTCGTTTTCACCAACCTTAACCTCACTTAGGTATCCCATTATTATTAGTTAGATCGTCTCCAGAACTTCTGTATAAGATTTATTTCAAATATGATCATGTATCAGAATACCGTATGCGTTTGAAATGGCTTTCGATCCGTCAACGTAGGAATATGCACATCCTTTCCCGTTCTCTTTACTATTCTCTTCAATCCCAGAACGTCCTATCTTAAGAATGTTTCACATATACCTCTTCGTCCCATAGCTTATCTCTCCGCTCTACTGAGAATCTTACTCTACTGCTTACAGTCCATTCTTCTAAATCCTTCGACCTATCCTTTACCGTCCAGGCCATCAGGCTATGGCACAGTTTACCGGTAACTATTAGATCTGCTCAGTCTATCCATATCTTTAAAAAACTAGTTAAAGATCATTTCCTTGCTCTCTTTTAGTGTAACGACATTATGTCCTATGTATGTTTATATACGTAATATGTATGTAATATTATTTATATTTGGGTATATATAGTAGGTATATAAAGTATAATACCTTATATTCATAAATATTATCGATATGTCCTGCTGATTATTGTCTCTTGCTGGGCCTGCCTACTCCATGCAGAAATTTGTAAAAAGATTGCTTACAGCAATAAAGCCGCCTTGTTGCATATACTGTCTGTAACTTTTACTGTTTACTGCATCACTTGTTTGTGTTTTGCAAATAAAGCGTATTCTATCTATCTATCTTGGAACTCACAACGAATTTAATCAGAAAGAAATTAGACGGAATTGGAAGTATTGAAAGGAGAAGAAGGCTATCAAAAAGTAATGATCATGATTCATGACCCGTAATGTTTTAAATTTATAGATAAACCCAAAGACGATGTTGACATCGGCGAGTATATGCGTCGGTACTTCACTGACCTCATGGGATCCCTCGCTTTCGGTGTACAAATGAATTCAATAAAGGAGAAGGACAACAAATTTTACAAAATCTCTTTAAATATATTCGACTTCGATATGTATCAAAAGTTGAAATTGTTTGCATGTGTACAATTACCTGCATTATCGAAGGTTAGTAAATAATTTTTATTATTAGAGCTTATCCATTAATTACGTCACGAAACGAACACACAACTATCATGATTTTTATTTGTGACACAGGGTCACATTTGACTACCCCTTCCCCCCACTGGTGTGTTCCACACAATTAGACATTTTTAATTTTTTTTTAATAGCTACACATATTTCAAACTTATAAAATCTCTTTTTTGCGTCGGAGGTAAACAATTACTGATGATGATGTTAAATAAGTTATTCTGTTTCAGGTATTATATCCTTAACTAGGCCTTAACGTATTTTGCAAGGATATGGCTGCCTACTTTAGAAGATTGACATTTCAAACAATTGACTACAGAAGGAAAAACACAGTGAACAGACCTGATTTGATACAGCTGCTAATGGAAGCATTTAAAGGTATGGGCCTCTGCTCTGCTCTGAATGTAAGGTAGTACCATTTTTTGATTCATACTTTAATAAACATTGCCATAAACGTCTTTTTGACTGCCTACATGTTCTCTATATAATCGTGACGTTGTGTACCCTGTCATAATGTTTAGTGTCTTGCACTGTGTCATTAATAAGGTACAATTCCGGGACGGAGACCACGCTACAGACTGCAGCTGCAGACTGCAAGCGACATACTTGTTTCTATGTATCTCTATGAAAGTGATTACAAGCGCGTCGACACTGCGGTCAACGACGCTTTCATAGAGATAGAAACTGTCGCCTGCAGTCTGTAGTGTGCGGTCCGTCTTGGAATCGGACCTTAAGAAAGCACCGTTCTGGCAGGCATTTAGCGGTTGCGTCATCATGAAATATTTTAAAGCTATTGCATAGCTTTTATCGCGGGCTTTGAGCGCGGCGACCTAATCAAGAAATTCCGTTACGAAAATAAAACCTAACACTCCCCACTCCGCGCGGCGTTGAAAGCCGTGCATCGTCTAACGTCGTTTCAGTTTGGCAGACTTCGGCACGGTGTTTGCAAATTCGGTATCGCAAATTCGTAACGATGAAGTTTTTTTTTTTCAGATGGACCTGAAAGTGAATGTATCGCAGGTGTATTGTTCTCTTTTTATGTAGCCGGCTTATTTAATACTTCCAATGGTGTAACATTATGCTTCCACGAATTGGCTTTAAATTCTGATGTCCAAGAAAAATTATATGAAGAAGTAAGCCAATTTGATAAAGAAAACAAAA
Source organism: Endotricha flammealis (assembly GCA_905163395.2). NCBI lineage: Eukaryota > Metazoa > Arthropoda > Insecta > Lepidoptera > Pyralidae > Endotricha > Endotricha flammealis. The sequence goes on along the minus strand of LR990861.1, from coordinate 15,266,002 downwards.
CCGTGAATTTGGATAATATAAACAAAATGATCTATCTCGACTGTGTGATCAATGGTTTGTTTCATTATATCATTTTTAAAGTCTTTTGAGGAGATAGATGTCAAAGTAGAACGCTCACGCAAGTTAAGCAATGATAACTCTACTTGATACACCAGGGGAGGGGAGGTGAATTTATTCTTTCAACAATATTTTCGAAATGATAACTGCTTCTGTGCTTTGAAGCGTTAAGCTGTAGGCCACCTGTTGTCGATAGTAATGGTAAGGTAATTAGTCGTCAAGTCAGTGACGGGTAGGTAACTTTGACACCAGCACACGAAAAGAAAATGTTCAATCTGTTGCAATTAGTTCAGATTGAAAGATTTATTTTTGGGTTCTAATTTTCGTTTCCGACAATAATCATTATCAAACGCTAGTGATCCTGGACAAATGGTTAGAAAAAAAATTTTGGTGGTTCCTATAAAACAACTTTCTTTTGATTAAACAATGTAATAAGAATAGAAATCATTAATTTAACTGTGCGTACAATTTCAGAAGTAAGGAAGTGGTCTCCAGCCATAGTTTTGGATAGAGTGTGTGCAAAAGAACATGAATTACCGCCTGCACACAAGGGAGGTAAACCGTATAAGGTAATTTTTTGCAGTTGCCTATCGGATATCGCATATCGGATCTGCCTTGAGGTGCGGTGGGGTGTGCGCGGCGGAAGGTAACGGCAAACTTGAGGCGAACGGGTAGTATAGACATCAATAAATTGTAGGTTGTGGTGGTAGGAAAAAAGTGACGGTTCGAAAGAGCTTGTACTCGTAGTAGGCCTATTTTAATAAAAATACCAGCCTTTGGGTCACTCGTGGTTTTTTCCAGTTTCTATGAAATTTGTTATTACGGTACTTTTGAATAAGTTATTTCTTAATTATATTATGCTTAATTTGTATGTTTCAGGTCAAACCAGGTGATTTAATTTTTAATTCTGTAAACAGTATACATTTGGACGAGAAGTATTTTCCCGACCCACATGTTTTTAAACCTGAAAGATTTTCAGACGAGAATAAACATCTAATTTGACCTTTTACGTTCATGACCTTTGGTAATGGACCAAGGACTTGTATTGGTAAGCCTTTTCTATAAGTCATTTGATAATTTAATTTGACCAATAAGACTGCAGAAATGTAGGTATTCAATTATATTCATAAAAATGGGCGTAATACTTGTTTTGGTTCCATGGTCATAAAGTGTCTATTATGGTTCTAGCTCAATAGGGTGGGTCATAATTTGAAAGTAGTAAACTCTGATACGGATCAGTTTGGAGGTGTCCGAGTAACCCCCTAGGTCCCATGAAGGAATGTACATACAATGATCTCAAGAACTTGCGAATTTACCTTTGCTTTGGAAACTCTGACTGTGAAAGAGTCGCCTTGAGAAACGAATTCACATCACAAGGATTTGTATCGCAGTTTTGTGTACAAGCACTTAGTGTTTGGGGCTTTAAATGGAAAACTAAAAGGAATGTGGCGGTATATGCCACTATAGTGGGAATATTCAGTTAAACCTGTATTTTGTTTCACATGATTTACTAATACGATCTGACAATGATTAACAACTTACAATAGTATTTATAGAACTAAATAACAAGGCATGTCTTATCTGATAAATACCTGAACGTGCTATGCTGACTGGGCAATATAATTTCCGTCAACCTAGCACGTCTGCCAATAAAGGTAGTTACACACTATGATTATAATAAGATCCCATAAGGAATAATGTTAAAAAAAAATTCAAAAAATATATTTAGAGAGTAGGTCCTCACAGACACTACTTTTTCTCGTCAAAGATTATATTACAGTAATTAATTATTTGTTTAATTAATCTACTCTATAAACTACTACCATTTCGGAAAGAAATGGCGAAAGAAAACCAGTTACGGCCTATTTTGGTCATATGTTTTTTTTATATAATGACCTCCCAAGAGACTACTTTAATATCCCAAAGTTCGTAAATAGGACTGTATAGCATTCCGATCAAATCTTAATACAAATAAAACCAATTTCAATCGACAGCCTCATCTAAATTGAAGAATTAAGAAACTGTCAATCTTAACGTATCTATTTATCTATGTATCGCCAGACCGCCACCAAGGAGGTCTCGGGTTCGAATCCCAGTCGGGTCATGATGAAAAACGAACTATTTCTAATTGACCTCGGGTCTTGGATGTTTATCTATATAATATGTATTTGTTATAAAATATAGTACCGTTGAGTTATTATCCCATAACACAAGTTTCGAACTTACTTTGGGGCTAGCTCAATCTGTGTGATTTGCTCCTATATTTATTTATTACTAGCGAAACCCGCGCAACTTCGTTTGCGTGTATCCCGCTTTCCCGTGGGAATTTTTAAATTTTTCTCTCCGTAAGAACCATCCTCGTACTTCAAGGAATATTCTAAAAAAAAAATCAGCCAAATCGGTCAAGCCGTTTTCATGTTATGTCGTGACAACGGAAAACGGGTTTCATTTTTATATATATAGATTTATTATATCTTTCATGTTTTTATGTCCAGGAGCCAGATATGCGATGATACTGATGAAGATTATCATTTACCACATGATATTGAATTACAAGATTCTCAAAAACCATAAAACTGCAGATCCCATCATCATATCGATTCAGGATAATGTCTTCGTCAGGTCCAGAACCGGTTCCTGGGTCAAATTGGAAGCAAGATAACTATGAGTTAGGAAACTAGTTTTACTCCCCTGTTTTTAACTCCCAACCCAAATGTTTGAAGTGTATTTCTCTGTAACATTACAGCTTCCAAACGGATAATCCGGTTTTAAAATCTATCAGTTTTTCTATTTGTATAGTTTAATGACATAAGTTTTTTTTCTATTTATTAAATAATAAAGGTTTTGGCATACAAATACTATTATTTGTTTTCTTTTGTATAATTCTCAACTTTTCTACTTCCTCTTCTTTCACTACTTTACTATTTAGGGTTCCGTACCTCAAAAAAACGGAACTCTTCTAAGACCAAGGGTCTTGACAGACAGACAGACGGAGAACAAAGTGATCTTATAAGGGTTCCGTTTTTTCCTTTTGTCGCACTTAAAATAAGGGCGTAAATAAAGGCATGTTTACCCAGAAATATAGTGTTCTTAAGTTAGCCATTTTATTACTACTTGTATAATATTTTAAAACATGTATTTTAAAAATGATTTTTCAAATTTTTATATTATTTTTTGTAACATTAATAAGTTATATTAGTTTTTGTCCTAATCTTAAGGGCTTGTGTCCCACTGTTGGGCAGAGGCATCCTCTCCCTTTCTCCACTCGTCAAGCTACTTCTGGCCAGCCGTCTAAAGGGCGTCCAGATCAAACAAAGCGAAAAAAAGATTTTTTTTCTTTTATGTTAGACGGTAGACAAACAGGCAAGCGGGCTACCTGATGCAAAGTGATCACCGCAGCCTATGGACATCAGTAACACCAGGGCCGCTACCAATGCGTTGCCCACCTCTGACGAGATGTCTTAAATAGATCCATGTCATAGTCCGAAGGAAACACATTCTACTAACATCCTTTTTTTTTTATATAAGCCAAATATTAATATTCCAAAAAAATCCAGATGAAACCAGGCGAGTAGTTTACAGCATCATAAACAGTATCCATTGGGACCAAAAGTATTTTCCTGATCCATATACTTTTGATCCTGAGAGATTTTTAAAAGAGAACAAGGATCGAAGGACTTGTATTGGTATGTATTTTTCATGGTAATCGTCGTTGACATAAAGCTTCGCTCTGTGTCGCACTTTAAAACAAGCAAGTTAATAATCAGGGGTATCATTCACGCGTTGCCAACCCTCCCACCCAAGTGGAGCACTGGAGACCTTACTCACAGTAGGAACATAACATAGCCGAGACCAATGCTATTTGGCTACGATCTTCTGTAAGGTGGAGGTTCTTCCCCAGACGGGCTGCTTCGATTATTCGCTATGCCCCACCTCTCTTAAATCAGGCTTAAGTTTGGTGTTCTCAAATTAACTCGATCATATGATATCCATATCAATTAAAATTTACCGAACAAAGCCAAATAGTACATACTAATTTAATGAAATCAAGATGAAACCTCATAGATTGTTATTATGAAACCGTTATGTATGTATCAGCCAATCCTAATTAATGAATTAGAAAACGGAATGACGCTAGTAAAATGTTAAAGTTTTTTTTTGTTTCTGTTCGTTTTCTGAGTATTCATACTTAGTCCTACTTTCTCACTTTCAATCACTAGGTCCGTTAACATTTTTTCTAGGTTTTTTGGTGTGCTGGCAAATAATACAAATATACGTACGCCATAAATAGCACGTTGCATACCAAACAAAATCCGTCTATTAATCTATAACTCGTTGGTAAAACCCTATCTTCTTTATCTCATAGAAATATGGGGAACAGCGGCAGACACAAACCTCAAACACATTCAGACATTACAAAACAAAATAATAAAAATCTTATATCACTATGAATATTTAACCCCTTCTATAAAAATCTATAAAGAAACAAAACTCTTAAACATAAAACAATTATACACACTCCACACATGCATTTTAATATATAAAATAATACACAAAAAGATACACTCCCACATCACATTCACAACGAAAGGTAATAGCACAACACATAAATTTTCATCACGCCATGCTGATCAACTTATATTGACAGGTGCAAGAACAAACTACGGTAAAAATAGAATAACTTTCGCGGGAGCACAGTTATATAACAGGATTCCAATAGATATTAGGAACTCAAGCTCAATAAACATCTTTAAGAAAAAAATACTTGAACATATAATAAGCGATGAGTCTTTTTTCACATAAATTTAGTTTTTAATACTGCAAGTATAGTGTAATAGTGTAAGTGTGCATTGGTAACGGAAGTTTACAAACTTTTATACCTTATTGTAACTATTGTTTCTTATGTAAGTGACACTGTAGTGTTTTTAGTAAGAAATAAAGATATATTTAAACCGAATACCAAGTCATCGGCGAACCTTAAATGACTTATTTTCTCTCCATCAATATTGATACCTTCTTCGTCCCAATTCAGGTTTCTAAAGACCTTTTCAAGAACCGCTGAAAATAATTTTGGAGACAATGGGTCCCCTTGACGCACACCTCTCTCAATATCTATATGCGGTTCTAATCTGTCGATTTGTATACAAGATTTGCTATTAACATAGACGTTTTTTATTAATCTTATGTATTTATCATGGACCCCTTGTTCTTTTAAAGCCGACCAAATTAAGTTGTGATGCAGGGAATCAAATGCCTTGTTATAGTCTACAAATGAATAATATATAGGCATGTTGTATTCCTTTGATTTTTCCACAAGCTGTTTAACTACATGTATATGATCGATCACAGAATAACCGCTTCTAAAACCCGCTTGTTCCCTTGGCTGGTGTTCGTCCAAAACTGTTGTTATTCTATTCAAGAGTATTTTAGCAAAAGTCTTATAGATGCCTGACATCAAACTTATCGGTCGATAGTTGTTGATATTATTTCTATCGCCTTTTTTGTGTAAAAGTGATATGTGTGATAGATAGTGTCCATTGAGTTGGTATTACTTCCTCATTTAAGATTACGTTAAAGAGTTTGGTTAGTGTCGGAACTAGTATATTAATGTTATCTGTCAAGAATGTATTATCGATTTTGTCTGGTCCCGGTGCTTTGTCTTTTTTCTGCGTTTCTATAGCTTTTTCTACTTCGTTAGTTAGTATTGTAGGTACCTCTTCTACTTTGTTACCAATTGTTTCCTCCGTTATAATTTCGATCTCGGCATATCGTTTTTTGTACTGATCCAAAATCTATGAACCACACGTTTTGACTAAAATGTAGAGTATGTGAAGTTAGGCCTGGTAAAGTAAGGACGCATAGATCAAGAATCTTGGCTCTACATGAGATCTGACCACTTTTTCATAGATTTTGATTAAGGTAGACTCGTCTTGGCAAAATTTTTACATGAAAATGTGTTTAGTGAGATTTTATTTGTCTGTATACCTTCGTGAAAGTCTATTTATTTTGTTGAATAAAAATCGGCCATCTGTGCCGCCTTTAAACAGCTGTATCACCTCATTAAAATGCATCAAAGTAAATGTACAATAAAAATATTTTTTTAAAAATATAATATAAACTAGCTGTTAACTGCGGCTCCGCCCGCGTGGTCAAGGAATGTCAATATGTTTCTATGAGAATTTCTTTATCCCGTGGGAAAAAAAAAATATCCACGTTAAAAAATTATGAAAATATAATGTTATAGGTACTTTTTTCCCGTGAAAATGAGATGTTTTTCCGAGATAAAAAGAAGCCTATCTCACTCTCCAGACCTTAAACTATCCCTCCGTTTATTACTTACGACGCGTGAAGGGAGGACAAACAAACACACTTTCACATTTATAATATTAGTATGGATTAATAATTGGAATGTTGTAAATTTAATATTACAGTGTGTGTGTGTAAATTTAATATTACAGTGTACGTTGTGTTGGCTATAAGTGTTGAAAAATGATTATTGAAATAATTTTATTCTTCCTAATATCAGTGATAAGCTATTTTTTGTATATTTATAAAATTAATCATAAGTTTTACGATGAAAGAGGAGTCAAGTATCTACCTGGTGTGCCAATCTTCGGTAACACATTTCAAAGTATGATGGAGAAAGAACACTTTTTTGAAGATATAGACACAGTTTATAAAGCTTTCCCGGATGAAAGGTATTATTTTAAATGATGTAGAGTAAGTAAGCCATGATCTCCTATAGACGTTGTACAATCAGCCAATGAAAAAGTTGAGCGGACCGTAAATATGATTCAAGTTTTCTAAATATTGCATGAAGGGATTGACTCGAGATTTTATTTGTCATATTGTACTATGTAACTGCGATGGCAAATGCGGGAGAAAAGTTTTGGAGTGGAGGCCGCGCATGGACAGACGACTTCAAGAAAGCAGCTGGAGGCGGATGGATGCGGAAAGAGGAAGGCATTGGGAAAGGCCTGTACCCAGTAGTGGGTAGATACAGGCTGATGATGATGATGATGATGAATTATGTACCTACCAAGTTTCATCACGACGCTTACAAGCATACAAATGTTCTTAGTTCTCTAACCTGCTCACCTCTTTCATTGGTTGACTTACATACTCCGCCTTCAGCGTAACCTTTCCGATCAACTTCTGTCTTTCTTTGCGTTGACGTCAGCGCGACGGACCACGTCATTTCTCGCATTGTTATTCAGTGTACAGATACAGCTATTTTACCTCTGACAGGTGGTTTAAAACACTCAAAATAAGGAATAATTTCTGTATAACAATTTGTGAACCGACATGGCAGTTAGCCTTTGATCAACATACACGAACCGCTCTTATTTTGAATGTTTTAAACCGATTTTTACATATATAACTGTGAACGATCCATAAGAACGTTTTATAGTTTACTAGTGAAACACGCGCAACTTCGTTTGCGTGTATTTATGTAAAGCAGCGCCATTTATTTTATAAAGCGCCATTGTCTCTCAGATTTTTGACCAAATTTTATGGGAATCGCGTATTTTTCGTGATAAAAAGTGTATAAATTCAAAGTATCAACTACCTTATTGTTATTATTATTATTATAGGGTGGGACGCCTACGGAGCACAGGCGGATGTACAAGTCGCTAATTACTCATTACACCCTATTCCCGTGTGGATACGGTTGTTACTGTGGCCCCGGTATCAGCTACCTTTATACCAATGATAAAAATTGGCCCAGCCATTTGAGCCTGAAGAAGTAACAAATATACTTACAAACTTTCGCGTTTAATAATATTAATGGTGACCTATGTAATTTTCTTGCAATGTCTAGCGATTGATATCAGCCAATACGCACATAAATCTGACGAAACGAATATTAGTGAAAAGAAAATATTGAATTCCTCTCTGGGTTGCAGAGGTCCATTAAATGCTAAAGAGTTAGGTACATGACGAGCTGAATGAAGACCATAAGTAGTGATGGTATCGGGACAAGCCCACCACACATTCTACTGTGTCACTACCGCTGTGTCTCCTGTATAGCCAGGATCGACATCGGCGACCTCAGATTGTCAAAAAGCAATGAAGCTTATTGACGTCCCGGGGGAGAAACACAGCTGTCTTGGAACTCAATGTATTTAATCAGAAAGAAATTAGAAAGAGTAAAGAATATTGTAGTAATGGTATATTTGTTAAGGGTAACTAGGTACTACTTATATAAATCTTTCAGATACGTAGGTCTTCTTGACGGAACCCATCGTGTTCTTTTGATCAGGGACCCTGAATTGATAAAATCGATCACAGTCAACAACTTCTACTCCTTCCCGGATCATATCCCTTTCTTTAACGATGAAACGGATACAATAATTACCGACGGTCTATTTTTTAATAAAGGTAACATTCTGCAACAAAACTTCATGTTACATTTTTTAGAGCATCTTTAGACGCAATTTTACAATGTTTTCTTTTGTAAAGTGTCAGCTAAAATTCATTTTCATAAAAGCAAATTTAAAAACATTAGGTTAGTAATCATAATAAGTATATTTCATGTAGAAATGTAACTTTTATGGACAGGACAGAGATGGCAACAACTGCGTTCAACGATATCTCCTGTTTTCACGCCAGCCAAAATAAGGATAATGATGAAACACATGATTGAATTGAGTAAAGACGTTATTGATGATCTGAAAGGTCAGTTCAAATACTTCTGTTAATTTCTAATTACTTTTATAGATAACCTAGAATAACACCGTTTCTATTTGTCTCAAAATCACGCTTCAAACATTAAATTTAAAATGTACATTTATGGCCGTTTTCACCAACCTTAACCTCACCTAGGTATCCCATTATGTACTATTCATAAACGGATGACGGAGTAGTCAATGCTTTTTGAGGTCACTTGCTATATGATGTGTCCCAGTTAGCTGATCTGTCAGTTATAACAGTTGTGTTTTATGTTTTTATGTGATAGGATAGGATAGGCTATCATGACAGAGGAAAATAGAGGCTGTTATAGCGGTAAGAGCGCAGCTATTGAATTTTGAAAAAGGCTCCGGGACTATTGTCCCGAAGGGCTTCCACCACACATTTATTTTCTACTACTGTGTCTCCTGTATAGCCAAGATCAACAATTGCGACCACAGATTAACATAAGCAATAAAGCTTATTGACGTGCCAGGGAAGAAACTACAGCTATGCCACTGCCATCAAAGTTGCTCTTGCACAATCCCTTCTTCTTCCCATTCTAGATTATACAGATACATCGTATCTAGACCTTAACGTTGAATTGATAAATAAGTTAGATCGTCTCCAGAACTTCTGTATAAGATTTATTTCAAATATGATCATGTATCAGAATACCGTATGCGTTTGAAATGGCTTTCGATCCGTCAACGTAGGAATATGCACATCCTTTCCCGTTCTCTTTACTATTCTCTTCAATCCCAGAACGTCCTATCTTAAGAATGTTTCACATATACCTCTTCGTCCCATAGCATATCTCTCCGCTCTACTGAGAATCTTACTCTACTGCTTCCAGTCCATTCTTCTTAATCCTTCGACCTATCCTTCACTGTCCAGGCCATCAGGCTATGGCACAGTTTACCGGTAACTATTAGATCTGCTCAGTCCATCCATATCTTTAAATAAATTAAAAGTAAAAAATAAATATTTAAAAACAAGCTTTTACTTAATTGCGCTAAAAAGAATAAAATAAACTTTTCTTTTAAAATTTTAACTATCAACTTATAACGTCATTACACAATTTATGACATAAAAGCTTGTCGCGAGATTTTTTTTTTTTTTTTTAATTGTTTTTTTTTTTTTACTTGTAGTACGAATAAATGTTAGTTCGATAATTATGTTTTCTTATACAGGTAAATCTCGCGACAAGCTTTTATGTCATATAAATTGTGTAATGACGTTATAAGTTGATAGTTAAAATTTTAAAAGAAAAGTTTATTTTATTCTTTTTAGCGCAATTAAATAAAAGCTTGTTTTTAAATATATTTTTTTTACTTTTAATTTATTTTTTACTTTTTAGTTATCACTGGACAGGTTTCGCAGTGCCATTTATTGTCGAGAGGCGGTACTAGCCTAATGAATTTATTTGTTATAACTAGCACCAGCAATTTGAATACTTATATAATTTCCTGATTTTACTACAGTCACCCTGCGACAAACTAAACGTGTTTATGTACCCATAAAAAATAAAATACCGACCAAGGGCAAGTAGAACTTGCGCGTGAGGGTTCCTTCCCATAATCATACTAGTCATACTATCATACAAATATTATAAATGAGAAAGTGAATTTGTTTGTTTTTCCTTCACGGCTTGACTAATCAGTTGATCATTATAAAAATTTGTATATGTCAGGGGTACAGAGCCCAACATAGGCTACCTTTTTACCCGTGAAAGTATGTCAATCCAAAGGAAAAAAAATTTTTCTACTATATGCTGTATGGGATGCTATCGGCCAACAGATGGCGCCACAAGTCGCGCTATGGGTTGTTTTGTTGTCAAACGCGATCTATGTCATAAAATTAACGCGAGCGAAGCCGCGAGGAAAAGCTAGTAATAGATTAAATACATTTTAATTCATAACCGGTATAAAAAGAGCCATGTACCAATGTAAAATGTACCAAGGGTAGGGTCACATTATATTGGTTGTTTAAAGAAGAAGAAGTAACTACAAATTTACGATTTTCAGATTTATTCCTGTACTTGTACTACATCATTTTGCTTCTTGCCAAATTTCATGATTCTAAGTCAACCGGAAGTACCCTATAGGTTTTTGGTCGGAAAAGTTTTGTACGAAAAACGGAACACAAACGGCTGTATCGTAATTTTGTTATCTTAATATTGTATTGTCATCTGATCTACAGTTTTAAGCAAAATTTCAGCTCAATCGGTCTTCGGGAAGTGGTTCAAATTTACGTTCCAAGATTCCACCCTTACATACATACATACATACATACATACATACAGGTCAAGTTAAATAAAAGCTTTTAAAAACTAGTTGAAGATCATTTCCTTGCTCTCTAGTGTAACGACATTATGTCCTATGTATGTTTATATACGTAATATGTATGTAATATTATTTATATTTGGGTATATATAGTAGGTATATAAAGTATAATACCTTATATTCATAAATATTATATGTCCTGCTGATTATTGTCTCTTGCTGGGCCTGCCTACACCATGCAGAAATTTGTAAAAAGATTGCTTACAGCAATAAAGCCGCCTTGTTGCATATACACTGTCTGTAACTTTTACTGTTTTTACAAATAAAGCGTATTCTATCTATCTATCTTGGAACTTACAACGAATTTAATCAGAAAGAAATTAGACGGAATTGGAAGTATTGAAAGGAGAAGAAGAAGGCTATCAAAAAGTAATGATCATGATTCATGACCCGAAATGTTTTAAATTTATAGATAAACCTAAAGACGATGTTGACATCAGCGAGTATATGCGTCGGTACTTCACTGACCTCATGGGATCCCTCGCTTTCGGTGTACAAGTGAATTCAATAAAGGAGAAGGACAACAAATTTTACAAAATCTCTTTAAATATGTTCGACTTCGATATGTATCAAAAGTTGAAATTGTTTGCATGTATACAATTACCTGCATTATCGAAGGTAAGTAAATAATTTTTATTATTAGAGCTTTTTTACTCTGGGGTAAAGCCACATGAGTAAATAAACTGACGGACAGAGGCTTCACTTCCATACAACGTCGCGCGCCGAGGACACGCACACAAGCATGAGGCGCGTGTATTGCGTGTCCTCAAAGCGCTCGTCACGTACACATGCTTGTGTGCGTGTACTCATCGCAGCGACATTATATGAAGTTAAGCCTCTGTTCCGCGGTTTATTTTTACTCATGTGGTAAAGCAGCGGATATAGAGACGATTTTCGTGCTGCAAAAGCGTGTAGTGCGTTTTATTTATAAATTAGGTTACCGTGAATCACTTCGCGAGTTCTTCAAAAGCACTAATATTCTCACGGTGGCATCACAGTGAATTCTTGACAGCATTATGTTTGTTCGTAAAAACATTATTGACTATAACCAGGTGTCCGATATTCATAATTTTAATACGCGTAATAGAAATAAATTAGCTGTTCCTAAATTCAGGCTTAGGAAAGCGGGCAAGTCATTTATGATCCAAAGTTTGCATATGTATAATAAAATTCCAGAATATATTAAAAACTTGCCCAATAATAGATTTAAATTAAATGTAAAAAAATTCTTAACCAGCAAAGCGTACTATACTATCAACGAGTATCTAAATGAAAGGAATCCCTGGCCCTCTTGTGAAGGTGAAATGCTAAAACTTGTCGTGAAAAGCCAGTCAATGTTCAATAAACTACATGAATAAAATTTGTGTTCAATATTGTAACATGTACGTCGTAGTGTCATCTAAGTGGTGCTGTTTTTCTTATTATTTACATTTTAATATAATTAATATATGACAAGGATGTTAATGTGTACGTGCATGTCATGCTCGCAAATTGTCCAAACTGGTGGTGGCGTTGGGGGTCGGGTTACTGTTGTTCCCTACAATATTGTTCATAATATCGTGATGGTGAGCCCAGTAATGGAGGCTGGAAGGCCGACTCTCACGTCAACTCGAAAATACACGAGAACGGTTGCTGCCTTGCGGGCGGTCTGCTCCTATCTTTAACACCGATTTAGCATTTTATATTTTAGATTTAATTTTATGTTGAGACAAATTAATGGCACTATTTATTGACATTCCGCGTACGTAATGTTGTATGTATGTACCTAGTTTTAAATTCTATGTTGAAAAAAAAGAAAAGACGATATATTTGTAAATGACAAAAAAGGCCGTAACTGGTTTTCTTTCGTCATTTCTTTTTACCAGTGGTCATTTTGCTTTTGTTTCCGAAATGGTAGTAGTTTAAAGAGTAGATTAATTTATACAAATCATTTATTACTGTATACTCTGACAAGAGAACGTGTTTGTGAAAACCTATTCTCTGAATAAAAGTTTTGAATTTTGAATTTTTTTGAATTTCTTATCCATTAATTACGTCATGAAATGAACACACAACTATCATGATTTTTATTTGTGACACAGGGTCACATTTGACTACCCCTTCCCCCCACTGGTGTGTTCCACACAATTTGACATTTTTAATAAAAAAAAATTATAGCTACACATTATGTCAAACTTATAAAATCTCTTTTTTGCGTCGGATTACTGATGATGATGTTAAATAAGTTATTCTGTTTCAGGTATTAGGCCTTAACGTATTTTACAAGGATATGGCTGCCTACTTTAGAAGATTGACATTTCAAACAATTGACTACAGAAGGAAAAACACAGTGAACAGACCTGATTTGATACAGCTGCTAATGGAAGCATTTAAAGGTAACAGCCTCTGCTTGAATGTAAGGTAGTACCATTTTTTGATTCATACTTTAATAAACATTGCCACGTCGCCGTGACGTTGTGTACCCTGTCATAATGTTTAGTGTCTTACACTGTGTCATTAATAAGGTACAATTCCGGGACGGACTCCACGCTACAGACTGCAGCTGCAGACTGCAAGCGACATACTTATTTCTATGTATCTCTATGAAAGTGATTACAAGCGCGGCGACACTGCGGTCAACGACGCTTTTATAGAGATAAAAACTGTCGCCTGCAGTCTGTAGTGTGTGGTCCGTCTTGGAATCAGACCTTAAGAAAGCACCGTTCTGGCAGGCATTTAGCGGTTGCGTCATCATGAAATAGTTTTAAGCTATTGCATAGCTTTTATCGCGGGCTTTGAGAGCGGCGACCTAATCAAGAAATTCTGTTACGAAAATAAAACCTAACACTCCCCACTCCGCGCGGCGTTGAAAGCCGTGCATCGTCTAACGTCGTTTCAGTTCGGCAGACTTCGGCAAGGTGTTTGCAAATTCGGTATCGCAAATTCGTAACGATGAAGTTTTTTTTTTCAGAAGGACCTGAAAGTGAATGTATCGCAGGTGTATTGTTCTTTTTTTATGTAGCCGGCTTATTTAGTACTTCCAATGGTGTAACATTATGCCTCCACGAATTGGCTTTAAATTCTGATGTCCAAGAAAAATTATATGAAGAAGTAAGCCAATTTGATAAAGAAAACAAAACCGTGAATTTGGATAATATAAACAAAATGATCTATCTCGACTGTGTGATCAATGGTTTGTTTTATTATATAATTTTTAAAGTCTTTTGAGGAGATAGATGTCAAAGTAAAACGCTCACGCAAGTTAAGCAATGATAACTCTACTTGATACACCTGGGGAGGGGAGGTGAATTTATTCTTTCAAAAATATTTTCGAAATGATAACTGCTTCTGTGCTTTGAAGCGTTAAGCTGTAGGTGCCACCTGTTGTCGATAGTAATGGTAATGGTAAGGTAATTAGTCGTCAAGTCAGTGACGGGCAGGTAACTTTGACACCAGCACACGAAAAGAAAAAGTTCATTCTGTTGCAATCAGTTCAGATTGAACGATTTATTTTTGGGTTCTCATTTTCGTTTCCTACAATAATCATTATCAAACGCCAGTGACCCTGGACAAATGGTTAGAAAAAAAATTTTGGTGGTTCCTATAAAACAACTTTCTTTTGATTAAACAATGTAATAAGAATAGAAATCATTAATTCAACTGTACGTACAGTCAGGTGCACGTTGAGTTTTACACTTGCAGTACTATTTTGGCTCTTATGACATAGAACTTAAGATGGGTACGAAGTCCGATATGTAAAGGTTGACGTGCTCTTGACTGTACAATTTCAGAAGTACTAAGGAAGTGGTCTCCAGCCGTAGTTTTGAATAGAGTGTGTGCAAAAGAACATGAATTACCGCCTGCACACAAGGGAGGTAAACCGTATAAGGTAATTTATTGCAGTTGCCTATCGGATATCGCAAATCGGATCTGCCTTGAGGTGCGGTGGGGTGTGCGCGGCGGGAGGTAACGGCAAACTTGAGGCGAACGGGTAGTACAGACATCAATAAATTGTAGGTTGTGGTGGTAGGAAAAAAGTGACGGTTCGAAAGAGCTTGTACTCGTAGTAGGCCTATTTTAATAAAAATACCAGCCTTTGGGTCACTCGTTTTTTCCAGTTTCTATGAAATTTGTTATTACGGTACTTTTGAATAAGTTATTTCTTAATTATATTATGCTTAATTTGTATGTTTCAGGTCAAACCAGGTGATTTAATTTACAATTCTGTAAACAGTATACATTTGGACGAGAAGTATTTTCCCGACCCACATGTTTTTAAACCTGAAAGATTTTCAGACGAGAATAAACATCTAATTCGACCTTTTACGTTCATGACCTTTGGTAATGGACCAAGAACTTGTATTGGTAAGAGTTTTCTATGAGTCATTTGATAATTTAATTTGACCATTAAGACAGGAGAAATGTAGGTAATCAATTATATTCATAAAAAACAAACATATTTTAGTGAATATGGGTGTAATACTTGTTTTGGTTTCATGGTCATAGAGTGTCCATTATGGTCCTAGGTCAATAGGGTGGGTTATAATTTGAAAGTAGTAAACTCTGATACGGATCAGTTTAGAGGTGTCCGGTAGCCCTCTAGATCCCATGAAGGAATGTACATACAATGATCTCAAGAACTGGCGAATTTACCTTTTCTTTGGAAACTCTGACTGTGAAAGAATCGCCTTGAGAAACGAATTCACATCACAAGGATTTGTATCGCAGTTTTGTGTACAAGCACTTAGTGTTTGGGGCTTTAAATGGAAAACCAAAAGTAACAGCGCTAGAAAAAAAGACATTACGCTTAATATACTGCATTTTATTTATTTAATAGTAGCAGCACACTCACATACGCTTTTTAGGTTATTTTTTTAATATTACACACGTTCTTTGACTTTATTTTACTTACCTCATACTACTGAACATTGCACACACATTATTGGTTTATTAAGTGGTTAACAGTGCAAATCTACTTAATAAATCAATCGAATTGAATTAAACTAATGATAGTTAAGATATTTGGTTTGTGAAGCTGGTTCTCGCGAGTAAACCTAGGTATTTTTGCTCCATCCAAACTCCGTTCAACTATTTAGTTAGTACTGTTGTTATCCCGTACCCATACCTTTACTACGATGGCCTCATCCACCCGATTCGTCACTGCGCGTCAGATGGAGCTGAAGCTGAAGGCAGCATTAGAAGAATTGAAAGCAAGTAAAGCGTCCAATGAGAAGTTGTTGCGGGAGAGGGAGAGGAAATCCAAAAAATAATTAGTAAAAATACAACCCTTAAGGCGAAACTTTCAAACCTACAAATTAATTTTGATGATGTGGTTATTCAGCGAGACCAGCTACAATCTATAGTAGAGTCCTTCCACTAATGTAGTGATATCACTCACACGAACAAACGTTAAATCGTGTTACTGATTTAGAGCTTGAACTGGGGCATGCGTACAAAAGTATTAATTGCTTAGAAACTGAAGTCCAGCGTCGTGATTCATTAGCAGTTCACTCTCTTTATGATGAACTCATTAATTCTCCTGCTGCCTTGGTCTTGGGCTCCCCTGCTGTGACTGAGACCATGGACAAAGGTGTTCATGGTGCCAGTCACAACAAGGTCAAAAAGTATTTGAAAATTAAAAAAAATATTAAAAAGTTGAATAAACAATTAAAAAATAAATTTCATAAACATTCACACACTAAAAAGTTAATTTCTAAAAACGTTCAACTTTGTAACAATATCAAGGACTGTAAAAAACAATTGGTGGAAAGGCAAGAAACTTATGATACTGACATACAGCGACTGCAATCGAAAATAGATTCATTGTCAAATGCTTTTAATAATATAACTGCGCAATACAGTTTGGCTCAGCAGCAGGTCCAGGAGCACATGTTGGCTATGGACGAACTCATCGAGATGAGTAGATATAACGCAGACCGATTTGAGTCACTTTCTCAACGTTGTACGTGTGACAACATCAACACCACATCTGTTGATGACAGCCATGTAACATCTGCTCCTGTTTCTGACACTTTCATTCTCAACCAAAATTCGGTCGCTTGTGACAGTGTTTGTAGTGTAAATAATTTAATTGAGAAAACATTAATATTTTCTGATAGAATAGGTTTTAATCTAGGTGTATACTTGAAAAAGGATGTATCAGGTGACGTTGTTAACCACTGTATGCCAGATGCATCCTTTAATCAAATAATTAGCAGTGTCATGAAAACCCAAGTAGATGACAAAACCAGTATTGTGTTACTGTTAGGAAACAGCCTAGGGATTAGAAGAAGGGACATAATTAATAGTATTGAGCAGTTGCAAACATTAAATGTAAAAAATATTATATTATGTGCCTTACCTTACTCCAATTGCCAGCCATCAAAATTTAATAACAAATTGTATAGTTTTAACAATCTCTTGCAATTGACCTGTTGTCATAGCGACAATTTTATATTTTTTGACACAAATAATTTTATTAGTGATTTTTATTTAACTAAAGATAGATTATATCTATCTAATAAATTTAGACATAAGATTGCTAGTTTACTAGCATATACCATTAATACTTTGAAGACATCCTGTGAAGGAAATAATTGTAACATAGACATGACTGCAGATTTAAACTGCCTGTCAAGACAACGGGAAAGCATTCAGAACTGATTATTGTACACCAAAATATTCTAGGCTTTCCCGGCAGCGAGCTTATAGTACAGTTATTTCTTGATAAGCATAATGTTGATATATTATGCTTAACGGAGCACTGGCTCAAAAATGTGAAATGGTTTATGATATAAGTAATAACAAAATAGTTAGCTGTTTCAACAGAGAAACTGCAATAAGAGGCGGTTCATTAATTTTATTAAAAAATTGCATTAAAGCTAAGGAACGGGTGGACATCAGCAGACTCTCTGTGGAACGCACTATTGAAGTGTCCTGTGCTGATTTGAAGAATTGTATATTGATATGCGTTTATAGACCACCAAGTGGTGATTTTACTCAATTTGAAATTACAATGGAGAACATTTTGAAAAAAGTTTTTAATTCCAAAAAAAACATAATAGTTTGCGGTGACTTTAATATTGATTTACTAGTAGATTCAGTAATGAGTGTTAGATTTATAAATCTATTTAAATCATTTAATTTATCGAACATTTTTCTGGAACCCACACGTATTACGGCTACATCAGCCACTTGCCTTGACAATATTTTTTGTAATTGTCGACATCTCAGTAGTTCAATAGTGAACAACTTGCCTTCCGATCACTGTGGCCAACTTGTAGTCTTTGAACATGTTACCGACGAAATTGTGAGTCATACCTTTGTTTGCAGGCCTTTAACTTCAAATAAACTGAATAAATTCAATATTGTAATTAAGGAAAGGCTCACACTTTTGGACTACTCTGTAGACGACCCTGACTTGCTGTATAATAATTTATTTCTGTCTTTGCTTGAAGAATATGGAAACATTTTTAAACAAAAATCTATTAAATCTACTAATAAATTAAACTTTATTGATTGGGCAACTCCTGGTATATTGAAAAGCAGAAATAAATTATTTGACCCATACACTCAAAAGTCATACAGATTCGAAACTGATTTTGTTAGTTATGTTAGAAATTACTCAAAGATGTTTAAAGCTGTTTGTCTAAAAGCGAAATCTTTATATATTAAGAAAAAAAATTCAGAATCAAGTAACAAAATTAAGGCTGTATGGGATGTTATCAATAAAGAGACGGGAAAAACAAAACAACGAGATACCATCTGCTCCCTAAAACTTAATGATCGTACAATAACAGCTACGAATGATATTGTAAACGCCTTTGAACACTTTTTTACTAATATCCCCATCACAGTTACTGATTCTCTTAATTCCTCTCTTCATAGTGCGAATAAATTGTTAATGGAAAATGTGGAGCCATGTGCAGAAGATTTTAAATGCAAATATATTTCCCCTTGTCAAATTATTAAAACTTTTAAACAACTCAATGTTAAAAATACTGAAGATCATTGGGGAATGTCCATTAAAGCACTTTATGCTGTCATAGACGCCATCGCTCCACATTTAGCCATCATCTTTAATGCTTGTGTAGATACTGGTCTGTTCCCTGATTTAATGAAATATAGTAAATTGATACCTTTGTTTAAGTCTGGTGAAAGACATGAACCAGGTAATTACAGACCAATATCTATTTTGCAAATTTTGAGCAAAATATTCGAGAAGGTTATGCTTGGACAATTGCAACAGCATTTTAATTTGTTCAATATTATTCATAATAAGCAGTATGGTTTCACCGCCGGGATGTCCACCACTGATGCTGGAGTCGCTCTTGTCAAGCATATCCTTAATGCGTGGGAGGGGTCGCAAGATGCTATCGGGGTATTCTGCGATCTCTCAAAGGCCTTTGATTGCGTCGACCACCAGACATTACTGCTCAAATTAAAACATTACGGAGTAAGAGATAATGCGCAAAACTTGATAGCCTCTTATTTAGCCAATAGATTGCAAACCGTTGACATTAACGGTGTGAAATCTAATGGTGCTAACGTGAAAATTGGGGTGCCTCAAGGCTCAATCCTGGGTCCTTTTCTATTTTTAGCTTATATTAACGACCTCCCCTACATGGTCCAAAACATGGCAGATATTCAAGCAGTGCTATTTGCTGATGACACTTCTTTGATTTTCAATATTAACCGCAAGTGTCCCAATGCTATCAAAGTAAATGGTGCACTCTCTGCCATTCAAAACTGGTTCACTTGCAATAACTTATTTTTAAATTCAAATAAAACAAAAATAGTAAAATTTACTTTGCCAAATGTACGTCAAGTTGATACGGACATCAAGCTCAATGGTAATAAATTAGATTTTGTCAATGAAACTATATTTCTTGGTATTACCTTGGATTCAGGCTTGAAATGGGCCCCCCACATAAAAAAACTTGCAAGCAGACTAAGTTCTGCTGCATACGCAGTCAGGAGAATTAGGCAAATGACTGATGTACCGACAGCGCGTCTAGTTTATTTTAGTTACTTTCATAGTATCATGTCGTATGGTATATTGCTGTGGGGTAAAGCAGCCGATATTGAGGCAATTTTGTTTTACAAAAAAGACCTATCCGCTCCATTTATAATATGGGTTCCAGAGAATCATTACGGGAAGTTTTTAAAGAAATCAATGTTTTGACCGTTGCATGTCAATATATTTATGAAAATATAATGTATGTACGCAGAAATATAAACACTTTTGTAAAGTTTAGTGATTACTCTGATTTAAATCTTAGAAATAAACATAAATTGATTCTACCTAAGCACCGGCTCGCCAAGACCTTAAAATCTTTTGTTGCAAGTGGTATTCGATTTTATAATAAACTGCCTGAAAACGTGCTAAATTTGCCAGAAAAATCCTTCATTAAACATTCACTCAGCAAAAAGGCTTATTATAGAATTGAAGATTATTTAAATGATAAGAATAGCTGGAATCATCAATTCGGTACAGACACTAAACTCAAGTCTACCTACTGCTAGGTACTTAATATATTGCGCATATATATATATATATATGTTATGAAATGAATGAAATGAAAATATTTATTTCAGACTGCACATTTTAAATACAAGTCTATATTATGTTAGTAGGAAACTTATACAATATTATGTTAGTAAAATTTAAAACAAGCATTATTTTGCACATGAATGGACGACCAGTGTCTAACAATTGGACTGTCAATTTTTTCCGACAACACCTTCAGGAGTGTGTTGGTACCGCTCCTTACCCGTGACCACAAGGATGCAACTCTTTTTCGTAACACGGCCTGGAAACTGTCTGTGCTGTGATCTGCAAACATCCCTGAGGCACTGCAGCGCCAGGGCAGCCCCAACAAACTCCTGAAGCCGTTGTTGTACTGAACACGCAGAGCATTGTAGGCTTTTTTGGTATAATTGCTCCACAAGTTACACGTGTATAATGTTTGGCAGAAGCTTTTGAAGAGTGTGATCTTTACGTCACGTGAGCAACGCGCAAACCTGCGGGAAAGCATATTACTCCTCACCGACAATGCTCTGCGCTCCCTATCAATCTCCAAATCATCGGATAAGTTCTCAGTGACCCAGTGACCCAGGTACTTGAATTTATGCACTTGCTGTAAAGCAGTTCGATTGAGTGTGATGGGAGGAACTTGGTAGGTTTTATTACCTGCTTTAAACACCATCAGCTTACTCTTATCCACATTGTACCTGAGCCCATGGCTCACTGCGTATCTTTCACAAATTGACAGCAGTTTTCTCACAGAGCTGACCGAGGGGCCCAGCAGTACCATGTCGTCCGCGTAGCTAATGTTATTTATAAAACAACCATCAACCGAGCATCCAACACCAGCACCGCTGAGCTCCTCAATCAGCCCATTCATGTATAAATTAAATAAGGTAGGTGAGGTTAGTCCCCCCTGCCTTACTCCACACATCATTTCATATTCATCTGAGCATACACACACTGTTTACACCTTTTTTTTACACCTTAAAATGTATATATGTATACCAGTATATTGATACGCCTTTTTTTTCTATTAATTTTTCTTTATTATTTAAAAAAATTGCAGTTTTTTTTATTTTTTTTTATTCTTGTTTGAATGTTTACTTTTATTTATCGTAATTGTAACTTATGTCATTACCATTTTAAAAGAGCAAGTGCTAAGTTTCTTGCCGGTTCTTCTTAGCACAAATCTGCCGTCTGAACTGGTGGTAGGGAAAAAAAAGTGACGATTCGAAAGTGCTTGTAATATGCCTATTTGAATAAAAATATTTTGATTTGATTTGATTAAAATTAAAAAAATATATTTAGAGAGTAGGTCCTCACAGACACTTTCTCTCGTCAAAGATTATATTACAGTAATTAATTATTTGTTTAATTAATCTACTATTATTTAACATAACTTATAAACTTATTTAAAAAAAAAATTATAATGACCTCCCAAGAGACTACTTTAATATCCCAAAGTTCGTAAATAGGACTGTATAGCATTCCGATCAATTCTTAATACAAATAAAACCAATTTCAATCGACAGCCTCATCTAAATTGGAGAAATAAGAAACTGTCAAACTTAACGTATCTATATATTTATGTATCGCCAGACCGCCACCCAGGAGGTCTCGGGTTCGAATCCCGGTCGGGTCATGATGAAAAACGATCTTTTTCTAATTGACCTCGGGTCTTGGATGTTTATATATAATATGTATTTGTTATAAAATATAGTACCGTTGAGTTAGTATCCCATAACACAAGTTTCGAATTTACTTTGGGGCTAGCTCAATCTGTGTGATTTGCCCCTATATTTATTTATTATATCTTTCATGTTTTTATGTCCAGGAGCCAGATATGCGATGATACTGATGAAGATTATCATTTACCACATGATATTGAATTACAAGATTCTCAAAAACCATAAAACTGCAGATCCCATCATCATATCGAATCAGGATAATGTCTTCGTCAAGTCCAGAACCGGTTCCTGGGTCAAATTGGAAGCAAGATTGAGACTGTTTTAAACTCCTAATCCAAATGTTTGAAGTGTATTTCTCTGTAACATTGCAGCTTCCAAACGAATAATCCGATTTTGAAATCTATCAGTTTTTCTATTTGTATAGTTTAATGAC
Organism: Endotricha flammealis; assembly: GCA_905163395.2. NCBI lineage: Eukaryota > Metazoa > Arthropoda > Insecta > Lepidoptera > Pyralidae > Endotricha > Endotricha flammealis. The sequence goes on along the minus strand of LR990861.1, from coordinate 15,243,301 downwards.
ATAAGTTTTTTTTCTATTTATAATAAAGGTTTTGGCATACAAATAATATTATTTGTTTTCTTTTGTATAATTCTCAACTTTTCTACTTCCTCTTCTTTCACTATTCTACTATTTAGGGTTCCGTACCTCAAAAAAACGGAACTCTTCTAAGACCAAGGGTCTTGACAGACAGACAGACGGAGAACAAAGTGATCTTATAAGGGTTCCGTTTTTTCCTTTTGAGGTACGGAACCCTACCTAAAAAAAGGGCATAAATAAAGGCATGTTTACCCAGAAATATTGTGTTCTTAAGTTAGCCATTATATTACTACTTGTATAATATTTTAAAACATGTATTTTAAAAATGATTTTTCCAATTTTTAAATGATTTATTGTAACATTAATAAGTTATTAGTTTTTTTCCTAATCTGAAGTCATTATTTACCACTTGGTGCTGAATTACAAAATTATCAATAATAACAGAACAGTAAATCCTATCCGACAGTTTTTACATCTGCTCCAAAACCGGTACTTGGGTCAAAATTGAAGAGAGATAGATCTATCGAGTTATTTCTGGACAAGCCCACCACACATTCCCAGCGCTGTGTCTCCTGTATAGAATAGAATAGAATAGAATAGCCTCTTATTCAGACACAAATCAAAGCAATTCACAAAAAAACTTAAAATTAAAAGAAATGTAATATAATTTTAAAAACTATAAAATATGTTTTGATATTTGCTTTCGCTTGTTCCACTAGTTGACAATATCAGGTTCATTGTCTGTATGCCCTTTGGCAAAGGCCTCCTCTAACTCCCTCCACTTCACTCGGTTTCTTGCTACCCTTGTCCACGTTTGTCCTGCTACTTTGACTATGTCATCTTCCCATCGTTTGAGCTGCCTTCCCCTTTTACGCTTGGAGGCTCTAGGATACCACAGCGTGACTCTTTTATTCCATTTTTCTAGTCCTCTTATCATGTGGCCCGTCCACTTCCATTTTAATTTTTTTATTTTTACTGTAACATCCTCTCTACCTCTGTTACTTCCTTTATGTAGGTGTTTCTTTTTCTATCACGTCTTTTTATACCTAACATACTTCTTTCCATCGATCGTTGGCAAACTTGTAGTTTGTGCAGTTGGGCGTTTGTAAGCGCCCAGCTTTGGCAACCATAGATTAAAACAGGAAGAATGCAAGTATTAAATAACTTTCTTTTTAAACCTATAGGCGTAGTTTCATTTTTCATTGGCTCCTTCAGTGACCAGTAACACTTCCATGTATTCCCCACTCGCCTGTCAATTTCCTTAGACATTTGGTTATTTGTCGCAATGATCTGGCCCAAGTAAGTATATTCATCAACATAGTCAATAACAGCGTTTAATACTTTAAAAGGTATTCTATCACTGTTTGTCATGATTTTCGTTTTCTGAGTATTCATACTTAGTCCTACTTTCTCACTTTCAATCACTAGGTCCGTTAACATTTTTTCTAGGTTTTTTGGTGTGCTGGCAAATAATACCAAGTCATCGGCGAACCTTAAATGACTTATTTTCTCTCCATCTATATTGATACCTTCTTCGTCCCAATTCAGGTTTCTAAAGACCTTTTCAAGAACCGCTGAAAATAATTTTGGAGACAATGGGTGGGGACCGACGCACACCTCTCTCAATATCTATGTGCGGTCCTAATCTGTCGATTTGTATACAAAATTTGCTATTAACATAGACGTTTTTTATTAATCTTATGTATTTATCATGGACCCCTTGTTCTTTTAAAGCCGACCAAATTAAGTTGTGATGCAGGGAATCAAATGCCTTGTTATAGTCTACAAATGAATAATATATAGGCATGTTGTATTCCTTTGATTTTTCCACAAGCTGTTTAACTACATGTATATGATCGATCACAGAATAACCGCTTCTAAAACCCGCTTGTTCGCTTGGCTGGTGTTCGTCCAAAACTGTTGTTATTCAAGAGTATTTTAGCAAAAGTCTTATAGATGCCTGACATCAAACTTATCGGTCGATAGTTGTTGATATTATTTCTATCGCCTTTTTTGTGTAAAAGTGATATGTGTGATAGTGTCCATTGAGTTGGTATTACTTCCTCATTTAAGATTACGTTAAAGAGTTTGGTTAGTGTCGGAACTAGTATATTAATGTTATCTGTCAAGAATGTATTATCGATTTTGTCTGGTCCCGGTGCTTTGTCTTTTTTCTGCGTTTCTATAGCTTTTTCTACTTCGTTAGTTAGTATTGTAGGTACCTCTTCTACTTTGTTACCAATTGTTTCCTCCGTTATAATTTCGTTCTCGGCATATCGTTTTTTGTACAAGCCTACTTGTTCACACTGTGCCGGAACACACGACTCGCGCGAGTGTAAAAAAAAATCCGAAAATGACTTTAAGCCAACATGCGCAACGTGCCGCCGTCTAAAGAAAGCGGCCGACCATTAGACCGGGTCTGAGATTTGCCCTACGTACGCGGCTAAGTTAGAATACCTAATTTTAAACACCACGTATGGATAAAGTTGTAATTTCACAATTAAATCTCCATAACGATAGGATTGCGACATCTGAGTTAGATAAGCTTGTTGCCGATTATAAGCTTGATCTCGTTCTAGTCCAAGAGCAATACCAGCGGGCTCATTTAAATAGTAAATTTGCACAGATCAATAATAAAGCACGCGCCGGTATCTATGTGCCAAAGAGCGATTTAACCGTAACCGCTATTACAAACTTGATGTCCACTCACTGTGCGCTCGCCGAAGTAACGTCTCCTCGTTTTAAAGTTTTTGTTGTGAGCTGTTATTTTCAATACTCCGACCCTGTCGGTCCCCATATACACCATTTGCGTACCGTGTTGCAAGCGCTCGTAGGATGTAAAGTAATTGTTGGAGCGGATGTTAATGCTTCGTCTCCTTTATGGTACGGTAAACTTAGATCGACAGACGTCGATAGACGAACTTCTGTCGAGGATTTCATTGCAGAGATGAACCTTATTATTCATAACACCCCTGAAGCACCACCTACTTTTAGTGGCCCAATGGGCGAGTCTTCTATTGACGTCACACTTTCTAGTGCAGACGTCCATATACTTAATTGGCGCGTACTTCCAGATGCTTCTTGCAGTGATCACCGTCTAATTGTTTGTGAGTTCTCTCCTGTTGTAAATGATTTATACACATTTAAACAAATCAACTTTCAATATAAAACCAGAAACGCAAACTGGGAATTTTTTAGATCCATGTTTTCTGCTCATGTCAAGGATTTCATTCGCGCTCAGTTGACGGTCGCGGAAAGTGCGGAACTTCTGTCGGACACCTTCACATATTGCGCTGACGTCACACTTGGCCGTAAAGCGGTGGTAGATCGACGACGTTGCGACTGGTGGAACGATTCCTTGTCGCGGTTGCGTAGGGCTTTTCGTAGTGCTCGACGTAAGACTGCTAAATTAAAGAAACGAAAAATAGAGGGAGTAATTTATCAAACGGCTTTAACAGAATTACGTATTGCAAGATCTCACTATCGGGCCGCTGTTCAAAAATCCAAAGGCGACCTATTACGACGCGTTGTAGATAAACTAAATGATGAGGGTCCGTGGTCTCCACTATATCACGAGTTTAAGGCAAATAGGCGCATTGACCAAGCCTATGTAACTAATATTAAACTCAATAACACGCATACTCTTGGTGTAGAGGAGACTGCTGATGCCTTATTAAACGTTTTGATACCGGACGATAACATAAGTAAGGATAGCGAATATCATCGTGACGTTCGAGATTCGGCCACGCAATGCCCTCTAACTCCAAAATCCGATCTTCCGTCACTAGACGAGTTTCTATCGGTAGTTAAGGCTTTGCCAACTAATAAGGCTTCTGGTGACGATAAAATAACTAATAGGATGATTCAAGAAGCATGCAAAGTAGCCGCTGATTCCATCTTAATGGTTTACAATCGTTGCATCGACGAAGGTTATTTTCCTACCGTCTGGCGACAAGGCTTCATTAGATTAATACCTAAAGGCGGTGATAAACAACCAGACGATCCTAAATCCTATCGTCCTATTACCCTTCTACCATCATTGGGTAAGGTTCTCGAACGTCTCATAGTTCCGCGTTTGCTACCAGGTGGCCCTAAATTTCACGAAAGACAGTTTGGTTTCACCGTCGGGAAATCTACCGTCGATGCAGCTCTTACCGTCCGTAAAGCAGTTGAGCATTCTGAAAGTAAATATGTGATAGGCGTGTTTTTAGATATCTCGGGTGCTTTTGATAATGCTTGGTGGCCAATGTTATTACTTAAACTTAAGACCAGAGGATGTTATAGTAATATTTACTCTCTTATTATGACGTACTTTGAAAATGTATATCTAAATTAAAACTCGGACACTATGCTGCGTCAAAGGTGCTTACATTAGGCTGCCCACAAGGCTCAGTATTGGGTCCCTACCTGTGGAATATCGGATTTGACGACTTTTTCAGCCTCCCCTTACCGGATGGATGCTCCTTGACGGGTTATGCTGATGACGGTCTTTTATTAATTAATGCTAGTTCGCGGGCATCTTTAGAAAAATTAGCTGAAACGAGTCTTGACATTATCTCGGAATGGGGAAATCGTAACCGTCTCGTATTTGCACTTCATAAAACGTATCAACTTATGCTTAAGGGAAATTTAAAAGTCCCTCCGCGCTTGCGCTTTGATGGAGTTTCAGTTTCAAATAAAATCACAGTCTGCTACTTAGGTTTACTTTTAGACAAAAACTTTAATTTCATTGAACATATGAAGCAGGTAGGAGAAAAAGCCAAAAAGAATTTTTATGCCTTAACTCGAGTATCTGCCGCAACCTGGGGTTTAACCTTTAGAACGTTAAAAATGGTTTATACTGCGACGTACCTGGGTTGTATAACATATGGTTCAGTGGTTTTCGCGGATCGTGTAACAATTGGGGCCGCGCGAAGAAAATTATTGCAAAGTCAGCGTCTTGCCTTGATATTTTTGTGTAAGTCTTACAGAACTGTCAGCACGGAGGCACTCCCTGTGCTGGCTGGCGTAATACCCGTCGATTTGGAGATACAGCGTCGCGCGTCGATGTACTATAGATCAAAAGAAATGACCCCCGCGTTCCTTAAGACACGTGATCGTGACAAAATAAATAGACTATTTAATCCGTTAGATGACGTATTACAGACTCTTCTATCGGAATGGCAGGAAAGGTGGGAGACTTCCGTAAAAGGCCGTCATCTGTATCTGTTCTTTCCCCTGTGAGAGACAGGTTAAAGAAAACCTGGCTAGAGGTCGACCATCAAGTAGCTGAATTTTTAACGGGACACGGAAACTTTAAGGCCAAGTTATTTTATTTCAAGGTTGTTGTACCTTCTCCTTACTGTGAGTGTTCTACCGCAAATACCAGCGTAGAACAAACAGCTCATCACGTTCTGTGGGAGTGTGATCTTTGGCATGACGAACGCGTAATCATGTTGAATTCTTTACATGTCACTTCGGGCGTAGTTTATTATTCTGATCTCGTAGCAAGCAGAGAGAATTATCAGGCATCTAGAAGGTTTTGCAATACATATTATTGGAATCAAAATAGTAAACAACAGCTCATAGCATTAGGTCCCAATAGTAATGTAACAATAGACCGTGGTGCTCGGCAATCGAGCCTCACTTGATTTGCCATCTCTCTAGGGTATAATGCCTTTTGCTTCAAATTGCTGTTTCTCACGTAGTTGTTAAGGATGGAAGTCCTTTCAATACTTCCTACTCCGACTATCTTCTTTCTGATTAAATTCGTTGTGAGTTCCAAGACAGCTGTAGTTTATTCCCCGGGACGTCAATAAGCTTCATTGCTTATTGTCTATCTGAGGTCGCCGTTGTTGATCCTGGCTACACAGGAGACACAGTGGTGGGAATGTGTGGTGGGCTTGTCCCGATATCGTTTTTTGTACAGATCCAAAATCTATGAACCACACGTTTTGACTAAAATGTAGAGTATGTGAAGTTAGGCCTGGTAAAGTATGATAGGGCGCATAGATCAAGAATCTTGGCTCTACATGAGATCTGACCACTTTTTCATAGATTTTGATTAAGGTAGACTCGTCTTGGCAACATTTTTACATGAAAATGTTTTTAGTGAGATTTTATTTGTCTGTATACCTTCGTGAAAGTCTATTTATTTTGATGAATAAAAATCGGCCATCTGTGACGCCTTTAAACAGCTGTATCACCTCATTAAAATGCATCAAAGTAAATGTACAATAAAAATATTTTTTTTAAAATATAATATAAACTAGCTGTTAACTGCGGCTCCGCCCGCGTGGTCAAGGAATGTCAATATGTTTCTATGGGAATTTCTTTATCCCGTGGGAAAAAAAATTATCCACATTAAAAAATTATGAAAATATAATGTTATAGGTACTTTTTTCCCGTGGGAATGAGATGTTTTTCCGAGATAAAAAGTAGCCTATCTCACTCTCCAGACCTTAAACTATCCCTCCGTTTATTACTTACGACGCGTGAAGGGAGGACAAACAAACACACTTTCACATTTATAATATTAGTATGGATTAATAATTGGAATGTTGTAAATTTAATATTACAGTGTGTGTGTGTAAATTTAATATTACAGTGTACGTTGTGTTGGCTATAAGTGTTGAAAAATGATTATTGAAATAATTTTATTCTTCCTAATATCAGTGATAAGCTATTTTTTGTATATTTATAAAATTAATCATAAGTTTTACGATGAAAGAGGAGTCAAGTATCTACCTGGTGTGCCAATCTTCGGTAACACATTTCAAAGTATGATGGAGAAAGAACACTTTTTTGAAGATATAGACAAAGTTTATAAAGCTTTCCCGGATGAAAGGTATTATTTTAAATGATGTAGAGTAAGTAAGCCATGATCTCCTATAGACGTTGTACAATCAGCCAATGAAAAAGTTGAGCGCACCGTAAATATGATTCAAGTTTTCTAAATATTGCATGAAGGGATTGACTCGAGATTTTATTTGTCATATTGTACTATGTAACTGCGATGGCAAATGCGGGAGGAAAGTTTTGGAGTGGAGGCCGCACATGGGGAAGCAAAGTATAGGGCGTCCTCCCTCCAGATAGACAGACGACTTCAAGAAAGCAGCTGGAGGCGGATGGATGCGGAAAGAGGAAGGCATTGGGAAAGGCCTGTACCCAGTAGTGGGTAGATACAGGCTGATGATGATGATGATGAATTATGTACCTACCAAGTTTCATCACTACGCTTACAAGCATACAAATGTTCTTAGTTCTCTAACCTGCTCACCTCTTTCATTGATTGACTTACATACTCCGCCTTCAGCATAACCTTTCCGATCAACTTCTGTCTTTCTTTGCGTTGACGTCAGCGCGACGGACCACGTCATCTCTCGCATTGTTATTCAATGTACAGATACAGCTATTTTACCTCTGACAGGTGGTTTAAAACACTCAAAATAAGGAATAATTTCTGTATAACAATTTGTGAACCGACATGGCAGTTAGCCTTTGATCAACATACACGAACCGCTCTTATTTTGAATGTTTTAAACCTATTTATACATATATAACTGTGAACGATCCATAAGAACGTTTTATAGTTTACTAGTGAAACACGCGCAACTTCGTTTGCGTGTATTTATGTAAAGCAGCGCCATTTATTTTATAAAGCGCCATTGTCTCTCAGATTTTTGACCAAATTTTATGGGAATCGCGTATTTTTCGTGATAAAAAGTGTATAAATTCAAAGTATCAACTACCTTATTGTTATTATTATTATTATAGGGTGGGACGCCTACGGAGCACAGGCGGATGTACAAGTCGCTAATTACTCATTACACCCTATTCCCGTGTGGATACGGTTGTTACTGTGGCCCCGGTATCAGCTACCTTTATACCAATGATAAAAATTGGCCCAGCCATTTGAGCCTGAAGAAGTAACAAATATACTTACAAACTTTCGCGTTTAATAATATTAATGGTGACCTATGTAATTTTCTTGCAATGTCTAGCGATTGATATCAGCCAATACGCACATAAATCTGACGAAACGAATATTAGTGAAAAGATAATATTGAATTCCTCTCTGGGTTGCAGAGGTCCATTAAATGCTAAAGAGTTAGGTACATGACGAGCTGAATGAAGACTGTAGGGGCTCGCACAAACAGGCTACGTTGCAAAATGTAAATAGAACGGGCGTGTGCGCCGTTCGCACCTCAGTTACCATACGTCCGCCGCGTGTCGAACATCTTGTGTAAACGCGTAGGGTTCCGCATATATAAGCCAATTGCATTGTTATAGATAAGTGATAATATTTTGGGACAATAGACTTATTTTATCGAAACAACATTTTTATTTATCTCCCATACACACTGAACCCAACAGTGGTGACCCCGGACTCAGAATACGCAGTGCAGTGTCTTTTAAAACTTAATATATTGTAGTGAACGGTGGTAACTCCCTATCGACGCGACGTATAGCGCGATAGGTACATCAAGATGGCGGACCCGAAACCGGCGACCTCGTGCTGCACCCAGCAGTCGAGAAGAAAGAGACGAATAGCATTAGTGTAGCGGAAAGAATTCCTGGATTTTGGACAAACATGCCGAGATATTGGTTTGCACAGTTCGAGAATGTCATGGATCCGCAGAAACAATCGGACAATGCCAGGGCTACAATGGTTATGTCTAAGCTGGGCCAAGAAGCACTTCAGCAAGTTGGGGATTTATTATTCAACCCGCCTGCTGAAAACAGATATCAGACTCTGAAAGAGAGGCTAATTTCCATTTACGAAGATAGTACAGACTTGCAATTTCATAAATTAGTAAATGAAATGGACTTGGGCTCGCAGAAACCGTCTCAATTACTGCGAAGGATGTCGGAATTAGCCAGAAATGCTGGAGTAGATAAAGTGACCTTGAAAAGGCTATGGTTAGCGAGATTGCCAAATGCAATTAAAGTATTTTTGAGCATGACTGAGGATACAAACTTAGAAGAAACGGCACGCAAAGCAGACAAGATAGCGGAACAGCTGCATACTAGCGGAGATATAAATGCAGTTGCAGCGACGCATACACCAGGAATTGCGGAAGTACTGGACCAGATGAAAGATATGTGCACAGAAGTCAGAGAGTTAAGAAATGAAGTCAACGAAGTCAGAGGGCGCGGCCAAAGCAGAAATAACCCATGGAATCGGCGAGGACAGCGAGGACCGCCTCAGCAGCGACATAGAAGAACACCTGATAGTCCGGACTGGTTATGCAGGTGGCATTATCGATTCAGGAACAGAGCAACACGGTGTGAGAAGCCCTGCAATTGGAGACCGGCACACACCAAATCTCCGGGAAACGAGAACTGATACAGCCAGTATCGGTGGGCGGCTGTATCGGGTCTGCAGGAAACCATCGACTATGCGTGGTAGACCAGAAAACACGAACTCAATTTCTCATTGATACCGGAGCAAATGTGAGCGTTTTACCGGTGAGTCAGTTTAAATGCGATAAGTTAGTGAATAAATATAAACTCTTTGCGGCTAATAATTCCGAAATAAAAACATACGGCGTCAAAAACCTAACTGTAAATTTAGGATTAAGTAAAAACTTTAATTGGTCATTTATAATATGTGATGTAAAACAGGCTATTTTGGGCGCAGATTTTCTAGCTTATTTTAAATTAACAGTCGATTTGCATAATAGGAAACTTATTGAAAGTGAGACAAAATTACGTACTTGTGGGTCCATTGTCATATGTAATGAAATTTCTATAATAGGTATTCAAGACACGGAATATAAAGATATTCTTGAAGAATTTATTAATATTACTAAAACTACGGCTTATAAAAGTAAGAGTACATATTCAGTTTATCACCACATAATCACATCCGGCCAACCGGTCAGCGCGCGGCCAAGGCCGCTACCGCCGGACCGCCACATGAAAGTTAAGGAAGAATTTAGGATCATGCAGGAGTTAGGCATATGTAGGCCCGGAAAAGGGGAATGGGCTAGTCCGCTCCATGTCGTACCCAAAAAAGATGGTGGCTTACGCCCATGCGGCGATTATAGGGCTCTCAACGCCATAACCAAACCGGACCGTTACCCGATTCCACGGTTACACAATTTTACATATATGTTACCTAATAAAAAGGTATTTACGCGCTTAGACCTTGTGAGAGCATATCATAATGTAGCAATTGCACCTGAAGATATTGAGAAAACTGCCATTGCGACACCATTTGGGCTTTATGAATTTCCTCGGATGACATTCGGGTTGAGAAACGCTGCACAAACCTTTCAGCGGTTCATGGACCATGAAGTGCTGAAAGGCGTTGAGCACTTAGAAAATGCAAACGGGATAACGGAGTCAACTATTTTCTGTTATATTGACGACATATTAATAGCTTCGGAAAATGAGAAAATTCATAAAGAGCATATACGAAAATTTTTTAAAAGATTCGATGAAATCGGTATAACTATAAACATAAATAAGTGCATGTTCGGGAAACCGAAAATTGAATTTTTAGGTTACGAGGTTTCACAGGACGGGATCAAGCCCCTACCAGAAAAAGTAAAGGCAGTTGCAGACTTCCCCAGACCGGAGACAGTGGAACAGCTTCGTCGTTTTATGGGTATGGTAAATTTTTACAGGGCTCACCTGCCGCATGCTATAGAGTACCAAGCAGAGTTAAATAAGTTCTTACACAATTCAAAAAAAAAGGACAAAACCAAAATAGACTGGGAGAAAAAAAGTATTGAAGCTTTCGAGCAATGCAAGGTAAGCCTAAAAAGCGCCGTTACGTTAGCTCATCCCAGTGCAGATTCCCCGTTGGCGCTCATGACGGATGCGTCGGATACAGGCATCGGTGGTGTTTTACAACAGAAGGTAAATAACAGATGGCTACCCTTGGGATATTTTTCAAAAAAATTGTCAGACGCGCAAAAGAAATATTGTACGTATGATAAAGAGTTATTAGCAGTTTATATGGCAGTGATATATTTTAAAAACATGATAGAAGGAAGACAACTAACAATTTTTACTGATCATAAACCATTAATTTATGCATTTACAAAACTGAGTTCTGATAAAGAAATTCCGAGAAGAACAAGACAGCTGTTGTACATCAGCGAATTTACGAGCGATATACAACACGTAAGCGGTCTGGAAAATATGGTTGCAGACGCATTATCTCGCGTAGAGTCCATAAATTGCCCCACAGCGATAGATTACAGCGAATTACAGAAAGCACAAGAAAGTGATGACTTCACACCAGGCATAAACAGTAAGTTAATATTTAAACATGTAAACTTTCCAGACAGCAACAAAAAAATATATTGTGAGGTTTCCTGTAACAAAATTAGGCCGTATTTACCACACGAATTCAGAAAAGTAGCCTTCAATAGTATTCACAATATCAGCCACGCCGGTATACGTAGCACACGAAAAATGGTAGCGCAAAGATTTTTTTGGCCCGGAATGAACAAAGACATTAATACATGGACTAAGGGCTGTTTATCTTGTCAAAAAGTCAAGGTTAGTAGACACACAGTTTCAAATTTAGAAAATTTTCCACCATGTTCTAGGTTCGATCACATTCATACGGATATAGTAGGCCCCTTGCCGACCTCGAGACAGGGATTTCGATATTGTATTACAATTGTAGATCGTTTCACACGTTGGCCCGAAGCAATCGCCGTCTCGGACATAACAGCTGAGACGGTCTCGAAAGTGATTTATGAAAACTGGATTTGTAGATATGGTTGCCCCAGCAAGATAACCACGGATCAAGGCAGGCAGTTCGAAAGCGACTTATTTAATTCACTCATGAAATTTTTAGGCGTTCAAAGGATTCGAACCACTCCGTATCATCCGCAGAGCAACGGGCTAGTCGAGAGGTGGCATAGGTCTTTAAAAAACGCGTTAACGGCAAGAGTATTAAATGGTTCAGACTGGGTTGACGAATTGCCAACCGTCATGTTAGGTTTACGCGCTGCAGGGCGAACAGATACAGGTATCAGTGCGGCCGAAATGGTATATGGTAGTACTATCAGGCTTCCGGGAGATTTTTTTCAAGTCGAATTTAAACGTCAGTCTGAGGACGAACAAGACTACATAGGACGATTACGTAAGACTATAAACAATTTGCGGCCTCAAGGACGGACGTCAGCGGATTCGCGTAAAATATTTGTTAATAAAAATTTGGAGTCTTGTTCGCATGTTTTCTTAAGAAATGATACAATAAAAAAATCACTTCACCCCACTTACGATGGCCCTTATCGCGTCATAAGTAGGAATAATAAAGTATATAAAATAAATTTACCTAATAGAGTTGTACAAGTATCGATAGATAGATTAAAACCGGCCTACTTATTAAAAGAAGAAGACGAGGAAAATTCCGAAAGTTCAAATTTAGGCAATAGTCATGTAGAAAGAAACGTTTCGTTGAAATTAAACCAAGATGATAACGTCAGAACATCTGCGCCCACAAACAGCCGTACAACGCGGACCGGACGCGTGATAAGAACACCCGCACGGTATGGGATATAGACCTAGGTTAAGATAGTATTAAGATCGGTCTTCAAGGACGAGGGGTCTGGGCGTGACGTCGAAAGTTACTGGTGGAGTTCTAAGGAGCTTGTTTTTAATTTTTTATGGCAGAGTAAATTTCGGCGTTGCTACCCGATACACCCCATAGGTTGTATCTATAGGAAGATACTTTAAAGTCGGGCACTCTGAAAAATGGGTGACCGCATTATCTTTTAAATATAATTTTAAGTAGCTATTAGAATATAAGTACCTAAGTAATAATGAACAAATTATATTGCCTAACCGAATGTATACCAGGTCAACGAAATGATGATATGCAAAAAGAAAAATGTATTAAAAAGCTGTTAATAATTTCTTTACATATTTTTTCCTCATTATTATAAATCTCTCACGCAAGTAACTACGTTCGTACAGTACTATTGTATCATTATTATCTAAAGTTAAATTAATTGCATGAGTATCATGGGAAATTACCAGGCAAAAAATGAAGAAGTGATAATTGCACAACAAGGTGCAAATAACGCACAGCAAGTTAATGAGATGGAAAAAAGGCTGGCAACGGTAACAACGGTTATCGTTACTGTAGCAGCGGCTCTGATACTTTTGTGTGTAATATTATGTGGAAAACGTTGTTGTGGACGCGCTAAGAAATTGGTCAGGAAAGAATTGACGTCAATAATGGTGCCAGTTGCGGGTCAAGCTGGACACGCCAACCCGCAAGGCGTGGTGACGTGCTCACACAAGTGAACATTTATACTATTTAGTGATTAACATAGTGTCGAGATGTTAAAAATATATACTTAATATGTATACTTTACCTGTCATGTTTAGCCCTGTTCATACCATATATAATTGTCGGATTCATAATAAATAAAACAATAATTGTAATAGAGTTTATTAGTATAGGTAAGCCTGTTTGCCGCCTTAGTGTTGTAAAACAGTTTGTTATAATATTGTACTAGCATAGCCTCTGCAATCTGAAACCGCTGATAGCGCGCCAACCGACGCACGACGGCGGAGCGCGCAGGTAGCAATCTTTGCAAGTTCGGCACATTCCTGTGTGCCTCGGTGCACTAACTTATGAAACTGTAATTTTTCGTAATAAAAAAATTTTTTTTTAGAGGGGGATGATTGTAGGGGCTCGCACAAACAGGCTACGTTGCAAAATGTAAATAGAACGGGCGTGTGCGCCGTTCGCACCTCAGTTACCATACGTCCGCCGCGTGTCGAACATCTTGTGTAAACGCGTAGGGTTCCGCATATATAAGCCAATTGCATTGTTATAGATAAGTGATAATATTTTGGGACAATAGACTTATTTTATCGAAACAACATTTTTATTTATCTCCCATACACACTGAACCCAACAAAGACCATAAGTAGTGATGGTATCGGGACAAGCCCACCACACATTCTACTGTGTCACTACCGCTGTGTCTCCTGTATAGCCAGGATCGACATCGGCGACCTCAGATTGTCAAAAAGCAATGAAGCTTATTGACGTCCCGGGGGAGAAACTACAGCTGTCTTGGAACTCATCGTATTTAATCAGAAAGAAATTAGAAAGAGTAAAGAATATTGTAGTAATGGTATATTTGTTAAAGGTAACTAGGTACTACTTATATAAATCTTACAGATACGTAGGTCTTCTTGACGGAACCCAACGTGTTCTTTTGATCAGGGACCCTGAATTGATAAAATCGATCACAGTCAACAACTTCTACTCCTTCCCGGATCATAGGCTTTTCTTCAATGATGAAACGGATACAATAATTGCCGACGGTCTAATTTTTAATAAAGGTAACATTCTCCAACAAAACTTCATGTTATATTTTTTAGAGCATCTTTAGATGCAATTTTACAAAGTTTTATTTTGTAAAGTGTCACCTAAAATTCATTTTCATAAAAGCAAATTTAAAAACATTACGTTAGTAATCATAATTAGTATATTTCATGAAATGTAACTTTTATGGACAGGACAGAGATGGCAACAACTGCGTTCAACGATATCTCCTGTTTTCACTCCAGCCAAAATAAGGATAATGATGAAACACATGATTGAATTGAGTAAAGACGTTATTGATGATCTGAAAGGTCAGTTCAATACTTCTTTAATTTTTAATTACTTTTATAGATAACCTAGAATAACACCATTTCTATTTGTATCAAAATCACGCTTCGAATATTAAATTTAAAAAGTACATTTATGGTCGTTTTCACCAACCTTAACCTCACGTCCTATCTTAAGAATGTTTCACATATACCTCTTCGTCCCATAGCTTATCTCTCCGCTCTACTGAGAATCTTATTCTACTGCTTCCAGTCCATTCTTCTAAATCCTTCGACTTATCCTTCACCGTCCAGGCGATCAGGCTATGGCACAGTTTACCGGTAACTATTAGATCTGCTCAGTCTATCCATATTTTTAAAAAACTAAGATCATTTCCGTGCTCTCTTTTAGTGTAACGACATCATGTCCTATGTATGTTTATATACGTAATATGTATGTAATATTATTTATATTTGGGTATATATAGTAGGTATATAAAGTATAATACCTTATATTCATAAATATTATCGATATGTCCTGCTGATTATTGTCTCTTGCTGGGCCTGCCTACTCCATGCAGAAATTTGTAAAAAGATTGCTTACAGCAATAAAGCCGCCTTGTTGCAATATACACTGTCTGTAACTTTTACTGTTTACTGCATCACTTGTTTGTGTTGAAAGGAGAAGAAGAAGGCTATCAAAAAGTAATGATCATGATTCATGACCCGAAATGTTTTAAATTTATAGATAAACCCAAAGACGATGTTGACATCGGCGAGTATATGCGTCGGTACTTCACTGACCTCATGGGATCCCTCGCTTTCGGTGTACAAGTGAATTCAATAAAGGAGAAGGACAACAAATTTTACAAAATCTCTTTAAATATATTCGACTTCGATATGTACCAAAAGTTGAAATTGTTTGCATGTATACAATTACCTGCATTATCGAAGGTAAGTAAATAATTTTTATTATTGGAGCTTATCCATTAATTACGTCACGAAACGAACACACAACTATCATGATTTTTATTTGTGACACAGGGTCACATTTGACTACCCCTTCCCCCCACTGGTGTGTTCCATACAATTAGAATTTTTTTTTTTTTTTAAATAGCTACACATATGTTGTATTATGAGTTTTCTTGCTAAATAAGACACTTGTTAACAATCACTAATCAGGTTTTATTCAAGCAACTACTTATTACAATTATACAATTCAGGCACCGCTCATGGTGGCCACGCTACACACTTTTCTTAGTCCCGGAGGTCCGCTCCCCGTTCCACAGATAATCAAACTCTTCTTTTTATATGTGGCAACTACAACAATAATCATACTACATCTTCCCCTTCAGACTCTCCTTTATTAAACACTAGCTTCTGCCCGCGGCTTCGCCCGCGTGGCCTAGTAACAATTAGCATATTTTTCTTCAGAAACCAATTCCGGTCCTGCACGACCCGGTACGGTACGGTTCCATCCGGTCCGGTCGGTCCGGTCAGTCCGGGCCGGTCCGGTCGGTCCGGTCCTTGTATGGAACCTACGTGCCAATTAGCATATTTTTCTACAGAAAAAAAACCGGTCCGGTCCGGCACGGCCCGGTACGGTGCGGTTCCTTCCGGACCGATCAGGTCTGATCCGTTCCGGTCCGGTCCGGTCCTTATATGGACCCTACATGACAAATTTGGCATCTCTAGACCCAGCGGTTTGGGCTGTGCGTCCTCTCGCAACCTCGTTTGCGTATATCTCGCTTTCCCGTGGGATTTTGAAAAATCCTTTCTTAGTACATCCCTAGACGTCGCCGTCGTAAGGAACCTACAGTCCAAATTTGGAATCTCTAGACCCACCGGTTTGGGCTGTGCGTTGATATATGTATAGTTAAGTCAGTCAGGACTTTGAATTTTATATATATATAGTCTGGTCCGATCAGGTCCAGTCGGTCTGCTCCGGTCCGGTCGGTCCGGTCCTGATAAGGTACCTACATACCAATTAACATATATTTCTTTAGAAAAAAAAAACCGGTCCGATCCGGCACGGCCCGGTACGGTGCGGTTCCTTCCGGACCGATCAGGTCTGATCCGTTCCGGTCCGGTCCGGTCCTCATATGGACCCTACATGACAAATTTGGCATCTCTAGACCCAGCGGTTTGGGCTGTGCGTCCTCTCGCAACCTCGTTTGCGTATATCTCGCTTTCCCGTGGGAATTTTGAAAAATCCTTTCTTAGTACATCCCAAGACGTCGTAAGGAACCTACATGCCAAATTTGGAATCTCTAGACCCAGCGGTTTGGGCTGTGCGTTGATATATCCTCGCAACTTCGTTTGCGTATATCTCGGGTTCCCGTGGGAATTTTGAAAAGAAACATACACTTAATATTAAGTTGGGAAAATCGCCACATATTAGTGAAAATCGCATCCAAATCGGTTTAGCCGTTTCTGAGATTAACGCTAATCTGTGTGTAAATGCAAACATACATACAAACATATAAACATACAAACAGACGGACAAAAAAAAACCGGTCCGGTCCGGTTCGGTCCGGTCCGGCACGGACTCGGTACGGAGCGGTTCCTTCCGGACCGATCAGGTCTGCTCCGTTCCGGTCCGGTCCGGTCCGTTCCGGTCCGTTCCGGTCCGGTCCGGTCCGGTCCGGTCGGTCCGGACCATATAAGGACCCTACATGCCAAATTTGGCATCTCTAGACCCAACGGTTTGGTCTGTGCGTCCTCTTGCAACTTCGTTTGCGTATATCTCGCTTTCCCGTGGGAATTTTGGAAAATCCTTTCTTTGTATATCCCTAGACGTCGTAAGTAACCTACATGCCAAATTTGGAATCTCTAGACCCAGCGGTTTGGGCTGTGCGTTGATATACCCTCGCAACTTCGTTTGCGTATATCTCGGATTCCCGTGGGAATTTTGAAAAGAAACATACACTAAATGTTAAGTTGAGCAAATCGCCACATATTAGTGAAAACCACATCCAAATCGGTTCAGCCGTTTCTGAGATTAGCGTGTACAAACATACATACAAACATACAAACATCCAAACATACATACATACAAACATACAAACAGACGGACAAAATTTTACGAAATTCTTGTTCTATTGCATATTCTTCATCGCCCTAAACAATTTTTTTGGAAATATATTCAATGTACAGACAAACTTTTTTTACACTTTTATTATATTATAGATTACAAAATCTTTAAAACGAATGGGAGGCCTCTCATTCCTCCTTGGCCTAGTTACTCTTACATTGGTATCTCTAAGGCAATTTATAGTATCTTCACTTACATTCATTTGATCAGACACAGTATTATAATCATCATTGTAAGAATCTCCAGATCTATCACTATTTAAGACCCTATCAGGAATTGAAACTATAGCTCTGCTTTATCTGCAAACTCTACACTTTCATATTCTTTCCTTTCCATACGATTTCTAACTTTAGAAGGTTTCAATTGTGATGTGTTTCTTCTCAAAATATTACCTTTTTCATCCTCAATAATGATAGATCTTGGCGATTCATGAAAGTCAACAACTTTTCCAGGTAACCATACATTATTCCTCAAATATACAATATTCTGCCCTTTAATAAACTCATGATTAGACACTTTAGCACATTTATCATAACCACCTTTGTTAGCAATATCCTTCTTTTCTTGATACTTGTTAAAATTCTTTACAACATTCGGGCTTAACAAATTATTATGAATCGGCAATCGAGAACGCGTTATCCTACTAAATAGAAGCTGTGAAGGAGAGTATGGAGAACCCATGACAGGAGTGTTTCTATACTCTAACAATAAATATTCTATATCTAGTTTTTTATCGTTACATTTTTTTAACATATTTTTGGCAATTCCTACAAATCGTTCTATAAAACCATTTGATTTTGGATACAAAGGGCTTGAAGTTTTAACTTCAAAACCCCAGTCTTTAGCAAAACATTTAAATTCCCATGAATTAAATGGCATATTATCAGCTCTCAGTGTTCTAGGTATGCCATGTGTGGCAAAAAGACTTTTTAAAATCTTTATTACAGTACTAGCAGTTAATGAAGACACCTGTACCAACTCAAACCATTTAGAATAGTAATCTGCCATTACTAAAAAAATATTTCCAGCTAAAGTTAAAAAATCACATCCAATAATTTCAAACGGTAAATTAGGTCTATCATCTAAAATCATACATTCCTTGTCCTTTTTAACACTATATTTTTCACATAAATCACATTCTGTAACCATATTCAATACATCTGAATTTATTTTGGGCCAATAGAATAATTGTGCAGCACGAGCTTGTGTTTTATTAATGCCAAAATGTGATTTATGGATTTCCGCAAGTATAATTTTTTTTATTTTTTTTATACCACACTGGTGGCAAGCAAGCATACGGTCGGCCTGATGGTAAGCCGTCACCGTAGCCTATAGACGTAAGCAATACTGGGGGTATCACTCACGCGTTGCCAACCCTCCCAACCCCCCCCCCCAAGTGGAGCTCTGGAGACCTTACTCACCGTAGGAACACAACATGGCCGAGACCAATGCTATTTGGCTACGATCTTCTGTAAGTTAGAGGTCCTTCCCCAGACGGGCTGCTCCGATTTGAGCGGATTATCCGCTGTGCCCTACCTCTCTTACTTCTAAGCGCCAAAGGAATTACAATCTTATGTCCAAAATATATAATATTGTTCTCACAATATATATCTCTCTTTAACTTAAAATATGGTTTCACAAGATCAGGAATTTTATCAATGTGGTTTGGCCAACCATTTTTACAAAAACTAGTTATTGTTTGTGAGGCAAAATCCTTGAGTGTTTCAATTTCAATCTCTTTCACATCCCATTGCTGACATTTACTGTATGCACCACTTTATCTAAGAACTCGTTATAATCATCACTTTTGGCTGTACTAGATGCTCTACTTATCGCATCAGCAATTAACATTTGAGACCCTCTAATATATTGTAGATCAAAATCATATATTGACAACTTAATTCTGATTTTCCTTAATCTTTGTGAACTAATCTCATGCAATTCTTTATTCATCAAAGCCACTAACGGTTGGTGGTCAGTCTGAATTACTACATGCCTGCCATAAACATAATAATGAAACTTTTGACACGCAAATAAAACCGCTAGAAACTCTTTATCTATTTGACCATATTCACACTCTGCTTTATTTAAACTTTTAGATGCAAATGCTACAGGTGATTATTCTGCATTAAGACACTGCTAATAGCATTCTGTGAACTGTCTGTCTGTATGACAATTGGAAGATTACAATTAAAATTTTGCAGCACAGGGGAACTAATGAGTAACTGTTTAATCTTACTAATACAATCGGAGTGAATTTTATTAAATTGAAAACTTACATTCTTTTTTAAAAGCTCTCTTAATGGACTTGTAATTTCAGACAAATTCGGAATAAAATCCCTTAAATAATTTACCATTCCTAAGAACCGTTGTAAACCTTTCTTATCGGTTGGCATGTCATAGTTTGATATTGTCTCAATTTTTTCTTTATCTGGCAGCAAACAACCGTCTACAATTTCATGTCCTAAATATTTTACAATTTCCGGTAAGTACTGAAATATCTTAACATTCAACTTTCTTGCACGTTCCAATATTGCATAATGCTATGTCATGTACCAAATACTGTTGAAAATGTACACAATTTTTTACTGTTTTCGGATAAACCTATTTGCCAAAAGGATTCCTTAAGATCTAGAACAGAACAAAATTTTGCTTTACCAATTTTAGCTTTTAAATCATTAATTGTAGGTATCACATAATACTTTTTAAAAATACATTTATTTAAAGGTCTCGGGTCTAATAATACACGGATTGAATTCTCATCTTTCTCTACTATTACAATTCTATTTATCCATTCTGTGGGTTCTTCTTGCTTACTGATTACATTTAATTCACATAACCGATCTAACTCAGTTTTTAATCTTTCCTTTAATTTAATGGGTACTCTATGAGGAGGCTTCGATACGGGTATACTATCTGGCTTTAATTTTATATTATATTGATTAGGAAACTTGCCTGAACCTGTAAACACATCATGAAATTTATCTATAATTTTCTGCTTATCAGTATTTATATTTTGATTTTTGAACCTATTTGTTTTGACATTATTTTTAATGTTATTTACCTGTTTTATTTCCACTAATTTCAATAAAACACAGGCATCTTTGCCTAATGTAGGTAGATATCCTGACTCTGTAACAATGAAGTCAATGAAACAAGTTTTCAATCCTACCTTAATCTCTAACAATACAGACCCATGTACTACTATTTTTAATTTATTATATTTGACGACCTCCGTGGCGTAATGGTTACCACGCCAGACCGCCACCCAGAAGGTCCCGGGTTCGATCCCCGGTCGGGTCATGATGAAAAACGAACTTTTTCTGATTGGCCTCGGGTCTTGGATGTTTATCTATATTTGTTATAAAAATATAATATCGTTGAGTTAGTATCCCATAACACAAGTTTCGAACTTACTTTGGGGCTAGCTCAATCTGTATGAATTGTCCCTATATAGGCACATAATCTTATCTTATTTCTATTTAATTTTATGTTTTTTACTTTTGACAATTTCTCAAAAATTTCAAAAGGTATCAGATTTACTTCTGACCCTGTATTCAATTTAAATTTAACATAAAAATGGCCTTCTAAGAGCAACTTCTCATCCCAACAAACCTTATTATGATCCACCGACCCGCATTGAACATCTTCACGACTGCCATGACCATAGTCTGCACTCTCCCTAGGATCCTGCACAATTCTCACATAACGCTGCTTGGTTCTGCATACATTTGCAAAGTGATTCATTTTCTTACATTTTGAGCATTCTTTGCCCCTTGCCGGACACCTGCTCACAATGGGCACATGCTGTTGACCACACCATTTACACTGGATCACCCTCTCATGTGGAATGGAGCTCTTTTTTACTAGATCTACTTGTCCTTCCTTTACTTGAACCTCATCAATGTGTTATTTATCTAGTTCAGCAATTCTTAATCGTTTAATTACGTCCTCCAACGATAGATCTCCTTCTACTAACAATCTACTCTGTGTCTTCAGATCCACAGTTCCTAGGACTAATTTATCCCGTAGCGCCTCTTCCTGCGACGCAAAATCACAATCCATCACCATCCTGGTCACTTCCGTGAGGAATCTATCAAACGGCTCGCCTTCCTTTTGTCCTCTATTGTAGAATAAAAATCTACAGTACAAAATATTGCGTTTCGGCTCACAATATTTTTTTAATTCCTCAAGAACCCTTTCATACGTTCTCTCTTCTTCCTTTATTATAAAATTATTATAAATTTTTATGCCCTCGTCCCCAACCAAATTTAACAAAATGGCTAATTTTCGTTTCTCACTTTTTTCTTCTAGATCTATTCTAGATTGCTTAAAAATACGCCAATTTTCTGCCAAATTGCCATTAAGCATCAACTTCTCTGGCAAATAGCACTGCATTTTGTTTTTCAGTGAAAAGGTACTTTGTGATTTCGTTCCTATTTTGACTGCGCCATGTATGATGAGTTTTCTTGTTAAATAAGACACTTGTTAACAATCACTACTCAGGTTTTATTCAAGTAATTACTTTTTACAATTATACAATTCAGGCACCTCTCATGGTGGCCACGCTACACACTTTTCTTAGTCCCGAACGTCCGCTCCCCGTTCCACAGATAATCAAACTCTTCTTTTTATATGTGGCAACTACAACAATAATCATACTACATTATGTCAAACTTATAAAATCTCTTTTTTGCGTCGGAGGTAAACAATTACTGATGATGATGTTAAATAAGTTATTCTGTTTCAGGTATTAGGCCTTAACGTATTTTACAAGGATATGGCTGCCTACTTTAGAAGATTGACATTTCAAACAATTGACTACAGAAGGAAAAACACAGTGAACAGACCTGATTTGATACAGCTGCTAATGGAAGCATTTAAAGGTATGGGCCTCTGCTCTGCTCTGAATGTAAGGTAGTACCATTTTTTGATTCATACTTTAATAAACTATGAATCAAAAAAAATTTTTCTTTTTAGTATTGTTTCGGTACTACTGCGCCACCTACCTATTTCTACCTCTTACTCCTTTCTCTCAGGTTGCCTGGAAGAAATTGCTATGCGATAAGGCCGCCTATTGTATATTTCACCCGATTTATTTGTTTTGTTATTTTTGATAATGTTTTGGTGCAATAAAGAGTATTTTATTTTTTATTTATTTTTATTAAACATTGCCACGTCGCCGTGACGTTGTGTACCCTGTCATAATGTTTAGTGTCTTGCACTGTGTCATTAATAAGGTACAATTCCGGGACGGACTCCACGCTACAGACTGCAGCTGCAGACTGCAAGCGACATACTTGTTTCTATGTATCTCTATGAAAGTGATTACAAGCGCGGCGACACTGCGGTCAACGACGCTTTCATAGAGATAAAAACTGTCGCCTGCAGTCTGTAGTGTGTGGTCCGTCTTGGAATCAGACCTTAAGAAAGCACCGTTCTGGCAGGCATTTAGCGGTTGCGTCATCATGAAATATTTTTACGCTATTGCATAGCTTTTATCGCGGGCTTTGAGCGCGGCGACCTAATCAAGAAATTCCGTTACGAAAATAAAACCTAACACTCCCCACTCTGCGCGGCGTTGAAAGCCGTGCATCGTCTAACGTCGTTTCAGTTCGGCAGACTTCGGCACGGTGTTTGCAAATTCGGTATCGCAAATTCGTAACGATGAAGTTTTTTTTTTCAGATGGACCTGAAAGTGAACGTATCGCAGGTGTATTGTTCTCTTTTTATGTAGCCGGCTTATTTAATACTTCCAATGGTGTAACATTATGCCTCCACGAATTGGCTTTAAATTTTGATGTCCAAGAAAAATTATATGAAGAAGTAAGCCAATTTGATAAAGAAAACCGTGAATTTGGATAATATAAACAAAATGATCTATCTCGACTGTGTGATCAATGGTTTGTTTCATTATATCATTTTTAAAGTCTTTTGAGGAGATAGATGTCAAAGTAGAATGCTCACGCAAGTTAAGCAATGATAACTCTACTTGATACACCTGGGAAGGGGAGGTGAATTTATTCTTTCAAAAATATTTTCGAAATGATAACTGCTTCTATGCTTTGAAGCGTTAAGCTGTAGGTGCCACCTGTTGTCGATAGTAATGGTAATGGTAAGGTAAGTCGTCAAGTCAGTGACGGGTAGGTAACTTTGACACCAGCACACGAAAAGAAAAAGTTCATTCTGTTGCAATCAGTTAAGATTTAAAGATTTATTTTTGGGTTCTAATTTTCGTTTCCTACAATAATCAATATCAAACGCCAGTGACCCTGGACAAATGGTTAGAAAAAAAAAATTGGTGGTTCCTATACAACAACTTTCTTTTGATTAAACAATGTAATAAAATAGAAATCATTAATTCACCTGTACGTACAATTTCAGAAGTACTAAGGAAGTGGTCTCCAGCCCTAGTTTTGGATAGAGTGTGTGCAAAAGAACATGAATTACCGCCCGCACACAAGGGAGGTAAACCGTATAAGGTAATTTTTTGCAGTTGCCTATCGGATATCGCAAATCGGATCTGCCTTGAGGTGCGGTGGGGTGTGCGCGGCGGGAGGTAACGGCAAACTTGAGGCGAACGGGTAGTACAGACATCAATAAATTGGAGGTTGTGGTGGTAGGAAAAAAGTGACGGTTCGAAAGAGCTTGTACTCGTAGTAGGCCTATTTTAATAAAAATACCAGCCTTTGGGTCACTCGTGGTTTTTTCCAGTTTCTATGAAATTTGTTATTACGGTACTTTTGAATAAGTTATTTCTTAATTATATTATGCTTAATTTGTATGTTTCAGGTCAAACCAGGTGATTTAATTTTCAATTCTGTAAACAGTATACATTTGGACGAGAAGTATTTTCCCGACCCACATGTTTTTAAACCTGAAAGATTTTCAGACGAGAATAAACAACTAATTCGACCTTTTACGTTCATGACCTTTGGTAATGGACCAAGGACTTGTATTGGTAAGCCTTTTCTATGAGTCATTTGTTAATTTAATTTGACCATTAAGACAGCAGAAATGTAGGTAATTAATTATATTCATAAAAACAGACATATTTTAGTGAATATAGGCGTAATACTTGTTTTGGTTCCATGGTCATAGAGTGTCATAGAATTTTGGTCCTAGGTCAATAGGGTGGGTCATAATTTGAAAGTAGTAAACTCTGATACGGATCAGTTTGGAGGTGTCCGAGTAGCCCCCCCTAGCTCCCATGAAGGAATGTACATACAATGATTTCAAGAACTTGCGAATTTACCTTTGTTTTTGAAACTCTGACTGTGAAAGAGTCGCATTGAGAAACGAATTCACATCACAAGGATTTGTATCGCAGTTTTGTGTACAAGCACTTAGTGTTTGGGGCTTTAAATAGAAAACCAAAAGGAACAGCGCTAGAAAAAAAGACATTAAAATTTAAAAAAATATATTTAGAGAGTAGGTCCTCACAGACACTTTCTCTCGTCAAAGATTATATTACACTAATTAATTATTTGTTTAATTAATGTCCTATTATTTAACATAACTTATAAACTTATTTAACATAATAATATTTGATTAATTAATAAATCTACTCTATAAAGTACTACGCTTTCAGAAAGAAAAGCAAAATGACCACTGGTAAAAGAAATGGCGAAAGAAAACCAGTTACGGCCTATTTTGGTCATATCTTTTTTTTTTATAATGACCTCCCAAGAGACTACTTTAATATCCCAAAGTTCGTAAATAGGACTTTATAGCATTCCGATCAATTCTTAATACAAATAAAACCAATTTCAATCGACAGCCTCATCTAAATTGGAGAAATAAGAAACTGTCAAACTTAACGTATCTTTATATTTATGTATCGCCAGACCGCCACCCAGGAGGTCTCAGGTTCGAATCCCGGTCGGGTCATGACGAAAAACGAACTCTTTCTAATTGACCTCGGGTCTTGGATGTTTATCTATATAATATGTATTTGTTATAAAATATAGTACCGTTGAGTTAGTATCCCATAACACAAGTTTCGAATTTACTTTGGGGCTAGCTCAATCTGTGTGATTTGCCCCTATATTTATTTATTATTTATTATATCTTTCATGTTTTTATGTCCAGGAGCCAGATATGCGATGATACTGATGAAGATTATCATTTACCACATGATATTGAATTACAAGATTCTCAAAAACCATAAAACTGCAGATCCCATCATCATATCGAATCAGGATATTCTCTTCGTCATGTCCAGAACCGGTTCCTGGGTCAAATTGGAAGCAAGATAACTATGAGATAAGAAACTAGTTTTACTCCCCTGTTTTAAACTCCTAACCCAAATGTTTGAAGTGTATTTCTCTGTAACATTGCAGCTTCCAAACGGATAATCCGATTTTGAAATCTATCAGTTTTTCTATTTGTATAGTTTAATGACATAAGTTTTTTTTCTATTTATTAAATAATAAAGGTTTTGGCATACAAATAATATTATTTGTTTTCTTTTGTATAATTCTCAACTTTTCTACTTCCTCTTCTTTCACTATTCTACTATTTAGGGTTCCGTACCTCAAAAAACGGAACTCTTCTAAGACCAAGGGTCTTGACAGACAGACAGACAGACGGAGAACAAAGTGATCTTATAAGGGTTCCGTGTTTTCCTTTTGAGGTACGGAACCCTACCAAGTCGCACTTAAAATAAGGGCATAAATAAAGGCATGTTTACCCAGAAATATTGTGTTCTTAAGTTAGCCAATATATTACTACTTGTATAATATTTTAAAACATGTATTTTAAAAATGATTTTTCCAATTTTTAAATTATTTATTGTAACATTAATAAGTTATTAGTTTTTTTCCTAATCTGAAGGTCTTGTGTCCCACTGTGGCAGAGGCCTCCTCTCCCTTTCTCCACTCGTCAAGCTACTTCTGGCCAGCCGTCTAAAGGGCGTCCAGATGAAACAAAGCGAAAAAAATGATTTTTTTTCTTTTATGTTAGACGGTAGACAAACAGGCAAGCGGGCTACCTGATGCAAAGTGATCACCGCAGCCTATGGACATCAGTAACACCAGGGCCGCTACCAATGCGTTGCCCACCTCTGACGAGATGTCTTAAATAGATCCATGTCATAGTCCGAAGGAAACACATTCTACCTATATCCTTTTTTTTTATATAAGCCAAATATTAATATTACAAAAAATTCCAGATGAAACCAGGCGAGGTAGTTTACAGCATCATAAACAGTATCCATTGGGACCAAAAGTATTTTCCTTATCCATATACATTTGATCCTGAGAGATTTTCAAAAGAGAACAAGGATCGAAGGACTTGTATTGGTATGTATTTTCATGGTAATCGTCGTTGACATAAAGCTTCGCTATATGTCGCACTTTAAAACAAGCAAGTTAATAACGTCGATCCTGGCCAGTGCTTGGATAGGTATCGTTATCTCGAGCTTCTTCGTGCATCGGAGGGCACGTGAAGTCGCTGTTTTCGATGGAAGACAGTTACGCCAAGTCGGTGTTCAGTGTTTACAAGTTGCCTGATAATACGAACACACTGGCCTCCACCAATCCGCATTAGAGCAGCGTGGTAGCATACGTTCTAATCTCCGTCGATTGAAGGGTGACCCGTATCCCTGCAGTGGGATGATTATTGGTTGATACATCGACTAATAAAAAATGATGAAGCTGATAATTATTTTGCCTTGGAAACATATACAGCTGTCTCAATAAGTAGTGTTTGCGCACATAAAATTATTATGCGTCATGTCGTGGCACATCGTGCTGTTCTCGTCGCGTCAAATTGGGTTACGTGGACCTAACTAATATTATAAATGTGAAAATCAGTATATTTGTTTGTTCTTCCTTCAGTCTTGCCTATACGCAGCGTTTTTTCAGTGATCGTGATGTTTTTTCGACAGGAAACTTCGACACGAAACATATTTTTCTACTGTAGATGGTGTTGCATGGCGCTACAATCGCCTAATCCTTACATATTGTGCACATAATCCAACAGATGGCGCCATAATTTATTTATATTTTTTTATACCACAAGGATGGCAAACAAGCATACGGCCTGCCTGATGGTAAGCATCACCGTAGCCTATAGACGCTTGCAATACCAGGGGTATCATTCACGCGTTGCCAACCCTCCCAAGTGGAGCACTGGAGACCTTACTCACAGTAGGAATACAACATAGCCGAGACCAATGCTATTTGGCTACGATCTTCTGTAAGGTGGAGGTTCTTTCCCAGACGGGCTGCTCCGATTATTCGCTATCACCTCTCTTAAATCAGGCTTAAGTTTGGTGTTCTCAAATTAACTCGATTATATGATATCCATATCAATTAAAATTTACCGAACAAAGCCAAATAGTACATACTAATTTAATGAAACCAAGATGAAACCTCATAGATTGTTATTATGAAACCGTTATGTATGTATCAGCCAATCCTAATTAATGTATTAGAAAACGGAATGACGCTAGTAAAATGTTAAAGATTTATTTTTTTTGTTTCTGTTCATGTCCCAGAGTTCCAAACCTCGTGTGCAAAGTCATGATTTACCACTTGGTGCTGCATTACAAAATTATCAAGAATTACAGAACAGTAAATCATATCCGACAGTTTTTACATCTGCTCCAAAACCGGTACTTGGGTCAAAATTTAAGAGAGAAAGATCTATCGAATTATTTCTGAACAAGCCCACCACACATTCCCACCGCTGTGTCTCCTGTATACCCAGGATCAATAACGGCGACCTCAGATTGCCAAAAAGTAATGAAGATTATTTAAGTTCCAGGGGAGAAACTACAGCTGTCTTGGAATTCACAACGAATTTATTCAGAAAGAAAATAGCCTCCGATTTTAGCAGATTATCTGCGTTGCATACTACAAGCACAGATACTCAGATGCTACACAAGACAGTTTTCAACGTCATTAGTAATGTTTTTATTATTTTCAAGATTTTAGTAAACGAGTGACTTCCACACAGAAATATATATTTTTGTGGACTTCCAATTTATCCGATGCAAATTGTTAAGTGTTAATATGTTATGACTCAAAATCAAAATCAAAAATCAAAATCAAAATATTTTTATTCAAATAGGCATATTACAAGCACTTTCGAATCGTCACTTTTTTTTTCCCTACCACCAGTTCAGACGGCAGATTTGTGCTAAGAAGAACCGGCAAGAAACTTAGCACTTGCTCTTTTAAAATGGTAATGACATAAGTTACAATTACGATAAATAAAAGTAAACATTCAAACAAGAATAACAAAATAAAAAAAAACTGCAATTTTTTTAAATAATAAAGTAAAATTAATAGAAAAAAAAGGCGTATCAATATACTGGTATACAGATATATATTTTAAGGTGTAAAAAAAAAGGTGTAAACAGTGTGTGTATATAACATATATATATATATGCGCAATATATTAAGTACCTAGCAGTAGGTAGACTTGAGTTTAGTGTCTGTACCGAATTGATGATTCCAGCTATTCTTATCATTTAAATAATCTTCAATTCTATAATAAGCCTTTTTGCTGAGTGAATGTTTAATGAAGGATTTAAACCTTTTTTCTGGCAAATTCAGCACGTTTTCAGGCAGTTTATTATAAAATCTAATACCACTTGCAACAAAAGATTTTGAGGTCTTGGCGAGCCGGTGCCTAGGTAGAATCAATTTATGTTTATTTCTAAGATTTACATTAGAGTAATCACTAAACTTTACAAATGTGTTTATATTTCTGCGTACATACATTATATTTTCATAAATATATTGACATGCAAGGGTCAAAACATTGATTTCTTTAAAAACTTCCCGTAATGATTCTCTGGAACCCATATTATAAATGGAGCGGATAGCTCTTTTTTGTAAAATAAAAATTGCCTCAATATCGGCTGCTTTACCCCACAGCAATATGCCATACGACATTATAC
Source organism: Endotricha flammealis (assembly GCA_905163395.2). Taxonomy (NCBI): domain Eukaryota; kingdom Metazoa; phylum Arthropoda; class Insecta; order Lepidoptera; family Pyralidae; genus Endotricha; species Endotricha flammealis. Next base: position 15,213,719 of record LR990861.1, on the reverse strand, counting down.
TATGAAAGTAACTAAAATATACTAGACGCGCTGTCGGTACATCAGTCATTTGCCTAATTCTCCTGACTGCGTATGCAGCAGAACTTAGTCTGCTTGCAAGTTTTTTAATGTGGGGGGCCCTTTTCAAGCCTGAATCCAAGGTAATAGAATATCTGCCATGTTTTGGACCATGTAGGGGAGGTCGTTAATATAAACTAAAAATAGAAAAGGACCCAGGATTGAGCCTTGAGGCACCCCAATTTTCACGTTAGCACCATTAGATTTCACACCGTTAATGTCAACGGTTTGCAATCTATTGGCTAAATAGGAGGCAATCAAGTTTTGCGCATTATCTCTTACTCCGTAATGTTTTAATTTGAGCAGTAATGTCTGGTGGTCGACGCAATCAAAGGCCTTTGAGAGATCGCAGAATACCCCGATAGCATCTTGCGACCCCTCCCACGCATTAAGGATATGCTTGACAAGAGCGACTCCAGCATCAGTGGTGGACATCCCGGCGGTGAAACCATACTGCTTATTATGAATAATATTGAACAAATTAAAATGCTGTTGCAATTGTCCAAGCATAACCTTCTCGAATATTTTGCTCAAAATTGGTAAAATTGATATTGGTCTGTAATTACCAGGTTCATGTCTTTCACCAGACTTAAACAAAGGTATCAATTTACTATATTTCATTAAAACTACAATATAAGGCATTTGTAGCGCAAAAAAGAGCCATACGCACCATGGTTCGAATATCGCCACGGGAGTCATGTGTAGAACATTTTAGAAAACTTAAAATTTTAACTGTACCCTCTTTATATATATATGTGCTTTTAACGGACTTCATTAAAGATAGACCTATTTATGAGACTGATGAGGAAATGTTACTACGCGAAAGCACTAGGCGAAAGGACCTTAAAAGAATTATAGCACCTGCCCTACATATTGTAACACATTGTGCGCGTCATCAGACCGTGGGCTTATTCAATAAATTGCCGATTGAACTTAAGTCTGAGAGTAAATTATCCAAATTTAAGAATGACCTAAGAACGTTGTTGCTGGATAGGTGCTGTTATGATATTGATGATTTTTAGTTAGGTAGTTTATGACATTTTATTTTAAACATGAGAAATTTAATTTTGCAATTATTATAATAGAATCAATAATTTTAAAACTAGTTTTAAGGTATATTCGAATGCAATGTATTTATTGTTGTAATGAATAAATAAATTGAAATTGAAATATTATCGGCAACTGTAATTTATGTGTTTTTAGTTTTCTACTTTATTTTATTTGTCTGTATACCTTTGTGAAAGTCTATTTATTTTGATGAATAAAAGTCGGCCATCTGTGCCGCCTTTAAACAGCTGTATCACCTCATTAAAATGCATCAAAGTAAATGTACAATAAAAATATTTCTTTTTAAAATATATTAAAAAGTAGCTGTTACCTGCGGCTCCGCCCGCGTGGTCAAGGGAAAATGTCAATATAAACACGGGATAAAGAAATTCCCATAGAAACCTATGGGAATTTCTTTATCCCGTGGGAAAAAAAAGTATCCTTAAGTCACTCTCCAGACCTTAAATTATCCACGGTAAAAAAATTATGAAAATATAATGTTATACTTTTTTGCCGTGGGAATGAGATATTTTTCCGGGATAAAAAGTAGCCTATGTCACTCTCCAGACCTTAAACTATCCCCAATAAAAAAATCATATCAATCCGTTAATTACTTACGACGTGAAGGGAGGACAAACAAACACACTTTCACATTTATAATATTAGTATGGATTAATAATTGGGATGGTAAATTTTATTTAATATTACAGTGTACGTTGTGTTGGCTATAAGTGTTGAAAAATGATTATTGAAATAATTTTATTCTTCCTAATATCAGTGATAAGCTATTATTTGTATATTTATAAGATTAATCATAAGTTTTACGATGATAGAGGAGTCAAGTATCTACCTGGTGTGCCAATCTTCGGTAACACATTTCAAAGTATGATGGCGAAAGAACACTTTTTTGAAGATATAGACAAAGTTTATAAAGCTTTCCCGGATGAAAGGTATTATTTTAAATGATGTAGAGTAAATAATTTTCTTTTTAATACACAAGGCCATGATCTCCTACAGACGCTGTACAATGAGCTAATAAAAGAGGGGAGCGGGAAAGTAAATATGATATAAGTTTTCTAAATATTGCATCGACTCACGAACTTATTTTACCTGTGACAGGATGAAAAAACAGGTTTAAAACACTCAAATTAAGAGCGGTTCGTGTATGTTGATCAATGGCTTACTATGTCGGCTCACACATTATTTCTACTACAGATTTATTCCTGTGACACTTATTTTCAGTGTTTTAAACCACCAGTCAGAGGTAAAACAGCTGTATCTGTACACTGAATAACAATACGAGAAATGACGTGGTCTGTCGCGCTGACGTCAACGCAAAGAAAGACAGAAGTTGATCAGAAAGTTTACGCTGAAGGCGGAATGTGTAAGTCAACCAACGAAAGAGGTGAGCAGGTAGAGAACTAGGAACAAAGATTTGTATGCGTCGTTATGAAACTTGGTAGTAACATAGTTATCATCATCATTTCTGTAGTAGAGACGAACTGCTTGAGCAGTTAGTCATTGATCGACATACACGAACCGCTCTTATTTTAGATAGATAGATAGATATTTTTTTTTATTTGCATCAGCTAAAGCACACATTACAAAAAAAGAAAGAATACATAAATCTCAACAAAAATATACAAAACAAACATAAACAACTGTAACATGACGGCAACAAAAATTGTGTGCGTGTGCCGCAGTGATACAAATATGGGTAATAGCTCAGTGTGTCGATTGCTCGGAGAGCAAAACACTGCTTTTCAGTTATCACCCAAACGGGGCGAGAGGCGCGCAGACGGTACTGACGTAAGCCAAAGACTTTAAGCTGCTCATTAAAATATTGTAAATATTATATTTATATTTTGAGTGTTTTAAACCTGTTTTTTTACATCCTGTTATAGATAAAATAACTGTTAACGATCCATAAGAACGTTTTATAGTTTACTAATGAAACCCGCGCAACTTCGTTTGCGTGTATTTATGTAGAGCAAGGCCATTTACTTTATAAAGCGCCATTGTCTGTCAGATTTTTTACCAAATTTTACTACGGGAATCGCGTATTTTTCGTGATAAAAAGTGTGTTAATTCAAAGTATCAGCTACCTTCATACCAATGATAAAAATTGGCCCAGCCATTTGAGCCTGAAGAACTAACAAATATACTTACAAACATTCGTGTCTAATTGCCCGCGAGGGCCTACAGAATAAAGTATTTTTGATTTGATTTGATTCGCCTTTATTATATTAGTGGGTGGTCTTTGAAATTGGAAATAGTCTATCTAATCAATTATATTGGGAGCGATTCTGACTTGAAACGACATCAGACCTCCGCAACCTGCAGACTCATATACAGAATTTTCTCACGGTAGTTAGACATTTTCTTGCAAAGTCTAACGATTGATATCAGTCAATATTTACGCACATTAATCTGACGAAACGAATATTACTGAAAAGAAAATATTGGGTTCCTCTCTGGGTTAAAGAGTTAGATGACAAGCTAAATGAAGATCTTAAGTAGTGATGGTATCGGTACAAGCCCACCACATTCTACTGCTGTGTCACTACCGCTGTGTCTTCTGTATAGCCAGAATCAAAGAGAAAAATAATACATGACAGATTTGATATCAGCGACCTCAGATTGACAATAAGCAATGAAGCTTATTGACGTCCCGGGGGAGAAACTTCAGCTGTCTTGGAACTTAACGTATTTAATCAGAAAGAAATTAGACGGAGTGAAAACTATTGTAGTAATAGTATGTATGATAAAAGTAACTACTATGTAAATCTTTCAGATACGTAGGTCTTCTTTACGGAACTCATCGTGTCCTTTTGATCAGGGACCCTGAATTGATAAAATCGATCACAGTCAACAACTTCTACTCCTTCCCGGATCATAGGGCTTTCTTTAACGAAGAAACGGATACAATAATTGGCGACGGTCTATTTTTTAATAAAGGTAATTAAATCTATCTAATTGAAACATACCTTAGTTAAAAATGAGGTTTTAATTGCACATAGTAGAAAAATTGAGGTTACAGCCAAAATTTAGAAAGGTTACCGTTATTGAACAAGTAACAGGAGCAGAAAATGAAATGTTTTAAAACGTTAGCTAATACAATCATTAAAATTTAAAGTACGAATAGTGACAATGATGACTATTGTTCTAAAATGTATGTTAACGTTATGTAACATTCTCCAACAAAATTACATGTAACATTTTGAACAAAATATAAGATAAACTGTTTAGAACAGTTTTAGACTTCGGCGTGGGAGCACTTTTAGATGCAATTTTACAATTTTTTTCTGTTAAGAGTGTCACCTAAAATAAAATTCCTTTTTGAAAAATTTGGTAAATGACATTAGGTTAGTAATCACAATTAGTATATATTTCATGTAGAAATTACTTACACAATTAGTATATATTTTATGGACAGGACAGAGATGGCAACAAATGCATTCAGCGACAACTCCTGTTTTTACTCCAGCCAAAATAAGGATAATGATGAAACACATGATTGAATTGAGTAAAGACGTTGTTGATGATCTGAAAGGTCAGTTCAAATACTTCTTTTAATTGCTAATTACTTTTGTAGATAACCTAGAATAACACCGTTTCTATTTGTCTCAAAATCTCGCATCAAACATTTTTGAAAAGTACATTAATGCCATAAATGTACTTTTTTATGAATTTTTTTGATAAACGACTATAAATTTTATGGCCGTTTTCACTAACCTTAACCTTTTTTTTATACCACTAAGGTGGCAAACAAGCATACCTCCTAAAGCCTAATGGTAAGCAGTTACCGCAGCTTATGAACGTTTGCAATACTAGGAGCATCACTAACGCGTTGTCGACCCTGTAAGGACCTCTTCATACCTACCCCATGGTGTAATCGACAGGGAAAGTATTCCACAATCTGAGGGTTCTGTGAAGAAAACCCCTTTGAAATCGCGTAGTACGGCACCGGTTTGGTTCCAGCGTGTGAGGATAGATTCCCTGTCGATGGCAAGCGGTGCGATGATAGAACGATGCCGTTGGCATCATATCAAATAGCTCCTGAGAACATATCCCATTGTACAGCCGGTAGAACACGCATAGGCAAGCAAAATCTCGGCTTAAACCTAACTTAGGTTTTATATATATAAAAGTTTGACGGAATTGGAAGTATTGAAAGGAGAAGAAGAAGGCTATCAAAAAGTAATGATATGACCCGAAATGTTTTAAATTTATAGATAAACCCAAAGATGATGTTGACATCGGCGAGTATATGCGTCGGTACTCCAGTGACCTTATGGCATCCCTCGCCTTCGGTTTGCAAGTGAATTCAATAAAGGAGAAGGACAACCAATTCTACAAAATCTCTTTAAATATGTTCGACTTCGATATGTATCAAAAGTTGAAATGGTTTGCAAGTATACAATTACCTGAATTATCGAAGGTACCTAGTTTTTATTATTAGGGCTTATCCATTAATTACGTCACGAAACGAACACACTTATTATCATGGTTTTTTATTTGTGACACAGGGTCACATTTATTTATTTATTTATTCAGAAAACCAACAGCGAATACAATAAAATTTTACAATAATCACTTATCAGATAGTATGGCCAATAAGAGGTTCTCTATATAAACCAAAAACTTATAACTATGCGTATAATAGCAGTTTTGGACGGACGGACGTAATATATAATACCTAATGTGGACATTATTAATATTGATAAATACAATTTTTATAGTTATAGATAATATTAAATTTAATATTAAATATTACATACATACATGTTTAAAAAAATACGTAAATATTTTATTTTTTATTATTAATATTATTATAAAAGCGTAGGTTATTTGTCCAAGTTTTTTTTAACAATCTGGGCTTTAAATGAAGCTTTTGATACAATCAAAAAATCACAGTCAGCAAAGGTGGCATTGTATGAACGAGCAATACGTGTGAGAACACTGTTTTTGGCATAATTTGTAGAACGCAGCGGTATGTGCAACAATGACATGTTTACGCTTGCGACGCACTGGCGTATTAAATGCTAGCGCTGTAAGGAGTTCTGGACAATCCAGTCGTCCATTTACTATGTCATACAGCAAGTACATATCTTTTTTTTTTATTTTTTTTTATTTATGTTTTGTGCGGCTTAAGTAGCACTGCGACCATGACTGGTCTATTGTGATCGCCACATGATTTGTTAGAGCTCACCGCTAAACCCTGCAGCTGTGATGAACCGCAGGATTTGCTTAGGGGTGAACTCCTTTAACTCATCCGGGCTTAATAAGTGTTTCCCAAGATGAGTGCTGCGCTTGTGTATAAGTGGCCCACATTCCCCCAGAAGATGCAGTGGTGTTTCATCAGCCTCCTTACATCGTCTGCAGGTGCGTGTGTCACTCAGCCCTAAGTTGGACATGTGCTTATTAAGGCAACAATGTCCTGTCAAGGCTCTGACCATAATTCGTTACTTCTACTGAGCGCTAGGACAAGGTTGCTGTACCTTTTGTCGAAGGCTTTGATTAGAAGTTTTGAGTGATCCATGCCCGGCGATTCCGTCCAGAGCTTGATAGCGTTTTCGAAACAGGAGTACGAAAGGGTTCTGTTAGCTAGGCTTTTTGGTATACCACAGAACGGCTCGGGTCCCTCCTGTGCTCCATTAGCCCCCACTCTTGCAAGCTCATCAGCACGTTCGTTGCCGTTTATGCCTGCGTGCCCTGGTACCCATCTTAAAACTACTCTATTTTTGTTGCCTAGAGTGTTCAGTCGTTCCATGCACTCTTCTACCAGTCTCGATGTGACCACATTCGAGTCTAGCGCTAGTAGAGCGGCTTGGCTATCCGAGTTGATATAAATTTTTTGGTTGGTGTAGCGCTTTTGCAGGTTGGCTTCCGCACATTCTACTATGGCATAAACCTCTGCCTGGAATATAGAGGCGTACTTACCCAAGTTCACACTTTTGTTGAACCTTGGTCGCACTCCATGTATTCCACAGCCTACATTGTGACCTATTTTGGATCCATCTGTGTACCAGATTAAACATCCGGCCTCAAAGGATAGCTGGCTATTTAACCAGTTTTCCCTAGATGGAATTTCTACGGAGTACTGTTTTCCAAATACGTGCCGCAGTAGCATGGCATCGGTTGGCATGCTTAGTATTGGTGAGTTCAGGGATGAGTCCTGTAGGATCCTCATTTTCTTGGAGAGCCAATTGCCCCTGCCCTGTATGTTGGCTCTGTACATGCTTGCCCTCGCCTCTCTATGTATGAATACATGAAGAGGCAGCAGTCCAAGCAGCGCATTGAGCGCCATTCCGGGGCACGTGGACATTGCTCCCGAAGACATAAGACAGGCAGTTCTCTGCAGGCCGTCTAATTTCTGTTTAGCAGTCACTTGATTTGCTTTGTCGCACCACACCACTGATGCGTACGTTATGATCGGCCGCACAATGGCAGTGTACAACCATAGCGCGGTTCTGGGATTTATACCCCAGTTGTTCCTCATCAAGCGACCGCAGACGCCCATGGCAATCTTCGCTTTTTTTGAAACGTTGGCCAAGTGTGAGTTCCATGTCAGCCTTTGGTCGATAGTAACGCCCAAATATTTGACTTCTGTGGAAAACATAATCATTTTATTATTAAGCTTTGGCCGTACTAATTTGTCCAATAGCCGTTTCTTCGAAAAGGGTACAATAACAGTTTTGTCGGCGTTTACGGAGAGGTCACTTTTGACGCACCAGTCACTGACAGTGTTAAGTCCTTTCTGCATTATACCCGAGATGGTAGATTGGCAGAAACCTCTTACTATGATTACCAAGTCATCTGCATAGCCTTGCGCATCAATTCGGAGTTCTGCTAGTTTGTATAATAGTTCATCTACAGCAAGAGTCCATAGTAAAGGCGATAGAACTCCTCCCTGTGGACATCCCCGTACTGTAGATATTTCAATTGTGGTTTTATGAAGGGCTAATCTTGCTCCTCTATGCGCGAGCATGGAGTTTACCCATCTTACTGTCGTAGGGTCGACATTTTTACTTACCAGCCCATTGACCAGCAGTGAGATTGATGAGTTGTCAAAAGCTCCTTCTATGTCAAGGAAGGCACACAGTGCTATTTCCTTATCTTCTGTAGCCTTCTCCAATCTATCAACTAGGCTTATAAGGGCAGTTTCTGTTGATTTACCCTTGCGATAAGCGTGTTGGCTGTGATGGATTGGATGACTTACTAAAGCTACGTCTCTAATATACCTATCTATCACCTTCTCCATTGTTTTAAGAAGAAATGAAGAGAGGCTTATTGGTCTGAAAGACTTTGGCTGGCTATAATCTCTCTTACCAGTTTTAGGTATAAAAAGAACCTTGACCAAGGTCCATTGGTCTGGTAAGTATCCCCAGGCATAACTTGCTCTGAAGATCTTTATCAGATAGGGAATGAGGATGCCCACTCCTTGTTGTAACAGGACGGGCAGTATTCCATCATCTCCGTACGCTTTGTATGGTTTAAAGGAGTCTACGGCCCACTGAACCTGTTTGGGTCTTATGATCTTTGCAGCCCTGCACCAGTCCTCGTTACGAGGCTTATGGTAGACAGGGTGTCGTTGGAACAAGTCCCTTATCGTAGACCCTGGAAAGTGGGTCGCGGCCAGCAACTCTAAGGTCTCCTTTTCGCATGTTGTAAAGGAGCCATCTTCCTTTTTGTAGTTCTTCTTAAGTACATATCTAGTACTTGTCGTCTTTCTTTCAACGTTAACATATTGTGTGTGCGACAACTACCTATATACGAGACAGCTGGTTTTCGAAAGCGATGGTTTAGGTGGTTGATAAATATTTGTTGTATCCTTTCCAATATTTTGTCCTTATGAATAAGATAGTGAGGCGACCAAATTGGGCTGGCATACTCTGTCCAGTGTTTGATATCCCTGCGAGAATAAATGGATAAATAGAGGTGTACACAAGTTTTTCAAATATTTCAGCCACCGTTCCGTTTACAGAGATACCGCGGTAATTTTCAATTTTTGTACGGGATCCCTTTTTGTGTACTGGAACGATATGTGCTTTTTTCCATAAGTTGGGGAAGCTACCTAATATTGTATCGATTTATTAAATACTAGCTTCTGTCCGCGGCTTCGCCTGCGTGGCATACTAACAATTAGCATATTTTTCTTCAGAAACAAATTCCGGCCCGGTTCGATCCGATCCGGCTTGGTTCGGTACGGTTCCATCCGGTCCGATCCGCTACGGTCCGGTCCGGTTCAGTCCGGTCGGTCCGGTCCGGTTGGTCCGGTTGGTCCGGTTGGTCCGGTTCTTATAAGGAACCTACATATGCCAAATTTGGAATCTCTAGAACCAGCGGTTTGGGCTGTGCGTTGATATACCCACGAATTTTGAAAAATCCTTACTTAGTGCTCATCTAGAGAACTCAAGAAATATTCTGTCCAAATTTCAAGTCTATTTATCGAGTAATTTAGGCTGAGCGTTGTCCGTAAGTCACGGTTTCGATTTACAGATTTAAGAACTTTCTACCCCCAATTCTCCCTCTTAGTAAATAATCATCAGAAAATCTTGATACAGGTGTTTGTTAGTTTGCTTTGTAGAGTATTTACATCAAGTTTTGTTTGAATCGGGCCATGCATTTTTGTTTCTCCATACAAACTTTGGCACCCCATTTCGCCCCTTTAGGGGTGGAATTTCAAAAAATCCCTTCTAAGTGCTCCCCTAGAATACTCAAGGAACATTCTCTCAAAATTTCAAGTCTATAGGTCCAAGGGCTTAGGTCGTGCGTTACCTGTCAGTCACCCTATCACGGTATTGTTTTATATGTATATATAGCGTCAAGGGAATGGCTAGGGATTTAGCACATTTTTTCCAAAATAACGGAGAAATACCGTCGCAACCCGATCCTTTATTCTCGTCAAGTTTCAATAATGATTTTTCAACCTCATCTACACTTACACGTATATATTTATCTCTGAAAACACTATGAAAGAAGGTATTGAAGGCATCACTTATTTCTAGTCCATTTGTATAACTAAGTATTATTGTTCATGGTTAACATTTTAGGATAATTAGACTTAGAATTATTACGAATTTTTTTGTAATGTAATTCCAAAATAATTTAGGTGATTTTTTCAAATTAGCCTCAGTAATTTCGGTGTAGTTTTTAAAACAAGCCTTTTGCAACGATGTTGTCTAGATCGTAACAATGCAAACTCGTCATAATCGCGTAGATCATGCGTAGATCACATTTGGCTACCGCTTCCCCCACTACTGGCGTGTCCCATACAATTAGATTTTTTTTTATAGCTACACAAGTACCTACACATATAATGTCAAACTTATAAAATCTCTTTTTTGCGTTGGAGGTAAAAAATTATTGATGATGATGTTAAATAAGTTATAATCTATGTTTTAGGTATTAGGCCTTAAAGTATTTTGCAAGAATTTGATTGGGTACTTTAGAAGATTGACATTTCAAACAATTGACTACAGAAGGAAAAACACAGTGAAGAGACCTGATTTGATACAGCTGCTAATGGAAGCATTTAAAGGTAACAGCATCTGAATTAAGCTAAAGCTTGAATGTATTGTAAGGTAGTACCATAATACTTTTATAAACATTGCCATAAAAGTCTTGTCGATTGCCTATAATAATATATGTTCTGTATACAATCGTGACGTTGTGTACCCTGTTATAATGTTTAGTGTCTTGCGCCGCCGTGTCATTAATAATGTACAATTCAGGGACGGACCCCATGCTACAGATGAAGTTTTTTTTTTTTCAGATAGTCCTGATAGTGAATGTATCGTAGGTGCATTGTTCTTTATCTATGTAGCCGGCGTAGATAGTACTGCCAATGGTGTAACATTATGCCTCCACGAATTGGCTTTAAATTCTGATGTCCAAGAAAAATTATATGAAGAAGTAAGCGAATTTGATGAAGAAAACAAAACTTTGAATTTGGATAATATTAACAAAATGATCTATCTGGACTGTGTGGTCAATGGTTTGTTTCATTATATCATTTTTAAAGTGCTTTTGAGGAGATAGATTTCAAAGTAGAACGATCACGCAAGTTAAGCAATGATAACTCTACTCTTGGGTTCTAATTTTCGTTTTCTACAGTTATTATCAAACGCCAGTAACCCTGGACAAATGATTCTTTTGATTAAACAATGTATTATAAATAGAAATCATTAATTCAACTGTACGTACAATTTCAGAAGTACTAAGGAAGTGGTCTCCAGCCGTAGTTTTGGATAGAGTGTGTGCAAAAGAACATGAATTACCGCCTGCACACAAGGGAGGTGAGCCGTATAAGGTAAATATTTTATAGATATCAATAAATTGTAGGTTGCGGTGGTAGGAAAAAATTTTGACGATTCGAAAGAGCTTGTACTCGTAGTAGGTAGGTAGTCATTTGAATAAAAATGCCAGCCTTTGGGTCACTCCATCGACGGTCCTCGTAGTTTTTTCCAGTTTCTATGAAATTTGTTATTACGGTACTTTTGAATAAGTTATTTCTTAATTATATTATGCTTAATTTGTATGTTCCAGGTCAAACCAGGTGATTTAATTTACAATTCTGTAAACAGTATACATTTGGACGAGAAGTATTTTCCCGACCCACATGTTTTTAAACCTGAAAGATTTTCAGAAGAGAATAAACATTTAATTCGACCGTTTACGTTCATGACCTTTGGTAATGGACCAAGGATTTGTATTGGTAAGCCTTTTTATTGAGTCATTTGAAAAAAATTTGCGCTAGAAAAAAATACATTAAACTAATTTTTTTTGTTCAGGGAGTAGGTCCGACAGACACTTTCTCTCGTCAAAGATTATATTAAAGCTAGTGAAAGGGTAAAAGAAATCGCGAAAGAAAACCAGTTACGGCCTATTTTGTCATAATTATCTTTTTTTTAAATAATGACCTCCCAAAGACTACTATTGTTGAAGAATCGGCGCGGCGTCCCGCTCGCGCCTGATAGGTTGTTATGATGATGAGTTTCCCGCGGCTTTCCCCAAGCCGGCGAGAATGAAATGGGCCACCAGATAGCAATAAGCTATCGAAAATGATGATGATGATGCACGAGCAGAACCTCCGCTCAGCGCCTGTTGCAGTCCGTCGCCCGCCCTAGGCGCGGAGCCGCTGACGTGATGTTGAATTGATGAATAAATCAAAGCCTCTATTCTGCTTGATATGTGTAATTTCTGATTACATCAATATGATGGTTACAACCGCGCAACTCACTGATTACACTACTGAACTATAATGACCATGTGGTTTTCTTACACACTATATGCCCTTGCGCAACAGAAAGCACGTGCCACCCTGGCCGTGTCTCGAACACAAGAGAAAGACCATGAGTGAATGCTGAATGATTAGAACAAAGGACTCATTAATCTATGAATCGATGCATTATTGCCAGTATAAAAATGGTATGACGGTATCAACATTCACTTCGGTCGACTTCGAATGACATCCAGCTAGTTAGACGCATGATTATGATTATTTCTACCGTTATCAAGAAAACATGTTCATTTTGCGTGAACATTCCTGCCCGGGGCGAGGAAAGGATGAGCTGATTCCTTGAAGCCCTTATCAATTTGAAAACCATTGAAAAGTGATAATAATCCAGCCAGCTGAATGTTTACATGATAATTGGAACCTATGATAATTAGTACTTATGACTAACTTAACTACTCACAATCTATCGGTAACTTGCAGAGCTTTACAACCGGTCTAACAAGCTCACCGGAGTGTGTTCTTAACTTAACTGACCTAACTACACTATCTGAACCCTTATAAACTTCAATGACTCTACCCCGTCTCCAATGTAAGGGTGGAGAGCATTCATCTATGATTAAAACTAAATCATTTAATTCTATATTATTTACATGAGTAAACCATTTGTTACGTGCCTGCAACGTGTTGAGATATTCAAGGTGCCAACGTGACCAAATTGACTGAGACATTTTTTGAATTGTTTGAAACCGTGATAATCGTGACATCTTAGTGTCATTCCATTGACGTTCTGGTAAAGCAGTTAAAGGTTGACCTATGATAAAATGACCTGGGGTGAGTACGTCCACATCACACGGGTCCTCTGACATCGGAGTCAAAGGTCGTGAGTTGAGAACTGATTCGATCTTAGCAAGTATTGTGGTAAATTCTTCGAAGGTAAGAATACTATCTCCTATCTCTCGTTTCAAAAGGTTTTTAGCACTCTTGACAGCAGCCTCGACTAAACCTGACATATGTGGTGCTGCTGTGGGATTGAACTGCCAGTGAATGTTCTGTTTACGGAACTCATCCTGGAGGACAATCTTGTTACTCACCAAGAATCGATAGACATCCTTAAGATATGTTGAACAACCAATAAAATTCGTACCTCGGTCCGATCTAATTAGTGAAGGCAGCCCTCTTCGGCTGACAAACCTGGTGAGCGCCGCTGTGAAAGCCTCGGTGCTCAGCGATGACACTGCTTCCAGATGAACCGCCTTGGTACCTAAACACACAAAGACACATAAATAGGCCTTCTGCGACTTAGCGTTCCGAAGCAAACTGCTTTTGATCATGAATGGGCCCGCGAAATCCGTCGCGACGCCTGAGAAAGGTCTCGCAGCTGTGACTCTATCAGCTGGGAGATCGCCCATGAATGGGGGTTGTGTTGACGCCTTGAATCTGAAACAAGATAAACAGTGACCAATGACCCTAGACACTTGACGTTTGATTGAAGGTATCCAATACTCTCTTCTGAGTATGGATATAAGTGCGTTTGTTGACGCATGACAATGAACCTTGTGATAATGCTGTATGAGCAACTGAGTCCACCTATGATCCTTAGGAATGAGATATGGATGCTTCGTTCCATATGATAGCGCTGCATTGCGCAGTCGTCCCCCGACTCGGATGAATTCTTCTTCATCTATGAAAACACTGAGCTTCTGCAGTGATTTACAAACCAATTTCTCTTTTTTTACTAGTATGGCTTCGTCTCTGTACGAATCCATTTGAACCTTCTGAATCCAATGTCTCGTCGCCCGACGAGTTTCGTTCAATGATAATGTCTGACTGAGATTCCGTTGACCCTTCGGCAATCTAATATTCCTACAAAACCTTAGTATGTATGAGGTGACATTAATGAGTTTGGTGAATGAGCTTACGCGCGACAGTAGTAAGTCTTCCCATGACTGCACTGGTGCGATAGTACTGATTAATTTCCTGAATCCCGGTAAATCTTGAGGCGTAGCGACTGGTAAACTCGGCCAGTCTGCTTCCCGCCGTAACAACCAATCTGGTGACCACCACAGATTGTACTTGATTAAGTCTCTGGCAGACATTCCCCTTGATGCTACATCTGCCGGATTCAATTCTGATTTTATATGACGCCACGTCATAATTCGCTTTGATCGTTGAATGTCCTGCACCCTGTTACATTCAAATGTTTGAAGCATGTGTGGTTTCGTATTTAGCCACGACAAAACAATGGTACTATCTGACCACGCGTTGATGCTATCCAACTGAATGGAGCCCTCGTATGATTCTGCCACGTGATTCAGTAGTTTGAAGACTAAATGAGCAGCGCTCAACCCCAATTTGGGTATCGTTTGCTTGACCTTCTTCGGTGCAACCTTTGATTTAGCAATGACTAACTGTACCTTCACATTTCCCATAGTATCCTCCGTCCTGAGGTATATGCTCGCAGCGTATCCCAGCTCCGATGCATCTCCAAATCCATGGAGTGCGTATGACACGTTCCCTGGTAGCGTCACACATCTTGGAATCTGTAACTGTGATAAATAGTTTAGATCCTGTATGAGTTCGTCCCACTGAACACATTGAGTCTGACCAATAGGCTCGTCCCAATTGAGTCCATCAGAAAACAATGATTGAAGAAATACCTTGAATCGGAAAACGATGGGCGCGCAGTACCCACAAGGATCGTACAGTCGTGCTATTGTGCTGAGCACATTCCGTTTTGAAGTTGCCTTGCCTTCCGGCACATTGATTTGATATGACATTGAATCTGACACAGGATCCCACTGAATACCCAAAACCTTTATGAAACTTTTGTCATCCGTGTCGAACTGATGAGGTATCTCGCAATGCTCCTCTGGAAGATCTTGTAATATCTCTCGGCAATTAGAAGACCACTTCCGAAGCTCGCATCCCGCACTCTTCATAAGTTGAATGAGCTCGGACTTCAATTGTTGAGCTTCCTCGATTGAGTCGGCGCCCGTGAGAATGTCATCAACGAAGACATCATTGCGTATAACCTCCGACGCGTGTGAGTTAGGGTGTGCTTGATCCCAGTCGTCCGCAACACGTAACAGTGTTCGGATCGCAATAAATGGACTTGACCGTAGTCCGTAGGTATTAGTATTCAATTCAAATACCTTAATTTCCTCTGAGGGGTCCTCCCTCCATAGGATGAGTTGATACTTCCTGTCCTCAGGATGAATCCATGTCTGCCTGAACATCATCTTGACGTCTGTCGTGAAAACGATTTGATGTCTCCTGAAATTGATTAATATTTTTGTAATATCTGTTTGAAGTGGTTGTCCAGTATGAAGAATGTCGTGGTTCTAACTGATCCATCGAACACGACTCTTAATTTTTCGGTTCCCCTTTTGAATACACCGTGATGAGGTATGACGAAATGTTCTGCATCGAACGGAAAGCGTGACTGTGACATATGACCTAGTTCCTCGTACTCACGCATGAAGGCCTTGTATTTTTCTGCGAATACAGGATTTTTTGCCATCTTTGCCTCCAAAGATCGCAATCGTTGTACGGCTATTGCCTTCGATTCGCCTAAGGCTGGCCTGTTTGACAACAATGGTAATCGAACCATGTATCTGCCATCTGACATTCGTTGAGTATTAGAAGCATACAACCTTTCGCACTCCAAGTGATCCGGGTGTATAGCTGGCTCTGAAGGTGGCTCCTCCGCCTTCCAGAACTTCTCCAATACATCTTCCAGTCGAGTGGCTAGCACCCCGTAGTCCTTCACTGAAGTTGCCGGCGTTGATGACGGCAGTTGATTGACCTCTCCCATGATGACATGTCCAAAACATGTTCCGTAGGCTGATAGACCTGAAACGTTTGTTAAAAGCTTTGAACCATCCATAACATAATTGAGTACATCTGTACCTAAGATAATATCCACATCGTTAGGCTTATCAAATTCACTATCCGCTAGCGTTATATTAGACAACCTCAAGTCCCCCTTGATGTTGATATGCTGTGAAGGAATACTCCCTGTTAATGAGTACATTACAGTAGCTTGAGTACTGATTATGGGTACAGGTTGATCTGCTGGTTTGATGATTAATTTGACCACAGTACCTGGAATATTGACATGATTGTTCCCGACTCCATAAATTTTATTTCTATTTGACTGTTGGTGCAAGTTGAGTTTTTCAACTAATGATTTTTTGATAACTGATACACCCGCACCAGTATCCAATAATGACCGAACCTTGACATATGATCCATCACCTGACTTGACCATGATGATGGCTGTGGGACAAAGCGTGATTGGCAATTGCCCCGTGACTGCACCAACAGTGGTCTCCCTTCATAGCTCCGGGTCAGACTCCACAATGGATCCGAAGCGTAAGGTGTGGAAGACTTCCTGGGCCCTCCTTGCGCGGTCTCCTACCCTAGGACGCGGCTGATACCCTGACGATGGATGCAGATAGTTGACTGTCCACTGACCTGACCCTGTGACGTGGATGGTATAGGTGACCTACTTGGTGGGCTCGTGATCGCCCCGCGCCCTGCAGGTGACGATGACGTAGCGGGTGCTTGAGCAACCTGCTTGACCTGAGTTCCCTGATGTTCCAAACATATAAGGGAATTGTGCTCCTTTGACCGACAGTTTGAGCACCAGTTCTTGTGCGTGCATTTTTTTGCAAAATGCTTCCTCAGGCACTTGAAACAATGACCCGACCTTTTCGCCCAAGACCTTCTCTCGACCGGGTCCTTTGGAGAAAACTATTACACCTATATAAGGTGTGGGCTGAACTCTGACAAAAAGAACAATGAGACATCACCTGGTTGTCGTCTTGTTGAGTACTTGAAGGTGCCGGTTGAACCGCCAGCACTCGTCTAGTGGTTGGTGAGCGCACTGCAGGAGCCCTTCCTTGCAGCGGCAGTGGTGATTGGTGTAGCCTTGTTGTAAGCTCCGAAACCGGTTGGGTGGCCTGGTGCACCCTGCACTGGTCATCCAACAGCTCCAGCAGCTGGTAAATGGTTGGGAGGCATTGAGGATCCTTCCCATACCTCTCCTCAAAGATCGTCCTGATTCGCATGGGGAGTTTCTGTAAGACTAAAAATACAATTATATATGACCACACATCAACGGGATGACCCTGCTTTTGCAACGCCTGAATGGTCTCACGCAGCGGGTCATAAAATTCAGACCTCAGTGATGCCGTCCCTGTTATTGTTGGCAGACACTGAATGCGGCTGAGGTAGGTATCCAACACTCGTCGACTATCCTGATACCTATGTTGAAGTGCTTCGAGCGCCACAGAGTAGTTCGCCTCGTCCATCGGAAGCTGCTTGACCAACGCTAGGGCCTCCCCGCCCAGTGAAGCACGCAGATAATAGTGCTTTGCAGCATCTGAGATATCCCGATCATGCACCAATGAAGTGAATAAATCGTAGAAAGGCAACCACTTCGTCTCCTCACCTGTAAATTTGGGCAACTCTATTGCCGGCAGCTTAACTGATGTAGACTGCGACGGCACCCTTGAACACGAAGCTCGGCTCCCTGCCGCTTCCTCAGTTGCCTCGTCTATCTGAACCAACAGCCGATTAATTTCACTGAACTGCTGGTGATATGTCGACATCTCGTCCTCAGAAACGTCTGTGTCACTGGCCCCCAGCAACACCTCATACGCAGTCACAAATTGACTATAAAATGTTTGAAAATGCTTATTCGCTACGGATGCAGTGATTGTCCCTTTAGTTTCGCGTATAGTACCGGCAAAGTCCAGTAACATGCGATATTTTGACTTGAATTGCACCTTTGCGCCTCGGACGGTCGACATGGTGAAATATATCAACACGCAGGCAATGAAAAATTGATTATAAATTAATAAATGATCACAATTGATCCTGAAAACTTCTTAACACACTTAAATTTCTAATTTCTAAGTAAATATTGTAGCGGGCACTTCTCGCTGGTTAGCCGGGGTGGTTGCCGGGTACCCGATACATATAATGTTTATGGTTGGTTATTGGTAGAAATGGTAATTAAACTGGTTGATTACTGTAAACGGTTTATTGACTTTATAATTAACTAAATTTACTAATTACTACAATAAATGGTATTTTGGTTATATTTGAATACGCTATGGTTAGTGGTTTCGAGTGGACGGTAAAACGCGTACTAAAATCAAAGCCCAAAATGCACTACCAAAGTGTATTAAATATTACGCTAATGGTGCATTAGCGTAAATACGCTGAGCTGTTTGGTTGCACAACAACTCCAAACATACTCCCGAGCACGAAATGAGAAGAATCTCTATCAACATTATATTAATAATGGTGACGAAGTGTTACAATATAATTAGTAAGCAAAAAACATAAAAGCAAATGGTAGAATTTGTAAAAGTATAAAAGTGATACATTATAAAAAACACAAAGCTTAAACTATAGTGTCCTCAGTAGTAGAAATTGAGCTACTCTTGGCAATGTACACTCCGCGCTTAACACTAAGCCAGCGTTTGGCCAAATTTTCACACCGTGCACTATCACTCGGTTGGCTCGGGCCAGCCGTACTCTGCTTTCGCGATTTTGGCACAGCACTAGTAGATGGTCTCGGTGGCAGTGCTGGTCGCACAGACACCTGTCTTCGTACTTCGCGGGAACTCGCAGCAGATCTTGAACACGAGTGGCATCGCCCTCTCTTCCACAGCCAGACCACGACGATACATATCACGACTATCATCAGTATATAGATAATGACATAGTGGTGTACATCGTGTGGTGACAAATCTCCGTCTAGTATGGTAGCACTGGAGTTAAGGTCTTTGATCTGATTATCCAACTGTGCAAAGGACGAGGTCAAGTTGGTATCTGGTGACTCGTCAACTGGTATTTTTATATTTACGATGTGGTTCATTTGGTCGATCTCGGGAATGTAGATATCTGGTCTCATATTTATTTGATTCGACTCATGTTGCATAGAATAAAGTACGAAATCGTTTCCCTTTATTATGCATTTTTGTGTAATGCCAATGACACCGGCTTGAGTCAGCTGGCGCACGGTAATCTGATCATCACATATGATTTTAATATTATAAACATTACAACAAAAGTAAAAGTATTGAGACGTAAGATGTAATTCAACCCAGCGATTACTGCATGTACTCGTCTCTGTTTTGCATTTATTATTTTGCGAATTCTTAGCGCAAAAGATCTCATCATTTTGGAGTGCTAGAATGGGTTTGAGCAATTGGCACATATATGCTTCTCCATGGTACAGACACGAATTCAAATCATTGATGGTTAAGGTAAAGTAAGAGTCCTTTTTTAGATTGACTGCGACATAGTCAGACACTGGTTTTATAGTGACCATGTTATTCTGAAGTTGACGAGGAACTGGTAGAATTTTATATAATTGGAAGCGTTCTCTACTGATAAGTGGAAATGTTACTTCAAATATAATGAACTTCGGCGTCACTCTTGCCTTCACTTTAAGCAACTGGTAAATGTTTTGGATTTCGGTATCGATATTGTTTATTGGTAAGGTGAGATCATTCAACAATTGACTATGGATGGTTTGAAGTTCCGATTTGAGCTGAGCTGGGGTTAACAAATGTACCCTCATTTGCCCTTGGTAGATATCGGTAATTATATCTAATATGGTATCTTGAAGTCTTTTTAAACTTTGCAACAAACTATTTCCGGCCATTGCAGATAGTGTAAAATCTTGTGTATACGACATATTCTGAATTTCTTTCCGAAAGGCGTTGGTATTTTCTTCCAAAGCGAGCAACTTTTTGTTAATAAATTTGTGGTGTTTTTCAATAGTAGCTTCCATTTTCTTCATTAAATTAAATTCAGATTCTACTACTGACGTTTGGTTTTTCCACAGGTTCGACAAGTGCTTCTGATTTTGTCGTATGTTTTCAATGTCCCTTGTATATTGTTCGGCGAATCGAGAATCTAATACTCCGAACAATTCATTTGCTAGATACCCGACACCGTTGATAAGGCCACGGCGCCGGCGCCGACTCTGTCTGTCGTGGGTATTAAAATGTTGCGATAGCAAAAGTTCTTTGTAGTATTTTAATTCCTGGTAGTCGTGACGTAACTGGGACACGACCATATGACATGGTGATTGTGTATCGATGGTGACACATAATTTTTCTAAGTAGTCGGACATTTTATTAAATGCGTCGATGCCTGTCCAGTATGGAGTCATATCATAATAAACGATCAACGTCCACTTATCTCGGATCAGTTGCATTTTAGATATGGAGTCGAAAAATAATGTCTGGTTACTAGGCAGTTCTTGAATGTTATGTAACCCATGATTCGGCGATACGAACAGCGTCATAAAAAATAATAACGCCATGCATATTTTTGAAAATGTGGTTTTTCTTGGTCGTCGTCTGCGTTCTTCTGGTTGTACTTCGTCGGTAGTTTGGCTTATTGGTTCTTCTGGTGGTTCTGTTATGGTCTGGTTATCAGTATGTTTGACTGGTAATACTGATAACTTGACGATCGGCCGCTTCAGCACGCCATTTTTGGTTTTTAGCGTCACAACTCGAATCAAGCCGTCGTCGCCTGGGTGCGTGTCTATAACGCGCCCCATCGCCCATTTTCCTGCGGGTAAGTTGTCTTCTCGTATAACAACTAAGTCACCCAGTTTAATATTTTCCTGACAGTTCATCCATTTAGTTCTTGCTGACAGTTGGGTCAAGTACTCCGTATTCCATCTTTTCCATAAATCTTGAAACGTTTTTGTAATCAAGTGCCATCTGGTTCTAGCATCTTGTTCCGTTTCAATTATTGTCAGACCTGGTCGTGCTGATAAGAAATGAGCTGGCGTTAGAAAATCAAGGTCATCTGGATCTTCTGTCAATGCACATAACGGGCGGGAATTTAAGCAAGCCTCCACTTTCGCTAGTAGAGTTGTGTACTCTTCAAAAGTTAATTTTTGGTGTCCAATAACCCTTTTAAGATGGTGTTTGAGACTTCTTACATTTCTCTCCCATAATCCACCTGCGCTCGGCCAAGCTGGTACATTAAAATGCCATTCTATACCCATTTCTGTGATCTCTTTCAGGAAGTTGTCATTGAATACTTGTTCAAGGTGGTCCATTTCTTCCTGCAGCATCCTGTTCGCGCCTACGAAATTGGTGCCATTATCACTGTAAATATGGCGTGGTGCCCCTCGTCTAGCTGCCATTCTCGCCAGAGCTGCCAAAAAAGCTGCCGTGCTCAAATCCGACACTAGTTCTATATGTACTTTAGTAGCTTTGGTAACCATACACACGAACAGTGCTATGTAGCCTTTGGTTGTTTTTATGCCACGTCCCTTATTGGCTTTCACTTCGATAAAACCTGTCATATCGACTCCACAAGATACAAAGGCATGCTCCGGTTGTATCCGAGATGTTGGTAAATCTCCCATGAGCTGGTAATGCTTGGTGGGATCATGTTTCTTACAGATAACACAGTGTCTGCAGAATTTTTTCGTGGCCTTATACCCGCTGATAATCCAGAACCTTTGCCGAAGATTCGCAAGGGTAAGACGCGCTCCTCCATGAAACGTTAATAGATGAGCCTCTTGTATGAACAGTATGGTGAGGATGTGGTCACGTGGTAAAATAATAGGATGCTTCATCTCGAAGGATATGGTTGCTTTTCCTAATCTTCCACCAACACGTAAGATTCCGCTCTGGTCAATGATCGGATTCAGATTTAAAATATTGCTTTTGGAATGCACTTTATAATGTTTTTGTAATTGATCTAGGTCGCGGCCGAACGATGACTGTTGCACGTGTTTGATGATCAGCAGTTTTGCATGTCGCAATTCATGCAATGTAAGATACGATGGTCGTGATTGTTTTTTATATGGAAATAATCGTAATATCCAGGCTAAAATTCTTACGATTTTATTTATGGAACTATATTTTTGGAGTAAATCGTCTATTATAGACTCATTGCTGGAACTGTCGATAACAGCATTTGCCTGTCGTAATATGGCTGGTTTCATCTCCAAGTTGGTTTCATAAGTGGTTTCAGAGTGTGTTGATTTATTAAATGATGGAAGCCATTCTGGACCCTTCCACCATAGGTCATGGTTTTTTAATAAATTGGTAGACAATCCCCGGCTTGCGCAATCAGCGGGATTTTGGTTGGTGTTTACATATCCCCAGCATTTTGGTGGGGTTATTTCGGTTATTGATTTCACCCTATTTGCAACGAATGGTTTCCAACGAGCTGGATCGCCTTGTATCCAACCTAGTACTGCCGTCGAGTCAGTCCAACAAAAGATATCTATATTATTGTGATCTGGCAAGCAGTTTTGTACTTTTTGCATCAACTGCGATAAGAGCTGAGCACCCATAAACTCTAATCGCGGAATGGAGATGGTTTTATTTAGCGGTGCAAGTCGAGCCTTCGCTGTTACTAACGTTATTGTTACGTGATTATCATTGGTCACCTTGCAATAAATAACACACGCATACGTTGTTTTTGAACTGTCACAGTGTAGTTCTAATTTCTGGTTTAACTTTTTTATTCCGAGCCATCTGTCGACTTCAATGGTTTCAATTTCTCTCAACTCGTTTCTTAACTTGGTCCATTCCCTCGTAATGCTCCCTGGTAAGGTGTCATCCCAACCTAGGCTAGATAACCACACATTTCGAAACAAAAGCTTCATGCTAGTACTTAACGGGGTTAGCCACCCAAGTGGGTCGAACAGCTTTGAGATGTCCGATAGTAAAGCTCTTTTGGTTGATTTTGCCGCTGAGTCAGCGTTCAATTTTGAACTGAAGCAAAATTTATCTTTTTGTGGGTTCCATCCAATACCCAAAGTCTTTGTTGAATCTGAGTGTTTAAATTCGTATGTTTGCTGGTTACACAAATTTTTATCTAAATTTTCGAGAAGTTGTGGTTTATTCGCTGTCCATTTTCGTAAATTAAAACCGCCTGACTGTAATAAATCAATCAATTCGTTTCTTAATTGTTTGGTTTCGATCAACGAATGTCCCCCTCCACAAAAATCATCCATGTAGAAAAGCTCTTCTAACGCTTTAGCCGCTACAGGATATTTTAATTTTACGTCTTTGGCTAGTTGTTTTAAACACATCATTGCCAAAAATGGTGCTGGTTTGGTACCGTAAGTTACGGTTGTTAACTGGTATGACTGTATTGGTTCTGCAGGGGTATTTCTCCATAGTATTTTTTGGTATAATTGGTCTTCCTGGTGTATCATGATTTGCAGGTACATCTTCTCAATGTCGGCCGTATAAACGAATTCATGTTGTCTCCATTTTAATAAGAGAGCTTGAAGGTCCTGTTGTAAGTTAGGACCTCTATGTAGAGTATCATTTAGGCTGATGCCTGTAGATGATTTCGCGGACGCATTGAAAACCGCTCTAAGTTTTGTAGTTGTTGAATCAGCTTTCGTAACGCCGTGGTGTGGTAAATAACAATCTGGTGTCGAATTTGTTTTGGATGGTATCATATGATATAAATTGTAATATTCATTCATAAACTGTTGGTATGCTATTTTTAGCTCAATATTGTTATCTAATTTTCTCTCCAAACTACGAAATTGCGCTAAGGCTATTGGTCTTGTAGCTCCTAGCTTGTCTTTTAATCCGTCCTTGAAAGGCAGACGCACTTCGTACTTTCCGTTCTCAAGCCGCTTGGTGGTTGATAAAAAGTATTGTAAACACTCTTGATCTTCAGACGACATCTCAGTTTGTTGGGTGGTTATCTCTTCCGTTTCCCAAAATCTCCTAAGGTCGTCAATGTCATGTAGAACTACGTTGCATCTATATGACGGGCTCATCGAACCACAGAGCAGGAAACCGAACTGTGACTGCTGAGCTATAGGGTGATCTTCTGACTCCCCTCGAAGAATTCCTCCTAACAGTATTTTACTGTAGACTTCCGCTCCAAGAAGTAGATCAACTGGTCGACTGATGTTAAACTCACTGTCAGCCAAACTAAGATTTTGAATATGCGTCCATGCTGGTTTCGTAAAAGATAGGTTTGGTAAATTCTTCAATAAATTATTCATAATAAGAAGATTGGTGTGTAAACAAAACTCGTTATAAATAGATCTTATTTCAGTTCTAATCATTCCTTTACAATTATTTGCCTTTTCTCCGACGCCAAATATTTTTCCCTTACATTGTTCTCTCTTTAATCCTAGTATCTGAGCTGCATTTTCATTTATAAGTGAAATTTGAGAACCTTGATCAATCAACGCCCTCATGGTATGCTGCGTACCATCTGCTCCAGTTACCTTGACGATAGCCGTGGCTAGCAAGATTTCCGAAACCTCATTAGCTGATATATGAGTAGAGGTAGATACAGGATCTTTATGCCCACTGGTGGTAGGCCTATAATTTGGTCTGGAATTTACTAATGCCTCGTGAATCAATGTGTTGTGCAATCCGAGACACTTTCGACATCTTTTTGTTGACATACATGGTTTGTTGAAATGGCAAATAAAGCAATTATGGCAATAATTAAATTGATTAATTTTATGCAATTTCTGCTCATCCGATAATTGCAAAAATTTTGCGCATGCCCATAAGCCGTGGTCAGCATTACATATTGCGCAAGAAATCGTTCTAGATACATGCATCGATTTCATATTATTAGGTTTTATGTTATGATATTTATTATAATTTTGTTTAAAATTATTTGAATTATTTCGATGGCTTGAATTTTGATTATTATAATGATAGGATGGTTGTGTATGTATAGCCTGTTTTTGGTTTACAGGTTCCACTTTACGTCTCGGAGATTCTAATGTTGTAAATTGGTTTTCTAAAAAATCCACAAATTCTTGTAGTATTGGTAGTTCTCGATTATTTTTCACAAATCTTTTATACTCTGTATGCGATTCACTATCTAATTTTTGTATCAGTAAGTGTACTAAAAGAGGAGTACTGGTAAGATCGACTCCCAAATTTTTCAGAGCATGAATGGTTTCTAAGGTGACATCATGTAACTTTTTTATCGCGTTATATGACTGATGCTGCATGGTAGGTATACCTAAAAGTGTATCAATGTGAGACGTAAAAATTTGCTTCTTATTATTAAAACGATAGTTCAAAATCTCCCAGCAATCTTCATAATTTTCAGCGCTGATTGGTAGATGTTGAATCAGCCGCTCAGCCTCTCCGCTCACTTTTCCTTTCAAAAACTGCATTTTTTGAGCATTTGAAAGTGTTGCATTTTTGTGGATGGTTTCCATAAAAAGATCCTTGAAGGAAGTCCAGTGGTGAAAATTTCCGCTAAATACCGGAATATCCATTTGTGGTGTCGATTTCTCCCGATGCGACATAGACCACATCTTTGTGTTGATGGTTTTCTTAAGGTTATTAAACATCTTTTCATATTTGGTAAATTGACTTTGGTATTGTCTATCTTTATCTCCATTTTCTCCTTCTATTTCCCAATGGTAGTGGTCAATAACCGTCCAACGTGTTTGTAGGGACTTTAAGGCATCTTCAAACTCCCATTTATTTTGCATCTCTTCAATTTGCATACTATTCACTGTACGAATAAATGCTTTGAAGTTGATGTTTTGTTTCTTTATCATTTCTCCTAATTTTCCGACATTTTCCGTAGATAGTGTGTAATCTGGAGGTTGCACTTCTACAGAAAAAGATGTTCCTGCCGTTGCATTCACCGGACTAGCGCTTCGCTGGCGGTGTGGTTCTGGCAAGCTTGGTTTCAGCTGAGCAGAAGCAAGTAACTCCTTAATATTACTAATGAAACGCTTTACGTTCTCATATAACTCTTGCATGGTCTCAAAACATCCTTTACTAAAGTATATATGGTTTTCAATACCTAGCTCGCAAATTTTTGTATGGTTCCTTTGGTAATCACTCCAATACGTTTCCAACATTTCCAACTTACGCTTACAATAATCCGTGGTTCTCCTATCAGCTCCATCTTTTTTAATGTTAGTTATAAGCCTTTTTACTGCTTCATATATCTCCGTTTGGTTTAGGAAATAGTTTTCCATTTTCACGGTGGTTTCCATGATGGTACTTATTTATTGACAAAAGTGTCTAATAAAAGGTAGAAAAAATAATAATGGTTCGGTCTGACCTGGTAATCTCCTTACGATCTGCTCAATCCCGATCACTGCAATCCAATAAATCACTGCAATCCGATAGTCACTGGTTGGTAGAACTCCGTATTAACGAAAGACTAGTAAAGTCACTCGCGAACCGAAGTCCTTTCACTCTCGAAGGACCAAATGTAGCGGGCACTTCTCGCTGGTTAGCCGGGGTGGTTGCCGGGTACCCGATACATATAATGTTTATGGTTGGTTATTGGTAGAAATGGTAATTAAACTGGTTGATTACTGTAAACGGTTTATTGACTTTATAATTAACTAAATTTACTTATTACTACAATAAATGGTATTTTGGTTATATTTGAATACGCTATGGTTAGTGGTTTCGAGTGGACGGTAAAACGCGTACTAAAATCAAAGCCCAAAATGCACTACCAAAGTGTATTAAATATTACGCTAATGGTGCATTAGCGTAAATACGCTGAGCTGTTTGGTTGCACAACAACTCCAAACAAATATAATTATATTGTTGAAATAATTGATCTTATTATTGACCGGATAAATAGTCACTTTGACACCTGTCTCCCTGACAGTGAGTGACGTCTTCTTCTTGTAGAAGTGAGTGAATGAATGAATGAATGAAGTTGAGTATTCGCAAATTTAAACAGGATATGTCTTGTCTAGTGAATGAAACTAAATTGAATGACAGAATTAAATAGTGAATACCAACTTACAGAAAAATGACCGGTCGCTCGCGTCCGCGTGGAATAATGCAACTATGCAATTATGGCTGCCGTCCGCCGTGAACAATAACAAACCTTTTACTCACAACTAAACTATTCTAACACTAATTGTCACTAACCTAAGCTACATCGTTTCGAACGCGCCCCTCACTCGACACTGAGTTTAATTAAGTTAATTTAACACTAAATTGATGATCGCGCCGCTGATGCCCCGACGCCGATGCTCGCTCGATGCTCGTTGAAGGCCGCTGTCTCCCCGACGCGGCGATGTCGTTGACGTTCGCTCCTCGTTGATCTTCTGATCGTGCTGGTTCTCAGCGCCCGCTCCTCGGTCGCTGTATAGTCCCCTCATGGGCCACCAAAAATGTTGAAGAATCGGCGCGGCATCCCGCTCGCGCCTGATAGATTGTTATGATGATGAGTTTCCCGCGGCTTTCCCCAAGCCGGCGAGAATGAAATGGGCCACCAGATAGCAATAAGCTATCGAAAATGATGATGATGATGCACGAGCAGAACCTCCGCTCAGCGCCTGTTGCAGTCCGTCGCCCGCCCTAGGCGCGGAGCCGCTGACGTGATGTTGAATTGATGAATAAATCAAAGCCTCTATTCTGCTTGATATGTGTAATTTCTGATTACATCAATATGATGGTTACAACCGCGCAACTCACTGATTACACTACTGAACTATAATGACCATGTGGTTTTCTTACACACTATATGCCCTTGCGCAACAGAAAGCACGTGCCGCCCTGGCCGTGTCTCGAACACAAGAGAAAGACCATGAGTGAATGCTGAATGATTAGAACAAAGGACTCATTAATCTATGAATCGATGCATTATTGCCAGTATAAAAATGGTATGACGGTATCAACATTCACTTCGGTCGACTTCGAATGACATCCAGCTAGTTAGACGCATGATTATGATTATTTCTACCGTTATCAAGAAAACATGTTCATTTTGCGTGAACAACTATAATGTCCCAAATTTCGTAAATAGGACTGTAATTCCGACCAATTCTTAGTACAAATAAAACCAATTTCAACCGACAGCCCCATCTAAATTCAAGAAATAGGAAACTGTCAAACTTAACGAATCTATATATCTTTCATGTTTTCATGTCCAGGAGCCAGATATGCGATGGTACTGATGAAGATTATCATTTACCACATGATATTGAATTACAAGATTCTCAAAAACCATAAAACTGCAGATCCCATCATCATATCGAATCAGGATATCTTCGTCAGGTCCAGAACCGATTCCTGGGTCAAATTGGAAGCAAGATAACTATGAGATAAGAAACTAGTTTTACTCCCCTGTTTTTAACTCCCAACCCAAATGTTTAAAGTGTGTTTCTCTGTAACATTGCAGCTTCCAAACGGATAATCCGATTTTGATATCTATCAGCCTTTCTATTTGTATAGTTTAATGACATAAGTTTTTTTTATATATTTTATTAGTTAAATAATAATGGTGTTTTGGTATTTGTTTTCTTTTGTATAATTCTCCACTTTTCTACTTCTTGTATTATTCTAGTTTTTCGGGTTCCGTACCTCAAAAGGAAAACCTTATAAGATCACTCTGTTGTCCGTCTGTGTGTCTGTCTGTCTGTCAAGGCCCTTCTTCTCGGAAATGCGTGAGATGTCAAGTTGAAATTTTAACTGTATACTCAGGTCTACGGTTCCATTAGGTTGTAAAAAAATCAAATTTCAAGAAAAAATAAAGACGTGCTTGATAGACAGACAGACAACAAAGTGATATTATAAGGGTGACGTTTTTTCTTTTTGAGGTACGCAACCCTAAAAAGACGCACATAAAATAAGCGTAAATAAAGAGATGTTTGCCCAGAAATATTGTGTTTAGATTACTTGTATATTATTTTAAAACAGGTATTTCAGAAAAGTTTTGACATTGGAAATGTCTTTTCGTTCGCTTCAGTATAGGCTTCGATTTCACGAAAAAGTGCAATCCCCTTATATCTCGAAGAGTTGTGAAGATATGATATTCATAAAAGGCTCAAAAGACGCGTATTCACGAGAGCTGTAAGGTGCAAAAAGAATTATTTGGACCTCTAGACTCAACTCAAAGACGTGCTATGAGGATTGTCGACGATCCCGAGCTAACAAGCGGTATTGAGCCCCTCAGTCTGCGGAGAGACTTCGCCTCCCTATGTGTGTTCTACCGCTTGTATAATGGGGTTTGTTCCGAGGAATTGTTTGACTTGATGCCTACGGCCACTTTCTACCATCGAACTGCTCGTCACCGGCGGGGAATCCAACCTCACACACTAGAACCAAAATGGTCGCGTACTACGCGGTTTCAGAGGAGTTTCCTCCCGCGAACGCTGAGGCTGTTGAATGAGATCCCCGCCGGGGTCTTTCCTTTAGACTATAATATGGGGTTCTTCAAAAAGGGAATTAAAAGATTTTTACAGGGTCGGCAACGCGCGAGTGATGCTCCCGGTGTTGCAAGCGTCCATAGGCTGCGGTGACCGCTCACCATCAGGCGGACCGTAAGCTTGTTTGCCACCTTTGTGGTATTAAAAAAAAAAAATTTGAGAAAGTAAAAAACGAAAAAAGTTATTGCCGAAATTGTGAAAATAAAAATCATTTCTTTCCGAATTTTTGATTTTGGCGCTCGATATTTTGGAAACGAAGAATGATATCAAAAATTTGAGAAAAACTCGTCTGGACAATTTAGTCAGCTATGATTTGAGCCTAAAACAAAGATGATCGGGTTAAGGGTTTGCCCTGTAGCTTAACCTTTTTGAACAAAGTCAAAAACGTTGTAGTTTTATTTTGTAACCTTTTCCTTATCCCGACTTTATCGTCGCTCATCATCATCATCATATCAACTCATAATCATCCCATTGCTGGGATACGGGTCTCCCTTCAGTCGAAGGTGATTAGAGCGTACTCTGCCACGCTGCTCAAATGAGGATTGGCAGAGGCCGATGTTTTCAAACCGCCCTAAGGCCACCGACTTGGCCTAACGAGTGTCATCCATCGTTAACAGCCGGGACCGATGGCTTAACCCTTTATAGGGCATAAGCATCTAGGGTAGATAAAAAACTATGTTTTTAGATTGTTTTTTTATGTTTTTTAAAAAATAAAAATAAAAACACGATGGTAAAAATATTCCCTCTGCCCGTGTGGCTTGAGGTTCTGAGGTCTGCTGAGTACCAGATATATTGGGTAAAATTTCAAATCTTGCTGCCCGCCTAGAACGATCGCGTTGGACGATAGAGGACGGAGGGCTTGATGAAAAATCAACAGATGAACTGCTAGGTTCGACTTTCGAGAGGTATTATGCTGCTAGGTGGATCAGGTGTCGGTGCCATAGGCCCGTCATTAGGCTCGTCATAGTTTTTTAGGATCGTTCAATACAGTACGGATAGACACTGACACGGACAGTACTTCAACAGATTCAAAACTTCTGATGTCTTCCAATTCGTTGACTATTTGTAAATCTATATACATATAATAAAACAGTAGACCCCGATGTCTGAACATAATTTGGCAAAAATGGAGAGGGAACGTTAGAGGAAGGTAATAAAAGCAAAAAAATTTTATTTTTATTTTTTTGTCTGTCTGTCTCTCTGTTTGAACGCGCACATCTTCTAAATTACTGAATGGATTTTAATGCTGTTTTCACAGGAAGATAGAGTTCGGTTTGGAGCAGAATATAGGCTTTGTCGCATTTAAATAGGATATCAGGAAAATAAGTTATGGTCATTTAAAGGTCTCTACCCTGTCAATGTAAGAAAAAAAATATTTCTCGCACTTACAAACTTGAGACTTGGTACACCATAACTACCGACAACAGACTAGACCGGACCGGACCGAACCGGACTGGATCGGACCGAACCGGACCGAACCGAACTGAATCGAACCGGACCGGATGTCAGGAATAGAAGTTACCCTCATTTAAATTTTCAACAGCCTAGGAATTTTAAAATTGTCACTCACTGCAGAGTCGGAATCGTCCGATATCTCATAAAGGCGCGGTCCCACAGCTGCGCAAGCTGTGCACGAACACGTGGGCCACGTGGCACATTACAGCTGCGTGGATGACTACGTGGGTCTACGTTTCCACAGCGTGCGCAGCGATGTGCATGCTTTGTGGAACAAGCTGTGTACCGCGTTCACTGCGTGCATGGCGTTGAGCTATTTTGAGCAAGCCAAGCGTATATCAATGACGTCACTTGATGGTTAACGTGTCCGTGGGTTGCAGTGGAAACAATCACGTACATCCTCTTGCAAAGCAAAGCTTAACACACGTGCGTAGCCTCTTCGTGCGCAGCAGTGGGACAGCGCCTTTACGACCATTTTTAAATTCAGTAGCACTGTGTATGAAAGTTTTTTTTTACTTGAGTAAACCATTTAAAATTTTGTTCCTCTAAAATTCACTAGATGGCACTGTTAGATTCTGAATCGCACTATGAAAGTTTTTTAGTATAACTGAGCTGACCATTTCATTTTTAATGGATTCACGAGGAATTTTGATTAGGTACGATAAAATTAAATAAAACACAGCGGCGAGCAAATAGACAATGAGCAATAAAGAACACTGACGTCTCGGGGAAAAACTATAGCAGTAGTAATAGGAGACTGTTAAATCCGTCTACCTATACTATTATAGTCATAAGCCCAATTCCACTCGGGCGAAGCCGCGGGCACAGCTAGTCGTTAAGTATTTTTCTACTCCTACTCATTTGCCAGATAGTCTGTAATAAGCAAAAAAGGAAATAGGCTTAACGTGGTCCGAGAGTCTCTTCGCGAGTTTTTCAAAAGCACTAATATTCTCACGGTGGCATCACAGTGCATTCTTGACAGCATCATGTTTGTTCGTAAAAACATTCATGACTATAACCAGGTATGGATATTCATAATTTCAATACGCGTAACAGAAATAAATTAGCTGTTCCTAAATTCAGGCTTAGGAAAGCGGGCACGTTATTTATGATTCAAAGTTTGCATTATGTATAATAAAATTCCAGAATATATAAAAAAAATTGCCCAATCGTTAAATTAAATGTCAAAAATTTCTTAACCAGTAAAGCGTACTATACTATCAACGAGTATCTAAATGAAAGGTCTCCCTGGCCCCCTTGCGAAGGTGAAATGCTAAAACTTGTCGTGAAAAGCCAGTCAATGTTCAATAAATTATATAATTAAAAAATTGTTTTCAATATTGTATTAAAGTAGTAAGCGTGTAAGAAAAGCCTCGTAATACGTAATGAAAAATTAAACTTATTCCAAATGCAATATACATTAGACATTAAGTTTAATAACAACTTATCTTTCGAAAGTCGCAAAATTTGAAGATGCATAAAGATCAACGCAGCAGGTGTCAAAATTCAATTGTTTTTAACCCCCGACGCAAAAGGAGGGGTGTTATAAGTTTGACGTGTGTATCTGTGTATTTGTGTACTTGTGTATTTGTGTATCTGTCTGTGGCATCGTAGCAACCAAGCGGTTGGTCCGATTTTGATGTAGTTTTTTTTGTTTGAAAGGTGACCTGTGCGGGAGTGTTCTTAGCTATGATTCATGAAAATCTGTTCAGCCATTTGAAGATCACTAGCTCTTTCCTATTTGATGAAGGGAAATGAACAACTTCCACTGGTTAGAACGATTTGAAATTTGGTATACTGTAACTGTCATGATATTGCAAGAATATGGTAAACTTGATCTGATGCTGCAGCATCATCTGGAACCTGCAGTACACTCAACTCCTCGTCAAATTACAGCGGCTCATTGGAATGGTCTCATTGAATAGTTCATTTATAGGTATAATTCACTAGCTGGATTCGCGGCTTCGCTCGTCATACTTAATGTTTATTGCTATCGCGCTATATTTTTTTCCAGACCCAAAAATAGGGGTGTTATAAGTTTGACGTGTGTATCTGTGTACTTTGGTGCTAGATGGTAGTAGTAGGATATTGGGCTTCCTATCCCACTTACCGATAGGAAGTATTCAGACGCACAAACCCATCTCGTTCTGTCGGCGTTCGCCTCCATCACGATGGGTTAGTGCATCTGAACACTTCCTATCGGCAAGTGGGATCGGAAACCCAATATCCTAAAAATTAACGTACCCTATTGAATCGACGGTTGCAGATGGTTGAAAGCAAAAAATCAGATCAGATATACTCATGTCTTACGCAGAAGTGACTTATACAATACATTAGGTTGGCGCGTGAACCCAAAGTGGTTTTTGAAGTCCGATTCGGTCTCGTAACAATTTGTATTTTTCCGTTGGACGGGTGTTATATATATTGCTAGAGGACCACATCCCATTTTGGTCGGCGAGTCCAGTTCAATTTTTTTATTCACTCGCTAACTAACCAATCGATGATTGTAACAAATGGAACATTTACATTCAGTTTATATATAAGTGTGTATTTCACATATTATAATCAGTTTTGTCTAGTAGTC
Organism: Endotricha flammealis; assembly: GCA_905163395.2. Classification (NCBI taxonomy): domain Eukaryota; kingdom Metazoa; phylum Arthropoda; class Insecta; order Lepidoptera; family Pyralidae; genus Endotricha; species Endotricha flammealis. Next base: position 15,180,134 of record LR990861.1, on the reverse strand, counting down.
ATAAAGAGTTAGGTTGCAATGAAATTTATTAAACAACCTCAATCACTTCGCTTTGAAAATATGTGTTTAGAACCAAAAAGTAAAATACGTCGTCATGGAAAACTACTACCTAACACTGTGAGATGTGTCATATGTGGCCCGTCTAACTGTGGTAAAACAAATTTGATTATAGGATTGCTTTTACATGAGAATGGATTAAGCTTTAGGAACGTCTATATTTACTCAAAAACGCTTCATCAACAGAAATATATATTTTTAGAAAAAGTTTTAAATTCGGTACCAGGTATCTCATTTTCGAAATATAATGACAAAGAAGAAGTGATTAATCCTCAAGATGCGGAATGTGATTCAATAATAATCTTTGACGACGTAGCATGCGAGAAACAAAATAGCATGCGTGACTACTTTGCAATGGGCAGACATAAAAATATAGATTGCTTTTACTTAAATCAAACTTATACTAAGATACCAAAACAACTTATTAGAGATAATGCCAATCTAATAATACTTTTTAAACAAGATGAAATAAATATGCGTCATGTGTATGATGAGCATGTAAATACAGATATGACCTGGAATCAATTCCGTGAAATGTGTACAAGAATTTGGTGTGAGCCTTACAGTTACTTAGTTATAGACAAGGACTGTAAAAAAAATGAAGGCTGCTATAGGAATAAATTCGACACTTTTGTTGTCTTTGATTAATGATCATATAAATACTTTTGTATTTTAAATTCAGCATTACTTATTCATTTAACATTGAAGCTACAAGGTGTGAAAACAGTTGTGAAATGGAGCAAACATTAAAAAAACAAATTGTTGAAGCTGCACAGGCAGTAAAAAGAAAGGTGAAAAAATTACGTGACAAAGAAATAGAAAATAAAAATGTACTGGAGACAGTCTTTAAGCCGGTCACTGGTCCTCTTACCGAAATAATTAATGCAAAAAAGAAAAAATACAGTGCAGAAACATACATAGATAAAGATGAATACGATACGCCAACAACTAAAACTTTAACAAAACGTATATCAGACATAAAAGACGAATCAGATTTTTTTAGAAAATCTGAAAAACATAATAATAAAGACATTGAAGAAAGTGATAATTCTGGTACTCGAGAGGGCAGTGATGGTGACAGCGATCATATTGATACAGATGATAGTAATGATGCTAGTTATCATTCGTTAAACACTCCAAATAATGATATTTCGTCTTGGTCGTTAAGCAGTGAAGTGCACAAAAATGTTCCATTTGGGATTAGACATGAACGGGGTAAGCTGATGTTAGGCTCTGTTCGCGTTACGTTTAATGATGATTTTATCACAGTAGGTGTACAGAAACATGTTACTACACCTGGACTAAGAGAATTATTGTGTAGCAAAAATCCTGACCCAACAATAGTTACACGAAATGATCTTCGTAATTATAAATCTTTGATGATATATACTAATGCTCATAGACGAGATTTCGATGAAAGAAAGCCGATCAAAAGTAATAAAGGTAAAAAATATTTACAAATTATTAAACCAATGTTTAAACACTGTAAAGACCCCGAGTTAGCAAAGGATAGCGTTTTAAAAGGAGAAGGTCTTCCGGTGATGAAGAAATGGCGAAAAAATGTAGACCTTATTTATTGGGATGATCCTAATGAATTGGTTGAAAGATTAAAACTGTTGATTGCATCGAAGGAAGCAGGTAACACAGGATTGGACAATGAAATAATTTCAATTATAGAAGAGTTGCGTGAATGTGGACTTATAAGTAAATAAATACGGTATCATAAGTTGCGAGTGTTTCATTCAAATTCCAGCTTGACAATATATCACACCTTCGAAATGAATGTGGATAAATTTGGTCACCATATTCATAAAAGAATGCGTTTTTCAGTATTTTCAAATAATATCGACTTTTCTGAAAATGTACTAGTAAAGTCAGAACACGGTGATTTTAATTTGAAGATGAACACATTACGTGGTGTAAAGTATCCTGTAGCTGCAGATGAAGTTGTAAATAAAGAATACGTTGATAAACTTGCAGAGGAAATGTATACAAAGAAGGATATTGATGAAATATTTGACAAGCACATGCATAAAATTAGAACAGACGTTGAAGTCATGATAAAAGATTTAAAAGTAGAAGTAAAGGAAATTATGGATCAGTGTCTGAAGAGCCATCACTTAGACAAAGACAAAATTTAACAACAGTAATGGGTTCTGTTAAGGAAGAAGTCGTTAATGAATTACATAAAACGGCTCGAAGAAATTTTACACGACGTCCAGTTATTTTAAGGAACATTGATGATTTGTGGCAAGCTGACCTGATTGATTTTAATAATCTTAAATCACACAATAAAGGATATAAATTTATCTTAGTAGTGATTGATTGCTTCTCAAAGTTTGCGTGGACAATGCCATTGAAAACTAAATCAAAGATTGAGGTTACGAATGCTTTTAAATTTTTATTGGAAAAGAGTAATCGTCATCCTAACAATTTACAAACTGACATGGGAACAGAATTTTATAATGACCTGTTCAAAAAGTTGATGGGTGATTTCAAAATAAATCATTATTCTACATTTTCTACAAAAAAAGCTTCAATAGTAGAGAGACTGATAAAAACATTGAAAACAAAGCTGTTTAAAATTCTTAGTTTCAATGGTAGTTATAAGTGGACGGGGAAACCATTAGACGATGTTGTGAATTCCTATAATAACTCGATTCATAGGACTATAAAGTACAAACCCTCTGAAGTTAGTAATTTGAATGAATCAATTGTTATGAAAAATATTTTAAACTCACACAGACGAACCCCTAAAACCAATAAATCTAAATTTAAATTAGGGGACTTTGTACGTATAAGTAAATACAAAAATCTCTTTCAAAAAGGTTACACACCTAATTGGACTAGTGAAATTTTTAAAATAATAAAAGTAAATAATACTAACCCAGAAACATATTTTATTGAAGATCAACGAAAACAGCAAGTTTTAGGTGCCTTTTACAAAGAAGAACTTCAAAGAACTCACCATCCTTCTGTGTATTTAATTGAAAAAGTGATGAAAAAGAAAGGAAATAAACTATACGTGAAATGGTTAGGTTTCAGTGAAAATGATAATAGCTGGATTGATTCAAAAACTATTGTAAACTAAATATATAAGACAGTATAATAAAAAATATATCATTTCATTATTAGTAATGCGGGGAGGCGGACTAGTTAACACTATAATAAATAACCTACCATTCGAAGCCCATTTACCAGGATATCAGTATTGTGGTCCTGGAACAAGACTACGTGAACGCCTATTGCGAGGGGATAGAGGAATTAACAAACTAGACGAGGCTTGTATGCATCACGATATCGCCTACTCCAAGTACACAGATTTAGCGAATCGTCATAAAGCGGATACAATACTATTAAACATGGCAAATAGTCGTGTTCGATCTAAAGATGCTGGCAAGGGTGAAAAACTAGCCTCTTGGTTAGTAAGTAAAGTTATGAAAGCAAAATTAAAGACTGGATCAGGTGTAAAGACATTCAGATCCCTAGTATCAGGAATTCGTTCTCGAATTAAGAAACAAAAACGAAATAAAAACAGCAAAGCAATTATTAAACATGCTTACTTAGCTGCAAAAAAAATGTTTCCCAAAAATGGTAAGATTCCCTTACCACGTGTTATACCACTACCTAAATCAGGTGGAGTTTTACCATTGATACCAATATTTGCTGGACTGTCTGCATTAGGCGCACTGGCTGGAGGTGCCGCAGGTATTGCTAAAACAGTGGACGAGTACAAAACAGCTCGAAAAAATTTACAAGAATCTCAGCGTCATAATCAAGTAATGGAATCTATTGCTTTAGGTAAAGGATTGTATATTAAACCATATAAAAAAGGAAACGGTTTGTTTGTAAACAATTCAAAAAACTAGTCACGAAGCTACCCCATCGAGCGCTTACTAATATAGATATCCTAAAATTCTCTAAAAGAATACCATATTTTCGAGGAGTTTTTATGAAAGACCAATTACCAAAAAAACCTAGACGTATCGAATGTGGTATCGTTAATTTAGACAATTCTATGAATGAAGGTACGCATTGGGTGGCTTACGTGAAAATCAAAAACCATTGTGAATATTTTGACAGCTTTGGTGACTTAAAACCTCCAAAGGAAATAGTGAATTATTTTAAAAATTATAATATTTTGTACAATTACACAAGATATCAAAAATTTTATACTGTCAATTGTGGTCATTTATGTTTATCTTACTTAATAGATTATTGGAATAAATATGTATAAAATAAATATTTTTCTTTAATTTACTTCATTTACACAATGTCATTCACACTGTCCATTACTGGTAACTCATCTATTCTGTCTTCAACACATTCCCCAACATTACAACTTGATGGTGATTATGAGTGTGCATTGTTATATTTATCTACTTTCAATTCTATTCCAAATATCGACAGCAATAATAATAAGTTTTATTATAGTGAAAATGAAGTAATTGAAATACCAGAGGGCGCTTATGAACTTGAAGATATTAATGATTATCTAGTGTCTAAAATAGAAAATACCACTTTAAAACTCTATTGCAACAATAATACACTGAAAACATCTATAATTTGTTCAAAAAATGTAGACTTTGAAAAGGCTAATTCTTTGGGGAAACTAATAGGTTTTAGTAGGCAGATTTTACAAGCAAATAAATTACACGAGTCGCAGTATCCAATCAACATTTTGTCGACGACAGTGGTGCGGGTTGAATGTGATATAGTCACAGGCTCGTATATTAACGGAAAGCCCGCTCATATTATTTACGAATTTGCACCATCGGTGCCTCCTGGTTATAGAATCATAGAAATCCCTAAGAACATTATTTACTTCCCAGTAAGTCAAACAAGTATTAACTGCATACAAATAAGATTACTGGACATAAACAATAACTTAATCAATTTACGTGGTGAAGAAGTACAATTGTACTTACATCTGAAGAAAAAATGATTGACTATAATAAATACTCCACCGCACACACTCAAATCACCAGTCCTGAACGAGCTGTCCATAAAGCAGCAACCATCAAAAAATCAATCAAAAAAGAAAGAAAGAAGAATTTGTCATACGAAAATAAGTTATTCCTGAGAACAATAGGATTGTTAAAATGAATATCTTAGATATATTATCGACTCCTAGTTACGACAATACCATCGACAGCATCGAGTATCATTCATACAAACCGTACGTCACGAGTTTTGGCAGAAATGACGAAATTCGCATACCCATCAATCAGCAAGATTTGTATGTGCTACCATCAGCAAGTACATTATATTTGGAAGGGACTGTTAAAGTCTATAAAGGAGCATCAGATGAAAAAGAGAGAGACAGAGTAAGAAGTGTGCATTTTACCAATAATCCACTGTTATATCTCTTCCAAGATATTCGATACGAGTTAAATGGAGTTGAAATTGATCGAATAAAAAATGCTGGTATTACATCGACAATGAAATCGTTAATTTCTATGAGTAGAAGTGAATCGCGAATATCTAAAGCTTGGGGTTGGGATATTGATGGAACGACAAACAATCAAGGTGGATATTTTTCAGCTTCTATTCCACTTAGTAAAATTCTTGGTTTTGCTGAAGATTACAAAAAAGTTATTGCTAATTGCAAACATGAACTCATACTTTTGAGAAGCAATACCGATTTAAATGCTCTACTATTGAATGATGATGAATTTATTGAAAGTACAGAAATACATAAATTAATATGGCGAGTACCTCATGTTAAAGTTTCTGATAGAGAAAAAATACAACTACTTAGACTTTTAGAGAAAGATCGCGCTATTCAACTAACATTTAGAAACTGGGATCTGTATGAGTATCCCTTGTTACCTCGAACTTCAAAACATACTTGGGCTATCAAAACTTCTTCTCAAATTGAGAAACCCCGATACGTAATCTTAGGGTTACAGAGCCAACGAAAGGACAATAAAACGGCTGATATGTCATATTTTGATCACTGCTACTTACGCAACGTTAAAGTATATTTGAATTCGATTTATTATCCGTATGAAAATTATGACGCAAGCTTTTCTAAGAATGCGTATGCTTTAATATATGAACAATACGCAAAATTTAAACAGTCGTATTACGGGTGTCATTCAGATCAACCGTTACTTTCCGTAGAAGAGTTCAAAAATAAAGGACCACTGTTTATCATAGACTGTTCTAGACAAAATGATAATTTAAAAACGGGAGCTGTAGTAGATGTAAGTGTGGAAATCGAAAGCGAAGCAACTTTACCAGATCAAACAGCTGCTTATTGTCTTATTCTTAACGACTGCATTGTTGAGTATAGACCATTAAGCAACATAGTGAAGAAAGTATGAATTCAAACACTATAATAGTGGATATTCAAGGATTCAAAGATATTCACAATAATTTCATTGTGAAAGAATTGGCTATTGCAACACAAGAGTACACATTAATGTTCCTAGTCAAACCACCCTATAATTTCAATACACTAACAAAAGAAGAAAAAAAGCATGTTAGATGGTTAGAAGCAAATCGCGGAATCTACTGGAGTGAAGGTCATATTGAGTATCACGAATTCAAGCAAATAATTGTTCCTTATTTAACCAACATGAAAATTTTAACTAAAGGACTAGAGAAAACTAAATGGATCAGTGATATGTGCTCCGAATGCTTGGTGATTGATTTAGAAGACGAGGGATGTCCTAATATTTCAAAACTGTCTAAAATTTATTGTAAAGGAAAAGAATTAAACTGTATAAATCATAATAAAATGTGTGCGTTAAAAAATGTAATTTGTGTAAAAAAATGGTATAATGATAAGGTTTTTAAACATAAATAAAACTTTGATTTATGATATATACTTGGTATTTATTTTTATCCTCAGAAAACATGTATTACAAGTTACTTTACTAATATTACACAACCAGATTCGAATTACAATGCAAAACATCAATTTAACACATACAATAACTTAACACAAACTTAACTTAAATTTAATTTTATTTTAGCAAGATATTTATTTAAATCACAATGAAATGTAAGAAATGATTGATTACAAAAATCATACCTACAACAACTTAATATCTACAATAATCTACATAGAAACAGAAATCTTAAATTAATATAATATTTTTTATTTACAAGTTAATTAAGTCACATCTAGAATTATTTATTTTAAGAATAATACATAACTAAATAACATGAAATTGAAATTAGTTAAGCTAATTATTTATCTAATACTTACTTAAAAATACAATAACTTAATTACACAAAAATTACAAAATTACACAAAATCATAATACTCTCCGCAAAGTTTTTTAGATATTTTGTTAACTAATGAGTGTGTTTCGCTCATAATATTGTCCACCGGATCACTGACTAAATATTGCGCATTTAACACTATCACTTCATCACTATCTGGTTCTTGCTCTCCGCTAATATCCAGCACCTTTATCTGGATCAGCCGTACACCTCTTTTCTTTTCGTTATTGATGACAAAAGACTGCGAGACTGGATGCTTCCGCTTTTGTGGTTTAGCTCGCAACCTCTTCGCATCGGATTCTCGTGGTTCAGGAATATGCCAGCTTGCAGTGCTTGGCGGTGTAAAACGCTGTGCGCATTGTAAGTATATGTCTTCAGAATCCGGCATGATGAATGATGATCTGAAATAAATTAATATTTATGAAAATATTAGGAATATCTTCATACCTAGGTCAAATAGTATTCAATAGATACTTACAATTTAGTTGACTTCTACTTAGGTGATGTTACCACTCCGACAGCTTGCTGCAAAATGAATGACGGAAACGAACGGTGGAATAGGATGGAGGAAGTAGATATACGTACAGGCTCAAACGTGTTTCTTCGATGTGTAACATTGAATAACATTGAATTTTGATCTAAAACACCTGTGCGCGGTAGAATAAAGGATTGATTGTCGTCGGGATTCGCGATAACTTGAAATTTGATCTAATGCGCGGTAAAATAAAGGATTGATTGTCATCGGGATTCGCGATAACTTGAAATTTGATCTAATGCGCGGTAAAGAATTGAGGAAGTAGGTGCCTCATCGAACAGGTTTGAGCTTGTTTGAACTTGCTTGGGTGCGCGATGCGCTTTGTCAACGGAATTTGAACTAAAACACCTGTATGAGTAATTATAAAATAATATTTATTTATTCAATATAACCTTAATATATGTACAAACTAAGATAAGTAAATAGTTACACATTGATTTAATATAGTAATTGTAATAATAAAATTGTTAAGTATTTTTGTTTTTTAATTAATCTAATCTTAATAAGAGTACTTATTATCTATTACAACTTTAATTACAATTAATGGAATTTGGGGTATCCATCTAAGTATAACAATAAAGGAATCATTAAAATGATGTTACAATATAGCTTCATTGCCCCACGCTAAAGTGGATATCTTATCAGACAATATTAAGCGTTTATCATCGTTGCTAGAAAGAGCTACTTTATTTATACTCTGAGTGAATATTTCATGTTTTATTGACTTAAACAATAAATTTTTTTTCCGTATGATGTTGCAATTATACAATACATTTTTATAATCATTCAATTTCAAATTTGTGGTAACACATTTTCTTATACCCTTTGCCTTTTTTATGGTTTTGTTTAATGTTTTAATACAATAAAGCTTTGAGCGCAGTCCTACAAATTCTTTAATAATTTTACCCCCCATTTCATCTTTGAAAAGACCTGGAACCTTCTTGTTGATAACGGGTAAATTATATTCATTATCAGAATCATAATTGCTGGTATCAAAATATTTCAAAAAGTGTAATTTAACATCTCTATAAAAGTCATATGTATTTACATTATAAACTAAACTATCTGTGTCAGTGTAGCACAATTCAATTTGATCACCGTAAAATGGTTTTATTACAGAATAGTGGAAATCATACATGTGACATTTCGACAATTCTAACACAACAAATCCTATATATATCGGTTTATCGAGAATAACACGTGAAGGCTTCATTTGAATTGCCACTAAATCTTCGGAGAATATGGAAGCACTATGAAAATAAGGGCTAGCTACCAATTTTTCAGCACAAGTTACCTTTTTTGTTTTGTTATTATTATCACACCATTTGGTTACCAATTTCACATCTATTCTTTGTTCAGTGTTTTCTAGAGTCTTTCCAAAAATACTATTGTTTAACAATTTGAAAAAATCTTGTTCAAACGCAGATTCTGCTTTTTGACGTAACTGAGTGTTAAGATCAATATATTGCTTTAAATAACAGCTTTGCTTGAAAACAATAGCACGATGGATCCTTCTCAGTATCAATCCGTGCTGTAAGCATTTTTTTAAATTTACATAATGAATAACGTAATGGTATTTATCGTATAAATTCGGTATAAGTTTTTTATTTTTACCACCGGGTGGTAAGCATTTTTCGGGACAAAATGGAAAGTCATTATGCTCAGTATGTAATATAGCAGGGTATATTAAATCTACTTCAAGAATATATCCGTTTTCCGCGGTATCGCTAATGTCCTTCACGTTCAATTGCAATTCGTCAATTTCTTGATTATTCATAAATCTAAAATCACAAAACGGCAATGGTTGACACATACTGTAACCGTATAAATTGTTACTGTCTAAATACATAATAAATGAATTTGGTTGGGATGGATCGTAAGATTCTAAATATTTATGATTAGCCTGTCTTTTAGAACACATACAAACACCACCCCTGAGACCTTTTTGTATCATCCTATATATTTCAATATCGCTGATCAATTCTAATTTAACTTTTGTTTTTAAAAGCATAGCATCGAAGGATAGACTCGGTGCTGTAAGATAAAACGCGGGATCTAGATTATAATAACGTTTACATGTTTTTCTAAAACTTTCAAATATATCTGCAAGCAACAAAACGTCTGTTTTCAGATACAAATCTGTATACATTCCCATATTTTGAATATTGAACACTGCCCAAACAGACTGAGCATGTTCATAATCCTTATCAGTGATTGCTTCGTTAGTCAATGAGTTAAAGAAATTATTTTTAGAAGGTAAACACGTATCTGCATAACATCTCCAATGAGACATGTAATCGTACGGATACACTCCTTTACGTGTAAGCAGATTAAATTGTTTTTTATCGGGAAAGTAAGATTTTAATTGATTAAACTCCTGTTTTTTCATAGTACTAGCCAGTTTGTCTAAACTAGTTCCTAAAAACCTGAATGAATCTACAAACCGAATCTGCATACTTTCCTCAGTAGTTATAGGAATAAATTTTGTGAAAGAAATGTAGTTTTCTTTTGTTTTAGGTATCACTTTAATAGGTCCGGGAGCTGTACTTAATTCTTTTATAAAAAGATGACAGTCATATCCAGATAAATTATGAAAAAATACCGGTAAAAACGTTGGCAGTTTGTATTGTAAATTGCAAATATTATGAGCTGCGCCGCGATATTTACCAGTCACGTGACAATGGTCCCGAACTCTGTCGCCGAACAAAAAGTGATCACATATATGACATGTCACTGCGTTTTCGAAATCGTAAACATCGTCATCTGTATAAATCATGGGAGCTTTATTTTTCAAAATTTTATGAATGTTATGTGCATCTTTATATATTGACTTTATGAAATTAGCAACACAATCCAAGCCGCGATAAGAAACGTAACGATTGTAGCTTTCGTCTATCGTACACGTAATATGATAGGCGTAGGCCACAGGCACATGTCGCTGTCGCGTCACAGTGTTCGCTTTAGATGGATCAGGATCACAAGATTCGTACCTTTCTAACATTGTTTCAAAGTCTGCGTATATTACGAAAGGTACCATCTGCTTTCTTTGATAATTTTCAAATTGAATAAACGAGCCTTTTGGAGGTAATTCAGTAGCAATACCACCACAGCTATGAGAACTAAGATCATCGCTTGAATTAAAAAACATTAAACACGCGTTACATAAGTGCAGCTTACTATGATGCTTCGTTATTTGTTTTTTAACAAGACGAGGCAAATCTTTAATGAGACAGTAATGTGATAAATTACCGCTTTCTAAATAAAGTAAATGAATTACTTTTTCCTTCAAGGTTTTCGGTTTGTAAAGAGGTCCTATTACGGTGTTATTTTTTAAACCATAGATATAAATACAAATATCAGGGTTATTTACTTCAAACCGCTCAATATCTGAGAAACCCAATGGGAAAGTTATATCTTCTACATTTAAAACATTACGAAAATCAGGGTATGATGATACTCTTTCAGGATGATGCTTAGCTGGATATAAAGCAGCTACAACTGACCACAGAAAGCAAAAGTCATCATTATTGTGAATATTTATACATGCTTTTTTTGATTTAATCGGAGGCGACAATTCAATAAAACCCGAGCCGCGCAAAGGTTGGTATTTGTTAACATTGACTTCTATATGAGAACTACTCAAGAAAGTCCACCCACTGTCACGGCCCTGGAATTCTTCTATCTTTTTTGTTAATGTGTTTTTGATTTGAGATATTAATAAATTATAATCATAATTCTGATGGATTGTATAGTTTTTAGTGCCAAATGATTTCATCTCTTGATTATCATTTTTAAACATATAAAACAAAGCGAAATATTCAAAATTAATTTTTACACAAATATGTTTCTTAAGAGTTTTGTCTATTAATATCTTGACTTTATCTCGAATATTGTTCAAAAATGTTTCTAGTGCGTAGTTATCATTGATATCTACAATTCTATAAGAAGCAATGCGATTTCGAAATGCCGAATGTATTATCTCAACACCATCGCAAAAATATGAAACATTATTATTTTTGTGCTTAGTACTGCGTAAGTGACCTGTCCAGTGACTGCGCTCAACAGTTAAATTGCAAACTGTGCAAAAAGGCATTTGGGGCCGTTCAAGTATTACGTAAGCACCAAGGGGGGGTGGGGGGGTCTCTGTTTTGCTTATTTTGGATGACATAGGGGGTGGGGGGGTCTAGATGATGATTACGTCATCGTTAGTTATTTAAGTTTTTTCGGGGATTCCCGCAAATAATACATATGCGTAGGCACTCGCTTTGAGAACTGATTATAGTTTTGCCAAGAAAAGCATAAATCTTTTCTCTTACTTTCTCCACTTTCTCACTTTCACTTTTTGGCGAGCCGCAGGTACTTTTCCAGTGAGTCAAGAACTTCGAAATATGTTAGAAATTAATGGTATTTCTGCTAAAACAGCGTCAAAATATGTTTATAATGAACGTAAGGCGTTGTTTTATATACATATCTACACAGATTTATTATAAAAACACTTACTTGTTACTTCGGCACACGAATCGATCACTTTTTTTCACAGCAGTTTTCACTTGTTAATATATCAAATTAAATACTTTATCTACAGTCAATTATTTGTAAATATGAAACTTTGTTTAATAATGATTGTTTTTATAACGTTTGCATGTATAAATGATAACAATAGTTCACTCATTTAATAAAATATTATCAGAACGTCCGCCATGCTAAATTCAAAATGTCCGCTAACATTTTGGCGAGCGGGTAGGTTTTTTGCAGAGAGGTCAATCACCTTGAAATCTATTAGAAATTAATGGTTTTTCTACTAAAAAGCGTCAAAATATGTTTATAATGAACGTTTATGTTAGTTATGTTCTTTATTTCTGATTATATTTTTTTGTCATTTACTCTATGTGTATCAGTTAAACCTAATATTTTCATGAATTTTCCTATTTTAAAAATAACAATATAAAAAAACATTTATTACTAAAAATGTTTACGTAAGCATAGGGGGAGGGGGTAAGTGCTTTGCTTACTTTTGATGACAAGGGGGGCGGGGGGGTAAAAAATGGTAAGAAATCTGCTCACGTAATACTTGAACGGCCCCTTTTGAGGATATCCCAATATAAAAAATTTAATAATAAAATATTTAATGCAATTAATATTAATATTTAACAAAATATCTTAAATACCTACTTGAATTTATTTTTTTAATATGATTACATAACTAAATAACAGAAATTAATTAAAACTAAACTTTAAGTACTACTACTAAGTAAAAAAATCAATAGTGAGACAGACAACAAATGTGAACATGAATAAAAATGAAAAAAATAATTAATTTTTATCACTAAAATATACGGGCTCCGAGTCATTAAAGAGCTCGTGAGCCCGTAACATAAACGCCTGCAGCGCGTCCCACTGCGGCGTTTCTCTGTCCAATTGAACTTTTAACGTGACGGACGCCTTCTTCCACCGCTGGTCCGCAGGCGTCGAAAGGATGTCTGCTTTGTGGTAGACTTTTACATCCAGGTAAAACTCCCCTGAGATGTCTACCGTCCGCTTTACCTTCCCGTTCGCCACGTTGCTCACCAGGGTATTTGGGAGGTCCGTCTTGGTTGGTGGGGGACGATGCTCCACATCCCCCTCCAACTGGAACAGGTCTCTCGCACTAGCGTTCCGACTCGTTTTTTTACTGTAAATAAAATAAAGGTTTTATTAATTTACATTAATTATAACACCAGTAAGTATGTATTTTGAGATAAAGGACAGAGACATCTAAGCCTACGTAAATGCTTGTTTGAGCAGCAAACATATATGGGGTTATTGATAAAATTATTAGCTCATGAAAAAATAATTTCCGCAACAGGATTCGAACCTGAGACTATAGTATGTTTCTATAAAATTAAAGACCTTACTGCATTGAAAAAAAACAGCTTGTGTAAATTTTTACTATTATTGTCGATGATATAACTGTACAAAAAAAATACCTTATTTTGGATCCGGTCGCGATCGGAGCTTTTTCAGATTTCCGCTTCGGGGTTGCCTTAGGCTTCTTAGCTACCTTGCTCGAGTAATCTGTTTCGTAGTCCGACCTAAAATCATACCAAGAATTAATATTTTTTTAAACTAATCAAAGTAACTTCTAGTTAATCTAATGTATGATACAATAGTGAGACAGACACTAAAATTCAATAAATTTTTCCTTCTTTTGTGGTAATTAGTAGAAGTCAACTGCGGGTTAGCTGGTGTCAGTGTTTTTAAATCATCTGACAACCACTGACTTGATATGTACCTAGACAACAGTCAAGGATGTAACTTTTACTGATACACGAAGAAGTCGATTTTTTAAACCCATCAAAAATGCTGGATGGGATTGTAGTTGCTTGACATGTGATGAAAAATCGTAGGATTTACCCTGACAATGTTATGACCTATCAACCCTAGTGTCCACTCACTGCCAGTTACACAGACTCATGCAACTGATCGTACTGACGGCTAAGGGTGTCTTGGCCACAGCGAGAGGTACACCAGATTGATGAATAATAACTTTATACTCACTTACATGTTGGTTAATAAGTAATTTGGAACGTTGACTTTCAGGTGTTTCACCTTATGAAAGACTGATCAACAACTGTGGATTTTTAATTAAATTAAATCCCTTTTATTAAAAATAAATGCAGTTTCAGCAATATATTTTTTCATTACAAATTGAACCTTAATACATAGCTACAAAGCCGAAGCCGATTTTGAGGGTTCTTGTTATGATTATTTTAGCTAAAAAAATCATTACAAATTGAACCTTAATTACATAGCTACAAAGCCAAAGTTCGGTTCGGTAATGAATAAATTTTAATTCAAGAAAGACTCGTTCCGAATAACGTAGGTTCCGTAGTACATTATTGTTGGAACATTTCTTCAAAATAATGTGTAACAATTCAATACTTACCATCAAGTGATACACCTCTGGAATATCTTGATGATGAGGATGATGGAGGGTACGCTGGCTCTCACACCAACTGAACTGATACCGCTTGCCGACTGGTATGCTATTTTATTATTTATTCTCTTTATGTTATTATTCATTATATACATTGATGACAAAAATTAAAATAAAACAATATTTCCGAATGTATACTCCGAATAAATGTTTAGTTTTGATTGTTTGTCGACTTTATAAGCGGATCCCCAATTCCTAATAGGTAATATAATTTTACCATTCAACAACAGGAACAGGATGCTGATAAGGTGTAGACTTAGATTTCATGAGAAACAGTTTAGACTAGTTGAAACGTGTATACCCATTAGAATTACTCTTAATCTCGCGTCAGCAATAATACACTAAAGTAGACTTTACATTAATCAACCTTATACCTTAAATTAGCTTTATCTTATATATCGTCTGCATTTCATTTTTTTTTTGGACTGTGACTACATAATATAGGTAGGTATATTATGTACTCTGTAGGTGATGAATATAAACACATATAATTAAATTCGTTTTAATTGTGGTACTTATGGATTAAGTTAAGCAATGTTTGTAGCATTCAGATATACCCATAAATATGTTTCCATCCAGGGATTTTTTGTTTCTTTTTACCGATTTACTTGATGGTTAAGATTATAAGACAAAATAAGCTTATATATCATATTTTTTTTATTTTTTACACCTCAATGATAATTTTGGTATTTTTTACACATCAATGATACTTTATTAACAGTGTAAATGTATATTATATTTTACGAGAAGTAAATTATGTTAGTAACGACTATCTTGTGGAAACGGCTCTTTACTCGCTCGCTGCGTATAAGTACAGGGGATTGTGACTCATTTGGTTCATTCATAGACTCGGTAGCGTGTGACATACCTTAGCGTGAGCTGTTAGCTGTATTAAATTAAATTTAAATTTGGAGATCTTCGAGCCAAACTGGCCACAGAAATTGAGAGCATTATCTATCTCTTAATTTTGTGGAACGATCTAAGTCAATTTGACCCAAATTTAAGTTTAATAGAAACAATAATCTAAAATTTAGACGAGGTTCAAGCCAATTTGGTCACAGATGAGAAAGTAAACGTGTGATAAGTTTATCTCAAAGTTTGTGGAAGTTCGTGAGTCAATCTGACCTGAATTTAAAGTTATTGTTTGCAACCACACGCTAATGTCATTAAATGTATGCCGATGATTATGAATGATTGAAATTGAAATTTAGATGTCTTCGAGCCAATCTGGTTATAGGAAAAAAGCTACTTTCAATAGATAGACATGAGTCAATCGGACCTATATTTCAATTTCATTTTCTAAGATATTCTAAAGTTCAGATGTTCTTTGAACCAATCTGGTCATGGAAAAACGCTATTGCTAACTTCTGTGAAAGACATGAGTCTATCTGACCTGGACTTATCATTATTTTATATACTTAGTAGAATAATCAAATGGAATTGTAATTTAGATGTCTTCGAGCCAATCTGGTTATAGAAAAAAAGCAACTTTCTATAGATGGACATGAGTCAATCGGACCTATATTTCAATTTCATTTTCTAAGATATCCTAACGTTCAGATGTTCTTTGAACCAATCTGGTCATGGAAAAACGCTTATTGCTAACTTCTGTGTAAGACATGAGTCTATCTGACCTGAACTTTTACTTTTCATTATTGTATAATGATAAGCAATCCCCGTGCTGGACCTCACAGCACAGGGGGGCGTCCCCCGGGTGGCGGATGGGGGAATGGTCGGTAGCACAGCCTAGCTAGCTACCCGGCTAAGTCCGATGGACTCGCCGACCAACGTAGGTTGTGGTCCTCCAGCAATATGGGGGTTGTGCGGCGGGCAAACACCCTTCCCACGGAAAAATACAAATTGTTACGAGACCGAATCGGACTTCAAAAACCACTTTGGGTTCACGCGCCAACCTAATGTATAAGTCACTTCTGCGTAAGACATGAGTATATCTGATCTGATTTTTTGCTTTCAACCATCTGCAACCGTCGATTCAATAGGGTACGTTAATTTTTAGGATATTGGGTTTCCGATCCCACTTGCCGATAGGAAGTGTTCAGATGCACTAACCCATCGTGATGGAGGCGAACGCCGACAGAACGAGATGGGTTTGTGCGTCTGAATACTTCCTATCGGTAAGTGGGATAGGAAGCCCAATATCCTACTACTGATGGTAACCAGGGTCTGATGATGGAGCTGGAAGGTGGCCATAGGAACTCAGTAATTAAACGACATAACACCATCGAGTTCTCATACATATTTCGCAATACCATTTATACATATTTCACAATACCTCTTATACATAATTTGCAATACCCTAATACATAGTTCGCAATACCTCTCGTACATATTTCGCTCTCATACATATTTTGCAGTACCTCTCACACATATATCGCAATACCCTCATACATATTCCGCAATAACTCTCATACATATTTCGCAATACACTCATTCATATTTCGCAATACCTCTCATACATATCTAAAATACAAATGAAACAGATAGAGATTAGAATAAAATAGGAACGAAACTTTAAAAAACGTCAAATAAAACTTAAATTTAAAATTTTAAAAACCCTAGACTCGAAACCTCTAAAAAGTAAATAAATAATAATTATGTACCCCTTATTCGACCTTTTAATTTTATGATATAATATTTAAATTAGTTAATAGTAGTTAGTCATAATACTTCCAAAGCGTCATCACGTCGGGGGACCGTTATGTTATTAAACTTGTAACTGTCACAGATAAAAAAAATATTATGACGTCCGTTCTTAACTCCTAGATAAAAAATGTTAATATGAAATCCACAATTTGTTGCCATAAGAATATTTTCGATCACTAGTTTCGTTTTAAAAAAAAAACAAAAAAATATGGTGGGAGATATATTCCCGCTGCCTTATAAAGAAAGGGTCGTACCCACGGGTCGTGCCCTCCGAAGCACGGAGAAGCTCAAGATAACAAAACCCATCCAAACACTGGCTAGGGTCGATGTCGCTTAACTTGCGTGTTCATATTAGAGTGCGACACACCACACAGCGACGCCATCGAGCTCCTCGTCGCTCAGCGACAATATTTTTTCGAATTCCGTAGATTCATTTCCAATGTGCACGATAGTCGTGTGAGGCACGCAATCTGTGAATTTTTTTTTAAATATTATTTATTGAAATATTAATAAATTATTACTTTTTTCCCTAGCCTGAAGGTCTTGCCCCACTGCTGGGCAAAGGAATCCTCTCCCTTTCTCCACTCGTCACGGGCCAAAGCTACTTCTGGCCAGCCGTCTAAAAAGGCGTCCAGGGGGCAATTCACATAACAAAATTCGAAAACGATTCGATTTCGATTCAAACACTCACTGTCCCGTTCAATTCCTATTTTGTATGAGTGAGACAGCGATTGAATTTGAATCGGAATAGAATTGGTTTTGTTTACTTGAAAAGGGGGGCAGATCGCCCCGCCATAGCCTTTTGGTCTTTCTCTACCTCGTTGCTCGTTTGGAACACAAAGACTTTACGATGAGAGAGGAGTCAAGTATCTACCCGGAGTTCCTTTCTTTGGTAATATTTTTCATAGTATGCTCGCAAAAAGGCATATTTCACGGGATTCCGACGAAGTTTACAAAGCGTTCCCGGTTGAAAGGTGAGAATATTTAAAATTGGATTGAATTAATTATGATCTTATTAGCTGAGATATTAATAAAATTTGATGCCTTTAAATGAATTTATGTTTTATAAGAATAAAATGATCAGAAAAGATCACTAATAAAGGAGCGCACAGAGTAAAGGAAAAGAGAACTCTGACGAAAGAAACTGTTGTCAAACACAGTATAAAATTTGATTTTGTCATTTTGTACTGTCAACTGGAGTCCTATGTAATCTGATTCCAAATGTAGGTACCTACATATTTATATAATATATTATATTATATTATCTAATATTGCTAGGACTTGTTAATATGAGTATGTCGTTTCGATAGAGAGGGGTATCTAGCTTTTTATAATATGCCGCGGATGCGTTCTTTTATGTCATGTTTTGGCATGACTCACTTATACTGCGTATTTCGTTGGGTAAATACAAAATCTATACAATATAATAATGAAGAAATATGAACATTCGCTTCCCATTGCAGTGACACTTTATTGAATTGCACATTAAAAAGTTCGCATACGTTGCTATAAAATAAACATACACGTTTATCAACGCGCTCAGTGGATACATACCGATTTATATTGCGTTCTAGACCGTACTTTTATAATGATTTTATGTGAAATTCTAAAATATTTTAGACAAAATAAAATTGGTAATTTAGAATAAAAAAACAACTTAATTTCAAATCATCTTTGGGCCGGTGAAACTGCTGATTTGCTCAATCCTCTTGACTCCATTCAAAGGCGTGCCGTATGAATTGTTGACAATCCTATACTGTCTAGCAAGTTAGAACCACTGGCTGATCGAAGGGATTTTGGCTCCCTGTGCGTGTTCTACCGGCTTTACAACGGGGAATGTTCCGAGGAACTATTCGATCTGGTGCCAACGGCCCAATTCCGCACTCGCACCACCCGTGGGCTGGGTGCTCATCTTCACTACGTTGGTGTCCACGCGAAGGTTCGAAAGAACGTTTCTCGCTCTCACTATACGGATGTGGAATGAGCCCCCAGCCTCTGTGTTTCCTTCGGACTATGACATGGGACTGTTTAAGAGGTACATTAGAGGTCTCGGTGACCACTTTTCATCAGGTGGCCTGCTTGCCTGTTTTTCTCCCCTATAACATAACAAAAATACCAAATGAAAATCATAATCAATGTTATGCATCATGAAATTTGATGATGTGATGCACTTTAGAAATCTACTGTGTACATTTTTAGATAATAAAAATGTGTATTTTGCCCTATTCAATATTCTACCTTCTACCACATTTTGTGTACTTAAATTTAATTATTTTGTTTTTTGAAAACATTCAACAAAAACACATACACAAAACTTTGTTTTTGAAACATGTTTCTCTACACACACTGTCCATAGCGGCTCGCGGTCGGCTGTTGATCCTGGCTTTATAGATCCTGGATACAAAAGACACACCGCTGGGAATGTGTGGTGTGGTGGGCTTGTTCCGATACAAATGCTGAATACCTCGTCACAACTGCTCAAAATACCGCCCCGTGTATAACGTATAAATTGCGTACATTTGGCAGGCTTTCACCGGCTTTTTAGAACAAGCACATTTTAACTCGACGCGCGCTGTTTGGGGTTTCCAAAATTCAGCATTATAGCATATTTCCTATTAAGTAAAGCTTATTTTGTATATTGTGAAATTCATGTTCCAGTAGTAAATAATTTCATTGTTCTTTCTATGAAGTGAGAGGATAGTGTATAATATATGAAATGACTTGACTGGTAAAGGGCTACTTTTCCCCGTAGCTCAGTTGAAACTTTCGAAGAGCGCTCGGATGGATTACGAAAAGACGTGGGTTCGAATCCCACCTGCTAGGTTACTCTGCATAGCAATCGCGATTTTAATTTCAATTCTGTATAATTTCAAATGCAAAATTAACAGCAATTCCTAATTCGTACCATTAAAATTTTATACTTTACTAACTATTTGGTTAGCATACAATCCGATTTCATTTAGTTTAGTATTTAGTTAGCGCTAGTTTAGCTGTAAAGAGTACCTAAAATTAACAATCCAATAGTGATCGTGCGGAATTATCTTCAAGAGTAAGGGGGCTGGAGCTGGGAAGATGAAATGTTTTCTTCAAAAATATTTTAAAAATAAGAATGATCGAATTAAGTTCGGATCGTTTATTTGCTAGATTCGCCACTGGCTAGCCCATTTCGAAGATGTTCTGCCACTTAAAATCTAGTCACTACCTCCTAAACGTTAGCAACAATTTTAAGCTGATAATTATAATCAACTAATAAAGGCGATAGACACAAAGTTACAATCATCATCAGTTCAATCAATGTACATAAACTGGTAAATAAAACTCAACGGTAATATACTTGAAAATCATCGCAGTACTAAAATCCCCATTTATATAGCGCCATGGTTGCATTATGGTGGTCGGATAGCAATTTGAGAGTTATTTTAATGTTAATTCGGCAACCGGCCCGACCGCACGCCATAAATTTGTCCTGTCAACGCTTTGTTTCGGCTCTGGATAACACAGCTTTTTAGAAAAACGGTTTATAACGAGCGCTTGTGGTATTTGTTTAGGTTAGGAGCCAAGTTTCAGTGTATATTTGTTAATGCCTAAAACTAATAATTATGGCATTAAAATTTGATTTTGATCTGGCTTCTCTGCAGCTGTCTGTACTTATTGCATGGTTTATTAATGTATACCTTCGTTTGTAATAAATAAATCTAAATAATCATCAATCTAACAGTGGCGAAGGGTGAAATTTTACTCATGGGAAGCCGGAGTAAAAAAAAAATATACAGTGTTATCTTACCACAGGGATGGAGAATTCCGAATACCATATTACCATTACCATACATAAAAGCACTGATAGGTATAATATGGAAAACCAAAACAGTGTTTTAAGTTTACAACTACCTACCTGTGAGCCACGAATACTTTTCGTACAAATTACAATGAAAATGTTTAGTAAAGCCATCTTTCCGTTTATAATCTATTTTCATAGAAGGAAAAGCACGGGCGCGCTGTATAATATGTTTTTTATTTTCAAAACTGTATGTTTAAAAATTATTATCTAATAAAAAGTCTGTGAGACAACAACCCACGTCTAAAATTGCAGCCATGACGAATGTAAACAAAACAGACTAAACCAAAATAAACAATTAACTACTTACAACTGAAACCGATAAATTCTATAACTATAACACAATTCACACCGAGCCCTGTCCAACATTTAACCACGAAGTCACTCTAATCTATTCAAATTTACTAAATTAACAACAAACAAATAAAAAAAACTAACAACAGTACGAGCGAAAGCACAGGCGAAAGTGAATTGAAAAAATGTCATAATTTTGACAATTACAACGCGACAAAATTATAGTTGTTTTATTATTCAAGCTGAAAACACATAATTAACTATATTTTTTACTTCTCAGGTTAATACCTCTGTTTATCTTTGTCGCACTAACGTAATCTGATACATGCCATCCTTGTCGTAACTCGGCGACTACCGGCTTAATATGTTCATATGATCGGCGTGAGAAAGAGACCGCGCTAGGAACAAAATGTACGCGTAAGAAAGAGACAGCCGCTCCTAAAACAGTATGCAGCTACAACTCGGGAATTACCGGCTTTCGACGCACAGGCTAAGCGACGAATAAATAGCAATATCACAATATTGCTATTTATTATTGTATAGGCGTTTGGCGACGTGTGATATTGCTATTTATTATTGTATAGGGCCTATACTATAGGCGTTTGGGTATCATTATTATGTATGAATCGAAATCATGTTATTAGCAGAGTCGATGCTGTTAGATAATTCACTATTTTTAAAAGGGAAGCCGACAGGAATCGTGTTATTAGGACCCCTCGCCACTGCAATCTAATATATTTGTATTAGCACATCTACAAAACAAATTGGTTTCGTTAGTTACCATTTTTATGTGCCCGCGTCTCCACGAATGGATTTTCGTTATGGGTAATACCGAAAATTCATGCATGGAGGCATATAAAATACTTTTTTCTGAATGACGGACGAATCAACATATAGCCTAAACTGCTGATAGTAGAAACCTGACACCTGGAATGTGTTTTTATGACGTGGGCATTGATAAGAAAGAAGAGAGGTAGAGCACAGCGGATAATCCGCTCAAATCGGAGCAGCCCGTCTAGGGAAGGACCTCCACCTTACAGAAGATCGTAGCCAAATAGCATTGGTCTCGGCCATGTTGTGTTCCTACGGTGAGTAAGATCTCCAGAGATTCACTTGGGGTGGGGGGGGGGGGGGTTGTGAGGTTTGGCAACGCGTGAGTGTTACCCCCGGTATTGCAAGCGTCTGCAAGCAACGGTGATGCTTACCATCAGGCGGGCGTATGCTTGTTTGCCAACTTTGTGGTATAAAAAAAAGGGAATTTTCCAACATTCCCACGGACAAGCGGGAAACATGACGACAAAATTATTCGAAATCACTTTTTTGTAAAACAGGAGATCCAGCGGAATAATTCAAAATTCAAAAATTCAAAATTCAAAACTTTTATTCAGAGAATAGGTTTTCACAAACACGTTCTCTTGTCAGAGTATACAGTAATAAATGATAATTAATATTAGGTATTAGAAAGATATCTAGGCTATCAAGCAAGGCTAGCACAAAGTATCTGAATTCAAGACATAAATACTAACAAAAGCCATAATAAGAAATGCGTCATAAAATTTGGAAGTTTCCGTTACGATGTATGTTGCGAGAAACTGCATCTAAGAGCCATTTGGATCCAATTTAAAGCCAATACTGAGTCACGTCTCAAAAATAACGCTCACATTATTGTTGTTGTTAAATTAACTTTTTGAGAAGTGGCACATATTTGTTTTGGCATTCGATGTTCCCTATAAAGTATTAATTTGTAAAATCAATACTAATATTTTATAGAGAAAATAATTAAGAATACTGACAATTATTATAGAAATCTTAGACAAGCTTACCTTGAACTACGTAAGCACCTTGACTTGGCGGGAACGCCCGTCAAGTCTAGATAACAACATATTTTAGATAAATTAATGTAAAATTTTAACGATAACCTTAGATATTATTAACCCCGCGTAGAACAAAACGTCTATGGAGTAAATGTTCGTTTTTATTTTTTTAGTTAATATTTTCTCCTAGTTCTCAGAATATAACTACTAGAAATTAGGAGATATCCTAGTTATTGTTTGCGTCGTGAGTCTCTTAAGATCATTTTGGTGTGGATAATTTATTTTTTCAAAATGGTGATTGGGGGGCCATGAAAGTGTTACATCCGAATCAACGAATACGTAGTAGTGTCAAAAAAGACATTATTAGTTAAATAAGGTTAACGATTCTAAGCGCACATTAGTGCGCAGGCCAAGTTCCAGCAACAGTCCGCGCGCATGCCGTGCACTATTTACACGAACCGTTTCGACCCACTTTTGACCCCTCTGTAGCTCAGTGCCTATTGCAAGTACAAAGATAAAATTGTACCTACGTTACGCGATACTGTTGACTTTGGAAATATATAAAAAAGATATGTACTAGGTGGCAAACAAGCATACGGCCATATCACTCACGCGTTGCCAACTCTCCCCCCCCCCCCCCCCCCAAGTGAATTATTTAAAAGGATAATTAAAAATGTATTTTCTTTTAGGAAAACGTGAATTGTTATAGAGTATGACATTGCACTTATTTGCAAACAAACAAAGCGTAGAAAAGCCCACACTGTACGTGGCCTAACAAGCACTTAGCTGCTTAAAAATAAAAAAAAATTGGTAAACACTGCTCTACTAATTAAGTTAATTAAATACCCAATTCCAATTGGCGTTTATATTCCAGTTATCAGATGGCTGTTCTTGGAAACGGTGAGTTGGTAATTCTTACGAAATTTATAAATCATTAGCGTCCCAGCATCGCACGAGTTTTGGGTTTTACTTAGGACCCCTATTTAAAAAAAAAAATAGTATAGCCTAACAAGTTTACTAAGGATCCCTATTTTTTTGAAAATATAATATAGCCTATTCACCCGCGGACAGTGCATCTTCCCAACGGTGACAGAATTTTTTAAATCGATTCTGTAATTTTAGAGTTTATTAGCTTCAAACAAAAATACAAATCTTTCCTCTATACAAGTACTAGCTGACCCGGCGAACTTCGTATCGCCTAAAGAACCTTCATGCTTAATTTCATTCGAATAACTTCAAAACGGCAAAGTTTCATATGAAATTTGCGCCTCCGTTTAACCCCCTAAGGGATGATTTTTGAGAAAAATATTTTACTCGTGTTTCATGCCTTTTAATATAGAACCTTCATGCTGAATTTCATTCAAATAACTTCAAAAACGGCAATGTTTCATACTAAATTTGCACCCCCGTTTAACCCCCTAAGGGATGATTTTTGAGAAAAATATTTTACTCGTGTTTCATGCCTTTCAATAAAGAACCTTCATGCTGAATTTCATTCGAATAACTTCAAAAACGGCAAAGTTTCATACTAACTTTGCACCCCCGTTTAACCCCCTAAGGGATGGTTTTTGAGAAAAATATTTTACTCGTGTTTCATGCCTTTCAATAAAGAACCTTAATGCTGAATTTCATTTAAATAACCTCAAAAACGGCAAAGTTTCATACGAAATTTGCGCCCCCGTTTAACCCTCTAAGGGATGATTTTTGAGAAAAATATTTTACTCGTGTTTCATGCCTTTTAATATAGAACCTTCATGCTGAATTTCATTCGAATAACTTCAAAAACGGCAATGTTTCATACTAACTTTGCACCCCCGTTTAACCCCCTAAGGGAAGATTTTTGAGAAAAATATTTTACTCATGTTTCATGCCTTTCAATAAAGAACCTTCATGCTGAATTTCATTCGAATAATTTCAAAAACGGCAAAGTTTCATACGAAATTTGCGCCCCCGTTTAACCCTCTAAGGGATGATTATTGAGAAAAATATTTTACTCGTGTTTCATGCCTTTTAATATAGAACCTTCATGCTGAATTTCATTCGAATAACTTCAAAAACGGCAATGTTTCATACTAACTTTGCACCCCCGTTTAACCCCCTAAGGGATTATTTTTGAGAAAAATATTTTACTCGTGTTCCATGCCTTTCAATAAAGAACCTTCATGCTGAATTTCATTCGAATAACTTCAAAAACGGCAAAGTTTCATACTAACTTTACACCCCCGTTTAACCCCCTAAGGGAAGATTTTTGAGAAAAATATTTTACTCGTGTTTCATGCCTTTCAATAAAGAACCTTAATGCTGAATTTCATTCGAATAACTTCAGAAACGGCAAAGTTTCATACTATCTTTGCACCCCCGTTTAACCCCCTAAGGGATGAATTTTGAAAAAAATATTTTACTCGTGTTTCATGCCTTTCAATAAAGAACCTTCATAATGAATTTCATTCGAATAACTTTTAAAAACGGCAAAGTTTCATACTATCTTTGCACCCCCGTTTAACCCCCTAAGAGATGAATTTAAAAAAAAAATTTTTACTCATGCTTCATGTTTTTCAGTAAAGAACCTTCATGCTGAATTTCATTTGAATAACTTCAAAAACGGCAAAGTTTCATACTAACTTTGCAACCCCGTTTTACCCCCTTAGGGGATGAATTTCCAAAAACCCTTTCTTAGTGAGCACCTACGCCCCAAAAGGAACCCCCTTGCAAAATTTGAAACTCCTGGCACTTGTGGTTTCGGAGATTTCGTGATGAATCAGTCAGTGATTTTCTCTTTTATTATATATATATAGATAGATAGCATAATCATTGTTACTGACTTGGCTTTATGATTGTCGGTAATTTACAATAATTGGAACCGATTTGATTTAACCGAATTAGGGATTTTTCATAGCGATGCTTACATTTTTTATTAATAGCCATGTATGTCCACTGCAGGGCAGAAGCCTCCCATTTTTCCCTCCACACGTCGGAGTCCAGAGCTGTCACGGACCAGTCCCTATCAAAGGTCCCGATGTCGTCCGACCATCTCATCCTTGGTCTGCCCTTCTTTCGGTGCCCGTCGCGTTGTACCCATGTGGTTAATGTGAGAGCCCATCTCTCCCCATTCATACGGCAGATGTGACCAACCCAATCCCCTTTCAGCCTAGCTGATTTTTTGCTTACATTATTAGCATAAAAATCTTTGTTCTTAGTTTTCTCCCTTGGGCACCGCTTAAGTTGTTTGTCAGTACCAGCCTAAGCATAGAGAACTCGGGACAAGCCCACCAGACATTACCACCGATGTGTCTCCTGTGTAGGATCAACAATGGCGACCTCAGATTGACAATAAGCAATGAAGTTTATTGACATCCCGGGGGAGAAACTACAGCTGTCCTGGAACTCACAACGAATTTAATCAGAAAGAAGATAGTCGGAGTAGGAAGTATTGAAAGGACTTCCCTCCGTAACAACTACTGGCATGGAGAACGTTGAAAATTGTTAAATCATCTAAACATTGGTTGGAACTGTTGGTTTGTTATCTGTTTAGTTTATAATTATTTTGACACCCGCTAACGCTATCGAGATTTTCGCTCCATTGGAAGTGAAAATTTCAATTTAACATCACGATAATTATTATTGTTATCTTATTGTTAATATGTATGAAACCGAACAAAATGATTAGGGATTATTTGAAAGCTATCAGGAATCTATTTTAAATATGAATTATTATAGTAATCACAAAGGTTCTGGTTCAAAACTAGTTGTGAAATGATTTGTTGAGTGATGAATAAACATAATGATTAAGATTTTCGGTTTAAAGAAGTTTATTTTAATAAAGCCTCTGTTATATTAGAAAAGTAAATAAGTTAAGCAGTTGTGGTTCCTTACCTATCAGATATCCCACCCATCACCTACTGAATTATCGCTATCCATAAGTACATCTTTACAAAAAACTATAATGCCGGTGCCAGACATGTGTTCAAAGATGTGAACATTTCTTTGAAGACTTTGCTCACACATTTGGTCACATATTGTTGTATCTGCCAGATATGTGTTCAAAGATTTGGTCACTCCTTTGAGCTCACAGTTTTCAAATAAACTTCACAAAACATGGACGACGATTTGGTCGACGCAGTCTGCGTATTTTATTTATGTGCGTGTAATTATTTATTACACGAGCAAATAAATAAACAAAAACAGTCAAAACTCTCCTTGTATTAACTCAATAAACTCTAAAACGCTCTCGTTACTCCGCTCCATCGTTAGTGCGTTTGACGCACATGACAGCGCTCCACGGTAACGCTCGCGCAACTGGACTTCGCGCGTAGTGTGGCAGGCACACAAACATTTGGACGAAACGGCAAAGCGCACATAAGTGATCAAATATGTGACAATAGCATCAAATGCCCGTGCCACACATGTGAACACATATTTGATCACATCTTCGAAGACATTTCTCGACGGCATTAAGACAAGTGATCAGATAGTCGAACACTGATGTGAACTAACCCGCAAATTGACATCCATGTCTCAAGTACACGCAGAAACAGAGTAGATACGAGTTAGAAAAGGTTGGATTTTCCTTTCTGTCAGACATTTTTTTTCCATATTACATTATATTTTTAGAAATGAAAATACTCCTTTAATCACAGAATGTCTAGTGCCAAAACAAAGTTTACAAAAATAACAATAATATTTTTTTTAATACATTTCAGGTCAAAATGAAACTCATAATACTACTAACTACAACAATAATTGTACATGCCGGAGTAATAACAGAAAAATACTGCGATGAAGTTCTAAAAGAAGATATCGATAGACCCTATTTATTAGCTATAGATCGAAGCAATGATTTACTATATTTCAGTTACAGTGTATTAAAAGACGGCGGTGTATTCAAAACAGCAAGAATAAATTTACACACAAGAGAATTTAAAGATATAGACGATGTTAATAATGGGTTTGCACAAACTGTGGACGCTAAGACTAACGATGTGTATATAGGAGGAAGCGACGGTCTTTACAAATACGACTATCAAACTCACAAGTCAGAATTTATTGGAGAAAAGGATGTTGATATTTGGACTGTTTTTTATAAAGATATCCTGTATTACTCTGCGTTTCCGTCTCAATTTTTTTACACTTTTTCAAATGGTGAGTCAGCAAGATTCGTAGATCTGCAAGACACAAAGGTGGACCATTTTATTATAGATGGTGCTGATGACATATTTTTTACTAATGGGACTGGTTTATATCAACAAAAGAAAGGGACAAATGATGCAGTTGAGTATGTGGATTTACCAGAAAATGGAGCGAGAGGTATGAGTATGGATGCAAAAGGTTTAGTACACATTTGTTTCCAAGACGGTATTTATTCTGTGAAAAAAGAAACTCATACTTTAGAACAAGTTGCTAAAGTGAATGATACTTTTGGTGTAGCATTTGATAGTCATAACAATATGATTTACTCTGATGCAACGAAACTGGTGAGAAGATTACGAAACGTGGACTGTAAAAAGTGATTAAAAATGTATTTTTTGAACGACTTTTCTTTAATAATATACCGAAAAGATTATGACCTGTGAATACGATTAAGCGAGACAAACGAACGATTATGTAGAAGTAGGTACCTGAGAAACCATTATTTTGTATAAAAAAATAACACATCTTTATTAAGTTTAGTAAAGCATAAGTTCTGAGGGGTACTTCCATACAGCAGTTCCTCCTTCCTTTGTACGGAACCCTCGATGCTCGAGTACAAATTTCATTTGACCGGCTTTTTTATTTGATTAATTATTGAGTAAGTTAAAACCATCAGAAATATTGTGTAATGAGGGTTTTTATTTCTACATGAAAGGTTACATAGATTTTCCCATATTTCACTTTTTTACCGATAGGAAAAATCACTTACGTGGTAAACAATAGGGATAATGAGGACATATTGCGTATTCTCGGGTATTTTTTCGTGATACAGAACTTTCCTTTTTTCTAAGAAAACTCACAGAACATTGTTAAAAATATTATATTTTCATGAAAAATATTCTTATTAGGTTTACTAGCCAACATCCGTAGTAAAAACCTTGGGAAACACTTGTTGTTCATTTTATTACAAGAATTACAGAATGTTATGTTTTCATACATTTAACTATAGTTAGAAACTAAACATTTCTTTGGACAAGTGTCAATAAGGAACAGCACGTCCATAGAACGCCTCGTCTTCCAGGGCAATGTGGAAGGCACTAGACCGCACGGAAGGTCACTCATGCGATGGACCGATCAAGTAAAATCTGCCATAGGCGTTCCAGTCCATGAGAGCACCCGAATGACCTCTAAGAGAGAAATGGGGAGATGTCGTGAGGCGTATTACATCTGCCCCAGGCCAAGTTTTACGACCATGTAAAACTTGGCCTGGGGCAGATAAGTTAATATCAAGAGCATTACGATCAAGAAGAAGAAGACATGATGAAATACGACTTTTTCTGATTGGCCTGAGTCTTGGATGTATTTATACTATTTATTTGTTATAAAATATGGTATCGTTGAATTAGTATCGCATAACACAAGTCTCTAACTTACTTTGGGGCTGGCTCAATCTGTGTGATATGCCCCTATATATTTATTTATATAAAGAGTTGTGTTGGTAGTTATGAGGATCTCACTCGAAAAAAGCGTTTTTTAAACGTCTGCTGTTCTCTTAATATTAGCTTTGCCATGGAATTCTTATATATACTAATACTAGCGAAACCCGCGCAACTTCGTTTGCGTGTATCCCGCTTTCCCGTGGGAATTTTGGAATGTATGATACTTTAAAACCTTCCCCTTGAATCACTCTATCAATTAAAAAAAAACGCATCAAAATCCGTTGCGTAGTTTTAAAGATTTAAGCATACAAAGGGACAAAGGGACATAGGGACAGAAAAAGCGACTTTGTTTTATACTATGTAGTGATTATAAAGAGGAAAGATTTGATTGATTGATTGTTTGTTTGAAATGAATAGGCTCCGAAACTACTGGACCGATTTCAAAAATTCTTTCACAAGTAGAAAGCTACATTATCAGGGAGTGACAAAGGCTATAGTTTTTCCCGAAATTAAATGTAATTCCCACGGGAACGGGTCCCGAACTTCGCGCGGATGAAGTCGCGGGCAAAAAAGCTAGTCTAAGATATATATTTGCTCTTTGGGAAATCCGGTTCGATAGTTTTGCTCAACAGCTGTGTGATGCTCCCTATAAATCACTACATAGTATAAAACAAAGTCGCTTTTTCTGTCCCTATGTCCCTTTGTATGCTTAAATCTTTGAAACTACGCAACGGATTATGATGCGGTTTTTTTTAATAGATAGAGTGATTCAAGAGGAAGGTTTATATGCATAATACATTTCGAAATTCCCACGGGAAAGCGGGATACACGCAAACGAAGTTGCGCGGGTTTCGCTAGTTCATACTAAAGTAGTGTAGCGGATCGCTGATGCGCGTCTTTTGTCGCGGATCGTTAGGATGGCTAAGATCAGAATGTTACCTAAGTAATTTCAGCATTCTTGTCAGCCAAATTATAAAACAAATCGGTGTTTTAATAGCCCATTGTAATATCCCAAGAATTCAATAGTCGCATTAAACTTTTTTGCAATTACAAAATAAATTCTCTTTACGGCTTGAAAGGTTTAAAAGTTTCAAATCTAGAGTCGTTAGTTTGAAGCCTCTTTAGTCTTTGGTTTTAAGAGGTTAAATTATTTTAGTTTACGTTTTTTTTACACTATGCTAGTTGAGATACCTCTTGGACTGATTGAAAGATGCGTAATTAGAATTACGAGGAACCTGGGTTATGGATAAAATTCACAAATAGTAAGTATAAATTCTGCGCCTTTTTACGTTTCCGTAGTAAACTAACAAGGAACCCTTATAGTTTCGCCGTGTCCGTCTATCTGTCTGTCCGTCTGTCCGCGGTCTAGCGTCTAGATGCTTAGTGCTAGAAAGCTGCAATTTGATATGCATCCGCATAATAACAATGCTAACAAAGTGAACTATGCGACCTGGATACTGGTCGTATAGCGGAGTTCTGCAGGAGTTTAAGGTTTTCTGGGGGGAGGTCATCGGGGCCACAGTAACAACCGTATCCACACGGGAATAGGGTGTAATGAGTCCAACTAGCGACTTGAACACCCGCCTGTGCCCCGCAGGCGTCCCACCCCATAATAATAATAATAAATGCTAACAAAGTGAAAGAAACAAAATTTGAAAAAAAAAAAAATTTTGCCGTGCCAATAAAAAAACATTTCCACTTTACATGTAGGGGTGACGACCCCATGAAGTGTGGTATCGTTAGGTAGGTCTTTTAAAAGCAACGACGGTGTGAAAAGATCATTTTCCGATACAATGATTTTACATTTAGTGTGCCAAATTTCGTTTGGCCCGGTAGTCCCCCTATATCTCCGAAGTCTTGTGTTTAGAAATTTGAAAAAAATCATGATAGTAGTCCATACAGTGAACCTACAAGGAAAACTATAACAGTTAAGAAGGCTCTACTAGTTACAGAGTAATAGCCGACGAACTTTTGAAGTAAAATTTATTTGACGAAAGCGTTCAAAATGTCATAGAATAGCATTGTACTCATCTGCAAGCAAGCAAAGCGTAGCAAATACGGAATCCTATTACCCATTGAGCGTGGCCCGATACGTACTTGCCCGGTTTTTTTTCCTCGTCGAAAGCAAACCTTCGGTACCGGACGGCGCGTGTTCGGTTTCCGCTCGGGTCAAACATTTAGTGACGGCATTTGTGTTTGTCTCGAGTCTGGATGTTTTCTGTGTACCTATTGTTGATATTTACAATAATTAAAGTCTAGTTTACTCTGAGAACAAACCCCTTACTCTTGAAGATAATTCCGCTCGATCGCTATTGGATTGTTACTTTTAGGTACTCTTTATAGCTAAACTAGCGCTAACTAAATACTAAACTAAATGAAATCGGATTGTATGCTAACCAAATAGTTAGAGTATAAAATTTCAAGGGTACGAATTAGGATTTGCTGTTAATTTTGCATTTGAAATTATACAGAATTGAAATTAAAATCGTGATTGCAGCTGGCGCTGTGTGAATTATTAATTTTTAAAAATGGTTAAGGTAATTTTTTGAGCTACTCGGCCGAGTTATAAACTATCACCGTGTAATATGGACATTAGAACACAATTATTTTCTGAGATAAAACGTTAAGCTTTGCAACACGTTCAAGTGTAACATAATTTATTAACAGAAAGATCTCACAAAGGGATTTAAATTAAGTTTGTATACGAAATGAAATGTATTTTATTACATTCACATTAATTCTTGGGATGTTATTCGAAGCCTACGAATGTTAAAACATTAAATTATTCTCTGTTATAACTAACAGTAGAATCGTAGTTAATTTTCATGTGGGTAACTTTGTAATAAAGTTGCTAAGTTTTATTTTTGAATATAATAAAAAAAAAATATATTAGCAAATGAAAAGAAAAATATTTTGCAAAACCGTAATTAAACATAATTAATTACAGTTCTAAGGAGAGTGAGCGTTTTTTGTGTTTTTGGGATGGAAAGTGGTCTATGCGATATGGGTTTGCAATTTATGATGGGGTACCTCTCCTACACAAATGGAGAAACGTAGAAAAGTAGGAGTAAGGTTATTCATACACTGCTATTTATCTAAGCTTGGAATTGCCTTGACAGATTTTGATGCCCTCCCCATGAGGGTCTAGTGGAGGTATCCTGTCACAAATTTTATACTCGCTTTGCTATTGATACTTTCATTGTGAAAAAATCGTAGCAGAACGATTTTTATAAAGTAAGATTGTGATCTCTCTTCATATGAAGGTCTAGTTAATGGTTATCATAAATTCCATACCCATGTTTGTATTGGTTCATAGACCACTTTTGCCCAGACTCCAAAAATGAAAACAACAAATGAAAGCAGATGTATTCAATTCATGTACAAAAATGTTTGCTTCGCGCGGATTTCAAATCCGTTTTGGATAAATTAACCATTCCAACAACTCGACCACCGTGCCTATCGTTTGTAGTAGACCACAGTAACGGCAGCGGTTTCATTATAGACGTTTCCAGAACTGATAATAGTATAAAGAATTAAAAGATAGAAAGAAAGACACAATGAACAAAGGTTTATACGGTGACAATATTGTACCAAATATAAGGTACAACAAAATATTAAAATAAGTGGAACAATATGACTCAGCATAAGCCGAGGCGTTAGTTTTTGACACCATCACGGTGGTTTTCCGTAGGAGCCTTTTAGGTAGGAGAATTGATTGAACCTACTAGTACAATAATTGCTTGATCTCACGGACGCTATGCAACACGTGACAGATCTCATTAAATCTGTGACACGCTGTGACATGAAAGAGGACTCTCACTCCTCCAAGCATATGGCTAGAGCTATATGGCGTCGCATCACAGCAGCATTTATGACAGGAAGGGCACAGCGAATGATCCGCTCAAATCGGAGTGGCCCGTCTGTGGAAGGACCATTATCTTACAGAAGATCGTAGCCAAATAACATTGGTCTCGGCCATGTCGTGTTCCTACGGTGAGTAAAGTCTCCAGAGCTCCACTTACTACAGGGTCGGCGAGTTATAACAAGCGTTCATAAGCTACGCTACGGTGACAGCTTACCATCAAGCGGGTATGGTATAAAAAAAATCACGAGAGAAGCGGCGACGAAAGATCCAACCCAGACATAACCACGACCACTCTGGCAATAGTGCACGACTAAGAAATGTACAACAACATACTATTTGTCAATATTAGCGTCTGAGCCACTACCGTAGCCTCCCAGGAGAATAACAAATGACACTAATTCAGATGTATGGCACTAATTACCACTAATAAACTCCATTTGTATATTTTAGAGTCGAGTTTCGAGTTTTCAACATTACACTGACTCGTAAAGGGCGCTAATGGACGGTTGAGTGGTGATAAGTGCTGTGTTCGGAGCTGTATACAGTATATAAAAAGGGAATTAAAAATACAATTTAAAATTATTTTAAATAGTCAAGGCCGTGCTGTTATGGGTGGCCTTCAGGCGGCTTGAAAACATGACCTCTGTTAAGTTAATCCACAATGGAGCAGCGTGTCAGAGTACTATCTAATTCCCTACGATTTAATTGATATGATATAATAAATAAGTTTATTTCTCCCACAAAGGTAACAATTACAAAGTCTTAAGCCTAGAAAATTAAATAAGAGTACCTACCATCTGTTACACACAAAAATAAAATGAAAAGCAACATTAGGGTGTACAAGTGAAATATGGGAGACTGGTGCCTAAGCTAGGCGAGGCCTTATAGGTCACCAGGACCTGGATGGATAATGTAGATAGGATGATAATGATGACGTTTCGGTTTATATGACGGCCTCCGTGGCATAATGGTTGCCACGCCAGACCGCCACCCAGGTGGTCCCGGGTTCGATCCCCGGTCGGGTCATGATGAAAAACGAACTTTTTCTGATTGGCCTCGGGTCTTGGATGTTTATCTATTTAAGTATTTGTTATAAAATATAATATCGTTGAGTTAGTATCCCATAAACAAGTTTCGAACTTACTTTGGGGCTAGCTCAATCTGTATGAATTGTCCCTATATATTTATATTTATTTATATAAATTGTTTTATTTGGAATTAGTTTTAATTTAATGGATTTAAAACATTAATTGACGTTTCTATATTTACAGGTGTTGCTCTGTAAATAGAGAAACGATGATTTGAAAAACGCATTCATTTATTTATCTACAAATCACACATGATAATATAGCCAGTTTCTGAAACGCATTTTAATTTCAATTCCACATTAAGTGTCTCTTATTTTCTTCTTTAGTTTGACAGTGACAGTTATAATTTAATGGTGTCTTTAACTTAAAAAATGCAGTTTCTTAAACTAATAGACACATTAATTTTTAATCACAAGTTTGAAATACAATCTATTTATAAATAAGGGACAGCTGTCGACGGCTGCTGTCGCCTCGAGCCGCAAATTTACTGCTTGCAGCGGGAACTCCGTATTTGTACGATAAATCCAATGAGTTTTTGTTAGACCACATTATTTCAAGTTTGCAAATAATTATGATAATTGTAATGGGTCGAAATGGGTCGAACTAAACATTCCATGCACTGAGTTAACTAGATAACTATTTAGTTTGCCGTCTCTCATATTATAAAGGCGAATTTGTGAGTATGTTCGTTACTTCTTTACGCTCAAATGGCTGGGCCAATTTTTATGATATTTTTTTATGACACAAAGTTGGCAAACAAGCATACGGCCTGATGATATTTGGTATGTTGGTAACTTGGATTGACACATAGGGTACTTTTTATCCCGAAAAGTACGCGATTCCCGTAGGATTTGGTCAAAAGTCTGATAGTGAATGGCGTTTATTAAGTAGATGGCGCTGTTGTGCATTAAATTAACTGGTAACACCGCGGGCAGCAGCTAGTAATAATAATAAAGTAAGAAAAAGTTTTATTCGGTGACAATATTATAAATACAAAATACAAATAAAAAATATACTTACAGCAATATCTGAATGTAGGTGAGTACTACAATATGACACCAAAGAGGCGACTACTCAGCATAAGCCGCGTCAGTTTTGACACCACGACTCGTAGGACCACGTCTTCAGTAGGAGCCTTTGAGGCTACTACTATTTCAATGCAAACAAACAAACAATCAAATCTTTTGCTTTTAGCGCCCTGTGTATGTCACCTGTGGATAATATAGCTTCCCAACGGCAATGGTGAAATAATTTTGGTCTAGTAGTTTTTGTTTTATGCCACAAAGATGGCATACAGGCATACGGCCCGCCTGATGGTAAGCATCACCGTAACCCATAGACGCTTGCAATACCTAGGGGTTAAGTATTATAATATCTGTGCCTACTCACGCGTTGCCAACCCCCCCAAGTGGAGCTCTCAACGTAGAAACACAACATGGCCGAGACCAATGCTATTTGGCTACGATCTTCTGTAAGATAGAGGTCCTTCCCCAGACGGGCTGCTCCTATTTGAGCGGATTATCCGCTATGCCCTACCTCTCTTATAATATAAAGTCTCTATAAAGTTTATTCGTTACATACAAAAATACAAATCTTTCCTCTTTATAATATTAGTATGTAAGACAATTTCACAATAATTTCCACCATTTCTTTCGCCCTTAATAAACGTCCATATTGCTAGGAAATAGTATCCTTAATACTGTCAAGAACTAAATGTCCACAACAAAGATTCCCGACGGTCCTATTTCAAACGAATAGCTACAGAGCAGATAACAATCGATGTATCCATCTCAAGATGGAGGCACAATTATATAAATCAGGCTTCATCTCCGTTCTCATCTCATTGTTATTCATGCGTTTGTTTCTGTAAATTCCCTTTATGGTAACAGAGATGTAAGAAATATGCTAGAATTAGCGTATCGCATTTTTTTCGAGTCGTTCGTGTTTATCGGTCAAAGTTTATTTAGTATCACATCACATAATTCACAATTATATCGGCGGAACAACAAAATTTATTCAATATAAAATTACATATTTTATAAGATTTTTTTTTCAATTTTGCAATAACAAAATTTCAAACAGATCGCAGTAAGGAGAAAAAAATCAACTTTGTTTTTTTCAGAAGAAATAAAAGAAAAACAAGTCTTCAAATGAGTGATTCGAGAGGTTGCCCAGGTCGCGCAAGTAAGGTCAGATTGAGCACAAGGGGAGTGCCCCTTGGTCGGGTTCGTCGGAGATCGTCGATCGACGGCATTGTCCGGGAGGTAGTTCAGACGGTAAGTAGTTTAACCGGCAGATGGTATGCTAGGAGGTAGCTAAGTTGTAGCCCATAGATAGTTATAAGCCGGTGTAATGTAATAATGCTGTTGCGATGCAGCAACATTGTTGCACTTCACTGCTTTATCTTGTGAATTCATTTCGCAGTGTACCCGCATGTGATTTATTATTTTTATAAATTTTTGTAAGGTTTCGTTTTGGTATTGTTAGTTGTTTACTTTTGTCGTTCGCTGTATGTATGGCACTTACTTTAGGATATTTTTGTGTTAATTTTAAATGTAGGAAATCTGTGTACGGACTAGCCCTAGTGTGCAATAGTTTATAATTTAGCTTAGTCTCATAGTAAGTGAATGTAAATTCTTTTATGAGAAATAAAGTTCTTAAACCTCAATGTAATAAAACTATTGGTAAATAAAATAAAAGTATTCAATCTTTGAATACCATCATAATTTTCACAATCTATAAAATTTGCAATTGATATAAAAATCTTTGTTTTTAGGGCTGTCGAAACTATCGACCCTTATATACTAACTAAGCAACTATATTACATATACAAATAATGCAATATACTGACAAGAATTAAATCTTTTGTTATTTTCTTATTTCCTAAATAACTAACATCCCTTTCGTAAGATAATGCAATTATCTCGTAAACATAGAACTGTTAGTGCAGTGTTGTGTAGCGAAATAATTGTACTTTTTATTTGGCAACTAAATTTAATCTATCACAGAGCTTTTTAAAAAATACGTTCAAGTGCGTGTCGGGCCACACACAATGCAGGATTTCTATTTTCCGAAGGCCACCAAATTGGCTTAATGACGGCAATCCATCGACAACAACCAGGGATGATGGCATGCCCTCTGAAGTACGGAGAAGCTCGAGATAACCAAACACATCCATGCCAGGGTCGACATTGCTTTACTTGTGTGTCCGTTTTAGTGTGCGATATACACCGCCGCCATCAAGCCACATGAGTAAAAATAAACCGCGGAACAGAGACTTCACTTCATACAATGTCGCTGCGATGAGTACACGCACACAAGCATGAGGCGCGTGTGTGCGTGACCTCAGAGCGCTCGTCACGTACGAGCGGCAAACCAGTCTAAACCGGTTGCTTCGAGGACAAACATCAGGGCCTTCGATAAACTAGAAAATTATGACATTTCCTTTATTAAATATTTGATTTGACATATGCACACCTATGAAGTTCTGTCATGGCCACCACAGACAAAAAACTCAATACTAGTAGTAAAGGGAGGGGCATGTTTTTTAACCACGATCGACTATATTATCAAATTGATTTTTCAATTAATAAAGTGTATATTATATTTATTTATTATGACATAATATACACATATTATGTATAGATAATTATTATTGAAATAAGTATAAAGAAGTTAAATATTTTAAAAAGGTAAAATATGTATACAAAAATGGTTTATTATAATACAAAAAAAAAAACAATTAAACGCTTGTGTATTTCTAACAAAAAGGTTGAGGGAAAATAAAATACTCACAATGTATGTATCAATGTGTGGAATTGATAAAAACTTCTTCATAAAATCAATTGTTTAATGAAAAATAATCAGTGACTGTCAAATATTAAATATCAAAATGGAAAGCAAAGAAAATTCTATTCTAAAACTTTTAGCTTATTTATTTCGGAACGAAGTGTAGTTTTAGTTTTTGAAAAAAATGGTTTGGTCTACGTATCAGGCTATTTATACAGAAAATGTCTCGAACATCACCAATGTGACAATATAAAATTGTATATTAATAGATCAGAACAAGCTATAAATATGGGCAAAGATTCGTTTTTCAGCCATTATAAAGAGAACGAAGGTGGTGTAAAATCAGGTTTATTAATAATACCTCCAGACAATTTTATTGCATTTGTCGAATTGCTTGAGAAAACATTTCGAGAATATTTCGACCTCGAAATAAATATTATTAATATTGGTAATAATTTAATTAAACGTATGCAAAATTGTACTTTTGATATGCCATGCGAGTGCTTCCCGCTCGATTATCTAAAAAACTCTTTATTACATTTAGGATTTACCACTCAATCAAAAGAAATAACAAATTTTTGAAAAATAAAAATAATAAAAAAAAAATATTTAGAATATGTAATTTGTAAGAAAATTAATAAATAACTTGTAAAAAAACTGGTCTTTTCGTTTATTTCATTTTATTCTACAGTGCCAACCCTACCAGAATAGGTATAAATTTTGAACGCGCCTTATAAGTTAAGCCTCTGTTCCGCGGTTTATTTTTACTCATGTGATCAAGCTTCTCAGGAATTTGAGTGTTTAACTGACATTAAAAACCTCATTATAATCGACGGGGACTAGAGCGTACTCTGCCACGCTGCTCCAATGCGGATTGGCAGAGACCGGTGTTTTCAAGCCGCCCGAAGTCCACCGACTTGGATTAACGACTGTCATCTACCGATATCTGCCGGTACCGACGGCTTAACGTGCCCTCCGAAGTACGGAGAAGCTCGAGATAACGAAACCCATCCAAACACTGGCTAGGGTCGACGTCGCTTGACTTGCGTGTTCATATTAGAGTGCGACACACAGCGACGCCAATCGAACTCCTCTCATTATAAGTACAAAGAAACAATAGGTACCTACTAATTTTATAAACTTACTCTGAAACACAAAATAAATTCAAATGGAAAAATAAATTGTACGACCTTAGAAATACTATTAATATTTTCTTAATACAAAAACGGGCACCATTTAGATCTGGTTAAAAATGTAAGGGTCCAGAAAAACTAGTTTGGTCCCGGCGTGACGTGGAAAAGGTCTCGTGTCCCTTGACCCGCCGTCGTGGTTTATTCAGATGACGTGTGCTGTGTGGCCATAACTTCATTCTTAAGTAGCAATTTCCTTCTGCAATTTCATCAGGGTATCTGGCCAATGTCTTAGCTGGACTTCACTTAGAAGCTCGCCGTCAACCTTACACAGAAACCGGTTAACGTAATGAATCTCCGAAGAAGGACATGACAATTATTTCGAAATATTTTTACTTACCAGATTGCAAGGAGACGTGCAAGGAAAGATATGTTAGTCGGCATTTATTTATCAAATTCTCGCGGAAGAACTCATAACAAGTACGACTGCGAAAACTGTCGTCAGATGTTGCAAATATGCATGGACAGACTTCTTCTTCTTCTTCAGCATCACGTATTCGCCCACAATTGGGCATATGCCTCTCCATGTTTCCTCCATAATGCACGGCTCTCCGTATTTCTCATCCACGTCGCTCCTAGCGCCTTCGTGAAATCGTCAGCCCATCTGGCTGGTGGCCTGCCAACACTTCTTCTCCCCATTCGAGAACGCATTTGCTCCATCTCTCATCTTCTCGGCGCCCCAGATGTCCGACCACGCCCATTTTAATTTGGCTGCGCGGCCTGCGCGGTATCCAATATCCATGACTTTGGTTCTTGTCATATGGTATTATTCCTTACTCTGTCGCGTAGAGATATACGGAGCATGCTGCGTTCCATGTGTCTTTGGGTGACTTTAAGGTTGTGGACCATTCCGCTGGTAAGAATCCATATTTCACATCCATACATCAAAACAGGTAGCACGCTCAACCCTCAGGTGTTGTCTAACAAGCTATAGCGTGCACCTAGCATTCTTATATATTCTGAAAGCTGAAAACAGTTATAAAGAGTCACTACGAATTTTCCCAACGCCATGCTTCCTTTAGTGGAATAGCGTCATATAAAGAAAAGTGCAAGCATAATTTACTGCAATAGCAAAACATCTCGCTATTTTAGTGGCCTTACATTTCGCGTGCCGCTCTATGTGGCTTATCCTATTTTATATGCTATTAATATAATATAATATTATGATTGTTTGTCTGTGCTCCCCGGTTTTACAAGATAACGCAATTTACACAGTAAGTGCAGACATCTTTCAGCTTTCATGTTAAATAAAAATAAGGGAGAAATAGGGGTATTTTTTATCCAAAATTGCGCTTCGCATTTTATGTGTTTCGTTGAATGTACGGAATATTAGCCGACTTGTTTATACCTTATACTTTTTTAGACAACCCGAGTAGCAGATTTCAAGGGTTTTTAGGAAAGATGTTTTCACTTCTCATGCTATGAAATTGCTTATTTGCGCAGGATATAGGCTGCACAAAATCGATTTTTGTGCACAAGGGCAAAAACGTATCTACTCATAAATGTATCTATATTAAGGCAAAGAAAATGAGCCATACAGCCAAACACAATAAAAAGTTCAGAGATAGACTTTGTTTTTTATAACATTTAATTTATTTGCCTTACGTGTTTTTAAGACATAAAAGATATTAAAATTTAAATTAAAGTACGGTAGGTTATTTAATTAATTCAAGAAAATTTATTATTACAAAATTAATTTAATAGTAGGCTGTATAGGTCTGCAGCCCAAGCCTAATTTCAATGTCGTAAGATTAAAAAAAAGCGGCCGGAAACAGGTCTTGTTTTTTCGTGCGTATTAATTTATTTCCTCGCAATCGAAGTGAAAAGCAGAGTTTATAACTCGTCCACAAAACCATTTTTATCTTCGACATTACTATCAGCCCTCGCCTTATAAAAATGGTTCGTTTTGTGCACTTGTTGTAAAATCTACTATTAGTTTGGGGCCAAAACAACATCGGCTATTTTGCAATTTGATTTTACAAATTATCAACAATGTATATCAAAATAATAATATGTAGTTGGCGAAATTGTTTTTCTTATTTGTAGCAAAAAAACATGTCTAAATATTTATCAACGGTGTAGTTGCAATAGCGAGGGAGTACTTAAAATAACAATGCGAAAAATAAAAATGTAACCGAGCTAAAAATTTCAAAGCAAAACAACTAAGTAGTGTTTACGGACAAACCATTGAGCAATTCTTTAACGAAATCGTTTTATTACTGCATTTCAGCGATAAAATTTTTGTATGTTTACTAAAAAAATTACGTAAAACCCCATTTCCGTGGCTGTAAGCCACCGCGAAGTACCAGGATAACATGAAAAGGGGACCGTTTTCTAACACCGGAAAGCACGGCTACTATTCGAAACGCGCGGTCTATTCCAAACCGACAACGTTTAACGTAACTTGGTCTACCTCACTTCCCCGCGTACCCCGAAACCACACATCATCGGGGTTTAATCCTGTCGTCTGATAGATCAATTTATACTGGACGTGTTACCAACGATTTTCGAATGGGATGCGGAAAAAACTATTATGCAGTTCTGCGCTCCTAGTATTTTTCCCAGGTTTGTGCCGTTTATTGGCTTTCCTATCAGTTTCGGAAAATAGGTATTATTGTCGATGTTGTTTTATTCATGTTTCTAAAAAACGTTTTTTTTGTATCATTATGTTTTTTGGGGTTTGATCAAACCATGGGCCAAAATAAATCCAAACTATCATAAAAAATCTATAAAACTGACAAGTTTGTTTGTTTGTTTGTTTGGTTAATCTCAGGAAAAATTTGTACGAATTGAACAATGTTGGATAAAATCTATTTTTCAAGGAAGGTTATTATAGTCTCTGTCTAGAACTTCACGCTGACTAAGGAGTGTAGCTTTCATACAATTTCAGTAACATTCGTTCACCGCGTAGATTATTCAGGCGCCGATCCCACTGTGCGCGGTCTAGCGGACTGTCATAGTTCCGAGTTCTGCGTTCTGCGGTCACTGTAACCTAGGTATGTGGTGACAGAATCTTTACACAAAAAAAGCAGTCAACGGTCAACGCAGACCGCTCGGACCGCTAAACAGCGCCCAGTGAGGTCGGAACCTAAGAAGCCGAGTTCTACTCGAGTTGCATCGAGTTGACGGGGTAGAGATACAGGGCCTTACTTTACTGATGGCTCTTAGCCTATATGTACACAATAGGTATGTACTCTTTTATAATAAATCCATTCATTGCATTTTTATCGTCTTCTTACACAATAGGTCAACTATTGTGTAAGAAGACGATACGAACTGTTCGTGTATCTTCGTGAGCTTTCGGGAGCTATCGGGATCCCGCGGGTACAATTCAAGCCAGTAGCTTTTAAGTTTCGCTCTACGTTTTGACTTCTAACTCTAAGTGCCCGACAGTGCATTCAGTGGTTTGCTCCACTTTTACCGTTTTAACAGCTACGAGTTTTGTTCCTTTTAGTAAAAAATATTTTTTATCTTATTTTACAGTAGTTACTGCTAAAAAACTTGCATCATGTTTATTTATTTAAAAAGGTACACCGACCAAGTACATACAATTATATTTATGTAAAAGCTCGACAACCACATGCCGTAATATAACATTATAAGTACCTCACATATCAACCCATAATCATCCCACTGCTGGGATATGGGTCTCCCTTCAATAGAAGGTGATTAGAGCGTACTCTGCCACGCTGCTCCTATGCGGATTGG
Organism: Endotricha flammealis; assembly: GCA_905163395.2. Classification (NCBI taxonomy): domain Eukaryota; kingdom Metazoa; phylum Arthropoda; class Insecta; order Lepidoptera; family Pyralidae; genus Endotricha; species Endotricha flammealis. The sequence goes on along the minus strand of LR990861.1, from coordinate 15,136,517 downwards.
CAGAGGCCGGTGTTTTCAAACCGCCCTAAGGCCACCGACTTGGCTTAACGACTGTCATCCATCGACAACAGCCGGGACCGACGGCTTAACGTGCCCTCCGAAGCACGGAGAAGCTCGAGAAAACGAAACCCATCGAAACGCTTGGTAGGGTCGACGTCGCTTAACTTGCGTGTTCATATTAGAGTGCGACACACAGCGACGCCATCGAGCTCCTCGATTATAAGTACCTATGTTACGCTTAAAGACCGAAAACGTTCAGTGAGAAAAATGTTATGATCACAAGTTGACCCACCAATGTCTGTCTGAATACCAACAGACATTGGTGGATTAGGTTAGGATATACACTTACAACATTCACAAAAACATGACTAATTTTAAAGAAATACTTTACAATCCCCAAATTAAATATTTAAGTTTGATCTAGACGTTTTTGTTCGCAAGAGTCTTGAAAAGATGTTGATTGATAAATTACATTGCAACAAAGCGCATCCGTCAATCCGCAAAGATAAAACAATAAAACAAATTAAACCGTCTGCCACTGTCAAACTTACTTTTTGTAATTACGATTAAAATATGTTTTTGCAACTAGCTGTATGCTATTCCTATTATTATGATTCCTAAGAGTTCGCGAAGGCATAAATAATTTATTAGCAGCTGTTCCGGAGTATTTCGGAAAGGTGACTCGAAGGGACCCCGAGAATTTGGAAGAGCTCGGGACAAGCCGACCACACATTCCCACCGTTCTGTGTCACCTATATAACCAGGGTCAACAACAGTGACCTCAGATTGACAATAAGGAATGAAGCTTGATGTCCCGGGGGAGAAACTACAGTTTGTCCTGTTCGTCTACATATAAATATTAGAAAGCGAGACCAGTGTGGAAGAAACTAATGGCCGATTTTAGTCCGCTGTACATTTATGTGGACTTTTACAGTCGCACGGGCACAATTAGAAAATGGCGTCTTACAATTTACCTTCGGAATTCTTTACGTTAGATGTTGGCTTGCTTCGCTCTGTCATCTTTCGCTGGGGATTAAAAAAAAAAAAACTAATATAATTCCACTTTATTTCTGGTTGTTTTACCAAGAAGGTACTGCATGGCTGATAACCCGGCGATTTGTAGAAAATGTTCGATACAACAATTATTATGATTTATTTGAATGACTTACCATGAAGTGTGAAACAATTGAGGGTTATTTATCGAGTAACTAAACTTTGTATTAAATATAATAAACTTTATACTATTCGCTATTGTTGTAAAAATCAGTTTTATGCACATTTTTATGCCAAACATTTCGTGGCTGAAATAAAGTTGAATCAACAAATAACTCTTTATAAAATGCTATAAAGTACTGTGGCTGCTTAGTTACATTCTTGCGTTATAGTAACTGAGACAGTAAACTATTTTGTTAGTGCCGGAAGCGTCCCATCTTCTGTTTTGAACGTGAATTTGAACCTATCAAAAGTGTATCGAATTCTAAATTCACGGATGAGTAAATTCCATAATATTACCATTGAAAATGCTTAAGTAACTTCATCTGTCTGTTTGTCTGTCTTTGAATGATTGAATGAATAATAAGTTCTTTATTTGCATACAACAAACAACACTGGCGACCTCCGTGGCGTAATGGTTACCACGCCAGACCGTCAACCAGGAGGACCCGGGTTCGATCCCCGGTCGGGTCATGATGAAAAACGAACTTTTTCTGATTGGCCTCGGGTCTTGGATGTTTATCTATATATGTATTTGTTATTAGAGTCTACTTAACCGTTATAGTTTTCATTGAAGGTTCAGCATATGGACTACTACCATGTTTTTTTTTTCAAATTTCTAAACATAAGACTTTTGGATATAGATGGGGGGGGGGGGGGGCACCACCGTGCGAATCGAAAATTAACACGATAAATGTAAATAATTCCGAAACGAATCATTGTATCGAAAAATGACCTTCCCACACCTATCTAACGATACACCAAAACATGGGGTGGGCGCGAGAAAAAAAATCATTTCCACGTTACATTTTCTTCCAACACTTTGTTAACATTGTTAGTATGTGTATACATACCAAATTACAGCTTTCTAGCATTAAGCGTCTAGGCGCTAGACCGCGGACAGACAGACAGACAGACAGACGGACATAGCGAAACTATAAGGGTTCCTTGTAGTTTACTACGGAACCCTAAAAATACGTATCTTACATTATTGTACGAGTATATTGGCAACAAGGCGGCCTTAATGCTGAAAGCAATCTTTTCACATCAAACCATATGAACCTATTTACAAAAACAATTTAAGAATTTGAGATCTAAAGGACATATTTATGATTTGTTATAAAATATGTTTATCTTTGTAAAATTAACAAATCAAGCTGTTTGACGGCATAATATTCTACAAACGGACAAAAAATACAGTTTTCAGTGTGAACCTACAAAATTTTCGCTACAAAGTTTTGTTTTGTTCTTATAATTTCGCTCGCCTCGCTACGCTAGCTGGCGATGTGGCATACCCTTAAAGGTGCGCATTCTCGAAACATGACATTAATATGAACAAAATACATCCCCACTCGTATCAAAGCATAACCTCTTCATTTTTGTTACCAATATAAATCCCTCTACATAGGTAAAGTAAATCCTTCCGAATACAAAATTAGAAGCCCACGCGTAACACAAAATATTTCTTTGTTCCTTTTCCCGCATAATGTTAAAAATACATTATTAATTTCAGTAACAAAAGGTTTCGTATTCAGTAATTGAAATCGTTCGGGTAAATCTACTTAGTAGGTTCTATTCTATACGAATATTGTTAGTTTTTATACGTACAGTCATCTAATATATATATGTCGCATACGGTCATGAGTATGGACATGAACACTAAGCAAAACGAGGGTGCGCCATCTAGCGGCGTGTTGAGGAAACGTTGCTTTTGGCGCGCTCCGGCAGAGTCGTGATACGGAAGGCGGGCTCGACTGAACACTTCGTTATCGGGCGCCACCGAGAGTAGTACTCGTAGTCACGGAACTGTCGCGTTTTACCTAGTGTCTATTTTGTGATGAGTTATATTAAGAAACTGTACCTAATTAAACTGTGTTATAACGACGATTGATAAAGACCTAGACTAAGATTAATTAAATGTTTTAATGTAGAACGAACTGTTGTTTCTCTCATATCACGACTACCCTCGTTACGCCCTTGTGATGTTGAATTGCACATCGAATAACCGCTAGGCTATCCGATATCAGAATTGGGATGTAAGTCGTGGTATTGAGAGTTTAACAGATCAGTCTGGTCTCACTAATGTAAAACGTGACAAACTAACGTGACAAATTAAGAAAGTGCGTGTTCGATGTATTACGGACAGTCTGCTGTTGTTGACTACGAGTAGCGGAGTTTTGCGGACTACCGGCATTTAGTAGCGCAAAGAGTATCGTATGGTGGGTACTTAACCTCAAAACGTTATCAAAATTCTAAAATAGTGTCATTTCAGGTGTATGACCGTGCGATACTCGACGATGTGTGACGGGTAGCGGAGGCTGAGCCGCGACGCGCACTTAGCGGTGGCGGTACAATAGCAGCGTAGCAGCGACGCACCCCGAGTCACAGTGAGTTCAACCGAAGCAGCGAAGCGCCCCAAGTCGCAGTTCAACCGAGGCAGCGACGCGTCCCGAGTGACACGGGTGTGTGCCCGTGGTGGACTAGTGGAGTATACCCTCCGATATTATAAAAAAAAAAAAAGGTCAGTGTTGATTACGTATGATGCTAAGTTTAAGCTTAAAGTGCTAAGTTAAGCTGAAACTGTGTAAGTTTAAGCTGAAACTGGATATGAAGTTAAGCTCATTGGTTATTTAGCACTATTCATTAAAATTAATGATTTAGAGGTCAAGGTCATTAAAGGTCAATGGAGGTCAAGGTCATTAAAAGGTTAATGCACACAATGATTTAGAGGTCAAGGTCATTTAAAGGTTAATGCACACACAGAATAAAGTATTTTTCACTTTAACTTTGACTTTGAGATTTTTGACTTTGGAGGTCAAAATCAAATGTATCACGTGGACAGTGGGGTTTTTAAAAGGGGTTCAAAATTTTCATCCTTTTATCGCTAGGACGCACCGTTTTCGAGATAAACGTTTTGTTTAAATTAGTTTTACTTAGTAACTTCAATGAACTCTAACAGTTGTTTTATTTTCGATTTCCGGACAATGGAACGAGACGAGAATCAGCGGGTCAGCGGTGTGCGGACTCTGAAGTGGACCAGGTCTGCTCGTGTTGGTGGTGAGCTGGCGAGGCAGATGTGACCACCTGCGCGGCATAGTGCGGACAGCAGTGATCGCGCTTGCTGTCGAGGTTACTGCTCTTCGCGGGACCACCGGCGCAGTCGAGGTGTCCGGGATATCTTCAGGAGATTATTGTTTGATGATACTGGAGTGACTACTGAGCAATAATGTTGTTTAGAATTTTAAAAGTTCTGTTTTCATGTAAATTGAGAGACATTTTAAATGAAATGTTGAGAAATAATTGCTCAATGGTTTCGATGGTGGAGTATAATTTAAAGTATACTTAGTTCGAATTGTGCTCAAAAAGTAATGTACCAGTTTAAGTTAACGTACCATTTTATAATGTTGAGTAGAGTAAGTAATCTATGTAGCGAGAGACCAGTGGGTCTGTGAGATACCACACGGAGTTGTTGGTCAATGTTGAGTTGGCAATGGTGATTTTGTCGGTCGGCTGGTATTGCCGTGGATATACAGCAATTCAGACAGAGCTATTTGAGATAGAGCTATTTGAGATAGAGCCATTTGAGATAGAGCTATTTGAGATAGAGCCATTTGAGTAGAGCCATTTAAAGTAGAGCCATTCAGGATAGAGCCATAGAGCCATTCGAGGTAGAGCTGTACGAAGTAGAGCTATACAAGGTAGAGCTGTACGAGGTAGAGTTATTCAAAATAGAGTTATTTTTACTTATAAGAGTTTTAATAAACGAAGACGAAAATTTAACACTTTTCTGTTGGTTGTGTAAGAGCGTATTCAGACAAAATTAGATCCTAAGTTTAAAGGACTATTTAAAGTAGTAGAGGTATTGAGCGATCGTTACGTATTGAAAGCTTTAAATTCGAAGCGTACTTACAAATACCCACACGATAAATTAAGAAAGATGCCACCGAGTCGCGTAAGAGTCGGTAACGATGATGATAAAGTAAATAGTAATGATAATGAGAAAGTGCCAGTTTAATTTGTGATGGAAAATCGAGTAAGAGGATTCTATCGGCCGCAGTGAGTTCGACCGTACCAGTAGTTATTACGTAGTAGCCGTAGCCCGGTAGAAATCTGTGTCTATTGGGGTAATTCAAGTAGTCCGTGGGTGGGCGATGCGCGTTTGACTCTGGCGGAGGTCGCTGTTTGCAGAGACTATATCCTGTGCTGTGGTCAGTGGGTGACACACAGGCGATCCATTCGATGAATAAGCATACAGAAATCCACATGGTGGATGTGTTTGAGAGAGCAATGCGATTGCTGGTCGGCTGGTAAGCCATGGCGATAGATGTCTTACTCGTTTATGGTACCTTGCTAGTAGTAAGCTGTCTACTGACTTGTTTTGAGATTAGATACGATGGACTCTCGTGCGTGGCTCTGGCTATAGTATAGTAAATTTTATGTGTCCGCTTTTGTCATATTTAGTTTGATCTAATTAAAATTAGTGTCTGTTTATAATTCCCATTACCATAGTGACTCGATGCCTATGGATAGGCTTGAGTTTGTGTGTTGGTATGAAGAGTGGTGCAGTACAATGCATTCTATGTAGTACCTATGTTAAATTAAGTTTCTTTGAGTAAAGTTTTCTCATAACTCTATGCGAACTCTTTGGTGATAAGGCCAAGAGACCTGAGTGGACAGTATTGGCAAAATACAATCGTGAAGACTATGTACAAATTTTATTGACTTGAGTAATAACGAATTTTGTAATTGTTCAAAATGTTTAGTGTTGATCGATTAAACGTTTGATGTGTAACAGAGTATACTCAACAGCAAGGGACCACGTGTGTGATTTTGTGGTAGTCACAGGGATGATTGCCGAACATGGTCACAGGGATGATCATGTGGGTGTCCACAGGGATGGTCACTTTTGTTTGATTAGACAGTGTCACAGGGATGATACGTGTCGTGATAAAGGTCACAGAGATGGCATGGTGGTTGGTCACAAGGATGACCAGAGTGAGGTCACGAGGATGACCAGAGTGAGGTCACAAGGATGACAAGAGTGAGGTCACAGGGATGACTAAGAGTGCGGTCACAAAGATGACCAAGAGTGTGGTCACAGGGATGACCAGCGTGCGGTCACAGGGATGACTAGAGTGCGGTCACAGGGATGACCAGAGAGTGGTCACAGGGCTGACCAAGAGTGGGGTCACAGGGCTGATCAGCTGTAACCACGGGGATGGTTATGGCACCTTGCTTTTGACGAACTCTGTTATATTGTTACTTAATGGTTAGGTGCTTGATTTGTTAAGCTAAGTGTGACTTAGAATAAATTGGACTTTATATTGAAACTTTGGATTTGAGTTGGAGAGAAAGTTCTTAGAATAGAAGTAAATTAGACTTGATATTGAAACTTGGATTTGATATTGAAACTTTGGATTTGAGTTAGAGAGCAAGTCCTATGTGTGGTCAGGAGTGACCGAACGTTGTGATACTGTGTGAGTATTGATTGTTTCAGTTACACGCGAGGACGCGTGTCTCGCAGGATGGCCGTGTCGCATACGGTCATGAGTATGGACATGAACACTAAGCAAAACGAGGGTGCGCCATCTAGCGGCGTGTTGAGGAAACGTTGCTTTTGGCGCGCTCCGGCAGAGTCGTGATACGGAAGGCGGGCTCGACTGAACACTTCGTTATCGGGCGCCACCGAGAGTAGTACTCGTAGTCACGGAACTGTCGCGTTTTACCTAGTGTCTATTTTGTGATGAGTTATATTAAGAAACTGTACCTAATTAAACTGTGTTATAACGACGATTGATAAAGACCTAGACTAAGATTAATTAAATGTTTTAATGTAGAACGAACTGTTGTTTCTCTCATATCACGACTACCCTCGTTACGCCCTTGTGATGTTGAATTGCACATCGAATAACCGCTAGGCTATCCGACATATATATATATAATATAGATAGAAGTGAGCTGGATAGAGAACTAAGAATAAAAAGAAATATTCTAAAGTAGGCATCCATATGAAACTTTGTAATAACATTTATTTACTGCAAGTAGATTTATAGGAAATACTTTCGCAGGACAATTTTTTTTTTAATCCTACCAGCACTTCTACTTGAATTGCTTGTTGAGAAGGAGTGCAGGAAACTCAACAAACAGCCTTTTTTGAAAGCCAATATACATATTTAAAAGTAGTTTAAAGTTTTTTATACATTGCAAAATATATGTTTGGTGCAGATGAGCAAATTAATATAACCGCAAATTTTTATCTCTCAAATAATCTTCTACTTTATTATAACCTTTTTTCATCAAGCAACTTTTGATAGTCGACTTAAATTTATGCAGAGGCAAATCAATAAAACTTTGTGGCAACTTGTTGAACATTTTTGTCCTATAAAACTATTACCAGTCTTGTGAAGTCTGAGGCTCGGAACAGCAAGCTTACGTCTATTTCTGGTGTTGAAGATAAAGTAGTCTGCATTTATAATACTGTTGATAAATAAAAATTCGAGTCACACAATATTTAGAAAACTTGAGTCATATTTTAGGCCCTGCTCACCTCATTCATTGACGGACTGTTACAGCGAAACCCGCGCAACTGGGTTTGTGTATTTCGCTTTACCTATTATAATAACAATAAAAACTTTATTTGCAATTTTTTTCATGTCCCTGACCTCTGAGGTAGATTTAATAAAATCTGTGTTTCAGAGATCAGTATCCCCTTACATTCCCAGCTCTTACATTATCGTTGTAAAATATATTTAAGTATAATAATCAATACAGAACAAATATCAAAAAGTTTAAACTATAGCTAGCATCAATTCGTAAATGATAATGCTTCTGGAAGTAGAGACTTCTGAATATAATTATTCCGGTTAAAGGTGTCGTGTCGTGTCGCATCGCAACACAAGGATAAAACCGAAGAAATAATTCAGCGACTGACACCACGAGGGATTGGAACCATGGTGTCAGTCGCGGAAGGACTCTTTTTGAATTGACTGATTGACACCATGGTGTCAGTCGAGTAACATATAATTGGGACGTCGTTGATTGACACCATGGTGTCAATCACGGCAGGCGTTTTTTGACTTGCTCGATTGGAACCAAGTACATTTTATTGAAACTAAACAGTTATGTAAAAAAGTGCTAACATGCCTTTTTAAATTACCTATAAGTATCGCAATTTAAAAAGAATTTATTTCTAATGGTGTTAACTCCAAAAAATAATTTTTTTTTTTAAATAAACCCATCAATACCGTAGCGACATACTTTGAATAATCGGTTAGTGTCAAAGTGCACGCTTTTTTTAATAGTTTTAACTTCTAAACAAATTATGTATATCCTACTTACGTTTTTAAACCTATGCATATTTTTTTTTGTCCTGAACGACTGACTGACTAAGAATCAACGCACAGCCCAAATCGCTGATCGTAAAAATGGATACTTGAAAGGTGTGTTCTTTGCTATGATATAGGCATCCGATAAGGAAGGACTTTCCGAAATTCTACCTCTCGGAAGTAAAAAGGGGGACAAAGTTCGTATGGGACGTGATTTCTTATTTGCATAAAATTCTTTAAGAAGACTGATGAAAGACCTCGGATTTTATTAAAATTCTCGAAAATAAGGTATTGTGTGGGTAATTTTCTTCAAAGTTGATATCAACACTCCTTGGTGCTTTTGATTTAAATTTTATTTTGACATCTGTCATGTCAAATTATATTTTTTGAGAATATTCAAACAAATGGTTTCATAATATCGTACTATTCTGTTCGTGATCTCGGAAAAACAGCTAAAATTTGAACTACAAAACGGACTGGACTACGCTATTTCATCGATAATAATAGTTAGTAATTAAATATTGTTATTTGTCAAGTTAAATTGGTGAAAATGGCAATATTGATATTGTTTCTTTTTCACTTAAGGGCAACCTCATTACATCTTTCGTCTCATCTATTTTTTCGTACTGAAATTCCGATATAATTTTTTTTTTAAATGGAAAAGGTTGGAAAACAGGCATACAGCTCACGTAGGTATAACTGTGTAAAAACTACACGAATTATTTCCCCTGATTGACTGTAAATGACTTAATTTGTTTGAATAATATTTAATCATTTTAGTAAATATAAATCTCATTCAATTGTACATAATTTAATTATACTAATATTGAGTACCAGTAATTTTGTTTCATTTCAATAAGTATTTTCTATCCGACTGTACAAAAAACCCATTATTTAAAATAAAAAAAATCGTGGTTCCAATCAAGGAAGTCAATAAACGCCTGCCGTGATTGACACCATGGTGTCAATCAACGACGTCCCAATTATATGTTACTCGACTGACACCATGGTGTCAATCAGTCAATTCAAAAAGAGTCTTTCCGCGACTGACACCATGGTTCCAATCCCTCGTGGTGTCAGTCGCTGAATTACCCGTAGAGTGGAGGGAATTTCAAAAAATCTTTTATACATAATGCTTACGTCATAAAAAAACACACCCAAGTTTTAGATCTCTACGATCAGCGATTTAGCGAGACAACCATGAAAGTGTCCATTCGAAACAACGAAACACGCAGTCCTGCCAAAAAGGCAGCCCGTCTGGTGAAGAACCTCCACCTTACAGAAGATCGTAGCCAGTCTCGTCCATGTTGTGTTCCTACGATGAGTAAGGTCTCCAGAGCTCCACTTGAGGAGGTTGGGAGGGTTGACAACGCATGAGTATTATTGTTTATACCCCCGGTATTGCAAACGTCTATAGGCTACGGTGACGGCTTACCATCAGGCCAGCCGTATGCTTGTTTGCCACCTTTGTGGTATAAAAAAAGGTTCAAAACTGGTTAGAATTCAACGAGTCATTACGTTTTTTGATAATTTCGTTTCATAGGTTAGTAGGTTATGAGATCTGTCAGTCCTGGACGGCAGTCATTCGGGATAAAGAATTTTATATGTACTAATAAATAAGTCCTAGTATAAAAGATGCCAGAAAATAATACTCTTTTCATAAAACGCCTACATTATAATGTCAGCTCACAATGTTCCTAAACAGGATGAATTATATCACATTATTCCATAAAAAAAGTGTTCCTACGCACAGAGAAATAAATAAACGGCAAGTTTCTTCAAAGTTTACGCTGCCATGTATATATCTTTTGTACTATCATACATCCCTTCAGGGGTTTTGAAGTCCAACATAAAATGAACCCCGTCAATTCTCGCACATATATCTCGAACCTACATATTGTATACAAATGGAAATGCTCGGTGTATCTTTTTAAACTGGTATCTAATCATTTATTATTCAGATGTTCACAGAGCAGTTTTGCCCATAATGTGGCTCTCATAGGTGTTTGTATGTGAAATAACACAGTACATGGACGTAAAATCGGCACATCGGGTATTTCAGTACTTACTTTATTTTATATGTGTTGGCAAAGCAGAGAATTAAGGATACAGGATATCACAGGATAGGATACAGATATGGAGTTGTCATGTGGTATCTATATCTATATAATAAAACAGTAGACCCCGGTATGATTGACTTGAACATATTTGGCAAAAATGGAGAGGGAACAGTTAGAGAAAGGTAATAAAAGCGAAAAAATTTTTTTTAAATTTATTGTCTGTCTGTCTGTTTGAACGCGCACATCTTCTAAGATACTGTTTTCACAGGTAGATAGACTTCGGCTTGGAGCAGAATATAGGCTTTGTTTCATTTAAATCGCATGACAAGAAAAGGAGTTATCCTTATTTGAACATTTTACGCGGACAAAGTCGCGGGTAACAGCTCGTACAAAATAAAATTAACACAACAAAACAACTTACATACTTGCTAGGTATAATGTTTAAGTTTATGACTGTTTTTTTATATAGTTATTACGGTTCAACAGGCTAACCATTCTTATTTTCAAAATATTTTTTTATTTTTTAAAAACGTTTTTTTATGGATTTGAAATTTTGTTCCTTTAAAAATATTTATAAAATGTTTAAGTTGGTTTTCAATGTTTCCTTCAGTTTTTTTATTATTGCAATGAAGTAACGTGTCAATTAAATTGACACGCATTGTAAGTTAACGTCAACGGTTGTAAATTGTCTACCATTTTAGGCGAAATTTGAAGTTTTTAAAGCGTTAGCGCGTTTTATTTGGGTAACTTTTTTACGAGGCTCCAAGTCGTATCAGGTGGAGTTTCGGTGAAATATCGTCGAGGCCTTTTTACACTAAATAAATAATTACAGATGGTCGGTAATATACGTAGAGAAACAGTGGGAACACGGGACATGCAAACAGTAATCAAAGTTTAGTATGGGTAGACATGGGACTATTTAAGAGGTACATTAAAGGTCTCGTCAGAGGTAGGCAACGCATTGCTGCCCCTGGGGTTGCTGATGTCCATAGGCAGCGGTGACTGCTCTCCATCAGGTGGCCCGCTTGCCTTTGCGGTTGTCCCCTACAACCGCAAAGGAATATACTATTTTGGTAATCTCTGGATTTACTGAACCGATTATGAAAATTATTTTATCATAAGAAAGCCACGTTTTTTATGAATAGGCTGTATTAGGTATGTATGTCTGAAATCTGTTTTCTATGGATTATTTAAAATAATATTACCGGAAATGTATGTTGACGTTGTCGACCTCCGTGGCGTAATGGTTACCACGCCAGACCGCCACCCAGGAGGTCCCGGGTTCGATCCCAGGTCGGGTCATGATGAAAACGAACTTTTTCTGATTGGCCTCGGGTCTTGGATGTTTATCTATGTATGTATTTGTTATAAAATATAATATCGTTGAGTTAGTATCCCATAATACAAGTTTCGAACTTACTTTGGGGCTAGCTCAATCTGTATGAATTGTCCCTATATATTTATTTATATTTATTTATTTATTTCCGGTAACATATCCATTGTCTGGTACCCATAATACAAGCAGGTTAATTCTATGTATTTACTTTTCGAAGGTACTGTGTAAATTGCATAGAATTTTTTTTAGCATATCAATCCATAATCATCTCACTACTGGGACTCGGGTCTCCCTTCAATGGAATGGGATTAGAGCGTACTCTGCCACGTTGTCTCCAATGCGGATTAGCCTCAGGCCGGTGTTTTCAAGCCGTCTATCGACAGCAGCCAGGACCGTGACGGCTTTAACGTGCCCTCCGAATGCACGGAAGAATTTCTTTATTTATAAATTCGTTACGAAGTATTATTATGCCTATTAGACCGTCTGTTATTGTTCCTCTGAGGTCCAAATGTCGTTACTTTGCTTCATAATAGGTTTACGACTGTGGTTTTTTGTTTTGCACCGTTTTCGTTTAGTTTATTGTTCCCAAATGTTTCCCATAAGACTCGAGGATTTGCGGTTTGATATTTAAAGGCAAGGGTCGTTTGAATTTCAAATTTATGTTGTCAAGAAATTGAAAATTGTGGTCGGCCCTTTGAGTATGATTGAAGATTACACAATTTCTTTTTACTGGAGAGAAATTAATTTCTTCTGTTCTCATGTATCTTGCTATCGTAATGAACTGCTTCAAATAAAAAGAAATGATAGGTATAATTTATTTAGAACTAGCTTTTCCCCTCGGCTTCGCTCGCGTTAATTTTATGACTGTATAGATTTCGTTTGACAACAAAACAACCCATACCGCGACTTGTGGCGCCATCTGTTGGCCGATACAGCGCCCTCTATAGTAGAAAATTTATTTTCCCATTGGAACGATATACTTTCACAGGATAAAAAGTAGCCTATGTTGGGCTCTGTACCCTTAACAATATGTATGCAAATTTTCATAATGATCGGGTGCTTAGTCAAGCCGTGAAGGAATAACAAACAAACAAACTCACTTTCTCATTTATAATGTCTCATATTAGTAAGGATGTAGGCCTGTCATTATTTTGTATTAAGTCATACTAATATTATAAATGAGAAAGTGAGTTTGTTTGTTTGTTATTCCTTCACGGCTTGACTAAGCAGCCGATCATTATGAAAATTTGCATTCATATTGTTAGGGGTACAGAGCCCAACAGAGGCTATTATTATTTTCGCGGGCGAAGTCGCGGGCAATAATATTGAATAAAGAAGCTAGATATTTCATCTAACAGTGTCCGAAATGGTGGTAGTATACTTAGTCTAGCCATAAATACTGTTACAACTAAAAATAAACAAAATATTACATTTGAATTTGGAGTCTGTCATTTTTATATGATTTTTCATTGTCTTTTCTTATTTTGGCGCCAATACATTGTACAATATTTTGCGATATTAAAATGGAGTGGGGTAATAAAGAGAACCGAATCGCTGTGATTGCATTTCACAAAGTAGATATGGAGCCAAGTGCAATTTTCAAAACTCCCCATACGCTTGGTATTAGTAAAATGTTTGTGTACCGTTCTATTAATAGGTACAATGAGAGCTTCTCTGATTGTGACAGAAAAAGATCTGGCCGTCCACGTAGTGTTCGTACGAAAAAGGTGGTCAAAGCAGTAAGGGAAAGAATTCGAAGAAATTCTGTCCGAAAGCAAAAGATTTTATCTCGGGAGATGAAGATAGCACCTAGAACCATGTCGTGTATTTTAAAAGATGACTTAGGACTTGCAGCCTATAAGAGACGTACTGGTCATTTCTTAACTGATAATTTAAAAAAGAATAGGGTGGTAAAATCGAAAAAACTACTGAAGCGGTACGCAAAGGGAGGTCACAGAAAATTTTTGTTTACGGTTGAGATTTTTTTAACAATTGAGCTACATTTTAACAAACAAAATGACTGTATTTATGCTCAAAGCTCTAAAGAAGCTTTCCAATTAGTTGACAGAGTGCAACGTGGGCATTACCCGACTTCAGTGATGGTTTGGTGGGGTGTTAGCTATGAAGGAGTGACTGAGTCATACTTTTGTGAAAAAGGTATCAAAACATCGGCACAAGTGTATCAAGATACCATTCTTGAGAAGGTAGTTAATCCCCTTAACAACACCATGTTCAATAACCAAGAATGGTCCTTCCAGCAAGACTCGGCGCCGAAGCACAAAGCTCGGTCCACGCAGTCTTGGTTGGAATCGAACGTTTCCGACTTCATCAGAGCTGAAGACTGGCCGTCGTCTATTCCCGATCTTAATCCGCTGGATTATGATTTATGGTGCGTTTTAGAGAGTACGGCTTGCTCTAAACGCCATGATAATTTGGAGTCCCTAAAACAATCCATACGATTGACAGTGAAGAATTTTCCCATGGAAAGAGTGCGTGTTTCTATTGATAACTGGCCTCAACGTTTAAAGGACTGTATTGCAGCCAATGGAGACCACTTCGAATAAACCTTTCATATTTTAAATTGTTTTATATTTATGTATTAAACTAACACATTGTAAAAGTAATAAATGTTATTTGCAATTGAAAAATTAAAAAAAACTCTTTTACAATATTTATGGCAAGACTAGGTATAACGTAGTTTATTTTCTTTATTTAAACAAGTTGTAAATGACAAGAAAAAGTGCCTGTGTAGGTCTAATTTTTGAAATAAACGATTTCATTTCATTTCAATAGTGGTAGTTTATAAAGTTACATCTTTATAAACACTTAACGGTCACTTTGGTTTGCCGACTGCTATCTATCGATAACAGTTGGTTGGTAGTGACAGCATGATGGCAGACCACGCCACTAAAAGCGACAGCATAGAAGCAAGGCGGTATGCGATAAGAACAAATACACTAAAATGTTGAATAACAGGATTTGAGTCCGCGGCCCTTTGTATAAAGTGACCATTGCTAGCCACTCGACCACCGGGCCTGTCGATAACATTTTCCTCGTTCGCTAAATACCATCAAAAAGAAACGAAAAGTTATCGCACATTTCATGTATGCACCTAGCATCCTTTGATTTAGACCCAATTTAACTCGCGCGGAACTGGCAAACCAATTCCAGAACAAAATGTGTACAGTTCCGGGAAAAAAATCGGATTGGGTTGCGTTCATAGATCAATTATCTTATATAGACATCGAACTGGATTACCTCAGTACCGATACTTACTGTCAGTACCGATGTTACAATCTAATAACATAAGCACAAACTTGCGTGGGTTTTTTTTGGCAACCGATCATGCCACCATTATAATTTGTATATGTTATATTAAGTTTTTTTTTTTGTATATTTTTTTAATGGTATATGATGGTTCTGCGGCAATGGGTAGGCAATGGTCACCAGGAACCATATACCGGAAAGGAAAACGAGGTTTGCTTCTTTTAACATCAATGGACTGTATTTATTCTTGAGTACTATTTCTATCTTCATTTAAAACAATACTATTTCTTTCTTGGTAGTGTAGCTCGGTGTTGTTCACTCTCTGAAGAGCTGTGTTGGACTGTAACAGTACCGAGCTACCCTGACATATTTATAGCCAATATTTGGCCCTCATGCGGACCAATCGGAGGCGAGATAATTTTCGTGCAATTTGCGACAATTTCCGACGACATTTCGGGCAAAAAGTCACTATGCACATATCGCTCATCGCGCTCTACATTCTACAATTAGTAACTTATAACTCCATATTCGTGGTTATTCTAACTAACTAACACGCTGTTTCCATATAAGCGATATATTAACAGTAACTACACAAAACTAATATCCGAAATAAACACGTAAACCTTAAATTATACATGCAAAACGTAAAAGTGGATACGAAATTGATCAATAACGTCGTATTCTTAACGTTTACATCGCTAATGTTATTGATCACACATACTCTATGACGTAACCAACCTTTTACACATTAATTGTTAACTATCCGTACATATTCAAGACAGTAAACACACAAAACAATTGAAGATCATAAGCCAAAATTATTACCCATTTCATTTACTAGCGCCACGGCAAGATTTTACAACTCAGGTGGACAAATCTGTAGCGCTGCTTCAGGCAAAACTTTGCAACTAAAAGCCTCAACCTAAACGTGTATATCCAATCGTACACGTAAATAGTGCACGTAAATAGTGAAAATATCCATGTTACATCCAATTACGTAATCTAATTAGCTTATTCTAATGTAAAACAAAGGTATTTAAACTTAAACTAAATAATCACATAATTCCGATCATCAAAGTGTTCAATAAAACCGTAAAACTAGGGTAAAACATAATTAAAACATAATCAATTTATTTATTTACAAAATCGGCTCGTGTCCGCAACATCCTCCCCTCGGCGAAGGACTCCGCAGCCCCTTTCCCTCGTTGGGAGGACTATGAGCCGTCTAACAGGTCGCCTGAAGATTCCACCACGCGTGCGCACGTCAACACTGCGAACGACGCCGTCTGGTCCCGGGTAGACCTTCTCTACCTGGCCCCGTGGCCACACGTTGCGAGGCGATTGGTCGTCGGCGATTACGACCACATCTCCGACCTCTATGTTCCTGTTTTCGCGGCGGATGTCGTCACGCGGTCCCAACGCGGGCAAATACTCCTTAATCCAGCGTGACCAGAACATATCTGCTAACGCTTGTGCCGCGCGCCACGCCCGTCGGTCGGCCAACTCGCTCCTACCTAAAATCGGTACACCGTTCGCGGTGCCTAACAAAAAGTGGTTAGGAGTGAGAGCCTCCTCGTCGTCTGGGTCGACTGATACGTGTGTGAGTGGGCGCGAAATTACTGTATACTCAATTTCCGCGAGGAGCGTGGACAATGCTTCCTCTCGAGGCGCTCGCCCGTGTAAAACGACCGCTAATGCCGTCTTTACACTACGTATCATTCTTTCCCAGGTGCCGCCGCCCTGGTTCGGACCACCGGGGTCAAATACCTTCTTCGCGGTTACATATCCGCCTAACGTTTCGCGCCATTCTTTCATCGCTGCATTGAGTTCTATGTCAGCGCCGCGAAAGTTAGTACCGTTGTCTGACAGAAAAGTACTTGGCCATCCCCGGCGGGCCGCCATACGCCGCATCGCCATATAGTGGTTTTCCGTGATTTCTCTAAATGCGAGAGGGTGAGTATCCCGGTGCGCCTCAGCATTCCTGTTGCTAACACTGTGCGCCATAAACGGTGAACTCTTTGTCCCGAATAGCATAGCCGTCATATGATACTTTCGTGGCGGAGACGTGCGTTCGTTGCCGCGCCACAGAAAGTGTTGAGCCGCCTGATCTTCCGTTCGTATTCGTACACGCAGGAACATTTCTCTAATGTCCGCGGTTACGGTGACCGGGCACTCCTTAAATCGGTATAAGACCCCGTTCAACGACTGCAACATATCCGGTCCCTCCAACAACGCGTCATTAAGGCACGTGCCTTTGGACTTAGCCGCCGCGTCAAATACCATTCGAATTTTATCCGGTTTATGCGGGTTAACCACCGCAAAGTGCGGTAAGTACCAAAGTCGCGGGTTGTTCTCGCATTTGTCATTACACGGAACCGCGTATCCCTTGTCTAATAGTCCGTCTACCTGACTAGTATACGCAGACCTAAAAGTTTCGGATTTGTCCATGCGCCGCTCAATATTCTTCAATCGCTTGTATGCCATATCGTGGCTGGGGGGAAGGGCTATGTTTTCGTTCGCCCACGGTAAACCGACCTCATAGCGTCCCTGGACCCTCGTCACCGTAGACTCAAACATTTCTACGGCGCGTTCCTCGGCTTGTATCGGTTTCCGATTTAACGCAATTCCCAGCGAGTCAATAGCGAAATGTCTTTCAATAATGCTATTCAACTCGTCATCACAACGCGACGCGGTGCGTGCATGCATCACTCTCAAATCCTCATTCATAACCCACCTCGGTGCGGTCCCATGAATCACCCATCCTAATTTCGTGAGCGACGCCGCGGGCTGCTTTGTTCCGTTCGTAAGCAGTCGGCGTGTCACTATTAAGTGCCAATTATCCGCACCTATTAA
This sequence comes from Endotricha flammealis, assembly GCA_905163395.2. Lineage (NCBI taxonomy): Eukaryota > Metazoa > Arthropoda > Insecta > Lepidoptera > Pyralidae > Endotricha > Endotricha flammealis. The sequence continues at coordinate 15,118,464 of LR990861.1, read as the reverse complement.
AATTCCCGGACTCGCGTTTGCGTAACACACGTCGCTCTCCGACAGCTGTTGCAGATGCGGGGTAAGTAAAACGTCCCGCCGAATAGTTTGGCTTCCCAGGGATAGGTTACGGACCGTTCGTGCCGTTACTGAATAGAAATTATTTTCCGCCTTTCCCCGTATCGCTAGGGAAACCACCCTACTGGCTGGCTCCCGCTGTGTCGATGTTACGCCGTGTATACGCAACGCTCTCTCCGGCCCTGTGGCCCCGATCGCGGTAGCTAACTCGTCGTTAACGAGTGTGATGGTAGAGCCCTCATCGAACATGGCAAACGTATCCACCTCTCTACCATCTTTGCCCCTAATCACGATCGGACAAACTTTAAGTAACACCTCGGTGTTCCTACTTAAGTGCGTGACCGCGGTTATTGCACTATCTTCTTCAATCGCCGCGGGCGCGTAAGTCACGTGTAATAAAGCGTGATGCGGCGATCGGCACTCGCCTATACCGCACCTTTTCGCTTTACACTTGACTCTTCTGTGTTTGTCATTCAGACACAGGAAACAGACGCCTACTTCCTTCGCCCACTCCCATCTTTCATGCGTCTCCATTTTTACAACTTTTGGACACCGGAACGTATCGTGTTTAGCTCCGCAACACAAACATTCACGTTTGCGAACTTCGTTCGCGTTCGTGGTCGCTCGGTTTGCGTTCGCGGTCGCTTTGTTCGCGTGGACTTCGTTAGCGTTCGCGGTTGCATACACCCTAACCCGTGATCTGTCCGCTCGCCCGCGCGGAGGCACCACTGTCGCGTTCCTGTTGGCCGGCGTTGTTACTAATTGCGCCGTTGTCGCTGCGGTCGACGGCGAATATGAGTACTTACCTTTATTCGCTTCTTGCATTAGATAGCGTGATAATGCTACTATCAGCGGTACTTTAGAGTCATTGTGCTTGGCGGCGTGGTCGCACCACCGCATCCTAATGTTCTGACCCAATTTGTCCGTAACCTGCCGCGCTAACATTGGATTTTGCAGGTATCCGTACTCATCCACGCATGACAAGACCGTTACGATACTCTGAAGGCGTACTGCAAAGGTGTTAAGGTCACCTGCGGTAGTGCCCAGACGCGGCAACTTTTTAATGTCCTCAAGTGCCCTATCAATAATGGCTTCTGGTTGCCCGTAACTCTGTTCCAGCGTCTGCATTACGACCTTCGGGTCGGTCGCCGTATAAAGTTGCGCGGCAACTTCCTCACGCGCCTGCCCGCGTAGGCACGATCGGAGCCGATCTAGGTTTTCTGCTTCACTAATTCGGTGCAGTTTTGTCGATTGCTCCATCGCGGCTTTGAAAGGCATCCATTCTACAATGGCGCCGCTGAATATCGGCAAGTCCCGCAATCGTGACGGAGCCCTGTCCCTAGACAACTTCTCCAAAACATCAGCTAACCTATCTGCCCCGAAGTCCCGAGACCGTGCCGGCGTCGGCGACTCGTCTCTACGCGGCGTTGCGCCAAAAGTTACCCGGTTAGGTATAGCTCTATCGCCCGATCGGTCGCGCCTATGGTCCTGCGTCGTCGGTGAACTATCCCGATATACCGTGGTTTCGACATCAACGCGCTCCCCTCGTATGTGAGTGTTATGTAACCACTCCGAGAACCGTTGTTCAGCTTGCCCAGTCATCGGCTTGGGATTCTGCTGCAACCAGTCGGAAACGCGACGTTCTGCGTCCGCTGGTTCGTTACCGCCTACACTATCGCGGTCCGTCTCCTCTCTAATGGTAGCGACGTCCGCAGCTAACCGTTTCTTAATCAAATCCGCTTGTAACTGAAATTCCCGACGCTGTAGATCCGCCAGCTGTTCTTCGGCTTCCAACTCGGCTTGCCTTATTCGTGCAACCGCTGAAGCCGTGGAACGCTGTGATCGCACAGAAGGTGCCCTACTTTCCCTACGGACTGGGCCTACATCGGTCGCGGTTGTAGTCATCGCGGCGTTCGTCCGCGCATCTTCTACGTTCGCGATGTTACCTAACGCGGCGGTCGCTGCGGCATTCGCAGTCGACGGCGACGCGGGTGGATCCTCATACGCTCTCATACTACGCGTGGTTGGCATACCCGTGCCACCTGCTACCCTAACACTTGACAACTAACACTTAACCTTACTACACTACGTGACGAGAGTCTTGCACGGCGGCTCGTAGTCTCGTCGATCCGAAGTACAACGCAACCGTTTGGCTGCCTGTTGCTCGACGTCGTCGCACCGTTGGGTGATCTTCAATAAAACCCGTCGGTCGCACGTCGCACCGTTCGGTGTTCTTCGGATATACCAGCTTCGATCGTAAAACGACCCAAGGTCGACGCAAAGTATACGTGCTCGCTACACCTAACGGCGTTCGGCAAGACACATATCAGCGCTACGTTCTGCGCTGTGTGCGTCGCCAATATGCTTCGCACAACTTTACGTCGACGGACGACTTCGATCGTAAAACGACCCAAAGTCGACCACAAAGTATACGTGCTCGCTACACTTAGCAGCGTGCGGCAAGACACGTATCAGCGCTGCGTTCTGCGCTGTGTGCGTCGCCAATATGCTTCGCACAACTTTGCGTAAAGATCTTCACGTCTAAAGACGCCTTGTCAAACCTCGAACCGTGATCCGGCTCGAAGGACAAACTGATGGTTCTGCGGCAATGGGTAGGCAATGGTCACCAGGAACCATATACCGGAAAGGAAAACGAGGTTTGCTTCTTTTAACATCAATGGACTGTATTTATTCTTGAGTACTATTTCTATCTTCATTTAAAACAATACTATTTCTTTCTTGGTAGTGTAGCTCGGTGTTGTTCACTCTCTGAAGAGCTGTGTTGGACTGTAACAGTACCGAGCTACCCTGACATATTTATAGCCAATATTTGGCCCTCATGCGGACCAATCGGAGGCGAGATAATTTTCGTGCAATTTGCGACAATTTCCGACGACATTTCGGGCAAAAAGTCACTATGCACATATCGCTCATCGCGCTCTACATTCTACAATTAGTAACTTATAACTCCATATTCGTGGTTATTCTAACTAACTAACACGCTGTTTCCATATAAGCGATATATTAACAGTAACTACACAAAACTAATATCCGAAATAAACACGTAAACCTTAAATTATACATGCAAAACGTAAAAGTGGATACGAAATTGATCAATAACGTCGTATTCTTAACGTTTACATCGCTAATGTTATTGATCACACATACTCTATGACGTAACCAACCTTTTACACATTAATTGTTAACTATCCGTACATATTCAAGACAGTAAACACACAAAACAATTGAAGATCATAAGCCAAAATTATTACCCATTTCATTTACTAGCGCCACGGCAAGATTTTACAACTCAGGTGGACAAATCTGTAGCGCTGCTTCAGGCAAAACTTTGCAACTAAAAGCCTCAACCTAAACGTGTATATCCAATCGTACACGTAAATAGTGCACGTAAATAGTGAAAATATCCATGTTACATCCAATTACGTAATCTAATTAGCTTATTCTAATGTAAAACAAAGGTATTTAAACTTAAACTAAATAATCACATAATTCCGATCATCAAAGTGTTCAATAAAACCGTAAAACTAGGGTAAAACATAATTAAAACATAATCAATTTATTTATTTACAAAATCGGCTCGTGTCCGCAACAGTATATGAAAAATAACCTAGACACTAGTGTGATCATATTAGCAATGGGTAGAAAATGTTCATACCGATTTAGGGATCGCACAATCCGCGCCATGAGTGATTAATCCTGGCATATCACGTGATTCAACCTGCGAAGTAGACAATTTCTATACCATTTTACTAGAAATCTTCTACTACGCAAGTCAAATAGATTAGCAATCAATCAGCAGCTCTCGTGGTGCGGAATAATGTCCATATAAATGTAGTGCCAAATTCTGAGAGCAAAAATGTATAATTTTGAATTTCAGGCGGCGGAGTGGTGCGACACTGAGAAATGAAGAAATGTTAACCAATCATTTATGAATAAACGAAATTATTTTATTATGAAATGTCATTTCATTTCTTTCAATCAAATTGTACTTTCCCTCCCAAATTGTAGTCTCTGAAACGGAGCGAACATTTTATACTATTTATATTTTTATTCAAAAAACGTAATAAATTACAATCAATTAATATTTCTAAGTTAATTGGTTTATATTTCTAATTTTCTCCACTCCGCAGACTTGCTCTGCTCCTGCAGACAGTCACTTCTCTGGGTTGTGAAACTGGACATACATAAATCATATTCTTATCTATGTCATAGTTGATCTATCGTTTGTCGGTAGCGGGCGATGTGACGTCACATCTTGTCGGGACGGAATATCGCACTACACAGTTAATGCAATTCTTAAACGATTCTCCCGAGTTTATCTCGAAAGATAAATTACCATTTTGTATCTTACTGTAAGCGAATTGTAGATTTTCATTACTCTAAAATGGACTTTAAATCGATTATATTAAGATTAAAGTACTACAACGTTTATATATAGTACAATCGGTAAATCTTGATTCAGTGACAATACAAGGAAAGGAATAGAGGGAGAAAGAAAAGGATAAGGTAAAAGAGATGTTTATGCCATATGGCACAAACGTGAACACTCACTCCTCCAGGCAAAGAGCTACATGGCGTCGCATCACCAGAAAAGCGGTGACGATAGACCCGACCTAGTCATGACCACGACCACTCTGGCAAGAGTGCACGACTGAGAAGAAGAGAGGAGTTGTGCTTTCTCATCTCTCTTGCACCGAACGAAACGCATTATTTTATAAGCCAAAACAATTGACTCCACCTCTCCTGATGTTGAGCAGTAGTGGAGTCTAGAAGCGAGACTCATCGGCACCGCGGAAGCTCAGTCAGCGATCAGTCTCACTTGGTCGGTTCGAAAAACTTTACTGTTTAACTGCCGATATTCTGTGAGAGGGCGGTACTTAGCCGGTTGATTTCATAAATTCTCTACCACTACATGTTAATTCTCTCTTCAAAAATGTTATTCTGAATTTACTTTGGTTTGTTGTAATAACATTGTAATTAATATTATAAAAGCTTTTATCATTATAGACTCAGGTGCAACGCCATATCTCCACCGCTCATTATTTCAAATAGGTATTATTTCACAGCGGCACCTGGCGGTGACAAGAGGAAATAAACTGCTCAGAGTGACATGCAAGCCCATCATGGCTTATATCTATGTAAATAGAATGGTAATAAGTCTGGGAGCGGGAATTGGAAATTAAAATCTTCATTCAGTGGTTTTATGAATCATTTTGTATTGACGACCAAATCTCGCATAATGGAGTAAACTGTGAATATTTATTATCTTTTCGATCTATGTTTATGAAGTTTCCTTTATAAATTTTTTATAATGTATCAATATACACGCTATGTAATTAATAATGGCTTGTAAATAGATAGAATATATATATATAACTTTATTTGCAATATTCAAACGAGTGATACGTAAACAGTAAAAGTTAAAGACTAGCGTAATATGCAAAAAGGCGGTTTTATAGTTCAAAACAATCTTTTTATGGCAACCTTATGGTAACGAATTTCTGTATGGAGTGGGCAGAAATTTAAAAATAGTTTTTCTTGAATTTATTTTTTCTGAATGAAAGTTTTATGAAACCGCACCTCCTCACCCCTCTCGTAGGTGGATACATATAGGTGAAACCATTAGATCTAGACAGAATTTAGATTTAACATATAATATAGTATGTTCACAAGTCCTCAGTGGCACACTGTTTATTATTCGTCTTTGATGAGTGCTCTCACTGCTGACATTTAGTTAATGCTTAGCCATTTAGCTATACGAGGTTAACGATGTGGTATAAGTAGAATCTGATGACTCAAATGGCAAGTAACTTTACTCGTCGTGCTGTAGGATGCGTAATGAAAAAAACTGCGGTACTAATTTCTAATTCGAAATAACGTTGTCAATTTATACTGTCCACTACAAAAGCGACGTGGACCGTCTTCTCTTAGCTCAGACCTCGCCGCCGACTGCCGCAAAAGTAAGTAATAAAGCAACAGACCAAGATTTAAGTGACCATATTGAAAGAGAGTAAGTGAATAAATGGTATATGAACTCTTACAACTAATTTATGATAAGAATAATTAAGTAGCAGGCGGGCAAGAAACGGCAAAAGAGAAGAAAAAGCCGTTGTCCGAAGAAAGAAATCAATTTATACTGATTGCGTAACATCCATGAATGAACGGGGGTCGGGAATGCCTTGAAGTCTCTACCTGTCAAAAGACAGAGAAATATGTGGAGCTGATTGCCAACCTTCAATAATTGGAGTGGCACTACATGAAGAAGTAAACAAATGAGATTTCTAAGATGACATTCCACTTAAAATAGCTCCTGGAAATCCCTTCAATACTTATGTGGGATCAATGCAAATGTAATTGCTGATAAGCAGCCCCCGTTCAGTCAGTACACGACTGTTTGCATAATAACGAGGGCGGCAATATGCTCAGTTATATCTTAACGCGTCTCTTGACCTTTCTGAGTTGTAGAATTAGTTACGTGGGTCTTAATGCTTCCTAATCAAACCAATTTGTATATGGGTAGAATTTTGCTGGATATGCATTATTTTACATGCGCCAAAAAAAATCTAGGTACCTGCCTAATTAAGTATATGAACCCTTACTAAATTCTAACCCATACCAAACATTACTAAATTGTAGGCGAGTTGCTAAAAAGATAACTTAGTTTGCAACGAAATAACTTTAATAGACGAGTTGCAATAAAACGACTTATGTTTGCACCGACTGTTATTATATCAACAAAAAATCTGCCGCCGCCTTTTCCTATTTAGAATATTATGTTCCCTTACCAAATATATTTTAACAAGTAGCAAGACTTTTAATAATATTTAATTTAATTCAATTATAGTAGCAAGACTTTCTAAAGATGCGGAAGAGAACTCATCACAAGAAAGTCAATTAAAATATGAAAAATAAGTTTTAAACTTAATATCTGTAAGTCAATACTTAAGATCAAACTTTTAAGTTACAAGCCGTGATGCAGATGAGACTAACTTACATTTGGCTCGATTCAAGTTATTAAAACGATCCCTTGGAAGCTTGAAACAAACTTGGTGGAACGGTAAAGTATTATAGTTATTTCAAATGTTAACTCCCGAATGTAATGTATAAGTTGTTTTACATTTTTATTTATGTATTTAAATAGGATGTTTAGCTTTCGGTAGAAAAAAAATAGGAATCCTTTTAGTTTCGCAGTCTCTCTGTCCGCGATCTAGCGTACTAGAAAGCTGTAATTTTGCATGGCTACACATATTACAGTAATGTTAGTAAAATGGTAGAACAAAATCTTGAGTACATATTTTTTTGGTACCTCGCCTACATGCAAAGTAGGAATGAATTTTATTTTTGTGGGGTATCGTTATATAGGTCTCTTATAAATTAAACATCGGGCGTGTGAGAAGATCATTTTACGATATGTATTTGATCCATTTGGGAATTATATACATTGTTCTTTAACACGGTGCGGTGGTCCCCCCGCACTTATTTTTATCTAAACATACAGCATGAATTTGTGTATCTCTGAATAAAATTTATCCCATCCCTCTGTATCTATATCTGAAATTTACCATTCCTAATTATAAACAGTTTGCATCTTGAATGCAAAATTTACTGGCATCAAAATATATCACCATTAGAAGTACAGTACTTGGCAATTAAATTGTTATGTTTCGTTAATTACATCAAATAATAGAAAATAAAATATTCAGGTAAATTTTGTTGAATTTGCAACTTTCGCTTTATTACCGACATAAAAAATTTAATAAGACGCTTTTTCTACTTGGTGACATATTAAGCCGCCGGTTTCGTCGTCGGATGATGGTCGTTAAGGCAATTGGTACCCTCCAGGCGGCTTGAAAACACTGGCCTCTGCCAATCCGCATTGGAGCATTGTAGCAACGCTCTAATCCTCTTCGATTGAATGGAGACCCTTATCCCTGCAGTGGGATGATTATAGGTTGAAATAAAAAATATGCATTACCAGTCCCTCGAGTGCTGCGCCTGCTCATCTATCTAGCGTCTCAGTACCGTGACACACTCGATTTGTTTTGTTGTTCGCCTGCGGAGTCTCGTGGCAATTGATTTCTTTGAAAATAATTTATGTCTGTTTTTATGTTGTTGTGTTTTTATTTTATGTTATTCATGTCTTTGCAAATGCTTTGGTTTAATTAACTGTAATGCTTGAAGAAAAGGTTAATAAATAAATAATTTTATTCTCTATCATATACATTGTCAAGTATTGTATGCTATATACAGCGTGTTGTCTGAGTCGAGTTCATTTCCGCCGCGCGGTTGCCACTTGATCTCCGGCCACTGACATCCACCCTGTACATCACTGGTTTGTTCTACTTGCGACCGGTATATTAAATTCTATTTTAAGAAGTAATTTTTAAAGTACAGTACCACAAACTTATCTGCGCCGGTGGCCAAAACTAGAACTAATGAATACGCCTTGAATACTATAACCTTCAATAGCTTCGATCGTAGCGCCCCCGCCATCGGCACAGATAATGTTTGTGGCACTTGTAATAATTGCGATCCTGACGAAATAGGTATTTGAGAATTCATTGCTATCATTCGTGCGCTCATGCCGACCCCCAATCATGCAATAGAGAGCGTCGCAGCACGAGAGTGATTATTAGGTTTTCACTATATAAATCTTAGCAAAACACTTAGATTTTAAAGTCGATCGGTTTATATGTTTCACTTTTTAAAAAGCAATTTCTTTGTTGCACAGGCAATTTGTAACCCGGATAACATAGGATATTTTTTATCAAAAAAAATATTGCAGTCTAATACTTACCTACAGCAGTTTTTTATAATAAACCACAAAGGTGGCAAACAAGCTTACGGTCCGCCTGATGGTGAGCGGTCACCGTAGCCTATGGACGCTTGCAACACCGGGAGTATCACCCGCGCGTTGACGACCCTGTAAATGCCCTTGTCTTTTAATGTCCCTTTTGAAGAACCCCATAATATTAATATTATAGTCTAAATGAAAGACCTCGTTTAAATTTGAATTAATCAAAAATAGACAGAAACTCTAGCAACGTGGCTGATACAACTAATTTATAATAAATGATTTTATAAATCTGTAAAATCCAGCTACCAAACCGTGAAAAGCTTATAAAATAGATTACGGTAATCCGTAATAATAGCATTCATTGCGATGTTATTAATATATTTTACCAATCTGCTATAACTTATAAATCGAGACGTAAGTTAACTCCATTTATGTCCTTTTGATGAAACCTACGTCATAATGAAACCAGTAGCGACATCTATTGAGCTCTCACAGGGTAGATATTGTAAGCATCGTTATGAAACTTTAGAATTACATTAGTTCAATATGAATGAATGCTAATGATAAATAAAAATTCGAGGTAATATCTTCACGCAATATTTAGATAACTTGAATCATATTTTACGGCTCTGCTCACCACTTTCATTGACTGACTTCTTATGATCCATCTGTCGCCGCAGCTGATGGACGCCTGAAACACCAGAGGCATCATTCACTCACACGTAACTTCGGTAACTCGTGCCCGTTTTCACCAACGTTTAATAATGGTAATAATAATCTTACGTTATCAAAGGTCATATAAATTTGTCAAATTAGTTTTTTTTAACGCTGGTAAACGTTGGTAACAGGTATTAGAGAAGAAAAATGTTTCAAATGCTAGCTCTTTAGTGAAAATAAGCACATTTTGTAAATTTAATATTTACGCGAGATAACCAAACAAAGCTAATGCTGTCTTAATTATTACAAATTCAGTTACTGTTTATCACATTTGTTAGTGCATTGAACTCAAAAAGGCTTAATGCCGTTGGCGTTCCCATCCCTTTTTGGGAAGCGGTCCCGGCTAATGAATTTATATCCATATCAAAGGTAACGCCGCCATGGCCACATTGACATATTTAAAATAATCCCTGTTAAAATTTAAATTTATGTCATTTGGAACGTCAGAAGCTAAATTTGTAAAGTCATACGACAATTTTAAACTTTTGGCCTCCTAATTCTGTCGTAAACGTCTCACAAATAATATTTTTAATTATATTTAGGGATCCGACTATTAGTTGATTTAATTTTTTAAATAATAAAACTGATATTTTAATGGTAGGTAATCAACACAATTTCGATGACAAGAGCAAAATTTTTTAAAAGACGCTACTCCGAGTAGCCAAACAAAGTCAAACGCGGGGCACTGTTATAAATAAGTTGTATTTTAAATAAAAATAAAATAATCCAATAATAAATTGAATAAATATTCCAGATAATAAAAAAATACTTAACTAGAATCTATTTAACGTAAGATACGGATATAATGTATTCAGTGTTTGCTTATTAGTCATATGTGGAATAAACCTATAAGCAAAGTTTAATTTTGTTAAGATATATTGCTTATATCGGTAACAGCATTAGAGAGTACTTCAGAGTGTTCATTTAATATGTAATGTATACCAACTCTGTGGAAATAAGTTATATTCTATAATAATCTAATATCCAATTATACACTTCCGGACACTTGAATCGAGCCACCCAGCAGTTTCGACTTTGATTACTGGTAACTTAACAAAAGTATATGATCAACGAAAAAGTTTTTATGCAATTTGGAAGCTGGTACACTTTACATTAATAAGGTATACTTAATTCCAAATTTAAATTTCAATAACTTGATAAAATTACAATTTTAAGTGAAACTTGTCCTGTATAACCTTTCTCAAAGACAAGACTCGGGTTGAATTTTTACAAAAAAAAAAGGTATTATTGGAAAAAAAATATATCCAGTAACTTGTATTGCCTCCGAGAGCGTTTATGATTGCAGTCATGTGATTTGGCATGGATTTAATCAACGTCATTATGAAGTGTTGTGGAATATTCTCCCATTCCTCCTTGATGGCAACTCTCAGCTCTTCCAAAGTTTGTGGTGCTGGTTGGTGAGCTCGAACACGCCTCTTTAATTCGTCCCATAGACGTTCGATGGGATTCATATCAGGGCTCCTTGCTGGCCATTCCATTGTCGTGATTCCAACATCATGAAGGTATGCCCTGACGATTCCTGCAGTGTGCGCTCTTGCATTATCATGCATAAAGACGAAGCCTTGGCCTACAAATCCAGCATATGGCATCACATGAGTCTCTAGGCAATGGTTAATGTATCGACGGGCATTTAGTGTTGGTAGACGTGGTCCTGTCACAACCTCTAGCCCAGTTTTACCATCGGCAGATATTCCTCCCCAGACTATCCACGAGCTCCCGCCATAACTCACTCTCTCTTCAATACAACACTGAACAAAGCGCTCTCCCCGCCTTCGGTAGACCTTCCTCCTTCCATCATTACCATAAAGCATAATCTTAGTCTCATCAGTAAAGAGTACCTTGCTCCATTGGCGTTGAGTCCAATGCAAATGTTCGCGTGCAAATTGTAAGCGCGCCATTCGGTGAGCTCTTGTCAGTTTCGGCCCGTTGGCTGGCTTATGTGGGCTCAGACCACGTTCTTTAAGTCTTCGTCTAATTGTTCGCGCGGAAACAGCCACTCCATGAAAGTGTCGAAGCTGTTCTTGGATCTGTACAGAGGTGAGGTGACGATTTCGTAAACTGGTTGTCGCGATAAATCGATCCTGTCTTTCTGAAGTTACCCGAAATCGCGGTCTTCCTGGACGGCGCACGTATCCACCAGTGTTGAGGTATCGATGGTATACCCTTTGCACAGCAGAACGGCTTAAAGCAAGCTGTGATGCTACATCGCGCTGACTTCGGCCCGACTGTAGAAGCGCCACAGTTTGCGCGGCTAGAAGAGGCGGTGTATCCATAATTTTAACGTTTAAATGGCTCAAATTAATAAAACAACAATTTTACGATGTCTTAATTTCAAAACAATTACGGTGAATTCAAAATTATGGAGTTAAATAAAAAAATTATGTTAATTTAGATCAACTTTTCTTTTCAAAAGAATGCACTAATTTGGATTTTGTTTCGTTTTTCCATTTGATAAATTCAAAATTGGAACAACAGCACTTCAAAATCATTATGAATATACCAGCATCAAAACTGCATAAAAACTTTTTGATTAACTTAAGAATATTTTTATGTTCTATGTCATTACACATAAAAATGTAGGGTGGCTCGATTCATGTGTCCGGAAGTGTACGAACAAAGCTCATCATTATCATAATAACCCATTATCAACCCACTGCAGGGATTCGGACGGATCTCACTTCAATCGAAGGGGACACTAGTGCGTACTGTGATACGCTGCTTCAATTCGGATTGGTGCAGGTCAGTGTTTCCAAGCCTTCTGAAGGCCACCGACTAGGTCGTCTGAAATTTGTATAAAATTTTGAATTAAAATTATTTAGTTTACGAGCTAAATCCAATGAAAAATCGCATATTAGCTAGCATAGCGCTATAATTATGATATTCGAATTATTAAAAAAATGACGACGCATTTTTAAATGACAAAAAGGCCGTAACTCTAACTCCTTTCGCCATTTAATTTACCAGTGGTCATTTTGCTTTTGTTTCCGAAATGGTGGTAGCTTATAAATTATTTAAACATTATTATTAGTACATTTTAACTAGACAAAGTGCCTGTGAAAGCTTACTTTCTGAATAAAGTTTTGAATCTCTGAAACTTTAAGATGCGTGTAGACAATTCTCAAAACAGTTCGTCATAATGTCTATCAGGAACCATTCGCTATTACATCGCTAATCACAAATGAATGCCCGTAGCACAGCCCGTAGGGTGTAAACGCGATTGCGGCGAAGATCTGGGACATTCCGGGACAATCCGGGACAATGGTTCGTTCGGTTGATGATCGCGGCACGGAACGACAGATGGGACGGCCGTGAGACCTATTAACTTTACTCGGTTACTGTCAACGAACTATGTTCAAACGGAATATTTTTATTGTAATATTTCAGATTATAATTTCTCACAATATGGGCTGTGAACAGCAAAATATGATATATTGTTAAATGATAAAAAAGGTTGTAACTGATTTTCTTTCGCCATTTCGTTTACCAGTGATCATTTTGCTTTTGTTTCCAAAATGGTATTAGTAAATTATGACTGTATGTACTCTTTGACGAGGGAAAAGTGTATGTCGTGTACTCTAAATAAACGTTTTATTCAGTGGAACCCTCGCGGGTATTAAACACATCATTTACAGTGAGAATGTTACATAAAAATATAATAATATTAATCTTTGAATCATAAATTATCAAATCTAAATAATATAAAAAAACAAAATTTACAATGATCGGGGTGACAGTAACACAAGCGTCCGAGTAGAAGCAGCAATTGAGATGGAACATAAACAGTTTATGATATTGCCGCGGTTCGCTCGCAATCCCGGAATATGCCCCGTCAAAACATTATTATCTGACATTTTCTAGAATTGTACTAGAAACGGGGACAAGCCATTAACTGTTGTCATCGTCTGCTCAATCTTTATTGAGGTTTATTAAACGAGAAATTTGTAGAGGCATCAGATATCAATTTTTATGCAGATCAAGGACAAGCTTCCCTAACTGTATTCTCAAAACAGACAATATTAAAATATGTATTCAATTACAAATAAAGTCAGAAAACAGGGTGTCTTTTGCCATTTCGTTTCACAGTCATAATTTCGCTTTATTGCTAAAATGCATGCAATGCAACAGCGAATACATTGACAATGTAAAGATGCTTTTTGAAGTCAAGAAAAAGTCATTAGGTACTGCATTAAGAGATGAAGATCTTGTGAAGAAAATGGTGTTAGGTACTTCAGTGGTTCCCTTTCAAGTTTTCTCCCTTGATGCGGTAATCGGAATGCCTCGCGTTTACTCTGCCAACTCTGTTTCTCTTTCCAATCCCCTCTCCGCAACGATAATGCAGCGCGGGAAAGATTCTGATTGGCTGCATTAGCGTTGATTCTCGCGATCAAGAGATGGCGCTAGATAATGCGGCGCGGGAAAGATTCTGATTGGCTGCATTAGCTTTGATTGGCGCGATCAAGAGATGGCGCCACCAACCCGTAATATAAATTAAATAATGTTGTACATATCGACAATAACGATATTTAATCAAATAAGTCTAAACATCCTGTCTTCTTGAAATAAAATCATGACATTCGGCCATCGGACAACGTGCAGACTCCGACGCACGTTATAAATAATAAGGTTGAATAGTGCATGAAGGGAAATACTTGTGTTCTGATCATTATATTTTTATTTAATCTCACTAATTAATTATATTAACAAACATTTTATTGACTATAATTTAGGTTAGTATCTATTTATCTTTGTAATTTTATACATAGGTAGGTACAATATCCGTCGCTACAATCATGACATTCGGTTTTATAATAATACAATACCACAGTACAATTTACATTGAGCTTAAGAGGAATTGAGTTTAAGAGGAATCTGATTCGGCGGTACTTTCATCACTACTAACTATATTCAGAGCTTTTACATGGATCCATTGCCTCAGTCGATCTAATTAATAGTCTGACTAAAACTTAGATTAGCGCTAAACTGGATTATTTTGAAATAGTAACATTTAATGTCTAAACAGTGCATAATATTATTATTCCAATAATAATGACTATATGGCTTTAACTGATGACGACGCTCCCATACGTCTATCAAAACCAAATTTATACACCTGATGCACACTCATATCATTCTACACAATTTGCTTTATGCTTGCACACAACTAAAAATACTAAATATGCTCTCAATACACCACGCTCACATTTTACATAACTGACGCTTGCTCGCGTCTAAAATATTAAAATATTATCTCTCGATGCACGCTCACATCTTACATAAGTGTCGCTCGCTCGCGTCCACAAACATCAAATATAATAATGGTCTCAATGCACGCTCGCATCATTTGAAAACTAACGCACGGTTGCGTCTAAAATATCAAAATATTTTCTCTCGATGCACGCTCACATCTTACATAAGTGTCGCTCGCTCGCGTCCACAACCATCAAATATGATAATGGTCTCGATGCACGCTCGCATCATTTTAAAACTAACGCACGCTCGCGTCTAAAATATCAATTACATACTCTAACTAAAATTCCCGAGGGAGTAGGTAGACTTAAAGTAGCAGCGACCCGCTCGGTCCACATTTAGCATAGGTACAATATGGGTTTAGATGGACAACTGAAAGTTGACAGCTATGATAGTTATTGGGCCATCGTCTATCTATATGTCCATCTATCGCCGTCGTTTACCATAATACACTATCACAAAACCCAACGTGCGAGTAAATAAATCTTTAAATTTAAATTACGTTTCAATGCATTATCAGTACCTACCGTCATTTCTTTTTTAAGTTTAAATAGCATTGCTTAATGATATAAAATATAAAACAATGTAGGTAGGTACTTTGCAAGAATTTATTACCTACGTTTAAATTACATGAAAAAATTCAGTAGTTTGAACACAAATTATTGACAATATAAGCAAGGTAAGAAATAAAACTATGTATGTACTTACGATAAATTTTTCAGGATTCATTTGTGGGTGGGTTATTTTATAGGACACTTCTGATTGTGAAGAAAATGGTGTTAGGTACTTCAGTGGTTCCCTTTCAAGTTTTCTCCCTTGATGCGGTAATCGGAATGCCTCGCGTTTACTCTGCCAACTCTGTTTCTCTTTCCAATCCCCTCTCCGCAACGATAATGCAGCGCGGGAAAGATTCTGATTGGCTGCATTAGCGTTGATTCTCGCGATCAAGAGATGGCGCTAGATAATGCGGCGCGGGAAAGATTCTGATTGGCTGCATTAGCTTTGATTGGCGCGATCAAGAGATGGCGCCACCAACCCGTAATATAAATTAAATAATGTTGTACATATCGACAATAACGATATTTAATCAAATAAGTCTAAACATCCTGTCTTCTTGAAATAAAATCATGACAATCTGTTGGCTTAAAATTTTATTTTATTCATGTCATTGTATTTTTAATATTGTATTTACAAATTTTATTATATTTTATATTAAGTTGGGCATTTAATACAAGCTTTTAAAATATCAACATTACATGAATATTGCTTTCACATCTTGCTAAATGACATGCCTAAGCACAAGCTTTGAGGAATCCATCTCGAAATTGAATAAATAATTTCATGTATCCATGACAAGACTTATCTATTTGTCAAATATGTTGCTGCTATTGATCAACTACCCACGTGGATATCATGTAAAATAATGTTAGTTATGCAATTTAAAAATATACCCTTTGTTCGTCAATAATGTCGGGAAGATTCTATCCGTGCATAGGATAAACATTGTGGTGTTTTTTTTTTCTGGACATACTTTATGTCATTACGTTTAATCTATATTTATAAAAGAGAAAATCACTGACTGATTCATCACGAAATCTCCGAAACCACAAGTGCCAGAAGTCTCAAATTTTGCATGAGGGTTCCTTTTAGGGCGTAGGTGCTCACTAAGAAAGGATTTTTGGAAATTCATCCCCTAAGGGGGTAAAACGGGGGCGCAAAGTTAGTATGAAACTTTGCCGTTTTTAAAGTTATTCAAATGAAATTCAGCATTAAGGTTCTTTACTGAAAAGCATGAAACATGAGTAAAATATTTTTTTCAAAATTTATCCCTTAGGGGGTTAAACGGGGGCGAAAATTTCGTATGAAACTTTGCCATTTTTGAAGTTATTTAAATGAAATTCAGCATTAAGGTTCTTTATTGAAAGGGATGAAACATGAGTAATTGAAAGGGATGAAACATGAGTAAAATATTTTCTCAAAAATCATCCCTTTGGGGGTTAAACGGGGGTGTAAAGTTAGTATGAAACTTTGCCGTTTTTGAAGTTATTCGAATGAAATTCAGCATGAAGGTTCTTTATTGAAAGGCATGAAACACGAGTAAAATATTTTTCTCAAAAATCATCCCTTAGGGGGTTAAACGAGGGTGCAAAGTTAGTATGAAATATTGCCGTTTTTGAAGTTATTCGAATGACATTCAGCATGAAGGTTCTATATTAAAAGGCATGAAACACGAGTAAAATATTTTTCTCAAAAATTATCCCTTAGGGGGTTAAACGGGGGTGCAAAGTTAGTATGAAACTTTGCCGTTTTGAAGTTATTCGAATGAAATTCAGCATGAAGGTTCTTTAGGCGATACGAAGTTCGCCGGGTCAGCTAGTTTACAATAAAATTATAACTATACATATCAATAAGATACGAGTAAGAAGGTTCTTGTTTAACTTGCAACCAAACTGGTCTACACATTCCGTATAATTATTATATTTGTAAGATAAAACTTCCTCGGCTTTTCGTATCCTTCCTTGGTGCCAACTGTGGATTAGCTAGGCGTCAGTGTTTTTAAACTATCTGACTGGTTTTATATAGAATACGTTATCTAATTAGATGGTTAGTCAATGGATCTTACCCTATTAGTAATAAATCACCCGGTATAGTGGCTTCGGTGTACGACATCTACCAAGTGTGTGTGATTTGACAATTTGTATTTATGACCGTAATATTTGGTATATGTTATACATAATGTATTTTCAGTGTGCCCTTTGGAGTTTATAGCTTGATATATTGTTATATTGATGTTAGATTCTTTATAAAAATATTTTTACGCTATTAATCTTAAGTCCGAGTATTATTTACGGTTTGTTATATTGAGCTTGGAACACGATTTATAGTATCTAATATATAAAAAAGAATAAACGAACAGTGTCTGTAAAGTTCAATGTATACACATGTTATTGTAAAAAAGATATAAAAATATTTATATATACGTTTGTGCTGCTCTCTTGAAGAATCTACGTTTTACATAAGTCACATTTAAGTGATTCAGTCAGTCCAAATAAGAACAGTCCAAATAAGTTACGAAAAAAAGGAATGAATTACGAAAATTGCACGCATCACGAATGCTGGATTTTAAATTTAATTCCACATTAAGTCTCTATCTATCTCTTTTTTCTACATTAGTTTGACAGTGACAGCTTTATTATTTAATGTGACATTAACTCTCTTACTAATGAACATGAAATTACCAGAATATAGTTAAACAGTGTTGTGTCACTATCTTTCTAGATGAGAATTATATGAAGTGTGAAAGTGACAAAACATTGTTTAACTATACACGCATTACACAACGTTTATTAGTAAAGGGGCTAATGTTTAAAGGTGTAACAAAGAGATTTGTATTGTATAAGTTATGTTTTTGGAAACCTTATATTTTCACGAATTTATTTTCTTTTTCTAACAAAAACATTACAAAAGTGATCCTCAGTGATCCGATTATATCTAAAAAAATACATAAAGGTACAGGGGTAAAGATTTAACAAATGTTTTCCTGTTAGGAAAATCCTTTCCAGCATTGCTTACAAACGTAAACCAATCAACGTTCCGATTCAGGGAGACCACATCTATCCTTAATTCGGAACGTGATTGATAACACGTCGTCCGCGCCGTCACGTCATCTGTCCACGTCCGTGTCTCGTGACACGTCTACAGACTGCTTTATAAACGTTGATGATTCTCTATATTAATTGACATGTCTGTCTGTGGAGTGATTTTCAAATATTATTTTTTACTGTTTATCATAGGGTGTATTCATCAACATAAATTCATTTTATTACAAAAAAAGCCGAACTTTAACTGAAAGCACTTAATGCTTAAAAGTTGAAGAGATTTGAGAGAAAAATATTTTGTAACTAATCTAGTTCTGCAATTAGACATTCCTTAGCAATTAAAAATTCGTGGTCTATTTAAACTTGCCAAGGCAAGGGTTATTCTATAATATTTTCCAAGTCTACTATGTACTTTTCAGTCTACTTGTTGAACTTGTTATTATATAATTCAAGGTCCCAAGGTTTGTGTCGAAATAGATTTGGAGGATTTTACCTTCATTCTACCTATAGTTGATGAATTTTATGAGGATTCTCAATAATCTATAATATGTATACTTGATGATATCAAAAACATCTTCATTAAATCTGTGATATATTTCCTAGTTCTACTATTAATAATTGTGGCGATTTAGTACTCTTTTTTCATAGCCGTGCCCAATAAATCCTTTTGTTTGGTCAATGTAGAGTCAACAAAGTGTTAGCGTACGTTATTTTAGATGCAACAGCAGGTTTTATACAGTTGATCGAGTTTTTTGTTAACAGAACAGAAACGTATGAAAACATAAAAATGGTTAACAAACAAAGCTGGTTTTAACAACAGAAAAAATACACAGGTTTTGACTCTGTATCTGACAGCCGGTTAAATGGAAATCGTATCTGCAAGGAATAGGAGTGTCTAAACAACGCATGTCAATATTTTGAACGTAGTAATTTGTAAGTGGAAAGCGGAAAATTTACATTAAAGGTCCAATTTTAAGACGGATCGTACGTCGCAGACTGCAGCTGCAGACTGCAGCTGCAGACTGCAAGCGATACTACTAGTTTCTATGTATCTATGTGAAAGTGTTGCCGACCGCAGTGTCGCCGCGCTTGGAATTTTCATGGAGCTACATAGAAAACAAGTATGTCGCTTGCAGTCTGCAGTCTGCGGTCTGTTCCGGAATAGTTAGCGTACGCACACACTGTGCCGAAAATATGCGGCTGAAGGCGCGATTACGCTTGCAATGCTATTTGAATTACTAGCAACACACTTTGCCAAAATTACTCCGCGTTGTAGCGTACAGCCGAACTTCGGCTAAGCGTAAGTTCGGCGGCAATTTGACGGCCAGCAACACATAGTACGCGACTCGATTGCCGGGGATGAACTGGGTGGGAGGCAGTCATATCTTCACCCCGATATTCTGTAAAAGAATCGTACTTTCGATCGAGCTAGCTAATTTTATAAATTAACTCTATCTATGTCTAAATCTGCCGTCTGAACTGGTAGTAAGAAAAAAAAAATACGTGTGTCACTCGGGGACTGCCGCGGTAAAGCTATTGCATAGCATTTTTATCATCTTATGCAATTATAATTATCAAAATTTAAATTGTTATATAACACTGGTTAACAGAGTCCCCTAAGACAGTTTTAAATTTTTTCGGTTATATTTTGTATGCATTAAATTGCATATTGAATTTTGAGTCATAATTCGTTCGATTAAGGTTGAATTCTGTTTATTAAAATTATCGGTATTATTTTAGGTTTATTTTCGTTACGGAGTTTCTTGATTCGGTCGCCGCGCTGAAAGCCCGCGATAAAAGCTATGCAATAGCTTAAAATTGTGACGTATCCAAAGAGCTTATATTAGGCCCATTTAAATAAAGATGAGTTTGACTTTACGAATTTCGTACTAATGAAACTCGCTATAAGCTTATACTTTAGATTAGGAAAAACAGTTTACCCAAGTGTCTTATTATCAAAGAAATTTTATAGATAAATATTTTCTGTGAATTACGATTTTATTAAAATTAATCACAACGTATGTATAGAGAAAGAGGTTTCAAAAGAGTTGTAGTTTTTCCTCATGAGATATCCACAAGCTTAACTGTTTATAGTTAATCTGTATTAATTCTGTTGCTCGATGGCCTCGTGCGTGTCAAAGTGGAACGGTCACGCATGTTAAGCAACGACAACCCTAGTCAATACTTGGATGGGTTTAAAAATCTTGAGTTCCTCCGTGCTCCGGAGGGCACGTTAAGCTGTCCGTCCTGATTGTTGTCGATAGGTAACAGTCGTCAAGCTACCCGCAGTTGACACTACTTGCGTTTTTTTAAACCACTAAGGTGGCAAACAATCTTACGGCCCGTCTCATCAGACGGGCCACGCTTACCATCGTAAGCGGTCGTTGCCGACCCTGTTAAATCTTTTAATGTAAAACAACACAAAATATATTTTTTATGAATAAATTGAATTAAATTGAATGCCCCCTTTGAAGAACCCCATTATAGTCTAAAGAAAAAACTTCGGCAGGGAAGAAGAAGAATTTTGATTATACAGATACCAGGAACACAGCGACGACGATAGGTTAGTCTAGTCCATTGTAACAAATTGAAAGATTCGATAAAGTCGAGTACGTTAAAAGGTGGTTTTGAAAATGTGGCGTCACAGTGCCATTGACAACTTCATTTCCTACTGTCATTAACAGAATGAGGACTTTGAAAGTATGTATAAAGAGTAGAATTAGGGCATTACTTGTATTTTAATAGATAGCATTTGTGAGATAAAATCGTATTATTATAGTTTTATCGTTGAGAATTAGGGACATAATGTAAATTATACAAAAATAAATAAAACCCATGTGAACTGGAACAACATCAGAACTACGCTATATCACGGAAGTTTTTATTAAACAAAAAAAAACCTTATTTGGAAATCACAATACTAAAATGTAAAGGGGATTGCGTATAATTTCATGATTTACAATGTCTACGAACGAAATCTCTATCTGGGGGGATGAATGAGAAATTATCCCGAATACTAGTCTTATTACCATAAAAATACAGTTAGGGTCGTATTAAAGAGATTTACGTTTATGAAAACAGACAATGTTTTGGGGAAACACAACTAATAAAGTATTTTCAAGGTTATAAATGGTATAATAATATGATTAATACATTGACAAATATTTTGTGCATTCAGCTCAATTCCCAATGTTACACAATTTCGTTAGGGATTTTTAGGGCTTCTGCGTTCTTCGTTATTTGGCCAGTGTCAAGGAAAAGGTATCGTACAATTTGCCAGTATTATATTTATTGTGTACCACAGGTAAAATGAATTATGTGTTTGTGTATACATTTTTTAGGGTCCCGTACCTCAAAAGGAAAAAACGGAACCCTTATAGTATCATTTTGTTGTCCATATATCATTCTGTCTGTCTAACATTCTGGCAAACTTTTTTAATGTCATATGGCAGAAAGGTCAACTAAACGAGTCACTGGATGGAAGGTGGTTACCGCCGCTTAGAGCATGAGCAACGCGTAGGCAAGGGGAAGAACCGATGAGTTGTGTATCCGGTGGGAATCATGTTAGACCACGTCTTATTTTTTTTTTTTATACAACACAGGTGGCAAACAAGCATACGGTCGACCTGATGGTAAGCCGTCACCGTAGCCTATAGACGTTTGCAATACCGGGGGTATCACTCACGCGTTGCCAACCCTCCCAACCCCCCCATGTGGAGCTCTGGAGACCTTACTCACCGTAGGAACACAACATGGCCGAGACCAATGCTATTTGGCTACGATCTTCTGTAAGGTGGAGGTCCTTCCCCAGACGGGCTGCTCCGATTTGAGCGGATTATCCGCTGTGCCCTACCTCTTATCCAATGTAACAGGGAATCTCTGAGAAAAATTTCAGCTTTCTAGATTGCAAGATTTGAGTCCCATTAGTCCCGTTCCCATAGGAATTTCGGAATCCTATATTACACCTAGTTCTGAATTAAGCCGCTGAGCAAAATTTTAAAATTAAAATAAAACCTAATTGTCGGTTTTATTTTAATCATCGGATACAATCCTGTGCAGCCCTGACTTCTAAATTGGCATGATACAGTCTAAGCCTACTATCTAATACAATATGTAAACCCAAAAAAACTACGTATAAGTAGCCAATATTAGTTTGTGTTATATTATCAAAACACAGTAAATCTCTCCTAAACTGAATACAATGGGGCCGGATGTTTATGTAATCCAATATATCGCGTATTGACGAAATATTGGAAGGCTGCCGAATCAGAACCCGTATACATTATCTGGGAACATTAAATATGCCGATACCGCGCAAATAACCCGTTCTGTGGGTCTACTATGTCGATTTTCTTCAAACCAAATGAACTTTCGTATTTTTCTAAGCTTACGACTAAAAAGTTTGCAATTTATTGCGACAGGACTCGCAGAAGTTATCACAATATCGTTTACACAACATAATAATATTAATGTGTAAAACTCATTATTGCTATTATCATTTTATGCCACAAAGGTGACAAAAAAACATACGGCCTACCTGATGGTAAGTCACCGTAGCCTATAAACGCTTGCGATACCGGGGGTATCACTCACGCGTTGCCAACCCTCCAAACCCCTCCAAGTGGAGCTCTGGAGAACTCATTCACCGTAGGAACACAACATGGCCGATACCAATGCTATTTGGCTACGATCTTCTGTAAGGTGGAGGTCCTTCCCCAGACGGGCTGCTCCGATTTGAGCGGATTATCCTCTATTATTTTATGATGTCATTTGTGTTTGTCTCGAGTCTTTGTGTTTTCTGTTTTTTTTATGTCATACAGTAGACAAACAAGCTAGCGGGCCACCTGATGGAAAGTTGTCATCGCCGCCTATGGACATCAATAACACCAGGGGCGCTACCAATGCGTTGTCCACCAAGGAGGTTGGAGGAAAGGAAGGAGGAAGGGAAGGGAAAAGAGGGGGAAAGAGGGGATAGGGAAGGAATTGGGCTTCCGGTTCTCTCACTCATCGAACGAAACGCATTGCTGCTTCACGTCGATATTATGTATTAAAAATATACATTTTATAGTAATAATATCCGATGTCTGGTATACTGGTACCCATAACACAAATAGATTATGCCTAGCTTACTTTGGCATCAGGTGGCAATTATTGTAGAAAGCAGAAAATTGGTCAAATTGTACGTTTTTTGATACAGAGTAGACGCCTTATTTTATGTGCACCCTTCTTCGCCTAAACAGGGACCATGTTTATTTAGCTATGGTACGATTTCACGAACCACCAAAGGTGTAATACCTCAATTGGTACACTGTGTACTTCTAGATAAATAATAGGTACAATTTTATTATAGAAGTAAATTGCGAAGTGAAGTGAATTGTAAAAATACAAAACAAAAACTAAAGCAACTACTATTAAAATACACTTCGAGAGCAACTTTCTGATATTCCATCATCATCCATGACTTTATGACAATGTAACTATCTCAAAAGTATGGACTTTCAAACAAAAAAAGAATTTTGAAATATCGTCCACGAATTGAAGAAACACTGTAACCAAAATTGCAAATTAAAAGAAAACGTTTATTTCAGAAATTGGATCTTCACAGGCACTTTTTCTTGTCACTTACAACTTGTACATAATATAAATAAAAGAATATAAACTCATCATATCCATTACTCATCAAATAAAATCATACCCACGACTACACACTTTTTTCTTTATCCATCAAATAAATCAACTCGTCAAATAAAATCATACCCACGACTCTACACAATTTTTTCTTTGTTGACTGTACATATACTTTCATTATTCCCACCGTGTTCTATTATCAGAAAACGGTATCAGTTCCTGTAAATTTTGCTAACGGAAGGTAACCGATAAACTGAGTTTTCAGGTACCTATAGACGATTTTTCCAGAGGCTGTGCGGGTAAGTTTTTATATCGAGCATCTACGCTCGAACCAGTTTTTTATTATAATATTGATTCGCAGTAATGATTTCACATATCGATTGGTTATTGAGATAATTTTCTCCATACACGTTTTTTTTTTTCAATACCACAAAGACGGCAAACAAGCATACGGTCGGCATGATGGTAAGCCGTCACCGTAGCCTATAGACGCTTGCAATATCGGGGGTATCAGTCACGCGTTGCCAACCCTCCCAAGTGGAGCTTTGGCGACCTAACTAAAGGAACACAACATGGCCGAGACCAATGTTATTTGGCTACGATCTTCTGAAAGGTGGAGGTCCTTCCCCAGACGGGCTGCTCCGATTTGAGCGGATGATCCGCTGTGCCCAACAAAATTTGGTTTGTTAGCACATTGTTTTAGTATGCGTGACCGGTTTTACGAGCGTCCCCGAGGTTACGCACACTGAAAAAATGCGCATGTAAACGTTACAACATTCACAGGCGAACTCTTCGTGAAATATCTGTAACAAAATTCTCAACTAGTCTATATTCACAAAGTTTGACCAATTAATTCCTTGTAGCCTTTCTCATTGTTGCGTTAACTTAGCTAATTCAACAACTGGCCAAGTTAACACTTACAGTTTTATCTCTCATCCGGAATACCGAATTTTCCTTATAAATTGCTCAGTTAACTATGTGCAAAACGTCCGTTGCGCTTTAATTGCGGCATATCGAGTCCGTTGTATAATTAATGGGCTTAGATAGCAAACGTGAACGCGAAATTTGAAATATGGCCGGCACACGGAGGTAAGTCGCACCCGATATGACAATTTGGTAGATCAATTTCAACATTTATTATACAACTAGTGAAACCCGTGCAACTTCGTTTGCGTTTATTTATTTATGCACAGTGGCGCCATCTATATCAGACTTTTGATGAAATGCAAGGAATCGCGTACTTTTCGGGATAAAGTACCCTATGTGTTAATCAAAGGTATCAACCATAGATATCACAATACAAGAGATATGGTTTGTGGGCGGGGCACATGACGCCATTTTCTGCACAAATGTGCAGGAACTTGATTGTTCTAAGTCATTCACAAAACAACGCTTCCGCGAACACACGTCCGTGAATGTCAACAAAAATGCCGGCTTGTGCTTTAATTACGTGCAAAAATCGCAGTGATACGGTAAATTCAAGTAATAGTGGTGTTACTTATCATAGGTAAGTCATTTATTTAATATTTTTCTATATAAATGACAAATTAACGAAATATTTTTGAGGCATAGAAATCATTAAACAATATACGGCATAGTCGATACTTCCGTTAAAAATATTGTCCATTGCTTGTTTTGGATACGCGTTTTTCAATGTTTTGCGGTATGCACGTACAATGGAATGCAAACGTAACGATAATTACAATGTTGTGAAAATATCGTGGTACCGCCGCTTGTAGCTTCCGCGATCTGTCAAAGTGATAATGGCCGTCGCACAAGCCATGTAGTGCTGCCAAAAGTAGAATATTTTAGTATCGATAATTTTGTATTTCTAATTTTTGAAAGTATAATAATTTGAAACTTTTACTACAGTGCATTCCTTGTACAGGGTGTCCTAGTCCCATAAGTATTGGATCAAACTCAAGGGGAAAGTAGCTCACGTAAAAACTCATTTGATTAGTTTAAAAAAATCGCTTGTTATTATGTACTAATTTTTTTAAAGTTCTTTCTTTTAATTGGTTGTATAAAAATTACTATTTTCCAAAAATAAAATAAATAAAAACTAAAAACTTTGGTAATTTTATTTTCTTTTTTAATTATTTAAAATTAAATAGGTATTATAGTTCATAGTTGTAGTCCGTAATAAATTGTTATTGTAAAATATCGAGAGGTAGTTATCGATAATGCTTGTCGCCCTTTTTCATTAGGTGCCCGTCACTATAATACACTTCTTACATCTGTGTTCGTAATCGAACTGCAAATCACGGGCTTACGATTTGTGTGAGTGTGACTGTCGGAGATTATTCTATGAATGTGTTAAAATGTAACTGTGTGTGTAAGTGGCGACATCGGTTCCGGTACAAAAACTGTCTTATTACATTTCTCTTCTTTCTGTGTTCTGAGGTATCAACTATCTACATACCAAATATCATAAATATTGGCCCAGCTATTTGAGTGTGAAGAAGTAACAAACATACACATAACTTTCGCATATTAATATTAGGATACATTAACTAACAAAGATGCCCCAAAGGCTGGCAGCTGTTCAGCTCAACGCGTTTCTATTGCAATTAAGCGAGGTAACGCTGCAAGCGTTTTGGATGCACTGCCGCAATGACCCAGTCTTTTTTAATTCTTAATTAGACCGATGGGCACACGCCACTACCAAATGGATTCCGCCTGGACAAAGACCAAGAGGAAGACCAAGGAAGAGATGGACGGACGAACTGACGGAGTTCGATAGAAACTGGGAAGAAGGAACAGCAGAGAGGGATAGTTGGAGAAAAAGAGGAGAGGCCTTTGCCCAGCTGTGGGACATGACTGGTTATTAAAATAAATATAGGGATAAATACACAGATTGAGCTAGCCCCAAAGTAAGTTCAAGTTGTGTTATGTGATACTAACTCAACGACACCATATTTTATAACAAATACATATGTCGCGGACGGTCATGAGTATGGAATGGACATGGACACTAAAGAAAAACTAGGGTGCGCCATCTAGCGGCGTGTTGAGAAAATGTTGCTTTGGCGCGCTCCAGCAGATTCGTGATACGAAAGGCGGGCTCGACTGAACACTTCGTTATCGAGCGCCACCGAGAGTAGTACTCATAGTCACGGAACTGTCGCGTTTTGCCTAGTGTCTAGTTTAGTTGTGTGTAACTAAGAGATCAGAGTCAGACTGTACCTAATTAAACTGTGTTATAACGACGATTGACAAAGACCTAGAATTAATTAAATGTTTTGATGTAGAGCAAACTGTTGTTTCTCTCATATCGCAACTACCCTCGATACGCCCTTGAAATGTTGAATTGCACATCGAATTACCACTACGCTATCCGACACATAATATAGATAAACATCCAAGACCCAGGCAAATCAGAAAAAGTTCGTTTTTCATCATGACTCGACCGGGATTCGAACCCGGACCTCTTGTGGGTGGCGGTCTGGTGTGGTAACCATTATGTACGCCACGGAGGTCGTCATCTTTAAGTACAATAAAATTTAGTTTTTAATAAAAAATTTAAACAAATGTAAAATATTTTTTTGCATAGGTACATAATTTTATTTCTTATACTTAATAAATACCTACCCTCTGACCAATCATCGCACAGTCAAAAACACTGGACTTAGGAAGATGAAAATATACGAAGGAATCTTTCATAAACGCAATTTTTTTTTGGAATTCCCATAGGAAAGAGTACGGCGAAATAGTACAATCCCTCTATCATCCGCTAGTTGAACTAATAAAAAAATCCCACAGAACGTGGATGG
This sequence comes from Endotricha flammealis, assembly GCA_905163395.2. NCBI lineage: Eukaryota > Metazoa > Arthropoda > Insecta > Lepidoptera > Pyralidae > Endotricha > Endotricha flammealis. The sequence goes on along the minus strand of LR990861.1, from coordinate 15,090,604 downwards.
AAGTATAACTAACTAAGCACGCTTCATTTTCCTCTAAATAAATTTTATGACTGTCGCTTCATTAACTTTCGTATCAATTAAGTGTAATTATATTTATGTATCCAACTAATTACGCCTGATTGCTTTGTTTATATATATCTACACTAATATTATAAAGAGGAAACATTTGTATTTGTGTGTCTGTGTATGTATGTTTGTAATGAATAAACTTAAAACTACTGGACCGATTTCAAAAACTCTTTCACCGTTAGGAAGTTGCATTACTCCCAGGTAACATAGGCTATATAATATATTATATTTATATTTTCAAAAAAATTTGGGATCTTCTTTTTAAAAAAAAAAAAAAAGTTTTTGTAAGACCCGTGCGAAGCCAGTAAGTCCACTGGTATAATAAAAAAAAGTAAATAAATAGTAAATAGTAAATATATAGGGACAATTCATACAGATTGAGCTAGCCCCAAAGTAAGTTCGAAACTTGTGATATGGGATACTAACTCAACAATATTATATTTTATAACAAATACATTTATAGATAAACATTCAAGACCCGAGGCCAATCAGAAAAAGTTAGTTTTTCATCATGACCCGACCGGGGATCGAACCCGGGACCTCCTGGGTGGCGGTCTGCCGTGGTAACCATTACGCTACGGAGGTCGTCAAATTATAGTAGATTTAATATAGAAAAAATATTATGTTAAATGACGAAAAAGGCCTAGTTAGTTTTTTTTTGCTATTTCTATTACCAGTGGCCATTTTGTTTTTGTTTACGAAATGGTGGTAGTTTATAGAGTAGATTTATTTATACAAATAAATATTATTTGTACAGTCAAGAGCAGGTCGCCCTTTACATACTGGACTTTCTACCGTTCTTGAGTTCTATGTCATATGAGCCATAATTGTACTGCAAGTGTAAAACTGGACGTGCACCTGAGTGTACACAAGGGAAAGTTCCCGAGAGGGCCTAGTCATTGAATAAATGATTTTATCTTTTATTTTATCCAGTAAAAATAGATATGTGTATGATTGCCACCGATCAAGGTATCTTTGGATATCGCTCTCAGACATTAAACATTAAACTAATGACAAATTTGGCTACTAAGTTCATTCTACTTAAATCACTGCTCGCTTTTAGTCCAGTTCATTTACGGGAACATCTTGAGAATACGACAATCTAAATTCAATGCTTAAAGAGTCTCTGGCTTTGTCATGGCTGTTTGTACCTTTTTCTCTTTGTATAAAATTAGTTTAATTAGAATCATACATATATCTGTTGATTTTCTGGAATCTTTAGAGAATTTATAAGGAGGATTTTCACTCATTTCACTTGGATCCATTGTTTGATCACTCACTCATTCCATTCCGTTACCATACCGGGTTTTTTTTACACACAAACGAAACTTGTGCACTGTGCACTCATCAACTTTTCCTACGGTAAATATTGGTAGTTTTTTTTTTTTCTAAAAGTAGTAATTTTTGCCTAAGATACTTGTATCATCGTGCAATCAACATCACACAGCACATATTCCACTGCTGCATGTTTCCTGGAAATACCGGACAAATCACACAGATTGAGCTAACCCCAAAGTAAAGACTTGTGTTATGGGATACTAACTCAACTATACTATATAGTATACATATATATACTCAACTATACCATATAGTATAGTTGAGTTAGTATCCCACACAAGTCTCGAACTTACTTTGGGGCTAGCTCAATCTGTGTGATTTGTCCTGTATTTCCTTGTGTTATGGGATACTAACTCAACTATACTATATAGTATACATATATATACTCAACTATACTATACTATATAGTATAGTTGAGTTAGTATCCCATAACACAAGTCTCAAGTAACAGGTCTTCGAGTTTAAAGTACAAATAAAATGCCACATCCACTGTTCTTTCTCCTCGTACAGCACACACCGCGAACGTAGTTACACTACACGACAAGCGGTGAACGCTTGTTTGGATGACTGATGACACGACTGATTGTTGTTTACTAGAGATTGAAATGACTTTTGTAAAGGATGACAATGTGTTCCAAAATTATTGATGGATAGATTCATGTTTCGGAATTATTTACATTAATCGTATCAATTTTCGTTTTGCACGGTGGCCCGGACCCCCTCTATCTCCGAAAGTCTTATGTTTAGAAATTTCTCAGAACACAGAAAGAAGAGAAATGTAATAAGACAGTTTTTGTACCGGAACCGATGTCGCCACTTACACACACAGTTACATTTTAACACATTCATAGAATAATCTCCGACAGTCACACTCACACAAATCGTAAGCCCGTGATTTGCAGTTCGATTACGAACACAGATGTAAGAAGTGAATTATAGTGACGGGCACCTAATGAAAAAGGGCGACAAGCATTATCGATAACTACCTCTCGATATTTTACAATAACAATTTATTACGGACTACAACTATGAACTATATACCTATTTAATTTTAAATAATTAAAAAAGAAAAAAAAATTACCAAAGTTTTTAGTTTTTATTTATTTTATTTTTGGAAAATAGTAATTTTTATACAAACAATTAAAAGAAAGAACTTTAAAAAAATTAGTACATAATAACAAGCGATTTTTTTTAAACTAATCAAATGAGTTTTTACGTGAGCTACTTTCCCCTTGAGTTTGATCCAATACTTATGGGACTAGGACACCCTGTACAAGGAATGCACTGTAGTAAAAGTTTCAAATTATTATACTTTCAAAAATTAGAAATACAAAATTATCGATACTAAAATATTCTACTTTTGGCAGCACTACATGGCTTGTGCGACGGCCATTATCACTTTGACAGATCGCGGAAGCTACAAGCGGCGGTACCACGATATTTTCACAACATTGTAATTATCGTTACGTTTGCATTCCATTGTACGTGCATACCGCAAAACATTGAAAAACGCGTATCCAAAACAAGCAATGGACAATATTTTTAACGGAAGTATCGACTATGCCGTATATTGTTTAATGATTTCTATGCCTCAAAAATATTTCGTTAATTTGTCATTTATATAGAAAAATATTAAATAAATGACTTACCTATGATAAGTAACACCACTATTACTTGAATTTACCGTATCACTGCGATTTTTGCACGTAATTAAAGCACAAGCCGGCATTTTTGTTGACATTCACGGACGTGTGTTCGCGGAAGCGTTGTTTTGTGAATGACTTAGAACAATCAAGTTCCTGCACATTTGTGCAGAAAATGGCGTCATGTGCCCCGCCCACAAACCATATCTCTTGTATTGTGATATCTGTGAGAAATTTGAAAAAAATCATGATAGTCCTCCATATGCTGAACCTTCAACGAAAACTTTTACGGTTAAATAGACTCTACTAGTTACCGAGTAATAGCCGACGAACTTATGAAGTCATTTTTTTTTTATGAAAACGAATAATGACCGAACGTCATAGAATATGGCATTGTACTCATCTGCAAATACGGAACCCTACATTGTGCGTGGCCCGACACGCACTGGTCCGGTTTTTTTCATTCTTAAATCAAACAATCAATTTTAAAGCATTTTTTATGGCCTGAAATACAGGAGTCTCCCCCAGTTCAGGTACATAGGATAGTACCTTTACCTTAGTTAATAATATCTACAAAATTATTATTAAGAGCACTTAATTCACTAATTAAGAATTGATTATTATAATGATGGTACGAGACATAATGATTCAACTCCCTGTTAATCAGAAATCTAACACAAACAATACATTAATTACTGTTGAATAAACACTGTTACACAAATTAAATAAACAGAGTACAGTCAACACCAAATAAACATCACATTAATCTAACGAACACAAAACACAGTCTTTAACGGCATAAATAAGATGTTATCAACTCGGTAAAGTACATAAACAATGTCGGAACTACGTGGGAACTGGTAGAAAGAAATGTCATAAACCACTAACAATAGCTACCAACATATTTATAAGGAAAGAATCCCAGCTTTTTATGTCGCACACAAACAACAAAAAAACTGTATATACACGGTGACGTATACAAGCGTAATTTAGGTAAATGAGTGTCTGAAACTGCTCGGAGTCTATTACATCGGCCGACGAAATTCGTGGGGGGAAAAAAGCAAAAAACTCACAGACAACAGCAATGACATTTATCTAATTACGGGATCGCGATAAGGGCGCGTGAGGGGGTGAGACGGTGTGGGGGGAAGATTTGGATGCTGCGGCCTGTGGCAGTCGACCGGCAGCCTCCGTTGGAGTCGGTGCCCCACGTGACGTGCTAAACATCAAACATCGTCGAATGATTTGATTTGAAAACTTTTCGCTGATTATGCTTAATGGCATTTGGTGTTTGTGTAATATTAAAACTGTATAAAAAATTAAATTGACACCGTGAAGTTATGTTAAGATGATGTGAGATGTGGTTATCGTATTGGTTGATGTGGTGAATGGTTTTTTCAACATGACTGTACTGCTAGTTTTGGGACTTTTTGTTGGTAAGTTATTGTAGTTTTTTTTTTTACAAATTATTTGAAAAACTGTAAACCTTTATTATTTTTTGTCTTTTATAATTTAAAAAAATGTTTATCTTATACACGGCAGAAATAAAACAATAAAGAGTTACAATCACGAGCAATAATTATAATAATAATAAAAATCATTTATTTTTAGCAATAATATTGGGTTGTCAGTAAAATTAAATAGAAACATGTTTACCAATTTAACAAACTTCATAAATTGAGCATCACGTTAATTGGGAAAACATGTCAGAACTTGAAAGAATTTTTGTTTGTCATGTACTAGAACTTGAAAGAATTTTTGTTTGACTAACAGTCTGTTATTAATTAAGCGGTTAATAATGACGAATATATTTGTTAACTATTATTGTTTTGCAAATTACGATTTATTAATGGTTTTCTTAAAGCTTTTCTTCATTATTATTCAACGAGATTCGCTACGTAAACCCAAAGATTTTTGAAAAAATACCTACTGGACTTTTTTGGTTGCATATTGCGATATAGATATATAAATGTCACAGTCAGTTAACTTGCTCAGCGGTGAAGAAATACCAGCACGTTCCAGAAATTTCTGGTTGGTTGACAGCCCTATGGTGGGTTGGTAGTGATCCTACCTTTGGCACTGGAGGGCGCGGATTCGAGGTTCCATACCAATTACGCTTGGCATTCAATTTCCCTTGATAGTAGGGCATGCGTTTGACGCAGTGTATATACAAAGGTACTGATATTTTGAGTATGTTTTAAACCGTGTGGCAACGCGCAACTTGTTATGTCCTTTCTTTTAAACTGTCTTTAGAATCGCTTTAATAAATCTTTATAGGCAATATTACTCTACCGTTCTTAATTTTCCAATTTCATTTGCACTTGACTGTACTATAAATTTTTTATTGAATTCTCAGTTCACTTGAAAATAGTGTTCAAAAAGTGTCTAATAAATTCTGAATTTTCCTTGACGATTCACTAAGGAACACATTTTATGCTCGTTTGCAGCGCGGTGGAGGTGTGGCCACCTGGTGCTTTTAAGTAATAGCTTACAAAGTGTGCTTCTAATCAAGAGAAGTGGTGATTTTGATATAATATTACAACTATATCTACCAGATATATATGTTTTCTTTCCTGATGTATATTTCTAAAAACTAAACAAATTAGATAATCTAGCTACCATTTATTCACACACATAAGAAACAGAAAGTTGTCAAAATTTGTAGTTGTCAAAAATGAAGTGTGGGCCACACGATGCAGAAGTTAAGTACAAATTAAACTAAAAACAAAAAAAATAAAAGGACATGGTTGGAGTTACCACAACCCCTTGCAGCGTTACCTCGCTGAATGGCAATAGAAATACGTTGAGAGAAGTAGCTGCCAGCTTTTGGGTCACCTGTGGTTTCACGCAGGCGTTTGGCGATGTTGACAAGGCACTGGAACCCCACGCTTTCGCGTCACGCATCTATCAACGACTCTTGTCACTGTCAACGTGCCTGCTATTATACGTAAGACGCAAGACGAAATGTCCCTCATACCGTGGAGAATGGGATAAGTTTGGTATGGGACGCGACATGCGTTGACACACTTGCCCCGTCACATCTTCACGGTACCTACGACTAATTTAACCAGATTAAAATGACAGTGATTGTTACGAACTAGCCATCAGACCAAAATTTGCTAAAATGTAAATACTTTTTTGATAATATGATAATCTATTAGTATTCACAGTTATTATTTTTTATACTTTTGATACGATCTGTCGTATTGTCTATTCTTTTTGCTCTTGTTACTTCTATATCGGTTTGTATCACTTCTTTATTTTTATATTACATTATTATTTTACATTGAGTCTAGTTTCTTCTACTTCTCTCCTTTTTCATCCTTTTCATTTTTATCCTTCTCTCCTCCGTTATAGTGATTATGATACTACAACAAACAAATAGGTATTTTGTAATGATACCTACATTATGTATTGTATGACTATGTGACTGAGATCCATCTCTTTACGCTATGTTGCCTTATATTTCAAGTTGCTGTCTCTCATGTGGTTCCTAAGGCAATACTTTTAATACTTCCAACTCCGTCTAATATTTCGTTGTGAGTTCTAAGACAGCTGTTGTTTCTCTCCCGGGACGTCAATAACCTTTATTGCTTGTCAATTTGAGGTCGATGTTGTTAATCCAGGCTTTAATTGGAGACACAGTGGTGGGAATGTGTAAAGACTTATCCAGATACATTAAATAAGATCCTATCTTTGAAAATAAGTTTAAATTTTATTTTCGATGAGTTACAAAATATAGCAGAACAATGCGAAACTTTACCCGTTGGTATTTTCGCTCGTTGCAAATGAAAGCCAGTAAAATGGACGATGGCACAATAAAACTATCCAAATTCAACTAATTTACGACGCACGATGAATGTGAACCATTGTTGACTTCCATAAATTGAGGACATGACAAAAATGGGAACACTATATATCTTTTTGAATCATCAACATTTGCTTCTACAGTTTTAACAAGAGCAAAACTTTATTCTACATCCATTTCAAAAATCAAAACCAAAACTTCTTTATTACTTGGCTCTCGCGGGCACTTAGGCATGTCTTACAACCATATTAATATTATAAATAAGAAAGTGAGTTTGTTTGTTATTCCTTCACGGCTTGAGTAAGCAACCAATCCTTATGAAAGTCCTTAGGCCGCGGGTAACAGCTAGTGTTTGTATATTTTTTAAACTACCAGCATTTCGGAATGACCATTGACGAGTAGAAATGGAAAAAGAAACTGTTTTTCCATTTCTACTCGTCAATGAACTACAGAAAAATATCTTTCTCCAACGCCATTAGGTGTACTATGAAGTGAATATGAGTGGGTCTATATTTATTCTAATCTCCATTAATGGAGACTGTGTGCTTTTTTCCCATTATCCCCATTAGACATTTTGAGCCATAAAATTAACACGTCATACTTCACTTGGTAAAATGACTAATGGACATAATGGGACCGTAATTTATCCCGCTATCTCCATGAATCATGTCAATGGGGATAGTGGGATGCACAGTCAGCTACAGAAATCTGCCCCCCCCCCCATCCCCCCAACCAAGTAAGAATTAAGTTTTCTCATCATTCAATTCTCAACGTATTTATACGAAAATTAAAAAAATTCAAATTTTGATTACGTCGTTGCAGATCAGGTTTCAGCTGACTGTACCAAGAGAGTAAAAAAATATTTTCATATCCTATGCGGGAAACAAACCGCGCTCTCTAACACCATCTAAGCTTAAAGTAAAGACAAAATGTTGCATTACATTCATTCTTGTGTTAGAACGTGATACAGAAAAGCAAATAAAATCCACACAGAATTCCGCTCAAACTTACATGGAACAAGGAAAGTTTAAAGAGATAAGCCCGTCTGCCTGTCTGTCAAGGTGTCACAAACTTGTAATTCGTTTGACTTATAAAGCTTTTGATGCCCTGTTGTTGAATAAATATGGAAAGGGAATCGCCCTCGAGTATCTGAAGATGTTTTCTCTGGTGTAAAGCTGTGTACCTTTTTTTGTTGTTTTAGGTTTAAGAATTTTACTTTTGACAGTTTTAATTCGTCTAGCCGTTTTTGTGTGGAAGAGTGATATCCATTCATACAAACTATCGCATTATAATACTATCTCTCCAAGTATAAGGTTGTCGGTGTAGCGGCCTCCTTTTTCCTCTGTCTTGTGCCTGTTCTTTCTTATAAGACACGACCTTCACTTCTTTATAAGACAGGACACCTGCTTTTTCATTCACTTGATCCGTGGAAGCTCTTCTCGGTTTTTCTCTTCTACTTTTTTCCTTCTAAAATGTTTCTGATAAACTTGTCATGTCTTATAAGATGTCTTACTAGAATTAATTTTACTTATAAAATGATTCTAATTTATGATACCTTCATAATTTCAACAAAGGAACGTAATCGATAGAACAGTTAGAAGAACAGGTCAGATCTCGAGAGGTTTGAGAGGAGATTCGAATCCCAACTGGGGATGGGGGGGGGATAGGGGGTAAAAATCTTCATTTATAAATAAACTTACAGTTTCATAAACTACAAGATCAGATTCAAAATTGTAGACAGCTTGAAACCGGTAATGTTCTGTGTGATAAACTTAAATAAAGTGAATTTGATTTTTTGAAAGAAAAATTTCACCCCCTCCCCCCTCGATATCCGAAGGTCGTGGGTTCGAATCCCACCTGGGGGGAGGGGGTGAAAATTTTCTTTCAAAAAATCAATCTCAAAATATGAATGGCTAGTTGGCCTAACAACTACAAATAAATAAAAAATATAAATTAAATAAAGTGATTAGACTAAAGTCGAGACAAGCCCACCCCACATTCCCACCGCTGTGTCTCCTGTATAACCAGGATCAACAACGGCGACCTGAAATTGACAAATAAGCAATGAAGCTTATTGACATCGCGGGGGAGCAGTTGTCTTGAAACTCACAACGAATTTAATCAGAAAGAAAATAAACGGAGTTAGCAGTATTATAAATAAATAAATAAATAAATATATAGGGACAATTCATACAGATTGAGCTAGCCCCAAAGTAAGTTCGAAACTTGTGTTATGGGATACTAACTCAACGATATTATATTTTATAACGAATACATATATAGATAAACATCCAAGACCCGAGGCCAATCAGAAAAAGTTTGTTTTTCATCATGACCCGACCGGGGATCGAACCCGGGACCTCCTGGGCGGCGGGCTGGCGTGGTAACCATTACGCCAACGAACTTCGTACGGTCGTCAACGAACGTCGTATTGAAACGACTATAGCTAAATTACATTCAAAGTGTGTGATTATGATTATGTTGTTTCTCTCATACCATGACTACCTTCGCCTGATGGTGATGTCGAATACCCCAACTAAAACAACTGCTCTCCGATGTTGATATCCCACTTTTTAAAGGCGAAAATTTGTATGTTTGAGATTTCTTTTCTGTGCCAATTTTTATGATACATGGTATGTGGGTAGCTGATACCTTGGATTAACACATAGGGTACTCTTTATCCCGAAAAGTGAGCGATTCCTGTAGGATTTAGAATAGAATAGAATAGATAGAAAGAAATAATGTTTCACATATTTTGCCAAGATATTTGACGTGCAAAATACAAGTGTCATTAAATTATTCATTAAAAAAATATTACATATTTTTAGTATTAAAATTTGAATATTTAATTAAGTATTGTATATAAAATTTATAATGATATTTAAAAAAAATATACAAATAGAAATTATACAATTTGGTCATTAAGATATTCTTCAATGGAGTAGTATGCTTTAGAGACAAGGAATTTTTTAAATGAGGCTCTAAACATAATCAATTTTCGTATTTTCTTTGATACAGTACAAACCTTGTTGTAAATTTTGATAGACAGGTAGAATACAGTTTTATTATTTGGTCAAACTGATAGTCAATGGCGTTTTATATTGTGTCGCTACTATGTATATGGGTTTTGCTAGTAATTAATAAATTTAAATTAATCTTTCCATGCAATACCTACAATACGTACTGTGCTGTGGTTGGCTGTATTTTCCGTACAAAGTAATACGCAATGACACAAAGAGGGGAAATTCAATGGTTCGTGTTCGATGATCACATCTATATACTTATTAAATCTTTTGTGTACGTTGATAGCGATCAATGGACGAACTACTAAAAGAACAGACGAATAAATGGACATGCCGTCAAAAATGTAGGCTTTTTTTATTCTCACATTTTTAAAACATACATATAAAATTGATGGGCATGCAGTAATGCATTTTCCTGTCCATAAACAAAAAAATATTGTGCGTGATGACGAATGACTCGAATCCGCGACGTCTTCGAGCTCCTTGAGAAAATTTAAATATATACGTAGATTACCAGACATAACCAGTGCTTAGTTTTAATATTTTGTTTTACAAAAACGCAAATGACGCAATTTTGAATAATGCAGGACGTTCTCAGTAAACATGCTACAAAAAGAGGGTTGCTGTAAAATATGGAAGTCTCCCCAAAAATGTTTGAGATCCGGTGGGAAATTACTAAATTGGGAGCACTCCGGAAAACTAGCAATAAAAAAGTAAGATAATTTCTCATGTTACAAGTTTAGTAACAAATCTGAAAGCCTGAATCAGTTATATTTTATACTAGCTTTTGCTCGCGGCTCCGCTGATTTTTAGCTTCCTACCTTGAAAACTTCAAAAAGTCCCATATAAAATTCCCCCCCCCCCCCCTCCTTTTAAGGAGTTGGGGGCAGATTTTAAAAAAAATATGCACGATTTTTTTTTTGTCACAAATAGTCCGCCACTTGACTAAGGGGGCAGGATAGACAAAGCTTCAAGGTTTAAATTACAAGTAAAATAGATTAATAAGAAGAAAAACCTTATAAAACACCCTCAAAGAAACTTCGTGAAAGAATTATAAATGAAAAGTATCATTTACTAATTAGTCTTTTCATAACTTGCCAACTTTTCTGATAACATCAAAAAACTTCTCAGAGGTCCCGTTTTTCCCAATACCCCGAGGAAATTCATCGCTTTTTAACTCTGCCCGTTAATACTTAAAAGGGCTATTCTCAAAGTACTTTTTGGATAACCACAGCCCTTTGTGAAAATCCATTAGGTTATAGAAATAATGATTTTAATAGTCCAATATTTCTTTGTAAGAGCTGTGATGGCTGCGTGAATTATGAAGCTATAAACTTTGTGGCTATTTCTAATCCTGGGGTTGTTAGATTTCAGTGATTAAGTTTCAAGTTTATGTCGTCATCATCAACTCACAATAAGTCCACTGCTGGACATAGGCCTCCCCTCAGAAAGGTTTCAGTGCGACCCGTTGGCAGCGGTCTACATCGAGCTTCCTTAGGCTTTCTCCGAACGTTTTCAGCGCGACCAGTTAGCAACTGCTCCCTGCGAGTTTCCTTAGGCCGTCTGGCCACCTAGTAGGTGGCCAGACGGCCACGGTAGTCTTACGTTTTGCTTTCCGGTACGCGGTCGCCATTCCAGAACCTAACTGCCTCACCGGCCATTGGTTCAGCGCTCTGCCTTGCCCACTGCCTCTTCCGCTTGCTGACCCGTTGGGCTATGTCGGTTATTTTTGTTCTGATACGGCCTACCTTCGTTTCCTAATTCCTGATAAGTTTTTGTAGGTAAATATTAAAAGTAAATAGGTAATTCGTTCATTCTATAGACTACCGCCGTATTAAATGCCGCTAGGGTAGGAAGGTTCTAAAATGGCGACTACGTACCGGAAAGCGTAGCGTCATAGCCGGTCCACGTACAAGGTGCTCGGATGACATCATAATGAACTAGTATAAACCTCGGGATCTGGTTTTACTTTTGACCAAGATTAATTTTATTTTTCACTAGTATAAAAGTTTGGTCACGAAAACAGTTTTATTAATGGTCGAATTCTTTAATTTATAACTTTTACGCATTCATCGCTCGGTAGTAAAAAAGTTTGAGAATTTACTGCCAACTAACAGATGTAAAATAACGAATTATGTGTTAAATGGACCCCGTAGCTAACATTTGTGTGAAGGCATTTTGTGTTTCTCTGTATTTTCTACTAGCATCCCGCAAGCTTCGCACGGGTTTTACTAAAGATCCCTATAAAAAAATATAAAAAAATATAGCCTATGTTACCCGGGGGTAATGTAGCTTCCAAACGGTGAAAGAATTTTTCAAATCGATCTAGTAGTTTTTGAGTTTATGCGTTACAAAGATACAAATCTTTCCTCTATATAATATTACTAGCTGACCCGTGCCCACTTCGTTGGGCATAATGTTAATAATCCTTTTTTAGTACACCTGTTTTTCTCCGATTCACTTTGCAAAACCGAATACCACGTAAAAGCCTTTTTATTTTTCGGTTTTTTATGTAACCTATGACACTCAGCAATAATGTGGCTTTCTATTGGTGAAAGAATTTTTTGCCCGCGACTTCGTCCGCGTGAAGTTCCGGGCCCGTTCCCGTGGGAACCACATTGGATTTCGGCAAAAGCTATAGCCTATATCACTCCCTGATCATGTAGCTTTCTACTGGTGAAAGATTTTTGAAATCGGTCCAGTAGTTTGGGTGCCCATTCATTTCAAACAAACAATCAAATCTTTCCTCTTTATAATATTACTAGCTTTTTTGCCCGCGACTTCGTCCGCGTGAAGTTCCGGGCCCGTTCCCGTGGGAACCACATTGAATTTCGGGAAAAGCTATAGCCTATATCACTCCCTGATCATGTAGCTTTCTACTGGTGAAAGATTTTTGAAATCGGTCCAGTAGTTTGGGAGCATATTCATTTCAAACAAACAATCAAATCTTTCCTCTTTATAGTATAGATTAGTATAGATATGAGAACTGTGAGAACTATCGTCCAATCAGTATTTTATCAGCCTTGGCCAAATTATTCGAGTTAGCTATCTATGATCAATTATATAACCAAATAAAACCTTATATCTCTGAAAGTCAACACGGCTTTGTTAAGAACCGTTCAACTGTAACAAACTTATTAGAATACAAGAATTATTTGTGCGAGGTGTTTGCGAGGTGTGGTCAAGTAGACGCAGTATACACCGATTTCAAAAAGGCGTTTAATAAAGTTAACCATATTTTACTATGCAGTAAACTGGATAGATTTGGCATTCACGGAGACTTATTGCGTTGGATCAAATCCTATTTGTCTGGGAGGTCTCAGTTGGTTGCACTTAAGGGCTTCATGTCTTCTCCTATAGTGCTGAAATCCGGGGTACCGCTGGGATCGCACTTAGGGCCATTGTTCTTTGTTGCTTTCATAAATGACCTGACAACTAGGCTATTATGTCCCTGTCTTTTATATGCTGACGACCTTAAAGTCTACAAATCTATAAATAATGTAGCGGACTGTCTGGACCTCCAACATGATATCGATATGGTTTCTGATTGGTGTAATCGCAATCTAATGTATCTTAATGTGAACAAATGTTTTGTTATCAGTTTTACCAGTAAGAAATACAAAACTAATTACGAGTACAAATTGGAGGGTCAGGTTCTTCAGTCAAGGAGTGTGGCTAGGGACCTTGGTGTACTGTTTGACGAAAAGCTCTCATTTCGTGAACACTACTCGTATTTGACAAATAAGAGTTTTCAATTAGTCGGGTTCATATGTAGGATCACAAGTGGATTTAAGAACCAAAAAAGTTTCCTCACTCTATACTACAGTCTTGTGCGCAGTGTCTTGGAGTATGCTAGCGTGATCTGGTCGCCATGTTATGAGGTTCACTCTAACGCCATAGAAAGCGTTCAGAAAAAGTTCTTGAAGATCCTTAGTTACAGATCTGGTCACGGTCGAAGGCTGGGCAGTTACAAAGAAAGACTCGATAAATTTGGAGTAGTTCCGCTGGAAACTCGACGAAGGCAGCAAGACCTTATTCATTTATACAAATTATTACATAACAAATTTGACTCCTCATATTTACTAAGCGTGATTAACTTTAATATTCCACGCAATCGACGAAGACATATGAACACTTTTACTTTACTAATATATAAAAATAATACATCCTACTATAACCCACTTACAAGAATGTGCCGTCTCTTTAATGAACTATCTAGTAAACATCCTGATCTTGACATACACACCTCAAAATTATGCACGTTTCATAATTATATTAAACATATTTTCGACGATCGCTCTCTAACTTCGCTTGCTTTAATTAAGAATTAGAACACTTAAATGATTTTAAGACTTAAAATTTACTTAATTTGGATTTTAATTAAAACTGTAATGTAGTGTTAACATTTTAGAGTTACAATCTAGAATAGAACTAAATGTAAAACTTATTATTGAACATAAAGGTTGTAATTTGTTATGTTATCCAAATAAATAAATAAATAAATAGATATTAGATGTATTTACAATAAATAAATAAATATGTAGGGACAATTCATACAGATTGAGTTAGCCCCAAAGTAAGTTCGAAACTTGTGTTATGGGATACTAACTCGACGATATTATATTTTATAACAAATACATATATAGATAAACATCCAAGACCCGAGGCCAATCAGAAAAAGTTCGTTTTTCATCATGACCCGACCGGGGATCGAACCCGGGACCTCCTGGGTGGCGGTCTGGCGTGGTAACCATTACGCCACGGAGGTCGTCAAAAAATGTATCCGTTGTCCCTTATCCCAAGCCGGTTAACCCTAGCTTTTGCCATGGTGGAGCTGTGGGAATTGCGAAGAACTTATTTATTTAACGACACAGGTTTCTCCCTTTACTTTGAACCAATGAAAAGCAACCTTAACGTAATAAAATACCTCAAATAACATAAAAGCCTTTGATACGATCAAAACGCTCATCGTTGCTAATGTCTAACAATCCGATTATGAAAAGTTGTAAAGAGCGGTCGTGTTCGGCGGAGAGCCGCTGAAATATTCACGATAAACCGTAAATGTATTTATGGTACTTCCGACTTTATTTTGTACCTGTATTTTATTTATTGCAAATTAATTTTAATATTAGCATATTTTATTAGCGAAAGACGCGCACTTTGTTTGCGTCTCGCTTTCTCGTGGGGATTTTGGAAAATGTTTTTTTATTGAATGCCTACGTTATACATACATATACATATTATAGTACCTACCCTCCAAGTTTCATTTGTAACAATAAAATGTAAATAGAATTTTCATAATATATTTATTTACTGACATTTTTTTTGCTATAGATTTATATGACAAATCCTGTTTTCACTATCTAGTAGGCATTAGGAATTACCTTGTATCATACAAATATCATACAATTTGTTCCAGTTGGGTTATTCCCACCGCTACGAGGCTATGACGGTGATATCGGGCATTTTAGAAACATCTATGAAATATTTTTGCAAAATATTAATTAAAATCACGATATATTCGAAACAGCAATCTTTTTTAACATAAACCACACGATTATCGATCTAAATTAATACATTTATAAACTGTACGGTGTTTCCAAACCATCGGTCGTCTCTTTCACACGTCATTGGCCAGCGCCCGATGGCATCCGATGGGATCGGCTTAATCTTACGTAACGATGCCGATTCATTAACTTTGATGTGATGGCTTCACGTTTTCCATTTCTCATTCTGTTTTGTATAAATATATTTATTTTTTCGTGTCTTTTTTTAGAAAATCTAGGTCCGTGGAGGCCTCTTGCATTGTAGTTTTTAGATAGGTACCTATATAAACTAATATAAAATTTCTTTATTCAGACATTTTAGTCCATTATTGCATCTTTGTTATACATTAAAGGCGCGTTTAGGATATTAAATTTCTAAACGACAAGGTAACCCATAAGCTCGTAGTTACCAACAACGTTACAATATTAGTAATTACCCGCTGGTTCGCCCCGCGTGACGCAACGGAAGTACTAATGATTTTGTGTATCTTTTAAAAACTAGCCTATGTTACCCTCCAGATCAAACATTACCCTGGCGGCTAAGAACGTTAAGGCTGGTTTGAGTTGTGCTGACCGCGCGCTGACAGCAAAATGTATGAACTGTCAGCGGACTCGTTAATTCCAAAGTGCTCCTAAAAGTTCATACATTTTCAGCTGTCCGCGCTGACGACGAGACGGCCAGCATGCTTAAAGTAAAGTGCGTAAAGTGCAGGGCCGTCTCTACTATAGGCGCGACAGGGTGCGGTGCACCCGGGCGCGCCGCGGTCTCAGGCGCGCCTCGACCCGGTCATATCAATGAAATTGCACCCGTATTATGAAGCCAGACCCGGGCGCGGTAAAACCTAACCCACTGTCCCAAAGTGCCTCACTGTGTAGGAAGAGACTCACACTACCACTCGTCCCTAACCTGAATTTGAGTCACTCTGTACCTACAAGGAAAGTGATTTCCGTCTTTTCCTTGTCTTATTTCATTAGCTAAGATAACATTTTTTATTAACATGAAGCACAAAAATATTTTCTTTTTGTTATTTTATGTGTATTTACCTAACTAGGTAATCGAGATGACGCATGACAGGGCCGATTGCGTTGAAACTCTCACTAGCTGTCTGTTATAAAAAGTAACCAAAGCCATTTTTATTTCCAAAATTCCTATGGGAACATGTACTGTTCATGTGTTGCGCTCTCAAAACCGCGGGTATGAAGAACCTTACGTCATCAAATGTCATACTTCGTCCTGTTAGAATTTGTTATTTAGTCAGTTTGCGAAAATGGGCATCAGTGGCTCATTTATTAACGACACCCCCAAAACGGTAATCCTGGGGTATTTTTTATATTTAGTATTTATTAGCTACACCACTAATAAATAAATAGTGTTGTTGCCCTGAATATATTCGTTACATAGTTAGTTAGTGCTGATATAAAAATGTGAAAAATGTAAATAAAATTTGAAAAAAGGGTTGCACTCCGGGAGTGCCGGCAGAAGTGAAAACTTAAACATCAACGTTGTGCATTTTTAAATATTTTGTAATGGTTAGGGAATCTTACGCTTTTTCGATCAGGCTACGGATCTGACGCGAGTTTAACATTTTTTACCCATCTAAAAAAAGTGTCAAGCGCCGCTAAAGAAGTTTTCACTTCAAAAAACTAAGAAACTTAAACGTAGCTCAATAATCCTTGGGGGTATCGTTTTGGTGGTGTGGTTAACAATAGACGCACTCAATGAGATTACATAACTCAAATTTCTCATCTTTTCACGATAAACGCTGATATCAAAAGTTTCCTTTGGGAAAAATAAAAATATAGAAAACTTTATAAACGACGGTCATTTACACATAAATGTGCGCTTAAAAAGTTATGTTTGAAAGATGTTGATAGCTTTCAGTCAAACTAAATTGAAAACTTTTTTAGGTGGTTCTTTTAAATTTTTCCATTTTTTTCTCAGAAGAATATTATCTTTTTTCTTGTCATTAAATGTCATTTCTGATAGCTACTGACAGTTGTTGATTAAATTGTTAATAAGTATAGAAAAGACCATCGTCTAAAACTATTTTTTCGTAGGTATTGTGATGTAATGAACTTCTAATAACCATCGACATAAAATATAGACAAACTGTCCGGTACTGAGATTTTGCGGCATTGTGATGGTGCACATGCACACCACCACCCTTCAGTTAGTTGCGAGTGAGCGACAGAAGCAGTGGTGTCCAATTGACAAAAAACGATCTGTTAAATTAACATTGACAATTGGACACCACTGCTCCGCTCTCTCGCAAGTCTCGCAACTGACTGAAGGGTGGTGGTGTGCATGTGCACCATCGCAATGCCGCAAAATCTCAGTACCGGACAGCTTGTCTATACTTTTATGTCGATGGTAATACCTATAACTTTTTTCCCTCGAGTGATTATATACCTAAGTATGATTATGTTTTTTTTATAATTGGTACGGTTTAACTAACCATTTATTAACCACCAGAATATACACTATTATTCTGTGTGAATGTACCCGGTACTATTTATTATAATGTCGAGCCCTAATTCAAAAATCAATTTAAATCATTTATTTTCTCTTCAATCAATTTTCTTTGTATATAAGTACAGTCAACAAAGGAGTTGACTGACCCCCCTCTGTTTATATGATTAAAGATTTCTAAATATTGCGTGAAGGGATTTACTTGAAATTTTATTTATCAATAGTATTCATATTGTACTATGTAATTACAAATTTTCAAGTAAATCCCTTCACGCATTATTTAGAAATCTTTAATCATATATTATACAGAGGGGGGTCAGTCAACTCCTTTGTTGACTGTACATTAAATTTTTTATTATAAAATTTTTACTGTTGCAATTAAATTAAAATAATAATTTAATTTCTAATGTCGCCTCGTTTCTGGTGCAAAGAATGGCCACCGCCATTCAGCGCGGCAACGCAGCAAGCGTTTTGGGGAGCTTTGCATCAGAAACATTAAAGGGTGGATTAAAAAAAAAAAAAAGGAACGAGGAGAAAAGAGGAAATTTCTAAGTTTATTTTGAGTTTGTATTTTTTCTCTTTAATTTTTGTTTTGTATATGGTTTTTTATTAAGATTTTGAGAGACTGGTGACAAAACGTAGATCTCAGTATACGAGTATAATGCTAATACACACTATAATGCTCTACCATTCCAGAAAAGGTACTGAAGTAAGACGGATTTGCTTCGTATTTCCTCTCTCGCGTCTATCCTTGTTCTTGATATGAATAACTCCATAAATATTTTAGTAATGTGATAATATATACAGGTTTATGCAGACCGCGCCCAAGTTCCTAAGAACAACAGTGCGCTTTAACTCGTTTAGTTCCGCTAAACTCCGTTGCGATGGTAAAGTGTGCACAAATTGTTCCGCGTATTTACATGGTGTATAGTTACAAATCCTTTGCTAAGTTCTGGAGCGAGAGATTTACAAGATATGCTTTTTTTTGGTATACAAGCAAGCTGTCTTGATGGAAAGTGGTTAAGCCTACGACAATCAGTACCACCACGGCTACTACGAATGTGTTAATCTGGTGGGTCATGTTGTTTAAACCTAAATTAGGTTTAATCTATTCTAATCCATACTAATATTATAAAGAGGAAAGATTTGATTGTTTGTTTGTTGGTTTGTTTGTTTGAATTGAATAGGCTCCGAAACTACTAGACCGATTTCAAAAATTCTTTCACCAGTAGAAAGCTACATAGGCTATAGCTTTTCCCGAAATTCAATGTCTGAACTTCACGCGGACGAAGTTGCGGGCAAAAAAACTAGTTTTCTATGAATGTATTATGTACCTAAGCAATTAAAATTTTAATGTTATGAATTGAAAATAAAAAATACTTTATTCATTAGTATATCATTATAATACAACACAGAGTCGGGATAAATCCTTCTTTTAAGTAAAGGTTGCTTCGATTCTTTTTAGAACAGGTAGGCTAAATATTGTTTATCCTTTCTGAGAAACAAACCCGCACTACAACGATACTGGTCCACCAAATTAATAAATAGAAAATAAAGTAATCAGTTTCTAGTTTCTATCAAAAATTCGCGTTTTAAACCGCAAATACAACGAGAGCGACGAACATTGCATTGTGTGTTAATGAAAAAACTTTCCCAATACAAAACTTGATTAAAAGGTTGAAATTATCAAAACTAATTCTACAATGTTGTTAAATTTCAATATTTGGTAACAAACCGGATTACTTTTCGACTTTAAAAACTAGTTAAAATTCGAAACATACTTTTAATTAAATGTATCGGTTTTATGTTAAATTGGCACTAGTTCCACGAAATGCCAATTTGTTAAGCTAGCCCAAGTGGGCAGGGAAGTTGGGAGGGAAGCAGCTATTCATAAACTCGCGCATATTGAAACTCGCGATCGCGCGCACGATGGCAACTTCTGATTTTGCCATATTTTTTTGACTTGACAAATAACTCGAGGGAAGTGGGCTGCGCGGTGGTGTAAACACGATACTGCCGCTGCTACTCGCGCTCTCGGCACTCCAAATGTAAAAATTTTAAACGTTTATTCAGAGAATAGGTTTTTACCATGGAAGTAATAAGTACTACGTACTACTAACACGTTCTTTTGTCAGAGTACATACAGTAATAAATGATTTATACGAACTGGCTGTTACCCGCAGCTCCGCCCGCGAACTCAAAGGAAAATGTTAATATTTTTTCCCATGGGAATCTCTTTGTCCCGTGGGAAAAAAACAGCCTTATGTCACTCTCGAGACCTTAAATTATCCCCGTTATTAAATATGAAAACATAATGTTATACTTTTTTTCCCGTGGGAATCAGATGTTTTTCGGGATAAGAAGTAGCCTATGTCACTCTTCAGACCTTAAATGATCTCTGTTAAAAAAATCATGTCGGTACTTAGGTTCGTCTCGACGTGAAAGAAGAACAAAAAATTATATTCTTTATTTTTTCCCGTAGAAATAAGATGTTTTTCCGGGATAAAAAGTAGCCTATATCACTCTCCAGACATTAAACTATTCCCAATAAAAATATCAATCCGTCCATTACTTTCGACGTGAAGGGAGGACAAACAAACCAACAAACACACTTTCACATTTATAATATTAATATGGATCTACTCTATAAACTACTACCATTTCGGAAACAAAATTTAAAGCAAAATGACCACTGGTAAAAAGAAATGGCGAATAAAAACCAGTTACAGCCTTTTTTGTCATTTATAACATAAAATTTGTAACTATAGCTACATACAAGATTACGTACACGGTACTCGGAATGTTAATAAATAGTGCCATTCATTTGTCCTAACATAAAATTTAATCTAAAATATAAAATGCAAAATCGGTGTTGAAAATAGGAGCAGACCAGGCCTAGGCAGCAACCGTTCTCGTGTATTCTCGAGTTGACGTGAGAGTCGGTCTGCCAGCCTCCATTAAGTACTGAGCTCCCTTGATTGTTATGGGGTATGAGGTCTGAACACTCACTCGCATCGATGTTGCCGCAGAAGTGTTAAGGAAGGGGCTGAGTGTAAACCTGGTACCAATATGGTTTACTACACCGTTCGCAACGTCCGATTTCAGTGGTGTCTTAAACTACTACTAACTAAACCTTTATCAGCCTACATTTCACTATTTTCTAGTATGTACAATCAGCATTATAGAAACCTGATCCTGCAAGCAAAGTGAGATTTAAACTCTGGATATATTTCGGCGTTTCTAATGCTACATATAATCAAAATCTGCATTCCTAGTACATTCCTATTACTCCAGTTATTATGGGATAACTTATTTTTTTATTACTTGGGATACTATGGTGGCTTTATTTCTGTTTTTTTTTAAATTAAATATTTTTGTTAACAGTGATAGCCACAGCTCACAACATCACGTTCCTGGAGGTGCCGAGATACGGCGACCCTCGAAGGGTCGCGAATCTCAACTGCCATTATGTGAACGACAAGGACGACCCTGAACTCCACTCCGTCAAGTGGTATAGAGGGACGAATGAGATCTTCAGATATACTCCCGATCAGCAGGTGTGTTTATTCAGTGGATTTTTTATGACTGAGGAGAACAAATTAGCTGCATGTGATAGTTAGCAATCACCATTGCCTAAGGACATCCACAACTAGAAAATATCTTGCAATAGCAAGTTCATAGTATAGCTGCAATTCTGACGTGTTCTGACACGGATTCTATCTTTATGATGCCAACCAATGGAACCCTACTCAGCCTCTGCTGTCTGCCCGTCCGTCTGTTTATAAATATGTTGGGACCACAAGATACATGGACCACAATCTGTTCCGTTTCATCGCACTGAGTTACAAATTATATTTTGACGACCTGCGTGGCGTAATGGTTACCATGCCGGTCCTGAGTCCAAATCCCGGACCGGTCATGATTAAAAAAGTACTTTTTCTGATTGGCAAATGTTTTTTTAAAATATAATATATAGTATCGTTGAGTTAGTTGATATCCCATAACAGAAGTCTCGAATTTACTTTGGGGCTAGCTAGCTCAATCTGTTTGATTTGTCCTTACATATTTATTAATTTTATTTATTTCTCTTTAGCCACCAACGAGAACTTTCAACACCACAGTGGGTAGTGTCACAAGAGGTAACTGCAATAGACACAGCTGCGCCATCAGCGTGGTGCTCCCGAAGACTATAAACTCTAGACTATCATTCACGTGTGAGGTTTCTGCTGAAGGTCCAAGATTTGCTGTGGTTAAGCAGACGAAGAATTTGACAGTCGCAAGTATGAAACATTTATTTTATTTAGTGTTAAATGACCTCAAAATACAATAGAAGAACATTCGCACCAATAAACGTGGGTCCGATTCCCGAACAGAAGTAATTTAATAAGTGGTGAATATTTGTTTTTCCCATAAGACTTTTTTTATACCACTAAAGTGGCAAACAACCATAGGGCTCAGATGGTAACCAGTCACCGTAACCTATGGACGTTTGTAATACCGGGGATAGTCTGTAAGGTGGAAGTCCTTCCTCAGACGAGCTGCTTATTTGTGAATATACACTTATATATTCACTAAAAAGTATTCGTTGTTAGGTACATATAAACTAGCATTTCAAGTTTTAAGTAATATGAATAAATATGCTATGCGAATTGTGTACGTTTACAATTACATTAAATGTTTATGTGTTTTATCCAGTGATACTGAAAGATGATCCGGTTATAACTGGACTACCAGGCAGTGTGCAGATCGACGAGGACATTATTCTCAACTGTACCACATCACCAGCGATGCCACCAGCCAACATCGTCTGGTTTATTGACGGGAAACCAGAGAGAGTAAGATATTTTGTATGTATTTGTAATTGCTTTAGCAAGATTGACTTTCCACTAAGGTTTTAGTTGCAATGCAACCAACGTTTTTTATGGCATACAGTCGATAAAACTAATTTTTATGCCTGCGGCCACCTGATGGAAAGTGGTTACCGCCGTCGATAAACAGTAGTAATACCAGATGCTTTACTAATGCTACCAGGTTAAGTGTGGGGAACCCACCCTTGTAGTAAGAAAGCTAGAAAGGTAGGGCACAGCGGATAATCCGCTCAAATCGGAGCAGCCGTCTGGGGAAGGACCTCCACCTTACAGAAGATCGTGGTCAAATACGCCATGTTGTGTTCCTACGGTGAGTAAGGAGTCCAGAGCTCCACTTGGGGTGTTGGGAGGGTTGGCAACGCGTGAGTGATACCCCCGCTATTGCAAGCGTCTATAGGCTACGGTGATGCTTACCATCAGGTGGGCCGTATGCTTTTTGCCACCATTGTGGCATAAAAAAAGCAACTACTTCTTGCAACAAGGAAGAGAAGCATAAGCAAAGGCGTTGAACTTGCGGATGTAACGTAGAACAAACTATAATAACTGATATTCTGTGAGAGGGTGGTACTTCTCCGGACGAGCTGCAAGCTGAGCGGACTCCAGTTGGATTCTAGTTTTTAATAAAACTAGAATTTAATTGAATCTGAACCACATAATAATCATAGTTTCATGACTTCTTCGAATAAGTAGAAAGAAAGTGCAGTTAGCCGTGAAACGCCTAGTGGAAAATCAGTCTTACACTTTAAAGATTTCAAATAAGCATCTTATGCTTGATTACTATACTTAACTTTTAATTTATTTATCCATACAGACAGAGCCATGGATGGTAAACAACACTAAAGTGTCGTCGGCGAATGAAGATGGAATGAGATATAGTTGGCGATCTCTCAAGTTTAGAGTGAATACTATACGTGGTTTCGTGGCTTTAAGGTGTGAAGCCACACAACCTACGTGGCCACCTTACGTAAGATCTACAAATGCAACTGTAGTGGTTGTAAGATCACCACACTTATCCAAGTATACCGCTGCCGGTGAGTATTATTCTTCTTGTAAGTAGTTGATTAAGGAACAAACATGCTCAATTCTCGTAACATGAATCGTTTAAATCGCGTGTCAAACATCTCTATGCCGCTCAATTTCTATTTTGTGTGAGTGAGACAGCAACTGAGATTGTCACGAGATTTGTTAGGATAATAGATCCGCACCTTCCCTACTTTCAACAATTTATTTGTCAAAAGTAATGGTCAAACATATTGGCTTAAAAGAACAACAACAAACAGGAGTTACAAACCAATTGCGCTAAGTACTGTTAACCAAGACATTTAAAAATGCTGTGTGTGTGAACTAAAACATATAAAATTTTGTTCAGCCACAGGAATTTTACAAGCCCATAACACTTTTAAGGTTTCGAACGAGCGATTGGCTACCATAACGTATTTAGTTTGTTATCAAAGCATGGACATTAGATAGGAATAAATGGTTTTTGATTCTTTGTAGTTAAGGTTTCACTTAGGCATTCCGTCAGGCAATATATTGATTATTTGCTATAATGGACAAAAATATATGACACTTTTAATTTATCAGAAAATCTGAGTATTTTTTTATTATTTAATATTTATATGATGTAGATTACTTTAAATGACTTTAAACATCATAAAGATATCCTATTTCAAGAAGAGCGTTCAGCTATGAATGTTATAAGGCGTGCACATTGTTTTAGTGTGCGTTACCGATTACGCTTTTCGTGCAATGTAATTTGTATCCGGAAACAATTTTTTTTAATGGCATCATTCTAAACAAATGTTTTTGTTCTAGGCACCAGCCCAGCTATCGTGGAAGTATTCACCCTGCTAATGTGCGTGTTAGTACATATATTTTCTAAATACAGTGCCTTGAGTGAAGTTTAATAGACTCGATTAAGTCGGTGTATGGTCTAGTATGCATAGGTAGTTATCAATTGTCACCTGGAGGTCACACGTTGAGAAAACATCACAAAAGAATAGTTCTACCACGCTCCAAATTATTGCTGTACTGGCACTTAAATTGCCTTCTTCTTTTCAATCGGGCACTCTTGGCAGAGTGGTTGTGGTTGCGCAGATCGGTGGTCTTCATTTTACTTTAGGGCTCTCTAAGGGCCGATATTACGCCATTTCCGTCGATTAATGGCGTTGCGAGAGCATTGAACCACAGTAGTTTCTGTAGCCTTTTTTATAAGGTCGGTCCAGAGTGATCACTACTTGCATTATTATAATATTCTACAAAATTTAATTTAACTTATTTAATACACAGGTATTTTTCGAATGATTCTTTCTGAAACTGAAATATTTTCATTAATGCCGCTCACGGAGACTGAAATATTTTCTTTTCCAACAGAATATATTAAATAGTTTAACAAAATTCCTGTGGTAATATTAAAACCAAAATGTAAGTATTTTAAACAGTCCCGGTTCACTAAAAATGAATCTTGGGTAGAATCTTTACGGTTCATTTCACACAAAATTTGATTTAGTATCGCTATTGGATATGACTATTCTGCTAGCTCCATTTGCTCCATAAAATATTTTTTCCTCAGTTAAAATGATTCGTTTATTCAAAATTTAATGTTATAGCCTTTGGATTTACTATTGTACTCTTTCTCTATTTCTACTTATATTGCATTTTATGGCCGCCAAATTTATTTTTAAAAAGTTTCCACTTTTTATCATTTGGACGTACCAGCTCTATTGGCTTTATATTATGCTTGCAATGAACTTGTATTTAAAGGTCAAATTAATAAACAGAACTATTTTGGAAGTTTTGAATACATAATCTTTGTATGTGACTGTACCATTTGTCTATGTTAGTTTTGGTTAATATTATTGACATCAAACATCCTAGCTGAGGTCAATCCGCTAAATTCCCCTATTTTATCTTCTCAATTACACCTAAATCCTTTTAAAAATAACCATCATGATAAAAATCAAGATTTGATAGAAGCCACGAGCAGCATCCAGTTTATATAAAACGGGACATAGTTTTTCTCATCGTGTAACCTCAAGTATTGCTGTATCGATTGTACATTTATTTTTGTTAAGAACATAAATGTGCTGGCTACACGGAACTCTCTTGGGAATGTGAGCATAGAAATTGTTAAGGAGACCCAGTTGCATTGTTCCGACATAGCCGTCATAGCTTTGAATTTCTCTGTATTAGTTTGGAAGTTTAAATATTTAAGTGATGTCATTTCTGATTGAGGTTTCTAACCTTTTTTGCTTTATAGTTCAAGCGATTTTTAAGTGTAGGCGTTAAGAATATCGAAGCAATATCCCAGATAATGATTGCGTTTTAAATGTCACTGAATCACAACGTATTCAGATAATATTTAGGGGCTCTTTTACCACTTGCAAAGTATCGGTTATCTTTTTCGCAAATAAGGAGTGTCAAAGACATACAAGGGCTGTAAAAAAAATAGTTTATTTGACAAATAAGCTATTAGAGAGTGGTGAAACGGGCCCTTAAGCTCTTACTGACAATTTGAAGACAAAACTCAAAAATCGTTGGTAAAACATCAACGGAGAACAAAAGTACTTTTTAATACTAACATATTATGCACGGAGCAAAATATCAAATTGCAATAATTTAATAATTTAAAATATTGAGTTTATTTTAAGTCTGTTGATGTGTTTTTGGTATATTTCTTTTAACTATTTTTATGTGAATTTACATAATATTTCTTACAGTGATACAGCAATGTAGGTGAGTATATTATAAGGATGTCAAGAATATATATGATTAAATCAATTATTCTATAAATAGCAAGCACTGAATTTCGATGTTTTGTCACAAAAATTTGTAATTATATTTACATATGTTGAGAGGCTGGAGCTAAAACTAAATAGTTGTCTTACTAACAGTAATCTATACAATTTTTGCGACGGCGTAACAACTCTATTATTAGCAATAAATTATATGGTTGAAAATTTAATAATATTCGTCGTTTCTAGACATTTTCGTAACTCCCTTAACTAAATTTTATTGTGTTGTCAGCATTCACGAGCCACTACCAGCTCATAGTAGTGACTGGGCTCTACCACTAACAAACAACAAATATTGAATGAATTAAAACGTCTACACTAAAAATTTTTTGCTGTTTCCTTTTTTAATTAATTTTTGTACAGTCAAGCGCCTTTATAATATCGGACTTTGTACCAGTCTTAAGTTCTATGTTATAAGAGCCAAAATCGCACTGCAAGTGTAAAGCTCAACTTGCACCTGACTGTACGTTTGAAAATTCATTTTTTATCAACCAAATAGTTTCTAATACAAAAATAAAATTATATAACTTTATTCATTCATGTTGTTGCAACAATCTGTTCACATACGTGATTATAGGCTAACTACTAACGCCACTAACCCACTGGTTCAATGAAGACGCCTGAATGGACACGTACACGCACATTGCGTTTTATTGCGGTGAAATGCACCGTACGTATAAAGGCGTTAGTACGCTATATAACTAACTATTTTATCCCCGCGGCTTCGCTCGCGTTAAATTTTATGATGACAACAAAAACCCATAGCGCGACTTGTGGCGCCATCTGTTGGCCGGCAATTGCGAATTGCAGCGCCATCTATAGTAGTAAAAACATTTTCTCATTGGAATGACATACTTTCACGGGATAAAAAGTATCCTATGTTGGGCTCTGTACCCCTGACAATATGTGTATAAATTTTCATAAAGATCGGCTGCTTAGTTAAGCCGTGAAGGAATAACAAACAAACAAACATACAAACTCACTTTCTCATTTATAATATTAGTAAGGATGCATAAATCATTTCCGAATGCAGTAATGTTGTTAAAAATAAATTTCAAATAAGGTTTTTTCCTAATGCTGTTAAACATCTGCACTAAGACGAGCTAAGCGAAGCGCAGGGGCACTACCTACCTTTTCTCAAAGCTCTTCGTCGTTTTTTGAGCCTTCATAACTTGGGTTTGGATTATACTAGATAAACAAAATTTTCAGGATATGTTGTCAACAGCGGTCTCATTAAACATATAAAATTTTAATTAGATAGCTCTTATACTTAATATTTTATGGATATCAAAAAAAACCGTGATTTCGTCATTGACTCACTCATTGATAGGCCGCCACCAAACGCTTTCTTGGCTCTCGACAAAAAATTACACAGAAAAAAACTTACAAACTACCTGTAGTGTAGGTATATTGCTAAAAGGAACGCAAGACTATTGTCATTTTGTCATAACAAAAAATCTAGAGTTTTAAAATAATCAGAAATGTATAGAATACTTTTGTTTCTTTTTCATTAAAGACGAATGACAGAGACAGAAATAAACATTGTATTAGGCCATTGTTCCGTTCATACATACGTAATGCGTCCTGAATATTTGATGGCTTTTCCACATATAACTTTTGATCGCAACGACAAATTGCGTCATACTTTTCAAGTTGGGTCTGTGGTACGCCTGTCCAACAAATCCCATACGTCAAATTGAATTAATACTATTTTTGTTCATATTTGGAAAGTCGTAACTTCCAAGTCACATCCGTGTTATAAGTAGAAATGTTTTTTTTTAAATAAGGTCAGCTGATAGAAAGACTTCGAGACGCAATTCCTGTGATGAATTATTTACCAATACAGGATCCTTGGTATGCGAAATTGACTAACAATTGACCTTTTCTTAATAATCAAGCCTATAAATAACCGCTTTGTGTAAAATAAAACTTACAACTTATTTTATGCTATGAACCTACAAGTATATTCATCACGTTTAAACCGTTTATATTTCCTTTAAGTATACTCAAGGAACGTGGATTCAAATCCGGCGCAAGGCTAACATTTTGTATACATAAACATGTCTACTTTGGATTTTGGAACAATACTAATGTTATTGCAATGGTAAATAAAAAAACAATTTCTTAGTTCTAATGATATGCTACTATTTTTAAGGATGGAAAGATTAGGAAAAGGGATGAAGAAAACTTATAATAAATAAAAATATGTATTGATGGCGAGAAAGTGAAAAAGTGAAGACAAGGTGACAGTAAAAAAGAATTAAAAAAAAACATAAAGAAAAAGGAAACATAACTATTTACAAAAGAGGTTTTCAAAAAGAGTTCGGTTTGCCACAACTATACTGACCTTATTTTTTTCTCTTGTCATTAAAATACCTTATGGGTATTACATGACCGTAAACATGTTCCAGAGAGCGGAGGATTTATTCACTTTACTATCCGATTATTATATAAAAGAAGAAGTGTATATAAGATACTGTTAGTAAGACAACTAATATATAAATACATTGTATAATAGTTCTAAAAAGGTAATTATAAAATCGTTGTTAATTTATGTGTTATATAAGGGTATATAATTATATCTATTGAATTCTTTTTTTTTAACGCAACGAATAAAAAGTCTGTGCTTTTTTAATTGTTTTTTGTTGTTTAATTAAATGAAGAATAATTTGGCTTGTTTTATTACTTTACAAAATATAGAAATATATTTCTTGTGTTCATTAAAATGAAAAAGAAATTAAAAAAAATAATAATAATAATTCGTAAAAATGTATTTCATTTTTAAATGTATTTAATAAAATATATATGAATACAAGCCAATTTATACTTCCTATGAAATAAAATCGAGGGATAATTTCAATTTTATGATCTTCTAAATTGGTCTAATTTCATTCAATTGTATTTTAATTACGCTAGTCTATACAATTTTCATAGCGTTTAATACTCACTAGATATTTCAATCCATGCATATAAATATTAATTAATATTGTCCAAGAGTGGTGATAAATTAAAGATGGACTTGAATTTTAAAATTTTAATAAAATGAAGAAATAAATATACAGAAAGCACACGTATTTGATGCTACGGTGTCTGACGAAGAAGGTGTCTGACGAAGAAGTGTTGAGCTGAGGCTGCGGTGGTGTTAGGCGCGGCCAAGACCATTCCGGCGAACCCCCCGCGCGCGCATGTATTCCCCGCTGTCGTCGTTCACGTCACGAACAGCGACGAATTCTATCAAACGTGTTGTTTACCAAAAGCCAAAAACTGTCGCCGCATGAACAACGACTAATTCAAAAATTATACCCAATTTGAAATATTGTGTTTCAACATTTGAAGTCCTAGGTACTTTTTTTTTATTGAAATGGGCCTCTATAATAATACAAGCACTTTAGAATCATCATTTATTTTTCTACAACCCGTTCAAACCTCAACCAATACAAGAGTCAACCAATGAAAAAGGTGACCAGCGTTGAGAACTGAGCACATATGAAAACAATTAATAAATAAAAAATAAATAAATATA
Organism: Endotricha flammealis; assembly: GCA_905163395.2. Classification (NCBI taxonomy): domain Eukaryota; kingdom Metazoa; phylum Arthropoda; class Insecta; order Lepidoptera; family Pyralidae; genus Endotricha; species Endotricha flammealis. The sequence goes on along the minus strand of LR990861.1, from coordinate 15,060,522 downwards.
TATTTGTATGGAAAATTTAAAATCCTGACTGATTAACTTTATCAACGCACATCCTAAACAGTTGGGTCTAGAGATTCCAAATTTGGAATGTAGCTTTCTTACGACGTCTAGGGGTGTACTGGGAAAGGATTTTTCAAAATTCCCACGGGAAAGCGGGATGTACACGCAGCATTTCGCTAGTATAAATATATAGGGACAAATCACACACATTGAGCTAGCCCCACGGTAAGTTCGAACTTTGTGTTATGGGTTACTATATATTTAGAAAACTTGAACCATATAGGTCCTGCTCAACTCTTTCATTGGCTGACTGTACTTAGAAGAACTGTCAAAAAATAACACATAATAGAATTCTTAAAAGAATTCTCTAAAATTATTCTAAGGATGTTATCTGCTTTCATAATTAAAATACAAGAAAAGATTTAATAAACACTGTTTATTTTTTATTAATAAAAAATGAAACAACTTGGACTTTCACAGTATCTTTATATTGTAACAAAAGGTCTTGATGACGAATAATCTACAGCCAAGACTAAAGCCGCGGCCACACATTGGATTCATCTTTGCGTCCAATATTGGCTCCAATTTGAATTGACTCCAACTACTGCACTATACATTGGCTTCAACACCAACTTTATAACCAAACAATGGAATATATTATTATATCCAGATTCGTAACAATCAAAATTACAAAAGTGAAAAAAAATCAACATGAGCGAAAAATATTTTTTTTCGTAACTGGTTACGAAACTTTAGTTACCAAATTGGAAGCAGGTCATTTTATAAAATATTTTACAATCGTGTTAAAAAAAAACTAAAAACAAAACGGCTTATAATAAATATTTAAGGTCCATTTATACTATGCCAGTTTATTGCCTGTGGCATAAAATAATGTCAAAGCAATAATTGACATGCATCGTGTAAACGACAGTTGCTTACAATTTTTGAAGGACAAATTATTGCTCCCACTAGATTGCATGCAATTATTGCTATTGAACGTACAAAAAACTGGCATCGTCTAAACACATGAGTAAATAAACTGACGGACAGAGGCTTCACTTCCATACAACGTCGCGCAACGTCGCGCGCCGAGGACACGCACACAAGCATGAGGCGCGTGTATTGCGTGTCCTCAAAGCGCTCGTCACGTACACATACTTGTGTGCGTGTCCTCGGCGCGCGCTATTGTATGGAGTGAAGTCTCTGTTCCGTCAGTTTATTTACTCATGTGGTCTAAATGAGCCTTTATAAAATGCTTTGTCATGAATGACTGACTGACAGATCAACAAACAGCCTAAACCGCTGCTGATCGTAGGGACCTGAAACTTGAGGGTGTGTTCTTGATGCAGGCAACCAATAAAAAGGATATTCCAAAATTCCCACGGGAAAGTGACGATACACGCAAACGAAGTTGCGAGGGTTTGGACTTCGCAACCTTGCAACTTATTTTATAAATACAAAATAAAACTATTTATATGCATGGATTTTACAATTTACTTAAGTCACTTCTGTCGTGCCAAAATTTATATAGATAACACCTAATTAATGTGTAAATTGTATTGTATATACTTAAATTAGGTAGTCAAAAATGTCTAAATTATTGTATAATATTCAAAAATGATATTATTTGTTAACTGTTTTCAGTGAGGGAGATAAAAATGATTTTTTCTGTCTTCAGAACTATAAAATAACACAACAAGAAAAGAAATTATACAACAAATATTTTTACATTTCGGGGTTCACATGTCCTAATAAGTTACAGATCGTCGTGCGTGATCGTAGAACAAAGACGTAATTTTTTTTAAATGTCATACAGCAGACAAACAAGCAAGCGGGCCACCTGATGGAAAGAGGTCACCGCCGCCTATGGACATCAGTAACACCAGGGGCGCTACCAATGCGTTGTCCACCAAGTGGGTTGGATGAAAGGAAAGAGGAAGGGAAGGGAAAGAAGACGGGGGAAAGAGGGGATAGGGAAGGAGTTGGGATTCCGGATCTCTCACTCACCGGACGAAACGCATTGCTGCTTCACGTCGATATTCTGTGAGAGGGTGGTACTTCCCCGGTCGAGCAAGCTCATTTCATAATAATTTCTCTACCACAAAATCTGTATCTGCAATATGCTTGTTTGCCAGGAGAGCATTTTCATTCGGAACAGGTTTTTTTGCGATTATTACAAATGTACTGAACCGTTTGTTTTATTACTAAGACCTTCTTTCATTTTGACTAAAAAGTAATATCCTAATCTGATTAACTTATAGATTTTGTCAAAAAAAATAATTAAAAACTCTATCAAATTAACTGTGAAAAGCACATAGGGTAATGCTAGTCGTGGGACATACCTAGTAGTATAATAATGGAATATATTATTTTTAAATAATATAATTTAAAAAAAGGCATCATAGTTAATTTCCCAAAATAAAATGAACTAACCTGCCACTAAGCATATTCCACGACTAGACATCTACACTAAAGTGTTATAAACTAAACGCGCAAATTTTATGTTAAAAGAAGCAATAATTTGTTAGAATTGAAACTTGTATACACTCTATCTAACAACACGTGAATTTGGAGCGTTCGCTTGATATTCCGAACTAGGCTTTCCCGCATAAATGAGGCCCCACGGCTGAATGAACCTAATTGTTTTGGTGCACTGCGAAAGAGCCAAAATCTATCGGATCACATAAACGCCCATAATAAACATAAAGTATCTAAGTTGGCTTGCGAAGCCTCCGATAACTAGGGGGAAATGGATAAAGGAAGAGATATAATCTCTATAGCTATCCCTTTCTTACTTATGTAACATGCAAATAAAGAAGACAAAAATCAGAAAGGCCATAAGGTTAATTTATACAGCTGTAAATTAAGTTTCTTATGTAAATTAAAATGAAATACCGAATTAACAATTTAAATTTAGCAATAACAATCATGAAAATTGTTTTTTAGATTTTGTTTTTGATATATTGTTTTTAATAAGTAAACTTTGTGGTTCTGTGAATTCATTTAGATGTTACAAAGCGTGTTTATTATTAAGTTTTAGTATAATTTTGTTATTTTACACTTCGCTAACGCTACGCTGAGGTGTTTTGTTGTACGATGATGTGGAAATGATTGAAACTTTCATCACACAATATCACAAACTTGACGCTATGAAACACATAGCAAAAGTTAAGTGAATAAGCAATTATTTTCTATACTAGGGGTCCGCCCTAATTATTTTACTAAGGATCCCTAATTATTTTGAAAATATAATATAGCCTATGTTACCCGGGGGTAATGTACCTTTTTAATGGTGAAAGAATTTTTGAAATCGCTTCAGTAGTTTTTGTTTATTCACAACAAAAATACGAGTCTTTCCTCATTAGAATATTATAGACTAGTCAAAACAAAATAAAGACTACATATTTTAAGTCTCTTTAAAAAAAGTTTTTTTTTTTCACATTAGATACATTACAGACACTAATTTAAACCTGTCATAACATTACAATGTTATAGTAAAGCCAGGTCTCCAGCGAAAGTTTTTTACAACATTCAACAAAAACACACATACACAAAACTTTGTTTTTGAAACATGTTTCTCTACACACGCAGTCCATAGCGGCTTGCGGTCGCGTAGCATGTGTATTGTGTAGCGAGGCGAGAGAGTTGTCAAAATCACGACAAAAATGGCGGATGATATGACAATACCCTGCCCCTCGACCCGCGCGGGGGTATTTTGTGTACGTGTTTTCCATTGGGCATGGAAAACAAAAATTGTTGATGTACACAAAAATGTGTATTGAAACAAAGTTTTGTGTAGACGATTTTGTTGAATGTTGACACGTTTTCGTTGATTGTGTAGGGCAAAACAGGCACTTAAACGTTAAACAAAGTTGTGTGTTGTTTATGGTAGGTACGATTACGAACGGCCCTTATTTTGTTTGACTTGTATTCAAGTTATGTAATCTACAGGGCTGTCTACGCTACAAGCTACTTTATCTACGAATGGCGTAGCGGTAGCGACTACGATTACGTTCATCAATAAGCTACGATCAGCTACTTTCAATATTTCGTGGTGCGCCTCTACATGCTACGGCAGTTTGTACATGTAGTGCTACGCCGTAGATATTCGTAGCCGATACAGCGTTTAGCCACATAGAGCATTTAATTTGACGAGACTACTGTGGTGTTCAATGTAAATGGTCGATGAGGTAAATTTCCCTCTTCAATTGGTGCAAGATTTTAGTAAAGGGCGTTATGCGTTCCTTTAAATTGACAGCGTCCATAAAAATAATCATGTCGTCGTCTCTCATATTTAATTACTCTATAATTAATCAACACTCAGCGTTGCGTATCCGAACTAATTATAATAACATTGTAAATGTAAATATAATAATGAATATGTCTCCCTTAACTGCAAATTTTTTGTTTAACTATTTTAATTAGTGATCGTCCACATTGTAAAAAAAATGGTCAATTTCGAGCACTATCAAATTGTTCTGTGATACATGTGTTTATTAGTTATATTGCATTATATTAATTATATGTAATATACCATTGTCATTGGGTGTCTTGTTCTTAATGGCGATAATAAACGTATTTAATGAATCTTGTGTTCGTTTATTTTAATTCCTCATTCCTTATAAAATAGAATCATAAAAAAAATAAGATAGCACCTGTAAAAGAAGGAGGAGGAGGAGACGATGGCGGGACGATTTGGATGCGTTCTTAGACGGCTGACCAGAAGTAGCTATGGACCGTGACGAGTGGAGAAAGGGGGGGAGGCCTTTGCCCAGCAGTGGGACACAATACTTAGGGCTAGGGCTAGGGAAAAAAAAGTACCTGTAAAGATTCAATATCTCTATTAAACGTTTGATTGAGTAGAGCCTAGCTACTACTATGAATTGGCCATCACCATATCAACTGATACTGACTGAATATCATCCATCGACAACAGCTGGGACCGACGGCTTAACGTCAAAGCTCGAGATAACAAAACCCATCCAAAAACTGGCTAGAGATGACATTGCTTGACTTGCGTCTTCGTTTAGACTACACACAGCGACGCCATCGAGACTCTCGATAAAAAGTTTATCACGGGAAAATATACGATATTTTCCCTTGACCAAAGAAAAGCAGACGTAGCCGCGATAAACAGTTAGTAAGCATAAAAAAACCATTGGTAAAAAATAGGTTTGTATTTTTTTGTAAAATGTTGTTTCAAGTTAAAAAAAAAAATTGAAAAAAAATCCGCAACAAACAGATGATCACATCCCCCGAGAGTACCAGGGGTTCATAACCATGATGTAGCTAAATCAAGTGTAGAAGGACATCGGGGGTAAATTGGTAAAAACCTCATTCGCCCCACGGGAGTCTTTGGTCGAGATCGATTTAGACCAAGTATTTCCTTGTGTGATTGTGTTACTTCAATATTGAATACATTGGATGAATTCTGTTCTGTTTTACTTACGATATATAGTAAGTTGCACGAATACACATTATGTCAAACAAAAAAAGAATTTCTGTGTGTTTCAAATTTTGAATCATAGTAATGATAGTGTAATGTGAAGCCACTGTGAAGTTGTGATTGGAGTTTATGATCTGGAACTATCAAAAGTGCATTATCTGGTTGACTTCAAGGTCCGCCTTCTTCAAAGTTTTTTTTTCGTTCTTCGGGGCGTCTTGACTCGCTTAGAATGATGATATGTCATCATATTACATGATACTAGATAATTGCAACGCACAAGAATGCAAAAGCAATAACTTTAAAATAATGTGTTTATAGTGACAGTGTGAAATTCGCCATATAAATTCGCTTGATGCGCCTTTCAGATTTCAGATTAAAAACAACCCACAATCTTCTAAAATAGTTAACGATATAAAAAAGTTTATCGTGCATCCACACAACAGTTAACTTTTATGGAACAACACAATGCAATACGGTAACATTCTTCAACTTTTGCCAGATTCTTTTGGTTTTTTGTTATCAAATGTTGCCCAATAACACTTGGAAACGTTGATCTACAAAAATTAACTGCGGTATGGATACACTTTCTGAAATTCTATTTCAAGAAGAGCCAATGTTGCACATGCATATTGTTTATGTGTGCGTGAGCGATTTTACGAGCGTTCATGAGGTTACGCACACTACAATAATGAGCTATCGAACGTTACAACCACATGAGTAAAACTTACAACATTCATACACAAACGCTCTTTGTGAAATAGAGTATTCTTCTATACACGACAACAATAAAAACCACAAAGTCAAAACGAAGAAATCAAATAATTTCCATATAATGGAAACTGTTCAGCCGAAATCGTACCAGGAGATTATAAACACAAAGTATTTTAGATATTTTTTATTGTTCGAGAAATTTCTTTCCAATTCGTTACACTCAATCTTCGTCATAGCGTTTGCTTGACAAGGGGCGAGCTAAAATAGAAATTGGAATAAGGTACTTACCTTTTCCATGAATTACGCTGGGAAAACGAAAAAACACTTAAGCCCTCGTAGATTTTTGCGCTCTGAGTGGAATTTGAGAACATCGCGTAGGTAATTTATACGTTGTTTTTTAGGGTTCCGTACCCAAAGGGCTCCAACGGTACCCATTACTACGCCTCCACTCTCCGTATATCTGTATGTCACTAGGTTGTATCTCATGAACCATGACAGTCGTTCACAGATGTAGTTGCCGCTATTATAACAAATACATATAATAAAATAAAATATATAAGGCCCTAATTCAACAAACGTGATTTTTTTGCCGGTTTTTGCTCAGTCTAATGTTATCAGAATGTTATACAGATAATGGTATAGAACCCTTTATGCGCGAGTCCGACTCGCACTTGGCCGGTTTTTATGTTGTTTTTACAATACCACAAATGTTGTTGCCACAGGGATAACCATAATTTAATATTGTCAATATTTTCTTTAGAAACAATTCTATTATTGAACCTGGCAGTATCTCATTGACATACTGAGTGGATATTCACGCATGATCCCACAATAATCCTGTTATCCTGGTAATTTAGAGTATTTTTTTTAATAAAATATCTATTATAATTATTTATTTATTTTGTCTGATCGTGAAGGTGAATTGTATTACCAGATTTTTTTGACATTCTATTTCCCTGATAGGCTAACAGCGGATAATCCGATCAAATCGGAGCAGCACGTCGTCATGTTTGGAACGCCGGGTCTTGACAAATTTAAAATTTTTTAGGCCTTTACGAAAATTCAAATAATAAAAAAGTTTTGTACAAAACACATATGTCATACATATGTGTTTTTTAATGAAAATCAATAATTAATATCTAACTAATACAATCATCACCAAAACTTCGTTAAAAAATATTAATTTAAATAAAAATACAGGGTCAAATACACCCCACAACCTCCACGTAACTATATTCACCACACCCTCGCCGGGTTAATAGACTTCCGACCCAGGTTGGCCGTTGTCGGGATAGTCTGGCCAAGTGGGGCTTAATGGATCCATCCCGCTTCAACTGTGACTGTGGAGCTCCAGTCCAAGATATGGCACACTTAATAGCTTGCCCAACTGAGTGTACTTAGGAGGACTTTTTCATGACAACCAACAAGAGTGTTGCCGTTGCCAGGTACAGGTCAAACCTAATCTAATTGTGAGTAGTCATTGATTCGAAAAGAAGAAGAACCTTACAGATTAGCGAAGCGAGGCGGTCTTATTGCTAATAACAATCTTTTCAAGGCAACCTTACAAGGTAACGAAATCTTATATCGACTGGGCCTAGCAAGATAATTTGAATAAAATGACGATGAAAATTTTAATAACAATGAATTTATAGACAGTATTTTATTCTTAGATAGAAAATATTCTTTACAAGTGAAATACAGAGAAATACCAGGCCAACATGAAAATAATACGGTTGCACAACAAAAACTGTTGTATTCAGAACTTTTGACCCGTGAACGGCTGCCTCTGTTCGTAACTATAGAAGGGGTAGCTATGGAGATATTCATTGCAAAAGTCATAAAATATAGCTGTTCATTTACCGACAGTATTAAAACATTCGAACCACTTTCCATCAGGTGGCGTAGTTACTTGTTTGCTTGCGATATACATAAAAAAATCAGACATGCAGGCATATGCATCATCCCACTGCAGGGACACAGGTCTCCCTCATATGGTAGAGGATTAGAGTATACTTTGCCACGCTGCAGCTCTGCTCCAATACGGATCGACAGAGGCCAGTGTTTTTCCAGCCATCGACAACCAGCCAAGTTAACATGCCCAAAGCACGGAGAGGCTCGAGATAACACAACCCATTCAAACAGTGGCTAGGGTCGACGTTGCTTGACGTGTTTGTCTACAGTGCCAGTTTTTGACGACCTCCTTGTCGTAATGGTTACCACGCCGGACCGCCACCCAGGAGGTCCCGGGTTCGAGTCCCGGTCGGGTCATAATGAGAACGATTTTTTTCTGATTGGCATCGGGTCTTGGATGTTTATCTTTAAATGTATTTATATATTATAGTATCGTTGAGTTAATATCCCATAACACATGTTTCGAACTTTGGGGCTAGCTCAATCCGAGTTATTTGTGCCTATTTATAAAAAAGGCAGTGCGACACACAGTGACGCCATCGCGAACTTATTAAAACGTTAATAAATAAAAAATAAGGTAATAAAAATAAACAAATCAGTCAAGAGTTTCCAAACAAGGTGGCCTTCGACATAAGCCATGGCACATGGAGGCCTTATTTCGAAGCTCACCTCGTTTTATATTATTCGTTAAAAAAGGTATCAATATTACCTGGAAACGTAATCAGGCAAAGGCAAAATGAAATCGTTTATTCCGAGAATACATCTTTGCAGGCACGTTCTCTAGTTACCTATATTTATATATAAAACGTTAGTCGTTATGTAAACAATTTTGTTTTTATGTTTTAGACAAGTAACAAACATAAAAATTTGGGTACGGAATCGTTTCAATGTTATTCATTTTTTACATTACGACTGTCGGTCCTTTAAAAAAAAAGTTAATAAAAACTCAACAAACGTAAATATAATTAGTTTTTGTTCAGTTTGACTTTATTGGTCAATATTTTTATTGAGAGGCTAACATTTCTAATAGACCCCCTTGAAACTCCATAGTTTTAAATCTCATGGGAATTTAAGCTATGGAGTTTCAAGACTATTAAATATTATATTAATTGATACATTAATTATTTATCCTGTGTATACTTGAACAATTTTGATTATTATTAGAGCTTCTTTCATTAATAAAAACTGTTTCACAGAATTAATTTGACTTGGAATTTATTACATTTAATGACAATATTGTAAAAAATACTAAGAACACATAACATCGAACAGTGCAGAGTTTAGACTCTCTGGAGTTGTAACGTCCGTCTGTCGGAAAGTTTAGTTTTATTCACACCACAAAGGTTGCAGTGCCGCTGCAGTATCGCGGTGTCGCTGAAATATTTACATTGCTACTCGCCTTGTCTTGGAGATTGGAGAATTATAGATTTTTATATTATACAGAACAACGCAGCGGCGGCCTCGCAGCAGCAACGCGTCGCACCGTGTCGTAGAAGGAAGTTTCAGTTTCATGAAATGGTGGCTATTTATAGAATACTAGCTGTTACCCGAGGCTACGCCCGCGTAAGCTATGTTGGGCTCTGTACCCCTGACAATACGTACACAAATTTTCATAATGATCGGTCAAGCCGTGTAGAAATAACAAACTAACTCACTTTCTCATTTATAATATTAGTATGATTTATCTAACAGATATAAGCTATCTGGAACTTAGCATAGTGTGCCTTAAACGACATTCTAAAAATACACTAGGAAATCATAACATTAAGAATATGATCATCCGTGAATAAACGAATCCAAACACAATTCCTTCAAATCCATGTGTGTACAAGGAAAAAAAGTACTAGGCAGACATAAAATAAACGGGGCTGTATTCGGAGCGCCTCAGCCGTGAACGCGGGCGGCCCTCCTTATACGTGGTTGGTTTCAATTGTACAGCGTTCAGAATGTTTGTCGTTTTGAATAGAATAAATGCATTCACCAGCCACAGGTAAGGATATTATGGAACACTTTTCGTACTATGAAATTTTGCTATTCTCGTGGGTGGATTCTCGTCTCCTATGGAATAACATATAATAAACGATACTATAATTTCAATCATCATAATATTAGTTGTAAATAATATTGTTACTATTATGTTCAAAAGGGCTACGTACCCCATGCTGTTATGTGAGCTCGCTTCTTCACTAGCCTTTAAAAGACAAAGAAAGAAGCTGTTTTTTTGTGGAAGAGAATGGCAAACAAGCTTGCGCTTTACCTGATGGCAAGTGATCACCGCCGCACGATGATAAGTAATGGTAATAAAGTCATCATCATCACTACAAGAAGTTCACATCTGGACAATACCTACAATTGTTTGTGAAATATTTGCTATGGCCTACAGACTTTTTGTGCGCAACAGACTCGAGCGCACAAAATATGAATGGTCAGGGTTGATTGTAATAGAGAGCAAATTATTGGCAGTCTTCATTGAGCTATAACAAAACAATGTAGTCGTGTCTCTGGTAGACTACTTTAGAACACGTTTGCTTTGTTTAAATGTACGAAATTGTGGACATGGCATTAATTCTTGAACAAAGACATCGATTTTTTCTAAAGGTAAGTATTCATTATGCGATTAAGTGATCTTAATCACAAATATTAAAGATTTATATAAATCCTAACTAAACCAATCAAAAAATCGTTTATTCATAGCTTTCACAGAAACTTTCTTTAGTCAAAGTGTACATACAATAATGTTATTCTCGTTACAAAAACATTATCAATCTCTTCTCAAACTCGCACACTATCTCGCTCAATTTCTATTTTGTATGAGTGAGACAGCGTTTGAGATTGACATGAGATTATTACTGTTTTTGTACTGGTACAAGAAATGTAGATTTCTATTATTCATTACTATTTATTTAACTTTATTGACCACAACACAAAGTAATGATGAAAATAGGCGGACTTAATGCTAATTGCATTCAACCAGGCAACCATTGGGAAGTGCTGAAATACACACTATAGTGTCATGTAATTGTGCTAAATATATAGGTCCTAATTTATTAATGAACTTCCTTTTAACACATGCAACACATGCACATCGTTTAAGCAAGGAAATAATGGTATACTATTCAGTAAAAAAAGGCATTAAATTTAGAAATACTCGGTAAAATGCGCCTCTCTTGAAGCAGCCGTCCGTCAGTAGAAAAAAAAAGGGTTAGGGGTGAGGTGCGAAGGTCGCGTCAACGCGTCTCACATATCAAAATGGTTGAATATGGATGAATTATGTTGCAAGCAAATTTTTCTAACTACTTACAATACAATCTAATTTTTTTTTTACTGAATACTAGACCATTATTTCCGTGCTTAAACGATCATAATGTAACCTATATAGTCATGTGTTAAAAGGAAGTTCAATAATAAATTAGGACCTTATATAATACCACATCCATAAAACACTCATTGAGAACAAATCTGAGTATTCATCAACAAAGTGAGCCGATGTCGTTTGTGTGCCCGATTGTCCACAGTAGCGATTTTGCGAGGGTACAAAGGCAACGGCTGTCCGCACGACTGTACCTTTGTCAACATGCATCGTGTATAACGAGAGTACCGTATCACATTGAATTAAATCCTGCTTTACGAACAGCTAAATTGACTGATTGCAGAGAACTAGATTTGAAAATTTACATGTTTAGGGAGTAGTAAGAGGTCGATGGCCTCGTTTTGCGTGTCGAAGTAGAACGATCATCGATCGTAGCACTCTTAAACGAACACGCAAGTTAAGCAACGTCGACCCTAGCGAATGTTAGGATGGGTTTCGTTTCAAAACTCCACACTAACGCTCTGATCCTGTCAGAGAAAAGAAAAAAAATCGTAGATTTTTAATTTGAACACACGTCTACACGTCCGTACAGTTTAGTTAATGAAAAAAGTAAGTAAATAATGAATCAAGTTTTTTAAATATCTCTCTAATAGTAACTCCGTCACTGATGTAATGCTCAAATCTGTAACGTTACATTACACGCGAAGTTCTGTACCCGTTCCCGTGGAAACCACATTGAATTTTGGGAAAAGCTATAGCCTATGTCACACCCTGATAATGTAGCTTTCTACTGGTGAAAGAATTTTTGAAATCTGTCCAGTAGTTTCGGAGCCTATTTAATGCAAACAAACAACAACAAACAAACAAACGAACGAACGAACGAACAAGCAAACAAACAAATCTTTCCTCTTTATAATATTAGTATAGACTAGAAAAACCCGCGCAACTTCGTTTGCGTATATTTCGCTTTCTTGTGGGAATTTTGAAAAATCCTTTCTCAGTACACACCTAGACGTCAAAAGGAACCTATATTGCAAATTTGGAATCTCTAGATCCAGCGGTTTGGGCTGTGCGTTGATATACATATACCTAGTTAAATCTAGGGTATAGAACCGGGAAATTCCGGTACCGAAAATCCCGGGAATTCCCGATTCTTTTATAGCTGTAAAAGAACCGGGAATTGAAATACTAGAACCGGGATTTTCGGTACTTTCGGGATTTTTTATTTTATTTAATTATATGGCAATTGGCAACACTGACGCTAGTGACGCTACGTGCGATCGAATATATTTTGATGGTCAACAAACAATCGAGTATGTTTTCAAGAAAAAGTAAAAAAAATATCTAAACTATGCCTTTTTTGCAATTTTGCCAAAGAAAATGTTGTCTTTAAAAACACCTATGTTTTCAATGGTTCTGAAACGGTTTTTATGCTTCGAATCAAGATCACGAAGTCTCAATTTTCCCAAGAATTGTCTCAAGTCCTGTTAAGATGCAAAAAAATTGCTCTTCAGTCTCAATGTTTGTGGAGGAAGCATGTTCTATGCGTTCTTTTTGGGATTTAGGTCTGGTGGTTGCGCAGTCCAGTCTAAGACCGAAATGTCGTGCGTGCTCCTGAAGCCAGCTGGTCACCGCTCGCGCTGTCTGCATACAGACATTAACACCACAACCCTTCAGTCAGTTGCGAGCGAGCGACAGAAGCAGTGGTGTCCAATTGACAATTTTTATTTAACACAAACAACTGGTGCTCTGACGAGAGCATTTGAAGAAACAGCATTGCCGTAACATTTGGCTGTTTTTTCGCATCAGTTAGCAAAAATCGGTCTTCGTGCGTATGGTCCTTGCGCTTCTGGCCTTGGCATTCTTTCACTTACTTCCCCAGTAGCATGATAACGTTACTTTAACCTTGATTGCCGCAAGCCTTGCGACAAGAGCAACTTTTTAGCATCATACCAGGACTTGGGTAATGTCGCCCAAAAAGATTTTATTTATGACATGAAAAATCGATGCAGAACCATAGTATGAATCATGGGATATTTTATTGATAACTGATTTTTCGCATAATTGCAAAAAACTGCATAAGTAATTTTTTTATTTTTCTTTGTAACGACCGTATTAAACAAATACGGTAGTTACTTGTATCATTATTTTACTTTTTTTTAAATATTTATGCAATAAATATAATATTATTTTACTTTTACATGTACGTACCTAGTCCAATAAATGAGCTTTCTAAAAATAAGTATGTCTAACAAAAAATGTGTAAATTGAGCAAAATCAAAATATCCCAGTGCGGTGTTGATGTATTGAAAAAAAATTCCGACGGTACCGAAATTCCCGGGAAATCCCGGTTCCAGCATAGTCCGGTACCGAAAATCCCGGTTCCTTGAGATAGTACCGGTTCTCTATACCCTAGTTAAATCATTCAGTCTGGACTTTAAATTTTATATTTATGGATAGTATTCATATCTTACTCTGTAATTAGAAAGATTCATAACGATTCTTACATTATTAGCGTACAAATCTTTGTTCATAGTCGTCTGTTTAATTGGTCGATTGTACACTTTAAACCCGATTGTTTATAAATAAATAGTTCTCTACTCCAATAACGATACAAATGCAATTGAAGAAATGAACAAAATAAAATAAAATTCGGTACACTGGAGCTCGTAGAGTGATATCGAAAAATTGCTGTTATGTACGCTATATGCACACTCAACCGACTGTGCAATTGTTTGTTGCCTTGTGGACTGTTAAAGTGGTTATTTTAACTGATCAATAAATAGTCAGAAAGTTATTTAGATAATAGTAATAAATATTCTTGAACGAATCACACAACGCCATCTAGTCACAAACTAAAACTGATTAATATACATAAATACTTTTTTTTGTAAATAAATACTTATGATACATAGATAATCTTGGTAATTGTTAGTAGGCCACGCGGGCAAAGCCGCGGGCAGAAGCTAGTTTATTAGATAAAGCGAGAGAAAAAAGTAAATTGACAAGTAAAAATATGGCATAAAAAAATGTAAATATCATTCAACGCGTGAGTGATACGCCTGGTATTGCGTCTATAGGCGACGGTGATGCTTACCATCAGGCGGGCCGTATGCTTGTTTGCCATCTTTGTGGCATAAAAATTGCCTTGTCACCCGTGGATAGTGTAGCTTTCCAACGATGAAAGAATTTTTGAAATCGTTCCAGTTGTTTTTAAGTTTATTCGTTATAAACAAAAATACATCTTTCCTTTTTATAATATTAGTGTACATAAAACATAGACACAGACATAACACGACCACGAATGACGACCTCCGTGGCGTAATGGTTACCACGCCAGACCGCCACCCTGGAGGTCCCGGGTTCGATCCCCGGTCGGGTCATGATGAAAAACGAACTTTTTCTGATTGGCCTCGGGTCTTGGATGTTTATCTATATATGTATTTGTTATAAAATATAATATCGTTGAGTTAGTATCCCATAACACAAGTTTCGAACTTACTTTGGGGCTAGCTCAATCTGTATGAATTGTCCCTATATATATTTAAATATTTAATATTTAACAGACTTAACATTCCATATCAGAAATCGTGGCAAAAACGCACACTACTAAATGTCAGTCACACAGACACAAATGGGTACTTTTGTACTGCTTGCTTGGCTACTTTTGTACGAAGAGTTTTTAAAATGTATTACACAGCACTTTACACCCATATTTTTGTCTATTTGATATTATATTCACTAAATTTTATTTTAAGTCACTTTTTAAACGAAAACAAATCGCCATCTTATGTTTACTTTTACGTATGCTAAACAAGTCCGTCTACCAAAACAAGGGCTGTCTTATTTTCAGCTTGTGTCTATGTGTATGTAAAATTATGTTTAGTCTGTTATGTCTGTGAATATAGATAACTAAAAAATATAAAATGGAAAATGTAAAAAAGAGTTCTATTTTGTCACAACCACTTTAATGCTATAGTTATGAGAAAACTATAATATTAATAAAACTAGGTAAAGAAACTAGGTATTTGTGAAGCAATGACTAT
Organism: Endotricha flammealis; assembly: GCA_905163395.2. Lineage (NCBI taxonomy): Eukaryota > Metazoa > Arthropoda > Insecta > Lepidoptera > Pyralidae > Endotricha > Endotricha flammealis. Next base: position 15,045,098 of record LR990861.1, on the reverse strand, counting down.
ATGACTTAACGAAAATACTTGTGAGACCTACTCAAGCGATTTTCTTGAAATAGGGAAATACAGGTTACACCATTGAAGCATCAGAAACAGAATACATTAATAAAAAGCAGTTACAAATCCGGCTTTGTCCCTTTATATAATTAGTATTTCCCAATGATATTAGTACCTAGTTATAGATTGGTTACATACATACAATACAATACAAGAGGCTTACATTCTGCATTTGGTGACAACAAGCTGAATATAGATAAGTAATAAATAAATCTATGGGTATTTTGGAAAATCCCTTCTGGAAGAAACAGAATCTTTATTTATATCATACAGGGAACTTATTTGCAAAATTTCAGCTCTCTTGATCCAAGGTTTAAGTGTGAGGGATAGTCAGTCATGAAAAAAGAAGATATTTTCTTGTGAAAGTCATTGTAATTCATACGTATATTAACACAGTAGACCCCGATATGTCTGTACTTTGAACATATTTGCCAAAAATGGAGAGGGAACGAAAGGTATTAAGACGAAAAAATTTATTTTTTATTTTTTTGTCTGTCTGTTTGAATCTTCTAAGTTACTGACCGGATTTTAATGTTGTTTTCACACGAAGATAGAGCTCGGCTTGGAGCAGCTTCGTTTCATTTAAAGCGCATGTCAGGAAAAGGAGTTATCCTTATTTGAACATTTCACGCGGACGAAGTCGCGGGTAACAGCTCGTTTATCTATACTAATATTATAAAGAGGTAAAGTTTGTGTATTTGTTAAATTGTAAGGGGTAATCTCGGGATCTACTGAACCGATTTTAAAAATTCTTTCACCAATAGAAAGCCACATCATTGCTGAGTGTCATAGGTTATATAAAAAACCAAAAAAATAAAAAGGCTTTTAACATTATGCCCAACGAAGTGGGCACGGGTCAGCTAGTATAATATGTATAGATAATAGCTCTTTGGTCAGTCAATTTTATTGATTGCTTTTCCTATATTGTTTTAAAGGTGCTCCTTCACCGGGAGCATTCGCGTGTAACGCTCAGATTCGCATTACAGCAGTGAGGGAGGCGAATACTCGTCAGTCAGGGAGGTGGTATTGTAATGTAATGCTCAAAGTCGAATCAAAAATGTTACATTACACGCAATGCTCCCGGTGAAGGAGCACCTTAATATAACATCGGTGTGATCCAACAAAGATAGTAACATTTTACTAAAGTACAGTGATTCAGCTTAAACGTACATCCCATTTCATCTCGACCTTAATTAATTTATATAACATTTTTAGGGTTCCGTCGTCGCCGACCCTTCTCACCGGTCGGCGTATGTCGCGAGTTACGTCATAGATAACATTCCGGGAGGACATGTACGATTAGTGTCAGAGACGGGACAAAAATTTATTCTTGTATAATATACCATAAATGCTATACGTAAAGTCCAAATTCATTTGTATGCCATGAAAGAATGAAGGATTTTCTCCGTTAAAAATTCGGAATGTCAAGCAATCTTTTTTCGTTGGTGGAATGTTTAAGACTGATAACAGTTTTTTTGCTTATTTTCATCCATTTTTACTAACGGACACTTGCAGTCCCATGAGCGTTAAAAACCCTCTTATTATTGGTCACTTCAGTCACAAACCATTTCTACATGCATTTAACATTTAACACCATACCACCTCCACCACAATACTATGGTGTCGCCCAGTTGCAATTTTATTTATTTTTTATTTATTTATTTTCCAGAAATATTACAAAGTGTTCAAAATACATTTTCTGCCAAACTGTGTAACAGTTTGTCGGCAGGTTCTCATGGATTAACACACTTACACACTATGCTATAGTTATATAATTAAGTTTTATTTAATATTTTACTTAGTTTTATTTATTCATAAATATTATATATGTCCGTGCAGTCCATATAAAATATAGATCTTGATAAATTAGCCAGTATATCCCATAACACAAGTCTCGAACCAACCCTGGGGCTTACTCAATCTGTATGAATTATTATATATATATTTATTTATATATTTATCTAATCTATTTCATATAGACTACACAGCCTGCACTGTGTGTATATGTGTGGTGCGGCATACACCACACATACACACACAGCGCAATCCCAGATCCAATCATGGGCACAACGACAGGTAATGTTTTTTCAATCTATTTTTAAGTTGATTTTTACTTTTAACATTAAGCTTATCCGACCCCAGTTCATTTATTAATGTAGGCGTCAACCAACACCTCTTTCGCTTGCCATAATAGTTTTTAATTGAAGCTGAAGGTACCGACAATTTTGGCTTTAGAGACGCTCGAGTTGGGTACGTATGTTCTCTTTCCTTTTTAAATTCTGCATTGTCAAATTGCTCAACTAATAAATATATCTTAACTTTTATATCAACAGGTAATATTTTACATATTTTAAACAATTTTTCATAGTTGCCTTCTAGAGAATCCTTGGTTTTTTTATCGATTAATAGTTTAAGTAATCTAATTTGCAAGTCTTTGACTTTATTTAGATGTGTAGGAAATGTGAGACCATACGCACCCAATCCATAAGAAATAATTGCATCTGCTAGTGCAAAGTATAGCATGTACATAACACCTCTGCTGACCGAATATTTTAAGTTTTGCAGCTGACATTGTATTGAGCGTAGCCTATTACATACAGAGTGAATATGAGGAACCCACCCGAAATTAGTGTCGACAGTTAGTCCTAAATATTTATAGGAGGACACTGTTTCTAAGTATGAACAGTTACAGTTATCGTCATTTTTATTTTTATGTAAACAGTCGAATGAGTGCCCCTTAATATTAATATTTATTTTTTTATTTCTATTATAGGGCGAGACTATGGGCATACATTTCGTCTTATTAGTATTTATGATAATTCCATTATCATGTGACCAGCGGACCACATTATCAAAATCATTTTGCATCACCCTCTGTATCACACTCTGGTCCGTGTCGCTGTATATAATGCATGTGTCATCAGCGTACATATACGTTTTACAATTCCTAATTACATTTGGCATGCTGTTCACATGCATTATATACCCGACAGGCCCGTATACTGAACCAGTGGGAACACCATATTTAATATTGCCAGTCTTACTTTCCACACCGCATACCCTTACTTTTAACTGTCTGTTGCGCAGATATTCCCTAAACCACCTGTTTAATGGTCCTCTAAGCCCACACTCCTCCATCGACTGCAGTAAGCCGTCGTGATCGAGCGTGTCAAATGCTTTCTTAAAATCAATAAATAAAGCATAAACTATTTTCTGTTGATTCAAATAGTTATTAATATCATCAGCAAATTTGGACAGAACCGTGGCCGTGCTTCTATTCGGTCGGAAACCATGTTGAGCATCATTAAGAATACTATTATTTTCCAGATACGTTACAATTTGTTTAACTATTACTTTTTCTACAATTTTATTTATTACGTTCAGAATTGCTATCGACCTGTAATTAGTCAAATCAGTATAGGAGCCCTGTTTATGTATAGGTCTAATTATTGCCTGTTTTAACTCCTGCGGATATTGGCCCTTATTAACACTTAAATTAATAAAGTGAGCAATAACTGGGGCAATTTTAAATTTTATTTCTTTTAAGTCTTTCAATCTGACACCATCCGATCCCGACGCCTTACCGCAGTCCATGCCATCCATAACCTTTACTACGTCAGAACAAGAGACCTTCCGAAACCTCAGACTCATATTGCTTTCTGTTACATAAGATGGTCTATGCAAAAACAATTCTTTACATCTATGCTTGTCTTTAATTTCCTCAATTTCCCTAGTAAATACGTCACAGAAACCATTGCTTATATTTATTTCAGTTTTTGATTTTAACAAGTACTTTTCAATAACACCATCTACTGACAATTTGTTACGTCCCAACCATGTATTTACATTACTCCAGATTTTTCTCATGTCCCCTTTACAATTTAACAAAGTATTTCTTCTATACAAATTTTTCGCACTATTGATAAGTTTATTCGTTAGATTTCTGTGTTTAGTATACTCCAGTCTAAGACCATTATTCGCAGGACTCGCCTTCCATTTTCTAAATAGGTAATCTTTTTTTTGCAACATTTTTAATAAGTCATTATTAACCCAAGGTTGGGTATTTCGCTTTTCGTTACGAGATCGTTGAAAAGTACATGTGCTATATATATCTCTAAATGTGTTTACAACGGAAGTATACAGTTCAACGGGATCTTGTAACAGTAACAAATCAGTCCAATTAGCTTCTTTAATCTTTTTTGATATTAATTTATTGTTATAATACGTTCCGGAAACCGAACTCGACGACTGTTGGTCCGAGTTAACAACTAGACCAATAATATAGTGGTCAGCAATTTTACTTTCGACAGTGAATGCATGGAATGTACTCGCCTTGGCATTTCGCACGAAGATGTGGTCGATGCTCGACGCCACCCGTCGCTCCGCCACTACACACTCGCGCGTCACACCGTGCACACCACACTGCAGTCCCAGTTCACACAACATATTCAAATATCTAATTGCCAGTCCATCTTGACTTTGCGCCATAATATTAATGTTAATGTCTCCAATCAATATAATATTCTTTGGCAATAAGAGAACCGAGTTTTATGCTATACTAGTAAAATCCTCGCAACTTCGTTTGCGTACATGTCGCTTTCCTGTGGGAATTTTGAAAAATCCTTTCTTTGTACACCCCTAGACGTCGTAAGGAACCTACATTTCAAATTTGGAATCTCTAGACCCAGCGGTTTGGGCTGTGCGTTGATATTATAGTTAAGTCAGTCGGGACTTTAAATTTTATATTGTACTAGTAAAACGCTCGCAACTTCGTTTGCGTATATCTCGCTTTCCCGTGGGAATTTTGAAAAATCCTTTCTTAGTACACCCCTAGACATCGTAAGGAACCTACATTCCAAATTTGGGATCTCTAGACCCAGTGGTTTGGGCTGTGCGTTGATATATAGTTAAGTCAGTCAGGACTTTAAATTTTATATTGTATAGATAGTAGCGTTTACATCTACAAGATCTCTCGGCAGAGCGGCAGAACTAACGGAAATCTTGAGTGAATTTATTGCTAACAGCTGCACTGTCAATCAGCTCCGTTTATTTCGCGTACCCACGAATCATACGGAACTGAACTAAGAACTGTGAGAACTGTCGCGACGTGGGACAAACCCACACAGTCATGTCCACAGGTCGAGATAGCCCATTTCATATGCTCTACTTCATCAAGTCAGTCAGTCATCCACTCCATTTGTATTTGTGTCAAACTGAAATTACAAGAGAATGGGCGACTGGTATTAGAATATAGGCAAATAAATGAAGAATTTTTGACTGTATATAAAAACCTAAGAAGCGTATCCTTGAAACGATCTTTGGTAATAAAATATAAAGCGGAGTAACATACATTTTTAAACTTATTGCTAACCAACCGTTCTACCTTCATATGGGAAGGAGTATTCTGGAAATCACTGAGATATCGATGCGAATTATCCAACTTGTGGCCTCGCTCAAACACAAAATGGTCGCCAATTTTCAAATAAAGAGTTAATGTTTTGATGACCGAGTTGTCGAGTGGGTGGATAAGTTACGCGTATCAGATGAATCATGATTTGGAGACAGAACCGTTAGTTATATATTCATTATATTGAGGAACCATGAAAAAACTCCAAAAAAATTGCTAACGCACTGAGTATTTTGTGTTCTGAGTTTTATAATCTTTTTTTGGATTCCTTAAAAAACAAGGAACCCTTTATATGAATGTTTGCCATATTCTTCTGTACGAGACTCCGATACGCTTAGTGCTAGTAAGCTGTTATTTGACATATTAATTTTACTATTAAGAAAGTGGTAGAACAAAAATTTTGATATTTTATTTGTGTGGACTGCTATACCTACTTCTAAAGTGAGAATGATTCTGTTTTGTTGGGTAGTGAATATTCTTAATTATGAATTTTTAAAATATTTCCAATTAACACAGAATGGATGCAAGGGGCTGCCAATCGGGGACAAAACGTTTGGGGATTGCCTATGTTCAGTAGTGGACTTCTCGTGGATGAGATGATGACAAGATCTTATATGCGTTGTATTCCTTTGAAGGAATGAAAACGGAAGAAAAATGAAAAAGTAGATGATGAAAATAACTCCAAAATAGTCTCCCAGGATTAATATAATATGACAACTCGCGAGTCGTTCCGACACGGCGGGTTACGGCCGAGTTCGCACGTTTTCGATTCTATTTAAAGGATGTGAATTTTTAATGGATGGTTCCTTACGCTATGGACTCCGCGTTCGGTGGATTTCCTTAAAATATGTATGTTATAGCAGATCGGTTTTAACTTTATGTGCTATGTTTCTAAATGGCTTTTTAACTAGCTTGATATGCAACGGTAATTCTCGAGAGGTTCGATAGAGAAGCACGCAATTTCGTTTTAAATATTGTAGATAAAGTGTTATTTATGGTTTAGTTTTTAATAAAACCACATAATATTAACGTTCCCAAAGGAGTTCAGAAAATAAAGACTTGTTTTCCCAATTGGTGTCGGTAGTGAGTGTTTTCATGACGCTCGTTTTTTTTTCAAAGGTTTGTGTTCCATAGTAAACTAACGAAGAAGCCTCTTATAGTTACATGTGTCTGTCTTTCGATCTGACTGCGTCCTAACTCCGAAACATTTAATACTAGAAAGATGTAATTTGGCACACATAATTACTATACACATATATCAAAGTTGGAGGAAAACATCTTCTCTTACATAAAGTGGGAATTAAATATGAAGCCGTGCTCCTATCGGTCGCCGACGATCAGCAGTCGTCAGTGTGTCGTCGCCACGTCGCGGCTAGTTGTTCGACGACTTCGAGTCGCCCGGGCGACCGACGACTATTATTTAAACTATAGTAACTCACAGTCGCCAGTGCGTAATGGCTCTAAAATCGCGAAGCTGACACTCTTATATTTTTTTTATACGAGCGAGAATCGAACCAACGCCTTTGCGTGCCGAAGATAGAGTCAGTACCAAGGCACCGCCGGACCATGAACTCCTGAATGAATGTTCCGATCGATCTCATACGCCGTATTATCCGGCAAGTGAGTAGTTACGTCACAAAATGCCCGGCTTTTATACCACATGATGTATAACGGGACCTTTTGTCGCCTACACCATATATAAACTTTTATGGACATTGTGAGAACCATAAGTATTAAGGCTATTTGAAATTACTCTTTTGATATACGATTTTGAGAAGTGGATTAAAAAAATATATTTTTTATTTTAATTTGAAGAATTTAGAAGAACTGTGATACGGTTGGTTGGTAGTTATACTTTTTATACGAAATGGTGTTGTTCCGATTCCCGCACGGGTAAATCATTTCTGGGAGTTTTTTTCTTCTATATAAGATGAGTATATTTTACAATATTATATATCTGGTGGCTTGTCTGGTTATTTGATGTTGCTGGTGTGGTCAAAGCAAAAATAATTTTCCAAAAATCATGATTCTTTTTAACCAAACGCGCCACCACTAGGGTGTCAGATAGTGGTTATATATAACAATGGACAAATCACACAGATTGAGCTAGTCCCATAGTAATTTCAAGACTTATGTTATGGGAGACTAACTTCAATGATTGTCTACCACAAATCATCGCCGTCTGAGGTGCGCGCGGGACGGGCGCAAGAACGGGCCGCGTCGTCGACTCAAGCGCCGGCACCGGACACTAGCCAACCACGAGGCGCTCGCATCGGCCGCGCCGTACTTAATAAGTCTTGTCGGGCGAATCAATTGTATTTTCACTATCTCATTATTACAGTCTAAAATTCATACAGTCCATCATTTCTAATATCACCCTTGGAGGATCCAGGACTCCCACCCCAACGGGAATAGGGCACTGGGCCTCAACTAATGATTTTGATAATAATACAGATAAACGTCCAACCCGGGTCAATCAGAAAAAGTACGTTTTTAATCAAGACCGAGATTCGAACCCGTCGTCGAGGTCGTCAAAATACTTGTTACCTTATAGACAAAGCTAAAATTACAACCAATCAATAATCCCCAAATGAGAGTTACCGTAACCAAAAACCACTAAACATTTATTTAGCCAAAATACCTTGACACCCCGGGGCTAATATTTTGTAATGTAAACAAATTGTACGCGTAACTTGACCGAGCGTCCCCTAAGAACCCACCCCTTCATATTTAGACCGAGTAAGCAAGCTAGATAACAATTATTTGTTTCCCCCAGGCCAAATTTATCAGGTAAAATGAGACGAAATATCTAAATAAGGGTAGGCGTACATCAGATAATATACCTAATACTTTTTATAGAAGAAAAAATGTTGTAGATAGATTTGTAGGTACCTATATAGTGCTACCAACATGAGTGACGGTGACTGTGGCATATTTTCATACATTTTGTCAAAGGCGAACTGTCAAAAAGTGACATACAATATGAACGGGTAGTTCCAATTTCGGCCACGTTCATAAAGATGTTGGTAGATCTGTTCATTAACTTTATTTTTCACAATTTACTGCGCCACCTACCAATTTTTTCAATAGCAACGTTCCTTTGCGATTGGGTTCCCTGGAAGAAGAATTGCAGAGCGATAAGGCCGCCTATTGCGTTCTCTTGTTACTTTGTTTTTTATATAATTTATTGGTGCAATAAAGAGTAGAAATTAACCTAAATTATTACAATTTTATAACTATAAATATAAATAGTTCGTGTCGCCTACAATTAGCTTTTACAGAGTGTTATATGTATAACAAAGTGAATTTTAAAATATCAGACCCACAAGTATGCTCCTACCTTTATTGGCCTAAAATTCAGCCATTTAACGAAAAGTTTTATTATCATTAACGCAGAAACTTTATAATATTATTTATTTATGAACTAGTGGGTCGTACTTGTTTCGCTCGAGTTAAAACTTTAGGCCATCAGACTTTTGTTATGTTGTATTCACCATTACAATGTTAACCTTAAGTACTTCTTTTTTCTTTTCTTTCTTAATGTCGTGTCTTATCGACACATAGACAATTTCGCCAATGTCAAGTATTTTAAATGAACAATTTTTAACAAAAAAATACACTTTAAAGGGCAACGTGGTACGGTGAGGATCCGAGGTCGCCATCATGACGACCTTCGTTGACAAGGCGGCGATCTCGAATCCAATCTTAAGTAACATAGAGCCAATTGCAAAAAGCAGTCTATAGTTTGACGTTGACAACCATAATTTAATTTGGCATTAACTTTTAAAAGTGTTTGTGTAACTCACCGATAGATTGTTTAAATTGGCGAAGCGGGGGCAGTCAATGCAGTGTTACAAAACACGTGAAACAAAATATTTTTCCATATTTCGCAAAAGTCAATTTCCAAAATAAATCATGGCTTTATCACGCGCTTGTTAGTGACTGGCTTTGGTCCAATATTCGTATTTACTGTCACCAAATATTTGAAATAAACACATGAAATGAAATCATTCATATAACGTCACGTGTACCATATTTTTGTGTTTAGGTACTTCTCTTCACCTTTTTTTATTAAACACTTGTAGTGGAGCCAGTGAATAGAAGTGAGCGTGAGTCCGACTGAGGACTTCTACTACACAAGGCATTTGCAGGTGCGGAAAACTCTAACAGCCACAATTTTTCCACTATCAACAACGAAAATCGCCGCGATATACCTAATCGCCGTGTAGAGACACGTTCTAAGACAATGTGTAAACAGGGTTAATTTTGGACCCCCGCCAAAAATAGACATAATTTAATTTTAAGGAAAGTAAAAAAAAAATATTTGATGAAATAAAAAAAATAAAAAAAGTTTTAAAATCCACATTTTACAGTCGCTTTTTTAAATCGTACATTTCTAGGAACGTTCGGTCACCCTCACGCCAGTCAACGACGGCGCATTGTCATTGGTTGAAAGGATGATATCAGCTACGCATGCGCGTAGTGCTATGCTGCGTGATGGCCGGCCGAAGAGTGACCATAATTTTAATTTATGTTTGTAAAATAAAGAAAAAAAATAAGTCAATAAAATAATTTCTTTTTAATTCATAAATTCACATTATCAACCCATAATCATCCCACTGCAGAGATACGGGTGTCCCTTCAATCGAAGGGGATAAGAGCGAAATCTGCCACGCTGCTCCAATGAGGATTGGCAGAGGTCAGAGTTTTCAAGCCGCCCGAAGGCCATGACACCAGCCGACATGACATAACGACTGCCATCTACCGATAACAGCCGGACTGACGGCTTAACGTGCCCTGCGAAGCACGGAGAAGCTCGAGATAACGAAACCCATCTAAACATTGGCTAAGGTCGACGTCGCTTGAGTTGCGTATTTATATTAGAGTGCGACACACAGCGACGCCATCGAGCTCCTTATAAAATTAGGTGGCACGACGATATTTTCGTCGCGACTCTCTCGTTCGTAAGGATAGTCTCTTAGTCAAAACTATTGTACTTTGAAGGACAAAACACACTGCCATCGCCTGTGTTCGGGTCGGGAGCGGCTCGATAGCATTTGTAATTCATAGATTTGTGTGAACGACATCACAATCGGTGGCGGCGCGACTACGACAGCACGTGTCTCCCGCTGCCGACCCTCTGCTATCTCATCAAACAAAGTGGACATTCTTGCATATTTAAACAATTACGAAGATACTTTTTCAAACTGCATGTTGCAACAAAGGAAGCAGGAGGGCTACTACGAAACGTAAATCCGATATTTCGGCCGAAGTATCGGAAGAATTTTAACCGTGAAATACAAGTTATTTTATGATTATAATGCAATGAACTACTAAAATAACCATAAAGTACAAGGTATTTCATGGATAGAATTCAAGGAATTACTGAAATAACCATGAAATACCTTGTATTTCACGGTTAAAATTCTTCCGATACTTCGGCCGAAATATCGGATTAACGTTTCGTAGTAGCCCCCCAGGTGCTTATGTCTCTCTTTACAATTATTAATGTGACAAGTATACCAGTTAAAATGTGATACATACTCGATGGTTTTGTCATGTGCATGATGTGTCGCGACTGATAAATATTGGTTTCATACATTTAGTATGGCTAGAAATGGGCTAGAATCACATAATGCACTTAAAGTGTGTTGTAAAGCGTCAACACGATATAGTAAAAGAAAATGTAACAAACAAACCGAATGATGCTTTTCCTTTTATGTAAACGTGCGGCTCGAGTTGACGAATGTTGCCCTAAATTTGACTAATTTGCATATTATGTCAACATTCTCAACACACACAATAATATACATACGCCATGTAATGAAAACGTATTGACTTAATTAAGTATACATAAAAAAAAACCGTCATAGTGTTTTATTATTATAAAAAAGAAAGATTTGTATTTTGGTTTGTAAAAAACTAGGTACTAGACCGATTTGAAAAATTATTTTACTGTTTGGGAAACTACACTATCCGCGGGTGACAAAGCCTTTATTATTATTATTTAAATAAAACTAGCTGTTACCCGCGGCTCCGCCCGCATGGTCAAGGGAAAATTTTATTTTATTTTTCCCATGGGAATATCTTTATCCCGTGGGAAAAAGAAGCCTTATATCACTCTACAGACCTTAAATTACCCCCGTAAAAAAAATGAAAAAAAAAATCATACGCTTTTTTCCCGTGGGAATGAGATGTTTTTCCGGGATAAAAAGTAGCCTATGTCACTCTCCAGACCTTAATACCCAATCAATCTCTGTGAAAAAATCAAGTCGGTACTTAGGTTCCTCTCGACATGATAGAAGAACAAAAAATTATATACCTACTTTATATTTTCCCGTGGGAATAAGATGTTTTTCCGGGATAAAAAGTAGCCTATGTCACTCTCCAGATCTTAAACTATCCCCAATAAAAAAATTATATCAATCCGTTCATTACTTTTGGCGTGAAAGGAGGACAAACAAACAAACACACTTTCACATTTATAATATTAATAACTTTTAAACTTTCGCGTTGCATTATTATAACAGGGCTGTGACCACCGCCGGTGCAACCTGGTCGAAACGTCAGGCAATATCAAGGTATGATCGCGTTAATTCCTGGTATATTATTTATTTATTTATAATATTAGTATGGATAGTATGGATTTAAAAAAATCCTTATAAAAAACCGTGCGATGCTTTGGCGGTCCGCTGGTATTGTATAAAAGGCTAAATATGCATATGCAAAATATACTACCGATACTGTTGAAATTAGCTAAAAATCCTACTAATATTATAAAGGCGAAAGTTTTGTGTATGTTTGTACTTTTTCACGCTCAAAATGGCTGGGCCAATATTTATGATATTTGATATGTATGTAGGTAGCTGATACCTTGGATTAACACATAGAGTACTTTTTATCCCGAAAAGTACGCGATTCCCGTAGGATTTCATCAAAAGTCTGACATAGATGGCGCCACTGTGCATATAAATAAATACACGCAAACGAAGTTACGTGGTTACTAGTGTTATATGAAAATGTGAAAGAAAAATATATCACATATTTCGTTAAAAGTCAATTTCCAAAATAAAAAAGGTTAAATAAATATGCATAATATGCATATGCACCATACTACCGTAAGAGTTAGACTTGTGCCGAGTACCTGCCATACGTTTTTATCATTAAGGTAATCGTCGGTACTGTAGCCTTCTTAACCAGTTGTATAGCGTGTCCTGACATAACGTAAACACGTTAATAAAGCTGTTCGGCAGTTATCTGTCGGGGTCACAAGGGCCGAATATGTTCGGCTCACGTTTGCGGTCGAAAGGGTTAAACCCGTGATTTCGAATAGGATTTAAGCTGATAATTAGTATGTGGTTATGTCCGCCAATCAGACCTTATTAACAGCCGGTAAGCTCATTTATTTGTAAAGATTTATTTTTTCGTTCAATCTTCTTCTTTTGAAATAAGTAAAGGTTTATTTACCATAACACACAAAGTACTGATAAAAAAGGCGGACCTAATGCTAATTGCATTCTCCACCAGTAGGTCATTGGGAGAGCAGAAATTCCTGATTGCGGCTTAAATTACCTAAATTAGAATTAAACATTTTTCTAAGCTAAAGCTAAAGGTTATCATAATAATCTTTTGATTATCCTGAGTATAAAACTATTCACATTATTATTTGCATTATTATTTACATTATTAAATTATTTACACTTTATCACAAAGGGAAGATATTCTCTGCCGTCACCACTTAGCACCCAGAGGGCGAAATTAACCTATTTTAGATTAATTTAATAGATTTTGTCTGTCAGTCTATCTGTCTGTCAGCAAATGCAAAATATTTAGCGATACATTCCTAAGTATTTGAACCAGCAACCAGTCGGTTAATAAGCTTCCTATCCACTGGGGTATCAACTATGCCAAGTATTTGAACCAGCGAACAGTAATAAGTTGGTTTCTTAACCGCTGGGCTATCAAGTATCAACCACTACAATTTAGAAGTCTGTTGTTAAGCTACAAACACTTAAATATAATAAGAAAAGTCTGTCTGACTTCGTTCTGACATGGAAACTGACATTATGAGTGACGGCCTCTGTTTACTCTGCTTGAGGAAAATATAACATTAATATCATGAAACCTTGATTAAATATTTATTACTGGTTTCATATTTCTTCATATTTTTTTATGAATATACCAACGCTGTAGCCCGCAATTAATTTGGCTAAATAAATTTGTCATAAAATATTCTTTAAAAAGATAAAAGCGTTTATTTTAACTGTTTTTAGGGTTCCGTAGTAAACTACAAGGAACCCTTATAGTTTCGCCATGTCCGTCTGTCCGTCCGCGGTCTAGCGCCTTGACGCTTGATGCTAGAAAGCTGTTATTGGGTATGTATACTGATATTAACCATGCTAACAAAGTGGTAGAACAAAATTTTGAAAAATATTTTTTTGTGTGTCTCCCTACGGGTAAAGTGGGAATGAAAATTTTTTTTCACACCGACCCCATCTTTTGGTGTATCGTTAGATAAGTCTCTTCAAAACATTGAGGTTACTTAATAGGGCGCGACAAAGTAAACATAGGCTCCGTGATGAAAATGTAAAAAAAATAGAAAAAGTGTTAAGTTAATTAAAAAAATGTGCTCAGTATAACAATAAGTTAATAATTCGTCAAAAGTTAATATTGTGATTAAAAAAAAACAGTGAACTTAAAAATTATGTGTAATAAACAAAAATGATAAAATAAAAACAAAACACATTGTATCAGTGTATATTACGTTGTGTGAACGAGTAGTTAAGTTTATACATAAACATTAAACAAACTTAATAGTGAATCTCGTGTGACTCTAGTGAAAATAGTGTTAATTACAAAAATATAATTTAAACGCCACCGTTATTTACAAAATAAGTAAAATTCGATAAATTGATAGAAAACAGTGACATCTGTTATCGTACAGTGTAACCATTTCGCAACAACTTGGAAAGTAGTTCAAAGAAAAATCAACAGAGGTCACTTGTGAAATTAATAAATAAATCGATCCAAAACAGTGATATCTGTTTTCGAATAGTGGAATCATTTCCTAATAACTTGGACAATAGTGCAAAACGGCCAAAGAAGTCACCTATTACTAAATTATTCTAAATAGCCACAAGATGTCGTTAATATGTGCAGGATGTTTACAAATTCTCCAAGAAAGGGAAAACCTAACATGTAAATTCTGTAAAAAAATATACGATCTCGATTGCGCAAATGTTTCATCTGCGCGGTTTTATAATACCATGTCAAAAGAGCATAAAGAAAGTTGGAAATGCCCAGCCTGTTATGGAAAAACTCCAAACCAAGGCAACTCGAATACTCCTGTGGGCGAACGTGATGTCAGTCCTCAATACCAAATTACATCACCTGAAAAAGAAAATATTACAATTAGGAAAAATAAAAAAATATTAAAAAATTACTCTACTACCTCTGAAGACTTGAGCATTTTTGGTGATACCATTACAGAAGAGCCAGGAAACAATAATCTGGAACAAGAACTAACACTGCAAAGTTTAAGCGAAATTATTATGATACAATTATAAGAAAATAAAACATCGATTATACTAGAATTACAGAACACTATACGAAGTGTAATTAGAAACGCTATACAAAAACTCAAAGAAGACGTGAAAAAAGAATACATAAACTTTTTATCTAAAGAAAATAAAAATTATAATACAAACATAGATAACATAAACTCTGAAGAAAATAAAAACGATAAAATAAACATAGATAAAATAAACTCCAAGATTGGAATGATTGAAATAGAAAATAACTTGTTAAAAACTCAAATAAATGAACTAGAGATAAAAATAACCACCTCAGAAATGCCCATCACAAAAGATAAAGATGAATATAAGATGAAGAAAATTGTTTTACACGGAGTCCAAGAGTACTATGGAGAAACTGACGATGACTTACATGAACAAATTATAGAAATATTTCGTGATGTTCAAAATATTGATTTAAGAGGATATATAGAAGATATTCACAGAATAGGAAAGTACAAGCAAGGAAATAAAATTCGACCTATACAGATAGAGCTTATGAGTAAAAGAATGACGAAATATATCTTACAAAACAGTTACTATTTTCAAGGGACAGGATTCTTCGTTTCTGAGTATCTGAATAGAAATGAACAGATAGAACGGAGGGTCATGAGAGAAGAATTGATTGCGTCACGAAAACAGGGCCTGCACGCAATAATCCGTAATAATCAACTCTACATAGAAGGTAAAAGAAGAAACATAGAAAAAGAAATACTAACGAATACCACAAGTGATAATGCGAATCTGGAAAATAATGTAAACAATCAAAACCATTGTGACAACCATACAAATCAGCCCCGTCAACCTTCTAATAACAGCCGCAATTATTCCTTTCGAAGAAATGCCTACAGACCGAGTTTTTAAAATTTTGTTTCAAAATTTCCAAAGCCTTTACAACAAGCAACATTTATTAGAAGCCTTTCTTGACCAAAACCCATCATATCAAGCAATCTGTGCCTGTGAGACCTGGCTAACACAAGAGAAAATAGAACTACTACAACTCACCGGATACAAGACAGCTTCAGCATATTGCCGAAAATCTCGAGGAGGAGGCGGAGTCTGCATCCTATTAAAGGAAAGTATAGAATGCTTAGAGGTACGTGAAATAACGGACATGTCTATAGATTACGTACTTGAAGTTTGCGCGATCATAATACCTAAAGAAAATTTATTGGTTATTACTGTTTACTGGAATGGTCGAGAACACGAAGTTTTTTATAGTAAATTAATAGATATACTTAATTACATAAATAAAAAGTATTGTAAGTTTAATATTGCAATTGGAGGTGACTTTAACGTAGATATTCTTAGGAATAATATAAAATCTAGTCAATTGTTGGATCTTATGTTGGAATATAAATTTACACAACACATAAAAAATGCGACACATATATCTAAAACATGTTCTACTTGTTTGGACCTTATATTTACCAATTTTGACCAAAACATTTGCACAACAGTAGAGGAGTTAGGGTTCTCTGATCACGCAGGCACAATTTTACAAATTCCACAAAAAAATTGTATAAAAGAATTGCCTTGGAATACAGAAAAAAGATTTTATAACAAAACAAATATAAATAAATTCAAACAAACACTAGAAACTATAAACTGGTCTGAAATACTTATAAAAAACAACGGTGTTAATAAAAATTATACAGAATTTCATAACAAACTTACAAACGTGCTTAACGAATGTATACCAAAACGCAGAGTAATGTTAAAAAATGTATATAAAAAAAATTGGCTAACAAAAGGATTGAAAAATTCGTGTAAAAATAAACGCTTACTTAAAATACATGTGCAACAATCAGGAAATATAGTACTAAAAAAATATTATAAAAAATACGAAAAAACGTTAAAAAGGTCAATTATCACAGCTAAAAAGTTACAGTATATTAATAAATTAAAAACATCTTGCAATAAGGTAAAACTATGTGGAGCATAATTAACGACCGTACAAATAAAAAAACTCGTAAAAATAAAGTTAACATTCAACTAGAAATCCATTACAATATAATCTCTGAACCAAAGGAAATTGCCGACACATTTAATAACTTCTTTGCTTCAATCGGAGAATCGCCTCGCGCTCAAACTGCAGCCGGTAGACCTGTAATCCATCCGACAGAAAATACAATGTTTCTCGGCCCTGTCGATTATCAAGAGGTACACACTATAATAAAAAATCTTAAAAATAAAAAAAGTTACGGGATTGATGAAGTGCCACCCACCTTGCTTCGACAGTGTGCAGATGAGCTATCTCTACCGTTTTGTCTTTTAATAAATGAATCCTTCAGTGAGGGTATTTTTCCTGATCTTCTTAAAATAGCATTAATCAAACCAATACATAAGAAACAATTAAAAACGAACCCAGGTAACTACCGCCCCATAGCCCTTCTGCCGACTGCTTCAAAAATTTATGAGAAGGCTATGTGTAATAGAATATATGCCTTTTGTGAGAAATATGACATATTTGATGATGCCCAAAATGGCTTCAGAAAAAAAAGGTCTACCACTCTAGCAGTCTATAAATTTGTACAAGAGATCCTCAACATCATAAATAGCCAACAGTATGCCATCGGTATATTGTTGGATATGAGTAAGGCGTATGACAAAGTGCAGTACGATATACTGCTAAACAAGTTGTATGGAATAGGTATTAGAGGAACAGCACACAATTGGTTTATCTCATATCTTAAAAATAGAAAACAGTATGTCGAGATAGAACACTATGATTACAAATTAAATAAAATAAACAACATCCGCTCTGAAGAAAAAAACATAAACGCTTCTATCCCACAAGGAAGTGTTATCGGTTGTCTTCTCTTCCTGATCTATATCAACGACTTGCCGAAAGCCCTTAATGAACACTGCACGCTTTTTGCAGATGATGTCTCGCTTTTGACCTCTTGCCAGGAGAATGACAATATCCACCAAAAACTTATTTTAATATTCAATAAAATTTCAAGCTGGATGAGTGATCATAATTTAGAAATTAACAACCAAAAAACAAACTTAATGTTATACCATCCCTACCAGAAAAAAACACTCAACATAAATTTAAATTTTAATAATAATAAAATAAAAGTAGTTTCTGAATCCACCCTTTTGGGTCTTATTTTAGATGTCAACATTAACTGGAAATCCCACATAAAAAAATTAAAATCTAAAATTTCCAAATTTACTTACGCGCTACGAGAAATTAAGACAACTACCAACTTACAGACTGCTCTTGTTATGTATTATGCGTACGCATATGCATGGCTCAGTTACGGAGTCATCCTGTGGGGCAACAGTACCGATGCACCAACTATATTCACCGCACAGAAAAAACTAGTCCGTGTACTGTCGCATATAGAACCGACCAACAGCTGCAGACCATACTTCCGAGAATTTAAAATTCTTACACTTCCCTGTATTTATATTCTCGAAATATGCAAATTTGTTCGTAAATACCCATCTTTTTTTAACACCAGAGAAGACATACCCACAAAATATGTCCTACGAAATAAAAAGAATCTCTTATTGCCAAACTCGCGCCTTACATCACATTCCACAAGTCCATTTGTAATGGCAATAAAAATATACAATAAACTCCCCCAAAAAATTAAAAATGAACAAAAATATAGAAAATTCGTTAATATATTGCAAGACTTTCTACGTACTAATAACTTTTATACAATTAAAGAATACATAGAAGGGAAATGGTCGAAAAATATTAAGTAGGTAATTAATATATTAAGGAATAGTGTGATTTAAATATAAGTTTAAACTATTA
This sequence comes from Endotricha flammealis, assembly GCA_905163395.2. NCBI lineage: Eukaryota > Metazoa > Arthropoda > Insecta > Lepidoptera > Pyralidae > Endotricha > Endotricha flammealis. The sequence goes on along the minus strand of LR990861.1, from coordinate 15,026,293 downwards.
TTATGTTTAATGTCACCTAAATGCTAATGGTATGTTGCAATAATAGAAATACTATCTAAGTAATTGATTGTATAGCTATTCAATTTATAATTTTATTATTTTATTGTATGGATTTTAGAAAGCTCTAGATTGTAATCCTGTAAATTGCAATGCCCAACAGGGTTTATAGTAAGTAAGTACTTATTGTTCGTTAAATTTACTATGATGCAATAAAGTATTGAGTATTGAGTATTGGTGTGAGAAGATCATTTTCCGATACAATGATCCGTTTGCGAATTATTTACATTTAACGTGTCAATTTTCGTTTTGCACAGTGGTCCCCCCCCCCCCTCTATCTCCGAAAGTCTTGAGTTTAGAAATTCGAAAAAATTCATGGTAGTAGTCCATTTAGTGAACCTACAAGGAAAACTATAACGGTTAAGTAGGCACCACTCGAGTAATAGCCGACGAACTTATGAAGTAAAATTTCTTTGACGAAAACGTACAAATGTCATAGAATATGGAATTGTACTCATTTGCAAGCAAGAAATACGGAACCCTACATTGTGCGTGGCCCGACACGTACTTGCCCGGTTTTTTAATTTTATTTATTTATTTCTACTTACAATATATCTTCCCCTGTTGTTCCCCTTCTCGGATCGTAATGATATACTGTATAGTACATTGTTCACCGAGGGAGTAAAGTAACCGTTTTCCGATGAGGGAGTCGTTTGAGCCGCAATACTCCCGAAGTGGAAATCGCACTTTATTCCCGAAGGTTACATAGTTCTTTATACTACACCTGCAAGGAAAGGACGGAGAGGAATTCAACGCTATCACTTGTTTCTGTAATTGATGACGTCATCGTCAACCACCATCGGACGGACACCCGGGAGGAAAAAATCATTTTTTCCTCCTGCATATACTAGGGAAGAGATTGAGTACTACCTCGCTACTTTTAAAAGAATTAAGGGGGCCCTTTCCGCATAGTTGTGATTATAAAGACTAATTATATGGGTTAATCCGTATTATGCTACTGTGTACCAAATACGACTCTGTCGAGCCGTTTTTTCTTTAAAAAAAGAAACATCTATATTACAAACTTTCGCGGTTATAATATTAAGAGTTTTGGATACATCACATCTAAAATTGCATCTTATGGCACGTACTTGTATTTTATCAAAAACAAACTCGTTTGACCCGAATGTCCTAGTGTAGGGACTATTTCTCAGTTCACCGCAGTATCACGTTCCAAATAAAATATACTGCAATGTGCCTGCATTGTAGCTTTGCCATAAGATAGCTTAAATAGTAAAATGTGACTATTTAATTAGGTTTTAACGCTAAAATGAAGGTTAGTTTTTTATTGAAAAATACGATACGAAAAAAAACATAATATAATCCCTTATACTTCCACTTATTGATTATTGTGATGTGTGTTATCCTGATCTTAATGAAGATCTTCTCAGCAAGCTGGATCGACTAATTAATAATGCCATTCGGTTCATCTTCTGTCTGCGCAAATATGACCACATTTCGTCATTTAGATCAAAACTTGGATGGCTACCTATTCGCCAGCGCAGACAGCAGAGGATATAATGTACACTCTTCTCCATATTATTTAACCCACATTCTCCAGTATATCTTAAAGAAAAATTTCGATATCTCTGCAACTCACATGACAGACAACTTCGCTCTAACAATTCACTCAAACTTTTTACTCCTCTTTTTCATTCTGGATTTATGTCTAATTCTTTCACTCTTCATGCTTCACGACTCTGGAATGCGCTGCCAGGCCCTATCAGGGATACCCATAACTCTTTCATTTTTAAAAAAAGAGTGCGTGCTCATTTCTTCAATTCTCTTAATTAAAAAATATTTATCTTTTAATTTAAATTACATTGCTTACAAAAATATTACAAGAATCATCATTATTATTATTATGTAAGTACCTAATATGTATTATATTTATTACTTATGTATTTAATTATTGCATTTATTATCTATTTATACTATTTTATTGCATTATATTATGTTATTTATATTTGATTATATTGTTTCATTTTAGCCGCAATCGTGAATTTCTGCACTCCCAATGGTTGACTGGTAGAGAATGCAATAAGCATTAAGTCCGCCAATTGTATCAGTACTTGCTGTATTGTGGTCAATAAAGTTAAATAAATAAATAAATAAATAAACTAAAAAAAAATTAGCCTGGAAGTATAGTCTCACTGCTGGGCAAAGGCCCTGACTACACTAAAAAAAAATAGAAAAAATATTTCGATTGATAATAATGATAATAAAATGAAAATACTAGCTGGTGCCCGCTGTTTTACCCGGGAAATCCAGGGAACCGTTGTTTACGTTCCCGAAATGCATTATTGCATAGCGCCGATATTCTGTGAAAGGGTGATATACTTCCCCGATCAACTAACCCATTTTATAAAAGGACAACCACTCCAAAAAAAGCCATATCATTGAGCAGGGAAGATGTTATACAAAAGTGCCGCAAAGAACCACAGAATTGAAAGTTAAAAAATAGATGGAATAAAAGCAAAATTTAAAGTTAAAAAAATAATGAATTAGAAGGCTAGCTGCTAAACTTAACTGATAATAAAACTATGAACAAACCCAGATAGTTTCAATATAATTTAAGTTTAAAATTGCATAGACTTACATAGAATATAGTTAACAAAACTATTGTTCCCGCAGCTGGTTGCAAACTTCGCTATATACAGAACTACAGACCGAACTTCCTTGATTTATTATAATTAAATGTAGTACAGCTTTGTATAAGCGATTACAGTATTTCTAAGCGTATGTTTTTGTAATAATAACCGTGCATAGTCAGATAGTTTTTACAATAAACGAGCAAAAGTATCTGATATAAATTTACACGTAAAATTAAATGAAATCGTTTGTTTCAGAAATTAAACCTTCACAGGCACTTTTTCTTGTCATTTACAACTTGTTGTAAAAGAAAATAAAATGCGTTATATCACCATTTCGGAAATAAGCAAAATGGCCGCCGGTAAAAGAAATGGCGAAAGAAAACCGGTTACGGCTTTTTTGTCATTTAGCATTTTTTCCTCCACTCGTTAGTTACAATGTATAAGTACATTTATAAGAAGAATACGCGGAATGTTATACACAATGGTGTGGAATGAACAAGTCTTAAATGTAAAATAAAAAGTCAGTACTGATATATTATGAGTGAAAGTTCCAATTACCAGCAGTAAAATTTTAAAGAGGTGTTTTAATAAAGAATAATGCTTTTTTATAAAAGTTAGTGATAAATATTTCTTGGTACAATGGTAAAGCAAAACAAAAATTAAGTTTTTAATCTTTCATTACGCTACTGAACACTGCTTGCATTTGAGGCTTCTCCCCTAAATGTTTTTATTTATTTCCCATAACCGAAACCCGCGCTACTTCGTTATGTATCCAGCTTTCCCGTGGGAATTTTGGAATGTATTATACTTAAAAACATATCCTTTGAATCACTCTATCTCATCTACCCAGAAAAAAAGGCAGACGGAATCTTGCTAAGAAAGAATTGAAGCACCCTAATGGCGGCGGGGTAACTATGCGTAAGTGTGAAATGGCTGACCGACACGCACACATTCACACCATAGTAAGCCGGCCGGTTCGTACGTATACGCGATGTGGCTTTATGGGTGCTTCACTTTTTAGTTTCAGTGATGGTATCCACCATTTTTTCTAGGTTGCTCTTTTTATTAAAAAAATGCATCAAAATTCGTTGCGTAGTTTTATAGCATACTTAAGGACACACAGACAGCAAAAGCGACTTCATTTTATACTATGTAATGATGACGATACATAGAATAGAATGCTATATGATATGCTTAAAGACTTTATTCTTCTTCAAAAGAAGAACTAACATTATTTTTTTAACAAGTATTCCAGCAAAATTCTAGAAAACCAGTTTACTCCTACGGGAAAAATAACACTGAACTACTTACACGCATCCAATAAAAAAAAATTCAATGTTTTTTTTCTATACAAAGTTGGCAAACAAGCATACAGCCCGCATCACTGTAGCCTATAGACGCTTGCAATACCGGGGTATTACTCACCGGGGTATTTCTTAACGAAGCCGGAGGTAATAGCTAGTTGAAGATATATTTTTAAAATATTTTTCCAGCCCCAAATGGATTTGATCTCTTTCGTTATAAATTAGCTATAGCCACTTAAACTCCAAACAATACAAATAGTTTTAGGTGCGAAACAGATAGAAGGCGTATCCTAAACACTTAATACTTATGACATGTGTTTTCCCAAACTATGTCAAACTGATCTAAAAAAATATTCACGTGCAAAATACTTCCTGTTTTAATTGAAATATAAATCATTATTTATTTTTTATTTTTATTAGATAACAGGGATCTAATAAAATCAATAAAATAAAATCGAAAATTAAGTAATTTCTTCACATATTTTTATATAATGTTTTATTTTTATTTATTTTATTAGTTATCTTCTTCTTCTTTGTCCATCACTGATCCCTTTATTTGGGGTCGGGTCTCCTCACTCTACGGCGCCAGGCGAGTCTGTCCTGGGTTGTCGGTTCCGGCAATTGGGCTTTCCTAAGGTCTCTTTCTATATTTGACCACCAGCTTTGCGGCGGGCGGCCTCTACCTCTCCGTTGTTCTGGCATTGCTAGCGCGATTTTTACCACGTGGTCTTCGTTTCGTCTCTTTATATGTCCGTACCATCTAAGTCGGTGTTCTGACATTTTGTCCGTGATTGGCGCAATCTTGAAACTGCCTCGTATGTGCTCATTACGCACTCGATCCAATCTGGTCACTCCTCCCGCCCAGCGCAACATTTTCATTTCATTGACATGAACCTTCTGCTCGTGTGTCTTCTTTACTGTCCAGCTTACAGACCCATACAGTAATGCTGGGCGAACAGCTGTCTTGTAAACTTTGCCCTTAGTCCTTACGGGCATACGAGGATCGCAGAGCACTCCCGTCAGCGACCGCCATTTTTGCCAGGCTACATTTACTCGGTGAATGACATCGGCGTCTATATTGGCATCGGCTGTAAGCATAGAGCCCAGGTATTTAAATTTTTACATACCTGGGCTCTATGCTATATATTATATATTATTAGTTATCATTATATTATTTTATTAGTTATCAGGGATCTAATAAAATAAAATCGAAAATTAAGTAATTTTTTCACATATTTTTATATAAACCATAACTGTTAGCTACTGGCTAGCTGACTCGAACCTTATTTGTCATTTTTGAAATGTGATCGCTGCTTTGCTTTTTTTGGTTGTCGTCTAGTTGTCGTTCGTTCTTTGTCAGTTCTGTGAATTATTTTGAGTCATTGTGGTGGGAGCATTTGTCATCTAGACACTGTGTTACCGTGTGCTAGCTGTCCAGGGTGCGCCGCGGGGAGGCTCCTTCCATGCACCCCACCCGGGTTGTCCTACTGACTGTGCCTTAACAGATTTGTGGAAGGCCACGGATAATGCCATCTCACTGGCTGAACATCTTGCCAGTGGGGTGTAGGAATTTTATTTTGTTTGAGTCACTGACACGAAAAGAAGAAGAAGTTCTGTGAATTGTAATAATATTGTTTATTATTTACTAGCTGTTACCCGCGGCTCCGCCCGCGTGGTCAAGGAAAAATGTCAATCTCTTTTTCTCTTTATCCCGTGGGGAAAAAGCTTATGTCACTCTTTAGACCTTAAATTATACCCAATAAAAATTCATATCAATCTGTTCATTACTTTCGACGTGAAGGGAGGACAAACAAACAAACTCTAGAGCTTTATAATATAAGTATAGATTTGGGGTGCCCGGTGGATACAATTACACCTGGTGCCTGGTGGGTCTGACGGACCCGCCACGCGATAAAATCGACTATATTTTTGCGAATTTTCGACGAAGCCCGCTCCGCTTTTGAGTAGCCTCGCGGTAGTCTAACAATAGCGTTTAGGCAATTATACGTAGGCCGATACGCGTATCATCCTGTTTGTCTCACGCCTAAAATATAACGCAATCCATTACATCTCGACAGCGATAGATTCCAGTCTAGTATTACATGCACTTCACGAGTTACCGATAGTGTATAGACATTTGTCAGGATTAATCTCAGTCAGTGAAGTAAATTGATATGCCATAGACTAAATATTAAGTTGATAAACAGACGTTTATTGAAAGTACTTGAATGTATGGCTATCTATAAAAAAGCTAAGTGTTTGATCAATGTCCAACTAACTAAATAAGTTAATACATTGTCATACCTTACAAGGAATACTATAAGATACCTCGGTGGCGCAGTTATTAGTCCCGTTTGCCCTTTCTCTGCCACGGCGCCAATAGGTGCGTGTTTTACAGCCAGTTGAAAAGTGTTTTTAAAATAATTAATGTATGTACGTATTTACTTTTATTTATTGTTTAAATTAATGTAACAATCGCAAAACAGGTATAACCCCAAGAGAAATAATACAATTCAATCTTCATAATAACATTTGTAAAAGTGGTTCAAAGCAGTTTTTTCAAGTTCCCAGCGGAACTGAGATTAAATTAAAATATCATCAGTTCAAACTATGCAGTCGGTATTTTTTAATTTATAGTTCTACAGCGACAAAACTTGTTCTAGGGTCATCCTCTATGATTTTTTACATTCACTTTTTGTAAAAGAATAAGCGTTAATTCCCAGTTGTGGGACATTTAAGTGTATTCTTTCGAAAATGTTTGGCTAATGTCTACTTCTATACATGTTAATCACAGTGGATATACCTATAGATAGCTGAAAAGTGGATTATTATTTTTAGTTAAATCAGCACCTAATCCGGCATTCATATCCATATCCATACTTATATAATAAATGTGAAAGTGTGTTTGTTTGTTTGTTTGTCCTCCCTTCACGTCGAAAGTAATGAACGGATTGATATGATTTTTTTATTGGGGATAGATTAAGGTCTGGTGACATAGGCTGTTTTTTCCCACGGGATAAAGAGATTTCCATGGAAAAAATTATAGACTTTTCCCTTGACCACGCGGGCGGAGCCGTGGGTAACAGCTAGTTTTAAATAAATTTTTATGTATTTTAAAGGGTTTCAAATCTATAATCGTGGGGCAGCATTTTTACAGGCAACTTCGCCAGCTATCAGCAATTTTATTCATGATGGAATTTAAATATCTAAGATTACTATCGTGAAGAAAGATACAACTTTATATTTTATTTATATTGATATAATATAGTGATAGTGGTTAAATAAAACTAGTGACCAACTAGTCTAGTAGAGTATAAGAATTCTCTTAAAGTTTATAGGCATACAGTAAAAAAATATACTTAACTCTTAATGAAATACCAAAAATTCGACGGAAGTTTCACGTTTTATTTCCACGGCGCTATACTGCGGGAAGCTTTTAGCGGCACTGTTGGTTAAGCTTTTATGTTTTTATTTCAGACGAAAGTAGGAGGTAAATTGCTTGAGTAAGCGCTGCCCCTGAATTATTAAATGGAAATTTGTTCTTCATATTTCTCGACTTGTGTAAAATGACCTGACAAATGAAGTTGTTTTATGAACTCGGATGAAATTCTTCGGTGACATAAACTTTGGTTTTTCTATTATTTACTTTCTAGCCGTACAAGGCGTTTTACAGTCTGCAGAGAATCCCGACTATAAAAGGAAGTAATAAAATTAGTTTTTTTTTAGGTAACTCTAAATATAAATATGCGGGGCAACCATGAAAGTGTCCATCCGAAACAACGAATCACGTAGTCCTGTCCAAAAAGACATTAATAATTTCATTTTGTTTCATGGTGGGGGGTGGGGGGTGGGGGGCATGTTTCAACGAAATATCATCGAATACTAGACGTAATTCAAATGTGCGTTGTTATTAACTTTCGTTTAAATAGGTACATTGAGAATTTACATGAGAAAGGATACTCTCTACAGCTGAAAAAATATTATTCTGGAGGTACAGGGCTTATTTAACCCTGTAACTACTGTATATTAATAACTTAGGTACATAATAATGTGTAATAATAAATATTTTTATACGTATCCCGTACTAATTTATCAGTTAATCTCCATAATTAACCTATAATATTATTTACTGTTGATTTTAATCCGTTGCATATGCCGTTACCTGTATTTATTTATTTATTTGTGTTGTGAAATTTAATGGTAAAATTATTTAATTTGCTAACGATCCCAAATTGTTTGGTTTTATTAATTAATGTTAATCTGAAATATTTATTCCAATATGTATATTATATTTTATACACATGTAAATTTTTATATATACCTACTAATATTATACAGAGGAAAGATATGTATTTTTGTATAACGAATAAATTTAAAAACCACTGGGCCAATTTAAAAAAATCTTTCACCGTTGAGAAGGAAAAATACCCCCGTGTAACTTATGCTATATTATATGTTTTTTTAAAAGATCCCGTGTGAAGCTAGGACGAGGCGCTAGTCATTAATAAGCCGACCTCCGTGGCGCAATGGTTACCACGCCAGACCGCCACCCAGGAGGTCCCGGGTTCAATCCCCGGTCGGGTCATGATGAAAAACGAACTTTTTCTGATTGACCTCGGGTCTTGGATGTTTATCTATGTATGTATTTGTTATAAAATATAGTATCGTTAAGTTACTATCCCATAACACAAGTTTTGAACTTACTTTGGGGCTAGCTCAATCTGTGTTATTTGTCCATATAATATTTATTTATTTATTTATAAAGTTTTTAAATTATACTAATTATTATTATTATTTTATTTCAGACAATTTTACAGTCCATTAGAATTTGTTAGTAGGTATTTAAAACACAAACTTAAAACTATGTTAATACAAGAGAATACTTAAAACTAAAACCTCTTAAGGCACACTGGCCCATGCAATGCGAGCCAGTGAGCCATAAAGGGACCGTCCATGCGGTCCGCGACGACGCGCAGCAGGCTGTTGCCGCTGACTCGCGTCCGCAGCGCCATCGAGGCCGCCCTCTTGCGCATGGTGGCGTGGAAGCCGTCAATGCGTGACTCCGCAAACATCCCCGACGCGCTGCAGAAGCGAGGCAGCAGCAACAGCGCCCTGAATGCGTTATTGTACTGAACGCGAAGAGTATCGAGCGACCGTCGGGAGTGTGCGACCCACAGATTGCACGTATATAGAAAGTTCTGCAGTAGGCTCTAAAAAGTGTTAACTTTACTTGTTTTGAACATCGTGCAAACCTGCGGGCCACCATATTCGCTCTTACCGATAGTGCTCTTCGTTCGCGCTCAATATCCGCATCGTCCTTCAAGTCCTCAGTCACAATATGACCGAGATACTTGAATCTCTCTACGCGCTTCAGAGCCACGCCGGCCAACTTAATAGGGGGTACCTCTGTCGGACATTTCTTCCCAGCTTTGAAGACCATTAGTTCGCTTTTATTAGCATTATATTTCAGACCATGATCCTATGCATAAGTTTCGCAGATACTAATGAGCTCCCTGAGTCCGCCGACTGACCCACACAGCAGCACCATATCGTCAGCGTAACTAATGTTATTAAAACAAATATCATCTACACGACAGCCGACGAGGCAACTGCTGAGCGAGACAATCAGATTGTTCACTACTACTAAGAATATGTCTAGTACTTTTCTGTGATGTCGTTCACGAAAATATATGAAATACAGGCTCCCGCGCCGCTGCCGCTCTGGCATTGTGTTTTGCTCTTAAGTAAAGTTGTATTTCTAACAAAGTTTCTTTTAACAAAGCTAACATATAAGGTGTTTATATTAAACTCTCTGTGATATCAATCCCCACATATTTGTGACATTAACACATACATACTAATACAGAGAGCAGTAGCGACAAATTTTTACTAATCCAGCGTACCTGCAATCAAAAAGCAAGCGTATCATATAAATCAACGGTCGGCGGTCGACAAAGCTCACCGTGTTTTACATGACTATTCGAAAGAGCTCTTAATAGGCCTATTTGAATAAAAAAAATACTTGATTTATTTGATTTTTGAGTCATTTGAGTTTAATGGCAATGGGTCTATATCAAAGAATTCCCGCTAAATTATTAAGCTTATGTACTCAGGTGAGTAGATTAGCAATTGCGAAGCTAACAAAACATAGATTACATTATATACATGTGTGCTATAACTTATGTATACTGCACAATGTTTATTATGAACAGGGCGCGATATCTCGGGGTCCCACGTCCGATGTCGCGGGGGAAATCTAGCTTCATGTCTGCCTATAATTTATAAACTACGAGATCTTTAAGTATATCCTCAAAAGGCTGCTACAAACGTACAGTCAGGTGCACGTCAAGCTTTACAATTGCAGCACAATTCTGGTTCTTATCACATAGAACTTAAGAACAGCACAAAGTTCAATATGTAAAGGTTGACCTGCTGAAACTGGAGGGCTACTACGAAACGTAGTAAGACTTTACCTTGAAATAAGGCATTTCATGGTTATAATTGAACTAACTACTAAAAAAAACACAAAATACAAGGTATTTCAAGGATAGAATTCAAGGAATTACTGAAATTACCATTAAATTCCTTGTATTTCATGGTTAAAATTCTTCCGATACATCGGCCGAAGTATCGAATTTACGTTTCGTAGCATGTGAAATGATCACGGTTACGTAGGTTCTGCTAGTTACCGAGTAATAGCCGTATATAATAAATGTTAAGTGACAAACAAATCATAGCAAAGAAACCTACATTGTGTGTGACCAGACACGTACTTGCCCAGTTTTTTTGGATGCAAAAGGCATAATTTCGCTCACTTGGTCGACGGTTTTATTCATTTTTATTCTCGGTAAAACTGATTTAAAAATTCTTATCCGAAACTACTGTACCGATTTGAAAAAATATTTTACCGTTGTATATTATTTTTATTTTTTAAATTGGGATGATTACTAAAACCCTTATGAAGCTGGGACAGGGCGCTAGTGTAATACAGAAATGGTTATCATGTACCAAGACAAATATTATTATTTAAAAAGATCCTGCATCGACCTTTAACGTGGAAAATGCAAATGACGAAAGGATGCAGCGAATTATTCATTCAGAATACATTCTGTTTGCTCGCAGGCGCTGATTAACCGTCTCCTAATTGAGTAACGAACTCTCCTCGACTTGCTAAATACTCGGCGGCGACTTGCTGCAAGGTGGTTGAAGTTATAGAAGATAGCGGAACTAGCGAAACTAGCAAAACTATTCGGGCACGACTACCGCGAAGTCAAGTCCAAATTTTTTTATAAATCATACTAATATTATAAATTAGAAACTGAGTTTGTTTGTTTGTTATTCCTTCACGGCTAATATGGTAGTGTAGTGACACTAACTTCGACAGCAGACAGAAGATTTACGTGATGGCATTTGTTTTTGTTCTCCAGTCTTTTTCAGAAAGAAAGAAAGAAATATTTATTTTATATAATAGCATGGGTTGAGTTTTTCCATATCACGCATGTTTTATTCGAAACAAAAAACCGCGAAGTACAAAAAGAAATAGAAAAAGAGTGAAGAATAAGCGACTACAAAAAAGTAGTAAATTCAAATTTGCATTATTAATGATACATTTATTTTTAATTCCCTGTAAATTGCCTTCAAATCCCGAATGTCACCGTACCCATGCTGAAAAACATTGTAGGTATTTTCTATGTAATATAAGTATATACCTATATATACATTTACAGTAATAGGTACATATAGTATTTACAGTAATATATCCATTGTCCTGGTACCCATAGCACAAGCAGGTTATGCCTAGCCTAGTTTGGGACCAGGTGGCTGTGTGATTTGTGTAGAATATTTTTTTTTAATAAATATATAGGGACAATTCATACAGATTGAGCTAGCCGCAAAGTAAGTTCGAAACTTGTGTTATGGGATACTAACTTAACGATATTATATTTTATAACAAATACATATATAGATAAACATCCAAGACCCGAGGCCAATCAGAAAAAGTGCGTTTTTCATCATGACCCGACCGGGGATCGAACCCGGGACCTCCTGGGTGGCGGTCTGGCGTGGTAACCATTACGCCACGGAGGTCGTAATTAATTAATTAATCTGTGTTGTATCACAGATTGCTAAATAATTACCACGTAAGTTGTGTGCCGAGCTCAACCCGCTCATCACTTGGCACTCCCACTAACCCACTAGTCGTGGTTCTGTGCAAATTCGTTATCACAGCTATTCTTGCTAAATGTATTCGACTACTAATTTGTGATTATATTCAACAAAGTTTGCCAATGTTATATTTAATTATTATAATTCTCTTAAAGTTTTCATATTGTTAGTATTTATTATCAAGATATTATACTTCATTATATCAAGGTATAATCATCCCACTGCAAGGATACGGGTCTCCATTTCCATTCAATCGAAGAGGATTAGAACGTAGGTACTCTGCCACGCGGCTGGCTATACCGCGTATTATATGATAACCGAATATTATATTATCAACGAGCTGTTACCCGCGACTTCGTCTGCGTGAAATGTTCAAATAAGGATAACACCTTTTCCTGTTATGCGATTTAAATGAAACAAAGCCTATATTCTACCCCAAGCCGAGCTCTGTCTTTCTGTGAAAACAGCATTAAAATCAGTTCAGTAACTTAGAAGATGTACGCGTTCAAACAGACAGACAGACAAAAAAATTAATAATTTTTTTTCGCTTTTATTACCTTTCTCTAACTGTTCCCTCTTCATTTTTTCCAAATATGTTCAAAGTACAGACATATCGGGGTTTACTGTTTTATTATATGTATAGATAGATAGATATTGACCCAATGCAGTTCTATTTCTATTGTGGAAATTTCGAACTTGCCTATTATTTTCGAAAATTTAATTGCGATTGATAACCTTCACAGGAAGATAATTTACAATAGCAAGTAACACCGCGGGAGTTCGTCAGTAGTTAATTAGTAAAGTTAAATTAACTTTTGTAATATAATAGTCATTCAAATATTCAGCTTAGTAAAGGAAACGTCACTCCCACGATTCAATAACCACGTAGGCAGTTTATTAATTAGATGTGGTTAGGCTGTCCCCCCTCAGCCACCCCCTTGCCGTCTCCTGTTTTAATAACGAAATTTTATTAGATTTTCATTACGCATTACTTAGTGAGATATGACGTAAAAATGTCGTTAATGTAATTATCTTTGTGGTATTACATTTATCACGTTATTTAAGGGAAATAACGTTAAAACGTTTAAAAAAAATTAAAAAAATTTGCTTTATTTATGTCTTATTTAGGTGCCGCTTCGTTACTAAAGATTAGATTTCAGCTATATACTTGTTTTACACCCACACGGCACAAAATCCCTCCTATTCTCGTGACAAAAACAGTTTCAATCTCATCTCAAGCTCAATTCCTATTTTGTATAAGTGAGACACCACTTGAGATTGACATGAGTCATTGCAACTGTTATTTTTTACGAGAATGGGGGGAGGGGGGGGGGGGGATATGCCGCGCACTAATTACTGGATATGGAACCACAATACCGCATCATAGCGGCGTGCGCGGTGCCGTGTGAAAGTCGTCTTTTCATGGCAAGTCTAAACAGTTTGTTCAACATTGATGTCAGTTACTCGTCCATTGAGTTGGAGTCTACCATGACACTCGTATTTTTACCTGTCTCACTCATCGTATGAGACACAGCGTCGTATCACTGGCTACGTCGATATTCTGTGAGAAGGTGGTACAACTCTGATCGAACCAGCCTATTCCGATTCACTACCAGTTCATAGTAGCTAATAACGTTAGCCATTTTGATCACTTAATTACTCTGTTTACACCTTGTTTCTGCTATGTTTGCTAGACAAACAAACGTATTGATACAATGATCAAATTGAATAATGTCCAAAATTCAATCGGACTCTACAATGCATTTCAAACGCATTAACCACATTAGTACAATACTATTAATTAACGTATTGCTAGTTCTAATTAAATGGAAAATTACATAATGTGTTTATTAGTTTTTTTTTATTTAACAAAATATTATTTACAAATCTATACATATAATAAAACAGTAGACCCCGATATGTCTGTACATTGGACATATTTGGCAAAAATGGAGAGGGAACAGTTAGAGTAAGGTAAAGTAAAAAAAATTTTTTTTTGATTTTTTTGTCTGTCTGTCTGTCTGTTTGAATGCGCACATCTTCTAAGTTACTGAACGGATTTTAATGCTGTTTTCACAGAAAGATAGAGCTCGGGATGGAGCAGAATATAGGCTTTTCATTTAAATCGCATGTCAGGAAAAGGTGTTATCCTTTTCTTTTTACATTTCACGCGGACGTAGTCGCGGGTAACAGCTCGTAATAAATAAATATATAGGGACAAATCACACAGATTGAGCTAGCCCCAAAGTAAGTTCAAAACTTGTGTTATGGGATACTAACACAATGATACTATATTTTATAACAAATACATAATATATAATATAATAAACATCCAAGACCCGAGGCCAATCAGAAAAAGTTCGTTTTTCATCATGACCCGGCCGGGATTCGAACCCGGGACCTCCTGGGTGGCGGTACAAGAACCTAATAAACCTTTATTATCAAAGTCTATATACAACTAAATATTTTTTTATTTTTTTTAATAACTAAATACTACTACCTAATACTAAACATTAAACTAATATTAAGAATTATAAATATAGGGTCCTTGCGGCAGCGTACCTAAAACGCTTACCTATAGTAAGAAAAAATACGTAACAAACTTATTTTTTTTATGATATAAAAATTAAAATATAGTATTAAAAATTAAACAGAGTTGGTCCCTGAGGCAGAGTACCCAAAATGCTTGCAGCGTTGCCTCCCAACATGGCAATAAAATAAATAAATAAATATTTAATCTCAGACATAATTAAGTCTTATGATGGCTATTGAAATACGCAGAGCGAAGTTAGTGGCTTTCCGGTGGCTTGATAACACCATCTCCAATCTGCATTGGAGCAGCGTGGCAGCGTACGCTCTAATGCCCAATTTATAGAACACCCATATCCCTGCAGTGGGATGATTATGAGGTAAATACGTATACGTTTATCGTGTACTATAACAAAACTCAACGGCACCTCGTTTACACATATTAGAATTTCAAAATGGCTAATGCTCAGTGGCATTGCAGTTTGCATCCGAGCTGTCTAATGCAGCTGTATGCGACAAGCCATAAAACCCAACGGCTCCAACACCATTTATGTTTACACACGTGTAATGGCATATAACACTGCTACTAATAATTATTGTTAATTTTGTTTAGTTATCATGTTTTATTTATTGAAATAAAGAAAAAAAAATGATAATTTTTTTAAATAAAAAAAATATATTTTCTTTTATTAGATAAACTGAGTATTAGCAAATAAAATAGTATTTTCTGTATCTTAGGCGCGTACGCACGTCGTAGGAACCCTCGAATCTATTCTCGTAACAACAGTTTAAATCTAGTCTCAATCTCAACCCGCTCTTTTTCTATTTTGTATGACTCACAGACCGCGTAGCAACGAATTGTTTGAAGAGTAGGGTCAAGAGCGAAAACAAAATAATAATCTTTAAAAAAATAACGTTAAAGAAGAAAATTTAATGCGTAGTACAATTATTTACAAGAGAGAGATGACAGACAAAAAAAGGTCTTCATTTATTATTTAAAAATGAAATGCGCTTTTCTCTTCATAGAGGCGCGCGGCGCGGACCGCTGAGTCACAGAGTAATACAGAGGGTCAACTCCCGACTAAATGAAAAATTTATACTTACCTATTCTCATAGGGTTGACTACCAACAGATAGTGGCTGTGATATTGCTGTAAGTGCCTACTACGGTACTTACAACAATATAAAAAATTAAAAAAAACATAGGTAGACAGATAGATAGAATATACTTTATTTACAATACACATACAACAACACAAAGAAATATTACATTAAAATCTTACATACTAGTGCATTAGCAATAAGGCGGCCTTATTGCTAAAAGCAATCTTTTCAAGGCAACCTTAGGGTAACGAATTAAAGAAAGAAACTTCTTTTCACATCATTTTTAGGGTACGTAATAAAAGAAATGTCCTTGTCCTTTTTTGGATTTGCCTTAAAGACACTACACGAACTTGGCATTGTATTTTATACTTTTATTTGCACAATATTATACGTCACACTCACACACAGTTCAGTGACGTCACAGAACGTGCGGCGCGCGAGCGCCATCCCTTGCGTTTATACGGACACTGAGCCGGTTCCAACCAGTTCTTACCGCGGTCGGAGTGTACGAGACCTCGTCGTCGGTACGTAGTACCATTATCTATTCTGTGTCGTCGGTGAGAGCTCACGTACACATCGCCGTTCTTTGTGTGCGTATACCTATTCTGGACGGTTGTTTGAAGTAAACCTTCTGTAGTATTCTGTGGCAGAGGTTTCATTGCTCCGAGCCCGCAGCCTCTTTGGAAGGGAAGACGCGGCGTGAACAGACCGCTTATCATTTGTTCGCCTTTTCTCTTCCAGTATCGTCTTATGTCGAGGAGCGAACATTAGCGATTGTACCATAAATATCTGAAATAACACGCGAAGCCATATTTTTTTTTGGGATACGGCTTGTGACGTTAGCGCCTGCCATGGGCCGCAGGTCATGAGATGGTGTCTCGTCGGTTCTAATATGCCTAAAAGGTGCGTTTTCACGCTCAATAAGAAGATTTAAATAAGTGTTAAATAAGAAGAACTACAGCGCGGTTTACCTAGTCTTACAACAAAATTATAAAAGTCGTAATCTCACGTTCAGTCTGTCACTATATGGTATGCAATGCAATTGTAACCGCAATAAAATGCAACGATTGTACCAAGTAGTTTGGAATGGCGGCTTAGACGTTCGCTGGGAGGTTATGAAACTATTCACAACCTTTGTGTCCTCGCTACCCGAGTATTCCTTTATGACAATATTTATATAACTTTTTCTGTTATTGCGTTGTTTCGTGTTTATTTTTTATTTACTACTATTGGAGCATTTCCATCAGGGACGTGCTAGGTAGCTGAGCGGTGCGCGGTTGTTTACTTTTTTGTTTGCAAAACGGCTTGATATACAGGGTTATTTTTGGACCCCCCGCCAATTTTTTTAAGGTGATGAGTACAATCAATTTATGAAATAAAAATTATAAATTAAAATTATGGTCACTCTTTTTGTTTACCGCGCGTGCGGCCATCTCGCAGTCGCATTACGCGCATGCGTAGCTGATATCATCCTTTCAACCAATGTCAATTCGCGGTCGTTGACAGGCGCGAGGGTGACCGAACGTTCCTAGAAAATGTAAGATTTAAAAAAGTGTCTGTAAAATGTGGATTTTAACTTTTTTTTTTTCACCAAATATTTTTTTATTACTTTCCTTAAATCATGTCTATTTTTGGCGGGGGGTCCAAAAGTAACCCTGTATTTCATTCCACTGTAGTTGGCACAGAGGCTCTATACAATCGTCTGATGCAAAATATAAATTATGTATGAAATAGATATGAATCGATTACAAATCACTTTATTGCAAGAGCCCACGCAATAAGGTACGACAATCATTCAAACACAAACGTTGATACTGGAAATCTTGTGCCACTTGTATTGGAAATATTGGAATGGAATATAAATTTTGTGTACATTGCCATACATAGCTTGAGTGTACTCGGGTAGTTTTATGTAACCTAGATTAAACGGTAAAACTGCGGGCATCTTTTTTTAATATTTATTATTAAATATATTACCTTCAAGATTTTTTTAACAAAACAAAAACCACAAGGGTTTGTCCATCCAGTTTGCACACATTTGTTTCTGCATGATACAAGTACCTGGGTAAACATAATATATAAAAAATTTAAGTAGTAATAGGTACCGTAATATATCCTTACTAATATTATAAATGAGAAAGTGAGTTTGTTTGTTTGTTTGTTATTCCTTCACGGCTTGACTAATCAACCAATCATTATGAAAATTTGTATATTTATTTTCAGGGGTACAGAGCCCAACATAGGCTACATTTTATCCCGTGAAAGTATATAATTCCAATGGGAAAAATATATTTTTTTACTATAGAGGGCGCTGTATCGGCCAACAGATGGCGCCACAAGTCGCACGGATCTATGTCATAAAATTAAAGCTAGTAAATTTATAATTTGAAATATACTTAAACTAAATATATATATACAAACAAAAGTTAATCAACATAATGCCAATATTAAAACGCAGTAGGTACCTACTGCGCGATGCGCCTGCGAGTGAACAGCCACTAACCGAACCGGTTTCTACATCTACAGGATGTTCAAGGAATGCGCTTTAAGTTAACGTTTTACATTATCTACTGTGACAATTTTTTTTTTATTTTTTTATTTTTTTTTTATACCACAAAGGTGGCAAACAAGCTTACGGTCCGCCTAATGGTGAGCGGTCACCGTAGCCTATGGACGCTTGCAACACCTTTTAATGCCCCTTTTGAAGAACCCCATGTTATAATCTAAAGGAAAGACCTCGGCGGGGATCTCATTCCACAGCCTCAACGTTCGCGGGAGGAAACTCCTCTGAAACCGCGCTGTACGCGACCATTTTGGTTCTAGTGTGTGAGGTTGGATTCCCCGCCGGTGACGAGCAGTTCGATGGTAGAAAGTGGCCGTAGGCATCAAGTCAAACAATTCCTCGGAACAAATCCCATTATACAAGCGGTCTCTCGAGTCGAAGTCTCTCCGCAGAATGAGGGGCTCGATACCGCTTGTTAGCTTGGGATCGTCGACAATCCTCATAGCACGTCTTTGAGTCGAGTCGAGAGGTCCAAGTTGGTACGCCGGCGCTCCGGCCCATAGGTGAGAGCAGTACTCCATGTGGGGTCGGACTTGAGATTTATACAGTATAAGTCTCTGCCCCGGATTGAAGTACCGCTTCGCCCTATTCAGCACACCGAGCTTTCTCGACGCCAACTTGACCTTGTCTTCTATGTGACTGCGAAACTGGACGTTGCTAGAGATCTCAACTCCAAGGATCCCTAAGCTGCCGGTAGTTATTAAGGGTGTCCCTTGGAATTGTGGGGCCACTGAAAATGGGGATTTCTTCGCGGTGAACGCACAGACTTGTGTCTTGGTGGGGTTAAATTGGACTAAGTTACGTCGTCCCCAATCGCTCACCCTAGCTAGGGTGTCTTCGATTTCAGACACAAGTCGTTCGCGTTTCTCCTCCACTACGGAACGAGGGATGTTAGGCCGGCCCGTGTAATAGGTATCCCCGGTACTGTCGTCTGCATAACAATGAATATTATCTACAGACAACATATCATTGATATGCAGCAGAAAGAGAGTCGGGGACAGAACGGAGCCTTGTGGCACGCCAGCATTAATGTCCATGCGGTCCGAGCAGCTGCCGTCAACTATGGCACTTATGCTTCTGTTGGACAGAAAGCTGGCTATCCATTTGCACAGTCCCTCGGGCAGTCCGTACGATGGCAGCTTCGATAGAAGACCCCTGTGCCAGACCCGATCGAATGCCTTAGCTATATCTAGGCTGACTGCCAATGCCTCACCTTGACTCTCAACGGCTTGAGCCCATCGGTGCGTGAGATACACTAGAAGGTCTCCTGTAGAGCGACCATGGCGGAAACCATATTGTCGGTCGCTGATGAGGCTATTTCCTTCTAGGTATCTCAGCAGCTGTGTGTTAATCACACGCTCCATTACCTTAGAGAGAAGGGAGGTTATAGCTATTGGCCTGTAGTTCGACGGATCTGATCTGTCGCCCTTTTTGGGCACAGGGTGCACAAGGGCAGTCTTCCACGAAGACGGGACCTGCCTAGCGGAGTAGGAGAGCGCGAACAGGCGCATCAATATCGGACACAACTCAGGAGCGCACCGCTTAAGCACCACTGCTGGTATGCCGTCAGGCCCACTCGACTTATGAATGTCTAGAGACAACAACTCACGCCGGACTTCCCGCTGGGTAATTGTTATTTCCGGCATGGAGTCTCCGCACCACGTGAGGATAGGCAGTTCAGTGTCTCTATCATCCATAGTCGAGTTCGAGGCGAAGAGAGAACCCAATAAATTGGCCTTCTCATTCGCGCTGTGGGCCAGGTCACCATCGGGCTTACGGAGCGGTGGCAGCGACGACTGACAGAAATTTCCCTCGGCAGCTTTGGCAAGCGACCAAAAAGCACGGCTACCCGAAGGGTACTTCGCAAGTCGCTCACCAATTCTGCCGATGAAATCGAACTTTGCTCTGGCGGTCACTCTCTTACTAGACCTCGAGGCAGCATTGAATAATCGCTTCGAATCAGCGACACCTGGTTCTTTATTAGCTCGGGCCGTGGTCCAAGCCTTGTATGCAGCTTGCTTATGTGTTCTAGCATCGCTGCAGGCCTTATTAAACCACGGCCGTTTCGCAGTTCCGGTGGCAACCAGCGGGTTAGGGATAAAACATTCCATACCCGCCAGTATGGTATCCGCCACCGCCGTTGCGCAGGTGTCAGGGTCTTTAGACGCGAAGCAAAGCTGCCTCCACGGGTACGATGCATAAAATTCACGCAATCCATCCCAGTCTGCTGACTTATAGTGCCATACGCGACGCTTTCCGCACGGGCGGAGTGAGCGAGTTTGCGTACATGGCACTTTGGTCCGGACAAGGCAGTGGTCCGAGGAGCCGAGTGGTGCTTCCACAGAGATGGAATACCTATCCGGACGAGAAGTCAGCAGAAGGTCCAGTAACGAACTTGTGTGACCCTCCACGTCTGGAATTCTCGTTGGAGAGTTCACCAGTTGGGAGAGTCCATAGGTCAGAGCAAATTCGTGAGCAGCCCTTACTGCAAAGTCTGTCGTTCGTGAATACAACCAATCAATGTGGTGGGCGTTAAAGTCGCCTAGAACGACCAACTCTGCGGAAGGGTACTGTTCGTATATCCTGTCAGCCGTCAATTGCAGGTGCTCAAATAGTCGAGTCGTGTCCGGGTCACCGCTGTGGGACCTGGAAAGGCACGCGTAGATACGTGTGGACCCACTGTGATCTACGCGTAGCCATAAAACCGACAAGTCCCGGTCTTCGAGGCCATTTAAACGGCGACAGCAAATATCGTCCCGTACGTACACACATACACCGGCGCGGCGAACAAATTGATGCTCCAGCCTGTAACCCGGATAAAGTAGGTACGATGTGTCGGCCGGGCAGGATATTTGCGTCTCCGTCAAGATCAGAAGGGTCGGTTTCGCAGTTTCCAAGTGGAAGTGGACTGCATTCATGTTGGAGTGAAGCCCCCGGATGTTGCAAAAGTCCACGTCGAGTGTGGACGGGGGAGCCGCTGTGATACAACTCCTTCTTAATTTGTTCCTGGCCATATGAAATTTGGGGGGGGGGGTGGGGTTAAAAAGATTAGACGAGTCGTTGTATTGGCAGCACGGGTGACAAAAAGCATGATGACCCACAAAATGCTGAGGGGTCTCGCGGATTGCTGGTGCGGCGGGCGGAAGGGCCACCAGTCCCCCCACCCAGAGCAGCAGTCTGGTCCACTCCGGTCCCCGATTCCGGCAGATTACCACTCTGGGGGATTATGCGCAGGCTGGCGGTTCAGCCTCCCGGGGGCGGGGATTACCAAGCGATCCCCGGGTTCGGGAACCCAACTATCCTGCGGGCGGCCAGCGGTCAGCCGTTTCACTGGTTCTCCCTGACCGCCGCACCAACATGCCCCTGTGCCCGCAACAGCAAAGTGCGGTATCATCACATCGCCGGTCCTCCAACTGCCGATACAACGCTTCCCCGTGGAGCCCTGGTAACCTTACTCACCGTAGGAACACAACATGGCCGAGACCAATGCTATTTGGCTACGATCTTCTGTAAGGTGGAGGTCCTTCCCCAGACGGGCTGCTCCGATTTGAGCGGATAATCCGCTGTGCCCTACCTCTCAATTTGTACTTAGTTATTCATAAAATGAATTTAAATCATGATATTTATAATGGTAATAAACGTAGATGATTATTTTGACATTACGTACCATTATTTATAAAATTTTTAACTATCGCATTTTGAACACATTTTAACCATTATTTTATTTGTATAAATTTATAGATAACCACAGTAATCAACGTTTTTATAATTAAATGTGAAACCTCAGGGGACACCAATCAACACGATCAATTACTAATAAGTCAATAAACATCAATAATTACAATAGTTTCATAAATTAACACGCAAATCGTTGTGGGAATAACCCACTATACAGTGCGTCACGCCAATATCGGTAATTAACCATCGGCAGTTCCCGTGGGCTATCATCAATATGGGGCATATAACTGGGTGTAGTCCAGTTCAAAAGAGGTTCTGCTGTTTCATAAAGTACCGAGCGGCATCGCAACATTTTCATTTCACTTGAGTTGTACAGTCATGAGCAGGTCGACCTTTACATATTGGAGTTTGTACCGTTTTAAGTTCTATGTCATAATAACCAAAATAGTACTGCAAGTTTATATCCATGACTGCAAGTGTAAAGCTCGACGTACGCCTGACTGTACGAACAGCACGTACAACTCAAGTCATCCCGTGAGGCATAACATAAATAGATTTCTTTTTGTAGTCGTAGAGCGTTTAATTATATGGGCTAACTTGACCGGGAAAGTTTAAAATTCTTGCAGAATATTGACGTGAAACAAGCAATGCGTTTTGTCCTCTCAACCACAACACTGTTAGACATAGGCCTCCGCCGAACGTTGGAAACGTTGCATCCAGCGGCCTCCTGCGGTTTTCCTTACGTTGCTCATCCGACACTAAGACTGCTTCCAAAAAACTGGGTATCCTCTCCAAGGTTCAACGATATTTTACCTCGTGTCAGTTGCTGAATCTTTATACAGCCCAAGTCCGTTCCTGTATGGAGTACTGCTCCCATTTGTGGGATGGATCTGCCCGTTATCAGCTCGAGGCCTTGGAGGCTATCGACAGGCGTGCCAGGAGACTCATTGGTGAGGACACACTTTCGACCGGACTTCAGAGCCTCGAACACCGCCGACTGATAGCGAGTTTGTGTGTTTTTTACAGGCTACACTTCGGGGAGTGTGCTCAGGAATTACATCATTTAATTCCCCCTGCACCATTTCGAAATCGGACGACGCGGCGTGGGGAGCGATTCCATCCGTATGTGGTCGATATTCCTGCTCACCGCACCAGTCGATTTGCCTCCACTTTTATAATGCGAACCGCCAAGGTATGGAACTCCCTCCCCGCGTCTGTGTTTCCCGATTCATACAATTTAGGGATTTTCAAGGCAAGAGTGAACAGGCATTTTTTGAGTTTGCGTGTACCACCCTAGACCTCATCACCGCTTAACACCAGGCAGGATTGTGGTCAAACGCACTCAAATTTTTTATAAAAAATTTTTTTTTAAAAAACTAAGCTTTCCGGTATGTGGTCGCCATTCCAGAATTTTGCCCAGCGGCCATCGGTTCTGCACACCTTCTGCTCTGCTTACTGCAAACTCAGCAATTTAGTAACTAAAGTACAAGTTTTTCTTAGCCTGGGGCTAGATAGCGTTGTGTGATTCATTCAAGAATACAGAAAAAAGCGAACTGTGATATACCCATAAACTGATCCGTGGTAAATGTTCAAAACCTTTGAGTGAGAATATAAAGGTTTACCATTAATTACCATTCAAGATTACTGACTATAAAGCCTGCGCATTGGAAACCAATTTTAAAACAGAGTAAAGGCGCTGTCCCACTGCTGCGCACGAAGAGGCTACGCACGTGTGTTAAGCATTGCTTTGCAAGAGGATGTACGTGATTGTGTCCACTGCAACCCACGGACACGTTAACCATCAAGTGACGTCATTGATACACGCGTGGCTTGCTCAACATAGCTCAGCGCTGTCAACGCCATGCACGCAGTGAATGCGGTACACAGCTTGTTCCACAAAGCGTGCACATCGCTGCGCACGCTGTGGAAACGTAGACCCACGTAGTCATCCACGCAGCTGTAATGTGCCACGTGGCCCACGTGTTCGTGCACAGCATGCGCAGCAGTGGGACCGCGCCTTAAAGAGGTTTCATATCAATCCAAGAGTAGTGTAGGCTAAAAGCGTCCGTTTCAAAATGGACCGCCATTATCGCTAATATTTTGTAACTTAAGCCGCATATTTTAAACCGCCGCTGTTCATTACGATCATATCGCAAGGCTGATTGGGGTTACATTCAAACAAGTGTATCAAGTTTAGCAAACTTATTGGCGCGTTCTTTACCTGACGTTTCTACCATGATTAATCACGTGTTTGTGCCTGGAAAATTTGTAAAATATTTCTTAAAGCTATGGTCTTTTATTAAACATGATTGATTTTATGACTGCCTGCTGGTGCGTTGGTTTTTTGTGATCTTACCTTCAGTACCAGGGGGCGTGAGTTCGATTCGCGCTCAAGGCAAACATTTATGTGACATTGTTTGCACTCGAGTCTGGGTGTTTGCTATTTTGATTGATGGGGGCTAATTTATTGCAAATGACCCCTAGTTTACCCACTTTTAAGGAATTGGACTAAAAACACGTCGCCCTGTATATTTTCAATAATTTATCCGTTGTCTGGTATACCATAACACAAGCAGGTCAAAGCTAGCTTACTTTGGGACTTTGGAACCAGGCAACTTTGGGACCAGGTGACTTTGGGACCAGGCGACTTTGGGTAGGCGACTTTGGGACCAGGCGACTTTGGGACCAGGCTACTTTGGGACCAGGCGACTTTGGGACCAGGCTACTTTGGGACCAGGCGACTTTGGGACCAGGCGCTGTGTGTATTGTGTACAATTTGTGTCTAACTTACAAAAATAAGAAAGTGATTTTGTTTTATCTTCAATTCCAACCCGTTCATTACAATAGTCTATGCACATAGTGAAAAATTTATCGGTGCCATGAAAAAATATATTCGTGAATCGAGTTCGCGTGGACTACTCATATAAGTATCGAATGAAATGACATCGAGGGGGCTTGCGTATCGCCAGAGGCCTGCGATTACCGATTTACATAACAATCGGAACGTTACCGAGTCGTCTACATAATGACACCATCAGCACTATCTGAATACGATCGTTCGAAATGATTTTGTCGTACTCTTAGTCAACGAATGAAGCGAATATTTTGTAGAATACGTACAATATTTGTTGCCATCTTTTGATCATTCATATTTATATTCCTGCTGGACTATCTCGCTCAGTTTCTATTTCGCATGAGTGAGACAGCGCTGGAGATCGACATGAGATTTAACTGTTTTCTAATTACACAGCGCCATCTAGTTTTAAAGCTTGTACAATCAACCAATAAAAGAGGTATCCAGCCGTAAATATGATAAAAGTTATATGAGTTGTATGATCTTGTATTCTGTCTATAACTTGCTTTATGAAAAGGAGAAGAAACAAATCTACGCGCGACCTAATGCGATGCCATGGCAGAGGGGCAGGCAGCGCGGCGCGGGCCGCCGACGCCGTCGTCGCTCGGCTGGCAGGAGTCACAGACCTCACTGCTGCGCCGCTTGCTACAAGTCGTGGTCTGTCCGTAAATATTGCATCAATAATAATATTTAAGTATTAAAAAAAATTGTAGTCACTATAATTTGACCTTTAAAAAAAATTAGAGTAACTGTTGAGTTTCTTGCGGCACTTCTTCTCAACAGGCCATTCCAGTCGGAAGTGTTACTGGGATAAAAAATATTGACTTGCAAAAGTATTTCCAATCTGCTTGCAAAATAAATGATTTTATTTTTATTAATTAATTACAAGCGAATCATTCGTGAAACGGTATGTAAAAAAAACTTCAAACTTGTTTGCTTAAAATACCTCTAAATTAAACTAAACACACGTGGCTGTTTCCGGCGCATTCCGACCAAATTAGAAACTATTTCCAATTAAAATTGTTTACTCGTACGTTGGTAAACAAACTGAGGATAACTACTACGAACCTTTGTGTACCACATATCGCATCCCTTGTTTTACGAACATAATACGCCCTTTACGTTATCACTGATTTTTACACTCGGTTACTCATTAAATATTATATTATACTTATTATTGTCTTGGTCTAGATTTTTTATAGGTAATGTGTCCGAGAATATTTAATATCAAAATATTAAGCAAAAATTTATTAATGCTTTAGGCCGATATTCTAAGATGCTAGAAGTTTTTTTTATACCACTAAGGTGCCTGATGGTAAGCGGTCTCCGTAGCCTATGGACGCTTGCAACACCAGAAGTATCACGTTGCCGACCCTGTAAAAAACTTTTAACGCCCCTTTGAAGAACCCCATATTATAGTCGCGCAGTACGCGACCATTTTGGTTCAAGCGTGTGAGGTGGATTCCCCGCCGGTGACGAGCAGATCGTTGATAGAAAGCGGCCGTAGGCATCAAGTCAAACAATTCCTCGGAACAAACCCCATACAAGCGGTAGAACATGCATAGGGAGGCGAAATCTGTCCGCAGACTGAGGAGCTCGATACCGCTTGTTAGCTTGGGGTCGTCGACAATCCTCATAGCACGTCTTTGAGTCGAGTCAAGAGGTCCAAGTTGGTGTGCCGGTGCGCCAGCCCAAAGGTGAGAGCAGTAGGTACTCCATGTGGGGTCGGACTTGAGATTAAGTTGGTGTAACCTATTACTGATACATATTATGAAGAGAAAAATTCGTATTTTTGTTTGTAACGAATAAACACAAAAATTACTAGACTGACTCAAAAATGCTTTTAAGCAGGTTGCAGACCAAGAGCTAAGCTAAGTCATTGCTAACTTAGTTCAGCTTAGTCTGCATAGCTGATATGATTTTTCAAACTTGGGTGCAGACCACAACAAGTAATGTATGTTATACTAATTCGCCCGCTTTACCGTTGGATTGGAAAGCTAGCCCCAAGTGACATAAATAAATAAATAAATAAATAAATATAAATAAATAAATAGGGACAATTCATACAGATTGAGCTAGCCCCAAAGTAAGTACGAAACTTGTGTTATGGGATACTAACTCAACGATATTATATTTTATAACAAATACTTAAATGGATAAACATCCAAGACCCGAGTTTTTCATCATGACCCGACCGACATAGTATATTACATTTTTTTAAATAAGAAATTCCTTCTTTAACCCGTGCAAAGCCGCGGCGGTTCACTAGTAATTTAATAAGTTAAGAAACTTACTGAGTGTGTGTGACTTAATAAAGAAATAAATAAAATGTTCACCAAAAACACATCCGTCTAAACATAAATGTTTAACAAACTGTCTCAGCTAGATGAACTCGCCATCAGAACATTCTATGAGGAGTTATCGCGTTCATAAACATGTGTTATTCAGGAGTGGCAGGTGGCTGGAAGGCGGGCGATATAAAAAATTCAAGTAACATTCACCTACCGAGATGGATGAGTTGGCCAACTCGGAAACTTCTTGTGCGAATTGGAGTTGATTTCACTTCCCTAAACGTAATTAAATCTCGGGATTTTTTTCCTACTTGTGCGAAGCTTTTTCATAATCATATCATGCAAACAAACAAGTAAACGGATCACCTGATGAACAGACAGTCGATCTAAGTGGAAGAAGCGATTGAAATAGATTTACGCCTAAAAACATCAGTAATACCAGAGTCGCTACCAAGTAAATAACAGTTACAATGATGGGAATAGAGAGAGAAGGAACATAAAATGATTGATTGAAATAATTTATTAAAATCAATTATATATAATTTCACATTGATTTTTAACAAAATCGGTAGATTAATTAAACATTATGTTTATGTTTTAATTTTATCTTAGTATATTTTATTAAATGTTTATTTTAGATCTAAGTTTATTTTATTATTATTGTAAGTACACTTTGACTAGATAAAGTGTATAAAGGCCTGGTCTCTGTATAAACTATTTGATTCTTTCGGGACCTCCTGGGTGGCGGTCCGTCATGGTAACAATTACGCCACGGAGGTCGTGACTGCAGTCAGTTCCGTGATGACTGCCACTAATTCCGTAATACGACAAATAGAGAGAGAGCCCGTCGCAAACAAACAAGTCTAGGTATCTAGAATTCTCCTAGAATTACAAATATTCCTCTCAATCGTGACATACGCGTATATCGAGTTACAGTAAACAAAATAATCGACTAACCTATCTTTCCTTTGTAATTGAATATCTCACTCCGTCATTCGATTACTTCCTAACGTGCCAATAATACCTACGTGTTAAGTTTACTGGAACGTTTTATTGTATCACGAATGCCTCAAGTTTCATACATTGGACTTTAAAACTGCTATGCGGCTCCATACGGCTTCTAAATGTACCTAAGACATCAAATAAAATATTTTCTTTCTTTATTTCTATGGACGGAGCTAGGTAACGGATGATGCGGGGCGGAGTTAGAGTGCGTTTTCATTGACGCCGAGCTGGACGGAGCGGAGTGGCGCGGATGCTCGAAATCTACACTTCGCGTAGTATCGAGCACTATGATTGCTTATTTCATATTTCATACTTCAAATCAGTGGTTTACCCTACGATCAAACACGTCTAACGCTCTGCTTGTATGGATGCATAATTTTGTTTATCATGTTTTTTGATAGATACATGTTTTTCAAATTGAGGAGCTAGTTCGCAAGTCCGCGTCGATTTTGTTTCTCATTTCAGTGGCTACGTTTGAATGTAGAAATTTTGTAACTATAGTTTTTAATAAACGAGTAATTGAGTATTGTTGCTTCTTATCGATATTCTGTGTGAAGGTGGTACTTTCCCGGTAGAGGGTTTTATAAATATAATAAATAAATAAAATTATATGGAAAATTCACACTTTGAGCTAGCCCCAAAGTAAGTTCGAGACTTGTGTTATGGGATATTAACTCAACGATACCACATTTTATAACAAATATATATAGATAAACATCCAAGACCCGAGGCCAATCAGAAAAAGTTCGTTTTTCATCATGACCCGACCGGGATTCCAACCCGGGACCTCCTGGGTGGCGCGGTCGGTTGGTAACCATTACGCCATGGAGGTCGTTAAATGCTGGTACTTTCCTACTGATTAGTACGAAGAAACAGTTTTAGAGGAGGACAGTTTACTAATGTAAAGTGCTATAAATACTTCCTACTCCGACTATCTTCTTTCTGATTAAATTCGTTGTGAGTTCCAAGACAGCTGTAGTTTTCTCCCCCGGGACGTCAATGACCTTCATTGCATGTCTATCTGAGGTCGCCGTTGTTGATCCTGGCTACACAGGAGACACATCGGTGGGAATGTGTGGTGGGTTTGTCCCGATATTATATACATATAGTGTAGTATATTATGGTACATCAGAGTTTAATGGCCCTTACTCGAAAACAATAAGATAGTAAATCAGCCTGCAACGGAGGGTTATTCAGGAACTGTCTGGTACACCCTAGTGCATCCTAAAGACTTAATTTCGATGCAGCCAGCCATGAATAAACTTGTGCAAATTAAATTGTTTACAGAGTAGGCGAAAGGATAAAAATATACAACTATTATTACATTAAAAGATAAATTTAAATATTTGCATAAGGAATCTTAATATATTGAGATAAATGAAATAGTTTATGAAGTAGTACTCTAAATTTTCAAATAAACTGAGAGTTTTTTTGATAGTCTTAATGTGGGCGTGACATTTTTTAATTGACAAATAGCCTATTTGGCACTTTATTCCAAAGTGGTAAAACCAGCACTTAGGCCAGTTTCACCAGTCCTAATAGATAGATAGATAGAATAAGCTTTATTTGCAACACACAATCAATGAATACAGTAAACAGTAAAAGTTACAAACTAGTGTATATGCAACAAGGCGGCCTTATTGCTCAAAGCAATCTTTTCAAGGCAACCTTAGGGTAACGAATTTTTGTATGAAGTGGGCAGGGCTAGCAAGATGTATAATAAACAGCAGGACATAACAATATATCTACAATAAATAATTTATATATATAATACATAACAAGTATAGATACAATATTACAGATATATATATATATATATATATATATATATTTATATATATCTGTAATATATATATAATATATATATCTATAATATATATGTATATTATATATTGATAATTATATATATATATATATAATTATCAATATATAAAACTAAAACAATACATAAATTTATACAAAATAAAATGTCGCTTTTATACAAAGAATTTAGTGTGAAAGTAAATAATAGCTTATTTTTTCAAATAAACTGACAGTTTTTTTACAGTACTAGTATAGGCTTGACATTTTTAATTGGCAAATAGCCTATTTGGAATTTCCCAAGTGGTGAAACTAGCACTAAGGCCAGTTTCATCGCTCACGACACGAATAGTTGATTTGTCGAATATACAGACAATTTTTCAAGAATTCCAGTATTAGTTTGTTGTTTCTTATATGGAAAACTAGCTATTCCCCGCGGCTTCGCGTTAATTTTATGACTGTATAAATCTCGTTTGACAACAAAACAACCCATAGCGCGACTTGTGGCGCTATCTGTTGGCCGATACAGCGCCCTCTGTGGTAGAAAAATTATTTTCCCATTGGAAAAACATACTTTCATGAGATTCCAAGGGTTGACTGGTAGAAAATGCATTTAGCATTAAGTCCGCCTGTTGTATCAGTACTTTGTATTGTGGTCAATAAAGATAATTAAATAAATAAATAAATAAAAAGTAGCCTATGTTGGGATCTGTACCCCTAACAATATGTATGCAAATTTTCATAATTATCGGCTGCTTAGTCAATCCGTGAAGGAATAACAAACAAACAAACTCACTTTCTCATTTAGAATATTAGTAAATAATCTATTTATTTGGGACTTTAATGCAATACCACTCCCTAATAGCCTAAAATTTTATTTATTTATATAACTTTATTGACTACAACACACAAGTACTGATATAGAGGCGAACTTAATGCTAAATTGGATTCTCTACCAGTCAACCATTTGTAATATACTAGCGAAACCCGCGCAACTTCGTTTGCGTGTATCCCGCTTTCCCGTGGGAATTTTGGAATGTATGATACTTTAAAACCTTCCCCTTGAATCACTCTATCAATTTAAAAAACCGCATCAAAATCCGTTGCGTAGTTTTAAAGATTTAAGCATACAAAGGGACAAAGGGACATAGGGACAGAAAAAGCGACTTTGTTTTATACTATGTAGTGAAGTGCAGTAATTCACGAATGCGGTTTTACATAAATTATAAAGCGTAAGATATATTAAAATGTATATTTCTTAAGCTTTACACGCCGTCAATAAAACAACAGCTTAATTATCAGGTGCGTGCCCATTACTTGTAATTTATTAAAATTTAAACCGCAATTTTAACTACCCTACGTCACAGACGCAGCGTGACGCGAAAATATGGCAGTTCAGTTAAATTTATTATATTGAAATATTAAAATTTCAGGATTACCATGTCCCGGATTGGAGGTTTATTATAATATTAATAGTTTCACATTAAATTTCTCTTAATTTATTGTATTTAATAATTATATTCATAAGAGATACTGGTGTTTTTGAAATGAATGAAATGTAGTCGATAATAAATAGCATTGTTTTGTTGTTGATCGGTTTAGTTCTCGCATAGATCAAATACTTTATAAATGGTCAAAAAGCGAACAATTTTTATTGCGAAATTGAAATATTTTTTTAATCAGGTACTACCCCCAACCCGCCCAGCGTTGAAAGCCGTGCATCGTCTAACGTCGTTTCAGTTCGGCAGACTTCGGCACGGTGTTTGTGTGCGTGCGACTAGACGTATGCGTGTAGACTAGCTACTAAGTTGGGAGATCTTTTCCCTTACAGCGGAGCATAATGTGCCCCGAATGATTAATTTAAATGATGATGTGCATTTTATACTTCAATATTGTTATTGTCAACTTTCTATTTACTTATGTGTGTCTTAGAGACATTTATAATAGGTGATTTATCTATCTATCTACATTAAATAATAATAAAATTTCTGAATTAACCACACAACGCCATCTAGTCCCAAACTAAGCAATTAAACTTGTAGGTACTGTGGGTACCTAGACTGCTGATAACCCATAATTACTTTTTTGTACTTAAATAAATACTTATTATACATAGAAAACACCCAGACCAATGCAAACAGACATGTAATTTTTAAAATAAATAAATAAATGCACTTATATGGTTGAATTGAGCAGGATTCGAGCCCGCGGCCCTGCAGATAAAGTGACCATTGCTAGCCCCTCGACCAACAGACCTGTCTAACATGAAAAACGAGGTTTACATGATAATATTTTAAAAGTTGCAACATATATTTTGTCTTAACAATATCATTTTGATCAGCATCGAATTTATTGTCCAGTGATTCCAAATACCTGACTAACCATCCCCAAAATACGATCCCGTTTTAATAATCCTTTGTAGATAGTTACAATTTGAAATCAATTTAATTAGTTTATAAGTATGTGGCGCTAAATATCCCTTATTACATGTTATGTGGTATAAAATGTATTTTTTATTTATTATTAACTAGCTTTTCCTCGCGGCTTCGCTAGCGTTAATTTTATAACATAGATCTCGTTTGACAACAAAACAACCCATAGCGCGACTTGTGGCGCCATCTGTTGGCCGATACAGCGCCCTCTATAGTAGAAAAAATATTTTCCCATTGGAACGACATACTTTCACGGGATAAAATAGCCTAAGTTGGGCTCTGTACCCCTAACAATATGTATGCTAATTTTCATAATGATCGGCTGCCTAGTCAAGCCGTGAAGGAATATCAAACAAACAAACAAACTCACTTTCTCATTTATAGCGAAAGTATGCGGCTATGGAGTCACATTATATTTTTGTGCCCATAGCCGTGGAGACATTGGTTGGGCACAGAACAGCGGCGAGGAACAGCGACCCCCGATCTGCCTCGTTTCTGGTGCAAAGAATAGCCATCGCCATTCAGCGCGGCAACGCAGCAAGCGTTTTGGGGAGCTATGCACCAGAAACATTAAGGGGTGGATTTGACATTTAAAAGCCTTTTTTTATGTAGAAAAAAAAATATTATTATTAAGATAAGGATTATTTTAGTGAGTATTGTAAAACTCGAGTCAAGTTTACGATCCTGCCCATTTTAAAAATAAAAATCGTTTGTCTGTATGGTCACACAAAATCAAATAAATGCAAAAGAATTGAAATTTATTATGTCGCTTGCAGACCACCTACTGTCATCCATCAACAACAGTCGGAATCGACGGCTAACGTGCCCTCCGAAGCACGGAGAAGCTCGAGATAACGAAACCCATCCGAAAATTGGCTAGCGTCGAGGTTGCTTAACTTGCGTGTTCGTTTTATAGTGTGACACGCAACGACGCCATCGAGCTCCATGTGTCCTCATGATTATATTATCTTCATAGTAGCAACTGTCAGCTAATAGGACCTAGCGGACATTTGTGTCAAGTGTGAGAGTTACTTAATATGTCAATAAGGTTTAAAGTTTTAAAGAATTTATTCTCAAAAAAAAATATTATAAAATCAATCTACACACAGAACAGAATTACTTATTATAAGCTAAGTCTCGTTCACACACTACGATAATTTAGTGACAATACACTTTAGGAATCCTTAAAAACCGATATATATTTACAATCCTCCTCAGTCGTTCACTCTTGTCAGAGTGGTCGTGGTTTCATGATGGTGTCATTAGATAACGCGGCCCTCACGATGCGCCTCCATTCGTTGCGGTCTTCAGCGTTCCGGGAACATTGGACTATGCTGATATTTTGTGTGGCAGCTTTTATTGAATCTGTCCAACGTGTGGGTGATTGACCTCTGGGCCGCTTTCCTTCCACTTGTCCCTGGACAACGAGTCGTTCCATGGAGTTCTGGTTTCGAACGATGTGTCCAAAGTATTTGATGATTCGTAGTTGCACGTCGACGATAATCTATCCCTGATTTTGAGCTCCTCCAAGATTGAGATATTGGTTCGAAACGCCGTCCAAGGGATCCTCAGCAGTCGTCGCCAGCACCACATTTCGAGTGCGTCGATTTTGCGTCGGTCTTTAAGGCGAACCGTCCACGTTTCTGCGCCATACAGAAGTATGGGGAAAACTGAACTTTTCATCAGGCGGACTTTCGTGGCTTTGGTGATGTTGCAGTTGCTCCAGATTCTTTTCAGCTTCCAGTACTATATGAAAAGTATTTACAATACCATAGGTATAGCTATATGAAAAGTCCTTATTTTACCTACTTTTGAAATGAATTGTAACATAGCTTGTAACTGTCAGCAATTTGTATCTTTGGAGTGATATAGTGTTAATTTGCTGACCGTACAATCGGAAGTATATCAACCCATCGAACCTATTGCAGGAAATCTTAGGGCATTGTCTCCATTACCAACGGGGCCCCGAACAATTAATTCCCATCCCATCCATCAATATATCTGGTAACCCCATTAACTATCCAATAGATTGGGTTAAATTACTATAACGTAACGTTTCCTCTATGTATCTAATGTTTAAAGGTATCGACCATTATGCGTAGTTTAATTATAATAATCCTAACTATAAAAATAATAAATGAAAAAGTGAGTTTGTTTGTTATTCCTTCCCGGCTTGACTAATCAGCCGATCATAATGAACATTTGTAAACATATTGTCAGGGGTACAGAGCCCAACATAGGCTACTACGAAAGTATGCCATTCCAATGAGAAAATATTTTTTCTACTATAAATGCCGCTGCATTTGCGATGTCGGCCAACAGATGGCGCCACAAGTCGCGGTATGAGTTGTTATGTTGTCAAACGAGCTTCAAACTGCCAGCGGCTTCGCCCACGTGGCCTACTAACAATTAGCATATTTTTCTTCAGAAACAAATTCCGGTCCGGTCCGGTCCGGCACGGCTCGGTACGATACGGTTCCATCCGGTCCGATCAGGTCCGATCCGCTCCAGTTCGGTCCGGTCCTTATAAGGAAACTACATGCCAATTTTGGAATCTCTAGACCCAGCCGGTTTGGGCTGTGCGTTGATATACCTTCTCAACTTCGTTTGCGTATATCTCTTAGTACACCCCTAGACGTCGTAAGGAACCTACATTCCAATTTGGGGTCTCTAGACTCAGCGGTTTGGGATGTGCGTTGATATATAGTTAAGTAAGTCAGTCGGGACTTTGAACTTTATAATAATAATATAGATAGTAGAATATTTGAATCTTTACTAATATTATAAAGAGGAAAGATTTGATTGTTTGTTCGTTTGTTTGCAATGAATAGGCTCCGAAACTACTGGACCGATTTCAAAAATTCTTTCACCAGTAGATAGCTACATTATCAGGGAGTGACATAGGCTATAGCTTTTCCCGAAATTCAATGTAGTTCCCACGGGAATGGGCCCGGAACTTCACGCGGACGAAGTCGCGGGCAACAAAAAACTAGTACTGTATAAAAATCAAGTAAATCCTTTTACGCATTATTTAGAAAACTTAAATCATATTTATGATCCTGCTCACCTGATTGTACATTTTCTTTAACGGAAAAATACTTATCATAAAAGCACATAGAAATATGAATACCTACATGACACACTTAATAAACATTATATACGTATTAACACAAATGTAACATCAAAAAACTTCAATCAAACAATAAAGCCTACTATTTTAATTGAAGTGATATAACAACGCTCCGATCGGCTCAGTAAGGATCTTGTTAAACACTCGACTCGACTGTACACTCGAGAAAACAATATCACTCGAAGTCGAGTGTACCATCCCAAGTCCAAAGTGGAACTTTCACATGATACCTTACCGGTTTTGTGACATTTTGGTGACTTGTGAATTAATAGTGGGCCTATTTTATTTATTTATTCATATTACTATAAATTGACCACAATCTTCGATCATATACAACATGGATAATGTATGGTAAAAGCGTCCGTGGCACACTTCAAACTCCGCTAAAACGCACCCGTAGCGGACTTTGTATTCAGTGACGCGTGATCTGTCACTATTTGTTTTACATTACTGCTTAATGACTGAAGACATTTAAAGGACTGAGGTGTCAGCGGCAATGTATATAGACAGAGCCAGTCGAAGCACAATAAGGTGAATTTCAATACATGTACCAAATTTAAGCTTTGTTATTGTATGACGTGCTGTATCCACTGTATTTATGATCGAAGACTACAATACACAAAATACTGATACTATTGGACTTTCTCTACCAGTCAACCATTTGGGAGTGAAGAAATTCACGATTGCGGGTAAAACGAATAAAATCCATCTTGCTAATTATTTACACATTTTGCAAAATAATATATACACTGGTAACTGGTAACTAAAGGCATAGGGAATGCACGCGTTGAGAATATTGAGTATTGAGTAATTACCAAAAGGCAAATTAATAATTATCTTATTTTTATACAATACTATAGGTATTCTTTATTGCACCAAAATAAATATATATAAAAATAGTGGCAAGAAAAGGAGCAATCTCTTTTAGACCTTAGGGTAGAGAGATAATGGTCGCAGTGTGTAAGGACTAAAATCTAATACTCAACGCAATAATAATAATAAAAAAGCGATTTATTAAAATAAATAATCAAAATAAAAAGAAATTGGTGACCATGAGCGACGGTAATCACTTACCATCAAGTGGCCATGCTCATTTGCCAACCACTTCCATAAAAATAAAAAAATATTGCGAAAAAGAATTCCTAAAATGTTAGACTACACCAGATTTCCCCATAAAAACGCGTAAGTGATCCCCTGGGTATAATCACAATATAGAAACAGTAATACCGGTTTTTACCAACAACGTAGCCTAGGAATAATCTTATGTCATGCAATTTGTTTCAGTTAGGTTATTCCTACCGCTAGGAGGCGTTGGTGAAAACAGGTATTAGGCATCTTCATAAAAAATTACGATAAAACTTGAATCTGCTACGAGCGACTACGGCGTAGCATGACGCCATCGCTAAAAAACCGGACTCGTATCAATTTTCATTGTAGCTTTGGCGTTATGCTACGCCGTAGTCGCTCGTAGCAGATTCAAAATGTCTACGCGCATTAGATTTTTTATACTTCTAGAATAGAAGACATTTCGCCCAAATACCTACTTCATCATCATCTCAGCCACAAGTAGTCCACTGCTGGATATGGCCACCCCCCCAAACGTTTCAGCGCGACCGCTTGGCAGCGGCCTGCGGTGCAAGTGGCTTCCTGTGGCTTTCCTTAGATCTATAATAACTTATTCTTACTTCGCTTGGGAGATCAGGTTTCTCTGACGCCGACTGTACTTTTAAATATGTAGATGATATACTGTTATATTATACTGTGTAACACTGTGTTCCCAATCCAATAGGCGCGGGGCCAAACATAATCAATTATTACCTGGTACGTAACTAAACAAGAAAAAGCTTTTAGCTCCCGCTCCGTTTAGTATCGTCCGGGTAACATAAATAAAATTGTGTTATTCGATTAAAATGCATATTGTCTACAATGCACACGTATTTTGTTGTGTGAAAAGCAGTCTGAGATCGCGTTTCTACTCAGGATTTTTAGATTCAACATTTTGAGAATTCAACATTTTGAGATTCAATGTTTTGAGAATTCAACAGTTTGAGAATTCAACATTTTAAGATTCAATATTTTCAGAATTCAACATTATGAGAATTCATCATTATAAGAATTCAACATTATGTTCTGGAAGGAAGTCGAACCTTTCAGATAGCGGCTAAGGCTACAAATTAAGTCCAGCGACTTCCTGCATTTTCCATAGGTCGTCTGACCACTGCGCTTTCCGGTACCTACGCGGTCCGTGGTGTTGCGGAAGTATCACCAGTTTCAGCATCCTCGCCACTGTTAAGGAGGAGAAGGTGGCAGACAGTCAGGTTCTCATTAGTTAGAGAGGAGAACCTGACAGACCCCCGTCGTCGCTTCCCCAAGTGGCGAGACACATAGCAACGCATTTTCTTGACCATAAACCTGAACTGAATCTG
This sequence comes from Endotricha flammealis, assembly GCA_905163395.2. Taxonomy (NCBI): domain Eukaryota; kingdom Metazoa; phylum Arthropoda; class Insecta; order Lepidoptera; family Pyralidae; genus Endotricha; species Endotricha flammealis. Next base: position 14,988,361 of record LR990861.1, on the reverse strand, counting down.
AAAAAAATTATCTTTAGTTATTGTCGAGAAGCGTAATATCGGTAACACATTATTTTATGCACTTTTACGTTAATAAATTTCTAATTTAACCCCAACGCAAAGATAATTAATTAACAAAAACTTTATCTTCAGTAAAGTCAAGCAATTTCCCACATCAATCCATGAAAATTGGTTAATATAAACTGACAGGTCTATACGGTTAATCGAAAGTATATTTTATTTGTACAGCTACAAGGTTCAGTTTTCGTTTACATGGGATTGATTGATTATTTATTTGATTAATAACGGACTGTCCTGGGCTGACCGCTGCCAAATGGATCCTCTGAATTGTCGTGGGGGAGACAGGGGTTAGTTGGTCCATGATCTTGTTATGACATATTTTTATATATAGCATCATTTATGACAGCCCGGTGGTAGGTTGTTAGTGATCCGTTAGTACTAGAGGGCACGGATTCGATTCCCGCTCTTGGTAAACATTTATGTGATGGTCTGATTAATTGTCTGGTATCTATAAGATAAGCATTAAGCAGGTAAAGTCTGGCTTACTTTGGGACCAGGAGGGCTACTACGAAACGTAAATCCGATACTTCGACCGAAGTATCGGAAGAATTTTAACCGTGAAATACAAGTTATTTTATGATTATAATTCAATGAACTACTAAAAAAACCATAAAGTACAAGGTATTTCATGGATATAATTCAAGGTATTACTAAAATAACCATGAAATACCTTGTATTTCACGGTTAAAATTCTTCCGATACTTCGGCCGAAATATCGGATTTACGTTTCGTAGTAGCCCTCTAGGTGGCACTGTGTCAAAAAAAAATTAAAGGATATCGAATACTTTGTAATATTATTGAGTAGTCATGAACTGGACTAGATTATAAATGACATCTGTATCAACCAATCTTCATAGTTATAATGGAGCGGAAGTGTAGTATAGAACTTAATTTGTTTTTATTCCTGAATTTTCCATTCAAACGTAAACAATGAAGTATAAAAATAAAAGACAAGTGACCTCTTTAATTACTCCAAAAACAAGCCAGTACAGTGACGCTTCATTAATTGTGCTCCGGGAGCCGTGCTGAGCGCGAGTGCAATCTCCTTTGAGCGTTTTTTGGACCAATGATAAATCGCTCCGAGATGTCGCGACGTCGCGGGAACAATGCGACGACGCCTTTGATTTTAAATGCTAAGATTGCTAAGATTTATTCGTGATTTGGTTTTCTCTAATATACTATTTCTTACGTTATTTTCATTTAGCTTAATATTTTGTTGTAATTTTAGAGTCAAAGTCAAATCGTTAATTCAGCCAATGAGCTCTAACAGGCATTTTTCTTTTCTTTTTTTTTTGTTTATAGTCAGGAAAATGCATTACTGCATGTCCCGCCACTGGGGAAGCGACGGGGGTCTGTCGGGCTCCCCCTAAATGCCACTTGGGTATACCGACTAAAAACCTGACTGACTGCCACCTCATCCGCCTAGATGGGCGGGGCCACGGGAACTAAGATACTTCCGTGACCCCGCTGGCGGTTGTCCGAAGACCCACTCGTTGGGCTACGGCACGGTTGGCGGCGCGCACAGGACTAGGCGCGCCGCAGCACTCGAGGACTTCCGTTCCAATGGGCGGCGGTTTCCCCAAACCGCCGCCCGGAAGCCCCCGTTAGGGTGGCAGTCGCCGGGCATAGGCCAAACGCCTGCCGCCCGGTCTTTTCCGGCGGAGCGGGGGGGCGGATGGATCCACTTCCCTCACCCGCTCCGCGGCCTCCTTCTGCGTCATTACTTCGCCGCAAAAGGAGGCCATCGCATCCCACGACCTCTCGCTCTCGACCATCTGTTTGACAACAGCCAGAAGCGAGAGGTCGTCACCAACAACCGCCACGAGCGCGGCGCGAGGCACAGCCCACGTCGGACAATCCTCGAGCGTGTGCTGCGCCGTATCTTCCGCGCAGCCGCACTCGTGGCACTCCGCTCGAACAGGCTTTTTTCTAGTCCAACTGTCCCCAATGACTGGCTGACGTATCAACGCAGATTCTAAACCGCTGATCGTAAAGACTTTGAGACTTGTTTTTTTTTTTTTATAAATAAATAAATAAATATATAGGGACAATTCATACAGATTGAGCTAGCCCCGAAGTAAGTTCGAAACTTGTGATATGGGATACTAACTCAACGATATTATATTTTATAACAAATACATATATAGATAAACATCCAAGCCCGAGGCCAATCAGAAAAAGTTAGTTTTTCATCATGATCCGACCGGGGATCGAACCCGGGACCTCCTGGGTGGCGGTCTGGCGTGGTAACCATTACGCCACGGAGGTGGTTTTTTCTTGTCACCAATAAGAAAGGATTTTCCAAAATGCCCACGAGCCACGCGCCGCCGGTGCTTGAACTATAGGCTGTATGGGGGTGTGTTTAAGGTTTATAATTAAACACACCTTTGAACTGTTGAGCTGGTGAATTTAATAGTGGACTATAATGAACTGTACCAATAAACTAAAAATATTGTAATAATAAATTGACATCTCAAAAAGAAGTGACATAAAAAAATAGACAAAATTATAAAGTAAAATAAAAAGTGAAAACTATATCAAAAATGATGTATCGATATGCGTCTTGAACAAACCGGGATACACGCCAATGAAATTACGCTGGTTTCGCTATTCTGATACCGACATAAAATAATGATTTATTCTAATTAATAGGCTTTGAAAAGAATTGATACACAGCATAGTTTACGCTTTTCTGTAGTTTGTAGTTTCTTTGGTTTTTGTTTTGAAGCCTTTTAATATGTTTATAAGTTTTTTATAACTTATTTCAATATAAATAACAGTGTTAAAGATCTCAATATCTTGTATAAATAAAAATATATATTAACTCGTAGTGAATTTTAAAAAGCTTGTTTTTTAATATAAAATTTATAATATTTGCGCGTGGGGCGTCGGTAATGCTACCTTATTAAATGCGCTGAGAATATTAACCGTGTTTTTTCATACTAATCCTGTTTTCTTTTAGGGTTCCGTGTAACACACAGGTCTATCACTCAAACTAACGGGTTTTTGTAATGTTTTATAAGAGACCTGACAAAATCCACCGTTACAACTAGGGCTGTTACTATAATAAGCAGTGATATTCTGCTATTTCGTACGATGAGAGTCGGAAGCCTTAAAAGCCGTCTTGCTTTCTGATACCTTTCGGTACCCTTACCCTTTCGGTCGGCCACATGTCTAAGATTTTTGTAGTTGTAACTCTCTATGGACAGTGATTGCTTACCCGATAGCTCGTTTGTCCTCCTCTGTTATAAAAAAAAATAGAACACATCTGGAGGAGGAAAAATTATGAAATACTTTATGTAGCAGCCATGGCTGACAACCCTAGCAGTGAACCAAAGTGAGTGGGCACTATTCTTCCGAGAATAATCTGAAAAAATCAAAACCTGTATTAATAAGTTATAATAATAAAATCTTTATTCAGATTACTTATTGCATAAACTTAAACAATTTTGGTATAGTAAAATTAAAAAGGGGTACAATTTATAGGGTGCCTGTGCTAGGTTCTAACGATCCTGTGTTACAGGCTGTATAAAGCTAATTTCATTCTATTAACAATAAACAACCACTATCTATGGGATATAAAGTGAAAAAATAATATAAAATAAAAAATGTCTTACTAATCAGAAAAAACATAGATTAAAAATGAATTAAATTAAAATCGTAAATGTCCTTTAAACGTTGACTAAGAGTAAAAATAATAACAATAAATTAGAAATAGATTTATGTACACATTGACCCAGTTTACAAATTCTGCTGATGCGGATTTCATACACTTTGTCATACTTATTAAAAATACCAAACAAGCTATAAGTATTAATAAATAACACCACTAGTAAATTTTTATGTAATAAACAACAAAACAAAATTAACTTATTATGCGCCGTCGTAATCAATGGAGTTAAGGTATCGTTTTTCGGCCAAAAAAAAAAAAAAGTTATCGCATAGTTACACAAACTTAAAGGCAAAACATACTGCCAGTGGCAGCGTCGTAGCGTGTCGTGATCATCGCCATAGCATTTTTAAGCTGACACACACCAAAAAGTGTCGCAGTCCTGCTGCATTGAGACTGCGTGCGTCATGATTTGTAATATTTGAATTTGTACTGTTGCATAGGTTCACACCGACAGTGTCGCAGTGGCATTGCGACGCGCTTGCGTGCGACAGTCGCACAGCAGCTGCAGCGGTCCGACAGATAAAAACCGAAAACGGACGCGGTGCGGTTTTGCAGTAGCAGAGCGGCAACGCGCCCACACGCTCCGGCTTATGACGTTCTATTCCACAGGATTTTATAACTGAGCAACACCATTTTAAAAGAGCAAGTGCTAAGTTTCTTGCCAGTTTCTTCTTAGAACAAATCTGCCGTCTGAACTGGTGGTAGGAAAAAATTGGGACGATTCGAAAGAGCTTATATTAGACCTATTTGAATAAAAATATTTTGAATTTGAATTTGAGTACACACCGCGATGCTGCAATGCATCTGCGACACTGTAGTGTCGTTGTCGCAGTTGCAACGGTGTACTGCAGACTCATCTGGTGTGTGTCAGCCTTTAAGCGACGTCATAACGAGTTAATACAGCAGTAGTGGGGTTACCGATCAAAACAGCTGTATGAACAAGGTTTACGTTCACAATTGCATTAGAATTAGCTATTACGAGCTCGCTAAAATCACCATGTTTCCGTGTGGGATACAGCAATCGAGTTAATGGACACATACTACTATGGAGTATTTGGATTGATATTCCGCGTTTAGTTCTTAATTTTTATATGTACCTTATTTGTATTTTATTAAAGAAATATTTTTAAATTTGCTCCTTATTTATTGTTAAATGACAAAGAAGGCTGTAACTGATTTCCTTTCGCCATTTACCAGTCTCTGTACAGACCTACTATTTATATAAACGTTTTGAATATTTAAATCTATGAAAGTAACTCCAATTAAGTAGTGCATATTTATCATTTAAGTTTATTCTTTTGCATAGTTTTGTCGCAGGAACGTCACGTAAGTCAACCTATAAAAGAAGTGATCAGGGTAGAAAAACTAAGAAGCAGTAAGCTTCGTTATAAAGCTTTGTAATTACACAAGACATGAGTAAGTACTATTGATAAATATAAGTACTATTAACAGCATTTGTAATTTCTTTCTTAAATTTATTTTAATATCAATTTATAATATAACTATCACAATTTATAATGTTAATATAATAGATAAATTTATTAATATGTAACTAATGTAGCTTTTGTTATTAGCAGACGCTGTGCGTAGCAATTATCGGTGTGCAATTTTAATATACTTCAAAAATGTACATGTTCTAACGTAAGAAATTGTATTACTGTTGCTGTGCCAAATAAATAAATAAAAAATCCCTTTTCATTGCCGCCTATGGATATCAGTAACACCAGTGGCGCTACCAATGCGTTGTCCACCAAGGAGGTTGGAGGAAAGGAAGGAGGAAGAGAAGGGAAAGAAGGAGGGGGAAAGAGGGGATATGGAAGGAGTTGGACTTCCGGATCTCTCACTCACCGAACGAAACGCATTGCTGCTTCACGTCGATATTCTGTGAGAGGGTGGTATAACTTCCCCGGTTGAGCTAGCCCATTTCATAATAATTGCTCTACCACTCCAACCCTCCCCCATCCAACATCCCTTTACGCAATATTAAGCAAACTTGAATCATATTTAAGGCTCTGTTTACCTCTTTCATTGGCTGACTGTACAAAACATACAGCCTACCTAAAATAGGGATAAGGGTTAACAAAAGTTACAATATCAGCCTTCAGAAAGGCCCACAGTAACAATTTGTCACCAAATAAACGTTACAAAACGTAGTCACATCACAGCCAATTAAAAGTTTGTGAAAAGGGTCCATGATATAGCTGCACTGCTTCTGAGCATAATGTTAATTACTTTTAAATTTATCTGATAAATAAATAAAATATACTCTTTATTCTAAATTACTTTTTGTGTTTCTATTTCAGATTAAAAGTGATGCTAGTCGACCGAATCGTTTGTCTAAAGTCAGTGGTGCGGTGCGCTGGCGTGCTGACCGGAGTTATTCGTCAAGTCGCGCGTATGAAACTCGTGGCGCGAGAGGGCACTTTCCGATTTTACCTATTTTTTTGTACTCTACTCGCAATCAAATCAAATCAATTTTAACCAGAGTGGACAAAATTATGCATAGTTTCCTACCGTTTTTATTTGACTGTACTTTATATGTGCAAGCGAGTTGACGACAAAAATAATAGGTAAAATCTGAAGGTGCCATCACGCGTTTTCTCGCGAGTTACCTACGCGCGACTTGACGAATAACTCCTTGACCGGAACGTTTGCCAACGCACGGTTCGGTGGTGCGGGCCGGACCTTTGATCGTCTAGCACTCACTTTTACAGCCATGACACAAACTGGCCGCTAAAGCGAGGGCGGCAGGAACAAAAATGACGTTTCGCTACGCGCCGCACTTGGCGGCAACGCAAGTGATTTTGGAGACGCGGGGCGCGGAGAGAGAACAAAATGTACGCGCGACCTTTACCTGCGGGCCTTATTTTCTCTGCCTAAAATTGACAAACTTTTGATTTCTAACGCCGTCCCGGCCGTCTCGCTCATATTTAATGTGAAAAGAATGAGATAGTGAGTTTGAGAAATTTTGTGACGGAAGGACCGCTTATAATATTTTGTCACATCTAACTTGGTACAATAAGTTAACTGGTAACGTTTGGGGGAGGCCTATGTCCAGCAGTGGACTTCTTTTGGATGAGATTTTGATAACGAACTTGGTACAATAAAGTATATTGTAATTTATAATTGTATGTTTGGCCTGTTTTACCTAAAGATCAGGTGTAAATTGTGTAAAACTTGCTCTTTAACATTAAGTCTTTGATTATACAAATTAATCAACATAATTATCACAATATTCTGAATACTGCATTAGTGAAATATGTTAAATTTTTTTTTCCGGTCGTGCTTTTATTAAGAAGTCGTCAGAGCTTCGTGAAAAAGCTTTGGCCGTCTGCCAACGTCATTGAGACCAACAGTTTCGTCCCTTGCTGTCGGCGGAGCGACGCCGACGCCTCTTTATCTTTTGCAGGGTAACATGGACGAGGAAATATCCTTTTCTATTTATTTTACAACTTCATGGGCTTACGCCCCTATCATACGAATATAAAAATGTAAATAATTGACATATTGTCCAACATCTACTTCTACATCTACTGTTAATACATATAATACAAACCGCTTTCGTGAATTTCTGCACTCCCAAAGGTTGACTGGTACAGAATGCATTTAGCAATAAGTTCGCCTGTTGTATCAGTACTTTCTGTATTTTGTCAATAAAGATAATTAAATAAATAAAAATAAATAAATAAATATATAGGGACAAATTATACAGATTGAGCTAGCCCCACAGTAAGTTCGAAACTTGTGTTATGGGATACTAACTCAACGATATTATATTTTATAACAAATACACATATAGATAAACATCCAAGACCCGAGGCCAATCAGAAAAAGTTCGTTTTTCATCATGACCCGACCGGGGATCGAACCCGGGACCTCCTGGGTGGCGGTCTGGCGTGGTAACCATTACGCCACAGAGGTCGTCGAAATAAAAATAATACTCGTAATTATGATTTATGCTTTCATATATAGGTATCGTAGATTTATATATATCGTCTTGGTTCCCAATGTCGGCGGTGCATCTGGTATGTTGTCGACGGGGATGGCTCCTGCGTGGAAAGGGTCTGGTCCTCTGACCGGACCCTGGACTCTTCCTGGCAGGATCTGGCGGAGTTGTGGATGTTCTCGTAGTTCTTTTTTTTATACCACTAATGAAATGAAATGAAATGAAATCGTTTATTTCAGAAATTAGACCTTCACAGGCACTTTTTCTTGTCATTTACAATTTGTATATATGTATATAGAAAATAAACTACGTTATATACTACCACCATTTCGGACACAAGCAAAATGGCCACCGGTAAAAGAAATGGCGAAAGAAACCCGGTTACGGCCTTTTTTGTCATTTAACTAAGGTGGCATACAAGCATACGGCCGCCTTATGGTAATCAGTCACCGCAGCCTATGGACGTATAGTTGTATTATAGAGATGAGTAGCGCACCTCGACTTTTGTTTAGTTGCTACACTCAGTTGGAGAGCCCCACAGTCTTCTGCGCATATTGCCCCAGCGGTGAGGTTTCCTCAGGGCGTTTCCTCGTCTTTAAAAAATTGACTATAAAATTATTAAATAATTGAGTTATCGCCATTCATCGAGTACGTATCCCTCGCTATTACACACTCCGCTTGTACCTCACTGCGCGTCCTTGTCTACAATCAATATGTATTTTTGCTTACGAATCATTCTGTAAAAAAAAGATGTGAATGAAAAAAAGACGTGCTCACGTATTCTTGGATATATTAAGGGTATAATATGGTTTCAGCACGCAAAATGAATGATGTAAAGATAATTGGGTAAAGAATATTGAAATGAAACCTCTTAAGGGAATTTTTATTAAGGACCTCACTGAAACGAGATTAGATTATTATATTCATTGAGGTAGGCATTATACTCTAAAGGAGTGCCGTGTTGATAAAATATTATTAAATATGTATTTTGTCGTTATGTCGTTAAACTATACACACTTGACTACATTAGTCACCAGAGACTTCAATTGGACAGTTGCAAGGGCAGCGTACCAACTTAGTAACGGCTGAATTTCAAAGATGATCAATAATAAGATACTTATGACAATTTATAATAAACTTTTTAAAAAAAATAAAACCGACTTCATGGGACCACCCTTGAGGTATTACCTATAAGCCGAAAAAAGATTTGTTCAAATCGGTTCATAATTGGCGGAGTTATCGCGTAACAAACATAGAAAAAAAAAAAAAAAAACATACGGGTCGAATTGAGAACCTCCTCCTTTTTTGAAGTCGGTTGAAAAATCGAGCAACCTCGATGGGATTAGCTCGATTTTACGAAATATTAGAAAACTTTAATCATGTTTACGGTCCTGACTGTACTATTTAAAATTCAAAATAAATGGTAGATTTAAGTAAAAAAAATTGCTAAAAAAACCTCTTGCGTACAAAGAGCTAATTGAAAATCCATGGAAAAGCAATCAATTATAAAATCAAAGCGGGGGTAAAAGGCGTAATAGCGATAACAATAATTCCCTCCCCGTAATTAGATTACACCGACCGTAGCCGTTTTCAATTGATCCCATTTAACTTTCTTTCACAATTATTAGCTAAAGGGCACCCTTTTACATAGAAAGGTATAACTAATCTAAGTTTGCAAGCATTCTAATTAAAACTTGGAATTTGAACATACCAACACCCCTGGCGACGTCTGAACTAATTGTTCCCTTGAGATGCTAGTATTAGATGTTTTTAAACAAAGGATTTTTTCTGGTGAATATTCTTGATCGTGCTTCGGAGAACACATCAAGCCACCCCGGTCAAACTGTTAACGATGGATGACAGTTGTTAAGCCAAGTCCAAGCCAAGCCAAGCCAGTGGCCTTAGAAGAGTTGAAAACACAAATCCGCATTGGAGCAACGGCAGAGTACGCTCTAATCCATGAATTCAATTTCACATTGGCTAAAATAATTTGATTCAACTATTATTCAAACGCAAACTAAATCTTGCACTTTGGAAGAGATATTTGCGACAATAACGCCTTCATTAAATACTAAATCCTCTAGCAATATTCATAGTTCCATAAATAAATTAGTAATAACACTGGAATCATACCTTGTTATTGGCTGACGTTTCGATCAGTTTGCACCGGCCGTGGTCACAACTCCTGTTTATAATTTATTATTTCATACTATAATCTTTCACATTGCCTGTAGTTGGCATAAGATGCATTTTCAATGTCCAACTTGGATCCAGCCTCTCCCACTTATCGGCGACTCGTGGAAAAGGTACAATACAACTGCAGTATTCAGTGCGGAAAGAGATCCCATTGGTATGCACTGTGCGGCCTCGACCTCCTGAGATCTGCATCTAGTATTCCCTTTACAATTTATTTGTTGCATGCAACTTTTATGGACGTAAATTTGTCGCTGCACTTCGTTGCCATTCGAATACTGAATGAAATTTGTATCTTGAAACCTGGGAGCATTTTGTTCTTAATTTATTATGCAGAGATGTTTGTTTTACCAGCCCGGTAGTGCATTGATAGCATCCTACCGACATCAGAGGGTTGATGTTCATAGACACGGTCACCACTTTTCCATCCGATTTCTCCAACTTTCAAATTATCTAAAAAAAAAGAAATTCCATGCACAATGTGGTAAAATGTAAAATATGATCCAACAAGATCCACCCGTCAAGATCCAGTCTATTTTAAATTAACCAAAAAAAACTATCCCTAATAGTTTCAAAACTCCTAACCCGACCCCGCAGTGCCGTATCTGGCCAGCCCGGAATATTTCAAGTGAACATGACAGCTCAATTAACTTGCCATCTTTTTTCCCCAGCTTAACCCGCACGATATATGGGTCTCACTAAAGAACTATTAGTTATTGTAGTTTTTATTTTGTTAGTACTATCTATTTATTTTAACATTAACCTTTGACTTATTCGGACCATATAATGAACTGGTGATGTTTGACATATCGGAAATATCAAAATTGCGTCATAAATTTTAGCTTTCACAAAAACATTAATTTCTCAGTAGGGAAATTGTATTTTATCATTCTTTATATGAGCATATACTCCTTGATAAATTTCCTATCCGTATTATATCAAAACAAATGTAAGTTTCAAAAAAAAAACTCCTGTATTACAAAGTCAAACTTTGCAAAGTGTGGTACGGCCTTGATTGCGAGAAATAAAGCGTCATTTAGTCAAAAGTACAAAGACTTCTTTCTTATTGTCCGAATTCATAAACAAAAACCTCAAGATGTTTATATTAAAGAGCTCGGCTACCTGGGCTTAAAACAAAATGGCCAAACCCGAATGTACGTTCTCTTAGTGTTCAGACCGTTCATTTCTAGTGCATTCGGAGTGGGTGTGAAAGATGCCGATGCCAATATCCAACACTGTTGGATCAATTCATTAATGAATTCATTCGGCAATAATAATTCATTTTGTGTTTAGATGTGTCACTTGCAGTGAAAGACGAAAATTAACAAAAAATGTCCCGTCTGATTTCACCTTTACGAAACGTATCATTTTGTTTCACTCTCAAAATCATACAAATGTCTGCTTTGATTTTGACAGCTTGGCGTGGCAGAGCTTTTATGAAATGGCTAGCTAGCGATTTGATGAGTACTACCCATCGAGTACGTAGCCCTGTACCACCCTGCCACCATTCTGTGAGTCTTGCTCTAACAGACTGCCTTGTAGCAGACTAAATTATCTTATTATGGTAGTAAAGGTGCACCGGAATAGAGCGCACTTTTATTGTATGGTTTATTTAGTATTTCAATATAGCTATATAGCTCTTATAGGTTCTTTTTCTTTCTATTCAGCAGTGTCAATGCAACGGGTCAGCCGGAAAGGCGGTCACAAAAAGGGTCGAGATCGGCTGCAGCCACTCGAATAGACTTTATTATCTCATTGCATTGTTAAAAAAATTCTAAGAAATATTTTAATGAAAGAGATATTTTTATCGAAAGAAAAAAAACTTTAAAAAGGTCAAGAAATTTACTTCATAATTAACCAAAATGTGTGCCGTAGTAGAACCAACAAGATCACAGCTCAGTATGATATGTTATACTCAGTTGAAACAACCACTGGTTTGCAGCAGTCACCTGATGAGACGATGAGTCGTGCAATCGAAATAATGAATAATTTTTTTTATTACATTAGGCATACCAAAAGTCGAAACATATTAAAAGCGGTTGGAAAAACAACCGCTTGCGGCAAGTCTAGACATATGCAGATAAAAACCGCTTTAGGGTGATCCGTTTCGGTCCGCGCGGGAAATTCAATTTTTTGGGGGTTTTTCACAAATTGCATCTCAATCATTGATAGAATTTTCGTGAAAATTGATTTTACGACAACAAATATAAAATATCTACTGAATATTATCATACAAATTATAAATATTGGCTCTTCTCATCATGAATGTGCATAATGCACGTTTATAGGGAAAAAGATGCATCGTGGACATTCATAATAGGAAGAGCTAATATTTAACATTTATTTGTTATTTAGTCAGTAGATATATTGTATTTGTTGTCGTCAAATCAATTTTTACGAAAATTCTATCAATGATTGAGATGCAATTTGTAAAAAACCCCAAAAAAATTGAATTTCCCGCGCTGACCGAAACGGATCACCTTAAAAGGAAGAATACACTGTGTCAATGTTGGATACACCTGACCAGATATAACCTCACAAAATGTCTGCTTATGTTAGAACACCTATTGCCTTCCTATTGCAGATCAAATAAAAATTGGGCATACCGAGTATAAATACGTCACCAAGATCTAGTAACGATGTATATGGAGGTTACAAATAACATAAGACCAATATAAAATACCAGCGCCACGTAAAACCCCAATAACCTCGATATAAGAATTCCGCACCATCCCAATTCCTTTGCGGACGAAATCTCCTCGAGATTGGCAAACGAACATGGCTGTATTTAGTCATCTGATCCGACATTAGTATTCCAAACGACAATAGCAATATATTGCGTCCCGTCGCTACACCAATCAGGCGAAAAACCAACTTATCCAATAACAACCGGGGGACTATTCTGGTGGACATTATCAAATCGATTGTCAAATGCGAGCGGTACGAAATTTTATCTATTAGACCCTGTACAAATATGTAAACGCGTGTTGGCATCGCGTTTCATGTTGCATTGAGCTCTTTGTATGTTAGACCTCACGTTGAAATGATTGCAACTCCGCTATGGACAATAAAAAAGTCTTCTGAACAAAGTCTGTGTAGGTTCAGCGCGAAGTAAATGTCATGCAAAAGACGGTGAATCTTTATTAAAATATACGTCGAAAATTATTAAATTGAACTTTGAAAGATTATATTTTATTAAATTCAATGAATTATTTTGATATTTAATATCTAAAATGATCTTTCATGGTTTAAAACATAACAGATTTAATTTAAATGAAATTACGTTGTGCGTTACAGTTTTATTATTCAGTGGCTCGGAATCGGCCCTTAGACGAGCACTCAAGGGTTTAGAGTACCATTAATCCTAGAGCCTTGTTTAATGCCTTTACGGCGTATATAAAATATCAGCGAAATTGCAGGTTTTGAATTGTGTGAGAATGCTAAAAATAATTAAAAATAAAAATCGAATAATTTTAGTATCTTTTTCTAATTATTATTTTTATTTAAAAAATAATTAATTTATAATTTACAGGGCCTAATTTACTGGGCCAGCACAGCATAAAGTAGCTCGTGAGGAGCAACTAGTGATTTTCAGCTACCTACCTTATAGTCGACACGAAAAATCAAGCTATATCGATTCGATCTATCGAATATCGACTACTCGATACATAATAAACCTCTCCAAGATACACCATTCTCATTCAGTTCACGTAACCTTTTCGATAGAAACCGTATCTTTCGTTATTAATATTGGGTTTTATTTTTTCATTAAATCCCGCCTTCTTTATTTATTTTCATATAATATTGCCTCCTATGTTCCCTGTTTAGTAATTGATCTGAAATTCTAGAAGATTTAGCTGCAAATAATTTTTTTTATTAAATTTGAACAACTTTACATGTGTGGGTTGGATGTGCAGCAGAGACTATCAAAATAACTGGTTCATCTCGTCACAGATTTGACGAACCAGTGATTTTTTTTTTATTTATATTTTTTTTTATGACAATAAACTGATTCCGGTAATTATTGTCTAACGTTATCAAAAAATCCAAGTAATTTAAGTACCTAATTTTCTAACTAAGCCAGCCTACGGAACAAAATAGTAGACACGTTTCTTGAAAGTTACGATTAGTGGAGATATAGGCTGCAACTTGTATTATTTTTTTACATATCCCCATCATCAAGAGTCAATTTCAAGTCAATGTTTTATGGCTTTATATATCAAAAGAATAGGGGCTTTTGACATATAAAACCATAAAACATTGACTTGAAAACAAGTTTAAATCGTGCAGCACACGCTCTAGTAATCCATATGAAATTAGCATTCAAGATAGGGTCAATCACACGTTTTTGATCCCTTCCTCTTAAAGTGTGACGGATGGATCCTTATGGCAAAGGGTAGAGGTTAAATTAGTTATCCTATTCAGGTTTCCTTAGGTCTACAGGTAAAATTGAAAAAGAGAATTGCAGTGTAGCGATACCTTTCAACCAATAGACGAAGCAGAAATCGTAAAACGTCGACATATCCTAAACAAACATATCGGTGACTATCGCAGACATAAAACATAGGTAGATACCACAAGAGTGGTTGTTGAGTAGAGTGGTTGAGCCTACGACTACTATGAATTGGTAGTGGCTCGTAAATGTACTCGATATTAATTACGTCACAAGTGAGTTTCTCATCCAAATTGTAAATACATAGTTTTGTGTAGTGTTTTTTCCAGGATTCAAGTTTACACAGCCTAATCCTACTAATATTATTAAGGCGAAAGTTGTGTGTATGTTTGGTTACCTTTTCACGCTCAAATGGCTGATCCAATTTTTATGATATTTGGTACGTAGGTAGCTAATACCTCGAATTAACACATAGGATACTTTTTACCCCGAAAAGTACGCGATTCCTGTAGGATTCGATCAAAAGTCTGATATAGATGGCGCTGCTGTGCATAAAAATAAACGCGAGTAACACCGCAGGTAACACCGCAATAATAAACCGGGAAGTAACGCGATCATACCTTGATATTGCCTATTATTAATTAATAATAATGCAATGCGAAAGTTTTAAAGTTACAAGTGTGTTTGTCAACCGAATTTATGTAAATAGTTTTGTTTAGTGTTCTTTACAGAATTCAAGATTTCTCAGCTCAATACTTAATATAATGTGGACATTTTAATCATTTTCGATTAATACCTCGAGTCAACAGGAATACTGACAAAAAATCTGTACGTTAGACATGACACCCTAAACCACATTTCTTCTTCACCTGACATTACATACGCGTCATCTATTACAATTTATATCAATGATAGCAACCTTACCACAAATATCGCGTCACTCAACAACATTCTCTATGTCGTACATGTTAAAGGCTATAGTTAAGATCTTTAAGGTGTATATTTAAGAAAATAAACAAGAAAATTCTTACGTGTTCACAAGTCTATTTCAGTTTTCGCTTCGTTAACCCGTCTGCCCGCACTTTGCGGACTGTATTTTTTATCTTCAAAGTATATGGAGCTTGTTTTAAGTAGATAAATTGTTTTACATCACGCTAGATGTTACAAGACTGTAATGTTTTTACTAAAAAAGAGGATTTATATACAATACGTGAGTGTACTCGCGATCTCGCGAAGTGAAACGTTGCTGTAGAGTTAAGAAAAATCGTATACTTATAGGTTTTTTTATTATACTTCAAACCGTTTATTCAAAGTCTTTACAGGCACTTTTTCTAGTCACTGTGGACATATATTATGTAAATTAATAGCATCAAAAATCGACAAGAAGTTATTTGTGCATTTGATAGTTTTGTCAAATAAAGGCAAATGCTTTGTCCAATATAATTATCCACACACATGTGTGTTTGCCAAATACCGCAAATAAGTGCCATGTAAAGTGCTACCAATATCTCAGCAAAATAAATAGGACCTACGTAGGAATTCATGAATAATATTTTAACAAAAAATAATTAATAAAACCCCAATACATAAATCAATTAGCCGGCTTCACATTTGGACAACTCATAAATCAATTTCGTTTTTCAATACATCACTATCGGAACACCCCCTTACAAAATATCCCAGATTAATTACTTCTAAGATCATCCTTTTAATGAAAAGGGTGGGGGGCATTAAGAGATTAATTCGCGAAAGAACCCCGAGAGACTTTTTGTATAGAAAATCTTATTTACTTCAAGTGAGCTCTTCCTATTGACGCAAGGTACAAACGATTGGCTGTGATAGTATTCATTATCATCACCATCATCTCAGCCAGAAAAAGTCCACTGCTGGACATGGGCCTTTAAAATTGACTGAATAAACTACAACCATGATTTTTTTCAAATTTCTGAACACAACTATTTCGGAAATGGAGGAATTTGTACGTTTAATTTAAACAAATTCTCAAACGAATCTTTTTATCACAATATGATCTTCTCAAAAGGCAATGTTTTTAAGAGATGGGCGCGAAAAAAACTTTCTTTCTCACTTTACACACATGCGGTTTTTTTATTTCAAAATTTAATAGCTCAAAGCTAGGCCGCGGACAGAAGGACATTACGAAAATTTATAGGTTCCTGATAGTTTACTACGGGAACCTTAAAAAACGGACTAAAACAATTTTCTGGTACCCTGTAGTTATAAATAAAAAATTATAAATCAAAGAATCGCTCATTCCGAACACTTGCGCCAAATCAAGTGGCGAATTTGATCGCACAGCCGAAGCAGACATTTTGTAGTTGATTTTTATTGAAGCTAGAATTTGGCCGTCTGTTTTTCTCATTCGCTTCAATGGCGGAAAGATTCGAACTGATTCTTGCAATTGTAAACTTTCGCTGTGCTCTTTTGTTCGAGTGGTGGCTATATTTGCATTTTATTTCATTGGTTTCCTGTTTGGCTACGATTTTGGGAGCATTCAACGGATAAAACTATGTAACTATAAATGCACAATAACAAATATACATACGGTGGTGTTACTTTTGTTGGCACATATTTATAACGTGATATAAATGTTTAAAGCAATAAATAATGCTAACAGCAAGTTGTAGAAAGGCGTTGTTATTTTATTTCCACTATCGGAGTGTGTCGCACTCCACGCAAGTTAAGCGATGTCGACCCTAGCCAGCGTTTGGATGGGTTTCGTTATCTCGAGCTTTTCCGTGCTTCGGAGGGCAGTTAAGCCGTCGGTCCCGGCTGTTGTCGATGGATGACAGTCGTTAAGCCAAGTCGGTGGACTTAGGGCGGTTTGAAAACACCGGCCTTTGTCAATCCGCATTGGAGCAGCGTGGCAGAGTAGGCTCTAATCACCTTCGATTGAAGGGAAACCCTTATCCCAGCAGTGGGATGATTATGGGTTGATTTAATGATAAATCGGATATAATCGGTTTATTATTAGAGTTATTGTTTTTTGACCGTGACGGTTCACGACCGTGTCACTCTTCAATGATGCCACAAAGTGCTTAATATAAGTATTTCGCGTTAGAATTTGATACGGGAAAGATAAACCTAATTTGTGATTCGGCGGCGAATTATCTTTCCCATACAAAATTCTAACGCCCTCGTAGTCAAACGTGAAGTGACAAAACTTGAAAAACTCAGAAACACCCACATTTGATTCATTTTGACAGGCCCGGTGGTCGAGTGGCTAGCAATGGTCACTTTATCCCAAGGGCCGCGGGTTCGAATCCCGCGCAAGGCAAACATTTGTGTGCATGAACATGTCTGTTTGCCTTGTTCTGGGTGTGTTCTATGTATAATAAATATTTATTGCCTCCCTATGCGTGTTCTACCGCTTGTATAATGGGGTTTGTTCCGAGGAATTGTTTGACTTGATGCCTACGGCCACTTTCTACCATCGAACTGCTCGTCACCGGCGGGGAATCCAACCTCACACACTAGAACCAAAATGGTCGCGTACTACGCGGTTTCAGAGGAGTTTCCTCCCGCGAACGCTGAGGCTGTGGAATGAGATCCCCGCCGAGGTCTTTCCTTTAGACTATAATATGGGGTTCTTCAAAAAGGGCATTAAAAGATTTTTACAGGGTCGGCAACGCGCGAGTGATGCTCCCGGTGTTGCAAGCGTCCATAGGCTGCGGTGACCGCTCACCATCAGGCGGACCGTAAGCTTGTTTGCCACCTTTGTGGTATAAAAAAAATAAAAAAAATAAAAATTTACAAAATAAAAAAGTAAGTAGTAGTAGTCGTTAAATATATTTATCAGCAATTTAGTACCCATAGTACAAGCTTAGTTGCTTAGTTTGGGACTAGATGGCGTTGTGTGATTCGTCCAAGAATATAAATTTATTTATTTATTTATTCACCTCACATTCAGTGAATAATCCCATGTATTTATTCAAAACTGAGAACACACCAAAAACCACTTCCCAAAAATATAAGGCTATTTAAACCGACGTGTCACGTCACTAGAACAAATCTGTAAAGGCGTCCGCGGAGAGAGATTCCCGTATCAGGCAAAGTATCACGCCCGGCGTGATAACGCGTGAAAACAGGCGAGTGCGGCCCTGGCGTGACATTAAGCCGGTAATGTTGACGCGGGGACGTATTTGGGCCTTTCTTGTGACTTTTAGTGTTGTCCCACATTAACGTGTCGTTTGTTTAACGAACTTTGTTGTTTTCACGCTTCCCGTGTTATGTTTTAATGTATTTTTGCTGTCGCCCAACGGTGTGGGATTTGAGTGTCTCTTTTTCAAATTTCACCACGGCGATGTAGTAATTAATGTTGGGTTTATGTTGGTTAACTGGTGTTACGAGTTATGTGCATGTCAAGTCGTGCTTTGATTACATACTCACCTTAAAATATCGGTTTGGGTATTTTAAGGTTGGTTGGGTTCCGCAGTAAACTACAAGGAACCCTTATAGTTTCGCCATGTCCATCTGTCTGTCAGTCCGTCCGCGGTCTAGCGCCTAAACGCTTAATGCTAGAAAGCTGTAATTTGGTATGTATACACATATTATTAATGCTAACTAAGTGCTGGAACAAAATTTTGAAAAGTATTTTTTTTTGGGTGCCTCTTCTTATTTACATTTTGCACGGTTGTCCCCCCCCCCCCCCTCCCCTCTACGAAAATTCTCTACGATAGTCTTGTGTTTAGAAATTTGAAAAAAAGTCATGGTAGTAGTCCATATGCTGAACCTTTAATGAAAACTATTACGGTTAGGTAGGCTGTACTAGTTACCGAGTAATAGCCGACGAACTTATAAAATAAAATTTCTTTGGTGAAAACTTACAAAATGTCATAGAATATGGCATTGTACTCATCTGCAAGCAAGCAAAGCGTAGCAAATGCGGAACCCTACATTGTGCGTGACCCGACACGTACTTGCCCGGTTTTTTTTTAGGTAAACAAGAACGCAGTACCTTTCAATACTTTCTATTCAATATTTCCTCCATTAAATTTAATTCGTTGTTATTTTAATTACACACTCCGTTGAACCTATAACCTAAATTTCTAACCTAATTAATTATTGTACATTGTTGAAGATCTTTTGAAATATTATTATTATTAACTTAGACAACTCTTCTTTAAAAAAAAAAGCCTGAAACTTCTTTCCTACGAAAAGAAACCCATATCCTGTTATTTATATTGAAATCATAAAACATTCAATCAATCAATCAATCAATATTTTTATTGCATAAAATGTAGGTATATAAACAGGTGTTATAAAAATACAATTTAAATGCCCAATACATTTTGCTTTTGGAGAAAGCATGCAAAAATAAAATCTGAACAATAGATTAAAATAATTAAAATGAAAATGAACAATAAATTATTAGATTAAAAAAATATAAATTCATTAACAGTTATTAATTAAATATTAAAATATTATATAAAAAAAATAGCTTAAAGAAAATAATATAAATTAAATGTCAGACAGAACATAATAGTAAACAATTATTTTTAAATATTTTTATCGTTTAAGAACAGTTTCGTGGAATAATAACACTTGTCAAGCAAAAATTTATTCAAACTATTTTTAAACATATTCAAAGGCAAGTCTCTAACTGCTTTCGGTATTTTGTTATATATTCTCGGAGCCATGCCGAAAAGACTCTTATCAAAAAGTGCAGTTTTATGCAATATCTGTTTAATTTTACCTTCACTGCGACTGGATTCAAAGACTTCGAACAAATTTATATTAGATTTTACAAAAAAGGCCACTTCACTTATATATAGCGCAGGAAAAGTTAATATGCGATGTTTTTTAAAATAAGGTTCGCATGATTCTGTTGGACGCAGTCTACATATAGATCTAATACACTTCTTTTGTGCTTTGAACACCCGTTCCTTTCCGGTAGCGTTACCCCAGAATATGAGACCGTATCTGAGAGCGGATGCAACGTATCCGTGGTAGGCCGTCATAAGTGCTGCGTGATTGGCTGTTTTATTCAACATATACAACGCGTATGAGAACTGACTTAGCTTTTTGCAGACGTGGTCAATATGGGACTTCCATGACATATTTTTGTCAATAAATAAGCCAAGAAATTTGGTGGAGTTCGTTTCTTCTATTGGTTTCTCTAAATATTTTATATGTAAATCGCTAAGGTTTTTGTTTGGTCTTTGTTTAAATGACATATATTTAGTTTTTTCTAAATTGATAATCAAATTATTGTGTCTCATCCATTGAATTACCAAACTTAATGTTTCATTTATATTTTGCTCATAGCAATTGACATTTCTGCATTCAAAAATTACCGTGCTGTCATCGGCAAACATTATTATTGGGTACTCAATGGATTTGGGCATATCGTTAATGTATATGAGAAACAATAGTGGCCCAAGCACACTTCCCTGTGGGACTCCATATTGAATTTCTTTAGGATCTGACATGTACATATTTTCGTATTTAGTTTTGCAATTTATTCTCCTAATCTGTGTTACTTGTGTTCTATTACTCAGGTATGATTTTAATAAGTTTAGAATATTTCCTCTTATGCCATATTTTTCTAGCTTATCGATGAGAACGCTATGGTTGACAAAATCGAACGCCTTGGACATATCCATGAACAACGCAGTGATTTGAGTACCTTTATCCATACCGAGAGCTATTTGGTAGAGAAAATCATAGACAGCCATGTTTATCGTCTTATTTCGTCTAAAACCCTTTTGTTCTGCGGCAAACAAGACCTGGTTTTCGAAATAGTTATAAAGCGATTTATATATAACATTCTCAAATATTTTTGAAAATACTGGAATTAAAGCAATTGGTCTATAACAGTTCATGTCTTCTACGTCTCCTTTCTTAAAGAGGGGTTTAATTATCGAGCGTTTAAGAGATTCTGGAAATATCCCTTTACAGATACATAGGTTGATAATATGAGATAAGATAGGTGCAATCAAATGTGCAACGAGTTTCACAACTTTAGTGCTGATCTCGTCATAGCCTGTGCTATTAGTATTTTTTAAAGAATTTATTATAATAATTATGTCATGCGGTATAACTGGTCTCATATATAATGAATTTCCATTATAATTTCTATATGTATTATTGCATTTGTGTGTACTCTTAGATATAACCTCATTAATGAAATGATTGTTAAATGCTTGTGCTATTTCAAAAGGTTTATTGATTGTTTTATTGTCAGTTTTAATTTGTCCTATTTCTTCTAAAGGAAGATTATGTTTTGATTTATTTATAATCTTCCATGTAGCTTTTGATACGTTAACCGAATTATTAATGTAAAAGGTATTCTGGGCTTTTTGTGTTAAATGTATAATCTTTTTAAGTCGCCGTGCATATTGTTTAAACTTGTTTTTTGTCGCAGTACTACGATTCAACCGATGTTCCCAAAGAAGTTTCCGTTTGCGTTTGCTACATAGTTTTATACCTCGTGATATCCACTTTGCTTTTTGTCTAGTAGGTATTCTTTTCCTTTCTATTGGGAAACAGAGATCATAATATAGCTTAAAAGTATCAAAAAATTCTACGTATGCATCATTTGGATCTAAAGTTCCGTACACGTCTATAAAACTAAGACTAGAGATACAGTTTTTTAATTTGGCCATATTTTCTTTACAATAGTTTCTACTTTTTACGTACCAAAATGAAAATTTGGGTAATCGTTTCACTGGACATTCTATTAGCTGTGCTGTATGATCCGAGAGCGCGAGATCAACTACTTTAGTGTTGTTTCCTCTCAGGTTATGTAGAATATTGTCTATGCATGTTCCACTATCGAGACGTGTCGGCTCATTAATACCCACCTTCAAATTGAAACCACAAACAATATCTGTAAAATTGGTAGATAATATGTTGGTCTTTAAAACATCGATATTAAAATCTCCGCACAATATTACTTTATGTGTAGCTCTGTAGCAGCATTTTTGCAAAATGACATCTAAGGTTTTGAAGAATGTGTCTAACCTGTAAGTGTCTAACTTTGGAATTCTGTAAATACATATGATAATTAATTTATGTTCAATCAATTCTATTCCGCAACATTCAATAATATTCATAACACTTAACTTTGCAATATCACATAA
Organism: Endotricha flammealis; assembly: GCA_905163395.2. Classification (NCBI taxonomy): domain Eukaryota; kingdom Metazoa; phylum Arthropoda; class Insecta; order Lepidoptera; family Pyralidae; genus Endotricha; species Endotricha flammealis. Next base: position 14,965,994 of record LR990861.1, on the reverse strand, counting down.
AATTCTATACCTATGAAAGTGCCTTATTAATATACATGATCCTCCATGTCTACTTTTCCGACAGTAGCTAGCAGCAATTCTAAAATTAGGTAATATCAGCAATGATATATCGCTTTCTAACATATTGTGTTCCGTTATACACAACACATCAATGGGGAAACCACTGTCAGATAAATCATCAAGACTAACACACAACAAGTCTAGTTTACCAAGAAGTCCATTAATATTCTGATGAAGAAGATGAATATACTCAGACACGAAAAAAATTATCCCCATCTCTGCGTGGTGTATCTGGTTGTGCTTCAACTGCAACTAAATGTTTCGGAGAACTGTTACAAGACTGATGACCTCTAGGTTCATCGCTTGACTTCAGAAAGTGTGATGTCTTAAATGGGAATCTTCGCAAGTCAATTTTTAAATTATTCATTACATTTTGATAAATATTTAACAGTCCTGAGCGATTAATTCGACCCGTAAGATTTGAAAACATTTCATATGTCAGCCTAGCATTCGAATCAAAGAAATATGCGTTCTCATTATGTTGTAACTCTACACATAACAGATTATTAAACAATTCAACTTTGTAATTGTGAATAGGAGCCCCTCGAATATATGTAGGGGTACATATTACTATGTTTGTAAAATGTATATCTTGAATTGATTTCCTTATGGTATGAATCAATTCAACAAAATTACAGTTCGATCCAAAATCAGCTTCACCCAATGTAATGATACAATAATCGTTCATATTGAAGTCCGAGAGTTTGTTGCTTAAATTTGCAAGTAGTTGTTCAATTTTTGCATGCGGTGACAAATAGCGGCATAATTTAAAATTGTCTGAGAATGTGTCTTCTATATATGTGAGAGGGCCTGAATAATGCTTATTGCTTATAATGCAGATTTTTCTTTTAATGCCATTCTCAGATTTTTCAGGAGTGGAAGTTGTGGCAGCAGGAGGTACCTGACTATTTTCAGACTGGGGTTTGTCTGTTTCTGTTCGCAGTGGAAGGCTACATTTTGTTGCTGTGGAAATACTCTTTCGCTTGTTTTTAACTTTTTTCCGTCCTGACACGGGTGTTCCGATATTGATTGATTCCATAATGCCAACTTTTTTATAATTATCAATTGTTATGAGAGATTTATTGAGATCCACCTTCAGACGGTTATTCTCGATATTAAGATTATCTATCTCCTGATGTGCTGTATTTAGTTGGAGTTTAGTCCTTTCTAATTCTTCTGTTATCATTTTGATTTTGTTGCATAACTCGATTGGATTTAATGACTCATTTAGTGAACTATTAGGTAAACTCATCATTGTAGTGTCAAGCAATGATTCCTTTGATAGGTCCGTTAATGAAGAGAATCTTTGTGTCAGTGGCCTATATTTGTGTTTACGATCTGTTATATTGTCCATACTATTATCATTTAAATGATGTGTGTAAATGGTGTGATCAGTACTCATTATGATTCAATCTAATATAATTATTCTTAACTAGAGTTATCAGTAGATGACATTAGTATATAGTGTGTTGCCTCGCTTTTAGAATTAGAGGTTGCCAATAAAAAGGTTTTGTTTCTGAACGTATGTGGTTTGTGTGGTTGGCAATATTGCAAATACGTTGACAGTTGACAGACAGTAAGATACGGCGATCCAATCAGCTGGTGTTATATGTTATGTTTTCAGAGAAATTTCTAATTTTTGAGTCATTTAACGGCAATTTTAAATATTATGTTATTGCAAATCGGCCTCACCGAGTAGGATCCAATATTTTTCTTGCTTCAATGTTGAAGATTGATACTTTCCTAATTAGATAACCTCAAAGGTATGTTCACTACACAACTCGAATCTATTAAAGTGTTGATTAAACAATTAATTTTAATTAAATAATATGGAGCAGATACACAAGAATGTTTACTTTGCCAGTGTTGCCAGCCTCTATCTACATTATACGCATTAACACAGTTCGAATCTTCAAAGTAATTATTTATCTACCGATCAAGTAGGTATTAAATCAACCACATCACTAACGATTTATAAACCAAAGCAATCATTAATTAAGTAAAGAACTTGCTGAGACGAACATAAAAATGTCGGGGAAACAAAAAAAAAAGGAAAAGAGAAATGTGCAGATTTCCTCGTTTCCTTTGAGAAGACAAAAACCCTTGTCGCCCGCTCTCGCGGCGTAACGAAGCGTGAGTGAGACCACTCGGCGAATGCAAAACGTAAGGTATGCGGCGTCTCAGCTTGGATATATACAGAAGATAAAACTGGGCGGTGACGCAGCGCCTAAAATAGTTTAGGCAAATGTTTATTCATCATCATCTCAGCCACAAGAAGTTCATTGCCGGACATAGGCCTTTCCCGAACGCTTTGCCAGTATTGCTAACGGCCACATTATCACGACAACGCGAAAATTCGTGTTGTCGCGCCACGTCTGTCCAAGTACTTCGTCCTACCGATAAATATAGCGACACAGCTGTCGGCAATATTCGGCATTTGTCGATTTTTCACTAAGGATAGTGTTCAGTGAAAAAATCGACAAAATGCGCTCCTGCGCGCAGTGTGCAAAGAACGTCAGTGTGGACGTGTTATTGTGCAGAACGCTCACGAACAATCGGAGCGCGCATACCGGAAACAGAATGTGAGGGCACATGCTCGGCTCGTGCTCTCTCTGCGCACTGCGTTTACACCACGTTGCGTTTTTACCCGTTACATTGCACGTTATGGAAATAGCAGTCGATACCCGACTTTACATAGATCTTTATGTACTCAAAAAATAATGTCTTTTTAAAACTTAATTTTAAAAATAGACAGAATATATTGTCCAGTTTATTGTTTTTCAATTTGCGCAGTCTGTTCCCTGAATCCACGCCGTGTGTTTCCATTTCGTAGTTTACCATATCCCGCTGTAGTATTCCCTTGGCGATGATAGCCCGTGGTTACTGACCCCACTTTTATTGCACGTATAGTTTTAAAAATACTCAAACTGAATAGTTGTGTTACATTTTTATTTTGCAATATACTATATATTTCAATTTCATTTTATTGCTCTGAAATGTCTTGGGAATAGGAATTTTATTAATGTTATCTTGGTCTGTCATCGTATCAACCTATAATCATCCCACCGCTGGGATACGGGTCTCCCGTAGATCGACGATTAAACCATACTCTGCGACGCTGCTGCAATACGGATTGACATAGGTCAATGTTTTCAAACCACTTAAAGGCCACCGTCTTGGCTTATTTTTTATTAGGTGCTTAATTTTATAAGATAATGTAATCTGACGATTTGGGTCAATTTTATTCACCGTATGTTTATAACTTGATTCAAACATTTCCGATTAATACGTATTTGCTTCGTATAATAAATCAAATTGTTGAAAATCTTTCCTCTTTTGTAATTTGATTTAAAGTGAGCTCAACAAAAATATTTTTATGTCAATGAACATCAACATTATGTCCACAAACGCTAAGCATAACGGTCTTCTGTACAATCTGCTGCAATTTGTGGATGTGGTCTATGATACTGTAGTCTTTTCGGAAACAGACTTGCTTGGGAGGCTGGAAGATAATACATGCAAGCGAGACGATTTGTGATGACTCAGAAGCGAAGGTCTACACTTCTTTGAGATAGGGTTTTATGTCTCTTTTTAAGAACAGCACCACCACACTTCTATTTCACACCGCAAGGCTTGTTAAACGACATAACTCTATAGTCCATTTTAATAATCAAGTACAGAAATGTTTATTGTGTTGCTATTGGTCCATGTAATCATTGCTATTGGTCGCGTTACGATTGCGAGCGGTGCTATTGGTTGATACAATCACTCTGTCAATATCGGAAATATGGGAGGGACGTACTAAGGACTCGTTTTAAAAAAATCAAAAACAATAATCCAAATCCACAACCACAAATCAACAATCAACACACACAAACAGTAACCGCACTCTTTTATAAGGAAGAAATGAAGTATAAGCTTATAAGGTGAATGTTTACAATGAGAGTGAAAAAAGTGAAAGAATGATAATGTTAAATAGACAAGTAAAAAACTACAACAAAAAGTATTAGAAGAATATAAAGATTAATGAAAGAGTTCGGTTTGCCACAGAAAGCATATTTTGCAACTCACAAAATGTGGAACTTAGCAGACCGACATGGGAAATCAACACATCAATTTTTGTACATGAGCAAAATTTAAATCTCGTATATGGAATAAACCGCAGCGGTAATTTCGTAGCCACATAGAACCCACAGGGGACAGAACATATGCAATTAAGGCATCAAACAGCTAAGCGTTCACTGCTACAAATATATTTTGGCAGAGTCTTAATATTTTTTGCTTTCTTTAACCATTTCCTTTACTAGTGGTAATTTTTACTTTCGTAAACTAGGATTATGCAGGCATCATTTAATATTTCCAAACAATAGTTTATTTCGTGATTTCTCTCTAAATTAAAGAACCGCGCTCTTGACAGTGTAGCAAATAAATAAAAATAAATATATAGGGACAATTCATACAGATTGAGCTAGCCCCAAAGTAAGTTCGAAACTTGTGTTATGGGATACTAACTCAACGATATTATATTTCATAACAAATACATATATAGATAAACATCCAAGACCCGAGGCCAATCAGAAAAAGTTCGTTTTTCATCATGACCCGACCGGGGATCGAACCCGGGACCTCCTGGGTGGCGGTCTGGCGTGGTAACCATTACGCCACGGAGGTCGTCAACTGCCAAATTCTCAGCAGTCTCCATTTTCCTCTTTCTTGTGCCAGCTCTCTTTAAAGACGACACGCCTGGCTTTTCTTTCGCTTGATCCGTATTCCTTTTTTATATACCATAAAGGTGGCAAACAAGCATACGGCCGGTCTGATGGTAAGCCGGGAGTATCACTCACGCGTTGCCAACCCTCTCAACACCCCCAAGTGGAGCTCTGGAGACCTTACTTACCATAGGAATACGACATGGCCGAGACCACTATTTGGCTACGATCTTCTTCTGATCGTCTGTCCTTCCCCAGACGGGCTGCTCCGATTTGAGCGGATTATCCGCTGTGCCCTACCTCTCATCCATTTAACTACTCTTGCCGGCCTTTCTTTTCCTTCTCAGATGTTTCTCATAAATTTTTATTTCGTTATGTGATTGTATATCTGCTAGAAGTATCTTAGAATTTAGATTATCGGTGAGTGTGTACGTGTGTGACAAAATTACAGAACTTTTCTTGCGGATAGCTCGTAATTAATACACAAAACGTAATTTGTAAATATAGTTAAGTCGGGTACGGTCTCCTTACCACTAAAATTACAGGATTCTAGCTATACCCACAACGAAGTCACAAAGGGTCACAAATGGTCTGAAACTTTCATTGCATGTTTATTCTTCTTAATTTAAAAATATTATTCTTTTTATTATCAAACTTATTACCTACAATCGTCAGTTAAAATATTTTTTTAGGTACTGCTTAATATAAATTAATGCTAAATAAACGTTTTAGCAGATAGGAAAGTTTTCTGGCGGAAAATTGGACCCTCTATCTGCCCTCAGGGATTTGATAACGGGTTGCGAATTAGATCAACACTAAAGGGACAATTATATGCTCGATATTAGAATGTTTTTTTAGCAATGACCTTTTCACATGCCATCTATTAATAATTTTAAATCTACATCTATTTATAACATTTATGATATTTGATTCTATTAACTTTTTTACACAATTAACTCCACCATTTATATACCATTATTTTCAATTAGCGTCACCTGGTCCTAAAGTAATCTAGGGTTGTGTTATGGGTACTAGACTACGGATATAATCATTATGTATGTACTTCATAGTAACATTAAAAAGACACGCCAACTCAAGACAAAAACAAATGCTATCAATGTGGAAATGTTTTATATTTGCCCCGTGCTGAGATTGAAACCGTATCCCCTGTTACCGAAAGTTGAGACAATACCAACCGCTCCACGGGACTGTCAATGTGTATGTGTCTGTTAGTAATAATAACTATCATCATATATATTAAAATTTTAACTTAATAAATTATTATTAAGTTATTTCTAGCTAAAATTATACAGCATATTAATTCTGTCCTAAATATTGCGTCGTTCATATTAGCACTGCCCACTCCGTACAGAAATCCGTTATCTCAAAGTTGCCCTGACAAAATGTTTTAGCAATAAGGCCGCCTTATTGCATATAGCCTGTAACATTGTGTTTAATGTATGTTTTCCTTTTTAGGGTTCCGTAGTAGTAAACTACAAGGAATCCTTATAGTTTCGCCTTGTCCGTCTGTCCGTCTGTCCGTCCGCGGTCTAGCGCCTAGATGCTTAATGCTAGAAAGCTGTAATTTGGTATGTATACTCATATTAACAGTGCTAACAAAGTGGTAGAACAAAATTATAAAAAAAAATTTTTTTGGGTGCCTACAGGTAAAGTGGGAATGAAATTTTTTTTGCACCGACCCCATCTTGTGGGCTATCGTTAGATAGGTCTTAAAAACATCGAGGGTGTGGGAAGATCATTTTCCGATACAATGATCCGTTGGCGAATTACACTTCCGGACACATGAATCGAGCCACCCTACATTTTTATGTGTAATGACATAGAACATAAAAATATTCTTAAGTTAATCAAAAAGTTTTTATGCAGTTTTGATGCTGGTATATTCATAATGATTTTGAAGTGCTGTTGTTCCAATTTTGAATTTATCAAATGGAAAAACGAAACAAAATCCAAATTAGTGCATTCTTTTGAAAAGAAAGTTGATGTAAATTAACATAATTTTTTTATTTAACTCCATAATTTTGAATTCACCGTAATTGTTTTGAAATTAAGACATCGTAAAATTGTTGTTTTTTTAATTTGAGCCATTTAAACGTTAAAATTATGGATACACCGCCTCTTCTAGCCGCGCAAGCTGTGGCGCTTCTATAGTCGGGCCGAAGTCAGCGCGATGTAGCATCACAGCTTGCTTTAAGCCGTTCTGCTGTGCAAAGGGTAAACCATCGATACCTCGACACTGGTGTATACGTGCGCCGTCCAGGAAAACCGCGATTTCGGGTAACTTCAGAAAGACAGGATCGATTTATCGCGACAACCAGTTTACGAAATCGTCACCTCACCTCTGTACAGATCCAAGAACAGCTTCGAGCTTTCATGGAGTGGCTGTTTCCGCGCGAACAATTAAACAAAGACTTAAAGAACGTGGTCTGAGCCCACATAAGCCAGCCAACGGGCCGAAACTGACAAGAGCTCACCGAATGGCGCGCTTACAGTTTGCACGCGAACATTTGCATTGGACTCAACGCCAATGGAGCAAGGTACTCTTTACTGATGAGACTAAGATTATGCTTTATGGTAATGATGGAAGGAGGAAGGTCTACCGAAGGCGGGCAGAGCGCTTTGTTCAGTGTTGTATTGAAGAGAGAGTGAGTTATGGCGGGAGCTCGTGGATAGTCTGGGGAGGAATATCTGCCGATGGTAAAACTGGGCTAGAGGTTGTGACAGGACCACGTCTACCAACACTAAATGCCCGTCGATACATTAACCATTGCCTAGAGACTCATGTGATGCCATATGCTGGATTTGTAGGCCAAGGCTTCATCTTTATGCATGATAATGCAAGAGCGCACACTGCAGGAATCGTCAGGGCATACCTTCATGATGTTGGAATCACGACAATGGAATGGCCAGCAAGGAGCCCTGATATGAATCCCATCGAACGTCTATGGGACGAATTAAAGAGGCGTGTTCGAGCTCACCAACCAGCACCACAAACTTTGGAAGAGCTGAGAGTTGCCATCGAGGAGGAATGGGGGAACATTCCACAACACTTCATAATGACGTTGATTAACTCCATGCCAAATCGCATGACTGCAATCATAAACGCTCTCGGAGGCAATACAAGTTACTGAATATTTTTTTTTTCCAATAATTCCTTTTTTTTTTTCAAAAATTCAACCCGAGTCTTGTCTTTGAGAAAGGTTATACAGGACAAGTTTCACTTAAAATTGTAATTTTATCAAGTTATTGAAATTTAAATTTGGAATTAAGTATACCTTATTAATGTAAAGTGTACCAGCTTCCAAATTGCATAAAAACTTTTTCGTTGATCATATACTTTTGTTAAGTTACTAGCAATCAAAGTTGAAACTGCTGGGTGGCTCGATTCAAGTGTCCGGAAGTGTATTTACATTTAACGTGTCAATTTTTGTTTTGCACGGTGGTAGATAGAAGGGGGGGGCCCCCTCTATCTCCGAAAGTCTTGTGTTTAGAAATTTGAAAAAATTCATGGTAGTAGTCCATATAGTGAACGAAATGGTAGTAGTTTATAGAGTAGATTAATTTATACAAATCATTTATATACTGTATATTCTGACAAGAGACCGTGTTTATGAAAACCTATTCTCTGAATAAAAGTTTTTTGAATTTTTTACAAGAATTTTGATTTTTTTTTAATTTCTTACAAGGAAAACTATAACGGTTAAGTAGGCACTACTAGTTACCGAATAATAGCCGACGAACTTATGAAGTAAAATTTCTTTGACGAAAACGTACACATGTCATAGAATATGGCATTGTACTCAGATGAGTACTTGCAGATGCAAGCAAGAAATGCGTAGCCAATACGGCCCTACATTGTGCGTGGCCCGACACGTACTTGCCCGGTTTTTTTATTGTATATTGCAAATAAAATAAATTAAAAATCATAACCTATTTAACAATACACTCATAATACTAAATGGATTTCTATTTTGTCCGTATATTACCCGCGAAAGCCATCAATTCATACGAAAATAATAGAATGGTTGTACAACTACGGTACTATATCAAACGGTGTCTAAAATTTATTAGCTGAAATATTAGTCTGCTTTATTGCCTAATAGCTTTAGCACGAAACAATAAATATTATAAATCAATACTTATTCATTGCTGCGGCCCAACGAACCGAAGTTAACCCTAAATTCCGAAAGAGAAGACGCCATCTTTCGGTCGGTCGGTCGGGACCGATTCCTTCTAACTTTTGACTCCAAGATTTATCAGGTCCTTCCGTATCTCGTCACTCGTACACCGAGCAGAAGGTTCACCGCTTAGAATTTACATTGTCTGCCTAGGGTCACCCCAGAGAGGTGCTCGCTAGGGCGATACTGGTTGAAGAAGGTCGAATGGAAATTCTACAAAGTCGTATGTTTTCATTCTCTTCTTCTGTGAGGTGTGCTCTTGTTAGCGTCATTCCTTCCTTCATTTTCCTGTGTTGTGCCAACTCTTTCACCTTATTATAAGACACTACGCTTGCACTCATTACACAGATTGAGCTAGCCCCGAAGTAAGTTCAAAACTTGTGTTATGGGATACTAACTCAACAATACTATATTCTATATCAAATACATATTTGGATAAACATCGAAGACCCGAGGCCAATCAAAAAAAGTTAGTGTTTCATCATGACCCGACCGGGATTCGAACCCGGGATCTCTTGGGTGGCGGTCCGGCGTGGTAACTTTACGCCACGTAGGTCGTCAACTTGTTTTATGTAAGCTCTTCTCGGCCTTCTTCTTATTGTTGTACATCTATCTTTTCTTTCCTTCTAATATGTTTTTAAGAATGTCATGTCTTATCAGATGTCCTACCAGTTTCTATTCATTTCCATTAAAGCCCTTACTTTTCACTTACACTCCGCAGCACTTCTTCAATAGTAACCTTTTAGGTCCATGTTTTCATTAGTTAATATTTACAAAACAGATAATTATTATACTCATTAGCGTTATTTACAATGTGTGATAAATAACTATGTTTCTATTAGTCTGTAAGATATCTAATATCGCGTTATTAACAGTTATATTTGGGATTAAGGGAAAATGAATAGTAGCAAGCCTTAGAGGATTAGATGAAATAACAATATCTTGGCTATTGTTACGATATCTTTATTGAGAATATAATAAAATAAATGTGGAATATGTTCGGAAAGAGAAAAGCAGTAGATGTGAGTACGTAATGTTCATATTAGATGCTGTTAGGAGCTGTTACGTATAAAAATAGAATAAAATAATTAAATTAAATTAAAAAAGTATTTTTTTTTATATGGTGTACTTATTTTATTTAAGGCCTAATATCTAGTGAATTTCTCGTGGCTTAGAATTTTTAAAATTTTATTAAGAATACCTTAAAATATAGTGTAGGTAGGGAAAACTCTTAAAAAACATATTTTTTTAACTGTATGGAAGAAAATACTAACTTCCAAAAATCTTTAAAATTCCAATTTTGTACCAAAAAACTACAATGACGATATGACATCCCCGAGTAAGAATGCTTTTTAATTTTATCCACACTTTCATTTTTTTATTTTATTTGATTTAAATTTAAAAAATACTATGGGAATTTCGCCTATTGATTACTAGGCGGCGCTTTATCTTTCCCATATAAGATTATAACGGGCTCGAACGTGAGGTTAAAAAACTTGTACTAAGCACTCAGGTCTTTCAAGATTAATATTACGAATATTTTATCGTATTTTCATATATCATGGCATGTCAGGAAGCAATTTGATACATACCATGTACTTGACACGGCCCGATGAACTTCGAAAGATATTGAAATGTTTTTCCAGTACTTATATTGATAATATGAATACTCTTTGTTGTATTTACTCTAGCAAAACCTGATGGAATTTGAAGACTACATATTATACTAGCTGAAGCCGGCAATTTTACCCGGGAAATCTAGTTGTTCCCGTTCCTGGACAATTCCGGGATAAAAATAAAATAAACTATCCTTATCCATGAATTACAAGGTATTTCATGGTTATAATTCAACGAACTACTAAAATAACCATAAAGTAGAAGGTATTTCGTGGATAGAATTCAAGGAAAAAATTACTAAAATAACCATGAAATGCCTGGTAATTCATGGTTGTAATTCTTCCGATACTTCGGCCGAAGTTACGTTTCATAGGCTCCTGGGGCCCGATTCTACTAACACAAATGCACAACGACTCTCAATGGTGTCTCAATCGTGTCTTAAAAGAATGCCGATAGTGTATCAGTGGAATAGTTTTGGACATTTGTTATGGACTTAAACAATAAGTTAAACATTGTTATGGTTACTGATTACAAACCGAATACCAGTGTAGTGTGTACCAGTGTATCAAATCAAGCAAATTTATCAAGCCGTTTGCATGAGAGAGTAAAAAACATTCATACGTTCAAACTTTCGCATTAATAATATAAGTAAGGATTAGAATTTGCTCGCAACTTCGCTGGTGACGAAATGGTAGTATTATAATGTATTTATTATGTTTTGTATTAAATGAATAATTCAAGTTGTATTTAACTTGACAAAGTATTTCTGAAGACAGTCTCCGAATAAACGATTTCACTTTGATTTGACAAAAAGTATTCTGGAAAATAGAAAAGGATCTGATATAAAACAATAAGTGTCAAATATATCGTTTTATCGAATACTATAGAATTTAGGAACAGATAAAGAAGATTAACTTTACATCATACCGTCGAGTCATGGCAGAAAATAAAATACAGACTTGCTTTGCGAATCGATTCAATCTATATTTATAAAATTCAAAGTCCTGACTATATATCAACGCACAGCCCAAACCGCTGGGTCTGAGATTCCAAATATGGAATGTAGGTTCCTTACGACGTTTCGGGGTGTACTAAGAAAGGATTTTTCAAAATTCCCACGGGAAAGCGAGATATACGCAAACGAAGTTGCGAGTATTTTACGAGCTTTGTATCGCGCTCTAAAACGAGCATGCAAGTGAAGCAACAACGATTCTAGCCGGTGTTGGGATGGGTTTCCTTATATCGAGCTTCTCCGCTTCGGAAAGCAAGTTAGCGGTCGGCCCCGACTGCTGTCGATGGATAACAGTCGTTAAGCCAACATCAAATAATGAATTCAATTTTTTTTTTTTTTTTATACCACAAAGGTGGCAAACAAGCATATGGCCCGCCTGTTGGTAAGCATCACCGTAGCCTATAGACGCTTGCAATACCGGGGGTATCACTCGCGCGTTGCCAACCCTCCCAACCCCCCCAAGTGGAGCTCTGGAGGCTTACTCACCGTAGGAACACAACATGGCCGAGACCAATGCTATTTGGCTACGATCTTCTGTAAGGTCGATCCTTCCCCAGACGGGCTGCTCCGATTTGAGCGGATTATCCGCTGTGCCCCACCTCTCTTAACATACCTCTCTATAAAACACATTTTTATAAAAACTACTCTTTAATGAAATATTAAGTAAATATTAGTACTACTTACTCTAAGTATATAAAATGCAAAAAACACACTAGCGTTCAGTCAAACTTGAAAACTTTTTATAGGAATTGACGACCTCCGTGGCGTAATGGTTACCACGCCAGACCGCCACCCAGGGGTCCCGGGTTCGATCACCGGTCGGGTCATGATGAAAAACGAACTTTTTCTGATTGGCCTCGGGTCTTGGATGTTTATCTATATATGTATTTGTTATAAAATATAATATCGTTGAGTTAGTATCCCATAACACAAGTTTCGAACTTACTTTGGGGCTAGCTCTATCTGTATGAATTGTCCCTATATATTTATTTATTTATTATTACATAGGAAGCAGTAACACGAGGCCCGTTTGCTTGTTTGCCTGCTGTATAACATAAAAAATACTTAGTATACTAACATAGCATGAAAATATGTTTCCAGAAACATATGTTCATCTGATAATACGTTTTATTATGCTATAAACATATCCCGCTCAAGGTTTAAGTCCAAATATTTCCCTCTAGGCTGCATAGAAATGAAATAGTACCACGAGATACGGTTGCGACTAAAAAAATAAATTAGGGACAGTGTGTGCCACTAAAAGTGGACTTTATGATTTTTATTTACAGTTGTAATGCAACTAGCCATTCATATTTTGAAATTGATTTTTGGAAGAAAAATTTCACCGACCCCAGGTGGATTCGAACCCACGACCCCTCGATATCCGGCCGTGTGCTCTTGGACTGTAACTTTGAATATTTTTAGAGTTATATACCTTAAAAGAAAAAACGAATACACACGGATTTGACCACCCTCTCACAGAATATCGACGTGAATGCGTTTCGTTCGGTGAGTGAGAGATCCGGTAGCCCAACTCCTTCCCTATCCCCTCTTGCCCCCTCCTTCTTTCCCTTCCCTTCCTCCTTCCTTTCCTCCAACCTCCTTGGCGGACAACGTATTGGTAGCGCCCCTGGTGTTACTGATATCCATAGGCGGCGGCGGTGTCCACTTTCCATTTTGCCTCGCTTGTTTGTTTGTTTACTGTACGATATAAAAAAATATTAAAAAACTCTGTTGTAGGCTCTATAAGCTAAAGCTCACCGAAGTGAAGAGAAGTTAGACACAAAGAAGACAAAGGAAAAGTGAAGACGAAGTAGGACGAAGAGCACGCCGTCTACATTCGTGTCGCTCAACTTCGCGAGAGTGTAGAGCTGACATAATAATTCAATAAAATCTCTAATTTAATGATACATTAAGTACACAGAAATTTGAAATTCCGGTGTATTTTTAGTATATTAAAATTCGTGTAATGTACTATTAAATTCGTGAGTTCCGATTAATAATATTGTATGGTTGGTCATGCAAATAAATATAGGATAAATTAATTAATTTCCCAGTAGCTCGTGGACCAATCAGTATGCACAACTATATATTCTAAAAATAATTTACGCATCCTACTTCTTTGAAAATCCAAAAGAAAATGAAGTCCCTATTATACCTATTTTTCATTCTTAACCTGTAAACGTCTAACTGTAAATGTAAAAAAAATATATATTTTTATCTGCGCATACGATAGTAAAAATCTGAAAACATAGTAGTCACGTTCGCGTCTCGATTGTAACGGGTTTTATTTCGCGGAAAATTGCCTAGTCATAATAATACCCTGAGTCATAAATAAGGATCGACATTGGGCCTCTCAAGGATTTTTTTACGCAACATTTCACTCGTTGCGACGGAAAGCGGACATTGTGTGAAAGCCTGAGAGATCAAGAAGGAAAAGGCAGATCAACACGATACTAAATCCTTAAGCCTGAAGAAAAAATCTTTATTTGTTTTTATTTCATGATAGGTATTAATAATCGTAGGTGAAGTTTTTTTTTATATACCACAAAGGTGGCAATCAAGCATACGGCCGGCCTGTTGGTAAGCATCACTGTAGCCTATAGATGCTTGCAATACCGGAGGTTATCACTCACGCGTTGCCAACCCACCCAACCCCCCCCAAGTGGATCTCTGGAGACCTTACTCACCGTAGGAACACAACTTTGCCGAGACCAATGCTATTTGGCTACGATCTTCTGTAAAGTGGAGGTTCCCCAGACGGGCTGCTCCGATTTGAGCGGATGATCCGCCGTGCCTTACCTCTCTTGAATCTTCTTTCTTCTTGAGGTTAAATCTTTACATCAAAAGATGCAATGATGGAAACTTGTCCTGATTTGTTTTTCAGTTCTTAAACTAAATGTTCTGTCACTATCATCACTCTTGATGAGAATTAAATTAATACACTTCATTTAAAGAGATAAAACATAAGTTTTTTCAAATTAAAAGATTATCCTGCAGCTCTATTCTCCTATCGAAAACAGTTTCAATCTCAACTCAAACTCACGCGTTGTCTCGTTCAATTCCTATTTTATATGAGTGAGACATCTATCGAGATTACACTTTTAACTATTTTTGTTACGGGAACAGACCCTCAGTTTTGTCTATCATTCTTGAAAAGAATTAAATGAAATTGTAAAAGTGATAAAAATTTTAAAAAAGATATCCTTGAATAACTTTTGAATTTCTCAAACTATCCAGTAATCATAAAAACATGTAGATGATACGAAAAAAAAGGAAAAATAAAAGCAAAATGTAGTCATTGTTTTCAGGCTAACTGACGGTCACTGACCTGTCAAAAACAGCTAAATTGAAAGTCAACTATCAGCTATGAAAAGATAAAAGCAAACTGAACAAAAGATTTCAGCTATTTTTATTTTTTGCCATGCCAAAATTGTAAGCAATAACGTAGATTTGCTATGTCTTCCAAAGACAATTTTCTTCTGAATTTATTCTAGCTCATTATTCGCTATTCCTTCGTTAACAAGCCCACACCCTTGTACATTCAGTCTTTGCTTATTGGTGACATATTTTATACGCGTTTATGTTTTCTTATCACATTGTCAAATATTGGAACTCGTCAGTTCGTTAGGGAAAATTTACTGCATCAAGTTCCGGATATTTTGTCTCTCTTATGATTTGTTTCGCGAATACTAAGAGTAGGTCATACGTGAAAAACTTTTTCGTTCGTAATTTATTTCCTTATTTCGAGTTGGATGTGTGTTTCTTTTTCTTCGCAATTCTTTTCTTCACTTACCGTCATTTCAGATGCTCCAGTTACTTTCTTTTCAATTTACACATTATTAACTAGGGTTTATTCAGACTAGCTTTTTCTAGTCGCGGCGTTCGGCGATTTTTCCACATTTGACATTCAGCTAAATGCAACGAAAAACAAGATAATATTGTCGTTAATTAGTCTGAATAAACCCTGAAATAAAGCTTGAAATTTAATGTGTCACTAACATTGAAATGCTTTTGTACACATTGTACAGTACAGTGGCTGTACCATACACATCACATGAGTATTACTCATGTGATAAGACTACAGAAAAGTTTGCAAAATGAAAATTTTTTCAAGAGTCCATAACGCACGACCAACAGAACAAAACATTCCAACAAATAGAATTTCTAAGCAGTCAACTATTAATAAACCCTAGCAATATTAACTTCAGACGTCCATTAAACTCTTGAGAGTTCACAAACAATTTGATTTAAACAAGCACTTTGCACTTGATTTATAGGGTTCGCCCTTTCTGCATAAACTCATTGTCTAAGTTGGTTTATGATATATGACATGACATCCTATAAGCATCGAGGATCTGCAGAACGCAAAACACCATAAAATAATAAATTAATAATGGTGGCTTAACCTGCTTGTGTGTGGTACTAAACAAATAAAATGATTATAAACACACTTATAATACTCGTACAATATTGGCTACTACGTATGGGAAAAAGAAACATAGCACATCATCCCGCAAGGAGGTGGGGTCGGGTCACCACTTTGCCTGCCTTACGATCTAAGGCTGACATCAGACGGACTGCATCGCAGCGACCGCGCGCGGTCGATATCATGACTGCACGAAGTCGAACGTACAACTGTATGCAGTTAAATATATCGACCCCGCGCGGTCGCTGCGATGCAGTTCGTCTGATGTCAGCCTAAGGAAAATCACATTTTGGCCATTTTGGAAGCGTTTGGGGGAGGCCTATATCCAGCAGTGGATTTCCTGTGGCTGACACTCAAACTCAAAAATACTCAAACCTAAAAAGTCGGCGTGTGACACGCGCAGGTTCAGGTTACCGACAGAATTCTTTTAATAGGCCACCAGATTGTGTGTATAGGCTGTATCGGTGGCTTTTGTGGATTAATTATTTGTTTATACACATTATAGATGTGAGACAAAAGAAACAACATCAAAATTATTCATGTAATGTAATAATAACATCAATAAAATAAGTAATAACGTATATTATCGAGGGCGAATACAAGACAGAACATATTATAGACATTAATTAGCAGAACAAGGCGTTACAAGTTAAGCTTGGTCTCGAAGTACCCATTAACTTATCAATACCCACGTTCATAGATCACATAGCCTTATAGATAACAGTCGCGAGTCTCTCCACCAAGTGAATTTTAGTGCATTTGTAATAGAGTACATGGATTTTTTTACCAAAGAGGATTTCTGGCCGCATTGTGTCGTATTTGGAAAGTTCTGAGGTCTTTTGCCAGCTAATAATAAACATTGACGTCAATCAAGCATGTTTAGCTATTGGGGTAATTTCGCAAAATCTTATTTTATTCCTTGTTTACTGCGTTTTCTATCTTCAAGGGCTGTGCATTGTTTGAGCAAGTTGAGTAATTCTTTTTTCATCATCATCATTATCTCAGCCACAAGAAGTTCACTGCTGAACATAGGCCTCCCTAAATCACTTCCAAATCGTCCTGCTGGCACAGGCCCGCATCCAGCGGCTTCCTGCGACTTTCCTTAGATCGTCTGACTACCTTGGTGGTCTACAAGTCTACAAGGTGGTCAGACGATCTAATTCTTTTTTAGACATGAAAAAAAGTTAAAATCAGTAAAAGTCTTGACGATAGATGGTACTTAAACCATGTGGCCTGAATACAGAATACATTAACACCATCTAACTTGATCTAACCTAATTTAATTCAAATCGCAGAAAGCATACAAAAAGAACAAGAAGTTGTTTCATAACAAGTCTAAGAACCTTATGGTCTATGTCTCAATCTAATCTCGTTAATTCGGAGAAAATGAATCCCAACAAATAAAACTGGAAACGATAGTCAGACTAGCGCTAATTTACCAAGAACGGCCCAAAAACAGTTTTATCTGGCCCATAAGGCTACTAAGGAAGTCATTCAACAAAACAAAGGGCCAATAAGGAGCCGCCGATCCCGGCAAAGATATTTGCGATCGGTCCAACGATATCTAGTTTCGGGATTGTTCAACTTTGCGGTGACGAGTGGGGATTTGGTATTATCGCGTTTTCCTGTTGTCGCGTTTCATCTTTCGATTTGCAATTTTTTTTTTCGGCAATCCAACATTTTCTTTTGTTTTTTTAGAATACATACATTTGTTTGTGTGAATCTTGTACAGTCAACAGCACGTTAACCTTTACACATCGGACTTTGTACCACTCTTATGTTCTATGTCATAAGAGCTAAAATTGTACTGCAAGTGTATAAGCTCAACGAGCACCTGACTGTAAAGCTAAATCAACTATTTTATTAAAATTATCCTAATTTACAATTGTTTTAATTTTGATGAACCATGATTCAGGTAACTACTGTTACTAAATGAGTACCATATTTTCACCAGGTAGTTCAAATTCAGTAATGGTAAAAATATATTCATCATCATCATCTCAGCCATCATCACCTCAGCCACAAGAAGTCTATGCTTATACAAAAAAAGTTAAATTATTTTACATTATTCATTAATTGCAATTATTATGTACACCAACGCAGGCGTAATAATATGAATAAATGGTAAAATCACGTATACGTTTTGTCATTTTCATCGTAATTATTATTGAAAAACAAAAGAAATCCACGAGAACATTGAACAAAATCTTAAACTTTGAAATAAGCGAAACCCCAAAGTTATGATAACAGAGACCATCAGCGAACTTTAAGGGCCCTTCATACCTAAGCGAGCGACAAATATTAACAGATGACAGATAAGTATCGCAATATTTTTTCTACACTTTCACATCAAATACAACGAGATGAATACCCCAATTCGCATCGCAGATATTTCCGTCGTCACTTTTCAGCGTCACGAATCCCTCAGTTTTGTGTACGTATAGCTGATATAAAAAATTCATTTATTTATAATGAAAATTGTTTACAAATTCAGTGATAATTTCAAACTTCTAATTAAGTATGTAGGTATCTGTTAATTTAACGGCTTTACGACACGTTCGATTTTCGATCGATCGTGTTGCGCACGAATATGACCCGCTACCGGACGGTTCGATGGTGAGCTGCCGGACCAAGTTGATTGTTATTACGCTAAGCACTAAATGACCGCTTACGTATGACACGAGCTTAGCGAACGGAACTTCCCACTCGGGCTAAAGTTAAAATGGCCGCTATGGCTGAGACGGCACTGTTGTGAGGTATCGCCGTCCCGGGAAATCTTTTATCGAGTTACTCCATTATCCCGGAACTCCGGGGACCACGCTCACACCACGGGATTGAGTGGTACGCGAAATGGGCAACCCCTTTTTAGTAGTAAACCTTGAATAGTCGTATTATTGAAAGCCGTGTCGTGTTGGGATTATTTTAAAGTTCGGGGATCGCCGGGTGATAGGATGCTCTGACCTCAACAATGCTATAATCCATTCCATTATACTTGGCACAAAAGATCTAAACAAGCTTCTGATTTAAGATAGTTAGATAGCATTTGCTTTATTTGTAGTAAACAAATTTACGTGTAACAATAGACGGAAAACTTACTAGTGTATATGCAACAAGGCGGCCTTATTGCTAAAAGCAATCATAAATGGATGATTTATCTGATTTAAACTGTAAATTGATAAAAAAAGTACATAACATTACATTTACATAAGATGTTACGACAAAAATGTATGACAAGCTAATTCAAACAAAATCGTTGAATTTCACTGGAAATATATTCAAAATCAAAATGAAAAAATCTAGTGATAAAAACTAATTAATAGTAATTTAAAAAATATAAAAAATAATAGAGAAACGGTGAATTGTAGATAATAAAAATTCGTGTTAATTCATCCATGCAGTGTTTAAGAATTTTGAATCGTAGCATCACTCCCCAGGACATTTTGATGTGATTTTGATATCCTTGACTATAAAATCACGTTTTAAATACAATATAATTGATTAATATCTTTATAACAATAAATAACCTGGGAAATTCGTAAATTATTCATCGTATTTTCTATGCCATATGCCCGGGGCATTATTCCGAACACACGACAAATGCCGGTTGATAAGAAATTATACCGATTCGACACGAACCCACGAAGATTTAAATGGAAATAGATGCCGTAATAATATGCTGTATTCTAAATTAACTAGCTGTTCTAATGGACTGATAACCCGACCTCTAGGAGTCACTGGATCCGAGCCACCCAGAATTGGTAACTGTGGTCACAACAGGAGTCCTATGTTCAGCATGGATATTTAACGATTTGATGAGTATCAATCTAATTTAGCTCAATATTTTTTAATTACCTATTCCACTTCACATTATTACATTATTTATCTTTTGAATTAATTTGTTGAAGAAAGAAAGAAAGAAAATACACAAGACACATAACAAAATACAAGTACCTAGCCAATGAAAAAAGTCAATAAGATGTTATATGTTAATAGGAGATTTTTAATAAAAATTTTATGTTTGTAACTTTATGATTTAGGTAAAAAAATATCATCATCTCAGTCACAAGAAGTCCACTGCAAGACATAGGCCACCCACAAACGCCTCCAGTATGACCGGTTGGCAGCGGCGACGTGCATACGGCTTCTTGCAAAAGTTGCAAAACGATATTTTCCCCGTGCGGGGATCGCCATTGGACTGTCAACTGGTCCAACTATAATAAAAAATTCGTCTTATTCTATCAGCAGCAACTTAACTTCTAAACACTTAGCAAATCATTCTTTAAAATCAAAAATACTTGCAGTGTCTACATAAATTTATGTCTATGTACACTGATGTTCATGGGTAACAAGCCGAATTGGTAACAAATAAACTCATAAAATGTGTGTGCGATATTGTGGTTTTGCGAACTGTTGTGGTATCTTTTGCGAGTTTCGAAACATTCAATTGATAAATAATCTGATTAATTTGATGCGGTATTATAATCTCGAATAATGTCGGTTGAAAATTGAATACAAAGACATATTACTATGTTATGGTGTGGTGTGTCGTGTCAGTACGTAACGTGAGGTGTGGTGTGACAACACAGCTTAATAAGTCATATTTTATGACATGATACGCACGAGCACGACACACCATAGGTACTTAATAATTTAATTATAAAATCGAAGTTTTGTCTTTTTGTAGTCCCCACAGAAAGCTAAAACTTTGAATAAAATACCAAGTTAAAATTAAAATAATAAAACAGACTGGACATAAAAAAAAAGTATGTTCATGTCCAGCCAATTATAAACTACACAGTAAAAATTAAAAAATACTGGCTGGAAATAAAAAAAATACTCAAAAGAGTATTTCCTATGTCCAGCCAATTATAAAATACCAAATAAACAGCTACGCCAACAGATTCTTTTCAAATGAATAATACTGATTCTCCAATAACTTTAAAAATACTGGCTGGACATAAAAAAAAACAATAAAAAAACCATCCAGCCTGTATTTACGTAAAAATCGTTACCCAATTAAAACTAAAATAATGCCTTATCTATTCCTTTAAAATTACACTTCCATCCAATATTACTTTTACCAAACTTAGTTATTACTTGAACGAAGTTTATTTTGGAAAATGAACTGGCAACTGCCGTCCTGCGACGTACGCAATTTATAACCCTTGTACATCCCCTAATAAAACAAAACACTTCAAATTTGAACCTTACGCCATTGTAATATGTGTTAACTCTTTGACAGGGACTGTTAACTTTACAAATTTATAAAAAGGTTTATACAGTACAAATTTACCTTTAAGGCTGTAGTAATAAAGCCTGAAATGATTGTATTTAATGTTTGTAAAATGACCAGTGTCCTAATTATTGTGACTATATATAAAGCAGTTTCGGCAGTTACAAAGTGGTTTTTTTCATTTACGCAATCAATTTTAAAATAAATGAATATATTTTTTGTATTTTTTAAAAAGTGATTTTATTGAATTTTCAAAGGACATTCCACGCATAGGGCGTGTTCATATGGCGCGAAGTTTTACGTGCGCGACGCGGGCACTTAGATCGCGATGCGAGAGCTGAGCGCGTACTACGCGTGTACTTTTGATCGATATAAAATGTACATTATTAAAAAATAATTAAAGTTCAAATTTCTTTAAGCCCCTACAAAGAGTTCGGTTTTTACGCGATGCTTACGCGACGCTCGCACGTCAAAAATAAGTGGCGTGTGTGTGAATAGGGCCTAACGAATGTTTGTTTGTTTTTTTTTTACGAAAAAATTATTCGATCGGTTTACAAATCACACATGATTTATGTGTTTTGTAAACTGTTTTGGATACATGATATTACATCACGCCGTAAGCAAACAAGCAAGCGGGCCCGATGAAAAGTTGTTACCGTCTACTGGTCATAAGCCTTCCCCAATCTGACTATGACTGATTTTACTTTTTTTTTTTTTTTTTTTTTTATTAATTGAAAAGTTCAGTTCGGGTGTACGTTCACCCTCTTCTGAGACACCGGACTGTTGCGGGAGCGTAGGGCTCTCACCGCCAAAAATTTACAGCGTCTGCCTAGGGGCGCCCCAGAGGGGGGCTCGAACCTCGGCCTATGGCGACACTGGGGGAAGGCGAACGGATTGGAGAGAAGCGGCCGGGCACGTGCCGGTACCGCGAAAACCGAGTCCCTACAGGAAGGTGGCGCGACGCGCGGCCCCGCCGGCGGGGCCGATATGACGGACGTGTGTGTCTAGTTTGTGTCGCGGAATCTAATTGTTTATACGCCTCGATGGCGACTGTAATGGAGTCATCCGGGTCGTTGAGGACGTGCCGCGGACGACGTTTGGACCTGCTGGTGTCAGCCGGAGCGGAATAATCCCCTGCGGCTTTCACCAACGGATTTGGGTGATGATTGAGTGAGTCGAAGTATTTGACAGAGCATTGCTTTAGGTGGTGCGAGATGGTCGGCACACCTAAGTCAATGTGGAGGTTTTTGTTCCTAACGAACCAAAGCCCACCGATGGCTTTGCGCAAAAACCTATTCTGAATGGTTTGCAGCCTGTGGATATGAGAGGGCGCGGCGTGAGCGAAAACTGGACTTGCGTATGTCATTATCGGCCTAATGCACGTTGTGTAAACTCTCACCTTATTTCTAAGAGAGAGTTTACTGCGCCCATTGAGCAGACAATGTAAGCGGCCTAGCGCGAAAGCAGCGCGGTCGCGGACAATCTTTATATGATGTTCGAAGGTGAGTCCCCTATCGAGTGTGACACCTAAATAACGGACTTTCTTTTCCCAAGGGATCGGTTGTCCGAACATCTTGACTTTAGTGGAGGGATTTGGCGTAGTACCTCTGGAGAAGAGGATAGCGGCGCTTTTATCTGGATTAACTTCTATGCGCCATTTCCTAAACCAGTCGCCAAGGGAGTTGGCGGCGGCTTGGAGGGACTTTACTATGGCGGGTGTACTAGAAGCCGAACAATAGATGGCTGTATCATCTGCGAAAAGGGCAGTATGAGTCACAAGTGGACTGGGTCTAAATTGAGGGAAGTCGCTTGTGTAAAGCGTGTATAGGAGGGGGACTGATTTTACCTTGTTATTACTACAATTTATATTAGAAAAATTTCAACCAAAAATATTTTTGGGAAATTATTTATTTATTAAAATTTATTGACCATAATATATAAGTACTGAACTTATAGCCAGGTTAAGTGAAAATTTCTCTCCACTTCCTCTATTAAATTCCTATCTCCACTGTTTCCGAATGTGTATAATTTTTATTATTTCAAGTGCGTATCGCATGAGTATTTAACAATTGTATTGTCATAAAGTATTTGGTTTACGACGGTTGGTTTATGGCGCATACATTAGGGAATTGGCTTTAATGACGTCATTACAGTAAATTTTGAATGTCCGTGGTGCGGTACTCGGGATTACGACGGAGATGTAAATGTCGTATTATTATTGTGTCGTAAATTTCACCTTGAGTACGACCCTGTACAACATCAGTATTTTTGGTATTGCTGATATTTATATTTTCTTGTAATATCCACTGGAGCGTGAAGAAATTTGAATGTAACGAAGGTTACGCCACGTATCGACTGTTGCATAACGCTAATACGTAGAAATAGGTAATCAATGAATTTTAAAATATTTCAACCAATGACGATTTCCATCGATCAAACATACGTCCGTCAAACTATCTACTTTTTTTTAAATCTTCATTGTCAGTTCAGAAACATCTACAAATTAAATTTAAAAATAAAAATCTTGATAGTGATTATTTAGATATATTTTTTTAACTATAAGAAACCGAGTTTTAAGACAACAAAATAGATAAAATAATTTTCATTTTTTTATTTCGTTGAAATATTTTCTAATTTAGTAGCTATGCCTAACAAAAATAATCAAAAATCACACATTAAACTTAAATTCAAATCGTTTATTTGACTTGGCCTTAACACGTACTTTCTTTAGTAATTTTTCACTTGTATAATATTGTTGCGGACTGTCGCTGCGGAAGCGAAGGCAATAGGGAAGACTTGGAGCGAAGTAAAGCGCGAAACTCAAGACCGATCGGGCTGGCGACGCACTGTGGACGCCCTCTTCCCCGCCTAGGTGACTTAGGACCTTAACTTGATGATAAAATGAATATATACAGTCATATAATAAAACAGTAGACCCCGATATGTCTGTAGATTGGACATATTTGGCAAAAATGGAGAGTGAACAGTTAGAGTAAGGTAATAGAAGCAAAAATTTTTTTTTTGGATTTTTTTGTCTGTTTGAACGCGCACGTCTTCTAAGTTACTGAACGGATTTTAATGCAGTTTTCACAGGAAGATAGAGCTCGGAATGGAGCAGAATATAGGCTTTGTTTCATTTAAATCGCATGTCAGGAAAAGGAGTTATCCTTATTTTAACATTTCACGCGGACGAAGTCGCAGCTCGAACAAACAGCTCGTATAAAATAAACTACTTTGGGCTATCTCCATCGTTGAAGTATAAGTACCTACCACTTTCAGGGTTTCTTTTATTTATTGTCTTTTTATGTTATTTTATTATATTGTTCAATATTTTTTTTAATGTGTCTGTAATTTTTAAGCTGTTTTAAGTTATATATTTTTTATGTAATTTTATACTGTACAGTGTAATAATTGCTGTAATTGGATAAATGACGTTATAAATATTCTAAGAATAAAAAAAATCACACTCACGCAGAATATTGGCGTAAAGCAGCATTGACAAATCAATCGAAACAAATATAAACAATATTCTCTTATAGAAAAAAAATCAAAAATGTCTCGTTGACAAATGGGAAAGGACAATCTAATTGAAAACCTTTTCGATCGTATCCCCTTTTATGACTGATTGTAAGTGGTTAACGCCAAGGGTGACATTAAGAGGACATGGCCGATACCGATAGCAGATAAAATGAACCTATATGCTAACGACCCAAGGTCCTTTTTCGCATTGTCAAATTAAAACGCCATGAAGATGAAATCGAATACAACAAATATTACTAAGATAGTAATGGATATTTAATTCTAAGCAGTAAGCAATATACTAACAGCATCTAATGGCAAGCAAGTGCTGCTGTCTGTTTATAATGACAAGAAATAAAGAGAAAAGAAATAGGGCTCAGCGGATAATCCGCTCAAATCGGAGCAGCCTGTCTGTGGAAGGACCTCCACCTTACAGAATATTGAAGCCTAATAGCATTGGTCTCGTCCATGTTGTGTTCCTACGGTGAGCTCCATCTGGGGGGGGGTGGGGAGGGTTGGCAACGTGTGAGTGATACCCCCAGTATTGCAAACGTCTATAGGCTACGGTGATGCTTACCATCACGCAGGCCGTATGCTTGTTTGCC
Organism: Endotricha flammealis; assembly: GCA_905163395.2. Classification (NCBI taxonomy): domain Eukaryota; kingdom Metazoa; phylum Arthropoda; class Insecta; order Lepidoptera; family Pyralidae; genus Endotricha; species Endotricha flammealis. Next base: position 14,940,611 of record LR990861.1, on the reverse strand, counting down.
AACTTTGTGGTATAAAAAAAATAAAAACTAAAAATGGAGAAGAAACAGAAATATGTTACCGCTGTATTTTGTCAGTAACAGCTATAATTGAATAATGTCATTAACTTTTAAAATGCATTTCAGAAACTGGCTGAAAATCAAACTGATGTTCCTGAAGCCACTTTTAGAAAAGTGGACAGACTCTATTTTAAAAAACATTTTTATAGTTCCTAACTAGAGAAACTCATCTTAGTTGCTTAATAAAAATACCGTAAGAAAGTATTACGTAGCGAAAGAATTTTCTAATATAAACAACATTATGAAAAAAACCACAATATTCTTTTGAAACACGGTAACAGTGGCTTAAAAATTCCAGAATAAAGGCACAGAAAACCGTAGAAAAATTCAAGTTAACCGAAAGTTGAAAGACAATTTATTGCCCCAAGTCTTCACTTCGGTCGCTGAAAACATGAGTTATGCTGTACTGTTTAACGAAAATGAAATATTTAAAAAGTTCAGACGAGAAATAAATTTGCTCATGTTATATTTTCTACGCTGTTTGTACCTAATATCGCTACATTATTTTCGTTTTGTAACTTTTGCCTGTGGGCCAAGTACGATGCCCTGAGGTACGCCTAAATTTTCCTTGAGTTTATTGGTAGGTATTCAATTTCAACTGATAAATTTACATTGGTTTATAAGTTAAAAGTTTTCCGTACTTCCGAGGGCACGATAAGCTGACGGTCCCGGCTGTTGCCGATGGATGACACCCGTTAAGCTAACTCAGTGGCCTTGGGGCGGCTTGAAAATAGTGACCTCTGCCAATCCGCATTGGAGCAGCGTAGCACAGTACGCTAATCATCGAATAAAGGGGTGAAAAGTGGGGTGTATATATAATTTTTTTCTTTGTTTTTATTTGATCTTGGTTATTCTGGAGAGGAGTGTAAGGGGAGACGAGAAAGGTGGACGGAATAGTGGGCACATTTAACTGTAAACAGCATCCAGTATGTTTCTTCTCACTCATTCCATCTTTACTTCCTTACTAATATTATAAATGAGAAAGATAGATAGATATATCTATCTTATTCCATCGAATATACTTTATTTGCAATTCACAATAGTTAGGACACAGTATACATAAACACAACATACACACTAGTGAAATCGCAACAAGGCGGCCTTATTGCTAAAAAGCAATCTTTTCAGGGCAAGGCATCTTTTTAAGGCAACCTTAGGGTATCGAAATATTTTATGGACTGGGCAGGGCTAGTAAGATAAGTACTCATGAATAAGAATTATAATATAAAATATGACATAAAAACTACGAATAACGAAAATCATAATAACAATAAATATACATAAATAAATACGTACACATATATTTAATAGTATAATATATAGGTAGGTATATATAATACATATTATAAAGGAAAAGCTAGTTATTTATATTTCTGAAAACTATTTGAAAACTTTAAGAAAGATCACACGATATTTACTTTTTTAGGTTCCATTTGCATTTAAAAATGCTTTACAAAGCAACACAACGTATATACTGATGGATAAATTATTTAAATTTTCAGATAAATGCAATTTCAGTCGAAAGTATTTTCGATTTTGTTCGTTATTAAATCGATGTGTTTCAAATACAATCCAATTTTGATTAACTCAATAGTTACTTGCTATGTTTGCGTTTTAACCACGTCTAAAGTTTAGGCAAACTATCTAACACTACATGATCATGTTGAAATATGACAATCTGGCATAAATCTAATTAGATAACGCGAATCAGTATTATTGAAATTTTTCAATGATTAAATCGTAATATGAATTCAAGTATTAAAAGTATTGGAGGGGATAAAATCGAAATCAAAAATATTTTTATTCTGTAGGCCCTCGCGGGCACTTAGACACGTCTTTTACTTTACAACATAATTATATCTATAAAATATATAAGCTACTCTATAAACTACCACCATTTCGGAAACAAAGCAAAATGACCACCGGTAAAAGATATGGCGCAAGAAAACCGGATTACCGGTTAATTAAAACAAAAGAATTATATTTGTTTAATATTAACATTATAGTAAAAATAATTAAATTCCAATGCCCTTGCAGAGCTAATTTGTGCACAAACAACAAAACAAACATCAATCATCATATTATAAGATCTCGTACCTGCTTATAAAGAATTATTTCCCCTCGTACTTACATAATGCACGGTCATAGAGTACGTATCCATGGGCACGGTACAGCGGCTTCTGTCAAACTTTAACGGTAACTATTACGTCTGTGTACGTATATCGCTCATATTCAGATCCAGCTTCATAAGTTAATTTAGTTTCACATTAAATTGAACTCAGTGAGTTAGAGCTGAGCAGTTTGTCAACTATTTAACTGCTCCGTCGAGACGTGACACCAGCCGTTTTAGAGTTCAGTCCTCAACTATTTCATGAGCTTACGAATTGTTTGGGATTTCGTGAAACAATATATTTTTGAAGTCTTTATATCACAATTGTTTGTTGATCAAATAATTTTAGTGACCATAGCAGATGCAGCTCTGTCGAAACGTCGGGTGTTAAACAAGTAAGTCTATGCGCTTAAAGTATTATAATGTGTTCAAAACGCGATGGTTTAAAATAATTCTACTGATCCTTTTAGTACATAATAATAAATGGATGCATAAAGAAATTAGATTGTATTAATATAGAATATGAAACAACAGCTTGGTAAAGAAATTGACGAAGTGTGAAAATTTGTAAGGATAATATGTGAGAAAACTGTGCCGCCCAGCTTGACGTTAGAGCCAGCTTGGCAACCTCTTTGATGAGGCATAGAGTATTTTAACATCGTTAGATATAGATCACGAAAATGATGATGAACTTGTGACCTACATAGTCCAAAAAATAAAATTCTCAGTCGAATTCAAATTTTATGTTCCAAATTATTTTTTTAAACTTTTCATAAAAAACATTATTTTGCGAGTAAAACGATAAATATCTGAGTAACATATGGTGCTAACACCGGCCCACGAATTTAATGCGACTCGCGTAAAAATGTAAAAAAAAAGTCGCAAGAGCAGTATATCAAAACTTTTAAGCTGTAACTTTACCAGTCGCAACAAGTTCGCTTTAACCTTTTATTTTAACAGAGAATTTCAAAAACAGTAATGGAAAGTGAATAATGGAATTTCGACTTATGTTTATGTTATAGGGTAAATGCCTAGTCTTGGACATGCTAGGTTTAAAGAGCTTTATTCTTAAAAGAAATATTACATTTCCATTAAATGAGATACAATGGTGCATGGATACTTCGATTTTTTTCGGCTTTTAAAAGAACTAGGACGCGATTATGTAATTATTATTTTACAGTTATAAATGTTAGATATAATCCAAATTCCATAACTTGCTGTAAAATGTTGTCCCAAGACAAAGGTTTATTTTTTTATTTTTATATAAAAATATAATAAATATGCCACATTAAGTGTTGAATTAACGAAAAATTTATAGATCCCTTCAGCTATCTTCAGGTATATTCACTGTATCTCTGGCATTAACATGTACAGAAGTAGACAAATATTTAAAAAAAAACCGCTTAAATTTTCCACGAGTGGGAATTTAACCTATGTTAAACATTTAAAAGTCCTAGATCCTATGATAAACTAGAAACTTCTAGTAGTTTATCCGTGTAATCTCTTTGTTAGTGTTTCATCGGAAACTAAAATCCGTTTTAAAAGGAGTTTCAGGAAGAAAATAATTAAAGACTTATCAACATTACTATTAGCACTAATAATAAAATACCTTTATAATTATATTCTTCTATTAATTAGTCTGACTTTTAAAACCGGGATTTTTTAATCTTTGTTAACGGAATTTCTTTGAAAAATCTATTAAAATCTACTACAGACTGATCGATGCATGCGCTTAATAAAAACAAACATTTTTATTTAAAAGCTTTTAATCGTCACAATTTTTGTAATTAGCGGTGCTGATTGGTCTCACATCTGGAATTCACTGTTCATCATCAGGTAGAGTCTACTTACTTTGAAGAAACTTACTTTGACTCATATCATCATATCACCCCATAGTCATCCCTCTGCAGGGTCTTCCTCAATCGAAGGGAGCTTTGATTTGGCTAAATATAAAAAAAAACAGACTTAACCATAGAACGATAGATATTTGTATGGGCTAAAGTTTATACGTTCAATGGCGGTATAGCTTGTAGTATTTCAAGCTAAACATTTTGCTAAATTATTTAAGCTATACATTCTGGCTAACCACTACAGCGGTAGCTTAGTACTGGACGGCGAGCGGTAAGAACAATGTACTAAAATTGTTGACTGACGCCACGAGACGCCGCACTTAGCGACCGATCAATCAGAATTAGTCAAAACCAATTTTAACTGGACGTTGTTCAAAACCACATTTACCTGATTTTCGCGGTTAAACTGGTTTGACTGTAACATAAAGATTTTGTGATAAATGAGCTATAATATTATGTTTTTGTGCTAACGACGTTGTAAGAAATGATACGATTAATTATTTTCCAAATATGTACAGAGGATGATTAACGTTACAGGTGTTTGCACGTGAAATATTGGATTTAACAATATCATTTATACTACGCAAGCTCGGAAGTACCGTGTTTCTTCCTTAGTAGCAGGAAAATACGCGATTCCTGCCCTAGAATACGCGGGAGGAAAAAATGTATGAAAAACAATTTTTATTAAAAAAAAACAAACCGACTTCAAAAATGAATTTAAATAATATATAATTTCATGTGCTAGGTACCTACTGTTCTAATTGAAGTCGGTGCCTCCTCCTTTTTTGAAGTCGGTTAAAAACTACACCCACGTCGGAAATCGGTCACTTTTTCCCCCTGGTGAACAAAGTACTATTATATACCTAAACATTATTGTATGAAAACACATTACCTACCAACATTTATTCATACCATTCATATTTTATATTAAAAATGGGAAATTAACTCTTTTCTTCTGTCTTCTTTACACGCTTTTTATTTTTTGCATCAAAATCGCTGAACTAAGTTTTGAGAGTAAGGCTTTAATTATTATTTATGTTGAATATCCTGGAATTATCTACAGTAAAATTAAAATAATTTAGCAAATATTTTAATTATTTTATTTTATTTTTGCTGAGCTATTTTTAATTTTATTCGCTTTACTTTCTAAACACATTTCTTTAATCTTGTTAAAAATGTTTAATGGACTTTCAGGTAAATCTTTTTAAAAATTTCCAATATATTGTCAAGAATGAAATTTTCTATACATTTTCCACTTTCACCAACTTTTATGTCCAACGTCGGACGCCTTACTACTTGCAATTTATAGATATTGGTTCTAGAATATGTGTATTACAGTTATACTTAACTCGAATAGATTTTGTATTAAACTTTTAAAAAGCTTTTTAAGTTACTTTGTAAAATTATTTAATGAAGTATGTTTACCGTACGGAAAGTATACGTAAAATAGTTAACTTAGTTGTAATGTAGAGATCTCTTAAGAAATTGGTACATAAGGCGAATGTATGGATAAAGCACGCTCTATCCTTTCTTTGTCTTTGAATTTCGTTCATGATAATTAATTTGTTAATCGATTCGATCGATTATTTATCTATTGACAACAAGCTACTGGTTTATAAAACGATTCTGAAACCAATTTGGACATAAATGGTATCCCAACAAGAACATTTTCATGTAAAATGTTGCCAAGACGAGACCATAAGACTCGCACTGTCAAAAAGTTATCAGATCTCATGTAGAGCCAAGCTTCTAACTCTACACGCCCTACCTCTACAAGGCCTAACTTCACAAACTCTACACCTTAATCAAAATATGTGTCTTGGCCGTTTCGTTACATACTACAAGAACTAATGTATTATAGAAAAGTATGATGATAAATAGTTTATAAAATTTACACCTTACAACTATGTGAATGAAGCGAATTGTTGTTTGTGTTCTAGGATATTCGGACGCGGAAATCTCATGCAAACTTCCATCCCCTAAGTTACAGGGTTGGGGGATGAAAGTTCCAAGTTTTATGATTTTTTTGATGTCTTTGTAGTAATATTAGCTTACATACCAAATTTCAGCGTTCTAGGACTTCAGGAAGTACCTTAAGAATTTTGATGATCAGTGAGTCAGTGACGAAATCGGGGGTTTTTAGACATTAATAAAATCTACGACTTTCAAACTTTGTATGTTTAATGATTGTACTGGTGTCATTATATCTTGAAATTTTTAGCTATCGCTTCCAACATAATGGTAGTACAAAAGATGCAAAATTACACTCTAAAACATCTCGAACGCACCATGGTTTATCTGAACAACAGAAATCCATGAGATTCTTAATGTGCCGATGGTCAAAGAAGAAATAGATACTCGTGGATCCAATTATCGTAAAAGACTGGAAATGCACCTAAATCAGCTTGCGGGGCAACTCACCATCCCAGAAACCATACGGCGTCTGAAGAAGCGACGTGACATTTTTGATGAGGACAACAGTCAAAGATAATGACTCCTTAAATTTAAGGACTGGTCCCGTTGGGAGTACCATCCTCCACGTCACATATATCAATACATCTGCTTAGTCATTATGACTGATCGCACGATAAAAACGGAGAACAAAAGCAACTATTATATTATTACTAGCTGCCCGGCCCACGGAAAACGGGTTTCATTTTTATATACATATATAGATTTAGTACACATTACCCAGTAATACTTGAATATATTTCATTCGCTCGTAGCTTTTTTTTTATCGGAGACGGTCACGCTTTCACTCGCGTATTATTATCGTGTAGATACAAATGAAAAATCGGTATGTACGGCTGCGGCGAAAAATATTTTTGAAACGAATTTTAAACGCGCGGAGGACGCGTTTAAAATACGACGTTTGCTATCGCCCTTAAATTGCAAATAAGAGAACATTATCGCGTTCAAACCCAACGAAATTTCATTAAATCGTCGAATTGGTGGCAAACATTTTCTACTAGTGCATCGGGCTTATCAAAAGACCAACGCCTGAAAATCCGATAACGACAGTACCAGGAAAGCAGAATCAGTGCAGAGACTCGTCATACAACTTTCAACAAGAAATAGGGAAATATTCAAAGGAATCTGTTTGTGCATTGGAATGTACTCGTAGAATGTTATAGAATCTTTGAAATGCTTTATTTAAAATCTAGGAACTGGAAAATACCTAGGTATGTAACATTAGTCAGTTTCAAAAGTTCTGATATCTTTAGTACAATATTCTGATGTTTACTCTGGAGGTATATATTTTATTTAAATTGATTATTATAATGCAATATGTATTTTTTTTATTTTTCCCTACTATCAAACGAAACCAAGTTCTTGAGACAGATCACTCAATAGTTTTCATAATTATTAAAAAAACTTTAAACTACAATCCATAACTATTTTGTGCCCTATTTTTACTACCTAATAGGCAGTTATAGTGTTAGCAGTTATTAGATATGTGTGTAATTATTATACTTAAAATGAATTGACTTAAAAATACACCATTTCTCCCAAACTTTTCGTACTCAGTCTGGAGCAGTCGATGTTCTTTTTTCAAATACCTATTAGGCCTATACTGCTGACGTAGATCGAGTTGTTTTTCGCACGTCATGTTTTAATTTTGTAGGAATGTCACGTATAGCGTTCCTTTTTGTCCTTTGAAATATGAACTTCATTATCACATGTGATCCTGGTAGCAGCTGGCTCAAGAGAATTAAAGGTTTAGCATTTTAACCAACAAAAACCACGCCGTAAATCCCCGATTTGGTAAGCAGAGTCTAAACATTGATTCAAATTATATCTACTTACTTAATATAGGAAAAACAAATAAAAAGAATGTTGTAGACCGTCGTGGAAAAAAGTATCCGAAGCGCACATATTAATTTAGTTATTAAAATCATGTTTCCACAATACTCATATGATATAGTTACCTTATCTATCAGATAAACTGATATAGTTTGTATGAATTGATAGTTTTCATGTGGTTAAGTAACATAGTAGATTAACAGTGAATAATGAGCCAGCCCATAATCACAAAATGTTTAATTTTGTTGTTCATTTAGAAGAATTGGCGGACTTATAGCCAAAAGGAATTCTCTACATTGGTAGGGAACTCTTTGTGTGTGTACGACGCTCACTTTGACCCCCTCTTTTTTTTTTACCCCAGGCCCCCGGCCTCCCCCCCCTCCTCGCACGGGTTCTGTTACGAATCCCTATTTTTTTTATTTATATATAGCCTATGTAACTTGGGGATAGCGTAGATTCCTAACGGTGAAAGAATTTTTGAAATCAGAGTGCTTAGTACGAGTTTTTTGGTCACATTCGAACGTGTTAACGTTTACAAGCCGACCAAATTGAAAAACAGTTTTCATATTGTGAATTTACCACGCGTGTTACATTTCTAAATTAGCCGGGTTACTCACTTCGAAACGTGAGCAAGTAAGCCACATAATTTTGATATGTAACACGCGTCTTATTTTGCAACATAAGAGTTCTTCTCTATTTAGTCGGTTTGTTTACTTCGACATGAACGAACGTGAACAAAAAAACTCGTACTAAGCACTCAGTACACAAATATAAATCTTTCCTCTTTATAATATTAGTGTAGATCAACCATCTTCAACGTAGAATGTTAGTTTCGCAGGGATATCACGTCTTCGCCTGGGGTCCGTGTCTTTTGAAATATCAACTCTACTAAGTTATGGACTCCCAGGAATCTTTAAAATAGCTACATAAAGTATTATAGTTACTGATTGGCTAACACCATCATCAAGATCATTGCTTCTGTCTGATCTGGATTTGATAACTGCCTTTGTAAAGCATTGTCTAAAGCAGAAACTTAAATGAGCGGCTCTCTTTTGGAGTGGCAGAGCAATTTAATAATTGCTTAAATAATTTCGTAATCGAAATGGGCTAGCTCGACCGGGGAAGTACCACCCTCTCACAGAACATCTACGTGAAGCAGCAATGCGTTTCGTTCGGTGAGTGAGAGTTCCGGCCAACTCCTTCCCTATCCCCTCTTTCTTTCCCTTCCGGTCCTCCTTCCTTTTCTCCAACTTCCTTGGTGGACAACGCATTGGTAGCGTTACTGTGTTACTGATGTCCATAGGCGGCGGTGACCGCTTTCCATCAGGTGGCCCGCTTGCTTGTTTGTCTACTGTTTGATATTAAAAAAATATATACATTCCCACCATGGATGTAGTAAATGATTCCCACCTATTCCTCTCCGTTCAATTCCTATTTCGGATGAGTGAGACGGCGATTGAGATTTACACGAGATTTTAAACAATTTTGTTACGAAAATATGGGGGGGCTGTTCTATCAAATATAGACTTTTTTTGTGTTCCATGCATTTCCATGGATCGAGTAAGTCACTCCAGAAAGAAGAGCTTCCTTATTTAGGGCAAAGACAATAGCACCGTTTTCCCCCCGTAGGGTAGAAAACGGATATTTGGGTTCCAGTGGAGCTTGACCCACTAGTGAGATTACCCCTTGGATTTTACGTACAGCAACACTGATAATGACGTATAAACCCCTCCGCTCGCGCGTCTCGCCCCACTCCGAGTCGCGCGCGCAGCCATGTTGCGGCGGACGAAGACCTCGCTCCTCAGTACTCTCTCACAGCCGGCTAGGCATTAAAAATAGAGTGGGTCAAGCTCCACTGGAACCCAAATATCCGTTTTCTACCCTACGGGGGGAAAACGGTGCTATTTGGGTGTCCGAGCTTCGCTTGACCCACTAGTGAGATCTGTTTGTTTTCTGCCGGCGCTACATGGCGTACTGTGATTAGACCATGAAGATGAGAAGTAGGAGGGAAACCACTCGTCACATTCATGGACTATGCAATAGGGGGTTTCGTAATAAAAAGAAAACGTTCATCGTTATATTTTTATTTCTAAATTATGAGTGATAACATAACTTGTAATCACTAAATCGAAAGGATAACGAAAACTTATTTGTTAATTAGGAACTTTCTTACGAGATCAATGGCAAAATTGAGCATTTATACTGGTCTAAACAAAGACGATAAGCTACAGTTGTTATTAGATATAGTTCTTTGACTACGTATTTCCTTAAAATAATGTTTTAAAAATGTATCTCTACTCCTCCAGTTTCCTTTTTCCAACACTTCATCTATATCGACACTCGCGTTCACCCACAAATCTGAGTTCACCGCTGCCCTGAAACTGCCAGGGGTAGCTTTGATGTTAGCTTCATGAAGCAGAGTCTTTATCCAGCCGGCAATAACGGTGCGTGAGGCTTCCTTTACTCTTCCTCTAGTTGTAATGAAAAGCGAGGTCAGATTTTGCCTAGCTTTCCTTCGACCTTGCGATATGTCTATAAGTTTTTTCAACCATATGACGGGATTTAAATTTGTAGGTCCAGCGTTCGATAATTTCCACCCTGTTTGTCTGTAGGTCGCTGAATCAGTTTTAGAGCCGAATTTGGGCCATAGTATGATATGATCGTCATTGCTTTCGAAAGAATTCGAGCTTAAGTCCAATAATGTAAGGTCGTGTATCCTTCTGCCGGAACATAGTAGTAACAAGGCTGCTGTATGACGGGAGACTTGAAATATGCTTTCGACATCGATGTTATAATGTTGAAGATATTCAATTAAATCACTGACTTCCACGTGGAATGATTCCGGCGTGGTGGTTTGGACACGGCTATAGCTTTCATCACCTGTTTTACAAGTGGATGACTAGAAAGGTATTCTGCCTTTGTGGGGTTTGCGAACATAACTACAGCAGACTTGTGTACTGCAATGGTGTTTGGTGCCAATTTGATTTCCCGATGTAAATGGCAAACAAACCGTGCTATGTCCTCAGGCTCCGGGTCATCGGAAGGACACCGTCCTTGGGACCAGGATCTCCATTTATCCCAAGCTGAGCGATATGTTTTCAAGGTTGACTTACGCCACGATGATTCTAACAGCAGCTTGTTATCCTGATCCCATGATTTTACTAGATGGTGCCAGCCCGAACCCTCCAGACCTGCAAACACAGTTTTTTCACGGCCGGTGGTGGTTCCCCCGTCTGAAGGTCGATCAGATGCCTGCGAAGGTTCCAGATTTTGAATGGAAGATTCAACGCTCTCTGCAATAACTCGGCCGTCCAAAATGTTTTCTCCCATTTCGGCACTACGAGTAAATAAGTTCCCGTGCTCTTTTCTAGATGTCTCAATACTCGAGGTATGAGCGAGGGTGGAGGGAAAATCCATCCGAGCTTGTAGTGCCAAATCCTGCTGAAGGCATTCACGAATAGGCAGGACCGATCGTGCGCATTTTCGCTCACATATGTGCTGACTACAGCTGACCGAGAGCTGGCGAACAGATCTATAGTCGGGGTTCCCCACTTTTTGGATATGATCTGCACCATGCGTCTTGACAGGGTCCATTCGGGTGTTTCGCGGAATCTCGATAGACTGTCTGCTATCAGGTTGTACCTCCCGGGGAGGTAACGTGAAACGAGGTGAATCTGATGATGATGGACTAATTCGAATATCTCCATTGTTAAGTGTAGAAGTTTTTGAGACCTGGTCCCACCTTCCTTGGAAATGTAGGCGGCTACAGCCTTGTTGTCTGTCTGTGCTAGAACCGTCTGATTGGTGCAATGTGGAGCTACTCTGCTTAGCACTTCCTTCAGAGTCCACAACTCCTTCTGATTGCTGTGCCATGACATTTGTTCGGTATCCCATGACCCGTTTAGACTCATATCGTTTACTGTAGCACCCCATCCAAGATCGGAAGCATCCGTTGTGATGAAAATCGTCGGATCCTTGTGATGTATGCAAGACCCTAGGCGAATGTTGTTCAGCCACCAATGAAGTTCTAGCATTACCTTTTCTGGCAGGTAAAATTTCATGCTTTTGTTGTTCTCTGGGAGTTTGTTTGCTGCTACCTGGATTTGCCTGCAGTGAAGTCTTCCGTGAGGTATCACAAATGCCGCAAAATTTATGTGTCCAAGAATGACCTTTGCCAAGTGCCAATTCCAATACTTTTTGTTGAGAATGATTCCTATAAGCTTGACTACCTTCGTAATTTTGGGTTCTGGAAGGTATTTTAGATTTTGAAGAGTGTCCCAGATAATACCGAGGTACTCCAATGACCTTGTCGGAGTCAAGACAGACTTCTTTAGATTTAAGCACCATCCGAGACTTATTAAGCGATTTACCACCAGCTGTGTTTGATGCTTGAGCACTTGAGGGTTTGTGTGCATTAATAGGAAGTCGTCCAAGTACACGATGATGCGGATACCTCCCTTTCTGAAAAAGTTTGCCAACCAATTAGAAATATTAGCAAAAGTGCATGGGGCAGTAGCTAATCCAAAGGGCAGACATGTCATCTCATAGATGTTACCATCGTAGGCAAAAGCTAGAAATCTGCGATGCGCTTCCGTTACAGGAATATGGAAATATGCCTGAGACAGGTCTATTTTAGTCATAAAATCAGTGCAATTTAAACAAGTAGGAACTCTAAAATGATTGAGCAAGCGAAATTTAGGCGGCTTTAAGTAATTGTTTAAGTTTCTTAGATCAAAGATAGGTCGATTAGAGCCGTCGGACTTCTTTCGAAGAAAAAGGCTAGATAGGAACCCAGATGCACTGTCACATATTTGAGCGGCACCCGAGTCCAACATTTTCTCTATTTCCTGCGACATTTCCTCGGATGTAGGCGTTAGGTAGCGCAAGCAAAGCTGTTTGTCTAGTTTGTAGATTGGCGGGTGTGTTATAAAAGGGATTCGATACCCTTTTATAATTGACAGGATGTTTTTTGGAGCCCCTAGTGTTTCCTAGATGTGAGACGTTTTACTCACCTGCCCTGCACGGAACTTAGGCTTTTTTGGTATTTTTATTGTTCTGCTTCTGAGGAGTGCGCTTTGGTGGATATCGTTGCTTGTCGTATTTCCGATTGGGAAAGTTTCGAAATCCACCAGTTGTCTGTGGACGATCCCTGTCTGTGGTAGCTGCAGCGGTTCCCACCCTTCTAGGAGCTGCTCGGTTTGTGGAGTTTTTCTAAATTTACCAGGAAAAAGCTTCGACACACCTCCTTGTTCCTTCACTAAATCAGATAACTGTGGTTCTGAGAATAGGTGCGTTTCAGAAGGGGGTATCGCATGAAGTAATTCATTGAGGGTTTTGTTAACAGGCTTGTATATGCCTCTTCTCTGTTGAATTACTTCTGCTCGTTTGCCGCAGGCATATTGCAACAACGAATCGGATGTCTTCCTAAATGTTGAGTCCGCAGCTAGAAAATTTTTGCTTATGTACGACTTCACCTGCGGAGAAGCGCTTGCATATATTTCTTGAAACGATTGACGCTGTTGCAAGAGACCATGAGATATGGCTCCCAGACACAGATCCATCTTTTCTAAGACAGTTACCAGCTGCCACGGTGGAGTTACAGTTGCAAAGTTACTGTTTACTTTTAATGCAGTAAAAGCTGGAGACGCCTGAAACTGCTTTTGTACTTCGGCATAACGAATATTCTGCCAACCTTCGGAATTAAACCGTTGACAATTTATACCCTGCTTTACAAAGGTTTCGTCAGCTTTCGTTATTTTGGCCTCTGTTTCTTTTGTATCGGGCGCAAAATTTTCTAGCACCTCTTCATTGTTCAGCTCCTGAGAGTTTTGCACCTCAACTGTAGGCTCCTCATTTATCAAGGGTGGAGCAAACCAGTCACCTTCCTCGGCCTCTGCTTGTTGTGATATGATTGAAGAGCGATCAGAGTTGTCTAGCTGCTTCTGCTGGTTTATCATGAGGTTTACATTTTGGTTAGTGGTTTGCATCATGAGGCATAGCTGTTCGAGCATACTGCTCTGTTGTGCCATGAAGTCGCTCATTCGTGGCTCTTTTGAGCTCGCAGTTGGAGGATCTGAGCTATGGCTTCGTTTTGAAGCAAGGCTGCTAGCAGGTGAATCAGCGCCGTTTGAGTCCTCTAAGCGTAAAGACTTAGATGCTTCATGTCTCGGGACAAAGTGAGCTTTCATTAAGTTGATAGTCTCCGAAAACTTATTATAGACTCTTGTTGGATGTATTTTTGCCATAACTGTAAGAGGCGTATAAATAAGTGCCCGGCCCAGCGGCCACCTGAGCAAAATTCTTTTTATGCGTCTGTAACGCCGCTCACTGAGTGAAAACTCTTGACTATGTGCTTTGGCAATTCTGATAGTAGGTAGTGCAAAGCGCAGTCTACATTCAGTGTCGGAGGATATTGCCTCGCCAAACAAGTCTTGATAACTAACAACGTTTACTACCCATTCTCTCCAGTCACTTGGGTAATATTCATCCAAAATGTTAACGATGTTGCCATAGAAATGTGCCTCCTCAGCTGGGGGGGCCCAATCCACAAGAGCGCCCATAGTAGTTTGCGCCATCTGAGAACAATAATGAAATTGTTTCATTCATGTCGGATAGGACGCGACAAAATTCGTTTGTACTGCATAGGACGCAGTCGACGTCGGCTGTGCGAGCAGTCGACACTGTAAGCTGCTTAGTCGACTGTCAGCTGCTCAGACGACGCCGTCTGTAAGAGCACGTGACGTGTCGTCTATGCGCACAGCCGACGGTTGCAATAAAAGTCTACTAGGGCTTTCCTAGCAACTATAATAATATCACAACGTATCTTTGCCGTCCGGAGAGCGGGCAATTACTTAATTATTATCAATACAGGGCTTTCCTGTATAATTAAAATAATCACTTACCTTCGGATATCCGAAAGGATTTTTATTTTTTAAGTTTTTCACGTGTTGTCGCTACGAAAATCCAAGACGTACTGAGGAGCGAGGTCTTCGCCCGCCGCAACATGGCTGCGCGCGCGACTCGGAGTGGGGCGAGACGCGCGAGCGGAGGGGTTTATACGTCATTATCAGTGTTGCTATACGTAAAATCCAAGGGGTAATCTCACTAGTGGGTCAAGCGAAGCTCGGACACCCAAATAGGAATTTACAAACTTTTGATAAATCCGCCCCGGCTTTTAGGGGCACGGGTTTTAGTAGGGACCCCAAACCCCAATTAAAAAAAAAATCTATGATATGATGCCCGGTATAAGGTACATTACCCGGTCCGGGTATCATAATATGATACCCGGGGGTAATCATAATATGATACCCGGGGGTAATCATAATATGATACCCGGGGGTAATCATAATATGATACCCGGGGGTAATCATAATATGATACCCGGGGGTAATGTACCTTTGTCAAAAATTCTTGAAATTGGTTCATTCGTTTTTGAGTTTATTCGTTACAAACAGAAATATAAATCTGTCCTCTTCTTAATATTTGTACTAGCTGTTACCCGCGGCTCCGCCCGCGTGGTCAAGGGAAAATGTCAATAAATTTTCCCATGGGAATCACTTTATCCCGTGCGAAAATGCCTAGCCTATGTCACTCTCCAGACTTTAAACTATCCCCAATAAAAAAATCATATCAATCCGTTGATTACTTTCGACGTGAAGGGAGGACAAAGAAACAAACACACTTTCACATTATATAATATTAGTATGGATATAGATTACCTATATTTATTGTTAGATAGATATATAGTATAATATTAACTATAACTTAGAGAAACTGAATTCCACACGGCAATCGCCGCGGGCAAAGCCAAATGTTTCCCTGTACGTAATACTAGTTTAAGTTTCTCAGAGACATCACGTCTTCGCCCAAGGCGGTGTCTTTTGAAATATTAACTCTGCTAAGTCATAGTGCCCTGGTAGCCAGCTTGCAGCCGCAACGTTTCCAGCACGTTTTAAATTATTACGCTTTTGTCTCCTCCTGCAAATGGAATAAACAATGTTTTATGGAGCCATTTACTATTTTTACATTATATAATATCTATGTAGGTGTGGTATTTCACTCTAATTTTATTTGACTTTTCCTCTCGCTCCTCTGTGTGTCGCACTCCAAAACGGACACGCTAGTTAAGCAACGTCGACCTAGCCATTGTTTTGATGGGTTTCGTTATCTCGAGGTTCGGAGGCACGTTACCGTCGGTCCCGGCTGTTGTCGATGGATGACAGTCGTAAAACCAAACAAAGGTGACCTTTAAAGCTGATTCACGTTACACCGTGCCGTGCCCGGCCCGGGTCCCGGCCGTGCCCGTCCGGGGTACGGTCGAATATCAATAGTATACTTTTTGTATGAATTGAAACAATTGAATCATGCTTAACCGTGTCCCGGCCGTGTGCCGCCGGGGCCCGGGTGGGGCACGGCGTCGAAATGTCGATTGGTATTGTTTGGGATGATTCAGCCTTAAGACGGCTTGAAAACACTGGTTGCCAATAAGTAACTGGTCTATTTCAAAATAAATTTTAAATTTTAAAACTAAAATTAAGAAACTAGTCAATGAGGGTTTTTGTTTGGCGCTACTTTGGCGAAAGGTTTGAAATTTTGACAGTGCTGTCAAAACACAGAATATCTCAATGTGTTTTGAACTTTTGACACATAGAGTAACGACAAATAGTTGCGAAAATTTTACCAAAATCTCTCATTGTTTCTAGTTGCCATGAGATGAAATAAAATGTTGAATTCAATGAGTTTAGAGAGAGTAATGGTCGAGATGTAAATGTAAGACACCAAATCATGGGGCTATTTGGGCCCAATGCCACTTCAATTATTCCGGTCGACCCTACCGTCCCGTGGACTGACACACACAATTTATCAGTGTCTACGTCAATGATAGTTTGGTGACAAGTGACCTTGTAGGGAAATTGAGATCAGGAAGTCTAAATCCGGTTGCATTTTTTTTCTTTTTGCATTTTTTAATAAATGTTTTTTTATAATGGACATTTGTAGCTATATCTGCTATCTTCAGTTTCATCATTAAGTGCGTTCTTATTTACGCATGTTAAAAGTAATAAGAATACTAGCGAAACCCGCAAAACTTCATTTGCGTGTATTTATTTTATGCACAGCAGCGCCATCTATAATCGCGTTCTATTCGAGATAAAAAGTATCCTATGTGTTAATCCAAGGTATCAGCTACCTACATACCAAATATCATTAAAATTGACCCAGCCATTTCAGCGTGAAGAAGTAACAAACATTATCACTAACTTTAGCCTTTATAATATTAGTGGTATTTTAATATTTCCCTCATAGATTGAGTTTCCGCCTGTAGTATTAAAATACCTACCTAGATTTTAACAATAACATGGTAATGAAATTCCAAATGTTTATTCGGAATGCTAAATACTATAAAAATTCGTTTAATCAATTTAATGCATAAAAGCTAAATAAAAGTGATAGAAATTTTATGAGAATATGGTTTATAAATTACTAGCTTTTCCCCGCGGCTTCGCTTGCGTTAATTTTATGACAAAGATCTCGTTTCACAACAAAACAACCCATAGCGCGACTTGTGGCGCCATCTGTTAGCTATTACAGCGCCCTCTATAGTAGAAAAATTATTTTCCCATCGTAATGACATTCTTTCACGGGATAAAAAGTAGCCAATGTCGGGCTCTGTACCCCTAACAATATTTATGCAAATTTTCATAATGATCGGCTGCTTAGTCAAGCCGTGGAATAACAAACAAACTCACTTTCTCATTTATAATATTAGTATGTATGATGTATAAAATAACTACTCGGATTAAAAACTAGATTTAAAACTGTGTAGACAAAAGGATTCATATCAATAATGCTTGGCATACATACTGAAGTTTGGATTTAGTATTAAACCATATAGCAGGCAACGCGCAACTGGCTGTAACCTTTATTTCAAAATGGTTTTAAAACAAGAGGTTCCCTGGAAGGCCACCCTGAATAAAACTATGAAACCCCTTGTCCAAACTCTTATTTAAAACACGTTTCCAAAAAAAATGTTTTAACCGTGTAGCGCAGTCCGGCATCCGATTTTTATCGGTCCGGTAATTGCCGATCCGATGTAGAAATTCATACTTTAGTATACGCGCTTCTTCACTACTTCGGCATCCGGTTTTATGTCTAAAGTATGAATTTCTACATAGAACCGGCAATTACCGGACCGGACCTTGGATTAACACATAGGGTACTTTTTATCCCGAATAGAACGCGATTCCCGTAGGATTTCATCAAAAGTCTGATATAGATGGTGCATAAATTAAAAATTAAGCAAAATAAGCAAACGAAGTTGCGCGGGTTTCACTAGTATTCATAATA
Source organism: Endotricha flammealis (assembly GCA_905163395.2). NCBI lineage: Eukaryota > Metazoa > Arthropoda > Insecta > Lepidoptera > Pyralidae > Endotricha > Endotricha flammealis. Next base: position 14,922,446 of record LR990861.1, on the reverse strand, counting down.
ATATTTTAAAGTTGCGTCATTAAATTTAACTCGATGTAGTATTATAACATTAGTGTTGATCTAAAACAGGCATTCTAAAACATGATCCGTTCTGTGAAAAAAACATATTGATTCCGTCACGTGCAGCAATAAGACGAGTCATAAAATTTCAGAGCATATAAAATATATATCTTTTATAACATATAAGACAGGTGATAGTAATAGCGTGGCTTTTATTGCGGTATTTTTATGTTTACCGATGAATGTCCCTGTAATCTACAATCTATATAATATGATTATTTATTTATTTATGGACTGAATAGTATAAAAATGTATAGAGATAGGTTCTTGGTGTTTATAGTATGGTAATACTAGCTTTTCCCCGCGGCTTCCCTCGCGTTAGTTTTATGACATAGATCTCGTTTGACAACAAAACAACCCATAGTGCGTCTTGCGGCGCCATCTGTTGGCCGATAGCATCCCATACAGCGCCCTCTATAGTAGAAAAAATATTTTCCCATTGGAATGACATACTTCCACGGGATAAAAAGTAGCCTATGTTGGGCTCTGTACCCCTGAAAATATATATACAATTTTTCATAATGATCGGTTGATTAGTCAAGCCGTCAAGGAATAACAAACAAACGAACGAACGAACAAACTCATTTCTATTATTAGTATGATATGAAGTATGATGAAGTATGAAGTATGATAAACCTAAATCGTCTCTTTAGGTAAGTACCTATTCCTAACCACGTTCCTAACATTTTCCATTTACTTACAGAAAAAGTTAAGTTTTTTTATTTATTTAAGTAATAATAAAATAATACTGGCCACTTACGTTTGAATAAAAAAATAAAGAAACAATTGACAAACGTGCGCACGAATCGCAGCAACAAAGAAATTATTTTTTGTTTTAAAAATTTCTAGTAGGTTCGTGTCTGAATAATCCTTTATGCATAGACAAAGGTAGTAAGTCGAAAATATTGCATCTCTTCTATTAAATCAATTTGACCTGCTATTTATTGTAATTTCGACTATTATAATAATAACAGAGTTCTCACAGTTAATTTAAATGTGTAATACGCCGATTACAATGTAATACACGTAGGGGTTTGTATCAATCGTCTGGGGATAATTGATCATTACGCCGCAGGTGACCTTTTGTCCACCTGTGACAATTTGACCATTCGTATTAATATCACGAACATTATCGTTAATATCGACTTTTTACAATATCTTATGAAATGTATATTTTTTATGTAAAAGGTTGGAAAACGAGCAGGCCTGACTTGTTTATTTCACACCATTGTGTATGGTATGACATTCCGCGTATTTTTCTCTTAAATGTAATCACATTGTAACGAGTGTTTTTTTTTTGTTAAATGGCAAAAAAGGCCGTCGGTTCGGTGGCCATTTTGCTTGTTTCCAAAATGGTAGTTTTTAACGTAATTTATTTTCATATCAAACTAATTAAGTTGTAAAATTTTGGAAATAAACATTTTTTTTTTCATTTCATAGCGAAACCCATCGAAACACTGCCTAGAGTCGACGTTACTTAACTTGCGTGTTAAGAATGCGACACACAGCGGCGCCAACGAGCTCCTCAAATTTATGTTACAAAAACCCGGTTAAAATAATTATTATCTTTTCATATTTCATGAGTAACTATTTTTCACAAGCAAAACATTTCGAAGAGTCAACTTTGTTGATTACAAGGGGCGCTGGTTTTAGGGGTCTTTGGGGTAAATTTAATTACAAGTCGTGAATTAAAACGAGCCGCGAGTTAAGCGCGCCACCCCTGGACTTACTTACGGATCTACTTTACAATCCTTCTATACTTCTGGATGCCTGGTACTTTATTAACTGTATTATTAAATTATGAATAGCATTCCTAGTAAATACAGTACTATTTCTTGGGAACTTCAACGAATCTCTCACTTACTGAAAGAAACGAATGATTTGTTAATTTTATTTGCTAAGTACTGTGTGTACTAACTGACTGATAAGTGTATTATTTAATTATTTTTGAAGTGAAAACTTCTTTAGCGGCGCTTGGCACTTTTAATATGGGTAGAAAAAGTTAAACTCGCGTCAGATCCGTAGCCTGATCGAAAAAGCGTAAGATTCCCGATAACCATTCCAAAATATTAAAAAATGCACAACGTTGATGTTTAAGTTTTCACTTCTGCCGGCACTCCCGGAGTGCAACCCGTCCTTTCTTTTTTTATAAAGACCAATACTATTTAGAGATGTGTCTTACCTCACCTTATCTATACTAATAAACTCAAAAAAACCTACGCGGGCGTAGCCGCAAGTCAGCAGGTTAGTCATAAATATGAGCCCAAATATCTATTATTCGACTCGGAGTGTGCCCATGTTGTTGGTAGTGACCTGCCCTGCGGCGTTGAAGGGAGCGAGTTTGATGCCCGCATAGGAAAAATATTTATGTTTGTTTTATCCTGATGTTTTCTATGTATAACATGTATGTCTTTCTAAAATTGTATAATTAGGTAGGGTTTCCTGTTCCTGTGATCGTAACGTAAATGTCTTCCGCAAATATTAATCTACACTAATATTATAAAGAGGGAGATGTGTATTTTAGTGTGTGTGTATGTTTGTAATGAACTCAAAACTACTGGACCGATTTCAAAAATTCTTTCACCGTTGGAATGTTACATTACACCCGAGTAACATAGGCTATTATATTTTCAAAAAAAAGTTGTGATCCTTAGGGAAAATACCTATGATTAATAATGATTTTGAACGCAATAACTAAACTCCAGACAAGGTTCATCTTCAACTGGTTGGTTTATGCAAACAAAATCTCTCTTACAATGAAGTGGCACTTAAAGCAGTTGTAACACGTATTCAATATGTAAATTTAGATAAACAGAGAGATAAGTTTCGAAATCTGAAGACATAGCGATATTACAAGAGTTGATATCGCAGGTTATTCTGATAGCGCGTGATGCATACTAATGTTCTTGGGAACGCTGAATAACAAATGAATGGACTTTTTAATTGAATATTTCATTTAATTTTCAGATTCAAGATTTCTAATTGAAAAGATTTACTCGAATTAAATGTTTGAAATGAAATGAAATCGTTTATTTCAGAAATTAAACTTTCACAGGCACTTTTTCTTGTCATTTACAACTGTATATAATAAAGAAAATAGTTATAAACTACCATTTCGGACACAAGCAACATATCTAAATATTGCGTGAATGGATTTACTAGATTTTTTTAAATGTTAAAGTTTGGTAGACGTGCATGCGGGACACCTGATGTTAAGTGATCACCGCCACCCATGGAGCACAGAGACACCGGAGGAGTCCCGGTCTTATAAGTGCATGTATGCTCGCTTGTTGAAGCCTCCTAAGTCATAGTCAATTGGAAACACTGCTGGCGGGAGTTGGTTCCAGATCTTTACTGTGCGTAATTTATTAATATGGTATTGATACATATTGTACAATGTAATTACAAATTAAAACTTAAATCATATTTACAGCCCTACTCATCACCTTCATTGGCTGACTGATCTAAATGGAATTTCTTTGTATGTGTGTTTTTTAAATCATTATTAACCACTAGTCTTATGAACTAGCGTCGTGGTGCCATACCATGGCATTTATGCTGAGTGGAGACTGATTTCATCATCATCATATCAACCCATAATCATGCCACTGCAGGGATCCGGGTCTCCCTCCAATCTAAGGGGACTAGAGTGCTCTGCCACGCTGCTCCAATGCGGATTGGCAGAGGCCAGTGTTTTCAAGCCGCCCGAAGGCGACCGGCTTGGCTTAACGACTGTCATCTACCGATAACAGCCGGGACCGACGGCTTAACTTGCCCTCCGAAGCACGGAGAAGCTCGAGATAACGAAACCCATCCAAACACTGGCTAGGGTCGACGTCGCTTGACTTGCGTGTTCATATTAGAGTGCGACACGCAGCGACGCCATCGATCTCCTCTGATTCGTACACACTTAATTAGATGTAGGTAATTTTACGTTCAAATTTGTATGGAGATAGATATAGTGTTTCATTTCATTAACATTTTTCTTTCTTTCTTTATTATTTTATCAGATAATCATATTATAAAGTTAGTATGCCTTTTATAGTCTAACTTAAAACATAAAGCAACAATTTCATAGTATTATCACGTACTACACCTCAGTAAATGAAATAAACCTTGAAAAATATGAAATATTCCACTTTGGAGACTGTCCGACGTCCCTTAGGTAACATTCCCACTAAATTCTGTAAAAGCTTTAAGCTTGTTTAGAAGCTTTCTATTTTAATGTACCAAGTGTATACAGTAGCCTCATGTGTATAAAGCTCAACGCCATTTTAAACCATAATACAATGTTTTAGGAAACTTTTTTGTTTACAAAATAACATTTTTCGTTTCAAACTCGAAATGATATTCCAACAGACTTGAGAGAACTGTTAAGATAAAAGTTGTTGCGGAAAAATAATAGCTTTTTATATTAAAAAAATATGCTTACCAAAAAATAAACTCAATTTTGTTACATTTTTTTACATTATAATATTTTTATTTTATAATAACACTAAATATTTTTATCGAAATAACTAATTCAGTAAAATAACGTTAGTAACAATGTTCTTAAATATTTTTAAAATCGGTCCAGTAGTTTTAAATTTATTCGTAACAAACAAAAATACATATCATTCTTTTTTATAGTATTAGTTAGTACAGATAAACAAAAAGGATGTAACCCACCGAAATTGCATTAGCGTCCAGATGATGGTCCAGAGTGTCTTAACGCGTACTTAGGTTTAAGCTACTTTATTAAATGGTGCAATTTAAATAAATAAACCTTAAATAAAGGTACATACCCATCAAGTAAGCAGAACACTCCAAGCCGAAAGCGAGATTCGTTCATTAACCCTCCGTTGCGATCAGTAATTTTATTTAGCGAGTTCCGTCGGGGGTAAATTGGCAAAGGGCCTGGGAGTGTGCGGTTTTCCAAAAATTTCATTAAATCCATGTAACAAGTTCGATTTTGTACGGGCTTCGTATAAGCTTATTGCGTTATTTGATTTTTTACACAAAATCAAAATCAATGTTTTTACAGTGTGTGTACACACCATGACGCGACAGAATGTACTCTGCATTCTGTGCGCGCGATACGAGATAACTTTGTTTTTATTATGGCATTCTTACAGCCAGTTTCTGAATCGCATCTTAATTTTAACTTCACCTTAATTCTCTAGCTATCTCTTTTTTCTTCTTCTTTAGTTTTATTTACAAAATGCAACGTGTTTTTTTTAAATTTTGTATTTCAGATTTTAGAGGATAAATTTATAAATACTATTCTAAATCACTATCTCTCTATCGGGTTGCTAAAACTTTTTTTTGCTCATAAAGGTTTGTAGGCGTTCATATTAAAATCTTCGGGTCTACTATGAAAGTATACATCCGAAACAACGAAATACATAGTCCTGTCAAAATAGACTAGTTAGAATAAAGGTTCAAAACGTCTGCCCGTATTTTCGGAATTTCCTTTCAAGGTTGGCCCGGTTATTGTGGGTTTTCTACTAAGGGAATTGTATCAACTCCTTTTCTTCAGAAATGCAGAATTTAAGTGACATTATCACAAATCACGAAATGACGATGATCTAACATTAACAAGATAATAAATGAAATTATTTCCAGCAGGTCGCATCGGAGGCATATGTCCAGCAGTGGACTTCTTGTGGCTGAGATGATGATGATTAAACGCAATTATTTGAACATTATACAGAGAATAAAAAAAGAGTTAAAAAAGATTTTTGATTGTTGACTTATAATAAAAAATGTGGTCACTTGTATCAAAGAAATAAAAATTCACGGTCGCCTCTAAAGCAACAGCGGACTTCTCAAATATTTTCTCAAGTCCCAAAACTATCCCAAATTCACTTATAACACATAAACATACATGTTTTCTTTTCATTTCGCTTCGTATACGTTCTAAAGGTTTCTGGAAGTATGTAATATAGAAAATAAAACACTAGTCAAGTACGTATCGTCACTTATCAAAACTAAGTAGGCTTTACAGGTTACCGAGTCGACTAACTATATTTACCTACTGTATTTTCATTTATGAAAGCAAATATTTTTTTCCCATCATCAGTTCACACGGCAGATTTGTACTATGAAGAACTTACCACTTGCTTTTTTAATATAGTACTAATAAAGCATGTACGTGTACATGACCATGTGTTTAGAAAGAAGAAAGAAAGAAAATATTTTTATATGGTGCTATAAAAACATTCACTTAAAACTAAACAAAAATCTTATTATAAAATAGCACCAAAATGGTGTTTAAAGAGAGGTAGTGCACAGCAGCGGATAATCCGCTCAAATCGGAGCAGCCCGTCTGGGGAAGGACCTCCATCTTACAGAAGATCGTAGCCAAATAGCATTGGTCTCGGCCATGTTGTGTTCCTACGGTGAGTAAGGTCTCCAGAGCTCCACTTGGGGGGTTGGGAGGGTTGGCAACGCGTGAGTGATACCCCGGCGAGCGTCTATAGGCTACGGTGATGCTTACCAGGCGGGTCGTATGCTTGCTTCCCAACTTTGTGGAAAAATGTTACCATAATACAAGCAAGTTATGTCTAGATTTCTATGGGACCAATGCTGTACGAATTATAAATAAATTACCTATTTATTTTTGTAAAATGAAGAGCTTTTATCTAACAAACTAGACTCCAGAGATTCCGTCCGGCGTTCTAGAATACCACAGTATAATTATTAGTATGCCTAAAGCCGCAAACAAGGCAGGCTAATTTGCGTAATTAACGCTTGAGCAATAATGAGCTTTAATTAACAATTACCAGAGTGTTCATTAGAATGACACAAAGATTTTGAATGGGATAGTATTGTTGAAAGAGGTGTTAAGACAGTCCTCCCACGACGCTACCCAAGTCACGCGACTCCACTGCTACTAGAAGTCGTATACGTCATTTGACTGTGTTCGAGTAAAATATGACATAAGAGAAGGCGCTCGTGAAAAACTTGTGCCAATCGAACTGAAGCGACGCAACTGTTTCCAAACATTTTTTTAGTACGTAGCCGTAGTACCTACCTAAAAATGTTTGAGGACAATTTGTAGATGGTGTCGTATCAAGACTCGAACAAAGGCCCTCTCTATTTTAGGGTTCCGTAGTAAACTACAAGGAACCCTTATAGTTTCGCCATGTCCGTCTGTCCGTCCGCGGTCTTACGCCTAGACGCTTGATGCTAGAAAGCTGTAATTTGGTGTGTATGTAAAATTTTTAGTCCCACTTTACTTAAGTGGGAGTCGAACATCGGGGGTGTGGGAAGATCATTTTCTGATACAATGATCCGTTTGCGAATTATTTACATGTAACGTGTCAATTTTCGTTTTGCATGGTGCCCCCCCCCCCCCTCCCTCTATCTCCGAAAGTCTTGAGTTCAGAAATTTGAAAAAATCATAGTAGTAGTCCATATAGTGAACCTACGCAAAACTATAACGGTTTAGTAGGCACTACTAGTTACCGAGTAATAGCCGACGAACGAAGTAAAATTTCTTTGACGAAAACGAACAAATGTCATAGAGTATGGCATTGTACTCATCTGCAAGTAAGAAATGCGTAGCCAATACGGAACCCTACATTGTGCGTGGCCCGAAACGTTCCTGCACGGTTTTTTTTCTATATGTCATTCGGAATTCTGGTCGCGCGCGACTGGGGTTGCGTCGTGTGCGGAGATAGGCGAATTTGTATGAGAAGTCTCTCAAGCGAGTAGTATGATACATGTATGATACTTGAGTCGCTTACGTGAAAGGATTTACTCGAATTTTTATTTATAAATAGTATTCATATTATTATACTACGTAATCACAAAGTCTGATAACGATGTTTACATTATTAGCGTAAAAATCTATGTTCTTAGTTCTCTACCTTGGTAACTTTCAATGGTGGACTGTACTACGCAAAAAAAACAAATAGCATTTTTAGGCATGTTTTTCCCCCATAGTGTTATCATGTCCCCAATAATATAAAGCAAATACTAAATAGACACTATGTTTTATTACAATATATGCACTAAACTGTACGTTGTTCATATGCAGTAAAATTTACGAGCTAAAGAGATACATGATTTCGAGAATAAGCCGAGTTTTATGCCTTGTTGACTACAAATAAAGGGTCCGCCTCCTACATTCATTATATGGGGTCGTATTTTGTTGTTATGTTTCCTAACATATGGGGAATTGGGAATGTTCCGTTTGTAAATTTATTATAGAATACCTAATGTGATTTAGGTGACACTAGCGGGTTATTCGTCATCTCGCACGCTCGTGCGACTTGGCACCATTCGATTTTTATTTTATTTTTTATCGTGCGATGACGTACGTCTTAGAGTAGACAGACTGACACTATCTCTCGTCAAAGAATACAATACAGTATAAAATTATTTGTGTAATAAATCTACTATATAAACCACTATCATTTCGGGAAGAAAAGAAAAACGACCACTGGTAAATGAAATGGAGAAAGAAAACCAGTTACGGCCTTTTTTGTCATAACAAAACACTTCATAATATTTAAATAAAATATTTTAAAGATAAAAAACTGTTCTAAGTACATCCAGAAATTAAGTACTAAACTATGGTTGTCAATACCAAAACGGTTAGTCCCGATTCCCGAATCAATCGTCACGGTACCTGCATATACTCGGATCGGGTAATAGGTAATTTTGCGATTCGATCTCACAGGACCGCTTGGCGATTGATTGAATCGAGTTATCCGTGATGATGTATGCACGCTAGGGTTTACGTTATTCGATTATTTTTTATTGTTATATTCATCGAATACATTTTGAATTTTGATTGGATGACAGCCCGGTGTGGCGTGTTGTATTTTTTTATGGTATAGGTACAGCAGACAAACAGGCAAGCGGGCCACCTGATGGATAGTGGTGTGGTCACCGCTGCCTATGGACATCAGCAACACCAGGGGCATAATCAATGCGTTGCCCACCTCTGGCGAGACCTCTAAGTACCTCTTAAATAGTTCCATGTCATAGTCCGAAGGAAACACAGTTGCTTGTTCTCGAGTCTGGCTGTTTTCAATTAAAAGTAACTAGCTTTTAACCGGCGGCTTCGCTCGTGGTTAATTTTATGCCATAGATCTGGTTTGACAACAAAACAATCCATAGCGCGACTTATAGCGCCATCTGTTGATCGATAGCCCATCCCATACAGCGCCCTCTATAGTAGAAAAGATATTTTCCATTGGAATGACATACTGTCACGTAATAAAAACTAGCCTATGTTGGGCTCTGTACCCCTAACAATATATATACAAATTTTCATAATGATCGGCTGATTAGTCAAGCCGTGAAAGAATAACAAACAAACAAACAAACTCACTTTCTCATATTTTATAATATTAGTATGATATGAAGTATGATATGAAGTATGATATGAAGTATGATATATTTACAATAACATATTCGTTGTCTGGTACCCATAACACAAGCAGGTTAAGCCTGGCTTACTTTGGGACCAGTTGGCGCTGTGTGAATTGTGTAGAATTTGATTATATTATTTACTAGCTTTTCCCCGCGGCTTCGCTCGCGTTAATTTTATGACATAGATCTCGTTTGACAAGAAAACAACACATAGCATGACTTGTGGCGCCATCTGTTGGCCATACAGCGCCCTCTAAAGTAAGCTAGTAGAAAAAATATTTTTCCACTGGAATGACATTTACGGGATAAAATGTAGCCTATGTTGGGCTCTGTACCCCTGAAAATTTATATAAAAAATTTCATAATGATCGGATGATTAGTTAAGCCGTGAAGGAATAACAAACAAACAAGTATTAGTAAGGATTATTAAAATTTATGTTATTAAAATTTGTCATGTGTTAAATTGTTAAGGTAAATCTTTTGCAGTAAGATAAAGGCTTATGGTATGCAAAACATGTAACACTAGCTTTTTTGCCCGCGACTTCGTCCGCGTGAAGTTCCGGACCCGTTCCCGTGAGAACCACACTGAATTCCGGAAAAAGCTATGTCACTCCCTGATAATGTAGCTTTCTACTGGTGAAAGATATTTTGAAATCGGTCCAGTAGTTTCGGAGCCTATTCAATGCAAACATACAAACAAACAATCAAATCTTTCCTCTTTATAATATTAGTATAGATCAATGTTAAATAAATATAATTATATGATAATATTTGAAAATGTGATAATTTAATGTAAAATAATTTCAAATATATGCATTGAAGTCAGGCCACAGCATAGGTCATAAACTGTGGCGAGCTATTAGTCTTTCTATACCCTAAGCCTTAGGGTATAGCCAGACTAAATTGCACATTGACTCGGTTGGAGCGAAGATTTCGAGAAATAGTACTTACCTGGGTTGTATTTTTTTACTTGTTTTTAATTCTACACAATAAAAAGCGCCTGGTCCCAAAGTAAACAACTTCCGAATATATATTGTAAATATACACACAAAATATTAATAAAAATAAAAACATAGTAAATAAATAGATGCTAAAAAAGCTCTTGAATCCAAGTTTCGTTAACCAAATCCAAAAAACAAGTTGCGAAGTTACACTTGAGTTTAGTTAATAAGAGTCAAGTCTTCTCCAGAGCTTATACGTGAGTCGACTGCGGGGGTAGGCAGAGATACGTTTTTAATTAACAGCCGAACTTGATTGCATGCAGTGAATTTTAAATGTTTGCGACCTACATACTCTTAGCCCGAGCCTCTGCTTTCTGTGGTATTTTTCAACTTATTTTTTTTTGCTAGTACCTAATATAATAAATTTAAGGAAAATTGTTTATTCATGATAAACTAGACATCATTTTTTTTAAACCACACCTTTGCGGAAAGAACCCCCTTTTTATTCTTCAAAAGTAGCGAGAGAGTATACGCGATTCCCTAGAATAAGCGGGAAGAAAAAAATGTATGAAATTTCATTACTGGCTGTTCTTTTTCGAATTTCGGTCGACGTCAGTCCGTCAAATTACAGACAAGTGAATATTGTCGATGTTGCGTTTGGCAAGACTGAATGATAACGCCTCTCTCGTTGGAAAACGGTCACGTTCTTCCCGGTGAACAATGAACTATTTTGCATTTTTTAAAAAGGTTTATGAATTATTACCACCTGCCCTGCACAATATTGTATATTTAATTGTAATATTACTAATATTGTATAGGTATAGCCTATCTATATACACATTCCGAAGTCTAAAAACTACCACCATATGAGAAACAAAACAAAATTACCAGTGGAATAAGAAATGGCTAATGTAACGCAGTTATGTCCAAAAAGTAAGTTAGCTTACTTTTTGAACATAACTACGTTACACTACGTTACGTTATTAGTATAAGACAGTAGGAGAAGTGCCTGTATTTTTTTCGATTTGCAATCCCTCTGTAACTTCCTCTCTTATTGCTAACAAGTACACAGCTTTAATGAAATTTAAACAGCATAAAATCTTGACATTACTCTTCGGATTCTCAACAATGAAACGCGGGCGCTTGTTTGCCTATCAAATATACCATTGTATCCATCAAAAAGACCTATGCAATGTGACTTTACAATGTTATATTATTTTATTCATTTAACAATTTAATCCTTTCATTGAAATGAAATAAAATTATTCATTCAGAGATTAGGACGTTACATAACTTTTGTTAAATACGTCTGTGATATGAAGGTAAAACACATAATGCGTGATAGTCAATTCAGCTAGGTTACTCTGTAACGAAATCGCGATTTTAAATTCAAATCTGTAGATTTTAAATTTAAATTTTGTTCTCTTGGAATTTTATACTTTACTAACTAATTTGTTAGTGTCGATTTCATTTAGTTTAGTATTTAGGGAATTAAAGCTAGTATAGTTTCTCTAAAGTACCTAAACGTAACAATGCAATACCGCTCGCTCAGGTCAGGATTGGCTTCATAAGTAGCATATCTGCAGGGTTACCACCATCTCTTATTCCCATTCAATTCAGGACCTAAACAGAATAGAATCGTTATTTCGTACCACCATGTATTCTAAACGACTCGGTTTAGGTGACAGCGATTCAGCAGATATTATTCATTCATTTTGTATGAACTTTCGTACCACCATGTCTTTCCACGACCTAAATTGAAAGAATTGATCTGTCAAAAGAGCTGTCAACCTAAACTGAATCAAGGACTGTCAAGGAGGACAGAGTGGCAACTCCGGGGTAAAATCGTCATGTATGGAAGGTGCTGTCATGCACTGGCTGAGATATGAACTAAAATTTCAACTATATACCTTTATACATAGTATGTATACGCTACCCTTTATTTTCTAAATATATTTCTTTGCTAGCGCTCCAAAGACATCCCCCAACCGACGGAATATATAGAATTTTGAGTATTTAAGTATCCAATTATATTTTATTTACATTTTAAGTAAATAAACAACTAATAAAATCAATAACGTCAATGGTATCAAATGGTCCGCGGTCCATCGGACGCCATGTGAAGTTGGAAAATGGCCATCGCTTTTTTTTAATTTTAGTTCACCCGCCAGCCGCCAAATGTCGCTGTTGCCTATGAAAATTGACGGTAATATCTATCAAATTTCTATCTAAATATGGCTACTTGGTGCGAATTGTTTTATATAATTTAATAATTATAAGAAACGAGTAAATATATAAGAAAGTAAAGAAAACGACCACACAAAATGTATTGTTGTAACATTTATTTAAATTACATTTATTGTTATGAACATTAACATTATAAAAAAATGTTATGATGTGATATGATATTCATCAATAATGTTATGCTAGTTAACAATAGTAGTAAATATTAAATTATAGAAATTAATATATTTTTTATATCTCTTAATCTCCTCTACTAAATTCCTAAAAAAGACCAATATCTCCCTCGATAAATTGGCTTTTTCTATTGAGTCAGCACACAACGCCCTGCGTGCTGCATCTTATTTCAACGCCGGTTCACCATCACCACAGAATTCATATCACCACACCACCACGTCTCCGCCTGTCACGCGTTGTTCTGCGTCTAGGAGTTAGATGCTGAGGCGTACGTAGCTGCTACGGTCGCAGATGGAAAATGACGAGGCGTAAATTTATTTAAATTCGTAAAACGCGATTTCACTTCACAAGATTGACTTGACATTTGTGTCAGTCCGATCCGACAGGGTGCGTTTTGAACGTGTAATATTTAATTTTCGTTAAATACTTTTTTTACGCAAGAATAAGAAAGTATACCCCGTTTAATCTGTCTATAATCTATAAAAAATCGATGTTTTTCGTTTGAATATAGATTAATTTACATCTTAAACAATTTTAAAATAGATAAATAATAAAATTAAGTTGTTTTAAAAAACCGGTAATGACCAAAACGAATTAATGGTTTGTTTTGAACGCACCGCTGCAACCACAGATATCACAATACAAGAGATATGGTTTGTGGGCGGGGCACATGACGCCATTTTCTGCACAAATGTGCAGGAACTTGATTGTTCTAAGTCATTCACAAAACAACGCTTCCGCGAACACATGTCCGTGAATGTCAACAAAAATGCCGGCTTGTGCTTTAATTACGTGCAAAAATCGCAGTGATACGGTAAATTTAAGTAATAGTGGTGTTACTTATCATAGGTAAGTCATTTATTTAATATTTTTCTATATTCCGCTTGCCTGTTTGTCTGCCGTATAACATAAAAAAAAAAAAAAAAAATATAAATGACAAATTAACGAAATATTTTTGAGGCATAGAAATCATTAAACAATATACGGCATAGTCGATACTTCCGTTAAAAATATTGTCCATTGCTTGTTTTGGATACGCGTTTTTCAATGTTTTGCGGTATGTACGTACAATGGAATGCAAACGTAACGATAATTACAATGTTGTGAAAATATCGTGGTACCGCCGCTTGTAGCTTCCGCGATCTGTCAAAGTGATAATGGCCGTCGCACAAGCCATGTAGTGCTGCCAAAAGTAGAATATTTTAGTATCGATAATTTTGTATTTCTAATTTTTGAAAGTATAATAATTTGAAACTTTTACTACAGTGCATTCCTTGTACAGGGTGTCCTAGTCCCATAAGTATTGGATCAAACTCAAGGGGAAAGTAGCTCACGTAAAATCTCATTTGATTAGTTTAAAAAAAATCGCTTGTTATTATGTACTAATTTTTTTAAAGTTCTTTCTTTTAATTGGTTGTACAAAAATTACTATTTTCCAAAAACAAAATAAATAAAAACTAAAAACTTTGGTAATTTTTTTTTCTTTTTTAATTATTTAAAATTAAATAGGTATTATAGTTCATAGTTGTAGTCCGTAATAAATTGTTATTGTAAAATATCGAGAGGTAGTTATCGATAATGCTTGTCGCCCTTTTTCATTAGGTGCCCGTCACTATAATACACTTCTTACATCTGTGTTCGTAATCGAACTGCAAATCACGGGCTTACGATTTGTGTGAGTGTGACTGTCGGAGATTATTCTATGAATGTGTTAAAATGTAACTGTGTGTGTAAGTGGCGACATCGGTTCCGGTACAAAAACTGTCTTATTACATTTCTCTTCTTTCTGTGTTCTGAGGCTGCAACTAATCAGCGACAATTTTCATTTGCTCATCCGACGAAATGCGATCCTGTTTATGAGAGATGGTGGTACGAAATAATGCGATTATGTTTAGGTACTTAAACGGAACCAATTCAAAACGTGAGTAGTTAGGTAAAAGATGATGGTAACCCCCCTGGGCTCACAATACTTAGGCTGAGTTGCACCATATTAGAAGTTATAGTAAAGGTTTGTGTTAAATTTGACACTTACAGTAACGCTGACTTTAACGGCTACAGCAAAATGTGTTGCACCCGCGAATTCATTAGCTTTGTTAAAGTTAAAAGTGTTGCAAGTCAAATGAGGTGTGATTTACCCCAAATTCGTTGGGGGTAACATTTTTAAATATGGCATCATCATCTAGCGCTATCCAATAGTGTCAAATTTTTGACAGTTCGGAGTGTTTGTTTTACTTCAACGCGTTTGACAGTTTGAAGGATAATTTAACACTAACAATAGCACTAACCAGCGAAAAGTGAGCGGTAACGGTTAAAGTTAAAGTTATGACGTCATTTAAGTATTTGTCAACTGGTGCAACTCATTTTTAGCCTAACCGGTACTTTAACTGAAATTTCGTTGTTTGTTATTGTTATAGTAAGATGGTGCCACTCAGCCTTACTGAATAATTTGGTGTAAGGACAGTGTACTAACTTAATTTTCGTACGTTGTGAACTGGTCAATAAAGTTTCATTTGCTATGAAAGATTTTCACGCAGCTGCCGAAACTTTTCGGGTCGTCAAAACGCGCCCTTTGGCAAAGGAGTATTTCAAATACTAATTAATCAATGGGCTTAGTTAGATGGCCTACTGCTTATCCAACCTGCATTGAAAAAGCGTGGTGGATTTTCTATCACGACCATTATATTATATTCATAAGGAACTCATTTAGTAGGCAGGCCTTCCCCTAGCAGTAGTGGGACAATTTAGATTGGTAATAATATTAATGTTTAATAACTTCAGAAATAAAACAACACAACTGTAAAAAAAATGGCGACTGTTAAAATAACCGGTTACGGTGATACGGTATTGCAAGCGTCCATAGGCTACGGTGACTGCTCACCATCAGGTCGACCGTATGCTTGTTTGCCACCTTAGTGGCATAAAAAATAAGGCAATTCAATTCAATTCAATTATTTCGTGAACATAGGTATGGGATGTTACCAAAGAATAGGGGGTTCTCTATGTCCCGCCTTATGAGGCATACAAAATTTATCACATAATTTAAAGAATTCAAAATAAAAAATAAGAAACAAAATCAAAATTAATTTACAATTCAAAATTTTTTGCATCCAAAATATACGGTATAGAAAGATAAAAATAAGCAAAGTAAAAATAAATAATTGGACAATAAAACATCTTTGTGGCTTCACAGACCGACAGAACTTCACAGAACTTCACAGACTGGCAGAACTGTGACCCAATATGGAAGCACAATGAATGAACGAATCAATATCGACGAAATAATTGAAGCTAAGATGAATGAGATCTCAGAAACTGAATGCTTGTTGTATGAACGGGTTGGGGAACAATTTTAGCCCGTAAATGGGAAACTACATCAATGGCGCTTTAACGCCTTTAACGTACGCAAAAACATACAGCGGTTTGGCATTTATGAAATGATCGACTCTACAAAGGAAATATAAAAATAAATCAGGCTAAAAAAGGTAGGTCTTCTTTAGGCCTTAGAGGCCGCCTAAAGAAGGCCTTCCGGTTTCCTTGCCTGACTGCCTGCGTTGCCGCTTAACCTATGCCTTCACAGAATATTGGAGTGAACCAACAATTAGTTGAGAAATCCGGAAGACCAATTCCATTCCCTTATCCATTCTCTCCCGATTCCCTTCCTTGTAGACACGTCATTTCGTGACATCACGAAATTTTGATTCACAAGGTAGCCGATGTCTTACATGTTGCTAGACATGTCGCGTGGAGTCTGGCAACGACGCGCTTTCACCCAAAGTCGCTGGTGACATGTGTCGCGGGACATTTTGTTCGCTTGGTTATCAATGGCCAGCACCTCCCCGTTGTTACCAAACGATGATGCCCATAAGTGGGGGTGCTCTGTGCCATAAGTTGTGTATTGTGTTGTGTGTTTACCCATGTCAAACTTTTTATCTTAATGGTTATAAAGAGAAGAGAGAAAAAAAGAATTATTATTGTTGGTAACATTTCAAATACAGAGGACGAAGATAAATTGTTTTTAGTAAATGACTTTGTCAGAATGTTAGCTCAGTACAAGTGGCTATGCAAATACAAATTAATGGGTTGTTTAGATTGTCGGAGTGCATAATTAAATGTTTTATGAGTTTTTGTAATTCGCTACTAGCGAAACGCGCGCCATTCGCTTAGATGTAGGATACATACAAATGAGGTTGTGCGGGTTTCGCTTTTCAAATCCTTTTTCATCGGATGCCCATATCATATATAGAATACTAAGAATAGGGAGAAGAAAAAAAAAAGTCCAAGGGTCTCTCTCTACGATCAGCGGTTTAGACTGTTCGTTTTTACATCTTATGCAAGACTCGAAGGACTAACAAACAAAAAGTCGCAAACACCTTTACATTAATAGTATTACATAAAATCACTGAAGGCAATAAAAATATATTATGGAAAATGTACATAATTAACATCAAATATTTTGTGTTTAAATCAAATTGAAATCAATTCCCTTTATATTATAATACGTTGAAGTGAAAATTTTCATTCACTGCTAGTAATTTCAACCTTTATCAAACTCAACGATTCTCGTTATACAATTTGAATTTCTAATAAACTATTGCGTTAACCGAATATTAATTTGGCAGCCGAAACTCACTGATTATTAAAATTACTGCTCTGAAAATAAGTAGCAAATATAATTATTATCTACACTAATATTATAAAGAGGAAAGATTTTTATTTTTGTGTGTATGTGTGTATGTTTTTAATGAATAAACTCAAAAAGTACTTAACCGATTAAAAAAATTCTTACTCTGTTGGGAAGCTACACTATCCTCGAGTAACATAGGCTTTATTGTATTTAAAAAAAAAATGGGATCCCTTGTAAAACCCTTGTGAAGCTGGGGCGGGGGCGCTAGTGTGTCATAATTTTTAAGTCACATCTAGAGCATTTTATGAAATAGGCAATAAATGACAAAAAATAAATAACGTAGTTTATTTTTTTTATTTAAACAAGTTGTAAATGACAAGATAAAGTGCCTGTGAAGGTCTAATTTCTAAAATAAACGATTTCATTTCATTTCATTTCATAGGCTAGGTCGACCCGAAGATCGATCGTAAAATTCCCTCACTCCATTATTTGATTCATCAATGGAACCTAGGCGACTTTTTTCCCACTTGAATCCGTCAATTTGAGCGTGAAGAAGTAACAAATATGCACATAACTTTCACCTTTATAATACATATTAGTAGTATTAATCAGTACCCAAAATGATTTTCCCCTATTTCCTACTTTTCTTTCTGTTAACTTAACAAAAGCATCAGTATTACACGCAGACATGTTAGTTACGAATGTTTGTACAATGTTCTTTCCTTTAAATAATATGTTGTGTTTGTATAATTTTTTTCAGTAATGTGTATAATGTAAATGAAGATTCCATGTATCTATTTATAATTTTCTTTCTAAATTTATATTTAAAATATAGGCTAGTTATGTCGTTGACTTTCGAAATATTCAAGAAAACAGGGGCAGTCCGTAAAGCCGGCATTGGCTTTATTTAGGAATAAAAGTTGAATACACAATCCCTGAGTATTGAAAACCTCAACATTGAATAGCGCCCGATCTTTGAGAACTTTCATAGAAAATTTCATATGAAATGCTTTCAAACTGAAAGTTTTTTCAGTCGTGCTTAAAAAGTCTTACAGGGAATTTACTTGAACTTCGCTTGAACTTTCGCTCTCATAATGATATTAAAGTTTTCAACATTCGTAATTACTTAAGTTTTTTTCTATAATACAGTTTTCTAACAATTTGTTAAATATTTTTTGTTAATTTAAAAATTGTTATTGAATTTCAGTAAGTCGCAATACATTATTAAAACTAATGGAAAACTTAATAGAAAAAGTTTTGCGAGGTATCCTTTTGTATCCATAATCCATAATAATTACATTTTTCTGGTCCTCATTACTGAGGGTCGTGAGCTCCCTAGTGAAGTGTCCATTTTTGTTTCACGATGACCCATCGACATTGGTCTTTAGCACAATGGAGTGCGTCTGGAAGCTTTGTGTCAAGCGTTGAACGGATTTGATCCGACCATCTAGTAGGACTACGGCCTCTCGGCCGCTTGCCTTCGATCTTGCCTGTTACCATGTTCGAGGTTATGTCGTTACGAGCTATGTGGCCAAATGATTCAGAATCCGCCGTAGGCATGTGGTGGAAACCCTAGTCTTTCTTGACGTTCAGTTCACGGAGAATCGACACATTTGTGCGGAATGCTGTCCACGGAATCTGCAACATCTACAAAATATTAGCTACATTTTTATATCTTTCCTTCCTTGTCTAACCAACAACGGTTCTGTATTTCATATTTTATTATGGTGAAAGGCCCAAATGCTAGCGGTATGTATCTTAATGTATGACATGTCTCGTATCGTAACAGCATCAATGATGAAATTTTTTTTTTCGAATTTTAATATTTTCCAGTGAATATGTTCGGATTTTAAATTACGTATTTTATTATTTATTATTTAACTGAAAATGCCAGTTTTGTATTACTTCAAAAATGTTAACGAGAAACATTGCAAAAATATAATATCAAGGAAAAATATTCTTTTAATACAAACATCAACCCTGCAACCATTTTTATGTATATTTCACTTGAAAATATTAAAAGTTGAATTTAAAAAAAGATAACTATTTTATACAGTTCTAGATACAGACCTAGAACTGTTTAAAATTGTTATCTTTCTTATAAATAAGCATTATTCGTAATTAGAACATATTTTACTACTGTGCTGTCGAAATTTAATAACGATTTCGAAGCTAATTAGAAAAATATCCGTATTGAAACATCTCTTATACTGATACATGTAGAATACTGACACAAATTGGGTTACTTACCCTGAAATTCTCACGTTTCACTGCAGTATACGTGTAGACCTTATTTCATTATAATTACAGATCAAATTCCCTTAACAATATATACTGCACCAAAACTAAACAGATAAATTATTTTATGAAGACTCTACGCCGCGGAAATAAAGTTCAATATTGTATATACGTGAAATTCGTTGCAATAGACGTCTAAAATTCTATCCTGGACTTTATGTGTTGGAAATAAGTCAGAATTTTGTGTGAAAATCATATTGAATTTTAAGTTACATGGAGCAGGAAGCTCTATTGGTGAAGTTTAGAAACTAAATTTAGAATTTGTATGGAAATTTATTGTACTTTAACCACGCTTCTCGAATAGTTCAGTGTATTTTATGACATCTGTTACATTCCATTTTTTTTTTACACTCAAAGGTCGACCACCGAGGTCTTTTCTTTAGATTATAATATGGGGTTCTTCAAAAGGGGCATTAAAAGTTTTTTACAGGGTCGGCAACGAGCGAGTGATGCTCCCGGTGTTCAGTTGTAAGCATCCATAGGCTACGGTTCACTTTTGTTTGCCACCTTAGTCGTAAAAAAAAACTCAAGTAACTATGTATGCTTAGATCTTGAAAACTGTTTAACGATCTACCGAATGAGATTAAGGAGTGTATGAGTCTGTCCCTTTACAAAATAAAACTGAAATCTTTTGTTTCAAAAAATGTATATTTATAAAAATAAAAATAAATAGTTTTTAGTCTTTCTCGGATTAATCGGTGTTGTCGATCTAGAAGTGTCTACGAATATCCGACTGCCCGCATATATACTATTATGTTAAAAAAAATATATATTTTGTGAATTGCTCATTTAAGTGAACCATGTAAAAAAAATGTTCTTATGAGTAAATAAATTCTTTAAACCGAAACTACGCAACGGATTTTAATGCGGTTTTTTAATGGATAGGAGGTTTATATGGATAATACATTTCGAAATACCCAGGGGAAAGCGGGCTACACACAAACGAAGTTACGCGGGATTCGCTAGTAAAATATATATTACACACAAACATAACAGGTTTAAAACACGAGAACAAATAGAAGAAGTTATATGCATTGCATAATATCTCTAATAGTTAATACACGTTCTACTTAGCTGCTTACATTCAAATTGCAATCCCTATAATATGGGGATTATGCGGATTAAGTCTCTGTACTCTGAAGCAAAACACGAAGTTCTAAGGCCAATTGTCCACTCGTTGACTTGCACACGATACATAACTATGGAGATTTTTTTCTTCTTCTTCTTTGGGTACCTCTCCGACTAGCGAAGGTTGGCAGTCAGCGCTGTGTACTCGGTCTTGTCTTTCGCGAGCCGTAAGATCTCAGCAGCACTCGCGATTCCCGTCCATTCTCGGATGTTGCGGAGCCAAAACTTCTTTCTGCGCCCAACACCTCTTCTTCCGGCAACCTTTCCCATTAGAATGAGCTGTAAAAGTTGATATCTGTCATGTCTAAGCACGTGTCCGAGATATACAATTAATTTTTATCAATCCTCAATCATCCCAATACAGGGACACGGATCTCCCTTCAATCGATGGGGATTCGAGCGTACTCTGCCACGCTGCTCCAATGCCGATTGGTAGAGGCCAGTGTGTTTTCATGCCGCGTAAATGCCTCCGACTTTACTTTATGCAAGAATTATATAGTTTTGGGTTTGGTTTTGGTTGCGTCAAAACACACGTTTAATACAATATGTGTTTCTAGCCATAATAAATGTATGAAATCTATAACTTTGTATCGCGAAACGACACATATAACTTTTACTATGTTAATCTGTCTTTAGCCGCATATAAAACGTCGAGTCTCTTAAACGAAGGGCCTGTGGATGGACGTATAAAATCTTTTTTTTTATACGTTCCTATTGAAGGGCCTAAGTTTTTGCGCTAGAGAGAATGTTTTTAAGACTTTTTTGGATTAGATAGAGCATTTATAAAATAAGCTAGCTAAAGTACCACCTCACAGAATATGAGTGTAAAGCAGCAATTCGTTTCGTTTGCTGACTGAAAGATAAAGAAGCCCAAATCTAAATATTATTATGTTTATTACAGCCTGTGCTACAAGGTTGTAAACAGTTTGAAACAAAGGTCTGACCCCCTATATACATATATATATAAAATTCAAAGTCCTGACTGACTAACTGACTGATTGGCTTAACTATAATGTATATCAACGCACAGCCCAAACCGCTGGGTCTAGAGAATCCAAATTTGGAATGTAGGTGCCTTACGACGTCTAGGGGTGTACTAAAAAGGATTTTTCAAAATTCCTACGGGAAAGCGACATATACGCAAACGAAGTTGCGAGGATATTACCGCACAGCCCAAACCGCTGGGTCTAGAGATTCCAAATTTGGCACGTAGGTTCCTTATAACTTACAAAGACCGGAGCAACCGGACCGGACTGACCGGACCTGATCGGTCCGGATGGAACCGTACCGTACCGGACCGTGCCGGACTGGACCGAACGGGACCGGACCGTAATTTGTTTCTAAAGAAAAATATGCTAATTGTTAGTAGACCACGCGGGCGAAGC
The DNA here is from genome assembly GCA_905163395.2 of Endotricha flammealis. Classification (NCBI taxonomy): domain Eukaryota; kingdom Metazoa; phylum Arthropoda; class Insecta; order Lepidoptera; family Pyralidae; genus Endotricha; species Endotricha flammealis. Next base: position 14,900,226 of record LR990861.1, on the reverse strand, counting down.
CGCGGGCAGAAGCTACTACAAGTATATAATTTTCAGGCATAGCAATATGGAAGAGAGAGAGACTTCTTAAAAAAAATTGTAAGTACTATAAGACAGATAAGTTCCTTATCAATGTGAAATTGTATTGGTCCTTTAGCGAATGATGACAAAGAATATATGCTTCGAAAGGATAGAACTTGGGATACTACCTTCTGTCAAGAGTATAAATTAATCTTGTGCTAAAACTGAAGTACTAGGGTAATATAAAAGCTGACAGCTGCACGGAGCCATTCAATAAACGTGATTGGAGTCCGTCTGTTATCTCGACTCGGTGCAGCGCAGCGGTTTGTTCTGTCTGTGACGCGTTAAATATATAAAACAGTAAATAATTCTAATATACACCATCGAGTTTAACTGTCCAATAACTGTACCACATTTATTTTTTTATAACTAGGCTACGGTGACCACTTACCATCAGGCGGGCCGTAAGCTTGTTTGCCAACTTAATGGTGTGAAAAAAACTTTTCTTAAATTCTCCTTCAAATTTTTTAATCTACACACGATTTCACTCAGCTCCACCTGATCCCAAAGTAAGCTAGGCGGTTGTGAAAGAGGGTGGCAAATGAGCATGCTGGTCCCCTTGATGATAAGTAATCACCGCCACCCTAAGAATACAGAGACACTAAGGGAATTATACCCTTTTTTATAGTCACCGCTGCAAGAAGTATTTTTTAAATTATACTGTGAACAATTTTTACAAGTCACCAGTGTCCAAGCAGAGTTATTATTTTGTTTTTTTTAATACTGGCAATCAATCTTATCTCAAGTTTCTGGTAATCACCATAAAAAAAATTAACAAGGGGTGTTACGTTTCATTTTTTTTCTGAGACTGGGTCTCTGTCCATGGATAATAAATTAATTAACGATAATATGATATAAATGACGTTTGGGGGAGGTCTATGTCCAGCAGTGGACTTCTTGTGGCTGAAATGATGATGATGAATATGATTTAAAAAACAAAAAAGACAAAAAAGGCCGTAACCGGTTTTCTTTCACCATTTCTTTTTACCGGTTGCCATTTTGCTTGTGTCCGAAATGGCGGTAGTTATAACGTAGTTTATTTTCTTTATTTAAACAAGTTGAAATGACAAGAAAAAGTGCCTGTGTAGGGCTAATTTCTGAAATAAACCATTTCATTTCATTTCAAAAAAATCAAGTGAGAGTTCTATGAAAAAAACTAAAACAGAGATTTTTAAAAATGATCATCCTTTCATCCGTTCTAGCCGTGTTCAGCTACAGCGACTGCTTTGGACTCATTAAGTATCATGTTTGGAGTTCGGTTGTTCAGCTCTTTGGTGTTTTTTTTTTTAAACTGATACAATAAATATAATTATTATTCTTAATTGGCGGTATTTTTTTTATTCTTTTATAATAGGACACTAGCGCGTCACGCGATGGTAAGCATTCACCACTGCCCATGAGCATCGACGACGAATCTTGTAAACGTTGCCCACCATTAATAAATAATAAATAAATATATAGGGACAATTCATACAGATTGAGCTAGCCCCAAAGTAAGTTCGAAACTTGTGTTATGGGATACTAACTCAACGATATTATATTTTATAACAAATACATACATACATAAACATCCAAGACCCGAGGCCAATCAGAAAAAGATCGTTTTTCATCATGACCCGACCGGGGATCGAACCCGGGACCTCCTGCGTGGCGGCCTGGCGTGGTAACCATTACGCCACGGAGGTCGTCAATAAAGGAAATAAAATAGAATTTAACAACGTTAGTTACTGTTATATTCACTAAAATAGTGTTGTTGATTAACCCTGTCGCTGCCAGAAGCTGCGGTACAAACAGGTTAAAACAAATATTTAACCAACGTAATCAAATATCACTGAAATATTGTATTTTCTTAACGATTTTTGTAGAAACTCGATATTATAATTTTGCATTTTGTTTAGTTTGTAGATCTTCATGTAGCCGAGATCATGACGATGATAAAATCGTCGTGTACCATTTTTATCAATGAACTTTTCAATTATAGCGAAGATATTCCATCACACTGCTCTGCATAGTAATTTAGATATTTTTTATTTTGTGTGTGTCGTTTCAAGAAATTTTTAGAAGTATGATTTTTTATTTAAGTACTTATTAATTTATTCATTACAATGTGTTGAAATACAGAATTTTATACATAAATTGAGTCAACATTCTATTAGAAATGATGTTAATGGTCTACTCTAGACTCTAGATAGACGATAGGTCAACAATGTCAACATGTGAACATATGAGCTAGTAGAAAAGTTCTGACCTAGTCACTGACTGGCCGACTGATCAACGACGGTCATTCCAAAACTGGGTTTGAAAGCACAGAGTTTCCCTTCATAATGTTAGACTATACGGAATTTTCCAAAATACCTACGAGGTAACAAACGAAGTTGCGCTAGTAAACTAGCAGTAAATAATTTAATACTACGATACCAGGAGAGCATGAAATGAGAGGAGCTTTGAAATTGGCATTCAGTAATAGCAATCGGATCGTTTTATCTACGAATCAATCTACTTGCGGCGACGTTCGCTCTGATTAAGCGCTCTGTCGTTGGCAAGCAACGAGTAAACATGGCGACTATATACTAGTTTGGCTAAAAAATACTATAATCAATTCAATTGTGCATTATGTTACTGAAATGGCAAAACTTTGTCGACTGTAAACAATCGTCATCAACCCATAATCATCTTACTGTACAGATTCGAGTTCGTTGGAAGAGGATTAAACGCACTCTGAAACATACCGCCTGAAGGTCTCCGACTTGGCTTTAAACAACTGTCATTCCTCGACAACAGCCAGGACCGACGAAAAAGAGTACTTTGCCAATGGAGTTTCAATGCCACCGGGACGGGGTGGTGAAACTTATGTTTCAAAAATATTTTCAAAATTATTGAGTAGAGTCATGAACTGGGCTAGTTTGGACGGTAAAGAGATCAAGGAAGTCCATCTCCCTTCCTTAACCCCTCCTTTATCCTTATTATCACCCTATTCGTAATTTACGCTGCGACGCCCCACCGATCTCCCGTCGCTACAGAAAATGTATGTGCCGGAATTCACGATACACGTATTATCAGAAACTCACAATAATTTTTTTTTTAAATGTAGGTATCTTGCTGTCTTTCGCTACTACACTGGGCAATTGCGGGAGTGGTCTTGGTAATCGCCTCCATTCCTCGTTAGTCGTCGTACTCACCGTTAAAATCATTATAAAATTGACAATTTATTTAATGGATAGCTATTTCGGTAGGGAATCAGGCCCTTAGACGTTAAGTAATTTAAATATTAATTGTCATAGCTTGAAGAACCTTTGTTCGTAGAAACAAACCTGAATCACAACTTGAAGTAGTGATGTTGTCTATTGAAATTTCCCCCGTCGTACTACGCATTACACAATACGGAGTGTAAGATGCGTCTTCATTGAGACTGCATTGTTTTACGGCACGGCATTTTTGAAATAGGCTGGCTCGTCCTGGGAAGTATAGTCAATCAATGAAAGAGGTGACCAGGGTAGAAAAGTAAGCAATTTACAAAGAAAGATTTTTATGCTAATAAAGTAAACATCATGAAACTTTTTAATAATTCGAGAATATCCAATGCCTTTCAATCAAATCTGTTTGTAGTTTTTGTGTGAAAGAGTAACAAAATAAACATTCATACATCAATCCAAATATCCAATATTACAAACTTTCGCATTAATAATATTATTAGTAATGATTCTTTAACCCGTATGTTAGTTTGCCAATATCTTTCATAAAATACTCGCCTGCATTTTGCGACTTGTACGCTCCAATGAAACTGCAGATAAGGAGCTCAACACCGTTGGGGGTAGAATTGCTGAGGTTGACAATATTGTCCACGTTTGTATTCAATCAAGCGGAAGGAGTTGATATCTTTGTTGGTGGCCTACAAGCTAGGCTTTAGGCTTTGTTCGGATAAACTATGAAATTTGCTTTATAATTCGTTGTCCCAAAGAACTAAAATAGGAATCTTTTGCCTTCCTATATAGATTCTGACTAAGGATTTGATGACAACATAAGGATATGTTACGGTGTCCACAGTAAACCAGCGTCGTGATACTCACGCCACGGCATTAATGCTAAGTGGACACCGATAATAAACACTTAATTAAATATAAGTAATTTTAAGTTTAAACAAATTATATGGAAATAGTGTTCCAAATAATAATTTTTCCTTTCTTTCTAATTGAGAACAACGGGATTGACGGACTGGGGTCTTAACTACAATCGTCCACGAGAAGTCCACTGCTGAACATAGGCCGCCTCCAAACGATTCCAATATGGCCTGTTAGCAACGCCTGTATCCAGCTTCCTGTGATTTTCATAATGATCGGCTGATTAGTCAAGCCGTAAAGGAATAACAAACAAACAAACTAATTTTCTCATTTATAATATAACTAGCTGTTACCCGCGGCTCCGCCCGCGTGGTCAAGGGAAAATTTCAATATTTTTTCCCGTGGGAATGAGATGAAAAGTAGCCTATGTCACTCTCCAGACTCTAAACTATCCCCAATAAAAAAATCATCTCAATCCGTTCATTACTTTCTTCGTGAAGAGAGGACAAACAAACAAACACACTTTCACATTTATATTATTAGTATGGATATGGATAATAGGTAACCACTTTCCATCTGGTGGATCGCTTGCTTGTTTGCTTGCGGCATCACATAAGAATAAACTTTTGAATTTAATTAGAAGGCTATTAGAAATACGATGACTCTTATAATAATTGGGTGAATACTAAGCCAATTAAAATAGTCGACATGAAACTACTAAGCACACATCCCTAAATTCCTTGCTAAAAGACCGTAAGCAAGGGATATCTTCTTACAAAGTAACTAACTACTACACGTTTATACAACTTTATTCCAATGGATTAAGGTTAATTTTGGCGTGGATTTTTGGGGTAAATTCATGAAATTTTGGGTCGCATCGTTGGATATGCGAGATAGCATCTCTTTCGTCGTTATCGGCCAATCAGAGGACAGTGTTAGGGTGTTTGTGGTGCGATACGAAACTGACCTTTTAGATATAGTTTTTGGGGCAAGGATAGGATATAAAGAAATGTTTATGGAACAAGTAAAATGGAGGGAGGATTTTTTGACAAATCTTCAAGGTCAATCGAGTTTATTCTATCATCTTTCTAGGGTCTAGATTTTGGTAATGCTTTATGTATCAAATTGCTATCTTTTAAGTTGTCAAAAAGGGAAGTCGTATCAACCCGCTTCTATTATAACTATATCGGGACTTGAACGTGCAACTAAACTTACTTGTTTTTACACATGATGTTTCGAGAGTTTCATCTGCCGTGGCCACGGGGAGTCCTATGTAACTTTAGTTGCCCGTAGCAAAGTGTTATAATGTGTTCACGACGCAATAGTTTAAAATATACAACACGCTCGTACTCCGTCTCATAATGTGTTTCTAAATTCGTTATGAATTGAGTATGGTGGTTTTTCTATGGGACGTCAGCTTCATCGTATTATTTGTCTCTATAAATATATACCTATTGTATCTACGAGTATCTCATTCCGAATATATTTTTGAATGAAAAATTTTCTCATCCCCACCTCAGATGGGATTCCAACCCACGTTACCCACCACGTCCTCTCGAACTCCGTCTTTTTATCTAATCTTTATTCCATTTTAATACTTACTACTACTACTAGACCTTAAAAAATATTGCAAATTATTATTTTAATAATCCCTTTAAATAAATTAGGAGAATTTCGTGTAATTTTCTGTAATTCTAAAGGTAATTTTAAACGTTTATTGAAATGTTATTTAAATAACTTCTAAGAAAGTATTTTTAGATACTTCATGTTTAGCTAAAGACGGGGAATGCCAAGTGGTCATGGCATTATCTAAATGTTTGTGAAATTGTTGTCGAGAGGTACCAAAAACTTGAAACACTTCAATGTTTCTATTTTAGAGCATAATATTATTCTCGTCTGATCATTAATGCTATAAATAAATAACTTATAGAAACAAATACAAATATTGTCATTTATTTTGTTAAAAATAGTATTCATTAAGTAAGAAATCCAGCCTTTGCTATGAAAGTACTATTTATTATTCTGTGCTATGAATTAGAAAAAGATTTGAACAAATAACTTTGGGTTTTTCACGATAAACCCAATTTCTTCTAGTTACCATAATTTAAAAACTGCTAAAATAAAATCAATTTAATTAAAACCCAAACAAAAACAAAAATAAAACTCTTTAAACGTTTGGTTATAAAATTAAGAAATATTGCATCAAATTTCAACAATACGTTTCTTAGATTTTGTGATGGCGCGACGCAAATTTGGTCCTTTGAGGCGGGATTTTAATAATATCGTTAAACGTAATGGTCCATTATACATTTTGTGTTAACAGATATTTTAACAATAATTTCTGTTTTAATTGGAGAGCAAGAACATTCGGTTCATGTACGGATTAAATATGTATTATCTCTATTTACACGGGAGCCTATAAAATAAGACTTGTTTTTACAAGCATTATAAATGGCGCTTCCAAAAGCAAAGATTATGTTAAATTGGAAATCCTCCGGTTTGCTAAAATGTTGAGCACTCACTGAAATTTAAAAATATGTGTGAATAATTTGAAACGAAAACGTTTATTCAAAGGCTTTTAGGCACGTTTGAAAAATTCTTGAAAATAGAAAAAAAAATGTGCCAGAATCTTGAGAAATTCAGTATTACTCAGTATTATTAGTAAGAGAGAAACTCCACTTGGGAAAAGGTTGGCAACGCGTGAGTGATACCTACCCCGGTATTGCAAGCGTCTATAGGCTACGGTGACGGCTTACCATCAGGCCGACCGTATGCTTGTTTGCCACCTTTGTGGTGTAAAAAAATTTCCTAAACTGTGGATTTTGTTTTGACTTGAGAACTTGGAGGCTTGTTATTACGGTTCAATTCAGAACATATTTCTAAAACCTATTTTCTCTGTTCGTCAAATGTACACTACAAGTCTAGAACATCATAGAGTTTATAGAGCAGCTCGTTGTTCTGTTACAAGTGTACTTAAATTTATTAAACAAACCTATCTAAGAAGCTATTATACTTTCTCTCCAATTTAACTTTGGTCCATACAATAGGTACTTATTACGTTAATTTTTGAGAAAGGCGAGCCTTTTCTTTATTTAATAACTTTGGTGGTTTCTTTTTCAATAAATACCTTATTATTTATTCATGAATAGGTGCTTGTCCCAAATTCTTGAAGTTCAAAAAAATCTTTCTTATGTGAACCTTTAACTCACATACATGGTTAATTAATGAGATTAAAGACCGAACTTACAGACAGGCGGGTGTGAGGGGGGAGGGCGGGGCAGATGCGTTTTTTTTAACAAATGCTAAAAGTAAGGGTTAACTCATACTACACTGGGCGTCAAAAATAAGTAGTACAGTTTGAAAATTGCAATATCTCATAAACTACAGCTAGACCTTTGAAATAAAAAAAAGTTAAAAGACAATTTCATTTCATTTGATAAAAACTTTATGCATAATATCGTCTTTTAAAGATTGATTTTTATTACAAAACTCTAACTTCTATAGTTTAAGAGTAATTGCAATTTTAAAACTGTACTACTTATTTTTGACGCCCAGTGTAGTGCAGAGTTGAATCGCTTCGATACGTCAATTTGCGCAAAATCGTTTAAATCTTATGTCAACCTCATTCGCTATCCCGCTCAATTACTATATTGTATGAGTGAGACGAGATTTTAACGATTTTTGTTACGAAAATAAAGCCGCTAGAACGTGACGTAGCCGGTTGGAAACAGATTAAAAGTATTACATTTTCTTACTATTTTAAAACAGAAATGAAAAACAGTGTAAAAAACACTCTATTCGGATAAAGTCCCTGGCCTGAACACGAACAACGATCATTACGCCCAACTGAACAGACAATTTAGTTTACACGCGTTTTACATTCCCGATTCGCACTTCAAAGCGTATCGAAATAGCAAGTAAGTTTCCTAACAAGTTACAAACTTAAATATTTCACCGCATCACTCGCTCGAGTACCTTCAAGTTCTCTAATCTAATTTAACACATATAATCTTCGTTCTCGACTGTACTTTAAGTGACGTCAGAGACTCGACTTGTAAAACTCACTTATTTATTACTTACTGTTGCTTGACTTCTTACAGTCAGTCGTTAAGGGCAGAACACACTGCCAGCGGTAGCGGGTCGGAAGCGGTGCGGGAGAATTTGTACTTTATATATTTATGTGAACGACATCACACAAACCGCGGCGCGGCTGCAGACCCGCGCCGCATTTGGTGTACCGCCACAGTGCGGTTAGACTGTCGTCGTGATGTTTTTCCCATTATCAGCGCAGCGGTAAGAACAAAATTAAATGTCATTGTATTGAAATATTGAAAGACGCTATGAGACGCCGCACTCGAGGATAGCGTGAGTAATTTAATTTTGGAGTTAGAATCATAGTCAACACTTTTTTCACAGACTTTCATATAAATAAAATTTAATAAATCCACCCGCTGCTCTCGCGACACGCCGTTGTCCGCTGTGTGCTTCAGACATTAGTAATAGGGATCCGTTCGTTAACTTTAGCTACGGAACCCTAAAAATGGAGTGGGCGGACTCTATGACAACATAGAATATAATGTACGCAATTTTCCCATCTCTCTGAGGTTTCATGCAAGAGTTAATGGTATAATTATCTCTTTAATTAACTTCCGTATACCTTATTTTCACCTTAACATTGTAATTATACAACCAAAAATGTTGTCTAAAAGCTTATACTGTAAGATAGAATATGCTATATTTGCAATACACGTACATCAAAAAGAAAATGACATTGATTCCTTACTTATTAGTGAATTAGCAACAAAGCGGCTTTATTGCTAAAAAGCAATATTTTCAAGGCATCCTCAGGCCGTTAAGTTTACCGCCGCCGTCACCGGAACGAAACGTTATTTCTGGACGAGACCACGTTGACGTGACGGCGATCGTTTGTCTACCGCGACGATCTCGGTGGTGCAGTCATCACGTCTGCTGAACTATATTTCGGGTGACGGGCGTAAGGAACCTACATTCCTTTGGAATCTGTAGACCCAGCGGTTCGGGCTGTGCGTTGATATATATATCGGATAGCCTAGCGGTTATTCAATTTGCAATTCAACATCACAAGGGCGTATCGAGGGCAGTCGTGATATGAGAGAAACAACCGTTTTAGTTTTACTTAAAGAATGTTTATTGAATTTACTAGCACTTCGGAATGACCACTGATGGAAAAGAAATGCCGCAAGAAAAACCTCAGTCTAGGTCTTTTTTCAATCGCTGTTACAACACACATTTTATTAGGTACAGTTTCTTAATATGACTCAATACAAAATAGACACTAGGTAAAACGCGACAGTTCCGTGACTACGAGTACTTCTCTCGGTGGCGCTCGATAACGAAGTCCCTAGTCGAGCCCGCCTTCCGCATCACGACTCCGCCAGAGCGCGCCAAAGCAACGTTTTCTCAACACGTCGCTAGATGGCGCACCCTCGTTTTGCTTAGCGTCCATGTCCATACTCATGACCGTACGCGACATATAGTTAAGTCAGTCAGTCAGGACTTTGAATTTTATATATAAGGTCCTAATTTATTAATAAACTTCCTTTTAACACATGACTATATAGGTTACATGTGATCGTTTAAACAAGGAAATAATGGTCAGTTAAAAAAAAGGCATTAAATTTAGAAATACTCGGTACCATGCGCCTCTCTTGTAGCAGCCATCCGTCAGTAGAAAAAAGAGGTTTAGGGGTGCGGTGCGAAGGGCGCGTCAACGCGTCTCACATATCAAAATGGTTGTATATGGATGAATTTATGTAGTAAGCAAATTTTTCTAACTACAATACAATGATATATTTTTTTACTGAATACTAGACCATTATTTCCTTGTTTAAGCGATCTTATATAACATAAATAGTCATGTGTTAAAATTAAGTCCATTAATAAATTAGGACCATAAATATAGATAATCATGTTACTGGTGGATATTAGCATTATTGTATAATTTGCGTTGATGTTATGCATTGGTTCCTTACACCTGGTCAATCAGGTCTCAATAGCTAATGATGTTATGTACTCAGTAACACGTGAAGGGTCTCATTACGTAATTTATCGGCTTCAGGATACAGTCAGCCATGATACAGCCTTATATATTGGGAAAGCGTATTTGTGCCGCAGAAACCTTTTGATCTTATTACTGAATCTTCGTCAATTAATTCAAAATTCAGAAAAATATGTTTTGTCGAAGTAATGAGTTTCGAACTACTGGGTTTCAAAATTTAGACTCTGTCTGAATAATAAATTGTCGAAAAGAGTTACACCACTTTTTAGTATTTGAAAATTCTCCTAATTTGATTGTAATGACTGAAAAATCTACGTTTTCTGTCTGAGTAATCTTTAACACTGAATTATTGCCTTTTTGTGTCACTGCGGTACCACAATGTTCTGTTGTATAAAGGCGCGGTCCCACTGCTGCGCACGCTGCGCACGAACACGTGGGCCACGTGGCACATTACAGCTGCGTGGATGACTACATGGGTCTACGTTTCCACAGCGTGCGCAGCAATGTGCACGCTTTGTGGAACAAGCTATGTACCGCATTCACTGCGTGCATGGCGTTGACAGCGTTGAGCTATGTTGAGCAAGCCACGCGTGTATCAATGACGTCACTTGATGGTTAACGTGTTGCAGTGGAAACAATCACGTACATCCTCTTGCAAAGCAAAGCTTAACACATGTGCGTAGCCTCTTCGTGCGCAGCAGTGGGACAGCGCCTTAATGTAAACGTTTGTATGTTTTTGCCTTAGTCATGCAAATAAAGTTAATAAAAATACTAGCGCCCCGCCCCGGCTTCACGCGGTTTTTAGTAGGGTTCCCTGTCTGTCACCCAGAGATATCGTAGCTTCATTGAAAGAATTTTCGAAATCGGTCCAGCAGTTTTTGATTTTATTCGTTACAAACGAAAATACAAATCTTTATTTTTATAATATTAGCTTAGAATAGACTAAAACGCTTAGAAAATCTTAAGTTGAATTTAGTAATCTTTGGGACTATTCAATTCTGTATTAAACTCCACACTAAGAATTTCTGTTGACCGAGCTAGTTTGTAATAAGATTTCGCAGACCCTCAAAAGCGGGGTAGTGCGCCACAAGCCATCCATTCGTTGCCACTGTGCATTACCCTCCGCAGTGGTTTATGATGTTTAAAATCTTACTAGAGTATTAAGCCTTTATTATGTAGAATCCTGGCTTGCGGCCAATGCTGTGAGGCGACAGCGTCCCCCCTAAATTATACTACAATGTCTTCTAAACGCCATTGTTGGGCCTTTATCAAGATCGTTACTGCTTTCTGATATTTCAATGTATTCATCAAATATCCATACTAATATTATGGCGCTGACACCGGTGTTATGTAACGTTATTGAACAAATTGTAACATTCAGTTCTCAAGGAATGTTACAACCAATTTTTTTTTGCAAATGTTTTAAAATGTTAGCAATATTAAAATTTTGTTCAAATTCAAAATTCAAATTCAAAACTTTTATTCAGAGAATAGGTTTTCACAAACACGTTCTCTTGTCAGAGTATACAGCTGTAATAAATTAATCTACTCAACTACTACCATTTCGGAAACATAAGCAAAATGACCAATTAGGTCTATTAGTTACGTTTTGATTTCGAGTGTTGTTATTAATACAATGATCCATCTCAATCTGTCAAAATTGGAAATGTATGAGGAACTCAGTACGTCTGTTAAAAAAAGCAAACTATAGACCGAATTTCTGTTTTTCTCATTTCAATAAATTCAAAAATACCTTTAACTAAAATTGAAGGGTTTCCCAAAGGCTGGCAATTATCTTTCGAAGTATTTATGTTAGTAATTAATATTCACAAATAGATAATATTTAGTCTGTGCGCTATTTTCAGGCAATTTTCGAAATCTGACATCAGAATTGCGAAGCGATATTACTGTGAGCGGCCAGTCGTTATAGCAATTTGGATTATCCCCCAGGCACGGAAATAGTAGAAGAGATATACAAATACAACAAACACAGCTACGTATATATATATATATATATATATATATATATATATATATATAAATATATACAATATTATAGTTATATATAAAACTAAAGAAACCCGCGCAACTTCGTTTGCGTTTATCCAGCTTTCCAGTGGGAATTTCAAAAACTCCTGTCTTATCTGTTACCCACACCACGCTTTTCAGAACACATCCAAAGTCTCTACGGTCAAGACAAAACATTTTATAATATACTAGCTATCCCCGCGGCTTCGCTCGCGTTAATTTTATGACATAGATCTCGTTTGACAACAAAACAACCCATAGCGCGACTTGTGGCGCCATCTGTTGGCCGATAGCATCCCATACAGCGCCCTCTATAGTAGAAAAAATATTTTCCCATTAGAATGACATACTTTCGCGGAATAAAAAGTAGCCTATGTTGGGCTCTGTACCTCTGACAATATATACACAAATTTTCATAATGATCGGCTGATTAGTCAAGCCGTGAAGGTAAAACAAACAAACAAACTCACTTTCTCATTTATAATATTAGTAAGTATGATAGATTATTATTTTTATATTTATATACTTCTCATTACAATCTTTAGAGTGGTGGAGCGTTTATGAAATAGGCGAGCCCGACCAGAGAAGTGCCACCTTCTTACAGAATATCGACGTGAAGCAGCAATGCGTTTTGTTAGATGAGTGAAATATCCGAAATTCTAACTCCTTCCTTAGACTATTTCTTGCTATCCTGTTTTTTGCTGTTATGGGTCAGCAACGGGTCAGGAGAACCCTAGAATCTCTGTGCTCCATAGCCGACGGTAATCACCTAACATCAAATGATCCATATGCCCGTTTTCCAACCTCTTCCGAAAAAAAAAATTGTATATATCGGTATTTCAGTACCTATAACGCTACGAAAAAATAGAGCAAGTCGACGTAATGTGGTTTCCTATAAGTAAGTGAAAATAAATAGAATAGAATAGAAATCTATTCTCATCACATCGTCACATCTTCTCAAGAATAGAATATAATAGAAAACTATTCTCATCACATCGTCACATCTTTTCAAGAATAGAATAGAATGAATAGAATAGAAAACTATTCTCATCCCATCGTCCCATCTATAGAATAGAATAGAAATCTATTCTATTCTTGAGTAGATGTGCCGCAAGAAACTCAACAGTTAGCCTTTTTATTTTAAAGCCATTTTAACATTAGTGCTAATTATGAAATTAGATGTGTGTAACAAACAATCGCTCTATCCTATATATAATGGGATTAAAATGAAGCACAGGAAGTGATTGCAATGGCTCGTCGAACGGAATCGAATTAACTGCGAACGGGGTCAAGCTGGCTACTTCGCAGATGCGGATGCCAACAGAATTATGTCAACGCCACTCGATATTATTACAGCTTGCGGTTTCATATGTTGACATAGCGTGTCTGACAAAAAATAGCACGTTCAAGGTCCAATCCCAAGACGGACCGCTCGCCGCAAACTGCTGCTACAGATTGCAAGCGAAATTACTAGTTTTTATTGTTATTTGTTGCAAAAACTAGTAGTGTGGTTTGGGGGGATTTAAAATTGTTTCGACCATGGCTGGCTTTTTGTAGTGCCCTTCATTTAAATTTCCCTGTCCAGACCAGTTGTCTCTCTCTAACAACTTCCAGATGTGCTGGGCAGAGAGTTGTTGTATCTCCTCTGGAAGCAAGATATGCTTTCCCATGTACATACTTCTGTTCCACATGAGTGTTCAGGAGCAGACACTACTAGTTTTTATATATCTTTATGAAAGTGCCGCCGAATCACTTTCATAGAAAAAGTATGTTGCTTGCAGTCTGCAGCATGCGTTCCGTCCCGGAATTGTACAGTCAGGGGCACATTGAGCTTTACTCTTGCAGTACAATTTTGGCTCTTATGACATAGAACTAAGAATAGTACAACGTTCGATATGTAACGGTCGATCTGCTCTTGACTGTACAAAGCCCGATATGTAAAGGTCGACCTGATTCGAAAACGGATCATTGTATCGAAAAATGATCATCCCAAAGCGCCAATAATTTTTAGAGTTATGTAATGATATCCCAACTTTCTATCTTATACTACACAACGGGGTGAAGAACTTGAAAAAACATTTTTGAAGATCTTCTTCTACCACTTTGTTAGTATAGTATATATGTGTAAACATGGCAAATTATAGCTTTGTAGTATTAAGCGTTTCGCAGCTAGAATAAGACAGACGGAAATGGCGAAATTATATGGGTTCCTTGTTTACCACGGAGCCCTAAAAAGGGTTGTAAATTATTCCCTTCATATTTATTTAACAAATAGCGTCTTAAGCCTGAAAGCATTGCAAGTGCGCAAATAAAATCTACCTTTGTTATTTTAGGGAAAACCTCTTAAAACCCTCATGTACTAAAAACAATTTAGACAACCCTCAACAGCGCATAACTCGATTCAGAATAATAATCAAAACCGCAAACAATGAAGTTTGTATGTAATTCGGTTCTCTGTAAGTTAAAACGCAAATTCTAAACTTAATTATACGGTTAGAAGTTCTCCACAAATACTTGAGATGAGGATTACTTCGTTTTATTTAAACGAAAGGTCAAACCGACTGAACGAGTCAGCTAAATTTAAATTATCCAAAATCGATGCTCAAATAAATATTGAATTCATTTACAAAATCACTTAGTAACAGAGATTCGATTTGGTGATTTTATCTGTACACTTGTTGTTGAACGCGGCTGCCCTCGATCCCAGTATTTCCATTCCCATGGGAATTTTGGAATAAAAGCGTTAGCATCTTTTATAAACTTTTTAAAAGCTATGTGAACTTTTTCGGTTTAAATACATACTATGTAGCCTTTGATATAAATGACTTGGATTTCTATTGGTAAGATCCAGAGACCTACAAGCAAATATTATTATAGTTAAAAAACTTTTATGAATTTGTATAGCTTCACTTAAAATTATTCATTTATACAGTGGTCAAGCAAACAGATTATCGTTCTGATGAAGTTCCATTCACTGAGTGTCCAAATCGTTCAAAATGGTGGTCCAGTTCAATACCTTGTTTATTTCTATTCATAGCTGCACTTCAATGGCAAACAACCTTTTGTTTTCAAGTTAAAATTGACCCTTAAATATTTCCTTATAGATTTCCCCGTGCCCACTCAGAGACGGTAGTTCTCATAAAAAGTTTTTTAATTGAACGCCGTTTGCCTTGTTAGAACTATTTTTGACTAAATACCTTAGTTAAGAATTCCTAATCCACTTTATTATGACCTGATTAAGTTTTAGACCACTTACTTTTTAGACATATAAAATCATAGACGAGTTGCTATTATGGACGACTTACGTTTGCAACGATTTGACACTCAGCTAATTTCTGAAACGCATAATATAATGACACCTTAAATTATAGCTGTCACAGTCAAACAAAAGAAGAATAAAAGAGATAACATGAGAATTAATATCGGGACAAGCCCACCCCACATTCCCACCGCTGTGTCTCATGTATTGCTAGTATCAACAACGGTGACCTCAGATTGACCATAAGCAATGAAGCATATTATCGTCCCGGGGGAGAAACTACACCTGTCTTGGAACTCACAACGAATATAATCAGAAAGATAATAGATGGAGTAGGTAATATTGAAAGGAGACTTAATATGGAGTTAACGTTAAAAGGCGTTTCAGACTACTTAACTCCGCTAGCCCGCACTCATTGCGACCTACACTTTACTCAACGAGATCAAAATTTAAACTTCCATCCGGTAACCGCTTAGAGAGTTTGAGATTTTCAAAATCCCCCGATTGAAAAGGGTTCAAAGGTATTAGAAGTTTGACGGTGTCAGCGATTGGATTCGTTAGCGCCCATGTTATTGTTGGGATTGGGTTCAGGAATTTAAATTTAATTACCGTTAGCCACTTTTGCCAAATTACGTTATGGTACGATTATGTTGCGTAGAATCGTCACGCTTGTAATTTTCGAAGAGATAAATAGTCTTGAAAAGCAACAAAATTAATGCTTAACATAGTACACTAGAGAGCAATGAATGCGGTCACCTAAATAAACCTATAAATCTAAAACTAAGAATGCTAGCTTAATAAAATAAACATCATCTTATATGAAATTTGGAGTCATAAACATTAACATACAGAAACGAACATCACGACTATCGGCTCCTGAATCGATCACCTCTAATAATATTGTTGTATTTTGATATATCAAAGCTCAAACACAGAGCGCCCGTCTTCAAAGCAAAATTTCAATCATTCTATTTTGTCCCTACACACGTTAGAAAACATGAGCCTGCTAGTTAGAATTCGCTTTATGTCTGTAATAAAAATAACATGGATTAGCTACTTAGATTTGATAATGGTAAAGTGAAAGCTGACGCAGGCATGTATAATTAAATTCATGTTTTCGAATTTATAGAAATAACATCATCATCATCTCAAACACATGAAGTCCACTAAATTGGTCATAAATGTTATTGAGATTTGAATTTGATTAAACCTAAGAACTGACAAGGAAACGTTTTTGCGTGAAAATCTTGTGAAAATTAATAAAAATTGACACAATCCATTCATCGATATAAACTTTCATGTTTATAATATTACTAAGATTTATTGCTTAAAGGCACAAAACATCACAATTAATATTAAGCCAACAAGTTTAACAATAAAAACGGAACATCTACAGGAAGCAAACGTCCGTGAACAGTATCCCCTTACAACTTTTATGTATAAGAAAGTAAATCACCCATACCAACAACAATGCATAAAAATAAAAACGAGGAGTATCGTAAGCAAATAGCAACAAATCAATTTGGGGACATACGGAGACCAGCGCGGCGGAAAGGTTGCGAAGTAAAACAAAATATATTATGCCTATTTGTAGGAAAAACGCGAATGCCTCATCGACCGTGCCTCGTTTACACGCAGTGGACATAAATATCGACAAAAATTTGTGTAATGTAATTTTAGAGATAATTTATAATTTATACAGTCTCTGAGTCAAGACGAAGATAGATGATAGCTGAATTTCTCCAGAAAAGGCGGATTTTGAAGTTAACACGATAATGCACTTTTTAAAGTTCCTAATTATAAACTGCAATAACTATGCACTTTAACCAATGTCTGCTTCACATTACACTATCAATACTATGAATCGAACGTTGAAACACACAGAATTTTTTTAATCACGAGCCCAAGTGGACAGTAGATAGTGGAAGATAATTTCTATGGAAATAAACAAAACATGATACCTATAATGCAGTAACACTATTATTCTCTTCCTGTAAAGCTATTTTTTTAGATCTAGGTCTCATCAGATTCAAAAAAAGTAGTTTGCAGAAAGAAAAATTGGTTGGTCGTATCACGATTTTGGGTTGTCCGAGCTTAGATCTAGGTGTGCAGTGCAATGTATCATGCATGACGTACTGCAATTACTGTTACATTGGGGAAATATGAGCTAATTCTGTACCTTGACCGCCGATAAAATGATTATTGTAAATTCAAAAACATTAATAGTAACACGCACTCCAGAATTTCCACCAATAGCTGATTTTTTTTTTTTTTTTTTTTTTTTTTTTTTTTTTTTTTTTTTTTTTTTTTTTTTTTTTTTGAATGGACTAATCAGTTCGGGTGTACTGACACCCTTTACTGAGACACCGGACTGTTGCGGGAGCGTAGGGCTCTCACCGCCAAAAATTTACAGTGTCTGCCTAGGGGCGCCCCAGAGGGGGGCTCGAACCTCGGCCTATGGCGACACTGGGGGAAGGCGAACGGATCGGAGAGAAGCGGCCGGGCACGTGCCGGTACCGCGAAAACCGAGTCCCTACAGGAGGGTGGCGCGACGCGCGGCCCCGCCGGCGGGGCCGATATGACGGACGTGTGTGTCTGCTTTGTGTCGCGGATTCTAATTGTTTGTACGCCTCGATGGCGACTGTAATGGCGTCGTCCGGGTCGTTGAGGACGTGCCGCGGACGACGTTTGGACCTAATGGTGTCAGCCGGAGCGGGATAATCCCCTGCGGCTTTCACCAATGGATTGGGGTGATGGTCGAGAGAGTCGAAAAATCTGACTGAGCATTGCTTTAGGTGGTGCGAGATGGTCGGCACACCTAAGTCAATGTGGAGGTTTTTGTTCCGAATGAACCAAAGCCCACCGATGGCTTTGCGCAAAAACCTATTCTGGATGGTTTGCAGCCTGTGGATATGGGAGGGCGCGGCGTGGGCGAAAACTGGACTCGCGTAAGTCATTATCGGCCTAATGCACGTTGTGTAAATTCTCACCTTATTTCTAAGAGAGAGTTTACTACGCCCATTGAGCAGATAATATAGTCGGCCTAGCGCGAAAGCGGCGCGGTTGCGGACAATCTTAATATGATCGCGGAAGGTGAGTCCCCTATCGAGTGTGACGCCTAGGTAGCGGACTTTCCTTTCCCAAGGGATCGGTTGTCCGAACATTTCGACTCTGGAGGAGGGATTTGGGGTGCTACCTCTAGCGAAGAGGATAGCGGCGCTTTTTTGAGGATTGACTTCGATGCGCCATTTCCTAAACCAGTCGCCAAGAGTATTGGCGGCAGTTTGGAGTGAGTCTATAATTGGGGGAATACTACGGGCTGAACAGTAGATGGCAGTATCGTCTGCGAAGAGAGCGGTATGGGTCGCTAGTGGACTGGGTTTAAAATCGGGGAAGTCGCTTGTGTAAAGCGTGTAAAGGAGAGGCGAAAGCACGGACCCTTGTGGTACTCCGGCTCTAATGGTGTGAGGGGGGGATAGTGCCCCATCCACCCTATAGCGGAAAGAGCGGTTCGACAAGTAGTCTTGAATGATGAGCACAAGACGATTTGGCGTATTGAGTTTGTAGAGCTTATAAATAAGCCCGTTGTGCCAAACTTTGTCGAACGCCTTTGCCACGTCAAAGAAGAGAGCGCCCGTTTTATGCGGGCGGGATCTGTTCGCTCTCCGGTCCAACACGTGTTCGACTATGCGATGCACTTGTTGGACACAAGAGTGTTTGGCTCTAAAACCAAACTGCGCGTTAGGTAAGAGATTGTTGGCAAGGGAAAAATCTTTGAGACGTGCGAGAACTATGCGCTCATAGATTTTTCCTATTGAACTAAGAAGACTGATAGGGCGATAGCTCGAGGGCTGATCCTTGGGCTTGCCGGGTTTTGGAATGCCGATGACGGTGGCTTCCTTCCAAGTTTGGGGGAAAATGCTATTTTTGAGGGCTGCGTTAAAGATAGCAGTCAGGAGTAGTATAAGATGGGCGGGAAAGAGCTTGATGACTCTGTTAGAAATCCCGTCAGGCCCCGGGGCCTTCCTATTATGTAGGTCTTTGATAAGGGACTCTACCTCATCAGGGGTTACCGGCTCTAACGGGGGGTCGGCATCTGTAAGTGGGCTCGCGAGTCTATTTGCTACCACAGTATCGACCTCGAGTAGGTGATCTGGATCAACGGGGAGTGTGCTAGGTGCACATTGTGCCTCAAGACTGGATGCTAAGCATTCAGCTTTTTCCTCGTCCTCGAAGGCGAGGGGGGAGGGAGGGATCTGACTGTACTAACGGAGGGGTGGCAGCCACTGTATCTGCCTTAAGGGCTCTGGCAAGTTTCCAGAAGGCTTGGTGAGATGGGACCAGATTGGAGAGAGTCTCGTCCCACTGGTCGTTTCTAAGCTGTCTGATACGACGCTTAACCGCTGATTGAGCAGCGCGCATGCGGACGCGGTTAGGCTCAGTGGGAGCGGAGAAGTAGGCCCTTTGGGCTCGGTTTTTCTCTGTTAACAGAGCGCGCGCATCCGGCGGAAGTGTCCAGCGACGATGAGCGTTCACTAGGACACGCCGCGAGCAGTCGCTAACGACTTTCTGCACGTGCGCTGTTAACGAGTCAATAGCACCTACTGCATCGGGAATTGAGACAATTTCGTCTGGAATTGGATCTAACAAGGGGGACGAAATGGATTTGAGGCTTTCGCCTAACCTGACCCAGTCGGTCTTGATCATAGTGGGATCTGTGGCTGCCACATTGGGAATACTCACTCTGGGAGAGAGAGAAATGATGACAGGCCTATGGTCTGAGGTGAGTTCGGAGTGCACTTCTATTGAACTCAATCTAAGATTGATGTTCTTTAGGAGGGCTACGTCTAGGACGTCCGGACGATGATCAACATTGTCCGGGTAATGAGTAGGGGACATGGGTGCTACAATGTCGAAATTGAGACTCTCTGAGAGTCGCTCGAGCTGTCTACCACGTTGGTTTGTGGTTAGGCTACACCAGGCAGGGTGCTTGGCGTTTAGATCACCCGCTATGATAACAGACGGGCCAAGATCTAGAAGGTTTTGTATGTCACTATCGAGTAGTGATCTGGGGTTTGAGGAGTTGGAGTTAGTGGGAGCTAGATAAGCTGACACTAAAAATATGGATTGGTGACCTGTCATTCCTAATCCACAGACAGAGGCCTCAATGTGCACGAGATTGGGTGTATCCACAGGCGTGCAGTGTAATGTCGCTTTGTAGTAGATGAGAGTGCCACCGAGGGCAGAGACTGTGCGATCATTACGTATGATTTTATAATTCGCGATTTTGGGATCGCGAATTGATGGTTTAAGGAACGTCTCCTGGATGAGGAGGACGTCCAACTGATGGGTGTAGAGGAAGTCGGCTACCTCAGACCTCTGGGTGCGAAGCCCATTTGCGTTGAAGTAGCCGATTTTAAGGGAGGTCGGTTTGACTCTACTCGTATGGTGTAAGTCCATAATTATTTATTGAAATTTTTAAGGGCAACGAACACGTCTGTGAATTGACAGACGGCCATTAGGAGAGCGTTGGGACTGTTCGCGTGTTCATTGACCAACGCGGCCATGGCAAGAACCCTATCTATGTCTAGGACGGCTGCGAGCTTGTAGAGCCCTTCGGTCCCGTTGGAAGGTGGCAGCGATGCCTTTACTGGGGGGGGTGGAGGTGTTGCGACTTCCACCGCCGCGGGTGCAGGCGTGCCTGAGGGGCTGGCCTGTGGGGGTGGGACCTTGTTGGTCTTGTAGCGCCACGAGGGCGACAGGTTGAGTGGTGGCACCGGTGCCTTAGCTGTTGCCGGGGCGGCCTCGGCAGTTTGGGACTGAGGAGGAGCGAGGACTCTGGATGAGGAGGGAGTAGGCCTCCGGCTCTTTCCTTTGGGCGCTTTTGAGCACCCTCTGTAATTAGCCGGGTGCCCCACCTCCCCGCAATTTACGCAGCTCGGAGGTTCCAAGCATAGCGCGCGGTCTTTGGGGCGTGGACACTCCGGTGTTGAGTGGGCCCCGAGGCATTTGACACACCTGGGTGTGTTGTGGCAATTTCGGGCGGAGTGGCCGTACAATTGGCATCTGTGGCATTGACCCACAGTGCTTTTATGGTGAGGGGTCTCGACGACGACCCCGGACAGTCCGCAGACTTTATTGATATTAAAGATGGCTTTCGCCTCTTTAAGGTTAGTCCTGTCCAAAATGACAAGGACCATGTTGAAGGGGGCGGAAGGCCCACGGTGCATGCGGTGCACTTCGAGGATGGGCAGTTTTTGGGCGCGAAGGTCCTCGAGTACGTCATTGCACTCGAGTTCTTTCGGGATTCCGCGGATGACTGCGCGAAGGCGCCGGTCCTCCTCTAGACTCCACGTGTGGAATGTGATCGACATGGCGTCGAGAAGGCGGGTGAGGTTTCGGTAGTCCGTGATGGACTCCGTTTTTAGGCGGATACCCTCAGTTCGGGTCTCCGCGATGAAGAAGATGCCATTGGCATCACAACGGGCCTTGATGGCCATCCACCTATTGCGGTTCGTGATAACGACCGCCGGTGGGCGCTGGGAGCGCTTGGGAGGGGTGGGGAGAGAAGCTCCCTCGGCACCCTGTTCAGCCGCGGGGGGCGAAGCGGGCGAGTCGGAGAGAGGGGCGGCCGGATTTGACTCGGCGGCTAATTTGGCGGCCTTGTTGGCAGCGCCCTTGTTGCGCCTTGTGCGCTTGCGGCCTGAGGCCACAATGAAATCGTCCGAGTCGGACGAGGTGGCGGAGCTGGAATCTGAAGATTCCGGGATGATCTCCATCTCGTCATCGGAGATCGAGGAGGAGGGTGCGGTGGTGGAGGGCGCGGCGGCGGAAGTCGCTACGGCGGGGTGCACGGTGGCGGGGGGCGCGGCAACGGGGGACGCGACGGCGGGCGCAACGGTGGCGGAGGGCGCGGCGATGGAAGTCGCGGCGGCGGAGGGCTTGGTGGCCGAGGGTTTGGTGGCCTGAGGGGCCGGGCGGGAGGTGGCCAGAGGGGCCGAGAGGGCTGCGGCCTGAGGGGCCGATGAGGCTGCGGCCTGAGGGGCCGTGGGGAAGAAGATTGCCTTCAGGTGAAGGCCAATTGCGGGCACGAGGTCCGGATTTTCCCTAGCAAAGTTGACTAGGGGCGACAAGACCTCTTCGAGGGCGCGATTTTTCGGGTCGGTCGCCATGGCGACCGGCCTAGTAAGGGAACCTACAGATAAAACGAAATTATCGCAGTTCGTCGCGTCACGTTCCGCAAGGAAGAGCTGCGAAGAAACCTTGCGGCAGTCGTGCCTAATTTGGGAGCGCTCGGGGGGAGAACCCGAGGTGTGTAGTCCTAGTCCCCCGCGCCGGGTGAGGCGAGGGGGGTGCTTCTAGGGTGTGCCCTAAGCTTGTATGCCTCTGACCAATCTCAATGTGTCAGAGGGTCCCTAACTGCTTAAGGTTCGGAGGGTAGCTTCGAGCCGGAGCCCTAGGCGCCCAAGCCGTTCCCTAAGGATAGGAAGGAGGAAGGGGTGGGCGGGAGGGGGCGATAGCTAGTGTCGGTCAGGGGAGCCCCCTAGGCCGGTGGTTCTAGCCCCGTCCGGGTAACTGCTTCACCCTGAAGGGGATCGGCGAGTGCCCGGGTCGCACTCCTGGCTGTGCAAAGTTGGCACCGTGAGGTATCACACAGCCAGACCACGAAACTGTGGTTTTAATCGGCAAAAAACGCGCGAAAAACCGAAGAAACTCTAAAAATCACGATAATGCCTCCTTGTCTTAAAAAAGACAGGGAGACACGTGTGTCGGAGCGGCGGTAGCGTAGCGCGGGCGGCGGGGGGCGTGCGTAGCACGCGGGAGCAGCGTAGCGCGGAGGCACCGGGCACCGGACGTGTGACTCGGACGGCGTCGCGAGCACGAATCTGACCAATAGCTGACTTAGACTGTATACGTAATATACGAATAGTTCATTAATTTATTTAAGACTACTTACATAGACTACCTATAGAGACTAGACGTGATGCAACATAATGCTTTATCGCCGAACGCCAAACTGAAACTTACATAACAAACTTTACTAAACCACTTGCCCACTAAACCGTCTGAACATTGCATTAGCGCTCAGCAAAAGTAAACACTGCGTGAAATTGAAGGGCGCCCGTCAGGGGTGAACTTCGTCAGATGTGCCGACGCCATAAGCTGTATCAATCCACTTACTACAGACTTCACACATTTTGATCAGAACATCTAACTTGCCAATTTGTACACTAGTCTGTAGTCTGCATAGTTGTTTTAGTTGGTAGCTCGAAAACCACTAAATCTGGAGAAACGTATGATCACTAAAAAATGGAAGGAAAAAGATCCAGGGGTTACACACGATGGTATGATTAGATGAATGATCTAAACACCAAGATCGCCTGTGCATTACAGCTAAAGATCGCTACAAGAGAAAAATCGTTAGAAGCTTAAAATCGGGCACAGCAATGTGCAAACAACTGAAGTAGATAATATATGTAGTGTAAAATCTGTGCAAGACGAGAAAGAGCAGGACGCCTTTTGAATTAATCAGATGTTCTCGAAACTTAAAATGGTATTATTTGTTTCCATTAAAGGGATTATAGGTAATAATTTTTAAGAGAGGTAGAGCACAGCGGATAATCCGCTAAAATCGGAACAGCCCGTCTGGGGAAGGACCTTACAGAAGATCTTAGCCAAAAATCATTGGTCTCGGCCATGTTGTATTTCTACGGTGGGTAAGGTCTCCAGAGCTCTACTTGGGGGGGTTGGGAGGGTTGGCACGCGTGAGTGATACCCCCAGTATTGCAAGCCTCTATAGGCTACGGTGATGCTTACCATCAGGCGGGCCGTATGCTTGTTTGCCAACTATATGGTATAATAAAAAAATACCGAAAGTTCGTGGAAATTCAAATAATAACATTACTTTTTCTCGAATTTCCGGCCAAGTTGCATTAACAAAGAGATTATATTTTTTTTATTAGTGATATCTGAATGAATAAGAACAATCTCTCTTATGCTAGAGTTATATCATTTAAGGTGTGGTGTTTAGTCGTGAGTCGTGACAGATTTAGATTATCGATTTCATCCATTTCGTATGACTAGAATTACATAATACGTGTGTCGCGTCAACTCCCTTAACATTAACTGGTGTAACTCTATCATTATGTTTGGATTCAATATTACACCAATGGCAATCTAGCACCACCAAAGAAAAGGCCTCATGATCCCCAATTTATCTCCTCATATTGTTCATTGGTGTTTCCTGTTAAATCCACAAGACACCAATTTTTTTTCCTCCGCGTGTGAAATTGGTTTATTTTGTCCCAAAAACATAATGAGGATAGGAAGAAAATCATCACAAATGAGAACTTCCGTGCCTCAAAAACCACGTTAGGCTTACACATCTGTGATCTTCTACCAAGCTATATTAACCCTTATTCTCTTTCTCATTAGGTACTGTAATTAGTGAAGTTGATGAATAATAAGCTTGGTAAAAATATGTGTTCAACTTCACGCTTGATTTTTTCTTTGTTGCGTTCGGAATTTTTCCTTTGTGCCAGTAATTTGAGCTTGTTGTGTAATAAGGGTATACGTGTGCGTATTCATAACGCAGGCTTATGTTTTACACGTAATTTCACGCGATTCTCAAGGGAGATACAAAAATAAAGACAGAATGTTATTGTTATACAAGCAACATAATTTTCTCATTAGTTTTTTTTTGGAACAAAGTAAATTGCTACGTTCTTATATAAAATCTTTTCTATAACAAGCTTCCAGTTTTTCTTTTTCTAAAAAAGAATGAAGGTTGTAAGCAACCAGTGTACCAAAGGATGTGATACAATTCCCTTAGTAGAAAAACCTACAATAAGCGGGCCAACCAAAGGAAATTCAAAAATAGGGATTGACGTTTTTAACCTACGTGTTTCGTTGTTTCGGATGGACACTTTCATGGTAGACCCGAAGATTTTAATATGAACGCCTACAAACCTTTATGAGCAAAAAAAAGTGTTAGCCACCCGATAGAGAGATAGTGTTAGTTTAGAATAGTATTTATAAATATCCTCTAAAATTTGGAATACAACATTTTTGCGCCGGAGCCTGGGTTTGTTTTGGATCACCTCTTTTCAAGTAAATCTTTATAGCTGTTTTTGTGTGAAAGAGTAACAAACATACAAACTATAACGTTTATAATATTGGTAAGGATTTCAACCAGACAGTTTTAAGATTGTCAAATAAATATCTATTCAAAGATTTCTGCACATTGCAATAAAAAATGCAATCTCATTCCTTAATGTATATTCTTTGACTTTGTAAAAGACCTTTACATTTTTCTAATTAATACTAATACACCAGTAGTTTAGTTAGGACAACCTTCCCATAATCATGTATACGTAATGAAACAATGCAGTTATCAGTAGAAATTAATAGTCAATGAATTTGTAAGACAATGTGGTTGATTAGTCAGTCATTGTCGACGACGCCAGTGCTCGGTTCAAACTAATCTGCCAGTTAATTAATGCAATACACGGCGCTAGCTCTAACAGGGAAATGACCTGACTGTTGGGCCAGAAAACACGATTAAACTGAGACTTTATTAAAAGAAACTATGAGAAATATCTATATAAGCGGAGAGGAGTAGAGAAATATGAAAAAAATATATGCAGTGACAAAACAGCGGTTTCAACACAAACTCCCATCTTTTTCACCTTCTCAAGAGGTGATTTTTAGATTCCTATTTATTTAACGAACTCATTATTTATTTCCACTTTAAACATTTCATTTTTTTTTTTTTTTTAATTAAACTAATAATTTGCAAGTCATAATACTCGTACGTAGGCATTTAGTAAACCACCGAGGTTTATAACAAAATGCAACAACATATTAATTATAATAATGATATGAGTATACAATACGCTTATAAATAACAATATACCATAGTATTATTATAATTTTATTATATCAACAAAACCCGCGCAACTTGGTTTGCGTGAATCTCGTTATTCCGTAGTTTATTAATGATATCTATACATATAATAATGGCAGAAGCGCTGGAGGTATTAGACCGGCTCATAAACAACCTGAGGTACGCCGACGATACAGTCCTCATAGCGTCCACAGAGACTGAGCTCCAGAAGATCGTTGATAGAGTCAATGCATGTAGTCTCAGGGAAGGGCTTAAAATGAACATCAAAAAGACGAAATTTATGATTATTTCCGAAAACGACAATCTCAGGCCAGCAACTACTATATCAGGACAAGACCTTAAAAGGGTAAACAAATACAGATACCTCGGAACATGGTTAACTCAAAAATGAGAGAGCAATGTTGAAATTAAAACACGCATCGAAATAGCCCGAAGTTCTTTTGAAAACATGCAAAAGGTACTCTGTAACCGCAATCTTAAAATCTCATTGTGTGTTTGCCTCCTTCAATGCTATATTTGGCCCATAGTTCTATACGGATGTGAGGCCTGGACTATTAAGGAGCATCTCAAAAAACGTATAGAAGCATTCGAAATGTGGGCCTACAGACGCATGCTGGCAATATCTTGGACTCAGAGAGTTACCAACGAGGAAGTACTACGACGAGTGTGTAAAAAACGCCAACTTTTGCAAACCATCAAACAACGAAAAGTGGCATATCTGGGACATTGTCATAATGCGCGTACTACTTGCGTTGCTGCTTACTGTTCGAGGACTCACTTCTTTCATCAATTTGAAAACTGTAAATGGTGTAAAGCATGCAACATTTCAAGAGGCCTGCAGGGCACTCCAACTGCTTGAAGGACCAGCACTCTCGAGGTGGCCTGTGTCAGTGATAGCCCCAAACGCTTGCGTCATTGTTTGCAGTGATGTTGGTATTCTGTGGTCTCTCAGATCCTTTGAGTTTACAGCGCGATTCAGATCAGGAAATTGAACCGGTCGATGAAAGAGCTATCAATAGTTCCGTTTGTGCGATTCAAGATATTGTGTTATCAATTGGGGGAAACTCATTGTCTGACTACAGCCTCCCTGTTCCCCAAATACTACCCGATCAACCACGTGTCAATCGCGAATATGTTGCTGAGATGAACTACAATACTGCTGAATTGACCACAACTGTGGACGATCTGAGTGGTCGTTTTACCGCCGAACAAATAGAAATCCTTCAAATCAAATTCTATATTTTGCAAATATAGGTACAAGTAGGTGTTACAAACAATATTTCAGGTTCCGCTACATTTCACCTTACGGCGTGCAAATTGTGCTTATTATTGTAAATATCTCAAATTTCATAATTAATTTCATATAATAGATCAATGTTTAAGAAATAAAAAATCAGGACATTCAATTAATAAAACAGTAAAAAAGAAAAAAAAAGAAATTACAATAACAATAATCCGATTACAATAACTTATCCTCAATGAAGTCTTTAACGCTATAATAAGCCTTCTCAATCAAAAATTTTGATAGTTTATTTTTAAAAATATTTATATTTTGACTATCTTTAATACATTCTGGCACCTTATTATATATTTCTGGAGCCAAACAAAGTGCACTTTTCCGGAAAAGAGAGGTCTTACAAAGTGGTCTGCACAGTCTATGGCAGTTACGCTTTCCTTTGAGCCGCCCAAAAAGTTCCAGGTTAGTTCTGACAAAGATTGCACTTTCAAATATATATGTGCATGGCAGTGTTAAAATTTTTAGAGACCTAAAATGTGGCTTACATGTTTCATCTTGTCTGAGTTTACAAATTGCCCGAATACATCTTTTTTGTGCCCTGAACGCGCATTCATTATCCACCGAATTACCCCAAAACATTACTCCGTACCGTAGCGAAGACGATACATATGCATGATATACATTCATAACTGTAGATACATTAACGACTTTATTAAGCATGCGTAAGGCGTAAGAAAACTTACTCAATTGTGCACATATATTTTTTATATGAATTTTCCAATTTAAATGTTCATCTATAGTTATTCCCAAAAATTTTGTGTTGTCAATTTCTTTAATTTTATGTCCTAGGTAATGTATATCTAATGGGTTTATTAATTTATTTTTATTCTTAAATGTCATGATCTTAGTTTTATCCAAATTTATTATCAAATTATTATTTTCTAACCAGCTAATAATATCAATTAAAGAATTATTTACGCAATTTTGTACATCTAAAAAGTTATTTCCGGTGAATGTAACAGTGCTGTCGTCTGCAAACAGGACCATTGGAAAATTTGTGGATTTGGGGAAATCGTTAATGTACATCAAAAACAATAGAGGTCCCAAAACACTGCCTTGCGGGACACCGTATACTACGCACTTGTAATCCGATAAATATTCAGTTGCTAATTTTGTTTTATGGTAAATTTTAGTTATAACCGTAGCTTGCTTTCTATTATCTAAGTAAGATTTGATTAGCTGAAGGGGACTTCCCCTTATTCCATACACTTCCAACTTATGTATTAAAATGTCATGCTTTACATGATCAAAAGCCTTTGATAAATCCATGAACATGGCACTTACGCATTGTTTATTGTCTAAGCTTGACATTACTCTGGACAGGAAGTTGTAAATAGCCTGGTTGATTGTATTATTTTTTCTAAATCCTTTTTGTTCTTGTGTAAGTATATTATTAGTTTCAAAATAGTTATATAGTCGCTCATATATAACTTTTTCAAATATTTTAGAAAATATGGGGATAAGAGAGATTGGTCTGTAACACGACATATCTTCCCTGTCAATTTTTTTAAATAATGGTTTAACCAGTGTTATCTTTAATTTGTCCGGAAAAACACCATTCAACATACACATATTAAATATATGAGCGAGTATAGGCGATATTATATTCGATGTACTTTTGATAACTTTCGTTGTCACTCCATCGTATCCAACACTACCAGTATTTTTTAAACCCTTAATTATTACATTGATTTCATCGGGTGTTGTTGGGGCCATAAATATAGAGTTGTATTTATTATATTCAAGTTTATTAATTATTTTTTTGTTGTTTGCCGGTTTCACTTGGTTTATAAAGAAAGTATTAAATTCATTTGCTATATCTTTAGGATTTGTGACAACTTTATCTCCTACTTTTAATTTCCTAATATATTCTTTGGGTTTATTTATATTACTATAGTTACCAATAATTTTCCATGCAGCTTTTGATCTATTTTTGGAGTTATTTATGTAGTATTCATTTTGGGATTTTTGGGTTTGTTTAATTACACGATTTAAACGAGCAGAGTACGTTTTAAAAGTGATTTGATCTGACTTGTTTTTGGTTTTTCTATATTTCCACAATAGTTGTCTTTTGCGTTTCGAACACAGCTTTATGCCCTTGCTCATCCATTGAGAACGCCTTGTTAGACTCATTTTTGTTCGAACCACAGGAAAACATAATGCGTAGAACAAAGTAAATATATCGTGGAAATTATTGAACGCTACATTGGGCTCTTCGGTCTCATAAACATCGCTAAAAGTGAGAGCACTGAGTACTTTTTGAAATTTCTCCAAATGACATCTATTGTAGTTTCTCTTTTCTATATACCAATGATCAACATATGCATTGACTTTAACTGGAAAAGTGACCACCTGGGCAGTATGGTCCGACAAAGCAAGCTCGTGTGTGCAGCTTTTACATCTTTGCATATTATGCATAATATTATCTAGACACGTCGATATCCTTGAAAGTCTCTGTCGTTAAAAGCGTACTTAATGATGAGGGGAAGTTATTTTTCTTGGACACTCCAGGCGGTACTGGAAAGACCTATCTAACGACAGCAATTCTTGCTGAAATCAGACGCCAAGGTAAAATTGCTATAGCTGTGGCTTCATCTGGAACCGCAGCCACATTGCTCCCGGGTGGAAAGACGGCCCCACACACGATGTTCAAAATCCCTATCGATTTAGACAGTAGGTACTGAATCCCCAACATGCTCAATAACACGAAATTGTGATAAGGCCAAAGTGTTTCAAGATTGCTGTCTAATCGTTTGGGATGAATGTACTTCATGTTGAATATGGAATAAATGCAAATAAAAAAGCCGTCGAAGCTGTCGACAGAACACTACGGGACATCGTCGCGATGAAAGACCAATAGTGAACGTCACACTACTTTTCTCTGGAGATTTTCGGCAAACTCTTCCAGTTGTAACCCGAGGAACGAGAGTGGATAAAATCAAAGCGTCACTGAAGTGTTCTTCCTACCTCTGGCCACGAATTAAAAAGTTACATTTAACAGTGAACATGCGAGCACAGCTGGGTGGTAATTCACATGCCCAATTTTCCAAAGTGTTGTTAAAATATGGAGAAGGCACCCTCCGTGAGGAACACGGTCAGGTAACGCTTCCAGATATACTTGGTAGGGTCGTTTTTTCGAAGACGAACTAATAAGTTTGGTATTCGAAGATCTGCCAAGTATATCGCGGCAGGAAAATTCTTGGTTATGCGAACGCGCCATACTAACTCTGAAAAACGACCAAGTATTAAAAAAAAAAAACAATTAAGCGAAGTTATTGCGAGTGATGTTGTATATACATCATATAATAGCGTACTTAACCAGGACGACGCTACAAACTACCCAGTTGAATTTCTCAGCTCACTCACAACGAGTGGTCTTCCTACGCATAAAATTACTCTACTTACTAGAAATTCTTTCAAGTTAAATTTAACTTGAAATAATTTTTAAAAACGATAAAACTACAGGATTTGAACACTGTAGCCAAGATGCGGCAAGCATGAAGATGCAACGGCAGCAAATAGACAATGAGCAATGAAGAACATTGACGTCTCGGGGAAAAACTACAGCAGTAGTAATAGGAGACTGTTAAAACCGTCTATACTATCACAAACACCAAGTCCAATTCCACGCAGGCGAAGCCGCGGGCACAGTTAGTATTTTTTATAAAATATATCACGCTTATACGTAGAACGTTCAAAAACATAATTAGCCATAAGAGAAAGCGGTTAAGAAATCGCTGATTGTTAAGATTGCTTAAACGTTATGGCCACACTAAGTGACGAAACTACCAAGCATGCCCTGCATCATTCAGCAGGATCAATGCCAGCATCCAAACAATATGCAATGAAAATAATAATTTGAGATACTTGAGAGTGGGAGACTTGACTTTCGTGGAATAACTTAAATGGTTTCTACGAGCGCTTTGTTCCATAGGGATTTGAAGATTTCTGTGTTAGTCTGGATTGTTGAGGTCCCTGGTCTGAGTCTGGATTGTTACAATGTCAAAGTCAAATCAAGTCAAAGTTTATGCAAACAGGCCCTTTTGAATCACTTTACATTTAGCTATTCTTGGCAGGCTATTTCATTAAAAAATCAGACAAGCTTGCGGACCCTTTGTGTATGTCAAATCTCTCTAAAATAGCTTCTTAATTTGTGGTCGAATCATTAACACGAGATTAAGTAGACCGCTTGTTTATCAGACATAAAATCTTAGACGAGGTGCTTTTCAGACGAATTGCTATTGTAGAATTGATACTAACAGCTAATCTATGAAACGCAATTTTAATTTTAATTCCATATTAAGTCTCGAGCTATAATATGTGTCATTAACTTTAACGATGTGTTTCAGAAACTAGCTGTTACTTTCATTAAATAGATTCCCTATAGACAAGCTTTGAAGTACCAGGGTCACATAATACGCGGCTGTCATATTACCGTCACATCGACTTGGAATTCAGTCAATCAGTATGAGCAGTTCAACGACCTTTTGATGCCAGCGTATTCGGAATACACGTTAGTGATACGGAAATTTTATATTTTCTTAGCATTTCTGTGCAAGTCAATATGGTCCTGTACATGTTTATTAAAGTTTTTACATATTTAAAATAAAAATTAAAACGGGTATAATATTGTGTACTTATTTATATTTTTCTTTATTTACAATAACAATACACAACAAAAAAAATATAACTTACAATAATAGCAACAAGGCGGCCTTATTGCCGAAAGAGAGGTACTGTTAAAATAATTTTGTTTTGTCTAAATAAATCTACTCTAACAGCCACCATTTCGGAAACAAAAGCAAAATGGACACTGGTAAAAGAAATAGGTAGCCCAGTTTTAAGGCCTTTTTTTGTCATTTAACGCTTAGCATCATATTTTTTTAACCCTTAATTGTGGACGTAGGTCCATAGAAACTAGGTAACAATATTATACGAATATGTAGTTCAAGTATTTTAAGGCACCATAAGGTAACGAAATCAAAATTTTAGGTAGCCCTAGACATAACTAAACAGTTGGACACACTAAATACCGCTGGTTCGACGAGATACGGAAAGACCTGATGGCTGTTGGAGCTGGAAATTGGGAGGAACACGTCCAGCTTTAAGGACCTGGACCTTCTCATATCGGAGGCCAGGATCCACTTCTGGTCGTTACAGCAGTTCGTTTACAGCAGTAAGTAGACATACCAAAAATCCTGCCTCAACTTGATGCCTTCTAAGTCCAAGATGACCAATCCAAACGGTGGCCAATGTCCATAATAATGAAATTCTAAAATCAATATTATTCAATACCTCAATAGCCGGTTATCAGGAGTTGTCTTTGTATTAATTCAAGGTTTATTCTACGTAGCAATTGGAATTGTGATTGTAAATCAGCAAACAGATAAAATGCAAATGAGATGTAGGCGCATTCAATTTGATTTATAACGCTGACAGTTCGGAAGCTATCGGACCTCTCGTAAATAGATAAACAAAGGAACAGGATATTGCATTCACTGGTTTATTTCGGTGACTTTATCTGGACTTTTCAAAGATCCTGAGGACGTACTTAATTTAAAAAAACGCCACCGATGTGTCTCCTGTGTCAACAACGGCGACCTCAGATTGACAATAAGCGATGAAGCTTATTGACGTTCCGGGGGAGAAAACTACAGCTGACTTGGAACTCATAACGAATTCAATCAGAAAGAAGATAGTCGGAGTAGGAAGTATTGAGGACGTACATTTGGATTTATCAATGTCCTTTCTTAATTAGTCGTGTAAACTTTGTTCGCATCATCTTTACATAGTATAGAATGAAGTCGTTCCTACTGTTTGTCTGTTCCTATGTATGCTTAGATCGCGCACCGCAAAGCAGAGCAAATACAGTATCCTACACTATTCCCAGTTTTTAGGGTTCCGTACCTCAAAAGGAAAAAACGGAACCCTTATAAGATCACTTTGTTGTCTTTCTGTCTTCTGTCAAGACCCTTTTTCTATGGAACGCATGGAGGTATCTGAAATTCATATCAAATACCAACCCAAGTCTGTACGGTCCCTAGGAGCTGTGAAAAAAAAAACTTCTTAGCATTTTCGACACTCCCAAGGGAATCAAAACCTACAGGGTTATATCCTGTAAACTAAGAATCTTAAAATTTGGTACAAAGCAATATCTTATATTACATCAAAATTGCGAAAAGCATAAATTTTTGGTAACATCATTTAATTAAAATATATAAAAAAAAACTTACTACTCCTTTCCTCATGAACACGTAGAGATATTAAATTGAAATTCATATCAAATACTCAAATTTATAATACCTTATAGCTGTAACAAAATCAAACTCCTATGTCAACGCCCAACGCAATATACCTATACTCAAGTCTATAATACCTTAAAGCTGTAACAAAATCAAACTCCTATGTCAACGCAATATACCACAGGTTAGTACGAAACCCTCGGTGCGCGAGCCCGACTTGCGCTTGGCCGGTTTTTTAAATAAAACTCTATAAAACGAAAATAATTTACTCGCTATCATTAAAAAGTCTCTAATGAAATACATTATTAGCATCATACATAATATCTTGGTTTCTAATTGCCTTCTTACTTATTTCCTTTGCTATTACGTTACTATGACTTTTTGTGATATAATTTTTTAATAGTTTACAGAGTCTCAATGATCTAAGCTACCTACCTCCTTCATTAAAGCAGTCTCATTCGTATCACTAATCCCCGGCCGGGAAGTAATTACGGAGCTCTACTCCTTTAGCGAAGAAATTGAACTCCGCTCCATTTGATCTTGAGATCCTCATTTTGTAATTTAAGTTGCATTGAACTTTAAGGGAAAGATTAGCTTCTAAAAGCTCAATAACGAATCAAATATTCTAGTTTATTTCAGAGGCCTTAGTGTGCATTTAGACGAAGCGAAAATTCTAATGTATTAAAAAGTCTTGTGTAGTCTAAACACAGTACTGTCTATGTTTATATATATCGCTCCACGGCTTCCTATGGCAGATAAATTTTTTTTTAATCTTCCATTTTCCATTTTGTTGCGTGAAAAGGACTTTCATATAATAAAGTTTGAAAAAAATAACAATGCAATATTTTTTAAAAGGGGGAAAACATTGAACAAAGAGTCCGCTTTTAAACAAATTTTATACAATGAAGCTGGGAAATATTGCCAGTGTTATTAAAAAGGCAATAGCAGTCATGATCGGCTTTGTTGGCTGAATGGACATTTTCCAATGTCATTTGAATAACCATTGTTAGTTACCTGTCTGTCACCTTTAACACCTTTAATTTTTATTATTTTTTAATGTCAAACGGCAAGCAAACAATAAAAAAAAGATAAAATAATTTTATAGACATAAATAATTTGTTCCGAAGGCAACTTTAGAGTAAGAAAGTGCTAAGTAAAGTGCCCTATTTTTTTTGTATTACGTGAAAGGATTTACTCGAATGTTTATTTAACAATAGTATTCGTATTTTTTTTATCACACGACGCCATCTAGTCGCAAACTAAGCAACTATTGTACAGTCAACAAAGGATGACCCCCCTCTGTATATATGATTAAAGATTTCTAAATATTGCGTGAAGGGATTTACTTGAAATTTTATTTATCAATAGTATTCATATTGTACTATGTAATTACAAATTTTCAAGTAAATCCCTTCACGCAATATTTAGAAATCTTTAATCATATATACAGAGGGGGGTCAGTCAACTTCTTTGTTGACTGTTGACCTTTGTTGACTATGGGTACTAAGATTGCTAATAAATATACTTAAATACTTTTATTGTAAATAAATACTTATTTACAAAAAAAAAACTATGTATAACCCAGACCAAGGCAAACAGACATGTTGATGGACACAATGTTTGCTTTGCGCAGGATTTGAAGCCGCGGCCCCTGGAGATAAAGTGACCATTGCTAGCCTCTCGACCACCGGGCCTGTATTGTATTTATTATGTGATTACAAAGTTTCATAACGATGTCTTTGAAGTCTTTGTCTCACCTCTTTCACTTCAGTGGTTGGTCAATTTAACCAAGAAAATAATAATATTGTAATAGTTACACCAAAATGATTACATACTGTGAATGGCTAATTAATCCTAGTTTAGATTGGCTATATGGTGAAACGGGCAATTACATTATGTAATTGATTTTTTAAATTTTTTTTTTAAATATATAGGGACAATTCATACAGATTGAGCTAGCCCCAAAGTAAGTTCGAAACTTGTGTTATGGGATACTAACTCAACGATATTATATTTTATAACAAATACATAATATAGATAAACATCCAAGACCCGAGGCCAATCAGAAAAAGTTCGTTTTGCATCATGACCCGACCGGGGATCGAACCCGGGACCTCCTGGGTGGCGGTCTGGCGTGGTAACCATTACGCCACGGAGGTCGTCGGTTGATTGTATATTGGAGAAGCAAATTGGCATTGTTATTAGTATAACAGTCAAGTCGTGTGTCACATTGTCTTACTTACTTAATTAGAGACATAAAGCAAATACTATAGAAATATAATACGCACAGCTCTTGACGTTTCTCATACAATGACTTGGCAACCTCCTGTTCACCTCATGCCGCTAGGAGCGCTAGTGTCACGTTAACATTTTGCATACAAAACGCACAAAAGTTTTGAAATCGTTCACCTCATGCCGCCCTATTTCTATAGTAGCGCTA
The DNA here is from genome assembly GCA_905163395.2 of Endotricha flammealis. Classification (NCBI taxonomy): domain Eukaryota; kingdom Metazoa; phylum Arthropoda; class Insecta; order Lepidoptera; family Pyralidae; genus Endotricha; species Endotricha flammealis. The sequence goes on along the minus strand of LR990861.1, from coordinate 14,863,899 downwards.
GTGTCGCGCGTCTTGCCCGAATTCTTCCGAAGCTGTGCGTATTAACTTGGCAGAGTTTCTATAGTATTTGCTTAAATTGCCCAAATTGAATTAATTTTGCGTCAAAGATTTCTATTTTTATTTGAATGTGCGGTTGGTAGTGATTGTACAGTCAGGAGCACGTTGAGCTACGTAGAACTTAAGAATGGTACAAAGTCCCATATGTACAGGTCGACCTGCTCTTGACTGTACTGGGTCTCGGGTGGTAGAATTTGCTTTCAAATTTCGGTTAAAAAAATAACTACAACACATACAATATGACGACCACCGTGGCGTAATGGTTACCACGCCAGAACGCCACCCAGGAGGTCCCGAGTTCGATTCCCGGTCGGGTCATGATGAAAAACGAACTTTTTCTGATTGGCCTCGGGTCTTGGATGTTTATCTATACATATATATATATATATATATGTATTTGTTATAAAATATAATATCGTTGAGTTAGTATCCCATAACACAAGTTTCGAACTTACTTTGGGGCTAGCTCAATCTGTATGATTGGCCCTATATACATTATATATACATATAATATCTTAATTTTTTCTTTACATAGTATAAAATGAAGTCCCGCTGTCTATCTGTCTCTATGTATGCTTAGATTTTTAAAACAACGCAATGGATTTTGATTTTTCTATAGATAGAGTGATTCAAGAGGAAAGTTTTTAAATGTTATTTAAGTCTGAATGGTGACCATCATTGGTGGCGAATCCTAATTCGTACTCGTAATTTAATACTTTACTAACTAAATAAATGGTTAGCGTACAATATGTTTTTATATAAGTAGTTTAGTATTTAGTTATAAATAAATAAATATATATAGGGACAAATCACACAGATTCAGCTAGCCCCAAAGTAAGTTCGAAACCTGTGTTCGAAACTCAACGATACTATATTATATAACAAATGCATATATAGATAAACATCCAAGACCCGAGGCAAATGAGAAAAAGATCATTCTTCATCATGACCCGATCGGGATTCGAATCCGGGACCTCCTGGGTGGCGGTCTGGCAAAATGTAACAATAATGTCAAGAGTACCCAAACGTAACAATCTAATTCCGATTGAGCGGAATTATTTTCAAGACTAAGGTCCCTAATCATGGTATCCGATGTGTTTTAACTGTAAACCATAGATCTGAACGCTCTACTATTTCATATTCATGACTTGAACTACGGACGATTTGAGACACTCGACGTATCACCATTTAGTCTACAACTGACTTGCATACATTATGAGATTCGTATCGGAATTGTAGCATCTTTTATATTAAACTAGAACTACTATTTCTGAACAAAATTTTGATATTTAGATGTATAGTTGCATGGTTATTTAGAACGATAATTTTTATTGCTTATTCGGATCCATTGTAAGGAGTGCGGTTCTTTGGAACTCTCTACCGGAATCGATGTTTCCTGAAAAATACAATCCAGGGGTCTTCAAATCTCGAGTAAATAGGTTTTTCTTGGTTAGCGTGTTACATCGTAGATCACAGCTATGCTTACCATCAGGCACGCTGTGGTCAAACGCAAACCTATTTCATGTAAAAGAAAAGAGGATCCAATCGTTGGATCGTCTGGTCTCATCATCGTCTCAGCCACACCAGCCCACTGCTGGACATAGCCTCTGAAAAAAAATGAAATAACAGATGTATTGTTATAATAAATTACTTGAAAAATAAATGGGTGAGCTTTATTTGAGACAAATCTTCTTGTAAAGTTGTTAGCAACGGACTTAGGAGCCATCGATAAAATAAATAGGTTTCATGCAGGTACAGATCTTAGCTGTAGATTGCCGACACCTGCTTATAAATATTCATGAGTTGAATACGACGATTTGAAGCACTCACGTTGCAACATTCACCAGAATATTAATTTTGGGAATCATTTGACGCTCATCCCTGGTTTACACGAGGTGCTAGTTAAGCAGTGGTGGCCAGTATTTGGATGGGTATTTAATTTCGAGCATCGAATGGAACGTTTTGTGAATATCGTAAGTCACTAACGTCTTTTTGCGGGTCACCTGATAGTGATCACCGCTTCCCACGAACAGCCATGTCTCCAAGAATCTTGGATAAGTTGCCTACCTAAAAGCAATGAAAAAAGAAAACATCTCATCAAAAATCCAATACAAACCATCCCACTTTTTACCTTATTCCGGGGTTATTTTCGAAATTAAAGCTATCTTATATCCTTTCTTTGGTCTCAAACTATCCCTACACCAAATTCCATTCCAATATGTTCAGTGGTTTTAACGTGAAGAGGTAACAAATAGACTGAGATAATTACGAAATTATAATATTAGTAACACTATATTATGTATATCGATAGCACGTTTTTACCAACGTTTCCTAGCGGTAAGAATAATCTTATGTCATCAAATGTCATACAAAGGAGGTGATACTATTCCCTTATTATAAAACCCACAATAAGCGGGGCAACTATGAAAGGAAATTCCGGAAATTCGGACTGACGACGTTTTGAACCTTATTCTAACTAGTACTGTCTTTTTTGACAGGACTACGTGTTTCGTTGTTTCAGATAGACACTTTCATAGTAGCCCCGAAGTTTTTTATATGAACGCCTACAAACCTTTTTAAGAAAAAAAAAGTGTTAGCAACCCGATACAGAGATAGTGTTAGTTTCGAATAGTATTTATATATATCCTCTAAAATCTGGAATACAATTTTGCGCCGGAGCCTGGGTTTCTTTTGGATCACCTCTTTTGTCCAATTAAGTTATTTCTAACGCTAGGAAACGTTTGTTAAATCGGACATAAATCCATTTAATTTCACATAAAAATACACCCGTGTCAGAAATATATTAAATGAATACCAAAAGATTATTTTCACAGCGAATCCCTCACACCTACTTAATCTTATTAAGGTTTTAGCTCTAACATTTAACCAAACAATAATCCGTATTAGTGAAAGGTTACGTTCACATAAATTATTATAAGGAGAAATATAAACGAGCATCTGACGTTACTTATCAACACGTTAAAATGTCAGTCACGCTTAATCCTTTAAAGGGAACTTCATCTGCGACCTAATGGCACATTAACACCTAAAAATAATATTATGCAACTGTAGATTGGTTATTTCTGCCAATTCGCATTGGTGCATCGTGGCAGAGTAAGCTCTAATCGACCTGTATCGGGACAAGCCCAAGACACATTCCCACCGATGTGTCTCCTGTGTAGCCAGGATCAACAACGGCGACCTCAGATTGACAATAAGCGATGAAGCTTATTGACGTCCCGGGGGAGAAACTACGGCTGTCTTGGAACTCACAACGAATTTAATCAGAAAGAAGATAGTCGGAGTACGAAGTATTGAAAGGACCAGACCTGTATCCCGGCAGTGGGTTGATTTATGGGTTGATCTGAAGTCCTTTTAGGAGTGGTAGACTATTTATGAGATGGGCTAGCACGATCGGGGAAGTATCACCCTCTAACAGAATATCGGCGTAAGCAGCAATGCGTTTCATTCGGTGAGTGAGACATCCGGAATCTCCTTTCCCTATTACGGTTCCTTATTATTCTTCCTATTTTTCTAATGTGGTCAAAAGACTGAAGAGAGACCACGTCTGCTGTAGAGGAATTAGAGGCGTTAACCAGTTTTCTGCCACCCACCATAACTTCAAAAGATTCATAACATTTATTCAGAGAGGTCTTTACAGGCACTTTATCTTTCTTTCTCTCCCACTTTCTCTTCTTCTCTTCATTCATCACATCAAATTAAATAAGCCGACCGACAGCGGATTTTAAAAAAAATTGCTGCTGTTATTTGATGCAATAAAGAGTTTTGTATTGTATTGAATGAAGAACAAGAAAGGCAGATGTAACGAGCGACGTTGTCAGTATACCTTGAACGTCGATTGAGGATTAAATTGGATCCAACTAATAATCGGCTAATTAACTATGAGCCATCAGTTTAACTATATCCAATTATGAACAGAGGTCTTCATTAGTGGTTAGTTATTGAATGAATAATCTGTATAAGGAATAGGAAGGGAGATCCATAAATTATTTCAAGGGGAAATATGTATAGAGGAAATTTGATGAGCAATGGCGACGGCGGTAACGAAGCGGGACGGAAGGCGCTTAACTCAAACCTCTTATTATGATGTAAGAATTACATTTTGATGCGGTAAGTACTATTTATAATAATTTTATACAGTATTATTACAGGTTCATAAACTCCAGAACAAAAGTCACAGACGTAGTTCACAAAGCTGCCAAACTGATATGGAACTGAGCTAGGCACGTGGAAAGAGTGTCTTCCGATAGATGGGCTAGCATCAAAAACCCACTGAATGCCACAGTCCGTTAAACGTTGTCGCGGAAGACCAAAAAGGCGATGGCGGGATGACCTCGACGCGTATTCGGATGATGGGCCGAAAAGGCCCACGTTAGAGAAAATTGGAAAAGTTGGGGAGGCCTTTGCCCTGCAGTGTGGCACAAATGGATGTTAAAAAAAATACAGGTTAGTACTCAATTCAATACTGTACTTCCTTTTGGCTACTGAATACGAATAGTGTCGCTTTTGTGAATTCAGACAACAAACAGCTGAATTTGTCAATCTTATTGGCAACCGTGTTATAAATGTTACAGTATGTTTGTTCTTCTTACACGTCGAAAGGAACTAATTGATTTATCATAAGTTTAGGGGGGCTAGTTTACAAATAGTTCAGTGGAGAGATAGCATTAAGGAAAACACTGTAAGAAAACCTGCATGTTAAAGAAATTAAAGTTTATTTTTTAATAGGTTCTACTTTCGCGTTAAACATAAGATGTATGAACTTATGACATACTATTTCATAGGTTATTTTATCTTATAAATTAATTTATTTTATTAATTGAAGACCCAAAAAAAATGACACATTGTAATGGTATCTTTCATCGCAGAACTGGTGAGTTCTACTTTCAACCACTTTTCACCCCTTCATAAGGTGTTATGAAGGGGTGAAAAGTGGTTGAAAGTCTTTAAGGTAATTTTTATTTTAGATTTTTTCTGTTTGTTGTTATGCCTGATGTCAATTATTTTTGACGTAACAAGACACCTATAAAGTACATATTACAAGAAAGATTCTCGTGTCAGTAATTTTAATTTGTAAAAGTTAACTCCTTAATTACAAGTACTTAACAAGTATGGTTGAACATTTAAATTAATATTTGTGTGCGAATACTCGTAATGTTAACAAAAGTATGTCTGAATGTCAGATTTTATGAGGAAAGTTTATGAATTTGGTATGTTTACAGCATTTGCCATCTGTTAAGTATTGTCTCCGTAAGCGATTTACTTGCGACAATTCTATTCAAATCTTATTTAATACTAGCGAAACCCGCGCAACTTACGCTGTGCATTTTGCTACGGATCATCCACATTTCTGATTCGATCTCGTTGAGAAACAGGAAGCATAAATAAATAAAATAAATAAAATCATTTATTTTGCAAGTAGATTTACAAGAAATACTTTTATAGCATAGCTCTTTCCACTCGCTGGGAGACCATAAGAGCCTTCGCATGAGCTGATTGTAAGGGACTACGTCTTGGAGCCATAGGTCAAATTCGCCGATAGTGTATTTAATTTTAGGTAGGTACCTAAATTTCATTTAAAATTCGTTTTCACTGCATCTTACAATATTGTTTTATTGTGAGATGCAGTGAAAATGTTATTTGATTTATTTTTTACTGTTCATTGTATAATCATACTTCATTCTATACTTAATAGTATAAATGAGAAAGTGAGTTTGTTTGTTTATTATTCTTTGACGGCTTGACTAAACAGCCGATCATTAGGAAAATTTATATATGGTCAGGGGTACAAAACCCAACATAGGCTACTTTTTATACCGTGAAAGTATGTCATTCCGATGGAAAAAAAATCTACTATAGAGGGCGCTGTATGGGATGCTATCGGCCTACAGATGGCGCCGCAAGTCGCGCTATGGATTCTTTTGTTGTCAAACGAGATCCATATATGTCATAAAATTAAAGCGAGCGAAGCCGCGGGGAAAAGCTTGTATTTATATGTTTCTTATAAATACGTTGACGAAGCGAGACGTGAGTCGTTTAAAAACTGTCCCGTGGAAACACATCTCAAGTTTGTCAAACTAAGATTGACTTCAACTGGCAAACGTAACTTTAAAGTTTAATAGGTGTTTTAACTTCGAAAACTATTTAGTTATTAATGTACTTTATGTTGTCAATATACGTATATTCATGTTAATATTTAAGTTTCTGCGTAATATATAATGAGTTTGTCATTTATAGTTACAGTTGAATTATATTCTAACTAGTGAAACAAGCGGTTTTGCCTGCCTTTGTGTTGTCCTATTCTGTGTGGAGTAGTGGGATGATTAAGTGTTGATGATTATTATGATTTGAATCTGGAGATAGAGTCACTGTCATCTGAACCACAGTGCTGTCACAGCGTAGGGGAGCGTCCCCAAGGTGGCGGATAGGGGAATGGTCGGTAGTACAGCCTAGCTACACTAACCGGCTAAGTCCGATGGACTCGCTGACCAACGACGGGTGTGGTCCTCCAGCATTTCGGGGGTTGTGCGGCGGGTTGACACCTCGCCCACGTAAAACCAATGTTGCTGGTGAAGCGTATCCCGTTAGCGCTTCACTAGCTTGCACAACATCGTCAAGAAAAAAAAAACCACAGTGCTGTCATCTTAAATATATAATACCTTCTCCATTTATAACCATTACTACATCCCAGTTAAAGTTGACAAAATGAGTTTTTCTTTAAGAAACGGAAGCATTTTCCCACTTTGCTTAAGTGTCCATGTAATGTGACTCTGGCTTAAGGTATTGTTTATCTTTAAAATTTCATTAACATCACGTATATGGTATCATTATTGTCATCGTCTGGACTCGTATTACACCTAGACTTGAGATGTAACAAAACAATGTAGGTATGGAGGAATTGCATCTATTTTGATACTCCCGGTGAATACTCAAGGTGTTGCAAGCGTCCATAGGCTACGGTGATCGCTTACCATCAGGCGGGCCGTAAGCCGTAAGGGACGATGCATAATGTCACCGCGCGGCCGCGGCGACTTTGCGGACATCTTCGTTCATAGCAAATTAAATTTTATTTACTAGTACACAAGGTTCATGCGGCCGCCGCATGTATGGTCGTCGTGCAGCTGCATTATATAGTTACATAATCTACTTAAAATTAATAGGTGTCTTAGGAGTTAAATCGTAAATAAAATCCCTAAATTGTTGGAGAGTTTTTTGCATCGTTATTTGTTCGAATCGCCGGAGGAGGGACGGACAGATTATATTAATGTATATAATATCTTTCTAAAAATAAATAATGCGTCGCAGTTTGGCCGAAGACGCAATTCGCCATCCCTTTTTATTCGTGTCACAAAAGAGACCGCTGTGAATCTTCATCGATTATGCTGACTATTATCCTATTATGTACAAAATATTGTAATGTTAAAATTTAACTATATATCTAAAAATCCCACTATTATTATAAAGGCATTTAGTGACTATGTTTGTTACTTTTTCACGCTCAAATGGCAGGGCCAATTATGATATTTGGTATGTAAGCTAATATCTTGGATTAAATCATATGGTACTTTTTATCCAGAAAAGTGCGCGATTCCCGTAGGATTTGGTCAAAAGTCTGATAATCAAAGGTGCTTGCGCGGGTTTCGCTAGTATTCAATACAAAACTCTATATTACACGAATTGCCTAACAATTTTTTTTTTTATATTCTACGAAGGTGGCACCCTGGCTTATGTCCCGCCTGATGGTAAGTGATCACTAACCATGGTGTATGTACGCTTGCAATACTAGACTCAAATATACGTATTGACACTAAATAATCTATACACATACAATTCAAAGTCCTGACTGACAGCCCAAACCGCTGTGTCTAGACTAGAGATTCCAAATTTGAAATGTAGGTTCCTTACGACTTCCATGGGTGTACTAAGATAGGATTTTTCAAAATTCCCACTGGAAAGCGAGATATACGCAAACGAGTTTGCGAGGGTTTTACTGATCCGCTGGGTCTAGAGATTCCAAATTTGGAATGTAGGTTCCTTACGATGTCTAGGAGTGTAATAAGACAGGATTTTTCAAAATTCCCATGGGAAAGCGAGATATACGCAAACGAAGTTGCGAGTATTTTACTAGTCTTTACATAAAATGCTTTGTCCTGAATGACTGGCTGGCGGATCAACGCACAGCCTAAACTGCTGACCGTTGAGACCTGAAACTTAGAGGTTGTGTTCTTTATATGACGTAGACATCCGATGAGAAAGGATATTCCGAAATTTCCACGGGAAAGCAGGAGGGCTACTACGAAACGTAAATCCGATACTTCGGCCGAAGTATATAAAATAACCATAAAGTACAAGGTATTTCATGGATAGAATTCAATAAATTACTAAAATAACCATGAAATACCTTGTATTTCACGGTTAAAATTCTTCCGATACTTCGGCCGAAATATCGGATTTACGTTTCGTAGTAGCCCTCCTGGATACGCAAACGAATTTGCACGTATCTCGCTCTCCGGTTTCGCTAGTACACCATAAACATTTAATACGTATGTAGCATGCATAATCACGCATAATGTAATACTAGTAGTAGTTTCACACTACCAAAACACTGTTCAAAGATGTTTCAGTATAACTACTGTTAACTAGACCTCCGACAAACACAGCCTGTCGCAAGTTCCAAGGAAGTTACACACTACGAGTAGTACTAGTTCGCGACTACTTAGTTAACATTTGAACCACGTATGTTTACGTGTGACATAAGTACATAAAGTATGTTGAAACCAATTATTCATGAAATGCGATGGCACGAGGTAGTACCATCTTCTGTAAATCGGCGTGTAGCGACAACACGTTAGTTCGATAAGTGATCAGCATCCCTAATTCTTATAACAACAATCGTTCTTAAATCGGTTTCAATCTACATCACTGTCTCACTCATACAAAATAGAAATTGTTTTTTTTTTGGGACGGCATGTGACGCCAGCGCCTACCAGATCACTTGGGCCGCAGGTCACTGGGGTCCAGGAATAGGAGCGACGAGACATCCTTTATGGTGTCTCGTCGCTTCTACTATGCCTGAAAGGTGCCTCTACACGATCGCTTGAAGGACCCCATGTCGTACACGTGTGGTGCTGGGAACACATCGTCAACACACACGATTCGAGTTACACAAGATTTGAGATTGGCACGAGATTTAAACGATTTTTGTTAGGAGAATAGAGCCCCTGGAAGTCAAACTCCTTTTCTATCCCTTTTCTCTCCTGCATCTGTGAGTAGCAACACTATATTAGCGCCCTTGGTGTGACTGATGTTCATAATGATAGTTTCTAATACGTGTCCCGCTTGTCTGCTTGGCCAGCGGGACAAAAAGACTCGGTCTATTCGACTGTGCGCTGATGACAATCAAAGTGTAATGTGTATATCTGACTTCTTTTTCTTCTCAGCATATACGCGTCCACTGTTGAACATGTGCCCGTTGCATCGATTTCCATGTTGAAAAAAAAATTTGCGGCACTTTTTCTCAACAGGCTATTCACATCTGAAGTGCTAGTAGGATAAAATATAATGACGTGCGAAAGTATTTCTTGTAAATCTACTTGCAAAATATGTAATTGTTTTTTTTCTACTATTTGATTAATCAGAAAATTATTATAGACTTGCTGATCCTCTATGTATTTCCCGCAGAAACTCAAGACAACCTTTCTTCAAATATTCAAATGAAACATAACCACGTTAGTATATTTTTATTTAATTACATTAATTAAGAGGTTTAAAACTTAGCAACGTTTTTATGCACCATTTTTTGACCGCTACCAATCTATACATTTTTGAAACGTAACATTGAATTTTACCGCAGTTACTTTTTGTGGAGCACCGTTTCTAAGTGTCGTCGTATAATTCGATAAAAAAACGTTATTTGAAAAGTCGCAAAAGTTGAAGAATGTTACCCAATGTTATCGTGTTGCATTTATGTTGCCCCACAAAATGTAACTGCGGTGCGGATGCACGGGAACAGCCAGAAACCATCTTGAACAACTCAATTTGAAACGATTTAAGTTCGGGAACCGCTAGTAATCTGGGATCATTGGGACACTGCCGGGGGAAACGGGTAATCGGGTTTGTCTATTATTCCTTATCCCGGTCCAATCCCGGCCGGCGGCGGGAGGTTTTTATCTTCGAATCAGCAGACCGCTGACATACCGCCATTTTGTTGTAATATGGCTATATGCACAGACAAAAAAAGCAAATTGATACCGCAAGATACCAACAACGGGTAGGTCTGCAGAAGACGGGTGGACTGCGGAAGTCGTAACAAAGTAGTTAACGCAGTAACTCTGCCACACGCTATGGAAAGGGTGATAGACTGCTAGTTCTTTATCGGCTCCTAAGAGAGTCTGACTAATTAATTGACGACCTCCGTGGCGTAATGGTTATCATGCCAGACCGCCACCCAGGAGATCCCGGTCAGGACATGATGAAAACCGAACTTTTTCTGATTGGCCTTGGGTCTTGAATGTTTATTTATATATGTATTTGTTATAAAAATATAATATCGTTGACTTAGTATATAACACAAGTTTCGAACTTACTTTTTTGGGGCTAACTCAATCTGTGTGATTTGTCAAAATAAAAATTTATACCACAAAGGTGGCAGACAAGCATACGGCCCGCCTATTGGTAAGCATCACCGTAGCCTATAGATGCTTGCAATACACGCGTTGCCAACTTTCTCAATCCCCTCAAGTGGAGCTTTGGAGACCTTACTCACCGTAGGAACACAACATGGCCGAGACTAATGCTATTTGGCTACGATCTTCTTATGGCGGAGGTCCTTCCTCAGACGGGCTGCTCCGATTTGAGCGCATTATCCGCTGTGCCCTACCTCTTTTGTAAATGTTTGTAATTTTGTACCTAACACTCTGAACTACTACCTAAAATCTTTACATATAATATGAAGTCGCTCTCGCTGTCTGTTTTTTTTTTTTTTTTTTTTATACCACAAAGGTGGCAAACAAGCTTACGGTCCGCCTGATGGTGAGCGGTCACCGTAGCCTATGGACGCTTGCAACACCGGGAGTATCACTCGCGCGTTGCCGACCTAGTAAAAATATTTTAATGCCCCTTTTGAAGAACCCCATGTTATAATCTAAAGAAAAGACCTCGGCGGGGATCTCATTCCACAGCCTCAGCGTTCGCGGGAGGAAACTCCTCTGAAACCGCGCAGTACGCGACCATTTTGGTTCTAGTGTGTGAGGTTGGATTCCCCGCCGGTGACGAGCAGTTCGATGGTAGAAAGTGGCCGTAGGCATCAAGTCAAACAATTCCTCGGAACAAACCCCATTATACAAGCGGTAGAACACGCACAGGGAGGCGAAGTCTCTCCGCAGACTGAGGGGCTCGATACCGCTTGTTAGCTTGGGATCGTCGACAATCCTCATAGCACGTCTTTGAGTCGAGTCGAGAGGTCCAAGTTGGTACGCCGGCGCTCCGGCCCATAGGTGAGAGCAGTACTCCATGTGGGGTCGGACTTGAGATTTATACAGTATAAGTCTCTGCCCCGGATTGAAGTACCGCTTCGCCCTATTCAGCACACCGAGCTTTCTCGACGCCAACTTGACCTTGTCTTCTATGTGACTGCGAAACTGGACGTTGCTAGAGATCTCGACTCCAAGGATCCCTAAGCTGCCGGTAGTTATTAAGGGTGTCCCTTGGAATTGTGGGGCCACTGAAAATGGGGATTTCTTCGCGGTGAACGCACAGACTTGTGTCTTGGTGGGGTTAACTAAGTTACGTCGTCCCCAATCGCTCACCCTAGCTAGGGTGTCTTCGATTTCAGACACAAGTCGTTCGCGGTTCTCCTCCACTACGGAACGAGGGATGTTAGGCCGGCCCGTGTAATAGGTATCCCCGGTACTGTCGTCTGCATAACAATGAATATTATCTACAGACAACATATCATTGATATGCAGCAGAAAGAGGGTCGGGGACAGAACGGAGCCTTGTGGCACGCCAGCATTAATGTCCATGCGGTCCGAGCAGCTGCCGTCAACTATGGCACTTATGCTTCTGTTGGACAGAAAGCTGGCTACCCATTTGCACAGTCCCTCGGGCAGTCCGTACGATGGCAGCTTCGATAGAAGACCCCTGTGCCAGACCCGATCGAATGCCTTCGCTATATCTAGGCTGACTGCCAATGCCTCACCTTGACTCTCAACGGCTTGAGCCCATCGGTGCGTGAGATACACTAGAAGGTCTCCTGTAGAGCGACCATGGCGGAAACCATATTGTCGGTCGCTGATGAGGTTATTTCCTTCTAGGTATCTCAGCAGCTGTGTGTTAATCACACGCTCCATTACCTTAGAGAGAAGGGAGGTTATAGCTATTGGCCTGTAGTTCGACGGATCTGATCTGTCGCCCTTTTTGGGCACAGGGTGCACAAGGGCAGTCTTCCACGAAGACGGGACCTGCCTAGCGGAGTAGGAGAGCGCGAACAGGCGCATCGATATCGGACACAACTCAGGAGCGCACCGCTTTAGCACCACTACTGGTATGCCGTCAGGCCCACTCGACTTATGAATGTCTAGAGACAACAACTCACGCCGGACTTCCCGCTGGGTAATTGTTATTTCCGGCATGGAGTCTCCGCACCACGTGAGGATAGGCGGTTCAGTGTCTCTATCATCCATAGTCGAGTTCGAGGCGAAGAGAGAACCCAATAAATTGGCCTTCTCATTCGCGCTGTGGGCCAGGTCACCATCGGGCTTACGAAGCGGTGGCAGCGACGACTGACAGAAATTTCCCTCGGCAGCTTTGGCAAGCGACCAAAAAGCACGGCTACCCGAAGGGTACTTCGCAAGTCGCTCACCAATTCTGCCGATGAAATCGAACTTTGCTCTGGCGGTCACTCTCTTACTAGACCTCGAGGCAGCATTGAATAATCGCTTCGAATCAGCGACACCTGGTTCTTTATTAGCTCGGGCCGTGGTCCAAGCCTTGTATGCAGCTTGCTTATGCAGGCCTTATTAAACCACGGCCGTTTCGCAGTCCCGGTGGCAACCAGCGGGTTAGGGATAAAACATTCCATACCCGCCAGTATGGTATCCGCCACCGCCGTTGCGCAGGTGTCAGGGTCTTTAGACTCGAAGCAAAGCTGCCTCCACGGGTACGATGCATAAAATTCACGCAATCCATCCCAGTCTGCTGACTTATAGTGCCACACGCGACGCTTTCCGCACGAGCGGAGTGAGCGAGTTTGCGTACATGGCACTTTGGTCCGGACAAGGCAGTGGTCCGAGGAGCCGAGTGGTGCTTCCACAGAGATGGAATACCTATCCGGACGAGAAGTCAGCAGAAGGTCCAGTAACGAACTTGTGTGACCCTCCACGTCTGGAATTCTCGTTGGAGAGTTCACCAGTTGGGAGAGTCCATAGGTCAGAGCAAATTCGTGAGCAGCCCTTCCTGCAAAGTCTGTCGTTCGTGAATACAACCAATCAATGTGGTGGGCGTTAAAGTCGCCTAGAACGACCAACTCTGCGGAAGGGTACTGTTCGTATATCCTGTCAGCCGTCAACTGCAGGTGCTCAAATAGTCGAGTCGTATCCGAGTCACCGCTGTGGGACCTGTAAAGGCACGCGTAGATACGTGTGGATCCACTGTGATCTACGCGTAGCCATAAAACCGACAAGTCCCGGTCTTCGAGGCCATTTAAACGGCGACAGCAAATATCGTCCCGTACGTACACACATACACCGGCGCGGCGAACAAATTGATGCTCCAGCCTGTAACCCGGATAAAGTAGGTACGATGTGTCGGCCGGGCAGGATATTTGCGTCTCCGTCAAGATTAGAAGGGTCGGTTTCGCAGTTTCCAAGTGGAAGTGGACTGCATTCATGTTGGAGTGAAGCCCCCGGATGTTGCAAAAGTCCACGTCGAGTGTGGACGGGGGAGCCGCTGTGGTATGTTAAAAAGATTAGGCGAGTCGTTGTGTCGGCAGCACGGGTGACAAAAAGCATGATGACCCACAAAATGCTGAGGGGTCTCGCGGATTGCTGGTGCGGCGGGCGGAAGGGCCACCAGTCCCCCCACCCAGAGCAGCAGTCTGGTCCACTCCGGTCCCCGATTCCGGCAGATTACCACTCTGGGGGATTATGCGCAGGCTGGCGGTTCAGCCTCCCGGGGGCGGGGATTACCAAGCGATCCCCGGGTTCGGGAACCCAACTATCCTGCGGGCGGCCAGCGGTCAGCCGTTTCACTGGTTCTCCCTGACCGCCTCACCAACATGCCCCTGTGCCCGCAACAGCAAAGTGCGGTATCATTACACCGCCGGTCCTCCAACTGCCGATACAACGCTTCCCCGTGGAGCCCTGGTAACCTTACTCACCGTAGGAACACAACATGGCCGAGACCAAATCTATTTGGCTACGGTCTTCTGTAAGGTGGAGGTCCTTCCCCAGACGGGCTGCTCCGATTTGAGCGGATAATCCGCTGTGCCCTACCTCTCTTCTGTTTGCTTAGATCATTTAAACAACTCAACGGCCTTATTGACAAAGATTTTCCGAAATTCCGAAATTATTATGATAAATAATTATATATTAGTTAAAATAATTAAATAAATATTTAAAAACGTAAAAAGTATTTACATTTACAATTACATTGTGACATGATAGTACGTAGATAGAAAACGTAACGTTGCGGTATCTATTAGAATTTACGTCTCCCATCTGTTTGTGAATGTTGACGAAATGTCTCCTTTTGGGAGCTATAAAATTGTTATGTAATTTTGGAGCCGTATAAAATATGCTGCGGGTAACGTTTTCAGGTCATTTTATTATAATATGTCGTGACCCGCGACTTGGTTCGCATCCGTTTTCCTTCTTAAATATTTTTCGGGTTGTTTTCGTTCATAAAAAATACCTTCACAATTCAAGCTCCAATTTATTTTTAGTATGTTTTGATAAAAGAAAAATTAATTCTTCTTTTAAGAGCTCTGCGCTCTTTTCGGTGTAGCAACCTCCATTATTATCTGTCTTGTGCCAATTCTTTCACCTCTCTATAACGCCTACTATTTTCTGCTCTTTTCGGCCTTTCCCTTCCTCTTCTACCTTATCTATCTCTCCTTGAAATGTAATGAAATGAAATCGTTTATTTCAGAAATTAGACCTTCACAGGCACTTTTTCTTGCATTTACAATTTGTTTAAATAAAGAAAATAAACTACGTTATTATAATACCATCATTTCGGACACAAGCAAAATGGCCACCGGTAAAAAGAAATGGCGAGAGAAAACCGGTTACAGCCTTTTTGTCTTCTGTTTTTTTTCTTTTTTCTTTTTTTTTCACTCATTAGTTACAATGTAGGTATAAGTAGGTACATTAAAATTTATAAGAAGAATACGCGGAATGTTATACACAATGGTGTGGAATGAACAAGTCTTAAATCTACAATAAAAAAAAAAGTCAGTACTGACAAGAGTGAGCGGACCAGTCCCCCCCAGGCAGCACCCGTTAACGAGTTGACGCAAGAGTCAGCCATCGCTGTGCTCAACCATATTAAAGGGAACTCAGCGACCCGACTCCCGACGCCACCTTCTAAGATGTTTCTGATAAAGTCGTCGTATCTTATAAGATGTCCTACCAATTAACCCCCTCTCAACTATATTTCTTTCATCAAGGTTCTCTTTTCACTCACTCTCCGCAGCACTTAGTTAGTAATCATTTCAGTCTGGTTTTTCCTTTCCATTCTTCTCCAACATTACATTACAAACGTCCACAGTCCATGTCTCACATCCGTAGAGGCCGATACTCGAAGTTTTTATAACTGTCACTGTCTAACTAAAGAAGAAAAAAAGAGATAGCTTGACTGTGGAATAAAAATGCGTTTCAGAAGTTGCCTGGATATTTAATGAAGTTAACCTATATACTAAAATGCATACAATCACATAAATGCACTAATTAGGAGGCAAACAATAGACTTCCTTTGAACAAGGGTAGACAGAGTAACAATGCAAGCCACTAACAACGTTTCGTTCATTACCTAAAAGCCTAAGGGCATAATTACAACGTACGACACGATTACGATCCGACTACAAACTCAACCAATGAGTTGACCAGGTCTCTAACCTGTCTTAGTTCTCTTACTAAGACCAAAGATTATGCTAATAATCCAATCATCGTTATGAAACTTTGTAATAACATAGTACAATATGAATCCGTGCCTCGGAAGGCACGTTAAGCTGTCGGTCCCGACTGTCGTCGTGAAGTCAATTCAGTGACCATTAGGTCTTGAAAACACTGACACCAACCTAACTACAGTTGACATTAATTATTGGAAGCCACACGAAAAAAATATAACTATTGATAAATAACACTTATTGACAACAGTGACTTAACGTGCTTAACTCATCCAAACACTGGCTAGGGTTTACGTTGCTTAACTTGCGTGTGCGTTCAGAGCGCGACACACAGCGACGCAGTCAACCTCTACAAGATCTTCACAATTAAATATTTTTTATTGACAATAAGACTTATTTTGATGTAGATTGTCCTTATGGGAGCGCTGGAGAGCTCTCCACGCCATTGTAGACATCAGAATGGATTTGGAAACTTTGAGAATGTCTCCTACCCTTATAGGTTGAATTTCAGAAGCCCGTTTTATCTTTTAGCTTAAGGCGTAAAGGAGTGTTGAACCAGTTTTTAAGTCAAGGAGATATGATACCAATGATTTTGAAAGGGTTTGCATGCAGTAATTTTTAAAAGCCGGTCTATAGTGTGTATCGTGCATACAGTCAAGCAATGAAAGAGTTGAACAGGGTAGAAAACAAAGATTTTTACGCGAATAATGCAAGCATCGTTATGAAACTTGTTTGCGACATTAGCGGTATAAAAAATACGTAGTAAGATATGAATACTATTGATAAATAAAATACCGGCGGGGAATCCAACCTCACACGCTAGAACCAAAATGGTCGCGTACTGCGCGGTTTCAGAGGAGTTTTTCCCGCGAACAAAAAAATCTAGTCCCGTTACCCAATATTTAGAAAAAAATTATCATAATGGCCTTGCTCACCTATTTCATAGGCTGACTGCACAAACTTGTAAGGAAAATTTGTTTTTTGTTTTCACTTGAAGTAAGATCCGTATCCCTGCATTTGGATGATTATGGATTGTGCTGATTATGATCGTTAATTCAATTTACAAAAGAAACAATAATTATTGTTTTATACAAATTATAGAAATCGTAGGATATAAAAGAACTTTGTTGTTACTGTTATATGGAACAAGGCCTATATGAGGAATACCTACGCGTGAAATGAATACTGCTTACGTTGAATCATTGCCAGTATTTTGAATGTAGGTTTTATTTAGTTAAACATATTTGTATTTTGTCTTATTTAAGGACTTCACTTGCTATTATTATCTAATCATAGATTGATATTTCTCATTATTATCATCATTTCAGATATCTGCGACACAAACAGCTCTATTTCAGTAATACAAACTATGAACTGTAGTAACTACATTATAGCACCTGTTGCTGTTGCGGTCGCGTCGCTGCCAAGGATTTAGGCCGTCAGAATAAAGTCATCGGCGGCGCCGGCGTGGCAGGGACGCGTCGTCGTATGTACGTATTTTTTTATATTTTTTTTTGACACTAACTGTTATTTAAAAAGAACATAGTTACGTACAGTTTTGCACAAATAGACAAAATAGTGCCGAAAATTATTAATAAAAGGTATAGTAAATACTATGATTAGGTTTATGGCCAGTATCATTTGAATATATGCGAAGAGCTTCCATCGCTGACTTCGTGTACGCGGCTTTAGGACAATTAGGACATTGGGTGAGATGAAAAAATATAACCCAATAAATACAATTATTGACATAATAAACACTAGTATATCGGTGTTCCAAACTTCAGAAAGAGAGGCACGGTGTTAATTAAACAAGTTGGTGTGGGAAAGAGACAGCTGTCAGATACCTTATACTGCTAATTACACAAGAATTCCTCGTCTTAGAAGTTGCTTTTGAAATTCAAAGTTTTAGCCGATAAAGTCTCAAATTGCATCTTTAAGTGAAGACAGACGAGGTTGATATTAGTTTGTTCACGCGGTTTTGTTTATAAGGCTTTAGATTAAATTTAAGGGCAAAACACACTGCTAGCGGCAGCGGGTCGGGAACGGACCGGTAGCATGTGTATATTAAGTGTGCCCTATAAGGAAATCAAACCCGCGCGTCATGGTCGGCTATCAAACAAGAAACAGTACCGAAATAAAATTAGCTATTTAGATCCCACTGCTGGACAAAAGCCTTCCCCTTAACGCCTCCTACAAGCATTCCTGTTGCTCGCCAGTTCCTCCCAATCTCCACAAAAGGCAGGCAAGTCGTCCAACCATCAACTTTGAAAATTACTAAATTATCGTAGAAGTGTGAATTAGACTTGCTTATAATAAGTAATTTCAGTTCTCATGTAAGTGGATTAATTTTGTAATCTTTTTTAAAAATAAATTCTTTAAACCTTAAACCTTAATAATAATACAAATTAAGTATGTACGGGTTCAGATAGTTACCATAATAATCGAAAAAAATATCGCTGCGTTATAACGGTAACAAGTTATGATTTTCTGTCCGTATACTAAAAACATTTATGTTCTAACGTATATTAGTTTAGGTGTTTTCATTGTATATTATCCGTCCAGTAATATCTAGTCTCTAAACAATAATACAATGAAGTGAAATTAACAAAACAGTATACGAACTGGAAATTACAAAACATGTTCTGGTTAAAACAGCGCGTTATTCCTACATAAGGTGAGGGTACACCACGTAATGTACGTGTTACACGTCACCACAAAAAAAAACTGCGCCATTTTTACACCACATAGGGGAGCCTAGTGCATTGAGATACTTTGCTGAGTTCAATCACCAGTCTCTCACAATCTTGACAATGAAGCTTAATAAGTTTAATAAATAAGCGTACTTATTCATTAAACTTATTAAGCTTCATTGTTACATTTTTATTTTTTTTAATGTCAAACCAGCAAGCGGTCCACCTGATGGAAAGCGGTCACCGCCGCCTATGGACATCAGTAACACTAGGGGCGCTACCAATGCGTTGTCCACCAAGAAGGTTGGAGGAAAGGAAGTTTAAAGAGAAGGGAAAGAAGGAGGGGAAAGAGGGGATAGGGAAGGAGTTGGGCTTCCGGATCTCTCACTCACCGAACGAAGCGCATTGCTGCTTCACGTCGATATTCTGTGAGAGGGTGGTACTTCATTTCATAATAATTGCTCTACCACTGAAAAAACAACTTTTGTTTTTTATCGTTTTGTTATGTAATTGAGATAGGAGAGAAAATAAATGATTTGATTTCTTGTCGGTGTAGCAGACTCTATTTTCTTCTGTCATGCCAGCTATTTCATCTATACTTATAATAAATCTCTCTATAAAATACGACGACGTCTGCCGTTTCCTTCATTTGATCCATGTACGAGTAAGCTCTTCTCGGCCGTGCCCTTACTCTTCTACCTTCTATTTTTTCTTCTAAGATGTTTCTGATAAAGTCGTCATTTCTTATGACGTCCTCTGATAAAGTCGTCATGTTTTATGATGTTTCCTGCTTCTAGCTTTTATTTCTTTCATCAAAGGAGAAGATAGGTGGCCAAATTAAGCAGAATGCCAGATTATTTTAAAAAACCTCTCTGGTACTGATTTTCATTCGGCCCGTTTTCCCTATATGTCTCTCTGGCAAGGAAATCTGCATTAAATATTCTACACCGTCATTTACTATCGATGACTCGTCTCCCTGTGTGCTACTGTGCTTATTATGAATATGAAAATACAGTCGGTGCTTAGACTGTCGCATTTACGTTTAGAATCTCCATCATTTGATGATCAGTGGGATAGATCCAAATTTTACTATTTGACCGTTTTTTTATATTTATTTAAAATACAGACATATTTTTGACAGGCCCGCTGGTCGAGTGGCTAGCAATGGTCACTTTATCCCAATGGCCGCGGGTTCGAATCCTGCGCAAGGCAAACATTTGTGTGCATGAACATGTATGTTTGCCTTGGTCTGGGTGTTTTCTTTGTATAATAAGTATTTATTTACAAAAAAAAAAGTATTTAAGTATATTTATCAGCAATCTAGTATCCATAGCACAAGCTTAGTTGCTTAGTTTGGGACTAGATTGCGTTGTGTGATTCGTCCCAAGAATATATTTTTTATTTTTTTATTTATCCGTATTTGTTAGTAATAGATGTACTTTACCTATGTTACTAAAATTTGGCATTTAGACCGCAGTTTAGGTGTTCCACACGTGAACCCCAATATAATGACAGAAAAGACACAGTCAAGCGAGCCATATTAAAATGCTTTGACCTGAATTTTTTTTTTTTTTTATTTATTTTAGCAAAACATGTACATAATATCTTAATAACTAAAAATCGCCAAACTGTATAACAGTGTGTTGGCGAAATACATTTGCACTCATTTAATCTAGATATTAGATAGCTGTGTGTGAATGACTGACTGACTTAATACAAATCTGCCGTCTGAACTGGTGGAAGGAAAAGTTTACTGAATCATCTTTGACTTTGACTTGACTGATGCATCAACGCACAACCTTAACCGCTGATAGATCAGAAACATGGAGGGTGGGTTCGTTGTATGATGACGAAAGAGCGGGACAGACGCAAATGAAGTTAAGCGGGTTTCGCTAGTATAATCAACCAATGAAAGACGTGAGCAGGATAGAGAACTAAGAACGAAGATTTTTATGCTAATCATGTATACATTTTATGCTAATACATACTATCGATAAATCTAACTTTTCAAGAACATCTCTTCACGTAATATTAAGAAAACTGGAATCATGGTTGACTGTTAGATCATATTTTTATTTAGCGATAAGTCCGCCTTTTGTACCCATATAATGTGGTCAATAAATTAAATAAATAAATCATATTTACGTCCCAGCTTATATCTTCCTTTCTCTGGCAGTACAAAATAAAATTGTTCCCTAATCTATGGTGAGTCTTGGAGGCCATTGCTTACACAAACAGTACAACTGAGGAAATCTACAATTTAATGTACACCCCTTAATGTATCCAGCAATTATGCAGTCGGCATAAACGAGATTTGCTCACCCTACACGGTGGTGCAACGACCCTGCAGTTTGAATTATAAACACTAACTATCCTATGAATATATTCCTTTTTGTTTTAAGCATCGTTTTAATATTTGCCTGTGTTGTATAGGCACTTAACGTTTCATACATGAATGGAATATTTTCATATAAATAGTTTGCAATAAAATAAATATATATTTTTAGTTCAATCTTATCTGCAATAAATAATTGAGTATGTGAAGGATGATAATGTGAAGAAGGAATGTTACAATCGAGACAGATGATACGGTGAAAAAGATTAATATGCTGTACCCACACCATGTAAAGTGGAATAAGGGCAGGAAGAAGAAGACGTTATCAATAAATGTAATTTAAAATTTTAGATTTCCTTCATATAAATAAACAACAGTATCGCAGACAGAGGGAGAAGACCTCCGGCACTGCGTTAAACAAAAATTGGCACGTTAAATGTAAGCAGTTCGGAACATGATCTTTTCACATCCGCAAATATTTTACATCCGCAAATATTTTACATCCGCATATTATTTTATGAGACCTATAACGACATGATGAGGTGAATTGGTCGCTGTTCGTGCGTCGAGTACAGTCAGGTGCACGTCGAGCTTGCAGTACAATTTTGGCTCTTATGACAAAGACCTTAAGAACGGTACAAAGTCCAATATGTAAAGGTCGACCTGCTCTTGACTGTACATGTAGGCGCGAAAAAAAATCATTTTCACATCACATTTATTTATTTATTTTCAAGACATTGTTCTACGACTTTGTTAGAATATTTATAAACTACAGCTTTCTAACATTGATTATCTCGACAGACATGGGGCCGACGGACGGACGGTTCGTTGTTGGCTACAGTACCCTAAAAATGTTTCCATATTTATATTTGAAATATCTACTAATTATATTTACCTGAGTAGTGAAGGGGGAAAACCATTAATCTGAATTCCTCTTATTTATAGTAATTAATAATCAATAACTGATAGGTACTAAAAAAAGGTTTACTACCTCGGATCGGAACTATAAAAAAATAATGCAACTACCATTTAGCGATAACTATTTACCCTTTGAAATCTTATTCTTTGTTATCTATCTTTTCCGTACCATCCAAGACATTTTTAATTAAAAATATCCGCGCTCTCATACAAACAAACTGAGCAATATAAAGTCAGCAATAAAAACAATTGAAGGGTTCTTTCACTATCAGCTTCATGAAAACATTATAAATGTTATCTTTCCACCTTAATTAGACTATAACAGCATTAGATTTAACGTGTCATTAATTTTAAATGATTTTGTGCTACGCCCTGTAAAACGAGACGTGGCCATGATACGCATGGAGAAGCTCGAGATTACGAAACCCATCCAAACACTGGCTAGGATTGACGTTATTTAACATGTGTGTTCGATGGAGTGCAACACACAGCGAAGCTAGCAGAGGAACCCTTTGGCTGCGTCATTCAAAATTAAAAAGCAAAATAGCGAACTATGTAAATAATTAAACTTAAGACTGCATGGTGCAGAATTTGTTGAATTGATTGCCTCATAAAATCCACAAAGGCCTAACCTAACATTAAACCAAAAGCGCAAAAGAACGGATTTCCGCGCCGACTGTACATATTCACGGTTCTTCTTCTGTTCAGTTATTGGAAAAGTTTGTATTAATATTAGCTGTCGCATGTCGCTTCGATGAATTTCGTTAACTTACATTAACAAGAGTAATGTGTACGTGACTTTTGTTCTTAAACGACTATGTGGGCTTTAGGGTGTATCAAATAACATGAAGAAAAATATTGCGTGAAGGGATTTACTTGAAACGAAACGCATTTAAAATTATTAGTTTTAAAACCAGTTTCATTGGAGCAGCGTGGCAGAGTACGCTCTAATAATAATATTAATCATCATCATCATCATCATCATATGAACCCATAATCATCGCACTGCAGGGATACAGGGTCTCCCTTCAATCGAAGGTGATTAGAGCGTACGCTGCCACGCTGCTCCAATGCGGATTGGCTGAGGATAATACCTAATTATAACTTTTGTTATTTCAACTCACTAAAATGTTTGTATTACATTATAAGGGCACTTTTTATCGGCGTGTGAGTTGCTGGTGCCTGAAGTGAAAAGCCTATATTAGACCACCAGGTTCTCATCTCTCAGAACATAGAAAAATTAACAATAACATAAACACAATATAAGTTGAATTGATGTTTGTGCGAAAACCAATAGATTTATCATTCGGTTAAAGGAAGACCCGTATCCTTGGAGTAGAGCAATTATTACGAAATGGGCTGGCTCGACCGGGGAAGTACCACCTTCTTACAGAATATCGACGTGAAGCAGCAATGCGTTTCGTTCGGTGAGTGAGAGATCCGGAAGCCCAACTCCTTCCCTATCCCCTCTTTCCCCCTCCTTCTTTCCCTTCCCTTCCTCCAACCTCCTTGGTGGACAACGCATTGGTAGCGCCCCTGGTGTTACTGATGTCCGCTTTCCAACAGGTGGCCCGCGTGCTTGTTTGTCTACTGTATGACATAAAAAAAAATAAAAAAAATCCTTGCAGTGGGTTGATATGAGATAGATAAGGTCATGCTACATTGTATAAAAAACCAATAGTAAATATTTATTTAAATGCTTGTGAATCAGCACCACGCCACCAGTTGCGGTACGATTAAAAATGGCGTCCAATTTCACAGTTGACAGAGGGCGTGCGTCAATACCGTTAGCTATCCCGAATGTAATTAGCTTTTTTAAGTGGCAGCGTGGAAACTAAATTGGACACAAAAAAATCTATCAAATGTTTTGTTGATTAGGCATGTTTACTACAGAATTCAATATTTAACTTTTATTTTAGAAAACCGTAATTTTTCTGAACTAAACATTACCACTTTTGCAATTAAGTTAAGGTTAAGTCAGTGACGTTTTAAGAGGATTTCACCCGAAAAATGAGTTTTTTAAACACCCGCTGTTAATACTAAAACTTTAGCCATGAAATTCTTATCTAGGATATTTAAGGCTTTGCACATACAGAAATTCGGCTCCAAAACACGATAACTTACTTGTAGTTTCCTCGATTTAAAAAAATTCAAAGTTGCCTCTAAGAATAAATTTGTACACCAATTTATGGCTTAAATACTTCACGGAAGATCGTCAGTTTAAAAAAAAATAACAGATACACTTTTAACACTTTTTACCTTTCATCCAAGTCAGTTCAGCAGTTTAATGTAGGAACACACAAACAGACAAAGTTACTTGCATTTAAAATTAGTCATGAAAGTAATAATTATTTTCTCAAGTGTTCCTTTCTGCTGCATCAGCTTAGCCATGTATTCAGACGAGAATGCACTCTCATATACGATGCTGAAATGACGCCCCATGTCAATTTCACGGCCGGCGAAGCCTACAACACTGAGCACGGTAGTAGGCAGATTGGCGCCGTATGTTTCAGTTCCCGTCGGCCAATGCTTTTGAAAATATATTAAGAGATAAATAGAATTCATATCTCTCTTTAAAATGACCTCTTGTCAGTGTAATGGCCTCCATTTTAGTCGCTGTTCGCTGTGTCGACAGTACGTAGTCGACGCACAAACAGCGACGAATTCTCCATTTTCCTCTCTCTTATGCCAGCTCGTATATACGTAAAAATAATAAATAGTAAATAAATAAATAAATATATAGGGACAATTCATACAGATTGAGCTAGCCCCAAAGTAAGTTCGAAACTTGTGTTATGGGATACTAACTCAACGATATTATATTTTATAACAAATGCATATATAGATAAACATCCAAGACCCGAGGCCAATCAGAAAAAGTTCGTTTTTCATCATGACCCGACCGGGGATCGAACCCGGGACCTCCTGGGTGGCGGTCTGGCGTGGTAACCATTACGCCACGGAGGTCGTCTCAAAAAAACACATAAATTCCATACATTTTTTACACACAAGTATTTTTATGGAGATATAACGTTAAAAGTTAAAAGTTAGTCGCAGTTCCTGCGTCGACAGTTTTTGGTAAATAACACCAATGGTTGCGTTTGGTGCGTTCTTGAAAAAGGCATAAAAAATTATAAGAGTAGTTGGTAGCGGCGTCGACAGTTTTACCAACTGTAACTTTCGAACACTTGTGGTACCTGTGTGTCGTGGTTTCTCGTACACATTTAAAATATAGTCTCAATCTCGAACGCTATCTTGCTCGTTCGTTTTATATTTTGTAGTCGCTTGAGATCTAGATTAGATTTTATCTTTTTTGTCGAGAATAAAGCCGCAGTTTTTTTCCATAAATTGAATTTCGGAAAACTGTAATCTTCATCGTCATGCCTAACAGTGGAAAACAATCACAGAATGCGGGATCGCCGGACCGTTTTCATAATGTATATTAATATGGTAATTTCGTTACGGAACCTATGTCGCTTTTAGGGACGGAATTGATTTACGGCTTGTAAAGATGTGTTTACTACACCACTGGATTGTTGCACGGTAAGTGGACATGTGATAGATGAATATTCCGCTAAGAAATTGCTTTTTTCTTTAGTGAAATAGGTACATGGAATATTTTGTTTTCTATTTTTGTTCGCGACTTGCTTTGTATAAATCAAAAGTCAGAGTTGCAAAATATTTTAATATTTTGTTTGTAATTATGGCGATTAACTAGTATAAAGAACCAGTTTATTAACCGACTGTTCCCTGGTGGCCTGAACTCTGCAAGAACGACAAAGATGGCAAAGCCAGGAAGATCTTCGGACGCCTATATGATGTCATGAAGAGATCGATGAGGAGATGTTGTAACTTTAGGACGGGCTAAAATATTATTTTATGTCCTAGATCTAATCACCAGATGTACTTACTTACTTACTAAAATGGCGCAGCGACCCAAATTGGGTCTTGGCCTCTGAGACCAGATCTCGCCATCTCTGGTCTTTCATCATCTTTCATCGTCGCTCCAGCGGTATCTAGGTCGACCAACAGGCCGTCGGCCTCTCGGTCGACCCATGCTCTCTTCGCGTAATGTTTTCTAATATGTGTGTATAATGTGATGTTTTCTATTTATTGGATTTGATGAGCATATTGGGCATGGAATAATAACTCATCTAAGCAATTAGAGCATGTTAAAACCAGCAGCATTAGGCCATATTTCCTAAACTACAAAGCTGACCTGAAGCAATTATAGCACTTGTTCGGCTTGTACCGATAGGCTAGTTCACTTGGGTCGAATAATACCGATTGGCTGTCGCTATTAATGCCAACACAAGTATTTATACTAGTCGCCAACACGGCTGGCTCGCGCAGACGTAAAACGAAGTTCGAAACTCATAGTTATTACCACATGAGTAAATAAAACCACGGAACAGAGACTTCACTTCATACAATGTCGCTGCGATGAGTACACGCACACAAGCATGAGGCGCGTGTGTGCGTGACCTCAAAGCGCTTGTCACGTACGAGCGGCAAACCAGTCTAAACCGGTTGCTTCGAGGACAAACATCAGGGCCTTCGATAAACAGAAAATTATGACATTTCCTTTATTAAATATTTTATTTGACATATGCACACCTATGAAGTTCTGTCACGGCCACCACAGACAAAAACTCAAAACTAGTAGTGAAGGGAGGGACATGTTTTTTAACCACGATCGACTATATTATCAAATCGATTTTTCAATTAATAAAGTGTATATTAAATATATTTATTTAATTTACTTATTATGACATAATATACATATTTTATGTATGGATAATTATTATTGAAATAAGTAATTAAAGTTAAATATTATTAATAATAATATTGGTAATAATTTAATTAAACGTATGCATAATTGTACTTTTGATGCCATGCGAGTGCTTACCGCTTGATTATCTAAAAAAACTCTATATTAGATTTAGGATTTACCATTCAATCAAAAGAAATAACAAATTATTGACAAGTAAAAATAATAATAAAAAATTATGTAGAATATGTAATTTGTAAGAAAACTAATAAATAACTTGTAAAAAAAACCTGGTCTTTTCGTTTAGTTTTATTCTACAGTGCCAACCCTACCAGAATAGGTATAAATTTTGAACGCGCCTTAGGAAGTTAAGCCTCTGTTCCGTGGTTTTATTTACTCATGTGGTTATTACTCAGTGGATAACGACAATCGATTTTCAACTGTTTTATAAGTGAGCCCATTACTAGTCTAGTACAAAAAACTACTGTCCACGGACGCGTCATTTGACAAAAGCTTGCAACCTACAAATGACGATTGGCTTATTTTGCATATTTGTTATGACCACGCTGCTGCATGCAATCAAAAATCACGCTACAAAACGTCAGTCAATCAAAAAAGCGATTTCGGGATGAGCTCGACGCCTAATTGGATGATTGGCCAGAAAATTCCCAATTATGAAAAAAATCTGAAAAATTGGTCCTTTGCGCTTCAGTGGGACACAAATGGCTGCAAAAAAAATTACATGCTGTCGCGCGCACCGCATGACGAGACGCTGAAGCGATATTGCCACTCCGCGGACACAGTTTTGATTTTTTTATTTTGTATGCAAAAGCATTCGTCTTCAATTGACGAAAGCGTGCGCATGACGTGCGGTTTGCGTGGACAATAGGCCTTAATCTAAAAAATAGAAATTTTTACAATCTGTTAAAATACACACATTTTGCTTACTCAGTTTGATGGAATACCTACCATTTAAATAAGCACTCTACCAATTAACAAATAACAGGAGTAAATAAAGCCTACAAAATCATGGCGATCTCACATCGGTGAATCAGCACAAAGACATAAGGCAAATGATAACAACAAACAAAAACCGCCCAACAGGAAAAAGGTTCGGCGGAAAAATTTTGGGCGCAAATAAACCGACAAGATCGGTATCTACCGGCTTTTTTACAAGTTAATCACTCGTGCCCGGCCGGCAAATAAACGGTCGGAAACGATGACTGGAATAGGTCTTTGAAACGAAATATTGCCCAGCGAACTCGAGGTATTTTTGGATAGCAAAGTTCTGCGCTTCTAACCTATAAATCTACAATTTACTGAATGGAAATTCCAGTACGGTTTCTTTGTAAAAACGTATTTCGTTTAGCATTTTTTTGTTTTATAAATTACTACCGAAACCGGCGCAACTTCGTTTGCGTGTATCTCGCTTTCCAGAGGGAATTTTAAAAAATTCTTTCTCATCGGATGCTTACGTCATGACGTGCCATACAAAGAAGACACCCTATAAATTTCAAGTCTCTACGATTAGCGGTTTAGGCTGTGCGTTGAGTATTTAAAAACTATGCTGCTGATATAAAAATTATCAGTTCGGACATCATGTAGTGTAAATTGAAAATCACGCGTCCTATGCCACCAATATCATCCATCATAATGATAACCAGCTTGATAAACGATATAGTGACGTTTAGTGATAA
The DNA here is from genome assembly GCA_905163395.2 of Endotricha flammealis. Classification (NCBI taxonomy): domain Eukaryota; kingdom Metazoa; phylum Arthropoda; class Insecta; order Lepidoptera; family Pyralidae; genus Endotricha; species Endotricha flammealis. Next base: position 14,835,281 of record LR990861.1, on the reverse strand, counting down.
AGTTGAGGGAAACTTTTTCTGGAAGTTATTATACATTTGGTTACTAAAGTATTTGAGATGATTTAGGGCCGGTTTTACAGGTTCTTGATAAGTGCCAGTTAGCCAATTTGTCAGATATATTGACTGCTTTAAATTAATGCACACGGACCAAAGCCAAGTGTGCACTAGAGGTTTTATTCGTTTTATTATTATTATGATGAAAAAATTTCTTTGCAACTAAAAATTTTCTTTATGTCCGCGAATCTCCAGATTCATACACCATCTGAAAGATATCTCCAAGTACATCTTGTCCGTATATACGAGTAAACTCTCATTTCTAGCGGACCAGGTATCTCAGAATCAGCATATAAAGAGGAGTACCGTTCGCGTGCAAGCGTTATGAATTTTTTACAAGCCCATTTCCGAGGTGACTTAGACACCGTAAGGTTAAAAGGTTTTCTAATTGAATTCGCGGATAGCTGAAATATTAAAGTGTCCTTTAGAATATTCCCGGAATAAAGAGAACACGACTTTTTTAATTTAAGGTTATGAAATATATGCCACATTTAAGGGATGAACACAGCGGGTCGCCGGGAGCGGCGCGAACATCTGTATTTCATATTATTATGTTTGTTTGAACAACGAAATCACAATAAACGCGGCGCGGGTCGATGATTATACATAACCTCACAGAGTAATAAACATTCGTCTTTTTCATTAAAAGCATGATGACACAAAGATCTCCGTTAACTGCGCTTAGCGATAAAAATAATACACACAACTGTCCAACAAAATAAGAAAAACTAAAATGACGACAGGAAGAAACAGATAAATTATAAGTGTAATAAAACTGGAGGACATTTTGTTCGAGCCGTGAATTGCTTCATATAACAGGAAATATATAACAACAATACACTATTTACATTTATCTCCGACGAGGATGAACGACTACTGCTACGAAATGCTCCCCGAGCGTCAATGCCGATAACAGATCGAAGTATGGTATTAAATCTACAGTAAAAACCGAACAAGTGCGTTTTGGGCCACGCACGGTGTAGGGTTCCGTATTTACTACGCTTTGCTTGCTTGCAGATAGGTGAAATGTCATATTCTATAACATTTGTACCTATGTTTTTATCAAATAAAATTTTATGAGTTCATCGGTTATTACTTGGTAACTAGTAAAGTCTTCCTTGTCGATTCATATGGACTACTACCATTAACTTTTCCAAATTTCTAAACACAACAGATTTAGATATTGTGTTTTCTGTGGACCCAGGATCAACAACTGCGACCTCAGATTGATAATGCAATGAAGCTTATTGGCGTCCCGCGGGAGAAACTACAGCTATTTTGGAACTCACTATGAATTTAATCAGACGGAGTAGGAAGTATTGAAAGGTCTTATAGATACATGGTGTTCATGATTGCTTGTGTAAACAAATTGGATCGTTTTTACAAAACATGATACCAATTTTCGTTACAAGACTGAATTGCGAATTGATTTTTCCCCCAATTGTTTTCCTTGTTCATAAGTTTCCTCATCAGCATCAGTAACAGTGGAGCAGCCGCTCACGTCCGATCCCTTGATCATGGATAAGTGAGGCAAGAACAAAGTCTTGTAACCGCTTCCGCGTTATTTCCGCAAATTACCACCCAATAACAATTGTACGCCGGCCGCACGATTTTCGCTTGTCGTTTGGTGTAAGCATAAAAAGATACGTACTTGCTCTTTAGCATCCTTTAAGTTCACTTCTTTACTAGTTTCACTCCTATATAGTGGTGGCTCCCCGCTCGGCCCGCGAAATTCTAATTTTCTTACGTTTCTAACAAATTGCAGCTCAATCTTTCATTGCACATTCATTAGAATGCGATTCCCGACTATTAAAACAATATATCTACTGAATAATCATCATAATAGTAGCGCTTCTCTTTGTATTTGTAGGTGATTCTTGGAAATGCGATTATTCGGTTGATTCCACTGGCTAGTTTTTTTTTTCAAAATATAATGAAACCTGGTACTACACGTAAAAATAGGCTAAACCTGAAGTATAAATTTCGAATAGGCACTCATTTTGAACCTATAAATTCCAAGATATTAGACATTAAAAAAATCATGACCAGGGGAATCAATTAATAGTTACAGGGGAATCAAAAATGAATAACTCTGTACTTTTTTTAAAGAAATTGTAAGTTTTTACATATCAAAAATTACAAAATTAATTCTCAGTTATACATAGCTAAATAAAATTAACAAATGTGAACATGTATTCTTCAATTTTCAGATATTATTATCTACTTTTGTAAACAATCGTCTGACATAGGTACATAAATATCTAATAATCTATTGGTGTCGTAATCACATTCGTGTTCCTTGAGAGCACCCCATTTGTACAACATTATTGTCATATTCCTGCAATAAAAAAAGGAATATTAGGAAAATTGCGAAATTTTAGAAATGTTTTACAAAAATAAAGTTTAAAAAACAACAAGGCGCCAGGCGAGGACGGAATCACAGCAGAGCGTCTGATAACGGGTGGTACACCGGTGCTTAAAGTCCTGCAGAAGCTCTTTAATTCCGTGTTGGTCGAGGGCAAAACGCTTGAGGCGTGGAACAGAAGCGTGGTGGTTCTGTTCTTTAAAAAGGGCGATAAAACCATCTTAAAGAATTATACCACATCCATACGCTGCGGCAGATTGTACAGAAGACCGAAGAGTACAATCTGCTATTATGCTTAGCGTTTGTGGACTATGAGAAAGCCTTCGATTCGATCGAGACATGGGCCGTGCTACAGTCTCTCCAGCGATGCCGCATAGACTGCAGGTATATCGAACCTTTGACGTACTTATACAAAAACGCCATCATGTCAGTCCAAGTACAGGAACAGAACACGAAAGCAATCTCATTACACAGAGGCGTGAGACAGGGAGATGTCATATCTCTGAAACTGTTCACGACCGCTCTGGAAGATGCCTTCAACTTTTGGACGAGAAAGGATGCGGCATCAACGTCAACGGCGAGTATATCACTCACCTTCGATTTGCCGATGACATCGTGGTCGCTGGAGGACCTCAGCACCATGCTCGAAGGCCTCAATTGAGTTTCCCAACAGGTGGGTCAAAAAATGATCATGGTCAAGACGAAAATCATGTCGAATATCCATGTCGCACCCGCCCCGGTCTCAGTTGGGAGCTCGATCCTCGAAGTTGTTGACGAGTACGTATACCTTGGACAAACCATCCAATTAGGTAGGTCCATCTTCGAGAAAGAGGTCAATCGACGAATCCGACTTGACTGGGCAGCTTTCGGGAAATTACGGCATATCTTCTCGTCCAAAATTCCTCAGTGCTTGAAACGAAGAACCTTCGAGCAATGTGTGTTGCCAGTGATGACCTATGGATCGTAAACGTGGTCGCTCACTATGAGCCTCATAAGAAGGCTATGGGTCACTCAGCGAGCCATGGAAAGAGCTATGCTCGGGGAGATCCAATCAGAAATGAGGAGATCCGTAGCAGAACCAAAATAACTGACATAGCCACTGACATAGCCAAACACTGAAGTGATAGTGGGTAGATCACATAGCGCGCAGAACCGAAGGGCGATGGGGCAAAAGGGTTCTGGAATGGCGACCACGTACCGGCAAGCGCAGCGTAGGACACCCGCCTACAAGGTGGTCAGACGACCTAAGGAAAGTCGCAGGAAGCCGCTGGATGCAGGCCGCTGCCAGCAGGTCGCACTGGAGACGTTTGGGGAGGCCTAGTTGACTTCTTGTGGCTGAGATGATGATGATGAAATAATTTTTCAGTCAAAAACTTTATCACATTTTGATTTCACTGACCTTAGAAACAGAGTAATCAATGTCAGGGAATCAAAAAATGTAGCAAAATTATCGATTGTCGCTAAATGACTGTATCTAGTACAATGACCTTTACACCCTAGGTAGTCATTAGAGTGGCGATAGTGCATAATTTTTTTTAGTCGTCTAATAAAATTAATTGATGGTAAAATTGAGGTCAAAGTAATCAACGATGTACCAAACCAAACCCAGTGGAATCAGATACTTACCTTTATATTTCTGGAATGCAGCAAGCAGCCGCGCATCTCTTCCCTCGACACTCAAAACATGACTGACGGTTAACGCTCGGGGGGTACACATTGCTTCCAAATTGTGTCACTAAGGACGTACGTACATTTTAGTGATGTACCAGTGGAATCACTGCTAAGGCCCGGACAACATTTAAAAAATTCATATAATTAAATGTACTATAAATACGTGGTTCATCTATTTTATTTATTAATTCTTATCAATTTGGGATCTAATATAAAATATTGAAATATCTATGAACTGAATGGAAAAAATGATATGGATGATATTGTGTACAAATTTGGAGTACGGACACGCCAGTGGAATCAATTTTTAACACTTCAGATATTTTTTTTACTCACTTTGTTTTATATTTTTCTTAATTATCGTAGTGACTCAGTTAGATTACAGTTTAAATTTTAATAAAAAAAATACTTCATACGCTTATTTCAATTATACGTACACTTTTTACTTCCGGACAACGAAAATCCAGGTTTTCAAGAAACACCCTTGTGACAAATGCATTTTTTCTATAAATTTGTAGTTTCTAGTTCACTCCTTTGAGTGAAGAAAATTACCACAACTGTAACCTGTGAGCTCGTAACAAAAACAATTTAAATCTAGTTTTAAACACTGTCACTATCTCTTTCATTTCATATTTCGTATGAGCAAGATGACGTTTGAGATCGAAACATGACTTTGACAATTTTGGTGCCTGCAGCGCAGATCTGAAAAGAATTTATACTTCTGAATTTTTCAGAAATCATGGCAAAATCTCTTCAACTGTTAGGCTCTACATCTCAAGTTCCTTTAATCATACTCCCACACTTACACTCATCTTCCAACATCCACATTCTTGTCCAATCCACGCTACCTCTCCTACCTTCGACCACTCGCAAAACATGACAGTTAGCGCTCCTACCGTCTCGTTAGCGGCGGTAATGCGATTTTAACTTTCGCCCGCCCCGGCCAATGATAAGAGCCAATTGGTTCTATTAAGGGAGTTTGCTCAGTAATTGTTCACTTGCGGAGCCGGTCACTAGATTAGCTTTGTTGAGACATGATACCATTTTTATCTTCAAATATACTCTATATTTATTCCGTCTTGATATAATACAATGGAAATACATTTATTTATTGTAAACTTTAGTACACCTAAAATCTAAATTAACTTACAAAAGCGCCGTGTGAAAAACTTCATGTGTGCCGTAGTAACACAAAATGGTAAAAGCTCAGTTGATTGTTAGAAAAAAATATTTTATTGCTGTAACTTATTAGCTTACACGCTTCGATCATATTGTATATGATGGAAGCTTACACGTTATAATATTTCTTAATTGATTACTTAAAATTCTATTTACATTTTTTCGACAACCGGTTCTTATTTTACAGCTTGTCCTTCGGCTAATGCCTCCTCTAAAGCTTTCCATTTTGTCCTGTCTTTTCCAGTGCAACTAAGACCAACTATCTTTTCTCGTCTTCCCTTTCTGTCTTTAACTTTCAGTTTCTATATTATTTCATTAAACTAGACAATGAATGTGGTACTTAATATGAACTACGCTAGATGCTGGTAATATTTTGTTTTTCCCCTGGTCGTTAGCACAACAAGGTACGCTCATTAGCGTAAAACAATACGTTTTTGTCGTTCGGGTTTCTCGAACAAGGTACAGCTAAATGTTGAAATTTACTATGGAAACCCACGCCACTTCGTTTGCGTGTTTCTCGCTTTTCCGTGCGAATTTCAGAAAATCCTTTCTTATCGGATGCCTATGTCATACAAAGAACCCAGGTTCCAAGTTTCAAATCTTCACGATCGGCGGTTTAGGCTGTGCTTTGATCAGGTCTTCAGGACAAAGCATTTTATGTAAAGACTAGTAAAATATTCGCAACTTTGTTTGCGTATATCTCGCTTTCCCATGGGAATTTTGAAAAATCCTATCGTACTACATCCCTAGACGTCGTAAGGAGCAGCCTACATTCCAAATTTAGAATCTCTAAAACTAACGATTTAGGCTGTGCGTTGATATGTAGCTAAATCAGTCAGGACTTTGAATTTTATATATATAGATAGATAGAATAAAATCTTTATTTTTACTTCGTATCAATGACTCAAATCAAATTCTCACAGACTACTGGTAAGATGTTCAGCCAGTAATATGACATTGTCCGTGGCCTTCCACAAATCTGTTATGGTACAGTTAGTTGGACAACCCTGACGGGATAGAATAGGATGATCGTTGTGAATTTTGTGGACTACTTAAATAAAAATCAATACTACAATGTAAGCATTTTCCACATCTGTGTCTGTTCTTATAAATTCCGTTTTTCTTGCGGTATTTATTCAGTCAGTTAGACATGTTTCACGAATTCTTATAGAATTATTGTTAATAGGTAGATTTTTTAGAATTATTTTTAGATTAAAAATGACTCTCAATTATCGTCGTTGCTTATTAGATTAGATGAATCATAAAATACAAAAATTGTGGCGTAAATAAAAAAAAACGAACTTGTTTACTAATTAGAAGACTTCAATCAATCCATTTAAAAGAAAGAGTCGACGGAACCGCGTTTAATGAATAGGCTAAAGTAGGTAAATTAGGTCATAATTAACAACCACCTGTTACGGGGTATCGGGGGATTCATTACGTTTTTCCCCAACCCCCAAAGATAAGGGAGGTTTTTAAAGACATTTTAATTTGTCAGAGTTGTCACGGCATTTCTCCCTTTTATAAATATTGTTCTTTGAAAACATTTGATGTAAACAAAAAAGCTTCTTAAAGAGATTCAATTTATTAATTTTAAAAGATGGAGCTTTTTTACAATTCTTGTTAGTTATATGGTATATTCTGTCTGTGTCTGCGGGTATTGTTTTAAAGAAAATTATTATTGTATTTTTTTATAGTTCTGTTCTGTGTAATCATAATGTGTTTCCAACATGTATTGTCGAATAACGACTGTTCAATAGGAATTGGAGGCTCTTAGACTTTCACCATCATCATATCAACGCATAATCATCCCACTGCACAGGGTCTCTCTTCAATCGAAGGGATCAGGGTTGAAGTTTTAACCATTGACCATCGTCTGCGAATAAACATTTTAAAAACATTGATCAGTATTCGGAACGTTTAAGAATAAGTCGAATGTGGCATAAAACTTTAACTTATAATAGCCTCAACAAAACACTACCAGTCTTTACAATACAATACAAAAAATCTTAATTGCACCAAAGAAAAATTACAATAAACACGCAATAATTTAAAGGTGCTATATAGCCTTATCGCTACGCAATTTCTTCCAGGCAACCTGAAATACAGAAATAATGCTGACAAAATAAATTGGTAGGTTTTGCTTTCTAAAATATCTAAAATATTAACAAAAAACATTCAATTTAAAAATTCAAAAATCAAAACTTTTATTCAGTGAATAGGTTTTCACAAACACATTCTCTTGTCAGACTATACAGTTTGTAATAAATGATTTGTATAAATTAATCTACTCTATATGCTACTACCATTTCGGAAACAAAAGCAAAATGACCACTGGTAAAGGAAATGGTGTACGAAAACCAGTTACGGCCTTTTTTGTCATATAAAAATATAAATCGTACGTTTTTTTTTTAATAAAATTTAAAACTAAGTACATACAACATTACGCACTCGGAATGTCCATTAATAGTGCCATTAATTTGTCTTAACACAAAATTAAATCTAAAATATAAAATAAAGATAGCAGCAGACCAGGCCCGCAAGGCAGCAACCGTTCTCGTGTATTTTCGAGTTGACGTGAGAGTCGGCCTGCCAGTCTCCATTACTGGGCTCACCATCAACAATATTATGAACAATATTGAAGGGAACAACAGTAACCCGACCCACAACACAACGCCACCGCACGTTTGGACAATTTGAATGAAAAATACATATTTAATACCTGCCAATGATTTACTTACAACTAAATTCTCTTTTGTTTACCCCATTTGAAGATGGTACTGGCTTAAACAATGGGATTTAATTAATAGCTTATTATAGTCCTATAATCATATACTGCTTTATTTAGTCTTAGATTCCAAGCGTGGCGTATCCAACAAAAGAGTCAAATGATTTATAGGCTGTTAGAATAAAGGGCAGTTTCATTGCCACGTTATAATTTAATTAGTAAAATTAACAATTTGTGGAAAAATAATTCATGAAACAAAAATTGTTTTTAAAACAATAACCGCACTTCTTAGAATTATAATTAAATTAAAGATAAACGTTTTCTAGGTTTTTTATTCGAACCTAAAATCCGAATTCTGTCACTGGATAGGTACCCTGTATTTACAAACTGCACGAAATAACGAGCTGGAACTAACAGTAAATCAAATGAATTCAATACTTACAGTAAAATAAAATAAAATAATTATCTTAATAATAGGTAAATAATTAAAATAGTAAGAGTAATAAATCGGTACAAATCGGCACAAATCTGCCGTCTGAACTGTGAACGGTGGTAGGGAAAAAAAGTGACGATACGAAAGTGCTTGTAATATGCCTAATGCCTATCGAAAAATATTTTGATTTTGGTAAATCATACAAAAACAATCAGACTAAGTATAAATTTCTAGCAAGAAAATTTATTAGTAATTTGTAGAAATAATACTTTTTCGTATGAAAAGCTTAAAAACATTTGCAAGCTTCGCGGTGATCGAGCCATATCTCATTCCGATAACACGTGTTTACAATACGACGGGGAACGCTCTCGGATAATTGTGAAATGTATGTTTTTTTATAATCTTCCTGCAACCAATCGTTGTTTTTCATAAACAGACGGTATTTCGTGGATAACGTTTTAAAAAGTCGGTTATATGAGTCGTGGGCCATGCCTAGTGTTGGAACAATTTCATGTTCTTTTGAATTTTACAAGAACTAGGATGCGATTTTGTAATTATAAAATACTGGCTGTTACCGTGGGAAAAAGTTGCCTTATGTCACTCCAGATCTTAAATTATCCCCGTTAAAAAACTATGAAAAAATAATGTTATACTTTTATTCCCGTTCCCGTGCGAATGAGATGTTTTTTAAAAAGTAGCCTATGTCACTCTCCAGACCTTAAACTATCCCCAATAAAAATGTCATATCAATCCGTTCATTACTTTCGACGTGAAGTTAGGACAAACAAACAAACACACTTTCACATTTATAATATTAGTATGGATATGAACAAATCACACAGATTGAGCTAGCCCCAAAGTAAGTTCGAAACTTGTGTTATGGTACTAACTCAACGATACTATATTTTATAACAAATACATAATTATATAGATAAACTCCGCTATCCAAGACCCGAGGCCAATCAGAAAAAGTTCGTACTTCATCATGACCCGACCGGGATTCGAACCCGGGACCTCCTGGGTGGCGGGCCGGCATGGTAACCATTACGCCACGGAGGTCGTCAATATTACTAAATTATGTTATTTTAAGATCTATTAAAATAACTTATATATTTTTGTTTTAACATAGATCTGTAAATAATTTAAATTTCAAAATCGCAACTGGGACCTGAAATAGGTATTTCAGAGATGGCCTGTAACATTGGATAAGACGTGGTCTAACAAAATTCCCACGGGATACACAACTCATTGGTTCTTCCCCTTATACACACGGGCGAAGCCGGGGGCAACAACTAGTTTATAAATTTCGTTAGAAATTCTAGAATTGTGGGTCATCTACACATTTTTAGAGACAATAAAATAACTGATCGACGTATCGCGTGTACTGGGTAACAGAATAGCAGCTGCATCTCTGCGTTTATCTCAAAATAGGATAATAAATATTGCAGCATTAAAATAACACTCGTCAATTGACAGGCCCGGTGGTCGAGTGGCTAGCAATGGTCACTTCCCAAGGGCCGCAGGTTCGAATCCTGCGCAAGGCAAACATTTGAGTGTATGAACATGTCTGTATGCCTTGGTCTGGGTGTTCTCTATGTATAAATAGTATTTATTTACAAAATAAAAGTATTTAAGTATATTTATCAGCAATCTAGTACCCATAGTACAAGCTTAGTTGCTTAGTTTGGGACTAGATGGCGTTGTGTGATTCGTTCAAGAATATTAAAAAAAAAACTACCACCAGGTTTGCCTCGAAAAGATATTCTTCAACAAATAAGCTGTCTTGTTTTGTTACATACATATTTTAGTCTTTAAGTTTATGTCTATTATTTACCTATTTTGTATTAAAAAATAACAATACTATTTATGATATGCATATGTACATTAATCCATATTACTTCCGCTACTAATTATTTTACGTTTACTAGGCACGTGTTTTGCAACACGAGGCACCTTCAGGCGTAAACCCCGAGAGAGATGTTGATCCTTCAAGTTAAATCTAATCTATCAAATAAAATATCCTGGTCGAACGTAACGTAATATTGTAACCACAATTCTAGCTAAGCAAAGGTAGTACTGTGGGTATTTAATATACTTTTTTTTGTAAATCCATAAAGACATACAGTCATATTCATACACACAAAAAGATTTTGATAGGAATTCGAACACGCGAACTGAGACTAACATAACTCACTAGTAGTAGCTCAGCTAACGAGCCTCTCGATCAATTTATTAATAAATTTTACTAGCGACGGCGACGCCGCCTTCCTTTTTTATGACGCGCAAATTTTTGCGTCTTCTAAACGCTAATTACGCGTAAACTTATATTTTCTTATGCGCATGCGGTGGCAACTACGTGAAAATTTAAGTGTGCTTAGAATTCAAAAAATACTCTCAAAAATTGAAGTTTGGTAATGGTAAAGTTATGGACAGTAAAGTTGGGCTCTCATTTCTCTTTACATGTGAGAACTGAGGGGTTCTTGTGAGAGTTTTTTTTATGCAACATAGTTGGCAAACAAGCATAAGCATACGGCCCGCCTGATGGTAAGCATCACCGTAGCCTATAGAAGTTTGCAATATCGGGGGTATCACTCACGCGTTGCCAACCCTCCCAACCCCCCAAAGTGGAGCTCTGGACACCTTACTCACCGTAGGAACACAGCATACAGCATGGCCGAGACCAATGCTACAATCTTCTGTAACTCCTACAATCTTCTGTACAATCTTCTGTAACTCCCCAGACGGGCTGCTCCGATTTGACCACATTATCCATAATTTGAGTTGCGCTCTCAGTTCTCATATAGAAAATTGAGAGCGCATCTGTACGGAATAAAGTATGGATACAACAAAAAAGTCTTCAGTCAAAATCAATGGCAGACGAAATTTAAGAAACCAACAGCCACTTTCTGAAACGCATTTTACTTCCATTATGTCTCATACTATCTCTTTTTTCTTGTTTAAATATTAAATTAAATATAAAGGGACAATTCATACAGATTGAGCTAGCCGCAAAGTAAGTTCGAAACTTGTGTTATGGGATACTAACTCAACGATATTATATTTTATAACAAATACATATATAGATAAACATCCAAGACCCGAGGCCAATCAGAAAAAGTTCGTTTTTCATCATGGCCCGACCGGGGATCGAACCCGGGACCTCCTGGGTGGCGGTCTTGCGTGGTAACTATTACGCCACGGAGGTCGCCGAGGTGTTTAGTTTGAAAGTGACAGCTATACTAATGCGTTATTAACTAAAATATCGTCGCAGATTTCTGACTTACTTTGTATATTTTTAATTAATACTGTTATTTTTAATGACGAAGAGTTTTAACAAAGTGGGGTCACTTTATTTTCTGTTGAAATAGCAGGCATTACTCAATATAACACAGGCCTGGCTATTCCGTGGTTCTAAATTAACTGAGATGGTAACCTCTAAACCCGTAAGATTTACTGTGCCAAGTACACGAGGATTATATATGTGAAACTACATGGCTATGCTTTCCTTTACGACCTTACAAAACCCTAAAACATGCCTCTCAATGGATTGCGTTTATTCTTGGATTTAGATCTTGAAGTCTCAAGACTTTTAGAAAATTTTGCTGTGAGTTTCGGGTCGAGGTCGATACTCAAGACGAGACTCTTATTTAAAAAAAAGAAATTTAAAAATTATTTTATTTTCAAAAAATCGCAAAGACAAATCAACTCGATGAGGTACTTAATTTTGACAGTTTTAGTTCAGCCAGTTAACCCTCCAGTAACAGTGAGTTTCACAAACAGATGTTAAAGTTAATTACGAAAAAAGGAAAAAAGGAAACAGAGAGTAGGAAGCGGGACGGCTTCTCAGGCTGTCTCTTTTTTCTTCTTTAGTTTGATAGTGACAGCCATAATAATATAATGTGTCATTCTAAAAATTAGTTTGGAGAAATTCACCTCACCGTATAAGAAGTTTAGTAGCTGCTCCGATAGGATTGAATTAAAAATGCTTTGTGAAACATACTGTAGATAATACAAATTATAAATGAAGCCTCTAAAATCAATCTTTTCAGGCAATTTAAGTGATTGTTCATGCTTTGTTAACTAAATACACGAAGTTGGATGAATGCCAAACGTTAGCAATCATTTGTGTGCATCAATGGGTAGAACTAATCGCGTGCGTTACTCTCGTTGTGGCAAGCAAGAGATTAAAGTACAACAATTATTTATGCAGTAGTCAAAACTGAATATACAAATAGTCTTTGACAGGCACTTCTTCTGGTCATTTACAACTTCTATACTTATATAAATTGATATAGAAGAGTATAAAATAAAATGAACCATGGTGACAGTTAGGTGACATGAAAATACTGACACTTACGAGTATGACGCCTTTCAAGACTCGGTCTTCTGATTTTTTTAAAGGACGGAGTAGGAAACTTCGTCTGGAAAATGATTTAACTTTAAGAAACGCGGATACACACAAATGAAGTTGAGTGGAATTCTCTAGTAAGTATAAAATATCTATAATAATATTATAAAGAGGAAAGATTTGATTGTTTGTTTGTTTGTTTGCATTGAATAGGCTACGAAACTACTGGACCAAATTCAAAAATTCTTTCACCAGTAGAAAGCTAAACTACATCAGTGACATGGGCTATATATAGCTTTTACCAAAATTCCATGGGAACGAGTCCGGAAATTTACGCGGACGAAGTCGCGGGCAAAAAAGCTGGTATATAAATATTTACATTAATATATCCGTTGTCTGATACCCATTTTTTTGTTGTCTGATAGCTTTTTTTTATTCACGTCAGAAAAATGCTTTGCAGCAGCCCCACCGTCCGGGGAACATGCGGTGGGGGCTGTAGGACTTACCACTGAAAAACTGACGGGACGGGATGCCACTCGCCCCGGGAACTGTGATACATCCGCGACCCCGGATCTGTATGCCTGGGTAGCCTAATTTAACTGTGACCAGGTGACATTGTGTTCACACATCAATAAATAAATTATACATCCCTTACCCTAATTTTTTGGTCTAATTTGACCGGATTATTTATTGATAACTTAAAATAATTTAAAATGTTTAGTATGCCACATAAAAAATTCAAGGGAAATATACAAAATTAAATTTAATGAAATATCACAGGAAAAGTCAAGCAATAATTTACGTAAAAGAAAATATTAAATTCAATGTTAATATTTCATGGTCCTCATTCATTTGAAGTTCCATTTTACTTGAGGAAAATTACATAAAAATAAATATTTAAAAGAATCTGTAAGTCATTTGGTCTGTTCGGTTCTCAATTTGAGGATTATTATAACGTGCTTGTAAAATAAATACACAGTCAAGAGCAGGTCGACCTTTACATATTGGACTTTGTACCGTTCTTTTATGTCTTAAGAGTCAAAATTGTACTGCAAGGTAAAGGTCGACGTGCATCTGACTGTACTGCGTTACTACAGTGCACAGAGACTTTACAAAGATTTCCCGCCATTCCAGAAATGTAAAGAATTTTCTTCTTTGCCTCCATGTCATGTCTTCTTAAACTTAGCCAATATATAGCAAAAAGAAAGAAATAAAAGAATAATTAATTAAGGAATTGATAGCGAACTGAAAAGTGGGGATCTAAAGAAAGAAACTTTGAGGTGCCTTGGGGTACCAGCTCAATTTCTTGCCACATTTTAAGAATTACTAAAATAAATACTTTCAAATCGATCTGCTGGATCGAAACTTAACCGGTCAAAACCACTTTTGACTATAAAAATCCTCCTTCAACTTGGATTCACATCCTCAGTGGATCCCATGATAAATTTCACTCCTCCTTTTTTGAAGTCGGTTAAAAAGGTTTTGATCAACAACTTAGTGAAAAGTGGTTTTGCTTTATTTAAAATGTATAGTGGATGATTTAAAATTAAAATTCAACTCGAATACAACTGAAAAGACTTCATTTTCACGATACAAACAAAAATTTAACTTTATTGTTTTATATCTATTTCAAATGATTTTTATAAATTTTGTAATATACATTTTTAGTTTTTATTAATATCGTCGTTTTTATAGCCCTATGTATTATTATTTATTTCACAAAAGTACATGACACAAAAAAACCTCTGTAACTCATGTTACTCTATTGATCCATACAAATGTTCTACCATTTGTTGGCATCGATCCAACGTACAATATTACTTCAATAAGCACGTAGACAGATTAAATCTACTCAAACGAGAGCGCAATATTGTTAATAATTTTCATTTTTACTTGTCTATGTTTCTACATAATTTTTTCATTATTCTGTTCCGTTGTATTTTACTTTTCATTTCGGGCATAATATTATAATAGGTAAATAATAATCTCTACAAATTCAAAAGTAGGCTAGACTTTGCTTGTGTTATGGGTACCAGACAACGAATATACTGTCGTAAATATTATAGATACTTCTAATAAATACACAAAAACACCCGGACTCGAGACAAACACGACTACACATGCTATCACCAAAAAAAAATCCCCGTGCGTGAATCAAACCCGCGCCCTCTGTTGTCGAAGGGCCACTCGAAAACACGACTGACATCAATCCAATGCAATAGATATTGCGAATATAAAAAAAATGCACTAATAGATTGGAACCAAATTCCAAAAATATCGAAAATGATTGCGTCTTACTTAGCCAATAGATTGCAGACCGTTGATATTAACGGTGTGAAATCTAAGGGTGCAAATGTGAGAATTGGGGTGCCCCAAGGCTTGATCCTAGGTCCTTTCCTATTTTTTATTTATATTAATGAGGTCATTAATATAAATAAAAAATAGGAAAGGATGTTGTGTTGTTGTCATGTTCTTGATCATAAAAGGGAGGTCCCTTTTATGATCAAGAACATGACAGATATTGAAGCAGTGCTATTTGCTGACGACACTTCTTTGATTTTTAATTTTAATCGCCAGTGTCGCAACACTAACAATGTAAATGGTGCACTCTCTGCTATTCAAAACTGGTTTACTTGCAACAATCTGTTATTAAACTCAAATAAAACTAAAGTAGTAAAATTCACTTTGCCAAATGTTCGTCAGGTAAATACTGACATTATTCTCGATGGTACTATTTTGCTTGAAATAGGCTCTCCATATAAAAAAAACTTGCCAGCAGACTCTGTTCTGCAGCGTACGCGGTCAGGAGAATTAGGCGAATGACTGATGTAGCGACAGCGCGTCTAGTTTATTTTAGCTACTTTCATAGCATCATGTCTTATGGCATATTGCTGTGGGGTAAGGCAGCCGATATTGAGGCAATATTTATTTTACAAAAAAGAGCTATCCGCTCCATTTATAATATGGGTTCCAGAGAATCATTACGGGAAGTTTTCAAAGAAATTAATGTTCTGACCGTTGCATCTCAATATATTTATGAAAATATAATGTATGTGCGCAAAAATATAAGCACATTTGTAAAGTTTAGTGACTACTCGGATATAAATCTTAGAAATAAACATAAATTAGTTATACCTAAGCAAAGCACCGGCTCGCCAAGACTAAACTATTTAGTTTTGTTGTTAATAGTATTCGATTTTATAATAAACTGCCTGAAAACCGTGCTGAATTTACCAGGAAAAAGGTTTAAATCCTACATTAAATATTCACTCAGCAAAAAGGCTTATTATAGAATGGAAGATTATCTAAATGTTAAAAATAACTGGAATGATAAACTCGGCACAGACACCAAAAGCCTATCTACTGCTAGGTATACTTAATATATTGCGCATATATATACATATATTATATATCATATATTGTATATGCACTTTCTACCTTTATTTAATTTTTACACCTTTTAAACGTAGGTATATATGTAAGACCCTCTCGTAATAAAAACAGTTTAAATCTAATTTCAATCTCAAATGCTATCTTGCTCATACAAATTTAAAATTGAGCAAGATAGATTTGAGATTGAGACTAGATTTTAAGCGTTTTTATTATTCCAAATATTCCAATATACTTTACACAAGTTTTCCAGTGAAATACATCGGTTATGTTTGGTTATGTTAACTTGTCATGCCTTATGCCTTATTGGATAATTGTAGTTGCGTGCCGAACAGGCTAGGTGGGGAATAGTTACCAAGTTGGCGTTTGCTGATAAGTTCGGTCTTGGAAAGATTTACGCAGAGCTCCTGTTCTCTACACCATCCCTCCAGGACCTTTAGGGCAACTTGCAGCGTGGCGCATACGGTGCTTGCGTTTGGTCCCGTCATGAGAATGGTGATGTCGTCAGCGTAGCCCACGGTGTAAAAGTATCTTGAGTTGAGCCTGGTGAGAAGGACGTCATTGACAACGAGATTCCAGAGTGAAGAAGTAACAAAAAATACATACAACTTTCGCCTTTATAATATTAGTAGGATCAGAAGATTGTCTGGTGCTTTGTATAGTAGAATGGATTTTACCATAATAGACCCCCCGATTGGAATAGTAAGCTACGACATTATTTTGTCTCAAATTGTCGCAGTCATCAGTCGTAATGAAACCTAGGCTTAAGCGGCGATCACTCCCACTGACTCGTGTCGCGAACAGCCAACGACTTAAAACAAATGAGCCAGCAACAATAGGCCTAATGTTCCTCATTTCCGCGAATTTGGGCGTCTCACAGTACATACGAGTTTTTGTGAACGCCAGACGCGTTACCGATTATTCATTTTGACGTTTATGTTCGAAATAGAATATTGGAATTCAAATATTATAGTAAACTTTTATGGAATCATTCAACAAATCGTATTTCGGTATTAGTGAAACCCCACATTTTTTATTTTGTCTCCTATGTTTTTCACTATTTTTATTAATTCAGTTTAATATTTTATTTTGCTTTAGCGAAATTCATGATTTCCCGTGGTAATTTTGGAAAATCTTTGTACATTATAAACCTTTCTCTTGAATCACTATTATTGCTGAAAAATCCTTTAAGTAGTGTAAAAGATCTAAACGTACACACAGACGAAAGCGACTCCATTTTAGTGTAAAATGGAAATGTAATGATAAAATTCTAAATAACCATTAGCTAAATAATATTAGTAGAAAATTATATATTTACTTAAGAGTTAAAGCGACAAATAATTTTATAAGCTTCGTTTTAAAACGGTGCACTTTTTAGTTTGAAATAATTTCTGCTAAGTAAGTAAGTTGTAGTTAGCACCGGTACAGGAGTATCAGTTTACTTTGGAATAACACGGTATAAGTCATAAACTTTTGGTTAACTGTTGACAACGGTTGAAATAAGTATTTTTTTATTGATACAAAGACATCCTATATAATAATATTATCTTTTTCATTACTAAAACAAATTAAAAACACAATATTAACCCAATTTCAAATGATTGTGTACGAGGTTCTTTACTCAATACTTACAATTTTTTTAAAACATTGGTTTGGAAATGACGGCGACGTTTAAAACAGTGTACAGTGCCACAAACTTATCTGTGCCGGTGGCCAAATCTAGAACTATTGAATACGCCTTGAATAACTTGTCAATTTACATTAAATAGCTTCGATACTAGCGCCCCTGCAATCGGCAATAAGTTTGTGGCACTGTAGACAATAAGTTTCATAGAAATTGTAATCAAAACGTTTTGCCTTCAAATGGGCATGCATTTGACGCAATGTCTATACATACTGAACACGCAACTCACTGTGACTTTTGTTTCAACCTGGTGTTTAAAACCATATGGAACAGGCTAACACCTCTGATTACTAACCATTAAAGCCTGATTCACGTTACACCGTGCCGTGGCCGGAGCCGGGCACTTTTTGTATGAATTGAAACAATTGAATCATGCTTGACCGTGTCCCGGCCGATGTCAGTTTAACAAAAAGTGGCCCGGCCCGGCCGGGGTACGGCACGGTATAACGTGAATCAGGCTTTAATCAACTATCCTGCTCTATCACAAAATAAAATCCTCTCGCCGTCTCTTACAACTTAACCCACATTATTGAAGTTAGAAGTTTGTAATATCATTACTTCGAACTCCGTTTTGTGAAGGACCTCCTAGACTCCCCTGGGATGTTATATGCTTTAATATTTTCACAAACAAGATATGGCTGATCCCCTTTAGTAAAAAACTTTATTTTTTCCTTATCTCCAAAGACGTTTTAATCTGCTTGAAGACCTCTAATGGTGGTTGTATGAGATATTTTTTTATTTTCTTCTCAATTTTCTTTTATGAAACAACGTTGGCAAACAAGCACACGGCCCGCCTGGTGGTAAGCATTACCGTAGCTTATAGACGTTTGCAATATCGGGGGTATCAATCACGCGTTGCCAACCCTCACAACCCCCCCAAGAGGAGCTCTGGAGACCTTTCTCACCGTAGGAACACAACATGGCCGAGACCAATGCCATTTAGCTACGATCTTCTGTAAGGTGGATTTACTGCCCCAGACGGGATGCTCCAATTTGAGCTATGTAGTACAAAATAATGTACAAACTTTACAGTGAGTCAATGAACGAGGTGAGCAGTGGCTTAAATATGATTCAAGATTTCAAATAATTATAGGAATTGACTCGAATATTTACATCAATCGAAAATAGAATCAATAGTACTATTACTTACTTACGTATTACTATTTATTATTCTGTGGTACTACTCATATGTACATAATTTCAAAATTGCTTACATTATTAGCATAAAAAGCTTTGTTCTTAGATTTCTACCCTGGTCACCTCTTTCATTGGTTGACTGGACAATAGACTTTCCTGCAATCGCCTGGTGTAGTAGCATATGACCGCAGCAGGTCTGACTATAACCTAGCCGTAACACAGTCTCACTAGACTACCACGGAAAGTAAAGAATTGAAGCATTTTTTGATATGTACAGTCACTAATTCACTATCGGACTTGACTTGAAGAATGTTAATAATTAATTGTGAACAAGTTAATAAACCTATTTAAAAAGAATTAAACATCTTACTAGTTTATTTTATATATTGTTTTAGTGTTGTGGAAGTTAGGATAGTGCTGTGATGTAAAAGGTCTGTAAATTTTTTCTTGAATAAATCTATTGTATTCTAACTACATGACATAACTAGAATAATATTTATTTGTAAATATGGATACCAAAAAGTTTTCGATAGTCATCAATTTGAGTTGAAAAAAAATATATTATTTTCAGATTTGTCATGTCGTCCCATTGGGCGAGATTACGATGGCACTTGACGAATGAGTCCTTGCCAAAGTACTACGCTACTGTACCTTGAGGGCTTGCGGATGTCTTTGTATGTCATGGGAATTTACACGTTTATCGATAGAGAAATGAAAAAAAAAACTATATAAAATAATGTTATCTATACAAGGTGATGTTTTAGTCACCCGCCATATTGAAGGAGGTTAGAGTGCCATGGATTATCATGGGTGACTAAAAAATCATCTTGTATCCATACTAATATTATAAAATGTGAAAGTGTGTTTGTTTGTTTGTCCTCCCTTCACGTCGAAAGTATGAACGGATTGATATGAATTTTTTATTGGTGATGGTTTAAGGTCTCGAGAGTGACATAGGCTACTTTTTATCCCAGAAAACATCTTATTCCCACGGGGAAAAAAGTATAACATTATTTTATCATATTTTTTTAACGGGGATTATTTAATGTCTGGAGTGTGACATAAGGCTACTTTTTCCCCACGGGATAAAGAGATTCCCATGGGAAAATTATTGACATTTTCACTTGACCACGCGGGCGGAGCCGCGGGTAACAGCTAGTATACATATAAAATTATTTGTCCTGAATGACGGATCAATGCACTGCCTAAACCGTGAAACTTGAAGGGTGTGTTCTTTCTTTGAATGACACAGGCATCCAATAAGGGAAAATTTTCGAAAAACCCACATGTGGAACGAAGGTGCGTATTTAATTAATACAGCTTCTTTTAACTACCAAGAAAAAGAAAAAAAAAGGTTTATTCGGTAACAATATTGTACACACAAAATACATATAATAAAAAGTTCAATAAAATCGGAGACGTCAGTTTAAACACCACGGCGCTGGTTATCCGTACCAATCTCATCATCAAGATCAGTCAGCAATTAATTAATTGCTTACATAACGAGAGAGATCACTCACTGAATAAAACACATTATTCTGTGAGATCGTGATAAAATTAGTAACAAAAAATATTTGACTTTAAAATTGTTCAGAGTAATTTTCATAAATTCGTAATTGCATAATTAAGTCTAATGCTGCCTTCCGAAGGTACCTAATAGAACCTCATAACTTCCACTAAACGATCTTACTCCTAATCAAAATAGGCTTAGCACTCACTGAGTTACCAGACTGCTTCCAAAATCTTAAGGGTAGAGGGTAGGATGGTATATTGAGGGCAGTAAATTGTCCTTTGATAATGTCCCTGATAGGGGCTCGTAAAAGATGTTATTGTCGGGAAAAATATACCCAAAAGTAAATTAAGAATTGTTCTCGGGATGTAAGATTAGACATATTCTACTGTTAGACAGAGGCATGAAAATGAACTGATTTGGCAGTGTTTTTTGAGTAGTAGGGTCAAATAAGTATTTTTTTTTTCAAATAGGCGTATAACAAGCTCTTTCGAAAGACCATTTTGACATAAGCTAGCTCAACCGGAAAAGTTGTATAGTGTATTTCCCACTAGTCGTTGTGGAGTAATTCCATGATGGGACTACTGGAATTTTTACCAGAGGTTCCATTAACTGAAGTATTAATAATTTTAACTTCAGAAGTTCCACTGGTTTCATTTTCTAATAACAAACAAAGCCAGTTCGACAATACAGACCAGTCCAGTTGTTCCTAAAGCTTTGGCAAAAGAAAGTATGGTAGTACATATTTCTTTTCCCAAAGTTACTGTCTGGCACTACTACGAATACACGAGATGACCAAATCACACACTGATCGCTTTAAGTCAAGTCAGGTGGACTGAAAACCGCGCGAAGAACGTACGCCTATACTATTTCTACGTCCTAAAATTCCTAAAGTTTCCAATGAAATTGCTATATAAGAGGATCCCACACAATTTGGTTACAATGTTATCACGGACAATGATAGAGTGTCAGTAATAAGTTGATAAAATTTCCAGCGGCTTCCGAACCGAGCTCTGCGAGTTATTGGCCGCATAAACGACAGACACAGCCAACTTTGAGGCGTCGACGTACTTCCAAACTACTTTACAGTGGACACACGACCACTATGATCTAAAATCATCACAAACACTGCGCAATTTTAACATTGAAAATGTTTTTTCGATCGCTTCAGAGTGAGACATCGGCCTGGTGCCGTGAATTTTGGAGGTACGTGAATGGTTGAGGTCTCAAAAGATGCATCTCGGCGATGTCTATAAAATGGTGCAAATTTTTTTTTGAAAAATCCAAAAGCTTTTTAGAAAAATGCAAAAATCTCGAAAATAGATGGGTTTTTTTGGGGTGTTTTCTCATGAAATCGTCTATATTTCGAAAACAAAAAGCGTTATCGATAAAATTTAAAGAAAACCCTCGGGGTATTGAGCTGGGCTACATTTAAAAAAAACGGACTTCTCCATCTCTTGCGGTCGGGGCTGTGGCTTTTGTGATAATGCGCTGGAAGCGCGTGGCGCTGAAGAGTGCTTTAGCACCTTATGTATTTATTTACTTTAAGTATAATATTATAGTTTTGATTCGAATCACATGAAATAATTAATTGTGTTATTTTATTTACGTATTTTTTTAGAAATAAAATTTATTCATGTTTGAATTTCTAATAAATAAAAATGTGAAAAACTGATTTGTTTTAATTTATTTTCAACTAGCTTTTCCCCGCGGCTTATCTCGCGCTTAATTTTATGACATAGATCTCGTTTGACAACAAAACAACCCATAGCGCGACAAAAAAATTCTCGCACTTACAAACTTGAGACTTGGTACACCATACCTACCGACAACAGACTGTACCGGACCGGACCGGATCGAACCGGACCGGACCGGATGTCAGGAGAAGAAAAAGAAGTTACACTCATTTAAATTTTCAACAACCAAAGAATTTTAAAATTGTCACTGTGCATAGTCGGACTCGCCCGACCCCTGATTACGACCATTTTAATATTCAATAGCACTGTGTATGAAAGTTTTTATTTACTTGAGCTGACCATTTTGAAATTTAGTTCCTCAAAAATTCACTCGATGGCACTGTGCAGATTCTGAATCGCGCTATGAAAGTTTTTTAATAGTTTACCTGAGACCTGACCTTGCGACGCGCCCGACATAATGGAAAACTACATTTTTGCGTATATCTTACTGCTGCTACGTAAAAATAATATTTCATGTTGGTTTTCGATAGTTAATTATTATATTCACTTTTTCATTTTGATTTTTTTCGTGTTCTAGATTAGATAGTCATTAAGTATAAGTTAATTTTGATTTTCATTATTATTAGTTTTTTTTAAGTTATTAGTTGTATTTTCATTTTTGAATTTTGAGTTTTCGTTAGTATTAGTAAGTAGGTACCTAGGTAGATTAGATTAGTATTTTGATTATTATTCGTATTTTTTTATTTTGATTTTCATGTAGATTAGACTGATAGTTTTGGTGTTCTTTCGTAGGTATAGGTGTATATTTTGATTATTATTCGTTAAGTTTTGATTTTCTTAGTTATAATTTAAATTTATATTTTGATTTACCTGTATAGTCTATATATATAAAAGAGAAAATCACTGACTGATTCATCACGAAATCTGCGAAACTACAAGTGCCAGGAGTCTCAAATTTTGCATGGGGGCTCCTTTTGGGGCGTAGGTGCTCACTAAGGAGGTAAAACGGGGGTGCAAAGTTAGTATGAAACTTTGCCGTTTTTGAAGTTATTCGAATGAAATTCAGCATGAAGGTTCTTTACTGAAAAGCATGAAACATGAGTAAAATATTTTTTTCAAAATTCATCCCTTAGGGGGTTAAACGGGGGTGCAAAGATAGTATGAAATTTTGCCGTTTTTGAAGTTATTCGCATGAAATTCAGCATGAAGGTTCTTTATTGAAAGGCATGAAACACGAGTAAAATATTTTTCTAAAAAAGCATCCCCTATGGGGTTAAACGGGGGCGCAAAGTTAGTATGAAACTTTGCCGTTTTTAAAGTTATTTAAATGAAATTCAGCATTAAGGTTCTTTATTGAAAGGCATGAAACACGAGTAAAATATTTTTCTCAAAAATCATCCCTTAGGGGGTTAAACGGGGGTGCAAAGTTAGTATGAAACATTGCCGTTTTTAAAGTTATTCGAATGAAATTCCAGCATAAAGGTTTTTATTGAAAGGCATGAAACACGAGTAAAATATTTTTTTACAAAAATCATCCCTTAGGGGGTTAAACGGGGGTGCAAATTTAGTATGAAACTTTGCCGTTTTTTTAGTTATTCGAATGAAATTCAGCATGAAGGTTCTTTATTGAAAGGTATGAAACACGAGCAAAATATTTTCTCAAAAATTATCCCTTAGGGGGTTAAACGGGATGTTTTGGCTGGTACCTGCACAACGTGGCACAAAGAGAGGAAAGAGCAGAGTGCCACGAGTGCGGCTGCGCGGAGGATACGGCGCAGCACACGCTCGAGGATTGTCCGGCGTGGGCTGTGCCTCGCGCCGCACTCGTGGAGGTTGTTGGTAACGACCTCTCGCTCCCGGCTGTTGTCAAACAGATGGTCGAGAGCGAGAGGTCGTGGGATGCGATGGCCTCCTTCTGCGGCGAAGTAATGACGCAGAAGGAGGCCGCGGAGCGGGTGAGGGAAGTGGATCCATCCGCCCCCCCGCTCCGCCGGAAAAGACCGGGCGGCAGGCGTTTGGCCTATGCCCGGCGACTGCCACCCTAACGGGGGCTTCCGGGCGGCGGTTTCCCGGGCGGCGTTTTGGGGAAACCGCCGCCCATTGGAACGGAAGTCCCCGAGTGTTGCGGCGCGCCTAGTCTTGTGCGCGCCGCCAACCGTGCCGTAGCCCAACGAGTGGGTCTTCGGACAACCGCCGGCGGGGTCACGGATGTATCTTAGTTCCCGTGGCCCCGCCCATCTTGGCGGATGAGGTGGCAGTCAGTCAGGTTTTTAGTCGGTATACCCAAGTGGCATTAAAGGGGGAGCCCGACAGACCCCCGTCGCTTCCCCAGCGGCGGGACATGCAGTAATGCATTTCCCTGACTATAAACAAAAAAAAAAAAAAAAACAAAAAAAAAAAAAAAAAAAATGAAAAAAAAAATTAAAAAAAAAAAGGGGGTTAAACGGGGGCGCAAAGTTAGTATGAAACTTAGCCGTTTTTGAAGTTATTCGAATGAAATTCAGCATGAAGGTTCTTTATTGAAAGACATGAAACAGGAGTAAAATATTTTTCTCAAAAATCATCCCTTAGGTTAAGGGGTTAAACGGGGGTGCAAAGTTAGTATGAAACTTAGCCGTTTTTGAAGTTATTGGAATGAAATTCAGCATGAAGGTTCTTTGCTTAAAGGCATGAAACACGAGTAAATTTTTTTTTTTTTAATTCATCCCTTAGGGGGTTAAACGGGGCGCAAAGTTAGTATGAAACTAGCCGTTTTTGTTATTCGAATGAAATTCAGCATGAAGGTTCTTTGCTGAAAGGCATGAAACATGAGTAAAATATTTTTCCCAAAAATCATCCAGTAAGGGCGGTAAAACGAGGATGCAAAGTTAGTATATAAAAGAGAAAATCACTGACTGATTCATCACGACATCTCCAAAACTACGTGCCAGGAGTCTCAAATTTTGCATGGGGGTTCCTTTTCGGGCGTAGGTGCTCACCAAGAAAGGATTTTTTTAAATTCTCACGGGATAGGGAGTAATAGGACTGCAAGTGTATTTTCGCAGGCGCTCAACCTAGAAAGCCGAAATTTTGTATAGAGGTTCCCTTTATGATGTTGACAAGGATAAAGTTGGGGGTTTTTTTAATTCCCACGGGAACGAAATTATTGGCATTTTCGCTTGACCACGCGGGCGGAGCCGCGGGTAACAGCTATTAAAATAATAAAACAACAGGATTTTGTACACAGTAGGTAGCCAAACAGCGGCGAGCAAATAGACAATGAGCAATGAAGAACACTGACGTCTCGGGGAAGACTACAGTAATAGGAGACTGTTAAATCCGTCTATACGATTTAATTAGTCACAAAGTCACAAGTCCAATTCCACGCGGGCGAAGCCGCGGGCACAGCTAGTAAAAAATAAAAATAAAAAAGTACATAAATTTTCCTTTCATTTGTATTCCAAACATTTTCACAGTGTGTCCCAATGCTATATTTTAGTTAGTTCCAAAAATGGACCTTACCATTTTGTGATAAGGACGTTAAATATTCCATAGAGCTAGTAATATTTGTTGCTTCGCGAGATTGCTCTATTGAGTTTGCGGTCCCCACTTCTGGGAGTTTGGGAAATGGCCTGAGCTCATTCTGGTATTGTTAGATGTTGCCTTTGTGCACTCAAAATGACAGGTTGACCTTTGAAGTTGGCGCTTTGATCAGATTTCCTGATTGCTTTGAATATTTATTGAAAATGATTGATGTTTTATTTCCTAATGTAATTTCATAGTTATCGGCGTTTTTATTTCTTTTTTCTCCAAGTTGTTACTAAATACCTATGTAAAACAAGTTTCTGTAAATTCTATAGAGGTTTCTGAGTGATTGACTAATATACATCAACATTTATGTCTATTTTCTTTCTGATTTAATTTGTTGTGAGTTAAAGCTCATTGACGTCCCGGGGGCGAAACTACAGCTATCTTGGAAGCTGTAGTTTCCTAGCTATACTGGAGACACGGCGATGAGAATGTGTGGTGGACATTGTCACCATTAGAGTCAGCTGATGCTTTGACCCACAAAATCACCACCCGTATTCGACCGTGAGTTGAAAAAACTCTTACTAAGCACTCAGTTCAAAAATAATTTTATGAGACAAAGCCTATATTTAGATTCCATCAAACAACAAAAAAAAACAAAAAATAGTTCTACCGTAATATTAGTAGATGAGGATATAAACAATTAACTGCTGTACCAACAGGAGCCACTCATTCAAATTAATTCCTAAAAAGCTTTCATAAAATTTCACAAAGTAGACAAACATTTTGTTGGGCTTTTTCCTTTTCTTCTTTGAAATGTATATTCGAAAAATAAACTAAGAATAGAATTATAATTTATTTATGTAAATTGCACAGCTATATTATACATAGCTTATATCTATGTACCATCATAAATCGTACGGACGATGGTGGGAAATATTGAAGAAATGGGAAAATTGGTTTATTTTATGAAGAGATAAGGCGAGTGGAAAAAGTGAATTGACAAGTAAAAATTTGAGTTACAATACAAAACATTGGTAGGTAACTAAAAAACATGAAAATATAAATAAAAAAATTACTAAATTTTTGCGTGAAATGTCATTTTAATAACCAACACTGTAATATTAACAATGTTACTAATATTTTAGAGAATGTTAAATATATTGTAATAAAAACAGCGATAAAGCAGCGCGCAGTTGCTGCAGGGCAGGTGCAACATGCATTAGCGGCGGTAAGTGCGTCCGCACTTTGCGCCGACACCTTGATTAATGCGCGATTATATTTTATTCTACACCTCAGACAGTGGTCTCCGTAGACCAACTGTTTAAAGGACTCGTGTTCCTAGCGTTATCTCATTTTTGCTAAAATAGTCACATCAGAAGATTATTTTGTCCAAATTGGTGTTGTACATTTATGAAATAAAGACACATCAAATGCAGTAAGTACCTCATATTTATCGTTAATATTAGCTTCCTTTTTTCTACCGTTTTCAGTCTTAAAAATCGGTGGAGAAAGAAGATGAAAAGATGGAAGAAGGATTCCCAACTGAATTAATTAATTAAATAATCTACACACAATAATTTACTATGTCAATTTCGCCTCTTCACTCATGAAGAGACTATGGGGCTCAGGCTCGCCGGGAAAAGAAACATGAGATAAGGTACCTAGTAGATTCAGGTCGTGGCCGTGGGTAGACAGTGTGCCACCTTTGAGAGTAGGCCGTGGGAGAATTAATAATAAGGGCGTCATACTATTACCTACCTTAATAGTTGAAGCGTGCAAAGTGATCTACATATTTATTGTTGATCTATGTTTCATGCTGAAGTGATTCTTTGTCTAACTCGACTCCTTTGATTTCGAATTCCTTTAGAAGGATTGTCATCGATAAATCTTTTGCTCAACATTTACGGCTGAAAAAGGTAGTATGGATATGGGATTATAATGTACTAACTATTTATTCGTTGTCAGGTATCCATAAACACAAGTAGGTTAAGTCCATAGATTTAGTATATACTTACTAGCGTATAGATCGGCAATGCAAAAGAGATAGATCATAGGTACCATACGCGTTTGTTAGAGCGAGATAGATAGGCGAGACTATTCTTCCTATGCCCGCTATCGGCCGGATCAGGTGGCGCGGCTGTGTGAATTAAATAAATATAAAATAAATAAATATTTATGGACAATTCATACAGATTGAGCTAGCCCCAAAGTAAGTTCGAAGCTTGTGTTATGGGATACTAACTCAACGTTATTATATTTTATAACAAATACAATATAGATAAACATCCAAGACCCGAGGCCAATCAGAAAAAGTTCGTTTTTCATCATGACCCGACCGGGGATCGAACCCGGGACCTCCTGGGTGGCGGTCTGGCGTGGTAACCATTACGCCACGGGGGTCGTCAAAAATTAAAACTTGAAATCTATATAAACATAATAATAATAAAACAGTAGGTATGTCTGTACTCTATACATAGAACATATTTGGCAAAAATGGATGGAACAATGAAAGAAAAGTAGAAAAAGCGAAACAAATTTTTTTTTGTCTGTCTGTTTGTACGCGCTCATCTTCGTAGTTACTGAACGCATTTCAATGTTGTTTACACAGGAAGATAGAGCTTGGCTGGGGAGCAAAATATTGGCTTTATTTCATTTAAATCGTATTTCAGGAAAAAAGGTTATTTTCATTATGTGGACATGGTGGCCCGACGTAATTATTAAGTTCCTCAAAACTTCACTAGATGTCACTGACTCCAATTTATCCGTCGATACTCTTTTAACTACAAATCCAATTCCACGCGGGCGAAGCCGTGAGCTTAGGTAGTTTTTTTATATACCACAAAGTTGGCAAACAAGCATACGGCCTGCCTGATGGTAAGCATCAGGTAATCTCACCTTATTTATAAAAAAAGTGAGATTTTTTTATTTATTCCTTAAAAAATCTTGAAAATATATTGTTAAATTTATTTTCACGAACTTAAGAGATTTCCCAGTTAATAAAATATGGGGCTATAGGGTCAATAAACCTAAATAAAGGGGAAGTCTGGAAAAAAAAACGCTTATAGTACCTTGATTACATTCGTTTCACGGGATAATAAAGGCGCTATCGTGCAAACGAGGCCATACATCAGCCACTCCGGCTTTATTATCTCGGGCACGGAAGATGCACCGCTTTTTACTATACCTTACAAACAATTATATTTTACAACATGTTAAAAACCTAATATTACCTACTCTAATCTTTGACAGTCAACCAATGGAAGAGTTGAGCAAGGTAGAAAACTAAGAACAGATTTTTTAATCTAATAATGTTAGCATCGTTATGAAACTGAAACTTACATAGGGTGTCATTCTGAATGTCGACAATTAATTCGAAATTCAGAAATCGATAATTATGTTTTGTCGAAGTAAAGATTTTCGAACTACTGGGTTTCGAAATTTAGACTCTGGTGCTAATTCTGTTGTACATTTAACTAGACTAAACTCATTTTGACAGGACCGAAGGTGTTGTTGTCCTTCCTTGGTTTACAAAGTGACAAGGATAGCAACACTACTAGTCCTGTCAAAATTTGTTTAATCTAGTTAAATGTACAACAGCACCTGTCGGAATAATTAATTTTTCGATTCAGAATGTCGAAAAACAGAATACTTACTTGATAAATAAAAATCGATTAAATCCCTCCATGCAATATGTATAGAGAGCTTGAGTCTTATTTAGGGCCCTGCTCAACTCTCTTATTGGCCGACTGTACGATTTTTAGCAATAAAACTGTCTTAATTTTTGGCGCCCTCTACGTAGTGCGTGTGCAAATAACTCAATTTTTTTTATATTATTGATGTTTGTGGCCAGATGCATAACTCTACAATAAAAATAAAAATAACGTTCATCTATGTTCCATGAAGGTTCCATGTGTGACCTGTGGGTGTGACATTCAAAAACACTTTCCTCTTTTTATATATATTTTATATTTAGCAATAAACTTTATTTTTTTAATTATATTTATTGGTGTTTGTGGCCAGTATTCATAGCACAACAATAAATAACTAAGTTCGTTCATCCATGTGTGGTGTGGTATTCAAAAACATTCCTGAAATATTTCACGGACGGACAGTATGCCCGGTTTGTTATCAGTAGTGAAAAAATACCTTTGCTAGAATCTGAATTTGTAACATTCGTCATACTTTGTTATTTCGTATGACAAGGCTTTTGAATAACCAATGTTGATGGTAAAAAATGGTAATCCGCATTATTGATGGTTCAGGGAACACGGTAATAACAGATACACGTATAGTTGTGAAAAATTGAACACACCAAGCCAATCCAACTATAACTGAACTCGCAAGGTAAGCAACGATGATACCAGTCAGTGTTTAGATCGTTTTAATAAGTTTTTGGGTATTACTGATGTTTGTGAAAACATTATTAGAAAAATAGACAGAATATCTTTTATTTGCAATACACAGCAAAGTAATGCATTATATACGGCTAACTTGCATTAGCAACAAGGCGGCTTTAATGCTAAACGCAACCTTAGGGTAACAAACCCTAGGGTATTTTTTGTTATCCCATGGGACAGCAGGATACACATAAAGAAAGTTGTGCAGGTTTTTCTAGTAAAATATAATAATATCAACTTTCCCATCTGGGCGAAACAACAATCCATTTTATTTTATTCCATGCTGGTTGGAGACTGTTTAGTATCGTATCATTCCACATAGCACCGCACGACTGCATTTATTTTGTTTTGTTCCCGTTTTCAGGGTTCAGTAATCATAGTACGAGACCCACATGTGAATTGACCAATATTACCTGTTCTTGTCTATATTTCTCTAAGGTCGTCTGGATGAGATTGCTTCTGCTACTAGACCATTATTTCCTTGCTTAAACGATAATAATATTGTGATAATCATGTAACCTATATAGGTAGTTATGTGTTAAAAGAAAGTTCATTAATAAATTAGGACCTTATATACACGCAAACGAAGTTATAAATAAATATATAGGGACGATTCATACAGATTGAGCTAGCCCCAAAGTAAGTTCGAAACTTGTGTTATGGGATACTAACTCAACGATATTATATTTAATAACAAATACATATATAGATAAACATCCAAGACCCGAGGCCAATCAGAAAAAGTTCGTTTTTCATTATGACCCGACCGGGGATCGAACCCGGGACCTCCTGGGTGGCGGTCTGGCGTGGTAACCATTACGCCACGGAGGTCGTCAAGTTACGCGGGATTCGCTGGTTTACAATAAAATTTACTTTAGTTGCAAATAATGAAGCCCAAAATATACCAAACGTTAGAACACTAGGTATTAATTTTCGACGCTAACTTGTCCAGTTTTCATATTACCTGCATTTTCGCTTCCCCTGAGTTGTAGTCCATCACGTCCGTTCTGTTTATCGCGTTGCTGAAATAAATGGCTTTTTAGTTGGAAGCAAATTTGAGTCGACACACAGTGAGTTACTTAACTTTTACATACGGGACAGAAGTTGAGACGGGAATGTTCACAATCGACAGCAAAAACACAGTTACATAGAAAAAAAATATATAGTTTTGACAAGAGTTTAATGATATATGCATACTTCCACCATACCACCACAGTGTACCTTTATTATACTTATTGTAAGCTTAATTACCATAATTTTGTGGTAAGTATCAGAAACTTCATTTTTTTAATTTAATTATGTAAATTCTGACGTATTCTTTTGACGTCTCACATAGTTTATTGTCTTTTAGACAAATAATAATACAATTCAAAATAAATTATATATACTTACTTACCAGAAACTTAGCCAACTCAAAAATTTATTAAATCTTAGGTACTTCTATTTAATTATTTAACTCACTAACTATAGCCTTCACCGAACCGTCTCAAATAAAGTCTCGTATATTTCATCTTAAATGTAATACCTTCCAATGGGAGGCTTTTATGTCATGTTTCATTGTACATTAATACCTATTGTCAAGGAATCAACACGAATAAACAAATAAAATGTTAATGTATTTGAACCTTCATAAGTATTTTTAAATAATAAATAAGATAAATATTAATAATACATAATCTGCTTCGCAGAAAATTAAATGATGTGCACTTGCTATCTCTTTTCAAATTAATTAACAATCACAATTATTTCCAGGGTCAAAATAATGACATTATATGTAGTCCGTATTTTAGATTATAAAAAATATTGGACACGTATTTTTTCTTTTTTCGATTTAACAAAAAATAACAAAGATACAAGGCATAAAAATTTAGGAGTGCGGCGAAAAAATGCCAAACGGCTTGACGTCACACGTAACTTTAATGGGCTGTATATTTGTCATTTTTGGTGTAATTTACAAATGAAAAAATGATTTGCCCTTATTTTTGAATAATCTAAAAGACAGACTAATTTTTTACGTTCCCCTCAATATCTCTGTTCTCGTTTTGCTCCTTTACTCAAAGCGGACTTTGGGGAAACCGGGCCTTACCAAATGAAAAATATTCCAATTAAATAAAATAATTAAATCGGAAGAAACAAGAGATATAAATTAACTTTTTAATAAACTCTATTGTAGGAACTAATTAATGAGAAAAACAATAACTCTTGAAGAGAACAATGGGCCGAGTGAATAACGATGTGGCTACCCTCTCGGATAATAAGGCTTTATTAAAACTCCACGTAAATAGGTTTGCTGCAGAGAGAATTTCATTATTATAGCGTATATTAATAAAAAGTAGTGTTTATTACTGTATCACTAATACTGACATATTAGCTGTTTGTTTGTGGCTTTGCATGAGTGCAGTTCTTTGTCTTTTTAAATTCCCTCAAATAATTTCTCTTTCAGTGCCTTACAGATTAGGCCTTACTGATTAATTTTTGCTGTTATCTATATTTAAAAAAATTTGCCTGATTCCAAAATGTTGTTGACTGTATCCCAAATTTTGGCCTGATCTGATTTTTTTTTATTATTCATATCCCAAATAACCTGAACTGAGTATAAAGTAGTTAATTTTATTTCAAAAAGCTTGAACCCATTACTGTATCGTAAATATTTTAGTGTGATCTGAATTTATAAGTATTTTCATGAGGCTCATCATCACCTCGGTCTCTCTCTACCCATAATATATTCTGCTATAATATAATAAAAGTAATTGCACACAAATTACATTTTAAACACTAGAGATTTCCGCAATATTGAAAAGGCTCGGCATAAATCATCAAGTGCCATCGGCAAATATACCTTTGAAGGCGGCTAATGCATTTCGATAGCTTTTTGAAATTCATGAAGGAACCCTTATAGAGGACGTCTTAATATCCTAGCTCTTCAGAAGTCTTATTGATTGAGCGGTAATTTAAGTTTTATTTAAACGCGATAACATATATTTAGTTCCAATATATTTGTCATAAGATATTCAGTGAAATTCAACGATTGGTTTTGAATTAGCTTGTCATACTTTTTTGTGGTAACATGTTATTTTCAGCACCCAGCAGTGAACTTCACTTCAAAAACGGTTGAAAGAGAAAGAAAGGGCATGAATAAGAAAGAGAATTGAAAGTCCAAAAAAGAGGGTTGAAAGAGGTTGAAAGATAAAAGAATACGGTGAGGGTTGAAAAAGAAAAGGGGTTCTAAAAGAAAGAAAGTGATATGAAAAAGGAAAAACATGTATAAAATGCCGTTTTGTTTAGTAAAAGAATAACTTCTTAATATCATTTTCCTTACGATTTTATTGAATAAAAAAAATCTTTTCAGACTAAATGGGTAAGTTTAAAGGATATAAGGTGTTCGGAATATTTTTCACTCCACTTTACGTATAGATAAGGTGTCTTAACCGATATCGGGCCATCCTACAAGGAAACGTGACCTGCTTCCTCATTTTCCGATGGTAAACGTTATTAAATGTACACAAATTTATAGAGTGAAAATTTTTTCTTAACTCGGTTAGTGAGATAACAATATTGTTTTATAAAATAAGGAGGGAATAATGTTTTTCATACTTCTCAATATTGAAAGACATACTGTTTCTGAAACGGAAAATGAACTTACTACACAAATATTTTTCAAAATTTTGTTCTACCACTTTGTAAGCATTGTTAACCCACTTGGACCTAACGTTCTTTTAAAAGGACATGGGATATATAAAATTATTGTAAACAATGACGGTACTTATAAAATAATTGTTTTCGTTCATTCGACACCTTACAAGTGTAGGGAACCGACACATAATTCATTGTGTGTTATTTAAACAGTGTTGTATTTTCTAATAAATTTTTTTTTACGGTTATTTTACCAGGGAGAATTCAAGGTATGTATTTATCGTTAAAAGTTTGTATTACTTTTTCATTTACTATAAAACTAAGTAATATGATACATATATTTACGAGAACAAGTAACATTTGGTTTTGATTCTCATTAGAAATATGCATTATATGCGGTTTTCTTTACCGTCCTTTTAAACAACCAATAGGAAAATGTACTACTATCATGTTATGCATTTCAGGAAGCCGAAAGGAACGTAGTCACGAGCTTTGACGCTAAATGAAATAATTGTGGAGCTAGAAGAAGATGAGGAATATCAAGTTCCTGATTCCATTGTTATTGTCCCGCCAGATAACTGCAATGCTGACGTTACTGATGAGGATTCAGGGGATGAAAACCAAGTAACTTTACATAATTTGCCTGGATCTCAGTTACGGGCACATGCAGAGGTCCATTTTAACCATAATGACGATAGTGACAATGATGATGATGATGTTCCTCTCATACAACTATCAAAACGCATGCGCGTAGCATCTGAAGAATTGAATGACACATTTCATACAATTTCAGTGAATTTGATAACAGCGTTGTTACAGTTGCGTCAAACGCAGCTAGTATTCATCCTATTGCAAAAGTAAAAAGATTCTCACAGCAACTAAAAAAATATATTCTTGTGGATCAACCTGCTGTCGTTAGAAAATATAATGATAATATGGGTGGGGTTAACAGATTCTGATCCGATCAGAATATCGGTCTTTACAGAGTATCCATAAGAGGAAAGATATGGTATTTTTCTTTGATTTGTCACGCACTGGACATGGCTTTACATCATTCTTGGTAAATATATAAGAATAATGGAGGCGAAAATGATTTCCTCTATTTCCGCCGAAGTGTAGCAACAAGTCTTCTTGAAGCATATAAGAAAAATTCGGAACGTAAAGCAACCCGTGTCTCTCAAATTTTTCGTGAAGATTCAAGATTTGATGGAAAGGACCACATTATAAGATACAGAGAAAATCAACTTCGATGCTTTGAATGTCACAAAAAAGCTATTTTTTACTGTCCTAAATGTAATGTAATTTACACCCTAAGTCTTGTTTCGAAAACTTGCATATTCCTAAATAAAACTATGTGAAACCTAGATTCTTATTTTATTTTAACTCAGATCACCATAGTAGTACATATTCCTAACGTCCTTTTAAAAGAACACCATTTTCTCACTTTTCCTTACGAAGAAAAATTTTTTTTTTAATTTTCCCATACTAAGTGTAGTATTTTTAGCATAATATGTAAAATTCATTAATATTGAAAATATTGAGTAGGTTCAGGAACAAGTGGGTTAATATGAGTATAAGTACATACCAAATTACAGCTTTTTAGCATCAAGCGTCTAGGCGCTAGACCGCGGACGGACGGACGGACAAACGGACATGACGAAACTATAAGGGTTCCTTGTAATTTACTACGGAGCCCTAAAAAGAGATAGCATGAGGAATGAGCTAAATATGGAATTATAATTAAATGTATTTCAGAAACTGACCGTAATTTAAATTAGTTATAGAAATTATTTGAAAGGACCTGATTTTATAAATGTGAAATTCATTTTATAATATCAGTGGGGAAACGGTGCAAACATCATTTTGGTTACACATAATTAGGAATTTACTCCGTTTAATTGAAAAACATGTTGCAATTATAAATCTGTGACTCTTTTGTCTACTGTTTAATAAAAAATCCTCATTTAAAATAATTAAAAAAAATTGTCAAAGTAGTTAAAAACATTTAAATTAACGAATATACAAAATAACTTTTAAGAAAGTCTCTACCTATTTAAAGTCGAAAACAAAAAGGCAATCAAAGAATTCCAATATCTTTCAGGGATCTTGGGGGAAATCTATTACTTAACTAAAAGCATTTTCGGATTCCCACCTACGGGTTTTAAAAAAACCAAATGTGTGCTTGAAGTAAAAGCGGTAAAATCGAACCGTGCGACCGGTAAGACCAATACCGTGTCTTAGTGAGAAATAAAGGCGATATCGAGACCCCAATAACGGCTTATGGTTGAGGTCTTAGTGCTGGCGATTTAGCGGATATAATTAATTTGAAGTTAGAATCTCAAACGCCACATTTGGGTTTAAACGAGATGATAATTTAGCGCACGGAAGGATTATTCTCAAAACAAAATTATGTAGTTAAAATCGAATATCAATCTCAAGCGCACCTTACTCATACAAAATATACCTATATATTTAAATTCACTATATAAGCAAATCAGATTTTAACTGTTTTTATCGAGAATAATTCAAATTCAAATGTTTTATTGCGAACAAAGTGTACAAGAGATCTTAGAAATAAGATATGGTAGTACTTACATACTTAGTCACCCTTTTCAGGGACAACAAAATAATATAGTAGGAGTAGCAACATCTTTTCAGATGGTCGGGCGAACCCCACTGTTTACGATGACGACTAGGGTCGATAATACACAAAACTGTATAAAATCATTGATGTAAAAAAATTTGTTTAAATGGAAAGGAAAACATTTGAAAGTGATAGAAAGTGTACAAAATATCTTTATTATAAAATAGTTACATATTATGTTTAAATCGCTTTCCTCTTTCAGTGCGACTCGTTCTACGCAGGCTGCGGCTCCTGCGATATATTGCTAGTATGTGCGCGATATTTGCGGAGGATTTGTTACAAGTACGGCGTGAGAAATGCGAAAATATTATATGGTTCTGATTCATTTAAAATTTTGATAATGCTTCTATTTTATAGGTTTACAATACAACCAATTTTTAAAACGATTATTATAAGTTAGCACATGAAATTAAGCTGTTATTTTTTTGCCTGGCCCTTTTCCCAACTTATTTGGGGTCGGCTCTCCGTATTATGCGTCCTCTCCAGGCCCCTCGGTCTTGTCCCTTTGTTAGTTTGATCTTTGAGGTTCTTATTCACTACGGACATCCATGTGATTCTGGTCTTCCTCGTCCTCGGTGTTTGGTTTATATATCTAGCACTCACTTTCCTGGTCATGTGGTCGGATGGTCGCCTCATATCATAACGTGTCCGTACCACCGCAGACGGCACTCCTGTAGTTTGTCTGGGATAAGTCTCACTTTTGTTTCTGACAAATGAAATTATAGCTGTTACTGTCAAACTAAAAAAGATTAAAAGAGTTGAAATGTAAAAGCATTAAAGTACATTTCAGAAACTGAATAACAAAAGCTGATAAACAGATTAATTCTGAATGTAGGCCTCTACCAGTCGGTCATATAGAAAACGTGTGGGCGAGCCCCAAGTCCAGCGTTGAACTCCTTGTGGCTGAGATAATGATAACGAAATAGATTATTAAAGAATCAAAAGTAGGATCTTGAAATGCGAAAACAATACAAAGCGCTGCAATCGTCATCATCATCACCGTGCCTTGTGGTGACGACTTCTCTTACCATGGGTGTCCTA
This sequence comes from Endotricha flammealis, assembly GCA_905163395.2. Lineage (NCBI taxonomy): Eukaryota > Metazoa > Arthropoda > Insecta > Lepidoptera > Pyralidae > Endotricha > Endotricha flammealis. Next base: position 14,797,860 of record LR990861.1, on the reverse strand, counting down.
GAAGGCAAAAAAGAGAATTTAGTAAACGTAAATCAAAAGCAATTCGGAGCAGCCCGTCTGGAGAAGCACCGGCATTCTCTACTCCAACACCTACCAAACCTCCCTCTACACGTTAGGCGAGCATGCATGTACGAGCCGGCATTACAGAAGATCGTAGCCAAATAGCATTGGTCTCGGCCATGTTGTATTCCTACGGTGAGTAAAGGCTCCAGAGCTCCACTTGCCCAGGTTGGGAGGGTTGGCAACGCGTGAGTGATACCCCTGGTATTGCAAGTGTCCATAGGCTGCGGTGACCTGCTTACCATCAGGCGGGCCGTATGCTTGTTTGTCACCTTTGTGGCATAAAAAGGTAAGAATGGGCGTTCTAAAACGTCCTTAAAAATCTCCACCAACTGCGCTCGCCAACCTCGCCTGCCGTGGTGAGTGTTGGTACTCTCTAAATGAACGATTGAATATGTGAGCAACAGCTAGTTCAGAATAATTGGTAAATTCTATTGGCAAAATACATATACTGCAGATTGCAATTTACGTCTAAATCCCTCCCTATCCCTTTGACACACTCGATACATCCATTTCCTAAGATGTTTGGACGCAAACAGAGTCGGTTTATTGTTCCGACTTGAATGCAAGACTAACAATTTCATGGTATACATACACGATTCAAATTCAAATTCAAATTCATTTATTTCAGACTGAACATCCATATTCGATCTCCAAATACTGATTATAAAGTACCATTTCTGTTTGAACAACGGAATAAATAGAATTTGAAAAAAATTTGTTCCAAGATTCCACCCTCAATAACAATTACATTGATGCATCGAATATAAAAACGGACATTTGAACAGTTAAGAATACTAGGTGTAAGATAGTTTTATTGTTGTATTTTTTTTGTAAAAAAGAACGTTCCTATCGAGTTGTCACGGACACAAGTAGCATCATAAAGATATGGGCTTTAAAATAATGTAACACGTTAAACGTAAAATAAAGAGGTTTCTGTAATATTTTACTTTGAAAAAACATAACCCGAAAAGATCAAGTGGGGTAAAACTACCAGTGAGCCCGGCCCGGAGTAAGTATAAAACATGCTAAATTTGCTGTATATCAGGAGTAATAAACATTTTTCGAATGAATACTATTGAGAAGTGTAGTACACAATTATTTTAATATGGCAGGGGCCGTACCATGACCACTTAAAACAAAACAAGAACGGCTGAGTAAGGGAGACAGCGCAATACGTGATGTAAGGCGACGTCTCGTTTACACAATCGTTTAAGGATAGTTTTAAAAGATCGTGGTACGGCCCCAGGTTAGTATAAGATACCTTGTCTGGTTTCCGGGCTGGGTTTTGTAAATCATATCGTTGGACTTGCCCTGTTTTTTTATTTACTTAAATTACTACAATTTAATACCACGATACAAAAAAATCTAATAATATGTTATTGTCTATTTTGTAAAGTAAAAAAAAAATTTTTTTTAACATTCTTTAGTTATTTATTAGCCATCTAGATCTGGCCAAAGCCTCCTTTCCTCCAATCTCTTTGCAGTTTACACAAACATTTTTCAAGTAACCAAAGTAAAAATCTTAATTTAAATCATGAAGTTCATAGAAACGGGATCAACAGTAGGTATTTCCCGCTCGATTCAACGAAACCAAAATGGCGGCTACGATGAGCCTGAGTGTTGCCATCACAAAGAACACATACGAATCATGTAATTTTAACTGTACAATTGCCATGTCAAGAACTCGTCATAATTAAATTTTTGTGGGTCGTCAATCAAAGTCGTCTACTCCGAGCAAGTAACAAATTAAACTTAATCTTGCTGCCTATTTATTCCGCTCCACACTTTCTACTTGTGAAATGGCGTAAATAAATAATAGATACCTAAAGGTAACGGTATGCGAAAATTAGTTGTCAAAATTGATGTAGATAAAATTTATTAATACCTATTAGGTCACGTGGGGTAAGGTAAGACTACCACCATCGAGGAAAGACTACCACTGTCTACTCTACATCAAGAAGTTCAGCTTCCTGGTCTATTTTGTTATATCAGTAAAAAGGAGAAAGAAGTCACTACTGCCACAAATAATGACCAATTGACCACCGCAACCAAAGATCACACGAATACAAAAAATGACATTATTAAGAAAAATAATACAGGAGGGCTACTACGAAACGTTAATCCGATATTTCGGCCGAAGTATCGGAAGAATTTTATCCGTGAAATACAAAGTATTTCATTGTTATTTTAGTAATTTCTTGAATTCTATCCATGAAATACCTTGTACTTTATGGTTATTTTAGTAGTTCATTGAATTATAATCATGAAATAACTTGTATTTCACGGTTAAAATTCTTCCGATACTTCGGCCGAAGTATCGCATTTACGTTTCGTAGTAGCCCTCCAGGAGGGCAGAGGAGTTATAGGAGGCACAGGCATATTTTGACGACCTACGTGGCGTAATGGTTATCAGGCCGGACCGCCCGGGTTCGAATCCCGATCGGGTCATGATGAAAAACGAACTTTTTCTGTTTGACCTGGATCTTGGATGTTTATCTATATTATGTTTTTGTTTTAAAATATAGTTTTGTTGAGTTAGTATCACCGCTATTTCACGTCGATATTCTGAGTGTTCATAGTAGTGGCTATGCTCTACCACTCTCATATATTATTTGGAAACTAAAAAAACTTGACAACAATATTATCTCAGAAAATGTACAATCAATCGGCATGAATTAGGCAATCAGATTTGGCCGTGGGCAGTTGTAAATTTTAATTTTAACTTCAACCCTCATAATAATTAGATGCCAAATTTTAATCAGACCCTTATTAAGAACAAAGGCTATGCATCAAAGTTCGCTTTCTGTTACTTTTAATTTTCTCATTAAAAATTGTTAAGGTTACAACACACTCGTCGAAATAATGATAAGTTACAGTCTACCTATAGATAAGTAAAACTAAATGCCACAAAGTTGTTTAGAAAAATCAGCCTTTTAAATAAGTCATCATCATTATAATATCAACCCACAATCATGCCACTGGGATATGGGTCTCCCTTCAATCGAAGAGGATAGAGCGTACTCTGCCACGCTGCTCCAATGCGGATTAGCGGAGGCTAGTGTTCACCGACTCTCGTTAACGAGTGTCATCCCTCGACGACGACGTCTCCAAAGCACGGAGAAGCCCGAGAGAGCGAAACCCATCCAAACTAGAGTCGACGTTGCTTAACTTGCGTGATCGTTAGAGTGTGTCACACAATAAAGCTATCGAGCAACTCAGCTTAAAGCCTAAAAAAGCGGCCAAGTGCGAGTCGGACTCGCCCATGAAGGGTTCCGTAGCAGCAATTGCGGTTTACGATTTATGACGTATTAAAAAAAAACTACTGACTAGGTCTTGTTCAAACCAATTTTCGTTGGAAGTTTGTATGGTATTGTACATCATATATTTTTTTTTAGTTTTATCATTTTCTTATTTTAGAAGTTACAGGACACTCATTTTAGCACTTTGGAAGTGTCTCTCGCGCAAACTATTCAGTTTAGAAAAAAATTATTTTAGAAACCTCAGCATCATTTTCGAAGACCTATCCATAAATACCCCACACGTATGGGATTTTTGAAAAAAATACATTTGAGTTTCAGTTCTAAGTACCCCCAAAATTTACTGTTTTTTTTTCTATTTTTGTGTGAAAATCTTAATGCGGTTCACAGAATACATCTACTTACCAAGTTTCAACAGTATAGTTCTTATAGTTTCGGAAAAAAGTGGCTGTGACATACGGACGGACAGACAGACAGAAAGACAGACATGACGAATCTATAAGGGTTCCGTTTTTTGCCATTTGGCTACGGAACCCTAAAAAAGAAAAATCTTTAAAATTCTTACTTAATATCAATTATTTTCCAAAGCTTAATTTAAAATGTGAAGGCCACAGACAACACAAAGCTGCGTCTTAAGTCCAGACAGCACTAATCCCCAGGCTCTATTATAGTACTAAATTTTCTATTATCGCAATTCTAACATGAAAAGAAGAATATTTCGCGAGCCAGTGTACTATTATACTCTCAAATTACCTATTATCAGGATGATGAGCTCGGCATCTGACCATGGACTTTTAATTTGTTATTTTTTGCTTTCATTTTGTAAATTTGGCTACCTTGTTTTTTTTAACCAGTCAATTATTATATTTCTAGCTTATTATTATTATTTTAGTCTTAGTCAACGTTTATAGATTTACGATTTTTTATTTTATTTGTAATTTTTCTGATCTTAGTACTTTTCTTTTTCATATTAGTTTCGTAAATAGTGGTTGATTAACTATATTGTTTAATAATTTAGGTTTCTTTCTACCGAAACATAGGAATCTCCTAGCTCGGGCATATGTTTTCATTAATTAATTTTATCTTAGTATATTTTAACAAATGTTTACTTTAGATCTAAGTTTTATCAATAATTTTTATTTGGCGATTAACTAGTTAGGTATAATAAATAATTATAATTAATTTTCCCTGTCAAACGTAGGACTTGTTCACGGTACTAAGCACGAAATATTTCTCATAGGTCATCGACCCAAAACAGTACTTACGTTTCATATCTCACGTCAAATTCTAATTGCAACAAAGCCTACAGTTGTTGAAGATATTCCTTGTATTATCTGTAGACAAACAAATGTGTGGATGGAAAATTTGGAAAAAAAAGTAAGTTACTTTAAAATAAGAACGATGCAAAAATGGTGACACTGCATCTCCAGTGTCAGATACTGGCCAGTAGCGAAAGAAAAAAAAGAGAAACTCATTTAAAAAAAACATGACATTTCCAGCCAGTACGATCATAAACTCCTATCACTCAATTTTAAATATAATCTATATTTATAAAAATGAAACCCGTTTTCCGTTGTCACGACATAACATGAAAACGGCTTGACCGATTTGGCTGATTTTTTTTTTGTAGTTTTCTAATACTCTGTACAAGGTTCTTACGGAAAAAAATATTAAGAAAATCTCTCAGAAAGATTGAAAAAAAACGAAACAGTACCCGGGCGAAGCCGGGCCGGGCAGCTAGTACTTTATAAAGAATTAAACATTTTAAAACACATAGAAGTTAAATCTTTATTACGAACTCAAGTTGGTGTCAACTACGATAACGTTATAGTAGTTGACGCCAAAATCTAAGAGAATTCATGACCTTTCAAAATGGATTGCGGCATGCATGTCCCTCCGCTTGGGGTAGCGACGCCGGGTTTCTGCCGCGCTCTTTTCCTTTGAGTAGTTATAATAAAATGAATCCCTCATTTTCCTAACATTTGTAGTTGACTTACTTCTAAGTTTGTACTGTATCAGGGCTGCTACGTTGAATGGGACCATTTGAATTCGTTGACGGTCGGGCGGCTGCTCCCCCAGTTCTTATAAACGGGACAACGGGACATTACCTTTATTTGTTACGATTACCTTTTATCCAGTAAATGCGCAACATCGTCTACGTGCCATAGATCTATATCTTTGGAGATTTGGCTTTCCACAATTCACTTAAAACGGTACAATTTTCAACAGAGGTAAAGTTTCTACTGCCAAATGGAATCAAGTATTCTTTTTACGATAGAGATAGATAAATGCATGGTTACTTGAACGAATAGCCTCTTCTATTCAAGTGATGAATTTTACGTTCACTTTTGCCTTTCAATTTGAATGAAGTTTCGGTATCTCGAGCTCCCAGCTGTTATTGATGGATGACAGTCGTTAAGCCTAGTCGGTGGCCTTCAGGCGACTTGAAAACACTGGCCTCTGCCAACCCGCATAGAGCAGCGTGGCAGAGCACGCTCTAATCCCGTTCGATTGAAGGGAGACTCGTATACCTTTTTTTTTTTTTTTTTCTTTTACGTCAGAAAAATGCTTTGTGGCAGCCCCACCGCCCGGGGAGCACGCGGTGGGGACTGTGGAACGATGATTATTATAAAAAGAACTTAGAGCTGTCTTCAAAATGTTTTACTTGTAAACAATATTATGAGAATCTGTTGAGTGAAATAAAATGTTTAAAATGCAAAAATAAGTAAATGAACGGACGCCAATCAGAAACGCCGACAAGCTGCGAATCGAGCTCCCAGGTTTTAAATGAAACTGTCAATCCGTGCCGATGATATTCACTGGTCGCATGGCTGACTCCGAATTTAATCTCATTTACGTTAATTCCTTTTATTTGGTTACCCACAGCGCATTTTACATGCTCGCTTCCATTGGAGGATTATAAAATTGTCATGCTCTTAAAGAAAAAAAATATTCCATTCGAAATATTTATGGTTAAGTAATACGTAGGTACCTACTTATTAAAGATTAATACGAGCTGTATGATTATATTAACTTTTTGGATTGATTTTGGAAATACTAACGGTTTTAGAAGGAAATATTAGTATTTCCAAAGGAAGGAAGAGGAAGGGAAAAGCCTAGAAGAACTTACATGGATCAAGGAAAAGGCAGCCGTCGTCGTCGTGTCTAAAGAGGTGAAGGAACTGGCACAAGATAGAGGAAAATGGAGACTGCTACAACGACAAAGTGCGGCTCTTAAATTTTATTTAGAGATTTTAAATACAATTTCTTAGGCAACATAACTAACTAGAATCATCTATAATTTTATTGTAAAGTCAAACTGTGTTCCTAATGAGGATAATGCAAACAGTCAGTTTTTTTTTGTAACGGAACGAGTACGGCAGAACCCGCCCCGCTTCCCCAAGCGTTAATGCATTTTCGTGACAATAAAAAGGTGCTTTCAGTACTTAATAATGTGTTTAAAAGTTTTCGTTTGTTACTGACAATGATAGAGGCTACGGGAGCTCATTAAATAATGTAATAATGAATGCATTGTTTCAGATTGTGGGAGCAACAACAAACTTCCCCAGCAGCTGACACTGTGGCTCTATTGTGATGAGATTTTCATACTTTACCGGATCGTGAACGAACTGAAAGGGTTCCGTTGGGGTTATCAGCATTCTTCTTCTTCTTCCTACCCTTTTTACGGAACATATCAAGTCCTTAAATGTATTTCCGAACTTCGACAATTAAATTTGAAGGTGTTATACCTAATATAGGTACTTACTTACCTACTTATAAAATTATATTTTGGTTTTGTCGAAGTAAAGAGTTTCGAACTACTTACTGGGTTTCGTAATTTAGAATTTTCACAGAATTTCAGAATCAAGCAGCAATGCGTTTCGTTCGGTAAGTAAAAGATCTAGAACCACAATTCCCAACTACCTTCTCTCCTTTTTTTTTAAAGATCGCCAACTAAAGAGTAATGAATGAATAATTTCTCTGACTTCTTACGGTGAAGGTTCCTATACCTACCTACAAAATAGCAAATAAAAATAATACTCATTCTCATGTAGGTATGCAATGTAAACAATATTGAAAAAAATAACAATCACAGAACCCTCATTAAAATTCATTCATATTATCTTTACACGGAGAGCTATGAAAATAGGATTCTCGTACAATGCAGCCTACAGTGCACTTTTCGGCTGAATAGCTGTTGACATTCCATTGTGCGAGCGAGACAATACGTGTGAAATGATTTTCGTGTTTGTTTCATTCGCTTCGCATTGTCTCTCCCTCCGGCTCTCCGCTGCGGGAATTGGTATAACTATTATGATTGTTTTGTATTAACTATTAGCAAATTTTAATTATTTTCGGAAAATCAATAACAATTCAGTGTCTAGTGTGTAATAACATTAATTATACTCTAATTTAGAGTTACTTATGACTTTGGACTGGCTTCTGATTGGGGAAAGCGGAACCCAGGTTTGCGCGTTCACAGCCAAAAAAGACCCCTTTTTAATTGGACCTAACTTTGTTAACACTCCCTTAGTTGTGGCATCTAGCATTGGGATTCTGGGTGTTGACATATCGGCTGATTTCGTGGTCAATTGGAAAACAAGGCTATACTTGCCGCCAAAAAAACTCGGTGTGCTCAACAGAGCAAAGCGGTACTTCACGGCAAGCCATTGCCTTCAATTATATAAGGCGCAGCGCAGGTTAGGCCACACATGGAGTACTGCTCGCATCTGTGGGCTAGAGCACCAGATTATCAGCTTTTTCCTTTTGACCGCATCCACTTATCTCTCATCTGCTGGATCCGCTGTCTGTGCGAAGAGATATTTCATCTATAGAGATGAGAATGATGATGTAGAGCACGCAGGGAGTGTTCCGAGGAGTTGTTCAGACTTATTCCAGCTGCTCGGTTCTACTATTGTACCATCCGCCACAGACTCCAATTCCATCAACATCATCTGGATGAATGGACCTCTACCACTGTTCGATTCCTGTAACACTTCCTTCCACGCACAGTAAAGATCTGGAACCAACTTCCGCCAGCGGTGTTTCCGAATGACTATGACTTGGGAACCCTCGAGAAGCGTTCATACCTACATGCACTTAAAAAGCCGGCAGCGGCTCAGGGACTCCCCCGGTGTCTCTGTGCTTCATGGATGGCTGTGATTACCTAACATCAGGTGACCCGGCATGCGGGTCACCTGATGTTAAGTTATCACCGCCTTCTGCCAACCTATTACATAAAAAAGTTAAAAAAAAACACACTGGATTTAAATTCTCACATTTGAAACCCACGTGACGCAGAATATATAGTAGATTTTACAACAAGTGCACAAAACGAATCATTTCTATCCGAGACTTTTATCAGCCCGAGCCGAAGGCGAGGGCTGATAGTAATGTCGAGGATAGAAATGGTTTTGTGGACGAGTTATAAACTCTGCTTTTCACTTCGATTGCAAGGAAATAAATAAATAAACGCACGAAAAACAAGACCATTCCCCTTTCCCGCCGCTTTTTTTTTTTTAATCTTACGACATTGAAATTAGGCTTGGGCTGCAAACCTATACAGCCTACTATTAAATTAATTTTGTAATAAAATAATTTTCTTAAATTAATTAAATAACTTACAGTACTTTAATTTAAATTTTAATATCTTTGACTTAAAAATCACACAAGGCAAATAAATTAAAGTAAATATTATAAAATAACAAATTCTATCTCTGAACTTTTTGTTGTGTTTGGCTGTATGGCTTATTTCCTTTGCCTTAATATAGATACATTTATGAGTAGATACGTTTTTGCCCTTGTGCACAAAATTCGATTTTGTGCAGCCTATATCCTGCGCAAATAAGCATTTTCTGAGCATGAGAAGTGAAAAGAACATTTTATTTATAGCCCTAAATAGAGCCTCAGTGTCCTAAGCAAAGTCCAATGTCAAAACTAGTCAATCATTATTTTTCACCGGGATTTTAAAATTGCAAAGAAAGCTGGAAAGAAGAAAGATACAAATGCTTTATTTGCAAAACAAACAAGCGCTAAACAGTAAAAGTTACAGACAATGTTTGGTGCATGGTTTGTCAAATTGAAATCGGCGATAGAGGGCGTCTTTTCCAGCTACCACATTTTTTTTTGCGAACAAGAATGCAGAAGCCACCCCTTGAAGAAAAAAAAAACGTTTAGTTTTTTTATTGACCCCAGAGTTTTTGAAAAAAGGAAACGTAAAGGCGCTCCTTCACCGCGAGCATTCGCGTGTAATGTTACATTTTAGATTCGACTTTGAGCATTACATTCAGTGGCGGATTATCCTTAAGGCAAACTAGGCACGTGCCTAGGGGCGCGAGGTAAAAAAGGGGCGCGCGGGCGCTTAAAAAAATTACATAAAATTTGATGGATTTCCACCTGTTGGGAAACTCGATTGAGGCCTTCGAGCATGGCGCTAAGTCCTCCAGCGACTATCCGCCATGATCACGATGTCGTCGGCAAATCGAAGGTGAGTGCTATACTTGACGTTGATGCCGAATCCTTTCCAGTCCAAAAGCTTAAAGGCATCTTCCAGGGCGGTCATGAACAGTTTCAGAGATATGACATCTCCCTGTCTCACGCCTCTGTGTAATGAGATTGCCATCGTGTTCTGTTCCTGTACTCGAACTGACATGGTGGGATTTTTGTATAAGCACGTCAACGCTTCGATATAACTTGCGAGCGAGACGATTCGTGTTGACCCTTGAGAACAGCTTGTAGACGTGGCTCAGAAGCGAGATAGGTCTATAGTTCTTCAAGAGGGTTTTATCGCCCTTTTTATAGAACAGAACCACCACTCTTCTGGTCCACGCCTCAGGCGTTTTGCCCTCGAATAACACGGAATTAAAGAGCTTCTGCAGGACTTTAAGTACCGGTGTACCACCCGCTGTCAGAAGCTCTGCAGTGATTCCGTCCTCGCCCGGCGCCTTGTTGTTCTAAAGCTGTTTAAGAGCCATCCTAATCTCATACAAGCTGATGTCTGGGATGTCTTCGGTGTAATGTTGGGTTAGCGTGGCTGACGGGTTTGGTGAATGAGGCATCATAAAGCTGCCCGTCGAACCCCGACCTCCTTGAACACCTCTGCCGTCGTTGACGCCATGCTACCATCCTTCGTCTTAAGCTTAGTCAGCCGGCTCTGCCCAATAATGTCTCTTACGAACACTTTAGAACCTTTATTTCGCTCAATCGACTCCTTGATGCATTTAGCATTGAAGGAGCGAATATCGTGTCGCAAGGACTTTGATATGGAGTCTAAAAATGAACATGGACAAAACGAAGATCATGTCGAATGTCCATGTCACACCCGCCCCGGTCTCAGTTGGAAGCTCGATCCTCGAAGTTGTTGACGAGTACCTTGGACAAACCATCCAATTAGGTAGGTCTAACTTCGAGAAAGAGGTCAATCTTCTCGTCCAAAATTCCTCAATGCTTGAAACGAAGAACCTTCGAGTAATGTGTGTTGTCAGTGATGACGTATTGATTCGAGACGTGGTCGCTCACTATAGGCCTCATAAGAAGGCTAACCGTCACTCGAACCATGGAATGAGCTATGCTTGTGGTTTCTCTACGAGATCGAATCAAAAATGAGGAGATCCGTAGCAGAACCAAAGTAACCGACATAGCCAAACGCATCAGCAAGCTGAAGTGGCAGTGGGCAGGGCATATAGCGCGCAGAACCGATGTCCGATGGGGCAAAAGGGTTCTGGAATGGCGACCACGTACCGGAAAGCGCAGCGTAGGACGGCCGCCTACGGTGGTCAGACGACCTAAGGCAAGTCGCAGGAAGCAGGTCAGCAGGTCGCAATGGAAACGTTTGGGGGAAGCCTATGTCCAGCAGTGGACAAATTGTGGCAGAGATGATGATGATGAGATGGATTTCCATGTTCGTTACTATTATCTTGGAGTGATAAGAACAGCCTCGTCTTTAATATAATCTTTAATATAAAGTGACAAGTTTGACAGACCCGGCGGTCGAGTGGCTAACTATGGTCACTTTATCTCTAGGGCCGCGGGTTCGAATCCTGCGCAAAGCAAAGATTTGTGCATGAACATGTCTGTTTGTCTTGGTCTGGGTGATTCCAAGTATAATAAGTATTATTTTATAAAAAAAAGTTTTTATATGTATTTATCAGCAATCTAGTACCCATAACAGCTTAGTTGCTTTGTTTGGGACTTGATGGCGTTTTGTGATTCGTCCAAAAAATTTTATTTTATATATGTAGTGTAGGTATATAAAACTTCCAGCTATGCAATGAGACAGATAAAATACAGTCATCTATGTTTACTATTACCCGTAGTATTTCGTAAAAATTTTGTAATATGGCCGCTAGGGGCGCCCATGCGGTGCTTGCCTAGGGCGCTCTCGACATTTAATCCGCCTCTGATTACATTACAGTAATAACTCCCTGACTGACGAGCGTTCGCCTCCCTTACTGCTGTAATGCTCGAATCTGAGCGTTACACGCGAATGCTCCCGGTGAAGGAGCACCGTAACGGAAATAAAATTAAAAGTTCAACTTTAAACTGAAAAAAAAAGCGAACATGTTCTTAGAATTCATAAACTTCTCGGTAAAAAGCTTTTACCAACTCCTTTCGAACAGTAACAACATTTTTAATTGATTTTAAATCAAAAATCATCATCTACTGAAAAATTGTTGCCGCAACTAAAAAGAGAAGAAAAATGAATGACACTGACATTGACGTTTCATGTCATTTCTTACTTGATAATTTTGTTGACTTTTATTTATTTGGCGCCAAAAGTACAACAGTAACAAAATCTAGATTTTATGTTTGTTTACTACATGATTTGGAATTAAGATTCATTCTGCGTGCGAATGTTGCACTTATTAAAAAAAAATTGTTCTAGACTATAAATTTAAATATCTAACAGTGCCGCCGTTATGATGTCTAATTTAAAAACAATCGGTAATGCAGCTCGTAAGGTTGGAAAACCTTTCAGGGTTTCCATTGAAGGGAACATTGGATCAGGAAAATCAACGTGTATACAGTTTTTCGATAGATTTCACAACGTAGAAAAACATCCTGTGAGTATAAATAAATGCTTCCTATTTTCATTTTCAATGTAAGTTGAATCATCAGTACACTAAGACTGAAAGTCGAAAGACCTGGCGTAGTCTGGAGGTCCTTTCAATACTTCCTACTCCTTGTGATTTCTTTGATTAAATTCGTTGTGAGTGCCAAGACAGGCTATAGTTTGTCCCCTGGGCAGTTTATAAGCTATTCTCTGCTCCTATTGCTCCTAAACAGACTCCAGCGAGGAGGTAAAAAATAGAGACGTAAATGTTTGTCATTTTCTTCAAAAATAAATTGTCCTCAAATCTCAGTTGTCCATTACTGCGCGCGCAAACAAAATAGTGAGTGATTATATTATGAACAATATATCAACACATTTGGACAAACCCAATGGTCTTGAAGACGCCTCTATTCCAAAAGAAGGGCTGCATACTAGATGGCAGACTAACGAAAATTAATATTTTTAATTTAAATTAGATTTTAAATGGGTATAATAATTTGTTTATATTTCTAAGGAACCACTACATGAATGGCGTAATGTCAGCGGGCACAACTTGCTCGGTCTTGTGTACAGCGACCTCCACAAATGGACATTCCCATTCCAGCATTACGTCCACCTGACCAGGCTGAAGATACAGATTAGCCCACCATCTAGCCCTAATATTACTGTTAAGATGTTTGAACGGTCAGTATCCTAACTAATATTATAAATGAGAAAGTGAGTTTGTTTGTTTGTTATTCCTTCACGGCTTAACTAATCATCATTATGAAAATTTGTATACATATTGTCAGGGGTACAGAGCCCAACATAGGCTACTTTTTATCCCGTGAAAGTATGACATTCCAATGGGAAAATACTTTTTCTACTGTAGATGGCACTGCAATTCGCAATTGCCGGTCAACAGATGGCGCCACAAGTCGAGCTTTAAGTGATCCTAATCATAAAATTAACCGCCAGCGATCTTTGTTAGCTATTGAATATCCTACTACTGGGCAAAAGCCTCCCCGTAACGCTTCCAAGCATCCCTGTTTTTTGCCAGTGCCCAATCTCCGCAAAAGTCAAAGTCATCCAACCATCGCCTCCATGGCTTACCCCTAGACCTTTATCCATCTGTTGGGAGCCATGATGAGCACAACACAGGCCTCCCCCAAATGCTAACAGTAGTCGTTGAAATTATTTTATGCTTAACTAGGTTTGTATACCAGTTACTACATAGGCGAGTTACAAATGCACCGATATGATACTAACTCTCCTAAAGTATATGTAGGTACTTATGTGTTATTTTGTTGTTGTCTTTAATAATATACAGTTAAGTTATTATACCTTTTATATTAGTTGGCTTATACAAAATTCTGGGACCAGGGGTTCCGGTGGTACCTTAAGGGACTATCACAGGGACCATGGGCAAAAAAGGCAGTAATCAATGTGTTAGAGAAAGAGATAGTTTGAGAATTAATGTGGAATTAAAATTAAAATGCATTTCAGAAACTGGCTGATAATTTTTACATTTCCAGGTCAGTACAAAACAGTAGGTTCTGTTTTGTGGAGAATGCTCGAAAGCAGCAGTACCTTCATGATGCTGAGTATGAAATACTCAAGAGTTGGTACAACAACATTGAGAAGAATTTAGATATAGGTTTAGATCTTATAGGTAGGTTTATATCATGGCCATAGTTGTTTGCGATGAATTGCTTTAAAAATTGATTTGCGAAACATTTAATACTAGCTTCTGTCAGCAACTTCGCCCGTGTGGCCTTTAGATTGATATTTTTATTTTACGAACCAATTAAAATGAAATAAACACTAAATGTTAAGTGGAGCATGAGGTTAGTGAAAACGGCATTCAAAGCGGTTTAGCCGTTTTTGAGAAATTACCATGCATAGACAACCAGTTACGTTTTTATTATAATGTATCAATGATTTTAATTTGCTATTATTGTAGTTTATAAAGATTTTGATTATACAAAATAATAAATTTTGAAATTATATTTCAGTGTATTTGAAGACATGCCCACAAGTCGTTTGGGAACGGATGATGAGGCGCGGCAGAGCTGAGGAGACTGAAGTTCCATTGGACTACTTACAACAGGTATCAGAAACACTAGATTCATTGATACTTAGACAATTACGCCCGAGACACATAGGATAAAAGCGGGTCAGAAGCGCCAGATTCACCATCACCAATCGCTTTGTTAATTATGTACAAAAAAAATACATGAATTCACACATGTATTACATTAAAACCATTAGATTTATACTAACACTTGTGGAATGCGCAATAACATTTGTATACCGCGCTTTCCCATGGGAATTTCGGAAAATTCTTTCATATCGTCTAAGAAGGCATCTTTGCCTACATCATACAAAGACTGCTTTGCCGATTTAATCTCTCAGTCAGTCAGTCATTCAAGATAAAGCATTTCATTACATTTATAAATATTTAATTTTCAGGTACACGATTCCTATGAGAACTGGCTGAATTCTCCAGATGTAGGCTGTGAAGTTCTTACTATAGACGCCAATAAAAGTCTAGACTATGTATTAAATGATTTAGAGAGGTATACATATAAGATATTAGGTGGAAACCATACTAATTGACTCTTAGTTGTATTTTTATGTTTGCTGATAGTTTTGGATAATAAAGCTCTATAAGAATCTCATTGAGATATCAAAAGTAAGTGCAAAGAGATATCAGCTTATCTGTTCTCTTAACATTAACAGTTAAAATCTAGTCTCAAAGGGGTTTGAACTTTTTTGTATGGGCGCTGGCATATCAACCCGCCGCCATTTTGATTTTTTTTCAAAATCGCGGCGCACGATAAAATTGGTATGTATGGATAGAGGACATATAAACGAACAAAAAATGTCAAGTAACATGGTACCCTAAAGTGTCACGTTCTCGAGATATTTGGAGGTAAAATCGACAAATGAATACAACGACAATCATTAAAAATAGACTTCTTACGTGTATGTAGGTAGCGTATGTAGGTACATTACGCGCGCGTGATATACTTTGACATAATAAAGCATTTTATTGCGATTATTTGCGATGTGATGCGATTTATTAGGCAAATAATTAACGTGCTCCTAGTAGTATGTAGTGTAGTTACCTACCCAATCTATTCCAATAAACAATAATAATATTAATCAACATGAGAACGATTATTTGGATACAATCTGATGTCTATAGACACGTAAGAAGTCTATTTTTAATGATTGTCGTTGTACTCATATGACGATTTTACCTCCAAATATCTCGGGAACGTGACATTTTAGGGTACCATGTTACTTGACATTTTTTGTTCGTCTATATGTCCTCTACCCATACATACCACTTTCATGGTGCGCCGCGATTTCGAAAAAAAATAAAAATGGCGGCGGGTCGATATGCCAGATAGGTTCTATCCCCTTTCAAATGCTATATTTGTAGCGTTATTATTTTATTACTGGTAGTACGCAGTTACCTTTTACAAAAAAAAATACTAAAACTACTTAATTATACTTCGTTACGATTATTTACTAATGTTAAGTACTTAATATGCCATGTGCCAAGTGCCTTGCCCGACATATCCGCGTGTTCATAAACCAAGGGAGACCACATTCCAATTACACGACACTTCACAAATTTTGGCACAATTTTTTTTGTGAAGTGTCGTAATTGGAATGCGGACATGTCAGGCAAGGCACTTGGCACATGGCATGTTAAGGACTTCAAATTTGTATAGTAATCAAGTAGGTAGTTTTAGTTCTTTTTATATAAAAGGTAACTAGGCTAGCAATGGTCACTTTATCCCAAGGGCCGCGGGTTCGAATCATGCGCAAGGCAAACATTTGTGTGCATGAACATGTCTGTTTGCCTTGGTCTGGGCGTTTTCTATGTATTTATTTACAAAAAAAAAAATATTTAAGTATCAGCAATTTAGTACCCATAGTGCAAGATTAGTTGCTTAATTTGGGACTAGATGGCGTTGTGTGATTCGTCCAAAAATATTTATTTTATTTATTTATTTATTACCACTTACCAGTAATAAAACAATAACGCTATAATTGCTCATACAAAACGAGTGGTAGCACTTGAAATTAAGAGTAGAATTAAGCTAGTATTACATATAACGAGAATAGACTCGAAGATGTCACTGTTCACAGCTGTTAATTTTTCGCCCAGTGAGGCTATGT
Source organism: Endotricha flammealis (assembly GCA_905163395.2). Lineage (NCBI taxonomy): Eukaryota > Metazoa > Arthropoda > Insecta > Lepidoptera > Pyralidae > Endotricha > Endotricha flammealis. The sequence goes on along the minus strand of LR990861.1, from coordinate 14,781,312 downwards.
AGTTTGCTAAAGCGGATCAGTAACAATGCCAGTTTTCACCGACGCCTCCTAGCGGTAGGGATAACCTAACTGAACGAAAGAGGTGATCCAAAACAAACCCAGGCTCGGGCGCAAAAATTTAGTATTCCAGGATATTTTAAAATACTATTCTAAACTATCACTATCTCTCTATCGGGTGGCTTACACTTTTTTTGCTCATAAAGATTTGTAGGCGTTCATATTAAAATCTTCGGGTCTACTATGAAAGTGTCCATCCGAGACAACGAAACACGTAGTCCTGTCAAAAAAGACATTACTATATAGTTAGAATAAGGTTCAAAAATTCAGTCCGTATTTTTCTACTAAGGGAATTGTATCACCTCCGTTGTATGACATAATGTTGTTCCTACAGCTATGCGTTTTGGTGAAAACGGACATAAATGTATTATCACGTAAGGTAAAATGTAAACTATTTTCTACCGCGAGGTGGCGCTGGCGTCACCATTCGTGTGGTATATGTGGCGTGGCAGAGTAGCAAGTATATTCTCCTATGTTTAGTTTCCTACCCTGAATTAAATTCGTGTCCGCTGCTTGTCTTACGATTTTCGAATCTTATATAAGTAGATTTACATAACATTATTCTATCTGCAAGTAGCTATACTTTAGAAACGTTAGATGTAAAATAGATTTAAGAAAAGATTTTATAAGACGAATTTGTGCGAGGCATAAATTGATTGACAAAGCACCTACTTGTGGCTTAATTACGATATCATTATAATTTTTTTATAATATGTATTAATTAATGCAATTCTCGCTTTGTTTGCCTTGCATTCAATCAGGGTAATGATTTTTATGATTAGTTATTTGTCGTTATTTCAAACAGAATACCAAATTACAACTACAATTTTAAAGTCATATAGCATTATTTTGTTACTACCTCACAGGCACTTTCGCTAGTCGAAGTAGTGTACAAATTATTTGTTAACAGCTACTATTTTTTGACCATAATTATGCCTATTCAAACGTTATATTTGTAATTTGTTAATAAGTTTTATTTCTTTTAAAACAATGGTTAAAAACGCAATAATGCGTTAGTATCATTTTTATCTCATGTAGAAATAGAAAAAAAAACATGCCTATTTAAGATTACAATACCAAAAAGAAAAAAAAATATTATTAAAAAATATATATATAAATAATAGACCCAAAATTGTAAACTATGTAATTATGTTGACTTAACGAAAAGCTACCTCAATAATGATAAATTAATAAAAGACACTTTGATAAACTGAGAATAATGTTTTATTTTATCACAAAAACAATTATTTAGCGCTAGTTTTAAGACCTATCTTGTAATGACCCCTACTGTCTTTCGAAGTTCAAACTCACTACTGACGCAAAGTAAATTTACAATAAACTTTATTTCTGAACGGTAACAATAATCACCGACATAACGGATTTTATATTTCACATTCACAATATAAGAAAAAGTATTTACGTACATTTTATAATGTGTAATAAAATGCAGGACGCACTGGAGACGTTTGGGGGAGGCCCATGTCCAGTGGACTTCTTGTGGCTGAGATGATGATGATGAGGATAAATAAAATAAACACGCATTTGAGTTTAATTTTCCTTGCCATATAGGTATATTAATTTATTGGAATAAATTATGTAAATACTACATCGGAAGGGATAAAGGTAAGTACTACATCTAGAAACATCTACTCGCTTCAAACATGAAACCTATTTAAAAGATCTAAATAGTCCTACAAAATAGGTCTTAAAATATAATTTAAACTAAAAATAAATAACCCGCCACTCAACGATAAAGATGGTCTGCTCTGATGTTAGACGCTATCTCACTCTCCCATTTATCACCATTCAGGAGCAATTTCTCTTTATTGTACAGGAGTTCTTCGTGTGTTTCCGTCGAGAATTCGAAGTTGGGTCCCTCTACAATAGCATCGACTGGGCATGCCTCCTGAAAATTTGTAATAAACAAATTTTACACAAAACGCCATTATGGTCACAAGTAATGGTTGGAACAAAAGCAGGGTCTGCTTTTGTTCTGGGTACCAGATAACATAATCTTTTTATTAACATCCTTAGTAATATCATAAATGCGAAGGTTTCTAAGAATGTATGGATGTTTGTTCTTTCACGCAAAAACTGCTTGATGGATTTACTTGAAATTTGGTTCACTGGTAGTTTGTATCCTGGATCAGTTTGGGAACGGGATTTGGCGGGAAAAACCGCGGGTATCTAAAAAAATAAATTGTCCAAGAAAAAAGTATTTCTAAACAACCAAAAATATTTACCTGGCAAAATCCACAATAGATGCATTTAGTCATGTCTATATCGTACCGCGTGGTTCGTCGTGAGCCATCCTTGCGTTCTTCTGCCTCAATGGTGATTGCCTGAAAAGTTAATAAGATTTCATTTTACTCTTACGGTTTAAGAATGGCATATCAAAATATTGAATTTCTTGTATGGTGATTGAAAAAAGACCTATATTGACAGTTTCTTTAGACTTTTCGTCAATGGTAATTCCGAATTGTAAAAAAATATTTCTAACATTGTAGAGAAGACGTGTCTAAGTGCCCGCAAGGGCCCACAGTATTTTAACTTTGATTGTCTATTGACTAACCTGTTTCTTGCATATAGATATTACATACACATCTCTCATCAAACTTCTTTGTATATCAGTGCATTTACAGATTATTTAAGAGCCCTTTTCTATAACTACTATTAGCAAAAAAAAAATCTTAAGAAAAAATTGTACCTGAGCAGGACAAATAGCTTCGCAGAGTTTGCAAGCGATGCACCTCTCCTCGCCTGATGGGTAGCGGCGTAGGGCATGCTCCCCTCTAAATCTAGGCGACAATGGCCCCTTCTCAAATGGATAGTTGATGGTAGCTGGTTCCTGAAATGTTTAATTAAATAAATATGTAATTAAAATATTTTTATGTAATATAGTTTTACCTTCTCACTTAATATAACTTAATGATATTCATGATATGCTATGACAAAAATAGACAAATGTTATAGCAGATTGTCACTATGTATCAGTCAAACAAAATTGGTTAAATAGTTTGTGACATCAGCATTAGCAATACTAGCATTACCAACATAGAGTACAAAAGAAATAAATATTATTTCTACAATGTACAATGTGTGTTTACCAATCAAATTATATAGTTGACTGGTAGAGAATGTCTTTAGGCATTAAGTCCGCCAATTGTACTCTCAACTCTCAATCATGCAATAAAGAAATATATTTAAAAAAAATGTTATTTCATAAAGTATGTATTCATAAAAACTAAAATATCACCTTGAATACGTGAGCCAGGGTGACTGCAAACCCTCTTGCCAATTCAGTCCAGAACATGGTCTGTGCAGCTCTGTCTGACATCTCCTTGAAACTCATTCCCGGTTCTTCTGCATTCACATATTTATAACCGGGAAGGTTTGGTGGGTACACTGTCTCCACCTTGCTATCTGAACTTGCATGGCGGGCTATTATACCCCTGGCACAAGTTGCTCGAACTGAAACTAAAAAATACAAATGGCACTCGGGGACTGCCGCAGTAAAGCCATTGCATAGCATTTTTTATCAACTTAAGCAATTATAATTATTAAAAATTACACTGGTTAACAGAGTCCTCTATGATAGATTATGATAGGGAATAGTGGTAAATTTTATCGGTTATATTTTGTATGCATTAAATTGCGTATTTTGAGTCTTATTTAGGTCGATTAAGGTTGAATTCTGTTTATTAATTTTATTGGTGTTATGTTAGGTTTATTTTCGTTACGGAATTTCTTGATTCAGTCGCCGCGCTCAAGGCCCGCGATAAAAGCTATGCAATAGCTTAAAAAATATTTTTTTCTCCGCAGAAACAAAGGCATTACTAATATAAGTTTGTGCATAGTTAACAAGTACATATAAGTAATTGTGGAAAACTGGTGCCCATGCTAGGTTTCCGAAGAACCTGTATTATGGGTCACCCATAATAATGTAAGGTCAAGGTGCTATACTATACTGGTAAACTTATCTATGTCATTTAGACGAACAAGGCACATACCATACTATAAAATTGTGATGTTACGACATTTAACATGAAATGTGATACAATATTATGCTTTTTCCGATAAATTGCATACAAAATTTAATATAGTTGAAACGAAATCATGCAAGAACAGTAAACAAAAATTGCAGCCGCAAAAACATAAAATTTTTACACATTTCTGATGATGTTATTGTATAAATGAAATAGTAAGATATTTTACTATATTAATCGTAGGTTATTAATAGTTTTTTCACTTGGCACTTGTTTATTTCACTTAAAATGCGCATCAAAATCAGCTGGTAAATACGCATTACCTATAGGTTATAAACAACAGTTGCGTAACACTTTTACGCCTATTCTAAATGATTCCAGTAATAAATATTTAATTGGAGAAGTTCTATTACCTCGTGTGGACACAGAAAATATTTTTGCTATGGACATTCTCGATTAAAATTGATAAAATTCACCAATATAATGTGAATTTGACTGAAACTTCAGCCGAAATCCAATATGTCACATTGATATTTTGCGAAGCTACTTTCTGTCAATGTCAGTTATGTTATACTAATACTTCTTAGTTTTTACTGGCAACAATTATTGGACATACACAACACACACTCTTTAAAATCACTATGGCGGCGTACAAAACTGCTTGAAGAAGACATGAAAAATTAAAACTGAAGAAATTATTGAAAAATATTTAAAAAAATATTATGTTTATCAAAAAGGTGGCGCTGTTTAAAAATTATTTAAACAACAAAAAAGTAAGAGTGGAGTCAGGGTTGCCAGATTGGGGGTTTTTTTCGCGATTTTGGGGAAAAATTTGACTCTCGGCGAAAAACTGGGGAAATAGAATCTTTGGGGAAAATTTTGGGGAAATAAAATACGTGATGGGGAATTTTAGCGAATTTTTTTGCACTTTTATACTAACCTAACCATCTTTTTTGGACTAACATCCTGGCTAAAGTGTAACAATCAATCCAGAGCCATTTAAAAAGCTGCTGTCTCTCTCTCTACTATTCTATAAAGTCTAGCTATCTAGTATTATGCCTCTTTTGTTTTGAACGTTTTGAACCAAAGAGGAACTCACTTGATTTGCCATCTCTCTAGGGTATAATGCCTTTTGCTTCAAATTGCTGTTTCTCACGTAGTTGTTAAGGAGGGAAGTCCTTTCAATACGTCCTACTCCGACTATCTTCTTTCTGATTAAATTCGTTGTGAGTTCCAAGACAGCTGTAGTTTTCTCCCCCGGGACGTCAATAAGCTTCATTGCTTATTGCCTATCTGAGGTCGCCGTTGTTGATCCTGGCTACACAGGAGACACAGTGGTGGGAATGTGTGGTGGGCTTGTCACGAACCAAAGAGGAAAAAACCTTATCGGAGTTTAAGACGAACTTCAGGATGATATTCCTGAAATTCCTACCATGGATAAGTTCAGAGATACTAATTCCTATACTAATCTTCCACCACTATCTAAACTATACATTTAAGAGTTTGCCAAAAAGGTAACAAACCACACATTCATGATTTCCTCATTTTCCCTTGTTATCTAATAATGTTTTAGATATAATATGACATTTAATGACATACTACATGTTGGCTCAGGTTTCAAGAACCGCTCAAAGGGAGACTAAGATTACTGTATGAAAGTAGAATCTTAAGAACCGTCCGAGTTACCTTTGAGAAAAATTATATCCCACCAAAAACATTTTCATGTAAAATGTTGCCAAGACGAGACCATATGACTCGCACTGTCAAAAGTTATCAGATCTCATGTAGAGCCAAGCTTCTAACTCTACAAGGCCTAACTTCACAAACTTTACACCTTAATCAAAATATGTGTGTTTGCCGTTTCGTTACATACTACAAGAACTAATGTATAAAAGAAAAGTATGATGATGAATAGTTTATAATTTTTTCACCTTACTATGTGAATGTAGCGAAATGGCCAAACCACATAATTATATTGATTAAGGTGTAGAGTTTGTGAAGTTAGGCCTTGTAGAGGTAGGGCGTGTAAAGTTAGAAGCTTGGCTCTACATGAGATCTGATAACTTTTTGACAGTGCGACTCATATGGTCGCGTCTTGGCAACATTTTACATGAAAATGTTTTTGGTGGGATTTCATTTCTTTTTGTAAGTTGCTTATAAATATATTTTTTTTCTTTTGGGGTGAAGTTCCAAGTTTTATGATATTTTTGTTGTTTGTGTACTAATACTAGCCTACATACCAAATTTCAGCTTTCTAGGATATTAGGAAGCGGAAATCTCATACAAACTTCCATCCCTTTGGTTAAAGGGTTGGGGGATGAAAGTTCCAAGTTTTATGATTTTTTTTGTTGTGTTTGTAGTAATATTAGCTTACTACCAAATTTTGGCGTTCTAGGACTTTAGGAAGTACCTTAAGAATTTTGATGATCAGTGAGTCAGTGAGTGAATCAGTGACGAAATGGGTGGTTTTTAGACATTAATAAAATCTAAAGTATAATATGTAGCTACGACATTCAAATTTTGAATGTTCAATGATTGTACTGGTGTCATTTTATCTTGAAATTTTTAACTATTTATAGCATCATCCGAACCAAAGTTATGAGAGTTCAAAAAAACGACGAAACGTTTCGAGAAAAGGTAGGTAGTGCCCTTGCGCTCCGCTTGGCTCGTCTTGGCAAATAAATAGTATGGAAAATGACTGATAGCTGTCAAATGTGTAGAAAATTAGACAAAAGCGACATCTGAAGTGAGGAAAAGGCAGTTTTTAACCCCTTTTATTTGTAACAAAACTTTTGGGGGTTTTCTGTTGAAAACGTATCATTTTGGGGAAAAATAAAAGTCAGTTTGGGGAAAATCATAAAATTGAATCTGGCAACCCTGAGTGGAGTTGTCACATAGTTGTCATGTCACATACTTCACTTCACATAGATAGACTCATTCATGTCAAAACATTGGATGGAGTGACGTTTACAGATTTTCATGTTGGTGTATTAAAATTGGGAAAAATTCGCCACGCAGCATGGGAGATGCACCAGCTTCTGATGCGGAGTCATGTAAAGCCAGCCCTAAGAACGAGGGCCATCCAGAAATGGTAATATACGTTGCTTTCATAGTATAATGTAGTGATGATTCAAGTCGCTAAATGTACTCTTGTCAACAGGACCGGCGTCCGTTTGGTGGGCTGGAATTCCAGGTTTCCGAAGTAGTTGGGAGGTTAGAAGCCGGGGTCAACGCCCAGGATGTACAGGAGGAGGAAAAAAAGCACGAATCGCGCAAAATTAGCGCTGGTTTCTTCGAACCCGAGGAAACCGCTATGGATGAGATTTTGAAGGTTTTGGAGGACATGGTGCTAAAAACTGACCCTAACTGTGATAGTATCGAGCCGCCGTTGTTGCCGACGGATGCTGTGACACGTGCAGCTATATTATCTCATAGTATTTCTGCACTTTTTGGTCGTTTAGAGAGGTCGCATGCTGCGCGGCTTGGCGCTCATATAGCGAGCGAAACGACTCGATGGATGGCACACATGTTTAGGTAAGTAATTACTACATATGTTTCTTTTATTATTACATAAAAACACTGTTTAAATTAAACTATTTAGACCTGCAACTTGTGTTACCTGTGATATTGTTACATCACAAGAAATTTAATAGACTGACTTTCTTCATCATGCAAATGAATAGTGTGTAAATGTTATGTACCAGCAAAACCTATACAACTTCATTTGTATACATGTTAGGTTAGATATCCCATGTGAATATGAAAATCTGAAATGGAGAAGGTTTATATACTCTAGCATCCTCACATAAAGTGGGAAAAGGATAAGAACAAGATGACTTTTTAATTAATATTGCTACATACATTATTGATTACATTCCAAAATTTCCAGTGAAATTAAATAATGGTGTTTGAGCTAATTAGACATACCTTATTGTGGTATGATAATATTGCGTGTGTTATCATAATAAAGTCAGTTTTGATCAATTCCTATCTATTTCAAATCAATGTATATTTGACATTAGATAATTCTTTGAAGATTTTGTGCCAAGTTTTATTTATCTATAGAAGATATAAGATTTAAGAAGAGAGGTAGGGCACAGCAGATAATCCACTCAAATCAGAGCAGCTCATCTGGGGCAGAACCTCCAAGTTACAGAAGATCGTAGCCAAATGGTCTCGGCCATGTTGTGTCCCTGTGGTGAGTTAGATCTCCAAGTGAAGACTTGAGATGGTTGGGAAGGTTGACAACATGTGAGTGATACCCCCAGTATTGTAACCGTCTATAGGCTATGGTGACGGCTTACCATCAGGCCAACCATATGCTTGTTTGCCACCTTTGTGGTATAAATAGATTGAAATAATCACACCCTTATTATTTGAAAGTAAACAATAATATCAGAAAGTAAACAATAATTTACAGCGAGGTAGGGCACAGCGGATAATCCTCTCAAATCGGAGCAGCCCATCTGGGGAAGGACCTCCACCTTACAGAAGATCGTAGCCAAATAGCATTGGTCTCGGCCATGCTGTATTCCTACAGTGAGTAAGGTCTCAAGAGCTCCACTTTTTACAGGGTCGGCAACGCGCGATACCCCTGGTATTGCAAGCGTCTACAGGCTGCGGTGACTGCTTACCATCAGGCGGGCCGTATGTTTGTTTGCCACTTTAGTAGTAAAAACAAAACTCCGCTATAAGTGTGTATGGTATCTCAAAATCAAACTAGTTGAAAGATTTTACATTTGTAAATGCGAAAGTGGCCATTATTCCATTATTGTTTAGCAATAAAATATTGTACTAAAACTTTTTTACAACTGTTATCAGTTGCCTTGAATCAACAAATGTGGATAAGATTAGGTTAGTGTGCATTAAAACTAACATTGGCTTTGTTAATTAATATTAGGGCAATGGCATGTTGAATTAAATATAATAATTAATCATGTAATTAGTATTGTTTTCAATTTTATACCTAATGTCGTAGTGTATAGGGTTAATATTTATGAAAAAAAAAAGATTAAATAAGAATATAGATACTTTTTCGTCCATATTGTTATTCAAAATAGTATTCTATTGTTTTAAAATTCTTACAATATAATTGTTAATATATTGTGTAATTAGCATTATGTATTCAATTTTATACCTAATGGCTGTGTGTATATTATAGAGTCGATATTGATGGAAAAAAATATTTTTGGATATTGTGATTCAATAAAGATTTCTATATAAAATTCTCAACTTTAACGGATCAACACAGAGGACGCGGGCGGGTAGTATGCGCGGTTCTATTCCTCTTAATTAATATTAAAGTCAACAGTCGGAAGAACTGTGTAGGCCGAGCACCGCCAAAAAAGACAAGTATGAACATATATATAGTATGAATATGTAATTCCTACTTTACTACTATATACTATCTAGCGGTTGGCTAATTAGTAATTTAACTTTAACCTTAACTTATAAAACGTTAAGAATATTGTCCGTCGACTTATCCATGAAATGTTTAGTAAATATTCTTTCGAGATTGTAAATATTTTTATTATCACTGGCTGGCATTTTGTTGATTTTCAATTGTGATGTGACATTAAATTAAGACAATGAACGGGGTCTCACAAGTCAATAGGCACAAATGCCTAAATGAGATTTTTAGAGCCTCTACACACGTTGACATACGCGCATTAGCGTCGCGTTTCGTGCTTTTGCAAGTTATTGTAGACTTAACTGTCAAATGATTGCAACTCCGCTATGGATGTTAAACCCGACAAAAACCCGAGGCGCATTCGTCGGACAAGGTCTTAATTAAATAGACATTGAACATTTAAGAAATGAATCGAAATAAAAACAGTAATTTTTGTACGAGCCTCTTTTTGTATTTATCGGACAAATCCTAAGATCAATTAAATGATATAAGGACAAATCACACAGATTGATCCATTGATCACATCCAAGATCAATCAGAATAAGATCGTTTTTCATCATGACCCGACCGGGATTCGAGGCCGGGACCTCCTGTGTGTGATGGTCTGGCGTGGTAACTAACACGCCACGGAGGTCGTCAAATTTCTCGTCTCTCACGTGGTTCTGTACGTATGCTCACATATCAAAGCCAATCTAGTTGCATTAAATATTTTTAGCTATTATGAGCTGTTTGATATGATGCCAACAGCATCTTTCTATCATCGCACCGCTCGCCATCGATAGGGAATCCATCCTCACACGCTGGAACCAAACCGGTCCCGCACTACGCGTTTCCAATGGGGTTTTCTTCACAGAATCCTCAGGTTGTGGAATGAACTCCCTGTCGATTACAGCATGGGGTACTTCAAAAAGGGTTGAACATGATATTGTTTTATTGTGCGTAACCTCGTGAGCGCTCGTAATCTCAGTTACGCACACTAAAACAACGTTCATGTTGTCTTACTATATTCATAGCCAAACGGACTTGTTGAAATCAAGTATAAGTACATTTATAACAAGAATACGCGAAATGTTATACACAATGGTGTGGAATGAACAAGACTTAAATTTATTTATAATATTACTATGGTGTCTTGTTTCAGATTAGTAGACTACAATGCTTACTACCACCAGGAGCAGCTCGAGGGTCTGGTCAGGGTCACCAGGATGTTACTACATCACAGATACCCTAGATACCTGGAAGATGGAGGTAAAAGACGATTGTTAAAAAAGACATTCCTGAAGAAGGGTTCGAATCCTGCGCAAGGCAAACACTTGTGCGCATGAATATGTCTGTTTGCCTTGGTCTGGCTGTTTTCTGTCCTTACTAATATTATAAATGAGAAAGTGAGTTTGTTTGTTTGTTATTCCTTCACGGCTTAACTAATAAATAAATATATAGGGACAATTCATACAGATTGAGCTAGCCCCAAAGTAAGTTCGAAACTTGTGTTATGGGATACTAACTCAACGATATTATATTTTATAACAAATACATATATAGATAAACATCCAAGACCCGAGGCCAATCAGAAAAGTTCGTTTTTCATCATGACCCGACCGGGGATCGAACCCGGGACCTCCTGGGTGGCGGTCTGGCGTGGTAACCATTACGCCACGGAGGTCGTCATACTAATCAGTAACTAATCAGCCGATCATTATGAAAATTTATATATTATTGTCAGGGGTACGGAGCCCAACATAGGCTACTTTTTATCCCGTAAAAGCAGGGGGGTCCCACTCCGCAGTTTAGGTACTATTGGCCTTCGGACCCGCCCGGCGGGTTAATATCAAGGCTACCACCACTCGGCTCTCGCTAGTGCCGCTAGCTAGACGCATCGCGCGGACTCGGCCGCAGCGCCGTGTAGAGTATAAAAAATGACAAACTATACGAAAATTAGGTACTACTGTTGTGTGCCCGTTTTTTTAAATAAATCAAACGTCGATGTGTTTTTTGGCTCGTACCGTACACGACGTACAGAACACGTACCGATAATCTTTAAGGAAGTGCTACTATCATTGTTTACTTATACTTAAATACTTACCTACCTTTAGTAATACAGTAGTTTAGTACCTACATATTACTATTTATTGAATTAAGTGATACACATGTTATTTTTATCTATTACTAGCTGACCCGTGCCCACTTCGTTGGGCATAATGTTAAAAGCCTTTTTATTTTTTGTTTTTTTATATAACCTATGACACTCAGCAATAATATGACTTTCTATTGGTGAAAGAATTTTTAAAATCGGTTCAGTAGATCCCGAGATTACCCCTTACAATTTAACAAATACACAAACTTTACCTCTATATAATATTAGTATAGATTTATTAAATAAGTAGGTACAATTTATATCGGCGAGTGAGAACCTTATGCTCTTGCATCGAAACCGATTTCAATTTAGCGCTATCCAAGGGAATATCTAAATAAGATATTTAGTTCTCTTCTTAGATTAAAGAAATAGACACATACCTACTGGTAATTTAATATTCAGATTAAATTCTTCTCTAAAAGAAGACAACCCTAACGTCGTCAGAAGAGGTAAGAAATACGCGATAGAAAGAGAGGCAACTTCTAGGTGAATATAACTGTAGGATGTGTGCGCTGTGCGAGCTGAATTGCGCCTTATTGTATCGTAGCGAAAGTCCCTGAGTGAATCTTCTGTACGTAGTACTATTATCTATTCTGTGGTAAAAGTATGTCATTCCAATGGGTAAATATTTTTTCTACTACAGAGGGCGCTGTATAGGCCAACAGATGGCGCCACAAGTCGTGCTATGGGTTGTTTTGTTGTCAAACGAAAGCTATGACATAAAATTAACGCGAGCGAAGCCAAAGTAGGAAAAGCTAGTGTATATTATGTATTTATTTACAAAAAATTACAAAAAATATTTATATTTATCAGCCATCTAGTACCCATAGTACAAGCTTAGTTGCTTAGTTTGGGACTAGATGGCGTTGTGTGATTCGCCCAAGAATATTGATTTATTTATTTACTGTCTGGATAAACATTTTGAGTTTGAGATTGTAACCTCACGAAGTTTAGGTACCTTTTTATAATATTAGTATACTTTCCCAGTTCTCCGGTCCTGTCTTGATTACTTTACCATTGCTCACTTGTTCCAGCCCTAGCCTTCACAAACCGGCTCCCCTGCATATACAGCTGCGTGGCCAGTCCCCTCGGCGTGGTGCAGCATCTGTGCAGACAGCTGGGTTTGCCGTTAGCCTGCGTGAAACCTGTGCCTGTGCACTCATCAGGTAGATAGTATTTTCTTTTATTATAAATTTAATACAAAAAGAAACTTTATTTCAAAAGCATTCTTATCACTAAATTAATAAAATCAACTAAAAGACATTCATCGAAAAATATATTCACGCAGATGTTTCATGGGCGAATGGAGTATTTTATTTATTATGAATTTTTATAAATATGTCAAAATTCTCATAGGAATTCAATGACTCGCTCGTGTTTAATTCACAACTATTTACAGGTAGAGGTATGGACATAGAAGCCCTAGAGAGGATATGCGAAGAGGACCTTACAGCCAATAGGACGCCGCTGTTGGTGCTCGGCGAAGTGGGCGCTCCGCCCCTCGGCGCGGGGGCTCCTTTGCAGGCCTTAGCGGCGATATGCAGCAAACGGGGACTCCATTTGCACTTGAGGGGGCACGCTTTGGCATTGCCCGCTGCTATGGGACGGGATCAGGTAAGTTTTTTATTTATTAGGTTTACCATAACTGATAAAATAATACATATTCTTACTACAAGTTGTTATAAGAGAGGTAGAGCAGCACAGCGGATAATCCGCTCAAATCGGAGCAGCCGTCTGGGGAAGGACCTCCACCTTACAGAAGATCGTAGCCAAATAGCATTGGTCTCGGCCAAGCTGTGTTCCTGCGGTGAGTAGGTCTCCAAAGCTCCACTTGGGGGGGTTGGGGAGGCGTGAGTGATACCCCCGATATTACAAGCGTATATAGGCTACGGTGATGCTTACCATCAGGCGGAACGTATGCTTGTTTGCCACATTAGTAGTATAAAAAATAAAAAAAGTGCTTTTTACTCAAATGTACAATTAATTGAGGATAAACACGACATTCATAATATATTATATCCTTGTCAGTAACATTAAACAGAAAATTATAAATAAAAGTATGTATTCATATTTTTCATCCATTTCAACTCTGAGAGGGAATGAGAAAATCAGACAATATCAGAGACATGACATGTGTCAAATTCGATAATAAACATAATGGTGCTAATTCTGTTGTACATTTAGTTAAATGTAGTCTAGTTAGACTAAACTAATTTTGACAGTACTAGAAGTGTTGCTATCCTTGTCACTAATTGTAAACTAAGGAAGGACAACAACCTTTGGTCCTGTCAAAATTAGTTTAGTCTAATAAAGTAAAATGTACAACAGAATTAGCACTAATGACATAATATTTTAAATGACTCATTTTTTTAACATATTAAAAATCTTTTTTGAAAATTTATTAAAATATAAATCTAAAACTATAAACTTTATGAAATGCCCATAACATGTGGAGATTTTTATTTAGCTAGCTTACTTAAATTATTGTTTGCTACATCATAGATAAACTCATAAATCATAGATTCTGTAAATCTTCCTGAAAAAAACTTATAAGTTTTACGAATATTCCCTATTTTCGATAGAATTTATACTGATATAATGTTGTATTTCAGACTTTCAACTTGGCGGACTCACTTACGCTAACACCTGGGCCGTGGTTTGGAGTACCCGGCTTACCGACTGTTGTATCCTTTACAATTTCTTTATTATCCTGCCATAAAAAATCAAACCAACCAGAAGTGGCAACTGGCAATTATTTTGTACTGGGATGCGTCTCGAGCGATCTTTATCCGTTTGACGTACTTTGATGAGGTTTCTCATAACATTTTAATGTGTTTTTAATGTCAGATATTCCCATATGAATAGGAAAAAATGTATCTGTTAATAAATATTTTCCTTAACTATTTATTTATCAGACATTTTATAAAATACCAGAACCAATAACAGTCAACGATCACTCGAAAGCCGTCAATGCGGTAAGCGTATTTTACTTAACAAATTACATCACGTAAACATGACATAGATCTCGAGTAATATTATTATTTATTAAGCATATTTATTCAAGTAATGTTTAACAACTGAGACGAGATCCCCCCTTGATATTTGTTATATAGGTAGGTGATACCTTGGATTAACATATAGGGTACTTTTTGTCCCGAAAAGTACGCGAGTCAAAAATCTGATATAGATGGCGCTGCTGTGCATAAATAAACACATGCAAACGAAGTTGCGCGGGGTTCACTAGTAAATAATAAATCAAGAATTACGACAGACTAGCTTTTCCCCGCGGCTTCGCTCGCGTTAATTTTATGACAGATCTCGTCTGACAACAAAACAACCCATAGCGCGACTTGTGGCGCCATCTGTTGGCCGATTCAGCGCCCTCTATAGTCGATTTTTTTTTCCCCATTGGAACGACATACTTTCACGGGATAAAAAGTAGCCTATGTTGGGCTCTGTACCCCTAACAATATGTATGTAAATTTTCATAATGATCGGCTGCTTAGTCAAGCCGTGAAGGAATAACAAACAAACAAACTCACTTTCTCATTTATAATATTTATGATGACAGATATTACTGGTGTGTTGGGATCGCTTTTCCTGTACTGTAGGGAATATTAATGATTGTTCTATTTAGGTGGGCAGCAGGGAGGGTGCCTTAGCAGCCTTAGCAGGCCTGACGGGCGGCGGCGCCCGTCTCCCGGCGCTGCCTCTCTGGACGTGCATCCGCTCCGCCGGCGCCAGAAGACTGACGCAGCGGCTAGTCGCGGCGTTCAGATCCGCTAGAGCCGCGCATGTTGTTGTCACGAATGCTCAGCTGAGGCTATTGGTATGTTTTTTATTAAACTAACTAAAAGAGTGTTTCAAATCGTGAAAAATTGTGTATAATAAAAAATTCTACTTTTTTTCAGAGCGACCGACCAGGCGGCGATGAGCCACCTAATGTCGATATAGTTGTAAGTATTTAACAATTTTAATATAAATATTAAAATTTTATTAGTACCGTTCGACAGGCCACTTTATACTAAGGGCCGCGGGTTCGAATCCTGCGGAAGGCAAACAGTTGTGTGCATGAACATGTCTGTTTGTCTTGGTCTAGTTGTTTTCTATGTATAATAAGTATTTATTTACAAAAAAAAAGTATTTATGTATATTTATCAGCATCTTGTATCCATAGTAAAAGCTATGCTTAGTTTGGAACTAGATGGCGTTGTGTGATGTCCAAGATTTATTAGAACAGTGTACAAATGATAGAGTTAACCTATAATAAAGTTATGTATGTAGGTACATATAGTTCTAAGTTTCCTAACAATTAATTTTAGTAGTGCATTTTTTTATCTTTACTAATATTATAAATAGGAATGATTTGATTGTTTGTTGGTTTGTTTGCATTGAATAGGCTCCGAAACTACTGGCCCGATTTCAAAAATTCTGTCACCAGTAGAAAGCTACATTATCAGGGAGTGACATAGACTATCGTTTTTCCCGAAATTCAATGTGGTTCCCACGGGAACGGGTCCGGAACTTCACGCGGACGAAGTCGCGGGCAAAAAAGCTAGTTATTAATATTTTTATTGTATAGTGTACCTATAAACTTTTGCATACCAGACACGCTTGATCACTACTCTTATAAGTCCTGTCCTACCATGTTACTGCTAATAAATGAATTTGATGTTTCCAAAGGTTTCATAGGATAAATAATAATAATAATATATTTATTCATCAGACAATTAAAATCCATAATATTGTTAGTACATGTCACTTAATGTTAGTTTATTTAATTAATTGTGAACAATATTGATTTTATGATAAAGAAATATAAATAAATAATAAAGTTATTTTTAAAAGCGCACATACTCCTCATTTTCAAAAATATTAGTATAGCTTCAATTCAAATTCAAAATATTTTTATTCAAATATGCCTAATATAAAAGCTCTTTCGAATCGTCACCTTTTTTACCTACCTTACCGAATTTCCCCACTGGTGGGGAAATTCACGTAACAAGAACCGATTCTAGTTCGATTCAACGACACTCGCTGTCTCACTCATACAAAATAGGAATTGAACGGGGAATTGCCCCACAGTTCAGACGGCAGATTTGTGCTAAGAATCTTAGCACTTGATAAATATAATGTTAATTTAACCTTTTCAGGAAGCAATAGGTCAGGCATCTGCCTGCGTGGCATTCCAGTTCGCGCCGCCCGGCGTTGAAAAACCGCCTCCATATTACGACAAGCTGAACTCTTGGCTTGGTCAGGTGCTGCAAAGGGAGGCTGATATGGTAAGTTTCATTTTTTTTCTTATTTACTAGGAAAGCTCGGCTTTGCAGAGGAAACTATAGTTAGTATTGTACTAATATAGTTTGAAACGATGATGAAGCTCTCAAAATTATTTGCGTGTCCGTTATCTAATGGAAATTTCGAAATATCGTCTTTTATTTCTACCCATAGTGTATGTATAAAATAAAATAGTATAACAGACGTTGGTTATTACTATTTACTTTTATAAAATTATTGTTATATAGCTCTGAATTCTTTAATAAAGAATGTATTGTTATTTATCTCTTACTAGCTGACCCGGCAAACTTTGTTCCGCCTTAGAGGCACTACCCTACCCTACCCCTACCCTACCCCTACCCCTACCCTACCCTACCCCTACCCTACATACCCTACCCTACCCCTACCCTACCCCACCCCTACCCTACCCTACCCAACCCCTACCCTACCCCTACCCCACCCCTACCCTACCCTACCCTACCCCTAATCGAGTTTTCATTGTTTTTAAGATGTATTCTGCTATTCGGGACGGAAACAAATCCAACAAATCAAAAACCATGGCAATGGGTCCAGCCGTTCTCGAGTTATAAGTGTTGTAACAAACACGACTTTCTTTTATATATATAGATTGTATATTTTAGAAAAATATTGTTAAACACAACTTAATATCCTATTATTAACTTAATATTTATTAAAACAGTATTCCCCTGAACAGATAAGCGTGGAGGTGTGCGAGACAGAAGCGTACGGCGTCGTGCTTCGCTACTGCCCGCTAGAAGGCGCGCTTCTGCGTGACGATCGCGCAGAAGCGTGGGCGGCCGAGCTGGACGCGCAGTTACACGTGCTTCGGGCTACTGTCGCGCTTCGGGAACCGTTCCTTGAAAGGCTGAAGGAGCAGCCGCGTCTGCGCCCCGTGGCCGTGCCCGGATGGGCGGGTAACTAATACTAAATAGTTTTTATTCAAATAGGCTTTGATCACATATCAAAAAACTAATACTATAGGTACTAGATTGCTGATAAATATAGTTAAATACTTTTTTTTACTTTATAATACACAGAAAACACCCAGACCAATGCAAACAGACATGTTGATGCACACAAATGTCTGCCTTGCGCTGGATTCGAACCCGCGGCCTTTGGGATAAAGTGACCATTGTTAGCCACTTGACCACCGGGCCTGTCATATAAGTACATGGCCCGTATGTATTGTTATACACGTTATGATAAAGACTGTACAAATTTTGTCATTTTGTACAAATTGTGTCAACCGACTATAACGACTAAATTCGAATGTTCGCTTAAAAGCGGACTTTGGTTGTGACGTCGTTTTGATAGCTGATTTTATAAATCTAGTTTTTTTTGTGATCGAAACAAATAGGCCTCTTACAAGCTCTTTCCAATCGTCTTTTCTTATCCTTACCACCAGTTCAGACAGCAGATTTGTAATAAGAACTAGTAAAAAACTTGCTGTGTTAGTGTTTTCATGCTGCCTAACGGTCAATGACTTGACTAAATTATTTATGTGTTCTCATCTAAATGTTAAAACGAAAAAAGCGTGGCCTTTTGTCAATAAAACAAATAGGTAATAACCAAAACTTTCTGCGTGTACAGGTCTTGGAGGTGTTCGATACATACCAGCTGGCTGGGAAGACGCGTCCCCTGAAGAAATCAACTTGCTCAATAGACAACTAGTTGAGACGTTACGCGCGACAGATGGCGCTTTCTCTTGCGGCGACGGAGACGACGGCATGGCTTGTGTTAGGTAAATGCGCGTAGTGATTTTTAAAAGCTCCTGATAAGTTTCCTAACCTATCTGTCGGTTTTGTGACAATTTATCAGACAGATAGCTAATTAAACCAAATACTATAGAAACTCTACCGAGTTAATACGCACAGCTCTTGACGTTTCTCATACAATGACTTGGCAACCTCCGTTCACCTCATGCCGCTAGGGGCGCTATAACATTTTGCATACAAAACGCACAGTTCACCTCATGCCGCTAGGGGCGCTATAACATTTTGCATACAAAACGCACAGTTCACCTCATGCCGCTAGGGGCGCTATAACATTTTGCATACAAAACGCACAGTTCACCTCATGCCGCTAGGGGCGCTATAACATTTTGCATACAAAACGCACAGTTCACCTCATGCCGCTAGGGGCGCTATAACATTTTGCATACAAAACGCACAGTTCACCTCATGCCGCTAGGGGCGCTATAACATTTTGCATACAAAACGCACAGTTCACCTCATGCCGCTAGGGGCGCTATAACATTTTGCATACAAAACGCACAGTTCACCTCATGCCGCTAGGGGCGCTATAACATTTTGCATACAAAACGCACAGTTCACCTCATGCCGCTAGGGGCGCTATAACATTTTGCATACAAAACGCACAGTTCACCTCATGCCGCTAGGGGCGCTATAACATTTTGCATACAAAACGCACAGTTCACCTCATGCCGCTAGGGGCGCTATAACATTTTGCATACAAAACGCACAGTTCACCTCATGCCGCCCTCATGCCGTAGCTAGTGTCGCGTCTTGCCCGAATTCTTCCGAAGCTGTGCGTATTAACTCAGTAGAGTTTCTGTAGTATTTGATTAAACTGAGCTTATACTAAATCATTTTGTATGTTAGTATCGTTGATAGACCGGAATTAGGTACTCTGAAAATATTGAAAGAAAAGCTTACTTCATCGCTCCATATATTATTCTCTATACTGATTTGTACGATATTTTTTTCTAAATAAGTTTTTACAAAATATTTGTGCTGTTTTTGGCTTTAGACTTCAGTGGAACTCATTTAATTATGTTGATCGTTTTGTTGTAGTTTTTTTACACAGGTTAATTATATGTAAAACTTTTTAGAATTTCGAATTCCCATGGGAAAATGTAAATGCTCTCGTTAAAATAATATTAATTGTTAGGTTTGGCATGGTGACCGCTGATACGGATGTCGACGAGCTGCTGGAGCTGGTGGTGTCTGCGGGCAAGGAGGTGGAAGACAGCTCCCGCGCCCTCACCGACATGACGGAAGTATTGAAGAAAGGTATTTTTTAAACTAATTCAAAGTACTTTTTATATTCGCAAGACATTTCCTACTTACAATTTTTTTTTTTCAAACAATAATTCGTTTATCTCGAGCGGGATTCGAACCAGCGGCTCTTGGGATAAAGTAGCTAATTCTAGCCACTCTACAACCGGGCCTGTAGTCCTGTCAGAAGAATAATGGTAGCCGCTTCACACCAATATTTTCGTCAATCTCTGAAATTCTAACGAAAAAGATGAAATTAAATTTCGTTAGGAATAAATAATAACGCTAAATTTAATCATTTTAATGAACCTAGCGGACAAATCATATCATTTTTTTTTTTATCTGTCAAGATCAACCGAATGCTGTTTTTTTTTTGACAAATCACACAGATTGAGTTAGCCTAAAGTAAGTTCGAAACTTGTGTTATGAGATACTGACACAACGATACTATATTTTATAACAAATACATATAAATAGATAAAAATCAAAGAGGCCGCTAGACATTACCGTACTAATACCAAATACTATAGACGAGTAATACGCATAGCTCTTGACGTTTCTCATACAATGACTTGGCAACCTCCGTTCACCTCATGCCGCTAGGGGCGCTATAACATTTTGCATACAAAACGCACAGTTCACCTCATGCCGCCCTCATGCCGTAGGGGCGCAGTGTCGCGTCTTGCCCGAATTCTTCCGAAGCTGTGCGTATTACTCTCTATAGTATTTGCTAATACTGAGTCATAAAACAAACGATAGGTATCGAAGAAGCCCAAGCGGACATAGAACGCGAGAACGCGGAGAGGCTGTGGCAGGAAGGCGTCCTTCGGCGGATGCCGGTGGTGGGCAGGGTGGTGGGCTGGTGGGCGCCGGCCGCCGTGCCCCCCCCGCCGGGCAGGAGGCTGCACCTGGCGCACGGCACGCTGCAGACCACGGAGGACGTCTACAGGTATTGC
The DNA here is from genome assembly GCA_905163395.2 of Endotricha flammealis. Lineage (NCBI taxonomy): Eukaryota > Metazoa > Arthropoda > Insecta > Lepidoptera > Pyralidae > Endotricha > Endotricha flammealis. The sequence continues at coordinate 14,760,454 of LR990861.1, read as the reverse complement.
GTCATATTTACTCCTTCTTTTTGCTTTTTTCGATTAAACAAGAAATAACAAAGATACAAGCCATAAAAATTCAGGAGTGGGGACATTTGTAACTTTAATGGGCTATATCTTTGTCATTTTTGGTCTAATTTACAAATGAAAAAATTAGTGTCCCTTATTTTTTAGTTAACCAGTGTCAATATATCCTTCAAAACAAAGTGAATACGTTGTTACAACATATGTTGTCTTGAGTATACAGTATCTGAGTCAAAGACGCCCCGAAGAAAGATTATAGCAACATTTCTTTAAAGAAGTCGACACGATGATACACTTTTGATAGTTCCTGATAATAAACTCCAATCATTAAGCACTTTAACCAGTGTTTGCTTCACATTACACTATCTATCTTTTCAAACCCTAAATCACACAGAAATTAATTTTTTTATTATGAGCTCAAGTAGACGCTATCGAGTTGGCGCTAAAATCCACAAAGCACTATTAGCACGTTCGTCCTCTCTCTTAAAAAGAAATTAAATTAATAAAAAATAGTCATAAATTAATTGTATTTTTTTGTTGCAGGATCGTTCAAGAGAAACACAAGGAGAAACAGAAAGACGAACTGCCCGAACCTGAATCGCAACCTCCGCCCGAACCGGAACAGTGACACAGTGTGAGATACGAAAATATGTATAATATACCATATAAAGTATATAATTGAAGCGTGCCAGTGAAGCGGAGAACATTATTTTATAAACTACTAGCGAAACCCGCGCAATCGTTTGCGTGTATACCGCTTTCCCGTGGGAATTTTGAAAATTTTCTCAGTAAGAACCAACCTCGTACTTCAAGGAATATTCTAAAAAAAGAATTGGCGTAATCGATTCAGCCGTTCTCGAGATTTGCGCTTAGCAACCATTTAACGATTCATTTTTATATTATAGATATTAATATTAACTTATGCATTTGTATTTGTTCTCTGGGCGTTTTCTATATATTATAAGTATATATTTACATATATTTTTAAATAGCAATGTATGTCCCACTGCTGGGCAAAAGCCTTACAATTACAATTAACTACAGATTTTTTTTGACAGCGGCTTTGCTTATATGCACGTTGCCCATTATTGCGATGAAAGATTCTTCTAATTCACATACTAACAATGTTGCCAATTGCGATAAAAAACTACGATATAAAAATATTATCTTTATTTATTTTTTTAGTTATTAATAAGTGCGCATTTTAATGCATACATTATGGGTGATGTCGAAAGCATATTTTCTTAATTATTTAAATGATTTTCAGCCAGTTTCTGGAACGTAGTTTTTTAATTCCACAAATTTCAAGTTATCTCTTGTTTTTTATTAAGTTGGACAGTGACAGCTGTAACTGAATGTATCATTAACTTTAAAATGCATTTCAGAAACTGGCTGTTTGAAAGTTACATTCTCTTGAAATATAATTTTCTCCGCTTCATTGTTTTCGTTTTATGTATTCGACACATTTAACACCAAACTTTTTTTCAAGACGGGAGTTAATGGACTACTGATTTTATTTCGTCATTATTACTTTGCATATTTCAATAATGCGTGCTGAAATTATAAACTGCCAAGTTATATTAGTGTATATTATTTGGATATAATATTAATTAGAATCGCTTACATTGTTTATTTACGCGTATTATTTAAATTATAAATTATTTTAATAATCTTTAAAGTTACACAATTTCAAATTCTAAAATTTCATTCTAAAAAGTTCGAGCAGATTGACAAATTAATAAAGAGAAATAAAAACTACCAATATAGTAGATTTTCTTGTATCGGGCAACACCGATGAAAAATTTGTTTTGCCGTTCGAACTTCGAATGTGGGGGCGGATGAAATTACGAGCGGAGCTACGAATGAAACTATTTTCGTAGTATCTGACTTGTACAAAATGGTAGCCCTCATTAGTGTCTTAATTATGCTGTAATTAAATTTAGCTTTTCTACTACGGTGACAGTGAGTTGCACAATAACATTTTTTCACTTCACATTAAATTTCATGTCAGTCTAATAATGAGACAGAAAAGGGACAGATTGAAATTTAATGTAAAATATAGTGTTTGTGCAACTCAATGTTAGTCTAATAAAGTATTTTATTATGAGCATTAGTGCGGTCCAGTAGATTTCATTAGTGTATATAAATGAGTAGTATTTATTTACTAAAACAATTAAATATGTGAGAAAATATATAAATATTTAAGATCTCATAAATACAACGCGATTTTTGGGCATCATCCTTTAATTACGTGTTATCCTTTTTTACCGTTTCCTTCTTTGTCATACATAATGTACAGCGCCACAAACTTACGTGTGCCGATGGCGGGGGCGCTAGGATCGAAGCTATTGAAGGTAATTGTCAAGTTATTCCAAGGCGTATTCATTAGTTCTAGTTTTGGCCACCGGCATAGATAAGTTTGTGGCACTGTAACGTGCTCTTAAAAACTGACGTAATTATGGATGGCTCCGCTTGTGACTTATTAAAAAAGGTTTTATTCTAACTTGTTTTGTCTCTTTCGCACTTCATTTAATACTCTACAAAAATTACCGTGACAAAACAAGTTTTAATTAAACCTTGGCGGTTGTTTGTTTATCAATAAAAAGCTTTAGAGGAACCTAATGAGTAGAATGTGAGACAACAGGCCAGTTTAAAGTCTTTTAGTTCCCAAACAATCACATAGATTTCTTCGGGCCTTCATAGCATTGGACCGCATGTGGCAATATCACATCGTGCATTATCGTTTTCTATCACCAAATGTTAGAGCAAGAAATAAAATAGAAATGAAAGCGATCAATACATTCCGTGTGCGATAGCTCTCTTTCCTATGAAATTAACTTTCAAGGGTCAATCACACTTATTTGCCCCCCCCCCCCCCCCTTTAAAATGTGACTTTATGTTGGAGCCATTAGTTCAATTTGTGTATCTATGTGATTGTTTTAAGTACCTACATTAACCTATGTTTGCGCCCCACGCGGCTCACAAGTCTCGCCTTGAGCGTATTATAGTTCAAACTTAAAAATTAAAGCAATAATATACTGGGAAGAAGTAAACAGTGCTAAAGAGAATATTAGACATTAATTATTGATTAGTCTTTCACAAGTAAGTCAATTCAAGGCTACTTAAATTAAATATAAGATGTCGAGTGTTTATAGCTAACGGTTAGTTAATTAACTATATTATAAGCCACAAAATTAGCAAAATCACACTTACAATGGTCAAGCTTACGGATGTTCCAAGTTCGCGTTCTAAGTTCACCAAATGATTATTGTGTCGGGCAACACTTTGATATTTTCGACAATGTTGCCAGCACCTTTCTTATACATATATTATTTTTATTTTTTTTATTTTATTGGAGTTGATTCGTTTTTTTTTTAATTGTCTCAATCGAAATTTTATTTCTCATTGTCTATTATATTTTGACCGTCAAATCAAGGTAAATTCATAATGAAAACTTACATACATTACTATTAATTGGTAAGATTAGCCGGTCAAAGTGCCCAATGCGTTAGCGTAACAGTTCCTATAAGCAAATACAATCAGCTCCACGAGAGATGAGACTTGATTGATTGCTGAAATTCATTTTCGAAGTAGACGATTTCTAGTCAAATGTTATAGAAATCGTCTACTGCGCAGGTCGAATCACGTGATACGCCAGATCTCACCTCTCGTGGTGCGAATTGCCTACTTATTTCATATGTTTACTTTATTATTTTGACGCTACCGACATAATTAAATACCATGCAATTTTTTATTGTACACTTCCTTGAAGCTAGAAAATAAAAATGGCCGTGTATGTATTGTGGTCAAGATATATTTAAATGACTTCCTATTATTTTATTAATTTTGTGATAATCAAAACATTTTGTGATTGTATGTCAGAATACAAATAAATTAGTAAGTAACAGTTAGCCTGTAACGCACACAAGAAGCCATATTTAAATAGTGTTAACATGTAGTCAATGTACATTTTGAACGTCAGTTTCACAACCTGTAAATAAAACTAAAATAAATCTCTGTCCATTGTTAATATTAAGTTGAATGGTAGCATTCAGTAAATAAACAAGGCTAAAGCCGCGTCTCCAGCGAAAGTTTTTTTTTAAACATTACAACAAAAACACATACACAAAACTTTGTTTTTGAAACACACGCTGTCCATAGCGATTGTGTAGCGAGGCGAGAGAGTTGTCAAAATCACGACAAAAATGGCGGATGATATAAAAAAAAAAAAAAAAAACATTTATTTTCCTCAAGATGACAAGACAAAATATACAATCATAATGTACATATTCAAATTTTGCACTTTATGTATGTATGCCATCGTGAGAGCGGAATCTGTACTAGGAGAACCTGTGTTACAGTATTCCGGCCACTCACTCCCGGCCGTCAGATTGGTTGTTTTGTATGTTGAGTGCGTGTGTTGGGTGTGCGTGTGTGATTGTTTGTGTGTGTGTGTGTGTGTGTGTGCGTATGTGTGTGTGCGTGTGTGTGTGTGTGTGTGTGTGGTGGTTATAAAGCTCAGTAAACAACAATGACCTAGTACTATTAATAAGTAAATACTGCAAACTCCCACTATATTATGGTACACAACAGGGTTTCAGTTTCATCATACGATTTAGATTGTACATAGTTAATTACTTTTTTTTTACATTTGTAACGTGTGTCTGGGAATATGTTAAGTGTCTTATTCAACTTATTGTAAAGAGTGGGTTCCAAGAATACAAACTGTCTTTTTGCAAAAGGTGAAGACGGGACCAGTCTTCTAAATACGATGTCTGTTCGTCTTTGGTTGGGGAGAGCATTGGGATTGTAGGTAGTTGTAGAGTGACAGTACAATATCGTTCGAAGGATGTATAGCTGCCGAACAGTGAGAACTTTGGCTTCACAATAAAGTTGTTGGGTTGGATATTTAAATGGTTTGTGAAGCATGATTTTTAGGATGGATCTTTGGGCTCTTTCCACTTTTAGGATACAATTTTTGTGCGTGCCTCCCCAAATTATTATGCAGTAGGTGATTATTGATTGGCATAAGGCAAAGTAAACTGTTCTCAATAGATTTAAATCTGCAGCTGTTCTTAGTCGTTTGAAGATATATCCAAGTTTACGAATCCTTGCTGTCAGTACTTCTGCATGTTTTTTCCAAGAGAGAGTAGGATCAATATATACTCCAAGATACTTTATTTCTTTGACGCGTTCAATAGTGATACACGAACAGGAGGCAGTATTAGTATTAGTATGGGAGCAATTATGTGCCACAAGCTCAAAGTCTTTTGGTTGGAGACGGTCTACTTTTGTGAAAGTAATATATTTAGTTTTACTAGTGTTTAGTGACAGTACGTTTTGTTGCAGCCATTTAATTACTCGGCTTAACCCAATTTCTGCTGTAGATTTGACTTCATCCCATGAGGAACCGTGAAAAACTAGGGCCGTGTCGTCAGCAAATGCAAGTAGCCTGCCATTATCAAGATGTAGGTTACATAAATTATTCATATATATTAGGAAGAGAGTTGGCCCGAGGACACTGCCCTGTGGCACACCATATGTTATAATTTGGGGATTACTGATTTTATCTCCTATTTTTACTTGTTGAGTACGGTTTTCTAAGTAGCTTTTAAATAGTTTTAGTGTTGTTCCTCTTACCCCCACATTCTCCAATCGATTCAAGAGAAGAGGAACGGAAACAGTGTCAAAAGCTTTGGCTAGGTCTAAAAAGATTGCCATGCATTTATTCTTTTGTTCTAGTTCCTTTACAACATGGGTAGTTAGGTCATTTACAGCCTGATCAGTCGATTTACCTCGGGTAAAACCATATTGTCTCTCTGAAATCAAGTCGTATTTTTTCAAATAAATCATTAGCCTTTTATTTAAAAGACGTTCTAGTAATTTTGATAAAGTTGGTAACATTGAAATTGGTCTGTAATTGCCCACAATAGTCTTGTCTCCACCCTTATGTACAGGTCTAATAAGGGCTATCTTAAAACATGCAGGAAAAATTCCTTCCTCAAAACTCCTATTACATATATGCGTAATAGAGGGAGTAAGGACATGTGCAGCCATTTTCAATATTTTTGTAGGAATTTTGTCAATACCAGTAGCAGAACTATCTTTAAGATCAAAAATAGCATTATATACTTCATTCTCATCTACATTTGTTAGGAAAAAGGAATTTGTGTTAGTGTCATACTTTTGTTGTTGAGAATTATTTAGATTTATGGGTATTTTATCTGCCAGATTTTTCCCCACGTTTACGAAGTATTCATTTATGAGATTAACTGAGTCGGCTGGTGTATCGCCCAATTCTAGCAAGTCCAAGTCATTATTATCACCACTTGCATGCAGCCTAGCTACTGTCCTAACTGTCTCCCACGTCTTTTTTATATTCTTGCTTGCTTTTTTAAATCTTTCTTTGTTGTAGTCATTTTCAATTTTCTTTAATAATTCATTACAGAAGTTACGATATCGTTTGTACGTGTTACATATAATCTTATTGTCTGGGAATTTTTTTGCCTCTTTATGGAGTTTATCACGGTGTCTTATACATCGTAGTAGGCCCTGGGTTATCCATGGTTGAATGATTCTCTTCCTGCTTGGGATTTTTTTTATAATAGTATTTTTGTCAATGGCATTTGTGATTATGGAAGTTAATAGGTTACTAGCTGTATCCACATCATTACATTTGATGACGGAGTTATAGTCTGAGTTTTGCAAATCAATTAAAACCTTGTCAAAATTAGTACTTTTATATGTGGGTTGAATTTTCTGTATGTTCTCCGTCAATTTGACATTAAATATTGTGGCATAATGGTCTGTAATAGTGGTGCGGATTACAAAGGTTGTTGTGTGAATTTCAGATTTGATTATTACATGATCAAGACAGCTTTGTTCACGAGTAGGTATCATATGGCCTGGGAGGTAGCCCAAATATGCAAGCAAGTTTTGATAGTCATTTGAATTATTGCTATTGGGATCCAAGATATTAATATTTATATCCCCAGTTATATATACATTTTTATATTCCTTTAAAGATTCTAATGTTGTATTGAGAGATTGAAGAAATTTATCTATATTCCGACATGAGGGTGGGCGATATATGGCTACTATACAGGTATTGTTTGGCAGCTTTAGAACCAAACAGTTGGCGTCGGAAAAAGGCGGTTCTGTCACGGCCACAGATAGCCCATCCCTGGCATAGACGACCACACCCTCATTTTGTGTCTTGCAATTTAATGTATAATAGCACTTATACTGTTGAAGAACTGGAGGAATTGGGTTTCTTTGAAGCCAACATTCAGATAGTACAATAACATCGATATTCATTTTCAAACTTGTCAATAGCAATTCCAATTGATTGATATTACGATGGACACTTCTTATATTTTTAGACAATATATGCAAATTGGTACCATCATGCTGTACGTGCGCAGCAACCTCTTCGATATCACAAATAAAAGAGTCTGCTGGTGAATATGAGTCGATATCATCAGATACATTTTGATTTGGTGTGAATTTTGTGGTTAATATTTAATGAGCAGTTCTGTGACATCGTAATGTTTAATATAATAGGGAGACAGATTATACTGATATTGTTATAAAATAATTGTTGTTTATTGTTCTTTCGAATTTTTGTAAATAGGTCATTTTTACTTTCAGGGGGTGTATGTATATTGTGATTTGTAGAGTATAGTAAATTATGTTGTGTTTGTGAGTAAAGTGTGTGTTGGTAGGACTGATAGTTACAAATTAGAATTACGACAAAGAAATCTGCCAATGAAAAAAATGACAACAGTTTATGCAGGAAGAATTTAAGTAATGTAAGCATGCAACCAATTATCTTAGAACCAATCTTAATATCTAGTCACTTTTGATCTTTTAGTGTGGCGATGTCAGCCTCTGAGTTAATGCGCACTAATGGTGCACCGTCATGTCTGCGCAAAAATATTTTCCCGAATGACGACCAGCAGTATTTGTACCCCTGGCTAGCAGCATACTCCCTTGCTACAAAAAGTAGCCGTTTCGCTTTTGGAGTTAAATTATCTGAAATATAAATTGGTTGTTTGGGCCCATCTAACCGTAACATATGGGTATTCAGTTTGGAATCTCTGTTTGATTTATTGAATTGCCTGACCGATTGTAGAATCTTTTCTTTGGCCAGAACTGTGGTCAATTCGATCACGATAGGTTTATTTTGTGATTTAGAATTTGTTCGAAATACATCTTTGACCTGTGACGGTTGTATAGGGGCGTCTATTAATTGACTGATTTTAACCACTGTGTTTACTAGGTCTTGTTTTGTTTCAGTTTCCAGCTTTGGTATGTTTCGAATTTCAATGCTTGATGAACGGAGTTGTCTTTGTAGTTGTTCAACTTTATCCTCTAGTAGCTGTATTTGTATTTTGTCTTCTTTCTTCTCTTTTTCCAGACATTCCATTCTTTTTAGGAAGTTATCAAACATATCAGAATTGTGTTCTGCCGCTTTTTTTAGTTCTTCATTTTGAGATTTTATATCTCTAATATTAGCATTTATATTTGAGAAGCACTGCTGCTGTTCATGTATTAACTCCTTGATCATATTTTTCACCTCATCCTTGAACGTTTCAAATTCGTCTTCGCGTTTGCGTTTTTGGCGGTTGGTTAAATTTTGCTGGGTTTCAGAATCCATATGAATGTTCGGATCTGATTGGTAGTGCGACCGCGAATTATTGATATCAGTAACACTACTGAGATACGCTGCAGGGGTAGGAGTAGTTGGCGGTGTTCGAGTAATGCGGGACATACCGCAGCCAGGCAAGTTTATTTATTATTTAGTTAGATTAGAATATCGTATGAATTTTCAAGTAAGTTTTGTATGAAGAAACCTGCTTCGAGACGTCGCGGGTCTTACTAATTGGGCACTGAGCGTCAATTCTCATACAAACGCCCTGTCCGTCCAATTATAATTGATACGATTCACAAATGCACGTCTGACCACCTCAAAAGTCCGAGCGGAAGGATAATAATGCAGTAAGTTATGGATATTAATTTCTGTATGGCTCTTGGTCTATATTATAAATGATGCAGAAATTATATTTTTCTAATTGGTCATTGACCTCGACGTCACTGCAGATGGGCGGGACTTTCTTATTCGCTGCCAAATAATATTGTTGAACCATACCATAGGGCGGGGTCACTTCTCTTGTTTGGTCCCAGGTAGATATAAGAACGGGAAGATGACTCACCACTGTCGGCGATGCGCCGCTAGTCGTACAAGCTTCATAAGCGTTTCTGCACTCCTGGTACAATCAGATGACTCGACACTGTCGGTGATGCGCCGCTAGTCTTATAAAACTTCTTATGTGTTATGCACTCCTGGTACAAGCGTATGAATTTTTTTTTAGCTTTATTAAATTTTAGATTTTATTTAAAAGAGAAAAAAAAAATGGTATAATGTCACACACACGTCTACTCGCGAGCGAGGTCCGAGGGGAAGGATATGACAGTACCCTGCCCCTCGACCCGCGCGGGGGTGTTTTGATGTACACAAAAATGTGTATTGAAACAAAGTTTTGTGTAGATGATTTTGTTGAATGGTTCGTGTTTTTGATGATTGTGTAGGGCAAAACACGCGCTATGGACCCGGCTTAATTTGAACATGATAAACTTGGAATACAGAGGACGGGAGATACGCAGGGCGAAAGCGGCTGTATTTAGTTTGGTTAATATGAACGACAACACATGGATCGCGTGTGGGAAGCGGCCGCCGATCCAAATGAATTGCCGCGGCCAATCGGCATCTGTGGTTTGTCCCTTTTGCCTTAATTAGTGTTGCAATTTTACAGCGTATCTTTTCTACCATTGCCGTTCAAAATGTACTTTCATGAATATTGTTTTAAATTCATTCCATATACCAGTATTCAGTAAGTTTAATTGTCAAAATACATTTTGTGTTATCACAAGTTATACATTTTAGTTTTTATAGAGTACCTAGCACATAGTGCAGATTTATTAATATAAAGATAATCTTAATATTTTTGGAGATTTGAATATTTGGAATAAAAATTCAAAAACAAAATATTATTTACTTCTCTACTCTCCAAAATAATTAAGTTATATTATAATTAGTTGTTATATTTTATATAACCTTTGCGCCAAATGTATTTATTTACGAAATTGTAATTCGATGTCTGAATTTTAATTAAGTATTAATTCTATTTTTTATTTAGACGAAGTTTTATCAATAATAGGCTTGTTGCCGTAAAAAATGTGATTAGTCCGTCTTTTAGATTATTCAAAAATAAGGGCAACTCATTTCTTCATTTGTAAATGAGACCAAAAATGACAAAGATTAAAGTTACGTGTGACGTCACGCCGTGTGGCATTTTTTCGCACGGGGTGATGTAAAAGTCCCCCACTCCAAAATTTTTATGCCTTGTATCTTTATTATTTTTTGCTTAATCGAAAAAAGAAAAAATACCTGTCCAATATTTTTTTATAATCTAAAATACGGACTAAATATAATGTAATTATTTTGACCCTGGAAACAACCCTATTATTATGCAAGTTTAAATGTACCGTTAGCTGCATAAATAATATCAGTTAATTACTTGGTCACTCGATATGTGCAGTCAAAAGACTTCAGTAGTTTAAATTATGTACAAAAGTGACAAGGGACAAAAGTGGTAACATAATGCAACTGACTGTACTATAATTTGGTAAACACTATTTCTTGCATTGCATCTTCATCATGAGAGGCAAAGACGTGAGCGCACTCTGCCTTTGTTGTAGCAAAGACTCATTAGAACTAATTTCGTATTGAAATGGTGGTTTCTAAATTTATGGTTGTTTTTATTGATAAAATTTCGGTATAATTATAATGTATCCAATGTTCTTTTATGGTTAATAGTAGGTAGTTAAATAACAAAAAAATATTATACGTAAATTCTGCCATTTTTTATTCATAACAAGGACATTGCCTCCAAAAAAATTAATTGTTTTTATACAATACAATATTAATAATTATCTCAACATTAAATCTATACTCGGACTTAATTAGGTAGTTTATCAAATAAAATGTTTATATTTGTGTTTTTGTGAAATTTTGATCCGAGTAAACAAAATACAGCACATAAAAATGTAATTTAATTTTAAGTTATTGAATGATAAACAATAAAGTTATACGATGTTATAAATAAATTATTCCTGTTTTATTTATTATGTTTCTCCCTAAGGCAGCAAACAGCAGCAACCACGACGATGGTCTAACCAAGTCTTCAGAAAGTGGTTGGTAGGCCCTTGAACTCAATCCCCGAGCGGAGCGGCGCGCCAATTTCAACTGTGCGCGCCGCCAATAGTGCCGAGCCCATGTAGACGGGTCTTCGGACAACCGCCGGCGGGGTCACGGAAGTATCTTAGTTCCCGTGGCCCTGCTCATCTAGGCGGATAAGGTGGTAGTGAGTGAGAGTTTTAGTCGGTATACCCTAAATGGCATTAGAGGGGGAGCCCGACATACCCCCGCCGCTTCCCCAAGTGGCGGGGCATGCAGTAATGCATTTCTCTCACTATAATAAAAAAAAAAATAAAAAAAAAAATAAAAAAGGCCCTTGAACTCAAATTGAACAAAGTTATATGTTTTGATGATCTTGTGACGATTATTTTCTTCATCTTAAACCCTAATAAACGTCGAGTAGTACCTACGTAGCCCTTTCAATAAACGAAGAAATTAACTATTTGAATTCATATTATGGCTGGTATACACTTTGATTAGTGATTAGTGCGAGTGGCTTGTTTAGTGTTAAGTGTTTAGCAAAAAACACGTTCGGACGTTAAGTGTATAGTGCTTAGCGAAGTACAGTATTTACAGCGCGTTCTATTTTTCTGCGAGTAGCACCTCCGCTCGTCCCGCCATCACCCCTCACATGCTCTAAACACGTCTGTTAAGTGTTTAGTTTATATCAACACTAATCAAAGTATACAGGCATAATGTCGTCAATTTTTTTTAAATGAACTGAACACCGCCTACTAAACAGTATAGGACATCACTAATCACTCTACACACTTAACACTAATTGGCACTTGACTAATCAAAGTGTATACCAGCCATATTAAAGTGGAAGCTACAAAACAACCTAATTTTAACTAAATTTTAAACCTTGACTGATTTTCGTTTATTGCGTGGATTAATGATTAATGACTGGACTGGCAATGTTGAAATGATTTTTTTAGCATTAAGCAAAATTTTATTAGACATAAGAGTCGTAGTTTTTTTCTTTGTGTACTGGCAACATTGAGGTATATTCATGGAGTACAGGTACTATACATATATCAAAATGAGATATACAAATATTGTGCTTTTACGAAACGAATAATGTGACATATGTTTATCTCTGTTTAACAAAGGGTCATCTCTCGTATGACAAAAAGGGATGACTAACTCAAACGTTTCTATTTCTGAAAACATCGAAAAATTCTTTGCGAAATTTTGACATGTGGCACCTGGACGCCATTGTTAAGTCAGTTGTTGTGTAAGTACTCAAGCTGTCAGTTCGTCAAACAAAGTTGATTTTTAAACAATAACTTTCAGTTTTATGTGAAACAGTGTGGATTATTTTGCTTTATCACAATAGCAATTATTAACAAACATGCCTGTGTGTTGCATTAAGCGATGTAACGCGAGGAATAGTAAAAATCAGCACCAGTTAAGTTTGCATAGGTTAGTATTCTATTTGCTCTTACTGTATGTCGTGTATTCCGTTTATTTATTATTAAGTGTTTAGTAAATAGGTTTTAAAGAACAAAGAAACCGTAAGTAATATAAAATTTCATGTATATGCTTTTTTTTGTATTTAATTTTCCATGTTATTGTTTACATAGTGTTGTGAAAAAGTATCGAAATTTCCTATGATAAAATACTTTTCTTGTAATATTTTTCGGAAGAAAAATCATCACTAATATCATTAAGATGAAACAAATTAATCAGTAACTAATTTTGATTTATACAATCATCGGCATTAAACAGCATAATTATATGTGTGATATGCTTATAATGTGCTGTTATTTTGTTTCAAGGTTCCCCAAAAATACAATTATGAGAAGAAAGTGGCTAGATGCCATTGGTACTGAGAATATAAAAAACTGTCGAGAACTCGCAATATGCTCGTTGCATTTTGAAGAATCATGTTTTAATAGAACACTTAATCGAATAAGATTAAAGGACGAAGCGATACCATCATTGTTTTCTTTGGTAAGAATTGTGAATAGGTGGTATAAAAGTTTGTTAGAAAGCTTATTAAATATGGATATTAAGAGTAATAATTGTAGCTATGTTTGTCGGGATTGCTCTTTAGGGTTTCGTAGTACTACAAGGAACCCTTATAGTTTTGCCATGTCCGTCTGTCCCTCCGCGGTCCAGCGCCTAGACGTTTAAAGCTAGAAAGCTGTAATTTGGTATGTATACATAGATTAACAATGTTAACAAAGTGCTGGAACAAAATTTTGAATAATATCTTTTTTTAAGGTTAGCATGTAAAGATGGAATGGTTTTTTTTTTACCCACGCTATGTTGTGGGGTATCATTAGATAGGTCTCTTCAAAACATTGAGGGTGTGGAAAGATCATTTTTTGATACAATGATCCGTTTCGGAAATATTTACTTACAGAAGATCGTAGCCAAATAGCATTGGTCTCGGCCATGTTGTGTTCCTACGGTGACTAAGGTCTCCAGGGCTCCACTTGGGGAGGTTGGGAGGGTTGGCAGCGCGTGAGTGATACCCCCGGTATTGCAAGCGTCTATAGGCTACGGTGGCGGCTTACCATCAGGTCGACCGTATGCTTGTTTGCCACCTGTGTGGTATAAAAAAATTTATCGTGTCAATTCAGTGTTTTGCACGGTGCCGGTGGTCCCCATCCCCTCTATCTCCGGAAGTCTTGTGTTTGGAAATTTGCAAAAAATCATGGTAGTAGTTCATATACTGAACCTTCAATGAAAACTATTACGGTTAAGCAGGCTTTACTAGTTACCGAGTAATAGCCGACGAACTTTTAAAATAAAATATCTATGATGAAAACTTACAAATGTGATAGAATATGATATTGGACTTATTTTCAAACAAGCAAAGCACAGTAAATACGGAGCCCTACACTGTGCATAGCCCGACACGCACTTGACCGGTTTTTTATTTTAATTTTACATATTAACTCATATGAAATGAATAAAAAATTATTTTATTTCCAATCAAAGTAGTTTTCCTTTAATCCCACTTCCCACTAATATTATAAAATCGAAAGTTTGTGAATATGTTTGTTACCTCTTCACGCTCAATTGGCTGGGCCAATTTTTATGACACTTAGGTTGTTGATAACTTGTAATAAATAATACATCAACACCGAAAAGTCGAAACAGAAAATAGCGGTCTACCACGTTATTATTAGTTGTTATTTATGTGTGACTCAGCTAATTAATTTCCTTTTCTACAATGTGATTTATGTGCTATTAATTTAAAAAGGCAAAAAATTGAGTAGCCATTAAGCAAAGCTTAATCACAATGTTAACGTAATGTTTTTTTCGATATCGATAGTTTAATTTTATCATATCAACCCGGGCATCTCTAACACCGGCTTGTGATTGGTCGGCTCATGGAAGCCATATTTATGGTAAAAGTTTAGGTGTGACCACTTTTCTTGTAGGTATGTTGTATCCTCTTTATTTAATCTGAGACTGGCAATAATCTGTAACATCTGTGATCATCTGTCACCGTCATGGCGGAAACACACTACCGTGTCGGGGCGTGTCGTGTCGCGCCAGAAGCATATCGCGTTCATACATTTTATATGGTTAGGAGCACATTTGTTGGGCGTGTCGTGTCGTGACTCGCTCTGTCGTGGCGCGGACTGCTGGCCGCCGATTGCGCCACGGCGGTGGTGGGGGTTATGACGCGACACGACACGCCCTGCAAATGTGTTTCTATACCCGCGCGCGGCTCGTGGCGCGAACAAGTGGACGCTTTTTTTTTATTTGTTTTTGCAGCGTGATAATGAGTTACTAGGTACTAGATTCCTGATAAATATACTTAAATACTTTTTTTTGTATATAAATACCATTATACATTATAGAAAACACCCAGACAAAGGCAAGAACTGCGAGCTTCTGTTCAGAAATGAAAGAAATAAACGTCTGGCGTTTATTTCGTTCATTTCTGAACAGAAGCGCGCCCCGACACGACACGTAATGGCGGAAACACACTACCGTGTCGGGGCCTGTCGTGTCGCGCTCTGTCGTGACGGTGGGTGTGCACACTTACGTGTCGTGTCGGGGCGCGATTCTGTTCAGAAATGAACGAAATAAACGCCAGACGTTTATTTCTTTCATTTCTGAACAGAAGCTCGCAGTGTTTGCCTTTGTTTGGGTGTTTTCTATATTGTATAATGGTATTTATTTACAAAAAAATGTATATAAGTATATTTATCAGGAATCTAGTACCTAGTAACTCATTATCACGCTGCAAAAATAAATTTAAAAAAAAAGCGTCCACTTGTTCGCGCCACGAGCCGCGCGCGGGTATAGAAACACATTTGCAGGGCGTGTCGTGTCGCGTCATAACCCCCACCACCGCCGTGGCGCAATCGGCGGCCAGCGGTCCGCGCCACGACAGAGCGAGTCACGACACGACACGTCCTACAAATGTGCTCCTAACCATATAAAATGTATGAACGCGATATGCTTCTGGCGCGACACGACAGGCCCCGACACGGTAGTGTGTTTCCGCCATAAGTGTGCACACTAGAGGTAGCGTTAATGGTTGAATTTATTTATTGGTTGAAAGTTAAATGTTAATTTCTTTTATTGGTTAATTTTAATGGTTGAAAATATTGGTTGATACTTTTTGCGTGTCGATATTTTTTGCGTGTCGATATTTTTATTCGCTAATATTTTTATCAGAAATATTTTGAGAGTTAAATTTAACTATAAATTACGTCTAAAATATTCAATGAACTTTCCTTCATAGGTACTTTAAGTAACGTAACCTGCCTTCACAGTTTATGTGCAAATGTTTTTAAATTTATCACTTTTACTTTTTAATTTAAAACTAACAACAACACAAACTACAAAAAAAATTACACTTGCTTATGTTGTGACGTTGTAACTGAAATGACCGAATTCGAATCTATACTGAATAGGTAATCAAATCAACCATTCACGATCACGTTCCACCGTTCAGTTAAAAGTTAAAATTAAAAACAACAACGTGGATGATAGGTTGAAAATATCATTAACCATTCACGATCACGTTCGACCGTTCAGTTAAAAATGGTTAAAATTAAAAACAACCACGCGGATGATAAGTTGAAAATATCATTATGATAACTCTTACTAATGTGTCTTATTTCAAGCTCTAAAGAGTTTACAATTGAACGTCACAAATTTTAACACAATGAAAATAGGAAGAAAAATTACGTCTCTTTAAACTTGATCCTTGCTTGAAGACATTAAGGTTCAAATTTGAATGCAGTTGAATCTTACAACTCGTCTCCCTGTCTCTCCGTGAACGGTTTAGCAACAACGCCCGCCTGGCGGGCGCGGGCGGCCGGCGGGCGCGGCGGCGCGGGCGATGGCGGCGGCCGGCTGGCTATCGCGCCTGCGCCCGCCAGGCGGGATCGGGATACTGATATTTTTATTGGTTAATGATATTTTTATTTATTGAAGTTAATGGTTGTTTTTTTTTATTCGTTAATTTTAATGGTTAATGGTTATATTCATCACCACTAGTGCACACCCACCGTCACGACAGAGCGCGACACGACAGGCCCCGACACGGTAGTGTGTTTCCGCCATCACTCTTATCTCTGAATTTAATCTGTCTATGGCGTCTATGGTCATGGTCTGTGATTTGTCTGTGGTTCATTTCATTTCATTTCATTCCTTTTCATTCTATGTCAACTTGTCAAGTTTTGAATTTTCTAAAGTTGTGTGTGGAAAACGTGTAAATAAATATTGCAATATTTGCAATAATAACTTTGTTCAAACGTATTTTTATAGGCAACTGTTACTATTCATTCAATTGCAATCATACAATAGGTATTAATTTAAACTGAAAATATGGCCACAACGTTAATTTTATCCAAGAAATTAACATCAGTAAAATTAATTAAATATGAAATTAAGAAAGTTAAAACTTTAGCAAGTAAGAACAAGAAAGAGCAATATAAAATCGTACAGTGAGTATTTTTCTTGAAATAATAAATCTCATTTTTAATATTTATCTCCCGTTTCTTTATTTTTTCTTACGTTCACCTCACTGCTAAAAAGTACAAAACTGTGATGTGATATTTAAAATATAACAACCAATGTTAGCCCACGGCTAGGATAAGTCAGCCCTCAGCAAAATACTTAAGAATCTTTAATTCTACCAATATATTCACTCTGGGTCTCAGTAATATTTTTGTGCTGTCCTATTACAGAGAATTCCCACCAAATTTCTATATTATATTTTTCATATTGACATGTGCTGGCCAGTACCAGTCTCATATAAACACCAATCTCAACAATCTTCTTGATCAAAATGTGTGATATTTATAATAATCTGTATAACAAAATTTTCAGTGCCCTAAAAGAAGTGATTGACAAGCAAACAACAGAGAAAACATGTCGACTGTGTCTCAAACCAGGAACAACAGGACTTTTCGACCAACCAGAAAATGATCTTGTTAAAAATATTAAAGATATATTACAAATTGAGGTAGGAACATATTATATTAATATTTCCATATTCTAGTAAATTAAGATGTTTAATTTCGTTACCCTAAAGTTGCTTTGAAAAGAGTTCTTTCAGCAATAACACCTTCTTATTGTAATTACACAAGTTTGTACATTTGTCTATGTTCATTCTACTTTTTCACTACCTATGTGTATTGGGTATGCTTTAATAAGCATATTCTATCTGTCTATAGAATTATACAAACAAAATAATATGACTTGCAGACAATAATAGTGTAATGCAGAAAGGCAGCTTTGTTGCTGGCAGCAGTCTTGGGTAGCGGATCTATCAGATCTGATAGAAGATAGAATATGCTTTTATTAAAACACAACAAAAGAATTAGTACAACAAACATAGCCAAATTATTAATCATTATTGCAATGAGGTGGCCTTCTGTAACTCTGTGAAATTTTGTATGAAGTGGGCAAGTATAAATGACAGTGATAAATGACAAACAACAAATGACAGGGATAAATGACAGTTAACCATCATAATAATATGGCCTGAAAACCTTTTAGACCTCATGAAAAGAAAGTAAAAATGTCTTAATTTCAGATAAATGAATGTGATGGTAAGCCACAGTATGTGTGCAGCATCTGTGCAACAATAATAGAGAATGCGGTACAGCTTAAACAAACAGCTGAAGTCACCCAGTGGAGGCTAGAACAAGAAATTGAGATGGGTATAATATAATTTTTCTTACATTTTAGAAAAAAAAAATCTAACTACCGTACTGTACCATATGTAAAATCACTAGTTTTGTGTCTACCTACTGAATAAATATCAATCTATGGCCCTTACATAAAACGACAGTCTCATTTTCAATGCAATCACAGAAAAAACAAGTTATTGGTGTTCCGATCGGAAATCTGCCGCTTTATGTAAGCACCCATACAATACAAGCTTCTAGTGTGTCTAAGAATAATAATAAAATTAATTCATATTATTATAATATTTAATAATTTGTATGTTTTTTTTACAGTAGAAAAAATAAATATACCAGATAAAATGGTTGTTGAACCACCACAACACACAGGATGTTTTGTAGAACGAGATGGCAATATTATACGTGAATGGACTTGCCGCAAATGCAAGGAGATATTTACAGATCTGGTATACATAATATAATAATATCCAATAATTTATAGAGCCATGACTACTCTTGTGAAGTTGAGTGAAAACAATGAGTGTGGACAAGCTCGCTCGCTGTCCTACTTCGTTGTCTTCTCTGTGCCTAACTTCACTTTGCTTAACATCCCGAGAGAACAAAGTTTCATGACAGCGATTTATATTATACATGTATGTAGTTACCACTCTTACTAAAAACTGGAGTGATTTATAAAAATGTTCGAAGTTCCCATAGGAACGGATTTTCGAATGAGTATCTTCTGCAACTAGGCGCTTGATGCCTCTTGTGAATCGAAATGGATATCTCAAGTCTTTACAACTAAGTTTTTTCATTTGTATCACAATACAGTACCTACAATTTATTTTTTACAATATTAACATTATGATTTCAGATAGAATTCTATGAACATGAAGAAAGGGATTGTAAAAAAATACCCATATTGTGTGAAACATGTGGAGTTGAATTGAAAACTGCAGTAATATTGAGAATTCATAGGTATGAATATTTGTCTCTAAACTATAATAGAGTACACTGTCAATAAGTACTTTCATAAATATTTACATTCCATATTATTATATGACAGGCCCGGTGGTTTACTGGCTAGGTGGCTAGCAATGGCTACTTTATCCCAAAGGCCGCGGGTTGGGAACCGCCACCCACAAAGCTAACAAATTTTGTGTGCATACATGTAAACCCTGTTTTTCTTAACTTGACCAATATAGTAAACAATCTTAGCACATCTTTTTAACAAAAATAGGCAATTAAAATTATCATTCACACTCAAATAATAATATAGTTAGAAATGGCATTTACACAACACTCTTATTATTCTGGCGATTTATCGATTTTACACATGGATAATTGAATAAAAAGACACGCTAAGATTGTTTACTACATTGGTCAAGTTAAGAAAAACAGGTTATTGATTTGTCTTGGTCTGGCCGATTTACTGTACGTTCTATTTATAATTAGATAGCATTAATTAACCCAGAAATTTCAGGAAAAGATTTCATACTGGCGAAAGATTCGCCTGCAAACTCTGTCCATACCGCACCCGAAGCAGATACGACCTGATAGTGCATGAGGACTCCACCCACGCCGGCACCCGTCCCTTCGCCTGCCCTTCCTGTCCAGCGACCTTCCGTAACAATCATGGGTTACAAACGCACAAGAAAAAGCATTTACCACCGTCATATGTCTGCCAACACTGTCAGAAGCGGTTCAAGTTTAAAGATGTACGCCTTATTATTTATTTATTAAAAAAGATTAACTACATACAAAAATGTAGAAACTAAAGGCTAATTACAAATGTTCGTATCTATTATACCTCAGTATACAGAAGAAATTAGAAAGAGTACATATATCATTTTGTTGTAGTTTTTACTGTCGGTCAAAAAATTTATACACAACACAACACATCAATAGATTTGTCATGTTCATGATAATAGAGTTAATGATTTTGTTTTAATGATTGTAGAAAATACTGACAGGCAGTTTCTGAAACGCATTTTTAAAGATAATGACACATTAAATTCTGTCAAACAAAAGAAGTAAGAGGTAATTTGAGACAATGTGGAATTACAGAAACTGGCTGTGAAACATTATGTATGATAGAGGGGACCATGTGGTACTGAAGGTAAAATACTAAATTATGTTTATTTTTCATCAGAGTTTGAATATCCATGTGGCAAACAAGCATACTAGCGAGAAGAATCACATCTGTGCACTTTGTGACAAAGCATATTCATGTAGGTGAGTTGCCATTGCTACTGATAAAAATTATTACTACCTACTTCTTTACATAGAATAAAATGAAGTCGCTTCCCTGTCTGGCTGCATGCTGTCTGTCCCTGTTTGCTTAGATCTTTAAAACAACGCAACGTAGTTTGCTGCGATTTTTTTTAAAATAAATAGTGATTCAAGAGGAAGGTTTTTAACAATAATACATTCCAAAATTCCCACGGGAAAGTAGGATACACGCGAACGAAGTTGCGTGTGTTTCGCTAGTATATGTATAAAGAATATACTACTGAGATCCATTAAATAATAAAATTTTCTGATCATAGCCTTGTGTCTACAGCCTGTTTTTCTTAACTTGACCCATATAGTAAACAATCATAGCATGTCTTTTTATTCAATTATCCATGTGTAAAATCGACAAATCGCCAGAATACTAAGAGTGTTGTGTTAAATGCCATTTCTAACTATATTATTATTATTTGGGTGTAAATGATAATTTTAATTGACTATTTTCGTTAATAAGATGTGCTAAGATTGTTTACTATTAAGGGTCAAGTTAAGAAAAACAGGGTGGTTTAGGCCCTTATATACTATTTATGAAGTAAAGTAAATCATTAAATGTAATGAAAAAAAATGATCCTATGCAGGGGTCGGATCCGCATTTTGAAATATTGACTTAAATTAAACTGTTGAAATATAATAAAATTATACTTATTATTTTTGTCCACAGCAAGATGTTACGTCGTCACGAATTGGACACCCATAAACGCCCTAAGATGAGAGCTGGAATCTTAAGTCAGAACAGGCAGCTGACATGATATAGTGTTTCAAGAGAAATTATCAAAAAATTTGCTAAGCAAGCAAGAAACTGCACAGAGTGGCAATCTCTAAAGGCCTTCACCCTTTAAGAGTCCAGAAGGCACGCATATCGGACTAAGTTAAAGCTTTATTTATCACATTTCAAACCACTATTATGTGCCAATAGACCCATTAGTCTCGAATTTGGATAGAGGCGTTGCACAAACCTTACAGCACAGAAAACTTACATAATCCTAAATTGGTTGTTATGTTCATTCATTCAAGTATACACCAAAGCATTGTTTTGTAGTATATTGTGCCAGAAATAAACAATATAATAAAATGTTAGAAAATTCTAATTTGGCAGTTTCATTTGTATGACAATTACAAAGTAGGATAAAAACTTGTGTTTGCATGCAATTTAACATTAGAAATTTAGTAAAATAATGTCGATCTTTGGGCTCAACACAAATTCTTGTATTTTAATAGATTTTTGTGGATATTGAATAAAAGATTTAATTGGAAAGCCTACTCAAATGTGTCACATAACCTCAAACTGTCAGGACAAAATACAAAAACAACAGATAATTTTTTTTGGGTTTTATTTACTTACAATCCTAAACCGTCACATTACTTCTTAGCCGCTGCTCCGACCTTGGATTTTTTAGTACCACGCACCTTCTTCATTCTGTTCTTGCGTTCCTTACGCTGTTTACGGGTAGGCCTCTGCTTTTCGTACAAACCGTGGCGCGCTAACCTGTGTTTGGGCTCGAACTTCTTAGCCAGGTCCAAGGTATCGTAAATAAGTGCGAAACCAGTGGATTTGCCGCCACCGAAATTCGTCTTGAATCCGAATACGAACACAACGTCAGGTGTCACTTTGTACATCTTTGCGAGCTTCTCCCTGATTTCAGTCTTGCTGACTGTAGGCTTTCCAGGATGGAGGACATCGCAAACCATTTGCTTGCGCGCCAACAACCTGAAAAAATATGAAAACGTTGTCACACATAACCTGGCATGGCGAGGTTTGGCGTTCACAATGAACATCATCATTTTAGTAACGATTTTTATCAATTCACACATTTACCTGTTGGTCATGAATTTGCGCGTGCGAATTGTCGCAGTTCCTTCACTCATTTTGGCTTATTTTAGAGATTTCGGCGTAAATCACGCACGTGTCTCCCACAATACTTGGAGAAAAAGGAATTGCCAGTGTTGTTAGCGATGCTCAAAAACTTTTCTACCAAATTATGATGCTGTCAAAAATATTACATTTTCATAAATGATGTAATAAGTTATAATTAATAACTTAGAAATATTAAATAAAATTTGCAGATCTAAAGACAGTAATTTAACTATTCAAAATAGCTAATACGTACTATATAATTAATAATTATAAGTTTTACTCATGTTTTTACCACAATATAAATTTCATTTGAGAAACTGGCAACACTTAATTTATAACAATGCGTTCCGGATTCTCATTTTTATAGAAGCATTCAATTTTGACGATTGTCGTATTCGTATAAAATAATCACATACATAATAGGTGGGTATTTTAATTATAAAAATACCATTTAATTTGAATTTGTCCTTGATCCACGACTTCAAATAAAAGGAGAGCCGAACTCAGAGAAATTTTCGACATGCTTGTTATAATGACGGTGACACGGCGGCGGCGTTGGGGCTACCGAAGTACCGTTACGTATACTGCGCCCATAATTAATTATTTTCTTACAGCTGGTTGCTATAATTAATTATTTTTACAGCCTTGAACTTAGCTTTGCTGCAGTTGTTGTTTAAATTATTTATTAGTACAGTAGAGTAAAGAAGGTGAGAATGCGATAACGAATTCAAGCGCCTGTAATATTTTTAATAGCAATAAGGTAAAATAATACTTTTGCCTTATTACTTAAAATAGGGACAAATTATGTTCAACATCTAAGTACCCGCGAGTAGGTACTTAACTAAAGCAGCCTCAATTCATATACAAAAAGGCACAATCTTGAGAAAAATACAAAATGTCATAACTAGTCATAAGTAAGCTATTATTACGCGAACAGAGCACCACGAGCAAACGTAAGGCATATAATAAATTAATTTATGTTATGAGATTTCCCTCATTAGGCAAGCATCGTTCAAAAATAGTAAAATGACGCATCGCTAGGGTGAAAATATAACAATATGTACTTTGAAAACTAATGGCCTTGTCTGACCTTTTGGAGCCAAATACAAAACTATACGCATAAAGCCGTCGCCATCGAACAGACAATTTAGTTAAATGTACACAAGGGACGTGGTTTCTTTTGCCAAAAGCAATTTTCATGTTAGGATACGTGTTGGCAAAGACTAATAATATTTTTATATTGTTTTTATTGGCTCTAATATATATTTTTTTACGGAATCGGATTGGAGCGAAGGCAGATAAAACTATTTCAGACACGGTAAACACGGCATTGCACTTACGACCATCTATCTAAGTATTTATTTAGTATTTACCACAGCTTCAAATTCTGTGGATCTATTCTCGTAACAAGAAAGTTAAAATCTTGTCACAATTCATAGCCATTCTTACAAACTTTTGTGTTTATAATATTTGTAGGGTAGTGTGACGTTAAAAGAATGTTATAAGCCAAGGGGAAAAACTACTGATAAAGTCACCTAAATTTCAGGGATTGTTTGTAAAACCAATAAGTTACACTACATTAACACAATGTCCTTCAAAGAAGAAGAAAACAAAACTGCAAGCGTGTCAAACAACCTTAAGGCGCCTAAACATTTTAATGACTTCCTACATTCCTAGCAAAACAACCTTTAATGGTGGTTATTTTTATATTTTACCTACAAGCATGTTTGTTCAATTTATTCCCCATGACGTCACGGCATCTTATCCATTTAAGTTAGAGCTCTCAGTTTAATCTCTTTATCCATATTTCCAGTTTATATTAGTATGAAAAGGGAGGGATGAGAGGTCTTTGTTGATGGTGGGGGCCACCCTCAAACCCCCTGGATCGATGTCGGCGGCAGTAACGTGAATCAGACGTGAACTGTGTGCTTGTGTTTCAGAGATACTGAAAAATAACTATTTCTACTGTATTTTAGGTAAAAAAACATTAATTCACTTAAATTAATTTTTATCACTATATATATCACTGTACTTTTATAGCACAATGTATTTATTTTATTATTTGTAGAAATATAAATGTTTACATTTATTTTAAAATCTGTTTTCGTTGTATTAATAGTTCGAGGTCAACCTTTATGATTTCTTCTTAATTGAGCTTTTAGAGCTCTGATTTATTGATATTCGTGCTTTTATTTTCTTTTAGTATAGCCATAGATGTAGCTTAGTTATTTCCTTGAAGGTTATATCTCATAACAGGAACATTAAGGTTTATTTGGATTCTATTATGATTTAACTTAGATCCAGTTTTCACTGAAACTGTAGGGTTTGAACCTGCTTTGTATAGCAGACAACGGATACTAATATGTATGGTACCTAGGTACCTAGTATTACTTTTCTTTAAAATATGGAACTAAGATCAAACTCACTTCTCTGGAGTCGTAGGTAAGGCCCACGCCACTATGAACTGAGTTAAAACAAATTACCTACGTTAGGGCTGTGCATATGAATTATAACATAGTTTCTTGGGTTTCAAACTATCCCATCTCCCATCCCAATCGGCTTAGAGGTTTTAAGGTGAACAGGTAAGGTAACACACAGACAGACGGAGTTACTTTCGCATTTATAATATTAGTAAGGAATTTAAGATATAACTAAAGTACAATTCTATTATCTTTACTTTTCAGGAGTTAATATCTCGGTTCACCCTTCTCCCAACCGATAATATCTATACTAACAATAATAACACACTAAGTAGTGGCGCACTGGTTGCGCCACTTCACACCACAACGCGTGTATGGGTCACCTTACTAAAACGGGCGTCCGCAAAAAATCCTTAATGGTACCTGGTCAAAATAAGCCGAACACACTAAAATTAAACTGTGTGGCTCGTGAAGCCACTAGATACTCCGCCAGAGATCCAAGATTAAGACCTTAAATTAGACAAAATAACTAAAACACTGCCAGTATTATTGAAGGGTATTATTTCTAGTACAAAATATAATGGAGCCCGATAAAACAGTTGTTTTCAGAAACAGAGCACCGAAAAATAGAGATCCTATAAGAGATTTGGCTGTAAGAGAATCACTTCTGTCCGAATCGACGTCAGGTATTTGTAAAGGCGAAGAGGATGATTCAACTAGTGCTATTACATCCTTTTCAAGTCCTGATCTTGAAATAAGTGCGAGAGAGCATCTGTTGATACCAAATAATAAAGGAAACATTGAATATATTGATGATATTGAGGAAAAAGAATTATTGTTAGACACTAAAAAAGAACAGTTAAATATTATTGCCAACCCTGCAGATGATGTTGATTTTGAGAAAGCTGATGTTCCTGCTAAAGATAATAATGTTGCTATACCAGACGGTGGTTGGGGTTGGGTAGTAGTATTCTCTTCATTCGTAATCTCAATGATTGCAGATGGTATAAGCTTTTCGTTTGGTTTGCTTTATATAGAATTCTTGGAAGAATTCCAAGCAAGTAAATCGACTACCGCTTGGATCGGAAGCTTGTTTATCGCCGTTCCATTATTATCTGGTCCAGTTATGAGTGCGTTAGTTGATAGATATGGATGCAGAAGTATGACAATTCTTGGAGGTATAATTTCGACGCTTGGGTTCATACTTGCATCAATTTCGACGACTCTTGAAATGATGATGATAACTTTTGGAGTAATCGCTGGCTTGGGTCTTGGATTAGTATATGTAACCGCAGTAGTATCTATAGCTTATTGGTTTGAGAAAAAGAGGAATTTGGCTGTGGGATTAGGAGCATGTGGCACTGGAGTAGGTACCTTTGTTTATGCACCAATGACTCAATATTTTATAGAAGAGTATGGTTGGAGAGGTACAATACTCTTGCTTTCTGGTACACTATTGAATTTGTGCGTATGTGGATGTGTTATGAGAGATCCTGAATGGTGGACCCTTGAGCAGAAGAAACAGAGAAGTAGTAGAGATGAAGGGAAATTGAAGAAAGAGGATGACAAATCGAGACATTCCAGTTCGAATTCCATCGCTAATCCTTATGTGTTTGACTTCGATGCACCGACAAGAGGGAAGAGTATGGGTGGTCTGATTCGCAGGGGTGTTGCTCCAGATAAAGTGATAAGTCAGGAAGCAGCAAGTATACGCCGTCATCAAAATATGCTGTTATTTAAGAAAAAACAATATAAACTAAAGAAAAGGTCGCGTTCAGTTGTCAGCATTCCTACGTATCTTACATACAGTGACAAGGTATTTTAGTACAATGATTATTTTACCATTTATTTTTATATTCCATAATTTTCGATAGCCCAGTGGTAGTGATCCTGTCTTCGGCACCAGAAGGTGCGGGTTCGATTCCAGCTCGGGGAAAATTTTATGTGGTGGTATTAGTGTTTGCCTCGAATCTGTTTTCTATGTTTTTTAGGACATTTACAATTAATATATACGTACTCCGGTCACCCATACTATAACACAAGCGGGTTAAACCTAACTTACTTTGGGACCAGGTAGCGCTGTGATTTGTGTACAATTAAAAAATAAATTGACCTAACGTAGCTAATTACGGATGCTTAAATAATAACACTTTATGTTTCAGGTATCAATGACTATACTAGATATGCTGGTAAAGAACACAAGTAAGGAATACGACATTGAGATAAAATATCCATCATTTGCTATTAGCCGTAAATCCAAAAAGAAAGTCATAGAAGAATCAGAAGACAATGATATACCAGTCGTTACATATGAGAAAACACCTTTACAACGTACAAATTCTGAAAAATACGATTATAAAGATGATAAACTTTATGATAACTATCAACTGAAAAACCCAAGACAAGGTCGTCCATTTAGAAAGACTAAATCTGACGAAACTAAAGATGATAGAGTATTAATAAAACAGGATAGCAAAGAAAATAAAAGGGATTGGTTGAAGAAACAATTATCTGTTAACCATCATTATTTGAAAGATTTGAAGATGCCAATCAATTCTATAAGCCATAGAAATGCAATGCTGAATATAAAGAGATATAGGTTGAAGGCTTCATCTTGTCCGGATATCTTTAAGAATTCAATGATCACTATTGATGAGAAAGAGGAGGTAATTATTAAGTTTGTAACTTATATAAGGATTGAAGTAGATATTTAAATGATTTCCTGTTTGTTATTAGGGAGGCACATAACAATTTAAAGAAAATCCGGCCTTATTCCTGAGTGTCTAGCACTAGTTACTCGTAAAATATCATTTACCTTTAAATATGAGCGCTTCAAAATTTTGTTTAAAGATAAAGCGCGAAAAATTCTTATTTCAAATCAAATCAAATCAAATCAAAATATTTTTATTCAAATAGGCATATTACAAGCACTTTCGAATCGTCACTTTTTTTTCCCTACCACCAGTTCAGACGGCAGATTTGTTACGCACAAAATTACGCACTCTGTACTGTACCCAGACTTCTGTGCCGTTTCCGTAGACTTAATTTTGGATCTAAATATTGTTTTGTAATAGTCTAGGAATGTCTACCTACTTAAGTAAATTAATTTCCTCTATTTTTCAGAAATGGTACGACGATTGCGTAAGTTGCCTTGGCGATATGTTCAACGTATCCCTCTTCAAGAAGATGACCTTCAACTTCCTATGTCTTGGGACTATCATTTTGTTCATTTGGTTCATTGTTCCCTATTTCTACTTAGCCGAACACATGATCCACGAGGGATATAATGAGGATGATGGAGCTGTTATGTTGAGTCTTATTGGAATCACTAATACTATCGGAATGGTGAGTATTTATAAAAGTGTTCATAACGTTTTATATTTTCGTAAAGAAAACAGTTAAAATCTAGTCTCTATCACAAACGCTATCTCGCTAGTACAAAATATGAAAAGAGCGAGATAGACTGACATTTTGACTGTTTTTGTTACGAGAATGATGAGTTAACACAAGAAAAAGAAAATACTATTATGATATCGTATCAAAAAGTATTTTCTCCAAGTCTAGACAGTAGTTCGTAACATCGCCATAGCACAGCACTATAAGGAAAGTTATATAAGACTTGAGCAGACGTGGAAAGAATGACAAGCTGATCAAGCGAATGATTTCAGCAACTAACTTTTGGCAAAGAATTTGTATAAAGATAATCCTGATTTATTTATTACAATTTTTTCAATTTTTTTTACGAAATAACACGTGAGAGCAATTAATTATATTCTTTACAAGCGTCCACAACGCTGATGAAATTTATTAGCCCTTTGGCTAAAACGTGGACATTAAATTGACTTGCATTAAAATTTGATAAATGACAATGAGCGTAAACTGAATATATTTTCGGACAAATTTAGAGAATTCCAAGCAGACGGTATTTTGGCACCGGTCCCCAAATTTATCAGACATTTGGAAACTGGATAAGCTATTTCTGGCGGAGCCTTGTGGACAGTCATTAGTCATATAAGGTTTCCTGTGGCCTTGGATATTTAAACTTTTGTGTTTGTAAATGTTTTGACACGATGCACAACTCACGATCTATTTCTCATTTGAGAGGAAATATCTCTCATTTTGTTGACACTGCTGCAAAAAAGAAATATTTTAAAATTTATAGTCATGGCTAAGAGGCACCTCACCAACCCAGCCATCTTCAAGTTCATAGAAGCAACCGATCTGGACAGGGAAATTTAGACAAAAGGCACTATAAAACATCAGCAATGGTCGATATATGTAGTACTTCATAAGTAGGTACTGCTTCGAGCATTGCTGATAGCTCAATAGCAATAATTATATAAGCAAACAGCAAATATTTTGCACTCCATGTTAACTGTACTTCATTACTTAATAGTAATTGGTAATCTAAGCTAAGATCACTGACTTTGTTAATAAGCGTTGAAACTCAATTACAATGAAACAAAGATGTAACTAACGTATGCGCATGACTTAGTAACTACCTTTTGTTTATGGTAAAAGTAAAATTGATATTAAAAATAGGATTGTTAATGACAAGAACTATAAAATCTATAATTACACATCTAAATAATAATACTTATCACCTTTTTATGTATAAACTTGCTTATTTTTATCTTCTTCTTTTTCTGGAGAATTTGATGTGCTTCTTTTGTCATGTAAAAATGGTACATTATAAATCATACTAATATTATTAATGAGTTTGTTTGTTATTCCTTCACGGCTTGGCAGCCGATCAATTTGAAAATTTGTGTACATACTCGTATCGTCAGAGGTACAGAGCCCAACATTGGCTAATTATTACGAAAAGCTAGTATTATTTAAAACAAGAGAGAGACAGATTAGACTACACTTTAGACACAGAAAAAAAAAATAATCTATATATATAAAATGCTTTGTCCTGACTGACTGACTGACTGACTGACTGACTGACTGACTGACTGACTGACTGACTGACTGAGAATCAACGCACAGCCTAAACCGCTCATCGTAAAAATCAGAAACTTGGCAGGTGGACCTATTATATGACGTAGGCGTCCGATAAGAAAGGATTTTTCGAAATTCGAACTCTAAGGGGGTGAAAAAGGGGGGTAAAGTTACTATGGGACAACTTGATTCCTTGGTCCAATCTACTTCAAATTTTGCATAAAAATTGTTTAAGAGAATTGATGGAAGACGTGATTCTTATTTTATTGAAATTCTTGAAAAATATGTATTTTGTGGGTAATTTTCTTCGATTTGATATCAATACTCATACTCCTTAGTGCTTTTGATTCAATTACATTTCATTTTGACACATCCGTGAAGTGAAGTGTGTCATCTGTCATGTAATATTTTTATAAATTGTGAATGTCGTCGTACTATTTATTCTGTTTGTGATCTCGGAAAACAGCTAAAATTCTAACTATGTATAAAGCGGACTGAATCATATTCATCGATAATAAACAGTAAGTAATTAAATATTAAATTTATAATATTTGACAGGGTTCAAGTTAAATTGGTCAATGGTTAAATGGCATATATTGATATTGTCTCTTTCTCACTTATAGGAAATCTCATTACGTCGACTCGCTCTAATATTTCGTAGTGTTGTTGTAGGGATGGTTGTAGGCTGAGGTTGTAGGTATTGAAATACCCATATACTTTTAAATTTTTTTTACGGAAGTGGTTGGAAAATAAGCTCAGGAATATGGATCATTTGATATTAGGTGATTACCGTCGACTATGGAGCACATAGATTCTAGGGTCCCTAACCCATTGCCGACCTATAACAGGAAAAAACAGGATATAGCGACAAATAGGATAAGGAATGAGTTAGATTTTTTTATACCACAAAGGTGACAAACAAGAATTTCGGATATTTCACTCCCCGAACGAAACGCATTGCTGCTTCACGTCAATATCCTGTAAAAGAGTGGCTCTTCACCGGTCGGGCTAGCCTATTTCATAAACGCCCACTCCAAAGATTGCAATGAGAAGTATAAAAATAGAAAAAAATATATCTATCTATACATATGACAATTTTTTGGGTGTGTTCTGAAAAGTGTTGTGTTGTAGGCAACCGATATGAAAGGATTTTTTGAAATTCCCACGGGAAAGCGGGATAAACGCAAACGAAGTTGCGCGGGTTTCTCTAGTAGACAATAAAATAGTAAAAAAGAAGTCGCCAATGAGGAAGTTTTTTTAATTTAATTATGTTCTTTAAATTTCCAGGTCGGTCTTGGCTGGATTGGAGATTTCCCACAAGTGTCAATTGGAAATCTCTACGCGGCTTGTCTGGTACTCTGTGGTGCTTCAGTCGCTGCATTACCACTGGCCACATCAGATTATTGGATTTTAGCTTCTGTGGCATCTGCATTTGGTTTATTATTCGCTGCATCATTCACATTTACACCAAGTTTACTGGTTACTTTGGTGTCTTTAGATGACTTTACCTCTGCTTATGGTCTAGTATTGCTGGCTCAGGGTATTGGACATTTAATTGGACCTCCTTTATCAGGTATGTATCTTTTGATTGGAATGTTTCATTTTCATTCGATAACGAATTTTTTTTTAGTTCTTCTGCATTATCGTTTGTTGTAAATAGCCCGTGTCATGCAATCAAGATATCATTTAAAGCATTTGATTTGGCGCCAAAATTCCCAATAACGACGTAACGTTTTTTCGACTCATGAGCATGGACCTAGACTCATGAGTAGATAAATAGTATAAATGGATAATTCAGCGATACTCGTAACCCTGACATAGCAATAATTGAAGTATAAAAAACTGGCCAAGTTGCTGTGCTTTGCTTGCTTGCAAATGAGTCCAATATCATATTCTATGACATTTGTAAGTTTTCATCAAAGAAATTTTATATTATCAGTTCGTCGACTATTACTCGGTAACTAGTAGTGCCTACTTACCCGTTATAGTTTTCCTTGTAGGTTCACTATATGGACTACTACCATGATTTTTTTCAAATTTCTAAACTCAAGAATTTCGGAGATAGAGGGGGGGGGGACCACCGTGCAAAACGAAAATTGAAACGTTAAATGTAAATAATTCGCAAACGAATCAATGTATCGGAAAATGTTCTTTCCACACCCACAATGTTTTTAAAAGACCTACCTAACGATATACCACAACATAGGGTCGGTGCGAAAAAAAATTCATTCCCACTTTACCTGTACCGAGGCACCCCAAGAAAAATACATTTTTAAAAATTTTGTTCTACCACTTTGTTAGCATTGTTAATATAAGTATACATACCAAATTACAGCTTTCTAGCATCAAGCGTCTAGGCGCTAGACCGCGGACGGACAGACGGACAGACGGACATGGCTAAACTTAATAAGGGTTCCTTGTAGTTTACTAGGGTATTCCTGCAATTAGAGTCAGAGTTAGTTTTAAATATATTATGCTGTAGATAAACGAGTATGAAGCTTTTCTGATGAAAAGTCAAAATTAATATTATACGTACTTAGTATTTTGTTAAGAGAAAGTGCATAGTTATTTTAAAGAAACATGCATCATGCATAGAATAGTGATCCCTAATTTCTAGGTCACTTTCACAGTGTAAAAGGTTTACTGGGTCAAAAAGTATATCACCATTTTAAACGTTAAAACGTCTACTTTCTATAAGAAAGATTATCAACTTTTTAATCATAATCGACTAAACCTCGCTGGCTAACCCTTCGACTTTTTGTTCTGGAGACAGTGAAAGAATTTTTAAAATTAGTACCTACAATAGTTTCGGAGCCTATTTGAAAGTAAAAGGTTTATATGTTTCAGTTCTTTTATCTTTATAATAATGATATGTATTGCCTCCTAGGTTTGATCTACGACCTGACTTTCTCTTGGGAGCTGTCCTTCTACTTGGCTGGAGGATGGATTGTGGTGTCTGGAATATTGATCTCCTTCATACAACCTATACGTTCGTACCAGCAGCGTCGACAGGAAGCTATGGACAATGATAGTGACATAAGTATAGCTTAAATTACAAAGAAACACA
This sequence comes from Endotricha flammealis, assembly GCA_905163395.2. Classification (NCBI taxonomy): domain Eukaryota; kingdom Metazoa; phylum Arthropoda; class Insecta; order Lepidoptera; family Pyralidae; genus Endotricha; species Endotricha flammealis. The sequence continues at coordinate 14,727,489 of LR990861.1, read as the reverse complement.
TACTTATTATTATTCTTATTAATATTTTAAACGCGAAAATAAAATTGTCTGTCTTCATGTTAAAAATTAAAGAGAAACAATAACCGAGTTAATATATATTGAATCAAAGAAAACACCCAACAAATGGTGCCACAAAATTTTTTTGCCCCGTGCGGTATGAAACCCGCAGTCCGCACCCGCACTCCGCACCCATCCACATGACTAGGTAATTGACCGTCGTCAGCTGGGGCCCGATTCTACTAACACAAATGCACCAATGGACTCTCAATAAGTTAAACATTATGTTATTGTTTAAGTCCATAACAAATGTCAAAAACTATTCCACAGATTCACTATCGGCATTCTTTTGAGACACGATTGAGACACCATTGAGAGTCCATTGGTGCATTTGTGTTAGTAGAATCGGGCCCCTGATCGGCCGTAGAATGTTTCGAATCTCGATGAATGGTCTGGAACATTTTAGGCGGGTACGCGCAGCGACGGGTTTTTTGTCTGTCCAACCAAGGGCGAATTCGCTGAGTGTTTTCGTCGCGCTGCTATGTTCACCAAAACCACTACAAAACCTTTGTACTCATAGAGATGAAATTTGGTATGTGGAAAGTTTAACTCTAGAGAAAGGCCAGTAATATCGATGAAAAAGAGAAGAGATATAGGTAAGGACATATTATCTACTCTAATATGGGGTAATGGTATTTTAAGCAATATAATATTAATACTTAATTACCATACAGATAAACCAAGGATTAGCTAAAGCCTGTTTTGTCGCCATTAATGAAGAGAATTAAAAGAAATGCGAAAGTGACAGGAGTTTTAGTTAAACCTAGTTTGATAAGGGGGAAAGAGAAGAGAATTGTGGGAGGAGTATAGGTATAACAGATGTTATGAAATCTTTGGGCTCTTGTTAATGTCTTATGAAATTATAATAATATTTTAATCGCGTTTATTGATAATAAAATTTATATACCTTATTCCAAAAATTTACTATTTTGAAAAATTCTAGTAACATTTTCTTAGGCCTTCGCCTTTGTACTAGATTACTATAAAGTTATACCTATGTATTCAATGAAATTGTGTACAATATTGTAAATACTTTAAGTACTTGTCAATAACTTAGTTCATTTTCCTTGTAGATTTTGTTTACAGTAGGTATATAAGATTTTGGTAATCATCGCATCCAAATACAAACGAATAACCGGGGCGGTGCAGTTCAGCACTGATCGTATTTCCGAATACACATTCACATCAGTAATTATGCTGCCAGTTGTCTATCAAACTAAAAGAGAAAAGAGATAACTTTGTACTTACTTGATGATAATTTGTTTTAATGTATTGCAGGCACTGCCTGTATTTCCTGTAACCAGTTGTCATACTTGTCATCGAGTACTCGATGCCAGTAAAATTGTAGACTTCTTATGACTGACTAGCGAAACCTGCGCAACTTCGTTTGCGTATATCTCGCTTTCCCGTGGGAATTTTGAAAAATCGTTTCTCAGTGCTCCCCTACGTTATAAAAGGAACCCCTGTGCAAAATTTCAAGTTTCTAACCCTTATAGTTTAGACCCTGCGTTGATAGTCAGTCAGTCAGTCAGCTTCTCCTTTTATATATAAATGACTTTTAAAAGAAAACTTTTTGTGATTTAACTCATGATTATTAGGAATATTATCTTTGTGAAATTAACCTAAATATGTGTGCCTTGCCTACATTCCTTTTCCGGTTAACTGAGTATTTAAAACTAGATAAGTATTTAATTTTGATGAATATTTTTTACCAAATTTGATTTAAATTGTATAATTTAGACCAAACGCGTATGCGTATTTTAAAAAAGCTGACATTCTTGTTTTTAGTATTTACTAGTAAAATATCCGCAACTTCGTTTGCGTATATTTCGCTTTCCCATTGGAATTTTGAAAAACCCTTTCTTAGTACACCCCTAGACGTCGTAAGGAACATTCCAAATTTGGAATCTCTAGACCCAGCGGTTTGGGCTGTGCGTTGATTTATAGTTAAGTCAGTCAGAACTTCGAATTTTATGTCTTTATATAATGATCTAAGACTAATGGTATGTTGCATTAATCTATTTTAATTATAATGACACACTAAATGGCTGTCATTTTCAAACCAAAGAAACAGCTTTAGATTTAATGTGGAAATGAGGTTAAAATGCGTTTCTACAACTGTCTGTTAGCTATTATGTATTAAACTATAAAAATTATACTCCAAGTAGAAAATATATAATTAGAAAATGCACAATATAATAATTTATAATATATTTACATAATGCACAATGTATTTTTAATATCCAAATACTAAATTTTGTATTTGTTATTTAAATATATTATAATTAATGTTAGTCGAATTTAGACGGTTAATTATTCTGTAATCGAATTAATGTTATGGCGATCTATGATCGAATCAGTTAATAAAATCTGAAATTAATTTGTTGTGTTTTATGAAACGTGTTTAACTAATCAAAAACTTAAAGAAAAGTCCTGTCCTGCTTCTTACTTACTTTGTTTCCTTACTTTTTCATTTTCTTCTACTTTTAAACCTCTATGAATCCAACCACCAGGTGACTTGCTATTGCTAGTTCGTTTGTTCTCTCCGGTCAATAAAAAAATGATGCAAGAAATTGGTATCTACTGAGGCTTAAATAGTGTAAGTATTTTTAAGCTACTTAGCAATTATTAACTGCCTTTGAGTTTCGGGGTGTTGTTCATTTTAGTACTTTGTTTAATATTTTCTAGATTAAATTCGTTGTGAGGTGCTAGACAGCTGTACTTACTCCCCTGGGACGTCAATAAGCTTCACAGCTTATATTTACTTATTGTAAATCCGCTTTACATGAGATACAACGATGGGAATGGTGGCCTTGAATTTTTTTTTACGCGCATCTACTCCATCAAATTCTTCAAGTGTAGTAGGTACTGATTGCAAAAGATTGCATGGAAGAATACTCGTGGAGATGTATAGTAATCAATTAATATGCCAAGTGTGATTGTCTGACTCATAAGTACTCATAACCAACATGCCGTCTGACTTTCGGCGAAATGTTGCAATTTGCAATTTGATACTAATAAATGATTCGTCCATTTTCTCGTTAATTCGAATTCATATTAGCAATTAAGCTGATCAATTAAGGTGTTTTTTTTAAATGAGAAAGACGAATTTTTATTTTATTTTTTATCCGCCATCGGTCGTTTGACCATAATCGGATGAGGTGAGTGAAGTTATGGCGGGTGAAGGAGAAGTAGCCAGTGCCCCTAATTCCTCTTCAGCAGATGTGGTCTCTCTTCAGTCTTTTGACCACATTAGAGTTGTCCACGAGCACGGCAGCCAATGGATTGCGATGATACGATAGTTTCATAACATATCGACCTCTATATTTCTCAATCTCCTCCTGGACGTAGGAATGTTGGCATATTCATGTGTTTCACTGTTTTTCACGAACCATGGTGAATTCACAATTGTTCTGTGGATGTTGTTCTGTACTCGTTGCTGACACACAATATTGCTTTTTGCTGCCGTGCCCCACAGTTGGATTCCGTACAGCCACGTGGGTTTGAGGATGGAGTTGTACAAGAGGAGCTTGTTATCCACTGAGAGGATGGAGTTTCTCCCAATGAGCCAATATAATTTTTTAAATCGAAAAAACGAATAAATCAGCTTTCGGCTCACCTGATGGTAAGCAAATACCGCTCCCCATGGACTGGATGAAAATCTGTGGGTTTGTTAACCCTGGTTTTATAGGAGACACAGTGGTGGGAATGTGAGGTAGACTTATCCATATTTATTTATCTTTGTAATCCTTTTTATTTTTTTTGACAGAGAATGATCAATGAGTTTGCATGGACCCTGGGCCCCTACCATGACCGCTTAAAACAAAACAAGAACGGCTGAGTAAGGGAGACGGCGCAATACATGTTGTAAGGCGACGTCTCTTTTACACAATCGTTTAAGGATAGTTATAAAAGGTCGTGGTACGGCCCCTGATGTAAGTATTCGACGATAAATAATAAACATTTTTTATCAAATGGCCTTGCTTGTTTGCTTGCCGTTACATAAAAAAATACTGAACCAGAATTAAATGACATTGACCTGGAATCGAACAAGCACCTCACAGGAGCCATCTACCGTAAATAGAAAGACCACGCGTTGTCTAAAAGTAAACGAGATGATGCCGTCCTTGCGCGTGTCGTAAAATAAAAGTGAGTAAGTAGTTATGAGCTCAGTCAATAGGGTTTACCTAATCACGACCAAGTTAAGGACTTCCCCCTTTCAAATACTTTCAATACTGACGACCTCAGTGGCGTAATGGTTACCATGCCGGTCCGCCACACAGGAGGTCCCGGGTTGGATTCCCGGTCCAATCAATCCAAGATGATTCAAGGGTAGGGATAGGATTTGACATTTAGGCGAGTCTCCTGCAAATGTTTACAAATGTTTTTAACAAAACATTTCGGTTTAAAGATTCTTTAGTCTCAAAAGACACAAAAAACAATTTTCACTTATGTAATACATATCAAAACAGTTCTGTGGCGAGGCAATACACATCACTATACTTACACTATGTTACACACTACGATGTTTTAATTTAATTTTGATTTACATTATAAATAGCAAAAAAACAAAATTTATAATTCACATTTCATGGAGCAGGAGACGAGATTTTGGTGAACAAAACATTTTCATTTCCTTCATTTTATTCATTCAAAACATGTGTTCAAAACAATGTTTAAAACATTGGCAGTAGGCGCCTTTACGCTCATTGGATCGATATTGAAATGGATTTTAAATCGCCAAATATTATATTGTGTGAAATTTTACATTGAAGAGTCTACTACAGGTCTATAAAGTTAGCTAGGCTCACCTACGACATTTGTTATTTTCAACCGACTTCAAAAAAGGAGGAGGTTCTCAATTCGACCCGTATGTTTTTTTTTTTTTTTTTCTGTTTGTTACGCGATAACTCCGCCAATTATGAACCGATTTGAACAAATCTTTTTTCGGCTTATAGGTAATACCTCAAGGGTGGTCCCATTTAAATTTAATAATAAAAAAAAAAAAATTTTGTGTTCACGCATTTGAAGTCGGTTTTATTTTAAAAAAAAAGTTAATTATAATGTCAAATGACAGTGCCAGGTGACTCCGTTAGCATGGAAATTCTGTATAGACAAAACATCCCAAATACCATACATGTTATAATCATAGTGGTTAATAACATTTAGTTAAATTAACTTTGAAACATCTTCCATGGTTGCTATGCGCACAATGCAAAAACTAAAGATTATTATTTTGTTTGATGTAACTTAATTATGCGATGTAGAGTTATAAACGTTAAGACACGTACATAGTTAAATAAACGTCATGCTAAAACGTCAAAGTTGAACGAAGCGATGTGAAGTTAGGCTCGAAGTTAGAAAAAGTATTTCGTTTTCCTTCCCCTACTTCCTTTTTCCTTCCTAAATAGGAAGGTAAGGTATACAAGATCTTGAAGTCGTGAATGTCAATGGTCAGGGGTGATTGCTAACCATCAGGTAACCCGCTAGCTAGCACGTTTGCCCTCCCTCTGTCATATATATTTTTTAATGAAGACGAAGTAGAACGAAGTCAAACACGCTTCGCTCAACCTCGCGAGAGTGTAGAGCTAGCATTAAGTCGTTATATTAATCGATTTATTATCTTTATTGCATTTAGCGCTTATCTGTTAATAACATTTAAGTGCAAAAATCTTTGATTAAATTATAAATAACTTATGTTAACAGAATATTATCAATAATTTATCGTGTACATTATGAAATTATAAACAAACACGCAATAAAGAGAAATGCTGTATTTTATTACATCTTTACTAATAATATAAATGAGAAAATTTGTAAGTTTGTTTATTCCTTTTCCCGCAAAAACGGCATGATAGATTTACTAATTTGTTTGGTACATAGTTAGTTTATACATACACATAGGATTTTTAATCCTGGATTCAATCCGAGTACGAGAAACAGGATTTCGCGGCAAAAACCGCAGCGCAGTGATCAGCTAGTTACTTATAAATTGATACATATACAAACAATAATGTTCTGGAGATTATTCCGTTCAATCAGTCTATGAAAAAGATGAGCGCACGTAAATATGATTGAAGTTCTAAATATTGCGGATTTACAGATATACTTGATTTTTAGGGTTCCGTAGTAAACTACAAGGAACCCTTATAGTTTTGCCATGTCCGTCTGTCTGCCTGTCCGTCCGCGGTCTAGCGCCTAGACGCTTGATGATAGAAAGCTGTAATTTGGTATGTATACTCATATTAACAATGCTAACAAAGTAGTAGAACAAAAAGAAGAAAAAAACAGTCGCTCTTTGAATTAACAAATTCTAGTTTGCCTCTTTACTGATATTAAAAATCATTAGTGATTAATTTATCAGAGCGATAATGTATTATAATATTGCAACAGCAATGTAGAGCTGATTATTAATTATTATTCATTGTGTATAGTTGTTTTATTATTGTAATTTTAATAGTAATACTATTATTTATATAAAAAAATAAAAAATTATAAAAAAAGATTTCTAATTAGATACATACATGGGCACAAGTATTAGAACTTTAAACGTCCATGTTTAAAACGTGTCATCTCTACTCTTGATGCTATCTACATACAATTACAATAATTATAATGTAAAATTCCACTGATAACGCGATCTGAATTTCTCAAACAAGAGCAAACTAGTGTAAACAATATTATCATACTGATAATAAAGCATTTGTGACAAGTTTTCTTAGACGAACGGTCGTGTTTTGGTGTAGAAATAAAAAAAGAAAATAAAAATATTATGCGGTTGCACAGAAGAGAGGCGCGGCCCGCCGCCTCTCTGGTTTTGAGCTACTCTGTCTCAGAAACAGAAAACTGAACCGTTCCGTTCAGAAGTGTTGTGTTATTGTAACGGAACGCACGTGCTTTGGACTCCAGTGTACCAGTGTTGTGACTTGCCAGTTAATTCACGAGGTAAGTAACACGTTATGATATATAAACATAACTTTTTGTTGAATGGATAGTTGTAATATCGTTTTAGCATATATTTAGTGTGTCTGTTGTATTTGTTTATCTTTTTGGCGTTCTGTTATCGTGGTACCTATCCTTGTGTTTACATTTTTATTGTTGGATTTTGATACAGTGGCATTTAAATGGTGTTTTTTTTCTTCAAAATTTAGTTCTACCTTTTTATTTACAATAAGTACACAGTATTTATAAAGTATACATTTGATAATGCAGTTCTTTAAAAAATAAACTAAACTATATTATAATTGAACTAAAACTAATATTAAAAATAAGTTGAATATAAAAATATGAATTTAATACTTTGTAAAATTGAATCATCTGTACTTATTTTGGTATAGATGTTCATACAGTAAACATTAATGTTTTAAGCCACGCCCGTCGAGTGTATTTAATGAACCTATGTCATGTCATGACTAAGATAACTACTGAACCATACTGGTTACATTACGTACGGAATATTAAACATTTCTAGGTATTTACATATGAATATAGACAATCTATTTTAAATACCACGTGAAAGGAGTGAACGCTAGTAAAATATAAACAATTTTTAGTTGTTATCATTAAAACATCTTTAAACTCGAGAAGGGTTTTGTTTACGAGCTATTTATTGAATTTAAGGTGTGTCTCCAAATTGCTTTGTCACTGGGCAAAGGAATCTGCTTCATTTTATTGATATTCGTTATTGTTAAAAAAAAATTGTCGAGGGCCCTTATTATATTGCTGTGCTGTGTGTTAACTACCATTATTTTATTTATAAGACCATTTTGTACATTCAGGTGCACGTTGAGTACTTGCTGTACAATTTTGGCTCTTATGACATAGAACAAGAAGGGTACAAAGACCGATATGTAAAGGTTGACGTGCTCTTGACTGTACACTTTGGTTTGCAATAAACATTTTGATTTGATCTAGAATCTATTTAGAAGTAGTGGTATTTACTATCAAACGGCTCTACATTCTTCCGAAGATCGAAGCGAAGTTTAAACGAAATTTGAAGAAAGTAAAGTATAAACGAAGTGCGTCGAAGAACCCTTTTACACTCTATTTTACGCTTATCTTTGCGAGAATGTAGAGCAGGGATTAGAAAAGATAAAATTATACCCAGATATTAATAAACATTTAGATTTTTTTAAAATGATGAAATATGGTTTATGTTTTAAAACGTATATGCATTTATATTATTAAATTTTTACTCAAATATAACTCCAAACACATGAAATTATGAATATTTCACGGCATACTTTCGCTGATAGTTGAAAGAAAAGATGGATTGAGTGTGTGAAGGATGATATGTGGACAAGGAATGACGGTCGAGGTTCGGGACAAGCTCACCACACCTACCGCTGTGTCTCCCGTATGGCCAGCACCAACAACGGCGACCTTAGATTGATCTAAGGTCCCGGGGAGAAACTTGAACTTGATCTTGTAACTCACAACGAATTTAATCAGAAAGAAAATAAACGGTGTTGGTTACGGTCGAGATGAATGATAGGGCGAATTGGAAAAGACAACTGTACCGTATATATAATGTGTCATTCTAAAACGGTGTTGAGCAATACATCGTCAGACTGTTAAAAATGCGATGGATGCGTCAGATAACAGGAAAGTGCTTGTAATTGTGTGTGTAAACTGTAAATATATAAACGTTAATACCAGTTGTTTATGTATACCTAGGACTTTGTTGTATCTACTTCATATCAGCTGTGTGACTACATCGAACGTTGTCTATAACTACTGTTCTAAATACACAATTAATTTTATTGTACGTTCATACACGAGTTGTGTTTTTTGGTTGCATTCGAACGTTTCAACGTGTAGGTACAACAAGGCACAAGCCGACCAAATTGAAATAAGTTTCATATTGTGAATTTATCAAACGCGTGTTACATATACAAATTAGCAGGGCTGCTCACTTTAAACTGTGAGCAATAGACCTGTAGCGCTAGGTTCTGATGTTTCAAAAACATTAAAGTTGCTTGTATTTCGCATATAGTTTTCGGGCCATTTACCCAACCTAATATATTAGTTTGTGTCATCCTAGGTACTTGCATAGGTAGAAATTTAGGTATTTGTCTTTTCGATCCGTTTTGGACGAAAAGATAATTAGAGATAAAAAATTTACTTTCATGATAATAACGAAGTACTAACTAATATACATAAGCATTTTGTGTCATCTCTGTCCACGAAAATCCTGATATTTAATCAGTACCTAACACGTCACCCAACTAGCTCTAAAAAATATTACAATAAGTTAAATATATGTTAAGCGTTTCAAATTACTTATATCTGTTATTCAAAATATTTTGTGTCGAATTCATCCACGATATTTATTGATTATTTATTTTTTTATTACAACACTCTGTAAAAGCCACAAAAGAAAATGCAAGTTACTAAAGTTACGTCTATAAGATTATTGTAGTGTAACAAAACACTATTCATAATTTGTGCTGTTTTTATGCACGAAATCTTATTATTTCATTAAAAAATAACCAAACTTCGCGCGAAGGGCGAGCGCGGCGAAGAAAGCGGACGCGCGGGGGGGGGGGGGGGGGGGCAAACAAAATTCGCAAATTATAGTAGCGGCACGCTATGATGACCGTTTTGACGTTTGTCCACTCATGAAGTTTCGTATTAATTAACAAATTATTTGAAGGAGCAAATTGCTGTTCTTTATTGTCAATAGTGACGTTCAGTTAGTCATACAATTTATCGAATGTATGATTTTAGGACACATTTATTTATTACATTGATTTCTAAGCTATGTTATTAGAGTCCCGCGAACATTTATCCTTTATTTTTATATGGTGTACTTATTTACCACACAACTCGGCATAAGTTTTTTGAAATTTAAAGTGTGCATATAAAGTGTGTATATTCATTTTCATTCCAATATTCAGTTCGTTCAAATATATTAAGTAAACATTTATATTTTTGTTTTATTAAACCTTTTTAATCATGTACATACTACTTGCAACAAAAACTTATCGATTTGATTATATTTTCTTCGAGAATAAATTGACATTTCACATCACTTTTGTAATACGTCAAAACGGCTATCATAGCGTGCCGCTACTTTAGTTGTGCGTAGCAGTTGTTCCAACAGGAAACGGTGATTATTTTTATCTCTATAGGTAGAAGAGGCACATATTTCGCACCCCCAGGGTAATAAAGACATAAGTGGTAATACGTCGAAATCCCGATTTTACCATATCTGAAAATACATTTTTTTTTTTCATATTTTTCTTGTTAAATGAATTATTATATGCAAAACTTTGTTTTAAAAAAAAAACTGAATGTGTGATTTTCGAGAAAAAGGAATTTGTGATAAAACGCAAAGAATAAATTGACCAATAGGACATACTGAAGATTATGATGCTTTTCGTTAAAATTTAATACCTAAACAAAATAAACAGTATGTAATAAATATTATGATCTTATTCCGATTTGTCATTTATAATGCTAGTCTTTATAAACACTATATTCATAAAAAATAATTTTAAATATCGATTACCGCTTTTTTCCTCTAAGAATAATTTGTTGCACCGATTCACAACACTGAATACAGAGCACGGGGAGTCAACGGAGGCAACGTAAGGGTGAACACGTCTAGAAAGCACCTTTTCTCTGATGATGTTCCGCCACCTGTTCCTATCTTCGGCGGCGTGAATAGCTCCATAAAAGTCGAGAGCGGTGCGGATTTGGCCAGACCAACGCATTCGGGCCCCCCTAGGTCTTCTATCGTCCCTTTGCTAGTGAAAATAAAGTCGTTTGAGGACGTCTTTACGTTTCCTGGCGATGTGGCCGAAGAATTCAAGAATTCTACGGAGGCAGATGGTAGAAAGCCTTGTAGATATATTGAGCTCTTTGAGTAATGATGCAATGATCCGTCCATGGGATTTACAGTAGTCTCCTCCATCCGCTTTCCTTGGGGTCCAGGTCTCGGCACCATATATGAAAATTGAGAACACCGGAGTGGTCACCAACTAGCGTTTTGTATTTATGGAGATGTTTCTTTCTACTCAAACTCTTTGTAGCTGTGACATAACATTCTTAGCCCAGGTAAGTGAAACTGTGAACTATTTTCTGGTTAAGCGCGCCAGTGACCTCTGGCTTCTGCGTGCGGTGTACCACCATGATCTTAGTTTTTGCTGTTTATGGAAAAGCCAAGTTCTTCACTGACCTGTTCCATTCTGTTCAGTAAGGTGATCATCTCGCTTTCGTTGGCAGCTAACAGTGTGGTATCGTTGGCGTAACGTAGTAAGTTCGTTATCTTCTCGCCACCAATCGTGACTACCTTCCCAGTTTTTGCAGGTACACCTTATCAATGTATTCACTATAAACGTTGAACTAAATGGGAGTCAGTACCTGCCTTACTCTCTTAAAAGTCAAAACTGAAAGGTTGTGACGTCAGTTTATCGACTCATATGATTTCCTGTTTGTTGCAGTATAGTTTCTGCAGCAGCGCAGTTAGATGCGGCCGCACGCTGAGCTTCGTTAGAATTCTCGACAAAAGTTTCCAGTTGACGCAGTCGAAGGCCTTACCGTAGTCGACAAAACACATAATGTTAGGCGTGTTGAACTTTTATGCTTTTTCAATAATAATAAATAAATATATATATAGGGACAATTCACACAGATTGAGCTAGCCCCAAAGTAAGTTTGAAACTTGTGTTATGGGATACTAACTCAACGATATTATATTTTATAACAAATACATTTATAGATAAACATCCAGAACCCGAGGCCAATCAGAAAAAGTACGTTTTTCATCATGACCCCACCGGGATTTGAACCCGGGACTTCCTGGGTGGCGTTCTGGCGTGGTAACCATTACGCCACGGAGGTCGTCAATAAGTTGTTTGGAGGTTCAGGATTTGTTCGCGTGTACCCTTTCCTTTCACAAATCCGGCTTGTTCTCGCTGCATTTGCCAATTCAAAAAACGTTACGATTGTTCAGTATGTGGCGCAAGGAAGATTTTGCTGCCATGAGAGATCAGAGCAAGAGTGCAATAGTTGTCGCATTTTCTGGTCGGCCTGACCAGTCTTTGGGCCAGTCGCCATGTCGCCAAGTGTAGGAGCAGATTTTGTGCAATAAGTCGATGAACGCGTCGCCTAAAGCCTTCAGTATTTCTGACGTAATGTGATCTTGTGCTTTCCTCTTTTTTAATTTGTTTATTGCCGCTTTGATTTCAGAACGTAGTATGGGTGGTTTGGTTGCTGATTCGGAAGATTCCAATTCAAAGACGTATCATTGTTGATAGCAGGTTCTTTATAAAGGTCTTCGCAGTAGCTACACCATCTTTCGGCTATGGGTTCAAGGTCGTGTATTGGGTTACCGCGAGCATCTTCAATCACCAGGAATTACCAGGAAGTTTTTGGAGAGCGGGCGAACTTTCTTTAAGAGGTCTCTCGTGTGAAGTTTAAGGGCCAATGTACTGACTGTGACGTCAGGCGGTGGGCATTCTTTTATCGTCTCTTCCAACGTGCTCTGAAAGATCGACTGTTCCGGGGGAAAAAGTGAAAAAAAGTGAAAGTGGCCACAAGTAGGTTGTAATCTGAGCCGCGCCCAGCACCGGGAAAGGTCTTTACATTTTTTTGGATCTCCACCGTGTGTTTATTATAATTTAGTCAATTTGGTTTGAGGAAATATTGCCGGGTCTACATGTGTAGAGGCGTTTTGCATGGTATTAGAAGCAGGTGTTTATAATGCTTAATTTTCTTCCAATGCAAAAGTCAAGAAGTCTTCCTCTATGTTAATTTCTAATGCCGAGACCATACCTTCCTACAACAGATTTTGAGTGATCGTCGGTCTTACTATTTCCCAACTTTGCGTTCCAGTCACCAAGGATTATAGTGGTTTCCTGATTGGGTATTGATTGAGATGAACTCCCTATATGCTTATCATCAATTTATTATTACCTATTAATGCCTTATTAAAAGATTTAATTTAGTCTATGTGATACGAATGCTATTCCTATGCATTACCAAACATTTTACCTCCTTTGAAGGTTCATTTGTCGATACCATGCTTATTTGATTCATCTGTAGAAGATTAACATTTCATTTTAAATTAAATTAAATTAATAAATGTTTATTTTAAAACTGCCAATAGGTTTAACGATAGCAATAGATTTTTAGTTGAATTTAATATAAAATATTTCAATAAATTAAAAGTTGTACATGAACACGATTTATTTATTAATAAAAAAAAAAGTCTTATAAAATAAAAAAACAAACGTATTTTTTTTGTCTTTTTATTTATTAAAGTTTGTATTTGAACACGTTTTTTTAATTAATAGTACGTTATTGTCGTACTCTGTGATTGTATTACATTAAGTGTTTTGTTTTTTTTATTAATAAAAAAATAATAAGTCTTGTAAACAAGACAAAAAATATATAATTATGTTATTTTTATGAATCAAACCAAGTTTGTACCTATTCTGATTATTTTTATCTAGATTTGAATGAATATAGGAAACTTTAGGTAGATAAAGTTAATATTTACCAAAAGTACATTGTTTTTTCAGTATTGTTATTATTAAATAGTATATTTGTAACCATACAGACATTAATTATTATTGTTTAAAAACAAATAGTTCATGTGAACATTTCGTTGCTCCTCATTTACTTTTGACATTTAACTAATTCCTTGGTATTAATAAGAGATATGGATGTCACATTTTTAATTACCTATATAATGGAAAACATCAATATCATTACCTATTACATAAGTGCTTTTGACAAATATTTAAATTGAAAAAAGGAGTAAGTAACTGATATGGCGCTAAATAACAAATTTGACACAGGGGAAAAATGGAGTAAGTTTAGTTATTCTCGCAAAATTGTTTGGTACTATAAAACATACTTTTTGTAATATACATTATTTTGTAAATAAATTTGGCTCAAACTCGAAAACTTAGTATTTTATATTTAAAGTCCATTTTGATAACTAGTGTAATATTTTAATTTTCTTATTTCTAAAAAACCATAAACTATTGAACTGACTTGAAAACAACCACCAATGCAATATTTTTTCTCCTTTTTTTGATGTTAAAATCATTCTTCTACGATTAAAAATAAAGCTTTTACTGAAAAATCTACTTTTTCGGGTTACGTCCTTTTCGAATTGAATGAGGGTGCGATTTGTTCATCATCATGATATCGTAGGTTGTGCGTGCGTAGCGTATACCGCCCATCGCCGCCTGCGCGCGTACGCCCGTTTCGACCGAAATTATTGTTTTGGTGTTTTATTCATTTATAACGTGCATGAAATTGACACAAATTTACAATGTAGATTTTTCATGCATTTATGATATTAAATATGTGAACTCTAATGACTGTAATATTTTTTTGCAGCGTTACTAGCTTTAAATAGGAAAATAATTGAAAATATTAACATTGCATGTCTTAATTTGGCACAAATTTATTTATTGGCCTTATGTAAGTGATCTGAGATAGGAAATAGTTATACGACCAATTGTAATTTTTTTTTGTACTGTTATTACATATTGACCCTATTTCAGTTTTGCTCTGGCCGAAGATGACACAAACTGGGTTTGTACACTCCGCAGGCTATCCTAGATATGATACCATAATTATTTTAAACTTTAAATTAATTTTGTCAGTTCTGATTTAAATAAGTAAAATCAACCACAAACTATCGAATTGCGGAAAATGCAAGTGACAGATCTGACACAAAACGCAATAATAAGGTTCTTAGGTACGTCCGTGTCCACAGGCGAGAAATCAACAACTTTAGAGTTTTTGAAACTTATGACCTCATTTTAGCCCAGCGCTATCGGTCTACAAGTAAACCACTTAATATTGATAATGTGAGAGTTCTTTTCTGTTTGGTCGGTTTGTTTCTGTTTGTTTACATCGATCGCGAACAAAAATCTCGTATTATGTACTCAGAACCATGTTGGAGTTGTCCTTCATTCTGCTTTGAATTGAAACTCTACAATTACATAATTAAACTAGGCTTTTCTCAATAAACTGTTGTGATTAGATAGTGTGGAAATTGACAGATAAGGTATTATAAAAGTAAAGTTGCAATTATTTCATTCAATTCCTTATTACTAATGATATAATACAGATAACAGTGGTTAAGCCAAGGAAAACACTGGCCTTCGCCATTCCGCATTGGAGCAGTGTGGCAGAGTATGCTCTAATCCCCTTCGATTGAAGGGAGACCCGTATCCCAGCAGTGGGATGATTATGAGTTGATATGATGAGTAGACCCATTGTTGTCTTTAGTAAATGCCTCTATTTTTTTTATAACGTAATATGGAACTGGCAAGATATCCAGTACATAATCATAACCTCGCACGATACTGTTAATTTCTCAAAAATTAAAGATTCGATTAGAAATTGACCTTTTGCGAATCTTTTTCTACTTATTAAGCTAATTTGTCAATGATTGTCGAGTTCTCACGATAGTATGACCCTTAGGGCGTTTTTCCACTACTCCGGCATCCGATTTTTATCGGTCCGGTAATTGCCGGTCCGATGTAGAAATTCATACTTTAGTATACGCGCTTCTCCACTACTCCGGCATCCGGTTTTATGTCTAAAGTATGAATTTCTACATCGGACCGGCAATTACCGGACCGATAAAAATCGGATGCCGGAGTAGTGGAAAAACACTGCTAACTAATCACCTGACGTTAAAATCCTGTTGGTAATCTTTCATAGGGAAAGTAGTGAAAATTATTTATCGTTCGCTAATGTACAGTCTGGTTTAATGAATGTCATTGACCTCTATAACCGTTCAATCAATGTATTGACCAAAGATCAACTAATCAATAATGAAGAGACAATATGGAGACAATGAAACAACGCTTGGCG
This sequence comes from Endotricha flammealis, assembly GCA_905163395.2. NCBI lineage: Eukaryota > Metazoa > Arthropoda > Insecta > Lepidoptera > Pyralidae > Endotricha > Endotricha flammealis. The sequence continues at coordinate 14,711,583 of LR990861.1, read as the reverse complement.
AGTACGTTGGCAGTACGATTGAATAGTTAGTCAATTTTAACATACAAAAGTAATATATTTCGAAAACGAAAATTCACGCAGTGTTCACTCTCAATCAAGAATGTAAACAACCCGATCAAAAAGAGAAGAACCTTCTTGTTGTGAATTTATAAGACGCGTGTTATGTGGCTTACTTGCTCACATTTCAAAGTGAGCAACCCGGATAAGTTAGATATGTAACACGCTTGTCGGCAACACAATTTGGTCGGCTAGTTCAAACTCGTATAAGCACTGAGGTTATTATTTTCGATCGTTTTATTTCTGTTATTTTTATCGAATCCATTTAGATTTTTGCGCGGAACGTTTTATTTATGTATGGGATGTTCTGTCTCACTCTCCCATTACGGCTGGGCCCTTTTCCTCTCTCTCTGTAGTCTAAAGAGTAGTCACGATCTTTCACGATCAGTTTTATGATAGCTCTACATTGTCGCGAAGTTGGAGTGAAGTGAATTAGGCACGAAGTTAGAAGACAAAGGAAAAGTGAAGACGAAATAGTACGAGAAGCCTGTCTATACTTAAATTTTTGCTCAACTTCACGAGAGTGTAAACCCGGTTTTACGTTCGCTTCACTTCTTACCTGGCGTTTCCTCAAATTATATCAAAATTGTAAACAACAGCTCATAGCATAAGGTCCCAATAGTAATGTAACAAAAGACCGTGGTGATCGGCAATCGAGCTTCACTTGATTTGCCATCTCTCTGCAATAATGCCTTTTTTCCCTTTCGGCCGCCATTTTCAACTGTCTCACACGTCCTTTCAGTACAGGAAGTATTCAGTCTAATTTCTTTCTGATTAAATCGTGTCGTTGTGAGTTCCAAGACATCTATAGTTTCTCCCCCGGGACGTCAATAAGCCTCATTGCTTATTGTCAATCTGAGGTTGCCGTTGTTAATCCTGGGTTTACAGGCGACACCACAGTGGGAATGTATGGTGGGCTTGTCCTGGCGTTTCCTGTGCTTAAGACATAACAAGAATAAATAATTAAACACTTTATCTAGACGCGTCTAACCTTGAACGTATCATTATAATGGAGATAAATGTTATCTGTCACAATTTATCTTATCACTCTCTAATCTGACTCTTTGTTCTCATTACAAGATGTTAAAATTTCTAGTTATTGCACTTGACTCTTTAAACATTAAATAAAACCTTGTAAAACCACATATCTATACTAATCCGTTTAAAAAGTGGAAAATTGTGAAAGTATCTAAGTAAACAGTCAAATATCTTCAATAGAATGTGTACTGTATGTTATCAAAGCTATGTTTAAAATCTATTGAGGGAAATTTAGTAAGGCTCTTGATGTGATTGCGAAAGTATCACCAGGGACTTTACTGGTATTAATAGTGTTTTGAACGCTGTTTTTCATTTCTGTTAAAAAGTAAAAGTAAAACAGTAAGAAAACCTAACACTTTTCCAATGTAATTTTACAATTAGGAATTAATTGATAAGTGCAAATTGCAAGTAAAGTAAGTAAAGTAAGTACCTTCAATCAACAGCATACTTCACAATAAAATTTTTCTTAATTATGAATTAATGCTAGCTGGCTTTAGATGTCGATAGTTAAAGTCCGTTCGTTAAAGTAGACCACACAATCACAAACCCTGCTCTAAAAATGAAGTATTGAAACACTTCAAAGAATCTTGGTTATAAAAAAATGTATGTAACTAACATAAATAATATGTTTACATCTCTTTTCCTGTACCGTACTTACAAATTACAGAATCTCATTCAGGGTCGAATTCAATGCTGTGTCATGGCCGTTTTCCGGTCTTGAATACAATTTGATTTGTTTTTGTATGTAAAAGTACTGTCTACTCTATTTCTGGAATGCTTATCCATAAGCTCGATGGCGTTGGCTGTGTGTCGCACTCTCGAACACGTAAGTCAAGCAGTGTCGATCTTAGCCAGTGTTTGGATCGGTTTCGTTAACTCGTACTTCAGAGAGCTCGTTCCATGACACGATGACAGTTGTTATTCAAAACGGTGGCATTCAGGCGGCTTGAAAATACTGGTCTCTGAAAATCTGCATTAAGACAGCATGGAAATTATGTTAGAAACTCTAGAAAATATAATAATAAAAAATATGATATAGAAAGTATATTATAGTTAAAATAGATAAGTTATTATATTGTATAATGTAACAATAAGGTGGCCCACCGATTGTAGTTGCAATACCCTATTCAGGGTCCATGTACCAATTAGATTAATTAGATTTAAGCTGTACATGTGCAATGAATGATAATAAATAAATAAATAATAAATAAATGGCAGAGTACATTCTAATATCCTTCGATTGAAGAGAGACACGTATCCCTTTGAAGATTTTGTCTCAAACGATTTCATTTCAGTCAACTCATTAGTAGCCTTTTACGATAGGTGAGGCTTTTTTATAGCTCTGTTAAATAGAAAATGGCGTGCTTGTAAGCTGAAATAAAATTTCCATAATGATTGCTAATTGTTCTTCAAAGGTCACATACAAAGTGTTATATGCTCTTAAAAAGTGACACTCTTCCTTTACTGCCCTTCGAGTAATTAATACACTTCCGAAAGATATTACAATGTCTACTGTTAAGTTTGAAATTGTACATAGAAAACTTGATGAATTCTCTGCGAAAAATAAATCGTGTTCTCGCAACCCCGATGTGTAATGGCAGACAGTCATGTTTTTGTCAGTAGATAGGTATGCACCTCATTGGCTAGAGAGGAGAGTTCGACAGACAATCGGCCCTAAGTGGCGGGAAATACTGGAATGCAATATTCCTGATATAACGAAAAAAAAAGGTTTAAAAAAAATGTAAGCCGCTGGATTCAGGCCGTTGCCAACCGGTCGCGCTGAAAACGTTTGGGCGAGGCCTATGTCCAGCAGTGGACCTCTTCTGGCTGCGATGATTATACAAAAACGGTGCCCACATCACGTCTATATCGTTTGAATATAGATTAAAAAAATACAGTCAACTTATTATATTAACAAAATGTGAACTGTACTAATTTCAGTATTGCGTCCGGAAAACCACAAATTATTTTAATATTTAGTAAACATGTAAATCTACATAAATATTTTATGATCGGTAAGCTCACCGTCTTTAGGCATAAACGCACTGAGACGAATCTTCGTATAATTTCTGCGTTTCATGAAGATATTTTCGTCTGAATGACGTCATAACTCCATCCGCACGCTTTCTTGTATATTTAGAAAACAGCTGGATGTACATAATACAAGCGTATACATATAATACAAGCGAGTCGTCCAGGCGGCGCACGGGTGTAGTTTAAAAAAAGTAATATTTTCTAACCGCTTTCTAATCGGGACCCACCACACATACCCACCATTGTGTCTCCTGCAGCCCCAAGATAAACAACGGCGACCTCAGAGTGCTTAGTACGAGTTTTTTAGTCACATTCGATCATGTCAACGTAAATAAACCGACCAAATGGAGAATAAGAGAGGTAGGGCACAGCGGATAATCCGCTCAAATGGGAGCAGCCCGTCTGGGGAAGGACCTCCACCTTTCAGAAGATCGTAGCCAAATAGCATTGGTCTCGGCCATGTTGTGTTCCTACGGTGAGTAAGGTCTCCAGAGCTCCACTTGGGGGGGTTGGGAGGGTTGGCAACGCGTGAGTGATACCCCCGGTATTGCTTACGTCTATAGGCTACGGTGACGGCTTACCATCAGGCCGACCGTATGCTTGTTTGCCACCTGTGTGGTATTAAAAACATATATAATAATAATAATAAAATTTTCATGTTGTCAATTATGTGTCTTACTTACTTGCTCACATTTTGAAGTGAGTAACCCGGCTAATTTGGATATGTAACACGCGTCTAGTAAAATGACAACTTGAAACTTTTTTTTTCAATTAAGCGACTCGTAAACGTAAACACGTTCGAATGTCATCAAAAAAACTCGTAGGTACTAAGCACTCAGATTGACTAAGCAATGAAACTTGAATCCCGGGGGAGAAACTACAGCTGTCTTGGAACTCACAACGAATTTAAACGAATTTTTGTGAGAGGAAGGGCACAGCGGATAATCCGCTCAAATCGGAGCAGCCCATCTGGGGAAGGACCTCCACCTTACAGAAGATCGTAGCCAAATAGCATTGGTCTCGGCCATGTTGTGTTCCTACGGTGAGTGAGGTCTCCAGATTTCCACTTGCAGGGGTTGGGAGGATTGGCAACGCGTGAGTGATACCCCTGTATTGCAAGCGTATAGGCTACAATGATGCTTACCATAAGGCAGGCCGTACGCTTGTTTGCCAATTTTATGGTATAAAAAAAACAGAAAGAAATTAAATGGAGTTGGAAGTGCATGTATCGCTTTGCTAAGTATGTAAACATAAACAAAAGTTGTCGTATGTGTCCCTCTCTTAACCAATGAAAAAGGTGCTGGGTGGAATTAAGAACAAAGACTTTTAAGCTGATCATTACAGGTTCATCATTATCTAATCAACCAATCATAGTCTTTTATCATTATTAATTTTATGACGATGCATTATTAATTTACGCATCGTCATAAAATTTTGTAATTACACAACTAGTAAAATACTCGCAACTTCGTTTGCGTATATCTCGCTTTCCCGCGGGAATTTTGAAAAACCCTTTCTTAGTACACCCCTAGACGTCGTAAGGAACCTACATTCCAAATTTGGAATCTCTAGACCCAGCGGTTTGGGCTGTGCGTTGATATACATATAATTAAATCAGACAGGACTTTGAATGTTATATGTATAGATATAAATAATTTATTTAAAATTTAATAGAATTAATTATTGAATACATACACATTAAAACTAAACTAAACATATTAATATAAACATAAATTATAATGAACCCAAACTAAAAACCTTAAAAAATATAATAAAATAACAAATTCGAGTAAATTCACGCAATATTTAGAAAACTTAAATCATATTGCCTTGCTCACCTCATTCATTGGCTGACTGTACAAAAAAGAACACAGTGCTAGATTTTATCCCGGAGATCACCCTAGCACGGAAACAGGAACAATGGACCGCAAAGTAAAAAAAATATTCGTAAAGTTCATAATTATTTTCAAGAGCAATACTTACGTGCTCTGGGTCAATTCTCGACCCACTGACCCCACGTGATAAATATGTACTATCAAAATTCACTAATTAATAAACCTTAATTTTTATTATCCGGGCGTGGATAACGATGGCGCCAAGACACTTGTTTTAACAAAAACATAGTGATAAAAATACTAGTAACTGAGTAATTATGTAATAACATTTCATTATGTAGCTCTACGCTCTCGGGAATTTGAGTGAAGTGAACTGAAGTTAGAGATTTAAGGGGCTATGTGAAAAAAAGAAGGGTCCTTAAAACCAAATATCTTCTAAACTACTAAAATTCATCATATAATTAAAATTTTGGAAAGACCCAAAACAGGATTGTGACATTTCCTCGATAGAAAAAAAATCCGAAGTAACCTCTGTTTTTTTTTCAGAACTCTTGTAACTTCTAAACGGTAAATAACATAAATTTTAAACTTCATATAAAGAAAGACATTATTGTTTTCTAGATATTGTAAAAACAAATATAAAAAAAACTCAATTAATGAATTTTAAATAAGCCTAAATGTGTTTTGGCGCTTACGGTGTTAAAAATTCGCCGGGTTCACGGTGTCCCATCTCTGTCTCTCGAAGCAGGGATTGATATATGCATTGTCGCACGGGCGGGGCGGGCTCAGTCGGACGCAATTATTTTACGACGGATGGTGGTGTTGCAACTTGCAAGCGTCCATAGGCTACGGTGACCACTCACCATCAGGCGGACCGTAAGCTTGTTTGCCACCTTCATGATATAAAAAAAGTTAGAAGACAAAGAAAAAAAAAGTAGAATGAAGAAGCCATACTCGTTTTTGCTCAACTGCTCTATTGTACAGCTAGTATTAACTTAGTGCCTAAGTTCGCTTGTGTAGAGCCTGCATAATTGGTATCGTAAAACTAAGCCCGAAAATTCGGAAGAGTTGAAAGGTGATTGAATTCACAACTCACAGCCAGTTTCTGACAAGCATTTTAAGTTTAATCCCGCATTAAGTCAAGCTGCAATTGAATGTGCCTTTAACTTTAAAAATGCATTTCACAAACTGGATGATAGACGGATAACCAAGCATTCGTTCGTCAAGTTGGTGTTATTGTTACACATTCAGTTTTAATTCAGTTAAAAACATTATTTCCATTGTATTTTGTTATCAATAATGTTTATTGGCGGCGGTCATCAATAGCAATTAGCACGATACAAGGTAATCATAGTTATATGTAGTGTAAACAATGTCGATTGACTTTATTTTTAGCATTCAATAAATAGCCTTATAGGTACATAATGTTTTTTTTTTTTGTCGTACATTTGCAACAATAAAGACCCTTCGCCCACGCGTCAACGCGGCTGCAACTATAATTTCACATCGGATTTGCTCCTTGGAATGTTGTGACCAAAGATTGCCTAGAAAAGATTACTGTCAGTGATAAGGCCGCCTTGTTGTCAATATACTCTGTAAGTGTCCGTGTTTATTATATTTTAGTCTGTGTACTGGAAATCATTACATAATATTAAGTAATGTATAATACAAATGTATAGTAAAGAGTAGCTTACGGTTACGCTTTTCGTTCGCTTTAGTTTTTTTAAACTACTTAACGGATTTTAAGGTAGTTTCAGCAATACATAGGATGATTCAAGAAGAAGGTATATATGTATAAATACATACAAGTATACACGTAAACGACGTTACGCGGTTTTTTTAGTAATTCATTCTATTCTTTTTTATTCATTTGAAGAAAATTTTGATGTAAAGTCAATGGCCATTGCATTACCGTAAAAGCAACTGGTCACATTCGCATTCTTATTTAACTTGTAAGATTTAACCACAGTTTTAACCTAAACAGACTAACGTAACTTTAAAAATTTTAAAATCGTGCGAAGTCTTTTTGTGAGTGTTGTGTGAACAACGCCTTGCACTAACGACCTTACTGCGAGTTGAACGACCAACTGCATCGGGTCTGCAATGTTATTGTTGTCAATATGACGACCTCCGTGGCGTAATGGTTACCATGCCGGCCCGCCACCCAGAAGGTCCCGGGTTCGAATCCCGGTCGGGTCATGATGAAAAACGAACTTTTTCTAATTGGCCTCGGGTCTTGGATGTTTATCTAAATATTATGTATTTGTTATAAAATATAGTATCGTTGAGTTAGGATCCCATAACACAAGTTTCGAACTTACTTTGGGGCTAGCTCAATTTGTGTGATTTGTCCCTATATATATTTATTTGTTGTGACTTACGCCATTTTGTTATTTAAATTATCCTTACTAATAATGTAAATGCGAAATTTTGTGAAGACAGGAATAGATGTACTAAGATAGGCACTATTTTGCCGAAAGATTCAGAAAGCGATCCGAAGTGAAAATTATCAATACAGCAAAAAAAATTATCTTTTATAATGCTAGGTCTACACTCACGCGAAGTTGAGCCAAAACGAGAGTGTGAACAGTTTCTTCGTTATATTTTGACTTTTTTCTTTTGTGTATTAATTAAATTCGTGCCAAACTTTATTTCACATCACTCAACTTCGAGTAAGAATAGCAATCAACTAAATTCCATTCTAACATCGACTTATTCACATTTTAATGTTTTTAAAGACGTTTTTTGTCTTATTTTATAAATCTTATTTATTTACGTAACTGACCGATAAAAATGAATAATTTTTTTAAAGTGAAAACTTCTTTACACTTTTTTTACATAGGTAAAAAATGTTAAACTCGCGTCAGACAGACAGATCCGTAACCTGATCGAAAAAGCGTAAGATTCCCTAACCATTCCAAAATATTCAAAAATGCACAACGTTGATGTTTAAGTTTTCAATTCTGCCGGCACTTACGGAGTGCAACCCGTCCTTTTTTTTAAAGCATTACATTACGTAATAAATAAACAAAACTAATTAATCTTATTTCATTTAAGTAACAAATAAATCTACTCAATTCACAAATATCCAAATCAAAACAAAAACAAAACACATTATACAAAAAAAGTTGTTCTTTTTTTTTTCAACATAACATTCATTGGAATTTTCCACGAGCTAATGTATTAATAGTTTCCGTAATCTGTCGCGAGATGGCCGACGTGCATCGGCCTTCAAATTAACATTAAACAAACGCACAATTAACCATTCACTATGTCTAAGTTTTAAACATCAGAATTAGCTGTGAAATAGTGATTTTTGACATGTACCTTCATTGTATTGATCAAAATTTAGTTCAGCAGTTTAACAGCCAAGGAGTCGAGCGGAAGCTCTTCTCCTTTTCCATAACCCTTGTCTCATCCCTTGTCTATTCCCCCTTCCCTGTAGCAGGCAACGCATTGGTGGACCCTCTGGTATTACTGGTGTTTACAATTGTTTATATAAGTAGACGTCCCCTTGATTGTTTGCCTGGAGTTTAAGTTATTTGTTCTGTTTTTATACCTTTGATTTAATGCACACCAACAGAGTCATGAGGCCAAAATCACAAGTGTTAAACATTCTCTCTCTACATATTACATTCCAAACTAAGTCCGGGTCTTTTTGGTTAAGTATGGTTAAGTTTTCACAAGAAAACTCTTGATTTTTTTATACCAACTTCGTTTGCGTCTATCCCTCTTTCCCGTGGGAATTTTGGAATGTAGTATATTTAAAAACCTTTCTCTTGAATCACTCTATCTATTAAAAAAAACCGCATCAAAATCGGTTGCGTAGTTTCAATTCAAAGATTTAAGCATACATAGGTCACACAGACGCACAGACAGACAGCAAAAGCGAATTCATTTTATACTTTGTTATGATATCATTAGTTACCCTATTTGCCAGATATAAACTGTCAAAAGTTTGTCAAAACAATACAAAACTGACAAGAAATTGTAAATTTTAAGGTTAGATTACATCATAGATTTAGTATATACTAGCGTGCTAGGTACGCTAATAAATATATGGATTATATGCACTAGTGCGAAACAGGCTCTAATTGCTACATTCAGACGTATTTTGTTGTGAATAATTTGAAATTTCACAGAATATCAAATTAATTTCGTCACGCCAACGGCTCATTTTAATTAAACAATATACTTAATATTATTTAAGCATTTTGTCTCGACAGTTTGATACGCTTGTCATCTCCTTTCATCCTTAAATCTATAGCTTAAAAATGGTGACGTAAAAACAAGTTTTATAAAATATATTTTTATACTTTTTGCATTTGAATTGTACAGTAATTGGAGTGATAGAGCAATTTTGAAATGAGTTTGTCCAGGCAAGTACCACCCTGTCACAGACTATCGGCGAAAGCACAAAGTCGTTTCCCCCCTCTTTTCTTTTTCATTACTTCATAGGTGGGCAACGCATCCAAGATCTTGTAGTCGTGGATGGCCATGGGCAGCGGTGATTGCTTGCCATCAGGTGATTCGTAAGCTTGTTTGTCCTCTTCTATCATAAAAAATGTCCTGTCCTGTAAAAAGCGTTCGTTAGCGACCTAAAAAGATACCAGACAGCTGATATGAAACTTAGTAATTGTCTTAAATTGATTACAATTAAGCACCAATGTTATATGTCTCAGGAACATTCTAGTATGTTTATTAATGGAATGGAGTCAATTGAAGTAACTAGTGGTTTGCGGCACACGAAGCTAATTGAGCAATTGACTTGAGAAATACGGCAGAATAAAAATTAAACACAATACTGAACGTTGTGCCTTGTAGGGAGTGGTTTGTTTAACTAATTGGATGTGGTTTTACTCTTGTTTTAAACTTATATCCATAATACTTAATATTATAAATGCAGTGTGTTTATTTGTCCTTCTTTCACGCCGAAAAGTAACCAACGGATATACATTATGTTTCTTGGGATAGATTAAGGTCTGGAGAGTGACAGCTACGTTTTATACCGGAAAAATATCTTATTCCCACGATTTCCCACGTGAAGCTCTAGGGTATACATACTGCCTTTTGCTTCAAATTGCCGTCTTTCACGTACCTAGTTGTTTAGGAGGGAAGTCATTTCAATACTTCCTACTCCGACTATCTTCTTTCTGATTAAATTCGTTGTGAGATTCAAGACAGCTGTAGTTTTCTCCCCCGGGACACCAATAAGCTTCATCGCTTATTGTCTATCTGAGGTCGCCTGAGGAGACACATCGGTGGGAATGTGTGGTGGGCTTGTCCCAATATTTCCCACGTGAAAAAATAAAATACTATGACAGGTCCTCTGGACAACGCGGGCAAGGACGCAGGTAACTATATGAAAAAAGTTTCGACTAATCATTCCAGTTTAGGAGAAAATGAGGATAGGAAGTGGGCTTCTACAAAATGCTTCAAGGCGATATACATGTAATTAAAATTTTGTTTGCGCAGATTTATTTATAAATACAAAGTATGCTACAGGAAAATATCGTCTTTTCCTTATATCTGAGAATCCTGGCAAGTGAGAAATTGCCCACAGCTCTGTCTGACAACTACTCACAAAATGTAAACTACATAGCAAGTTACTCGCGAGACGCGAAATATTGTACGTAAGACACTCGATTTTTTAAGCAAGGTTTGCTAGCAAGCAATTAATTGCAAGTTCCATCAACGTTATTTCTTTTATTTTCTTGAAAATATTAAATTTTATTAGAATAGTTTTACCCGTTTCATGACCGAATAGTGGCCAAAACTGGGGAGAGGTGTCGGACGTCCTGTAGCGAGATGAGCGGACGATACCGAATAAGTCGCAGGTCGTACCTGGATGAGAATTGCACAGCATCGAGTTACTTGTCGTACAAAAGGAGAGACGCAGCAGTTGATGGCAGTGGGTGGCGGTGAGCGCTCCCGCAACTGTCTGGTGTATCAGAAGAGGGTGTTAGTACACCCGAACCTGAACGTAACAAATAATAAAATAAAATAAATGGATGGCAGTGGGCAGAAACGGGCTGAGATGATTGTGTTTAAAAAAAGACAAAAAGCGGTCAATGTTTCAGACCGTTTTTATTATTGAAGTCAAAGACTTGTTCACTTCTCTATCACGTGACAATCCCATAAATTAGGTCATTCGTCTAGCCATCATGAACCATAGTTATGTATTATTTCGTAACTGTTCAGATCAGTCACATCTGTGTTTGAAGGTCGTGCGTGTTGAGTTGAAGTTCCAAAATAGCGGGAAACTGGACACCTACGTCACTGTCAGTTGGCAACCTATTGGAACCAACGACACCCAACGAGGTTTTAAGCATCACAAAACATGTTGTTCTAAATTCAAACAAGTATTTTTTTATTCCTTCTGTGTACTTACGTATTTTTAATCTGTTAAGTACTTACTTACAGAATTTTTCGAATTGTTTTTTTTAATATTCATTAATTAGTTCCTAGAATTTTCGGCGTTCAATAGAAAAAAAAATCGATAAAAAGTGTAATAATCGAGCAATGTTTATAAATAATGCAATCATTGTGATTTAATTTCTATGTTTCGATGATAATTTTCATTCTTTCCGTGGTAAATTGCCATGACTGTTAGAAAGAATTGAGGAAAGAATGTTCATTATGCAATATCTGTCTACATAATTAGAAATAATGTTATTTTACCATGAATACCTATGGAGATATAGATGCTTAGATCGTTAATGGGTAAACAACTATAATGTTAACTGTATCTACTAAGTATTTAAATTTTATGATGACCTAAGTAAGACCCCGATGGTATCTCTGTGTGTCGCACTCTAAATTGAACAAGTTAGCAACGTCGACCCTAACCAGTGAATGTATTTGTTCGAGCTTCTTCGTGCTTCGGAGAGCAGTCGGTCTGGGCTGTTTTCGATGAATGACAGTTAAGATAAGTCGGTGGCCTTCTGGCGGCTTGAAAATACTGGCCCCTGCCAATCCGTATGAGAGCAGCGTGGCAGAGTTATCTCTTATCCCATTCCTAGAGAGACTCGTTAGAGACCCTTATCCCTGCAGTGGGATGATGTTGCTCTTCTAAACATATATTGTTATTGAATGAAAATCTTCCAGTGTCGGCTGAATTCTCGGTAATGAGTGACTCATTCATTGAATAATGCCGGATTGGCTGATGTTTATTATTCATGAAATCGCTGATGCGGCGATGGCATTCCATTTATGAAAACATTCGATAAACATACCGAATTGTCGAATTCACGATAGTTTTATTTAATTATCAACATTTTTGAGATTTTCTTTTATTGGGAATTTCCCAAATTTCGCAAATTTCCCATGGGAATCTCCAAAAGCTCACTTACATGGCAGAAAAAGTATGGAGCCTAAATTGTCAGTACATCTGATCTTATGAAAGTACTTATGTACATAATGAATGAATAAAGTTATTAATCTAACGAATGAATTTATTGAATGATTTTTGTAAAGTTTATACCTTAGGTAGGTACAGTCAACAAAGGAATTGACTGACCCCCCTTGTATATAATTATGATTAAAGTTTTATAAATATTGCGTGCGATTTACTTTGGTGACTGTACATACGTACCTACATAATGAATGAATTTCTTTACTAACTTCTTTCGTTACTTTGTAAAGAAATTAACTTGCAATTTATAAACTTGGTAAAGTCGTACTTTGAAAAAAAAAAATTACAATATAAACAAATCAACAATAGTATGTATTTATATCCATAAATATACAAATACATAAAAATATTTGCATAGAGCCAGTACACAAAATTATAACGTGATTTCAAAGAGAATCTATAAAAAAAAATCAATATATCCCTGGCAAGGTCGTTCTTTTCAACCTTTACAAAAAAAAATACTTTAGAACGGGTCACCAAGACGATAAATCGTTATAAAAAGCGTACAAAACAGTTTTTTTTGTCTGTCTGGTGGGCATACCAACGTCTAGAGCGGTCGGGCGCGGCGCCAGCGAACCAACAACGGGGTAAAACACAAAAAAACACTTTTATTTGCGATTGGTCACAGTTTATGGTTATAAAAGTAGATATACTTAATAGTAGACGTGAGGATAGTTGGCTGTAGCTTTATTTAAAAAGAGTATCTTCGGCAAATCATTAGGATTGGTAGATCTGTCGCCGACCCAAGGTCGAAAGTCTCTCTCATTTCATTAGGTAGAGTCGGTATCTCCGTATCTCCCGCTATAGAGATAGGCATATGGCTATAGGGTTTACTATCATTCTCAAATTTGGGGAAATGAGAAAAGCAGACAATGTCAGAGACAATTTTATAGTCAAGTCAATTGAAATACTTTAGTAAGAAATAATTTATGTCAATGACTTGAATCGTATTTACGACCCTGCTCACCTCTTTCATTGGATTTTTTTTTATACTACAAAGTTGGCAAACAAGCATACGGCCCGCCTGATGGTAAGCATCACCGCAGCCTATAGACGTTGCAATACCGGGGGCATCACTCACGCGTTGCCAACCCTCCCAACTCCCCCAAGTGGAGCTCTGGAGACCTTACTCACCGTAGGAACACAACATGGCCGAGACCAATGCTATTTGGCTACGAGCTTCTGTAAGGTGGAAGTCCTTATCCAGACGGGCTGCTCCGATTTGAGCGGATTATCCGCTGTGCCCTACCTGTCTTAAATAATGACAAAAACTTTAAAAAACCACATTTGTTCTAAGCATTTTGTTCTACGGAATAAATAGCATGACCGATCAAAACTTATTTTTTTTTTTTTTTTAAACATTTATTCAAGGTAAAAACAGAAAATATCATAACAAATATGCCGCACCACAAAAGCCGCGCAGGGCTTATCCGAGTGCCGGCTGGTCGCTCATATACCTACATATACATTTTTTGAAGCATTTGTTCTACAGAATAAATAGAATTGATTCCAAACGCAAACAAAAATAGCTTTACTGTTATTATCTTTACTATGTCAAGCCACATGCGTTCACGTGCAATCGGTCTGCGTGGGCGTTTGTCGTCACTGACTTAGAAATTACCCGAATAGGACATTTTTCCAATGGCTTCTCTGTTTTCACTCACACAATTACCAATTTGAAGGCAGTGTAAATCATGTACAATGAAGCTGATCGGTAATTGAAAATTGTTCGTGGTATCTATGGATGTAGGGCTGCCAGGCGTCCTGATAAAGCCGGTTATAGTTAGGCTTTTTGATTGAGTGTCCGGCCAAAATAAACGGTGTTCGGCTTGTCCGGCTTTTGTTAGGCTTTTTACATTTCGCAAACCAGTGAGAGCCGAGCGAATTTAAGAAGAATTTAAAAATGTTGATAAATGTTTAACTAGAATTGAATTTTGACTGATGACTTTATTTGACTGAATAATAAAATACTTAGACCGATTTGGAATTCGATTTTATTTAGGTATATTCATTAGAATTGAACAAAATTTATTGATAACTAGTAAAACCCGCGCAACTTCGTTTGCGTATGTCTCGCTTTCCCGTGAGAATTTTGAAAAACCCTTTCTTAGTACACCCCTAGACGTCGTAAGGAACCTACGTTCCAAATTTGGAATCTCTAGACCCAGTGGTTTGGGCTGTGCGTTGATATACCTATAGTTAAGTCAGTCAGGACTTTGAATTTTATATATATAGATAATCAAAAAGCTTGATTTTACATTAAAATTTTTTCGTCGTACTGTGACACAAAATCCTCAATAATGTCCGGCCTTTTTACCCAAATGTCCAGCCAAACTGGCTGCTGGTCCGGCTATTAGGTTTGGCGATCTGTATGGTATTAGGTTCTTTACCTTACATCGTGTCTATCCATTAAGTTTCTGGGCTTCCTATAATACTACGTAATGTAAACAAATCATAGGTTATCAGTACGTTAAATCGATTTATTGATAAGAAACAAGTGTGCTGTGATAATCAGTTAACTCTTGCATACACATATTGGCTTGAAACTAATGGGTTAAAAGAAAAGGTACTTATCCGTAACAATTTTTCCATATTATAAGCATTGTATTATAATATCTGTGACCACATTTATATAAAATGGTACAAGAAAGTATGTTCGTTTATATCAGAATAACTATCAGATTTGTAGCCATTTACAAATAAATCTGATAGGTACTTATTTGATAGTTATTACTATCAAATAAGTACCTATCAGATCAGATTCAAATTCAATGCGCTTCAAATACTGGCTGATATTTAAGAAGCAATATATTATGATGTGTGAATTCTCAAAAAAAATGTTTAAACAGTCATCGAGTACTTATTAGTATCGTTTCATACTTACATGTTAATGTAAAGTAAATAATAAAATAATACTTGCAAAATCATTTATTCCAATAGATTTCGTAATCGCTAAATATAAAATAAGTAAGTACCTATACTTATTTATAGACTAACGGACGTTCACTTGTCCTTATTTTCATGGAATTTTGAAAACCGCTTTCTACAAATTGGTTTAAAATAAACAATTTAATTAGCTATTCTAGGAGTTGAACGGGACAGTGCGTGAGATTGTGTAATGTAAGTACCTTTGTCTAAGCAAATAAATATATTCATTCATTCATCGAATGAAGATTGAATCAGCAATTTAGGCTGTGTATCCATCTGTTGTTCAGGACAAAACTTTTTAAATATGTATAGACATTTTTTACGCCATCATCGCTTGCTAGAGTTTTCGATACCAACTCATACATTACTACAAATTTCCTAAGCGTATTAAGGGATTTAGGTCATTGTGTTGAAGCCAACAAGCCAGAATCGGTCATAAGTAGATGGATCGAATGATTGATTGGCAACATCCTTCCTGATAATTATATTATTTCGTTCAATAAAGGCCTGTGACCTAATTATTACATAGTAAGTAAATAGACCGTCGTACATAGTCGTTTTTTGTACTAATCGTGAATTCCTTGAAAACTACATATTATATTGCATCTTATAATGTAAAAAAATAGACGTGTTGCACTCTGGGAGCGCCGGCAAAAGTGAAAATTTAAACATCAACGTTGTGCATTTTTTAAATATTTTGGAATGGTTAGGGAATCTTACGCTTTTTCGATTAGGCTACGAATCTGACGCGCTAAAAAAGTGCCAAGCGACGCTAAAGAAGTTTTCACTTCAATACTTTTACGCATTTCGTCTGCGCCCACTGAATTTTTCAGTTTGAACCAGTAGTTCCTGAGATTAACGTGTTCAACCGAACTCTATATAGATTGACTACCCGACATAACCAAGTCAGTGACCTAAAAATATTGACCACTGAAAATAATTACATGTGTTAAGTGGCTTGAAATTATTGACACTAGCTACCATCAGTTCAAACTAATTTTGGGAAACACACGAAAAAAAGATGAACAACTAGACGGGGTATCCTAGCAGGATCACATCTCTCATGATGTGATCATTGCCATTTGTCTGAGTTGCGATTGCAGGCTTAGTATTGGTTGATACAATGACCCATCTCATTCTGTTAATCACAGAAATGTGCGAGGGACATACTCAGTACTCTTTTGTTATAAAAAAATCCTTACTAATATTACCTATATGCGAAAATTTGTGTGATTTTTATACTCTTTCAAGCAAAAACGGCTTGACAGATTTGCTTGAAAGATGGGATATTATATATTATGGATAGTTTATAACCTGGATTAACATAATACATAGAACAGTTTTTCTCCGGGATTGATATTTTGGGGGTAAACCGCGGCGCGCGGGCATCATCCAGTAGACTAATAGACTTAGGAAATTTCCATACATCACATCCTCGTGGAATTCGAACTTTAATTTACCTAACATACAATACATGTTTGTAATATTGCCAGTCAGTATATGATGTTCACACGATTGTCGGGATATTGTTTGCATACTGATGGCACCGCGGGTCGATGTAAACGCATCCGTTCACAACAATAGGCCTTTGAATGCAACCTATCATGGTTTGCGAACATGATGTGCATTATGCATTTTAGTATTAAATGTACCTTAGTAAATTAGATTGCAAACCCACCAGAAAGCATGACATCAGCTTGGATAACAAGGGAAGCTCTACGCTTGTTTACTGTTGCAATTAGTTACAGAAGTTATTATATATCGTATAAAACTTAATATAATTCGAGAACTTTGATAAAAGAAAAGAAATAGGAACTATATAGAAGGCGAAAACTAAATAGGACACCATAAGATTTTTTTATTTTTTTATTTATTATAAACAAGTAACTTCATACAGATAATCCACACATACCCACTCACTAAAAACCACGCAGGGTTTATCTGTGACGTGGGGAGTCGCATATACATTTGCCATAATCATAGTGTTAAGAGGACACACCTATGTCCTGATTAAGTTTTGGGTTTGTTAGATAATGTTTTTTGAGTTCTCCTTTATAATGTACAGAGTTCAAGTACAATTCTTGTAAATTTTTTGACAATTCATTTAAGTAAACGGGAATGACATAGTTTAACTTTCTAGTTCCGTAGACGTTGGTTGTTTTAGGCAGAACATATTTACTTATGTTTAGGTTTCTTAAATTGTTTGGTCTATTGTGTTTATTTAAGCTATGTTTATCTTCATTTTCTAATAATATTCTAAATTTTATTTTATCAAAAACGTTTATAATGTTACAATGCCGAAAGAGTCCCTGGTCATTATTTTTGTATTTATTTTTAATTTTTCTCGGTACAATAAGTTTGATGATAGGACGAGTTTATCAGAAACATACATTTTTAAGAGAGGTAGGGCACAGCGGATAACTCGCTCAAATCTGAGCAGTCCGCCTGGGAAAGGACCTCCATCTTACAGAAAATCGTAGCCAAATAGCATTGGTCTCGGCCATGTTGTGTTCCTACGGTGAGTAAGGTCTCCAGAGCTCTACTAGGGAAGGGGACGGTTGGCAACGCGTGACTGATACCCCCGGTAATGCAAGCGTCTATAGGCTACGGTGATGCTCACCATCATCAGGGTATGCTTGTTTGCCAACTTTGTGGCATAAATAAAAACATCTTTGAAGGAAAGATCGAAGGTACAAGACGAAAGGGGAGGCCGAGAAGCTTAAATGGATCAAGTGAAGAAAAGGGCAGGCGAGTCTTGTAGAGAGGGGGAGACAGATGGAAATGTAGACTCGCTCTAAGTGTATAGCAGTTTATAGAGAGAAAACGAACATATATGATAACCGGAACTTATCAATTAACTTTGAAAATCACCTTAAAAACAAAATGACGAAATACAGATAAAAAATACATAATTAGTTAATATGACCCGAAAATTTCGTCATAAGAGATGATTCTGTTGCAATCTCGGGCACGTGTACGTCAGTTAAATCTGGATTGCTTCCAAGTTATGTCTCAGTTTACAGAAATGAACACTTTCTTACGTAAAATGAAGGATGGCGAACTAATAATATAACTAACTGCGTTCTTATGTCTGGGTTGGGATTATAAATACGATATCTAATACTTAGACAGATAATTAAAAAAATCTACACAATTTACATTGCTTAGGCTACTCTTTAAACGTATCCTGAGCCATCGTTACTGGACTTAACAATCCAAATCCGTTTAGGTCCTCTTTAGAGACTATTCTAGATTTAACTCAATACTAAACTAAATGAACTGGATTGATCACTAACAAATTAGTAAAGTATAAAGCCTCTACCACACAGGCACGTTTTTAACGGTCGATAATATCGCATGCGTTATTGCGATAATGCGTCGAGATTCCTTGCACACAGTTGCGTTTTTATCGTCCGAAATTTCTTACGAGAGAGCGTCTTGTACTAACGTTATTATCGCAGGTGTGTGTACGGTCGTTTGCGTCCTGACACAAAACGTTCTAGAACTCTAATCGGAATATCGCAGGACGGAGAAACGCAGCCTCCTACTTCCATTGCGGCGTTATTATCGCAGCAGTGTGTTACTCCATGGCCATCCTAATACAAAATGTACTGAAAACAGATATCGCAATAACGCATGCGATCTTGAACGCGCCTGTGTGGTAGAGGCTTAATGCTTCAAGAGAACGAAGAATTCAAATTAAAATTACGATTTCGTTGCTAAGTAACCTAGCTGGTCCCAAAGCAAGCTAGGCTTAACTTCGGTTCGATCCGGTGCCCTTTGGTAGGATGACTACCAACCAACCGACCACCTAGCTGTCAAGTGTGTTATTATGTCTCGTTCGGAATTAAATATGATACCTTTATACTTAGATCAAATTCAACTTTGTTTTATAAACATCGACGCGGCCGAGGTGATTGAATTATCGGTCATCAATTATGATAATCGGCTACCAAAACTGATAGCTAGTGCACAGATATGAGAGCTAGGGTTAGGATGCAGACTGTGAAATAAATGATTAGTAATATGGAGATACAGGGGTATTTTAACGTTGTAATTATCCAAAATCACACAAAAACAGAATACCAAAATAATTCATTTTCAAAAAAGACAAAAATATATAGCGGCTTGGAGCAAGCAGTTCTTTTGCTATTTCCAACCTCTTCAAAGAAGTAAAATTTTTACGTTCTCATAACACAAAAAATAAAGTTTTCTTATCTGTGCTGTCATCATCCTAGCTTTGTTTGTAGTTAATATCATCCATTACTCTTAAACACATCGATAAAGGATTATTAATGTCCTCATTATCTTTATCTTTAGAATGTGCTTCAAAATGATCGATAAGGTTTCATATCTCAGTAATATCAAATACCGCAACGACCACTCATAGATTGGTGGCAAGCCATGAAATCGTACATTATTTCGCAATTTTATCGATATTAAACATACCAGCACTTTAGATATTATCGATATTACAATATTTCTAATATTTTCAACACAACCGTATCCAGAAAAGGAATTTGCGGAGTTTTGTGTTGAGATTTGAATCCATTGCGGAATTGCAATCATTTCATCGTGAGGTCTAACATACAAAGAGCTCAATGTAGCATAAAACGCGACGCCAACGCTCGTACATGTGTACAGGGTCTAAGACCCGATGGTTATTATCTGCATGGCACGGGTCGGTAGCGTCATAAAGAACACCTAGGCAGCCTTCGGGTTGTTTCGGCCACCTTCGGCAGCGTATGCTGAGGCGGTCGGCAATCTTCGTGTTTACATTCATCGTTGGGGGACATATCTTTCGTAAACCTTCGTAATACCAAAGCAACCTAGGCGTTTGGGAAAGGGTTCTTTGCCGTTCGGCGCTGACTATGGGCACGAGGCCTAAGTATACACATAGGTATAGTAAAAACTAAAACGGACGTGCTGCGTTCACAGTTTTTTATACACATACGCACACATAACGCCACCTGTCCTAAAGGAAGCTAAGCTTAAATTTGCTTGTGTTATGGATACTACACAGCGGATATATCGCATAAATATTTGCTCTGTGCGGGGATTGAACCAGTGCCCTGCAGGTATCGAAGAGCTACTACCAACTGGGCCACCGGACTAACACAATTTATAACCCGAAATCCTTTCGTCCCGTTATATCCGTTCCTGGGAAACTTATCCATATATATATAAAAATGAAACCCGTTTTCCGTTGTCACGACATAACATGAAAACGGCTTGACCGATTTGGCTGATTTTTTTTTGTAGTTTTCCAATACTCTGTACAAGGTTCTTACGGAAAAAAATATTAAGAAAATCTCTCAGAAAGATTGAGAAAAAAAACGAAACAGTACCCGGGCGAAGCCGGGCCGGGCAGCTATCTATAAATATTATTCAGTATGTTTTAAATTTAAGTAACAGTAAAAAGAAAAAAAAAACAAGCAAATTAGGATCATCAGTTTAAGAGCTTCTATACTACAGGCAAACACAGATAAACCCGTTAAACTTATACATTTTTAGGGTTCCGTATCCAAAGGGTGCCAAAGGGTGTACTAAGCCTGCGCTGTCCGTTTGTCTGTCACTAGGCTGTATCTCATGAACCGTGATAGCTACTTTTTCTTTTTAAGACGTTACTATTAACGTTGAAACTGTCGATGACTAAATTCTTTTAATAAAAGTCTTTGTAAACATGTTTAGTGGCCCCACGTGCGATTCTTGGACGACCTTGCCAAGTTCCTATAATCTTGTTATGTCTGTACAACGGCGACCCGCCGAAGGTAGGTCGATGAACCCATGCCAAGGCTGCCAAAGAAGGCTTAGGTGTGGTCTAGAGACCAACTATTAATTAAAATAGAAAACAATAACATTATGAAAATCAAATGTTTAATTAACATAAAATCGAGCTTCACTTGTTATTTATACAGTTGGTATTGGTAGGCGTTTTTGTTATAATGGAAATAGCAAACAAACAGACTTATTATGATGGCAAGTCGGCTGTTATAATGTGTATTACGTACACATTTATATGGTTGCACCGGGTTGAATCGTTGCATCGGCACTATATGGGCAAAAGACATTACCTTTGAGGAAGCTGTGGGTTTAATATTATGTATAGTTAATCTATAGAGTTCTATTTAAAATAGTTAGTCACTATAACTACAGTTATATACCACGTGCGCGTCTTTGTAAACAATTGTCATAGCAGAAAGAAAGATAAGGTTGTTAACAATGTATATTTTGTGATAACATTTTTAACTGACTGATTCAAGCAGTCCGTGTACATACGTCGGCCCTAAGGGTTTCGCCTTTTCCTTTTGACGCACGGAACCCTAAAAATTAAAAGGACTTCCCAAAAACTTCCCAGTACCTAAGTAAGCGTTCGTATTCGAATTCATCTCACATGCCTGCAACTTTTTCATTCGTCTGGTTTTCCCCAAGATTTTTTTTGTGTTCTTTTGTTTGTGATAAATGATCGAGTTTGTAACCAAATCGCTTACGATTAGTTTTTATTGGATAAAGACAATCAAGTTTTTTTTAAATTTGCAACTCCTACGTGTATACCAGCGGTAAGGAGAATTTTGCATAACACACCAAAATATCTAGCAGAAATGTTCCAACTTTTTTCCGATAATAGTCCGATGGTAGTCTTCAATTTTAGGTACTAGTTACTACCTAATATTTTAATTACACTTAACTAGAATACTTTTATAAATTATGTGTACCTATTACTAGCTGATATCTCGTTGTTTCCGTTCCCGGACTGACAGGGAAAAAACTACCCTATGTGATGCCTATTCATACTAATATTATAAGTAAATGTGAAAGTGTGTTTGTTTGTCCTCTCCTCACGTCGAAAGTAATGAACGGATTGAGATGTTTTTTTTATTGGGGATAGTTTAAGGACTGGAGAGTGATAAAGGCATAGGAAAAAAAAGTAGAACATTATGTTTTCATAATTTTATAAGGGTACTTTTTTCTCACAGGATAAAGAGATTCCCATGGGAAAAATTCTTGACATTTTCCCTTGACCACGCGGGCGGAGTCGCGGTTAACAGCTAGTGTGGTTATAAATAAACTACCCGTGTAGGTACCAAACATAAAGCAAATCTATCAAGTAGTTTTTTTGTGAAAGAGATCCATAGTTTCCATACTGGTCTTATAACTTTCGCATATATAATATTAGAACGGACTATGCGTTGCTTTTTTGTAAACATTACAATCCATTCAGTTGTTTTTGCGTGAATAGAGTACAATACGTATTTTTTATGTATCCTTAGAAACAACGTTATAGTAGTAGGGGTAATGTAATGTCCATTTTAGGCCTTAGACTATCTAGATTCTGAGTAGCGGTCAGCGACCAGCCTTGAGCAGGTTTGAATCGTACTCCGTGCAACCGGTTTCAATGGGCAGTTTTCAGTATGCATTCCGCTTCATTCCAGTCATACCTAGTTTGTACGTAAACATTATTTCGCAGTTTTTACTCTTGGGGTAAAAGTAACTAAGTACTAGCTTTTCCCCGCGGCTTCTCGTTTGACAAAACAACCCATAGAACGACTTGTGGCGCCATCTGTTGGCCGATAGCATCCCATACAGCGCCCTCTTTATTAGGAAAAAATTGGAATGACATACTTTCACGGGATAAAAAGTAGCTTATGTTGGGCTATGTAGGTACCCCTGACAATATATATACAAATTTTCATAATGATCGGCTGATTAGTCAAACTGTGAAGGAATAACAAACAAACTCACTTTCTCATTTATAATATTAGTATGATATTAGTTAAAGTCGCAGGTTTTATATGGATGAGAATAGCACAGGATCGATAAGGTTGGTGCACAAAAAGAGAGGCTTATGCTCAGCAGTGAGTAGGGACGTGCTGAGATGATGATGATGAAGAGAACAGAAAGAGAAAGACTGCCCACTGTCTGATACTGATAGGTCAAGAAGTACAGCTTCCTGTTCTTTCGGTCGGTAATAAAGTGGAAATAGTAAAGTACTCAATTTAAAACACAGATGTCGCTTCTGCCACACATGAATACTACAACCATACAAAAGCTGTCATTTTTTTTTATCTTTTACCAGCGATACCCGCGAAACTTCGTTCGCTTTGCCGTGGAAATTTCGGAAAATGTTTATATGTATTTTACATGATAAACCTTTTATTTTTTTAATAAATATATAGGGACGATTCATACAGATTGAGCTAGCTCCAAAGTAAGTTCGAAACTTGTGTTATGGGATACTAACTCAATGATATTATATTTTATAACAAATACATATATAGATAAACATCCAAGAACCGAGGCCAATCATAAAAAGTTCGTTTTTCATCATGATCCGACCGGGGATCGAACCCGGGACCTCCTGGGTGGCGATCTGGCGTGGTAACCATTACGCCACGGAGGTCGTCAAATCTGAATCTCTTGAATCTACACATCACTTTATGTATTACCTACTGCTTAAAATCCGTTAAGAAAGCGACTTAATAACGGCTTAAATTACTAATAATACTTAATGCAGATTTTCTATTAGAATACAGCCTTCTGTAGCTCTTGTTGTTTCTCCAATATCCTTATATTTGATATCAAGGTGTTTTCCATAAATAGCGTTGAATTCCAATAACTATAAACGCCAAAGCAAACAAACCCATAAATCTAGATTATCGCTTCCGGTTGCATTACCTACTAATACTATAGATAGGTAGGTAGATGCTTTTTTTTTTCTCCTTGACGCGGCCCATAGAGAAAAATCTTTTTTTTTTTGACGAATCACACAACACCGCACCGCAAGCAATGCTTGTACTATGAGTACTAGATCGCCACAAGATAGCTAATGCTTAAATATACTTTTTGTAAATAAATACTTAAGAAAACATCCAGACCACGACAAACATACATGTTCATCCACACAAATGTTTGTCTCGAGCAGGATTCGTAATAATTCGTGAAATCCAGCAAAGCTCTTCGAACTGATCATCAAATGTTACCTACCCTTTATTAAGAAAACTATTACCTACATAATTTTATTAATCTAACAATTTAGAGAGCCTTTTATAATGTGAGCATTCGAGGGCAGTGGGTGATATTTTAATTTCCCCCATCAATTTCCAGTGAGGTTAATGTTATTATAAATCACTATTTGGGAGTGTCCCCTGTGAAACTAGGCCTCGCGTATAATTTCATTGGTACAAGGTTATCCTGATTTTTCGACTTTATAATATAAAAGAAGTTAGATACAGAAGAAACGTAAAAAGGTTTAATGTTTTCTTTTATAAATTATTGTTACTGGCCACAAACACAAGAAAATAAAAAAAGAAAGTTAGAGAGACAAAAATTTAAAGGAAAGCAAAAAGGTTTAATTTCTTCTTCTATAAGTAATTATTGTGTATACTGGCCACAAACAACAGTAAATTATAATAAAACTAGCTTTTTTGTCCGCGACTTCGTCCGCGCGAAGCTCCGGACCCGTTCCCGTGGGAACCACATTGAATTTCGGGAAAAGCTATAGCCTATGTCACTCCCTGATAGTGTAACTTTCTAATGGTAAAAGAATTTTTGAAATCGGTCCATAAGTTTCGGAGCCTATTCAATGCAAACAAACAAACAATCAAATCTTTCCTCTATAAAATATTAGTACCTATTGAAAAATAAAGTTTTAAAACTTAACTCATGATATTTTTTTGTTGAGTAATAAACCTTTTTGTGAGTTCCTTTTTCGTATTATGTAGCTTAGAATATTTTTGGAAGTAAAATATAGCAAACAAAAGAACTTTATTAGAAGATTGTGTGTGACAAAATATTTATTGGTAAAATTCGCGCTGTCTTTCGTTGATAATTGTCACTAACGGAACAAATCACAACGGAATGTATTGATAAACATTACTTTGTACGATGACTAAACAAAATATTTGAAAACAATGTCATCCTTTACTTACAGCAACCGTTCTAAATATAGATTCTGATCAATGAACTTTCCTTGTTTCAGATTAACCTTTGCTACATTATTGAGATGTTGCACCTCGCGACACTTTAATGTCAAAGAGGTATCCAGAGGAAGCCTTCAGGAGTAAAGGAATAAACGAAAGTGTGTTATTCAAAACTGTGAGATCGAGGACTAGCCGGTCCTTGATGTACCCGACAAGTTACACCCTTTGTGCCCAAAAACTTTGCCCAACCAAGAGACCCTGTCTTTATTCCGCCAGAGATCCGAGATTAAGACACTGGTCGCGAGAATTCGACATCGCGTCGACATAAAACAGATTTTGACTTGGTTTTTACAACCAACATTAGTTGACTCTGTCCTTAGAGGGCTGATTTCCAAGCACCGAGACTTAGACGCTTGCGTGCATACCGTGGTAGTTCCAGAGACTAATGGACTCGCCAAGAGCCTATGCAAATGGAGTACCAGGTAAAGACAGAACGATCAAATATGAACAAAACAAAATACCGTCTGAAGAGGAGAAGACTACGTCACCACTCCTTAATAAGACCAATAATATAAAGTATATAGACGCGGGCAACGATGAGAAATGCGACGTGAGGGATGAGAAACCTAAAGACGATCTCAACAAATTGAATTCTATGAAAACGGATGAACGCAAAGACAGCCTAAGCGTGAGTTATCATAGAAATGACGAAGACGCGGCCTCGACGAACGAGGGGGTCAAATTCTTTGGTTTGGGCGAAGTTGACAGCATTTGTTCTAGTAAAGCACCTGAGCAGACGCCTCAAATACCGGACGGTGGTTGGGGATGGGTGGTTGTAGCCGCTTCTTTCTTAATAGCTACTGTTGCTGACGGACTCGCGTTCTCCTATGGCTTGTTAAATGATAAATTTGTAGATTACTTCGAGCAAAGTGAAGCGAAAACATCTTTGATTGGAAGTCTATTTATTTCTGTACCACTCATACTTGGACCTATAATGAGTGCGCTTGTAGATCGCTACGGATGTAAGTATATGACAATTCTGGGAGGTGTAGCGTCTACTATTGGATTTGTAGCAGCATCATACAGCAATTCAGTTGAAGTTCTATATGTGACGTATGGATTGATGGCTGGTATAGGAATGGGGCTTTTGTATGTTACAGCTGTAGTTTCTATAGCCTATTGGTTTGAAAAACGCAGGAACTTAGCTGTAGGTTTAGGATCGTGCGGCGTAGGATTCGGTACATTTGTTTATTCACCTCTAACTACTTATTTGTTAGACGAGTTTGGATGGAGAGGTACTATTTTACTATTAGCTGGTACTGTACTTAATGTGTGTATTTGTGGTGCTGTTATGAGAGACCCTGAATGGTTAATATTAGAGCAAAAGAAACAAAGGAAATTGAATCAATCGAAAAAAGCAGCCAGTTCAGTTTCAATATCAGCTAAGTCGGGAGGTGGAGAATCTGTATATCCAGGTGTGGAAGAGCTAAAGTTTCTAATGAAAAGTGGTGAAACACCAGAATATATTTTAACGACATTAGTCGCATCAATTGCTGAACAAGAAAATCTAGACGCAGTTACTAAACAAAACACTGATATGCCTCAACAGAAAGGTAGTTCTGTTATCAACCTTCCAACATTTTTGAGACAAAGTGAAAAGGTGTGTATTTCAAATCATATTACTGCACTAATTATAATTTTGACGCATTATGCGTATTTTGATACATATATAATTATGTTTACAGGTACCGGCTGAAGTGTTAGATCAGTTGACATCGAACAAAAGGCTTTACAATATAATCCTACAGAATTACCCATCGCTTTTAGCTCTAAGAAGCAATTCAGAGCAAAAACTTCCAACAGAGTCTACACCCGAAGGATCGAAGGGGAAAGCAGTGACAATGTCAATGAAATTGAAACTAAATAAGAAAAAGAAAAAAGATTTTGACGCAAAATTGGATAAAGTGAGAGAGAAACTATTGCAGCCTATACCTGAAAATAAAACACCAGTGATGCCTCCAAGACAGGACTGGTTTACAAGGCAATTGCAAACTGATCATCATTATTTGAGAGATATTAGGGTTCACCGTAACTCTATAATGCACCGTGGAGCTATGATGAATATTGCTAAATATAAATTACGTGCATCATCATGCCCAGACATTTATAGGAATTCTATGTGGTCGATGGAGGATCAGGAGGAAAAGGTTTGTTTTATAAATTTAAATATTACCTTTTTTTTACTGAC
This sequence comes from Endotricha flammealis, assembly GCA_905163395.2. Taxonomy (NCBI): domain Eukaryota; kingdom Metazoa; phylum Arthropoda; class Insecta; order Lepidoptera; family Pyralidae; genus Endotricha; species Endotricha flammealis. The sequence goes on along the minus strand of LR990861.1, from coordinate 14,684,109 downwards.
AAAATATAGAATTAAATTATTTTTATCTTTTTTCAGACTTGGGTCAGGCGCATCCTCGACTTGATTAACAAAACTTTCGACTTCAACATGTTCACGGAATTCCATTTCTTAATGATGAACTTGTCGACTTTAATTCTCTTTATTTGGTTTATTGTGCCTTACTTCTACATAACCCCCTTTATGAAGATGAACGGTTATTCTGAGTCCGATGGTGCTTGGATGCTCAGTTTGTTTGGAGTCGCCAGTATTTTCGGTATTGTAAGTATTTTAACTTTACTATCGCACAAGTCTTCTTCATTGGTGCTTTTCGTATCTTTTGAGAAAAACAGGGTGTGCTTTTTTATTTCATATCTTTTGAACCCCTTGTTTTACAAGTAAATATTTTTTTGGGAAAAATCCATCAAATTGTTTTCTTTTTAAATATAAATCTGTATCTTTTCCAGCCAATCTCCGAAACTGGGTGGATCTGAATATCTTAGGCCACCTTTATTTTAATATTATCCATTGGAATTGTATACACATAAATCCGCTAGTAATAAATAATGCACATTTAATTACTTCTCTTGTATAATCTTAAAATTTCTAATTTCAGGTGGGCCTTGGCTGGATTGGAGATTTGCCTTGGGTGAACATTACAAAGACGTACGCTCTTTGTCTCACTGTATGCGGAATCAACATTGTACTCTTTCCAATTCTCATTGGAATTCTTGATCCAAAAGCATCTTACAGCTTCTACGTTATAGCTGTAAATTCTGTCATGTTTGGACTGATGTTTTCAAGTTCCTATTCATATACACCTAGTATCTTAGTGGAATTGATTGCTCTTGAACGTTTCACAATGGCGTATGGATTGGTGCTACTTAGCCAAGGCGTTGGACATCTTGTTGGACCTCCTATGGCAGGTAAATAAATCTTCATTAAGTTAGATTCTTTAATTGCATCAACTAAATCAGATATTAATTACAAGCGTTCGTAACATAATTATATGTGCGTGTAACATGCTGATAAATTATTACAATTCTACGTGTTCTTGTTTGTATATTTCTATTTCTTTCGTCTTTTATTTTTTTTAAAGCAAAAATTCAAATATCTTTTTTTGGAATCTTTCGAATCGTCACTTTTTTTTCTACCACTAATTCAATCTTGGAAACCCAGGATTGGGTTAGAGGGCTATTCCGCGGGCAAACAGCCCTATCCAAACTAGTCTATCGAAGGGTTGGGACGGGTTACTTCTTCTTAAAAAAAAATTCTGGTCTAAATACTTCGATTTTTCACTGTGGCATATCGTTACCATAAACCTAGTTATCTACGGCATAACACTATAAACGTTAAAATAAATTCAAAGTCGTGCTCGTAAATGTTCAAAGCGCTCATAAAAACATTGTTAGTAATAATTAACATTTTATGACGTTTTGTCAACGACATAATTACATCATCATTATCAAGATTTCTCCAATGTACTGCAATTTTAATGCATACTGACTGGGATGTCAGGATTATAAATAAACTTTTAAAACTTTATCTAACACCAGCAACAGCTGGTGTTAGATAAAGTTTTAAAAGTTATGGGGGTATGACTGCGGGCAACAGCCCGCAGTCATACCCCGGACACTCCATACAAACGTCTCGTTATATCACCTACTATTATTACATGAACAGAAGAACGTCTGCACACACTGCACGCATGTGTGTGCGTGCAACACGTGACCACAGTGCCTTTCAAGTACCCCACTCGTTGTGGGCGAATGCTGCCGGAGGGGAGGGGTCGCCCGTTTTGGTGCGGGGCGGGGAGTGGCCATTCTGTACGTTAGTACTATTATGAATTCTGCCGCGGTAAACCAAACCATAGTGTACATAAGTCAATAATTTTTAGGATTTGGCGATTAGTAATTGACCTAATTGTATTTGTATGTGACGTGTATGGTGTGTAATATAAATATTTGGATGTGACGAAATGCGTATATGACATTGGGCGTGTGATCAATATTTAGGATGCAGCGCCATAATATGCTTATAAACAACAAAAAAATAAAAAAGGGATATCAGTATTGGTGAAACAGAGAAAACCAACCAAGTCATACATCAGTTTATACCGGTTAAATAGACATCACAGCTTAGGTAGCTTGTATTCGACAGGCACAATAGTGTCCAAGTTTGTGTAGCGCCTTAAGATCATGTGTATTATTAATTGTAATTTATTGTTTCTTCAGGTGGCCTAAAAGACGTGACTGGTTATTGGGACGCGGCTTTCTACGTCGCCGGGATTTGGGTGATCATCTCCGGTTTTCTAGTGGGAGTTATACCTTACACCAAGAATTTCCGAATGTGCGGCAATGCACCCCTCGCTAAAGACGTTGCTGGCGAACCTGAACCCGGAGTCAAGATTATAATAGCTCATTAAGTAATATCAATCCTTTCTATTTTAATTATCTGTGTGCTTAAATTCGTTTCGAGTCCTAAAGACTCAAAATACTAAATATCAACATGTAACATGTCCAATTACTATGAAAATATGTTATATTACATTTCAACATGTTATATACCATTTCAACGTGCTATATGACATTTCAACATGTTATGTAACATTTCAACATGTTATACATATAACAAGACGTTCAATCGCAATTGTCTATAGTTAATTTTTCTAAGAAAGAGTACCGAATACTTTTACCGCATTGCTATTGGACGAAATCTGTGCTAAGGGTTACTTGTGTATTTTTATGTTATGAAATATTAATTTATTACATGAAAATCGTTCTCAAATTACATTAGAATAGTATAAGATTAATATTATTTTTTGGTTAAGACAAATGTAATGGACTTGTGTACATGAGCATAGCCAGAATTCTGTCTGTACCTGGCTACGCCCATAATCATTTAATGCCGGCTCTATACTCTCGCGAAGTTGAGTGAGACAAAGTGAAGTTAGGCACGAATTTAGAAGACAGAGGAAAAGTAAAGACAAAGGGGGATAATCCGCTCAAATCGGAGCAGCCCGTCAGGGGAAGGACCTCCACCTTACAGAAGATCGTAGCCAAATAGCATTGGTCTCGGCCATGTTGTGTTCCTACGGTGAGTAAGGTCTCCAGAGCTCCACTTGGGGGGGTTGGGAGGGTTGGCAACGCGTGAGTAACACCCCCGGTATTGCAAGCGTCTATAGGCTACGGTGACGGCTTACCATCAGGCTAGCCGTAAGCTTGTTTGCCACCTTTGTGGTATAAAAAAGACTTGTTTTCGCTCAACTTTGCGAGAGTGTAGAGCTAGCATTAGAACTACGTGTGATTAGAACAGTTTTTTTTACTGTTGCTTGATAGGTTTAGGCAACTTGCCTTTGTTCCAGTGGTCGTGGGTTCGATCCCGTACAATACATTTGTGTGCATGAATGAATTTATGTTTAAAAGCAAAAAGTATTTATGTATGTGTAGAACTAGATGGCGCTGTGTTTTATGAGAATGGTTAATGTTAAAGATTCGAAGCTTTAGATAAGCAAATATGTTTTTTTTTGTAATAGATCTTCGATAATAGAAGCCATCATAATTTATTTGTCTAAATTAAAGAAAATTACCGTTTTAATTTAAAATAAAGAATAGACTGCCAATTTTTACATATACTTATATTACAAGTTTAAATTCTTTATACACATTTCTACTAATAGTAAACATTGTATTACTTTGTTTGATTTTGACATGTTAGTATTCATTTATATACTCCTAAGGAGGTATTTAATAAGACATAGATTTAAGTATATACTGTTTAACATTATGTACAAATGATTAACAGGAATGGTTCAAAAATAAAAACAAACAAACAAATAAATAATATACTATAGATTATTGGAAGTATAAATATTAAAGATTTACTGTTTGTCTTTAAAAAAAAATGTATAAAGGCCGGCTAACACGGACTGCTTGAAGCAGTCAGGCAGGAGCAACTGCTCTAAGCGCAAGCCACACCGAAGCTAAGCGGGCTAGCGAGCTAGGTGGGCGAACATAGTTTCACCTCTTTACATTTACGGTTAACACCGCGAGCTACCGACTAGATGTGAAACGATGTTCGCCCGACTAGCTCGCTAGCCCGCTTAGCTTCGGTGTGGCTTGCGCTTTAAGCTGCGACCGCACAGTGAACTAGTAAAAGTAGAACTACACGGACCCCTCGAGCAGTTGAACTGCTTCAGACGGTCGTGCGGTCATTTTCAATCCGTTGATTATGACAGCATGAGCGGTCTATGTACAGTCACCTCCATAAATATGTATACACATTTTCACTTCGTTTCTTTTTTCTTTTCTTTTTCGTATATCATTTCAGTTACTTAAGACATTTGAGTGAACATGTCAACAATGTTATAGTGACAAGGTACTAAAATGTATACTTATGGAGGTGACTGTTTGTTGATTAATGGCTCACTGCTCGGGCAGTCCCTCTATGTCGGCTCTGAGGTAAACCATGCAAACCGCACATTATGGGCAAGCTTTCGTCAATTGACGATTGTAGGACAACAACAGAAAGGACTAAAACTGTGTCCACAACCTGTGTGTGTGTTGAAAACATTAAGTCTTCCACTGACATGTTTAATCTGTGGTTTTGTAATTGATATAGAAATTAAGTGTTGCCTTATTTTTCGTGTCAAAATCCTTGCCATGTTCAAATTAATGATTTTATCAATGAATTTATATTTTTAATGTGAAATTTTCGAAGTATTGTAGGTAGTAAGTTTTGTTGAATCTACTTATTTAGACATTATTGTAGTAATTAATATGCATACCCGTAATTTATAATAAAGTTTGATCTTTCTTTGACTTCCATGTTTATTTTACACTCAAATTACATTAAATTTAACACGATTACTGAGCTAATTTAATAGCTATATACATTTGAATAAATAACTACACTGGCATAGTGGCCAAAGTGAATCTTGGACTCCACCACGAGACAACGCCACTGTCTTATAAAGTCAAAGTCACCAGCTCTTTCGAATCGTCACTTTTTTTCCTACTACCAGTTCAGACGGCAGATATGTATTGAAGACCTCATATACAACTTAAACTTATACATAGGAACTTAAGAAGTATAAATAAACTAGTTTTTCCCCGCGGCTTCGCTCGCGTTAATGTTATGACTGTATAGATCTCGTTTAAGAACAAAACAACCCATAGCGCGGCTTGTGGCGCGATCTGTTGGCCGATACAGCGCCCTCTATAGTAGAAAAATTATTATCCCATTGGAACGACATACTTTCACGGGATAAAAAGTAGCCTATGTTGGGCTCTGCACCACTAACAATATGTATGCAAATGTTCAAAATGATCGGCTGCTTAGTCAAGCCGTGAAGGAATAACAAACAAACTCACTTTCTCATTTATAATATTAGTAAGGAAGTAAGGATAATTAACAAAATGATCTTAAATACATGCTGGTTTAATCGATGGGCCCGCTTTACATCGCTCGTTGGCTATGGACAGTAACTCCGACAATTGTTCTACAATAGGCGTTATGTATGTACCGATCCATTCACCCGCGCTTCTCTGCCCCGTTATGTCATTGAGGTACCTTATTAGTTCGTTTTGCTTGCCTACTAAGTCGCAGAGTAAGCTGTAAAGAAATTATTAAAAGTATCAACAAATGAAATAGGTATCCAGAGAGATCTAATACGTTTTATGTTAATTTTGTAATCGGCCGGATATCCGGAGGACGTGGTTTCGAATCCCACCAGGGGCGGGGAGGACGATAAAAAAAAAAAAATGGTTGATTGAACATGTAAAATTTACATCCTTACTAACGTGCGTTTACGTTACTCTTTTACTGTTTCACGCAAAAAAGATAGATTTACTTAAAAGTACACAGATAGATTATAACCTGGATTAATACATAAGATTCCATCCCGGATAGCCAGTCCGGGAACAACGGGGTTTCTCAGGTAATACCTCGAGCATCAACTTGCAAAATATATAGAAATAATTAAAAAAAACTTACGCGTATAACTGGCCCTTATTAACCAACCCTTGAACTTGCGAAGCGCTTGTATATCTAGTTTTTATCTGCCATGGATTCAGCCATGTGGCGACTCTGAAAATGATTACACAATTTACACCTCATGTCTAAGATGTGTCCTACGACGCTACCGCTACTGCGGCGCAACTCTCATTTGTCAGGGTTCGCACACGGCGCTATCTACATACGACTAAATTCGTTAATTTTTCCTTTAACTGTCATTATGTCGTCATTTTTTATTTTTTTATATACTACTAGGGTGGCAAACAAGCATACGGCCCGCCTGATGGTAAGCATCACCTTATCCTATAGACGCTTGCAATACCGTGGGTATCACTCACGCCTTGCCATTGAATGAAGTGAATTTCGTCGTGGGCGAACGGTCTTACATTTACTCAGTCGGATTTTGGCGCTAACTACACTTTGTCGCCTCGCCAACCGGGATGTATGAAAACGCACTTACTGTTCACTGTTTATAAAACACAAGCAATTGTTCCTCGTTGCGTCTATGTTGTATAGTAGTGTACTCATCTGCGAGCCAGGGAATTGACATAACGCACTTTCCGAGCCACCTGAAATAATTAAGAAAAATCATCACCATTTTTAATTTATTAATGACTATAGTCCGGCAATCTCGTGCGCGACCGTCCCGCGGGGTGACAGACGGTGGCGGGGACGAGGTACCTAAGATGTCAGCGGGTAGCGGGTGGTGTAGCGGGGAGGGAAACGCGTGCATCGCGCGTCAAATACGGCAGTCTCGGCTACGCTACCTCGTCCACGCCACCGTCTGTCACCCCGCGGGACGGTCGCGCACGAGATTGCCGGACTATAGCTCTCCTCTCTGACTTTACAGACACACAGGTTATAGTAGGGGGTCCCAAATTTTTTTGAAAATAAAATATTGTTACCCGGGTGTAATGAACCTTCCCAACGGCGAAAGAATTTTTGAAATCGGTCCAGAAGTTTTTGAGTTTACTCGTTACAAACATAAACACGAATCTTTCCTCTTTTTTAACACATTAGCACAAGATATGCTCACGATATACTGATATAAAATTATTAGCTATACCCGCGTAACTCCGTTTGCGGGAATCACGCTTTCCCGTGGGAATTGAGAGTTTCGGGTCTCTACGATCAGCATTTTTTTGACCAGACCATGACCAGCCATCTAGGCTAGTCTTATAAAAAAAATGAAATGAGTGATGGCTTGACCAATTTTACAAAAAAAAAAGTGTGGCACTCGGAGACTGCCGCGGTAAAGCTATTGCATAGTCACGGGCTCGAACTCACTCGTGGACGCGGCCAAAAAGCGCGCTGTCTCCACCTATCGTGTCTAAAAGAGATAGAATCAGTTATGAGCAGTTAGCAGCTAGTCTACACGCATACGTCTAGTCGCACGCACACAAACACCGTGCCGAAGTCTGCTGGACTGAAACGACGTTAGACGATGCACGGCTTTCAACGGATTTCGACGCGGCGCGGGCTGTTAGGTTTCATTTTCGTTACGGAATTTCTTGATTCGGTCGCCGCGCTCAAAGCCCGCGATAAAAGCTATGCAATAGCTTAAAAATCTTTATTATCACATGCCTACGTCAGACACAAAAACAAGTTTCACGTTTAAATGAATGAAACGGAATGTGTGGTCGCTTGACGCATTTTTATCCCCTTGTGAATGGGAAAGGGCCCCATTGCCACAGACAATAAGTCTTTGACAAACTGTGTATGTGAACGTACCTCTCTGTTGTAACACGTTGTAGCAAACTTCTATGTGAGGTAAGGAGACGGGTAGTAACTCGCATAGTGTTCCATAATGGTCGTACCTGTAATAATAGGGTTTTATTTATATAGACAAACGAATCGACGTGTGACCTGATGATAAGCAATCACCACCGCCCATTAACACCTGTAACTCCGACAGCTCCTGGCGCGTTACCAACTTTTGAGATATTTATACACTCTGGATTTAAAGCCACCAAGATTGTCCTTTGGAGTCAGCCTATAAAAGAGGTGGGCAGGGCAATAAATATGATTAAATTCTAAATATTACGTGAATGGATTTACTAGATATTTATTAATAATTATCAATAGTATGTAATTAGTAATTAATTACGAAGACAAATGCCAAAGACAAAAAGCCTATGTCACTCTCCAGACCTTAAACTATCTCCAATAAAAAAATCATATCAATCCGTTCATTACTTTCGACGTGAAGGGAGGACAAACAAACACATTTTCACATTAATAATATTATTTGTATTATTAGTATGGATTTTTAACATAAGTATATAAGTATGATGATGAAGACAATGATGAACATCATACAACATACTTTCTTGGGAGCCATGACTGTATCACGACACATTACAAGATGTTATAATAACCTAATTCTTACCTAGAAAATCCAACCAGGACGATACCAGCGAAATAAACAACGGAAGAATATTTTTCCATCTCCCTTCTCCATGATTCGTGGTTATTAGCTTCCTGGTACGATTCCGAAAATATCTGTAACATTTATTTATTATTAGATTTCAATCTCCATTGTATTTGCATGAGGTAGGAAAATGAGCTTGCACGTTATCTGATGGTAAGTCTTCACCACTGCTCATTTTTTTTATTACAAAGGTGGCAAACAAGCATACGGTCCGCCTGATGGTAAGCATCACCGTAGCATAAAGACGCTTGCAACACCGGGGGTATCACTCACGCGGCGCCAACCCCCCCCCCCCCCCCCAAGTGGAGCTCTGGAGACCTTACTCACCGTAGGAACACAACATGGCCGAGACCAATGCTATTTGGCTACGATCTTCTGTAAGGTCCTTCCCCAGACGGGTTGCTCCGATTTGAGCTGATTATCCGCTGTGCCCTACGCTCATGAAGTAAGATAACGACAACCTCCGCTAGTCCTCGTGTATTTTCTCTCATTCTGGTAGTTCCTTCATGTCTAAAGATCGTGGCCATGGTGGGATTCCATTTGGGAATAGATAAATTATCTCCATGGACCAATGTCGTTGGCAATATTGGCGATTTGATAGAAAGTTGATGGTTTTTGAGCATCTTTCAGTTGGCCAGTCCAACTAATGGTCTTCTCGTTTATTAATAAGGGGATTATAGTACTACAACCATTAAATAAACATTTTATAGAGTAGATTAATTTATACAAATCATTTATTACTGTTTACTCTGACAAGAGAACGTGTTTGTGAAAACCTATTCTCTGAATAAAAGTTTTGAATTTGAAATTTGTTTTCGACTTACCATATTCCCGCCATCAACACCTCTATACACCGAACCTGCCCATACTCTGGGAAATACCAGTCTATACAAATTCCATAAATCTGCGTCGGTGTTAAAATACTCTTTGAAATTGCAGACTACAGGTTCAACTAGGTCACCAATCCGATACTCTGAAATAATATCATTTTCATATAGGGCCATCTGAACACCTTCCTTCACAATCCAAATGCAGGCAGTGCACACGCAAAGTGCACACGATTTTTTACGCAATGTAATGTAAAAAAAAAACAATAATTATTACTAATTTTATATTAGAAATTTTAGTAATCAACAATTTCTTTATATAGTCAATAATGAAAAAGAATCGATTGTAAACATCGATCACAACTGATCGAAGATTGTAAATATAAAAAATAAAAAAAATCTCTATTTTCTTTGAGGCTTTTAGCCATGCTTGACTATGTCAGCCTCATAGGGAATTCAAATTTTCCTTTCCCCTTTCTGGATAAAGTCTTAAATACGTTTATTTGAGTGACTTTCGGTCTGTTTCTGAAAAGTATTTTAATTTTAGTTCGGCATGAAGTCTCAAGCTTTTGTTTCTGTACACATAGACAATTTCGCCAATGTCGAGTATTTTAAATGAATACCTTTTAACAAAAAAAAGCACACTTTAAAAAGGCAATGTTGTACGGTGAGAATCCGAGGTCTACCTTCGTTGACAAGGCGGCGATCTCGAATCCTTTAGGAAAAGAGAGAGCTTGAGTTGAGACTGAAGGATTCGAGATTTAAGAAACTAAAGAGTTTGACAGTGACAGCCATAATATGAAGTGTCATTGGTTTTTTTTTTCAAAAGATCATAAATTACCTGCTAACTCTTCAAAACTTAGTGTTTTGAAAAAATCATCTCTCACCAATACAGTCAAATTTGGCCTCTTTTGCTTTAAGAATAAAGTTGTGTCTTTAATGAATTCAACATATTCTTTTATTTTCTGCTCATTTTTGTCGATTTCCTCGAGATTTTCGCGACAAACCTATAACAAAAAATTTCTTTATTAATAAGTAGATAAAGTGTGTATTACATGCAAGGTTTCACGGGAAAGCGGGATGCACGCATACAAAATTGCATGGGTTACGCTAGTTTTTTAAAAAAAAGTATGTATCTAAATTAGTAGTATCTGTCTGCTAGCTGTATGAATAGTATAAGTTAGTATAGATTTAGATGGCATTAATTGTTTAATGGATATACATCGAAATCCATGAAGAAATTACTAAGAGGAGTTGCCCTAAGCCGTATAGTTCAGCATGTTCAATTGGGCACTGACGCGACGTCACGTATTGTCGGGCTGTGCGGGGGTGCGGCACAGGTGCGGGTGTTTAGACAGATTAAAACCCCTGCCTCCTGGCACCCCCTCCCGTCAGCGACAAGGTCGTTCATACGAACGGCGCATTGTAGCAACTCTTAGTAATTTCTTCATGGAAAATTCTCATTCAGAGTTTATTAGGTTGGCAGGCTTGGGTCGGCCCTACCACACCGATCCCCCGTAACGTGGTCTATTCTTTTGTAATTGTATTTTTCCCATAAAATTATTAAATATCTTTTTCTATCTTACCTACCGCAATGGGCCCAAGAAGGAAGTATAATGCATCAGACTGCACATCTAACATTTGATCCAACATTGCATGCACTAGCTCAGTAGCAGCTGGATTATTGAGATTGATCTCCGACGGTGACTTCGGATCCCTTCGTAGGTTTTTAAATAAAGCATGTTTAAGTACAAATTCCATTTGATATATTATTGGTATTGTTTGTATCTGAAATCATAAGTTGTACTAAATAAAATCTCTTACATAAAAAAAATAAATGAATAATTTAAAGAAATTGTAGATTTTTGTGTCACAATGAGATAAGATCATTGGCCATGAAGAAGTACAGAAGATCATATCAAAATAGCATTGGTCTCGGCCGTGTTGTGTTCCTAGGGTGAGTAAGGTCTCCAGCTTCTTTTTTGTAGGGTCAGCAACGTGCAACGATTCATACCCCCGGTATTGCAAGTGCCAATAGGCTACGGTCACTGCTTACAATCAGGTGGGCTGTATGCTTATTTGCCACCTTTTGTTTGGTATAAAAAATTAAGGTGGTCAGATAACAACTTTGAGTACACTGTTTGTAAACTTTTTTTTGTCATACAAATCAGCTTTAGTCAAACAGTAGTGTTAGCGAGATTAATGAGTTGTTTAACTTTTTACAGTTACAGTTAAAAACTAAGAGTAAATGCACAATAAAATAAGAAAAATATTTGTAGAAAATTAAAAAATAAACGAGAACTTCTTTTACGGGAATAAAATAAGTCACTTATGTGGCAGTTAATGTGTTAAAATTCACACTGTTAAAGGTGTGGAGGTGTTGTTGTGACATTTTATAATAATACTTACCACTCTAAGTCCATTTTCCCTACAAAACTGGAATATGTGTTTCACTTCTCCTATAGTGTACACACCATCCCCACCACAGCCACCAATACTGCCGATGTCTGTTAATTCTCCGGAATATGGGAATGTGTCCTCCCATTCTAATATTACTGATGTTGTGCCCTTAGATCTTAAAGTTACTAGTATCTGAAATATTTATTAAGTTCATTTAGTAGGTCTGGTTGAAAAAAATCTTATCCTAACTAATATTATAAATGAGAAAGTGAGTTTGTTTGTTATTCCTTCACAGCTTAACTAATCAGCCGATCATTATGAAAATTTGTATATATATTGTCAGGGGTACACAGCCCAACATAGGCTAATTTTTATCCCGTGAAAGTATGTCATTCCAATGGGGATATGTTTTTTCTACTATAGAGGGCGCTGTATCGGCCAACAGATGGTGCCACAAGTCGCGCTATGGGTTGTTTTGTTGTCAAACGAGATCTATGTCATAAAATTAACGCGAGCGAAGCCGCGGGGAAAAGCTAGTATCTTATAAATGGTTTAAAAAAGTTTGGCAGGAAAACTATCTAATTAAAAAGGTTTATAAAAATACTTTTTTATGGCTAATGGCTGGAAAAACTTTATATAAAAAAAGATTTTAATAAAATGTCTAGCTAAAAAAAATTAAAAAATAATAATGTGCATGTTTATAGAAGGAATGTGAAATAATTATAAAGCTGCCTAGGTACTCCGCAAAGGCATTTGGTGTGAAGATATTATTATTATTATGGTGGAGTTTAATAGAGTAAATTATTATAGTGATGAGATGTAGTAGGTCAAAGATGCGTTAGTATTGTTTACTTTAAATTTTGTTTTGTTTTACCATGGAAAATCTGGGCAGGATAGCGTCTCAGACTCACCTGTTCCAAGAAAGGTAATCTAGGAGGAGCGCCTTTGAAGTCTAGGTGAACAACCCTAAAAAAAGGGTTTTAATAGAGTTATCTGAATAACAACTGTTTAACTAGTTGTTCTCGGTAATAATGAGCCAATGAGCTAAGAATATGATGTTCAAGTATAATTACGGTCAGAGTTGCCTTATTTCTCAGTATTACACGCTCTACCAACGTCCAAAGAAATGTATGTACTAATTTACAAACCTTTGCATGTTCAATTCAAAATTTATTCGAGACTTTTGATATTCTTTTTACTTTTGCGATCCAGATTAGACCTATTCAAAAATTTTAATGTAAACAAACCAGCAATCTGTCCTGTCATTGCAAGTCAAGTCAAAGTGACAATGACAAAGTGTCATTTTTTTTGCTTGTTCGCCCAAGGGCAGGCAAAGAGTTTGAAGCCCATACAGCCAAGTTTTATGTAAGTAAACAAACCTTAGAGAAAGGATGAATAGAGGCGACACGGTAGGAGTGAGCGAGATGAGTAAATACAATATTCCCAAGGCCAAAAAGAGCTAGAGAAACATTTTTTGTCCTTATCGACGTATACTATTTTTTTGCTGGGCACAGTCGCTAACTGTGCCCAGCTAACGAGAGCGGTTTTCTATAATTCTCAAAATCTGAATTTTCAGGGTGAAAACAAGGTGAAAACTGTAATCTGTGATTGACTTTATGTGTTTTTGCGTTCATAGACTATGGTGCATTGTAGTGTTTTAGGCTGCAATAGCCGCAGTGAACGTAAAATCGACAACATAACCTTTCATTCGTAAGTACACTATTTAGACTTTATTTCGGCCCTTATTGATAAAAATGAATACAGATAATATTTATTAAGGCTCAAATGACGGCTTCAATGTACAGAAATAACGAAATAAAACGTAAATGTTCAAGAAAATAATCGTATTTTGTAGTATTATACACCCAAATTAAGTAGGTAAGTAAAATGAAGCCAGGCGGCCACTTTCCTGTGTCTCCTAAATTTAGTCGGGTACCACGCGTATTGGGGATACCAGCAATTTACTTGAATTTACCCATGCAATATTACCCACAATTGAGGTAAAATAGTGACAACTTAAATTAAAAGTAATATCTATTTAAAACAAGCTTGTACAGACGAGAAACCCCCCCCCCACACATATAGTTTTTAACCGACTTCAAAAAAAGAGGTTCTAAGTTTCACTGTGTATTTTTTTTGTATGTCCGCCGATTACTCCGTCGATTTTTTACCGATTTTCTAAATCTTTTTTTTTTCGAAAGTGCATATCCCAACTTGGTCCCATTGTCACCAAATCAGGATCTGATGATGGGATCCCAGGTAAATCGAGGGCAACCCTCAGATTCTATAGGCATGTACAACGCGTTACTTATGTTTTCGTAAGCTATTTATTTATTTACGTCTGGAAGTCATCATCCCATGTTGGTGAGGTGATGATGGAAGGTACAACTCCTAAACGGATAGGAGTTAGAGCATAATTCTTTAAGTATTGTAGGTATGGATTAGACCATTTGTTTTTTTTTCCATCATCACTTGTCTGTCACAAAGTCAGAATCTGATGATGGGATCCCAGATGATCGAGGGCAACTCTAAAATTTGATAGGCACGTACAATGTGTTACTTTACTTATGTTTTCGTAAGCTGTTCATGTATTTACGCCTGAATTCGTATCAATGTTAACAACAAACAAGTATAAATCGAAGTCTCAATATATTGATGATTATAAGAAAAAATACATCGCAAATCATCAATAGTCCTATTAGTTTATCGTATATAAAAATATAAAAAAAACATGGGGTAAATCATGGGGTAATATTCTCTTTTCTGGTAACACTACGTAATCAATGTACTTTGTTTCTCTCCCTTACGGGTATACGCCTGATGACAACTCTATTTATGCTTTCTCTAAGAAACAAACAGTCTCCAAGACCCCGTATTGGTCGTGGTCCACCTGCGTGGTACACCTGGGTGGACCACGGGCATTTTTTCTTGCCCGTGGTCCACCTCTGTCCACCTAGGTGGATCACGGGCATTTTTACTTGCTCGTGGTCCACCTTTTTAATAATATATGAAATACTATTGCAAAACTTTTTGAACTTTTTAGGGTTCAGTAGTAAAATACAAGGAACCATTATAGTTTCAGAGGTAATGCTAGAAAGCTGTAATTCGGTATGTATTATGTTTCCGGAAATGTATACTAAGACATCCCGAAGAAAGACGAAAGCAATTTCTTCAGTGAAGACGGATTTTGAAGTCAACACGATAGTGGACACGGTGCGCTTAAAGCCAGAAACACACTACCGTGTCGGGGCTTGTCGTGTCGCGCCAGAAGCATATCGCGTTCATACATTTTATATGGTTAGGAGCACATTTGTAGGGCGTGTCGTGTCGTGACTCGCTCTGTCGTGGCGCGGACTGCTGGCCGCCGATTGTAGAGGTGGCGTTAATGGTTGAATTTATTTATTGGTTGAAAGTTAATTGTTAATTTTTTTTATTGGTTTATTTTAATGGTTGAAAATATTGGTTGATATTTTTTGCGTGTCGATATTTTTATTCGCTAATATTTTTAACAAAAATATTTTGAGAGTTAAATTTAACTATAAATTACGTCTAAAATATTCAATGAACTTTCCTTCATAGGTACTTTAAGTAACGTAACCTGCCTTCACAGTTTATGTACAAATGTTTTCAAAATTATCACTTTTACTTTTTAATTTAAAACTAACAACAACAAAAACTACAAAAAAAATTAAACTTGCTTATGTTGTGACGTTGTAACTGAAATGACCGAATTCGAATCTATACTGAATAGGTAATCAAATCAACCATTCACGATCACGTTCCACCGTTCAGTTAAAAGTTAAAATTAAAAACAACAACGCGGATGATAGGTTGAAAATATCATTAACCATTCACGATCGCGTTCCACCGTTCAGTTAAAAATGGTTAAAATTAAAAACAACCACGCGGATGATAAGTTGAAAATATCATTATGATAACTCTTACTAATGTGTCTTATTTCAAGCGCTAAAGAGTTTACAATTGAACGTCACAAATTTTAACACAATGAAAATAGGAAGAAAAATTACGTCTCTTTAAACTTGATCCTTGCTTGAAGACATTAAGGTTCAAATTTGAATGCAGTTGAATCTTACAACTCGTCTCCCTGTCTCTCCGTGAACGGTTTAGCAACAACGCAAGCCTGGCGGGCGCGGGCGGCCGGCGCGGCTGCGCGGGCGATGGCGGCCGGCTGGCTAACGCGCCTGCGCCCGCCAGGCGGGATACTGATATTTTTATTGGTTAATGATATTTTTATTTATTGAAGTTAATGGTTGTTTTTTTTTATTCGTTAATTTTAATGGTTAATGGTTATATTCATCACCACTAGCCGATTGCGCGACGGCGGTGGTGGGGGTTATGACGCGATACGACACGGCCTGCAAATGTATTTGTATACCAGCGCGCGGCTCGTGGCGCGAACAAGTGGACGCTTTTTTTTAAATTTGGTTTTGCAGCGTGATAATGAGTTACTACGTACTAGATTCCTGATAAATATACTTAAATACTTTTTTTTGTAAATAAATACCATTATACATTAGAGAAAACATCCAGACAAAGGCAAACACTGCGAGCTTCTGTTCAGAAATTAAAGAAATAAACGTCTGGCGTTTATTTCGTTCATTTCTGAACAGAAGCGCGCCCCGACACGACACGTAAGTGTGCACACCCACCGTCACGACAGAGCGCGACACGACACGCCCCGACACGGTAGTGTGTTTCCGCCATAAGGGCGGCCTTTTCGATTCATAGAGAATCTTGGGTTATTTTTATTTATTTTAAGTTTTTCTTTTTATTCATAAAGTGTTGTGTTTCTTTAAGTTTATTTGTGTTGATTAATTTCTAATTTGATTTAATATAACTGTGCGTACTTTTTTTAATAAAAAATATAAATGTATGTGTCACATGTAATGCAATAAATAAATAAATAAATATAATGGAGAACAAAACATTAACACAAAAAATAATCGTTGCCATACTAAAACAAGAAGAAAATCTTTACTGTCACTGTCATTCGGATTTATTGTAGTAAAAAAAAAAATTTTGAGCCACTTTTGAACACTGCGTTGTGTTGGTTTGTATAAAAAATAATGTTGTAAAATAATGTGTTGAAAATCAAAAGAAAATAATTAATAATGTGTACCGATTCGTTATTATTCTATTAAGTATCTCTTTTTAAGTTAAGTAGATTCTTATCTTATAAATAAGTATACAAATATTTCATATAGAAATCTACATAACAAGAAATTATTTAACAATTCCATTTGGAAGAAAAAATCTATAATAAATTGATGTTTAATTAATATGTAAAAATGCACAGGTTAGTTCAGATTTAGGTTTTATACTATCTATAACATATCTGTTCTTAGCAAGAGTATAATAAGCATGAATTTTCCTACCCCTACCGTCTGAAATAATTTCTGACGAAAATGAAAATGTTATTAAATTACTCTATAATACTTACCTATAAACATGGTGGTTATACAAATTGTCATAGATTACCTACCTTATTAGTTACTTTCTATCCTATTGTTTTATATTATATTGTTAATAGGTTTATTGTTTTATTATAATTATTATTTCTCACGGTTAGGGGTAAAAGCGTGTCCAAATAAAACTATTTACTGTATTGGAAGTTATGTATTGAATTTTCTAGGATCGTCCATTTGGATTTAAAAGGTGCTCCACTTAAGACTTCATATATAGAAAAAGTAAGTATTCCGAGAGTAGAATGTTTTTAGTACATGTTGCCATAAAAATGTAATATATTAAATATAATTTATGTATAAGCATAGAATAAGTAATAACCGAGGTAGAATGGCCACTCTCCGCCCTGCACCAAATTGCGTTACCTCAACCCCAGGTGGGTATTGTGATGGGTGCAGTCGCAAAGCTGTGCATTTAGTGAATGAATGTGTATATGTGTGCGCATGTATAGACGACATTGGCCTATGTAGTATAAATAGGTAATTATTTCATGCGCGTTGTATGGAGTGTCGGGTAAGTTAAAACTGTTGACATGACAATGTAATGTATGCTTAAAAATCCTGTCCCTGTGTATTGTTAAGTAAAAAAATGTTTTTTGAACAGAATTTTTATGGGATAAACAAGGAAAATGTCACAAGGTACCGGAATAAATAAAAAAAGTGGTAGATTTAAAACGTAATTTAATTTGCTGCCATACCATGTAATTTGTAATCACGTAAGTTTGTGATAGGTTTTTTTACTTTTCTAATAGAGAAATTTAATATTTCAGTTCTATAATTTTTCAGGTGTTACTAAACGCAAAATCATGGGGAGCGACTGGAGTACTGATAGAATGGGAGGATACATTTCCATATTCTGGAGACCTGATGGAGATTGGCAGCGAAACCAACTGCGGAGGTGACAACATGTATTCTATGAAGCAAGTGCAGCATATCCTGACATTCTGTAGGGAAAATGGATTAGAGCCAGTAAGACTTTTTTTTCAATAGATCAAATCTTTTATTGTGAACTGAGTGTACAAAATACTTTAGAGTATTATTAAATGGGCTAGCTTGACCACGGAAGAGGGGTCCTCTCACAGAATATTGACGTAAAGCAGCAATACATATCGGTTAGAGCTTTTTCAACTTTTTCCCTTCTTTTCCTTATCCCGTTCTCTCCCTATTCCTTCTTTGTAACCTTTCCTAGCATGCAACGCATTGGTAGCTCTTATATTAGTGATGTTAAAAGAATATGTAAAAATGCACTGTGGTATCTACTAATGTTCATAGGCAGTAATAACTACTTTCCATCAGATGATGCCTGCAGCATGATAAAAGAACATGGGAATCAAAGAATCAAATATTTTATTCAGAGAATAGGCCTATATTAAGAAGGGTCGGAATATTAAATGACAGTGTAAAATGTCCATTTTCAGATTCAATTAATCCAAACTATTGGTCACATGGAGTTTGTTCTAAAACATCCACAATATATAAACCTTCGAGAGATACCGGAATCTGCAGCAGTGCTGTGTCCATCGAAACCTGAATCGCTGATGCTGGTTAAGATGATGGTGCAACAGGCATTGGATGTTCAGCCTGATGCTACTTACTTCCATATTGGGGCTGATGAGGTAAGTTTATACTTACTTACTTACTCCGATGGCTCAGCGACCCAAAGTAAGTCTTCGCCTCCAGCTTGAAGTTCGCAGAGATTAAAAGCATTAGCCTCTCCCATGATGTTGTTGTTGTGGGCCAACAGTGAATTAATTAGAATATATTTATTATAGTTTATAAGAGAGCGTGGGTTCGATTCAGCTCGGGGCAAATATTTATCTGATGGCATTTGTGTTTGTTCTTGTGTCTGGGTCTACCTACACCCTGTATTTATGGCAGGTTTTAAGCCCAATTCCTTAAAACTGGTTAAACTAGAGGTCATTTGCAACAAATTAGCCCCCCAAAATATTATTATTAGGGGGTTGAAAGTGACCGGTTACCGAGATATTGGTGTTTTTAGGTTTTCAAACCTGTCACCCTGTATATTTATTTATAATACGTTCTTTTCGAAATTCTTCAATTCGATTTTAATAGATTTTTTAATATTTTTCATGTTTTCAGGTATGGCACACAGGCATATGTCAAGATTGTCAAAAGCAGGTAGCAACAAATGCATTCAAAACGGCATCACTGTATTTAGATCACATTCAAAAATTAACCATATTCATAAAGGAGATGAGACCAAATTTGACTATACTTATGTGGGATGATATGTTAAGGAATATAAATCCATTAGTTTTAAAATGTGAGTATCATATCATAATGGTGCTCCCACACCCGTGTATACCTCGGGTGTGGGAGGACTGCGACGTTATTGAACAAATTGTAACATTAGCTAACATATAAAAATTAAAAGTAAAAAAATATATTTAAAAACAAGCTTTTATTTAATTGCGCTAAAAAGAATAAAATAAACTTTTCTTTTAAAATTTTAACTATCAACTTATAACGTCATTACACAATTTATATGACATAAAAGCTTGTCGCGAGATTTAATTACTAACATTTACTCGTAGTACGAATAAATGTTAGTTCGATAATTATGTTTTCCTAAACAGGTAAATCTCGCGACAAGCTTTTATGTCATATAAATTGTGTAATGACGTTATAAGTTGATAGTTAAAATTTTAAAAGAAAAGTTTATTTTATTCTTTTTAGCGCAATTAAATAAAAGCTTGTTTTTAAATATATTTTTTTACTTTTAATTTATTTTTTACTTTTTAGTTATCACTGGACAGGTTTCGCAGTGCCATCTATTGTCGAGGGGCGGTACTTGTCTAATGAATTTATTTGTTACTAGCGAAACCCGCGCAATTTCGTTTGCGTGTATCCCGCTTTCCCGTGGGAATTTTTAAATTTTTCTCTCCGTAAGAACCATCCTCGTACTTCAAGGAATATTCTAAAAAAAAAATCAGCCAAATCGGTCAAGCCGTTTTCATGTTATGTCGTGACAACGGAAAACGGGTTTCATTTTTATATATATAGATAGATAACTAGCACCAGCAATTTGAATACCTATATAATTTCCTGATTTTACTACAGTCACCCTGCGACAAACTAAACGGGTTTATGTACCCATCAAAAATAAAATACCGACCAAGGGCAAGTAGAACTCGCGCATGAGGGTTCCTTCCCATAATCATACTAGTCATCATCATCATCATCATATCAACCCATAATCATCCCACTGCTGGTCTCAGGTCTCCCTTCAATCGAAGGTGATTAGAGCGTACTCTGCCACGCTGCTCCAATGCGGATTGGCAGAGGTCGGTGTTTTCAAACCGCTCTAAGGCCACCGACTTGGCTTAACGACTGTCATCTATCGACAACAGCCGGGACCGACGGCTTAACGTGCCCTCCGAAACACGAAGAAGCTCGAGATAACGAAACCCATCCAAACGCTGGCTAGGGTCACCGTCGCTTAACTTGTGTGTTCATATTAGAGTGTGACACACAGCGACGCCATCGAGCTCCTCATACTAGTCATACTATCATACTAATATTATAAATGAGAAAGTGAGTTTGTTTGTTTGTTATTCCTTCACGGCTTGACTAATCAGTTGATCATTATGAAAATTTGTATATGTCAGGGGTACAGAGCCCAACATAGGCTACCTTTTTACCCGTGAAAGTATGTCAATCCAAAGGGAAAATATTTTTTCTACTATAAAGGGCGCTGTATGGGATGCTATCGGCCAACAGATGGCGCCACAAGTCGCGCTATGGGTTGTTTTGTTGTCAAACGAGATCTATGTCATAAAATTAACGCGAGCGAAGCCGCGAGGAAAAGCTAGTAATAGATAAAATACATTTTAATTCATAACCGGTATAAAAGAGCCATGTACCAATGTAAAATGTACCAAGGGTAGGGTCACATTATATTGGTTGTTTAAAGAAGAAGAAGTAACTACAAATTTACGATTTTCAGATTTATTCCTGTACTTGTACTACATCATCTTGCTTCTTGCCAAATTTCATGATTCTAGGACAACCGGAAGTACCCTATAGGTTTTTGGTCGGAACTGTTTTAAACGAAAAACGGAACACAAAAGGCTGTATCGTAATTTTGTTATCATAATATTGTATTGTCATCTGATCTACAGTTTTAAGCAAAATTTCAGCTCAATCGGTCTACGGGAAGTGGTTCAAATTTTCGTTCCAAGATTCCACCCTTACATACATACATACATTCATACATACAGGTCAAGTTAAATAAAAGCTTTTAAAAAGCTCGAGATTTTTATAAACTATTTGACGACCTCCGTGGCGCAATGGTTACCACGCCAGACCCCCACCCAGGAGGTCCCGGGTTCGATCCCCGGTCGGGTCATGATGAAAAACGAACTTTTTCTGATTGGCCTCGGGTCTTGCATGTTTATCTATATGCAATTGTAGGACTTAGTATTAATTAGGTAATTAAGTATGTTTTAGATTTAAAGTACAACGTAGATTACGTTACACTTCCTTAGATCAAGATCTGTCACGTAGTGGTGAAAATAAAAGAAGGATTATAATAACAAGGTTTATTATGACTCAATAATCAGTAAATAACAAGTATTGAGTAATTTAGATTCAGGGTCGTAGGAACGTATTTTAGTAGATCGAAAGTTATGCGCACTAAGATTCAAAAAATACCGCACTCTCCTCAACGGTCGCGCACGGTAGGTAGGTAGCGGACTGTTACAGAAGGCGGGAAGCGGACGAGCAGAAGTAGCGTAGCGCAGCACAGCGGGCAGACTAGGCGCGGCGCGCGTAGTGACGTGCGCACAAACGACGAACAGGAGACGTCGTCGCTCGATAATGGTCCAGCTTTGAACTCCCAACGGTGTTCCTGTGGATCGTAATCCAGCATTACGATCTAGCACATAAGCCCTACCACTAGCAACCGAAAAGGGGAAGAGAGAGTGGCAAGAACTATTTACAATTATCCTAGCGGCTGTGGTTTACATACAACATAAGCAAGCACTATAAAAGAGATAGTGTAAATTAGGTGAAAACTATAAATTTGCTAGTGGCAGGAATATTAAAATATAGATTTGCAGAGAAGGAGTAGCCTATGCATGTAATAATAGCTTTGCAATACGTAAAAATATGTGCACAACTTACCCAGTAAGGGAATAGACACTATCACTGAGTTTAATTTTAAATTGAGCTGTGCTGATGGATCTGTCGGTGCTCGCTGTGCCGGCTCGGGCTGCGAGCGCGCAGTCGGTTGAGCATCACGTCATAACGCACCCAGAGGTCTCATAAGCTGGTCCGCGTCACTTGTTTTAAAAATTTCCGTTACGTCGCTAGTGTCTACGTATACGACCTAGTTTTTAATTCTCAATTTACGTACTTGTTATAAAATATAATATCGTTGAGTTGGTATCCCATAACACAAGTTTCGAACTTACTTTGGGGCTAGCTCAATCTGTATGTATGGTCCCTATATATTTATTTATTAAATTTATATGTATAGATTTTGATAAAAATGTTTTTTGGATTTTTATTGTATTTTTAATGGTTTTTATTGTTATTAATAATTATTGCTTAAAATTTTATTTTTAAGTTACTTATGTGTGTGTATAACTTGAGTTTTTCAACCCTTCTAAATCTGCAAGTGTTCGTTACTTTTATATTCTTATATAAATAAATATATTTTACAGTTTACAACTTGGGCAAGTTAGTGGAACCTATGGTATGGAATTACAATATATTTCAACATTTTGAAGTCAACCCTGAATTATGGATGGGATACCAGAAAACATTCCCAGAACTATGGATTGCGTCAGCCTTCAAAGGTGCTAATGGGAGTTGCCAGGTAACAGAATTCAATTAATTTAGATTTTTTTTAAAGATTCCCGTTCCACCCCAAATAGGATTCGTACCCACCACATCCTTTCCAAATCCAGTCGAGTGTCTTTCAAGTGAGCTACCGGGAAGGTTAGTGACGTTGCGTTGGTGAAATTTTTCATCTATATCTATACTAATATTATAAAGAGGAAAGATTGATTGTTTGTTTGTTTGCATTGAAATAGCTTCGAAACTACTGGACCGATTTCCTTTCACCAGTAGAAAGCTACTTCATCAGGGAGTAACAGCTTTTCCCGAAATTCAATGTGTTTCCCACGGGAACGGGTCCCACGGAAACTGCGTTAAGTTACAATAGCGCTATCTACATATATTCTTCTACCCGATAGTTCATACCAACTACCATTCTTGTGACGTCACCGGGTAGCAACGCGCGACTGCGAGCGCATGATCTTTCATACAGATACAAACAATTATATTATCTCGCTGTTCGACAATACAAAGAAAGCTAAAATAAAATATCTTTGGCCATAGATTTAGTATACTAGCGTATAGATCGGTAATAGTTTGATTAAGGTGAGACCAAAAACAAAATACACTAGTGTGCGTGTAATGTACATGTGTGCAAGCAAGTTAGTGCCAAGACCGATACAGGCCGATAGCGTGTATAGGAAGAATGGTCTCGCCTATCTATCTCGCTCTAACAAACGCGTATGCTATGTCCTATCTCTTTTGCATTGCCAATCTAACGCTAGTATATAATAAATCTATGTCTTTGGCAGATTTTATCACCAGTTAGTCATTACGTAAGCAACAACGAGGCTTGGCTGACAGAGATAGCTAAATACCCTGGTTTGGAATTAGTTGGCATTGTGCTGACTGGATGGAGCAGGTAACTATTATTACACTTACTCTTTCCCCCCTCCCCCTAAGTGGCATTAATTAACGAAAATTCAATAAAACAACATTTTGTCTTTACAAAGGCCAAAGCATTTTTATTTTTTATAAATTAAATCAATTCGCCGTTTTTTTACCGAAGCGAAATGTTCAATTACCTTTTTATTAAATTCTGGTATTGATCTTATAAATTGTTTTTCGATAGTGAGTACAGTAAGGACATTTAACCGATCCTGCGACATTGTGTTTCCGAGAAACGTTTTTATTCTCTTCAGTGTCGAAAAGCAACGCTCGCTTTCTACCGAAATCATTGGTATTGTACAAAGAATTCGTAGTAGTTTCACAGATTCTGAAAACGATTCAGTGAGATCATTATTATAAAATAATTGTAAAATAGCTACCGCGCTATTTGCATTGACAAAATCGTCTCGGTTGTATATTGCGGTGAGTTCGTTTTTTAATTTGTTTAGGTCCAAAGCAGCGTAAGTGGAAACTGTGGTCCTAAAATCGTCATCGGGAAAAGTTGAACGGAATGTGGCAAAATTCTCGCAGTAAAATAATTTCGCAGCTATTAAATGATTACAAAAACTGAATCTATCTTTGACTTGTGTTATAATTATGTCGCATACTTCTTTTGCTACGACGGAGCTAGAAGATTTAATCATTTTTTGAGGAGGTTCTTCATTTTCATTTGTGGAGTCACGTGCGTTCTGTATGCTGATTTCAAAATTTTTAATACTGTTTTTTATGTAAACTAAATCAATATTTCTTTTTTGCAATTGTTTGAATAAAATTTCACTGTGTGGCAAAATTAATTGAAAAAAATTAAGCCAATATAAAAAAGTACTGTCGTTTAAATATCTTAAAAGCATATCAGCCTGATTTATAGAGCTAGCATCATTTTCTGTTTCTAAAATGGAGGTCATGCATTCTTTTAAGGCTTCTTTATAGCAATGCACTGAGTTGACTGTACGCGAATTGAAGTTCCATCTCGTTTGTGGAGCATCTGAAATCTTCTTTGTTACAATCGTTTTTAAAATTTCTGTACGCTTAGGCGATCGTGAAAAAAACTTTGGAAAAGCTTGAAGGTTAGCAAAAAATTTCTGTATGGTTTTGTTCTGACTTACACTTTTTTCTATTATTAAGTTAAGTTGGTGGGCGTAACAATGAACAAATTGAGCATTTGGATAGACAGTTTTTATTTTAGCCTGCACTCCACCAACATTCCCGCTCATTACAGAACCGCCATCGTAACACTGTGCTATCAGTTGTTGCGGGGTTATCGAAAGTGCCTGCAATTCTGTTAATAGAGCAGTACTAAGTCCCTCCGCAGTATGGGAATGCGGCGTAAGATATTTCCAAAACCGTTCATGAACCTGTCCGTACTCTTCGTATCTTAAAATCATTACCATCTGCATAATTGTGGATACATCGGTAGTTTCGTCAGCTTGCACTGCTACGTAATCACATTTTTTTATAATATCCGATAATTCTTTGTGGTACACAAATAAAATTGAGTCCAAAATTTCGATTCGAATAGTTTTCGACGTACCTTTGAAGACTGTAGACGATGCGAGATGCTCCTTCATGACTATATCCAACTCTGACACAAAATCTATTAGACCGCGGAACACACCAGCATTACAAGACTCTCTTGTTTCATCGTCACCTCGCAAAGCCAACTCAAATGCTCCACAAAACTTGACACAGTCAATAAGGCGTGATAATATATATCTATTTTTGTCAACTTGTTCGTTAAATTTTATTATATTTGTTCTGTATACAGAATCTAATTGATTACGAATGTCGACGGTGCCTAATACAGACAAGCTCATTACATTTTCTAAGTGTAATTGCGATGAATCATGTTTATTTATTTTTTCGCCCAAATGCGTTAGATCGCTGACACCGGTTTCCGTCCAAATCGATTCACCGCCAAAAACAGTGCAAGGAAAACAAAATAATGTATTGAGACGCTCACATCCACACAGCCATTTCTTTCTGTTATACATTTCACTTTTAAAACTTCGCGTAAATGATTTATTTTTCGATTTACACTCTTGTTTCAAGTTAAGAAATGGCCTGGGCGGTCCAGCTGATTTTAAATCAATCTTTTGTTGAAAAGTTTTATTATTTCTTCTAATAAAGTCAATGTTAAAGTTAATGCTCATTTTAACAGCTATTTCGTCACACAACTGTCCCACACACAAAAACGATAAGTTATTATAATTTATAATTCTTAACTCTATCACAAATCACCAGTGAACGAAATAAACATAGAAGAGTAACTTCAAACAAAATCTTTTTGATAGACGGTCACACGACGTTTGTTGCTGACAATAAAAATCTTCATAAATACTTCTTCTTCTTCCGTTTTGGCAACTATAAAACTTAAATTTTCCGTAAGAAATTAAATAGACCTCGCTGCCCCCCGGGAATATTCCCGTATTCAACTATAACCATAGTTTTCACTTTTTGACAGATTCTTTATCTTAAGGTCCCATTACACCTTGTCAATTTTTTTCAGATTTTTTTTATTGATATTGACGGAATTAGGACTTTTCCACACCTATTGTAACGTACATCACAATGACATTCGTTAAAATTTTATGTTCTTTAATGTAGGTACCCGAAAAAGGATGTTACATTTCGCTGTCCCCGGCGAATATTATGGTTATCGAAAAATCTAAATTTTACAGGAAAAATAAAAAACTGTTTTTACTAAATAACTTTAAAAATACACAAGGTAAAGAAACCATTCATATACCAAAAGAAAGCTAATTTTTTGGGAAATAAAGATATGCATTTGTGATTATTAATTATTATTGGTATTTAAATTATTAATAAAATTAATTTTACCAGAAATTGTAAGTGTATTTTATGACGCTAAGCTACATTACAATAGTATTCGAGTAAATTCCAAGATTCTAGCTTCACAATAATAAAGTATTACGATATTATTCGTTATTCTCAATATTGCGCTGGGTAAACGTAACGAATTAAAGCCATTTTATTCGAGTATCAGTGAAAACAAACGCATTGACGTATTGTTGTGTAATCGTGTTATTCGTCGAATCTAGGTAATTAGATATTTTATGTAATAACAGTTTGCAGTTAGAGCAAATAACAAATATTTATTGTAAAAAAACACTATTTTTCAGTTAAAATCTTTATTTTAATATTAAAATAACAAAAAACGATTACTCTTTTAGAATTTATTTTTAGAGCGACATCCTTTGTATTCTTTGCCTGAATTTTTTAGTCGCCTTCGTTCAATTTAATCTCTTGAAAACCCTTAAAAGCCGCAAAAGTTTCATGGTGACTAACAAACCTTCCCCAACACTGCCCGGAATGTATGGAAGTCCCTCAACTTACAAATGCAGTCGTGTTCCCATTGACTATTGTCCTGGCTGCCAGAAGTTCTCATGAAGTCGAGGCCCAATACGCAGTCATCCATAATTTCAGCCACGATAACGTTGTGAGTGTATAATGTTTCACCCACTTGCAATGTGACCAAAATTTCCCCTAGACCCGTTCTAGGGGAAATTTTATATGCTGGCCGTAAGCGGAAATAAGTTGGACATCAGTGGTATTGTTGCGCCTCTTCATGGTTTGCATGAAGTTGCAGTTTCGGCATGATTATTGTCCTAGAGGCTCCCGTCACCCGTGTCCACAGTTATCTTGCAGTCTCTCAGGAGAGACTGCAAGATAACTGTTTAAGGATACGCTAGTTCAAGGATACGCCGCTCAGTGAACAGGTTCACCGAATGCCGTATTCTTAAACTATTTCCATTGCTAGCTTGTGAGACGATCATTCTCGGGGTTTCTTCTGTTCCAGCCAGCACCCGCCCCTTAGCCCTGGCTGTTAGTCGTTTTCCTGATTCTCAACAGAAGCTGAAGTATCCATCTTCTTTGCCATTTCCATAAATTGCTTCTGCATCTTGCTCAACTCCTCAGCAAGTTTAGCCGTTTGAGGCTCCTTCTTCAAACTGCAAATGGCCTGTTTCTCCACATACACTTAGGTGTGTAGCACTTAGGTCCGGTCTTTTTCTTCGGCTGGAACGACGTCTTTATCTCCCGCACTTTTTCCATTACTTCCCGTACTTTGTAAACTGGTCGAACATCACGTCGCAGGGTTTCACCTTCTTCCAGGGCTTGCGCTAGGGCTTCCTTTAATAAGACATGATGGCAAAGCCATACCGCAGCCCTAATCTCCATGTCTTTGATCCCATCGACGAAACGCTGTAGTATAGATAGGTAGGCCTTGCGGACAAGCATCTCAATTTCCAAGGGCCACTGCTGCAGCTCTTCTACCGAACGCTGAGTTCAGTCTCGTAATTGAGCACGGAAGACATGCTCCAGATGTTGTTCGCCGTACCTTGCTTCCAGTACCTCCATTAGCTCCTTGAATGTGCTCCCCGAGGACGGTAGCGCCTCCAGAACCGAAAGAGGCGATCCCCGAAGTGCAACTGTCAGAGTTGTCAACCTTTGTTCTTCCATCCAATCATTAGCATTGGCCACGGTCCTAAATTTCTGATGGTAGGCGGTCCAGGATGTAGTGCCGTCGTAGGTTGAAACTTCTACTAGAGGCGCCCGGCTGCCTATAGCAAAGCCACTCGACATGACAGGGGCCCGATTCTACTAAACAAATGCACCAATGGACTCTCAATTGTGTCTCAATCGTGTCTCAATAGAATGCCGATAGTGTATCAGTGAAATAGTTTTTGATATTTGTTATGGACTTAAACAATAACATAATGTTTAACTTATTGTTGTAGTCTCCACTCGCAGAAGCCCCTTTGATGCGTATGCATCTATCGATGCAGTGGCGCCACGCGCCCGCGGTTGTCAAGAGCAGTAATAAACGAGCTGTCATCGCAGTCGTGTGTTTCTTTTGCTCCCGTATTTATATTATAGACCTAGCATAGACCTGGCATAGCCTATTAAAGATGCCATTTCGGCCACTGCATCGATAGATGCATACGCATCACCCTTCCGCAGCCATCGACATCTTTTTTTAGGGTGTCCAATGTCCATGTTGTCCTCCAGATTGATAACCCTTTCTTCTACTTGGTCTACATTCTTCTGTAGGTTTTCCACCTTATCATCCACTGAACCTACGGCATGCAGTAATTTTTGACGCCATTCCTCCTGCTCTTGGCGCATTTTCTCTTGCCCCTGGCACATGTAGTCCATAATCTGCATTAATCTATTAAAGTCGAATGCAGATGCTCTAGCCTCTTAAGCTGGCGACGAGGTCCGATGGGTGGATCTAGTGGACGGGGCCTGCATAGTTGATGTCGCCTGGTCCTGGTCGATGGAGTCGGTAGCCGTGTCCCGATGGTCCGTTGATGGGTCCTGTCGGGCAGTAGCCATGACTTCCGCGGCTTCCTGGGCCTTTGTTCTGACCCCGGCAGTTTCTTCCCTCGGAGTCACTATCATCTCCAAATCCTACTTTTGACACCAAATGTTACGAACGTGGGGGTCGGGATTTGGTTTAAACACCGTTGACTTGTTAGAAGAATTTGTTGAGCGATGAACAGGTCTCAGATACAATCACTGTAGCCAAATCACACACAGAATCGAAGTAATACGTTAGTTGTTTTCATTTAAATAAAATGTATTAGAACTTTACCAAAAACACAAAACAAAAATATTTACTCGAATAATATCGTATTTGCGCTTGCCGAAAAATTTACGAATATTTATGTCTCGAACAGTAAGGTTATAATACACTGCCGACAAATCTCGAACTACAGATATCAGTAATCAAATGTAACATCCTTTTTCGGGTACAATAAAGAACATAAAATTTTAACGAATGTCATTGTGATGTACGTTACAATAGGTGTGGAAAAGTCCTAATTCCGTCAATATCAATAAAAAAAATCTGAAAAAAATTGACAAGGTGTAATGGGACCTTAAGATAAAGAATCTGTCAAAAAGTGAAAACTATGGTTATAGTTGAATACGGGAATATTCCCGGGGGGCAGCGATTTGATTACTGATATCTGTAGTTCGAGATTTGTCGGCAGTGTATTATAACCTTACTGTTCAAGACATAAATATTCGTAAATTTTTCGGCAAGCGCAAATACGATATTATTCGAGTAAATATTTTTGTTTTGTGTTTTTGGTAAAGTTCTAATACATTTTATTTAAATGAAAACAACTAACGTATTACTTCGATTCTGTGTGTGATTTGGCTACAGTGATTGTATCTGTGACCTGTTCATCGCTCAACAAATTCTTCTAACAAGTCAACGGTGTTTAAACCAAATCCCGACCCCCACGTTCGTAACATTTGGTGTCAAAAGTAGGATTTGGAGATGCTAGTGACTCCGAGGGAAGAAACTGCCGGGGTCAGAACGAGGGCACAGGAAGCTGCGGAAGTCATGGCTACTGCCCGACAGGACCCATCAACGGACCATCGGGACACGCCTACCGACTCCATCGACCAGGACCAGGCGACATCAAGTATGCAGGCCCCGTCCACTAGATCCACCCATCGGACCTCGTCGCCAGCATAAGAGGCTAGAGCATCTGCATTCGACTTTAATATATTAATGCAGATTATGGACTACATGTGCCAGGGGCAAGAGAAAATGCGCCAAGAGCAGGAGGAATGGCGTCAAAAATTACTGCATGCCGTAGGTTCAGTGGATGATAAGGTGGAAAACCTACAGAAGAATGTAGACCAAGTAGAAGAAAGGGTTATCAATCTGGAGGACAACATGGACATTGGACACCCTAAAAAAAGATGTCGATGGCTGCGGAAGGGGCTTCTGCGAGTGGAGACTACAACAATAAGTTAAACATTATGTTATTGTTTAAGTCCATAACAAATATCAAAAACTATTTCACTGATACACTATCGGCATTCTATTGAGACACTATTGAGGCACAATTGAGAGTCCATTGGTGCATTTGTTTAGTAGAATCGGGCCCCTGTCATGTCGAGTGGCTTTGCTATAGGCAGCCGGGCGCCTCTAGTAGAAGTTTCAACCTACGACGGCACTACATCCTGGACCGCCTACCATCAGAAATTTAAGACCGTGGCCAATGCTAATGATTGGATGGAAGAACAAAGGTTGACAACTCTGACAGTTGCACTTCGGGGATCGCCTCTTTCGGTTCTGGAGGCGCTACCGTCCTCGGGGAGCACATTCAAGGAGCTAATGGAGGCACTGGAAGCAAGGTACGGCGAACAACATCTGGAGCATGTCTTCCGTGCTCAATTACGAGACTGAACTCAGCGTTCGGTAGAAGAGCTGCAGCAGTGGCCCTTGGAAATTGAGATGCTTGTCCGCAAGGCCTACCTATCTATACTACAGCGTTTCGTCGATGGGATCAAAGACATGGAGATTAGGGCTGCGGTATGGCTTCGCCATCATGTCTTATTAAAGGAAGCCCTAGCGCAAGCCCTGGAAGAAGGTGAAACCCTGCGACGTGATGTTCGACCAGTTTACAAAGTACGGGAAGTAGTGGAAAAAGTGCGGGAGATAAAGACGTCGTTCCAGCCGAAGAAAAAGACCAGACCTAAGTGCTACACACCTAAGTGTATGTGGAGAAACAGGCCATTTGCAGTTTGAAGAAGGAGCCTCAAACGGCTAAACTTGCTGAGGAGTTGAGCAAGATGCAGAAGCAATTTATGGAAATGGCAAAGAAGATGGATACTTCAGCTTCTGTTGAGAATCAGGAAAACGACTAACAGCCAGGGCTAAGGGGCGGGTGCTGGCTGGAACAGAAGAAACCCCGAGAATGATCGTCTCACAAGCTAACAATGGGAATAGTTCAATTTATTGCAGTCTCTCCTGAGAGACTGCAAGATAACTGTGGACACGGGTGACGGGAGCCTCTAGGACAATAATCACGCCGAAACTGCAACTTCATGCAAACCATGAAGAGGCGCAACAATACCACTGATGTCCAACTTATTTCCGCTTACGGCCAGCATATAAAATTTCCCCTAGAACGGGTCTAGGGGAAATTTTGGTCACAGGTGAAACATTATGCACTCACAACGTTATCGTGGCTGAAATTATGGATGACTGCGTATTGGGCCTCGACTTCATGAGAACTTCTGGCAGCCAGGACAATAGTCAATGGGAACACGACTGCATTTGTAAGTTGAGGGACTTCCATACATTCCGGGCAGTGTTGGGGAAGGTTTGTTAGTCACCATGAAACTTTTGCGGCTTTTAAGGGTTTTCAAGAGATTAAATTGAACGAAGGCGACTAAAAAATTCAGGCAAAGAATACAAAGGATGTCGCTCTAAAAAGAAATTCTAAAAGAGTAATCGTTTTTTGTTATTTGAATATTAAAATAAAGATTTTAACTGAAAAATAGTGTTTTTTTACAATAAATATTTGTTATTTGCTCTAACTGCAAACTGTTATTACATAAAATATCTAATTACCTAGATTCGACGAATAACACGATTACACAACAATACGTCAATGCGTTTGTTTTCACTGATACTCGAATAAAATGGCTTTAATTCGTTACGTTTACCCAGCGCAATATTGAGAATAACGAATAATATCGTAATACTTTATTATTGTGAAGCTAGAATCTTGGAATTTACTCGAATACTATTGTAATGTAGCTTAGCGTCGTAAAATACACTTACAATTTCTGGTAAAATTAATTTTATTAATAATTTAAATACCAATAATAATTAATAATCACAAAATGCATATCTTTATTTCCCAAAAAATTAGCTTTCTTTTGGTATATGAATGGTTTCTTTACCTTGTGTATTTTTAAAGTTATTTAGTAAAAACAGTTTTTTATTTTTCCTGTAAAATTTAGATTTTTCGATAACCATAATATTCGCCGGGGACAGCGCTGTTTATAATCTTCAGAAAAATATTTTTTGCGATAATTTAGTCTATTTTTTTGGGTTTTATGTTCTAAGAAATTAATAAATAAATCAAATAACGAAGTTTTTAATTTAATTATAACATAATCGATTTGGCATATCTAGCATAATCACCGTGGTCATCACTATTTGGGAGCTAACTTCAAGGTGGACTTTACCAATCCCTAGGCGATACTAATTTCCATCCAACATCTTTCTATCCTACTACGAGCGCGTCTATCGGTCGGTCGGTCGGCTCGATTGTCATTCGTTCCGACCGAACATTGTTTGACAGTTGTTTAGTCGTAAACCCTATAAACTCTGAACGCACGAAGTGCGACCGACCGACTATTTGAGTTTGACAGGAGGTTCGTCGTTGATTTAATGTCAAAATTCACGATATCAAAATAGATAACTTGTGATTATCGTAACCACGAAAGTCGAAGAATTCTCTATGGTAAGTATATTAAATTTGTGAATTTACAGTGTACATCTTAATCAAATAGGATGTACAAACGGCAACATACTTAATGATACACATTTTCTCCTGTCATATATGCAGGAATGAGACTCGCATTGGACGTTAACAGTTATGAACCCTAGCCAGTGGCTAAGTAATTTAACTTAATTTCGTCGGGTTTTCGAATCGGGAAAATTCGGTTAAAAAGCCTCAACCAAACAGTTCGTGTCCGCGGTGGCGATCAGCAATACGCTCTGATTGGCCGCGGCGCGGCGTCCACTCACGTCCAATCAGAGTATGTATCGTTATATATTTTACGACCTCCGTGGCGTAATGGTTACCACGTCGGACTACCACCCAGGAGGTCCCGGGTTCGAATCCCAGTCGGGTCATGATGAAAAACGAACTTTTTCTGATTAGCCTCGGGTCTTGGATATTTATCTATATATGTATTTGTTATAAAATATAGTAGGTATCGTTGAGTTAGTATTCCATAACACAAGTTTCGAACTTACTTTGGGGCTAGCTCAATCTGTGTGATTTGTCCCAATATATTTATTTATTTATATATCAGATATTTTTCGTTACCGTTTTATCGACTATCATAACATATTCTAAATAAAAACAATCATTTATCATTATTATTTTATTTACATTATTTTTATTTTATGTGCAAACATTGTGTTCAATTATTTTACAATATTTTAAGTCAATACGTCCCATTCGGTAAAGCAGCCAATCTGCTAATTTGTCTTCGAATAATTCAACAACGTGGAACTCGCTGCCAGCTCACGTGTTTCCTCTAATATGATCCCGGGTTTTTCAAACGGAGGATGAAAAATCTTTTACATAGCGTTCGTTTCTCCGCCTGTATAATATTTTCCGACCATCCTTATCCGACTTGAAAGTCTTTTCGTCTACATATATGACTATATTATTGATCCAGTCATCTCAGATCCAGCTATTCTGTCGTCCTTGTGCGCTTGGGCGAGTAATATTTTTTGGGCCGGTATGTGTCGCTGCAGGCCCCCTTCATTTAAGCGACGACGCACTGTCTGCATTGAAATCTGTAACAAGCATTATGACTCATTAGGTATAATCTCAATTGAAAAAAGAAACTACAAGATACACAAAGATGTCATAAGGGGTGCAGTGAGTGGCTAGCGACCATGGCAGCATCTTCAGCCTCCGTTGTAACACGTCCTCGTGCTTCACGAGGACGGTCGCGTAGGGCTTCATCTCCGCCTTCCTCATGCCGTCGTAGCCACGTGTATACCGACCGTCTCTAAAAACACTATCAGTGCTGTTAAAAACCAGAACCAGGTGTGTAATCATCTAAACATATACTTACTTAGACGAACACGGAAAAACACTAGAAGTAAAATTTGATAAACTTACGTGCACATTTAGTTCCCGGGATATTTCGGAAACTCTCATTCCCATTTCTTTAAAAATAACAATGCGTATTCTTTCAGCAAGCGTGAGACGTGCGGGCATTTTTTTGAGCAATATTTTTTATTAAATTTGTATTAAATTATGCTCCGGTGTCAGTTAGACAGGAAAAATGACAGAATATAGATTTTTGACTTTTTACGAGAAAATATACTTTTCACTTCTCATGCTCAGAAAGTGCTTATTTGCGCAGGATATAGGCTGCACAAAATCGAATTTTGAGCACAAGGGCAGAAAAGTAAACTCATAAATGTATCTATATTAAGACAAAGGAAATAAGCCATACAGCCAAACACAACAAAAAGTTCAGAGATAGAATTTGTTATTTTATAATATTTACTTTAATTTATTTGCCTTATGTGTTTTTAAGTCATAAAAGATATTAAAATTTAAATTAAAGTACGGTAGGTTATTTAATTAATTAAAGAAAATTATTTTATTACAAAATTAATTTAATAGTAGGCTGTATAGGTCTGCAGCCCAAGCCTAATTTCAAAGTCGTAAGATTTAAAAAAAAAAGCGGCGGGAAATGGGAAACAGGGTCTTGTTTTTCTTGCGTTTATTTATTTATTTCCTCGCAATCGAAGTGAAAAGCAGAGTTTATAACTCGTCCACAAAACCATTTCTGTCCTCGACATTACTATCAGCCCTCGCCTTCGGCTCGGGCTGCTAAAAGTCTCGGATAGAAATGATTCGTTTCGTGCACTTGTTGTAAAATCTACTATTTTCTGTTTTTTGTCTGTGATAACCATGACGAATTTATTTAAATAAGCGTTCGAATAAAAGTCAAGATTGTATCGAACCATAGTTATATGGTTCTGTTTGAGTTTTCTTGTTGAGTGCATATAATTTTCTAGTGGAGAGTTTAAAGTCAGACGACAGTTAAAGATATACGAACTGTTTGATATAAATTAAGTACCTATAGGTAGTGGAAAACTTTTTATAGTGAAGAATTTTTAGAAACCAATAATCTTGTTATAGCCATTAAATACTTATATAACAAAAAAATCGTTAATGGTGTCCGTTGCTAATTTGAATCTAGTAAACATGGTTTTTAAAATTTATTGTTGAACCCTAAAAAGGCTAAATAGAATAAATTGTTTCTTCGGCAATTCATGAATTTTTGAGGGTTTTCTGAAATGACACCCTCTTGTCAAAGTGGCGCCAACTAGGGGCGTTTTCATGAAAACCCTCATCCCTATTATACGACCGAATTAAGAATCATTACTTTGGATAACTTGAAACTACATTGAAATTGACAGAAATATCTCTATCCCTTTCGAACAGTAATATTTTCTCTCAGTTGCGTCTTCAATGGATACACAGCTGTGTCCGCGTTTGTACATGTCTAATAGTAAAAAATTCTAGCACTGGTTGACAAAACTTGAAAATCAAATAAAGTTTTATGAAAAAATTAATCCCATATACTGAAAGATTATTTTTAAATATAAAAGAGTAAAAATATAACAACTTTAAACGATATTGAGAATTATTGCCTTCGATAATTTGTACGCCAATACTAATAAAAATCACCATTTTGCTTACAATTTTTACTGAACCGTACTTATAATGCAACCAAATTGAAAAGTCATTCTGATAAATAAGTAGCTTAGCTTCGTAACGACTTTTTAAACTATTAGGATATACATTCAATTTTCGTTTATTGAGCAAATCATGAGTATTATTGCTTTTTTTCTTATTTAAATTTATGAAATGGACAAAACATTTCATTTATAAAATTTACAAATTAACATTATGTTGTATCTGTGGTCAGATTTAATTGTTATATCTGTGGTGATGTGACAGATGTCACTTTATGGCGTGCCTACTGACGAGTGGCATTTTCTATGTTGATAATAAAAGAAGATTAATCCAAAGTAATCGTTTCAGTGATTTGTTATTTACTATAGATTCGTAACGTTTGACACATACCTGTCGCCACGTCGACTGAGGCCACAGTCTTAGTTGAATTTCTTCCGACTCAGTCGTAGTTTGACGTTCAGTGAATGCGTATCTCACAATAATATCACAAAAATGGTTAAATGCCATCTAAATAATATTACTACGTATAGAACGGACACCGCGAACAAAATTTTTGTCCCCATACGTTGAGGCCAATAGACATCAACTCGTTTAGAAACTTGCCGACGCTCATCGTGATTGGTCCTCGGATTTATGTCAAAAAAAAAAATTGGAAAATGCCGTCATGTTCAATAAAAACTTGTAAAAACCGTTCAACAGTAAGGAAGAAAGATAGCGGCATGACTTATCATCGGTAAGTATACAAAAATTAAGTAAAACCAACCAAAACATTTTTTTTTCATTATTTTCTATTGCATCATAATTGCATCCGCCATTTCTATGTGAAAATCATAGATTATCAAAAAGTAATCGTACAGGATGGGATACGTAGGTACTAAGCGTAGGTCAATTTTATAATATAATTTACGTACTTATTTCTGAAAAATTTTTTGCTTTTTTTTAACCGACTTCAAAAAAGGAGGAGGTTCTATGTTTCATTGTTTTTTTTTTTGGAGGTCCGCCGATTACTCCTTCAATTTTGGACCGATTTTCATAATTCTTTTTTTAAAATAATATGTAATTTAAATATTGATTTTTTAAACTATATTTCCAAAATATTTTTATATAGTAGGTAAATGTGGATAAAGTTACTAAGTAAAAAAAATAGTTTCTAGAAAACAAAAAGATGGAAAACGAAACAGCATTTTAAATTTCGACCAACCATTTTCGAACAAATGAAATTCGGGCAAACAAGTTTCGGAGTAAAGATACGTTACCATTCAACAAGAGGAGTCTTGTCTGGCAGGCGACCGTCTCCTAGTATTTGCATATATTACAAAATACTTCAATATATAAATAGCTTCATTATAAAGTTTTGATTTAATCTCAGTTTATTTTTGACTAATATTAAGTTAAGAACAAAAATGTAATGTAGCTTCCTACCTATAAAGCTAATATTATACCTATTTTCTATTAAGTTTATTCTATTAAGTAAAATAAAATATTGTAATAAAATAAAAGTTAGATGTCCAATAGGCAGAATATAAACAAAGTGTCGCCCCTGCGTAATGCATATTCTATGACTCGGTTGGGGGCGGGGCCAGGGAGGGGCGCGCCCCGCACGGCCGAACGCGGCGCCAAAATTTGAAGGCGCTGTCATTTCTATACGTAGTAATATTATTTCGATGTTAAATGCACTGTCAAAACATGTATATCGCGGTCCCAAACTAATAACAAAGCATGTGGTATCACTTTTCACAAGTAAGAATGCTTATTTGTGTTCAAATTATACGAAAATAGCATTAAAATCGAAATTAATATAATACGCATTGTTTTTGCCAGCAGTGTTGCCAGTAAAAACGATTTTAATTTTCCCAAATGTTGGGAGCTTAGTGAATGAAAGAGTGAATGATGAACTTATACGCCTGTAAGTATTAGAAAGAAGTAAACCTACAACCCGGCTCAAACTAGAATTAATTATTAACTTAGAATAAAATTGGTTGATAATAAAATCAATCGCTAGCTAGCGTGCGTAGCAACGTCAAGACAAGAAAAAACAAAAAATATAAGCAAGCTCTTTTTGGCATACCAAAGCCATAGCTTTTAACTGACATTTGACATAACGATATTACTATGATAGTGACATAACAATTTCATCTTTTTTATTGTGGTAACGGTGTTTAATTTAAAGTGTTTCTGCCATTATCAAATGTTCGGTTGAGTACAATAGTTTATTTGTTTTATGTTGTATTTTATTCTTATTTTATGTATTGAGAAAAACAACCGCGTTATAGATAATGAATCACAATTTTAAACAAACAATAAGGCCAATAACAGGTTTCCCTGATTATACCGATAGTTGCATACGTGCGGGTAGAAGTCTGTTATCCGACTTTATTAAATAATTTACTTAAAAAGACTTATGAATTACAATTGTCTTCTGATAACTATTTTATAACAAAATATTGTTCTGGATTACCGTGAATAACTTTTAACAGGATTACAGTCTTGAATGGTGTTTATTTTCCTAAAGATTTTTGTGTCATCCGCGAACATAAGAAATTGTGTAAGTTTAGGTATCTATTTGTTTCGAAAAAATGTCTTAGTTTCCACACTGGTATTATTTCTACTGTGTTACGTTCTTTCACTCGTCTTTAATTCGTTTACCTGAAGTAACGAATTATTATTATTATTTAATGATTTTTAGGAAAAAAGGTAAAATATTTTTTTTTCTTCATTTTATTTTGCCATTAGTACTTCGTCATATTATTATTTTGACAGCTGTCATATAAAGTCTCTTATAGATTCATTTAGTTTTAGAGATTCATCGATAAACAAAAAATAAACTCCATTCCGCCATGATTCATTCTTGAAATATAATATGTATGTACCAATTTTTACGCATCTATATTTTATTTCTTTCTATCTTTCATTCTTCTGTCACCTAAGAAACAATATACATAGTATGAAAACTTTCTTTTTTTTAATAATTGACTTAAATAACATTCATTCAATGGGAAAATTATTCATGAGCTGGCAACTCTGTCAATTTTTCTGGGAGTAATGCTTTTATCTCATTTTAACATAATTAGTTTGACTCTAGAAAAAGAGACAAATATAGTTTACTTTGGAATGTGCTCGGAATATGTGTCGGTTTCAAAGCTACGCCTTTAACACTCTAAAGTGGTTGCGGCTTTTTACGAATGCTTTGTATGACGTTACTTCTCTTGTCATAAAATATATAAAATCTCATTGAATCGTTTCATTAATACTACACATTACTCGTTAAATAGACTAATATTGACTTAGAAATGAATTATCGATAAAATGTCGATAAGCTTTGTGTCACGTTGTGTCACTAGTGCGTATGTTTCATGGCGGAAACACACTACCGTGTCGGGGCCTGTCGTGTCGCGCTCTGTCGTGACGGTGGGTGTGCACACTTACGTGTCGTGTCGGGGCGCGATTCTGTTCAGAAATGAACGAAATAAACGCCAGACGTTTATTTCTTTCATTTCTGAACAGAAGCTCGCAGTGTTTGCCTTTGTCTGGGTGTTTTCTATAATGTATAATGGTTTTTATTTACAAAAAAATGTATTTACGTATATTTATCAGGAATCTACTACCTAGTAACTCATTATCACGCTGCAAAATAAATAAAAAAAAAAAGCGTCCACTTGTTCGCGACACGAACCGCGCGCGGGTATAGAAACACATTTGCAGGGCGTGTCCTGTCGCGTCATAACCCCCCCCCCCCCCCCCCCGTGGCGCAATCGGCGGCCAGCAGTCCGCCCCACGACAGAGCGAGTCACGACACGACACGCCCTACAAATGTGCTCCTAACCATATAAAATGTATGAACGCGATATGCTTCTGGCGCGACACGACACGCCCCGACACGGTAGTGTGTTTCCGCCATCATTCGGTCCGATCAAGAAGCTTAAATACTGAGTGGTAGTAATATTTAAGCTTCTTGGGTCCGATATTAGTCTACCAATTGTCTATGATTCCGATGAAGAGGATCGGATCCGAACTAAGTTCGTGGTAACGTCACAACGGAAACTTCGGTCGGCTATCGGTCGGATGATCAGAGATCAGAGCATAGATTAATATTGTATAAACTGAAAGATCAGAGTCCGGTTTCGAATCTGAAGCTTTGTGTATCTCGCTATCTCTTTTTACATGACGAGCCGCGAGCCAGGCTCTTCGGTTTTTAAAACCGCGGTTTTGCATTGATCGACAGGCGAGCTTTACCGGCGAACCTTAGAACCGCGGTTTTACTCGTACGTCCATCAGGGCCTTTAGAAATGATAGATAGATAGAAGATAGAATATGCTTATTTGCAAATCACAAAAACAGGACACAGAATACATAGATAACTTACAGACTAGTGAAATTGCAACAAGGCGGCCTTATTGCTAACAGCAATCTTTTCAAGGCAACCTTAAGGTAACGAACCATTTAATGGACTGGGCAGGGCCAGCAAGATAAGAAAAAAAAAATAAAAAAATAAAGTCATAAAAGCTAACAAATATAATAATAACAATGAAATTATTTACATAATATAATATAAATATATATATACATAAATACGTATAATACATATATATATATATAAATATATATATATATATATATACATATAATACATACACATATACGAACATGAAACAAGTAACATACGTCATGATGATAAATGACTATTTTGTATTATGATTATATATTCTTAACATTTGCTCTGCATTACTAACAGCGGTGTTTTCAAATGACTATGACTTGGGTACCTTCAAGAAGCAAGCATACATGCACATAAAAGACCGGCAGTGGCTCAGGGACTCCCCCGGTGTCTCTGTGCTCCATGGGTCAAGGTGATCACTTAACATCAGGGACCCGCATGCTCGTCTGACAAGCTCTTACCAATGTACTATAATAGGATCTTATACATACATGTATTCTAGCAAATAAATGATGATCATGATTATGAAAAAAAGTTAAGCGTTATACTTAGATTGTATAAATGACGTTTTCCATTTGCCTTAGATTTCTTGTGACTACAGGTTTCTTTTCAAAATGTATGTTACATAAAGGGCCTACCTTATTAGGCCTTGGTAGCTGATTATCTTATGGCGACCGTGTGCTTGTTTGCCTTAGTAAATAAAAAAATGTTTTTATCTATTTAAAAATATTAATTTTTGTGAATATTTTTTCTACTTCGTTTCCAGATATGACCATTACTCCACGCTCTGTGAACTGATGCCAGTGTCGCTGCCCAGCTTAGCGAGCTGCCTTAAACTGTTGTCTAACTTTGATGACAGGCCTAGAGGTAACTAAAATACTCATATTGTTAATTGTTCGAAGTACATTACATGGGTAGGTAGTATCTGTTTCAACTCAAATGGGAATGAGAAAAGCAACTACTACAGATTATCGGCGCAAACCACTAATTGGCTCATCGACGCGGACGCGTAGCGTGCATGGAAACCTTTCCAGTATTCAGAACCCCGGTAGATCTAAATAGCAGAAGGGTTACCATACACGAATTCACAGAAAACTGCTGGAAACCCTTTCGCTATTCAGAGCTACGTACGATATGAATTCGGGTATTGTTTCCGGTTCAGTCCAGGTTTCCATAAACTCGTATTGACGCGTAAATTGAAAGAGAAAAAAAAAAAGAAAAATGGAATGACAAAAAGGCCGTAACTGGTTTTTTTTTCGCCATTTCTTTCCCCAGTGGTCATTTTGCTTTGTTTCCGAAATGGTGGTAGTTTATAGAGTAGCTCACTTATTTAATACAGATATTTATTGTAAGTGACGTGTCTAAGTGCCCTCGAGGACTTACAGAATAAAGTATTTTTAATTTTTACATGAAAACCCTTTCAGTATTCAGAACCCCGGTAGTTGCGTATATCTCTAAAACGGTAGTCCGCACGGGGTTGATGCAAAGGATAAAAAGTGTTAGTAAGTGTGCCCCCAACAAGATGACACCATAAAAAGGATCCCACGAAAAAAAATTAGACCCAAATTTTTTTTTATCCCACAACGGACATATCCATGTTACTTTGCTTTTTTTGTAGTAACACTAAACAGTGTTTACTGTCCAGTATTATTTGTATTTAATACAACTTATTCAATTCAAAATGGTAAATATAAAATGATTACATTTCCAGCGTTGTTTATCAGTGAAGAGCTTCCCTCAGATGAGTGGCCTGGGATGGACCTTGCACAATGCATACGATATTTTGTAGATGTTAAGGATAGCTGCCAAGCCTTTTTCGATAGCAATATGTAAGTATTCATTCATTAAAACTATCTGGTGAAATAGTTGCCTCCATAAATTGAACCTTACGCTGCAGAGATATGGTTAAAAAATGACTTAAAAAAATCTTTTAACACAGGGTTAATAGGAAATTCTGTTATTCATCAATCTTAAACGTCACTGCAAAACTCTCAACCTTATAAATAGGGGATTAGATTTCTCGAGCAGGGAACTTCGCTTTCACTTCTGTGAGTCAAACGTGAGTGTAAGTGAAGCAACAATGCGTTTTTAAAGATCATTGTGCATTTTTTGTTGCAGAATAAAAAATTGGTGTACACCTTGGCAAACAAAACTGAAGTATACAAATTGCGCTAAGATGCAGAAAATTTCTGAAAAAACAAATGAGTAAGTCATGTCAATAAAAAAAAATGTGGTAATATGGATACCACATGTTACAAACCGAACTTTTTGATAAACATGATATTTTTATTATTCATATTGACTATGTTTTATACGTCTGTTTTACAATGTCACTTCATCTTAATCTTTTTATCCCGTACAATTCTCACTCTATAATATGTATTAGTTTTCTCCCCTCTTTTCGTTACCTCTCCATCCTTAATACCACCCTCTCCCGGAATATCGGCATAAAACAGCTGCTATGCGTTCGGTCAGCTAGATATTCGAAAGCCACTTCCAGCAGCTTCTTTTCCTTATCTTTTTCCTTTCTTGTAGCAGGCAATTCAGACATTAATGTTAATTAAAAAATCATTTTCCAGTTTATTACACCAACTGCTGCATATAAAGAATGATGTCAGAATTCTGCTGTCAGAAATAACTGGGAAGAGGAGCACTGACGAGTGGCTCCATACTAACGTTATGCCGACTGTCAGTAAATTGACAAACTTGTTAGAGGCAGTTGAGAAAAGATCAGTGGTTGATTCGTCAGTGTTGCCAGCTTTGCCGTATCCAATGGATTAAATCGTTATGCCAACGGTCAGTAAATTGACAGAATCAAGATATGCCGAATGTCAGTAAATTGACAAAATTATTAGAGGCAGTTGAAAAAAGATCAGTGGTTGATGCGTCAGTGTTGCCAGCTTTGCCGTATCCAATGGATTAAATCGTTATGCCAACTGTCAGTAAATTGTCATTATCAAGATATGCCAACTGTCAGTAAATTGACAAACTTGTTAGAGGTAGTTGAAAAAAGATCAGTGGTTGATGCGTCAGTGTTGCCAGCTTTACCGTATCTAATGGATTAAATATTTATGCCAACTGTCAGCAAGTT
Organism: Endotricha flammealis; assembly: GCA_905163395.2. Taxonomy (NCBI): domain Eukaryota; kingdom Metazoa; phylum Arthropoda; class Insecta; order Lepidoptera; family Pyralidae; genus Endotricha; species Endotricha flammealis. The sequence goes on along the minus strand of LR990861.1, from coordinate 14,640,405 downwards.
GTCAGGATCATGAGAAAAGTTGATAATAAATATACGGTTGATGCGTCATTGTCTATTCGTATTTTATGTTCTCTGTCAGTAAAGAAGTAGTTTCAAAATGGTGGTCGACAATGTCGACATAGTCTCGTGTGACAGGAAAATGATCAGATTTTGTCTTATGTACCTAAATAGGCGTGTGCGAACGTAGGCAAATGAGAGTTGTATCCCAGTTGCGACGCAATCAAGCCGCTGAATTTGGGTAGCGTCGTAGGAGAATGGTCAAAGTTGACAAATGTATCCGAGGCAGTTGCTAAGAGATTCGTGGTTAACTTGTCAGTGTCGTCGTATGGAATAAAATAGGTAATTGTCAAAAAATACTCTGAACAAACCATAGATTTTATATACTTACGAAATCTCTGTGGAACAAATGATAGTCAGTGTTAAATCGCATGTATTGTAATACATACATACAGCCAGTTTCTGTAACGCATTTTTAAAGTTAACGACACATTAAATTATAGCTTTCAAACTAAAGAAGAAAAAATTATAGCCTGACACTTAATTTGCTATTAAAATTAAAGGGCGTTTCAGAAACTGGCTGTTACAATTATCTATAAAATTTTGATAGAAGAGCTAAAGTTGTAAAATATTGAATGTACCTATTTGTAAAAATGTTGTGTGATGATTGTGTTGTAGTAAAATGTATAATATACCTACTACAAACTGTATTTATTATCGTGTTGTATTTTATAGTAAATAAATCATGTTTTTCTAAAATAAAGTTTTTTTTTTCTCAAACTTTGAACCCGTGAAAACAAGTTCAAACAAGTGTTCACTAAATATACTTTCATAAAGAAAAGTATTGCATTTCAACAAATGTTTTCTTTCAAACACCTTAATATAAACTAATATTAAACAGAAGAAAATATTTGTATTTCTGTTTATAACGCATAAACTCAAAAACTACTAGACCGATATGAAAAATTATTCAATCGTTGGGAAGTTACACACTATCCGCGGGTGACAAGACACACTATCCGCGGGTGACAAGACACATTATCCGCGGGTGACAAGACACACTATCCGCGGGTGACAAGACACACTATCCGCGGGTGACAAGACACATTATCCGCGGGTGACAAGACACACTATCCGCGGGTGACAAGCTTATATTTTAAAAATATAGAGACCCCTACGAAAACCCATGTGAAGCTGGGGCGGAGCGCTGGTAAATAATAAAACCTATCGTTTAGTAAAACTTTTATTAGATTTCATGGAAGAATCTTCATAATGAATGACTTTATGTAGGTAATGATAGTGTCATCTTTATGATTTTTGTATCGAGTGAACTTTACATGTTTCTGTTTAACCTAGACCATTATATTATAGTTTGAAAAGATATTTGCTCAAAACTCTGAAGATTTACGATACTGCAAAAAAAGTTGAAATACAAGCGCGCCTTAAGCCACCGTGTTTCGCCCTTGTAACCACAGGATTTGTCATAACGGGGCCTAAAAAGTTACCGTCGACTTCATAACAATACTTACAAACTAGTAAATCAATTCCGTACTTCAAAATAAATACATTTTATAGTTTGTTGTTTCGTGCTGGGCGTTCGGCCAAGCTAGTAAGCTGTTTGTGGGCTATTAAACATGCTGTTATGGATAGAACAGCATGCATTCTGAATTACCTTTCAATCACTAAACCTTTGTAGTTAAATTATTTGTTGCAATGTACCTATTGGCATAATATTTATAGACAGATGGCTCAGTTGTTTGTGAATTCGTTCTCCCGCGGTTTCGATCCTCACACAGACACATTTATGTGGTCTTTCGATGGATTCCGGATTTAAAGTAAAAAAAGAAAGTTGATTTTTAATTTAATTTGAATTTTGATTGTCACACCAAAATTTTTTAAATATGGTTTTTTGTGTCACAGCGTAAATTAAACGATGCTGTCAAAGCAAATCTAGAAACCCTGACTTTATTCAGAAATATTGACGGAGAAGGAAAGATTGAAATGAATCCCCTTGTCTCTGCGTCTAGATATTATACGCATATTTCGTTAGAGAGACACGGCTTGTACTGAGAAACAATAAATCAAAACACATTAAAACGAGCTCGAGCAATAATCCCATCCATAAATCAGGAAAGTTCGCGCGCCGCTGCTATCGGTGCTGTAACCCGTTCGGGATACAGGGCTGTCGACATATTGCTCGTCCTACAACAATAATATTTTATTTTAAAATATTGGAATAAAAATTGAACAGGCTATAGGTAATTTAACGTCCAATGTTACATATTTATACTAATAATTATAAGGAGGAAAGCTTTGGGTTGGTGGGTAATCTTTGGATTTACTGAACCGATTTTTTTTTACGAAAACCCGCGTGGGCGACTTTGACATACTCTTCCGCCGCGCCGCCACCCTAAGTTGGTACAGTAAAGAACACGTCAACCTATCAACCTTTACATATCGGACTTTGATTCCTTTGTCATAAGAGCCAAAATTGTACTGCAAAGGTAAAGCTCAACGTGCACCTGACTGTACCTACACTGCGCTAATGCGCTTGCACCAACTATCCCATTCATGCCTCTAGTGACAAGTGTAGTCAAGTGAGCCTTGAATTGACCATCACATTTCTTCCAAAAGAGTGTGCGTCATGTCGAGGTCGAATTTTATTATAAAGCCCGGTTTCCATATAAGCACAAAGGAGAGGAGATATCCCGCCTGGGTACACAAAACTCCGCTCGGTTGCGCCCCTCTTTGCACATGATTCTTTAGAAAAATTAGACATCTCCTCTCCCCTCCGCTTTGGTGGAAACCGGGCTCAAGTAAGTAGTAAAAAAAATGAAATGAAGAATATCTGAAATGGTTCAACCCTGCAACCTTGGTTTATAAAGCTTGTTCCGATTTACTTCGAGGCACATCAAAGCCTTTGCGGAACCACGAGATTTTGTGTTTTATACTTTCTTTGAAGAGTTACATAGTTAGGTACATTTTTCCTGGTGAAATTAGTTATAAGTTTCTCAAAAAATTAAGCCAGGTTTTTTAATCAGGCAAAAGTTAACTTTGTTAATTTACAAATCTTATCAAATCTTCTCTATCTGTTCCTTTTACGCTTCGTTCTTTAGCAAGCAACATACATTGGTAGCGCTTATGATATTAGATAACCTATCTAAGTGTTGTTCATTCATAGGCGACGGTAACCACTTTCCATGTTTTCAGTCAAGCCATTTGCTAACTTTCCCCTTGCTTGTTTGCACAAAAAAACCTTGTTTATAGTACTACATATCAGCGCTCAAACAAACTTATTGTATTTTCTTTTTAATTCTTTTTATAGTTGTTTCAGTTAAGCTAACCATTCCACATCCCACCTGGGGAGGGCGGGGAGAGGTGAAATTCTTTCAAACATTCAAAATAAATATAATGTAACCATTAATTGTTGCCGATTGTACCATCAAGATTAGTACCTATTTTACAAAACCATATCTATTCACATTTTTAAACCGATAAACATTATGAAAAAGGGATACGGAAAGGTATACCCCGTTAACAATGGGAAAATATAGCCGGGTTTTAACACCCACGGTAAACTCTCTTTTGCACAGCCATTATTATAAAACGGAACACGTTAATTATTATATTAATCAAGAGATAAACAGCCTTGTGCGAAGATTTTGCCACTTAGAACTCAATGTTTTAACCGTTTATGACGTTAAGATCACCCAGCGAGTTATGGAGAAAACTGTGTTCGGTATTTCTCTACGAGATCATACGTAGTAGGAGTAAGCAACACAGCTTAATTTTATTGATAAGTAGATGATGTAGAGAAGATTATGACCCATAAAATAGTACCATAGAGAATACAGGCCTGATTTCAACTAATTTCAAGAGTGTGTTCGACAAGATGACCACCATTTAGAAAACAAAAGGCTTTTTATCGTTAAGTACTTATAATGTTTCGTAGTAATTTTTTTACTCTACCTTAAAACCCGAATTGTGTAGGTACCTACACTTACCTACTGTTATTTTGGTTCTAATATTTTTCTCACTGGTTAGTTAGCTAATCGAAATGTTAGTTTAGTTTAAAAATATTATGTATTGTATGGATTACGCAGGTGTTAGATAAACTCCATTAAGATCATTAAAAGGGAGTAAGTATCAAGAAAGTAAATTAAACAAAGTACTTAATTAGTAAATTATATATTTTCAATAAAAACCAAAAATTGGGCAGACAATAAAAATGTTTATTAAATGATTTAATTACTTTATAAACTACCACCATTTCGGAAACAAACCAAAAATGGCCACCGGTAAAAGAAATGGCGAAAGAAAACCGGTTATGGCCTTTTTTATCGATCAGATATTTTAACACATCTTTTTCATACGAATACAAAATTACAATAATAATTAAAACTGCGTGGTAGGTAGTTTTTAATTATTATATATAATTTCTGGGCAGGGAATTCTGTAGCAACATTTTTTTTGTTTAAGTATATTCGTCTCGTGTATTTGTATTTCCAAACCTATTCTGAGTAGTCAGTTAATATAATGAGATTTCGGGACCGAATCGTCGGATGTAAATAGAATGTTACAGAGGCCCAGTGATCCATAACGGCTGACAATCCCGCTCATTGTATGAATGAACACAATGAACCCCTTATAATTATGATAAAACCTCAAAATATATCTACGAAAATTTTATACGACCATACACAGAGTTATACAATAAAGGATTATTGTCCATTCGCCACAAAGTAAATTCGTCACGGAATAAAGTATATGTCAATGAGGTTAAAAACTGCCTTTTGCTCACTTCAGATGTCGCTTTGTTGACTGTTCCAAACATTTGACAGCTAGCTGTCATTTTCCATACTATTTTTGTAAACATCATATTTGTTTTCTAAATAACTCCGAAATATGACTCATTGTGCAGCTATCGATTGTAAAAATGTTCCAATCTATTTATTTTCCAAAGAAATAAAACGAAGAAAACTGTGGGAAAAGGCTCTTCGAAGGAAAAATTGGAAATCCAGTAAATGGTCGAGGTTATGTGCTGCCCAATTTAGATCTGAAGATTATAATATTAAAAGTAATTAACAGACAATGAAAATTTATACCGAACATTAAAGAAAAGTGCTGTGCCCTCTATATTAAATCAAATCTGTTAACCTACTAGCACAAGAACGCTCAGATCGATTGCTAAAAAGAAGTTGCATGAAACGGTGTATTGAAATGTCTCGTGGTGATCCAATTCCAGGACCTAACCGGATCCAAACTCAAAATGAATGTGATGCTAATGAAACTTCTTTTACTGATCCTCCTGGGTCTAGCGGGGTCCAAACTCTAAATAACTTCAAAAACATGTTTTGTGTCATATATGCTGTAATTTTAGAGTGTATTATGTAATACTCATAGGTATGAAAATAAAACTATTTAATAGGTATTAATTTTGTTTTATTACAGTCATAATCAAAAATCATAATTTTTATACAGATATTTGTTAAAATTTGTGGTTTAAAAATAGGTTTAACAAAAACTTTAAGAAAATATTTCCAAGTAATCATGGTCCATTTCAATAGCATATGGATTGGCAGGTTTGATTACTTGGAGATAAGCCATTTTACTACTAGTAGTACAGGAGAAACTGCTAGGATTTTGACATAGTCCATTATATTTTCCTGGTAAAACGGGATTGCATCGGGGAATTATACAATACTTTATTCGGTTTTTTAAATGTCATCAATTGTTCTGTGCACATTTTGTACAAAATTATAGTTTTAGTAGGCACTATATCTTCTATGCCATGGAGAACTGTAAAAACATGCTTACAGTGTGCTTCTACTCCTTTTCCAGTTGCACATTCGCAGTGACATTTTTAACAGAATAATATTTAAAGAAGCTTCTTCATTTGGGCTTTGCATTGCGCATGGAAATAAATATAACTTTCCTCAAAGGCAACTCTCACGGTAATTAACCTTCTACTTTCATACAGTAGTTTATCTCCCGTTCAGTGTTGCTTGAAATCTGAAACAACATGTATGTCATTAAATGTCTAATTCTATCTGAAACATTAAAATAACAAGGAACAATAAGGAAATCATGAATGTATGGTTTGTTACCTGTCTGCAAACTCTTGAATGTGTAGTTTATAGAGTGGTGGAAGATTATTGCTGGAATTAATATCTCTGAACTTATCCATGGTAGAAATTCAGGAATATCATCCTCAAGTTCGTTCGTCTTCAACTTCGATGAGGTAATTTCCATCGTACGCCTCCAGTCTACAAAAAGAAATTGAAATAAATAAAAAGAACACAGCAAAACCTACAATTCACAATATGCCTGTAAATTATTTACCTTTCGATTTATAAGGCTTTTTTGCTAGTGGTCTTGGCTTTCCGTTTCCGCAGTTCCTCCTTCAATCGTAATTACACTCCAGGTCGCTTACATTTCTATGATTTTTAGCAATTACTCTCACTGTCTCACATCAAACTTAAACAATGAACCAATATGGCGGGTCTTGGAACAGTCAACAGTGACGCCACCTACGATGAGCTTTGAGTTTTTAACCTCATTTGTGACGAATTTACACTCAATGTATGTGTTGCAGGATGCTGCCAACCGGTGGCACTGGATACATTTGATGGGAGGCTGCTATGTCCATCAGTAGACCTCTTGTGGCTGAGAAGATATGGACATCACACATGGAGTATACGAAAATGACGAATTTACTTGTGACAAATGTACAACAACCCATAATGACTGTATCCCATCATAAAACTTCTTTTATTGGTATTCTAATAGCTTTCCAGACGGATTCCCTATAACTTTTCCCGACCATTTCATAGTCATTTTATTATCATAATCTTTGCGGTTTTCATCCGTAACAACACTATAACACTTCATTCATAAAAAAGTTACTCCATATCTTAGAATTATTGCTGCAGACATAAATTTTTATAGATCCCGCAAATCTCTTCTTCGTATCTCTGTAACTGACGTGTTATTGGCCTTGCAAGACGCGGTAAGTTCGACGTTTTCGCGATTCTAACTTGTTCCATCTCAGCCACAAAAAACTCACTGCTGGATCGACATAGGCCTCGCGCAAACCGTTCCAGTATGACTGGTTGGTAGCGGCCTGCATTGTGCGACTTCCTGCGACTTTCCTTATGTCGTGTGACTTCCTTATGTCGGGTGTGTCGTACGCTGCGCCTTCCGGTACGTGGTCGCCATTCCAGAACCTTCCTTCGTTCGTCGTCAGAACCCCAGTGGCCATCGTTTCTGCGAGCTATGTATGTGTCCTGTCAATAGACGTCTGTCGTCAGTAACGGATTATGCAACTTAACTATGTATTGTTTTTCGTTGTTTAGTACCCAATACAAGCGGATTTAGACTAAAAACACTATGCGAATTGTGTACAGTTTATTTTATTGACTTGCTTCATCTAATCTAAATTAAATCTTTGAGTATTGCCATACACGCTATTTGGCGAAGACGCACCATAAAATCGCCATTACGCAATATTCCGCGGTATTTAAAGTTTAAATGATGGCCATAGCTTTGGTGTTAACTTGTAATGGAAGTCCATTATAAGTTCGATTCCTGTGTCGCAACAAATATATTTTTAAGTGTATTTTCGTCCTAGATAATGATAAACTGTCGCACACTCTCTTTTGAAAGAGGTGTGATGGTGAATTCAGGACTTGAATGTACATAAGTATTAGTCACTAGTCACTGAATTGGGCAGTCAATAAAACTGTCGGAAGAGTATCTGATATATGAACGGCGGCAAATACGCCCCTAGTTTAGATGGCTTACTGCTCATTCACCAACACGCATTGGACAATCGTAGTGGTTTTTCACAACCGAACCCCTCCTTCAAATCCATGAGTATAAGGAACTCATGTATTTGCGCAGTGGACAATGAGGATTAATAATTATAATAAATGTGCATTTTAATCTTTCCTGTACTAAATTGAAATTACTTCTTCGCTTATTGATACTGCGGCTTTATTCTCGTAACAAAAGTCGTTCGAATCTCGTGTCAATCTCAATCGGTACGCTCAATTCCTATTTTGTATGAGTGAAACCAAATACTATAGAAACTCTACCGAGTTGATACGCACAGCTTCGGAAGAATTCGGGCAAGACGCGACACTAGCGCCCCTACGGCATGAGGGCGGCATGAGGTGAACGATTTTAAAACTTTTGTGCGTTTTATATGCAAAATGTTCACCTCGTGCCGACAGATGTCGCTATTTCGGAGGTTGCCAACTCATTGTATGAGAAACGTCAAGAACTGTGCGTATTAACTCGGTAGAGTTTCTATAGTATTTGGTAAAACAGAGGACTGATCTCGCAGAATATCAAAAGCAAAATGCTATCACATAAATGTTTGCCCTGTGTCCATCGAACCCACGTCTTCTGGATGCTGAAGGCAGAGTCACTATCAACGCTCCACCGGCACCTTGTCACCGGACTGGGCCCCAAGTCTGCTTAATACAAATTCATCAATAGAGTGTCGAGTGTGTCACTTGAATAGTTTTTGGTCCGAGGCCATTTCATTGACACACTATCGAACTACTATTGATCTTTTCGGTAGTATCTTTTACATAAAACTGTCGACCATTCCGTTTATATTCCACTGACACTCTATTCTATAGACAATACATTGAGATACTAGTTAACTTTTAGCAGAATACTAAAGGCACTATGGAAATGTAATGACAATAGGGTGGTATGGCAATAGTTGGTCGCCTAATTTAAAATAGCAGAGTTTTACCCCAAGTCAATACTAAAAAAAACTATCACATAAGCCCTTACAACACAGGTTATATTACGTAGTCGCGTATCAATATTAACGTGTATTAACCTTGAATATCTTTAAATAAACACACTTCATGACGTCCGATCTTAATCTTTTGATTTTCCTGTTTGATATAGATAACTTTCTGTTGTTTGAAACATAAAATATATATTATTTTAAACTAGATGTGCACGTGACTTGACTACGTGACTATCAAATGCTCTATTAGTTAGTTTCTAAAACGTATTTTTAAAGTTAATGACACATTATAGCTGTCACTGTCAAACTAAAGTAGAAAAATAAAGATAGCCTAAGACTTATTAAGGAATTAAAATATAAATGTGTTTCAGAAACTTGTTATCTATAAAGTAACTTGGTCTACATTCTAGTTTCTCAAGAAAAAGAGAAGCATCGTAGAGGCTACGCCCGTTTTGTCTACGCAGTGCCTAAGACGATGCTAACAACCTCTATTATAATATTTCAGTTAACTTGTATGGGCAAGTGGGACCACGCCATGGTACCAAAGGCTCGTGGTCCCAGCTCCCACTCTTTATTGTTTAATATGTTTAAAAAATAAAATCATGCCCGTCACCATAGTGTTTCGTTTCGGTTTTTATTAAAATATAACGTTTAACAGCCAGTTTTTGAAACGCATTTTTATTTTAATTCCACATTAAGTTTCGAGCTATCTCTTTTTCTTCTTTAGTTTCCGAAGAGCTATAATTTAACTGTAAGTCACTATCTATATATCAAAGACTGTCATCTAACTGAACAAATAAGTATTATAAGTTTCCAACATTTTCCAAAGGCGCTTAAACATTCTACCCGCTTCCCAATAGTTACTTACTGTGTACAAATTAATATAATTAAGAAAATTTAATTTTAATTACACATCCATTAAATTTTTCTTGATTTTTTTTATATAAAATTCAAAGTCCTGACTGACTTTATATATCAACGCACAGCGCCCAAACCGCTGCTGGGTTGAGATTCCAAATTTGGGTGTACTAAGAAAGGATTTTTCTAAATTCCCACGGGAAAGCGTGATTTACGCAAACGAAGTTACGAGTATTTTACTAGCTTGTAAAGAAAATTCTAACGATAAATTGTTCGATGGTATCATTAAAAACACTCAATGAAACGTAATCAGTTATATATTTGGACACCATGATAGCAAATATATAATACAGTAACTAATTACCAAAGTTGGAATCATGTCATTTTTATATTATCTAACTGTTATTAAACTCATATCAACCCATAATCATCTCACTGACTGCCGGTATACTGGTCTGCCTTCAATGGAAGGAGGTTAGAGCGTACTTTGCCACGCTGCTCCAAAACGGATTTGCGGAGGCCAGTGCTTTCAATTCGCCCGAAGACTTGGCTTAAAAACTGTCTATCGACATCAGGAATAAAGTTAGGACTTGCTTTTTTAAAAGGTACTATGTAAAAACAATCAGAAAATGTACTTCCCTTGCCACAGTTATGGGCAAAGACACGAAGCCAACTTAGTCTGCAATTTTAAAGTTTCTGTTTCTTTTGTTTGTCATTGAAAGTAAAAGGAGACAAATGACTCCACTGCGGAAAAAGCTCTACGAAAACTTTTAAGTCTTGGCACGATTATCCTTTTGGGAATTTCGATATTCACGAAATAAAGCTCAGTAGGGAAATAATATAAGTCGACTTTTATAGCTATTTGTCATGCAAGAACGTCTTTCTATATTCCATTTCGATATTCTTGGCAGAAAGTTCAAAAAAATCGTCATATTTAAAAAATGAATCGAACGAAATTTATTTATCTAGATAACTTTATTGACCACACACAACACACAAAGTACTGATACAATAGGCGGACTTAATGCTAATTGCATTCTCTACCAGTTAACCATTGGGAGTGCAGAAATTCACGATTGCGGCATAGTTAGAATAACTTTACTATTAATAAATTGTAATATTTTTTCAATACTTCCTACTCCGACTATCTTCTTTCTGATTAAATTCGTTGTGAGTTCCAAGACAGCTGTAGTTTTCTCCCCCAGACGTCAATAAGCTTCATTGCTTTGTCTATCTGAGGTCGCCGTTGTTGATCCTGGCTACACAGGAGACACAGTGGTGGGAATGTGTGGTGGGCTTGTCCCGATTAAATTGTATTATTTTATAATAATTATTATAAAATAATACAATTTATGTTTTTTCTTGCAGTTTCTTCTTCATACAATTTATTCACACAGCGTTAGCTGGTCCCAAAGTAAGCCTTGCTAAACCTGCTTGTTTTATGGGTCACCAGACAACGGATATATATTTAATACAAAGATAACACCTAGACTCGAGAACAAACACTATTATGCTATGCACCCCGCGCTGGCCCTCACAGCGTAGGGGAGCGTCCCCAAAGTGGCGGATAGGGGAATGGTCGGTAGTACAGCCTAGCTACACTAACCGGCTAAGTCCGATGGACTCGCTGACCAACGACGGGTGTGGTCCTCCAGCATTTCGGGGGTTGTGCGGCGGGTTGACACCTCGCCCACGTAAAACCAATGTTGCTGGTGAAGCGTATCCCGTTAGCGCTTCACTAGCTTGCACAACATCGTCAAGAAAAAAAAAACACTAATATGCTATCACATAAATGTTTGCGAGCGGGAATCGTACCTGCTCTGGTGCTGAAGGGTGTGTAATGTCATGGCTTGTAATCAACCATGTAAATAAGGCACAACTACTGTTATTATGATATTACAAAATGTGTTATTGATAACACGGCCACGTCGGATCGTTCAGTTGAGTTGCGCGCGCGCCGGGCACGAACGTGTTTAAATAGAAAACAAAATGGCCGCGCGATCCACGCAGTGTTTATTGACCTTCTCCCGTGCTTATAGCTCCAAAGCCGACAAAAATGTTGCTTTCCTCGGTCTTGGTAACATGGGAGGATTCATGGCAGCGAATCTAGTCAAAAAGGTAAAAGATTATTCTGTTTGATCTGACACACCCATTCAAACCAACCATACATTCTTTCGATATAAATTGAAACCTGACAGGCCTGGTGGTCGAGTGGCTAGCAATGGTCACTTTATCTCGAGGGCCGCGGGTTCGATTCCTGCTGAAGGTAAACATTTGTGTGCATGAACATGTCTGTTTGCCTTGGTCTGGGTGTTTTCTATGTATAATATGTATTTATAAAAAAAAAAGTATTTAAGTATATTTAACAGCAATCTAGTACCCATAGTACAAGCTTAGTTGCTTAGTTTGGGACTAGATGGCGTTGTGTGATTCGTCAAAAAAAAACGGACTCTGGTTTTTCGGGACTTTATAAAATTGGAAATTAAATATGATATTATTTTATCAAGTTACTAGCGTCGGTGTTACTCTGTCAAAATTATTGTGTTACCCTGTCAAAAAATGTGTTTTAAGTGCCTATACAGTGTAGCCATCTGGATGAAAGTGTCTTATTAATGATGAAACACAAATTAATAAAACACTCTTTGTTAGAGTACAATATGTAAAAATATTTTTCTGCGGCTCGGCTGTTATCGATGGATGACAGTTGTTAAGCCAATTTGATGGTCTTTATGCAGCGTGGCAGAGTACGCTCTAATCGTCTTCGATTGAAGGAAAATCCGTACCCTTGCAGTGGAATGATTATAGGGTGATATGATGAAAAATATTTTTAATTTTTTTTTTGTAAACGCACTGTACACGCCCACTGTATTTATTCAAATGTTATGAATAAATTAACATTTACATAGTTTATTTATACTTTCAATATCATATATATACTTTCAATATATATAAGTTAAGTTAAGCAACGACGTCACCAACTAGTATTTGGGTGGGAAATAATCACCATGCTTCTGGCACGTGTTGTTAGTGTAGACCGTCAATTCGTTTGTTAAACCGAGTTGTGTTGAATGACTTTGTGACATTGACCTTCAGCAGCGTGGCGGTGATGCTATGCTCTTGAAGACCGGTGTCTCATTGTAATTACGTTGCTCTGGCGTTTTCATTTGTGCAGAATGGCGCCAGACATCTATCGCGTCAGATATATGCGGGGCAACCATGATAGTGTCCATCCGAAACAACGAAGCGCGTATTCCTGTCAAAAAAGACATTGCTAGTTAGAATAAAGTTCAAACTGGTTAGAATTCAACAAAACGTGAGTCTGTATTTTCGGAATTTCGTTTCATAGTAGAGGGGCTGATTAAAAAGAATCGCGCACATTACGAGAGGGCCGAATTAAAATCTTTTTTGGTGTGGTAGAGTTATTTTATGAAATCGGCTACTTGGACCGGGGCAGAATCACCTTTTTTTTTTTTTTTTCTTCGTCATCAGAAATTACAGATATTTTGTGTTAATTTTATATTTTCTGTCATTGCATTGTAATTTGTATCTTAGTAATACCATTTTAAAAGAGCAAGTGCTAAGTTTCTTGCCAGCTTCTTCTTAGCACAAATCTGCCGTCTGAACTGGGGCCCGATTCTACTAACATAAATGCACCAATGGACTCTCAATGGTGTCTCAATCGTGTTTCAATAGAATGCCGATAGTGTATCAGTGGAATAGTTTTGGACATTTGTTATGGACTTAAACAATAAGTTAAACATTATGTTAATGTTTAAGTCCATAATAAATTTTAAAAACTATACCACTGATACACTATCGGCATTCTTTTGAGACACGATTGAGACACCATTGAGAGTCCATTGATGCATTTGTGTTAGTAGAATCGGGCCCCTGGTGGTAGGAAAAAATTGTGACGATTCGAAAGAGCTTATATTAGGCCTATTTGAATAAAAATATTTTGAATTTTTGAATTTGAATATATAGAAATACGTTTTAGTGCGATATTCGGAAGACCAACTACTCCCCTGTTTCTTTTCTACTTATTGATGATACCGAGCCTTTCTGTGAAGCAAACGAGCCTTTAGTTTTAAAGATAGGAAAGGGTTAAGACTAGGGGTGTCATCATCTCCGCCTATTCAATAAAAAATGGCCAACAATTACACGTTAACTTTTCATAAATTAAAGTTAAATTTTGTAATTATTATTTTCTTTACGTTTTATATTACGATCGAAGTAATTAATTACCTATAATTTTCATTGGACGAGAAAACGTAGGCGCGTTAACTGAAACGTAATCTACATTATACACACCACGATTTCCTAAAATAATACGCGAATTCCGTCTATTCTCAAACGCCGCTGATATTAAATTATATCTAATTTTACACTCTGTTATATGATTATCACAATTTTATTCATGAAAAGGCGGAAATATAATAATAACAATAACATTTAATATAATCATAATCATAGCATAACATATTTCTAATCTACTCTAAAACATTGTCCTAAAAGCATTTTTAATCTATATCTTAATTATATTTAGAACGATTTAAAATTTTAGATGAGGTGTGAATTAGACGAATTACTTCTAGAGATACGAGTTGCGTTTTAGACGAGTTGTATTGTAGTTTTACGTTTGAAACGATTTGATATTAACATTAATTTATGTAACTAAGTGAAACCCGCGCAACTTCGTTTGCGTGTATTGATTTCCCGTAGGAATTTTGCAAAATCCTTGTACCTATGTATTATAAAATAAAAAATAAAAATATATTTATTTTATCTTTTTTTATTTAATTGTTTAATTTAGCTAGGAGTTACATGATATAATTATGCTTATGTTATGGTAATACATTTGTTTTCAAAAAATATTATACATACATAATAAACTATCCTCTTGAATCACTCTGTCTATTACACGAGTCTATATTTTTGACGACCTCCGTGGCGTAATGGTTACCACGCCAGACCGCCACCCAGGAGGTCCCGGGTTCGATCCCCGGTCGGGTCATGATGAAAAACGAACTTTTTCTGATTGGCCTCGGGTCTTGGATGTTTATCTATATATGTATTTGTTATAAAATATAATATCGTTGAGTTAGTATCCCATAACACAAGTTTCGAACTTACTTTGGGGCTAGCTCAATCTGTATGAATTGTCCCTATACATTTATTATTTATTTATTTATTACAAAAAACCATATCAATATCCGTTGCGTAGTTTTAATAATCTAAGCATACATTGGGACAGACAGACAGCAAGACGCGACTTTGTTTTATACTACGAGTATGTAGTGATTATATTTAATTGTTACATTAAATAGATAAAAGCGAGGCCTTTTCCTAAGTCAAAGTGATCTCTCAGTGACCCAATTAATTATAATTGACAAGCAAATATTATCTAAAGTGTTAAAACTTATTAATTACAGTACTCTTAATCTCAATGCCAATGATAACAAATTGCTAACTTGACCTTATCGAATATTTCAGGTATTCTTTTACAATATTATGTAATATTATGAAAAATTTCGTGTTTACTCAGGTCATTTTCTCCGGTCGAGTTAGCCCAATTCATAAATGCTCTACCACCCCAAAAAAATTTAATTTTTAATAAAAACATATAATTAGGTATACACAATTCACACAGCACCAACTGGTCCCAAAGTGCACAACCTGCTTGTTTTATGGGTATCAGAAACTGGATGATACTCAGAAAACACCCAGACTGCAAACACAAATGCCAACGCATAAATGTTTGTTGCGAGCGGGAATCGAACCTGCGCCCACCTGGTGTCGAAGCTAGGATCATTACCAACCAACGTACCACCGAGCTGTCAATGGGCGTAGCTTAGTAACGGAGGCCGGACTCTTGACATTGAATTGGCCTTGTCGCCTTATCAATATGCTCTGTGACATCATCGATAACAACTGTCGTATGTTTTTAGAGTTCAGAGGTCGGTACCCTAACAATGAGTTGGTACTGTTGGGGGCCCCATTACTGGTGTTACTGATATAAACGTCCGCGTCGCAGGGAAATTGGGATAACAGGGATTGCGTGAAATACTAGGGATAACACGAAATCCCAGCAGATGTCGTTTTACTAAACAAAATCTAGTGAAATAGGTAAGGAATATGATAATCCTACTAATATTATAAAGGCGAAAGTTATGTGTATGTTTGTTACTTCTTCACGCTCAGATACCTCGGATTAACACATAGGGTACTTTTATTCCGAAAAGTACGCGATTCCCGTAGGATTTGATCAAAAATCTGATATAGATGGCGCTGCTGTGCATAAATAAATACACGCAAACGAAGTTGCGCGGCTTTCACTAGTGAATGAACAAAACAAAATCATTTTAACCGGGATTTCACGAAATCCCTAATATCCTCATTTCCCTGCGACATATATTAAGCGTTATTCACTTTCCATTAGGTGGCGTTGGCTTGTTTGTCTGATGTATTACATAAAAATTCTGCTTTTCTGTTCTGTGATAGTACTCAATGTATCTAAATTCTAATTACAATAGACATTTACTATGCTGCATCTCGTTTCAGAGAGGTTAATGGCTCTATTTGTAACTGTAGTTAGTGCATTGTTGTACGTTGTACGGTTGCATCGTAATTAATATTAGGTATTAACCAGGTATTAACAGCATTCTCATTGTTACCATTCCCATGGGAATTTAGTAAATAATAGTGAAAGTTACTCCGAGTTATATGTTCAAGACAATTTTACTTCATAAAAAAATATTATTATTTATATTTGAGTAACATAATTTTGTTTCGTGAAAAATACATTTAAAACCAATTGCACTATTACCAAATACTATAGAAACTCTACCGAGTTAATACGCACAGCTCTTGACGTTTCTCAAACAATGACTTGGCAACCTCCGTTCACCTCATGCCGCTAGTGGCGCTATAACATTTTGCATACAAAACTCGACACACGACTTTGCACAAAAGTTTTGAAATCGTTCACCTCATGCCGCCCTCATGCCGTAGGGGCGCTAGTGTCGCGTCTTGCCCGAATTCTTCCGAAGCTGTGCGTATTAACTCGGTAGAGTTTCTATAGTATTTGCTGTTACCGAATAGTTTATTCATCAGATAAACTGACAGTGTTTTTTATAAACTGACATTGTTTGGTATGAAATTTGACGTTTCTTACTAATTGGCAATTACACTACAGTGCTACTACAATGGTATTTAGGAACGTCGAAATTGGAACTACAACTCCCATTCATATTGTATGTCACTTTTCGACAGTTCGCCTTTGACAAAATGTATGAAAATATGCCACAGTAACGCCCTCCTACAAACGTCACTCACGTTCATAAATACCATTGTAGACATTCGTGACCTATGTTTTTTTCTGTACCTAGAATGCTTAAAAAAAATCTCTTAAAAAGTTTTTATGTATTTATATGTAACTGAAAATACTCAAAACTTTATAATAATAATAATAATAACTCTTTATTTAGCCATAAAAACTTAAAAATAACAAAGTGGTACATACAAGCGATACAGGTTTGTATCAAGATTGTGTTATATTAATATTTAAGTCCCCTGTTCCAACCGGCGACAACTCATCTCTGAACTAGACGTTAGTCTGTATCTCAGAGACTGTTGTAGCCGGATGGTAGTGGACTAACAGTTTGTAGCGCATATGACTAATATGGCAATTAAGTATTTATATAATTATGATCAAAGTTTCCCAAACTAGACTAGTCTGTTATTTTGGGAAACCTTTAGTAGTTTAAAGAAGGACAAAAGGAATTAGGTCCAAGATAGGTACTTACTTAACTATAACTAAATTAGTTTGCAGGGTACAAAAGATGGGGTGTGTAATTTATGTATGTGCTAAATGTGTGTGTGGCGCGCGCGCCAGTGTGTGTGTGTGTGTGTGTGTGTGTGTGTCTGTGTATTTGTATGCGTGCATGGTAGACAGTTAAAGAAGTAGGTTTTCGGTCTCAGTGTAATTTAATGTGCGTAGAAAATTTTGAAGAAGTACTTTGCAGACGAATTTTGTGCATGAATAAATATTATTTTCTTTGTTTAATTTATTATAAAGTTTTGAGCCTAATACACGAAAGTTAATTTTAATTATAAATATTATTTGTTTTCCGCCATTATAAATTTATTAAATTGGTATTCTTGGAATCATCGTATCGTAGTTTTATGTAGAAGTTTGAAAATCAAAATTGCAATATAAAATCCTGGAATCCTTTGACACAAATGTTTAAATCATTCACAGAAACGATGGTTATTTATTACTCTATATACTTATAAGTTCCAGAAATCGATTTCGAAGTCCATTATCGATAGATAATCGGTAATTGAAACTAAGTATTTACACTTTTGTTATTATGTCAACTCGACACACTTGGAAAGTTGTCGAAATGAAAGTCGTCCACACACTCGTTTTCGCTCAACTTCGCGAGAGTTCATTAGAAATCAGTAACATAAACGCGAGTGATACCCCCGGTATTGCAAGCGTCTATAGGCTACGGTGACGGCTTACCATCAGGCCGACCGTATGCTGGTTTGCCACCTTTGTGGTATAATTTTTTTTTTTTTTACATTTCTTTTAAAAATAAACTAAAACAAAACTAATACTAAGAATTAAAATGACAGGGTCCCGTAGGCTACGATGTTGCTCACCATCAGTTGTCTGTTAAGCCAACTTAGTTGAATAAAAAGAAAAAAAAAATGCTTTCTTTTTGCTTAGGAAAAAGTGAATAGTAAGGCATTATTTAATTAAAATTCCCACCGAAAAGTTGGTAACAAAATCAATGTTTTTCATTTCAAATGTCGACCTAAAATGTTTCACCAAAGAGTACCCATCTGCATAATTTACCATAATCTTTGAATGAATTGAAAAGATTTTAATTTTAAATTCGTGCAAACGTTACTGAAAATGGGTTTTAGTATATTTTTTTGAATTACCATTAAATTAAGCGTTAAATAAATTCTATCTACGGATCGAAATATTTGATTTGATTCCAATCAATTCAATTTGTAGGTAATAGCACAAATTATATAGGTTACAGTCAAGAGCAGGTCTACCTTTACATATTGGACTTTGTACTATTCTTAAGTTCTATGTCATAAGAGCTAAAATTGTACTGCAAGTGAAAAGCTCAACGTGCACCTGACTGTACCTACTAGTCAAACCAAAATAATCTCGTTTCGGGCCATTCGTAATTTCGTACTTACTATAAACAAACTAATCTCCTCCCTCGACCTCCCGGGAATATTGAGTGAGTTTTGTGTTTTATTCGCGGATGACATCTCAGTAGCTAAATCAGCCAGCGACGTAGCTGCATTAACTGAAAGAACAATCTCTACTCTAAGCCTAATAAATGATTGGATGAAAAATCACAACCTCGAGATTAATCTACAAAAAACTAAATTGATATCATTTCGACCACATCAAAGAAAACCAATTGATATAAAAATAAATTTTAATAATACGGATCTTGAAGCTATAAACGAATTTACGTTACTTGGCCTAATAATAGATACACATTTAAATTGGAAATTGGATTGGAACTACTAGTCAAACCAAAATAATCTCTTTTCGGGCCATTCGTAATTTCGTACTTACTATAAACAAACTAATCTATTAGAATAAGTATTAAAAAAAAAAATTAAGTATATTTATCAGCAATCTAGTACCCATAGTACAAGCTTAGTTGCTTAGTTTAGGACTAGATGGCGTTGTGTGTTTCGTCCAAGCATATTTATTATTATTTATTAATTTGAACATATAGAATTAAGATATTATTACAGAATTAATTATTATAATGTGTAAACTAATTTTAAGTTACAGCAATAAAGACTTAGGTATTTTATTTTTAAAACAACCACTTTTTTTAAATCCTTTACATTATCGTAGTAATGTTATGTTACAGATTGATGTAATATGTCTCTAGTGTGAAATTGATTCAAAAAGATCCACCAAAATTTTTTAACGTTTTTTTCGACTGCGAGTTCTTGTATTTGAAATTTTTTCATGAATAATGTATGTATGCTTAAACACTATTGCAATAACTTCCGCGAGTTCTTCACGCTGCGCTAGTTAGAAGAAACACATAAAATTGTAATGAATACAATGTTACTCTTTTCAGGGTTTCAATGTTCGTGGTTACGATCCATCATCGGACGCACTAAAGGCAGCAGCCAAAGATGGTATCACAGGAGCCAACTCCATCGCAGCAGCGGTTGACGGTGTCGACGTGGTGGTATCCATTCTGCCCAGCAACAAAGTGGTGCTCGACGCTTACCTTGGAAAAGATGGTGTTGTTGCACACGTAAGTTGAAATAATTAAGGTTTAAAATAAAATCACGCAAGATTCCAGCTCTACCACAGGAACTTGCAGATTATGAACAAAGATGACGCAGAGTACCTATGAACGTAGAGACTATGTAGAATTTAGGGGTAAAGCCTACTAATATTATGAACATGTGGCTCGTAAATAGGCTGGCTCGAAGGAGGCAGGATTTTTTGTGAGGTGTTCTCACAGAAATAGCGGCGATATCGGTATTTCGTACGATGAATGAGAGAACCGGGAACCAGAGAGGGATCCCCATCCTGCTGTTCATTCATTCTGACATCATGAATGTGGTTGTGGGTGGGCGTTTGTTTACCATCAGGTGAGCCGTTAGTTCATTTTGTCCTCCTCTGTGATAAAAAAAAATCGGTTGTACAACTCACTGCCACTTACTGTCTCAAGTCCAAACAAGTCGTTTGAGTTTCACTCAATCTAACACTCTTTGTTTTTTCAGGCTCCAAAAGGAACTCTACTGATTGATTCTAGTACAGTCGACCCAAATGTACCAAAAGAGATATACCCGGTGGCCATCAAAAGTGGTGTAGGATTCATCGATGCACCAGTCTCAGGAGGTAAATAAATATAATATACAAACCACACAGGTTGAGCCAGCCCTAAAGTTCGAGACTTGTGTTATGGGATACTAACTCAACGATACTATATTTTATAGCAAGATAAAATCCAAGACCCAGGCCAATCAGAAGTTCGTATTTCATCATGACCCGACCAGGATTCGAAACAGGGACCTCTTGCCTGGGTGGCGGCAAGGAGGTCGACCAAAATGTTTTGGTCTACATGTTTTCTATGTATAAGAAGTATTTATTTACAAAAAAAAAAGTACTTATGTATATTTAATGACATTACAATACAAGCTGTTTGGTTGAGACTATCGTTGTGTGATTCGTCCAAAAAATATTAATATAATAATATGTCACACATAAATAGATCTTCATTGGAACAACTTGTAATCGAGACACATCCGAAATTGCGTTAAAAACTCATCATGCTACTTTTGCATGATGACTTTGCAACAAGCATGACAAGGCACTGGCATAGAATAAGTAATAACCCGAGGTAGAATGGCCACTCTCCGCCTCGCACCGAATCGCGTCACCTCAACCCCAGGCGGGTATCGTGGCAGGTGCAGTCGCAAAGGTGTGCGTTTAGTGAACGAATGTGTATACGTGTGCGCATGTACAGACGACATTGGCCTATGTAGTAGTAGTAATAGGTAATTATATCACGCGCGTTGTATGGAGTGTCCGGGCTGTGGCACTGGCAAAGCTTGATGTTTCTTTTGTTCATAGATAGCGTTAACCACCTTTCATAAGGTGACCTTCTTGCAATGACATATAAAAAATATAATCAACATTACATGTCAGTTATTGATTTGTATGATATCATTCTGATTATGGTATCTCCCACATTGAATACTGCTAGGGGCCCGACCAAGATAACATTATCATTGTGTAGCAACTGCTTATCAACTAGCACGAAATTGATGTAAATGATTTGAAAAACACTGCCTTATCATATGCCACATGAACAAATACAGATTTAGAGATTACCTACTACGCTATGTTATATAATTTGTTTTTGCACCTTAAAGATAGGTATGTGAACGAGATAATTTTTATGACAGGTGTAAACTACTCACATGTTTTCCTCAAAGTCGCAAAAGTTTTAGCTAATGTTTACATTATTATACTAGCTTTTTTGCCCGCGACTTCGTCCGCGTGAAGTTTCAGACCCGTTGCCGTGGGAACTACATTGAATTTCAGGAAAAGCTGTAGCCTATGTCACTTTCCGATAATGTAGCTTTCTACTGGTGAAAGAATTTTTGAAATCGATCCAGTAGTTTCGGAGCCTATTCAATTCAAACAAACAATCAAATCTTTCCACTTTATAATATTAGTACATATAATATTAGTATAGAACCATTTCGGAAAGAAAAGCAAAATGACCACTGGAAAAAAATGGCGAAAGAAAACCAGTTACATACCAGTGTATTTGTTTTAAAATATCGTTTAAGTATCGTTGAGTTAGTATCCCATAACACAAGTTTCGAACTTACTTTGGGGCTAGCTCAATCTGTGTGATTTGTCTCTATACATTTATTTATTTATTTTTGATTATAATAATATTGTACCAACTTTTAAGAAGTAAATTCCTTCTTATAGGTGTAATGGGAGCACAGAACGCTACCCTGGCTTTCATGGCTGGTGGTCGCGCTGAAGATTATGACAGGTCCATCCCTATGCTAAAAGCTATGGGTGCCAAACAGTACCACTGCGGAGAGGTCGGCGCCGGCCAAGTCGCCAAATTGACCAATAATATGCTTATGGGCATTACTGGAATGGCTACAGCTGAATGTATGAATATGGGCATTAAGTAAGTATCTAGGTATTACTTTTTTAATTTTAAAGTCAAAGTATTTTTTTAAATCAAATAGGCCATTAAAAGCACTTTCGAATCGTCACTTTTTTTCTACCACCTGTACATACAGCAGATTAGTATTATGGTGCGTACAGACTGCTGTAATGTTACATGCAATGTACTAAAATTCCTATAGTGTGGACGACGCCTTGTGCGCACTAACCGTGCACATTACGCGCACGAACAGAGCATTGAGCCTCTACCACACAGGCGCGTTTTTAACGGTCGATAATATCGCATGCGTTATTGATTGCGATATCTGTTTTCTGTACATTTTGTATTAGGATGGCCATGGAGTAACACACTGATGCGATAATAACGCCGCAATGGAAGTAGGAGGCTGCATTTCTTTGTCCTGCGTTATTCCGATACGAGTTCTAGAACGTTTTGTGTCAGGACGCAAATGACCGTACGCACACCTGCGATATTAACGTTAGTACAAGACGCTCTCTCGTAAGAAATATCGGACGATAAAAACGCAACTGTGTGCAAGGAATCGCATTATCGCAATAACGCATGCGATATTATCGACCGTTATAAACGCGCCTGTGTGGTAGAGGCTTTATAAGTAGGTACAGGAAATTCTTTAATTGCATTACAGTTTGTACCCACCATTACGAAACTGACGTCATTGGAATCTTTTGGGTTCATTCAAATTTTTTTAGTTAAAATTTTAAAAACATCTAGATACCACATATTACTTCGTAAATAAAAACGAACCATAATATTGTTTGTGCTCTGCTCTGTCATCATTTGTTATATTGCATCATTAAAATGTTAAATTATGAACCTACTTATTATATAATTACGCTATAAAACAATACTTTACTATACATACATACTTACTGTAATAATAAGTAAATATTGCGTAAAATGGAACGTCGTTATAAAGATTACAGAGTACTTTATCTAAAGTATATTTATTTACACATAAAGTCTGTAATTTTTAAAGGTGTAAACAGACCATAGAATATGAAGCTCGAGCACATTTTCACATGCCCACTGCTACATCGGCATTCCAAAAATGCTTTCAGTATGACCGGTAGCTTAAGTTAAGTTTTATATTTTTATTAACTTTCCTTAAGTTTTTAGTAACTCAAACACATAAATCCTTTCACGCAATATTTAGAACTAGCTTTTGCACGCGGCTTCGCTCGCGGTTAATTTTATGATTAAGATCACGTATATAGCGCGACTTGTGGCGCCATCTGTAGGCCGGCAATTGCGAATTGCAGCGCTATCTTAGTAGAAATAGTTATTTGTTATGCAAGGCTGCAAAGTTGTTTTTTGGCGCGAGTACTTATAGGTACGAGACGCAGAATAACTTTGCTGCCGAGCGAAACACACAACTTTTCACCTCACTACAGCGAGGAAAATGCTAGGTGCAAAAAAAAAGTATTAATGCATTTTCAGAGGACTAAAAATATATAGAATAGAAAGGTTCGAATTTTAAAAATTCTTTCCACGCTAGGGCACAAAATGCAGTTTTGCACTCAAGATTTCGAATGACAAACAGATTCTTTCCGAGCTTGTGAGGTGAAAAAGTATTTTCCCATTGGAATGACATACTTTCACGGGATAAAAAGTTTGCATATATCTCGATTTCCCGTGGGAATTTTGAAAATTCCTTTTGTTAGTACACCCTACATTCCAAATTTGAAATCTATAGACCCAGCGGTTTGTGTGTTTGTGTGAATAGATAAGTCACAGTTGGGGCTGTGTGCTGATAAACAATTACAGTGTTCTACAACAATCAAATTTTTTGCTCTACAACGCTGTGGTCCGATAGTACTGATACAGTAATTTTACATCTGAGCAACAAAGGTCAATAAACCAAATCAGAATCTCCGATATTACTTAGCCACAGTATATTACCATAAAGAAATTAAATTACCATTTTCTTTTATCTTGAATAAGTCGTGTCAGAAAGCTAATACTTTGAGTAAAGCTTGAGAAATATACTGAATCCCCCTGATCCGAACTCTTATTTAAATGGCGTATAATAATGTCTAATAATGGACTTTTTCCAATGATATTTACATACAATTATGGTAATGGACGTGGTTCCTTGCTTTATTCGTTTTACGTTTACGTAGACATAAAATTTATTATACTGGTTTGAACGGTATGTATAGGTACCATCAATGGACTCTCGATGCGAAAACATAATACATTTAATAAAACTAAAAGTCTAAATACCAGAATAAAAAGAACAGATTCATCATCATCATCTCAGCCAGAAGAAGTCCATCGCTGGACATATATAGGCCTTGCCCAAACGCTTCCAGTGTGACTATTAGTTATAAGTAATTTTAACTTTTTTTTTCAGAATGGGTCTTAATCCCCAAGTGCTCCTAGACGTTCTGAACAACTCATCAGCACGCTCGTGGTCCACCGAGGTGTACTGCCCCGTCCCCGGCCTGGTGGCCACTGCTCCATCCAGCAGGAACTATGATGGTGGATTCAAAAATGAACTTATGGTTAAGGTGCGTACTAAGATTTAAGGAGTTTGGAAAAATCATCAAACTTGTCCATTGCTGTTTGGTGGGTGAGTAGGTCATCTAGATCCATGGTTGCCGCCGCCGCCGTTGCGTTGGTACTCTTCACTTCACTGCTGCACCAAAATTTCAATCCTCTAGTCACTAGTATAGTCAAGTGAGCCAGAGAAATAATTGACCGTATAATAAATTCTCATCCAAGAGTGAGTTTGCGACAGTCTAACATTTAATAAAACTAGCTGTTACCCGCGGTGTCGCCCGCGTAAAAATTAGCCTATGTTGGGCTCTGTACCCCTGACAGTACGTATACTTTTCATAATGATCGGCTGCTTAGTCAAGCCGTGAAGGAATAACAAACAAACTTTCTCATTTATAATAGTAGTATGATAATGGACGTTGATATGGTGTCTAATGTTATTAATGTAGTATCTAGATTCTGTACAGTAAATATTAATGAGCGATCTTTTAGTATTTCGGTCTCATCTATAGTTCAATTGGTTGTTAACTTATTAATTAACATTCAATATTTCTCTTTTCCAGGATCTTGAACTAGCCAGCAACATGGCTCTTGGCATCCGGTCACCGATCCCGCTCGGCGCCGTCGCGACTCAACTGTACCGTATCGTGCAGTCCCGAGGCTACGGCCAAAAGGACTTCTCATATGTATACCAACTATTGAAAGAAGAAAAGAACAAGTAGAATAAAATTAAATAATTAAAATTAAGGTTTTTATTCATTTCTTTTATCATCATCATATCATTTCAAACTACACGAAGATTCCATGTGCCATCTTCAAGTTATACATAAATTCTGTACTTAAATTCAAAGTATTCATGCTATCTCGACTCAGTATACAGTCTCTGAGTCAAGACGCCCCGAAGAAAGGTGATAGCAAAATTTCTTCAGTGAAGGCAGATTTTGAAGTCAACACGATAATGCACGTTTAATAATTCCTCATAAATTCCACTCACTATGCACTTAAACCAATGTTCGCTTCACATTACACTATCAATAATAAGAACCAAACTTTGAAATACACAGATATTAAATTTCTAATCACGAGCCCAAGTAGACGCTATCGTAGTTGGACGCCAAAATCCTAATTGTATCTTTCTGATAACTCGAATATAAAATAAACTGTTAAAATATATCAAAAAATCGCATAGCAGTCTCGTTCAGTTTCGAATCACTGCCGGTGCCCAGATGGTGAACGAATGGAATAAAAAAATAAAAACAAAATGTCATTCTATTCAAATTTAGAACTCCGCTT
Organism: Endotricha flammealis; assembly: GCA_905163395.2. Lineage (NCBI taxonomy): Eukaryota > Metazoa > Arthropoda > Insecta > Lepidoptera > Pyralidae > Endotricha > Endotricha flammealis. Next base: position 14,614,236 of record LR990861.1, on the reverse strand, counting down.
CAATTTAGCTCGAGCGACGGGTTGTGCCGTTCCATTTTTAAGTTATGGAAAAAATATTTTTTATTACATAAAGATTTGATTATTAGCGGATTCAGATTACATCGTATTGTGGTTTCAAGAGATTTTTTTAATTATTATTTTTCCTTGGTAATGATTGTAATAGAAAATTTTGGGTTGAAATTAAATTTTATTTATTTATATAGGAAATCTAGAAATAGTTTTTTTAATTCGCGACAGTTTTTTGACGTTTGTGTCCATTTAAAACTTTATTGTTTTTCTCATTTTTTTTAAGGTTTTACTTTTAGAAATTGTTAAGAATGCATAGCTCGAAATTTTGCCGACGTCCAGTCAACAAATGGAATGGAAGTGGTCGTAGTGGATCGTAAAATTGAAGTTATCAAAATATTACAAGATGGGATTTAGTCGAAATATTTAAATATAAAAATTCATATTACCTATGTAATGAATGACAAAGTTTCATAACGATCTCACATTATAAGCATCAAATAAATAGTTGTTAGTAACTCAAGTCACCCTTTTCCTATGTTGACGGTACGTTAGTTTGTATAAAAGGTTGGTTTTACTTTAAAAATATAACATTTTGTTATTGCACCCCCTCACCGTCACTCTACCCCATCCATCTACTCACTTTGTTTCGCAAACAAAAAGAACAGCGGCCGTGCGCCAAAAGCGCTTAAGAGCGACATTTAAAAAAGTAAGTTAGGCTAGCGACAACCTTACGTAAAAAACGTATTTTTGTTACCTATGAATCTCGATTTAAAAGTAACTTGATGTTGTCTGTGTGTGCTTTTTCGGTTAATATAATATAACCTATGACATAATTTAAAAAAAAAGATAAGATAGCGAGCGACAGCCTTACGTTTTTGTTACCTGTAAAATCTCGAAAGTAACTAGATGTTGCATGCATGCGTGTGCAGGTTATAGGTTCAGTTCAGGTTAATAATTAGCCTATGACACTCAACTTCATTCAAGTAACGTGGTTTTCTTTTGGTAAAAGATTTTTCAAAATGAGCTCAGTAGATAAAGAGATTACACATACAAATGCATAAACTCATAAACTGACTTGTGAAATATTAAAATGTCTTTAGAAATACAAAATGTGTTTACTCACCAAGTAACTGTATTAAGAGACAATAAAATTAAGCAAAAGATATAATGTTTAGAGATACTATGTTAAACAAGGGAGTGTAACAATTCTATTAGACAATCGCATTAGTTTCAAGAATTTAATCGCACGTATGCAACGTGCCTAATGTGCCAAAATGGAGGCCTGACTAAACGTCCAGTCAAAAAAGCTAACAAAAACGAGGCTTATATGCGCCTGACTTTCATTTATAACCCAGTCACATTAACGTAAGAACTCTTTTGTGCGGAGAAAAATATGATTATGACAGAGACCGTCCCTCCTATTGTCCTTTATTCGATTTTTTCCCTCCAAAAAATTCAATATGGCGGCCATTTCTCGCTATCCTTACAGAGTTGGGAATTAAAAAAGATATACGCCATCCATCGCTCGGTGGATTCTAGCAAATATGGATTTTATGACTATTGGTTTTGCTTGTTTAAAGAATATGGAAATATTAATTGAAACTGTTCCAACGGACGAAGAGTGAATTGGATCGTGTTTGTTATTTACACTACTTCGAAGTTCAGTGCTAACCAATATATTTTTAAATGAGGTTGAGTCTACACGAGGTCTACAGACATGTTATATTAATTACTCTATCTTATTTATTTAAACTTTATTGACTACAATAAAAGTATGCAAAAGGCGGACTTATGCTTTAACTTGCTTAAACTTCACATGGCGTTGGGTAGGTACACCTACTGACTATTCAGGTTCGTTGTTTTTTTATTTTATTTAACGCTTCATAAATAAACATACCTCTTATTAATTACCAGTTGTTAACAATTTATATTGCATATATATTATACCATATTATAACCTAAAACCAGAATATTTTTCATCTTTCTCTTAAAATTAACATTATAAAGCGCACCGCGATCATTAATCAACTTTAATTATAATCATAAGTCAAGAAATCTCTTTAATTAAAACAGTTTATTACACCTATTCATAAATCTTGAGATACTAAGAATATTTCTGTCACGTCCACAAAAGAAAATTAAGGACTTGTGTAAATTTTTTTTCGCCAATGTATATGTATGCGTAAATGTATCGACCGATTTCAAAATGGCATTCGAGTCACGATTTGCCATTACTTGCCGACAGTGACTTCCAATTTTCACTAACTCCTAAACTTATAGTTACATATACCATACAACCTTCTCCATAAAAACACACCTTCAGTGAACGACACAAGAGTCGAAATGCGAAAAGTAAAACTGTTACTTGTACCATTTTGTACAGAGTGGATATGGTCGTAACGTGAAAATTTTAAATTTCGTGTTTAAGTGAAATTTTATTGGGAATCCCCATTTTTATTGGACGTATTCCAAAATTTTGTAAGGCAAATATTTAGGTGTATGTATTTTGTAGAAAAAAGAAAAGTTTGTTTCCTATAAATCGTTACCGTTCATGAATATTTTATTACATAGGTGTTCGGTTCATAACTGGATCAAAATACTACATTACATTACAACAACACATTAAGCTAAGTCGGTGGCTTAGCACACACTAGCAGCAGAGTGGCAGAGTACGTTCTAACCTTCGTCCATTGAAGGGAGACCCGTATCCCTGCTGTGGGATGATTATCAATGTGATTGTGTCTGTTTTATTTAAAAAAATCTATTTTTTCAACAATAATCCAGCAATCCTCGGAAAGATTCATCTAAAAATGTGAGCACCAATACAAAAGGCGGTCTCAGTGGAAATTAAACGTAAATATTGTCTCTGAACGCGTTAAAGTTATGCCCACAGAAATGCGTATTTAGAGGGAGACAATAGACCTTGCTTTCAAGGGGATACGAGCGACGCCATGTTTTTTTTTATGACAGATTTAAAATTAAATAAATTCTAGACAATTTACACAGCGAGCGCCACATTTTAAGGCTTAATTTTTAACCTGCCTGTTATGGATACCAGATAACGGATATATTATATTACTAGCTGACCCGGCGAACTTCGTATCGCCTAAAGAACCTTCATGCTGAATTTCATTCGAATAACTTCAAAACGGCAAAGTTTCATACTAACTTTGCACCCCCGTTTAACCCCCTAAGGGATAATTTTTGAGAAAAATATTTTACTCGTGTTTCATGCCTTTCAATAAAGAACCTTCATGCTGAATTTCATTCGAATAACTCCAAAAACGCCAAAGTTTCATACTAACTTTGCACCCCTGTTTAACCCCCTAAGGGATGATTTTTGAGAAAAATATTTTACTCGTATTTCATGCCTTTCAATAAAGAACCTTCATGCTGAATTTTATTCGAATAACTTCAAAAACGGCAAAGTTTCATACTAACTTTACACCCCCGTTTAACCCCCTAAGGGATGATTTTTGAGAAAAATATTTTACTCGTGTTTCATGCCTTTCAATAAAGAACCTTCATGCTGAATTTCATTCGAATAACTTCAAAAACGGCAATATTTCATACTAACTTTGCACCCCTGTTTAACCCCCTAAGGGATGATTTTTGAGAAAAATATTTTACTCGTATTTCATGCCTTTCAATAAAGAACCTTCATGCTGAATTTTATTCGAATAACTTCAAAAACGGCAAAGTTTCATACTAACTTTACACCCCCGTTTAACCCCCTAAGGGATGATTTTTGAGAAAAATATTTTACTCGTGTTTCATCCCTTTCAATAAAGAACCTTAATGCTGAATTTCATTTAAATAACTTCAAAAACGGCAAAGTTTCATACGAAATTTTCGCCCCCGTTTAACCCCCTAAGGGATAAATTTTGAAAAAAATATTTTACTCATGTTTCATGCTTTTCAGTAAAGAACCTTAATGCTGAATTTCATTGGAATAACTTCAAAAACGGCAAAGTTTCATACTAACTTTGCACCCCCGTTTTACCCCCTTAGGGGATGAATTTCCAAAAATCCTTTCTTAGTGAGCACCCAAAAGGAACTCCCATGCAAAATTTGAGACTCCTGGCACTTGTAGTTTCGGATATTTCGTGATGAATCAGTCAGTGATTTTCTCTTTTATAAATATAGATTATAAATATTTATTTATAAGATCTAATAGAATATAGAAAACACAAATACTATCATCACATAAATATTTTCCCAGTTTATGGATCGAATCCACGCTCTTTAATCGACATTACCAACATCATGAATAACAAAAAGAGTTTTCAACAAATCTCTTAAAGAATGACAGGTAGACAAGTTATCTCACAAACACAGCCATAGCTTTACTAATTAAGAAAAGTTACATCAAAGAGAATTTGAAGTTTTATGGAGATCCATAAGAACCTTATTAAAAGTTCATTCAATATCTGGTTTGTTCCAGTTCTAAGCGGAATTTATCTGATTTAACAGAAAACTTATGATATCAATGTCATAATAGACGTTTGTCGTAATTTTTTTAGGAAAGTTTTCTTCCATATTATCTTTTAAGGGTTCTGTTGTAAACAAGGAAACCTTATAGCATCGCCATGTCAAAGAAGAAGGAAAGAAAGAAAAGGAGCCAGCTCATTTAGGAGCCATTGCCAGTTCATAGTAGCTAGCTACTACAAAAAATGTGAATAAGTGTGGCGGCGGAGGTCAGTGTTTTCAAGCCGCCGACCTGGTTTAACGACTGTCTATCGACAACGGCCGGGTCTGATGACGGCTTTAAACGTGCCCTCCGAAGCATAGAGAAGCTCAAAATACCAAGACCCATCCAAACATCGGCGTGGGTCGACATTGCTTAAAGTTTAAAGACGCCATGGAACTATTACTATGAGCTGAGGAGCTGGTAGTCTAGACCTCTAGTAGAGCTCTACCACTCAAAAAATTAGTACTATTTATTATTCATTACAATATAATAATATAATATGGTATTTGATAAAGTACCATAACTCGTCCTTTGGGTATACATTCGCGAATTTTACGTAGGCGGGCGCAACAGTAAATATAGCAAAATTCATATAATAATAAGCGACACGTGATAAATGGGTATTTGGAACACTTCATATTGTCCACGAACCATTAATAACATCAATGCCCTGAGCACCACTCGACAGATTATTAATGCAGTGGGGATATTGTAAAATTTCAGGTATGTATTATGTTGAAAATGTTCGTAAAATTGTTTCGCAAAAATTATAATTATTAATCTTTCATAAACTACGTATGATTATTAACTATGACTAAATGTGTGAGACAAACTATGCAGAAACTGGATGATAGTCACATAGACACTGACTGATAGTCACATAGAGACTAAACTCTTTAAATTAAGATAAAAAAATGCGATTTAAAAACCAAAAAAATGCCACATTTTCCACTACGTCACGCAGGCTGACAGATTAGAATTGGCAATCCCAACAAATCACATTGAAATTGTTAATCAATGCAAACAATTTTGACAATTCCGCACGCGTGCCATACTTCCGCTGTTTTATTAGGGTTCCGCGGAGAAAAAAGTCAAACGGTCTTCGGGTATTTCTTGAATAGCCATTCTTCAGGCAGCCCAGAGGCGCAGTTGTATCACCGCAGCTTCTACCATCTCGGTACAAGAGGAACGTGGCTTCGTTCCCCGTACGGGGCAAACATTTTAAGTGATAGCATTGATGGCATGAAGTGACTTTACCTTCGGTACCAGAGGAGACAGGTTCGGTCTACCTACGCACAAACATTTATGTGTAACTTTGAAAAAGTCCAAGTAAACATTAAGTATTAGAGCAAGTGCTAAGTTTCTTGCCAGTTCCTCTTAGCTCAAATTTGCCGTCTGAACTGGTGGTAGGAAAGAATTGTGACGATTCGAAAGAGCTTTAGGAATATTTGAATAAAAATATTTTGAATTTGATTTGAATCCATACTGCAGAAGACCCGATAGCAAAGCAAATATTTTAATTCCACATAAGGTCTCAAGCTATCTCTTCTTTTTAGGGTTCCGTAGCCAAATGGCAAAAAACGGAACCCTTATAGATTTGTCATGTCTGTCTGTCTGTCTGTGCGTCAGTATGTCACAGCCACTTTTTTCCGAAACTATAAGAACTATACTGTTGAAACTTGGTAAGTAGATGTATATGTACTCTGTGAACCGCATTAAGATTTTCACACAAAAATAGAAAAAAAAAAACAATATATTTTGGGGGTTTCCCATACTTAGATCAAATTTTTTTTTTCATCAAGTCCCTGGATAGGTCTTCAAAAATGATATTGTGGTTTTTATAATCATTTTTTTCTAAACTGAATATTTTGCGCGAGACACTTCCAAAGACCCTCCCTATAACTTCTAAAATAAGAGAATGATCAAACTAAAAAAAATATAATGATGTACAATACCATACAAACGAAAATTGGTTTGAACGAGATCTAGTCAGTAGTTTTTTTTTTAATACGTATGACGTATTAAAAAAAAACTACTGACTAGATCTATATTCTATATAGAATCGTAAACCGCAATTGCTGCTAGGGAACCCTTCATGGGCGAGTCCGACTCGAACTTGGCCGCTTTTTTTCTTTAATTTTACAATGACAGCCACAATAAAATGTATCACTACAATTTAAAAGTGATTTTGATTAATTCACCGTTTATCATTTAAATATTTTTTTATAAGGAACCATTATTTTAAGTAAGAACTTCAGTTGGCTACTTTTTCAGGCGCTCACAAAATTTGGTTGCGAATATGCGGCAGACCGTTTATCTTGCTCAGAGGTACTGTAAATCCGTGACTGAAATGTAACAGTCCGTGGTGGTTTACTGGAATCGCTTATTGAGCGTTGCTGTTATATCACGAGTGGTTTTGTTATTTTGTTTAGAGAATTTTTACTTTCTGTAAGTTTGACTTGACTATTGGGGTGGTAGACCGTTTATGACATGGGTGATTATCTGAGCCACGGCACACGGCGTATTTTAAACGCGTAGAAGACGCGCGTTTAATGCTACATTGAGCTTTATGTATGTTAGACGTCACTATGACATGATTGCAACTCCGCCTTGGATGAATGATACGCGCGTCATCTCCGCGTTTAAAATACGCCGTGTGCAGCTGTGGCTGTAAGTGACAAACTTTATATGATGATTTGTTGATGGGTGTAGGGTGTAGATAGATATCAATCCAACATTATTACTTAGTATTTGCACGCCATGGTGGTTGATGCCATGGTGGTTGAGCGCTTTTTTTTATTGCGTGAAGGAATTTATTATCTATTTATTTATTTGTAAAAAAATATCTATTTATCTGCTACTTAAATGGTAACTATAGTATGTACAAGCTTTGCTGAATTTGGGACTAGAAAGCGATATGTAATTTGTCCTAAAAATATTTTAACATCTAAGAACGTTACAAATTACGAAAAGTGTTTAAAAACTCAGGCCGGTTACAAGTGAATGTTTTTATTAAAAATAAATCAGATTACTCAATGAATATCAATCCCACGCGGCGCACGTCGCCAACATTTTCTTTTGTCTCCGCAACATTTCGGAGCATTTTTATGACGTGCCCAAAGAATGTTCTCGAAGCCCCAGGCTGCACGGCAAGAATAACAATGGGCTGGGTAGGTTTTTTTTTTAATTTTTAGCCCCCAGTGAAAAGCATTGTGCGTTCTCATCATGACTGATGGCTTGAAAAATTTCTGCACATCACTCTTAAAATTATCAGTATGTAAGTGGTGTTTAGAATTTTATTACTAATGAATTTAGCATGAAGTGAAATGGTCGGTGGGTATATTTGAGAAGCAACCAACATGCATTAGAAAATGTAAGCCGGATTTCCCAAAGAGAACATATTATAATCTGTAATTATCCAAACACTGACGATCTTTCGTAAAGTATTTCGGCCATAAATTGGTGTACAAATTTATTTTTAGAGGCAACTTTGAATTAATTTTTTTTCGTCGAAACTACAAGTAATTTTGTTTTTAAACTGGATTTCCTAAAGAGCAAATTCTTAAATATCTCAGATAAGAATTCTATGGCTAAAGTTTTATTATTATGAGCAGGTGTTTAAACCCCCTTAAATACACGACAAAAAATCACACAAAACAATAAAAAGCATTCAGCGCTATAGACAATTAAAAAGGAAACATTTTAATTTACAAAAAAAAATATCACAGCGTAAAAATAAAGCATTTGACAACACTTGTGACCGGTCCCCATAAAAACGGGCCAACATCGCCCATAATGAGCAATTAGTTGACATGTGTACGCTAATTCCGCGAGCGTTATGGCGGACGAGAAATGAATGACGCTGATTGGCCAATTTGAATTCGTGAGAAGCAGTCTGTGAAAATTTATTTTTTAAATTTGAAACTTGTGTTCTAATTTTTTAGATTTCAATTTATAAAAACTTTTTTATAAAAATGTTAAGTGCCGTAGTAGTAATCCAACTCTATAATATGCTACTACTATTTTTTTATATCAAATCAAAGACCTATTGAGGTCTTTTAGTAATAAGGCCAGTTCCAGCAACGTCACTGTCGTATGGCGGGTAAGGTAACAATTAGTCAGGTTCTTAATCGTTAAATACCGTTTTAATAACCAAAACAAGTGTCCTTGGAAGGGTAGAGCCCGAAAGACCCCAGCTCCCCAAGTGGCGGGACATTTAAAACAAAAAAAAAAAGACTCAGTAATAAGGCTTCGTTCGTAGGTACCGTTTGTGGTACGGAACCCTAAAACGGTACCTCCTTTGTCAGGATATTTCCTATTTAAAATTCCAAGGCGTTATATCAATTCCATACAACAAAAAAGCCGGAGACGACACCGTTTCCCGCCTTAGCCCAAGGGCGCTTATCTCAAGGACCTATCGAATTAAAAGTTCGCAATCTCTATCCCACGTCACGCGTAAATCGGCCCAGACATCCAATTTGGCACCGTTACGTGCGTATGCGAGGAAAAAAATTGAAAATAAATTGAAGCAGCAACTCGGGCGTGTGGCGTGACGTGCGGGCAATCGCACAGAAGCAATGAGATTATATATTGTGCGTATGGTAAACGGAGTCACAGTGAGCTTGGAAACAGTGGGCATAGTTCGCAGGATACGTGCTACTCTGTGCTGTGACTCATTGTCGCTTGCCATATCATCTTAGTTCGTGCTGGCTGCGATATTTGCAAATTACTATGGACATACGCAAATTTTTGTATGTACAAAGTGACAGTGAAGTGAGGTCATTGTTATCAGCTTTCCGACTCATTACAATTGATAGCAACAACGAATTAACTGCTGTGCTGTCAGTGTTTTCTGACAACCTGATGGTAAGTAACTTGGCTTGATCATTCTCAAATTCTCATCTACCGTCTTCTTGATAGTAGTCGGAACCGACTTTGACGGCGCGCGGCGGTAAGATCTTTTTGCTATGAGATATATGATAATGAAATGGGATTTTGTAGCAAAATAGGTACACATAGGTAAACTTTTTTTTTTAAAGTAGCCAGCTACTTTCTCCATTAAAAAAAATGCATATTAGTGTTTTCATTTAGTTTGTACACGTGCAATGCTATCAAGCCATCTGTGTGCTCTGCGTGCTAATTCTAATATCTTCGTAGGATTAAAAAAGATTAATTTTCTTTCTTCTTTCATCATTAAAGACGATGAAATCATTGTTGCGAACAAAGCTAGTATAATTTTACTTCACTGTAACTGATTTGACTTTGCTCTATTCTGAATATCACGCCGATTTCTAGGTAATGCTGACATATACAATTTACTTTTGATATTGAGTTGCATGTGTAGGTGTATAGTTGGAATAGTATTTTTATGTACCTAACAGTAAAAAAAAAAATTAAGAGAGAGGATGTGAGTTTATGGAACTTTATGGTAAGCCAATCACCGCTGCCGTTGATCTTCCACGATCTTCATAGGCAGCATGACTACATGTTTTTTTTTTCGGAATAAAAACTAGCCTAGTCACTCTCGTAACCCAAAAATAATAATATCAATCAGATCGTTACTTTCGACGTGAAAGTAGGACAAACAAACACTTTCGCATTTATAATATTAGTATGGATTTCCATATCTCAGGTATGAAAATCATTCCTAACACAGTTTAATTTCACCCCTGGGTTGAAAATGACAATTAAATATAAAATATCGTCGTAAAACTATCGTAACACCACGATATACAGGTTGAACTAAATTAGTGAGGCACAACTAAATGCATAAATTAATTTAAACTTTGTCGTAAACTGCTAGGAGGTGTACGTATTATAATATGCTAAAGTTTCTAAACTGTTTAAATAAAATAAAATTAAGACATATCACAATGTCAGGCAGCGGTACTAATATTGTCATTTTTGAATATAATTAATTAGGTACCCACTGAAAATATTTGGAAAAAAATAGATGTAAAAATATCCGAAGGACAAAAAGCCTGTTCGCTATTTTTTCGCAATTTCTTTTACCCGAAGTCATTTCTCATTATTTCAGAAATGGTCTTAGTTTATGTTTACTGCTTACTGCTGACTGTAATAGCCACAGCCACTACTAATCCCGCAGCAAAATAATTTAATTAAATGCCACTCTATTTATAAACAACCTAATATATTTTTGTTGTAAAAAAAAAAAACAACAAAACAAATTCAATCATCGCGGGGACACGGTGGCGGGATCAAAACGTCCCTGAGGTCGCACCGAAATATGCACATATTGCCTGTGACCTCTAGGGACTTATTTCAACATATTACAATTTCACGGGGGATGCCTTTGTTTAGGGTTAAACTATAATATATCTGAAAATGAAAAATGTTTATTTATTACAAAAGGTAACAACATTGTGACTGGAGCCTCCATTTAAGTACGTAATATACCTACTTATTTGTGTTTGGAGTATACGCTCTTAATAAGTAGACAACATAGATTTATTATAACTTACTAGCGTAAGAAGATTGGCAATGCAAAAGAGATAGATCATAGTGTTTGTTAGAGCGAGATAGGTATACGAGACTATTTTTCCTATACATGCTATGGGGCTTGTATCGCCCTAACGTCAGTCATGTTAAAACAAATCCCACTTATATTTACTAAATTTATGATTTTTAAGTGTAGTTTTGGTGTTAATTAGACGTGATTAAATATGGTTACCTGTGCAGTGCCTGGATGTAACTCAAACTAAAAGGAAAATCCACAAAATTATATATCTTGCTTGCACACATGTACATTTCACGCACACTAGTGTATTTTCTTTTTGGTCTCGCCTTAATCGACCAAAGCCGATCTATAGGTACGCTAGTATATACAAAATCTATGGTAGACAATTAAATTATGTAAGTTGATTAGGTTCAAGGTTTCAACATTAATTAATAAATAATGTAATGAATATAATACTTTATATCTACAAGAAACTGATATGATTAAATTAATAAATAAATTAATGATTAAATAATTACTCTGTATTTTTCAATCACGTCGCAATCGCGAATTTCTGCACTTCGAAAGGTTGACTGGTAGCCATTAGCATTAAGTCCGCCTATTGTATCACTACTTACTTTTTGTATTGTGGTGAATAAAGTTAAATAAATAACGACCAGTGCTGTAAACTTTTTTTGTTACAATGAATAGTATTTTTAAGAAATTACAAAACAAAATACAAACTGGCCATCAATACAGAAAACAAAAAAAAACGCGCTTATTTTTCTTCCGAATCATTCCCTGACTTTCAAATCTTGAACCATTAAAAACAAAAACAAATAAAACCTCATTTGGCCCCAACAAATAACTCAGTATCCAGAGCCCATCATTCACTCGTTGTTCCTACCAACCGACAGGCCATTATCAGAACTGCCAACACTCACAAACAAACGGCATGGGCAGTAAAAAGTTTTAACTACACAAGTTGGGACGTTGTCTAGGGGCGTTTAACGACTGCCTGCTAGATTATCTACGCGATACTTATTTGTTGTTGTTGCTACCCTTTTTCTCACAAAGTTTAAGCATCAGTCACTTAAAGGGCGCACGAAGGAATAAAAAAAGTGTTTGATACCTTAAGTTTTTTTTGTTTTTTGCATCATCTGTACTACTTTAATAAAAAGTGAAAATTCTTTGACTTAAAAAAAAACACGTTATTCCTGTCAAGGTTATCATGAAATGAGAAGAGTATGTGTAAATTAATTTAAGTAATGTTATAACTAACACAGAAACAGTCAGTTTTAAAGTTAATGACGTATTAAATTGTAGTTGTTACCTGGTTGTCACTGTCAAACTAAAGAAGATGAAAAAAGATAGCTTGAGACTTTATGTGGAATTGTCAATTAAATATTATGTTACCTATAGAAGCAGAAGGTAGAATGGAACAACGCGTACGTTTAATAGATTTTATTTACAATGGTTAAAGTAAATATAAAAAATTCTTCAAAATATCTTATGTATTGTATTGAACGAAAAAATTAACAACATTTATAGGTATGTACAGGGTGCCCTGAGAGCGACCGACACTCCCGAAATTTCTTAAGAGGTTCATACATCTACCTTAAGCCGGTGAAAGATTTTTTGTCTAAGTATAATAGTTTCGGAGTAATTGTCTAATAAAGATTCGTTGTAAAACTGTGTGTTTTCATCCCTAAAATCCCTGGTCTCTTTCAAACATTGATTACTATGAGTACGTAGTACTGTTTATTATTCTGTGCTATGAGTGACGTGAAGTCGAAACAATGGGATGTAACTTAGTCATGTACGTCGAACAACACCTTATAATACATTATAGCTACACATTTTGTAGTCTAACCACTTTCATGAGTTGTTCACACTTGTAGTACAAGAGATATACCATGTCTTTCACTCCTTAAGGAGTTAAATTATTTAAGGAATAATGTAAACATTTGTGCCAATATTTCCTGTTGGACCAACTATACAGTCACTGTTTGATTGTTTTCTATAATTTCTATGTCTGTTATGTCCATAGATTTATGATAACTTACTAGCGTAAGAAGATTGGCAATGCAAAAGAGATAGATCATAGCATACGCGTTTGTTAGAGCGAGATAGATAGACGAGACCATTTTTCCTATACACGTTATGGGCTTGTATCGCCCTAACGTCAGTCATGTTAAAACAAATCCCACTTATTTTTTACAAAATTTATGGTTTTTATGTGTAGTTTTGGTGTTAATTCGACGTGATTAAATATGGTTACCTGTGCAGTGCCTGGATGTAACTCGAACTAAAAGGAAAATCCACAAAATTATATATCTTGCTTGCACACAATGTACAACCACGCACACTAGTGTATTTTGTTTTTGGTCTCGCCTCAATCAAACAAAGCCGATCTATAGGTACGCTAGTATAAACTAAATCTATGGTTATGTCTTATTCTTTCTGTATCCGTCGTGTGTGGTAGGTACCCGGTATGTGGTTAGAAGTTAGAGGGCAAGATCCCATCCATTAGAATTTATCTATTCTGTACTCTACTATATTTTATAGGCGAAAGTTATGTATATGTTTGTTACTTCTTCACGCTCAAATGGCTGAGCCAATATTTATGATATTTGATTTGTGGGTAGCTGATACCTTGGATTAACACATAGGGTACTATTTATCCCGAATTGTATGCGATTCCCGTAAGATTTTATCAAAATTCTGATATAGATGGTTCTGCTGTGCATAAATAAATACACGCAAAAGAAATTGCGGTTTTTGAAGATTTGTATTGGTAAAACTACTGGACGGATTTCAAAAAATATTTCACCGTTGGGAAGGCACTTTAACCCCGGGTAACATAGGCTATATTATAATTTTAAAAAAATAGGGGTCCTTAGTATAACCTGAACAAAGCGGGGGCGGTTTGCTAGTAGTAAAATAAAATGACTAGCCCCTAGTGTAATATGGAAGGAACAATTTTAGTCTCAAGTTAGGCATTAAGTTTAGTGCCACTATATTATGTCTAAGACATCTGTCGAAGTTGTGCTATCTCTTGTCTAGACTTAGCTTTTAGTTGCACGACAGGTAGGTTGAAACTACTGTGAAGTTAGTAAATAATAATAGCTTTACGGTAGTCTTTGACAAAGTCGCGAAGACGCTTCGATGTACGACAGAAGCCTAGGAGAATACCAAATGTAGATCTCTAAGAATAGGCAAACAGGTATTGGTATTTTAGGATTTTCACAGACTAGGTTAAACAGGTATTTTAGGCCGCGATCATAATAATTTTATGTATGTTTAGAATAACTCTCTAGTTATTCTAAACATTCCATGAGATTCTTTTCCATAATTAATGGGGCACTTAGATTAAGTTCGTGATTGTCTGTATTCTTGAATGTAATGGTGTGCTCATTGTCGAAAAGCCAAATAAATAAAAGGACTTACTCTAATTTTTATTTATCAATAGCACCTATTCATATTGGTATATTATAGTAGTAATGCTATCCAATTATGTATACAACCTTATCCCTTTTAATTTCTTCCCCTTCCGGGCTCACAGATTTGCAGGTGTCAGACTGGCACCCATCTGCAGTATATATAAAATTCAAAGTCCTGACTGACTGACTTAACTATATATACAACAACAACCCAAACCGCTGGGTCTAGAGATTCCAATTTGGACTGTAGGTTCCTTACGACGTCTAGGGGTATGTACAAAGAAAGGAATTTTCAAAGTTCCCACGGGATAGCAAGATATTAGCAAACGAAGTTACGAGTATTTTACTGTTTATGTATAAATTCAACGCTTACATTTTAAATCTTTGTTCTTATTTATTTACTGGTTACCTCTTGCATTGGTTGGTTATACCACCGGATGTTTATTGTTTTGTTAATACTTGCAAAAACAGTATCCAGTTTCGTTTTGTATTTTGACGCCACTAAAATAACAAATAATGAGAAAATGTATTTCTGTTCGGAGCGGAAGAGTAGGATATCCGTTCTGTAGTGTTGTCGGAGAAAATAGCACAAAAGATAATAATGTACCTTGTGCTTGCAAAAATAAAATAAGAACTCAATAAACGGAGACATTTTATAAACGGCCCGGTAGTGCGTTGATTGTGAGCCTTATTATAGGTAAGTAAGTAAATTAAACCCATAATACAAACTGGTTAAGCCTAACTTAATTTGAGACCACGATCCAAGTATGCTAAATACAAATAGAGTGTCGATAGTCTGTCAATGCTATTTGTCTACGATCTTCTGTAAGCGTGTATTTGAACGGATTATCCGCTGTGCCCTCTGTTAAATATTCTGTGTGGTTGGTACTTTCCCGGTCGAGCTAGTCCATTTCATAAATGCTTTACCACTCCAAGCTTTTAGACTTAAAGAAAATAATTTTTCACTTTTACACAGAAAAATATGACCGTTGAAATTGGAAAATGTGATTCACAACAGAGAATGGAGGGCCCTCAACAATTCTGTTCTGGTGTCGTAACAATGCGACTTTGCATTGGAAAGCTGTATGGTAGCAGCCTTATATTACACAGAAATGTAAATTTTATGTAATACTGGCTTTTTTGCCCGCAACTACGTCCGCGTGAAGTTCCCGACCCGTTCCCGTGGAAACCACATTGAATTTCGGGAAAAGCTATAGCCTATGTCACTCCCTGATAATGTAGCTTTCTACTGGTGAAAGAATTTTTGAAATCGGTCCAGTAGTTTGGGAGCCTATTCAACTCAAACAAACAAACTAACAATCAAATCTTTCCTCTTTATAATATTAGTATAGACTAGCAAAACACAACGCAACTTCGTTTACCTACTTGTATCTCGCTTTTCCGTGTGAACTTCGGAGAAAATACCTTTCTTATCGAATGACTTATTTTTTTAACAGGGGGAAATACTTTGACAGCCTCACTGCTCGAAGAATATGCGGCGGGGACTGTGAGACCCACCAACTGGTTGTACCCATTAAATAACCGTCGAGGTGCCCTACGCATCTCCATAGTGGAGAGGCCATGGGGTCGCGTTGGATTGAAATGAGTTAGTTCCACTGTCTGTGATGTCTCATCTTACATAATTTCGACGTGAAGCAACAATGCTTTTTGATCTTTGACTAGAGTAACAACCTGTGAAAGCCTGAACGAATAAACGATTCGATCTTAAACTACTCAATGGATTTTATTGCAGTTTTCAGCAAGTGATTCAAGAGGAAGGTTAGGTTAGGTTAGGTTATACCCCCGCCGCTTCCCCAAGCGGCGGGGCATGCAGTAATGCATTTCTCTCACTATAATAAAAAAATAAAAAAATTACAAACAATACAAATCCTACCTTTTATAATGTTAGTATAGAATAAGGTTTTTCGGAAATTCCCATGGGAAAGCGGGATACAAGCAAACGAAGATGCGCAGGTTTTCGGTAATAAATGAAATTCAGTAAAGTAAAATATTTTGTAGCAACGGTGTGACACACATCCATCCGTAGCGAATATTCAAGGCGTCTTTGAATGTCTCCGCTGCAGATGTGGGCCGACAACTCATTTCACTGGAAAAAAGGAAACAGTTATATTTTCACTCGGCTTCAAGGCGATGGCTACGTGAAAGCTTTTTTAAAGTTCCCAATGACTAGATCTTTTCTTTGTAAAGACTCTATTTATGTATTAATATATGACACGGTGGTGGTGGTGAGTTCGTTTGTTTTTTTAATGACGTGATGATTGAACCAAAATGGTCGCGTACTGCGCGGTTTCAGAGTAGGAGGAGACGAGTTATTTCTCTTGCGAACGCTGAGGCTGTGGAATGAGATCCCGCCGAGGTCTTTCCTTTAGACTATTACATGGGGTTCTTTAAAAGGGGCATAAATTTTTTTTTACGTATATAGGCTACGGATACGGTGACCGCTTACCATCAGGCGGGCCGTAAGCTTGTTTGACACCTTAGTGGTATAAAAAAACATGCTATATAAGTAAACCGCGGAACTTCGTTTGCGTGTATCCCGCTTTTCCGTAGGAATTTCCTAAAATCCGCATCAAAATCCATTGCGTAGTTTTAGAAAAGAATTATCTATTCTCACGTATCATTGAAAATTATAGACTAACCCAATCCATATCCGACTACGTGTTAGGGTTAATTATGGATACCAAAGAAAATTTTAATTCTCTAATAATCGGAATCGATAGTCGATGTAATGTAAGTACCTACTTAAGTTTCGACGGCGTCGAGGGAGCTTTTTAAAAACACAAATTTTAAAATTAAAAGTGTATTTTCTTTAAGAGAGCTTGTTACAGACTAACTTAAAATCTAACATAAGTCTACACAAAGGACTGCAAAATGCTAGTCCGCTAAAATGCCAGACAAAACAAAAGTGGTCCGATAATGCGTGGGCAGTACGAGGAATATGCACTAAGCGTTGATAAGGACCGTACGCGGTGGAGTAGCGCCGTGCATAACTCCTCCCTCACCAAGTTCGAGATCATCCCTAGGATTATCTCGAATATTTTTCTTATATAATTTTTTCCAAAACTTATATCTATAACATAGAGCTATGAAAACTAGAGTCAGAATTATCGCTACATTTCCTATGCTAACACTTTTCACAACACCTTGTAGCTCTACACTATCACTGGTAACTTGTGAGCCACTTTTATGCACTAAATAGTTGAGAAGCTTAACATCGGTCAAATTGATTTCATCCAGGTTGATGGGTTTTGGCAGCTCCGAAGTATCGTTTACCCTTGGTAACTGGATTAGTGGTATTTTATCTCCAAACATTTTCTTTCCTTCTGTAATGTGCGTTTTCAGAATGACCCCTTGAATTTTCACAGAGCAATTATTGTCTATAGTCAAAAGGTAAGTTCCACAGATAGCCTCTTGGGTTATCTCTTCACCGCAGTGGTTGGTAAGTACAATTTCATTATTTGTATAAATTACCCAACGACCTGGTTGTACTGATTCTATTTTTACATCATTAACGACAACAGGAACAGGGTGGCAACTCGGCGTGCTGGTGGAAAACTGTAAAAGTTCAGCGACACAATCGTCTCTAGATAAAGGAGAGACATTATCTTCGTAGCACAGGAACCGGTCTTCATCAATTTCAGGACATGACTGAGAGAGCGGCGTTACTTTCAACCCCTTCACAAGGACATATGGATATTTTGGAAGGATAATGGAAGTCTGACCTTTATTTTCATCAAAAATAGGCAATGGAATTAATTTATAATAAATGTAAATTTCATTTCTTATCAATGGAATATGCATAATAAACTTTATCTGATTTTGTTTGATATAGGCCTTTGTCTCCGTGCAACGTTCTATTTTAACAATATTTTCGGCAGTGGCAGAAAACACTAGCTTATCACTATTTTCTATTTCCTTTAATATTAACAAAAATTCATCAGAATTAATAATAGATTGGTGTAATATTTTAATTTTACTAAAAGCAACTGCGGTTTCTATTTCATTAAGACGTATGTAGATCATTTGGAAATTGTGTAAAAATGTTGTGTAGATATGTAAAACTTCATTAGCTGTTTCATCTAGTTTAGTTTTATTTAAGTAAAGATTTAATTCTCGTACGGTATTTCCGATTTCTATAAAGTTGCTTCTAGTAGAATTTGCAATTTTAGTGAAAGCATCCATCATTTCAGTGACAATGGTCATTTTAGCATTTAAGGAATCCTGTTTTGTTTTAATATTATTAATTGCTTCTTCATATCTCATAGCGTCATCACTATCCAAATTGCCAGTTATAGCTTTTATGAAAGATCCTAAGGGATTAAGCAAACCACGTTTAATTTTAGTTGAAGGAATTAATTGCCTATACTTCTCTATAGCTCTATACATAATATAATCAGTTTGTGACTCTACGTCTATAAAATCTGAACTAAATTATTAATGCCTATATAACTATGAATATCATCCTTAAGGGCTACGTACCTATTTATATTTAACTCTATTTCTTCATTAATTTTTTCTAAATCTAAAACCTTAATTATAGTCCATTTGTCGTAGCTGACGAATGCTTGACCTTCCTTAACTGGAAGTAGTCCCGGATTCCTGTCAATCCGGTGCAGTAGAAGGGCCTGGCTTCGGATCATTTGGATGACCAGAAGTAACCACCTGTGGAGGGCGCTTAATGTCTTTAATAGGAACCTTAGTTTCACGATTACGTGTAATTATAGGCACAACATTCCTATGAATTGGTCCCGTGACCTGAGCCTTCTGATAGCGAGGTTTGTCCTTGCTACGTCTACACCCTCAATTCACCCCTTTTATAAATATTTCGTCTCCTGCCTCAATGTCAAAATGAACTTCACCCGGACGTTTAGCAATAGTAGATTGCTTCTTTTGAACAATCTTATCGGTCAAATATTCGTATAAATATTTCGTTTTTCGAACATGTTCTTTAACTAATTGTTGAGTAAATTGTTTTTCAAAATTTACTGAAAATGGATTATTAGATTCAGTGTGTCCAAATACCACCTCAAAAGGTGTTAGATCGGTAGTGGAGTGGATAGTATTATTATAGGACATAACTGCATAAGTCATAACGGATGTAGCGTCAGTGACCTTGCGCTCGTATTTAGCTATGCGATATATCTCTATAATAGTTGAGTGAAATCTTTCTACTAAGCCCATTGAATTTGGGTTATGTGGTGTCCCTACGTGAAGGTCAATTTTATAGAATGCTAGCATTTCTTTCATTAAAGTATTATTAAATTCCATACCGGGATCTGAACTTATTCTGTTGGGAATTCCATACAGGGAAAAATACTTGATTAAAGCCCTAACTGCTTCCGGGGTAGATTTGTTACTCATTTCTATGGCTTGGCCTAACTTACTGAAAGCATCAATAATTGTAAGGTAAATTTTTCCTTCAATTGTGAAAGTATCGATAAACAATTCTTGAAATGGTCTAATCTGGGTCTGTGATAGCTGCAGTTCTGGTTTTAAAGGTTTACGCTCGTATTTCATTTTTCGGCATATTTCACAAGAATTAATTATACTACTTAGCTACAGTTTTATCCATATAGTTCCAATAAAACGTGTGTATGAGGTGAGCTAGAGTTTCTTTGACTTTCCTATGTGTGATGGCTAGTCCTACCTGTATGATACTTAATGACAATATGACGTTGCCCGTTTTCATCATCTACATTTACTACCCGTTTAGTACACTCGTAAAATTTTACAGCGCCCTTTTTAAATAGAGTCGCGGTTATTTGTGAAAATTGCTTGTGGTGTAAATCACTCTGAAAATAAAAGAAATATTTAATTTTAGGTCTGGTGTATTCTTTAAGAAAATGTTTGATAAGATCGGGATTATCTTCAGGTAAGTGTACTTTTAATATTTTTTGTGATTTCCTAGATAAGTTTTTAACTGACATTTCATTTCTGTTCCAGGTGTATACGAGTATTTGGTTTGGCTTCGTGTCTACAGCTTCCTGCAAGATAAGTATACCTTCTGTCTCTGAATGCATCGCGGAATGTATTGTATCTATGTCATCACTGTTTTGATTTTCAGATGCGGATGCTGTGCTGCTATCTACTGATGGGATGGAATAAGGAGATCGTCGGCGTGGCCTTACTTCAATTATTGATTTTACTGAATCGTCGGAAGAAATTGATATAGGGGATGGAGAACGTGATCGATTATTATCAGCTTTCTCGTTTTGATAATTCGTAGGGACTTTCATCCTTGTTTCAGTTCGCGGTTCTGAAACTACCTGATATGGAGGTTTATAAATTATAGGTATCTGTGCGTTAGGCGTCTGTAAAACCCAATTTCTCATGTCTATGTTAGCTGCTAATTTTGTGAGGAGATCAGAACCTATGAGGCCGTCATATCTACCGTCTACGTCATACACATGAAATTTATGAGTAAGCGTACTCTTAAATGTTTTAAATAACGGAATACAAATTATTTCATCATGGGTGCTTTGAGCATGGGTACTAACAACGGTATAGGGTTCGTACTGCTTAAAGTTGTTAAAAAATTTGTTTGCTTTAGCTGGGCTAATAAATGATCTGCTACTTCCGGTGTCTACAAGGAATTTCGAATTAATTTCCGGTAACTCTATTTAAGGGTACTATCGCAACAATTAAGGTTAATTATTTCACCTGAATGTCCTAGGCTGTTTGTGTGAAAATTTTTCAAAGTTGCGTTTTCACTGTCAATCGCAATGTCAGGACTTTTAGCATAATCATAACTAGTAGAGTCCTCTACATAATCAATATGTGGTTCACTAACAGTGTAATTTAAATCATAATTATCTGGGTAATATTCGGAACTCGAGGGTGTTGGTTTACTATAAAGAGGTTGATTAGTAATCATATTTTGTCTTACAGGTGCGGTCCGCATAGAGACGTCTGTATCTTCATTCAGTATGGGCGGCGCTTGTTGCTTTTGGATGCCAAATTTAAATTGGTTGGGGTTAGACTGTTGTTGAGGGATCCCAAATCTAAAACCGTTGTGCTGGAAGGGTGCACGGGGTTGTTGCATAGGATTAGGGTTGAAATTACGCTGAAGTGTATTCTGGTTTTGGGGTGGACCGCCAAATCGGTAACCTTGGAACGGCATGACTCTATTTGGTACAAAGTTTGGTTTAAAATTTACCTGTTCCTGATTTTGAGGAATACCAAATCTATAATTCTGCTGATTAGGCGTAAAATTAAAGTGACTACTGGCAAAAGGCCTTGAAAATGTTTGCGTAGTTGGACTTACAAACGGTCTTGGCTTAGTGTTCTTAGCTTTATATTGTTCTAAAAAGTTGACTTCCTCAGTTACTACACTTAGCGCATGTTCTAAACTAACACACTGTCTTAACCGCACTATACGTATCATATCCTCCGGTAAATTATATAAGAACACGTTTAACGCTGTATTATTGTAAATGATCATTTTTCCCCCCTTTAATTCCTTCATCTTGTAATATGTTTACTTTTGCAAACAAAGAACTTTTAACATTCTGAACGCGGTGGCAAAACTGAATATATGATTCGCCATGTTTAATTTTTAAGCTTTCAAGCTCAATAGCAATGCACTCTTCAGAGCGCGGGTCGCCAAAATGTTGACAAAGGACTTCCTTAAGTTGTTCCCAATTCACTAAATTTGGATGTTCACTTAGTAGAGTCGCAGCTCTATCAATAAGCCTACTAGTTATGGAATGGAATAAATACATATTTTGATGGAAGTTTCCTTCCCTATAGAAAGCTCTATGGACATATTCACACTTAGATATAAACAAATTCAACAATTTTTCATCTCCATCATATTTGGGAATTATATTTAAAATTTCTCTAGGTATCAAAGTTAAGTGTTCCATTTTTATTTATATATTTATATAAAAATTTTGTTTATATTTATTTTATTTATATATTTATTTACCTATATAAAATTAACAAGACTCGATTTTCGTAGTCATGTTACTAACACTATTTATAATAACTAATTAATTACGAATACTACGACACTTGTATCATACAAAATCAGATAGACGTAATTTAATTAGGTCGACTATTTGGGGTCGACAAAATGTGGAAAAACAGGGAATATGAAAAACAGGAGTGAAGAGGTCTACTCACGCGCTGCTCGATCCCATGTCTTCCGGTGAGTCTGCTCTGCTGCTCGAAGCTCTCTCCCGATGTAACACTGAGTTTATAGTGTAATCGCGTCTTCTATAAGTTATTTATTTGGTTCGAGGATACCCGAATCCGCGCTGAACCGAACTTGACGTAAAAAATCGATTTTTGGATTTTACAAGCGTTAGCTCGGCAGCAGGATAATGACGGATATCCTACCGGCTGCGCCACTTAAGTTTCGACGGCGTCGAGGGAGCTTTTTAAAAACACAAATTTTAAAATTAAAAGTGTATTTTCTTTAAGAGAGCTTGTTACAGACTAACTTAAAATCTAACATAAGTCTACACAAAGGACTGCAAAATGCTAGTCCGCTAAAATGCCAGACAAAACAAAAGTGGTCCGATAATGCGTGGGCAGTACGAGGAATATGCACTAAGCGTTGATAAGGACCGTACGCGGTGGAGTAGCGCCGTGCATAACTACCTACCTACGCGCCAAAATTTGGAATCACATTTTATAAAACAATTGAAAATCGATTGTCGTTATGCTAAGTTTCGAACTTCGTTTTACGTCTGCGCGACTCAGCCGTGTTGGCGACTGGATTAACATAATTAATTATTATTCTTACTAAAACTGATTGTTTTACTTGGAATTAAAATTAATGCGTTTTTTTTAATTACTCTGATTATTATGATAATCTCATAAAAATAAGTGGATAGTGCGGATACATTTTTCTTGAAAATATGGCCAGCTGCAAATATTGCGGTAACTTATAAGATTTTTTTCTCATTTCGCTGTTACTAGGGAGACTAACAATTCGAGAATTTATGGGATAAGTAAGTATAACATTTTTTTTAAATGACGTCATCATTATAAAATATGGTGGATACTAGTTGATTTTGACAGGCCTGGTGATCGAGTCACTTTATCCCGAGGGCGTTCGAATCCTGCGCAAGGAAAACATTTGTGTACATTAACATGGCTATCGGACTTGGCCTGGTTGTTTCTAGGTAGTATTACATATTTATTACATAATAAGTATTTATTTCACTAAGAAGAAGTGCTACAGAGAGTAAGGGAAAAAAGAACTCTGATGAAAGAAATATTAACTTGAAGAGGCAAACTTGTGGGACATCTTATAAGACACGACGAGTTTATCCGAAACATCTTAGAGGTAAAGATAGAGTGTAGGAGAGGAAGGGGAAGGCCGAGAAGAAGTTATAGTCATGGACCAAGGTAAAGGAAAAGGCAAGGCGTCGTGACTTATAGAGGAGTGAAAGAGATGGTACAAGAGAGAGGAAAATGGAGGCTACACCGACAAGAGCCCGACTTTTAAAAAAGAAGAGAGGGAAGAAGTATTTATTTATGTTTCTCAGCTTCCTAGTACACAGTAGCTTTCCTTAGTTTGGGACTAGATGGCTTTGTTTTTTTTTTATTTTATCAAACTGTCAAAGTTAATTTTTAGTCTACATTTGAACTACACTTCTTGGATTCAACACGTGACCAATCGTTAGGCTGGTACAAATTGTCTAGTAGGTACTTACGTAAGTACTGAATGCCAATTTAAATAGTGCTTAAAATTTGTATAGCATTAATTAAATTTAATCTAATAGCATTTTTTTTTCTTAACAATTTCTAGGTAATATCTCTGTTATATGGTGCCCCTAAATACGGCTTCTAGTTTATTTGACGCAAGAAATCTCAAAGGATGCGACGGAATATTCTCAGATGTACAAATGGAAAGAAATATTGCACCGTAGTTTCTTGTTCTGTGCAGAAATCTATTTTATATTATTTCTTATGGCATACATCAGGCAAACTGACATCATCATCATCATCATCATCTCAGCCACAAGAAGTCCACTGCTGAACATAGGCCTCCCCCAAACGTCTCCAGCGGCGGATGCAGCGGCAAATGCGGATTAGTTACCGCCGCCTATGATTATCAGTAACACCAGAATTTCTACCAATACGATGTCTGCTTTAGGAAAGGTTTGAATAAAAAGACAAAGGATAGGATAGAAATACATTATTCCCACGGGACAAAACCTTACATCCTTTTGGTATGGTTGTATAGGGATTTTAGAATCATCTACTTTTTTTTTACATTTTCTAAATTATTACGCAGTCGGGTTCATTAATCATGTGAACCTATAATCATCCCACTGCAGGGATACGGGTCTCCCTTCAATCAATGCGGAATAGAGAGTACTCAGACACTCTGCTTTAATGCGGATTTGCAGAGGCCAGTGTTTTCAAGGAAGGCCACTGACTTGACTTAAATTTCATTAAAAATTTTAAATGATTGTTTGCTTTCATTTGTCATAAGGATCCCTAGGAAATGAGTTTAGGCCATCTGTATTCTAGACACAGATTATCGAAACTATAAAACGTAACGTCGTATAGTTTTATGGGTTTTGCGATTAATCCTATGATCGTGCGACTTGAATGGGAATGTTATGTCCATTGAAAATTTGACACGTTGAAAATATAAGCTAAAATGAAATTTTCAATTTGAAATTAAATCGTTGACTAGATGGTCTATTTTCGTAATAAAAATAACTGCTGCCTGAAAGCCTGAACTGTTCTTATTCATAAATTTTGACAGTCGGGTGTTGCGTTGGTTGGTACATAAGTGACCTTAACTTCGGCAGCCAGAGGGCGTGGGATCGATTCAGATTTTACCTCATCAGTTATTACACCATGAAAGATTTTTTAGACGATTAAACACTCATAGTGTTTAACCGTGCTTTATGTTCAGAAGTATTGTTTATTGTCCACTTTAATTTTATCTGTGATTATATTTGCATTTGTAAAAAGAAACTTCCATAAACAAACACAATAAACCATTTTAAATTTACAATTAGTAGAAACTCTTGTTCCGCTTGCAATGTAAACAAACTTTGACCAAACAACACTACAAACCAGAAATAATTTAGCACAGAGTTAAGCAAAATTGACTGCACTTAACATGTAGAATGGGCTACCCTTATAAAGATGACACATTTAGATTGGATTAGGGTAAGAAAGGTACAGGTAAAAACACAGTAACACGAGACACGTCAGAATTATTGTCAAACACCCTCTTCATACAACACACCTTTGTATAAAGATGATATGTGCACATTGGAAATAAGCACAAAGAGGGTTCTGACGGCTCGGCTCTCCCGTGGGACGGAGACGGGGAGGTGGAGCGTTTACTTCTACGTGTTTAGTACTTGACTATACTACTAAACACGTTGATACCAAAACAGATGATTCAAAATGTTAATTCAAAGAGTACGTTTAGTTCAGGCACTTTCTCTGGTCAAAGACTACATAATATTATAGTAATAAATGATTTGTGTAATTAATCTACCCTACAGGGTGACTTTTCAAGGGGTTGCCATTTTTTAAAATAATCTATAGAACAATATAAAAATATGACTTTATCGAACTTATTCGTCGTATGTTTTTAAAAACATTTTTTTTTCTTTTTACGCCTATCGATTAAGCTCATGATTCTTAGTCCCTCCTTAAAAAATGTCAACCCCTTGAAAAGTCACAAAAAGACATAATGACCACTGGTAAAAGAAATGCATTAGCAATTTTTTGCCTTTTAACAATACATATCAATTTTACTACAATAAAATACAAATCCAGAGGTACACATAAAAATTAAGTACTTAATGCGGAATGTAAATCCAAATAGCGCTGGATAGGTAGAACATTCTAATCAAATCCCAAATGTAAAATAGGCAGGTGTTGATGAAACGAGCAAACCAGTCCCCCAAGACGATAACCGTTTAAGAGATGACGCGAAAGTCAGCCTGCCAGCCTCTATAACTGAACGTGTTTAGTACTATGCGTTGCGAAATGCACAAATTCATATTCCAACTCATATTTGTATTTATACAACAGCAAGTTTTTATAGAGATACAGCATTCGTTGCTAGTTCAGAGGACTCAAGGCTCCAAACCCATTGTTATCCTACTGTATTTGTTTACATGAATAGTTATAAAAAAACTCGTATAATTATTTATCTATGTAACCCTCGACAACTTGGTGAACAATGTAATGTACTATTTGTTGTGTATAATAAATAAATAAATAAAAATAAATAAAGTTATCCCTCATACAAGTTGTTTCCTTAACCAATGTTTTCCAGTTTAACTCGTACAAGTTACTAAACCAATCTAAACGGGCATCCGACAAATCGTCGTTACAGCTTATTGAAAATGCTAGGTCACGGAATATGGTTCGGGAAATACAGCTTAGGCCGTGGAAGTGTGCTATAATGAATTCTGTACCTCGAAGAACACTTGGCTGAGTTTCAACTCATACGTTGTAGTGTATTCTCTCATATGTGAAATTATTATTGGCCATATTTCATTCGGTACGATATTTCGCATATAGTTTTCATAGTATTTTCCGATAATATGGCATAGGTTTAAAATGTTAGGTTTCAACTTCACTTGGAGTTGCGGATTTATTTTGTTTCTTATGCTGGAATATTTGATGCTTACGTAAAGACCAATTAGGGTGTTACCAATTAAGACCAAGACCAATTAAGGGTGTTGATACATGATTTGACATTGCGATTCCAATTGTTAATTGCTAGAGAATACGTATATATAGTAAGTAAGCATAAGTCCATCTATTATTAGAAAATTGAACTATTGGAATTGATATAAATCTATGATCATCACCTTAACCCCATGAAGTCCACTGCTGCACATAGGCCTCCCCCCAAACGTTTCCAGCGCGACCAGGAGAAATGGGAAAAACAGTTGGATTGTATCAATATTTATCACAAATTGTGGTAAGGTGGGATTTAAATCACTCAGACTTGAGATGGATAATAATAAATTGTGTTAATCCATACTAATATTATAAAGAGGAAAGATTTGATTGTTTGTTTGTCTGTTGGTTTGTTTGTTTGCATTGAATAGGCACCGAAACTACTGGACCGATTTCAAAAATTCTTTCACCAGTAGAAAGCTACATTATCAGGGAGTGACATAGGCTATAGCTTTTCCCTAAATTCAATGTGGTTCCCACGGGAACGGGTCCGGAACTTCACGCGGACGAAGTCGCGGGCAAAAAAGCTAGTTATTTATATTTTCACAAAACTTTTCATCTAGTTGACGGACAAGACAGTCTTTTTTAGGCGGCGGCACGCGCCAGGCCAGACATAGGTTGGACTCGCACACAAAATAAATAAATATAAATATAATATAGGGACAAATCACACAGATTGAGCTAGCCTAGCCCCAAAGTAAGTTTGAAACTTGTGTTATGGGATACTAACTCAACGATACCTACTATATTTTATAATAAATACATATATAGATAAACATCCAAGACCAATCAGAAAAAGTGCGTTTTTCACCATGACCCGAAAGGGATTCGAACCCGGAATCTCCTGGGTCGTGGTCTGGCGTGGTATTACCACGCCACGGAGGTCGTCTATAATATGTAATGGTGAAAAAAGATAAAATTACATAAATACCTAAATATGGCCTTTCTAATAACATCTACAAAGTACAGAGTTGATCAGGGCCGAAATATGATTAAAAATTTCTAAATATTGCGTGAAGGGATACAAGAAAATTTACTACCACATAGTAATAAATATTTGGTATATTTGAGAGATGAAAATGATATAGCCTTAATTTTGTAAAGGCCCATTCCAAGGATCCTTGTGTCCACTAAAAGTCTCGAACGGGTCCACTTTGTACTTCGTCGTTAGCTCTTTAACGACCTCCTCAAATAGCTTTGATGTAAAGAGGATATTATAAATATTATAGAAAAAACTCAAAGCTACGGTATTTAATGACATTTTTATAATATCAAAGGAATTTAAACATTATTTATATGAGAACTTTAAAGTATACGTAAACGTCGATGGAATTTATGAAAACGTTTTTTTATCGTTTCAGATACTTCAAAAATCATTTTGGACACTGTCTTTCTGGTCTCAGATAATAAATTAAAAAAGTTAATATTATTATTAGCCTAAACTATCCCACTGCTGGGCAAAGGCATCCATATCCCTTCCATGAGTTCCTTATATTTATGAAATGAAATTTCACCACTGTTTGGAATATTTCCTTTGTACAATAATGAATACATGTAAATCAACATTTAGTAACAACATCGGTAGACTACGTTTTAATAAAAAAATAAAACTAAGGCTTATATATTTTTCGGCGAATCTTCGCGCCGTAATACAATATTAACGTCTATATAGGCACGTTTCTCTGACGTTACGTCTAGAATTATTAAAATTGTTTGTCTAAGAGACTTTGCGTATCTCACAAAAATATTATTCTGTGTAAATGTAATAAACGAAAATGTGATATAAGAATATATTCTGAGCACATTTTTGTAACTGTATGAGATAGTATTTTTTTTGTAAACTGTGTCTAATGAGTAATGGCGGATTTACACTTTCGCCGAGACAGACCGAGGCATGGCGAGCGCGAGTGTAGATGGTAGCGCTCGCTCGTCTAGGCCCTCGATAAACTCACGTGCTCGCCTCGAACTTTCGTTCGCTCCTCCTCTGTGTAGTCCTCAAGTAATTCGGATACGTGGACCGACAAAAAAGGAAAGCTAATTCGAAAGAGCCTAGTCCTATTTGAATAAAAATATTTGACTTTTTAGCAAATCAATTCGATCATCCGCATTCGGCGACACCATGGTCTCTCACATAATACTGCTGTTAAGGACTAGCCGTTAGGTTGAATACTAAATACTTCTTAAAATAAATTTTATAGTTTTTTTCTATATTTTTGATAACTGTCTTTGTCTTTTGCTTTTGTTTCATTGCTATCGATTTTCACATTATTTTTCATTATTATATTTCTATTTTATTTTGAGCTCTATTGTTTTCCACTTTTCTCCCCTATTTTCATCCTTTAGAACTGCGTTATACTAATGAGGGGTGTATACGTTTACTGCACTGTGGAAACTCAGGAAAAACCCAGGAAAACATCTATAAGAGTGCGCTGACGAATAACGTCCGTTGCGATCCTTTACATAACCACAAAGGAAGCAGGCATTGTGTTTCAAGTATTACTGCGGACGTGTAGTTGCATGGTACGATTGATAAACTGAAAGCGGTTTTGTATACAAGTGATAATATAAAAAAATATTAAATAAATTTTACACAATTCACATGGCACCCCCGATTCGCAAGTAAGCTAGGCTTGCTTGTGTTATGTACCAGACAACAGATAAATTATTGTAAATATGTATTTGGAGTTGGGATACGTGTAAGGACGGCGAGTAATTCCTTAGTAACAGTGCTCTGGAATTACTTGAGGCCACTGTGGAAGAGAGAGTGAGCGGTGGCGCAAAGTGTCACAGTGTTCACTGAGTACGTAGAGGACGCTGTGGCACTTTGAGTGGCGCAGGAGGCGCGGTGGAGGAAGAAAACCTCGTTAAAAAATTAACCCAAAGCCGCCGAGAGGGGCCTGCAGTCGCGACCGCACGGTGCAGGGGACCATTGCCCAAGACCACTCGTCTTGATGGGATTATGGTCCTCGGTGTCGTCAGTGCACCTGGATGCGGTGTGCTGCCGATGGGGCGTTCCGGGGTGAGCGGGTCCAGCCAGTTTATCTTTGACCGTTCGATCTTCACGGAAGTATCAGACTTCCTCTGGAACCGCCACTTAGAAGGCGAGTGGCATCCTGTCAGTTTTTAGTGGTAAGTCCCACAGTTCCCACCGCATATTCCCCGGGCGGTTGGGCTGCTGCAAAGCATTTTTCTGACACACCAAGACTCGAAAACGAACACAAATTCCAGCGTCCTCTGGTGACGAAGCTAGGATCACTACCAACAAACACATCACCGCTGTCAAATGCTCTACGACTCCTAAGATAAGAGAGATTTAATTGTAGTGATTTATTTTAAAATTTTAATTTTTGGTTAGACTTTATTCTTTTGTCTTGCACCAAGCCCTGAGACGCCATGCCTCTGAAGCCGTCTTTTGAATCCGCGTCGCATTAAAACCTAACCATGCAAATTACGAGGTATGCATACATCTGTGCATACCACTCCACATCTGCTGTTCGATTTATACTATGTATATACCTACATAGTATAATAGCTTAATTATATGGGCTATCTGTGTGTATAGCCCATATAATTAAGCTGAATTTTTTCAAATTTCTAAACTCAAGACTTTCGGAGATAGAGGGTTGGACCACCGTGCAAAACGAAAATTGAAACGTTAAATGTAAATAATTCGTGAACGGATCATTGTATCGGAAAATAATCTTCGCACACCTTCGATGTTTTTAAGAGACCTATCTAACGATACCCCACAACATGGGGCCGGTGTGAAAAAAAATTTCATTCCTACTTAACCTGTAGGGTAAAATTTTATTCTACCACTTTGTTAGCATTGTTAATATGAGTATACATACCAAATTACAGCTTTCTAGCATCAAGCGTCTAGGCGCTAGACCGCGGACGGACAGACGGACAGTACATGGCGAAACTATAAGGGTTCCTTGTAGTTTACTACGGAACCCTAAAAAGCCACAATGAGCGGGCCAACCATGAAAGTAAATTCCCAAAATACGGACTGCCGTTTTGTACCTTATTCTAACTAGTAGGTCTTTTATGACAGGACTACGTGTTTCGTTGTTTCGGATGGACACTTTCATAGTAGACCCGAAGATTTTAATATGAACGCCAACAAACCTTTATGAGCTAAAAAAAGTGTTAGCCACCCGATAGAGAGATAGTGATAGTTTAGAATAGTATTTATAAATATCCTCTAAAATCTGGAATACAAAATTTTGCGCCAGAGCCTCTTTTAAAATGTTTTTTTCCGAAAACGATCAATTAATTTATAAAGCAAAAAAAAACTAAAACAATGTAAAATTGTTTTTTTTTTTGCAATATTTCTACAAGCTAAAATTTTCATTAAATGAAATGTCGTGCACAAAAGCGTTTAAATATTTTCCCCTCGCAATTTATTCTGTTACTGTTATGAGTTGACATTAATTTCTGTAGTTGTAACATTTTATGTTAAACAATTAAGAAAATGGAGACAACATTTTGTTATTTTATACAAATTTCTTTGTTTTATTGCGGGTTTTCATGTTTAATTTTAGAAGATTTATCTTTTTAATTTACGAAACATTCCCTTAGATATTTTTCTTTTAATGCAAGGAAATTAAACGTATTTTTTATATACAGGGAGGAAAAAAACGACGAACACAGCCGAAAGTTTGATGATATGTACCTTACATACATGCGTTTTGTGCAAGTTTAATTTAAAAATAGTTTATTGAAAAAAAAGGCACTGACCTGCTAATTTTCTACGTGTAGGTATCCCTAATACTACACAACAACAGTGCATACGGCAAAAATACCTACACGGACAGAAACTACTACGCTACGGACAGTCCGTAGGCCACGACACACACATACCTGCCTACCTATTCATTGAAATTCTTATTATCACTTAAAAAATCAAAGTTTTTACATTAAAAACCGAAGTACGTACCGGAAAGTATCTACTACACACAATGCTCGATGTGTACGAGCGCCTCTTATGCCACACAACACTCAAAACCACTAAAGAACTCGTAAAACACTAAACACCATTCAAAACGCCTAATCCATTTAACAAATAACAAATAAAACTAGAAATTTTCATAATTTAGTTTTAGTATTTTACCTATTGACAGAAGTTTATTTATTTGTCACTATGGTAACCGTGACAATTACTATGCATAGCAGGTGCACGTCGAGCTTTATACAATTTTGGCTCCTATGTCATAGAACTTAAGAACGGTACAAAGTCCAATATGTAAAGGTCGACCTGCTCTTGCCCGTACGTAAGGAACAGCTGATTTAGGGATGAAAACACACAGTTATTCAAGGAATGTTTGTTAGTCAATTACTCCGAAACTATTACACTTAGAGAAAAAATCTTTCACGAGCATAAAGTAGATGTATAAACCTCTTAAGATATTTCGGGAGTGTCGGTCGCTCTCAGGGCACCCTGTATATTAATATAGCTGAATATTTTGTTGTGGAACACGCTATAATCTCAAGAACTGCTTCGAATATCTTTTTTTTAATTCGAACAAGTAGTTAATTTTTAAACAATATTTTTTTTTTTTCATTTTATTAACTAATATAAATACATTTTTTTTTACTTATTATAACTTATCATTGTTGTCAATTTATACTTACTTATACAGGCTGACTATGATACTGACAGAACAATATAAATGTATGACTTTATCGTAATTATTATTAAGTAATATTTATTCGTAGTATTCAAACGGTCCTTCCAATAAAGCCGAAAAGCCGGGCTTGCTCTACTAAAATACGCAATATAATACAAAAAAAATTTTTGCTTTTTACGCCAATCGATTAACTCCTGATTCTTAGTCTCTCCTCAAAAAATGGCAACCTCTTGAAAACGCACCCTGTATATTTTACAAAAATAACAAATTGACAATAAGATAAATTCACAAAAAATTACAAAAAAGTTATAAACTATGAAAGCTCATTTGAATCACCTCGAAAGTTCTCTCAAAAATTTTATTTCGTAAATTGTCCACAGAATATAAAAGGTGTTGTAAAATGCTAAAGAGCTTTTGTAAAAAGCTCGCCTTTTCTCTATTATGTTTCGGTCAAAATTGCATTCTGAAATGGATGCAAATAATACTAATTTACATAGTGGAATGTTGAAACATTTTTGTGCTAGTTGCATTTATTAATAAGAATTATGTAGAAGAAAAGGCGAAGTGCAAAGTGCACATAAAACATGACTTTGAAGATAGCGAATTTATGTATTTTAAACTTTTATCGGCCACTGAAAGTCTACAGATGGATACCATTTCAGGACAGTCCACTCACGAAGACAACGACTGACGAACATCGTAAGCTGCCAGTTACGTCGTATTTCAAGCAAATTAAAACCCAAAGCACCCAAGAGAAACTGCGTCGGATATAAGAAGGGATATACTTATTCTTCTTCTTATAGAGAGATCTCAAGAATGCCTTTTGAACTTTCTCTAGCAAAAGAGTGTATGGAGTTTTGATTTGATTTGTTATAGTTCAAGGTTTGATTCATAGTATTAATTAGTGTGGCAAACATTGGTTAAAGTGAATTGTGATTGGAGTTTATGATCGGGATCTATAACAAGTGCAAAATCCGCCTTCTCTGAAGAAATTTTGCTATCATCTTCGGGGCGTCTTGACTCATAGAATGTATACTCACTCAGTATATAGACTGTATACTGAGTTGAGACAATAAGCTGCTTTTAATGATATTACGTGACACTGGTTAATTGCAACAAGAATGCAGAAGCTATGACTTAGAAAAAAGTCTTATGCAGAGTTAGTATCATATCGGTGCATTTGTAACTCGCCTATGTATCAACTGGTCTATTTATCAACTGGGAACTCTTGTAAGTTGTAAATCGCCTAAGTTGTAAATCGCCTATTTATCAACTCGCCTATGATTTTGCAATATATGTAGGTTGGATTTAGATTATTTTGGAATGTTTTTGGGATGGATTAGGATTGACTTTAGGATTATTTTGGGATGGATTAGGATTGACTTTGTAATTGACTTTATGATTATTTTCGAATGTTTTTGAGATGGATTAGGATGGACTTTGGGATTGACTTTAGGATTATTTTGGAATGTTTTTGGGATGAATTAGGATTGACTTTGGGATTGATTTTGGAATGTTTTTGGGATGGGTTAGGATTGACTTTAGGATTATTTTGGGATGGATTAGGATTGACTTTAGGATTATTTTGGAATGTTTTTGGGATGGATTAGGATTGACTTTAGGATTATTTTAGAATGTTTTTGGGATGGATTAGGATTGACTTTAGGATTATTTTGGGATGGATTAGGATTGACTTTAGGATTATTTTGGAATGTTTTTGGGATGGATTAGGATTCACTTAAACAATACATCTTAAAAACATTGTAAAAAAAAAATTGTAGACCAGCTGCTACCTTGGCGAGCTTCAAATGCACCGATTTCATTTGTAGACCAGTTGCTACATAGGCGAGCTACAACAAAGGTGAGTTACAAATGCACCGATATGATACTAACTCGAATAAGCTAACTGAACAAATTGTATGACATTTGATTGATATATGGTTATTTAAGTAGGTATGTAAGCTTTCTCTTCTTTTCCTTTAGTAAAAATACATTTCAGAAAGTGGCAGTTAGTCTAATGAAAAGAAAATGTACGGCCCAGTACTGCGGGTATCCAGTATTTTATCGAACGGAGATATTGGAAAAACTAAAAACTTAAGAAACAGTGAGATAAAATTGTTTTTTGCCAAACAAAACGGACAAAAACAATACAAGCCGACGGTCTAACAGATACTCGACTGTACAAACTGTTTCTTATTAGACAAAGAGTTTCTTTCGAGAAAGAGCAAAACGTAAGTACGGAAAACAAGCGGGTTTTATTTTAGACTACCACAGATAGAAGTCTAAATAGATGACACTAGTTGTAGCAACTTTGGCAGGAAGGAACAAAATTATCTAAGAACCACAAACTCACAATCAACTCACAAAGCTTTCTTCTCACGTTCCCTCCAAAATGGTTCGCGGTGCTTTGAAGTTGACCCCAACATCAGTATAACATTCTTTCAACACTAGTTATATATACAGTTGACAGCGCTAAGGGGTCAATGGGAATAACAGAGCCATCATAAAATGAGCTAGGTTGACCGAGAAATTCTGGAAAGTATACCAGTTCTCACAAAATATATCTGCAACTTTCCACTGGGACCGCTTGCTTGTAACCCTGCCGTAGCGTATGACATAAAAAAGTTAGTTTTAAAAAAAGTTATAGTTTAGGTGTTAAGAGGGCGCACACAGGCGTTAGCTCAGTTTAGCGAAAACTGAACTTTTCGAAGCTCTTAATATCTATAAAAAACTTTTCTAACAGACTTATGAATTACACAAAATGTTAGACAATATTGTTGCCTAAATAGTTAGTAGAAAACATTTTGTCATGTAATGGAATATTTATGAATGCTATCGTGATAACCGAACAGTGTTTTCTCGATTTCACGTTCAGTGCCAACTTCGGATGTCAAAATATCCCCGTAATGCTGCCAATTGTAAGAAATAAATTATAAAATCTAACGGCAAATATACTTAAGCATAAAGTTAGTAGAACATTTTTGTAATTTTTTGTTACATAAATAAGATATTAACATCCAAACTAAGTGAAATTACGAAGAAAGTCAAGTCGTTGTTATGTTTGTTTTCACCATTAAATCTTAGTTATTTTGTGTCAATATTATCATCATCTAAGAGATAAACGTATTCCCTAAAATCTAGGCGCCAAAATTTATGTAAAATGTTTACCATTATTTTTCTACCAATTTTTGAATATAGCCATAAAACCACCATAAAACCGCGCGCGTCTTTTGTTACGACTCACATTCGTGCTCGCGACGCCGTCCGAGTCACACGTCCGGTGCCCGGTGCCTCCGCGCTACGCTTCTCCCGCGTGCTACGCACGCCCCCCGCCGCCGCGCTACGCTACCGCCGCTCCGACACACGTGTCTCCTTGCCTTTTTTAAGACAAGGAGGCATTATCGTGATTTTTAGAGTTTCTTCGGTTTTTCGCGCGTTTTTTTGCCGATTAAAACCACAGTTTCGTGGTCTGGCTGTGTGATACCTCACGGTGCCAACTTTGCACAGCCAGGAGTGCGACCCGGGCACTCGCCGATCCCCTTCAGGGTGAAGCAGTTACCCGGACGGGGCTAGAACCACCGGCCTAGGGGGCTCCCCTGACCGACACTAGCTATCGCCCCCTCCCGCCCACCCCTTCCTCCTTCCTATCCTTAGGGAACGGCTTGGGCGCCTAGGGCTCCGGCTCGAAGCTACCCTCCGAACCTTAAGCAGTTAGGGACCCTCTGACACATTAAGATTGGTCAGAGGCATACAAGCTTAGGGCACACCCTAGAAGCACCCCCCTCGCCTCACCCGGCGCGGGGGACTAGGACTACACACCTCGGGTTCTCCCCCCGAGCGCTCCCAAATTAGGCACGACTGCCGCAAGGTTTCTTCGCAGCTCTTCCTTGCGGAACGTGACGCGACGAACTGCGATAATTTCGATTTAGCTGTAGGTTTCC
Source organism: Endotricha flammealis (assembly GCA_905163395.2). NCBI lineage: Eukaryota > Metazoa > Arthropoda > Insecta > Lepidoptera > Pyralidae > Endotricha > Endotricha flammealis. The sequence continues at coordinate 14,577,580 of LR990861.1, read as the reverse complement.
CTTACTAGGCCGGTCGCCATGGCGACCGACCCGCGTGTAGACCTTTTAATCGCCTTTATTGAAAGGCGATGGAACGATCTGTCCCCATACGAGCAGTCCGAGCTCGACAAGATTAAAAAATCTCCCCCCCCGGCCCCTCAGGCCGCAGCCCGCCCGGCCCCTCAGACCAGCAAACCCTCGGCCCCTCAGGCCGCAGCCCCCTCGGCCCCCCTGGCCACCCCCCGCCCGGCCCCTCAGGCCACCAAGCCCTCGGCCACCAAGCCCTCCGCCGCCGCGACTTCCATCGCCGCGCCCTCCGCCACCGTTGCGCCCCCCACCACCGTGCACCCCGCAGTAGCGACTTCCACCGCCGCGCCCTCCGCCACCGCACCCTCCTCCTCGATCTCCGATGACGAGATGGAGGTCATTTCCGAATCTTCGGATTCGAGTTCCGCCCCCTCGTCCGACTCGGACGATTTCATTGTGGCCTCAGGCCGCAAGCGCACAAGGCGCAACAAGGGCGCTGCCAACAAGGCCGCCAAATTAGCCGCCGTATCAAATCCGGCCGCCCCTCTCTCCGACTCGCCCGCTTCGCCCCCCGCGGCTGAACAGGGTGCCGAGGGAGCTTCTCTCCCCACCCCTCCCAAGCGCTCCCAGCGCCCACCGGCGGTCGTTATCACGAACCGCCATAGGTGGATGGCCATCAAGGCCCGATGTGATGCAAATGGCATCTTTTTCATAGCGGAAACCCGCACTGAGGGTATCCGCCTAAAAACGGAGTCCATCACGGACTACCGTAACCTCACCCGCCTTCTCGACGCAATGTCGATCACCTTTCACACTTGGAGTCTAGAGGAGGACCGGCGCCTTCGCGCGGTCATCCGCGGAATCCCCAAAGAACTCGAGTGCAATGACGTACTCGAGGACCTTCGGGCTCAAAAACTGCCCATCCTCGAAGTGCACCGCATGCACCGTGGGCCTTCCGCCCCCTTCAACATGGTCCTGGCCATTCTAGACAGGACCAATCTCAAAGAGGCCAAAGCCATTTTCAACGTTAAAAAGGTCTGTGGCTTGTCCGGGGTCGTTGTCGAGACCCCTCATCATAAAAGCACTGTGGGTCAATGCCACAGATGCCAATTGTACGGGCACTCCGCCCGAAATTGCCACAACACACCCAGGTGTGTCAAATGCCTCGGGGCCCACTCAACACCGGAGTGTCCACGCCCCAAAGACCGCGCGCTATGCTTGGAACCTCCGAGCTGCGTAAATTGCGGGGAGGTGGGGCACCCGGCTAATTACAGAGGGTGCTCAAAAGCGCCCAAAGGAAAGAGCCGGAGGCCTACTCCCTCCTCATCCAGAGTCCTCGCTCCTCCTCCTCAGTTCCAAACTGCCGAGGCCGCCCCGGCAACAGTTAAGGCACCGGTGCCACCAATCAATCTGTCGCCCTCGTGGCGCTACAGGACCAACAAGGTCCCACCCCCACAGGCCAGCCCCTCAGGCACGCCTGCACCCGCGGCGGTGGAAGTAGCAACACCTCCACCCCCCCCAGTAAAGGCATCGCTGCCACCGACCAACGGGACCGAAGGGCTCTACAAGCTTGCAGCCGTCCTAGACATAGATAGGGTTCTTGCCATGGCCGCGTTGGTCAATGAACACGCCAATAGTCCCAACGCTCTCCTAATGGCCGTCTGTCAATTCACAGACGTGTTCGTTGCCCTCAAAAATTTTAACAAATAATTATGGACCTACACCATACGAGTAGAGTCAAACCGACCTCCCTTAAAATCGGCTACTTCAACGCAAATGGGCTTCGCACCCAGAGGTCTGAGGTAGCCGACTTCCTCTACACCCATCAGTTGGACGTCCTCCTCATCCAGGAGACGTTCCTTAAACCATCAATTCGCGATCCCAAAATCGCGAATTATAAAATCATACGTAATGATCGCACAGTCTCTGCCCTCGGTGGCACTCTCATCTACTACAAAGCGACATTACACTGCACGCCTGTGGATACACCAGATCTCGTGCACATTGAGGCCTCTGTCTGTAGATTAGGAATGACAGGTCACCAATCCATATTTTTAGTGTCAGCTTATCTAGCTCCCACTAACTCCAACTCCTCAAACCCCAGATCACTACTCGATAGTGACATACAAAACCTTCTAGATCTTGGCCCGTCTGTTATCATAGCGGGTGATCTAAACGCCAAGCACCCTGCCTGGTGTAGCCTAACCACAAACCAACGTGGTAGACAGCTCGAGCGACTCTCAGAGAGTCTCAATTTCGACATTGTAGCACCCATGTCCCCTACTCATTACCCGGACAATGTTGAACATCGTCCGGACGTCCTAGACGTAGCCCTCCTAAAGAACATCAATCTTAGATTGAGTTCAATAGAAGTGCACTCCGAACTCACCTCAGACCATAGGCCTGTCATCATTGCTCTCTCACCCAGAGTGAGTATTCCCAATGTGGCAGCCACAGATCCCACTATGATCAAGACCGACTGGGTCAGGTTAGGCGAAAGCCTCAAATCCATTTCGTCCCCCTTGTTAGATCCAATTCCAGACGAAATTGTCTCAATTCCCGATGCAGTAGGTGCTATTGACTCGTTAACAGCGCACGTGCAGAAAGTCGTTAGCGACTGCTCGCGGCGTGTCCCAGTGAACGCTCATCGTCGCTGGACACTTCCGCCGGATGCGCGTGCTCTGTTAACAGAGAAAAACCGAGCCCAAAGGGCCTACTTCTCCACTCCCACTGAGCCTAACCGCGCCCGCATGCGCGCTGCTCAATCAGCGGTTAAGCGTCGTATCAGACAGCTTAGAAACGACCAGTGGGACGAGACCCTCTCAAACTTAGTCCCATCTCACCAAGCCTTCTGGAAACTTGCCAGAGCCCTTAAGGCAGATACAGTGGCTGCCACTCCCCCGTTAGTACAGTCAGACCCCTCCCTCCCCCTCGCCTTCGAGGACGAGGAAAAAGCTGAATGCTTAGCATCCAGTCTTGAGGCACAATGTGCACCTAGCACACTCCCAGTTGATCCAGATCACCTACTCGAGGTCGATACTGTGGTAGCTAACAAACTCGCGAGCCCACTTACAGATGCCGACCCCCCGTTAGAGCCGGTAACCCCTGATGAGGTAGAGTCCCTTATCAAAGACCTACATAATAGGAAGGCCCCGGGGCCTGACGGGATTTCTAACAGAGTCATCAAGCTCTTTCCCGCCCACCTTATACTACTCCTGACTGCTATCTTTAACGCAGCCCTCAAAAATAGCATTTTCCCCCAAACTTGGAAGGAAGCCACCGTCATCGGCATTCCAAAACCCGGCAAGCCCAAGGATCAGCCCTCGAGCTATCGCCCTATCAGTCTTCTTAGTTCAATAGGAAAAATCTATGAGCGCATAGTTCTCGCACGTCTCAAAGATTTTTCCCTTGCCAACAATCTCTTGCCTAACGCGCAGTTTGGTTTTAGAGCCAAACACTCTTGTGTCCAACAAGTGCATCGCATAGTCGAACACGTGTTGGACCGGAGAGCGAACAGATCCCGCCCGCATAAAACGGGCGCTCTCTTCTTTGACGTTGCAAAGGCGTTCGACAAAGTTTGGCACAACGGGCTTATTTATAAGCTCTACAAACTCAATACGCCAAATCGTCTTGTGCTCATCATTCAAGACTACTTGTCGAACCGCTCTTTCCGCTATAGGGTGGATGGGGCACTATCCCCCCCTCACACCATTAGAGCCGGAGTACCACAAGGGTCCGTGCTCTCGCCTCTCTTATACACGCTTTACACAAGCGACTTCCCCGAATTCAGACCCAGTCCACTAGTGACCCACACCGCTCTCTTCGCAGATGATACTGCCATCTACTGTTCAGCCCGTAGTATTCCCCCAATTATAGACTCGCTCCAAACTGCCGCCAATACTCTTGGCGACTGGTTTAGGAAATGGCGCATTGAAGTCAATCCTCAAAAAAGCGCCGCTATCCTCTTCGCTAGAGGTAGCACCCCAAATCCCTCCTCCAGAGTCGAAATGTTCGGACAACCGATCCCTTGGGAAAGGAAAGTCCGCTACCTAGGCGTCACACTCGATAGGGGACTCACCTTCCGCGATCATATTAAGATTGTCCGCAACCGCGCCGCTTTCGCGCTAGGCCGACTATATTATCTGCTCAATGGGCGTAGTAAACTCTCTCTTAGAAATAAGGTGAGAATTTACACAACGTGCATTAGGCCGATAATGACTTACGCGAGTCCAGTTTTCGCCCACGCCGCGCCCTCCCATATCCACAGGCTGCAAACCATCCAGAATAGGTTTTTGCGCAAAGCCATCGGTGGGCTTTGGTTCATTCGGAACAAAAACCTCCACATTGACTTAGGTGTGCCGACCATCTCGCACCACCTAAAGCAATGCTCAGTCAGATTTTTCGACTCTCTCGACCATCACCCCAATCCATTGGTGAAAGCCGCAGGGGATTATCCCGCTCCGGCTGACACCATTAGGTCCAAACGTCGTCCGCGGCACGTCCTCAACGACCCGGACGACGCCATTACAGTCGCCATCGAGGCGTACAAACAATTAGATTCCGCGACACAAAGTAGACACACACGTCCGTCATATCGGCCCCGCCGGCGGGGCCGCGCGTCGCGCCACCCTGTAGGGACTCGGTTTTCGCGGTACCGGCACGTGCCCGGCCGCTTCTCTCCAATCCGTTCGCCTTCCCCCAGTGTCGCCATAGGCCGAGGTTCGAGCCCCCCTCTGGGGCGCCCCTAGGCAGACACTGTAAATTTTTGGCGGTGAGAGCCCTACGCTCCCGCAACAGTCCGGTGTCTCAGTAAAGGGTGTCAGTACACCCGAACTGTTTAGTCCATTAAAAAAAAAAAAAAAAAAAAAAAAAAAAAAAAAAAAAAAAAAAAAAAAAAAAAAAGTTACGACTCAGTCGAGCCGCCGGCTCTGCGGAGAGTGGTCACGTCGCTCTGGCGCAGGACCTGACCGCACGTAACCTTTGTGCCCATACGCAGTGCAAACTGTGTAGCGCGACCGACAATCTAGATACTTTGGTAAGTAAAATATGACTTTTTGTTGATAATGACGACGAACTATTTACTTTTTTAGTGACAACAACATAATATGTTTCAGAGTATGGGGAACAAAAAAAAGCAGTTTTTATCGAAAAAAAGAAAAAGACGAAATGTTGAAATTTCGCAATTTTTTCAGAAACTGCTACCTGCTGATGCTTTTAATTATGGCTTTTTTTCTGCAATGGAGTAACTTAGAGCAATTATTTTTCCTTTTTTGGATAGAAAACAATTGTAGATCTTACTCAAATGAAGTATTTACGAAATTAGCAAGGCCTTTTTAAATATTTTAATTGAATTTTTGTTGAAAATTTCACAAAATCAAAATTTGTTTTCTAAAATTTTTGCTTTTATTTCCGTATGGATAAAAAATAACACGATTTTGTACTGTGCATTACAGACCAATATCATAACTCTCCAAATATGGCAAAAAAAAATCGAATTACAAGGTTTTTTTGGGCCCCAATTTCGTCTGAAGACTGCCAGAATTAAAACAGATGACGAATTTTTGTCATCAAAGATGGAATCGAAATTGGTGAAATTTTACAAGAAATGTATTTTACCAGAATTGGTAGATAGATGGTAGAGTCTATGTATGCCAATTAGAAACACATGTTTCTAATACAAATAATTATATGTACCTATATCTATTATGAGTACTTTATTGTTATACTTCTCCATAATCCATAGGTATTAATACACGAGTAAAGATACATTATTTGTATTTATTTCCAAACGAGACATGAAGAATGTCGAAAAAAAATTTCAATTACATAATAACAATACTTATGTTCTACATAGAAATAGGTCTGTAGCTAAAATCACATGAACTTCGAGTCTACTATTATATTAAATAGTGAAGTCTTATCATAAAAGTATCAAAATCATTTGTCTTCGCCGGCGCACGCTCATGTTCGTGGCTCAGTAGTTTCGTAAAATAACACGCTTCGATTTTGAGTTGCGTTGATTTGGGTGCGCCCTCTTAACACCTTTTCCATACTTTTGTTAAGTAAGTTTTTTTATTTTTTATACCACACAGGTGGCAAACAAGCTTACGGTCGGCCTGATGGTAAGCCGTCACCGTAGCCTATAGACATAAGCAATACCGGGGGTATCACTCACGCGTTGCCAACCCTCCCAACCCCCCCAAGTGGAGCTCTGGAGACCTTACTCACCGTAGGAACACAACATGGCCGAGACCAATGCTATTTGGCTACGATCTTCTGTAAGGTGGAGGTCCTTCCCCAGACGGGCTGCTCCGATTTGAGCGGATTATCCGCTGTGCCCTACCTCTCTTAATTTCATCTATCTAGAATTTACGTCTGTGTCCACTTTGAATTCCTTGTCTGCGTTTTCACCATTATTTTTATCGATTTAAAAATATACTTGTCTTTCCATTGTTACACTATGTTTGAAAACTAGCTACATTTTTTTTGTAAAACTACCTTCAAAATTATATTATATCTTGCAATGTAAGTAATCATTTTAATATTAACTATTTTAACCTCATAGGATACAATTTGCATGCTATATTTTCAATGGCTGATTAGGCGGTGTTTATTTTGTTTTGTTAAATCCATCTTATTATGTTTGTACCCTATTCAAATGCAATAAAGAATCTTGAATCTACATTATAATATTCTTTCTAAAAAGAGCCGCACTCTTCGTCGGCAGCCTCCATTTTCCTCTCTCTTGTGCCATCTCCTTCACCTCTCTAGTAGACACGACGGCTGCCTTTTCCTTCAGTTCATCCATGTCTCATCTCGGCTTTTTTATTTTATTTATAAACCACTAACGTGGCAAACAAGCGTACGGCCCGCCTGATGGTAAGTATCACCGTAGACGCTTGCAATACCGGGGGTATCACTCACGAGTTGCCACCCCTGGAGCTCTGGAGACCTTACTCACCGTAGGAAACACAACATGGCCGAGACCAATGCTATTTGGATACGATCTTCTAAGATCTTCTGCCATTTATGATTCCTTCTAATTTCTAGTTTTGTAGACTATATAAATTAAAAATAAACTCACTTTTTGGTGATTATCCCAGGACAAAAAATTGCGTGGCATCAATGAAATCGGTACTAAAAAACATAGTTATGATGTTCTAACCTTTTTTTCTGGTTAGGTGAAATGGAAATCTATGTGTAGCACTAAATATTTTATTTATAGGATTAATAGGAACTCCAAAAAAATTATTAAACCTCGAAATTTTTCATCGCCGTGTTTGTCCACACGTCACCTTGGTGTATTATTTCATTGATAAAAATCTATTGGTTATATTTATATAAAAAACCTAGTTATTATTTGAAACGTGAATAGTTAATGTATTGTTATGGAATACATTTATTCAAATATTTAAACAATACAACGAATGGTTAATAAAAATTCATTTGTCCCAGAACTACCTTTAATCGCCGTGGCCTAAACATTTTTGAAAATTTGGTCTATCTAACGACTTGCGGTCCCATCCCCCTGTGCACCAAACGTTGCATATTAGTGCCGCCTAAGTGCTCGACGTGGAAGGACGTCCACCACGTGCTGCGTTTTCGCTCTATAAATGAAAGTATTCCATTTTATGAACTGTGGACATTTTTTCTTTCATTGCCGTGGATAGGTATAACTTCTATTTGAATAAGTTTGTCCTCTAAATTAGGCATTCGATAGAACGCCATTTATTTTATCTTTATTTGTACAGTGTTCATTACTTCGAATAATTAGTAGATTTTTGTTATTTTAGATTTTTTGCCTTGATTTTCATCGCCGTGCTTTCATTTCCGTGGTTTCCGTGGCCAAAAATTGCTATGGCGATGAAAAAAAAACCACGGCAATGAAAAAAATTTCATCGCCATGCCTTGTAAAATAATTTAGTGTCATTGCCGTGGGCAAGTGTTTCATTTCCGTGACTTATGTTTTCATCGCCATGGTATGATTAGGCAAAGAAAACATGTCTGACAGCGGATGTAGTTAGTGGCCGATGCTAAAAAACAGAATATTAGGAGGATAGTAAACATTGAGAATCGAATGAATGAGGTCCTGCATTATTTTAATGAGAAGCAAGAAGTTGTCTTGGTGAGGTCTTGATAAAGTAAAGATAGGTAAATAAAGAGGTCTTGGTGGTAAAAGTAAATAGAATAAGTAAATAAAGACTGGACTGTAGGTAGACTCGCAACACTTCTTAGAGACCTCAATACTACAGTCTTTCTTTCCTAATTCTACTCCCATTCTTCCTTTGTCTAGGAGTAAGATTTGGATAGATATTACCAAATCTTACTCTCAAACATAAACTTTGAATGGAACCAAGCCATTGTTTGTGGTATGGGAGGAATTTGTAGGATCCGTTGGAGAAACACAGTCTGGGTATACCTTTCCCTCTCGGGACAGGCGTGTATCTATTGTATGTAAATATAATACTCAGGTAAGTACCTATATAAAATAGGTATTATGTTTTTGGATTTTTTCATTTCCGTGGATTGATTCTTTCATTCCCGTGGCACAGTTGTTTCATTGCCGTGCCTGCACGTTTCATTGCATTTTTCATCGCCGTGGTACGAACTTTTTAACGTTGTATATCTCGTTAGTTTTTTAAGTTATCTGCTAGATATTAAGTAAGAATACATACATTATCAAAAACTTTAATAAACGCGAATAACAAATAAAAAAAACTTAAACATAAAAAAAAACCACAGAATGAAGATTTTAAAGGACCTGTTGAAATTCACCCTTTTGCGTATACGTTAGTAAACATTTCACTGAACACAATACAATAATGTTTCTTTTATTAAAACGGAGGTGGCAAACAATAGCCTGAACACAGCACGCTTTCCATCAACGTTAATTCGTTAATTACCTTACCATGATACTATGTTAAATTAGCCGCCATTGTTGCTGGAACACAATTAACTATTAAGGCTGCAATCCACTGAAAACGCACTGGACTTAGTGAGGATTCCGATGAGCTATGAGTGAATTTCACAAATAAATTTAATAATAATTCAGAATTTATACAACATACAACACATGACACTTGATCTTAAGTTTTTTAGCCATATTAAGATACCCTCTACAAAATATAAAGTTTAATAACCGTAGAATGTGATTTATATATATTTTTTTTGCTATTTATAATGTAAATCAAAATTAAATTAAAACATCGTAGTGTGTAACATAGTGTACGTTTAGTGATAGGTATGTATTGCCTTGCCTCGCCACGGAGCTGTTTTAATATGTACCTATTACTTAAGTGAAAATTGATTCTCTCAAAAGTGACTGCTTTTTGTGTCTTTTGAGAATAAAGAATACCGAAGATGACTCCAACACCACATGTAAAGCAAAAGTGGAATCCAGAAGTGAGATTCATCGATAACATCATCATCATCGTAATTTCGTACTAATAACAAGTCTTTTATGTCATGTGTCATGTCAGAAAATGCCATCACGGTAAACGTACATCTTTCCGTTTCAATGGAGTCTCACCTTTATGGGCTGAAGCCTTACCTTGCTGTCCCACTGTAAATCATTAGTGGAATGTCTGCTTAATGTTTTACTATTAAAATTATTGTATATTTATCACGATTTTTATACCTATCCAATCTATACTAATATTGTAAAGAGGAAAGATTTGATTGTTTGTTTGCATTGAATAGGCTCCGAAACTACTGGACCGATTTCAAAAATTATTTCACCAGTAGAAAACTACATTATCAGGAAGTGACATAGGCTATAGCTTTTTCCGAAATTCAATGTGGTTCCCAAGTCAAGGGAACGGGTCCGGAACTTCACGCGGACGAAGTCGCGGGCAAAAAAGCTAAATATAGTTTTCTCGTTTGTCTAACTCTTATTATTTGATACAACGGATTCTCATGCGGTTTTTCACTTTTATATAAGTAGGGATCGATTTTCCAAACTCCGCCACGCTGCTATGCGAGGTGAAAAGAACATTGACTCATCCAAAAGTCAGACAGACAACTTTACATGTGGAGTAGATGAAGAAGAAGTAAATATTTAAATATCTCATCAGTTCGTTATGAATCAGTTAGTATCATTTTGATACATACGTACAGTCAGGTGCATGTCGAGCTTTACATTTGCAGTACAATTTTGGCTCTTATGACATAGAACTTAAGAATGGTATTAAGTCCAATATGTAAAGGTCGACCTGTTCTTGAATGTACAACGACACGACCAGGAACTTCAAAGTATTGATCAAAATTTAAGCATTCTCGTATTTACTACATACAGTATCGTTTACTATTTACACGAAATCTTACTATTTCTCTTAGACAGATTGTAACATGTTACACGGTGTGGTGCCCCACGAATGCATCTAAATCCAATTTCACAACGTCTTACTTATCGTGAATGGTTCCCTCTTGAATATTGTTAACTAGTAAACGTTTGGAAATTGAAGCATTTCAAATACGTTTGAAGGAAATTACTGTTTCATGGATTATTACCTATGTACAGTGTAATAGCATTGTTCCATCTTATCAGCATCAGCGATGAAAAATTACAAAATTTAAGATTATAATTAAGCATTATTCATAATTAATACATCGTTTTATCTGCTTAACCTCTTTAAATTTAAAATATTACTGTTGATAATTGGCACTACTAGGGTCATCTAGGGTGCAGATATTTGGGAGTTTCACACTATTTTCGCAACAGTGCAGTGGTGTAAGTGGCCTATCATATCAACCCATAATCATCCCACTGCAGGGATAAGGGTCTCCCTTCAATCGAAGGGGACTAGAGTGTACTCTGCCACGCTGCTCCAATGCGGATTGGCAGAGGCCGGTTGTTTTCAAGCCGCCCGAAGGCCACTGACTTGGCTTAACGACTGTCATCTACCGGTAACAGCCGGGACCGACGGCTTAACTTGCCTCCGAAGCACGGAGAAGCTCGAGATAACGAAACCCATCCAAACACTGGCTAATGGCTGGCTAAGGTCGACGTCGCTTCACTTGCGTGATCATATTAGAGTGTGACACACAGCGACTCCATCGAGTTCCTCAGCGACGCCATCGAGCTGTGGCCTCAGTTCTAATTAGTGTTTTTTTTTTGTGCAGTTATCTCAAAATATTAATTGCATAATGGTGCTAATTCTGTTGTACACTAACTAGACTAAACTAATTTTGACAGGACTAGAAGTGTTGCTATCCTTCTCACTAATTGTAAACCAGGTAAGGACAACAACACCTTTGGTCCTGTCAAAATTAGTTTAGTCTAGTTAAATGTAAAACAGAATTAGCACCAGTCGTGTTACTAGGTAATATTGTATGAATAAAATACGTCATCAAAAAACGTACGAACTCATTACGAAATGAATATACCACACTTTTCAAAGTTTAGAGCATCACCTTTGAACTAATGACTCTGGGAAAATTTTCTCCTAGTTCTCACATAATCAAAGGCTTTGACATCTATTACTACACCAGTTGTGAGGTCGTGGTTTTCTGTTCAAAACTACGTTTCGCCTTAAAGAGAAATTTGTAATTTTCAACGTAGACCAACTATGTAATTAATTGCTTTTTCTGTAAACCTAAATGTTTTTCCCTGACATTCGCATGAAAAATAACAACATGATCTACCAATGCGTTGCTTGCTACAAGGTCTACATTTTTTATTACAAATTATTTTGACTTACTTTTTTTTTAGGGTTCCGTAGTAAACTACAAGGAACCCTTATAGTTTCGCCATGTCTGTCTGTCTGTCCGTCCGCGGTCTAGCGCCTAGACGTTTAATGCTAGAAAAGTGTAATTTGGTATTTATACACATATTATAAATGCTAACAAAGTGCTGGAACAAAATTTAGAAAAATTTTTTTGGGGTGCGTCCCCCCATTTAAAGTGGAAATGAAAATTTTTTCGTTAGATAGGTCTCTTCAAATCATTGAGAGTGTGGGAAGATCATTTTTCTATACAATGATCCGTTTCGGAATTATTTACATTTATCGTGTCAATTTTCGTTATGCACGGTGGTCCCCCCCTCTATCTCCGAAAGTCTTGTGTTTAGAAATTTAAAAAAAAACATGGTAGTAGTCCATATGCTGAACCTTCAATGAAAACTATAACGGTTAAGTAGGCTCTACTAGTTACCGAATAATAGCAGACGAACTTATAAAATAAAATTTATTTGATGAAAACTTACAAATGTCATAGAACATGGCATTGTACTCATCTGCAAGCAAGCAAAGCGTAGCAGATACGGAACCCTACATTGTGCGTGGCCCGACACGTACTTGCCCATTTTTTTTAATAATAGCTTTGAGTACGTTTCACTTGTCAACGATCTTGCCTGATGTTAATCAGAGATTAGGTATATACAAAAAATGCCTACGATATATTTTTATTCCTATTCTTATTTAGAACGGGTAATACAACCTTTGCTTTAAAAAAAAAACGTTTTTTTAATATAGTATAGTAACTAAATTAGGTTTAGTTTGACAACATCATACCTTTCTTACCAAAAAACGTTCTTAACAGATAGGCGATCAACAAAGTAAGCTTAAAAATGACGTATTTTCGTTCAAGATACAGCACCCTACAAGAACTGAAAATTAGTCTACTAATTAGTAAGTCAGTGGGCTTATTCGAAGTCAAAACTAGACATCTCGTATATATCTTATTCATTCAAATATTGTCAGGTGTTCTTCGAGTTATCAAATGTGGCAAACTTAATTCTATTATGAATAAGACGGGGAGAACTTGGGTTGGAGGTATAGCAAAAACAATAACTATTTTAGCAGCTAATATGTACTTATAATTGTCTCTCTCTTATTCTCTAGAATTTAAGAGATTCCGTCCTACTCTCACGTGTCATTAGATAGTGTGACATCACTAGATGCGTCATTATCTATACTAATATTATAAAGAGGAAAGATTTGTTTGTTTGTTTGCATTTAATAGGGTCCGAAACTACGGGACCGATTTCAAAAATTCTTTCACCAGTAGAAAGCTACATTTTCAGGGAGTGACATAGGCTATAGCTTTTCCCGAAATGTGTTTCCCACGGGAACGGGCCCGGAACTTCACGCGGACGAAGTCGCTGGCAAAAAAGCTAGTAATTTAGAATTTTATGTCTGCATAAGGGCGTGATCCCGCTTTTGATGTGAATTTTGAACACATTATAACAACTTTATTTTTTGAAGGTTATACTATGTATCTCCAATTTACACACAACAACAGGTATGAAACCCCAAAAAATAAAGGAAAATCTTAAACAATTTCAGTAGACGTAAATTCATCGCATAAATATGAGTAAAGTAAAACCTCCTTAAAGGAATTACTAAAATTTTCAAAATAAGCGATCCCCTGATCACCCTTAATACGTGACGATATTTCGGCGAACATTTTTCAGTTATTTCTAAGGACATTTTACAAAGTTACTCTTTAACATTGACCAACTATCTGTGTGGATAACGCTAGGATTTCTTAATACATCAATCAAATGAAAAATACAAACAAGTGATTACAAAAATACATTAAAATAAAATTAGTTACATTATTATTATTTTTTTAAACAATAACAATTAAAACAATTATACAAAACTAACAATAATAACTTAAAATAAATAAAAACCATTATCTCTGTATTGTAACTCACAAATTGCAAATTTATTGATTTAAAACGAAGGCTGTTGAAGTGATTTTATTTAAATATGATTTACTTGAGGTAAAACCCAAATTTTTTTTTCCTGGGGGTTTCCCATTGTTAAAACAATACTTTTGTCATTTTTTTCTTTATAATTTTAAAATGCTTTAATGTTTTATGTAACTCTTATGAATAGGTACCGTTTTAAAAGAGCAAATGCTAAGTTTCTTGCCCATATTTCTTAGTACTAATCTGCCGTCCCGTCTGAATGGTAGGAAAAAAACTATTTGACTTTAATAAATAATAATAAATAAAAACTTTATTTGTTCTCTCACACAGACAGATTTACATTATGTACTTAGTTTCTATAACAAAGTAGAACTAATCTATATAAGAGACTGGTGTCTGTACTAGGAAGACCTGTATGACAGATTACCAGCCTCTCCATCTCCGGACCAGGTGAATAAAAATAATAATTGTCGCGCACAATAGGGTCTATAATCGCTGAGCACTACTTTGTAAAGAAAACGAACGTGTAGTAGCTTCAATGTCTTTATTGGAACTAACAAATTATATTAAATTAAACATTCTTAGATATTGTTGTATATAGTGAATGAATGTATGTTTTACGCCCTAACATGCCGCCCACCAAAAGGGCAACCCTTTTCCTAATACCGATTTTAACCATTCAGGCAAATACAGAGAACGTAGAATATACATGATAACATTTCTTACTTATATTATGTATTAGAACGACATCCTAAACTTAATTACAAAATTCTTAATTTCACTTTTTATTGAGATCAAATCATTTATGAATATATTTAATTTTAATGAACAAAAAAAATAAATTGCATGCATGACACGACATTAAGTTTAATTTTCACAATCTATTGGCAATAAACACAATTTACTAATGGACCGATTGACAATATTGTTTCCACTCTTTACACTATAAACACGTGTAATACCATCTAGCCCTGGGTGTTTGTCGACGACGCGTCCGAGTAACCATTTACCTGGCGGCAGATTCTCTGTTTTAATGAGTACTATCTGTCCTATTTTAAATTCTTCTTGCTTCTTTAACCACTTAGGACGTTGCTGTAGCCGCGATAAATACTCTTGTTGCCAACTGTGCCAGAAGTCATTTAACATCTTTTGGAGGCAACGCCATCGAGACAGGTGAGTCATAGAAACATCTTTTAACGAAGGTGAAGGGACTGACACTGGAGCTTCGCCAATGAGGAAATGACCAGGTGTCAGTACTTCCAGTTGATCTACATCTGTGTCGTCAATTGGGCACAATGGCCGTGAATTGAGGCAAGCCTCGATCTGACACAGAAGGGTACTCATCTCTTCGAAGGTCCTGTGGGCGTTTAAAATTCGTTTAAGGTGGTGCTTTATGGACTTCACGCCAGCTTCCCAAAGACCTCCAAAGTTAGGGCTATATGCCGGAATGAAATGCCACTGTGTCCCTTCTGCTGCCAACGTTTCGGCGATAGATCCTTGAAATTCCAATTTGGCTTGACTCAAAGCTTCTGCAAGTTCCTTATTTGCTCCGACGAAGTTACGTCCCTGATCACTCCACATGTTGCTGCATCTTCCTCTGCGGGCTACAAAACGCTTAAATGCTGCAATAAATGCTTCAGCTGTTAGGTCACCTACAAGTTCTATATGGATGGCCTTAGTGGCCAAGCATATAAATATCGTGATGTAGGCCTTATTTGTCTTTGCGCCTCGATTCCTAGACATGAGAATGTCATATGGGCCAGCCATGTCGACACCGCAGTTTAAAAAAGCTCGAGCAGGAGTCACTCTCTCTTTTGGTAAGTCGCCCATAAGTTGTGTTCTTGGAAAGGCTCGTTGTCTAGCGCAAATTAAGCATTTATGCACGTGAGACTTAACTATCTTCTTAGCCTGTACAATCCAGTATCGGGATCTAATATAATTTAAAGTCAATTGCACCCCACCGTGGAGTGTTCTCAGGTGAGCATCGGCAACAATTAATGCAGTCAATCTATTCTTTGCACATAATATAATTGGATGTTTTCTTTCAAATTTCAGATAGGAATTTCGAATTCTGCCGCCCACCCTGAGGATTTGATTTGAGTCGATAAATGGATTAAGCGACTTGAGTGTACTTCTTTTCTTTATAACCTTCTTCTTCAACAAATCTGTTATTTCTTCCTCAAAAGTTTCTCTTTGTACTATTTTAATGCATTTCTCTAAAGACATTTCTAATTCTTCTGTTGTGACGCTTGTTCTAATTTCCTTATTTTCTTTTTTCAGGTTCAAGAATCTTCTGCAGTGCGTGATTGTCCTTAAAAGTTCCGACAATGTGTCAAACTCTTCAAAATGACGAGACCAATTATCTCCGACTTGGTCAGCAATATTTAGATTGACAGATTTATGAACTGTTTTAGCTTCGAGTTCTGTTGTAGTAACCTTTGGTTTAGTTAATTTTATATTCCCCCTTTTTAGCCATTCAGGCCCATGCCACCATAGTTCACATGCTTTTAAATCTGGTAGCGACATACCCCTTGACGCGACATCAGCTGGATTATCAGAAGATTTCACGTGAAACCATTTTTTCCCGACGTTTTCTAAAATAGTGACAACTCTGTTCCTAACGAAGGTTTGCCAACGCGATGGATCACCTTGCAGCCATGACAACACGATGGTGGAGTCCGTCCATGCATATATTTGGTTGGTGGGTATGCGTGTAGCTTCACTAATCTGTTTCAGAAGTTTGGACAGCAAGACCGCACCACACAGCTCCAGTCGTGGCAGGGACATGGGTTTCACAGGAGCTACACGTGTTTTCGCAGCAATAATACCAGTGCGATACTCTCCTACCTCGTCTGGAACTCGCAAGTAAGCCACTGCTCCATATGCCTTTGTGGATGCGTCACAGTATCCGTGAATAGTTACGCCTTTCATATTTGCTTCAGAAACATGTAACCACCTTTCTATTTGCACGTCCTTAAGATGTTCAAAACCTTGTCTTATATTTAACCATTCTTTTTCTGTTTCAGGTTTCACCGAGTCATCCCAGCCTACGCCTTCCAGCCACAACCTCTGCATTAAGATTTTTGCAGTTATCATCGCAGGGGCTATCCATCCGAGAGGATCGAACAGTCTTTGTACTTCAGCTAATATATTTCTTTTTGTGATTCTTGCAGGTAGCGGTGGAAGATTGATATGATACTGGAGAACGTCTTCGCCCATGTTCCAGGATAAACCTAGAGTTTTGATAGTTCCATCTAGTTCAATATCTACCTTGACTCTAGAACTTCTTTCTGACGATGGTAAGTGTTTTAGGAACTCGATGCTATTTGAAGCCCATTTTTGTAATTTAAATCCCCCTTTTTTCAGGATTGCTGACACATTCATCGCCACTTCGACAGCTTCAGGTACAGTATCTTGGCTCGACATCAAATCATCCATGAAGAAATCATGTTTGATTGTTTCTGCGGCCAGTGAGTGTTCTTTGCCTTCATCATTTGCAAGTTGATGAAGTGTCCTTACCGCAAGATACGGTGCTGCAGCTGTTCCAAATGTTACACGAAGCAAGCGATAATCTTTGACGGGATCAGAAGAGTTGCTTCGCCACAAGATGCGTTGGAAATTAGCATGGTCCTTTGTCACAAGTATCTGCCGATACATCTTCTCTATATCGGCCACAAAACATATTTGTTTTAATCTCCATCTCATGACAAGGTATCGAATGTCTTCTTGCAATTGTGGTCCGACTAGAAGTTCATCATTAAGAGAAATGTTGTTCGTCCCCTTACACGATGCATCGAAGACCACTCGCACCCGAGTTGTCTCACTGCTATTCTTTATGACTGCGTGATGTGGCAAATAAACAGCTGGATTTTGTTTCTCCTCTTCCGGTATCTCTTCCATATGTTCCATGTCAATATATTCTTGTACAACCCTGGTATATTCTTTCTTCAAATTGGGATCTCTGTCAAATCTTTTTTCTAAGTATTGAAGTCTTCGTAATGCTATGCTTCTACTATCTCCTTCACGACATTTAAACTCTTGATTCTTGAATGGCAATTCCACTATATATCTTCCTTCGCTATTTCTAGCGTGTGTTTCCATATATATTCTTTCAGCAGTTTCTTCTTCTTGTGTCAATTTATTCTTTGTGTCAATATCGACCTCCCAGAGATTCTTCAGAAGATTATCCACATCTACCTGGTGATGCATGACAACTATATCTTCGGAAGAACCATGCTCATTTACTTCTCCGAAAAGTATCCAACCAAGGCTTGTGTTTTGTGCGCAAGGAGAACCTGGTGGACCTTTGATAATTTCGTTCTTCATTATTTGTGCATAGGTTTCAACACCCAATAGTAAGTCTATTTGACCACTTTGAAAGTAATTTGGATCAGCTAACTCTAAACCTTGAATATGCGCATAAGCGTGTGCAGCGATCGATTTTGGCGGCAAAAGTGATGTCAACCTCTTCGGCATGACGTATGCTTTCAGCGAGAGCTTGAAATTAATATCAACACGCGAACGCAGTTGTAATTGTACTACTTGATTAATTGCGGTTTGCGTAGCTCCCACTCCACTAACTGTGCCCTTTGCCCGCTCTCTCTTCACTCTGATATGTTGTGCTGCTCGTTTGCTAATGAAATTAGCTTGTGACCCCTGGTCGATTAGGGCGCGCAATATTGTGAACTGGCCGTTGACATCTTCCACAGGAACCAGTGCTGTTGCCAGCAAGGCTGTTGACCGTTCGGTAGCAAAATGAGAGGATATTGCGACTTCCGTTTCAGTACCTTCAGTACCTTGTGTAACATCTTGTTCTTGTCCTTCGATATGACTGTAGTGAGTTTGTGTATTGTCTGATTGCATAGGTCTCTTTGATAAGTGCAACAAAGAGTGGTGACGGCGCTTACATACATGACAGGACACCCGCAGACGACACTTCCAGGATGAATGCCCTGGCGTCAGACAATTGTAACACAGATTATTGTTCTTAGCAAATTCACTTCTTTCCATAGGTTGAAGCTTGATGAATTCTTTACAATGACATAATGTGTGAGTTCCGTTACACATTTTGCACTCTTTCACCGGAGATGATGTAGAAACGTGAAATGCCTTTTCTCGAGCAATTCTCTCTTTCGTATTTGTTGTAGACGGCGTAACTTGCTCCATAATACGAAACTTGGATTCTAGGAAACGCGTTAATTCTTCTAATGAAGCTAAGTCATTTGAATTTGGTGAATATGTGTGCTCCTCCCAAGCCTTATGTGTCTCCGGGTCCAATTTCTGCACAACCAGAAATATAATTATTGGATCCCAGGAGTCAATAGATACGTCTAAATTCTTCAAGCTATTCAAGCATTGGGTGGTCGTATCCAGCAAACACTTAATCTGGTTTGCCGTAGGGTTTGTTACTTTACGCACGTAAACAAATCTCTTTAAAATTGAATTGACTATTGCTCTTCTATTTCCGCATCTCCTTTTCAGTTCCTCCCAAGCTTGGTCATAATTTTTCTCAGTCACCTTCACATGTCTCAGCAGCTCTTCAGCTTCCCCGGTGACAGTGGACTTTAAGTAGTGCAGCTTCTGTACCTTGCTTAATGACGGGTTCTCATGTACCAAAGATAAAAACAAATCATGGTAGGTCATCCAATCTTCATAATTACCATTGAACACAGGGAGTTGAATCCTAGGCAATTTGACGCTAGTGTCCGCTTTATTACTTGTGTCTCCAAGATGTGTAGTACTCGTAGTCTCGGAGCAATTTATCATATCCTTTAAGTCAGCTTGGATATACAGGTACACATCTTCTAAGCGGAAATATTCTTCATTGACAAAATATGGTATAGTAAGACGTTGCTCCTTAGTTGTAAGTTTAATTAATTCTTGATGTGATGTTCTAAACGTGTTCCAGTATTGTTCCACGCTGTGTAATCGAGTCTCAATATAACCCTTTGTCAATCGTTGCTTTGGACATTTTTTCAAGTTTATTTGTGCTTTCTGCAGTAAATTTGCCGTTTCTTCTAATAGACTAAGTAACTGGGAGCTTGTTGTACTCATTTTAATAATTTTTAACTTTTAAAAACACTCACAAAGTCTATATTTTAGTCCATCAAAATAAGTTGCAATTCAAAGTTATAAGTCCGTCATAGTTAAAATTGCAATAAACAAGCGCATTCACTGATAAGAAACCCGTTCCTATTGTATTCACGGCGCTCAGGTAGCCGGTCCCGTTTTTTATGCCACACGGCCACGATCCGGCTCGAAGGACCACTATGTCGCGCACAATAGGGTCTATAATCGCTGAGCACTACTTTGTAAAGAAAACGAACGTGTAGTAGCTTCAATGTCTTTATTGGAACTAACAAATTATATTAAATTAAACATTCTTAGATATTGTTGTATATAGTGAATGAATGTATGTTTTACGCCCTAACAATAATTATGATTATTTACCTAGCTAATTTATAAGTGGTACAATTATCTGGTTACACAAGAAAGAATGAAGTATGTTTTAATGTTTGTTTTAACTTTGTAGGTGACTATTTGAATAAAAATATTGACTTTGACATTGTTGTAAACTACCTGTGTACTTTTCAAGCGAATCTGCCATCTATCCATACAAACATTATACCCCCTACTAATTGTTAATTGTAATTGTTTGTCCACTAGTGTTATTGGTCTATGTCCATAAGATCCGACTTTAGTACAGGAGTTACGCAATGTGTCCCTCGAGTGTAATTAGCACTTGGGAAATTCTGTACTTTTCAAGGACTGTTATTTTTTTATAGCCTACTTTGACTTTGGACATTTCCGAATTGGACATTTTTATAACTATTACTGACAATATGCCACGAGTTTTCAGAATTTTTTTTTCTAAGCGGTACCTACTCTTTATTAGATTTTAGCAATCTTTCACGAAAGACAATGTCAAGATGACGTAGCTTGTACGTTCAGCTACAACGTAGTAGATTCGAGATCGCCGCCTTGTCACTGAAGGTTGTCAAGATGGCGACCTCGGATCCTCACCGTACCACGTTGTCTTTTGTACTTTTTTGTTAAAAAGTGTATATTTAAAATACTCGACATTGGCGAAATTGTATGTGTCGTTAAGACACGACAGAAACGCCATAATAAAAAAAAAATAATACAACGTAGTAAAGAGCTAACGGTGTATACTACACTTCGTAGACTTTCTGCACTTTGAGACTACGTAAATAGACTTTGTAAACTGTCTTCACTTTTATTGAAATTCCCAAGAAAAAATAATTAATTCTCACAAAATTTTCTAAAAATATCTACTTAAACACATTTAGCATAGAAATTAAAATCGATCTCCATGCTAATAAGACGCTTTAGCACACGGCGTATTTAAAACGCGCAGTGGACGCGCGTATCCGGAAAGCGCGTATTCGGCGTCGTATATCGATTTTTGACGCGATAAAATATTATCGCTCGTCTATCCTTTCTAATATTTTATATGAGAAATTGAGTTTGTTTGTTTGTTTGTTATTCCTTCAAGCCTTGACTAAGCAGCCGATCATTGTGAAAATTTGCATACATATTGTTAGGGGTTTTTATCCCGTGAAAGTATGTCGTTCCAATGGGAAAATATTTTTTCTACTATTGAGGGCGCTGTATCGGCCAACAGATGGCGCCACAAGTCACGCTATGGGTTGTTATGTTGTCAAACGAGATCTATGTCATAAAATTACCGCGAGCGAAGCCGCGGGAAAAAGCTAGTAGACAGCTTAGAAGGTTTTAAAACTCATCGTTATATTGACGACGAGTGATGTCATCTGGATCTTTATATAATAGAAACTGCTTTAACTCTATTCACTTACGTGCGACATGAATAAATTTTAGCAGAGACAGCTGCTCTAGTGAATTCTTTTTGATTAAAAATCGCGTTAAAATTTCAGAGGACTGGTAAATGTAGGTACGCTGGCATACTTCCAGTGCTCTCATTACGACTTTAATTGAATCGAGTAGACAGGCAGCTCTCGACTTTTGACACTAGTATTTGAGTGTCATAAAGTGAACTATTTCAACTGGTATAGTTAATCAATGAAAGAGGTAAGCAAGGTCGTAAATATAATTCAAGTTTTTTAAATATTGTATGAGGTGATTAACTCGAAATTCTATTTAGCAATATTATTTACTCATTGTCCTATTAAAGAGAGGTAGGGTACAGCCCGTTTGGAAAAGGACCTCCACTTTACAGAAGATCGTAGCCAAATAACATAGGTCTAGGCCGTGTTGTGTTCCTACAGTGAGTAATGTCTCCAGAGCTGCACTTGGGGGGGTTTGGAGGGTTGGCAACGCGTGAGTGATACCCCCGGTATTGCAAGCGTTTATAGGCTACGGTGATGCTTACCATCAGGCGGACCGTATGCTTGTTTGCCAACTTTGTGGCATAAATTAGAAAGTTTCATAAAGGCGCCTATATTATTAGTATAAAATATTTGTTTTCTTCCCTGGTTACTTCATATCTTGGTTGACAGGACTATGTAAAATATTCTGCTGAAAGCAAAGTCACGTGAATGAAAGGTCTGGAAGTAAATGTTCCACTCTTTTCCTTTTCTCTGTCTTCTCATTAAAGTTACCCAATATCTCTAGAAGAAAATAAATAACTCAAGATAGTGCTAGAGCGTTGAATCCTAATAAGTCTTATGTCCTTATTATCTTCATGAGGACATGATAAGAGGACTATGATGACATAGTCCTCTCAGTCCATTCAGTCCCATCATAGTCGACTGACTTGGACTTGTAATAATCCTGACCTAAGGTTCCTTTTTTCTCTCTAGACATATCTAATACAACATGTCCAAAAGGTCTGAAGTGGCAAGTCGACGGAAAAAGAAGACCGGGACGGCCGCGTACCACCTGGCGGCGTTCAGTTGAGAGAGAGGCTGCATTAGCTGGTATTTGCTGGAGCGATATGGAGGCTGCCGCTCACGATCGATCTACCTGGACGAACTTTTTGAAGACTGTTTAAAAAGCCTACGCGGGATAAGCAGTAGGCAACAACTAGTTTCTATAATAAAGTAATCCCTAGTAATGGTTTCGGTGCCAATTAAGCTTTTTATGGATATTTTTTGATGCCCAGAGTTAAGGATTGCTGGCATGAATCCAATTCTCTCATTACATCGTTAATTGAATAGTGTAGACGGTCTGTCCGTAAAT
Source organism: Endotricha flammealis (assembly GCA_905163395.2). Classification (NCBI taxonomy): domain Eukaryota; kingdom Metazoa; phylum Arthropoda; class Insecta; order Lepidoptera; family Pyralidae; genus Endotricha; species Endotricha flammealis. Next base: position 14,554,740 of record LR990861.1, on the reverse strand, counting down.
TTTTGGCACAAAGGATGTTGAAAAAAGAATAGTCAAGTTAAAAATTCGTTTCTGACTGCCAATTGTATGAGGAGCTTGATGGCGTCGCTGTTTGTCGCACTCTAAATGAAACAAGTTAAGCAAAGTCGACCCTAGCCAGTGTTTGGATGAATTTTGTTATCCGTTGATCCGTGCTTTTGGAAAAAAATATATATAGGGACAATTCATACAGATTGAGCTAGCCCCAAAGTAATTTCGAAACTTGTGTTATGGGATACTAACTCAACGATATTATATTTTATAACAAATACATATATAGATAAACATCCAAGACCCGAGGCCAATCAGAAAAAGTTCGTTTTTCATCATGACCCGACCGGGGATCGAACCCGGGACCTCCTGGGTGGCGGTCTGGCGTGGTAACCATTACGCCACGGAGGTTTGGAAGACACGTTAAGCCGTCGGTTCCGGCTGTTTTCTATGGATGAGAGTTAAGACAATCTTGCTCTTACGTCAACTCGTGAGCGGGTGTCGCCTGGGAATGTATTACAATATTAAAAAATTTATAAAATTTACTTACTTTAAAAAAAAGATGCATGAACACACAAAAGGGAAATAAACGCAGAGATTTCTATACGTAATGTTCACTGAATGTCGTTTCTGTATGTTCATAATACCGTGTTTTGCATCGTTACGTCTATTCAGGAGTTTCCTGAAAGTGGAATGAGATGTGAGCATTAAAGTTACATTATGTATTAAATTATATTTTAAAAAGTACGTGTCGGGCCACGCACAATGTAGGGTTCCGTATTTATTACGCATTGCTTGCTTGCAGATGAGTACAATGTCATATTTTATGACCTATGACATTTTTATTACGGAACCATAGAATAAGTAATAACCCGAGGTAGAATGGACACTCTCCGCCCCGCACCGGACCGAGTTACCGCACCCCTGCCGCACCCCTCGAGGAGCCCTCAGTCGCAAAGGTGTGCGTTTAGTGAACGGATGTGTTTACGTTGCGCGCGTGTACAGACGACATTGTATGTAGTAGTAATAGGTGATTATTTCACGCGCGTTGTATGGAGTGTCCGGGCTGTGACGGAACCCTAAAAAAGAGTAGGTTTCTGTGTAATAAATGTAAAATGTGGTGTACAGGTTTGTAGAGGAGACACTTTCTTTATACTTCTTTTACTTTTTACAATTCTTTTATATATAACATCGCTCAATGCGTTTCTATTGCAATACAACGAGGTAACGTTGCTAACATTTTGGGTATCCCACATGTCTTTTTATTTTTTGATATTAGTTTTACTTTTGATCTAATTGAATTTTTCTTAATGTTTTTTTAGTTTAATAATAAAATAATTTTCTTAATGCGATGGTCAGGGTGTGGCCTTGTCTATGAAACCACCAGACCATCCAGAGCGACTCTTTTACTGTCTTAGGGCTGCCTCAAGATTTGACGTCTTAAAAAACTAAGGCCCAAAGTTATTAGATAATAATTAATCAATAAATAAATATTCTTGGACGAATCACACAATGCCATCTAGTCCCAAACTAAGCAACTAAGCTTGTACTATGGGTACTAAATTGCTGTTATGATAAAATACTTAAATCCTTTTTTTTTGTAAATAAATACTTATTATACATAGAAAACACCCAGACCAAGGCAAACAGACATGTTCATGCACACAAATGTTTGCCTTGCGCACGATTCGAACCCGCGGCTTTTGGGATAAAGTGACCATTGCTAGCCACTCAACCACCGGGCCCGTCAAAGTTCGATTAAGATAAAACATACATTAAAATAATGACTGTCGAACCCAAACTATAGAATCTATAAATATTTAACATAAAATATGATTGGGATAACAATTTGTCATCGCTGAGTAATGAAGTTGTGACATCGACATCGCAGTATTAATCAAACTAAAAGCGTATTATGAAAATTCTTTAGGAATTTTCACCAAAATAAATTCATGATCGAAAATATTACTTTACTTTGATAAAATGAAAAGTCCGTGCTTCGGGCACGTTAAGCCGTCGGACCGGGCTGCTGTCGATGGATGATAGTCATTAAGCCAAGTCACACATGAGAACACTGGCCTCTGTCAATCCGCATTGGGACAGCAGTGTTGCAAAGTACGTCCTTATCGCATTCGCTTGAAGGGAAGCCCATATCCCTGCAGTGTTAACCCATAATCATATTATGATGAATATGAAATTAGAATGGTTTACTTAGATAATTGTCAAAAAGTAGTTGCAATTATACTTTTACTGTGTTACAAAATAAACGTAGTATAAGTTATATATGAGTTATACAATGTTTTTCACACTTCATAATAACTTATATACCTACTCGTTAGACTACGTTTATTTGTAGCACAGTTAGACTCATTGTTAAAGAATGAATTCTTTACGATTCATTAAAAGATGCTTAAGCCCAAGAAACTTGAAAATGTTGACTGAATATAAAATATTACACAGAAAAAAAAAACAGAAAATCTAAAGTAATAATAGAAATAATCAGGTCGCGTTCCTTCGAAGTGTTTCTATCCACTCTGTATGCAAATAAGCAATCCACCGTCGGCGAGTTCTCTCTAATTTCCAGAAAACAACGGTTCGGAATCAAAGACTAACGTTTTTAAACTCAACTCGAAAAGAAGGTTAAGTTTTAAAAATTCTGTATAGTTTTGGGGTGTGTTCTGTAAATGGTACAAGTTTAGGACGGACCGCACGCCGCAGACGCAGTTGCAGGCTGCAAACGATATCGATGAAGTGATTCCAAGCGCGGCGGCACTACCATGTGGCACTACGGTCGGCGGCACTTTCATACAGATACATAGAAATTAGTAATAATATCGCTGACAGTCTGCAGCTGCTGTCTGTTGCGTGTGGTCCGTCCAGGAATTGTACCTAAATCCACGGCATGTCCATGGTACTATTACATGTTAGACTTCACGTACCTATGTCAAATTGTGTAAAGAATGACTTTAATTATTGTCACTATTAAAAAATCAAAATTATATTTATTAATATGTAAAAGTAAATATTATGTGAGTTGTAAGAACATTTAAGAATATGAGATTTTTTTAACAAACAGATATTTCCCTTCAATTTTAGTCCCGCCAACAATATTTCTGCATCCGATGGTTGTCTGGTAGAGAATGTCTTTAGGCATTAAGTCCGCCAATTGTACTCTCAATTGTGCAATAAAGAATAAATAAATAAATAAACTTACAAGTATCTGAGTGCAAGGGAATTTCTTTCCTACTGTCTGCACAACTTGCTGTACTTACAAAATATAAGCAGTCTTGTGGGAAACGCACGTAGGCATTTGTTTTGGTAGTACTGAGTGTCACTTCTGTAAAAAATTTCATCATAATCTAACTGATACCTCCAAGGATTCCTGGAGGTCGCCTTCAACGGCTTCCAATCCCCTGAGGTTAGATGCAGCCGTGATTATTTCCATGTAATAAACCAGTAGCACCTAGTACGTGCTTGAAATGTTTAGAACAATTTGGAATAAAAGATTATTAGGGTGTTCGTTGTCTTGAATCGTCTTGTAGTTACGCGCGCATGGCTGAATTTGCAATGTCAAAATACAACAGTACCTTTATTTGAAGGCTGTATTCCACCGTGGTACACGAGGCTACGCAAGTGCGAAATTCTTCTTCTATTTCTTCGGTTTGTAGCTTACTTTGGGACATAATTTCAAAGGATAAAAAGTAACTTAAAATTACAATTCCCGACTATACATAATTACCTATATCTACTGAATAATTACCACATAAATTATAAATAGTAGCACTGCTATTTGTTGTTGTTAAAAATTATTTTTTTCTCCTATAAACTTGTATTTCTCACAAATACAAAGAGAAGCGCTACTATTTACAAAAATTATGATGATTATTCAGTAGATAATTGTGTTCATAGTCGGAAATCGTATTCTCATGAAGGGGCAATAAAAGATCGAGCAACATAAGAAAACAATTTCGCGGTGCGGAAGCAACCACCTTAACTTTAAAAATACATTCCAGAAACTGGCTGTACATTCTTCTCTAATTATAAATCTTTATATATCACATTATGTGACTAAACAGCAATTTTAACAAAATTCTTATACCAAAGTTAAAGTAAAGGTGAATTTTTGTAGCTAACAATGACATGCAATAAAAATTTCTACCAAAGGGCACCATTATCCTGCCATATTGCGTCGTTATGACTCGCGTGGCCATTGTCCGCCTGTCATTCTGTACGTCTAGTAATATCACAATGTATTAAAGGAAAACCGACATTTTTACCGTTAGCCATCAGTTAGTATTTATAAAGATTACAGTTAATTATTACATTTTTTTTTACCGTAAGTTGCAAAATGTATTGAACCTAACGCTGTCATTGTCAATCAAGGAGGGCTTTTCTCTTCTCTCTTTAGATCGCATGATATTTAAAAAAAACTGTTCCACTCGCTGTTATCATATTAATTAAATGTTTTTAAATGCTGAGTTTCTTGCCAGTTTTTTGCATGTACAAATCTTATATCTGCCATCTGTGGTAATAAAAGTGATATAAATAAAAAAAGTTTGAGTCAGACTCTATACCTACTGAGAAAATATCATTTTTAATGTGAGAAATAGCAATTTGACAAGAGAGTACTGTTCTACAAGATCGAAAAAGTATTGTAATGTAAAAAAAAAACTGAAAAGGAATAAACAACCACATTTACAATTCAAGGAGGTCCGAACTTCCCTAATTGATTGTTTTGGGTCCCTAAGCCCGCTTTTACGGAAAATATATGAAAGAAAAAAAGGAAGTTTTTCAATCAAGAGCTCTTAGGGCTTAAGATGGCAATAGGTATTAAGTTAATTTGAGGCAATGAACAGACCTCGTTTATATTGAGGATAAGTTGAGTGGCTCTTTGTTTGCTCACAAACAATGTAAGCATTAGTTTGGACCCACGAGAGAGGTTTTTTGTTATATTGTTACAATGTAAAGTATACTTGACCAAAAACTTGGGTCTTACACGATGATTATGCAAAAAGGTTTACTCCTACACAGCTTCGCTAAATTAAATCTATATGTTATACTAATGAAACCCGCGCAACTTCGTTTGCGTGTATTTATTTATGTACAGCAGCGCCATCTATATAAGACTTTTGACCAAATTCTACAGGAATCTCGTACTTCTCGGGATAAAAAGTACCCTATGTGTAAATCCAAGGTATCACAAATTTTCGCCTCTATAACAATTCAAATTCAAAATTCAAAACTTTTATTCAGAGAATAGGTTTTCACAAACACGTTCTCTTGTCAGAGTATACAGTAATAAATGATTTGTATAAATTAATCTACTCTATAAACTACTACCATTTCGGAAACAAAAGCGAAATGACCACTGGTAAAAAGAAATGGCGAAAGAAAACCAATTTGAGCGGATTATCCGCTGTGGTCTACCTTTATTCTCCTATATTATCATTGAAGTGGAATTACATAGTAAAATATAATTATTACTTTTTGATTAATAAAATTTCGAGTAAATCCCGTCACACAATGCTTAAAAGACTTGAAACATATTACGGCCCTGCACCTCTATACAAAGAAAAATTAGAAGTGTAAAATATAATATAACGTATAAATAAATAATCGTAACATTATAAAAATTGCCTACCGATTTGTAATTCAATGCTCAATTGAAGACGTTTAAGTGAAGTTTATCATTATTCAACAACTTATATGAATAATAAATAGTTTAATATTATAGAAGTAAACATGGATTTAATCTTTGAATACTTTTTGATCGTCTTTTAGTCTTCGTTTGCTTACGCAAGCGCTACAGGCGAAGGCCGAAAAGTTATTATTCTGAGCCTTTCAAGATATCTTAGTCTAAATAAAACATAATAATAATACCAATTGGGTCTCCGTGAGTTTCATGTCTTCTTGATAAAAACATAACTGCAGAATGCATAAAATTTTCACTCACATAAAACTACTCACAATGTCACTATACATTGTTGGAATATACAAATATTGTACACCACCATCTAAATGGAAAAATGTGTACAAATTCATATATTTATCCGCCGCTATTATCTCCACAGTGACCATGATTATAACTTTTGGTAAGAAAATTGATTACACTGTACTATGGCTTTGTACAACTATTGTAGAATATTTACTGATCGTTTTACATAATTGTGTGATGGAGGAGAAGAAAAGAAATAAGGTTTTTCAGAATATAAATAAAATAGATAAATACATATCAACGGATGAGGAATATTATGAACTGGGCTTTCAAATTTCTGTACTGACCACATGCTTTGTTTCTTTGTCATTGATTTCGACATTTTATCATGTTGTTACTGTGAATGAGGCAAGGCTACCGCTTATTTCTTTGGTCTCATATATGAGTTCGTTAGTTACTGGTTTGGAAGCAATATGGAGAATTTTCTTAATATCAATCATAAGGTTGAAAGTTAACAAAATTTATAAGGAAATAAAAGTTATATTCCCATTGGAATGGTATGAAAGACCTGGCGAGATGGTGTTATTGCCAGCGGCTTCTTCACAAACGGAACGATTTAGCAACATCTTAAGATTGTTCAAAGCATATAAATCAGTCAGCTTCTCGTCTGAAGATGTGTCAAATTACTTTCAATTGACTGTAAGTTATGATATATTTTTTTATAGACTGAATCATTATGTGCGTGCTCTTTGACGGTCCACATTGGAACTTTGAGGTTTTGGATGCGTCAGCATTTAGTCAAAGTCCAGAAACATTGGTAAATTCAACCACTACTTTGTAAAAGTTACAGTCGATATAAGGTGGCCCTTAATTTGAGCACTACAACATTTGCACCCAGTGAGAACCACAATAATATTTGACGTTTTGGATGCGCACAGCACATGGAATCATTCCATACCATTATTAAGTTCTGAATTGCATTGCAGAAATAAAGTGGTCTTGGTCTTGATTGTAATGGTGCGTACAGACTGCTGTAATGTAACATGTCATGTAACAAATTTCCCATACTCTTTCTCGCAAAATTTATTGTATTTATTTATAAGAGCCGATGACGTGATTTAATAATTTTCATATTTTCAGTATTTGCTGAGATTAGTATGCAATGTAATAAGAATTGCCTGTTTTATTATAAGCATTGGTCAGAAATTATTGGCGGTAAGTACCAGAAATATCGCCACACCGACAGTATTAGGTACCCGCTTTAAAAAAGATAGGTATATTGGTAGCGGCCTTCTTGTTTCTATGGCAGTTTTTCTACGATCTTTCCCAAGTCACGCGACGCGACTGGAATTGCATGACGTCATTTGCCAAATAGATTTCAATATTTTTTTTATACCACAAAGGTGGCAAACAAGCATACCGTCGGTCTGATGGTAAGCCATCACCGTAGCCTATAGACGCTTGCAAATTACTCACGCGTTGCCAAACCTCCCAACTGGGGTTGGGAGGGAGGCACTTGGGGGGCCAAGTGGAGCTCCGGAGACCTAACTCACCGTAGGAACACAACGTGGCCGTAATCATCTTCTGTAAGGTGGAGGTCCTTCCCCAGACAGGCTGCATCGATTTGAGTGGATTATCCGCTGTGCCCTACCTCTCTTAAGCCAAATAGTTAATTATTTGCAAAATAGTTGTCTATTTGGCAAACGACGTCATGTAATTCCAAAGGGCGCTTTCGCGGCAGACGAATCGTATCTAAAAATTAAACGTAAAAAAATATATTTAAAAACAAGCTTTTATTTAATTGCGCTAAAAGGAATAAAATAAACTTTTCTTTTAAAACTTTAACTATCAACTTATAACGTCATTACACAATTTATATGACATAAAAGCTTGTCGTGAGATTTAATTACCAACATTTATTCGTAGTACGAGTAAATGTTAGTTCGATAATTATGTTTTCTTATACAGGTAAATCTCGCGACAAGCTTTTATGTCATATAAATTGTTTAATGACGTTATAAGTTGATAGTTAAAGTTTTAAAAGAAAAGTTTATTTTATTCCTTTTAGCGCAATTAAATAAAAGCTTGTTTTTAAATATATTTTTTTTACGTTTAATTTATTTTTTACTTTTTAGTTATCACTGGACAGGTTTCGCAGTGCCATCTATTGTCGAAAGGCGGTACTAGTCTAATGAATTTATTTGTAATAACTAGCATCAGCAATTTGAATACCTATATAATTTCCTGATTTTACTACAGTCACCCTGCGACAAACTAAACGGGTTTATGTACCCATCAAAAATTAAATACCGACCAAGGGCAAGTAGAACTTGCGCATGAGGGTTCCTTCCCATAATCATACTAGTCATACTATCATACTAATATTATAAATGAGAAAGTGAGTTTGTTTGTTGTTATTCCTTCACGGCTTGACTAATCAGTTGATCATTATGAAAATTTGTATATATATTGTCAGGGGTACAGAGCCCAACATAGGCTACCTTTTTACCCGTGAAAGTATGTCAATCCAAAGGGAAAATATTTTTTCTACTATATGCTGTATGGGATGCTATCGGCCAACAGATGGCGCCACAAGTCGCGCTATGGGTTGTTTTGTTGTCAAACGAGATCTATGTCATAAAATTAACGCGAGCGAAGCCGCGAGGAAAAGCTAGTAATAGATAAAATACATTTTAATTCATAACCGGTATAAAAAGAGCCATGTACCAATGTAAAATGTACCAAGGGTAGGGTCACATTATATTGGTTGTTTAAAGAAGAAGAAGTAACTACAAATTTACGATTTTCAGATTTATTCCTGTACTTGTACTACATCATCTTGCTTCTTGCCAAATTTCATGATTCTAGGACACCCGGAAGTACCCTATAGGTTTTTGGTCGGAACTGTTTTGTACGAAAAACGGAACACAAACGCCTGTATCGTAATTTTGTTATCATAATATTGTATTGTCATCTGATCTACAGTTTTAAGCAAAATTTCAGCTCAATCGGTCTTCGGAAAGTGGTTCAAATTTACGTTCCAAGATTCCACCCTTACATACATACATACATACATACATACATACATACATACATACATACAGGTCAAGTTAAATAAAAGCTTTTAAAAATGTTTGGGGATGATTTGTAGATGGCGTTGTTTCAATTCTATTACCACAAGTTTGCCGCGGGTGCGTTCTCATCTGTCATATTGTGGCAAATAAAGTCATGCGACTCCAGTCGCGTCACATGACTCGGATACCGTCGTGGGAGACCTGTCTAATGTTCATAGGTGCCGGTATCCATCTTACATAAAAAAAGTTAAATATTTAATTTTATAACATTTTAGGGAGCAAATATAACTGACACGACGGTAGTGGTGCTGATGGTGTTAATGACCATAACCTTGAGTATACTTCCTTGTGTGTTGGCTGAGACGTGTGACAGCAGTACGAGGTCTCTGAAGGTCGTGCTTGTGCAGCAAGTTCTGAATAAAGGTTTGTTACCACACACACAATTGTTGCGAACTGCGCGGTTTCAGAGGAGTTTCCTCCGGCAAACGCTGAAGCTGTGCAATGAGATCCCCGCCGAGGTATTTTCTTTAGACTCTTATATAGGGTTCTACATTTTACAGAGTTTTATAGCGTCGTCAACGAGCGAGTGAAACCACCGGTGTTGCATGCGTCCATCTACGGTGACTGCTTACCATCAGGCGGGTCGTATGCTCGTTTCCACCTCAATAGTATGAAAAAACACACGCAACGCAGACGACACACACATTTGCGATCGAATCTGTGACGCACAAAAAGTTTGTCACAGACTCACCCGACGGCGACGCACATATACGTGCAGATGATAGAGACGCTGTCTACCAGAATTACGTAATTTTTTTATGCAATCGTTTACGTTTAAAAATTTTAAAAGCTATTACACACTATGCACCAACAAAGCCACAATAATTTACAGCGCCATCTGTTGACAACTCATGAATCTTTAAATTTCAGGTACAACAGAAAAAGAGAAGGATACTTTAAAACGTTTCATAAATTTCATATCGGCTCGACCGATCTCCTTTAATCTTTACGGTGTGATCAAAATTGATGCGACACTGTTGGTTGGAACTGCGAGCATGTATATCACGATCGCGATATTAATTTTGCAAGCTATTAAATATAAAATTTAGATATTTATCACTTTTAAGAGGGATCATACCGTAAAAGTATATCTGAAGAGGCTTAAGGCCTCAAAATTGGATGTCCGCGAAAAGCGGGGCGACAGCGACAGCGGGGCAGGCGCGGCGCGACCAAACGCATAGATTCTTATTGAAGTAACCACTCCAATCGCACCAATCGCGCTAATTGCTGACATCCAGTTTGAGGCCATGGACAAAACACTGCGCGTGGTAGAGAGACGGTAGCGGGAAACGCGCGATGTCGTGGTTGCGATGACATCCGACCCGCGCCGCTTGTGGTGTGATGTCGTTCGCACAAGAAATACATGCGATGCGCCGCTGCGCCGCCGCCGGAAATGTCGGTAGCTTCAAATTCGTCGCAATCGCAATGTGTCGCGCGACAGAAGCGCAATTGCTGGTCAAAAACGATGTGTATTCGATAGCTAATAAATTAATGTTACGTGATTATGGTAAATAAATAATTTGTTTTGAAAATATATAGTTTTCAACATAAATCATTATTTTAATTTATTAACAACTGCATAGGCGAATAATTTTGTTATTACTATGTTATTTCATTTTGAATTAATTTCACAAAATTCTCGGTTTTCTCTTTTTACACTGTGACTATCTTTTCTTATTCATATTATGTATAATCTATCTTCATGTTCAAAACGTTACTGAAATTCTACTTACCATTCACACGTAAATTTGCCTCCTAAGGCCCGGCGCCCATTATCGGCATCGGTACGACTGAGGATTTTAGGTGGCAAATTGCAATATACTATAACATAATGGCAATAAAGTAGAAATTTCCGTGATATGTGGTCGTAATAACAAAAATACCGCTTCGGTATGCTTGAGGCTGCTGTATCGGCAGCCTTGAGAATGCTTCGGGATGCTTCGGCATCCTTCGGTACGCCGCCGGCGCCGAGGCAACACTCGGGGGATAGCTTGCCCTGCGGGGCGAGGACGGCGCGGCATCCTTAAGGACGCCTCGTCATCCCTAAGAACGTTGCAGCATGCCAAAGCATAATTGCCGATAGTGTGCGCTTGCATGTAGCATGCCGAAGGATCCTTTTCCTTGCCGATGCCGATAATGGGCGCCGGGCCTTAATCGTATAAAAAGACATTAAACCTTTTTTATCGTAATCAAACAGAAAGTTGTGAGTTTACTTAAATTCTTAGTTAGTATTCAACGTGTTTCAATGTTAAATTAGAACGTAGCTCAACAGAATTAAAGTTCAATTTGGTTCAATGTGTATTTTTCTGTTTCTAAAACGTATTCCCTTTGGTAGCAATAACTTCCGACAATAGTTAATTAATACGACGAAACTCCGACCAACGCAATTGAAAGAAAGATAAATTCGCGAAGTTTCACCAATTGTCGACTCCAAGAGATTTCGTGACCTCATTTTATAGGTACCTGGTAATTAAAGCTGAAATATTGGGTTTATATAGTTATACACAGTCACTCGGTGGGATTTCGAGGAACGTAGGTTTGAATCCCAAAGCGGGAGGTGAAATTTTAGAAAGGACGTGGGTTCGAATCCCACCTTGAGACCAGAATGGGAGGTGAAATATTTAATTTAAGCAAAGCGTTGATGCTAAGTACTTAAGCATGCACTTGGACAGAAGGTGGACATGGTGCAAGCACTTGTGGACTAAGCGCAAACAGGACAGTAAGCTGAGAGAGATGTATTGGCTAAGAGGATGACACTCACAAATGAGCGGACATAGCAAGCTTATGGTCTATGTCAATATGGACTTAAGCTGTACAATCATGGGGTTCAATAGCCATATTTAATACTGGAACGATTCCGCCGCCTTACCGCTTCAGGTTTAGTCACAAAACAAAATGAGGATTATTTTAATAATTAATAAGAGTAGGTCTTTTAATAAACGCTGTATGCGATGGCCTATTACAGTACAATTATTCCGATACCTGAACTTATTATCAACGTCAACGATCAATAGATCTCCACAGAGTACGAGATCACGTACATAGATGGTATTTTTTATTTTATTTAGCTAAACAAGTTGACACGAGCACTTTTGCACGTTTGCAACCGATAAAAGTATTGTTGTTTCCAGATACTGATCAAATTTTATTTAATCTGTAAGTGTCATTGACTCGAAAAGAAGAAGAAGAAAAGGTACATCATATCATCATCATATCAACCCATAATCATCCTATTGCAGGGATACGGGTCTCCCATCAGACGAAGGGGACAAGAGCGTACTCTGCCACGCTGCTCCAATGCGGATTGGCAGAGGCCGGTGTTTTCAAGCCGCCCCAAGGCCACCGACTTGGCTTAACGACTGTCATCTACCGATAACAGCCGGAACCGACTGCTTAACGTGCCCTCCGAAGCACGGAGAAGCTCGAGATAACGAAACCCATCCAAACAATGGCTGAAGTCGACGTCGCTTGACTTGGGTGTTTATATTAGAGTGCGACACACAGCGACGCCATCGAGGTTCTCGGTAAAGGTACATAAATATTAGTAATTAAAAGTAGAAATTATATTGCAAACTAACCACACAAAGCTACGTTCGATTCATCAGCGCAGCGTCCCATTAAATCTCCCTATTACTATTCGAGTCACAGTATCGTAATGACACACCTCATGTTCGATTCTAATGAACGAGAGACGAGTCCACACGAATATACTCGATTATAAATCAATAGAATTCGATTTAATACTATTCGGACTTTAGCACACATTCACCGAATTGAAATAGTAATTCAATGTGTTAGAGTAGAGAGTCTGTGATGGTACTAGAATTATTATGTATACCGTTAGCAGAATGTGAAAAAGATCTGACCATACTGCTGAACTTAATGCAAATAACTTTAGAAAAATTCGACCTTAAAATGAACATTAGCAAAACAAAAATCTTAACTTTTTCCGAAATCCCAAAAACATTAAACACAATTATTAAATGTGAGAATGTATTTACAGAAGTTGTTGTCACATTTAGTACCACCTATAGTGTGTGTGTATGAGAGAGCCCTAAATCTGCTAAGGTAATTATCGATTGTCTCTCTCAAAAATCTGCACTATACCTACCTACCTAACATATAAGAAAAAAAGTTAAACATATCTGGAATTTTATCTACAAGTTAGAGTTTAGTCGTGAAAAAGTTCTTTGGGAAAATGTCCCCAACGCCTCAGAGGCGGGGTACTCTCTAACTTTGCCCTTATACCAAACGAGTTTTGTTAAAAACTCCGGAGATGTGGTGAGTGTGACCTTAGACGAAAGTAGATAAAACAATATGAGTTTTTTTAACTTTCACGCCTCAAGGGAACAAGTTTTCATGTTGTGTGATATGTTCATGTTCTTGTTTCTTGAAAAATGTTTGGAGGTAGGACCAAGTTGGAGTTTCTACTGAAACAATAAATTGTACAGCCATCTGGCCCTAGGGCTAGGGCCCTTTTGTTATGTATTACATGCCATTTAAATTAGAACATTATGTCGTGTGTTGTGTAATACATATAATATCATAAAGTTAATACGCGTTCACTGTATGTCTTAGTCTTTTTGGTATTAGCATTGTTTTGATGAGTCATATCACCAAACCGAAATAATCATCCCATTGATATGGGATACGGGTGAACGTCTCCCTATCAAACGATGCTGCAATGCGAAATGGCGGAGATCAGTGTTCTGTAGCCGTCTGAAGGCCACTGACTTGGCCTTAATGACTGTCATCTATTTACAATAGTATCGACGCCTAACATCATCCGAAGCACGGAGAAGCTTGACAAAACGAAACACATCCAAACACTGGCTAGGGTTGACGTTGCTTAACTTGCGTGTTCATTATAGAGTGCGACACACAGCGACGTAATCAAGCTCCTTTTGATGTTAAAATAGTAAGACTGGTATTTTTTATATTTTTTTATATACCACACAGGTGACAAACTAGCATACGGTCGGCCTGATGGTAAGCCGTCACCGTAGCCTATAGACGTAAGCAATACCGGGGGTATCACTCACGCGTTGCCAGCCCTCCCAACCCCCCCAAGTGGAGCTCTGGAGACCTTACTCACCGTAGGAACACAACATGGCCGAGACCAATGCTATTTGGCTACGATCTTCTGTAAGGTGGAGGTCCTTCCCCAGACGGGCTGCTCCGATTTGAGCGGATTATCCGCTGTGCCCGCCCTATCTCTCGTAAAATGATAGTGGTAGATAATGCTTTAAGCTAAGACCGCCTTTTGTACCCAAATATTGTCCACTAAATATTACAAAGGCAACAGTTTGTGTGTATGTTTGTTACTTCCTCACGCTCAAATGGCTGGGCCAATTTTTACAATGTTTGGTATATAGGTAGCTGATACCTTTGATTAACACATAGGGTACTTTTTATCTCGAAAAATATGCGATTCCCATAGGATTTGGATCTCTGATATAGATGACGCTGCTGTGCACAAAATTAAACGCGGGTAACACCACCAGCAGCTAGTAAATAATATTTTAATGAAAAATGAAACAAAAATAATAAGGTTGTCGTCGACAAATCAATTACACTGTGGAAAGAGGATGCTGTTAATGATCCAGTCGATTCAAAGGGGTGCGCAATAATTAATTTAACTTGCACCGCACTGTACAGAGTAATCAATTCTCAAAATATACGAGCATAGGCTGACAAATTTTCACAAAAGCCATATAAATAATAATTAATTATTTAAAGTAAATATATAGGGACAATTCATACAGATTGAGCTAGCCCCAAAGTAAGTTCGAAACTTGTGTTATGGGATACTAACTCAATGATATTATATTTTATAACAAATACATATGTAGATAAACATCCAAGACCCGAGGCCAATCAGAAAAAGTTCGTTTTTCATCATGACCCGACCGGGATCGAACCCGGGACCTCCTGGGTGGCGGTCTGGCGTGGTAACCATTACGCCACGGAGGTCGTCAAAAAATGAACTGAATAATGTTGTCTCTTATTTATTGAAACTATGATTAATTAAAATAAATTTTGACATTATTAACATTTTATCAATTTCGAGTGATAGATTCATGAAAGGGCTGGAAATCATGAAACATTGGCGTGAAAAATCCTCATTTTGTTCTATGACTGAACCTGAAGTGGTATCGCATACAAAAAATCGCATTCATATTCTGTGTTTTACACATTAGTTACATCAAAGTCAGAAGTCAGCTCTTTTGAAACAATATTTTTCCAACCACCAGTTCAAACGGCAGAGTTGTACAAAGTAGAACTGGCAAGAAACACATTGCAAAACAAATCAAATTGTAATAAGTAGGTATATGTCGTACAATATAGAGAAGACAACGGTATGTATACCGTCAACTGACGTCAGGGAGACGTCATTTTTCACGCGTCGCAGCGCGATCAAGACAGATGATCGGATTAGTAACGTTGCACGTGTGTAAGCCAGCATACGTGACACTCGTTTACATTATATATGTACGTATTGTATACTAGATCTGTTGTTGTCAGTGACTTTTCTCATATGAAACTGTACATACTGTAATAAGAGAAATGTACCTATGAGATAGTTTGCAATAAAAAAACTTATTATTACATTATAAGTTTTTTATTGCGATCTAACTCGACTAACTCGTCATCTTATACGCGCAAGGTGTGCGCGTAGAACAGGATGACTGTCTTAAAAAAAATGTTGCAGCGAATGCCTTATTGCCTCTACAGATATCAAAAGCGAAATCAACATTATTTAAGGAGTCTATATCAAAATTACAAATATTTAACAGACGTTAATTTCATAATGAAAATGGTGCAAAATTACTAACTTAATTAACTAGTGACCAATAAAACTGAAATTTAATAGTAATAATGTGAACAGTTTATTGTCCGGCCGCTGTCTGTGGTCACTGTTCATTATCCCGTTTATGGCTGAACCGCAATACAAATATACGTTATGAGCTTCATTTATGGGTGCTGTCGTGTAAATGCTGTACGCGACGTCCGACTTTTGTATGAAAGATTCACGCCGAGGTGCTGACCTCGGTCTCTAATCTATCTATTTCTATATCTCTGTTCCATTATAATTAACACAAGATTACCATTTTACAAAAATTTTATATAAATATAAAAACAAACAAGTTCGGTTTGCCACACATGGTGTTTAAACTAGTTATTCGATATAGATTTGAACAATTTTTACGAGAATACTTCGCGCGTAAATAGCTTCCACCTGTCATTATTTTTGTGTTGTGGTTATAACTTATACTTAATCGTCAGTGTCCAAGATAATTTCTAGATAACGATTATATCCGCACTTTGTGGGTTATTTTTAAAAAACATACTTTATTATTCACGTCATTTAGAATTCTTTTTTAATAATTTTAGTTGTAGGTATGTCACTCTCTTCAAAATTTGCACTTTGACAAATTGGTCAAGTTGACATTTATAAGTTCGCTTCTTCTTCTTCTTTTTTGTGTGTGGCAACATAATTTTAAGATTGTTTTTTCATATTTTGTTGATAATTTAGTTTAAAAACAGGCCACAGGCACTGACGATTCGGGACGCTTTTTTTTTTTTTTTTTAATAATGTTTTAATTTTTTATTCTTTCTTATAATAATATGTTTGTGAAAACCGGCGGGATACAATTAATTTACACATTTTAATTCGATCGTATTACTTTAAATTATATTTATATTATTCATATCATATTATTATATTTATATATATATTATGTCAGATGATGACTCTTTCCATTCTGCTATTGACACCAGCAACGATTCTTTTGAATATCCAGAAACTCTTGGCACTCTCCTAGATAATAAACTTAATAATGCACCCTTTCTTTTTAACACCTGCCACATCAACGCACAAAGTATTGCAGCTCATTTTGTCGACCTCCTTGACACGTTTTCTTCTTCTTCTTCTATTCACGCTGTATTAGTTTCTGAAAGTTGGCTGAAACCAAGTCTCTCTTCCTTTTCATATTCACTACCAGGATTTGTGCTGGTACGTAACGACCGTATTGGGAAAGGTGGTGGTGGTGTCGCCATCTACCTGCGTAGTGATATACCTTATAAAGTGCTCGTATCTTCTCCTTCCACGTATTCTGGTACTGCCGAATACCTGTTTCTCGAAATTTCAATAAAGGGTGCCAAAGCCATTCTCGGAGTCGTCTACTGTCCACCCACTGTAGATTACTTTTCCCATCTGGAAACTGTCCTAGAATCTCTCTGTTCGGATTACACGCATCACATAATCATGGGTGATTTCAACACGGATCTCATGAGTACTAACACTCAATCACTCAAGCTTCTCAATATAATCAAGTCGGTCAATCTCTCTGTTCTGCCGTTAGAGCCTACACACCACAACCCTTCTTCACCTGATACATGGCTTGATTTAATTCTCACATCTTCTGTTGACTATGTTGCCAGACATGGACAACTCTCTGCTCCTGGTTTCTCTAAACATGACCTCGTATATTTGCAGTATAAATTAAAACCTCCTAAACTTAAGCCTAAAACTATTTGGATGCGTAATTTTTCAAAAATTGATAAAGAGAAACTTATGGCGGATGCTGCCAAACTAAACTTTTCTGCAGTGTTTGAAGCGTCTACAATCGATGAAAAAGTTTCCCACTTTAATACTACTATTTTAAGTTTGTTTGACGCTCACGCACCTTTAAAATCAGTAAAAGTAAAGCGGCCTCCTGCTCCTTGGATTTGCAGGGACATTCGTGTGGCAATGACGCGACGGGATAGGGCATTTCGGGTTTTCAAGCGTGAGAGGTCTGAGATGAACTGGCAGCTATATAAGACTGCTCGAAATAGGTGTAATACTATGGTAAGAGCAGCTAAACGAAAATATATCCACGAAAACATTAGCAACTCATCTTCGACCAACATATGGAAGTTTCTTCACTCTCTTGGTTTGGGTAAGTCACCCACCGAATCACAGAGTTTACCCTTCTCTCTAAATGATTTTAATAACCATTTCTCTTCTGCTCCTTGTCTTAATAATACTACAAAATCTAACACTTTTTTGAAGATTGCTTCCATGGTCCAGTCTCCAAATGTATCTTTCAATTTTTCTCCTTCTTCTGAGGATGACATTCGTAAGAACATTATTTCGATTAAATCCAAGGCGGTTGGTTGCGATGACGTGAGTAGAGACATGGTCATCGCTGTCATGGAAATTACTCTTCCCATTCTTAATCATATTGTTAATTCTTCTCTCCTGAGTGGCACTTATCCCCACCTATGGAGTAGGGCTCTTGTCTTACCTCTTCCTAAAATTCCCACTCCTTTGTTATTAAATAATTATAGACCTATTTCCATTTTACCATTCCTGTCTAAAGTCCTTGAAGCGGTTGTCCATAAGCAAATGGCAGCTTTTACTTTTACCAATAAATTACTTTCCCCATTTCAGTCTGGATTTCGCCCAGGGCATAGCACTGCCACTGCTCTTCTAAAAGTAACCGAAGACATTCGCAATGGTATGGAATGTAAATTGGTCACCATTATCACTCTCATAGATTTTTCTAACGCTTTCAACATGGTAGACCATGATTTACTCCTTACCATTCTTAAACGTCTAAATTTTTCCTCCTCTGCTTTGGATTGGTTTTCTTCTTATCTTCATGGGCGTCAGCAGGCTGTGCGAGTTGGTCGTGAATTGTCGGACTGGAATAGCTTGTCTGCTGGCGTTCCGCAGGGTGGTATCTTGTCCCCTCTATTATTTTCCATTTTTATAAATATTTTGTCTTCTTCGCTCAGTTGCTCTTACCATTTCTATGCAGACGATTTGCAAATATATATACAGTCACCTGTTGATAAAATTGACAATGCAATCAACATACTGAATGCAAATCTTTGTTGTATCAGTGACTGGTCTAAGTCATTTGGGATACCAGTAAATCCAAAAAAGTGCCAAGCATTAATTGTAGGTAGCTCCAAACAAACTGCCCAAATTGATTATTCATCGATTCCACCTCTCACGTTTGAAAACAAAATTATTGCACTTAGCTCCAGTGTCAAAAATCTTGGAGTACACATTGACGCAACGTTAAGTTGGACTACGCAAGTTGCTGAGGTTAGCCGCTCTGTTATATCGGCACTGCGAACTCTGAATCGCCTCAGACATTTTCTACCCATTGCTACCAAAGTCACACTTGTTCAGTCCCTGATTCTCCCACTTATTGATTATGGTGATGTGTGTTATCCTGATCTCAATGAAGATCTCCTCAACAAGCTAGATCGGCTAATAAACAACGCAATTCGTTTCATTTTCTGTCTGCGCAAATATGATCACGTTTCGTCCTTTCGATCAAAGCTTTGGTGGCTGCCTATTCGCCAGCGCAGACATCAGAGAATATTAACAACTCTCTTTTCTATTTTATTTAATCCAAACTCTCCCGAATATCTTAAAGATAAATTCCGTTTTCTTTCTGACTCTCATGACCGTCAACTCCGTTCTGATAATTCTTTCAAACTTTTTACTCCTCTCTGTCATTCTGCATTTATGTCTAATTCTTTCACTCTTCATGCTTCACGACTCTGGAATGCGCTGCCGGACCCTATCAGAGACACCAAAAATGCCTCTATTTTTAAAAAGAAAGTACGTGCTCATTTCCTGGATTTGCTTAATAAGTAATTGTCATCATTTTGTTTGTGTAATTCCTTTAATTGTTTTATGTTGCATAGGAATCATCTATATGTATTATATATTTATTATCTATGTATCTTATTATATTGTATCTATTATATTATATATGTAGGTATATGCTATATTTATTTTAGAATATTTTTATTTTTACTTTAACAAGCCGCGTTCGTGAATTTTTGCACTCCCAAGGGTTGACTGGTAGAGAATGCATTTAGCATTAAGTCCGCCTGTTGTATCAGTACTTTGTATTGTGGTCAATAAAGATAATTAAATAAATAAATAAATAAAATAAATACTTTTAAAATTTTCATCCGACGATTATCAGGGCTCGACGTTGGGCAGTCTCTTGGAATAACACATACGGTAAAGTCTGCAATAAAATCTCGTATCACTTAGGTCCTAGACAGACAGAGGGCATCGCATCAATCAAATGGTAGGATCAGCGGTTTCGCAACTATTTTAGAATTCGTCTGTTAATGCCTATACGTTTCTGTATAAAACAAATCATTTGTAGTCGATTTTAGATATATCTAGAAACATATTTCACTGCTTTCCAAAATCCTACCTAAAGTTGTAGTTTTAGTTTTGGCAGTTTTTAGGAACTTTTAATTGAGAAATACTTCTTGCACATGAAAAAGAACGGCGGTGATTACTTTCCACACTTTCCACCAAGTGTATCGTGAAATACCTAAATATTCAATTATTTGCAAGAAAGAAAAAAATTGCAAGTCAACATAATTTTATGCTAATTAATATTTTCTCGACTCTCATATAAAAAAAATCTGGTCTTATGAAGTCTAAGGTACCTAACGACAAAATTATAAGGAAAACTCCTACTCACATTATTTTAATTGATTTTATTTTATTTAAAACGAAAATTTTTATTATGTTACTATGACATATTATAAATTGAAATTAATATATATTTACTAACATAGCTATTAAGTATCACTGTAACTAACACCATTATAGACTCAAATTGTCTGAAATAAATAAATTATTATTATTATTACAAACCGTCGTCTTTCTTCATAAAAAAATGCAATATTGCAGTTATGGAAAACAGTGCAGACTGTCAAATCGGAGCAGCCCGTCTGAGGAAGGACCTCCCCTTACAGAAGATCGCCAAATAGCATTGGTCTCGGTCATGCTGTGTTCCTACGGTGAGTAAGAGCTCCACTAGGGGTGGTTGGGAGGGTTAGCAACGCGTGAGTGATACCCCTGGTATTACAAGCGTCTATAGGCTACGGTGATGCTTACCATCAGGCGAACCGTATGCAAGTTTGCCACCTTTGTAGTATAAAAAAACTGTTCAGATATCTGTCTGTCTAAACACTAAGACTTTCCCGTGCAAAGGTTCACGCAATTACCAACTCAAATAAAAACCGACTATAAAAATCAAACGTCCAATTGTGGTTATAAAATCGAAGTATAGGAACACGAGAAAGCTTTTATGGTATCCGTTTATGTGAAGAGGCATGGCTACCATTGTGTTTCATGAGGACATTAACATAATATCGATGTTAGTGTTTGGTACTGACCTTCGAGTGTGCCAAGTTTTTGTAAGGTTTATAATTTTTTTTATACCACAAAGGTGGTAAGCAAGCATACGGCCCGCCTGATAGTAAGCATCACCGAAGCCTATAGACGTTTGCAGTACCGGGCTTATAACTCACGCGTTGCCAACCCTCCCAACCCCCCCAAGTGGAGCTCTGGACCTTACTCACCGTAGCAACACAACATGGCCGAGAAATATGCTATTTGGCTACGATCTTCTGTAAGGTGGAGGTCCTTCCCCAGACGGGCTGCTCCGATTATATTCTGAGGCCAAACATCTTCTAAAAACAGCCGCGCTGTTGTCGGTGTTGCAGCTTCTATTTGTCCACAGTCTTGTGCCACCTCTTTCGCTTCTCTGTAAGATACTTCTGCCTTTTCCTTTACTTCATTCATGAAGCTCTTATTTATTGGCCTTTCCCTTCCTCTTCTACCTGCTATTATTCCTTATCCTAATCCTAACGAATATTATAAATGAGAAAGTGAGTTTGTTTGTTTGTCCTTCACGGCTTGACTAAGCAGCCGATCATTATGAAAATTTGCATATATATTGTTAGGGGTACAGAGCCCAACATAGGCTTATCCCGTGAAAGTATGTCGTTCCAATGGGAAAATAATTTTACTACTACAGAGGGCACTGTATCGGCTAACAGATGGCGCCACAAGTCGCGCTATGGGTTGTTTTGTTGTCAAACGAGATCTATGTCATAAAATTAACGCGAGCGAAGCCGCGGGGAAAAGCTAGTAACGTATAAGTACCAATATCTCCTAAATGTTGAAAACCTACACACCAGAAGAAAAAACCGTTTAAAAGTAATGATTTATTTATGTTATTTAACAATTGCTAGTAATATTGTGTCCAATGCATTACTTTTTTATTCGTTACGAAGAGATGTGATTATGTTTCATAGGTATTTCCACGTAGCTCTAGAAACTTTTTGATAAAGAAATGATGGATAGAAGATAATTCAATCAATGCTAATATAAGTTCTATGTCTCTTGTACTAAGAAAGTAATTTTGGACAAAAATGTCAGTTAGGAGGTATTGGTACTTCATCAACGAAAGATGTTTCTAATAATATTACATATATCCTACTAATATTATAAAGGCGAAAGTTATGTGTATGTTTGTTGGGCCAATATTTATGATATTTGGTATGTAGGAAGGTGATACAAAAAGTACACGATTCCCGTGAGATTTCATCAAAAGTCTGATATAGATGGCCCTACTGTGCATAAATAAATACACGCAAACGAAGTTGCGCGGGTTTCACTAGTAATACATAATTATAATATTAAAATGTATTATCAACCCATAAACATCTTACTGAAGCATGAAGGTATACGGGTCTTACTTTAATCGAAGCGGATTAGATTTTTTTTTTTTGACAATGTTGCGCAAATTTATTGCGTTATAGCTAGTGAAGCGCTAACGGGATACGCTTCACCAGCAACATTGGTTTTACGTGGGCGAGGAGTCAACCCGCCGCACAACCCCCGAAATGCTGGAGGACCACACCCGTCGTTGGACAGCGAGTCCATCGGACTTAGCCGGTTAGTGTAGCTAGGCTGTACTACCGACCATTCCCCTATCCGCCACCTTGGGGACGCTCCCCTACGCTGTGAGGGCCAGCCCGGGGAGCGGATTAGATTAGAGCGTACCCTAGCACTCTGCTCCAATACAGGTTGGTGGAATACCAGGGCTTTCATGTAATCTGAATGCCATTGATTTGGCTTGACTGTCATCCATAGACAACAGCCGACAGTTTGCTACTAAATAAAGGATTTCATATCATTTTAAAGCGCCACTGGTCGGGCTGTCCAATTATGACTAGGTTAGGTATATAGATTTTATACAAAACTTCAAACGCAAAGGAACATGAAACCGCTACCAGTAAATACCGGTTTTTGAAAGATTAAGCCGCGCGGCTGGATACGCAAACAACTGTATATGAGAATTTACCGCCGCTGTATGCAAAACACAGTTGCGGACTTTTTAAGTGGGGATTAAAAATGTGCTCGCGTGGAGCAACTTTTGTTTTATAACAAAAGTTGAACACGCAAGCTGTAGGGAGGTTACCGAGATGGTATTTAGTTGGTTTTATACTCAATTTTGCCTTTTGCGGTCGTTCGATTTGTCGAGCGTGATCACGTAACGCGACGTCGCGTTTACGCTTACATTGACGTCATATCACGTCAAAAAAATTATTCAAAAATTAATATAATGTGATCGTTTATTTTATGGCATCAAAATATATAAAGCCTTTTCATTGGGATACAAAATAGTAAGGTAACCAACGGATGGCGGGACTTGTATAGAAAATAATATTTGTTGAGGACTAGCCGTCAGGCTGGAGGTGACTTTTTTAATTATTTTTAATTCTTTATACTTTTTTTTTTACTTTTGTTTCTTTTGAAGGCTATCATTGCGCCTTGGTCTGTTTTCGCTTTTGGTTTGCCTCAGTATTGTATATTTTATTTTATTTTATTATTATATTTTATCTTATTTTGAGCCCTCGTTTCCACTTCTCTCCCCGATCCAATATTAATGGGAAGATTTTTATATTCAATTTAAAAAAATATGGTATAATAAAAAAGAGTTCGGTTTGCCACACCATCCATTTTGTCTATAAAAAATTCCGTCCAGCGGGACATCTTGTTAACATTGTTATTATTCTCAATAAGGAATAACAACATTTTTAATAGTAGGCGACGATAAAGTTTTAAAAATGTTATCAAAAAATTATAAGGCGACGTCGAGTGAACAGACCGGTTTTATCCGCCCCATAAGGCGATATCGAGTGGTGCCCATTCGCCAGTATAATTTTATTAAGTTTAATTTTGGAGGTGTTTGTTAAACATATTTCATTAATACACTTTATTTTATAATTACACTGAGAAATGAAACGTGCAGGAGTAACTTACTGGATAATTTAAAATTCGTAAAATAACCATCCGTTTTCAACCTTATGTAAATATAAATAAGGATTATATAAAACGTTTATCGTTCAATGCGGGTTTAAATACAATCAGATTAAATTTCCGGTTAATTTTAACTAATGGACGGGAGGTTAATGTAGGTAATGATCTGAAAGTCAATTTATTTTGAGTAATATTTCGCCGATGGCCCGCGGAAAAGTTTCATATGTCATATTGACAGGTTCCAGTAGTTGAGCGTCTAGAAATTGCAACTTTATCTCAATGGTTGTGGGTTTAATACATCTAAGATTTGTGTAAATTAATCGACTCTGTGAGTTACTACTATTTCAGAAACAAAAGGCAAATGACTAATGGTTAAAGAAATGGCGAAAGAAAACCAGTCACGGCCTTTTTTGTCATTTAACAATACATTCATTATTAAATAAATAAAAAATACAAATCCATAAAAAAAATAAGTCTTATAAGCGGAATGTCAATCAAAATAGCGCTGGATTGGTACCAAAATAACAGGTCAACATTCCTTTTTCTGCGTCAAAAGTGTGTCAAGGATTAAAAAAAACTACACGGTAAAAAAGACTTGTTTCAAAACAAAAACTCAAATCCTCACAACTTTGTAAATATTTTAACCTAAGTCGGAGATTACAAAACCTACAATTTAGACGGCGCGGACCTCAGTCCAACTGTCCGAACTAATTACGGGGAACATTGTTTACGGGCCCCAAAACTCAAAATTGAGTCGTTAATAACCGAATAAACTTGAATTGTGGCCTCCAAACTGTAGGCGTAATGAAGAAAAGTCACTTTATTACACCAAGTTCCCGAGTAAATTTAAATTAGATTACTGAATAGCCAACTTTCTTTTAATCGCATTGTAGGCTTAACAATAGTTCGAAGTTTGGCTGTTTGTATAAGGCTTTAATGCCCAGTTGATTTATATTTTATTCTTGAAATAAATAAGGGATCTGTTTAGCCAATGAAATGAGAATTCTTATTACAGAATTCTTACTTAAATATCTCTTTAAAATTATGACCAGGCCATCTAACTAGGCCCGTGGATGCCGCCGGCGCCGTTGTTTTTTGAGATTCTCTTCTACACCCTAAGGGCCAACATACATGCTGCCACTGCATAGTGAACTACAGTCTTCCACATACACACATTACGAACCGCTCGAGCAGTTGGAACAGCTTCGGGCGATCGCGCTGTCAAAGCTTCAAGCTGTTCACTATGACGCTATGACTGCAAGAGCGGTTCGTGTTTGTTGATCAATGGCTAACTTCTCTAGCAGTCTATGTGCCTACATAGAGTCTTCTAATTTGATAAACTGTCCTTGCATCAACTGTAAAACTCAATATATAACATTAATGTGCTATAAATACGAGTTAAACTAATCAGGTAACGTTTGTGTCGTACAACACCGTCACAGTTATTGGACGTTTATTATTTATGGGGTTGTAAATCACTGTTGAAAGTTAACCCGCCCGTGAAACTAGTAATTTGTTTGCGGACGCACTCGGGGGGCTAAACGCGATAAGTGTGTTTTATGAATAATAGCTAAGTTACAGAAATAACTTGTTGTTTTGCACGCTATTGTTTTACTTTATATTATACTAGTTTTTCCCCGCGGCTTCGCTCGCGTTAATTTATGACTGTATAGATCTCGTTTGACAACAAAACAACCCATAGCGCGACTTGTGGCGCCATCTGTTGGCCGATACAGCGCCCTCTATAGTAGAAAAATTATTCTTCCAATGGAACGACATACTTTCACGGGATAAAAAGTAGCCTATGTTGGGCTCTGTACCCCTGACAATATATATGCAAATTTTCATAATGATCGGCTAATTAGATAAGCCGTGAAGGAATAACAAACAAACAAACAAACTCACTTTCTCATTTATAATATTAGTAAGGATTAGCCGACCTAGGCTTCGCACAGGTTTAACTAAGGATTTCATTGTTTTTTTATAATATCTTGTAGCCTACATAAGTTAATCGGGAGTAATGTAACTTCCCAAAGGTGAAAGAATTTTTGGAATCGGTCCTGTAGTTATTTAGTTCATTCGTTACAATACAAATCTTTTGTGTTCAAAATATTAGTATAGATTTACATAATATTTCGTTTGTGATGTAGTACCGACAAACCTAGATGGTGTGAAAACGTTATATACGATATCTTGAGACTTAATGTGAAAATAAAATTACTGGCTTTAGGAAACTGGCTGTAAAACTGTTTAAAAGCGGTCTAAAAGCGCCAGTTTCCCTAGTAAAAATATAAGGTAATTTTATGATTGTTATAATAGTTGCTATGCAATGAATATGGGTCTATGCTATCCGAAATAAATGAATTAATTAAAAATTATAATTAATGCAACCCAACTAATTTTGAAAATATTTTTAAATACAAGTTTTTTTATATAAGAGCACTTGGCCGGATATCGAGAGGACGTGGGTTCGAATTCGAATCCCATTTGGGGCAGGTGAAATTTTAATTAAAAAATATTTAACAAGGTAAATAAAGACGGATAATCAAGAAAGAATTTTAAGAACTTATCCAAAGTCGCTTTTCTTCGAGCGATAAATTGAAGAGCGAAGCTGCAATAAAACAGACGAAACTCATGAATAACAGAATTAAAACCGAACCGATACGTAAGTTGAATAAGAATTAGAGTCCCTTTAAACATTGCCGGTTTAAAATTTCTTGATATTTCCTCAAAAAACACTACCACTATTAAAATCTAAAACAGTCGTTTATTTCAAAATACATTTATTTATTTGCAATGAATTGCACAGTTAATTTAAAACAAACTATTTTATGACAAGAGAAACTAATTTGTCAATTTCATTTTTTACATACAAATTCATTTTGTTCCGAAGACTAAAGTGAATTTTTTATTTATTTGGATACATGAATGCCAAATCTATCAAACAGTAAAATATAGTTAGCTTTATCAAACGCCATTGGTCTCGGCCATGTTTACGATTAGTAAGGTCTCCAGAGCTCCACTTTTTACAGGGTCGGCATCGCGCAAGTAATACCACCCGGTATTGCAAGCGTCCATAGGCTACGGCGACCGCTCACCATCAGGCGGGCCGTATGCTTGTTTGCCACCTTAGTGGTATAAAAAAAATGATTATAAGTACATAGAAAACAACCAGACTAAGACAAACTACATTTTGTTACAGTTAAACCACTCTAACAAACCCGTGTTGACTATCAGAGATTCTGAAGCACAGGAATAGACATTTAGACGAAGCGACATTGACGCGAGCAAAGCTAATATGGGAAGACTAAAATCAAAGTCGTAGCACAAACTCGGTCAGCACGGGCGACAGTAATCGATTCGTATGGCTGATGGAGAATGCATTGCACCGAATAATGGCTCTGTCACTGAACACTGAACTTCACAAAAGGGATACCTATTTTAGAAAGAAACTTTGAATATTGTTTGTTACATTTTTTTATATTTTTATAGGGACAAATCACACAGATTTACCCAAAGGAAATTCTAAACTTGTGTTATGGGATACTATACTTATTCAACGATACTATATTTTATAACAAATACATCCAAAACCCATGTTAATTGAAAAAAATCGTTTTTCATCTTAACATGACCGGGATTTGAACCCGGGACCTCCTGAGTGGCGGTCCGGCGTGGTAACCATTACGCCACGGAGGTCGTCATTTATTTCTAAAATTCAAGAAGAGATATTTATAAATAAAATGTAAATAATATAAATAATACCTTTATAAACAGAAAGAGGTGTTTATTTTTTGATTTATGTGAAACGGTAAGCCTAGCGTTGGTGGTCAGACAGTGTCCAGCAGTGGACAACTTAAGCCATAAGCTGCTTGAGACAAGAAGTCCACTGCTTACTTTAGTTGGAATTGTGTTTCACTACGCCAGACGTGAAAACTTCCAACTTTTACATAATTCATTTAATAGCTCAGTGTTCGTGCATATACAATCTTTTTATCACATTAGTTCTATATTTAAATTCCTCTTTATTCTTCTTGATTTTCAATTGTCATTTGTTTTATACGTCAATGGGGCCGGCCGGTAAAGCGAAAAGCAGATGGCGCCAGCATAGCTTGATCCTGTCAAAATTTTTTTGGTCGCCAATGTTCGAAATTTTAAGTAAGTAAAATAGTAGTAAACCAAAAATTAATGTATCATACGTGGACGGGGACTGACGTTAAAAAAAATATAGAAACGTGAAGCATCTTGGCGAGAAAGAACAATGGAATTGATTGAAAGGAATAACCTCAAAACTACTTTTTAATGTATTTTTCTCTTTTTCTTTTATAATTTAATTATGCAAATATTTTTTTTAAATCACTTATTATTTCAAGAATATAATGCTATAAAGGAGACTGAAAATTATGGGCCAAAATGTAATAAGTTGGAATATGGTCTAAAAAATTTGTCATATTTTTCTATCTTTATATATCAATTATCAGCTTATTTCTCAATCTACGAGAGGAGAAATATGAGGAAATACTTTTCGTGAGATTATCGAATAACTGAATACCTAATCGATTACATAATTACAGAAAAAAAACCCTTAGCATTTAGTAGTTAGTTAACTTAAAGTAGGTAACTAAATGCACCATACATACACAATACATTATAGGGGTCATATGATGTATATAATATTATATTAATCAATTATTGAAAAACGAATATGTAAACACTACGTAATAATGATTATCGATTTCATATCGATTAAAATCAGTATTTAATCTATGTCACTGACATAAATGTCATTGTCAATGACATTGACAGTTACCGCCTGCCGGCTTTTGATATTTTGCTCACTCGTTTTATTTATTTATTTATTTATTTAAACTTTATTGACCACAATATTTGGGTACAAAAGGCGGACTTAACGCTAAATGCATTATCTACCAGTCAACCTTTGGGAAGTGCAGATATTCGCGAATGCGGTTTTAAATTATATGACATACTTACAATAAATCTTAGATGTAAAAAAGAAAAAAAAAAACAATGAATTTCCATAATACTAATAATTACATAAACTAAACACAATACACACATAAATAAATATCACATAAGAATACATTACTAATATAATACTTACTATAGATACAAAATATTATATAATAGACTACGTTGACGACAATTACTGCATTGTTGAGAGAAGGCTAGCTTTAACTTTCCTTTTGAAATTAAATTTATTAGAAATTGTCCTCAAGGGCACAGGTAGTTTTCTCCAGAGACGAGTAGCTTGAAGTGAAAAGGACTCGGAAACAAAACAAGTGCGGTGACGAGGAGTAGCCAGAGCGAGTGAATTATGAGATCGAAGGTGTAGCTCATGTGTGTTGCAGATGTATTGGAACTTGTCTTTTAAATACTGTGGACTCAGAGGATTTTTGAGTACCGTATGGAGAGTACAGAGCAACCTTTGTTGTCTACGCAAACGTATGGGGAGCCATTTAAGTTGCGATCGGAAAGACGATATGTGATCGTATTTGCGGAGACAGAAAACAAACCGGATCGCATTGTTCACGAGTCGCTCTAACTTGTTAAGGTGCACTTCACTTGCATCAGAGTAACAGACATCAGCATAATCAATGAGTGGGAAAATAAGTGAATTGACGAGAGTGACCTTGGTAGAAATGGGAAGAAAATTCCTAAACCTATTAAGAAACCGCAATGCAGACATGACTCCGCGGCTAACTTCTGTAATTTGTGTGGTCCAACTTAAAGTTGTGTCGATATGTAGACCGAGGTTTTTCACAGAGTGAGCAAAAGGAATAACCGAGCCTTCAAACACAACAGGCGGCACGGTAACAAAGTCGATCTTGTCTATTTGCTGTTTGCTGCCAACAACGATAGCTCGGCATTTAGCAGGGTTGACGGAAATCCCAAATTGGTCAGACCAGTTGCTGATGCTCTTAAGATCCTTATTCAGTTTAGCAATGGCATAAGGAATATTGTCAGCAGTCGTTTGAATGTATATCTGAAGATCGTCAGCATAAAAATGGTAAGAACAGCACAGCGAAGAGGACAGGGTGTTTATAAAAAGTGAAAACAATAATGGTGATAAGATTCCGCCCTGCGGTACGCCAGAAGTCAGATCTTTCCAGTCCGACAAATCGCGCCCTATGCGCACTGCTTGTTGCCGAACACGCAGGTACGACGAAACCCAATCTAAAGCACCAGATGAAATGTTACACTGCCTTAAAATAGCAAGGAGAATATCGTGGTCAACCATATTGAAGGCATTAGAGAAGTCAACGAGAACCAGAGTAGTCACCAACCTATCCTCCATGCCAAATCTGATGTCTTCAGTAACCTTGAGAAGTGCGGTAGTGGTACTGTGACCGGGTCGAAAGCCGGATTGAAATGGGGTGAGAAGACAGTTAGAATAGCAGTAGGAAGACATCTGCTTGTGAGCAACAGCCTCCAGGATTTTTGAGAGAAATGGAAGAATAGATATTGGTCTAAAATTGTTAATTAGTGAAGGCGTAGTGATTTTCGGTACGGGGATAATAAAAGCTTTCTGCCATAGAGCAGGAAAATCACCCATGAAAAAAGAGAAGTTGATGATATGAGCAATGACCGGTAGAATTTCATCAAGAATGGAGATAATCATTTCTCTGCTCACATCATCAGACCCAACCGCTTTGGACTTAATAGCTAATATTATTTTCCGCACCTCATCACTAGAAATTGGGGAGAAAGAGAAGGCAGTCGTAGTAGGAGAGGGAGCCATGGAAGAAATGGTAGCAATAGTATTGGCTTTAATAGAAACATCTAATAAGGGAGTCGAAACAAAATGATTGTTAAAATCATTAGGAGAAAATTGTGAGATGGGTGTTTGAGAGGTGCATTTTCCTACACCAAGAGAATGCAAGAACTTCCATATGTTGGCTGAACTGTTATTAGTTATATTTTCATGGAAATACTGCCTTTTTGCTGTTCTTACCATTTGATTGCATGTATTGCGCGCTACTTTATATTGATCCCAATTAGCGTCACACCTGTCGCGTTTGAAAGCACGGAAAGCACGGTCACGCTTTGTCATCGCCATCCTGACATCTTTATTAATCCACGGGGCAGGTGGTCGTTTAACCCTGACTTCTTTGAGTGGAGCATGAACATCATACAGTTTCAAAATAATATTATTAAGTGAGGAGACTTTTTCGTTTACTGTACATGCATCAAAAACCACCGTAAAGTCGCTTCTAGCCACATCTTCTTTTAACTTACTGCGGTTTAGTCGAGCAAAGTTACGCATCCAGATTAATGTAGGTTTAGGTTTCGGCGGTCGGAGTTTATACTGGAGAAAAATAAGGTCATGTTTCGAAAATGCGGGGGCAGCTAGTTGACCATGCTTAACCACATGGTCAGTAGAAGAAGTGATAATAAGGTCAAGCTAAGTATCAAGTGAAGTAGGATTTTGATGAGTAGGCTCTAAAGGCAAAATGGATAAATTAACTGACTTGATTAAGTTAGAAAGTTTCTGGGATCTAGTAGAATGACGCATCAGGTCAGTGTTAAAATCACCCATGATTATGTGATGTCCGTTTTCCGTAGAAAGGGGCTCAAGGATAGCCTCGAGGTCAGAGAAATAGTCTACATTTGGTGGACAGTAGACAACTCCAAGCACACATTTTGTACTTTTGACGGATACTTCGAGAAACAAATACTCAGCAGAACCGGAATAAGCAGAGGGTGTCGAATATAGTAACTTATAGGGAATGTCACTGCGTAAGTATATAGCTACTCCCCCACCACCCTTATCAGCGCGGTCATTTCTTATTAGGATATACCCAGGGAGAGAGTAAGAAAGAGAAGAGAGACATGGTTTTAGCCAGCTTTCAGAGATGAGAATAGAATGAAAAGTAGTGGAAGAGAAGGTATCAAGTAGATCGGTGAAATGTGAAGGTATGCTTTGAGCATTGAGGTGGCAGGTATTGAAACAGTAAGGAGAATCACTAATAGCTTTCCCGAGCAGGTCGCCAAGCGTTTCAGGATCACAAAAGGAGTCAGAGCCAGCAATGGAAGTAAAACTAAGATCTAAAGCAGAATGAAAGGAATTATCGTCAGACATAGATATAAATATATAAATATTATAAGTGCAATATAATAATAATATAAAATTATAAATATATAGGTATATAGCAAGAGGGCAAATTTAAGTATCAATATGCCTACCTGCACGTCCTGCCAGTTTAACAAAGTTAAAAGAAAAACAAAAACAACAAAAGAATATACGCTAAAAGAAAACAATAAAATTTGTAACATCCATAGCTTATTACTGAGATTTAGGCAGTCAGGGTGAGAAACAAAACGATTTAATTATAACAAGAAAAGTATTTTAAGAATTTCATGATAAACATTAAATAAATCGATTTATAAATTAGTTGAGTCAGCTAGCAATTAAACGAGGTTGCCAACATTTTGAGAAGAGGAAGATTTTGACATTGACATTCACATTGACTTGTTTTTATTGAGAGAAATAAATGAAGGTTATAATTTGAAGTTAAAAAAATAAATAATTGGTGGTATTTAACACAATAAATAGTATAAAAACATAGGGTAGTAAAGAATAAGTGTAATATACATCAGATGAGAATAGCCAAAGTGAATATTGAAGGCAACCCCCTCAAATAAAAATATAAAAATTAATAAAGGAAATTTGCAAATACCACTACTTCTTTACCCTGACTGTACGTTTCGCTTTACGGGGCTCCTGAGTGGCTCCGGCCGGCGACGCTGGGCCCTGGGCTGCTACATGGGGCTCGTCCTCAGAGACATCAATGACTGCGAGCTCACTCTCAGTGAAAATGCGACGCTTGGAACCATCCTTCAACTTCACTATGATGTCTCCTCCCATGGACCACGCTCGACGCATGCCGAAACGTCTGCGGCTCTGCTGGAGAAGGGACTGGCGATGGCGGCTTAAAAACTCGAAAATTGCGTGTGGTGTACCCTTGAAGGCCGTTTTTTTATGCCACACCATATTCCTGAGTTTAATATCAGTGAAGCGCACTAGAATGGGTCTACACTTCCCTTCAGCGACCTTGCCTAAACGATGGCATACAGATAGTTTATCAGTAGATATGTCAATGTCCAATGAGTTATGGAAGAGGTCTACAATGAACTTTGGCAGATCGTCCTTAACAGCTTCCGAAACACCACCGATGAGCAGATATTTCCTACGATGCCTCATTTCAATGTTATCAATGGCTCTAGATAGCCCTAAGATCTGTTGTCTAAGAAGAGAAAGGATAGAACATACTTCCGACTTGAACTCACTGTAGTCCGACTGTAGGCGAGTTATAGAGCTGTCGGTTTGAGGCACAGAGGCCTTCAGACTGGCTTCGAACTTGTTCATCTTCTGCATTAAAGTCGCCTCCAGTGCTTTTTGTGTCTCCAAAATGTCGTCATATGATGTCATTGTTGCGTTTTTTCCCTTGTGTGAATAAATCAAAGATGGCTGACAGGACAGTGCAGTGTAGAAATCTCAATAAAACTTAATTCAGCATGAATACACTGTGGATAACACAGGTGCGTGATGTGTATTTATAGAACTTGTGATATTGAAACAATTCACTATTGTAAGTCACGTTTTGTGTTTTCGGATGCATTTTGAGTGCTTTTTCCATTTTTCCAAATTGTTTCCTATTTTCGACGACCATCAAATCGGTGGCCAAGCCACTCTATACCATCGAGGTCGTCAAAGGTCGTAAAAAACATCTTTTGCACTTCAGGAATCATCTAATTGCAACATAACCTCACTTTCACTAAACAGTCATTAACTCAGCTCTCAGATTGTCAAAAGTTACAGAATTTACAGTGAAGGACTGATAAGTATAAACCTAGCAATTGTCGCCATTTTCATCTTATTACATCCTGGCCCAGAATTGTATGGAATCGTTTCAGTCTCCTTTCAAGTTAAAATATGAGTTAAAAATTTTTCATAAAACATCATCTTTTGGAAATTTGTGCACTTCAATTACTTTTCAAAAAGGCACCTTTACAGGTCATTGGCATTGCAAAACTAATTTTAGTTTTTTAAAAATAAATTCAAACATAAAATTCTCCATACAAATTTTAGTACCATCGGATCAAGCTATGCTAGCGCCACTTTGACAGTTGCCAACCCCATTAACAACAAGATCACGATTTACAATAATAGTTCTATAGTTCAGTTCAAACGAAATACAGAAACATTCACTCTGATAAAGGTACATTAAGGTCTTAACATAGATGTATATACAGTTCCTTTGTCTGCTACTTGTATAGCATGTAAATATTACATTTAGGTCGAACATTATCATTTGAAAATGCAATAAAAATACATTACATTCCTTATAAAACTTAGTTATCAAAATATAAATAATAATACTTATTGAAATTTCTAAAATACTACATACTAATATTATAAATGTGAGTGTGTGTGTGTTTGATAGTTTAAAAACAGAGAGTGACGGGATAAAGAGAGTCCCATGGGAAAATTTATTGACATCTTCCCTTAACCACGCGGGCGGAGCCGCGGGTAGCAGCTTGTAAATAATAATAATAAAATAGATTGTAACGTATTGCTGTTTCAAGTCGATATGATATTTTGTGACAAGGTGGCTTCCTGCTCGAACTTGCTCACTTTAACAAATGCTCTACCTGTCCAAAATCTACCTACATACGCTTATTTATATAAACGTAAGAAAAACAGTCATTAAAGTCCACAACAACTTATAATAATATCAACAAAATATCTAAGTAAAATTGACTCCAATTATCCACAATCACGCAGTAAAAGTATCATGTTCCAACATAGTCTCCCCCATTAAAAGCATGCCATACCCTCGTCAGAAAACCATCAGAGCATGCCGTCACCAAAACTTTGTATCTTTCTTCACATACTTGTATTAGACATTGTTTTTTATTGTTTAATATTATAATATAAAATGCTTTGTCCTGACTGACTGAGAATCAACGCACAGCCTAAACCGCTCATCGTAAAAATCTGAAACTTGGCAGGTGGAACTATTATAAGAAAAATTATGAGAACTACACTGGGCGTCAAAAATAAGTAGTACAGTTTTAAAATTGCAATTACTCTTAAACTATAGAAGTTAGAGTTTTGAAATAATAGTCATTTTATAGCAAATTTAACAAAGTTTTCTAAAAATAATATTTTATTTAGCATTAGTAAAGTTTTACACTGAAAATTAAGAAAAAACTAAAAAGCTAACCATTTTGAAGTAACTATCAAGAACTTAATTTTTAAGTTTTGGGCCTTGTTCCCACTTTAGTAACTTGTGTTGCCGCCTCGGGCTCTGATGACATCTTCGAGCCGGTTTGGCATGCTGAACACTAAGTTTCGGAGGCGGTGTTGGGGAATATTCACCCATTCTTCTATCAGGGCCTGTTTTAGAGCCCTGAGGGTGGCGGGGGGTGGTCTGCGTCTTCTGACTAGCCTCCCAAGCTCATCCCAAGTGTGTTCAATCGGGTTAAGATCTGGGCTTCTTGATGGCCAAGCCATCAAGCTGATGACAACCTCCTGAATGTACTCTTGTACGAGGTGAGCGGTGTGTGGCCGGGCGTTATCATGCATTAGTATTGCTCCATCACCCATATTTACTAAATATGGCCCTGCATACTCGATAAGGATCTCTAATGCATATCTTTCACCAGTCAGAGTGCCATTTTCTGTGACCACTAGCTCTGTGCAACCCTCTGAAGAGATGCCAGGCCATACGTGTACAGAGCCCCCGCCGTATTGAACTCTTTCCGAGATGCAACCTTGAATGTATCGCTCACCAGGTCGCCTGTATACTCTCCGCGTTCCATCGGAAGTGAATAAAGAAAACCGAGACTCATCTGTGAACAAAACTCTTGTCCATTCTTCTTCGTCCCATTGTACGTGTTGACGGGCGTAGCGTAGTCTTGCTACTCGATGCCCTGTCTCAAGTTTGGGGCCATTTGCTGGCCTGTACGACTTCAGGTTGGCTTCAGCAAGGTCTTCTCCTCACTGTACTCTCACTAACGTAGTCTCTTCGGGTCTGAAGAAGCTGTTGCTGGACCTTAACTGCATTAAGGTGACGATTTCTTAACACAGTAGAGACAATTAAGCGGTCTCTCCGGTACTAGTGCACCTGGGTCTGCCATTACTTGGTCTCCTTAGATGGTTTCCAGTCTCTTAGTACCTTCGCTTTACTTGCTGGATCGTTCTTAGAGTTACACCCACCGTTCTTGCAGTATGACGCATACTGATGCCTACTTCGAGAAAAGTTATGATTCTTGCACATTCTTCTGGTGAAAGAGGCATGATTAGTGACGTTTACTCGCTGAAGACACATTTGCTTTTGAATTGCAATTGATTTATCAGAAATAAAGAAAACAATAAAAAACAAAAGTACAAGCCAACAGTTTAAAAAAGAGTGTTTTTGTTTATTAAGTTTTTTTTTCAGTCAATCTTTAAAAAATGATATTATGCATGACGTTTTTATTAAATGAAATGAAATTGTCTTTTAACTTTTTTTTATTTGAAAGGTCTAGCTTCTGTAGTTTAGGAGATATTGCAATTTTAAAACTGTACTACTTACTTTTGACGCCCAGTGTATTATGAGAAAGGATTTTTCGAAATTCGAACTCTAAGGGGGTAAAACAGGGGGGTAAAGTTACTATGGGACAACTTGATTCGTTGGTCCAATCTACTTCAAATTTTGCATAAAAATTGTTTAAGAGAATTGATGGAAGATGTGATTCTTATTTTATTGAAATTCTTGAAAAAAATTTATTTTGTGGGTAATTTTCTTCGAGTTGATATCAATACTCATACTCCTTAGTGCTTTTGATTTCAATTACATTACATTTTGACACATCCGTGAAGTGAAGTGTCATCTGTCATGTAATTATAAATTGTGAATATTCAATAATAATGTCGTCTATTTATTCTGTTTGTGATATCGGAAAAACAGCTAAAATTCTAACTATGTATAAAGCGAACTGAATCATATTCATCGATAATAAATAGTAAGTAATTAAATATTAAATTTTATAATATTTGACAGGGTTCAAGTTAAATTGGTCAATGGTTAAATGGCATACATATTGATATTGTCTCTTTCTCACTTATAGGAAATCTCATTTCGTCGACTCGCTCTATTATTTCGTAGTGTTGTTGTAGGCTGAGGTTGTAGGTATTGAATTGCCGATATACTTATACATTTTTTTTACGGAAGTGGTTGGAAAACAAGCTCAGGAATATGGATCATTTGATATTAGGTGATTACCGTCGACTATGGAGCACATAGATTCTAGGGTCCCTGACCCGTTGCCGACCGACAGGAAAAAACAGGATATAGAGAGAAATAGTATAAGGAATGAGTTAGATTTTTTTTATACCACAAAGGTGACAAACAAGAATTTCGGATATTTCACTCCCCAAACGAAACGCATTGCTGCTTCACGTCAATATTCTGTAAAAGGGTAGCTCTTCACCGGTCGGGCTAGCCTATTTCATAAACGCCCACTCCAAAGATTGTAATGAGAAGTATAAAAATATAAAAAAATATATCTATTATACCTACAATTTTTTCTATTATATCTACAATTTTTTGGGTGTGTTCTGAAAAGTGTGGTGTATGATGTAGGCAACCGATATGAAAGGATTTTTTGAAATTCCCACGGGAAAGGATAAACGCACACGAAGTTGCGCGGGTTTCTCTAGTATTATAATAAAAAAATAACGTTGAATGACAAAAATGACCGTGTTTGAAAACATCTTATAAAATATGACACTTTTATGTTTGTTTCCCTCATTTACAATTTGTACTTTTTATCCAAAATTGAAGTTAAATTTTGCTTTTTATTAAGTCCAGCCACCTGCTTAATTTCTTTTACCATAAGTTCTTTTACCTTTGAAAAATCCATATTTTTTATTAATACATTTATTTTGCAAGAAGCACGAAATTCTTTTGCACGTCAGATATTATTTATATATTACATCTTGAGATATAATGTTTTATCGCTCGTCATATATTTTGTACGAGACCGTTCACACTGCGCTATAATATATATCCCATAGTGTAAACGTCAATCGCGGGATGTAATATATAGCTCAAGATGTAATATATGTATATTACATCCCATAGTGAAAAGCCGGCTTTAGAATAAAGGCACACTGAGATTATAATAAAGGAGAATTCGTCCCCATAGTGTATCAAGTTGACTCAAAATATATGTCATTTGGAAGCTCCTATGTGAGAATGCAATCCTTGACGACCACCGTGGCGTAATGGTTACCACGCCAGACCGCCACCCATGAGGTCTCTGGTTCGAATCCTGGTCGGGTCATCATGAAACTTTTTCTGATTGGCTTCGGGTCTTGGATGTTTATCTTTATTATGTATTTGTTATAAAAGATACTATCGTTGAGTTAGTATCCCATAACACAAGTTTCGAACTTACTTTCGGGCTAGCTCAATCTGTGTGATTTGTAAAAAAAAAAACATTTTATTGTGTGGCACCAATACCCCCGATTCTACTAACACAAATGGTGTCTCAATCGTGTCTCAAAAGAATGCCAATAGTGTATCAGTGGAATCGTTTTTGACATTTGTTATGGACTTAAACAATAAGTTAAACATTATGTTATTGTTTAAGTCCATAACAAATCATGCAGAGAAAGAACTATGAGTCTTCGATTCTTTCAAAAGTTTCTCTGTAAAATTACACAAAACAATTATACTTGCATTGCAAGACGAATGATATTAAAAAAGGTAGGTAATGCATTTAAATATAGGGCATTTCTCAAAAGTTTTCCTCTATCGGGGAGCCAATAATACCACTGTGACGTTTATAACGCTGAAAACTTGCTAGGAAAGTAATAATATGAAAATATAAGGTTGGGGAAAATGCCGTGTGCGAGGCGAGAATGGTCCCATTTTGGGAAATAGTCAGCATTGTTATAGAGCAATGTTTTTAAATTACTTTTTATTATTTCAATTTAATAGGTCTTTGTTAAAATAGAATGTTTTTTTTTAATAAAAATTTTTTCTTTATTAAATTATCTTTTAGTTTAAATTTTTATCTTTAGATACATAGTGATTATTGTATAATGTGAGATTTTTATAGCTTAAAACACAGGAATCTCCTAGTTCAGGCACATAGAATAATACTTTTACCTTAGTTTATATCGCCAAATTACCTATTTGTTATATGTGTTTTGTTAATTTTATTCAATAATAAAGAATTTTATTAATTTATTTTATTTATTATCTCTTTTTATGTGTTGTGTAGTACTTTATGAAACCCGATAATTTTGAGTGATTAAAGAAACTATTTAGTAAAATTTAAAAAAAATCATAAAGAATGGTTTATGATTATGTAATCCATCATTATGAATTATGTTATTACATTGTAAACGGTTAATAAGAGAAAAGAATGTTACATTTTATTTAGTTACATTTTTCTAACGGTATACATAGACCATCTGCCTACTTAAAACACATAAAGAAATATAGAGATTCACCAACTTGGTCAGCTTAAATATACATATTTTAAAGTTACAGGCACGTTACGTGATGTAATATTTGTAATAAAATTGTTTGTAATTAATTTACCACATAATTGTGTATGTAAAGAAAGCTCTGTTACCCTAAGGTTGCCTTGAAAAGATTGCTTTGAGCAATAAGGCCGCCTTGTTGCCAATACACAAGTCTGTAATCTTTTTTATTGTGTTTACCATATTGTATTGTATTTCTTGTGTTCTAATGTTTACAGTCTGTGTGTTGCAAATAAAGCATATTCTATCTATCTATCTATCTAAGAAAGTGATTTTTTTTCTACACACACACATATTCACATACACACACACATCCATAAGCTATTGTTACGATAATAACATTTATCTTCATCAAAAATAAAATAAAGCAAATAAAACTTTAGCAGTATAAAAACGCTATATTTTTGCATTTCAAACTTTATATCCTTGAGTGGAAACTTGGTCTCAAGTTAATATAAGTTTGATAACAGCAAACTTTCTTATATACAAATAATAATATAAGACAAACTAACAATAACACTTCAAGATTTCAAAAGTAGAGCAATATTAGTTTTCTAAGTTCTCGACTGCACGGTTATGTAGTACGTTGCAGGGTTCTGGTCCCGTGTCCGCAACTCCAAAAACGAGATCCTCTCTACACTGGCCCAATGTCTGGATGGTCCCATTATTAGGTGCTGGCTCTCCGTGCAGCGTGACAGCAACAGGAAGTAACCCTGTGTGGTGTAATAGTTGTATTCCACATTGTATGGTAACTAATGGTAAGTATTTAATTTAATTTTACATTTTATTTTTTATTATTACTTAATTTTAATTTAATTCTATTGTATTTTTTATGGGTTATACTTGAAATAAACGACTATTATTATTATTATTTTTTATATTATATTTTTTCTCGGTCTTTTAAACCGGGTTACTGGTACATACGGGCCTAAGCCAAGTATACACCAGGATTTTGGGTGGTTCTCTAATGTCCTAATAGACTGGTCAGCGGTAGTATGAGGGTTATATGTGAGTTGGTGATGCAGATGAATCGGGCTGGACTTGTAAAAATTTTCGAACTAAACGGCATGTATTTAAAATGACAGCTTTTTGTGCAATTTTGAAAATGTGTTGTGGAATGTTTAGGGTTTCCAGAGATTGATGTAATTGTTTAGGTATCACCCCAGTGGTTGAAAGAACTATTGGAACTATAGTAACTTTCTGAAGCTTCCAAAGCCTCATAATTTCGTCTTTTAGGTCTATGTATTTCGTGAGTTTTTCTGCTATTGTGGACTGTAAGTTGTGTGTGTTTGGAATGGCAATATCTATTAGAAATCCGGTTCTATCAGTTTTATTTATTATAGTTATAAGTCGGGTCTGTTATAGTGGACTGTTCTGTCGGTGAGTATGGCTCTGTCAAAATAAAGTTTTGTTGAGTCGTCTTCTAATACAGTGTCTGGTTGGTACTTATAATAAGGCTGTGTTGATGTTATGAAATTATGTTGGAGTGCAAGTCTTTGGTGTATGATATTAGCTACTTGGTCGTGTCGGTGTTTGTAATCAGTTTGAGCTATGGATTTGCATGCACCTGTAATGTGCTGTATCGTTTCTGCTGAACTATTACATTTTCTACATACATCTGCTGTTGTATTTTTCATGATGAACTTTTGGTAGTTTCGAGTTTCAATAACCTGATCTTGGATGGCTATCATAAAGCCTTCAGTCTCTGGAAAAAGTTCACCTCGATTGAGCCACGCGTTCGACGCCTCTTTGTCGACATTTTGATGGCACAAATCTTGGTGATGTCTTCCATGCAGAGACTTTCTAGCCCACTCATCGTGTTTAGTTTTCTTATCTATGATCGTTTCGTTCTTCTGTAGTGTATTGTCATGTAAATTTAAAGGTGTCAACTTGTGATCATTTTGTACTATAGATTTATGGAGTGTGGAGTATTCTGTTTTACCGAAAAAATATTGTCTGAGGTTTGTAATTTGACTATTATGTAGGTTTGTGATGTCGATAAGTTATTATTATAGTAGGTGGTGACCTCCTTCTGCGGCAAAGTAATGACGCAGGAGACGTGGAAAAGAAAGAGAGATCCCCCTACTACGTTGTAAAAGACCGGGTGGAAGGCACTTGGCCTATGCTTAGTGTCTGCCACCTTAACGGAGGCTTGAGGGTGAGGAAACGGTTTGAGGAACAGCCCAATACGAGATCGACAGATCCTCGTCGCTTCTCCAAACGGCGGGACATGCAGTAATGCATTTTCCTGATTATGAACAAAAAAAGGGGACCTCTGGTGTCTAATAAATAAATATTTTTGGATATTCTGAGAACGATGGTTTTAACCCTTCCCCAATAAAAATGGCCCATTTCAAAAATGTATTCATACTAATTTCACACAAATTTTAGTCAAGAACGTGATAAAGTAATACACCGTTTTCCCCGCGCTGGCCCTCACAGCGTAGGGGAGCGTCCCCAAGGTTAGGCGATAGTGGAATGGTCGGTAGTACAGCCTAGCTACACTAACCGGCTAAGTCCGATAGACTCGCTGACCAACGACGGGTGTGGTCCTCCAGCATTTCGGGGGTTGTGCGGCGGGTTGACACCTCGCCCACGTAAAACCAATGTTGCTGGTGAAGCGTATCCCGTTAGCGCTTCAGGGTGTTTCTTGAAAACCTGGATTTTCGTTGTCCGGAAGTAAAAAGTGTACGTATAATTGAAATAAGCGTATGAAGTATTTTTTTTATTAAAATTTAAACTGTAATCTAACTGAGTCACTACGATAATTAAGAAAAATATAAAACAAAGTGAGTAAAAAAAATATCTGAAGTGTTAAAAATTGATTCCACTGGCGTGTCCGTACTCCAAATTTGTACACAATATCATCCATATCATTTTTTCCATTCAGTTCATAGATATTTCAATATTTTATATTAGATCCCAAATTGATAAGAATTAATAAATAAAATAGATGAACCACGTATTTATAGTACATTTAATTATATGGATTTTTTAAATGTTGTCCGGGCCTTAGCAGTGATTCCACTGGTACATCACTAAAATGTACGTACGTCCTTAGTGACACAATTTGGAAGCAATGTGTACCCCCCGAGCGTTAACCGTCAGTCATGTTTTGAGTGTCGAGGGAAGAGATGCGCGGCTGCTTGCTGCATTCCAGAAATATAAAGGTAAGTATCTGATTCCACTGGGTTTGGTTTGGTACATCGTTGATTACTTTGACCTCAATTTTACCATCAATTAATTTTATTAGACGACTAAAAAAAATAATGCACTATCGCCACTCTAATGACTACCTAGGGTGTAAAGGTCATTGTACTAGATACAGTCATTTAGCGACAATCGATAATTTTGCTACATTTTTTGATTCCCTGACATTGATTACTCTGTTTCTAAGGTCAGTGAAATCAAAATGTGATAAAGTTTTTGACTGAAAAATTATTTCATCATCATCATCTCAGCCACAAGAAGTCAACTAGGCCTCCCCAAACGTCTCCAGTGCGACCTGCTGGCAGCGGCCTGCATCCAGCGGCTTCCTGCGACTTTCCTTAGGTCGTCTGACCACCTAGTAGGCGGGTGTCCTACGCTGCGCTTGCCGGTACGTGGTCGCCATTCCAGAACTCTTTTGCCCCATCGGCCTTCGGTTCTGCGCGCTATGTGATCTACCCACTGTCACTTCAGTGTTTGGCTATGTCAGTTATTTTGGTTCTGCTACGGATCTCCTCATTCCTGATTCGATCTCCCCGAGCATAGCTCTTTCCATGGCTCGCTGAGTGACCCATAGCCTTCTTATGAGGCTCATAGTGAGCGACCACGTTTACGATCCATAGGTCATCACTGGCAACACACATTGCTCGAAGGTTCTTCGTTTCAAGCACTGAGGAATTTTGGACGAGAAGATATGCCGTAATTTCCCGAAAGCTGCTCAGCCAAGTCGGATTCGTCGATTGACCTCTTTCTCGAAGATGGACCTACCTAATTGGATGGTTTGTCCAAGGTATACGTACTCGTCAACAACTTCGAGGATCGAGCTCCCAACTGAGACCGGGGCGGGTGCGACATGGATATTCGACATGATTTTCGTCTTGACCATGATCATTTTTTGACCCACCTGTTGGGAAACTCAATTGAGGCCTTCGAGCATGGTGCTGAGGTCCTCCAGCGACCACGATGTCATCGGCAAATCGAAGGTGAGTGATATACTCGCCGTTGACGTTGATGCCGCATCCTTTCTCGTCCAAAAGTTGAAGGCATCTTCCAGAGCGGTCGTGAACAGTTTCAGAGATATGACATCTCCCTGTCTCACGCCTCTGTGTAATGAGATTGCTTTCGTGTTCTGTTCCTGTACTTGGACTGACATGATGGCGTTTTTGTATAAGTACGTCAAAGGTTCGATATACCTGCAGTCTATGCGGCATCGCTGGAGAGACTGTAGCACGGCCCATGTCTCGATCGAATCGAAGGCTTTCTCATAGTCCACAAACGCTAAGCATAATAGCAGATTGTACTCTTCGGTCTTCTGTACAATCTGCCGCAGCGTATGGATGTGGTATAATTCTTTAAGATAGTTTTATCGCCCTTTTTAAAGAACAGAACCACCACGCTTCTGTTCCACGCCTCAAGCGTTTTGCCCTCGACCAACACGGAATTAAAGAGCTTCTGCAGGACTTTAAGCACCGGTGTACCACCCGTTATCAGAAGCTCTGCTGTGATTCCGTCCTCGCCTGGCGCCTTGTTGTTCTTAAGCTGGATTAAGTAACATTTTTTTAAACTTTATTTTTGTAAAACATTTCTAAAATTTCGCAATTTTCCTAATATTCCTTTTTTATTGCAGGAATATGACAATAATGTTGTACAAATGGGGTGCTCTCAAGGAACACGAATGTGATTACGACACCAATAGATTATTAGATATTTATGTACCTATGTCAGACGATTGTTTACAAAAGTAGATAATAATATCTGAAAATTGAAGAATACATGTTCACATTTGTTAATTTTATTTAGATATGTATAACTGAGAATTAATTTTGTAATTTTTGATATGTAAAAACTTACAATTTCTTTAAAAAAAGTATAGAGTTATTGATTTTTGATTCCCCTGTAACTATTAATTGATTCCCCTGGTCATGATTTT
This sequence comes from Endotricha flammealis, assembly GCA_905163395.2. Lineage (NCBI taxonomy): Eukaryota > Metazoa > Arthropoda > Insecta > Lepidoptera > Pyralidae > Endotricha > Endotricha flammealis. The sequence goes on along the minus strand of LR990861.1, from coordinate 14,509,809 downwards.
TTTAATGTCTAATATCTTGGAATTTATAGGTTCAAAATGAGTGCCTATTCGAAATTTATACTTCAGGTTTAGCCTATTTTTACGTGTAGTACCAGGTTTCATTATATTTTGAAAAAAAAAACTAGCCAGTGGAATCAACCGAATAATCGCATTTCCAAGAATCACCCTTCACTAGCTTGCACAACATTGTCAACAAAAAAAAAATACACCGTTTCAATTATTTTCACGTTTATAAATAATACGGAACCCTAAAACAAAGCATTACAAAGTCAGGTAAAACAATTTGTCAGAGACATCCCAGTTGGTATCTATCAAGCGGACTCGGGATTATTATTCTTTATTTCGCATTATGACGCACCTGCTCCCCCCCTCGTCAATCACCGCGCACTGATCAATCCGGATATAACCAGTTCAGGGGTACAATGATTGATGTTGCAAATAAAAAAATATACATTTGTTTTTCAATAAATTATAATTTTAAATTGATAATACTTAGCAAGTCCTCGTCATACACTCTCTTTTAGAAGAGGTGTGATAGTCAATTCACTTCATTTTCTTTCGGATTTTCAAAGGACTAAGACGCCATTTTGTAATTATAATAATCTTAGATAATTCCGAATTCCATCATAATATGAAAATCACTAATACTGACAGAGTTGCCTGTAACCACCACTGTCCCAAAAGTACATTAATGTTCTTTAAAAAAATATAGGTATATAAAAATTTTTTTTTTTACCTATGCTGAATTATTTTTTATTGATCACTAACATAAAAAACACTATTATATATTAGTTATGTTTTATAATAGCACTTAATTATGAATTAAAAAATTAAGTGCAAATTTTTCGTTAATTCAACGAAAAATTTATAGATCCACTCTTCTTTGGGTGCCTATCTGACTAGCGTGTATATTAACGTAACAGAAGTAGACAAATATATTCAAATATATCCGCTTATTTTTTTTTTAAACCACTAAGGTGGTAAACAAGCTTACGGCCCGCCTGATGGTAAGTGGTCACCGTAGCTTTTGGACGCTTGCAACACCGGGAGTATCACTCGCGCGCTGCCAACCCTGTAAAAATGAAGAACCACCTAATATAGTGTCATATTTAAGCAATATACTGAATATTGCTTAAATATGACACTTGTTTTTATACATCTTACACGTCATCGTTATTATGGTTATTTAACGAATTTTGTTATTGTTCCATATAAATAATTTTTATATTTTACATTTTTACTGAGAATTTACCCTATATAACTATTATGTCTTACTAGTGAAACCCGCACAACTTCGTTAGCGTGTATTTATTTATGCACAGCAACGCCATCTACTTATATCAGACTTTTTACCAAATCCTACGGAAATCGCGTAGGTACTTTCCGGGATAAAAAGTACCCTATGTTAATCCAAGGCATCAGCTACCTACATACCAAATTATCATAAAAATTGGTCCAGCCCTCAGAACACAGAAAGAAGAGAAATGTAATAAGACAGTTTTTGTACCGGAACCGATGTCGCCACTTACACACACAGTTACATTTTAACACATTCATAGAATAATCTCCGACAGTCACACTCACACAAATCGTAAGCCCGTGATTTGCAGTTCGATTACGAACACAGATGTAAGAAGTGTATTATAGTGACGGGCACCTAATGAAAAAGGGCGACAAGCATTATCGATAACTACCTCTCGATATTTTACAATAACAATTTATTACGGACTACAACTATGAACTATAATACCTATTTAATTTTAAATAATTAAAAAAGAAAAAAAAATTACCAAAGTTTTTAGTTTTTATTTATTTTATTTTTGGAAAATAGTAATTTTTATACAACCAATTAAAAGAAAGAACTTTAAAAAAATTAGTACATAATAACAAGCGATTTTTTTAAACTAATCAAATGAGTTTTTACGTGAGCTACTTTCCCCTTGAGTTTGATCCAATACTTATGGGACTAGGACACCCTGTACAAGGAATGCACTGTAGTAAAAGTTTCAAATTATTATACTTTCAAAAATTAGAAATACAAAATTATCGATACTAAAATATTCTACTTTTGGCAGCACTACATGGCTTGTGCGACGGCCATTATCACTTTGACAGATCGCGGAAGCTACAAGCGGCGGTACCACGATATTTTCACAACATTGTAATTATCGTTACGTTTGCATTCCATTGTACGTGCATACCGCAAAACATTGAAAAACGCGTATCCAAAACAAGCAATGGACAATATTTTTAACGGAAGTATCGACTATGCCGTATATTGTTTAATGATTTCTATGCCTCAAAAATATTTCGTTAATTTGTCATTTATATAGAAAAATATTAAATAAATGACTTACCTATGATAAGTAACACCACTATTACTTGAATTTACCGTATCACTGCGATTTTTGCACGTAATTAAAGCACAAGCCGGCATTTTTGTTGACATTCACGGACGCGTGTTCGCGGAAGCGTTGTTTTGTGAATGACTTAGAACAATCAAGTTCCTGCACATTTGTGCAGAAAATGGCGTCATGTGCCCCGCCCACAAACCATATCTCTTGTATTGTGATATCTGTGGTCCAGCCATTTGAGCGTGAAGAAGTAACAAACATACACACAACTTTCACCTTTATAATATAGTAGGATACCAAACAATAAGTAGGGTGCGTACGTGTTAATTAATTAATTAAAATTTGCACCACAATAAATTGTACCAATCATTTTCAGACACGCGCGGCGTGTTCTAAACAAGGTAGAAAATTTGCCATTATTATCTCCCGTTTATAAATTGTTAGATTATCATTAAATTGGATTAAAACACGAATAAGTTCACATCCTGTATATTAGTAGTGAAGTGACCCTCCCTTCGGTATTAGGGTGATAGACATTTGTGTTTTGAACCCATTCTAACTTATAAAACTAAACATAGAAACTGAAAATATATTATTATTTTCAGACATTTTGAAACAATACAAAAATATAGTCACTTTATAAAAAAAGAAAACTTTTTACATTCAAATTCGAACAGAAACAAAAATTAACAAAAAATACAAACAATAAAAACAAAAAATAAATTTCTAAACGAAGCGCTTAAATGAAACCTTGTTTGTGAGCGCGTATTAAAACCGTTTATAAAATATAAACATTGCAAATTAAATACAGAATTTGAACAATAAAGGGAGACCATTTAGCAGAGCTAAACCAATAACTACTCTAAACCAGGTTTAATTAAGGCATCGATAGAATTGATTGAAACGTTCCATATTTACATAATATCATGCATGTACATACTATATTAGTTCGTTATTTGATGTACGGTTGTGGTCGCAGTGTGAGCGATATTTATGAGTTGAGATGATAGTTTTAGATGATTTTAGGTTCGAATCAGAAATGAGGAGATCTGTAGCAGAACCAAAGTAACCGACGTATCAGCAAGCTGAAATGGCAGTGGGCAGGGCACATAGCGCGCTGAACCGATGGCCGGTGGGGCAAGAGGGTTCTGGAATGGCGACCACGTACCGGAAAGCGCAGCGAAGACCGCCTACAAGGTGGTCAGACGAGCTAAGGAAGTCGCAGGAAGCCGCTCGATGCAGGCCGCTGCCAGCAGGTCGCACTGGAGACGTAAGAACGTTAAAAAATAATTAATAAATATGAGTAGAGCTTTTTTTTGTTAATAGTCAAGAAAATGCATTACTGCATGTCCCGCCACATGGAAAAGGTTAAGGGCAACTTGAAGTGCATACCGACAAAAAAACTGCCTGATTACCTCAGCCTTCTATGTATTTTTTTTTCAAATTACATTATAATATTTTATGAATAAAGTTTAATTTGCTATGAACGAAAATTTTGCGTCGTCAAAACGCGCCCTGAAAGTGCGATTAAGATTAAAAAACATTTCTGCAACTGTCTGATAGTAGTAACTATGTAATGATCGTCGACTGTATCTAATTTGCATGCTCAAGTAGTAATCTCTCGCAGTGGAACTCCACCTGCTTAGCAACAAATCTGCAAGCTCCAATTAGTGGAGCTTAGCGTAAATCCCAGCGGAACAAGGCGAAAATAACTAAAACGCCACGTGAATAAGCAAACACCCGTTCGGATTAGCAGACGCGCAAGAATTCATTTTAATTACGTTTGCAGTTTTCCAACATATTTGCTTGGCATGTGAGTCGTGGAGTTTATTTTTAATTAATGTGACAAAACCTTTTTTTAATGGCAACATAGGCCTACATCTTTGCGACGATGTAAATGACGTGTATAAGTGCCCGCGCGGGCCCACAGAATAAAGTACCTATTTTTGACTTTGACTTTGTGATTCTTTAAAAAAGAGAATTTGTGAAGCTGACGAGAGACCTTTTCCCAATATTAATTTTGTTATTTTTTTTGTCTGGTACTTGGGAGTGCTGGCAACGCGTGAGTGATACCCCTGGTATTGCAAGCGTCAAGGCTACGGTGATGCTTACCATCAGGCGGGACGTATGCTTGTTTGCCACCTATGTGGTATTTTTTTTTTAATAAAATGTAATTATAAAGTTTTCATTAGCGTTAAAATCTTTGTTCTTAGTTATCTGTCCTCAAATATTTTAACGCTAATGTTGAAAACATTAATTGGCTGACTGTACAATTTAGGATCGATTTAAAAAAAACGAAAATATATAAACAGACTGAAATAAATTCTCGTTTTTAATATTAAGTATTTAAGTATCTCTCCTAAATACAAAGGGAATATTCTCGTAAACCATAATTCAAACTGACGTAAATCATTAATTAATTTAGTATACCTTCAATATTTGCTTGGAAATTATGGTATTACCGACAAGGTATACGTCAATATTTCCCGTTTGATTGACGGGTATTATATTGGTTGCCAAGAGATTATGTTAAACATTAATTTAGACTGAATTGTGTTATAAACATACTTACTAGCGAAATGAAGAGTTTGCACAGGTTTCTGGCAAAAAAAAAATATTTTCATTTCTAGATGTCCTTGTGCTTTAAGTGCATACATATTGTTAGGGGTACAGAGCCCAACATAGGCTTTTTATCCCGTATTTTTTCTACTATAGAGGGCGCTGTATCGGCCAACAGATGGCGCCACAAGTCGCGCTATGGGTTGTTTTGTTGTCAAACGAGATCTATGTCATAAAATTAACGCGAGCGAAGCCGCGGGGAAAAGCTAGAAACACATAATTTGTAATCTCTAAATTCTCATAATACAGTATTTTAATCTCGAGTTCTATTTTATTGGACTTCCATATATTCCCTACGAAACATAATTTGGCTTTTGTCTAAGTATTATGAAATATAAATTTTGCAATTTTCAATTCCACCCCTAGTTCATCCCTCCACTATCCTATCCCACCCACTATATATTTTTTAAAACAATATTTCATGAATGTTACAGTACAAAACGACTATTTATTTTACATCGCTGTTTATTAATTGAATGTATTTTTAAAGCAAAACATTTTTTTTATCAATATAACACTGACAGGCTCGACGTTATTCGTTTAACAATTAAGAGAAAATTGCAAACGTTTGGGTTTTTGCCCTGAAATTGGACAAAAATGGGTGCTAAAAAAAGCACACATGCGTTCTGTAAAATTTGAACAACCATTAGCTACGCCAAAATTGTATCATCTATAGAATCGTAACATCGCTGCTATGTAGAACCGTAGCATGTCTACAGCGTAGCAAAGCTACAAAGATTTATCGAAATACGGCTACGCCATAGGCCTGTAGCGTAGTCTTCGCTACAAAATCCAATTTCTCCTTTGTTTTAATTTATTTATTAAATATTAAATCTACATCAATATTTTTTGAGTAGTAGAGGTGAGTAGAGTCTACTATTACGCTCAGACCATAGATTTAGTATATACTAGCCTAGGGGCACTTTAGTTCCTTTGAAGGAACTACTGCTGTTGTGTTGCCCCAGTATGTGTAGTGGTGATTGTGTACAATGAGGTGACTTTAGTCATTAAACAATATTTTTTTTTCTCTACTTTTTTAAACTCTGAGATTACTTTATACTCGTGATCTCCATTCCTTATCCTTCAGTCTTGCTTCAAAGTAATTTTTTACATAACATAATAAAAATTCTTATTTTTTTTTTATTTGAGCATCTCAAGATGTTGCAATTTAAAGCCCATGAATATTGAGACAAAGCAAACAGCTGCAAGTTACGGAGGCTTTACGTCCATTTACAGCGAACACGTTTATTTGCACGTTTACGGCCCGACTTGGATGTTTAGTGCATTTTTTACGAGCTATCCGAATTACGATTGGTGTATGGTGCAAGTTAAAAGCGATTGCTTTTTTGAGTTCCGTACCCAAAGAGCGCCAGCGGGACCCAATTACTAAGCCCTCACGTCCGTCCGTCTGTCTCACTTGGCTGTATCTAATGAACAGAGATGGCTAAACAGACGAAATTTTGGCAGATAACATATTTTTGTATGTTTTCTACAGCTATTTGATATTTAAGAGGATTGTATGTATTTTTAAAAAATATCACATACTGCAGATGATAGAGACAGACATAAAGAACAAACCCTAACGGCTAAGCTATTTCAACGGAGAGATAAATAAATAAATTCTACATAATTCATACAGCGCCATCTGGTCCCACAGTAAGTTAGTTTTAACCTGGTTATGTCATTGGTGCCAAACAACGGATAATTATCGTAAATATATGTTACTTTATGCATATAATATTTACAATGTTATGACTTGAGAACAAACACAAATCCCATCACATAAATGTTTGCACCGAGCGAGAACTGAACCTGTACCATCTGGTGCTGAAGGTAAAGTCGCCATCGCACCACCACGCTGTCAATGGATCGGTCTAAGGCTGCGTTCCCAGTAAGCAAACTGTTCGCCGCCGACTGAGTGAGCCGCGTGGCCAAGTGAAATTCGAGTCAGCGGCTCACTCAGATCGATTTACCGGCGTAGCAAGCAAATTATTCATGAATCTTCAGTTTCTGTCCGCATGAACAGTTTGCGGCAAATTGTACTCACTACGCCGGCGTACTAAAACTATTTCGCTGCCGACTTGAACCGGTTTTTCTGTGAGTCAGACGAGATAGTAGACGTGCGTAAGGCTGCAAAGGTAGATTGACTGCAAAACTAGCAAACTATGAACACTCCATTTCAAGTATATGGAAGGGCCAAACCGATACGCCGCTAACTCAGTCGGCGGCTGTTTGCCTACTGGGAACGCACGCAGCCTAACGCTCTCTCTTTTAAATTGGCCCACAATCTGCGAGTCATTATAACGCCGCCGGTTCGGAGACATTAATTTTAAGGTGCAATAAATTCAAACTGATTATTTCTTATCACCTGAGCGCTTGCTTGACAAATCAACGATAAAATCCTTTGTCCGCACAACGAATAAATTTAATGTACTGCAGTAATTAAGTTAAATGAAGTATGCTTACATTTTCCGTGAAGACGTAAATTTATAGTTAAAGAGATAAAACAAAGCCACTAAATGTTTATTGTGAGAAAATTATCCAGTTTTTAGAGTCTGAGCGGACACGTTACCGCTTTTAGAAGCTATATGCAGCGACTGTGCGACCATAAGCAAGCGGGGCGAAACGCCTTCAGCGATCCGGACGAATACAAAAAAAAAATACATCAGACAAACAGACAGACACGCAAAATATCTATCGAGATCCGCGATCCTCAACAGTGATAATCGTTAAATAATAATCTACTAATAGATTTAAAATAAGAATATAATAAAACATATTTTATAATAGACAAATAAAATATTTTAGGAATCCTATGTCCAGCGGCGGATTTCTTGTGGCTGAGATGATTAAATATTTTTGGATGAAGTCCACTTTAACCCACAGCGCTATCAAGTCCCAAACTATTCAATTGACGTAATGAAATGACGACCTCCGTGGCGTAATGGTTACCACGCCAGACCAGGAGGTCCCGGGTTCGAATCCTGGTCAGGTCATGATGAAAAACTAACTTTTTCTGATTGGCGTCGTGTCTTGGATGTTTATCTATATATGTATTTGTTATAAAATATAGTATCGTTGAGTTATTTGTCCCCATATAAAAATATATAAAAAAGTTGTGGTTGTTTTTATTGGACTATTATTTAGAAATTAGGAGTGGCTCTCATATATAAAAAAAATACACGATATTACTACTACTATTATTATTAATTTAGTTATTACTCGGTGTTACCCGCGGGCCCACCCGCGTGGTCAAGGGAAAATGTCAATAATTTTGCCCATGGGAATCTCTTTATCTTGTGGGAAAAAAGTAGCCTATGTCACTCTCCAGTCCTTAAAATATCCCCAATAAAAAAATCATATCAATCCGTTCATTACTTTCGACTTTCGACGTGAAGGGAGGACAAACAAACAAACAAACACACTTCCACATTTATAATATTACGAGCTGTTACCCGCGACTTCGTCCGCATGAAATGTTAAAATAAGGATAACTCCTTTTCCTGACATGCGATTTAAATAAAACAATTTCCCATATTCTGCTCCATCCCGAGCTCTATCTTCCTGTGAAAACAGCATTAAAATCCGTTCAGTAACTTAGAAGATGTGCGCGTTCAAACAGACAGACAGACAGATAGACAAAAAAAAAAAAAAAAAATTTTTGCTTTTATTACCTCACTCTAACTGTTCCCTCTCCATTTTTGCCAAATATGTCCAATGTACAGACATATCGTCTACTGTTTTATTATATGTATAGAAGATTGCAGGCGCTATGTGTGAGAAACCTTAAAATTTTCTCTTTACAGTTAAACAGTGAAATCAATAAAGTCAGCCGGCCGAGACGGCCGAGAAGTTAATTAATTCTGCAGACGTTTAAGATCGTTGAAGTTAAGAGTTAAAACTTGCTCATGACACCTCTAAGAAAAGTTTGGAGTACCTATAACCCACTTCAATTACGATGATATCTGCCAATTATTGAAAATGTTTAAATTGTTTATTTACTCACGTTCTCCAGAGGGAATAGATAGATAGATAATACAATACAATACAATACAATACTTTATTTGCTCAAAATGTGGGTATAATAGATGTTACAAAATAAGCAAGGTTCCATCACATTTACCAAAATAATAAGGCATGCAAATATACAATTTTTAAAAACATAATTGAAATAATGAATGTATAATTGAGTAATTAATGTAATCGTATTATTTTATTATAAATGAAATTGAATTAAAATTATATTAGTAATCATGCAAAAGTAAAAAAGAAAATGTAATTCAGATACAAATTCATGGCAGCACCGTCACGCATTGAGAAATTCACTAATTGAGTAAAATCTTTTTATTTGTAACCATTTCCGCAATGCTGTGCCAAATCTGCTTTTTGGTAGTTCCTTAATGGAATCTGGTATGCCATTAAAGATCTTTATGCACATCGCGTACGAGTTGTCATGAAACCGCTTCGTCCTAGGGACGATATCAAAAACCAACCTATTTTGATTTCTCGTATTTCGAGAGTATACATCCCTTGCTTCTCGAAAGTTCTGATAATTTTCTTTAACATATTTTCCTACTTCTAGTATGTAAAGGCAAGGAAAAGGAAGAATATTCAGTTCAGAGAAGTATCTTCGACATGATATATCTGGTGCTATATTGCAAATTGCTCTTATGCATCGTTTTTGAGATATGAACGCCTTATTTTTAAATGTGCTGTTTCCCCAGACCAGAAGACCATACCTGAGTACAGATTCTACATAAGCATGATACGCTACAATGGCGGCACTTCTGCTTCCTACTCTCGTTAATTTCATTAGAGCTTATGAGAATTTATTTATTTTATTACATACTTTATCCACATGATCCTTCCAGTCCAGCTTTTCATCTAATATTAGTCCTAAGAATGTTACATTTGTAGAGCAAGTCAAAATTTGTCCGTTATAATCAATGTTTATGATTTGGTTTTTAAAATTATTATAGTTCATTATATTTGTTTTGCAAAGATTTAATTGTAAATTATTATTATTTAGCCATAGATTAATAGATGTCAGGGTATCTTTTATATCATTGTAATGTCGTGTTAAATTTTCTCGTTTGTTTGTTGTAACAATAACGGAGATATCATCTGCGAATAAGATTGTTCTATGATTAGTTAGTTCGGCTATTTCGTTTATGTATAGCAGGAACAGTAAAGGTCCCAGCACACTGCCCTGAGGGACTCCAAATTTGTTTTCCACAGGATCAGATCTATGTGTTTGTATTATCCCATCTGAGTTTAATTGTGTAACTTCTACACTTTGACATCTATGCGTTAGATAGGATTGTAGCCAATTTAATGCTGGTCCTCTGATGCCACTATGTTCTAGCTTTCCCAGCAGCTGACTATGGGAGACACAATCAAAAGCCTTTGACATATCAAGATATAGCCCTGTAGTATAATAATTTTGGTTTACATTTTGCAAGACCTCATTAATTAATTGAAAGGCAGCATGGACGGTGGATTTATGTTGTTGAAAGCCATATTGGTCTTTTGAGATTATATTATAGTGATTCAAGAAACTTGTCAACTTACTGTACATGACTTTTTCAAAAATTTTAGAAAATATTGGTGATAATGCTATAGGTCGATAGTTTTTTATGTCGGATCTATCGCCTTTTTTATATACTGGCTTTACTATTACAAATTTTAATTTTTCGGGAAATATTCCAGTCTCTACCGAAAGATTGACAAGATATGTCAATACAGGATAGAATAAGCTTTATTTGTAATTCACACTACAGTAAACAGTAAAAGTTACAAACAAGTGTATATGCAACAAGGCGGCCTTATTGCTCAAAGCCAACCAAAAAGGCAACCTTAGGGTAACGAAACTCTGTATGGGGTGGGCAGGGCTAGCAAGATACATAATAAACAGCAGGACATATAAAAATATCTATAAATAAATAATTTATATACATGGCCGTGTGCCAATCATCATAACAACCCATAATCAAGCCACTGCAGGGTCTCCTTCAAACGAAGGGGATTAGAGCATACTCTGCCACGCTGCTCCAATGCGGATTGGCATAGCCCAGTGTTTAAAAGCCGCCCCAAAAGCTACAGACTTAGATTAACGACTGTCATCGATCGACATCAGCTGGGACCGAGCTTAACGTGTCCTCCAAAACACGGAGAAGCTCGAGATCACGAAACCCATTCAAATGGTAGACGTTGCTTAACTTGCGTGTTTGTTTGAGAGTGTGTCACAGAGTCACAGTGGTGTCATCGACCTCTTCACAGTTGCAGAAAAGTTGGCAATGCGCGAGTTTTTCGACAACGCGCGAGTGATACTCCCCGGTGTTGCAAGCGTCCATAGGCTACGGTGAACGCTTACCATGGCCAACCGTATGCTTGTTTGTCACCTTAGTGGTATAAAAAAGTAGTCAAATGGTTTTTATTTTGAACTTTCAAACTGACAAACACTTTGATATGCTTTAAAGGTTAGTTGTACTAAACTATTTATTGTACTGAAACGACCATTATTGTACATACCTATGTTCCACGAACAAAGAATATTTATTTGTATTTGTAAATGTTAAATCTCCTTTCACAGTCTAAACTAATATAAAGTCTATGTGAATGTATTACCTATGGCTTTAAGCCCATGTTTCATCGGGTAAGCGGCTTGTGCATAAAATATCGGCCGAAACCCTGTTTCGAACAATCGCCAAATATTTTTCCACCTGTCGAGCGAACGTGCAACACGGATTTGTGTTTTATTGTTCACAGTTAACATTAATGGTATTCAATATTTTTAAAAGTTGCTAGTGTTTTATTTATTGGACGCCTGTAGTAAGCCCAGGTGTGCTCTTCTACTGAAACTCTGGGCAGTTTTAAACCGACCAAATTAAGAAAAATTTTATGTTGCTCACTTTAAAATTGCTCAAGTAAGCCACATAATTTTGACATGTAACATGCGTGTTATAAATTCATACTAAGCAGCGAGTCATGTGACGCGACCCGGTCGTGGTCATGTCTCATGGTCGTGGTCGCTAGGTAGGGTTGTAAGTATTATTATTGCTTGTTTTATTAATTATTATCTATAATATTTGTTACTGAAGGAATCGAACCTTCACTCTGTTTACTTTTTTGGGAGTTGTTAGGGTAAAAATAAAATTCGAGTTTTTGTACAAAATATATTAATATTTTGTAACATGATGGTCAACCAAACAGCTTACATTTAAAAATAAATATTGCATCGATCACAAATATTTTTGAATGAATGAAAAACAATACAATAATAAAAATATTTCCTTTTCTTAATGCAATCTACAAATACAAAATGCTCTACCATGATATTTTTTTTATAATTAGGTACATACAATATACAGTAGTAAACAAAATTGTCTCAAAAAAAATTATTGATGACCCGGACCTCTGCTATAAAAAAGCAAGTTAGCGGGTCGTCGTACAGTGGTATAAAATGTGTCTGCCGCCGTGTCGGCGGTTAATTCAGTGACTGACACCACGAAGGATTGGAACCATGGTGTCAATCGCGGAAAGACTGATTGACTCCATGGTGTCAATCGAGATATCTGAACTGGATCTAACCCCTATTTCACGTCGATATTCTGTGAAATCGTGGTGCTTTGTTTTGTTCATTATTGGGTATGACGCCCTAGACACGTAGCATGAAAATATCCAACTCCTGTATGAAGAGGTTCTATTGAATTGTAGATTGCACTAAAATTTAACTTAATTTATATTAACAAAAGCCTTCGATGACTCACATTACAATTATACAATATTGGGATCAGTCTATAGCAGGTCTTAGTTTAAAGGCAGTGGTACTAAGTGCAATATTCAGTAAAGAACGAAATCGCGAACAACTAATACTAACCATCGTGCGAATATCACTTTATCAAGGATTTCTTGGCGAACTTAAACCTTGTGATGCAAACGGACAAAGCAACTGGTCGTTTTTTGAAATAAAATTGTGCAATTATCATATCTGCTCCCTATTCTCGCAACAAAAACATTCACAATCTCGTGTAAATCTCAATCGGTCTTACTCATACGAAATAGGAATTAAACGATTGAGATTCATACGAGATTTCAACGATATTTGTTACGAGAGATGTAAAAGTTTCGATACTAATTTGATTTTTGACAGTTGCTCTACCGTCTATTCTAGGATTGACAGCAATTTTTGACAGCTGTGATTACACAATTATCTCTTTAGTTTAAAAATTAGATGATAAACAACCTATTTTTGAGCGTAGCGTTAGAAAAATATCGATCGATTCCAGGACTTAGATTTTTTTTTTACTGTTGTACTATAGCAAAGGGTTCATTTTTTTAATAATTGAATTGGTTATATATGACCTAGTTGAAAACTTTTTACCCTTTGGTCTTTTTTCGAGAAAATCGAATTTTACAATTTTTCATTACAAAGGCAAAATTGTACGCAAGGGCGATATTTTTTTAAATATATTTTTGCGCACCCTTTCCTATAGTCCGACCAAATTTTGTAATATAAAATAAAAGATATATAAAAAAAATAGTAATATAAAATATTGGCCAGAGCGGTCCAAACAAAAATCGTACAAATCTCGTGTCAACTTCAATCGTGGCTATCCCGCTCAATTTCTATTTTGTATGAGTGGGACAACTACTAAGATTGACACGAGATAATAACGATTTTTGTTACAAGAACCGCAAGCCAATATTTTATAAAACATTTTTTTTATAAAATTTTTTTAAGCATACTTCCTTAATCGTCGCTGCGCCTGCCGCTGCTAGCTTACTCTTGTATTCAAGAGTAGGCTAGTTCTCTTGTATTCAATGTGGCCGAAAAATGGTGTTGGAACAGCATCAACAAAAAAAGTTCTTGGCCAATGAAAAATCGCCAGATTTTTCGCTGGTAATGCGACGCGCGTTTTCGGTTGCGTTGCTGTTGTTACGTCATCGTATACACTCAAAAATAGCTTGTATTTTTATAGTTGTGGGTTTTTTAGATCTACAAAATAGGTCAACAGCAAATACAGTTTTGATAACCGCAAAATCCGTAACTATTTTCCTGTTCCAAGAAATCGTTGAGCGAGTTTAGATTTTAATTAAATTTAGACTAACAGTGATTCATGTTCAACATGAAAATATATAGGACGAATACTTAATTAATGATTTAAGACTTGAAACATGGTGTTATGATAAACGATATTAAATTTTTACACAGATACCACGATATTAATTTCATTAGGAGGTAGAAAGATTTTGATGGTAATAAATTCTACCTAGACTTTTTTAACTTACGTAAGGTTAGAATTAATCATTCTTCTTGTCATAAGTTAATTTTGGTTATATTTTACTCTTTCAGATTCTCCCTGCGGTCTATCCGCATAATAAAAACATTTAAAATCTAGTCTCAATTCCAAGCGGTATTCTCGCTCGTTTTATGTTGTATGAGCAAGATAGTGTTTGAAATTGATACTAGATTTTAACCGATTTCTTTAGGAGAATTAGATCCGTGACGTTGTCAATACCCATTGTGTGCTCATATTTTCTAAGATTAAATACTAGCTTGCAAGAAAAATATTGGCTACCTATTCAAAATTTCGGGAAATCGGAATAGGTTAGAAATTTTGGTAAACATTTGATAAACTTCAATATTGTCTGTAATGGTAATTCAGTTACCACAGAATAACTTCAGTATTCTATTTTTGACTCACTGTTAGCCTAAATTCATACAAGTCTTAATACTAGTAACATTCTTAACCTAATCATAAATCTATTTACAGTAACGAATAACTTGACTTGTCTGATGTATCAGTCGAGATTTTTGAGACAACTGCTAGAAATGTAGCAGGAGATTCAAGAATATAAAAAAATCAAGGAAAGAACTATGACAGTGTCCATCCGAAACAACGAATAACGTATTCCTGTCAAAAAAGACATTACTAGTTAGAATAAGGTTCAAAACTGGTAAGAATTCAATGAAACATTAGTTCGTATTTTCGGAACTTCGTTTCATGGTAGGGGGCTGATCATTCGAAATTCCGAAATATTGTTACATTTATAAAAACTGTCTCTATCTGAGTATGCAATAAACAATATACCCTTTCAACGCCACAAAGGGCAGCACGTAATTGGTTTGTCATATACGTCAAATATAACAAATCAATTACGTGCTCTTTCTATCACTGTCAGATTTTATACATTCATTATTAGGGAGAACTTATAGCTCGTATCGTAGAGCCAATAACAGGTACCCGCGGATGAGAGATGAGAATAGGTTGAAATGAATTTATTTTTTCTATCATATACGCAATTAATGACATAAATGTTTATTTTTAGTACCAAAAATTGTCAAGACCTTCGAGTTTGGTTAGCGATTTTTATAAAAATACGTAGCTAGGAAAGGTTAAGGTAGAAACAATATATGGGTTTCCGCGTGTCCTTTTCGTACCACACATTAATTTATAAACATAAAGCTCTTCGTCCATCCGTCGACTAGCTAAACATTCCAGTATGATATACGCATTGCTCGGAAATTTCCATAATACATGCATCGCGTCGTTGGGTTACGCGCTGGATAAAGAAAGACTGGGCTGGGCAGTAGAATTTGACTGACGATGAATCGTGTTCAAGTCAAGTTGACATCTGGCTAAAGGACCTTAATTTCAAAGACTCACAAATGAGACCTTTTGTACTAAAATTACAGAAATATGTTAAGCAACACTGTAGAAGTGGATCCTAAAAGAACTATAATAATACTTTACAACATAATTTCAGTCTGCTACATTTCAAGCATCATTAACTTGGAATGCATTTAAAATGTTTTTCTCGTCAAACTTTTCAGCTTAATTTGTATGTACTTTTCAAGTACACTTTATTGTTTCTTATGTTATATTAATTGCATTCATAACAGCTTATCCTTGGTACAATTCTTCAATCTTTTCATCTTAAATTTTCTATTTTACTTTGACTTACTAGATCTTGTACACACACGGTTTGTACAATACGGCGTCGACGCGGTGCCATCGCGCGCCGTGCTCGTCTACAAGCTTCCATAGTAATCCACACAACACTGACGACCTTGTGGCTTTACGGCGAATTATCCGTACATTTTTACGGCGAAAAAACCGTATATGTACAAGAAGCCTTACTGTCCCGAAGATACGCAGCGAAGGAAAAATCTATATCTCTAAAATGCAAAATGTAACCTAAATCTTCTAAATAAGGAGATACCATTTCTCCGTTGGAAGCAGTTCCTAGAACTTCTGGATCACAAAGAGATCCATGCCCCATGCACAAATTTAGATCTTGATTCTGTGTTGGTCATGATAATTGAGAAAAATGTGAAGCTTGTAATCATACCAAACTTTTTGTCGCATATCTTCGATTCAGTGTGTTAGTCACTTATAGTAAGACTGTACTCGCGACCAAAGTATCGGGTAATGTATTAGTAATTTTACAAATCAAAAAGATTTGTTTTCACAGACTGTTTCACCATTAGATAGGTTAACATGGGTCTTTCAGAAATGCAAAGGATACTGAAGAACTGAAATCAGATATTCCTTTACCATTTTCACAGCGAGCGATCTTTAATTCAATACATTGTATTCGCTTTGCATTTGCTGTTTCATTTAACAAAGTATTCATAATTTGCATTTCTTCAGTTACAACTCCATACACTCTTAAATGATGTTAATTTATATGTGTCTCATAAAAAAATTACATTACAGCTATAACCTAAATGATAATTGCTTAATGTTTGGCTACTATCACCTTGTCCTAACCTATGATTCGTTTGAAGCATTTATATTAATATCAATTACTTTGGTATAGAGCTGGTATATACATTAATTACAATAATTGAGCGCCATCAATTTATACATTGAACCCATGTGTAATATAAGTAAATTGTTGTGCACATTTAGCTTTATCAGGAATCCATTATTATGAAATTAAATTGTCTTGAAAATTCATCACTTCATTGTCCATTGACGTTATTATTCAACAAACGAACACGGCAATAACAAGATTGAGTAAGATTGCCCCTTAATAATCAACAAGTGAGGGTTCAGGCGCTCAGTATAGCGTCTGTCAATGTAGACTCCAATCCAGGGGGAGATCCCTGGACGTGGACCTCGAGTGGAGAGAGGGCGGTGCGTGGGCACCGCGGGCTGCGTGTCAGTAATCCAATGACTCTTCGTCTGGGGACCTCTTTCGGCAACACAGACGCCAAGCGGCAGCCAATGCGCAAATTGCCAAAGCAATCGCTAAGCCAGCACCCAATGCTGGTGCTGTCCAATCGCCACCTACTGCACTTCTTGCTCCAGCACATAACTCTGGTGCTTCATCGTGCAACTGACCGAGAGGAATTCCATTCAGCGCATCTAAATACCCCAGACGGCGCAAACTATCTTCAGAATAAGCTTCTCTGGCTCGTCTTTCTTCAGTTGTCCAGAATTTCTTCTCACCAGTTGTGACATTTGGACAATTTACAACGCCATTACAGATCAGTCTTGCAGGAATACAAAGAGCTTCGTCGCCTGGACAGATGAAATCGCAGCCGTGATTGGAATCTGATGATTTACTTGACCCATCAGTAAGTCGAGATGTCATAAGAGTTCCATCTGAATTCTTAGGTAAGTGATACAGGCCAGTCCAAGCAATTTTGAAGGCGGCACGTGCTGGTGACGCACTACCAATAAAGACAATTCTTATAGACCTCGTCTTATCCTTCTCGATGACTAAGGGATCATCAAGAGCCTCAAAACCAAGTTCTCCAGCTGATAATATGGGTAGTTTATCAGTTTCAGAAACATTACCACCACAGATGGACAGATACGGGTCTATTCTTCCAGGCAAGTATATTTGAATGTTACCATCTTCACAATGGCGTGAGGCAAACTTAATACTGTCAAAATGCAGCCAAATATCTCTTTTTTCTTCTATTTCAAGATCCCAAATACATTGTATTCGCTTTGGTGGTTCCGTATAACCTAAAGCTTCTAAATGAGGATATACTATTTCTCCATCGGAAGCCGCTGCAAGTACCGCTGGTCCACATAGAGGTCCATGGACAAATTCATATCTAGCTTCAAAAAGTGGTGATGGGTTTTTGAAATAAGAAGCGGCAGCGTGTGCATTGTCTACTATTAACTGAAGATTTAAACTTTCTCCGGAAGACACAACCCTGTATGGACGCTGTCGGGAAACTGTGTTAGCATGTTTGGCACATAAACATGACCCAAGTGACCTTTGCACTGCCAAATGCAGTGGCATGGGTGTTGTAGTAATACCTAACGAGGAGTTAACAGTCTTTCCACCTGGGGTAGGTTCCCAAATTATCAATTTATCCGCTCGATCCTCATAACAGTTCTGGCAAGATACGGGCGTGTATGGATGTTCCTGCAAAAATAATTTAATGAATACCTGTCAATTTTAATTGCTCGTTAATGAAGATCTCATAATTTGGTAGTGCTTGCAAAAATTAATTATGGTTATAAAGAAAATCAAACAAAGCCGAGTGTTGTCATTAAAATTTCCGAGGAATCTCATTAAAGTAATAATGAGCTAGAACGCTATAATTATATTATGGTATTAAAGAAGATTGGATTTGGCAGAGAAATTCGAATTATTTACCTTAAAATTGACGCTTAATATTGTTAGGATAACTCTGGCGTAAATTCTCTTGTCGGTGACGAATCTGTATAAGCAATGGACGTCCTCCCCGACCGGTGCTTGTTTATAGACTAAAGTGTTGAGAGGGGAACGTAGTCTACCAGCTCTCTGTTTCCAAGAAGCAATGACCTCATCACACGCTGTGCCAACGACCGGTTCCCCAAAGCGAGTATTATTGAAGAAGTCATAATGAGCCCAGTAGTACAGAGACGACCTGAAATATGTTTCTTGATTAGTGTTTTTATAATATCCCAAAGGTAACAGTTTAGACACCGAAAATAATTTCTACCGTAAATTACACTGCATGGCGCTGCAATCGTGAAATCTTTATAATTCATGTGTATCACAGATGTGATGTGTAGTATACACATCACATCTGTGAATCACAACAGATTATGCTTATCATTGTACGTATACATTTTTTTATCCAAATTATTAAATGAATAATTCTAATAAAACTCACCCACTATAACTTCCAGTTTTGCTTTCAAATCTCACAAACATGGCATTACCAGTAGATACAAAATCATGTTTCTCCATCGGTCTACTGAATGTGTCACAGAAGGTCTTAATAATTCTTGCATCATCAGGTCTTAGGGCATCATATAGAGTAAGAGACTCCCCACAATCACCAGTCCATGGCACGATAGGAGACTCAATGCGGTTGATACGAAAACTAGGGACGAAATTATTCAAATGAGAGTGTAACTAAGTAATATTTTATTATTAGAGATATACATTATTATTAATTCAGCAGATAATGGAAAAATAGTTGCCATAAATGTAACCTTAAGCAAGAGAAGGTTTTATAGTTCGGCACTTCAAAAAAGCCACTATACTAGTCTCCAACACGGCTGACCCGCGCAGACGTAAAAAGAAGTTTGAAACTCATACTTATTACACAGTGCATAACGACAATCGATTTTCAAATGTTTTATAAACAGTGAACCCAAATTTTGGCGCAGAAATAATTGTATTTAGTTACCTGGGAAAATACAGCCTAACAACTTGTCCAGGAAATCCTTGCATCAGATACGTGCAAGAAGTGTGTGGTGGATACCAATGGGCCACAGATAGGAAAATCCCCTCAGAGTCTCCGGACTTTTTAAGTGACTCGGCTGTCAGTAGCCAATCACAAGTGCCGACTCTCGAACCTGGTGCTTCCACGTGTCCAGGCCAGTTACCGACGTTGAAATGGAAACCGGTATTCAGAAGAGGGCCTAAAAAATGTATTTTTGTTTTTTTTTTGCTAATAACAAGCAATTAATATGCTCAGTACATGCTTAAATAATTAATCAACGCTTGCTAAATGTCCCAAAGGTAAACTGAGAGACAATGCTTTAGCATTGAGTGCGCCTTTTGTATACACACTATGTATTGTGTGCTATATAGTTTAAATAAATAAATGAAGTACAGCAGTTTGGTTTATGGGAAAGGTTTTTCAGCTCTTTATTATCGTCTGTTTGTCTTCACCGTTCTTTGACTTACCGATACGATACGAAAGTTGACAATGGCGACAACCATTGGAGAAGCAGAAATTTATTAAAGTATTTTTATGACATAGTTTTCCACTCATCAGTGACAGCGACAACGGCTGACAGGACGGCTAACCGGTGTTGTTGTCGAGATCATGTTGGTCAGTAGAAAAATAATCAAAAAAACCCAGATTTAAAGCCATTTTCTTAATAAAGCCTGATTTACTCAATATATTCTGTTGTGAAATTTGGGACCTTAAAAAAATAAGTAAATCTTACCAGCTGGTGAACTGACAAATTCTACGAACAAGTCTTGTGATGTCCCGATGATGGAGTAAGGGAACTTGCCCATACCACAGAAGGTGCCAATCACTGATGCTGATTCATCTTTTCCATCGTATATCCTGATGTAATCGTAGGGGCAGTTCTCTGAACCTGTGTAATATTTAAAACAAGTTAATTTTACATTTCATTTTAATTTATCATTCAAAAATCCTTAATAAACTTGTGATGGTTACAAGGGATGGGACTTTGTTTTTAAGCTTTCTAAAAAACTTGTTAGGAAAGCGGGTCTTTCCTAAACTTGGTATAAAAATTTGAAACAGTAGTTCGACTATACGTAATCAAAAGATTTGTGAAGTAGAATTTGAGAACATTAATTTGAATAATTTTATTGTGCTTATTACAAAATACTATACATAAAATCGTCGTCTTTATTAAACAAAACCACTTGTAAGAAAAATAAGATTTCATATTACTGAAGTCGGAAAGAACATATTTTAAAAATGCCATTTTAACAGTTATGGCACATTATGTATGTGATATTATCTGTTATGCTTGGGGCTCTACAGTTCATAGACAGTATCAGAAACTGTCCTATAACTGTTTATAGTGCTGTTATTTTTAATGTTTATTCATTTGTATGCAAATTGATCAACTCATATAAGTCGAAGTCAAATATTTTTATTCAAATAGGCCTATTACAAGCTCTTCCGAATCGTCACAATTTTTTCCACTACCAGTTCAGACGGCGGTTTAGTACTAAGAACTGGTAAGAAACTTAGCACTTACTCTTATAAAATGGTACTAATAAAAGTTACAATTATAATAACAGAAAAATTAAAGACAGAATTTGCAGTAGTAAAACTTTTTAATTAAGTTTTAGAAGCAAAACTTAAGTTTCCAAAAAGGCGAATCTTATTTATTGTCTGTTTTCAATATAAATATGGTCCCATATTGTGCTTACCCGAAGACCTCGTCTAGTTTTTACGATACAAAACCTGACGTCTGCTCTGTAACGAGGGTGCGTTATGTTCTGACGTTTGATAAGACTTTAATATCATCAGAGGCGCAGATGGTTTGCCTCATAGAAACCGCGTTAAGGCTGCGTTTCCATGTTATATACTTTAGGAAAATAGAGTTACTTTAGTTTAAATCGAATATGCGTATAAAATGATGAGGATACTTTGGATATGTTTGGCTACTTTACTGTACTTTATTTATCTATGTATTTACTAGTATAGACATTTGATTGATTACATTACCACAGCCCGGATACTCCATACAACGCGCGTAAAGTAATCACCTATTACTACTACATAGGCCAATGTCGTCTGTACACGCGCACGCGTATGCGCACACGTAAACACATTCGTTCACTAAACGCACACCTTTGCGACTGAGGGCTCCTGGACGGCATAGCGAGAGCTCCTCGGGTGCAGTAACTCCGTCCGGTGCGCGGCGGAGAGTGTCCATTTTACCTCGGGTTATTACTTATTCTATGACATTACTATGATTAATCATAATAATGTATCTACAGATATTCCATTTCAGGAAGATCATTCGGCTTTGAATGTTGAAACGTTCACATGCACATTGTTAATGTGTGCGTAACATCGGAAACGCTCGTAATAGCCAAACGCTCTTCGTGAGATAGTTCTGTACTCAATCGGTTAATTAGCAAAAGAGTTGCCACTTGCTCTTACTTGTACTGTACAAACTTAAAAAAAATGGACTTGACATCACGGTGTGCTTAACAACAATTTGGTCTCGAGAAATAAAAATTCGGATGATGTCTGATCTGGGCTATATTCATGTTAAGTTGCCCATGATTAGTAACAGTATCACAAGCTTTGTAACAAAATTAAATACTTTCTGTATCTACGTAATCTATAACGTCAACGACCTTCTACGTTGTGCCGAAGTTAGTATGGTATTATGTGATCTAGACTTTGTTTAGGACAGAAATAATATTGTTTGTGAAACTAGATTTAGATATTACAATTATGTTTTGAAAATTAAAATGATTGATGTATTTCTTAGGTGTGGTGGCTTGGTTGATCATCATCGAAGGGGATAAATACGGTACCTACTCTGCCACGCTACTACAATTCGGATAGGCCACTGACTTGGACTTTAGCTATTCCATCTTGTTTTTTTCTCTGCATATAGCTTCGGGTAGCAGCTAAATCGCCAATAGTCGCTACTAAAAGAAGCGTGTCTGAGCTGGCCTCAAATCGATGCCTCAGTAATTGGACATTGAGCCGCTCAGTGTTCGTTAACACGACACAGTTTTAAAAATATGAATACCATTAAAAATTAAACGAATCGTTAAGGTAAATGGCTTCGCAAATGGCCCCTGATTATTCAAATGGCATATAAACACAATACAAAATATGATTCGCTTGAACATCGTAAAGTTTACGAGAGAAAATTTTCCCCCAATACTTTGTAACATAAAAATTACAGGTGAGATGGGTCATAATAATGTTACAAAATCCAAAAGTTATTACGTAATACGATGGGTCGTTATTTCGGCTTTCTTGGCATAAAATTTGATATATGCTCCCAATAAATTACGTTCGATGAAAAAATCCCGAAAATATATCGTGAACTCTTAGGTTTGAGAATAATAATGAAGTTCAAAGATATTTACGTAGGTAGGTTATTGATTAGAAAATATATGATTTGTTAATGACATATTGAAAACTTGAAGATTTTTTATTTTAATTTAAAATTAACTTAAACTTTAATTAGGTACTATTTTATGTAAAATATGCTGAGATGTTGCCGAATTGAGTTCCGAGTTGGTATGAGTTTCTTGTTCCCGTCCAATCATATTGACGTCAATAAACTGACCAAATAGACATGAACTCTCATTCTGTGGACTTATAAGACGCGTGTCACATTATGTAGCTTACTTGCTTACATTTTGAACTAAGTAACCCGACTAACTTAGATATGTAACACGCGTCTAGGAAATTTACAATATGAAACTTCTTTTCAATTTGGTCGGTCTTATAAACGTTAGCAAGTTCGAATGTGACCAAAAAAACTCGTAGTCACTAAACACTCTGATATAAAAACTATCTCTTAGCTAAATATTACTTTTGCATTACCAATAATATCCATGCATATTCGAATGGTTGTTTCGATAATAAGTATTGTTTGTTGTAAAATGTTTTGATCATAACCCTAAAACTACTCACCAGAAGTGATCGGTCTCATTGGACATGTCATTATATTCTCGCATCGCTGCCCGTCTATGTTGAATTCTTCATTTTCTATATAAAGTTTTATATACGGCAGTCTAGTATTCAGATGATATCTGTTGATATTAATTAAGCAAAAAGAAATCTTTAGTAATTGGTAGAAATCGAGACAATAGCTACTTTCTATCTGTCATAGGTCGTGAGCTCAAGACAAATATTGATGGAATATTGTATTGAGCTCACGACCACGTGACGACGACGTGAATAAACAGACGTTTCTTGGTGTGGTAAGTATTTTACCTCATAAGCTGTAATTACATTCATACGTCGACTTCGGCGTATAAAATGTCGTATAGATGTCGATGGAAACTTTCACGCTATACAACCGTACAGACCATAATGTATACACAGTTGGCTATTGTTATCTTTATGCAAATTTTGCAAACTCCAACAAACTCTTCCAAACTCACTAATGTGGTGTGGTTTTCTAAAAAGTTACTGTTTCAAATATTACCTGCAGTGTAGATTCCTTGGGTAAACTCCTGGATATGCTGCAGACTGTACGTAGCACGTTTGCAGTCTGCAATCCCTGAACACTCGCTCGCAATATGAACTGAAACAATTATGTAAAGCTTATATCTCATTGAGAGCGGTCTTATATTTCTCTATATTTTGACTTTTGATGTTTAAAGAATTGTGCCATCA
Organism: Endotricha flammealis; assembly: GCA_905163395.2. Taxonomy (NCBI): domain Eukaryota; kingdom Metazoa; phylum Arthropoda; class Insecta; order Lepidoptera; family Pyralidae; genus Endotricha; species Endotricha flammealis. Next base: position 14,485,497 of record LR990861.1, on the reverse strand, counting down.
AGTTTTGTTAGATAATAACTAAAGATAAAAACATAAATATAACGAGTTGTGAAGCGGAATATTATTAAATACAATTATTTTTGTTTATAATAATTTTGTAAAATATTATTACATAGTCGGAAGCCTGAAGAAAGATTCATGGAAGAAGGTAGGGTGGCCTTTTACAGGGGTAACTTTTTTTTTTCAGGGTTAACATAAAATATTTTAAACTTCATTATCGAACTTACTTTGGGGCTAGCTCAATCTGTGTGATTTGTCCCTATATAATTATTTATCTTATTTTCTTTTATGTGAATTAGGTACAGTATATTCTTAAAGGGCATACTAATAATTTATAATAGAATCATTTTATTTCGCTAATAGTTAGCAATAAGGCGCCTGTCTAAAATGATGAAGATAATTCTAATTTGTGCGAAGACGGTATAATATTTCTTCTATATTCCAGATGTTTTTTTACTTAAACATTTCAAGGTAATAATAATCATTTAGATCTTAATGATGTTGTCTTTTTGGGTACATTAACATAATACATAGATTGATGGTGCGTCTTTTGGCTGAAAGGAAATCAGTATGATAAATGGGTTGTGTTAAAATTTTCCGATTTATATTATTTTCTTTTGTTGGGGAAACAAGAAAATAAAATGCTTTTTTGTGGTATTTGCTGTTTGGTGATCAGACATTTTGGGTAATACTATTTATAGGAAACAGAAGAAAGAGCTATGGACGTTCTCTGCTCCTGTATACCATTAATGACAGAGAGAAAAGCATACTTTGTTTCTAGAGGAGATACAACTCCCTGTCCAGCACATCTGGAAGTTCTTAGAAGCAACTGGACTGGGCGAAAGGGCACTACAAAAGGCACAAGTACAGATTATACCTAGTACCTACCTACCCAAATAATAATAGTATTTATTGGAGCGGCTCTTTACTATCCATTCAAAGCACTTAGTTTCTTTTCAAGTCACTTGACACAAGTAATACTGTCATGAAAATATTATGTTATTAGTCTATGTAACGAGTGGTAGAACCTAATCGTTGTGCGTTACTAAATCAACATACAAGTTAAAAACGTTGTTAGCTATACACTACAATAAAGGCTATCGAATTCTTGTTGAATGCTTTAAAAAACCTTAAATACCCAACTTACATGGTCTGGAGAATAGCGCATAAACTTTCCAAACCATTTGTTCCAGAATTTTCATCACGTATTAACAAGACCTCTCGTGAAATTTACAATTTGCCAGTAATTTGGATAAAATAGAACCCTTTTGTCCTCCGTGCGCAAAATGACATGGCTGCAGTTTGCTCGGCAAGTTGCAGTCTTGTTAAATTTTTCACATTGTATTTTAAAGGAAAACTCGTCTTCCTATATATAGTACTAGCTGTACCCGCGGCTTCGCCCGCGTGGATACTGCCTTTGCCGTGGGAATTCTATAAATTGCCGTCTTTATCCTTGTCAACCTCATAAAGGGAACCCATAAACAAAATTCCAGCTTTCTAGGTTGAGCGCCTGCGATAATACTCTTACAGTCCTATTTACTCCCTTTCCCGTGGGAATTCTATAAATTGCCGTCTTTATCTTTGTCAACATCATAAAGGGAACCTCTATACAAAATTCCAACTTTCTAGGTTGAGCGCCTGCGATAATACACTAACAGTCCTATTACTCCCTTTCCCGTGGGAATTCTATAAATTGCCGTCTTTATCCTAGTCAACATCATAAAAAGGGAACCTCTATACAAAATTTCCAGCTTTCTAGGTTGAGCGCCTGCGATAAAACACTTACAGTCCTATTACTCCCTTTCCCGTGGGAATTCTATAAATTGCCGTCTTTATCCTAGTCAACATCATAAAAGGGGAACCTCTATACAAAATTCCAACTTTCTAGGTTGAGCGCCTGCGATAATACACTTACAGTCCTATTACTCCCTTTCCCGTGGGAATTCTATAAATTGCCGTCTTTCTCTTTAACAACATCATAAAGGGAACCTCTATTCAAAATTCCAGCTTTTTAGGTTGTGCGCTTTAATTTAATTCTATAAAACCCCATCTTTATTCTTGTCGCATACAACCATATCTTTATATAGCCTAAAGCCTTCCTCGATAAATGGACTATCCAACACAAAAATAATTATTCAATTCGAACCAGTAGTTCCTGAGATTAGCGTGTTCAAATAAACATACAAACAAATTCTTCAGCTTTATATATTAGTATAGATATTTAAACAGCGCCACCTAGCGTAATAGATTTAAAGTGCTTTAATTTTCGCGCGATTTTTATAATTTGATGAAAACGTAACCATAGCGGCGCGATGTAACTTTTGAATAGCGCCATCTAGCGTAGAATAGATAGAACTTGAATCATTTTCGGCAAGCGCGTAAATTTTTTGCTATAACTTCTATAGTATCTATTTAAATTCTAATTGAGAGATAGATTTCCGAGTAATAATGCGGAAAGTGGAAACCGATTTTGACGTATACCTACAGAATTAATCCTTATCCAGTTAACTACGTTAGTTACCTTAAGTATTTCATGTACATTATTATAATCTTTACACCATATAATTTAAATAGATACTTTAGAAGTTATTGCCAAAAATTTACGCGCTTGCCAACATTAATTCAAGTTCTTTCTATTCTACGCTAGATGGCGCTATTTCTGCATTATTACTCGGAAATCGCTTTTTATTTTATAGTAAGTTATCCGTAAACGATAAATATATGCTATCGCGGACTTTTTTGGAGATCTAAATAAGAGGAATATCCTATAATTTTTGTTTTGTTATAACTCAATGGGTTTAGCCAGCGTTTTCGTCGACAGCTCCCAAGCGGGTTGATTTTTTCCGACACTCCCAACAATAATCTTTATATTTCAGCCAATTTACATAAAATCCTGACAAATCTTATACATAAACCTTCCTCATGAACTGGGCTATCCGTTGGTGAAAACCGCAAGAAAATCCGTTGGGTAGTTTTTGAGTTTATCGCGAACAGACAGACAGACAGACAGACGCGCGGGAGGACTTTGTTTTATAATATGTAAGGATACCTAACTCAAAACAAAATAAGGGGAAATTTTTTTAAATGTCTTGAGTGGGTTCGGGTTCCACCTGGTGGGGCACACATTTCTTCCTTTCTTGAAATTTTTCTTTCAAAAATAAAAATGGTTGGTTGAACCGTTATAACTTAGTATAATTTTGTGTTACAAATAAACGTAGTATAACGAGAATATATTATAAACTCGTTGTACGTTTATTTGTAACACAGTTAGTGTCTTAAAGTACGATAGAAATAACGAGTGGCACTTGTTTTGATTAAATAAATCAACATCAGAAATATTTATTTATGGGTTGAGTGGTTTATCTCAAGTGTTTTCTGTGTAATCAATAATTATATTGTATGTACAAAAACATTTAAATATTATTCATATACCCATAACATAAGCAGATCAAAAGACTTGTAGACCTTGGGATCTAGGCACTGTGTGAGTTAACAAATTCACAATTTCCTACCACAGATATTATAATACAAACCATACTGACTGGACCAGTAAGAAATGTTAAACCAAATATTTTTTAATCCAATTAAATTGTAATAATTAAATCTAAGCCATAATTAAGAGAAAATCGGAATAGTTTCTTTTGCTATGCAGTAGGACACAAATAGCTGCTAAAAAAAACAATTTTTTGACAATCCTTTTTATGTAGGTACATCTGTCTGTCTTCTAGAGATCCTATCGTGAAATTAAGTAAAATAAAGCGTGAACGGACTCTTCGTCCTACTTCATCTTGTCTTTTCCTTTGTCTACTACCTTTCTTTACTTCACTTCACTTCGGTCAACTTAGCAATTGTGTAGAGCCAGTATTTCATTCCGAATAACTGATTTTATTGACGACCTCCGTGGCGTAATGGTTAACACGGCAGACCGCCACCCAGGAGGTCCCGGGTTCGATCCCCGGTCGGGTCATGATGAAAAACGAACTTTTTCTGATTGGCCTCGGGTCTTGAATGTTTATCTATATATGTATTTGTTATAAAAATATAATATCATTGAGTTAGTATCCCATAACACAAGTTTCGAACTTACTTTGGGGCTAGCTCAATCTGTATGAATTGTCCCTTTATATTTATTGCAAAGCGTAAGATATTGAGTAATAAACGTATTTTGGATACGCAATAATAGGTTGGTAGGAGTCGAGGGGCGATTTATCCCTCATTTCGGTCACGTAGCAACCCTAGTGGCGACCATTCGGAACGCCAGAAAATGATTCTGGGACATTTGAGACATTCGGGATAAGCTCCTTAAGTAATTGGCAAGTTTCGCCTGATTTATTTGGCGATCCGATGAGTTGATTTGTTCGTGTTTAGTTCGGAGTGATTGGGTACGGGTGGATGACTTCTTTCGCATCTTATGGTTTTAGGCATAGATAAAGGAAACTAATAAATATGCAATGTGGGCGTGATCTCACTGATCTTTGCATTGACGAACATCTGTACGTCTCATTTTAAAACTGTCACGGTAACATCGAGATTCTGCACTTATTAAAAAAAATACACTGCCAATCGATGTGGTTCTTTGACATTTAACTTACACACACAGTTCGCATCGCATACAATTGTAGCAAATCTCATTTCTACTGGGTAGTAAAATTCCCTGTTCCCAGTTCTATGGTTTTAGGGTACATTGTATGGTAGACTACGAATTTGTTAGTTGATAGACTTGTGTGTCAGGTGCCGATGTCTTAATTACTGGCACTACGTGCTCCGTCGAGCCAACCCAGACCGAAATACGTTGATTTACTTGTTTAAAATATTCTTCCCGTAGATGCCATTGGCAATAATACTTCCTACTCCGACTATCTTCTTTCTGATTAAATTCGTTGTGAGTTCCAAGACAGCTGTAGTTTATTCCCCGGGACGTCAATAAGCTTCATTGCTTATTGTCTATCTGAGGTCGCCGTTGTTGATCCTGGCTACACAGGAGACACAGTGGTGGGAATGTGTGGTGGGCTTGTCCCGAGATTCCATTGGCAAATCGGAGATAAGTGCAGTTATAAGTACATATAATATATCGGAATTTTCTAGCTACAGGAAATTTTTAGGTAACATTTGCAAAACCATGTCATTATTATTTTTATCCATTGTTACAGAAATTATGATGACATGTGATTTTCAGATAACACTGCTATAATAATAAATAATTATGTTGCTTACCCTGCGACGACTTCTCCTCTTCGATTCGGGTACAGTTCTGGATGCTGACCGTATCTCAGGTATACTTCAAATTGCTGTTCGGCTCTGCAAAAAATGTCTTATTTAAATGCTGCTGATGCTGTTTACTTAAAATTTTGATTAGAGAGAATAAAGAACTATAAAGGTTTCAAAGGATAGGGTTGGGATTATCGATTATCGATTATGATAAATAAGTAATTGTATTTACAAAATAGGTAAAATAGCCATAAAATGATTTATTTAAAGTTATTGACAACAATACACAAAGTACTGATACAATAGGCGGACTTAATGCAAATTGCATTCTCTACCAGTCAAACATTATTGGGAGTGTAAAAATTCACGATTGCGCCGATGAATACAATAAAATAACAATACAAATAAATACAAACAATAATTTTGAATTAAATAATGATACCTTACCTCGAGTCAAAGCTGAAGTAAGTTTGATCGGTAAAATTGTCAGCATGAAAAACAATCTTCACAAAGTTAGTCTCCGATATGAACGTCTGCGGCTGTTCTATCTCCCCACAGAAAAGTCCAGGTTCCTTTCTATTTGACACGTCGGTCTTGGCATTGCCGTCTACAATCTGCGACAAGATATGCCACGTTTAGTAATTGAATGTTCAGTTGATGTCTCGATAGAAAATTTATATTCCATTTCACTATACTTGGTAAAAATATCCAAACAATTCATTGTCTGATTTAAAATATAAGTTACTGTGAAGTATGAATAAATACATGAATCGATCAAATATTATTTTATTACGACAAAGCACACAACATTGTGTTACCACAATAAGGTATGACAAACTAGTTCAAACACCGTTAGTGAAATTCATTAGAAATCTTGCGCCAATTATTGTGAAACAGAATATACATCTTTGAGGTCAATTTATTAGCAGTAGAAAAATCTGAGTAGAAATTTTACAACACATTAATAGAATGAGACGGAGTTAACATGGATGAGATAGAAGTAGTCCAAACGTATAACAAAATAGTATCACTAAACCGACAGTTGCTTAGGGAATTAATGAAAAAGTTGTACGACATTATTTTGCACGAAGAACAAGTAAAGTAGGTTTAAGCTAAGCTGCGGCAAAAGTTAGGTGAAAGTCACAGTAAACACACATAGATAGTGCATCACACGGAGTAGACACAGGCTGATGATGTTGATGACGATGACAGTCATTTATTGGAAGATTATTATAGACTTTATACTTCTAAACACTTAGTTAACAAATATAAAAGTTTAGTTAACAAATACAAAAAACATTAATCATGAATGAAAATATAAAAGTCATTTTGTTTTAAAAATAAACTACAAAACAGTACATGGGGTGAGTCCATAATGAAACGTAAATTGTGAAGCGGATTGCCGACGCCTGTTCGAAAAATATTCCGAATTTGCGAAGGATCTCAAAGGGAATGCCACGGTAATCTACACAAACAAATACAAAAGTTTCCTTTCAAATCGCTCTACTCTCGAAAGTATCACTAATTGAGTTGCACGGTTCAGCAATTGAACTAATTAATTTTTGAACTTCGTTGACGGGTAGCCTGAACTTGGGAACAGGAGCCAGAACCAATTTGGACAACTAATTATTGGATCATTCATTTGCGCTCACGTACCCTTCAAAGTTGTCTCGATTTTAAAACATTTCGGCGTTCCGAAAGCAAATTGGAATATTTTGGGTGATCGTTAATACAGAATGGATTAAAAAATATCTTTTGTTATGAGAAATATTTTAAAATTTTTGAATCACATTGAAACTGATGACTTGTCATACTCTAGTGTCAGTTCAGTAGACAAAAGTTTGCTTTATAGCTCATGAGACTGAACATCAATTGCTGGTTGTTATAAACTTAAAACTATGCCACTATATTCGGCTCACTACTTAAATTTGGTTCTCATCCCGGGGGAGAAACTACAGCTGTCTTAGAACTTACAACGAATTTAATCAGAAAGAAATTGGAGTACGAAGTATTGAACCAATAAAGGGTCAGGTAACTGTCATTCTGTCAGTGTAATGTAATTAATCAAAACTAGATCAGTATCGAATTAACGACATTACCAAATTAAAGTTTATCGTCAGCACGTAATTTCTGCTTGTATAACACGCAATATGCAGTAGCACGGTCACGCACCGACCGCGGAGTGCGTGAGGAAATTGGGTAGAAAATGTGACCAAAATAACTCACACTTTTGTACACGTGAGGAACTTTCCTCATTGGTTTGTAATCTGTACAGTTGTGCGTTTTAATATTCTTTCTTCTGGCTTTATTTCTAATTCATTAGGAGAGATTTGCTTCCAAATATAATATGTGTAGAGAGATTATTAAAAATATAGATTTCTTAATCTCTGTAATTTATTGATCAATTTGTATTTGTCCTGGCTGACTCATCATGGTCCTGATGGACACTATAATAATAATAAGCTGCAAAACCTTGAATCAAAACGATTTTGAAAAAAAATCCCTCGGGAATAATGGGACTGTTTGGACAAAACCTCAAGCGCCTAAACTCGATATCCTCATAATGGTCCTCCTGGGCTGATGACTCAGTTTTATGGAATAACGTCATCATCATCATCATCTCAGCCAGAAGAAGTCCACTGCTGGATATAGGCTTCCCCCAAACACCTCCAATGCGACCTGCTGGCAGCGGCCTGCATCCAGCGGGTTCCTGCGACTTTCTTTAGGTCGTCTGACCACCTATGGAATAACATACCTGTAAATAACCCTTGTGACATGTCGTACCGTTGATCAGAGTGCCAACTTTGAATTTCTTGAATCGAATTCTTAGGATCCAGTCTTTTGGCGATCCGCGAAATGCTCTAAACCTGTAAATCATAGAGAATTGGAAGCGCTTCCACAATGATAAGTTCCAGATAGCCTGATCTGATTAATTTAAAAGTTTCTGTATAACATTATCTGAGAGATAATGCTATACAGAAATCTGTTACAGTTATCTGGAACTTTTCAAGATAAGGTAGAAAAAAGCTCAGCAGCTTTGAAAAATACACAAAATCTTCAGCGTAAAGTTTCATTTCTTGTAAATGGTTATGCTTCGCCTAGGCAAGTGGCGTCTTATCGATAATTTCAGTAGACTTTAGACAAGTCTTGTATTTTGAATATTTTACAGTAAGAAAAGTGCTGATGGAGACATTCTTATAATGCAACTTTATAAAATAATGCAAAATTACTCATTAGTCAGGTATACTGCGTATATTGTAATAAGAATATGCTACAAATGAAAAAAAACTTTCGGTAATTTTTTTGGAAATAGCTTTGATAAGAGCCGTTCGCCACTTTGCTGGGGAGACTGTTAATGATGAAGTAAACGCTACATACCTATATGCACAAGTGAGCGGTCTACCAAAATTTTCTGGTGTAACAGGAGGCGATGACACATCCTCGTAAATTTCTACAGTTTTGTTGCAATGATCCCGTTTGGAATCTGAAAAGAATAAAAACGAACATTAAACACATAACTACAAAATTCTTTGTACACAGATCATTAACTAACATACTTCCCGGCTATTCTCGTAACAAAATGGTTCAAATCTCTTGTCAATCTCAATCAATCGACGTGTCACTCTTATAGTAGGTACATAGAAATTTAACGGGATCGTGATTGAGAAACGAGATTCGAACGATTTTAGTTGCAAAAATAGAGCCCCAGGTCAATCAATCTCCGAAATTATGCTGTTTACTTTTGAAAATTTTTCTTGTAAATTTCTATGGGAATAGAACTGCACGGATATGAATCATATACAAAGGCGAAAGCTTGTGTATATGTTTGTTACTTCTTCACGCTTAAATGTCTGGGCCAATATTTATGATATTTGGTATGTAGGTAGGTGATACCTTGGTACACATAAGGTACTTTTTATTCCGAAAAGTACGCGAAGCCAGGATTTGGTCAAAAATCTGATATAGATGGCGCTGCTGTGCATAAAATTAGCAGCTAGTATTAGGTATATAAAGTTTTAAAACTAAACAATACATTTTATACTTTAGAATAATATATGACAGGTAATAAATAATTCTGAAAGTTATATAACATTTCGGTGCAACTGTTTGCAAGACATGCTATAATATGTCTAACGTCGCATTACCCGTTAACGTGGGACAGCATCCGTGACAAACCGTCTTATAGTGTCGCGGTGCAAGTGAAAATTATTGCATTGTACATGCTGCAGTCATGTTCAATTTTACATCGCTTTTATGAAATTCCTTTTTGTTTTAACAACCTTTTAGACTGTTATTACTTTTTGTTTTATTATATTTTCTATTTCGCAAGTAGACTTACAGGAATACTTTTGCACGTCAATTTTTTATTATTTCCTGCCATCACTTCAACTTAAACATGCCTGTTGAGAAGAAGTGCCGCAAAATACTCAACAGATACTTTTGAATACCTTTATGCACAAGCGTTTTTATGGTTATTTATTGGAACTCTTTGGTATGGTTGTAAAGGATAGGGGAGAGAAGTGGAAACAGAGAGCTCAAAGTAAAATAAAATATAATAGAAAAATAAAGTAACAGAGATCGATAATAAGCAAAGAAGACAAGAGAAAGACAATAACAATATGACAGCTTTCAAATTAATAATAAAAAACTAAAAAATATAAATCTATCAAAAAGTATTCATTACACTTCCAGCCTGATGGCTAGTTCGCAACAATGGTATTAAAGTGTTATCTTATCTCTTTCTTTTTCTCTTAAATACATAATGATAGCATAACATTTATTAACTTTTTGACTATCTAGGAGTAATTTTTTTTAATGTAATTTATTGATTCCTAGATAGTTACAAATGACTTAAATAATGAAACCCTTAACGAATGTTCATATTATTATTATATCAACATTATCAAACGACTAGTGAAACTCGCGCCACTTCGTTTGCGTGTATTATTTATGCACAGCAGCGCCATCTATATCAGATTTTTGACCAAATCCAAGGTATCAGCTACCTACATACCAAATAATTTAAATATTGGCCCAGCCATTTAGCGTGAAGAAGTAACAAACATTATATATAACTTTTGCCTTTATAATATTAGTAGGAAGTAGGATAATCATCTCACTGCAGGGATTCAATCGAAATCAATATTTTGTATACGCAAATAATATTGCAAAACATGACGGAATCACAACATGTAAACATTTCACTATGTATTTGCAACAAATTTGTATGCCTATAAGGCTGATCACAGCTTGCTCTAAAATAATGTATTTGTAACATCTGTATCTTATTTACCTGTGGATCACAAATAAATTATTTAATTTGATTTGATTTGATTTGGAAAAGGGATTTGATACTCTGTAAAGAGTAAACTCACCAATTGTGATACTTGTGGGGTAGTAGATGACGTTTACCATTTACTCGTGGAATGTACCAGGTACGAGGAACAAAGAGAGATACTATTTAAATATATATTAACTTGTTGAACATAGGAGTATTACAATCCATATTATCGGATCCTTTGTCATCTAAAGCAATACTGATATATGAGTTTGTCGATATTTATTTATGAAGAAATTGTCTGAAGGTCACGATGGGGTTGGCATGGTCGTATGTGCGTACCAAAACCCCTAATTAAATACAGAATAAAAAATTAAAAAAAAACGCTGCTTTAATGCGAATTGTCAGAGGTTACGAATGTTCGCTGCTCGTTATATCCGTATGTCCATAACAGAAGGCAAACAAAAACCAGTTTTTTGTTTACCGACGAGTAGTTCAACCCCGGGGATTTCCGCGGCTCAAACTTTCGCCCCTCGGGGTTGTAAGCTATACATCAAAACGCGAACTACCCCCGCTAAGATTATCTTTCTATTACGTTCAGTTTCAAACTTTCAGTTCTCTGAAGTAACTTGAAAATTGTTCTTATGGTTTTCTGTTGGGATTTTACTATCGTTGTTATATTATGTGAATAATGATTGTGTTAATAATAATGTAGGTAAATATTTAGAGATATATTTATTTATTTTGTTTCCGAAAATTTGGTAGCTTCAAGTATAGTAGTAATATTTAGTACATACTAATAGAGAAAAAGTTTATAAAGGCCTAACTAATCCTAAGCAAAATTTTAGATTTACCTATGTCCCTTTTTACCAACACTTCCTAAAATTTGGTACGCGTATGACGTGTATTTTTTTTTTAAAATACTGTATTTAAATCGATAATCGATAGTCTTATGAGGATTTAGACTTAAAGAAAGCTGCAAGGCTTTAAAAATTAGGAATTATTTGTGAAAATAGGCAATGTACTTATACGCAAAACTGTGACGAGAATTCGCAGCACGGAAAACTGCGACGCGAATTCGTGCTGAGAAATTGGCGTCGCAATTTGTGGTTAGCACATACTAATCTGAGCTGGCACATGAGGAAAAAAAGGCTGCATCGACAAGAACGCAGCTCTTTTTAGGAGACAAAAAACTTCAAGCCTTAGTGTAAAGAGTGAAGAGAAATATGTGTCTCTAATTAGCTGACTCAATACTATCAGAAGTATGACAATACAGACAGAATTAGGAAAGTTTTAAACTGACTATTTGCATTTCTTTGAATTTGGCAGAACAAAAGGGACATTCTCCAAGATTTTCTTTATACATAGGAACTAGAAGTAAGTTATTTGAAACAATGAAACGTGTTAGTTTAGTTTTATTCAAATGGCTACATTAGCGGGGTACGAAATAAATAAATAATACGAATATTCATTCGTATTATTTAAGGGGAAAAGCCAAGAACGAAGACGAAAAGAAATGGTGACAGGCCCGTGGTCGAGTGGTTAACAATGGCTACTTTATTTCTAGGGTCGTGGGTTCGATTCCCGCACTAGACAAACATTTGTGTGCATGAACATGTCTGTTTGTCTTGTTCGAGGTGTTTTCTATGTTTACAAAAAAAAGTATTTGTCTATATTTATCAGTTATCTAGTACCCAAAGTACAAGCTTATAGCTTAGTTTGGGACTAGATGGCGTTGTGTACTTCGTCCAAGAATATTTATATTTATTCATTATTATTGTAATCGTGTGTGCCCGGCCACGATGTTTTTAACGCCACACGAATCTTCGCCCACTAATATAACCCAGCCATAAGAAAGAGATCGATTTTGAGAAGCGAAAATAATTATTTCACTACACTGATTTCTTGACTGTCTGGCAGGGTTCATGTCTGAACTTAATGTAAATCCTACACCATATGTACATGCTATGTAAACACATGAGATGCAATAAATGATTGAGTTTGAGTTTGAGTTTATGTGTTTAAGGGAATTCTCATAGGAAATAAGATGGTCTCTTAACAAAGAAATAACAATAACCAAAGTGATTACAAGTCTAAACTTTATCAGGTAAAAAGCTTGTAAACAGTGCATCTTCATAGAAGTTCCGAGAAATATTATGTCATAGTTTAGTTTCTTCAGTTTTATCGTCGTCTTGGGATATGATTTTGGGTTGTGGATTTATTTTTACACGAAGTACATTATAATATAGAATTGCCTTTCAGTGCTATATGAACGAGTTCGTTTGCTACAATTTTCAACGTAGCGGCGCGGGTGTATTACATAGATTTGTATGAACGACTTTACAGGAAACGCGGCACCGGTGGACATAATATGGCCGAGGGTTCGGTTCGGAAGCGTGGATCTCGTCAATTTATATTAACCCAGGCCATCACGAGCGTTCCGTGTTCATGTGGTATAAACCATAGTGACTACACCTAGGCTGGCGCTGCGTCCTTCCAGCGGCTATCCCGCACCCATCCCGTACCCGCCTCGCACCCGCCCCGCACCCTACCTACACTCATTCTCTATGTGATACCAGAATAAGGATAGATAACGTTTCGAGTCGTAACGACACGTTGTGTTGGCAACTTTCAAAAAGTTTAAGTTTCGCTTCACCTCCCAAAGGACGTAAAAACTCGAATGTAACTTGGAAATTTGTCGTTTGATCGAAAATTCTTTTTTTTATATCTCTCAAATTACAGTAATAAAACGTACAGAGATGAATTCCGTGGAATAAGGTTTATGGTTTGGAAGATATTTTTTGTGGCAATAAGGTGCTAAACAAACTTTTTTATAGTGGGTTGGATTTGGATTCTAAGATTCGTGTTTTCAGAAAGTGGATCTGTACAAGCACTTTCTTAAGTCAGAGTTTATGTGACGGCATTTGTGTTTCTTCTCGAGTCTGGGTGTTTTCTGTTATTTAATTTTCTAATATTAGTCTTTATAATATTAGTAGGACAATGTCCTACTAATATTATAAAGACGAAAGTTATGTGTATGTTTGTTACTTCTTCATGCTCAAATGGCTGGGCCAATATATATAAATAAATATATAGGGACAATTCATACAGATTGTGCTAGCCCCAAAGTAAGTTCGAAACTTGTGTTATGGGATACTAACTCAACGATATTACATTTATAACAAATGCATATATAGATAAACATCCAAGACCCGAGGCAAATCAGAAAAAGTTCGTTTTTCATCATGACCCGACCGGGGATCGAACCCGGGACCTCCTGGGTGGCGGTCTGCCGTGGTAACTATTACGCCACGGAGGTCGTCAAATATGATATTTGGTATGTAGGTAGCTATACCTTGGATTAACACATTGGGTAATTTTTATTCCAAAAAGTACGCGATTTCCGTAATATTTCATCAAAAGTCTGATATAGATAGCGCTACTGTGCATAAAACAACTTTCTCACTAGTAAGCAGTGATTTGTTATTTACTATAGATTGGTAACGTTTGACACATACCCGTCGCCACGTCGACTGAGGCCACAGTCTTAGTTGAATTTCTTCCGACTCAGTCGTAGTTTGACGTTCAGTGAATGCGTATCTCACAATAATATCACAAAAATGGTTAAATGCACTGTTAAAACATGTATGTCGCGGTCCCAAACTAATAACAAAGCAAGTGGTATCACTTTTCACAAGTAAGAATGCTTATTTGTGTTCAAATTATACGAAAATAGCATTATAATCGAAATTAATATAATACGCATTGTTTTTGCCAGCAGTGTTGCCAGTAAAAACGATTTTAATTTTCCCAAATGTTGGGAGTTTAGTGAATGAAAGAGTGAATGATGAACTCATACGCTTGTAAGTATTAGAAAGAAGTAAACCTACAACCAGGCTCAAACTAGAATAAATTATTTACTTAGAATAAAATTTATTGATACTAAAATCAATCGCCAGTTCTACGCACGTCAAGACAAGAAAGAACAAATAATATCATTCCTCTTTTTGGTATGGCTTTTAACTGACATTTGACATAATGATATTACTATGATAGTGACGTAACAATTTCATCTTTTTCATTGTGGTAATGGGTTTCTGCCATTATCAAATGTTTGGTTGAGTACAATAGTTTTTTTTCTTGTATGTTGTATTTTATTCTTATTTTATTTATTAAGAAAAACAACCGCGTTACAGATAATGAATCACAATTTTAAACAAACAATAAGGCCAATAACAGGTTTCCCTGATTATACCGATAACCATACGTGCGGGTAGAAGTCTGTCATCCGACTTTATTAAAAAATTTACTTTAAAAAACTTATGAATTACAATTGTCTTCTGATAACTATTTTATAACAAAATATTGTTCTGGATTACCGTGAATAACTTTTAACAGTATTACAGTCTTGAATGGTGTTTATTTTCCTAAAGATTTTTGTGTCATCTGCAAACATAAGAAATTGTGTAAGTTTAAGTATTTGTTTCGAAAAAATGTCTTAGTTTCCACACTAGTATTATTTCTACTGTCTTTAATTCGTTTACTTGAAGTTTTTTAGGAAAAAAGGTAAAATAATTTTTTTTTTCTTCATTTTATTTTGCCATTAGTACTTCGTAAAATTATTATTTTGACAGCTGTCATATAAAGTCTCATAAAGATTCATTTAGTTTTAGAGATTCATCGATAAACAAAAAATGGAAACTTCTCCATTCCGCCATGCTTTATTCTTGAAATATAATATGTAAGTACCAATATTTACGCATCTATATATTTATTTCTTCCTATCTTTAATTCTTCTGTCACCTAAGAAACAATATACATAGTATGAAAACTTCATTTTTTTATTTAAATAAATGACTCAAATAACATTCATTCAATGAGAAAATTGTTCATGAGCTGGCAACTCTGGTAATTTTTGTGGGAGTAATGCTTTTATCTCATTTTGACATAATTAGTTTGACTCTAGAAAAAAAGAGACAAATATAGTTTACTTTGGAATGTGCTCGGAATATGTATCGGTTTCAAAGCTACGTCTTTTACACTATAGAGTGGTTGCGGCTTTTTACGAATGCTTTGTATGACGTTACTTCTCTTGTCATAAAATATATAAAATCTCATTGCTAGTAAGTATATATTTAAAATAATATATCCGTTGTGTGTTACCCATATCACAGGCAGGTTAAAAGCCTAGCTTACTTCGAGACTAGGTGGTACTGTGTGTGTAAAGGATAGGGGAGAAGTGGAAACAGAGATCTCAAAATGAGATAAAATTTATATTCAAATAAAATATTACAATGAGGCGAACCAAAACCGAAGCCCGACAGAGGCGCAATGACAACTGTCGAAGGCAAACAAAAAAGAATAAAAAATAAAGATTCGAGATCGCCGCCTTGTCAACGAAGGTCGTCAAGATGGCGACTTCGGATCCTCACCGTACCAAATTGCCCTTTTAAAGTGTACTATTTTGTTAAAAAGTGTTCATTTGAAATACTCGACATTGGCGAAAATGTCTATGTGTCGTTAAGGCACGACAGAAATGCCATTAATTAAGAAAGAATTAAAAATAAAAAGTAATTAAAAAAGTATTTACACCTCCAGCCTGACGGCTAGTCCGCAACAGTGTCAATTGTGTAGAATCTATTTACTTATATAAATTTCTCCTAGTATTAATTTAAAACTAGAAAATACATCTAAAAACAAAGTAAATATATTTTCAAAGAAATAAGGGGTTGAAATTATAACTTGACGACTTGAATTTCGGTACGTGACTTGTCGCACCGCAGCGCGCCAGCTTCGTCGACTGTTTTCAGATGACAGCTCAAAATGAAATATCAGATTTAATTTAGGAAATGTTTGTTATTTTAGCATTTTGTAAATAAACGAATGAAAATTATGAAATCCTATATTTATTAACCACTTGCTGTTACCCGCGGCTCCGCCCGCATGGTCAAAGGAAAATGTCAATAATTTTCCCATGGGAATCTCTTTTTTCCATGGGAAAATGTCATCCTCCAGACCTTAAATTATCCCTGTTGAAAAACTATGAAAAAATAATGTTATACTTTTTTCCCACGTGGAAATGATATGTTTTTCCGGGATAAAAAGTTGCCTATGTCACTCTCAGACTTTAAACTATCCCAAAAAAAAAATTATATCAATCCGTTCATTACTTTCGACGTGAAGGGGGACAAACAAACAAACACACTTCACATTTATAATATTCGTATGGATATGGATACATACGGTTCCTATTTTAGGGTTCCGTAACAATAAACTCTCATAGTTTCTATATAGGATATATAGGATAACTATCACGGTTAAGAGTACTAGTTACCAAGTAATTAGCTGACGAACTTATAAAATAACGTACAAATTGAATGAAATATGACATCATCTGCAAGCAAGCAAAGCGAAGCAAATACGGAATCCTACCGGACGGTTCGATTGTCCGCTACCATACCAAGTTTGATCGTTTGGTAGCACCTTAACGAACCCCTTCCTTAGTCAAATTTTATCTATGTTTCCCAATAAAACACTTCTAATACACAAAGAGTACGTTTTCAACATCCCAATACATTTCCATATATGTAGAGAGTACAATTAAAGCCATTTTGCTTTGAGGAAATTCTATTCGCGCTCCCTTTCAAACTGAGCATAGCAATTTATAGCCAAAATCGATGTCAATTGAAAACAGCCTTTGAAATAGTAGCGGTTCTATTGAAAATAATCCAAGAGGATTGCCACTAACGAATGCCAGATAAATTGACTACGAGAAGAATGCTACTTTTGTTGTGGTGCAAGTTTAAAGCGGATAGGTATTAATCGCCAATAATATTTTATTAATAATCATTCCGTAATTAAAAAGGGATAGAAAATTAAACGATGATTTGCTTCGACTTGCCTTTGATGTAAATTACATTTTCATTTTGACACAATAATGTCTTGTTTGAAAACTCAATTTGATTTTTATTTTTATTCATGCAAACATGTTTGACAAGTATATTAATACTAGCTGCTGCCCGCGGTGTTATCCGCGTTTAAGTATTACTTATGTATACCTTATGTGTTAATCCAAAATATTAGCTACCTACATACCAAATATCAAATTGGCCCAGCCATTTTGAGCGTAAACTGGTAAAAAACATACACATAAACTCGCCTTTACAATATTAGTAGGATAGTAGGATTATAAAGAGGTAAACGTTGTGAGGTTGGTTAATCTTTAGATCTACTGAACAGATTTAGAAAATTATTTTATGTACTTATAGAAACCCACGTTATTTTGAGAGTGTTGGCTTTATTAACACGAAAGAAGAAAAGAATTCCCACGGAATAGCGGGATAATCATTAATAAGGTAGTTATTAATAAATAAAATCGCTCTTCGCTTATAACCTGTGTCACAAACAAGGGAAACTGAAGATTTATTTAATTATATCGGTCTTCATTGAGAATATGAAAGCGGCTGCAGTCGGCTGCGGTCCCTCCAACAAATGAGATAAAGGATCTCTTGTGGAATCTGCACTGTTCACTGCATTTACCGGGTTTTCTATCGAAAAATGTTTTTATAGAACTTCCTTTAACAAAATTTCGTCATATTATCCTCAGCTAGTTTGGAGTATTGGTCATATTTTCATCGATAATATAATGAAGAACGGCTTGGGTTTATTCCACCGCATCTAGGTGAAACGATGGCACAAAAAATCCACTTTATTCACCCAGGTGAACGTAGTGGAATTAACCATGTCTTGTTGTTTGTGTTCAAGACTGAAGAAGAGTAATGCTAAGCTCAATACTCTTACGAAGTTGAGCGGCGAAAACAAGAGTGTTGACGGACTCTTCGTCCTGCTTCGACTTCACTTTTGCTTTGTCTTCTAACTTCGTTATATTATACAGTGTGGTTCCCCATAAAGTGCACATATCACACACATTTAAAAAATCTCCTCCCCCCCCCCTCTTTTTTTATTTTGTTGAGGCATTTAATTTTTTTGTCGAACTATGGTTCTATTGCGAAAAAAAACACGATAACTTGAAAACTAAAGGATCTATCGTGTTAAAATAAAGTTAATGTATGTAGAATGGCATACATCACAAAAAAAATGTTGTAAATAGGATATCATTTTGAGAAAAAATGCAAAAACCTAAATAAAGACAAAAAAAAATTGGATATTTTCTAAAAAATTCGTTTTTTCTATTACATTTAATGTTTTATAAAGAGATTTGGGTATTATCAGCATCGCCTGGTCTTTATTATTACCACTCAGTTTATTTTAACATGATTATTAAGATCCTCGTGTTATCGTTATCCGAGTATCGTTATCGTGATAAGGTTGAGTATGTCATGCTCGCTTAAATGTCCAAACTGGTGGTGGCGTCGGGAGTCGGGTCGCTGAGTTCCCTCTAATATGGTTGAGCACAGCGATGGCTGACTCTCGCGTCAACTCGTGAACGGGTGCTGCCTGGGGGGACTGGTCTGCTCACTCTTGTCAGTACTGACTTTTTTTTATTTTATTGTAGGTTTAAGACTTGTTCATTCCACACCATTGTGTATAACATTCCGCGTATTCTTCTTATAAATTTTTATGTACTTATACCTACATTGTATGTAACTAATGAGTGGAAAAAAAAAAGGAAAAAAAAAAAGTACAAGATGACAAAAAAGGCCGTAACCGGGTTTCTTTCGCCATTTCTTTTTACCGGTTGCCATTTTGCTTGTGTCCGAAATGGTGGTAGTATATAACGTAGTTTATTTTTTTTATTTAAACAAGTTGTAAATGACAAGAAAAAGTGCCTGTGAAGGTCTAATTTCTGAAATAAACGATTTCATTTCATTTCATTTCGAGTTATCGTGTTTTTTCTCGCAATAGAAATATAGTTCGACAAAAAAATTAAAAGAGGGGGGATTTATTTAATAATTTTTTTCGTCTAACAATTTTATTAAGGTCTACTTTGACTCCACGCGTTATGCGCACTTTATGGGGAATCACACTGTATAGTAGAATAAACAGAAAGAGTTTTTCTTGTTCTACAAAGAAGTACGACACGAAAAATGGAGACATAAACAGCAAGAAATATAAAAATAATTCTAAACCCCTAAAGCATTTAAATATACCGATATTTTTTTTTACAAATCAAACTGCCAATGTTTTTAAATGAATCAGGCAGTCTGTCAGTAAACATTTTAAGCTCCTTTCTCAGTATATAGTACGTGTTATTAAGTTATGTAGTTGGCCTGTGGCGCCATTGGAAACTTTGAAGTACTCAGTTCGCACCTCTCACGTCCGCAACTTGCCAAGTGCACCTCCTTACGAGTAATGTTACCGAGTTTTGTAAGTACATACGGAACTATATTGGAAGCGGCTTCGTTAGGGTTTATAAGTTCTGTCTGTATTATGTGATTTTCCTAAAGGTGCTAATAGACTTGAGCATTCATTTGTAACAGAACATCGAGCATTCGCCGTTTTTATATTTGTCGAACTGAACAACGAGCCGAGCCGAGCATAGAGCCAAATATTGTTACGAAAATCATGTGCATTCTTGCGAACAGAAGATGGTGGCAAACTAATCTGAATCTAGAATGCTCGCCAGAACGCTCGATAGAATGCTCGCTAAAATGTTCTCGTAATTTTTCTGTGATGTAATATTCTCAAGAATGTTCATTACAAGTGAACTCTCAAGTCTATCAACACCTTAACAAAAACAGTTTCAAACCCATATCAATTTTAAGCGCTGACTCTTTCATACAAAATAAGAATTGCACGTTTATGGCAGTTCACCTTTCCACAATATATTTACACCTGTATCACCTTTCTTGATAAAAACACAATCAGTTTCATTGACAATTTTATTTGAAAAATGTTCCAGGAGTTTTGAAAATTGAGTAGTTGATAGGGGCTAATAAAAATACTAAAATTAATTAAGATATCATAAAAAACAGTTATAGGTAAAACTTAAACAATGTACCTAGATGTAGGTATAAATATATATATTAAACTTAAACAATGTAGATGTAGGTATAAATATATATTATTATATTCTTTGTACTTGTAACATTTTTTTATAACGCGCGCCGCCGTGACAATGACATGAAATCTTAATTTGTGGGACAAAGTAAGAAAATACATCGACGTATCCTACTTCCTACTAATATTATAAAGGCGAAAGTTATGTGTATGTTTGTTACTTCTTCACGCTCAAATGGCGGGGCCATTATTTTTTATTAGGTAGGTGATACCTTGGATTAACACATAGGATACTTTTTATCCAGAAAAGTACACGATTCCGGTATGATTTCATCAAAAGTCTGATATAAATAAATAAATAATAAATAAATATGTAGGGACAATTCATACAGATTGAGCTAGCCCCAAAGTAAGTTCGAAACTTGTGTTATGGGATACTAACTCAACGATATTATATTTTATAACAAATACATATATAGATAAACATCCAAGACCCGAGGCCAATCAGAAAAAGTTCGTTTTTCATCATGACCCGACCGGGGATCGAACCCGGGACCTCCTGGGTGGCGGTCTGGCGTGGTAACCATTACGCCACGGAGGTCGTCAAAATATAGATGGCGCTACTATGCATTAATAAATACACGCAAACGAAGTTGCGCGGGTTTCAATAGTTAAGAATATTTTCTACTCTAAAATTCTGAACACTAAATTGATATAAATGCCAAACAATTCTTCGAATTTCATAAAAACAATAAAAATTTTATAATTGAATTATTTTTGCAACAGGCACACCTGATTTTAAATCCCGTGAGTTTCCACATGTGCATTTCCCGTCCGCTTTTTTTCAGTAAAGTATGTTTCACTATCTCCTAGGGGCACTGGGAATGCAGTCATTATTTTTATTCTGAAACTTTTACATGAAATTTTTCAGTGAATTTAAATTTTACTTTTTCAATTGAACATTTTAGTGTTAACATATTTTATTATATTCCGTTGTGTCCGTGTTTCTTTTTAGGGTTCCGTAGTAAACTACTATCAGAAGGTTGCGTGTTCAGATCACGTCGGGGTCACCAATTTAGTGTGTTGGATGCGGATGATGAAATAGAAAGATATTGTCCGTTACACTTTACGTTTATTAACGTTCAATACTACACAATACACACAGAAAGTTTAGAAGGAGAAAAGAACAAAGAGATAAATTATAACAATTAAATATTAATATCTATAGGCGATCGCGATAACAACAATTACGCATCGATGCCAAAAACCGACTCTAGGTCGAGCGCGCGGCGGACAGTGACCTACGGCACGTGCAAGCAAAAATGCTGACGCGCAGAATTGGTTTTCCGTATATAAAACAAAAGTCTGCGCGTCCGCTTCAACATACAAAATAAATAATAGTTATTGTATAAAATATTTAACTTAACTTTAAAATATAAATATTAAAATGACAATGATAAAATAAATTAAAAGCAAACAAAAATAATAAATGTAAAAATAATAAAATGTAAATTATAATAAAGGTACGCCACAGAACCCTTATTAGTTTTGCCATGTCCGTCTGTCTGTCTGTCTGTCCGTCCGCGGTCTAATGCTAGAAAACTGTAATTTGGTATGTATACACATATTAGCAATGCTAACAAAGTACTGGAACAAAATTTAGAAAAATATTTTTTTTGGGTGCCTCCCCTACATGTAAAGTGGAAAGGATTTTTTTTTCGCGCCTACCCCATGTTTTGGGGTATCGTTAGATAGGTCTCTTCAAAACATTGAGGGTGTGGGAAGATCATTTTTCGATACAATGATCCGTTTCAGAATCATTTACATTTATCGTGACAATTTTCGTTTTGCACGGTGGTCCCCCCCCCCCCACTCTATCTCCGAAAGTCTTGTGTTTAGAAATTTGAAAAGTTAAGCAGGTTCTACTATTTACCGAGTAATAGCCGACGAACTTGTTGAAAACTTACAAAAATGATAGAATTAATTATTTAACCACTTTTTGGTATAGATAGAAAAACGGCGCTAGTTGCCCCGACGGACGCGGCAGGAACTAAAAAATAGCCAATCAGCTGTGAGATCCCTTCTACAGTGCGGCCGCCCGTATTGTTTTTACATGAAGCTGGCAAACTAGCAAACTACTTTAAAATTAACTAAAATTAATACAAATTATTAAATATAAATAAAATACAATTATTTGGTATGTAGGTAGCTGATACCTTGGATTAACACATATGGTACTTTTTATCCCGAAAAGTACGCGATTCCCGTAGGATTTCGTCAAAAGTGTGATACAGATGGCGCCACTGTGCATAAATAAATACACGCAAACGAAGTTCCGCGGGTTTCACTAGTACAAAATAAAGTAAAAAATCCTTCCTTCGTCCTTTTTACTACCTTATCTCTATAAAAGAATTCTCTTAGCCATATTATCGTCTAGACCTACAATAATTTTTTTTATTTTTATTTGTTTGCCCAAATAAATGAAAAAAAAATGCACTAGCTACTGTTTTATTCTCAAATGGATTTTTATTCTTTTAAAAGGACGACTTGGTATTCTATTTAACGGGATCGAACGGTCACGAGCTCTCCAAAGCACGGTGAAGCTGGAGATATCGAAAGCCATCGAAACACTGACTAGATTCGTCCTTAAGTTGCATGTTTGTGCGACACACAGCTACACCATCAAGAACCTTGAAAATATTTTTTTTTTTTTTTTACATTTTCCCTGCGTTTACCCGCGAAATCCCGTTGTACTCTTTGCCGGACTTTTTTCTTCTTAAAAATACTATCCTATGTAATAATCCAAGTTATAAACTACCCATATACCAAATCTAAAGCAAATCTGAGCAGCCGTTTTTGCGTGAAAGGGAAATAAAGATCCATACATAACATACATCGGTCCCTCGCAAATTTTCGCATTTATAATATAAGTACTTAGTTATGCACTTATAACCATTTTTGGCATAACCATTACGCCACAGAGGTCGTCACAATCTATAACCACATTGTAGACACGCAAACCAATAAAAGTAAGGCCTACAAAGTTATTACATGAACTTAACGTACCTAATTTCGAGAGAATAGCCCGCCTTTTATCTAATTCCCTCACGGACCAATTTCCACATATGGTACCGCGATATTCTCAAACGAAAGTAGACTCTATTGCCCCATATTTACAGTAGTTAGTCGTTTGCGAATTGCGGTTTAATCAGCTGATTGCGAGAACAACTTTTATTCCGTTGTAAAGAACACAATTTCTGCAGTTCGAATTGACGTGGATCTGCTAAAATTTGTGTTTTGGAGGTGTTCTAATATTATAAATGAGAAAGTGAGTTTGTTTATTTGTTATTCCTTCACGGCTTGACTAAGCAGCCGATCATTATAAAAAATTGCATATTATCCCGTGAAAGTATGTCGTTCCAATGGGAAAATATTTTTTCTACTAAAGAGGGCGCTGTATCGGCCAACAGATGGCGCCACGCCACGATGGAAAAGCTTGTACTATTATAACTACACAGTTTCATAATGATACTTACAAAATCTTTGATCTTATTTCTCTCACTTCTCTCACAACTAACCAAATATACCTAATTGTTGAAAACTACTAACTTCACCGTAGAACTATGTACTAGAGTATAATCATAAGTAATTCTATTTTTTTCTTATGTAAGTGGATTATTTGTAATCTTTTTTGAGAATACCTAAATTCTTTAAATGTATGTGATAATTTTCATTTAATAATATATTGTATGTTATATTTTTCTTAGCTCCACGTTTCCAGTAAGATCGAATGCCTGTTATTGGGGCCAGCGCACTAACGGCATCAGAATTACTTTGTTAACTGGTTGAACTCGCCTCCGCAGTTAAAATGATTTACGTAAGTTTAAGAATTTGTTCGGTTAGAGAGTAAAATATTATTTCAGTAAAACAAAAAGATAGTTTTGATATAAAATCGTAGAAAAACAAGATGAAAATTAAACAAGTTTTAGATTTATCATTACTCTTCTAATTTATTTTGAACTCTCGATTTGAATTTATTTAAAAAATATACACAATTCGCACAGCGCTACCTGGTCCCAAAGTAAGCTTCGTTTAACCTTCTTGGTGGTATGGGTATCAGACAATGGATATTATTGTAAATTTAATATAATACTTATTATACATTGAAATTATAATACAAATGTTATCAAAAATGTTTGCCCCAATCTATAGACGCTTGCAATACCAGGAGCATTACTAACGCGTTTACCAACCCTCCCAAGCCACCAAGTGGAGATCTGGGAGACCTTACTCACCGTAGGACACAGCATGGCCGAGACCAATGCTATTAGGCTACGATCTTCTGTAAGGTGGAGGTCCTTCCCCAGACGGGTTGTTCCGATTTGAGCGGATTATCCGCTGTACAGACGTATTATCCTTATCCTTACTCCTTACTAATATTTTAATGAGAAAATGAGTTTGTTTGTTTGTTATTCCTTCACGGCTTGACTAAGCAACCGATCATTATGAAAATTTGCATACATATTGTTAGGAGTGCAGAGCCCAACATAGGCTACTTTTTATCCTATAGGAAAAATAAAAATATAAAAATATACTATAGGTAAAATTATTTTTCTATTATAGAGGGCGCTGTATCGGCCAACAGATGGCGCCACAAGTCGCACAAGTGTTTTGTTGTCAAACGAGATCTATCCAGTCATAAAATTAACGCGAGCGAAGCCGCGGGGAAAAGCTAGTAAATAATAATAATAATTTATTTGATTACCAAATACAATAGTGATTCTCAGACTTCACAATAGGATTCCCTGTGTCGTGAAGTCGAGGGCTCTCTTATTTTAATTTAAGTACTTACAATGTTTGAGTTAGCAAATAAATAAAAAAGACGATTGTTCGGAGTTTTTACACCAAATATATACCTATTGGAATATAATTTAGGCCATTGGAATAAAAAAAAATTGTTCATTCATTAGATATAGGCCTCGCTTCTTAACGCGTGCCAATTACGATTCCCGCTACGTCACAACAAAGCATGTTAATTAGGCACTCGTTGGCATTTTCAGAAATAAAACCACAAGATGTGGTTTCCATTCAATTTCCCAGTTTCCAATTAACAACGCCCAAGAGACGTTTCTTTCAGTTCTTTTCTAGAGTTTTTTTTACACTACTCAGTTCTGTAGACGAATAAAGGCCTACGCACATCGGAGTGGGATGGCAGGGGATTTCAATATTTTACCATGGTCATTCAAACATACGATATAGAAATAAAATAAAATAATAATAAATTGGTATGCTTCAAAAAGATGATGTGGCATCGAAAGGGATTTTTCGATTGGCATTAGTTGAATTTTGAAGCATAGCAATTTATGTCTTATTTCTATACCGTACGTTTGAATGTCCAATGGTTAAAAATTTGAATTATTTGCTATTAAAAATAAAGAGCGATCTTCGATAAAATCGAACCGAGAAACTGCTATGCTTCTAAATTCAACTAATGCCAATCGAAAAATCCCTTTCGATGCCACGGCATGTTTTTGAAGCATACCAAATTTATGTCTTATTTTATTTCAATATCGTACGTTTGAATGACCATTGGTTAAAATTTTAAATCCTTTGCCATCCCTTCCCGGTATGCGTAGGCCTTTAGCAAGTTTTTTTAGTATGTGTATTTTTTCTATGTTAATTTAAAAAAAATATGTACCTATGTGTGTTGCACTCTAAAAACGAACACGCAAGTAAAACAACGTCGACCCTCGCCAGTGTTTGGGTGGATTTCGTTATCTCGAGCATTTCCGTGTTTCGGAGGGAACGTTGAGCTGTCGGTTCCGGCTATTGTTGATGGATGACAGTCGTTAAGCCAAGTCGGTGGCCTTCAGGCGGCTTGAAAACACTGACCTCTGCTAATCCGTATTGGAGCAGCGTGGCAGAGTCCGTTCTAATCGATTGAAAGGAGACCCGTATCCCTGAAGTAGGATGATTATGGGTATATACTACAAGCGAAAACCTTTAATTGGCTCAAAATTATTTTAAAACTGTTTTTATTCTTTGTATAAAGCTGTTGGTTTTCCTAAGAAAATAAAATATAAAAAATATTAAATGAATGAATGTTATTTCTTATAGGAGAAAGAATTCGTTAAGTATACTGTTTCCCAATTCTTTAGGATTAGTTGGATTAGAACGGTTTTATTTGCCATCACATAAAATTAAATGTTTGCCCCATGTTGGGATTGAACCCACGACCTCTGGCGCCGAAGGTTACTAAAGGGCTTTCAACACATTTACAACATAACTCTCTGTGTATAAAATATTACAACCAGACTTTTATTAAGGCCCAGCTATTAATATTGGCGACAGTCCAAAATACAATTTACACTCACCGTATTCATATTAATATGTATTGTATTTATTAGAAGTAAAAAGGGACAGAGTATTAAAGTGACGGGATATTTATGCCGCTAATTGTACAGTTTCTTAAAGAGAAGTAATAACATTATGTACAACAAGTTCAAATGCTGACAAAAAATAATAAAACAAGCTTATATCACTAAAGTACATTCTATTCTTTTGCAACCTTTTTGTATTACTATTTCATTACTTACAGACAATAGGAGCTCGAAAGAAGCAAAAACCTCTTCATTTGACCGCAATCTAAATCACGAAATGGGTTCTTTCAGGACGAGATTGAATAAGACTGAACAATGAAGTTTGGTCGACTTATTAACTAGAAACTCGGTAAGGCTTGCGTCCACCTGTCCGCATCGTACGTATATCGGACGCATCGGGTCCACTGATCCGATCCGCGTCGTATGGATCGCACAAACCCGGGCAATGCCGATGCTGCCGATGACGTCATACGGAATACCGTTATAGATGGTACGTTTCGGTCCGCGTGGGTTTTTTTCTTTTGCGGTTTTTTACAAATTGCATCTCAATCATTGATAGAATTTTCGTGAAAATTGATTTGGCGACAACAAATACAATATATCTACTGAGTAATTGTCAAATAAATTATAAATATAAGCTCTTCTTATCATGAAGGTCCACGATGCATATTTTTCCCTATAAACGTGCATTATGCGAAATTTTCACGAAAATTCTATCAATGATTGAGATGCAATTTGTAAAAATCCCCGAAAAAATTTCCTCACGCGGACCGAAACGTACGCGACACGGACGACGCGGAGCGACCGAGCAAACGGGCGTCACAGAGGCATCGGCATCGGCAAATCCAATCGCCTGCTGCTGATACTGTGAATGCGTTGTAAAAACGATTTGATCCGTTGCGTCCGATTACGTACGATGCCGACCTATGGACGCAAGCCTTAAGGCGAAAAATAGGCGAGTGTTAAAGTGTTGTATTAAAGTTTAGGTACCGTATTGATCTTTTCTTACGGTGACTATTGTATATTCCGTTCCAATATACTTGGCACAAGAGTTCCAGTGAGATTCAACGATCGTGTTTGAATTAGGTTGTCATACCTCATTGTGGTAACACAATGTTGTGTGCTTTACAATAAAGTAATTTATAATCGATTTTTGATTCAAACTCTATTTAATATCCATAATCGATTGACTTAAAATAATAAATTGATATGAAAGAAACTCTTATTTATTTATTATTTACTAGTGAAACCCGCGCAACTTCGTTTGCGTGTATTTATTTATGCACAGTAGCGCCATCTATATCAGACTTTTGATGAAATCCTACGGGAATCGCGTAGGTACTTTTAGCGATAAAATTTACCCTGTGTTAATCCAAGGTATCAGCTACCTATTTACCAAATATCATAAATACTGGCCCAGCCATTTGAGCATGAAGAAGTAACAAACATACACATAACTTTCGCTTTTATAATATTAGTAGGATAAAAAGATCATAAATAACTTTTAAAATAAAGCACACATCATGATACCACAATAAGGTATGTCAAACTAGTAAATCTTGTGCCAAGTATAATGAAACTGAGTATACACATCTATATTATATTGAAATACATTTAGATGTAAAAAATATTGTATTATCAATGAAATAGGGGTTCGAAACCTCACCCCAATATAAATTGCAATTTTTGATAAAATACGAGGGTGGGTCAATTTTACGAGTATTTTACATACGATTACAGGGGATGTAGGGGCGAAATCACCCTTAACGTGCAAATATATTCTTGCAGGTACACAGCCATCTCTGTCACGTACCTGCAATAAAAGAGAGAAAGATATTTTAATATAACAATTCTTTTTTATCCAGTTTTCATAAAATGTTCACAGAGGGTCGATATAACTGCAGGCTAAATTAAACAATAAAAATCAAATCTATATAAATAATATTCAAAGTCCTGACTGACTGACTGACTTAACTATATATCAACGCACAGCCCAAATCGCTAATTTGGAATGTAGGTTCCTTACGACGTCTAGGGATGTAAGTAAGTAAATAATGACTTTATTTTATCAGTTTGCACTCGACTAGGCGCTAAACCGCGGACGGACAGACGGAGATGGTGAAACTATAAGGCTCGGTTTCCACCAAAGCGGAGAAGAGGGGAGATGTCAATTTTTACCTATAGAATTTAGTGCACCACGCGACCAAGCGGGGCATGGCGGAGTGGATATATGTGTACCCGGGCGACACATCTCCTCTCCTCTACATTTGTATGGAAACCTAAGGGTTCCTTGTTAGAAATCTAACACTACAGATACTACGGAACCCTAAAAATGCAAGTAAAAAGAAAGATTTCTTCCCGAAAAGAATGAATAAAAGCAGATAGAGCGTTTCCAATTCAGTACAACATTTCTTTGCGAAAAAAATATACAACTTGGCTAAAATCGCAACAGTGTAATGTAACCAAATGGGGCTTTATAAATCTTGGTGCCGGGACGACTCATAAATTTTCACTTTTATTCAAAAAAACACCCCCTTAACGAGCGCTTTCGTCCTAACAGAACGTGAACTACACACTTCAGAATACTTAGCGGTTTATACGTCTATACATATAGATATTTTTTTTTTCATGTAGCAAACTGGCACATGATATATCAAGTTATCAAGTGTTACGTATTGTCTAGATTCTAGAGGGTCTTTTTCTGAATATGATTGGTTATTCACATGATATATAAGGTGTTATTGACGATTGTAGAGGCACTTTTTCTCAACAGGTGAAGTGTCTATAGTCTATGTTTTTTTTTACAAACGAGTACTGATTATGTCCCTCGCACATTTCTAATAGTGATAAAGTGAGATGGGATATCAACCAATAACGCTCGTAATGGCAATTACGTGGACCAATAAGAACGCAGTAAACAATTATTTAAAGTTTTTATTTGTTAAAAAAAAAATTGTAGGATGAAAACTGAAGCTTCCGCTGTCTGTTCGCTTACTTCTTTTAAACTACTCAACGGATTCTAATGCAATTTTCGGCAATAGATAGACTCATTCAAGAGGAAGGTTAAAACGTTTAATACCTACAAGGGTTTTCTGAAATTCCTACGAGAAAGCGAACGAAACACGCATGCGAACGAAGTTGCACATGATTCTTTAGTTCCCTTATATCTACTTGCTATAAATGATAATTTACCTATTTTAAGTAAGAAAAACTAGATCCAAATGATTCTTATGTAAAACTACAAAAAACTAACTCTGTCGCAACGCAGAACCAAGTATCTAGCATTAATATCGTCCCCATCACTGACTCCCAGGGCACGGCTTGAAAAAGGAAATTTATTTTCGTGTTTTATTAAAGCAATTTCGACTGTGACAACGCAGGGGTGTCGCTCTCCAGTTCTTATTTCGTTTACTTTGTTTTTGTTTTCGAATGCCTACAAAAAATACTAAGGAAACTTTTCTTTACGTTTACTTGGCTAACTTTGCCTATCTTAGAACTGCATTTTTAGAGATAGATTCTTTTTTGCACGACAAATGTCATATTTTCCGCGGCCTTGTTACGTATTTTTTGTTATGCTTTTACGCCTTAACTTAATTATATGAAAAGTTTTTACTTTTTCAAAGAGCAATAAACAGTATTTACTCTCACATTAACTAAATTTATTGAACTTGTTTTTTTCATTGGACTTTAACATTATATTTGTACATCTGATTCTAAGTTAAAGAAAGTAAAAGAGTCAAGAGTCAAAACCTCTGTTAATAGGTCTATGTAAATGAACTATTTTTATACTACACCGAATATTATAAATTGAGCCAACTAGTTATAAAAATAAATTTAATTATCTTTTAGTTATTGTAAGTGACAACCCTAACAAGCAGGGTTAATGGAGCCAGACCGGTATGAATATTATGTGAACTAAATCTTTTATTATGAGCGGCGAAAATGGACACCGCTTTGACATGGCGCAATATTAGTTCTCGGACTTTCATTTAACATATTTCGGGTATACTGTGTACTTTATGTAAATTCATTCATTCGTTCGTTCGTTCGTTCAAATATGTTCAGCAGTTTATACTCCTTGCATCGAGTGCGTGTCGTATATTGATAGAGAGATGTTTAAATTGTACCGTTCGAAGCAAGGTGACGTGTTATTTTTTTAAATACCAAATGTTTTTTAAATCTGAAACGTATACATTTAATCATAAAAAGTCAGAGATGAAAAACATTTTCCGTTACTATCCCCAAAAAAAAATTCGACCTAAATACCTTTGAACCCTAAATAAATAAGGTGGATGTCACGTTTCAACAAGCTATTTGAAATTGGGGGAAACAAAAATAAACATTAATTAGAAAAAAAAGCGTTCATCAAAAAAATAAGTAACATTTATAAATCGATTCGGCCGCAAAAAAAATAAACACGTACAAAATACCTCGCATTAACCCATTGGGCTCGCAAAAAGTATAACACGGTAAATGGCAAATTAGGTTAATCTCCCGCCCACATTTAGCGGGGTAAATAGCGCTATAAATGACTTATATTGTTATGTCTTGTTTTTATTAACGGTATATTGTCCACTTTGGCAGACCGCAAAAAAGATGGGCTGACGACATCAGACAAGTGGCCGGAATCACCTGGAACAGAGTGACACAGGAAAGGAAAGAATGGAAAAGGTTGGAGGAGGCCTTTGCCGATTGGCAAACAGATCTAGGAAAGATAAAAAAACAACAGATATTAGCTTAAAATTAAATAGTTTATTAGTTTAAGAGTTTAGTGCTACTATAAGTTAAAATTTTGTAACTAGTTATAAGATCTGAATAAAAGGCTATATTATTATTATTATTATTATTATTATATTGTCCACGTTATTAGTTTTGAATTATGCTGAAAGAAAAATGTTTTTTCAACCGTTCTAAAGTAGAGTTTTGGAGCGGTATGGCCATTATGAAATGGTTTGACGGTAGTAACCGTATCCGGTTTCTCCGTGCTTCTGTGTGTCCCGGCTGGTGTCGATGGATGATAGTCGTTAAGCCAGTTAAGCTAGGCGGCTTGAAAACACTGAATCCGCCAATTCGCATTGGAGCAGCGTGGCAGAGTACGCTTTAATCGCCTTTGATTGAAGACCCGTATTGCTGCAGTGGGTAGATTATGGATTGATGTGAAGTGATAATAATTAGTAAAAACCGAAAATTCAAATTTGTTAATTATGCATTGCAGAATTTGAACAATTGACCAGCAGTTTAATAAGCAAATACCTTAACCACTGTGCTATGATCGCTCTTTAAATAAGTTATAAAATATTGATCGCAAGTATTATAAGAAGCTATTACAGAATCATAAAATAACAGTTAATGGCAATAATAAAATAATTACAGTACATTAAACTGACCTTAACACTTAACGAGAAAAGAGGGGTCACAAGGACAAACATCATAATAGTACATCTTACCGCAATTGGGGTCCAACAAGTGATTACAGGGTAAAGGGCCGCTGAGTGCGAATTGTTGGGCATTACGCGAGCATGAGGCCCGAGGGACCTAGGCCTCGATAGATGGGGCAACTTGGTAACAGTATAAAAGTTTTTTTTGTTAGTTAATCCTCTTTTGTTGGTGTAAAATTAAATTAAATTTTCTAAATTCGAAATTCAGTTCACTGTTTTATTTTATTTTTTCAAGTTTAGATCTTCATTTGTTTGTAACCCAAAAATTATTAAAATAAATAAAACAGCAGATCAATATGTCAAGGTAATAAAAGGCTTGAAAAAATAGCATTGAACGAAGTAATTGACATTCTTTAGACGATTTCGTGCAGGCGTATGGTGATGTCACATGAGTAAAACCGCGGTGATTTTATTTACTCATGTGGTGATGTCCTATAAAAAGCACAATGCGCTTACTATATTTATTTCAATACTTGTATGATATTAATTGCGGAAGCACACTGGTACCTACTATCTGACGATTCTATCAGTAAATATTTAAACCAGTCTTTAGTGAGCTAAAAGCATGGTATGAAGTTTATGAAATTGATCGTAGTACTCAAATATGAGTCTTAAAAGTACTCCCAAAAAATTGAGCATAAATTTACAAGATTTCAATCATAAAGTTACACAGAAATCACTCTGATTCATAACCCCTTAAGTTTATATATCGAAATAGTCAATTTTCTTGAGTGCATTACTAAAATAAAATATTATTTCGCTACGGTTGAATTTCTCATAATTTCGTTTCCCCTGCCGCGCATAAATAACTCCGCAGATGTATAACTTGCGGATTTACGCGCTATCCCCTGGTTTTAGGGGTATTTTATGTAAAAATGTTAGATTTAATGTATTGGGTACTGTGTGGTACAGTGATTGATTTTTTTGGCCATGATTTATTGGTGTTTATTTGATTGAATTTAAGTACTCAATATCTTCAATAATTTGTTTAACAGAAGAATATCGCTATAATTTGTTCCAGATATGAAAAGACAAAATATAAATTTTTTTTTATACCACAAAGTTGGCAAACAAGCATACGGCCTGCCTGTTGGTAAGCATCCCCGTAGCCTATAGACGCTTGCGATACCGGGGGTATCACTCACGCGTTGCCAACCCCCCAAAAGGTCTAAGGTCTGGAGACCATACTCACCGTAGGAACACAACATGGCCGAGACCAATGCTATTTGGCTGCGATCTTCTGTAAGGTGCTTCCCCAGACGGGCTGCTCCGATTTGAGCGGGTTATCCGCTGTGCCCTACCTCTCTTAAAATTTTCGAATTGTAAGGGAGGTAAATTGAACCTAAACTTTCAAATAGAGATAACTATCCAGACAGAGTCGCCGTGCAGGCATGTGACTTGTAGGTCTTCACGTTTACATTTTGTGTCATCACATCTTGTACTACAGTGTTTTTATGGCGATCTTATTCATTCTGACATTTATAATGATTTATTTTACCGAACTGATTTTATTTACCACGATTTTAAAGTCAAAATGGCGTGCTCATGTAATGTTAGCGTGGAAACGAAGTTTTAGTATACACTAAAGTTTAGTTTCTAGGAATCGCGTTTGTTATATGGCGTATAAATCCGTTGCATTTCCGGCTAAGCCTGTAGCCCGGAGCGGTCGTAACGCGCCAAAGAAACTCAGATTTATGGTCACCGATTCTTGTTTATGTCCCGATAAACATGGAAACAGCTTTACACCATTATATTTATTTAATTTTAATGTTGTTTACTCATCTTATTTCTCTGGAATCAAAGTAGTAAACAACAGCTCACAACAATAGGTCCCAATAGTAAGATCGTGGTGCTCTTCTTCGTAACCGCGGTGCCCGGCAATCGTAGATAGAATGCTAGATTTGCCATCTGCTTAGGCTATGAACTCTTAGGTTTCGAATTGCTGTCTCTTACGTAGTTGCTAAGGAGGCGCTACTAATGCGTTGACAGCTAAAAAGTAGGGAAACAGAGAGAGAAGATATATGGAAAACGAAAAAAG
The DNA here is from genome assembly GCA_905163395.2 of Endotricha flammealis. NCBI lineage: Eukaryota > Metazoa > Arthropoda > Insecta > Lepidoptera > Pyralidae > Endotricha > Endotricha flammealis. The sequence continues at coordinate 14,451,195 of LR990861.1, read as the reverse complement.
GAAGAAGCTCCTTGAGCTTTCGAATCACCTACCGAACGAAACCCATGACTGCTTTACGCCGACATCTCTGAGAGGACAGTACGTAAATTATGAAATAATCTCGATCAGATTCGAGCTAGTTTTCAAACATACTATACAATTTAGTATCCTTTCTGGCATCGAATCCAATTGAAATTATTGGAAGTGCATTCACAATTTGACGACCTCCGTGGCGTAATGGTTACCACGCCAGACCGCCACCCAGGAGGTCCCGGGTTCGATCCCCGGTCGGGTCATGATGAAAAACGAACTTTTTCTGATTGGCCTCGGGTCTTGGATGTTTATCTATATATGTATTTGTTATAAAATATAATATCGTTGAGTTAGTATCCCATAACACAAGTTTCGAACTTACTTTGGGGCTAGCTCAATCTGTATGAATTGTCAAAAAAAAAAAAAAACAATTGCTACCGATATTAAAACTCTTTGATGTGTAACACAGTGATGGCGGGATTAATCGGAAATCACATGATGATTTCATCCGGCGGGATGCAGCGAATTACTGCGGGGCTCGTGTGAACGATACACGAATGTGTACGAAACAATCTAATGGCATTATTAAACAAAATTTATGTTTATTCATCACTAGCGCCCTGCCCCAGCTTCGCACGGGGTTAAGGATCCCTAATTTTTATGAAAATATAATATAGCTTATGTTACCGGGGGGTAATACGTTACCAATGGTTAAAGATTTTTTGTAACGGTCTAGTAGTTTTTGATTTCATTCGTTACAAACAAAAAAACAAAATTATAAATTATTCCTCTTTATAAATATTAGTTTATAAATATCAATCCATAGTTATTCCACTGCAAGGATACAGGTCTCCCGTCAATCGAAGGGGATTAGAGCGTACTCTGCCACGCTGCTCCAATGCGGATTGACGGAGGCCAATGTTTTCAAGCCGCCCGAAGGCCGTCTGTCATCCGTAGCACAGAAAAGCACGAGATAACGAAACCATCCAAACAATGGCTAGGGTCGAGGTTTAGTGCGACACACAGCGACGCCATGGAGCTCCTCAAAAAATCATGTTGAGCTAAACAATATTACAAAATAGTTGTCATAATTCTAGTTATGTATTTGTCTACAGATAGTTTATTAAGATATTTTCGTGGACAGCTTTATTAAGCGAGCGTTGCAAAACCCATTACCCACATCTAAATCAGAGCTTGGGGGCCTAAACCCCGTTGCCTTGGCAACCAGTCAACAGCCCGAATAATTCCGATGGGAAGATTAATCGATCGACATCTGCGAAAGGCGGCTGAAGTACCCTAAGATTAGTCATTTGGGATTACGGAGCACTGACGTACAAGAAGCTACCTTAATCAATTCACATAGGGTTGGTTTTTGATGGGTCATATCAGCCAATAAGCTAGTTGAGTGAAACTGGAAATAAGTGTACTGTTTATTCGAAATACATTTTATGTACACAGACATAAATCTATATCTATTCTTTTAAGATAAAAGAAGGCGAATAAGTAGGTCACCTGATTGCGAGCAATCACCACTGCACACACTCGTATCCAAAACTATCGCATAAAAATTCTATGAAAACATGTTTCTAGACACATAAAATATTTTGTCCTGAATAAGTGACTGACGGTTCATAGCATAGCCCACTGATCGTAAATACTTGAAACTTGGGGGGTGTATACACGCGGGAAAGCGAGATACACGCAAACGAAGTTACGCAGAATACGCATTCGCTCATAAAATTATAGTCAAATGGTGACCTTTGACCTTGACCCGTGTACCACATACGTTGCGTCATCTATTTGTGTTTATGTCTAGTCTGTCAATAGCATAGGCAAGAAATGAACTTGTCATAAGCAGTCCCGATATTCTGTTGTTTAGCCTGCTTTTATTGAGGAAATGTTAGTCGTATTTTTGTGGAAGCGTTTTTGGGTCATTTACTTACAATTGGACGAGTAATTCCTTTTGGTAGATTGTAGTGAGAATTCCAGAAATCAATAGAACATTTTTCGTTTTGTATTCTTAAGTACTTAGCAGTATTTTACGGTTTTGATCCGCGCGGGAAATTAAATTTTTTGGGGTTTTTACAAATTGCATCTCAATCATTGATAGAATTTTCGTGAAAATTGGTTTGGCGACAACAAATACAATATATCTACTGAATAATCATCATATAAATTATAAATATTGGCTCTTCTCATTATGAATGTGCATAATGCACGTTTATAGGGAAAAAGATGTATCGTGGACATTCATAATAAGAAGAGTTAATATTTATAATTTACTTGATAATTATTCAGTAGAAATATTTATTGTATTTGTTGTCGCCAAATCAATTTTCACGAAAATTCTATCAATGATTGAGATGCCATTTGTAAAAAAAAAACAAAAAATTGAATTTCCCTTAACGTATTTCAATTCATAAGAACATCAGCATGAAGGATTAAATCTTTTCTTTCCACAGCTCAGCTCCTTTTCTATCTCTTTTCTCCCTATTTCCATCTTCTTTGTGGCGGGCAAAATCATCACTTAGCGAATACACACGGCAACGCGCTCCGTCGCGCGTCGCAGAGAGCGGTGGTAGATACGCGAATTTCGTAGCGGTGCGCCGCGCGGTTGAGCGTCTACCGCGGCGGTGCGCAGTGACGACCGCTCACCTGACAACGGCAGTAAGGCTAGGTCACCTATATCGTATAACTAGCCCAGACTTCTCATATAAATTCATCTGTTATAAAAATCTCTAATAAATTTTTATCGAAACATCGAAAAATTCGACGACGAAACGCGAACAATATGAAGTAAAGCAAAGCTTTGCTCAGCGGAGCGATATTATGTACATAATATCGAACTCTACTGAATGTGTGGTTTAAGTTATAAGCAGTTAGGATTTTTTTATATTCACGTTTTGTGCCATCTTATAACATATTTTGTATGTTAGTAGCTAACTTAACGTTAACACATCTGCTTACAAGCACTTTGGCTACGTAGAGATTCAGACCAAAATGAGTATATAGTGCAGTCTGCGTTAGTGAGTTTATTTTTTTGTGTGGCAAAGGCTTTTTACCGTAAAAATCGACAGTTGATTCGTCGTGATGCCGCAAGGTCGTCAGTGTTGTATGGACACCATGGAATGGAAGCTTGCAGACGAGCACGACGACGGGGCCGTGTGGTGTGCGTTACTGCTGCATAGGTTTTACTTTTACAGACTAAAAATGCGTATAGGTATAGTTAGATAGTTTGTCTACGTTTTGTCCACAAGTTGCTTATATTTATGTAAACGAAGAACTGGCTTGGACGTGAAAGTCCACCATATTTCCAGACAATAAATACATCCTTTTATGTACTAGAAAGTATTTTATTTTCACGTAGGTACCTAACAATAACAAATCCACGTGACAAGATAATTTGCTTAAAATTTATTCTAATACAAAATCTTTTTCGTATCCAACATTGCTAACTCAATTTCAACTTTGCTAAGAAGCTATGAAGTTAATCTACGCTTTAATTATGCAATTTTTAGTTCAAAACTTATCCGGGAAAAATGAATAACATAACTTTTGAGTTAAATTTGTACTGAATACTATAAAAATTTACAACAGATAAGAGATTAAATTATTATGAAGTTTTTTATTTCTTGATTTCTTTAAATGTATTTTTTTTTGTTTTTCCACATAAACATTAACCAGTATACTTTCAAACAAAATGTATTATTAAGTAAGAGTTATTAAAATCTTCGTTAGCTTTTATACATTTTTAATTTGGCCCATTTTGAAAACACCCCTTGAGAATTTAAGGGGTGTTTGTTTTTCAATATTTAGGTACAAATATTATTCAAATTCAATTAAAACGGATATTGTAGGTCTGTTCCACTACTTACAAAATCTTATCAATAGATATAAGGTCGCTGAGTTCCCTCTAATGTGGTTGAGCACAGCGATGGCTGGCTTTCGCATCAACTCGTGAACGGGTGCCGCCTGGGACTGGTATGCTCATTTTTATCGGTACTAATTTATTTATTTTTATTTCTTTTATTTAAGTGTAACGCAACATTATTATTGATACGACACTCCGCGGATTTTTTTTTATACATGTTTTTTTTAAATAAAAATTGCCAAAAAAGGCCGTAACCGGTTTTCTTTCGCCATTCCTTTTACCGGTGGTCATTTTGCTTTATTTCCGAAATGGTGGTGGTTTATAGAGTAGCTTATTTATTTATTACAGAATAATATTCTTATGTAATACTCATTGTAATGGCGTGCCCGCGTGGGCCCACCGAATAAAGTATTTTTGACTTTGACTTTGATAAATCTATAATAAAAATCATACAACAAATGGACAGCTAGGCTAATAGAACATTATTAGCAACTGTTGCAATAGAGTCTTACACTGTTTTGTATAAAAACCCAGTGATCATAAGAGTAAGGGAAGCATTGTCTAATGCCTGTTTTCAACAACAATTACCACAAATTAAAAGTATCATAACAGTCTTCTCTATGTCCAAATTCTTGTTTTTGGTACGTGTATGACATATCAAATTATTGATTTTAAAAAACCTTCTATGAATCGATAATTTTATATGTCATTCACGTACCACAAACAAGGATTTGGGCATAGAAAAAGCTGATAAAAGACTGTCAAATATGATTTGGTGGTGAAAACGGACATGTCTTTGTCCTTCTTGAAAAGAAATCATGCTTGTAGAATAAATAATATAATATGTCTCAACGCCCACAGAATAATAAATTTTTGATTGGATTTTGAAATCTAAAAATCGCTGTCGCCTATAAATTGTACAAAATATTCGGCAGCAATATCGCTCCCGCATTTGGCGTGTAGAAGCATTGTTTGGACGGACCGCCTCGAGACAAGTGGCACTATTGCCACGTACAACCAGGGTATACACACAGTATTTGTCAATGTCTCATTTCGTTCCGAATCATTCATTGTTCAAACACAATGAGACGTTTAAAACCTTAGCGACTTTGCGATGCGGTTTCGCGGAGTAGTTTTCAGTTTGCGCTTTTAGATGTTTTATTTCAGAGTTCTCCAGTATTTAATTGTTTTGTGGGCATTAATAAAGTAGAGATTCCGCACTCCAGTTTTCGCTATTATTATTAAACTCTTCACTATTTTATTAACAAACACGATACTTATTCTTAGAAGATATAATATGATGTATTTACAACACAACCCCTTATTCCTTTTGGATCCATTATTGATCTCTCAATGGATCCCAGGCTACTTTTTATTCCACTTGAATCCATCAATGGATCCTAGGCGACTTTTTTATTTCACTTGAATCCATCAATGGATCTTAGGCGACTTTTTTAGTCCACTTGAATCCATCAATGGATCCTAGGCGACTTTTTTATTCCACTTGAATCCATCAATGGATCTTAGGCGACTTTTTATTCCACTTGAATCCATCAATGGATCTTAGGCGACTTTTTTATTCAACTTGAATCCATCAATGGATCCTAGGCGACTTTTTTATTCCACTTGAATCCATCAATGGATCTTAGGCGACTTTTTATTCCACTTGAATCCATCAATGGATCCTAGGCGACTTTTTTATTTCACTTGAATCCATCAATGGATCCTAGGCGACTTTTTTATTACACTTGAATCCATCAATGGATCCTAGGCGACTTTTTTATTTCACTTGAATCCATCAATGGATCCTAGGCGACTTTTTATTCCACTTGAATCCATCAATGGATCGGCGACTTTTTTATTTCACTTGAATCCATCAATGGATCCTAGGCGACTTTTTTATTTCACTTGAATCCATCAATGGATCCTAGGTGACTTTTATATTCCACTTGAATCCATCAATGGATCCTAGGCGACTTTTTTATTCCACTTGAGTCCATCAATGGATCCTAGGTGACTTTTTTATTCCACTTTAATCCATCAATGGATCCTATTCGACTTTTTTATTCCACTGAATCCATCAATGGATCCTAGGCGACTTTTTTATTCCACTTGAGTCCATCAATGGATCCTAGGTGACTTTTTTATTCCACTTTAATCCATCAATGGATCCTATTCGACTTTTTTATTCCACTGAATCCATCAATGGATCCTAGGCGACTTTTTTATTCCACTTGAGTCCATCAATGGATCCTAGGCGACTTTTTTATTCCACTTGAGTCCATCAATGGATCCTAGGCGACTTTTTTATTCCACTTTAATCCATCAATGGATCCTATTCGACTTTTTTATTCCACTGAATCCATCAATGGATCCTAGGCGACTTTTTTATTCCACTTGAGTCCATCAATGGATCCTAGGCGACTTTTTTATTCCACTTGAGTCCATCAATGGATCCTAGGCGACTTTTTTATTCCACTTGAGTCCATCAATGGATCCTAGGCGACTTTTTTATTCCACTTTAATCCATCAATGGATCCTAGGCGACTTTTAAAATTCCACTTGAATTCGTTATTTGGTATTATTCATGATTGATTCTAGGATTGTTTTGGTATGAGTTGTGGTTGGTTTTGGGATGAATTGGAGCTGGTTCATTTAATACAATTAATAAAGACAACTTGATTAGTGTGTTTCTTTGTATTCAGAACAAATGCATTTTTTGTCTCTAAACATTATATTTAATGGTATTTATTAATTTAATAAATATTTTATTTAATGGTATTTGTCACAAATATATAGAGAATCGCGACTATTTATAATTTATATGATTATTATGAATCGTAATCTTATGAATGTGCAATGAAAGATTGAGTTGTAATTTGTTAAAAATGTAAGAAAATTTCGGGCGTTGGGAAACGAATCACCTTAAAATGTTGTTTTTTGCGGAACCACTCACAAAGTCTAGGTATTTATTATGCTATAGCCTATAATTATACAAATTTCTTAATTCCTAAACCTTTATACATAACTAAACAAATTAGAAAACACTACCTAAATGTAAAATAAGAAAGTTGATACTGTTACAAACTACACTGGAAAACTTTTTAAATTTCAGCTTTCAACTTTGAGCTGGAATAATTCTAAAAGTTGTGGTGAACTTTTGAGGACTTCAGCGGTCCACTTGTGCCGGTCTCAAGAATCATTTACACTTGAGCTTTTCTGTATTTCTCTTGATATTTCAGTGAGCTCTTATGAAATAATGAGAAATATAGCCAGTTCCTGAAACGTTAATGACACATTAATTACACCTATCATTCTCAAGCTGATAATGATGTAATAACAAACTATGTAGGTAGGTGTCAAAATTTCTCAATTTGTAATTCATGTAGTTCTTAATTTGTAATTCATGTAGTAACAAATAATAATAAATAAATACTACCCAATTCACCTGGTCACAAAGTAAGCTTCGCTTAACCTACTTGTGTTAGGGGTCACACAACGGATATTATTGTAAATACATACATATAAAACATAGAAAACGCCCAGACTCGAGAACAAACACATACGCCATCGGGAATCGAACCAGCTCCATCTGGTGCCGGAGATAAGATTACTACCAACGCAACACAACCGGCCTATTAAATGATTGGGTAATATATCATTTTATTTGACATAGCTATGTAATAGGCCAGAATAGTTTTCTGGCGTGTAGCACGCCATATAACTTGACGTTAGCAATCACAATATACAAAATTATATTATATAGGTAATATCTAATTTGTGAAATTATATTAAGTGGCCGCGCACGATATGGGCAATTAATTGTATTTATGGATATGCTTCTACTGGTTTTATCGTTTAAAGAGTGTACAGGTACGACAAGATATGGTGATACTTACTGCGCGGTTTCAGAGGAGTTTCCTCTTGCAAACGCTGAGGCTATGGAATAAGATCGCCGAGGTCTTTTCTTTAGACCGGGGCATTAAAAGATTTTTACAGGGTCGTCAACGCGCGAACGATTCTCCCTGTGTTGCAAGCGTCCATAGGCTACGGTGACCGCTCACCATCAGGCGGGCCGTAAGCTTGTTTGCTACCTTAGTGGTGGTGGTGGTGGTCCTTTCAATACTTCCTACTCCGACTATCTTCTTTCTGATTAAATTCGTTGTGAGTTCCAAGACAGCTGTAGTTTTCTTCCCCGGGACGTCAATAAGCTTCATTGCTTATTGTCTATCTGAGGTCGCCGTTGTTGATCCTGGCTACACAGGAGACACAGTGGTGGGAATGTGTGGTGGGCTTGTCCCGATATCTTAGTGGTATAAAAAAAGAGATGACTATCAATTAGATAAAATTACATTTAGAACAAAATCCGCACTACTTAGCGTTATAATTGTAACTAAATTGTAGATGTATGTTTTGTAGTTATTTTTTTATTCGAAATTTAACACCAACCAGTAAGTACTTAGTTAGATTTGGAAAATCTCTTCGTGGTACACCCCCATATAATTTTTAAAACACATTTACGCAAGAGTAGATCACAACTAATAAATAAGCCGAATAAATTCTAGGCAGTTCTTTAAAAAAAAACCTCAAAATATTGCTTAGTAGGTCACTCAACTGCCAAGTTATCGAAGACAATTAATATTTCCCGCTTCGCTTCGCGTCAGACTAAAAACTGCATAATTAAAACGCTGTGAACTAACTTGGGGCTCTTAACTCTTAACTGAGTTTAAATCATGAAGTTTAGTTAACATTTTGTTTAATGGATAACTTGAAACCCAACAGAGACTATTGGCAATATTTACGAGACGGTTTTGGACGAATTATCTATACTAATATTATAAAGAGGAAAGATTTGTTTGTTTGCATTGAATAGGCACCGAAAGTACTGGACCGATTTCAAAAATTCTTTCACCAGTAAGCTACATTATCAGTGAGTGACATAGGCTATAAGCTTTTCCCGAAATTCAATGTGTTTCCCACAGGAACGAGTCTAGAAACTCTAGTTTAAAAAAAGCTAGTTCGAAATAAAATGACTTGGAAAATATTAGTCAGTAGGTACGGGGCATATTAAATAATAATTAACTATTTTTCAATAGCCATGTATGTATAATAATGTATATCTTCTTCCCTCGACACGTCCCATCCAGAGCACTCACGTAACATTTTTCTAATGGCCAGACGACACCATCTTGGTTATTCCTTCATTCAATACCCGTCGTGTGGTACCCATGTGCGAGCCCATCTTTTGTCATGTTTAGCCGATTTTTTACCCACATACACAACTTTGTCTTGTTTCTTGTCTTGTTGTCTTGCGGGCCTTCTCCGCAATTAGGCAGCCTATGCACCCTTTGTGCGTGCGAAGAGTGGGAGCTGTATTACTCCAGCCATCCTAATTCCTCCATACACAAATTTTACGTAGTGGATAAACATAATGACAAACTCATCGATAAATAACCATATAACTAATAAATTATATCTAGGTATTTAAATGGAGCTGTGAATAATGTGATATTTTTAACCGGTAGTGTTCGTCTGCGTTCGTATTTACCTCACGACGAACGGTTAATTTAATCAATCTTTCTCAACATGCAATCTGAATTCCATGCAAGTAAAGCGTTAAGTCATAGTTAGTTTATTTTTAATTGTAATAGCAAATAACCGTTACCAGACGGCCAGCTCGCGTGAGCAGTCACTGTAGTGAAGTGTTGGTGGTGTTGTTATTTTTTTTGTATTAATTTGAAAAGGACTTCTAACTTTAACATTTATGTTTACGATTACGACAATAACCTACTTAAACAACATGACTTTTATAAATATTACTAGCCAAACCCGCGCAACTACAAAATCCGTTGCGTAGGGAGTTAGGGACAGACGTGGCACAGGCAGACAGCAAGAGTGACCTTATTTTCTATGTAAAGATAAGTAGGCAGGCCGACTCTCACGTCAACTCGAAAATACACGAGAACGGTTGCTGCCTTGTGGGCCTATACATGCTTATACTCGAGATAGTTTCACGCGACAATGATTCTTCGCCAATAGCAATGCCTGTTTTGTCTACTGTAGACATAACCGAGATACGCTATTGGCTGAGCGGAGCGAGAAAATTTTGACGCGTTTGTCATGTTAGCCCGGCTGGTCTGCTTCTATCTTTAGCACCGATTTTGCATTTTATATTTAATTAAATGTTAACACAAATTAATGGCACTACTTATTTATATTCCCGAGTGCGTAATGTTGTATGTACCTAGTTTAAAATTTTATGTTAAAAAAAATAATTAAATGACAAAAGACCGTAACTGGTTTTCTTTCGACATTTCTTTTTTACCAGTGGTCATTTTGCTTTTGTTTCTGAAATGGTAGTAGTTAGAGTAGATTAATTTATACAAATCATTTATTACAACTGTATACTCTGACATGAGAACGTGTTTGTGAAAACCTATTCTCAGAATAAAAGTTTTGAATTTGAATTTGAGTATTTATGTATTAAGGGGCTCCAAGGAGCCGATGACCTTGAGGATTTGACCTCTAAGTAACGTTACTTCACCCCTTCACCCCGCTTTAATATTACGTAAAATGCCAAAAACTTGACATCTATTGATCATTTTGTAGTACTATGTTTTGATAAAAACCTTGCCTTTTTCACCACTAGAGGGCTGGCAATGACGCGCGGCGCGGTAATATTAATGACATCTAGTTGAGAAACCAATTATTAAAATATTTGAACACTTTCCATAGACCTCTAGAACTAAACAATATCAGTTGACACTTTTAAAATGATATATGAATTATGATAGAACTAAATATATATTATTAAAAACAAATCTTAACATTGCAAATGAAATTTTGCAGGCGATGTATGTTATGTCGTATTTGGTTGGTTACACAAAATTATTTAAAAAAAAACGTTTTTTTGCTCTAGTTGTACCATACTATCTCAGGAACTATAAGCCCTATCAAAATATGGATTAGACAGAAAAATTGGGTATTTTTCTCTGATTCACATTCAATGAAAAAGGTCATTTTGCTACAACTCGTGTTGTACCGGTTTTCACAGATTTTTTTGAAATATTGATCGGCTGGATTTTACTATCGATACAATACCAAAATAGTCATTTTCAACAAAAAAAACTGTACGTCTGCGTGTTATACCGTATCACGCAAAAACCACTGAATTTAAAGAATGAATTTTGATGAAATTTTACACGGAGATCTCGAGTCAACATTTATAGTTGTGCTTTTTATCCCAGAAATTATTTGCAGATGATCTTTCAATAGTTGTTCCAAATCTTCATAACTCATTGAATAATTATAATGCTGACATTAATGAAACTTTAAATAACATTAAAATATGGATGGAAAAAAACAATTTAAATATTAATACAGATAAAACGAAATATATACAATTTCACAATCAAAGAAATAATAAAATAGCAGACATTATTGTTAAATATGATGGAAAAATAATCAAAGAATGTAATGAAGTCAATTTCTTGGGGATAACATTAGATAAAAATATTACTTGGAAACCTCAGATCGAAAACCTGTGTAGTAAAATAAATCGATATGCATATGTTTTATGGAGATTAGTGAATTTGACAGATATAAAAACAGCTTTGTATGCGTATCATGGCTACGTGGCGTCTAACCTCCGATATGGGATCGTAGTTTGGGGAAACTCTGTAGATTGGGAAAGAGCGTTCATTATTCAGAAACAATGTGTTCGATCTTTGTGTAATATCTCCCGAAGGACAAGCTGTAAACCTTATTTTAAGAAATTAAAATTATTGACACTTCCGTCTATCTACTTATATGAAATTTGTTGTTTTGTTAAAGTGTTCAAGCATTTGTTTGTACGAAACATTGAGACAACAAATGAATATCGTGGTAGATTTCCAAACAGGCTCGTTACTCCTGTTATGTCCTCATCCCTATACCGTCAGAGCTGTTATCCGGTGGCGGTTCGGGTTTTCAACAGGTTGCCTACTAATATAAAAAACTTGCCTATTTCACTATTTAAGAGTGCACTTAGAAACTTTCTCTTGGATAAATGCTATTACTCGTTACAGGAATACTTGTCGGATAATATTGTACACAATTAGCTATTATATTATAATTTAACTTCATTGTAATTACCAACATTGTTATTACCTTTATTAACAATTTATTATTTGTAAAAACCTAAATATTTGCATGCCTGTATAGGTAAAAGAGTGCGGAAAGAAAAAACTTGTAATACCATTGTACACTACCACTTTTTTTTGCAAATAAATTTGATTTTGATTTTTTGATTTTAATGCGTAAAACTAGAAAAACCAAAATCCACGCAGGCGAAGCCGCAGGCACCCACTAGTATGGTATGAAAGGCACTATTAGTCAAATAAATGACGTAATCTATATCATAATTTTATTTGCGACATACAATACATAGTTAAATTTCGCCACATCTCTTATTGTTTACGGTGGCTTTATGGTAGATTCAAGAAATCATTAGTAAATAAAAAATGTGCGGTCTCCAGTTTCAAACTTATATTATTTGATTTTATACTTTTTTTTATTCATATGATTAATTTCATGTTTCTTTCTTTTTTTTAATAATGTTTAAAAAAAAAGAGAACGAAAAATATTATTTACTAATGAATGTGTAAATATCAGATTCCTATTTAAAATTTTGAGGGCATTCTATTAGATATTTTTATAATAGTTTTATATTGTTCGTAATTGTTAGGTAAAAAGTAAATCATAAAATTATATTGTTAAAAAAAGTATAAAAATCAAAAAGTATGAGCACCAACCTAAGGATCGAACCAGGAGACACGGGACTAAAACTAGCGATTTGTTGAATCTACCACAAATCCATGTAACCAATAGGAGAAGTGGCGAAATTTATGTATTGAATGTGGCGCTGTAATGAGCCACAATCATTATCGTGGATAAAATAATATACGTCTTATTATATAATTCAACGTATTTGGTTTGACGACCTCCGTGGCGTAATGGTTACCACGCCAGACCGCCACCCAGGAGGTCCCGGGTTCGATCCCCGGTCGGGTCATGATGAAAAACGAACTTTTTCTGATTGGCCTCGGGTCTTGGATGTTTATCTATATATGTATTTGTTATAAAACATAATATCGTTGAGTTAGTATCCCATAACACAAGTTTCGAACTTACTTTGGGGCTAGCTCAATCTATATGAATCTGTATGACGAAAATATCCAAATATAAAAAATATCAACTAAAAAAAATACAATAAATGCATGAAAGTTATTTATCTTTTTAAAAATAAAATAAAATATTTATTTTATAAAGATAAATAACTTTCATGCATTTATTGTATTTTTTTAGTTGATATTTTTTATATTTGGATATTTTCGTCATAATAATAAAAAATCGAGAGCATGCATGGTGCAGCGAAAATTTGGCACACGTCCATCCATCCGAAAGCGTGGGAGCGCACTGATTACCTTGTGTCCAGTCACCCGCTATCCAGAAATTACGTAATTGACAGAAAATTGCTTGTGACTTGGTGGAAATACATTCAAATTCAAAAACCAAGCTACAAATAAGTAGATAATATTATTGCCTATGTATTAATGTAAATTTTACACGAATCGATGCATAAATACCCAAGTTGAATCGCATTCTTTCTTTGATTACTAGGTTCCTTAAATATTTTATTACTCCATAAATATTTAGTAATTTCAAATTTCGAGCAGCATAAATGTAGTACAATGATTATAGCACAACATATATTTTTTTGGTGGTTATTCGTTATGGTAGCTACGAGTAGAGACAACTTGAAAAACAGCAAAATTTTAGCGAAATTTGTTGGTACGGCCTTAATATTAATAAATTATGTAAATTATATGAACACGAAAATTTCTGAGAAGGAGAATATATTCAAATTTCTGAGAATGATTCCTTCTTATGTAGGCAACGCATACTATTATGGTAGTCGTGAATGTCCATAGACACAGTGATTGCTTACGAAGAAGTACCGGCTAACACGTTTATCCGCGTCTAACACAAAAAAATGCTCTTCCTTAAAAAAATATATGAACATAATACTAGTCACAACAAAATAACCCTTATTTCACTTGGATCCATTATTTTTGATTCCTCAAAGGATCTTGGATTCTAAGCGTCCTAAAAAATAATTAAAAAAAAACTTTATTGGATTTTTATATTCAACTAGTTGTTACCCTCGCTGCTCCGCCCGCGTGGTCAAGGGAAAATGTCAATATTTTTTAAAATGGGAACTTCTTTATCCCATGGGAAAAAAAGCCTATGTCACTCTCCAGACTTTAAACTATCCCCAATAAAAAAAGCGGCCAAGTGCGAATGAAGGGTTCCGTAGCAGCAATTGCGGTTTACGATTTGACGTATTTAAAAAAAACAAAAAAAAAAAAATTGAGTTTCAGTTCTAAGTATGGGGAGCCCCCAAAATTTTATGTTTTATTTCTATTTTTGTGTAAAAATCTTATTGCGGTTCACAGAATACATCTACTTACCAAGTTTCAACAGTATAGTTCTAATAGTTTCGGAAAAAAGTGGCTGTGACATACGGACGGAAAGACAGACAGACAGACAGAATCTATAAGGGTTCCGTTTTTTGCCATTTGGCTACGGAACCCTTAAAATCATATCAATCCGTTTATGACTTTCGACGTGAAGAGACAAACAAACAAACAAACACTTTTTCACATAATATTAGTATGGATGGATATGGAAGTATGGATTTTACACTAGAAAAATTACGGATACAACCTGTAACATATTTATTTATTATATTAAAATGTTATTGTAAAAATTTTTTGTAAGTACAAATTACTAGTGGCCCTTATTTTAATACGTGAACATAAAATCTAAACCTAACATACCAAAATTTAGGTCTAAACAAGTAAGCTGTCAAATATTATAAAAAGTATTACCTAAACGAGGCCGACTGTTGTTTATAAAAAATAGACATAAGAGTGGTCACGCAACCACCTAGAAGCCTTATTTATAATGTATATAAGTCTGATGGATTGGCTCTTTGTACGCGCCAACTTACACGAATATATTATGCAGGTTATGAGAAATGAACTTACGAAGCGAACACCTGCCTTGGTAATATCTACTAGGTAAGAAGTTTTGCCTACATAATTATATACCGGTCAAATTAAATAGCCACTCGTAGTTTATTTCGTACTAGAATAAATACCACGTACCACGAACAAACATGTATCAGAAAAATTGTTATGGAATGTGTATTAAAATATATAACAACATTCCTGATCATATAAAAAATCTGCCTTATCCACTTGAACGTCCGAGCTACTTTGGTTGCTGCTCTTGACAGTCCAAGCTCCTAAATTGGATCAACAGATGGCGTCCTACACCCTCCCGAGACATAAAAAAATATATATCTCGTAAACTATTACCCTTATTCTAATAAGAAAACTAGTACTGTTTAGCTAGATAAATTATCTTTCAATAAAAGAATATAACAACATACGAAAACTTATAAATAAGGTATATTTTTAGCGTATAATTTCAACATGAGAGGTTTTTTTTTACGACTTTGAGATTTACGGGCCTATTATTCCACTTTCGTATTCTTATTAGAATTTTTGTTATTAGAATCTTATTGCAAATGTACAGTCGCCTCGAGGATAGCAGGACCATCTTTAAGATGATTTTTGGTTGCAACATCCAACATCCTAGTGGACACATGTGGCTCTAATAAACAAAAACCCTGTTTGGTATCAATGAAAAGGACGGAGCTCACAAAAAATCCGCTTACAAGATGTGCAAGCAATATTTTTCTAAAATGGTCCTCCTATCTTCGAGGCCACCGTACTTACCTTTCTGGAAATATACGTATTGTATACTAATATCCAAATAGTTTTGCCAAGAAAAGCATAAATCTTTTCTCTTACTTTCTCCACTTTCTGACTTTCACTTTTTGGCGAGCCGCAGGTAGTTTTCCAGTGAGTCAAGAACTTCGAAATATGTTAGAAATTAATGGTATTTCTGCTAAAACAGCTTCAAAATATGTTTATAATGAACGTAAGGCGTTATTTTATATATATATCTACACAGATTTATTATAAAAACACTTACTTGTTACTTCGGCACACGAATCGATCACTTATTTTCACAGCACTTTTCACTTGATAATATATCAAATTAAATACTTTATCTACAGTCAATTATTTGTAAATATGAAACTTTGTTTAATAATGATTGTTTTTATAACGTTTGCATGTTTATAATAAATTTAAAAGCATACTATTTAAAATACTATTAGAGAAAAGATATTATGTATTTTTATGTTGTTTTTGGTGCAATAAAGAGTATTTATTATTATACTATTGCGGACTTCCTAAATGATAAAAATAGTGTTGTAACTAAAGTGTAGATTTTGTGATATTATAATGATTTCCTAAAATGATGACATTTAAATTTTTACTATAGTTTTTTATTGTGATTACTTTTAATTCAGAAAATTTGCATGCTATCCAAGTAGCTTAGTAAGAGAATTTATTATGTTTATCAAGTATTAAGATCCTGTTACTACCTTATTTATTGGAAAATAAATATTATTTCATTCATTTCAATAAATAAATAAACATTTATTTGCTCTCCACAATCATGGGCTTAGGTAATTAAACAAGACAAATAACATACAATTATTAGATAGGGAGAGACTGGAGACTGAACTAAGCCAGGCTTGTATCTCAGCGCACCAGGATAGAATTAATTAGAATCAACCATAACTTTTATTTAATTTTACAATAACATTGTAGAAGTGTCTGTAATATGTGTTGTTTGTTTACATAGATTAGTCTGAAACACTACATAACCGATTTGAGAAATTCTTTCACCGTTAGGAAGTTACATAATTCCCAGGTTTTAGAGGTAGGGCACAGCGGATAATCCGCTCAAATCGGAGCAGCCCGTCTGGGGAATGACCTCCACCTTCCAGAAGATCGTAGCCAAATAGCATTGGTCTCGGCCATGTTGTCTTCCTACGGTGAGTAAGGTCTCCAACGCTCCACTTGGGAGGTTGGGAGGGTTGGCAACGCGTGAGTGATACCCCCGGTATTGCAAGCGTCTATAGGCAAAGGTGACGGCTTACCATCAGGCCGGCGGCCGTATGCTCGTTTGCCACCTTTGTGGTATAAGAAAAAGGTGACATAGGCTACATTTATTGTTTTTTTAAACCTTATTGAATCCCGCGCGAAGCCGGGGCGAACCGCCAGTTGTATTCATATGAAAGTAACATTCATTGTACTTTTAAAAATCAAATAAAAATTATTTATTTCCCAACAAAGATGCATTATTATTGTGATAAAGTTATTTCCATAATTCGAGTAAAAGCTGAAGTAATGTTATAAAATATACAGATCCAAAAACCATAAAAGCTTTAGCATGAAGCCATAAAAACGGTACACAGCGACAAATCAAAATGACAATAAATATGCCACCAATAAAATGGGATTCACAAAACCGTCATATACTCAACTTCTGTTCACATAATTTTTTATTTTTTTATGTCATACAGTAGACAAACTTACTTTGGGGCTAGCTCAATCTGTATGAATTGTCCCTATATATTTATTTATTAAATAAATATTAAAAAAAAAAAAAAAAACAGTAGACAAACAAGCAAGCGGGCCCCCTGATGGAAAGTGGTCACCGCCGCCTATGGACATCAGTAACATCAGGGGCGCTACCAATGCGTTGTCTACCAAAGAAGTTGGAGGAAAAGAAGGAGGACGGCAAGGGAAAGGAGAAGAGGGAAAGACGGGATAGGGAAGGAGTTGGGCTTCCGGCTTACTCACCGAACGAAACGCATTGCTGCTTTACGTCGATATTCTGTGAGAGGACGGTACTTCCCCGGTCGAGCTAGCCCATTTCATAATAATTGCTCTACCACTCCACTTTATTACTCGCTGATGGCCGCGGCTTTACCCTTATAGGAATAAACAAATAAATAAATTTTACACAAATTACACAGCGCCAACTGGCCCTAAGTGACGTGCTTATGTTATGGGTACAATATAAATATATATTAAAATAAATACATAGAAAACACCCAGACTCGAATCAAACATAAATTCCATCACATAAAATGTTTACTCCCAGCGAGAATCGAACCCCCTCTGGTGCTGGAGGTAGGATCACTCACCACCGGGTTGTCGACTTTTGATAGATAAATGCATTGAAAAACCAAATCGCTGTAAACGCCGATCGCCGCGTCTAAAAGCTAGTCTGAATAAGCCACATTATAAATAGTTGGTAATTTTTTTAACCACACGTTTATTTTTCATTCATTCGTACAAATAAACCATCAATATTCATTAACTTTGAGAAACGATGTTAGATTTTTTGTTAACCCTTTCCAATGTTATTAACGTTGGGGTATCATTCACTGTCAGTATATATCAGCCGTTCGTTTTGACCTTATTTGCTCATTCATCTACTCATTTAGTCTTCTGTCTAGAAGCTGGGTAACATCATGGCCAGTATTTTAGGGTTCCGTAGTAAACTAACAAGTAATCCTTGTAGTTTTGGCATGTTTTGCACAAAAAGGTACTGTGCGTGGTAATTTTTTTATAGATGTTTGTAGTAGACGATATTGTAGCAGCTACTATGCTACGCCGTAGATGAAGGTGTCGCGTAGCCAATATGTCGTAGGCGATGCCTACGCTTTTAGATTTGTGGAGTTTAGTCCGGCTGCAAACTTCTACTACACTAAGCAATTTGGTTAGCGGAAGGTTTAAGATTTACAGCGACTGCCTAGCGCAGGCTTACTACTTAGCTTTTTGGACGAGGAGCTTCGAAGACCACATTAAGCCATGACCAGTTAAAAATATTGGAAAATAAAAAAAAGGCCGATATCGAATGGCTACCTATTAGCACGTAAGCCCCCAGAGATGGGAGGGGGTCATTTCAACCCCAAAGTCATATTTTACCGAAACTCGATAAATTGCCCGCGACACTGGGGTCATTGGGAACGATCACTCACGTAATTTTCCGTCGAATCGAAAATCGAATAGATAAAGTTACAGGACTCGGCCAAATTAAATGATCGATTGGATACGGAGGTACAACCTAATTCAAATGTTTTTCCTTATTTCAACTTCAATTTACTTAGTGATGAATGATTCAAATAAATAAATTGTACACATAAGATTGATAGAAAGATAATAGCTTTATTTACATCTCCAATCGTACACATAATATTACGGGAAAAATACACAACGACGAGATACAAAATGGAGTAATTTGCATTACACATGTTATTAAAGTATTCGTACGCTGCAGTAAAATGCAAAAAGGCCATGGCTCAATGATAAAATTTCTCATGAAATATTAAAACACTGGTTATCAGCCATCCTAGCTGGGGCAGAGGTGATTTTTTTTTAGCTGATGGCAGACGTGAAATTTTCCTTTCAAAATTATTTAAAAAAAATGGTAGTTTTTCAGAATGGTAGTTGAACTACATTAAAAACAATTTGTATTTACAAACTTTTGTATTATCTCACACCAATATTTTATACTAAATTTATTATTCTGACTATTGAAACCCGCGGAACTTCGTTTGCGTGTATTTATTTATGCACAGCAGCGCCATCTAAATCATACTTTTGATCAAATCCTACAGGAATCGCGGACTTTTCGGGATAAAAAGTACCTTGTGTGTTAATTCAAGATATCAGCTACCTACATACCAAATATCATGAAAAAAAATCCCAACCATTTGAGCGTGAAGAAGGAACAAACATACACATAACTTTCGCCTTTATAATATTAGTAGGATTTTATTGCAAACCGTACATCTGTTAGAGTTTAACCCTCGAAACCTAAGACAGCAAATTTATTTCACATCAAATATTAGTATGGATAAACATGTGTACAAAATCGAAAATATCTATCTAACGCAGTGGAAATAACTTCCAACTGAGATATCACTGCGTAAAAGATTAAAATACATCAATAATATAGTGCCTTCGAGTAACATGCCGCGAATACACGAATATTATTCGCCGTCTCGCTCACACTTGCTTGTAATCCCATAGGATAGAAAAAAACAGAGACACCCAAACACCCGACTCAACGAAAATCGCACGGGTAGCAAATCGTTAAATATTCATGAGATAAAACACATACATACATGTAACAGTATTATATTACTGGTTTAAGTTATAGACTTGTTTCTTTTTCCATACCACTCGGGATATACTCATCCCACCGCATAGCCCAGCCGTGGGATGAGTACGAGTTGTCAATGATACTACATCATTTTTAGGGTTCCGTAGTAAACTACAAGGAACCCTTATAGTTTCGCCATGTCCGTCTGTCCGTCTGTCCGTCCGCGGTCTAGCCCCTAGACGCTTGATGCTAGAAAGCTGTAACTTGGTATGTATACTCATATTAACAATGCCAACGAAGTGAGTGTTTTTTTTTTTTCGCACCGACCCCATCTTGTGGGGTATCGTTAGATTGAACATTGAGGGTGTGGGAAGATCATTTTTCGATACAATGATCCGTTTGCAAATTATTTTTTCGTTTTGCACGGTGGTCCCCTCTATCTCCGAAAGTCTTGAGTTTAGAAATTTGAAAAAATTCATGGTAGTAGTCCATATAGTGAACCTACAATTAAAACTATAACGGTTAAGTAGGCACTACTAATTACCGAGTAATAGCCGACGAACTCATGAAGTAAGATTTCTTTGACGAAAACGTACAAAATGTCATAGAAAATGGTATTGTACTCATCTGCAAGCAAGAAATGCGTAGCCAATACGGAACCCTACATTGTGCGTGACCGGACACGTACTTGCCCGGTTTTTTTATTACCTTGGGAGGATTCATGTAGAGTATAAGCAACTGTGCTGGACTGTAACTTGGTGGTGGTCAGAGTTTTTAAGACTCACTAAGGTCCGATTGTTTGATCAGTAGTCAAGTATACCAACGGTTAAAATTCGTAGCAATTTTTAACAAATAGTTAGTTTTTTCAACGAATTTTAACCATTAGTATACTTAACTACTGATCAAACTAACGGCCCTAATTAAGCTAAAAAACTAAATAAATGAAATTGTTTTTTTTTAATAAAGTGTCAGTAGTAGGTAAAGATACTTTCTGTAGTCAAAGAGTTTTCTGCAACAGAAGCAAGACGATCACTACGGTAAAATAAATTACCGTTGTGCTTCTCGACTTAGATCGGAATTAGGCTCACCACGCATTCTAATCTAGGATCAACAACGGCGATCTCAGATTGAGAACTCACGACGAATTTAATCAGAAAAAAAATTGATGCGAGTAGGCATGTGATCTTATTAGATAAAATAAATATATAGGGACAAATCACACAGATTGAGCTAGCCCCAAAGTAAGTTCGAAACTTGTGTTATGGGACACTAACTCAACGATACTATAGTATCGTTGAGTTAGTGTCCCATGTATATCTATCTAAGTATTTGTTATAAATTATATATAATTTATAACAAATACTTAGATAGATATACATCCAAGACCCGAGGCCAATCAGAAAAAGTTTGTTTTTCATCATGACCCGATCGGGATCTCTCTATGCACAATTCATTGTGAGTATTTAATCAGAAAGAAATTAGGTAGTCGATAGTCGTAGAAGATGCCTACGTTATTAGCTATAGATTAGAATAGGAAGTACAAAAGTAGAAAAGTTTCTTATTTGTGTGTTAATTTAGCAGATATTAAAAAAATATAAACGAATAATAAAAAGATTAACACATAATTATTATTCGAAAACAGAACACCATTCTAGCGTCATCGCCTGAGGAACATTAGTAGTTCGACGGGTCAGAAATTAAAACAAAGCCAGTTGGGATAGTTTGAAAGTAACTTTGATGGATACTTAAGCGGAGATCCCGGTTATTATCGCTTGATAATAGCCGCTAAGCTTAGCCGGAGGTCTTTGAGGATTAAAAGCTCTACACCATTGTCTTGCTAACTGGATAATGTAACAATACTTTAATGTAGTCGTTATGTTTATATTTAACGAGATGCATAAACGGATTTTATTCTTTTTTCTTTGGTTAACAGTAGCACAAACACATTTTAATATTATTGATACACTAGTGAAACCCGCGCAACTTCGTTTGCGTGTATTTATTTATGCACAGCAGCGCCATCTATATCAGACTTTTGACCAAATCCTACGGGAATCGCGTACTTTTTGGGATAAAAAGTACCCTATGGTTAATCCAAGGTATCAGCTACCTACTTACCAAATATCATAAACATTGACCCAGCCATTTGAGCGTGGAGAAGTAACAAACTTACACATAACTTTCGCCTTTATAATATTAGTAGGATAAAATTACTTGCGCGTGAGGCGAAGAGCGACGGCACGGTGCTCGTGGCGGGCGAGCAAAAATGAGTGCCGGTGTGAGGACAAACCAGCAGTGGTTTTTGACGCACAGATGTTGTAAACAAAACAACTAAGGCTAGTTCATATGACCGCGCGGTACCGCGCGGTACAAGACCAAAGTAAACGTTGAGCATCGTCTACAATACCGCGCGGTACCGCGCGCCAACGCGCGGCGCGCTCCGACCCGCGTGCCGTACATATTCCATCATGTGTATAAAATAAATAAAAATAAACCTCAACCGCGCGGCGACGCGCGGCTCCGCGCGGCCATATAAACTTAGCCTAATTGTACAAAACTGTGTAAATTCTTAATAATAAAATAAAAATAATTATCGTTCAGCTGATATCGTATGATAAGTATTCAGAATTTCCAACAAAATAATATCTTTCATTTTACTTTGTTTGAAAACGGTAAAAAAAACGGGTAAGTAATAAGCAATCAATAGTTGACAGACTACAAAGGCGAGTTACAAATGCACCGATATGATACTAACTCCATAATATCGCTTCCCGGCAAGAAAAGTAGTGTCACAATACATAATATGTCCAAAATGACATAACCTATTAATAATAAAAGTAATAGTAATTAAATACATTCGTAATCTGGTATAGTTTATCATTTTTTGTGGATAATTAATGAAAAAAAAATACGTTCAAAAACTCTTTTCAATCTCTTGTACTTTGGTCCACGCGCCAAAGGGGACGACCTGCGACCTTGGCCTGTTTACCACGTGTTTACCTGAGCATCATACATGCCAATGAAGGATTCACACATACCCCTATGTCCCTCTGATCCTTAGGGCTAAATAACCTGCTATGCTAACGTAATGAATTGCTAATATATATTTGTTTTTGTTTCAATTTAAGATAGATTGAATATGCTTTACTACAGACAGAAAAAATCATCATCATCATCATATCAACCCCTTACCATCCCACTGCAGGGATACGGGTCTCCCTTTAATCGAAGGGGACTGGAGCGTACTCTGCCACGCTGCTCCAATGCGGATTGGCAGAGGCCGGTGTTTTCAAGCCGCCCGAAGGCCACCGACTAGGCTTAACGACTGTCATCTACCGATAACAGCCGGGACCGACGGCTTAACGTGCCATCCGAAGCACGGAGAAGTTGGAGATAGCGAAACCCATCCAAACACTGGCTAGGGTCGACGTCGCTTGACTTGCGTGTTCATATTAGAATGCGACACACAGCGACGCCATCGAGCTGCTCCAAGACCGAAAAAAATTTGTATACAAACATGTAATATAATTTTTTTATTTTTATTTTAAAATAAATAATATCTATTACAATTAACTCTTCTTGTATAGTTACAAGGAGGCGGCCTTATTGCTAACAGCAATATTTTCGAGAAGTTTTTAAAATAGTGGTAAGATTGACTTTACCTTCAAACTGCACTGTATCCTTTTCTATTTTACGAGGACTTCGATGGTGTCAATGTTCCCTATAAAATGAAAACGAAAGTTAAGCAACGTCGACCCTAGTCAGTGTTTAGATGGCGGCATAACCTCCACAGAATTGTCCGTACTGAAAACTTGTTTTTTTAAATAAATTATCGCAACATGCATAGAAAATAATACCTGCACCGATCGGTGCCGACCCGCACAGATTTGTCAGTACCTACAGGAAATCTAATTCTTTATGTAAGTAAAACACCTTAGGTTACTTACATAAAGAATTAGGTGTACACACCTATAGTGCTACAGAAACATTCTTTACACAACTTTCATTTAACTCAACTTTTTTATACCCTCAAGTAAACCGTCGTGATCCTGCATTACTTTCAACAAGAGTTCAAGAAAAAGGACCCCCATTAGAGATATAAGAGTCAGATAGGATACGGACAAGTGGCGAAACGGTAAGACTTCTTGAGTAAAACTGAAAAGGTCAGGGTCGCAGCGTTGAGACTAAATGACCCTCCGGCGACCCTTTTTAATGAACACTCAAAAGCAACAAATAGAACCGACGCCCGGGGTGTGAGAGTCAGGTTTGACATTTTGGGCAAGCGTTGAAGAATTTTTCGAATGAAAAAGTATTCAACAATGTTCTGAAGGTGATGAGATAGATTGATAAATCATTTATTTGTACACGTGCCCCAAGGTACACCAAATCAGCTAGGTTTCTCTTGAATGTATTAATGCCAAATGTTAATTTGTACCCTTGATATTAAATACTTTACTATTTGGTTAGCGTACAATTTAATTTCATTTAGTTGCCAAACTAGTCGCTCGTGTGGTCTGTTAAACTAATAACACTCCAATGCCGATTGAGTGGAATTATTTTTAAGAATAAAGTTCCATAAACTCTATTGAGATTTATTTTAAAAAAAATTTTTTTGTTTCTTTAAAGAGTATTTAAATAAAACGAAATAAATCACAATAATAAAAATAAATTGTCAGTCTGTCAATATTGTTCGCCATGACAACGTTGAAAACAAGTTGACCAATTGAATCATTCCATCAATTCTCACAATACAGTGATTTTCACAGTTCGCTGAGGAGAGAAATAATTGAAATGTTTTATGGAGCTGAATTGACACAATAACGGGACAGAGTTTCCTGTTTATCGTTGAGTCTTCACTTTATTGACAAGCCACTTCTTTCAATAATAAAAAGTCTTGAAAATTTATAAAAATTAGAAGAAAAATAATAAATATAAATAAATAAATATATAGGGACAATTCATACAGATTGAGCTAGCCCCAAAGTAAGTTCGAAACTTGTGTTATGGGATACTAACTCAACGATATTATATTTTATACAAATACATATATAGATAAACATCCAAGACCCGTGGCCAATCAGAAAAAGTTCGTTTTTCATCATGACCCGACCGGGGATCAAACCCGGGACCTCCTGGGTGGCAGTCTGGTTACCAGGCGTAGTAACCATTACGCCACGGAGGTCGTCAAAATCTCAAATTCGTCGTCAAATTCTGAACACAAAAAAAAGAAGAATCTTTTTTTGTGTTCAGAATTTGACTTGAAAACACCGGTCTCTGCCAATCCGTATTGGAGCAGTGTGGCAGAGTACGCTCTCATTCCCTTCGATTGAATGGAGACCCGTATCTCTGAGGATGATTACGGGTTAGTACGATGATGACGAATCTTTTGTACACTGAGTTTTTCATACATTTGGTCGTAAATGATGATTACTTTTCCGTCTACGAAGTCAATTTATAGAGTTAATCCCGGTTTAGATAGTATAACCAATTTTCTGTGACCTGGTGCTTTGCCAAGTGTCTGGGTCACACCTATATCACTAAAAGTGTCACTTATGACTTGGCTGAGCTAGTTTTGTGGTAATAAAAAGTTTATATGACTTTTCTTAATGATAAACCCGATTTTTATTAAATCATCCTAAAACGTGGTTCGTGCCTCCATGCTTCGGAGGGCACGTTAAGCCACCGGTTCCGGCTGTTGTCGATGTATGACATCAAGCCAAGTCGGTAGCTTTCAGGCGGCTTGAAAATACTGGCTACTGTTACTTTGCATTGAAGCAGCGTGGCAGAGTACGCTTTAATCCATCCTGCAGTGAAATGATTGTCAGTTGACATGATTATCCTGAAATGTGCTTAGTAAGGAACAAGAGAAAAATATTATTTTAATTTGAATGTTGCGTGGTGATTGGGTTTGTATGGATTCATAATCATCAAAAAGATAATAAATCCATTTCGAAGCATTTATTCATATTGTCTTAAGAGAAAAAAGCCTTTATTTATTGCAAAGATTAACGGGAAAGCTATATCATCAATGAATTCTACATCGTCAACTGATATTGAGTGTGTTCACTGTTGCAAAAGTAGGGCGGTAATCTGGCTAGAGTCCAGATTTTGCTGACCTGATGCATGGAATGAAGGTTTTGACAAGGTTATCTTATGATTTATATAAAATTTCCCGCTTATTTGCCATTCAGCGTTAGCTGCCAGCGTTTTGGGTATCCTGCCATATCCTGCCTTTTTCGTTTTAGTTTTGATCTAGCTTATTTTTAATATTATTTTAGTAATTGACGACCTCCGTGGCGTAATGGTTACAATGCCAGGCCGCCACCCAGGAGGTCCCGGGTTCGAATCCCGGTCGGGTCATGATGAAAAACGAACGTTTTCTAATTGGCCTGGGTCTTGGATGTTTATCTATATATGTATTTGTTATAAAATATAGTATCGTTGAGTTAGTATCTCATATCACAAGTCTCGAACTTTGGGGCACAGATTGAGCTATCAATCTGTGTGATTTGTATATATTTAATTATTTATTTAGTTTTTTAAATGTTAGTTCCCATTATTATATTAATTACTTATTGTAATTTTGTTCTGTTGTAACTTGTAACCAAAAAAAGTTTTAATTCTTAAGAACATTATATAAATTCAAGTGTTCTGTATAAATCAATCTTGCAATTATGTTTTATGTGTTAAATTAATTTAGGTAGCAAAAAGCTAAACTACATTTGCCGTTACCGCGTAAAATAATTATTAAAATTCTCTGGAAATATTGAAACTGTTGAACATTTAAATTTATATTTCTCTGAATGAAAAATGTAGGTATTAAATTATACTGTTTTGCAAATATTTCGTAAATATTATACATCAAATAGTATTTAATCACCAAATCATTGGTTAATAGTAAGCATTACATACAAAATTTCTTCAAATTATTTTGTCTCAAAGCGAAATTAATCCATTGAAATTGAATTTCGTATAAACAATGAAAATGATTGATACTATTTTGTTTGGAAATAATCCAATTATCGAAATAATATAAACAAATCGAAGTCCCGAACAGAAAAGGCTTAACGTTACACTCAATGATTGATTGACCGAAACTCTAATAGGTAGGAACAAATTTCAGTTTTATCTCTACAAAACATCGCTTGACGTTTCATTTTTCACTCGCTCAATAGGAGCTAAAATATATCGAGACGGGTTCACAGATAGCGGGGATTAGAAGCCGCGGGTTGCGATCCAATCGTGGCTGACTCGAAACCGGCCTTTGATAACGCGGGCAAACAAAATGAAAGGGTTCCACAAATTGCCATTGCATTGTTACAAACGCCTGCGGATCTCTACGATATCGGAACACGAAATCTATTTATGAATATGTATTTACAATGTTATCAACATTGTAAATAAATAAACTTAAAAATATTTCACAACAAATAAAAATAAATAAAATTTAACGGTTGCCACAAGGATGTATCTTAAGCCCATCATTATTTCTGTTTTAAACAGATTATTTATTCAAAATTATGTCCTTATTTTACCATAATATATTTCAAGATCTTTTTTTTATACCACAAAGGTGACAAACGACTATACGGCCAGCCTGATGGTAAGCCGTCACTATAGCCTATAGACGCTTGCAATACCGGAGGTATCACTCACGCGTTGCCGACCCTTCCAACCCCCCCAAGTTGAGCTCTGGAGACCTTACTCACCGTAGGAACACAACATGGCCGAGACCAATGTTACTTGGCTACGATCTTCTGTAAGGTGGAGGTCCTTCCCCAGATTGGCTGCTCCGATTTGAGCGGATTATCCGCTGTGCTAACCCTACCAAGAGAGGTAGGGTTAGCACAGCGGATAATCCGCTACTGAACTATAGTTTAAAGGGGTCGCGGGTCGCTATCTGCCTCGCGTACCGCGGTCGTGCGTCTCCATCGCTAGAATCGGTATACTACTTTATTTTAAATCTTTATTACTAACACAAATAAAAAAATATACAGTTTAGCATTACCATTTATTCAATTTAATAGGTATTTTTGTATAATATTTAAATAAATATCAAACAAATAGAACTATTTAACTGGTTTATTGCACTTTTTAAAAACTGACTTGAAAGAACTCTGACACATAAAAATAGACAATTGAAATGAAAAACCCAACATAAAATTTGAATTTATTAACCAAAAAGAGAATACTGAAAATTATACATATTGGTAAACAAAATTGAAGGAGAAATGCGAGACTGGTACTTAAGCTAGGTCGGGGGGTTGGGAGAGTTGGCAGCGCGTGAGTGATACCCCCGGTATTGCAAGCGTCTATAGGCTACGGTGACGGCTACCATCAGGCCGACCGTATGCTTGTCTGCCTAAAAAAAAAGGTAAAGCCTGTATTTACTTTATATTGTATTAACATGAAATTTATTTTATATTTAACTTTACGCATATATTTCATAATGTTTATTAATATTCACGTCCGTAATTTCCTAGCATTAATGAGAACTTAATATTGCAATATATTAAAGTACATTTTAATGTATATAAAGCAATATTAAAATATTCATTTCTCTTTTATTAGACTATTATATTACTTTCGAAGTCATGATAAGAAATTTTCCCGAATCCAATATCGATAGTATTTTTTTCATATCTATTTCATTTTCCCTTGTTGTATTTCTGGGAATTGGAATTAATTTTGATTTTACTTCTCTCATACATTTATTTTCGTCATATCAATCCATAACATCCCACTACAGGGTTTACATATGAGTCACTCTTCAATGGCAGGATTAAAGCGTACTTTGCCACACTGCTCCAATGCAGATTGGCGGAGTCCAGTGTTTTCAAGCCGTCTGAAAACCAAGCCGACCGTCCTGGCTATGGATGACAGTCGTCAAGCCAAATTGGCCGTTGGCATTCATCGGCTTAAAAACATTGGCCTCTGCCGATCCGCATTGAAACAGCGTATTGAAGGGAGACCCATATCCTTGCAGTGGGATGATTATGGGTTGTTTTCAAGGACATGTTAACGCGTGAGTGATACCACCGGTATTGCAAGCATCTATAGGCTACGGTGATGCTTACCATCAGGCCGTATGCTTGTTTGCCAACTTTGTTGCATTAAAAAAATGTTATCCAACAAAAAACTCTAATGTTCGTTATAATATTTTTTTAATTTTAAACGCGATAGTATTATACAGATAGAACAGGAACGAGTTGAAAGCAAAGATTTACAAGAGCTCGCTGAAAGCGTTCAGTGTGATTCCCAAAAAGGCGGTAAATCCGGAAGGGATGACATACATGAATTGGCAAATTGGTTACGCGAAAACGCGTCTGTTATGAAAGCGTTTTGAATCTCTGCATTGAATAAGCGTGAAAGGCTTGAGTTCTTTAGAATTTGCCTTATAGTAACAATACAAAATGCTAGCAGTACAGTCAGCCAATGACAGTGAGAAGGGCTATAAAAATAATTCAAATATTGCCGAGAATTGGTCATATCTTTATTTATCAATAGTATTAATATTGGACTTGTTTAATTATAAAGTTTCGTAACGACGCTTACACTTACGCTTAACCGACATATGTCCCTCATAGACAACAGCATAGACCCCGCTTGTCCTGAATGCGGTGAATCAGAGACCAGCCAGCACTTCCTAGCTGAGTGCATACACTACAGCAGGCTCAGGTGGGAGACTTTTGAAGCCGATAGGATCGAAGAAGGAAAACTATGCGAACTGGACACTGGTCGCATAGCGGAGTACTGCAGAAGGAGTTTAAGGTTTTCTGGGGGGAGGTCATCGGAGCCACAGTAACAACCGTATCCACACGGGAATAGGGGGTGACTTGAACACCCGCCTGTGCCCCGCAGGCGTCCCACCCTATAATAATAATGAACGACGCTTACATTATTAGAATAAAAACCTTTGTTCTTAGTTCTCTATTCTGCTCTTTTATTGGTTGTCGAATCTGGGTGTTTTCTATGTATTTTGGTTGTGTTTTTGAGTCTGGGTGTTTACTATGTATTATAAGTATATATTTACGATAATATATCCCGTTGTCTGGTACCCATAACACAAGCATGTCTAGTTTACTTTGGGACCCTGGTGGCGCTGTGTGAATTGTGAAGAATAAATTTATTTACTAGCTGTTACCCGCTGCTTCGCCCGCGTTAAAATTTGCCTGTGTTGGGCTCTGTACCCCGGATATTATGTAAACAAATTTTCATAATGATCGGCTGCTTAAAGCCGTGAAGGAATAACAAACAAACTCACTTTCTCATTACTAATGATTACTGTGCGAACGAATACTGCGGACATCTGCTTTACAAAGTTAACCATTACTCATGATAAAAGAACTACAATTTCTGATACAGGTGCACAAAATTGTGTGGATTTAGGGAAATCATTAGCAGTCCTGTTTTCCTCAGCAAATAAATCACAGTCACGGTCCCCTCCTTAATATAAATACACATAAAATAAAATCCATTTATCATTGTATACTAACAATAACCATTTGCAATCTTTGTCAATGTCAGAACATGTCAACGGTCTATAAATTATTGCAACATGAGCAAAAAATGATAACATTATACCGAAGTTTTTCATTTTTTTTACACAATAAATAATGACTTATATCATTCTAGTATAACTTACATTTTAGTTTTGACAAATCACACAGATTGAGCTAGCCCCAAAGAAGTTCGAAACTTATGTTATGGGATACTAACTCAACGATACTATATTTTATAACAGATACATATATATAGATAAACATCCAAGACCCGAGGCCAATCGGAAAAAGTTCGTTTTTCATCATGACCCGACCGGGATTCGAACCCAGGATCTCTTGGGTGGCGGCCTGGCGTGGTAGCCGTTACGCCACGGAGGTCGTCATTAGCAGTATCTTAGTAAAATCTTGAAGTAGATTTGCACAAAATCTACGTCAGGAACTAGTATTTTCTGATTGTTTATATTCATTTTAGATTGTTCATAGTAGGTTCGGGACATGCCCACCACACATTTCCAACGATGTGTCTTCCGTGTGTCCAGGATCAAAAACGACGAACTCAGATTGACAATAAGCAATGCAGCTTATTGACGTCCCGGGGGAGAAAACTACAGTCTTGGAACTCACAATGAATTTAAAGAAGATAGTCGGAGTGTTTCCGGTTCAACTGCCATTCTTATTTTGAAAATATTAACGCTGCAGCGACTTAACGCAGTTTAAAGAAATGAAAATGTTCGTCACCATTACTAACCATCAGGTAGTATTATTGGAAGAGCACTCGGCGAGCAGATTTCGAGAAGACGTAGGTTCAAATCCCATCTGTGGCAGAGCTAAATATTTTATTTTTTATTCCTTCAAAGTAGGTTGTATTTTCATGCAAAAATTCTCACTTTAGAGAATTCTGTTCGCCCACAATCAAATCACAGTATAATTAT
The DNA here is from genome assembly GCA_905163395.2 of Endotricha flammealis. NCBI lineage: Eukaryota > Metazoa > Arthropoda > Insecta > Lepidoptera > Pyralidae > Endotricha > Endotricha flammealis. Next base: position 14,419,735 of record LR990861.1, on the reverse strand, counting down.
TTGAACACCCCACTTAATCCTTTACTGGCTGGAAATACCCATTAATAGATTCACTAATTCCACTTATAAGCATTACCTGTATAATTAGTTTCTCAGGTTGAGCTTAATACCCAACTAAATTGATACAGTAGAGTGGCACCTTATCAATTAAACTAACGAAGTGTACGTCCTAATTTGGGAGTATTGGCGCAAGTCCAACTATCGCGAGACGGTATAACATACAGCGAACACCGAAATTAACATGACCTATTTAAAGTTCAAGTAAAATGAGGTGATAGTGATCTGCAGTTACGTCATAATGTGGATGATATATGATGTCAACTGAAGACTATTTTGATTTGCATTCTTATAAATATTGTAGTGTAATTTCTCAGTCGTTTAAGTGGTTTATTTGAAAATATTTGTCTTTCTGCATTGGTAGATATTAATGCTAGAGACATAGTGAATCTATATAGCTGAATAGCGGATCTATTATTTTTCGTTAATTCAGTACATTACTTTTTAAATATTTTTTTAGAGTGGCCATTTTGTTTTTATTTACGAAGTAAATGTTTTTTTTATACACTTCGACTAGAAACAGTGCCGGTAAGGGCATAGTCTCTGAATAAACGTTTTGACTTTAAAAAAGAAAATTAATTTTTATTATCACTATTATCGACAAGTTTAAAAAAGCAAATTAGGTAAATTTACTATATGACTGGTGGTAGAATGAGAAAGAACCTTTCTAGAGAACCTGCAATAATCTATTTTAAATTTATTTTATCTTTGATTTTTAACAAAAAGTTATCGTGAATCGAACCCATACTACTAACCATACTAATAACTGAACTGCGCCGCCCTGTCAAGACTTTTGAGCAAAGTACATAACTTCTGTATTTTAGAAGTAATCCGCTTATCGTTGGAAAGATGGTATGCAAAGATGAATCAAAGTACACGTGAGTTCCTAAAGTTCATATTTTATGGACATTTATGTTCTCCGAGCGACATTCAGTTAAGGGGAAGTTTTGGGTGAATCGAAGTATTCCAATATATAAACTCCGGGTAAATTTGATTTTCGTTATAAGCTAGTTTATAAGTAATTTAAGGGGTAGTTATTCAGAAGTTCGAAGGGTGTAAGTACCGATTAGCTTCAACTTTGACAAGGATTTTATGGTTGCTATCGTGATATTTTTATTATCATTTTAGGTATATTTTATGTTAGAGAGATCGTTAATAGAATGGAGTCGGGTATCACGACCCTCAGCAGTAAACAGTTAACTGATACAGTAGGAAAAGAATATAAATTGATGTAGTAACTTTATTCCTAAATCCTACACTACGAAAAACAAGGAGCTCGCAGTCACCGTGTGTCGCAGTCTAAATGAACACGCAAGCTAACCAACCAATCCGTAGAGCAGCGTGGCAGAGTACCCTAAAATCCCATTAGATTGAAAGGAGGCTCGTATCCCTGTAGTGGGATAATTATGAGTTAATATGATGATGATAAATGAAAAAACGTATGGACGGAGGGATATGTAAATGATTGTTACTGTTTCACACAAAAATGGCTTCGTGGATTTCCTTGTAATTCGATATAAGGTTATAACCTGAATTCAATATACAGGGTGGCAATATACTTCATTTTTATGTTTTATTTTATTTTAATGAAGAGCGTAAAGCGTGGGAATCATTGGACTTTGCCAGTACAGTCGGGAGCACGTTGAGCTTTACACTTGCTGTACAATTTTGACTCTTATGACATAGAACTTAAGTACGAAGTCCGATATGTAAAGGTCAACGTGCTCTTGACTGTACGGTGGCCTCGAAGATAGGAGGACCATTTTAAAATTAAATCGCTTACACATCTTGTAAGTGGATTTTTGTCAGCTCCGTCCTTTTCTTTGTTACGAAACAGGGTTTTTGTTTGTTAGAGCCACATGTGTCGACTAGGATGTTGGATGTTGCAACCAAAAATCATTCTAACGATGGTCCTGCTATCCTCGAGGCGACTGTACATTGGGGTGTTTTGTACTCCCCCAGTTAATATGTTCTGAGTAAACGAATTATAGGTAACTCTCGCCCACCGATCATTGAAACTTAAATACGCCTTATTTCCACTCAATCTAGTATATAAGAGAGATTCAAACTAAGCTTAAGCCCGTAAAGAGATCATCTCGTTAGTCCAACAGGAATTGATCCGAAATCGTTGGAATACGGATTAAGTTCCCCATTTCATGATTGAGTATTAGGAAATCTGATATTTTAATCTTGATTTGAGACCGTCATTTTATTAGTACTTATGGCACTTTGCTGTTAATCTAGTTTTCAATAATAACCTAATTATAGAAATAATTTTTCAGGTTAGTAAATTTTCAATGATTTTTTAGGTTTTGTCTCTTTGTTTAAAGTTATTGTCTAAAATAACTACCTAAATTGATTTAGTCAAAACATTCAAAGACCGTTTATGAGATATGGTAAATCTATACTAATATTATAATGAGGAAAGATTTGTTTGTTTGTTTGCCTTGAATAGGCTCCGAAACTACTGCACCGATTTCAAAAATTCTTTCACCAGTAGAAAGCTACATTATCAGGGAGTGACATAGGCTATAGCTTTTCCCTAAATTCAATGTGGTTCCCACGGGAACGGGTCCTGGACTTCACGCGGACGAAGTAGCGGGCAAAAAAGCTAGCGATAAATAATTTTTGAATTACTTTTTGACATTTTTTTATTAATCATGACCTACAGTATCCGCATATCAGCAAATTGTAAACTGTGTCAAAATAAATGTTCAATTTTAGTATGTCAGCGTTTTGTAGGACATGTATTTCTTTTGTTTATTTTGCCTTTTAATTAAATTCATTTTATTAAATTTGTGGTTATATATACATTTTCCGCATTAGTTACTATTTTCCATGTTATTTTCCATAGTGATTGTTTATTGTTTTTGCTCTTTACAGCCTGAAATACAGGAGTTTTTACATCCTAGCTCAGGCACCCTAATATTTTATTTCTATTATAATTATTTATACCCTAAATTGTTTAAGTTAGACGATAAGTGATTTAATAAAGATTTTATTATTATTATCATTATTACTTTATAAAGCACAATTATTTCATTTGCCAAGTATAATGGAACGGAATATAGATGTAAATTATTTTTATGAGAAGTTTACAAAAGAGTTTTATCCCCTGTTTATACACATTTAGAAACGTGAAAGTCTAGACTAGACTAAAACTCAAGATATTGATTACATACAGACGAATATCATTGGCTTCAATCCAAATAGATAAAAGTTTATGAACAAACCTAACTTAGAAAGTTGGAATGGTCTAATTGTTTGCTATCAGAATCTAGATGGAACAAGTTTGGATCCTAACGTTAATTTATATTTTTGTTGGCGTGAGCATCTCTAATGATAATATACCACTTTCGCCCAGTCTCCTCAGAAATGCCGGTACAGATTTTGATGCATCCACATGAGAGTATAGTGAAGGTATCTCGTCATAAATTGCATACCCACATCACTATTGGTTTATAGACCACTACCCATACAAAAAGATCTTTGAAAGAGCGTAGGACGCAAGGTGGTCAGTCGGCCTAGGGAAAGTCGCAAGAAGTCGCTAGATGCCATTGCTAGTCAGTCGTACTGGACGCGTTTGAGGGAGGCCTATGTCCAGTGTACTTCTTCGAATAGAGAGGTCGAAGAGGGGAGGGAGGATGGAAGAAGAGGGAACTGCGAGAGGGGCTTATTTTACCCCGAAAATCTACGCGGGCGGAGTCGCGAGCACAGATAGTTGAGTTTAAAAAGATAAATTAAGTGCTGAAGGTTAGGTAAGGTAGTTAACATAGAGCGTACAACAGGTCGATGAAGAAATAAATAAGAAGAAAGATGGTACAGAGAATCATAATATTTTGTTTCTTCGCACCAAGTTGTATTTCAAAGTATGGTAAATCAAACAAATATCCAGTATTACTGAAGACGTAAAATCAAATACGAAATATGTAACACGGTACTGTTGAGTGCGTAAGTGGATACTTTGAGAAATGTACAGTCACAGGCAATTTGGTAAAAATGACGTTACATGAAAGGGCAAATTTGCTCCAAGGTATTATAGGCTTTATCGCAACGTGTTTTAGTTGATGTTTGCCTATTTGCCTAAATTGTGAGTAATATTACCTTTCCGCGGTTAAATTGGAGTAAGTAAGCGTGTATTCCTGTGGAGTCATGAGTGTTTTTGCTATTGGATTGGATTACACGTGTATTCTAAAGGTTTATTGTGATGCATCACTTAAAAGTCGGGAAAGTATTAACCGGATATCTATCTTTACATTTTTTTACGAATTGTTCCACTTAAATCACCTGAGCAAATCACCCCCTCCACCATCCACCATCACATGGCTATATAAATCTCAGGTGATTTAACTCTACTTCAATAAATTTATAATTTAGGTAGAAAATTAAAATTATATAAACTTTAACAACATCTGACTTATTTAATATTAGAAGAAATTATTTTAAGTCTTCCTAGCCAAGTGTCAATTATAAATTGTCTATGAAGATAATAATAAATTAATAACTTCGCAAGATTGTCATTTGAGGACACCGGCCACGTCGTAGCAGCAGCGTAGCAAAACCGCTACGGCGCGTAGACGTCGTAGCCGAGGTGTGTAGACGATGTGTTTAAAGGATATAACATCGATTGAGAATACAGTATTGTTTATTACTACAGGAAAAAAATAGGGTTCAATTTTGACTAACTAAAATAGCCACAAATAAATATAGAACATTATTTGAACATTTACAATTTTTTATATAAAAGTATATTGAAATATAAGTTTATATTTAAACCTTTCTATTCATATTCCAATTATTTATAATTATTGGATAGAGTGGAACAATGTAGTTTGTTGTTTGCCAAACGTGTGGTTTTGGCAATACACACGTTATATATTGTTTCGGACCGAGTAACAATACATGTTTCAATTAATGCAACGATATTCAGTTATTTAACATAACCAGAAAGTGGGAATGAAATTTCTTATTAATGAATAATGCTTGTTTTCACCAATGACTCCTAGAGCTGGGAATAACCTAACTAGAACAATGTCTATGATATTTGACGACATAAATAATAATCTTAGCGCTAGATGGCGTTGGAGAAAACCCTTAATTTGAATCTTAAACCACACACCTTCATTATTATTAGTTAGATTTAGACAACTTAAATCTTATACGACATGTTTTACAATACAATACAAATACTCATTACTGCACCAAATTACAATAAACATGGACAACTTAAGAATAGTTTAGTTATAAGTTGTAGATCCTAGATAACTTTTTGTTGCCTTTATTTCGGAATTTTGAACATCGGAATTTTCAAAATCGGAGTTTCATGTTTCGGAGTACTGTAGTGTACCCCTAAGTATGAATTTACAAGTATACAATTTTAACAATATTCTTATAGAAAATACTAAGTTCTAACGCCCTCGTATTCGCAAGTGAGTGAACACCGCGATCACTTAACATCAGGTCACCCACACGCTCGTCTGCCAATCTCTTACATTAAAAAAAGTCAAAAAAGTCTACGCAACTCTAGCTATCTGGTAATTTTGTGTAGGTATTAGGTACTAATATTGTACCATTTATTTCAAAGTACATATTGTGATAACTGATAACTATTATATTGATATTTCCGCTTTTAGTTATTGGCAGTGAAATCATCGGCGATATTAAAATCTCCCTATAGACTGGTCCATACCGATTTTGCGTAATAATAGGCATATTGTATACAAAGGTATGCATTTGATGCTTATCATACTTGAAATGCATTCATGCATATAGATTTTGTGTGCGGTTCCACTTGTAATTAATTTTGTGTGAAAATATCAAAATATCTGTTCGTAGGTCTGTTAGATACCTCTTTTACAATGTTAAATATATATTTGTCTATTCGTATTTCGGAATTACCATTGACAAGAAGAAATGCCGAGAGACTCTTCCAGTGGCACCACCTATTGGTTGAAATATGATATTTTAGGATTTGACAATTGTAGAGCCATCTACATTTGAAAAATATGTTTTTCAAATGTAGATGGCTACGAAAAAAATCCATCCGTCCACCAAGGATGGATGGATTTTTTTCGTTGAAGTGAGATAATTTAACGGGGGAAAGTAACCTATGTCCTTCTCTGTCATAATATATTTGCATGGTTAGTTCTCGCAGATTTATGAGATTGGTTCTATAGATTTCTGACACACACAGCCTGTTTGGAATAAAATCATCTAAGAGCCAAAGCACACGGAGTATTTTAAACGCGCAGAGGACGCGCGTTTCATGTTACATTGAGCTCTCTGTATGTCAGACCTCACGATGAAATGATTGCAACTTCGCCTTGGATAATCATATGCTTCATCTGCGTGTTTAAAATACTTTTAACAAAACTAAAGGATTGTGAGACAGATTGAACGCGATTCCTTCTCACTACCTCAATCTGTTTCACTCCCCCCCCTCACTTTCTCAACCGTTCGTACAAAACACGAACAGCATTTACCATTGTCAACGCACTCAAGTGCTCCCTGGGGCGCTATCGCCGCAGTCATTGCCCGCATACCCCACTTCTGTTTGATAAAGATATACATATTTATACTATGTGCGTTTGGTTTGAATTTATTTGTTTTTTTAATATTTTTTTATATCAAAAGATAAACAAGGAAGCGGCATAATGCAAAGTTTAAAAAGAGGACGCGTCAATTTGTATAAAACGCAAGAAAAAGGCAAAACTCATGGGATTCCATTGCTTCTTTTTATCCCACATTGTGCGCAACCTGTCTGTAAAAGACTAAGTGGAAACAAGAAAGCGTAAAATATAATCAAATAAAGGTTACAGAGAGGACAAAGCACAATGGCAATGAAAAATACGACAGAAGAAAGACAATAATGACAGTTATCCAAAATATAAAATATAATACTAAAAAGTTTTTACTCGTTCGTAACTCTGTCACTTGACTAAGGGGCATATTACACTATCATATATTGGATCATAGATCTATGAGTCAATGATATTGGCTTGTCTTTATTTCTTTTTGTCTTTATTACATTAGCCAATATCATTGACTCATAGATCTATGATCCAAGTTATATGATAGTGTAATATGCCCTTAATTCCGATACTATTATAAGCAAGAAACAAGTCTGTCCAATAAAAGTCGTTGGAAATACCATATCACCCACCTACGATACCAAATCAAGACACCAAAATACACATTTTCATACTAAACAACATAAAATGTACAGTTAAGCATTGTTTACGTGGCACTTTAGCCGTATTTATGCAAATTTATCGATTATTGCCTTCACAGCAACAACTGAAAGGGACAGATGTATAAGAAACGTTGGTGTGGAAAGGGGATGGAACATTTTAGTCTTTTTAATAAACTCCTTGAGTAGAGATAGCGCGCCGCAGTAATGCCTACCTGTAATTATTGTTCGAATTTTATCTAAGTAATAACGGTTACAGTGAATGGAATGAAAAGTTTAATATAGTAGTTACGGCCTGATTCGTGTACGTTGTGATAAAAGGCTGATTCAGAAAATAGTGAGGTAAATATAACTCTATAAGACTCGAACCTTTATCGTAATTTTTTGGAATGTATTCCTCTTTGTATTTTTAGTTTCTTTTCTGTCCTTTTTCATCAGTTTGGTCGGTTCTCTGTATTTGTATGTGCAAACATGCCATATTACAGCTTTCTAATATAAGGCGTCTCGGAGCTGGACTGCGGTTACAACTTACGGACAACACGGACATGGCGAAACTAAAAGTGCTTACAGACAATCGAATTTATCGCACCATATTATATATTCACACAGACAATTCACACAGATTGAGCTAGCCCCAAAGTAAGTTCGAAATTTGTGTTATGGGATACTAACACAACGATATTATATTTGTCGTAGAACGCGACTAATTAGTATGTCATAATACTGGCAACAATTATGTAATCTGTGGTACGAAAAACGCGGTGGCGCCGGGAACTAATTGTGGCGGCACTGGACAGAGTCGTGACAGTGACACTGACAGTGAAGAGAAGGATTTTGGGTTATGAAAAGCATTGGTCGGTTCACGAGTTTCACGAAACTGTCTGTTTATCGTATCCTGATCTTCTTGATTGAATTATGGATTCTATACCACGGGGAACTAACCCGGGTGGCGATGACGGTGTCGCCCAGCCATCCCTGACGCCGTCATCAGAAGTGGGATCGGGATCTGACTCCCACTGGCGCACTATGTTTGAAATTCAACAAAGAAACATGATGCAATTGATTGAGGCTCTTCGCACACCCGCCTCGTCGCCTATAATCACTCTACCAGAAATTGATCCCGAACGACCAGATTCCGATGCACGTGCTTGGTGTTCGACAGTCGATATTTGTATTGCTGAACGCCCATTGGAGGGTGCATCGCTCATTATAGCCCTAAGTAAAGCCCTGAAAGGTAACGCTTCGTCGTGGTTATCGCAAATTTCGCATGTGGGAATGACGTGGCAGCATTTTCGCGATCTTTTTCTTGCACGTTACGACCTATCTGAAACGCTTGCAGCGACGTTTATTAATTTCAATAATGGAAAACCAAAAGACGGCGAATGTCTCGCTGCTTATGCAAGTCGCTTGATGTCACTGCTGTTGGCCAGATGGAAGAGCTTAGAGCATGAGGAAATTGCATCATCGCTAGTGTTAGCTCATATCGCCCAGTTTGATCCACGCATAAATCGTTTGGCATTTACTAATGAAATTACAACAAGAAACAAGTTGTTACAAGAAGTGAAGGCATGTGCTACTTTGAAAAGAAAATTTGAACAAAGTGATGAAGTGGATTTAAAACGGCTGAAACTGCAACCTGCTAACCTGCCAACATTTAAATGCCATTACTGTGGAAAACCTGGACATAAGCAACAAGACTGCCGCTTGAAAAATGCCAAACCTCCTATCTTTATTACTGGTAAAGGACAACAGTCAACAATGTCTGGAGGCAATAAACGTGTGGTTTGTTTTCGCTGTGGTGAGGAAGGACACATTGCATCAAACTGTCAGCGCAGCAACACAAGCAGTACAGCATCATTGAATCGCCCTGCCGGTGGCTACAGTGGTGGGACAAGTCGTGCCAGCACTGGGGATCCAGCAAATGAGCGACGTGTAGATACTTGTGAGATATCTGGTGTTTCTGGTCGATTAGAACACTCTGGGGAGTCGTATAATTTTTATTTTGACTCTGGCGCCGAATGCTCTCTTGTCACACAAAGTATGAGTAATAATTTTAAAGGCAAACACATTGAAGCAAATGTGTGCATTAAGGGAATAGGTTGTGTTGACATTAATTGTACTGAGCAAATTCTTTGTAATGTCACTATCGATGGTCATTGTTTACCTATCTTATTTCATATTGTGCCAGACTATTGTTTAAAATATCATGTGATGATAGGTCGAGAAATTTTAGAGCAGGGTTTTCTTGTTAACATGTCTAGTTCATCTTTAGTTATTACAAAACAGAAGTCTGTAGCCGCCTGTGACCTAATACCCACATCAATTCATAATTTTAGTAACATCGATACTGATATTCAGAATAAAGATCAATTGAAATCCTTGCTTAAAGAATTTACTCACATTTTTATAGATGGTTTACCACAAAGACGTGTTACCACTGGTGAACTAAAGATTAGGCTTCAGGACCCAAACCGTACTGTTTATCGTTCGCCCTATAGGCTTAGTCCGGATGAAAAACAAGTTGTACGATCTAAGATTAGGGAACTTATGGATGCCAACATCATTCGTCCTAGTCAGTCTCCATTTGCAAGCCCTATTCTTCTAGTTAAAAAGCGAGATGGATCTGATCGCATGGTTGTAGATTATCGTGAGTTGAATTCCAACACTGTGCCTGATAGGTTTCCTTTGCCTCTCATATCTGATCAAGTTGCTAGGTTGGCGGGGGCCACGTTCTACACATGCTTAGATTGTGCCAGCGGTTTTAACCAAATTCCAGTTTGTGACCCTGAAAGTATTGAACGAACTGCCTTCATTACCCCCGACGGGCAGTTTGAATACTTGGCAATGCCTTTTGGGTTGCGAAATTCCCCAAGTGTCTTTCAAAGAGCGGTAACAAATGCCTTAGGTGACTTGGTCTTCTCATATGTGGTCTTATATGTGGATGATATTCTAATTCCTGCTGTATCGGAAGAACAGGGTATCCTGAGGTTGCGTGAGGTATTACAGGCATTAGATAATGCAGGGTTTTCGTTGAACATTTCGAAATGTTCATTCATGAAGCGTCATGTAGAGTTTCTAGGTTATGACATTACTGCTGGTGAGTTAAGGCCCAATCCTAGAAAAATTGATGCTTTGACAAAACTCCCTCCTCCAGAGAATATCCATCAGTTAAGACAATTCATTGGTCTTGCCTCATATTTCCGAAAATTTGTTAAAGGGTTTTCCCAAGTTATGACTCCATTATTTTTACTCACTACTAGTAAACAATTCATTTGGAAACAAGAACATGAACAAATAAGACAACAGGTTATTTCTATTTTAACTACTAAACCTGTATTGACCATATTTAATCCAGATCTTCCCACTGAATTGCATACCGATGCCAGTTCTCATGGTTACGGTGCTATTCTTTTTCAAAAGGTTGAAAAAGAGCTTTTTGTTGTTGAATATTTCAGTAAGAGAACTACAACACCAGAATCTAAATATCACTCTTATGAGCTGGAGACTTTGGCAGTTGTGAATGCTGTTAAGCACTTTCGTCATTACTTACAAGGAAGGTATTTTGAAGTATACACAGACTGTAACTCGTTAAAAGCTTCACGAAATAAAGTTGATATTACACCTCGTGTACATCGTTGGTGGGCGTTTCTTCAGGCTTTCGATTTTCAGATCTTCTATCGTGAGGGCTCTCGCATGAATCATGTGGATTTCTTATCACGAAACCCGCTTCCTCTTCCTAATATTACTGAATTCCAAAAAGTTGAAGAGAAGCGTGTTGATATTGCAAGTCTTTCGGAAAACTGGTTATTGGCAGAACAGCTTCGTGACGAAGAGATACAGTCATTAGTGACCAAGCTCAAAGAAGATACATTCCCATCAGATATTGCAAAGACATACGAAATGCGTTCAGGTGTATTACACCGTAAGGTACAAAGGAATAATAGAACCCGTTGTCTCCCTATAGTTCCGCGTGCATTTCGATGGTCAGTAATCAATCATGTGCATGAATCTGTCATGCATCTAGGTTCGGAAAAGACTCTTGAAAAGGTGTATGAACACTATTGGTTCGAACACATGGCTAAATATGTCCGTAAATTTGTCGATGGTTGCATTACATGTAAAGTGTCAAAGTCACATTCTGGACCAGTGCAGGTCGAACTCCATCCAATCCCCAAAGTTAGTGTTCCATGGCATACTGTTCATGTTGATATAACTGGTAAACTAAGTGGAAAAAGTGATTGTAAAGAATATGTCATAGTCTTCATTGATGCCTTTACCAAATTCGTCCTTATGTACCACACTCACCGTATAGATTCTGTCAGTGTTATTAGAGCCCTAAAGTCCAGTGTGTCCTTATTTGGAGCTCCCAGTAGAGTTATTGCTGATCAAGGCCGTTGTTTTGCCAGCAAGGAGTTTAGAGAATTCTGTGAGTCGCACAGTATTTCTTTGCATCTTATTGCCACGGGATCGAGTCGAGCAAACGGTCAGGTTGAAAGGGTAATGAGCACATTGAAAGGACTGCTTACTTCTATTGAAACGTCTGATAGGTCATGGCAAGAAGGTTTAGAGGATGTTCAGTTAGCTTTGAATTGTACAGTTCATCGTGTTACTGGGGCAAGTCCTCTTGAGCTCCTGATAGGGCGTATAGCAAGACCATTAAATCTTTTAACTTTTAATGATGAAACAGAAGTAAACATTGATGAGACTAGAGAGCAAGCGGCAGCTAATATAGAAAAGAATGCTAATTATGAAAAAAAATCGATTTGATAAGGGAAAATCTAAAATAGTAAAGTTTGATGTTGGAGACATAGTTTTAATACAAGTTGAGGAAAGAAATCAAACCAAATTAGACCCAAAATATAAGGGACCCTTAAAAATTGTAGAATTACTTGATGGTGATCGTTATATTTTAAAATCTTTGGCTGGTAATAGAACCTATAAGTACGCTCATGATCGTATACGAAAGATGCCTCTAAGTAGTGTCCCAGATGAGTTAGATTTATCAGATTTAGATGACGGTGAGGAAAGTACATAGAACACATACCATGGCTATTGGCTGTACTTCAAGCATTGGTCTGCTGTCGTAACTGCAATTCATTAGAGAACTGTGCAGGGGGCGATAAGCTGCTAATGTTGGGGTATGAGCCTGGGTCTCAAAGGAGACTATTGTTGTGCTGTTTGGTACGTTGTACCTGGGAGTCGTAGACTCTATGGTCGTGTCACTAGAGGTGATGACGATATGAAGCTGCTGTGGTGGCTGGGCCATGACTGTATGTGATCTATTTGTGTAATTGGTGTAAATGATTATTTTTTTTGAAGTTGAGAGGCACCTTTTGTTATTTTTTTTTTTGTATTGTCCAAAATAGTATTCTGTAATAAATTAAAGCTGTAAACTGATAATGGCCAGGCTGGCCGAGTTTGCCAGGTACTCCATGTTTGATTGTTTGGTTTCAGATATACACGAGGACGTGTAATCCGTCAGGTTGGCCGTGTCGTAGAACGCGACTAATTAGTATGTCATAATACTGGCAACAATTATGTAATCTGTGGTACGAAAAACGCGGTGGCGCCGGAAACTAATTGTGGCGGCACTGGACAGAGTCGTGACAGTGACACTGACAGTGAAGAGAAGGATTTTGGGTTATGAAAAGCATTGGTCGGTTCACGAGTTTCACGAAACTGTCTGTTTATCGTATCCTGATCTTCTTGATTGAATTATGGATTCTATACCACGGGGAACTAACCCGGGTGGCGATGACGGTGTCGCCCAGCCATCCCTGACGCCGTCATATTTTATAACAAATACACATATGTAAGACGCATAGCATTTTAATCCCAAACCAATGATAACTAGATGGCGTGTTGCCTATCCTGCATCGCGCTATGGTTTCCTTTTTGGAAACAAATAAGATGTACACCGAACATAAGACAGGAGGTTCGAGGTTCGTAGGATTAGGAAGTGGCGGAGCTTTCAAGCTAATTGAAATTCCACCACATTAGTTAGTCCTGGGTACGGCGTCTCCTTCGAAACGCCAACCCAGCGTTACTTGGCCTCTAGTATAGTCAGATTGTGTATTATTGAACTCCCAATAAATTCCGCTTTGATTTGAAGTTCATCTGTTTTATTGACGTCCCGACCGACCAATCTACACCTGTATATTACATTGGCGCTCAAGTGAGGCAAGAACCGGTCCTTCTACACTACCACAGTGGCGGCTAATTCAAGCAAGAAAGGACCTTTCTTCAAAACTAAGTCAGGTCGGATTACGTCAATTCCAGTCAAACCAACTAGCAAGATGAGCGTGAATTTGTCGGAAGAACAATTTGAAAAACTACTGGCAAGAACCGGAAGTCGGAAGAGTTCATTGGCCTCATGTTCAGCATGCTTTAAAGGCACTAAGGACAAGGAGACCGTAGAAGCGTTCCTCACTGCTGTCAATACATTCAAGCGAGTTGAATTAATCAGCGACACGGATGCCTTAGACGGCCTACCCCTAGTACTTCACGGTGATGCAGCATTATGGTGGCAGGGTGTAAAAGGTGACGTCACTACTTGGACTCGCTTTGAAGACCAATTGAGGAACACCTATGCGCCGAAGATGCCCGAATACATGATTTATTTAAACATCATGAACGAGAAACAACTCTCAGATACCACAACTGACGCCTTTGTTTCAAAGAAGAGAATGCTTTTTTCACAACTACCCCGTGATGAGCAACTTTCGGAAAAACAACAGATGGATATAGTCTATGGTATGCTGAATTTGAAGATAAGGGACAAGATTCCCAGAGATAAAATATCAAATTTCGATGGCCTCCTACAACAAGCGCGCGGTGTGGAGATGCTGCTTAAGGAGAAAGAGAGAGGAGGAGTCACGAGCGTCGAAGAAGGAACTCTCGCTTCAGCACCTCCCCGGCCGAAGAAAGTCAGATGCAATTTCTGCAAGAAGTTAGGACACGGAATGGAAGTCTGCCGAAGGCGACAAGCAGTTTTAGCCAAGGCCGATAACCCACCTGAATCTGGTCATACAGGAACGTCTGCATCTGCCCCGACACTAACCTCTTCTGCAAAGTTCTCCTGTTATGGTTGTGGCGCGCCGGGTGTGTACCGCAGTAATTGTAACACTTGTTCGAATAGATCTCCTACAATAACAGATAATAAATCCACTCTAGGCTTCTGTGCAGTTAATGTTCACAAAGCGATGCGATCTCGACCAATGGTTTGCCTGAAGATAGGTGACGTCGAGGGAAAAGCGTATATAGATACCTGTGCCAAAATAAGTGTGGCGTCTCATGAGCTGTATAATTTACTGAAGGAACGTGGGCATACGTTTTACGAAGAGATAGTAACTATTACGCTAGCTGATGGAATCTCGAAGAGACAAAGAGTTTTAACGTTTGAAGCACCTGTAAAACTATGTGGCCGTACGGTAATTACGAATTTTATTGTGTTTCCTGAGTCGACAGAGAATAGAACCTTACTTGGTATAGACTTCCTCCAACAAGCGGGAATTATATTGAACCTCGCTCAGTACACCTGGCACTTCATACAATGCCCAGAGCAGGAGTTTGAACTGTACCAGGAACACTTCCTCACATTCAAGAAACATGAGACGGAATCAGATTGGACTCCTAACCAAATCAACTTGAGATACAGCCCTAATTCTGATCCGCCCCCACAGATAGGTATTGCTCCAATTAGTTTGATGTCACCACCACAAACACCTACAGCGAAAATCAGTGAATCCCCCCAAGCTTCATTGCCAACTCAAAAGGCACAAACGTACCGATTAGTTCCCATCGATCTATCAGAATCACCCAGGAAGATAGCGCGCCGTCATGTGGCTGACAAGGTGTTTGATGGCTACTCTCCGCGTATGGAATACATGATGCAAGACGCTATCGAGAGAGTGGACGAGGCTGAGGCTAAATTATCACCCAATTCGTGGATGCTCTTCGACGATCACGAGGATATAGGAATCTGCTCCCTCAATTTGACCGTTAGTCAAAACCAAGACCTAGAAGCGGTCTTACTTGAATTCAAGGACATCTTCATTTCTAACGGCAAACATGTAGTTGGTGTAGAACACTCCATTGATACAGGAGATCACTCTCCCATTGCCGTTCCACCCTTTAGACTATCACAGCCGAAGAAAGAAAAGAGGAAAGAAATCGCTGACCAGCGCCGACTGAAGAGACCGAATTATAAGGAAGGCGACTTAGTCCTTGTGACTTGGCATCCCCTTAGCCATGCCAGTAAAGGAGTCAGTGCTAAGTTTGCACCCCGCAGAGACGGACCATATAGAATTCACAAGAAACATGGTTCCGCCTCCTATGAAATTACGAATCCAGCCCGTCCTGATGTGAGTTTGGGCCTGTATCACTCATCTGCTTTACGACCCTATGCAGGACAGGGACCTGAAATTCCCTCACCCGCACAGCCCCAAAGGAAACGTGGTCGGCCGCGTAATACCGACCCACGCAACGCAGCGACTCCTCGTCGTGGTCGCGGAAGACCAAAGAAACAGACGTAAGTCTTCCTCGTTGAGGGCAACTCGGATCTAGAAAGGGGAGAATGTAAGACGCATAGCATTTTAATCCCAAACCAATGATAACTAGATGGCGTGTTGCCTATCCTGCATCGCGCTATGGTTTCCTTTTTGGAAACAAATAAGATGTACACCGAACATAAGACAGGAGGTTCACAGTCCGGTGTCTCAGTAAAGGGTGTCAGTACACCCGAACTGATTAGTCCATTCAAAAAAAAAAAAAAAAAAAAAAAAAAAAAAAAAAAAAAAAAAAAAAAAAAAAAAAAAAAAGACAGGAGGTTCGAGGTTCGTAGGATTAGGAAGTGGCGGAGCTTTCAAGCTAATTGAAATTCCACCACATTAGTTAGTCCTGGGTACGGCGTCTCCTTCGAAACGCCAACCCAGCGTTACTTGGCCTCTAGTATAGTCAGATTGTGTAATATTGAACTCCCAATAAATTCCGCTTTGATTTGAAGTTCATCTGTTTTATTGACGTCCCGACCGACCAATCTACACCTGTATATTACACATATAGATAAATATCCAAGACCCGAGGCCAATCAGAAAAAGTTCGTTTTTCATCATGACCCGACCGGAATTCGAACCCGGGACCTCCTGGGTGGCGGTCTGGCGTGGTAACCATTATGCCACGGAGGTCGTCAATATTCAATACATGTAGCGCACGGTGCGTTTCACATTATGTATTACTGGTTCGGTCGGTTCGACTGATTCGTGCGCTGGTGTGGTGTGTTCACTGTACCGTTCGATCCCCACGATTCGGTGGTGCAAGCTGCACCAAATTCAACCTATCGGCGTTTTAGGGCTCTTGGATTAAATACGAAACCCTAAAAAAGTAAAGACGCGTAATAAGAGCTTCAAATTAAAACCAGATGACGCTGTGTATTGTGTGCAAATACAAAAATAAAATATCTAAGCACAAAATAAATGAGAAATCTCAAAATCTAATTATATCAGTCAAAAGTCAAAACGAGCGGGAAAAATAGGGGAAAATGGACATCGATTTACAAAGGCGCTTTCTTTGGCAAGGGGTGAACCAAAGAGTAATAAAATAAATAACGTAGAAGAGCCTTTTTCTTAGAACTTCGAAAACAAAGATTATTTATTTCTTAGTCCATACACGTTATTCTGTTCTCGACGCTACCTAAATGAAACGATATCACTGCGACACAACCAAGTCTTGTATGTGACTAATTCGTTATTTTACGTAAACTAAATTCGTAAATGTTTCCTTGAACCGTCTACACGATACTTCATAGTACTTATTGCTATTTTGATACGCGTTAAGCGTGCGACCAGCAAGACCAGCAAATTTCTATAAAAGCAACTCACGAGAGACTAGTTATACGCGTTAATAAATCAATAAATATAAAATTGTTCGTTGCATTGTAATTTAAATTTCATGTTGTAAATATTTATGGATCTGTAAATCTAGGTATGACCAAATAAATGACCCTCTGTGTATTAATCTGTGGACAGTCAGAATTCCAGTCACGAATACCTCAGGGCAAGGGCGCGAAAAAATATTACCACACGACAGATAAACAAACCCTTGATCTGTTTTCGTTCAGAAATGGCGACAAATAATATGATTGATGTTCAGTGCGAATGATAAGAAGAATTCCCTAAAGTAATGCGGGATTTTCTAAGGATTTTTTGGCTTTGATATATTTTATTTATTTATTTGTCAGTGTTTATTTGATTAGTTATTTACTGGATATACTACACACACTATAAGTTCATTATTGTAACTAATGTTGGTGAACCTGAATAAATAAATAAAAAACAGTTATGCAATTTAGGCACCTTCCGGGCCTACGTTACAATCTATAATTCAGTAAGTTTATATTGCCAACGTATGTAGCTCGCTCTACGCTCAAAGCGGCGAAAGCGGTAAGATTTTTTTTTAATTTCAATATAAGTTGCGTGGGTTTCGCTAGTCACAACAAAATGTACTGAAATGTTGAATTACGCCACACTCGGCGGCAACGCGAGCGTTTTTCTACTAGCGCGAGGCGGAGAGGGATCAAAATGTATGCGCGACCCTATGAGATGCCGCGACACCCGCCGTGTGCCGCTCGGCTTGCAGCCCCGCTGCCGCTGGCCGCAAAGCCAAAAGTTGTGGCCTGGTCAGTGTTTTCAGCTCACCTGAAAGTTACTAACTGTTGTACTCAGTCACTCTAAAATAGTAGCGGAAAACATGATGTTTACTATAGATACAGAAGTGAAAACTTGCAGCAAATATATAAGTAAAGTCAGCAGAAAACGAAAATATCTAGTTTCGTAACATGATATTTTATCAGTACATCGTTACTGTGTTTGCGAGAACCAACAGGGGTAGCGTCAGCAATAAAATGTGTAGTAAAGATACTTAGAATCGTATTTTTGTCACTTGCACCGGTATTTCTGGAATAGAAATTCAACATTTTCACTTCAAAGAATTTTTATAATAACACTGTAGGTAGTGTTGCAAGAATCTCTTGTAGCGAGATCTATATTTAGAAGTTGACTTTATTTTTAATCATCATAATCTTACAAAAAGGCATGTCAATTTATGTAAAAGTAGATCTTTCCCGAAATTAACGTAGTAGTGTGTGGCGTTAGTATGTGGACGCGTTTGTCGTCCGTTCCGCTCACAGTCGGCCATTTACGTCTGAAATGCGACTAGGGTAAAAAACATTGACGTGCAAAAGTATTTCTTGTAAATCTACTTGCTAAATAAATGATTTTATTTTTTACTAGCTGTTACCCGCGGCTCCGCCCGCGTGGTCAAAGGAAAACGTCAAAAAAAACCCCATGGGAATATTTTTATCCCGTGCAAAAAAAAGTAGCCTATGTCACTCTCCAGTCTTAAAACTATCCCTAATAAAAAAATCATATCAATCCGTTCATTACTTTCGACGTGAAGAGAGGACAAACAAACAAACACACTTTCACATTTATAATATTAGTATGGATACAGCTTCTTCCCGGGGCGCCTGGTGGCCGCTACTAAGCTACAAGTGGCTCCATCCAGTGTCTTGACTGATCCACTAAAGTGGCCGCGACCAGTGGCGAAATACGGATGCTCTAAAGAAGACCACGGCCTTAGTAACACAAGCAATCGCAATTCGCATTGCAGTAATTGTTAGCATATTGATTTCAAGCACAATAACTTATGAAAACAATATTATAGTTGGATTGTTGCCAAATTCACCTGCAGATATCAAGTGTTGGTATATGCAAAAACTTATATCTAATGTATTATTAATGTATACCTCATGTGATTTCGTACACGCAGGTATGTAGATTTACCTAAGTGATGTATTACTAAGCACATAGTTTACGTGCGGGCTTGTGTAATATTGTAATTTGTACAATCTGAAAATTAAACAGAGAACTACTATATTTTGTACTGAGATGCATGTTGAATATCCGAACCCATGCGCGCGGCAGGATCTCGATCCAATGAAGCATTTGTTTTGGACATTCCTCGCGCGATCTAAGCGCACACTGAAACGTGCGCATCCTGGCTCGAGTGATCCATGTCTTGTCGGTTTCAATAGCCGAATCCACACGTGGATCGGCGATCCCAATCCGCGATCCAGGATCATGATTTAGATCGTTTTCTGTGGGCTATTGAGCCTTATGCTTTTCACGTATGGTGGTGAGCGAACAATATTGCTCACTTTATGAGCGATGGCGGCTCACCACTCTGTTGTGGCATAGTACGGAGTAGCGCAGACATTTGTACGACGCACATTCTGCGTCGCGCGCTTTTAAAAAAAACTCATTCAAAACTTCAGTAATTAGTTCTTACCGCTCGCCGAACCGTGCTAAACCGTCACAGCTACCGGTGAGTTCGTAGCGTAGTGTGAGTGCGTAGTGAATTTAAAAAAAATATATTTTAAAAATCTGATTAGCTTGGTGATACTGACCACGTCTAGCACGCCTTGTAGAATGGATTTCGGTTGAAATTATAAATAGTCCGTTATTAATGGTAAGAATTTCAACACCTTTTTTTATGCCACAAAGGTGGCAAACAAGCATACGGCCCGCCTGATGGTAAACATCACTGTAGCTTATAAACGCATGCAATACCAGGGATCACTCACGCGTTGCCAACCCTCCCAACCCCCCCAAGTGGAGCTCTGGAGATCTTACTCACCGTTGAAACACAGCATGGCCGAGACTTTGGCTACGATTTTCTGTAACGTCCTTCTCCAGACGGGCTGCTCCGATTTGAGCGGATCATCCGCTGTGCCCTACCTCTCGAAAATCTTTATTTTATTACACAGTACCTACACGAAGCAAATCCGAACGTTCTAACAAAAACTGTTACATTTTCTTACTGCAGATTAGTATACCAACACCTGCAGGTATTTTGGCTACTCTCCAATTTAGTTTTACTGTACAGCCAGCATCAGGGAAACCTAAATAAGAAAGTTTTTTTTTTCATCTCAATTATTTCGACAAAAATTGTTAGAAATGTAGCTTTACGTATTTAAATCTACGTTACAATCGATTGTTAGAATAATCAGAGTTACCTGGAAAAATAGTTACCTTGCTTGGGATCAGGTTTCTCTGACACTGACTGTATTAGTAAAGGAATGGCTGGTCAAATCTATATAAAAAAAACTTGTCTGACTGACTGACGGAGAATTAACGCATAGCCAAATTCGCTGAACATAGAGACCTGAAACGTGGAGGGTGGGTTCTTGGTATGATGTAGGCATCCGATAAAAAAGGATTTTCCGAAATTCCCACGGGAAAAGAAGTTGCGCGAGTTTCGCTAGTGTCTCATATAATTTAGAAAGGCAGAGGGGTTAAGTGGGAAAAGGGTAAAGAAGAGGAAGAATGTATCAGTATTCCGTAAACATCCCCAAGAGAGCCGCATTTGTTAACACAAGGCGATAATGTATTCAAGCATTCTCAATTATGTAAACCATGTTGGTAAATGTTATCACAAGGAATTATTTGGACGTTCTCATGCAAGAGATAATAACGCACAAAATTGTGTTTTCAAAATCAAAAAAATTTCACAACTTCATTTTATTTTTTATTAGTACAGGCACTTTTGAATCTTTTCTTATCTTATAACCAGTTTTGACGGCTTTTTACTAAAAAGAACGTTAAGTTATATCACTCTGGTCATAAATTAACGAATCTGTCCATATAAGTGCTAAATAAAACATCTCATTTGAAAACTGACACTATGAATGCGTCTCTGTATTTATATTTGAAAATACACTGTCTAACGAAAAGCATTGGGTTCTTTGAAGGCGTGGTTCATTGACGTTTACAGACATGGTTCGCATACAGTTCTGGCGAACTACATTTCTACTGGGGAGTAATTAATCCCCGTTTCATTATTCTGTGGTTCCATGCAAAGATTTTAAATCTAATATTCCGCACGTCCTGCACTTCATATCAACCTATAATCATCCCACTGCTGGGATACCGGTCTCCCTTCAATTGAAGGTGATTAGAGCGTTCTCTGTCACGCTGTTCCAACGCGGATAGGCAGAGGCCAGTGCTTTCAAGCAGCCGGAAGGCCACCGAGCTGAGACCGACGGCTTAACGTGACGAAGCTTCTCCGAAGCACGGAGAAGCGCGTGATAACGAAACCCATCGAATGGCAGGGTCGACGTTGCTTATCCAGCATGTTCGATTTAGAGTGCGATACACAGCAACGCCATCTAGCTTCTCACCCTCATTCGCTACACGTCCTACACTATATAATAAGTAAAGACTTTACTGGTTAAAAATAAACTAAGTGCGCTGAAGAGTAAAATCATCTAACATACATTGAATTAAATTTTCCCTTAGCGTTCATTAGTTATTGGTTAAAACGTTTTCGCGTAACTATATTCAATTATGTAAACCACCTTAGCAAATGTTATTACAAGGAATTATTTACATAAGAGCATTTCCTCGCGCTCTGGTATCAAACAATAGGGAGCAAACAGTATGGAATATACGGTTATGTAAAATTGACGGGCGCGGTGCGTTTTAAAATTTTAGAACTACATTCTTTATGTTAAATGGGCTTTATGTTTTACTAGTGAAACACGCGCAACTTCGTTTGTGTGTAATTTATGCAGAGTAGCGCCATCTATATCAGACTTTGATGAAATCCTACGGGAATCGCGTCCTTTTCCGGATAAAACTCTATGTGTTAATCCAAGGTATCAGCTACCTACATACCAAATATTATAAATATTGACGCAGCCATTTGAGCGTGAAGAAGTAACAAATATAAAATAACTTTTGCCTTTATAATATTAGTAAGATAGTAGGATAAGCTTAATGGCGTCGCTGTGTTTCGCACTCTAAAACGAACACGCAAGTTAAACAACGTCAACCGAACCTAGTATTTGAATGGGTTTTCGTTGTCTCAAGCTCCGTGTTATTAATGAGCACGTTAACCGTTAGTCATCGATGTGGACAGACAACTGTGCGCGTTGGTTAAGAAACAGGCAACCTAATGTAAACCTGTTTCTTCATAAGCGATCGTATTAAGATATACATATAAAAAGCGTATATCTGCACCGGTACCGACCCGCACAGGTTTTGTCTGTACTGAAAACCTGTTTCTATTTGGAACCACCCTTACAAGAAAACGTCGCGTTTGCTTTTGTGATACAATTCTGTATGTTTTCCAAAGCAATCGTAGCAAGTAACAAAATGTCGTGTTCTACGAACATCACTTTAAACTGAAATTATTATTGTGATGAAAACTGTGCGTTAGTCACAATGTTAGTAATCCTTACTAATATGATCCTTACTTCCTTACTAATATTATAAATGAGAAAGTGAGTTTGTTTGTTTGTTTGTTATTCCTTCACGGCTTGACTAAGCAGCCGATCATTATGAAAATTTGCACACATATTGTTAGGGGTACAGAGCCCAACATAGGCTACTTTTTATCCCGTGAAAGTATGTCGTTCCAATGGGAAAATATTTTTTTGTGAGGGCGCTGTATAACAGATGGCGCCACAAGTCGCGTTATGGGTTTTTTTGTTGTCAAACGAGATCTATGTCATAAAATTAACGCGATCGAAGCCGCGGGGAAAAGCTAGTATATAATAATACAAAAAGACATAGGTACTCCAAAAATACTACTTCTTCCAAGGGATGTGTAGAGAAACCTGACCACCCCAACGAAGTAATTTAGTTTTTTAGGTAATTCTAATCAGATTTCAGTAAAATTTCATCGAATACTAGACGTTTTTAGGGTTCCGTAGTAATCTATAAGGAACCCTTATAGTTTCGCCATGTCCGTCTGTCCGTCTGTCTGTCCGCGGTCTAGCGCCTAGACGCTTGATGCTAGAAAGCTGTAATTAAGTATGTATACTCATATTAAAAATGCTAACAAAGTGGTAGAATAAAATTTTGAAAAATATTGTTTTTTGGGTGCCTCTCCTACAGGTAAAGTGGTTTTTTTCGCACCGACCCTACCTTGTGGGTTATCGTTAGATAGGTCTCTTAAAAACATTGAGGGTGTGGGAAGATCATTTTCCAATACAATGTTCCGTTTGCGAATTATTTACATTTAACGTTTAAATTTTCGTTTTGCACGGTGGTCCCCCCCCCCCACTATCTCCGAAAGTCTTGAGTTTAGAAATTTGAAAAAATTCATGGTATTAGTCCATATAGTGAACCTACAAGGAAAACTATAACGGTTAAGTAGGCACTACTAGTTACGGAGTAATAGCTGACGAACTTATGAAGTTAAATTTCTTTAACGAAAACGTACAAATGTCATATAAAATTGCATTGTACTCATCTGCAAGCCATGAATGCATAGCCAATACGGAACCCTACATTGTGCGTGGCCCGACACGTACTTGCCCGGTATATTTATTGAATACGGCATGTGACGCCAGCGCCTGCCAGATGGGCTACAGGTCACTGGGGTCCCGGAATAGGAGCGGCGGGACACCCTTTATGGGTGTCTCGTCGCTTCTACTATCCGGCCTGAAAGTGTGCCTCTTAACGCTTCGCTTGAAGGACCTCATGTCGTACACGAATGGTGCAGGGAACACATCGTCGGGCAGCTTGTTCCACCGTTCAATGGTTCGACACAAGAATGATTGACCGAATCTTTTTGTGCGTAATCAAAATGTTTTTTTTATTTTAATTTTCGTTTAAATACATTAAGAATTATATGAGAAAACTTAATTATTTTTGGGTCAGTCTCTGCAGCTGTTTGCACTCGAAGCTTCTTCCTTCCACAATCAAAAAAGCTTATAACTAGTAAGATCAAAGATCCATTACATTATAAATATTGTGGTTGTAGATATCCAGCAGCAGTCATTTCTTTTTTGTGCTCTGTCGGTCACTGACTTAACTAACAGTTACTGACACGGTATTTCACATCGATATTCTGCGAAAGGGTGGTGCTTCCCCGGTCGAACCAGATAATTTACGAGTCAACAATTCATAATAGTAGCTAGCTTGTACCACTTAAAAGAGGCAACGCACGAGTGATATACTCCCTGTGTTGCAAGCGTCCATAGGCTACGGTGACCGCTTATCATCAGGCGGGCCAGATTTGCCACATTTGAGGTATTCAAATAAAGGTAACAGCTTTATAGCTAACGCTATTTCACGTCAATATTCTGCGAAAGGATGGTACTGTCCCAGTCGAACCAGATAATTTACGAGCCATAACCAATACATAATAGTAGCTAGGTTCTACCACTTAAATGATAGGAATTGCTGTAGAGAACAATAGCATTAACGAAACAAGAAGGTCATTTATCACACAGTAACAATTGCGACATACCGACGAATTCTGTAGTATAATTACTTGCTAGAGACACAGTGAATAAATAGATAGCTGAAGAGTAATAGAGTAATCTATAAATTTTTCGTTAATTCAGAACTTAAGGACGTTGCTCCCCCGCAAGGTCCGCGGAATTCAAATTTTCTTACGACTCAATCTTTCATTGCACATTCATAAGAATGCATTCCCCGAGTATAAACACCAGTGGCGAGGGGTCCTAATAACACGATTCCTGTCGGCTTCCCTTTTAAAAATAGTGAATTATCTAACAGCATCGACTCTGCTAATAACATGATTTCGCTTCATACATAATAATGATACTCAAACGCCTATACAATAATAAATAGCAATATCACACGTCGCCAAACGCCTATACAATAATAAATAGCAATATTGTGATATTGCTATTTATTCGTCGCTTAGCCTGTGCGTCGAAAGCCGGTAATTCCCGAGTTGTAGCTGCATACAGTTTTAGGAGCGGCTGTCTCTTTCTTACGCGTACATTTTGTTCCTAGCGCGGTCTCTTTCTCACGCCGATCATATGAACATATTAAGCCGGTAGTCGCCGAGTTACGACAAGGATGGCATGTATCAGATTACGTTAGTGCGACAAAGATAAACAGAGGTATTAACCTGAGAAGTAAAAAATATAGTTAATTATGTGTTTAGTGCTTGAATAATAAAACAACTATAATTTTGTCGCGTTGTAATTGTCAAAATTATGACATTTTTTCAATTCACTTTCGCCTGTGCTTTCGCTCGTACTGTTGTTAGTTTTTTTTTATTTGTTTGTTGTTAATTTAGTAAATTTGAATAGATTAGAGTGACTTCGTGGTTAAATGTTGGACAGGGCTCGGTGTGAATTGTGTTATAGTTATATAATTTATCGGTTTCAGTTGTAAGTAGTTAATTGTTTATTTTGGTTTAGTCTGTTTTGTTTACATTCGTAATGGCTGCAATTTTAGACGTGGGTTGTTGTCTCACAGATTTTTTATTAGATAATAATTTTCAAACATACAGTTTTGAAAATAAAAAACATATTATACAGCGCGCCCGTGCTTTTCCTTCTATGAAAATAGATTATAAACGGAAAGATGGCTTTACTAAACATTTTCATTGTAATTTGTACGAAAAGTATTCGTGGCTCACAGGTAGGTAGTTGTAAACTTAAAACACTGTTTTGGTTTTCCATATTATACCTATCAGTGCTTTTATGTATGGTAATGGTAATATGGTATTCGGAATTCTCCATCCCTGTGGTAAGATAACACTGTATATTTTTTTTTTGCTCCGGCTTCCCCTGAGTAAAATTTCACCCTTCGCCACTGATAAACACAATATATAAATAAATAATAAAATAAAGTGCATTTTTTCTTTTTTAAACCCACATCCACCTTACAAATTTTTACAAATATACATTTTTTAAATCGTCCTAAATCTCGTCGTGGCAACTTCGCCAGCTATTATCAATTGTGAACATTACGATGGATTTGTATCTACGATTATTCTCGATAATCACAATATCTCATCGTGGTTCTTTAAATATCCGTAACAAAATGTCTGATTAAGGAACCTCTCAATGAATACGCAAGACCAGTGGGGCAATTCACGTAACAAAAACCGACTTCACTTCGACTCAACGACACTCGCTGTCTCACTTATACCAAATAGGAATTGTACGGGACAGCGAGAGTCGTTGAATCGGACTAGAATCGGTTCTTGTTACGTGAATAAGGCCAAAGCTTCCACCAGAGACAGATAGAGAACGGTAGTAAGACACGTGTGGCCACAAATACTCTGTCAAGCGCACACGACTGAGAAGAAATAATATTTTTGTACGAAATTTTCAATAGTGTATCTAGTACCTTTTTTGTAGTGAAACTCATGACATATTTATTGACTGTATTGGACAGCAGCTGCATTGTCTTGCAAATTGATAAATGCATTCGTCGCGAGCGTTCGAGCGTGGAGGTAGTGTTCTCTTCAATATTTCTAAGCTTGATCAAAGATGAAATATGGTACAGGAGTTTTTTTAAATAAATATAAAATATGTATTATGGTTAAGTGCCGATTAGTTGTGTAATTTTTTCCGTAGGAAACTTTGGAATAAAAAGCAGCCTATGTCTCAAATTTGTAATTATGTTAAACGTTTTGAAGCCTGCTTTATAATTGAAAATAGTTGCTAATTTATCAGCTTCCAGAAATATGTCACTTGAGTGCTCGACACCTAGTAATAAAGCATATTCTGTCTATCTATATACTAGTACTATTACAGTAATGCTATATTTTCGATGGAAAGTAGGAAAGACTAAAAAAAACTGAAAACACAAAAATCTTAGAAATCGCTCACTTTCCACCCCTGTTGATAGAATAATAATTTTTTTTTTTTAACCTCTCAAAAGACCTCTAGTATAACCACTTTAGTTTTGAGGAATTGGACCAAAAACCTGCCACCCTGTATGCGGGTTGCAGGCCAAGAGCTAAGCTATGTCATTGGTAACTTAATTCAGCTTAGTCTGCATAGCTGATATAATTTTTCAAGCTTGGGTGCAGACTACAACGAGTAATGTATGTTAAACTAACTCGATACTAACTTAGCTTAGATCTTGATCTGCAACCCGCAGTATAAGTACCACCATTTCGAAAACAAAGCAAAATTACCACCGGATTGAAAAGAAATGGCTAAAATTCATTTAATGTCTCTAAATAAGAGTCAGGTGACATTTTCAAATATAAATTCATACTACGAAAGACAAAAACTCAATCATCCATTACACCTACCAATAAATAGGTACACTCTATATTAGATTACTCTTTGGTACAGTAGTGTCTTGTGAATAGTGTTGTACGTACTGACAAATGCATCCGCGATGCACTTTGTTCCGCGACGGAACTGGATCTAAATCACACCGGGATTGTGCTGTTCTCTACACTATTTCAAAGTTTATTGACAATATCTACAATAGCTTGACAGCTCATTCCAATCTCGGGAATTGTGATTCCTTTATTGTGAAATTCTTGTATTTGTGAATAAAAATGCTAGTCCAGAATAACCCATAATTATCTCACTGCTGGGATACGGGTCTCTCTTCAATCGAAGGGTGATTAAAGCGTACTCTGCCACGCTGCTCAAAAGTTTTGCGGAAGATAGTATTTTCAAGCTGCCTGAAGGCTTAGACTGTCTTGCAAGTCAGACATTATTTTATTCATTTTCTATTAGTAAGTATAAGGTTGCCGTTGCCATAGAAAAAGTGTGCCACCATAGCCGTGTCGCACTCCAACAATAATTCATGAATTTGAGTCTAATTATACGTTAACGAGAAGCAAGAAATAGTTATTCTAGCTGACGTAATTGTTGACTTAAAAAAGGTATCCATACTTCCATACTAATATCATAAATGCGAAAGTGATTGTTTGCCCTTCTGTCACGTCGAAAATAATGAATGGATTGACATGGTTTTTTTTAAGGAATTGGTTAAGGTCTGGAGTGTGACATTGGCATTTTATCCCTGAAAATATCTTATTTCTACGGAAAAAAAATAAAGGACTGTTAACAAAAAAAAAACGTTTTTATCAATTTCAAAAATTATTTACATTATTTCTAATACCAGATCTTAGACTGTAATTGTTGGCTATAAAATCCGTTGCATGGTTTGAGGGTTAGCGTAAAACAGACAGAAAAATATATATTTACCCTTAGAGATCTATAAAAAAAAGAGCCTTTAGTTAATGTATCATAATAAAAAACTTAGTAGAGACGTTTATCATTAACTAAAAATTTAAGCAATTAAAACCCCTCAAGCTGAGAACGACAACTTCCAAAAACGACATATTTCTAAAACGACAACTTTCAAATACGACATATTTCTAAAACGACAACTTTCTAAAACGTAACAAATAAAATCAATGAAGAATTATAATAATAATGGTTATCCAAAAACAAAACCCCGATGTCTTTGTTCGATCCATCAAACTGTCAATACGTGTAAGAAACTAAATAATTAAAAAGTACTGACCCATTTTAGCTGGATTTCCAACTGCATAGTAGAACAAGCTTAAAAATAGTATTAATGTCTTCCACATCTTGGCTCACTCACTTCTGTAACACTTAAAAATTGAGCAAGACTCTCATGAAACAGTATCACATTTTTTCGATCACAATTTTTTACGAAACCTCCTTTTGTAGAAAGCAGGAACACCCGTCTGCTCGCCACGGCGGCTCCCAGACGACTGAAGTGAAGGCCCGTACCGAGCTAAAGTGCTAGTCCATGTTATTGATTCTTTTAAATGTTATTTTGGTGATTTTCTACAGTACATTATGAACTTTTGTTATTGTTATTATGGTGTTATTAATTATAATTTCGTTATTTTATGTTATTGTTATTTTTTATTGATTATCGTGAATTTATAAATAGCTGAACATTTCAGCAAATTATGTCACATGATTTTTATTTATCACAAAAGTAATTTAACATTATTTTTTTAATTAACGAGATACTTATTAACACGCACTTGCTCTGTTTTTGTTTAAAAGGCTCTCTATTTGGCTAAGAAAAAGTCATGGTTGCAGCACTGTAGTCCGTATAGTGAACCTAAAAAGAAAACTGTCACGGTTAAGTAGGCTCTACTAGATGGTCTACAAGGTGGTCAGACGACCTGAAGAAAGTCGCAGGAGGCCGCTGGATGCAGGCCGCTGCCAGCAGGTCGGATTGGAGGCGTTTGGGGGACGCCTATGGCTAGCAGTGTGCTTATTGTGGCTGAGATGATGATGATGATGAGGCTCTACTAACGAATAATAGCTGATGAATTTTCTGATAAGAAAACGAAAAAAAAAAACAATGTACTTATAAGCAAACACGTAATCCTACATTGTGCGTGCCCCGATACGAACTGTCCCGGTTTGTTATATTAGTTTTACCGAGAATCTTTTATATTATGTAAAGAGAAAATCAAATTTCCAATATTTTTTTAATTTAGTTTCATTTGAATCTAATAGCTGTTCATTTTCAAAGGAATTCACTTCGTTTAATTTTTCAAAGCGCCCTGTTCTACCAACAGAACAGACTGTATTTCACGACAGACAGAGATACTGTATTTCACGACGATGAAAATGAGTAATTTAAATTTTATTATTTATTATATTATTAGATTTAATCCCATAGTTTAGTCATGACTCTCTGTCAGCGGTCTAGCCCCAAGACACGTACATCTCGAACGAGTAAAAGAATGGCGACGAAAATATCGTCCCCCGCGCTGGCCCTCACAGCGTAGGGGAGCGTCCCCAAGGTGGCGGATAGGGGAATGGTCGGTAGTACAGCCTAGCTACACTAACCGGCTAAGTCCGATGGACTCGCTGACCAACGACGGGTGTGGTCCTCCAGCATTTCAGGGGTTGTGCGGCGGGTTGACACCTCGCCCACGTAAAACCAATGTTGCTGGTGAAGCGTATCCCGTTAGCGCTTCACTAGCTTATATATAAAAAAAATATCGTCATGCCACTTAATTCTATGCATTGCATTGATATAGGTATGCATGTCTCCACACGAGGCGATTATTTTCATCGCGGCGATTTTCATTCGGACTCGATTTCCTTTTACAAAAACGTCTAACTGTTACAAAGTTCTTTCAAAAATTAAAATAACTGAAGTGTCCCACCACTAGGGACATACCTAGTGGTGGGACACTTCAGTTATTTTAATTTTAAATTAATGACTAGGTTTAACCTTCATACTTATTTTAATATTATAAATGAGAAAGTGAGTTTGTTTGTTTGTTATTCCTTCACGGCTTGACTAATTAGCCTATCACTTTGAAAATTTGTATACATATTGTCAGGGGCACAGAGCCCAATATAGGCTTCTTTTTATCCCGTGAAAAATGTCATTCCAATGGGAAAATATTTTTTCTACTATAGAGGTCGCTGCATGAGATTGGCTATCGACCAACAGATGGTGTCACAACTCGCGCTATGGGTTGTTTTCTTGTCAAACGACTCTATGTTCTATGTCATAAAATTAACCGCGAGCGAAGCCGCGGGGAAAAGCATTATATAATAAAATATTAATATTTTTATTTCATAAATACAGGCACAGCTATTTTTATATATTTTTTATTGCGTCCAAAATTGTAATACGTAATAGTTTCTTTTACCGACTGGGTAATCATAATTTTACGACGCAGTTTCATCGTGACATAAGAAAAATGAAATACTGTTTCGTTTGCTATAAAATGTTTTATTGTTTGCAACCGAAGTAAGAAAACAATCAAAGTTTGTTGCCTTTTTGTGTGATAGTTATTGTACTTATATTGTTGTTTAGATTTCATCATGACTACTTTGTGCTGATAAAAGAACTTAGCTTCGATCCCGGCGTTAATGATGATGATTTTGAGTGTATGTAGTTTTTGATGTGAAATAAATTTCTTTCACTTTCATACTTCGTTTAATTTTCCTCAAGAATGACAGAGACAAAACAGATTATAGTTAATCATTATTTTTTTTAGCTAGTGTTTGGATGGGTTGCGTAACGAGGTTCTCCGTGTTTCGGAGAGCACAGCATTTTAAGTCGTCGATCCCGGCTGTTGTCGTTAAGCCAAATCAGTGGCCTTCTGGCGGCTTAAAAACACTGACCTCTGCCTATCCGCGTTGGAGCAGCGTGGCAGAGTATGCCCTAGTCCCCCTCGATTGAAGTCCGTGAATTGGTCCTGCAATAGGACGATTATGGGTTAATATGACAGCAACATTAAAAACTTACAGATACCCGGACTGGGTTTCAGACATCTATTGTTGAAATTAAATTAACAATTAACACCTAAAAAATAAACCCGTAAAGTTATATTAAAGAATTTCTAAAATCCACTTAAAGTAATATTAGATGAAGCGAGAAAGTAATCTCCTTAAAATTCGTACAATTTAATCAAGCTTCTGTGTTTATTAACACATCGAAAAAAACATTTTTTTTTTCTTTTATGGCGAGTTATTCTTTGTTCGGCGGCTTCGTGTAAATCCTTATTTAACATAAAGCCTTTGTATTTTTTTTTATTTTGTTAAACTAAGTGATTACAGAGTTAATTGTACAATGTCAAGATCGAAAAATAAAATAAAAAACAAATAAATAAACTGACTTTATAAACTAAAACTAAAACAACTATTAACCCACACATGTCATACTGAAAATCGTAAAATAATTGATGAGATAATTATTTTCAAAGGCTATTAATTAAAATAAATTATATTTCATTCAATTACTTACCTATTTAGGTATTACTAGCTGTTACATGCGGCTCCGCCCGCGTGAAAATGTCAATATTTTTCTCATGGGAATCTCTTTATTCCGTGGGAAAAAAGTAGCCTATATCACTCTCCAGACTTTAAACTATCCCCAAATAAAAAATTCATATCAATCCGTTCATTACTTTCGACGTGAAGGGAGGACAAACAAACAAACAAACACACCTTCACATTTATAATATTAGTATGGATTTTGTTATTTTGTTAATGAAACCCGTTATTAGTCAACGCTTAGTTTGATTTCCCCACAATTTTAGATTGTTAGTTTATTTTTTTATGTTAGTATAATCCCCTTGGTTTTTAAAAATTAATCATTGTTATTTTCTTATTAACTAGCCGTACCCGCGGCTACCCAGCTGGTACCCGCGACTTCGTCTGCTCAGGATCAGTACTTTGAGTAGTTTTTTTTCTTTTCCAAGGTCCTATCCTATTTATCTTTATATCAAAATCCATCAAAATCGGTTCTGCGGTTTAGTCGTGTAGGCATAATAGACAGAGTTACTTTGAGAGATACATGTTTAAAAATGGAAGAGAAAGGGAGACATTACGTGGTGGAAGACCCACCCTGGGTGGAAGGTCATTGCCACCGCGCGAAAGTTCATTACATCCACCCTGCCTATGTAGTGAAGGACACTTGGGTGTAAATAACTACTCTTGAGTAGTCTTGCGTACTCTTGATTACTCTGGCGTACTCTTGCATACTGTAGCGTATACATGCGTATTCTTGCGTACTGCGGCTTACTCTGGCGTACTCTGGCATACTCTTGCGTACTCTGGCGTACTCTTGCGTACTGTGGCTTACTCTGGCGTACTCTGGCATACTCATGCGTACTGTGGCGTACTCTGGCGTACACTTGCGTACTCTGGCTTACTCTTGCGTACTGTGGCGTACTCATGCCTACTCTGGCATCTGCGATAATACACGACACGTACAGTCCTATTACTCCCTTTCCCGTGGAAATTCTATAAAACCCCATCTTTATCCTTGTCAACATCATAATGGGAACCTCTATACAAAATTTCAGCTTTCTCAATTTCAATTTTCAATTTCAATTTATTTATTTCGTGAACATAGGTATGGGATGTTAACAAAGAATAGGAGGTTCTCTATGTCCTGCCTTATGAGGCATACAAAATTTATCACATAATTTAAAGAATTCAAAATAAAAAAATAAGAAACAAAAATCAAAATTAATTTACAATTCAAAATTGTTCAAAATTTACTTTATAATTACTTATATAATATTAAATGTCAAAATAGGTACTTATAATTTAATCAATTCATTTGTATATAATTTGATCAATTCATTTGCATTTACAGATGATCACTTAGGTATTCATTAACAGAATAATATGCCTTATCAATGAGTAAATCCAAAACATGTTTCTTAAAGGAATTTATGTTATTATTATTCCTTATAATTTTAGGTAAATTGTTGTACAGTTTTGGTGCCATTGCATAAACACTTTTATGTAAGAATGTAGTATTTGCATGTACCAATTTTAATTTGTCTGAGCGACGTTGACTTTCCACACGTTGAAACAAATTAATATTGCATTTTACAAAAATAACAGTTTCATAAATGTATAACGACGGTAGAGTTAATATTCTCAGGTTTTGAAAGTAAACTTTACAACTATCGCGGGGTTTCAATCTGCATATAGCTCGTATACATTTCTTTTGCGCTATAAAGACATCATGACTTTTTGTAGCATTTCCCCAGAACATAACACCATATCGGAGGATGGATGCAACATATCCATGGTACGCCACAAGAAGTGCAATGTGGTTAGCAACCTTGCCTAACATGTATAGCGCATATGAAAATTGATAAATTTTTTTACAGATGTGTTCTATTTGATTTTTCCATGACATGTCATTATTAATTAATAAGCCTAAAAATTTAGTTTCACTTGTTTCGTTTACACTTTGATTTTGATAGTTAATATATAATGGCCTGTTATATTTTTGTCTTAGTTGAAAATTCATCGATGTGGTTTTACTAAGGTTAATCTTTAAATTATTTCTATTTAGCCAATCTATAATTAATGCCAAACTATTGTTCATATCATTTTGTATTCTGTCAAAATTATCATTATCATATATTACGGTGCTGTCATCAGCAAATAGAGACATTTGATGATTCACAGTTTTTGGTAGGTCATTTATATAAATGATAAATAATAAAGGAGCGAGAACTCCGCCTTGAGGAACTCCATAAGCTATGGTGTTGTATTTTGAAGCATATATTCTTTCTATTCTAGTTTTTGGATCTATTCGTGAGATATGAGTTGACTGTTTCCTACCTTCTAAATAAGATTTTATTAGTTCTAATACGTTGCCTCTCACGCCGTAGTTACTAATTTTTTGTAAAAGTTTCTTGTGATCTACATGATCAAAAGCTTTGGTCATATCCATATACATAGCAGTAGCCGGTTTGCCATTATCCATATTTATATGAATTTTATATAAAAAGTTATAAATTGCCATATTTATATTTTTATTTTTCCGAAAACCCATCTGTTCATCGCAAAATATATTGTTACTTTCAAAGTATCTATACAGGCAGTCATAAATTACCTTCTCAAAGATTTTAGAGAATACTGGCAATAACGCTATGGGTCTGTAATTAGTTACATTTGTTTTTTCACCTTTTTTAAATAATGGTTTTACAATAGTTATTTTTAATCTTTCCGGGAATGTTCCGTTTTGAATACATTTGTTTATAATGTCGCTCAACACGGGGGCTATGATAAATGCTACTTCTTTTATTATTTTTGTAGAGATATTATCATATCCAGTGCTGTTAGTGTTTCGCAGGTTCATAATAATTTTGATAATGTCGTCTGGTATTGTTGGTTTCATGAAAATGGATTTGCAAGATTTTGAATTATTAAAATTTGTATTTGTATGATTGGATTTGATTTTTACTGCTTGATTTATATAGTAGTTATTAAAATATTCTGCTATCTGTTGTGGGTTGGTCACTGATTGATTTCCTATAACTATTTTTTTAATATTTTCTCGGGGTAGATTTTGTTTTAGTGCATTTATTATTTTCCATGTGGCTTTTGATTTGTTACGACTTGTTTTAATGAAATAATTGTTTTGTGCCTTTTGTGTTAATTTAATTATTCTTTTATATCTTTGTGTGTATGTTTTAAATGCAATTTTTGTGTCGTCATTTGGTTTTAGTCGATGTTTCCAAAGAAGTTCACGTCTTTTTTTGCTACAAAGTTTAATTCCACGTGTGATCCACTTTGGCGTAATTGTTGTTGAGAGTTTACGTTTATTGAAGGGAAAACATTGATTATAAAAGAGTGTGAATAGGTCGTAAAATTTATCAAAACATTTATTAGCATCTTTTACTTCCTCATACACCTCAGAAAAACTTAGTTTACTCATATATGCTTTGAAAAGTTCTATGTTATGTTTACTATAATCAGGTCTATATATGTACCAGTTTTTCATAATACAGGTCTTTTTTGTAGGACAAGTTATTAATTGAGCTGAGTGGTCAGATACTCCGAATTCTATTATTTCAGATTTACTACCACGTATATTATGTAGGAAGTTATCCAAGCAAGTGCCGCTTGCAGGACGTGTGGGTTGACGTATTGCTATATTTACGTTGTATTCTTTACATAGATGTTGAAGGTGTGTAGAGTGTGGTGTTATTTTAAGGATGTCTATGTTAAAGTCTCCACAGACTATTAACTTTTTATTATTATTATATGAGAACAGTTGTAAGAGTTCATGTAATTTATCAAAAAATATATCTATTTTATTTTTATTTAGTCCTGGTGGCCTATATATGCATACTATGATAATTCTGTGATCAATCAACTCAACCGTGCTACATTCAAAAATGTTTGGAATGTTTAGGTTGAGCGCCTGCGATAATACAAACAATTACAGTCCTATTACTCCCTTTTCCGTGGGAATTCTATAAAACTCCATCTCTATCCTTGTCAACATCTTAAAGGAAACCTTTATACAAAATTTCAGCTTTCTAGGTTGAGCGCCTGCGATAATACAATTACAGTCCCTTTCCCGTGGAAATTCTATAAAACCCCATCTTTATCCTTGTCAACATCATAAAGGGAACCTCTATACAAAAATTCAGCTTTCTAGGTTGAGCGAATGCGATAATATAATTACAGCCCTATTATTCCAATTCCCGTGGGAATTCTAAAAAACCCCATCTTTATCCTTGTCAACGTCTTAAAGTGAACCTCTATACAAAATTTCAGCTTTCTAGGTTGAGCGCCTGCGATAATATAATTACAATCCTATTACTCCCTTTCCCGTGGGAATTCTATAAAACCACATCTTTATCCTTATCCACGTCATAAAGGGAACCTCTATACAAAATTTCAGCTTTCTAGTTTGAGCTGTCAGTTATACGGGCACTCCGCGAGAAATTGCCATAACACACCGCGTTGTGTTAAATGCCCAGGAGCACACTCGACACTAGAGTGTCCGCGCCCCAAAGACCGCGCGCTATGCTCGGAACCTCCGAGCTGCGTAAACTGCGGGGAGGTGGGGCACCCGGCGAACTACCGAGGGTGCCCAAAAGCACCCAAGGTGAAGAGCCGGAGGCCCGCTCCCTCCCCACCTAAAACTCAAGCCGCCCCTAAGGCGGCCAATGTTAGCCCCCCCCCAGCCTC
This sequence comes from Endotricha flammealis, assembly GCA_905163395.2. Taxonomy (NCBI): domain Eukaryota; kingdom Metazoa; phylum Arthropoda; class Insecta; order Lepidoptera; family Pyralidae; genus Endotricha; species Endotricha flammealis. The sequence continues at coordinate 14,383,214 of LR990861.1, read as the reverse complement.
AGACCGCCGAGGCCGCCCCGGCATCAACAAAGGCACCGGTGCCTCCACCAGTTGTGTCGCATTCGTGGCGATACAGAACTAATAAGGTTCCCCCCCCGCAGGGCAGCCCCTCAGGCCAACCTGCACCCGCGGTGGTGATTGCGACCCCTCCACCTTCTCCAAAAGTGGCACCGCTGCCACCAACCCCATTCGTGAATGATGAGATCGAAGGTCTTTTTAAACTCGCAGCCGTAATAGACATCGATAGGATTTTAAGCATGGCCGCCTTGGTCAAACAACACGAGGGCAACGCAAATGCTCTCTTAATGGCCTTCTGCCAATATAGTGATGTACTCACTATCCTCAAAAATTTTAGGTTTTAGTTATGGATCTACACCATAACACGAGTAGAGTCAAACCGACCTCCCTAAAAATCGGCTACTTCAACGCCAATCGGCTTCGTACCCAGAGGTCTGAGGTAGCCGATTTTCTCTACACCCATCAATTGGACGTTCTCCTCATCCAGGAGACGTTCCTCAAACCATCAATTCGCGATCCCAAAATCGCGAATTACAAAATCATTCGTAATGATCGCACAGTCTCTGCCTTCGGTGGCACTCTCATTTACTACAAAGCGACATTACACTGCACGCCTGTGGATACACCAGATCTCGTGCACATCGAAGCCTCTGTCTGTAGATTAGGAATGACAGGTCATCAATCCATATATTTAGTGTCAGCCTATCTAGCTCCCACTAACAATAGCTCCTCAAGCCCTAGATCACTACTTGACAGTGATATACAAAACCTTCTAGATCTTGGTCCGTCTGTTATCATAGCGGGCGATCTAAACGCCAAGCACCTTGCTTGGTGTAGCCATACCACAAACCAACGTGGTAGACAACTCGAGCGACTCTCAGAGAGACTCAACTTCGACGTAGTAGCACCTATGTCACCTACTCACTATCCAGACAATGTAAATCATCGTCCGGACGTCCTAGACGTAGCCCTCCTAAAGAACATCAATCTTAGATTGAGTTCTATAGAAGTGCACTCTGCACTCACTTCAGATCATAGGCCTGTCATTATTGCCCTCTCGCCCAGAGTAAGCATTCCTAACGTGGCAGCCTCAGACCCCACAAGAGTCAAGACTGACTGGTTCAGCCTAGGAGAAGGCCTTAAGTCTATCTCATCTCCTTTGTTAGACCCGATTCCAGACGAGATAGTCTCAATTCCCGACGCGATAGGTGCAATTGTGTATCATCAACGAGTATCTAAATGAAAGGAATCCCTGGCCCTCTTGTGAAGGTGAAATGCTAAAACTTGTCGTGAAAAGCCAGTCAATGTTCAATAAACTACATGAATAAAATTTGTGTTCAATATTGTAACATGTACGTCGTAGTGTCATCTAAGTGGTGCTGTTTTTCTTATTATTTACATTTTAATATAATTAATATATGACAAGGATGTTAATGTGTACGTGCATGTCATGCTCGCAAATTGTCCAAACTGGTGGTGGCGTTGGGGGTCGGGTTACTGTTGTTCCCTACAATATTGTTCATAATATCGTGATGGTGAGCCCAGTAATGGAGGCTGGAAGGCCGACTCTCACGTCAACTCGAAAATACACGAGAACGGTTGCTGCCTTGCGGGCGGTCTGCTCCTATCTTTAACACCGATTTAGCATTTTATATTTTAGATTTAATTTTATGTTGAGACAAATTAATGGCACTATTTATTGACATTCCGCGTACGTAATGTTGTATGTATGTACCTAGTTTTAAATTCTATGTTGAAAAAGAAAAGAAAAAAGAAAATTACGATATATTTTTAAATGACAAAAAAGGCCGTAACTGGTTTTCTTTCGCCATTTCTTTTTACCAGTGGTCATTTTGCTTTTGTTTCCGAAATGGTAGTAGTTTATAGAGTAGATTAATTTATACAAATCATTTATTACTGTATACTCTGACAAGAGAACGTGTTTGTGAAAACCTATTCTCTGAATAAAAGTTTTGAATTTGAATTTTGAATTTGAATTTGAATTGACTCATTAACAGCGCACGTGCAGAAGGTGGTTAGCGATTGCTCGCAGCGCGTCCCAGTGAACGCTCATCGTCGCTGGGAACTGCCGCCAGATGCCCGTGCTCTGTTAACTGAGAAAAACGCAGCTCAAAGGGCTTACTTCTCTTTTCCCTCTGAGCAGAACCGTGTCCGCATGCGCGCTGCCCAATCGGCGGTTAAGCGTCGCATTAGACAGCTTAGGAACGATCAGTGGGACGAGACACTTACAAATATGGTCCCCTCTCAACAAGCCTTCTGGAAACTTACCAGAGCCCTTAAGGCAGATACAGTGGCTGCCACCCCCCCGTTAGTACAGTCAGATCCCTCCCTCCCCCTCGCCTTCGAGGACGAGGAAAAAGCTGAATGCTTAGCATCCAGTCTTGAGGCACAATGTGCACCTAGCACACTCCCCGTTGATCCAGATCACCTACTCGAGGTCGATACTGAGGTTTTCAACAATCTCGCGAGCCCTCTCACAGATGCCGACCCGCCGATAGAGCCGGTAACCCCCGATGAGGTAGAGTCCCTTATCAGAGATTTACATAATAGGAAGGCCCCGGGGCCTGACGGGATTTCTAATAGAGTCATCAAGCTCTTCCCCGCGCACCTTATTCTTCTTCTGACCGCCATTTTTAATGCGGCATTAAAAAACAGTATTTTCCCCAAATCTTGGAAGGAAGCCACCGTCATTGGCATTCCAAAACCCGGCAAGCCCAAGGATCAGCCCTCGAGCTATCGCCCAATCAGTCTCCTTAGTTCGATAGGAAAGATCTATGAGCGCATTATTCTCGCTCGTCTCAAAGATTTTTCCCTTGCTAATAATCTTTTACCTGACGCACAGTTTGGTTTTAGAGCCAAACACTCTTGTGTCCAACAAGTGCATCGCATAGTCGAACACGTGTTGGACCGGAGAGCGAACAGATCCCGCCCGCACAAAACGGGCGCTCTCTTTTTCGACGTGGCAAAGGCGTTCGACAAAGTATGGCACAACGGGCTTATCTACAAGCTCTGCAAACTTAATGTGCCAAACCGTCTCGTGCTCATCATACGAGACTACTTGTCGAATCGCTCTTTCCGCTATAGGGTGGATGGGGCACTATCCCCCCCTCACACCATTAGAGCCGGAGTACCACAAGGATCCGTGCTCTCCCCCCTCCTATACACGCTTTACACAAGCGACTTCCCTCAATTTAGACCCAGTCCACTTGTGACTCATACTGCCCTTTTCGCAGATGATACAGCCATCTATTGTTCGGCTTCTAGTACACCCGCCATAGTTAAGTCCCTCCAAGCCGCCGCCAACTCCCTTGGCGACTGGTTTAGAAAATGGCGCATAGAAGTTAATCCAGATAAAAGCGCCGCTATCCTCTTCTCCAGAGGTACTACGCCAAATCCCTCCACTAAAGTCAAGATGTTCGGACAACCGATCCCTTGGGAAAAGAAAGTCCGTTATTTAGGTGTCACACTCGATAGGGGACTCACCTTCGAACATCATATAAAGATTGTCCGCGACCGCGCTGCTTTCGCGCTAGGCCGCTTACATTGTCTGCTTAATGGGCGCAGTAAGCTCTCTCTTAGAAATAAGGTGAGAGTTTACACAACGTGCATTAGGCCGATAATGACATACGCAAGTCCAGTTTTCGCTCACGCCGCGCCCTCTCATATCCACAGGCTGCAAACCATTCAGAATAGGTTTTTGCGCAAAGCCATCGGTGGGCTTTGGTTCGTTAGGAACAAAAACCTCCACATTGACTTAGGTGTGCCGACCATCTCGCACCACCTAAAGCAATGCTCTGTTAAATTCTTCGACTCGCTCAATCATCACCCAAATCCGTTGGTGAAAGCCGCAGGGGATTATTCCGCTCCGGCTGACACCAGCAGGTCCAAACGTCGTCCGCGGCACGTCCTCAACGACCCGGACGACTCCATTACAGTCGCCATCGAGGCGTATAAACAATTAGATTCCGCGACACAAACTAGACACACACGTCCGTCATATCGGCCCCGCCGGCGGGGCCGCGCGTCGCGCCACCCTCCTATAGGGACTCGATTTTCGCGGTACCGGCACGTGCCCGGCCGCTTCTCTCCAATCCGTTCGCCTTCCCCCAGTGTCGCCATAGGCCGAGGTTCGAGCCCCCATCTGGGGCGCCCCTAGGCAGACACTGTAAATTTTTGGCGGTGAGAGCCCTACGCTCCCGCAACAGTCCGGTGTCTCAGAAAAGGGTGTTAGTACACCCGAACTGAACTTTTCTAACATTAAAAAAAAAAAATTGAGAGCCTGCGAGAGGTCAGACTTAAGTGGACGGATGTTCCTGAGCGTCGATCACTGACCAGTTAAATAGACCTGGTGGAGATACATTTTGTACCGACAATTTTGATATTTTATATAATCATCCCGCTTTCCCGTTGGAATTTTGCAATGTTTAATACTTAAAAACCTTCCTCTTGAATCACTCTATCTATTTAAAAGAACCGCATCAAAATCCGTTGCGTAGTTTTTAAGATTTAAGCATACATAGGGACACACAGTCAGCAAAAGCGACTTCATTTTATACTATGTAATGATAAAGATGGGATTTACTAAGGAACCCTAATTTTCTTTGAAATAAAATATAGCCTATGTTACTTGGGGGTAATGTACCTTTCAAACGGTGAAAGAATTTTTGAAATCGGTCTAGTAGTTTTTGAGTTTAGTCGTTACAAACATACACACAAGCACAAATCTTTACTCTTTAAAATATTAGTGTAGACTAGCCCGGCCCGGTCTTGCACGGGTTTTATTTTTCACGTGGGAATAAGATGCTTTTCCGGGATAAAAAGTAGCCTTATGTCACTCTCCAGACATTAACCTATCCCCCCCCCCCCCCCCCCAAATTATGTCAAACAAACCAAACAAACACATTTTTTTATTTTTTTAGTGACAATGTTGTGCAGGCTAGTGAAGCGCTAACGGGATACGCTTCACCAGCAACATTGGTTTTACGTGGGCGAGGTGTCAACCCGCCGCACAACCCCCGAAATGCTGGAGGACCACACCCGTCGTTGGTCAGCGAGTCCATCGGACTTAGCCGGTTAGTGTAGCTAGGCTGTACTACCGACCATTCCCCTATCCGCCACCTTGGGGACGCTCCCCTACGCTGTGAGGGCCAGCGCGGGGAACAAACAAACACATTTTCGTATCCTACTTCCTACTTCATATTATAAAGGCGAAAGTTTTGTGTATGTTTGTTCTTCACGCTAAAATGGCTGGACCAATATTTATGATATTTGGTATGTAGGTAGCTGATACCTTGGGTTAACACATAGGTTACTTTTTATCTTGAAAGGTACGAGAATTCCGTAGGATTTGATCAAAAGTCCGATGTAGCTGGGGCTGCTGTGCATAAATAAATACACGCAAACGAAGTTGCGCAGGTTTCACTAGTTTATAATATTAGTATTGATAAATTAAAATTATTATTATTTTACGCGCCAGATACATTTTATTACCGGAGATTATCTGACATAATAATGATGTATACAATAATAATGATTTAATACACTGGGCGTCAAAAATAAATATACAGTTTTAAAATTGCAATATCTCCTAAACTTCAGAAGAAAGACTTTGAAATAAAAAAAAAAGTTAAAAGACAATTTAATTTAATTTAATAAAAACTTCATGCATAATATCGTCTTTTAAAGATTGATTTTCATTTCAAAATTTTAACTTCTATAGTTTAAGATTAATTGCAATTTTAAAACTGACTACTACTTATTTTTGACGCCCAGTGTAGATAAAATTCGCTAGTACAGTTGCACTGAAAATTCGAAAAACACAGGAAAATAAGTAGGTAGCTCTCCCATTAAGTACAGTCTAAAAAACACACACAAAGTTACACGGCGTCATGTAACGTATAGTCCTGAAAAAAAGTTTGTGTGCTCAACATAATGTATGTTAGATAAAATCTCAGGAAGTCTCAGAATCTCATCATCTATTCCCTTACCGCAATCCCGGATTTGTCCTTGTACTAACACCGTATTTTATTTTTTCTTCCTTTGATCATATCACGGATTACGTGCGGAATTTTTGGTGTTAATTTTTTTTTTATGATAAAGGTTGTGTCAGGAATTTCACAATGTCCTTCGAAATAGGCATTTAGTATGGTTATGATAAAAATCCGTCACGGCCATAACAACCAGTTTCTGAAACACATTTTTAAATTAAATTATGCCTGCTACTGTCAAACTAAAGAAGAAAAAGAGAGATATCTTGAGACTTAATGAGGAACTAAAATGTGTTTCAGAAACTGACAGCAAGTCAGTTGATTGCAACTACAAATGTAAGGGCGTTTTTCAACTACTCCGGCTTCCGATTTTTATCGGTCCGGTAATTGCCGGTCCGATGTAGAAATTCATACTTTAGATATAAAACCGGATGCCGGAGTAGTGGAAAAACGCCGATATACTAAGTTCGCGTAGCACAATGTCTACACAACATGTAGCAATCTCTGCGTAGCAATCTCTGCGTAGCAAAATTAAATGCTACACGTCTACACATCTATCTTATTTTGTTTTACGACTTTGTAAAAATAATTGTATTGTTTTTATTTTTAGTGCTAATTGTAATGTCATATAAATATATTTTTTTATAACAAAGGAGGACAAACAAGCTGGCGGGTCACCTGATAATATATAATGATATAATATTTAAAGTTATAATAGATTTATTTTAATATTTAGATGCTATCATCTTTTTAAATTTAGTTATGTCTTGCAAGCCCTGCCCATACAGAAATTCGTTACCTTGAAAAGATTGCTTTTTAGCAATAAGCCTGCTGATAGTTTGTAAGATTTTACTGTATTTTTTAAGTTTTTTCTGACCGTGTAATGCAAATAACGAATATTCTATCTATCTATCTATCTGATGATAAATAATCACCGCTGCTCATGGACATCCACAACTTCAAGAATCTTCGATGAGTTGCCCACATATGAAGGAATGAAAAAAGAAGGAAGGCGAACGGAACAAGAAGGAGGTAGGACGGGTGGGCTTTCGGCACTCTCACTAATATGTCATTCATTACAAATCATTATATCAATATTTCAGGGATAGGTAGGGGTATAGATAGGTAGGGCACAGCGGATAATCTGCCCGTCTGGGGAAGGACCCCCACCTTACAGAAGATCGTAGCGAAGCGTTGGTCTCGGTCATGTTGTATTCCTACGGTGAGTAAGGTCTCCAGAGCTCCAGTGGGGGTGGTTGGGAGGGTTGGCAACGCGTGAGTGATACCCCCGGTGTTGCAAGCGTCTATAGGCTACGGTGATGCTTACCATCAGGTGGGCCGTATGCTTGTTTGCCAATTAGTGGTATAAAAAACTCATAAATCATCCAACTGCAGGGATTCGGGTCTCCTTTCAATCAAAGAGGGTAAGAGTGCTCTGCCACGCAGCCCCGATGCGGATTGGCAGAGGTCAGTGTTGTCAAACCACCTGAAGGACAACGACTTGATTTACCACCGACCAAGGGCAGCGTACGTGACCTCCGATGTACAGTTATGACATTAATAACACTTTAAATGTATTTATTTGTTAACAAGTACTTCTAAAATCGATAAATACACAGTCATCCACGATTGTGTGGCCAAAATCGATATAGGGGTTGTTGTCTTTTGTTGCGGCACCCCCTATCTACCCCTGTTTGCATGGGACGATGAATATAATACATATTAAATATACGGGAAGGGTAGCATTTTTTTCAATGTGCTTTTTGTAAGAGGGTTCCTAATCGTTTAGTGGATACAATAGATTTTCTGCGGTTCGATTCTTGGTGCATGCAAATAACTACATCTACACTTAACATATTAAATGTGAATGTGAGTTTGTTTGGCCTTTTTTAGGGTTTTGTAATAATTATGGTTTCGCCATGTCCGTCTATCTGTACTAGCGCTGATACGGTTAATTCTAGAAAACTGTCATTTTGCATGTTTACACATACTTATTACTCTAACAAAGTGGTAGACTATCCCTTTTTTTTAAATTTTATACCACAAAGGCGGCAAACAAGCATACGGCCCGCCTGTTGGTAAGCATCACCGTAGCCTTATAGATGCTTGCAATACCGGGGGTATCACTCGCGCGTTGCCAAAAAAGTGGAGCTCTGGAGACCTTACTCACCGTAGGAACAAAACATGGCCGAGACTAATGCTATTTGGCTATGATCTTCTGTAAGGTGGAGGTCCTTCCCCAGACGGGATGCTCCGATTTGAGCGGATTATCCGCTGTGCCCTACCTCTCTTCAATTCCCCTACATAATATGAAAAGTGGGAACGATTTTTTTTTTAATGATTGGGCTTAATAAAACATCTAACGACAACTCACATCATTGCGATGATGTAGGGTGTCGTTAGATAAGTCTCTTAAGAACATTGAGCGTATGGATATCATTTCGATACAATGTTCCGTTTGCGAATTATTTACATTATACATATTTTTGTTTAACATGGCGCGATTCTATATATTTTCATGACTTTCACCAAAAAAAAATATTCTTTTGTTATGAAGTCAGAAAGGTTCCATCAAAGTTGATTGACTATCTTAATCAACCCGTTGATTGACAGTCACGGAACCAACATATTGGCCACTAACGTCTTTCATAACCGGCGCTCATAATGCAGACCATAACGGATAGCCCCTATTATTCGGGTCACGCTCTAAGCCTACATTCACATTAATTGGAACAAGCTTTTCTTGACAGGCCTGGTGGTCGTGTGGCTAGCAATGGCTAGCTTCGAGGGCCGCAGGTTCGATCCTACTCAAGGCAAACATTTGTGTGCATGAACATGTTTGTTTGCCTAGATCTGGGTGTTTTCTATGTAATAAGTATTTTTTTTTACAAAAAAAATGTATTTATGTATGTTAAATACCCATAATACAAGCTTAGTTGCTTAGTTTGTTTTACTAGATGGCGTTGTGTGATTCGTTCAAGAATATTTATTTATTTTTTTACAATTCAATATCTGAATTATAACCGTTTACAACAATTACAAAAATGGTCGGAACAACTTTTTTCCTTGTGTCCATTTTAGGGCTCATTCAGACAAGCGGGGCTTGGTTGGCGTGCCGCATAAATCTGTCATTCAGACGAGCGGCACTTAACATCACTACATAGTATAAAACAAAGTCGCTTTCTCTGTCCCTATGTCCCTTTGTATGCTTAAATCTTTGAAACTACGCAACGGATTATGATGCGGTTTTTTTAATAGATAGAGTGATTCAAGAGGAAGGTTTTTAAGTATAATACATTCCAAAATTCCCACGGGAAAGCGGGATACACGCAAACGAAGTTGCGCGGGTTTCGCTAGTTACGGAAATAAATAAAAAATGGTAAAAAACTGTAACAGCCAGGTTACAAATACATTTAACTCGCCACTAGCGACAGTTTATGAATTTTAGGAACTGGCTAATAGCAGTTACTCTCAGGCCACTTTACATGTGCTATCAAGAGCAAGCCATGCAATGTGAAAAGTCCTTCCAGCCTCAAACATCTTACTACGGATAATGTAATATCGCTTATGTGTATACGTGCTGCATAAAGGAGTTTTTACACGCGCCCCTGTGTGCTAGCATTTTAGTAGTACTCAAGTTTTATGTGAGATATTGATTGAGTCGGATTGGCGAGGGAATCTGTTAGGAACTTTTATGAATTCTGAAGAAATACTTTATCTTAGTATTATCTTACATCGTAATTCAATCAGTGTTTGCAGATAATTTTCATCGTTAACGTCGTTGTTTTTACCGATTGCAAAATTTCAACTTTCTAGCATTAAGCAGATGCTTAATGCTATAAGCGTTCCTTGTTTACTGCAGAACCCTAAAAGCCATACTTCACAATTTCTCCGGGTTCTATTTACAACTTACAATTCACAAAGCTTTGAAACGGAGTAAATACTCTGTGCCTAATCGTGCGAGAATTTTAAAATAGCTACTGATGTGAATCATTCTTTATATTGTTATGAATTTTGACTCAAACGAGTCCTTCAATTGAAAGGAATTAGTTTTACACATTTTTTCGATTACTCTCACCGTTTTAAAGGTAACGCAAAATAAAATTTCGAACATTAAATTTGGAATAATTGACATTATTATATTAAAGCACAAGCTTTTGATACTTTGAATAGGGACTTTTGACATAACATTTGGTAATTACCATGTAATTATCTATTTAACACGTATGCAAAAATTTATCTTTCCTGAAATTAATGCAAGGATATAAATATTTCGACTGGAGTAATGCCAATATGAGTAAATATCAGCTGGACTCAAGTACAATTTTACTACAGAACTGACTTGTCTAATATGAAAGTTTTATTCACAAAGTTTGTGAATTTTATATACAGACAGTTTCTGAGCGTCAAGTGATAAATGTTTTTGCTGGTTTCAACGTAAATTCAAAAAAGACATGGTTTTAATATTGAAATAGAAAGACAAATATTTACAGACAGAAGTTATTAATTAGGCAGTCAGCAGCGGACTTCTTGTGGCTGAGATGATGATGATGAAGTTATTAATTATATTTTTTTTAAACTTTCTTCTTAGTCATCGCATTGTCCCGTAACGCGGACTCGGCTTTCCTAATCCTGAGGCGCCATTTACTTCGCTGGTGAGCGTCGTCAGCAGTCAGTCCGCACATCTTCATGTCGGACATTCGTCATCAACGTACTCTGCGGTCTACCCCTCCTTTTCCGGTAGACAAGGAAAGACACTTCTTCACAACGTAGTCACCTGGTCTTCGCATTACGTAAATAAATAAATACTTAAAAGAAATAGGTACAAATTTTCTCTTTTTACTGGTTGCCATTTTGCTTGTGTCCGAAATGGTGGTAGTATATAACGTAGTTTATTTTCTTTATTTAAACAAGTTGTAAATGACAAGAAAAAGTGCCTGTGAAGGTCTAACTTCTGAAATAAACGATTTCATTTCAATCACACAGATTGAGCTAGCCCCAAAGTAAGTTGGAAACTTACTCAACGATACTATATTTTAAATAGATAAACATCCAAGACCCAGGCCAATCAAAAAAGTTAGTTTTTCATCATAACCCGAGCGAATATATAATGGCCATAAGAATTTTAATAATGGCCACAATTTCGAGAAAATTTAATAAATATAGAGCTTCTTCTTCTTGCGTCGATTCCCCAATGCTGGGGGTCGTGACCCATCAAGGCATCAGCTTGTCACGCACGATGTTTCGCCATCTCTTCCTATCTTCTGCCGCGTGTACCGCTTCAGCAATGCCAGTGTCGAGTGTGGTGCGGATCAGATCGGTCCAACGCATCGGGCTCCTCCCTCTCGATCGTTTGCCCTCTATTTTTCCTGTGACGATAAGTTTTTGGAGGTTGTCATCGGACTTGCGGGCTATGTGTCCAAAGAACTCAAGTACCCTCCGTAAGCACGTATTGGCGAGCTTTGGTTTCTGTTCGATTTTGAGCTCCTTGAGAATCGAGTTGTTGGTCCGATGCGCAGTCCATGGAATTCGGAGCATCTTTCGCCAGCACCACATCTCAAAAGCGTTTATGCGTTTCCGGTCAGCGACTTTAAGCGTCCACGTCTTAGCCCCATATATGAAAATGGAAGACTAGAGTATTGACGAGGGTCATTTTTGTCTTGTTGCTGATGTTACGATCCTTCCATATATTATCAAGCCCAGCCATGGCACTCTTGGCCATTCCAATTCGTCTGCGAATCTCCTTCTCACAAGAGCCAGAGTTGCTAATGTCAGAGCCCAGGTAAACGAAGTGGTCCACAGTTTCTAAATTTAATGTTCCACTGAGCTCTAGCTTAGAAGCACGATCCACTACCATGATCTTGGTCTTTTCTCTGTCGATGGCCAGTCCCATTTCCTTGCTGTGTTGCTCCATGCTATTTAGGAGTTCGTACATCTCAGCCTCGTCTGAGGCGAAGAGGATGGTGTCATCGGCGTAGCGTAGATTCTGGATCTTTGTGCCATTGATGGAAATATAGAGCAAGGATATAAATATGCAGAAATTTTTAAAATTCTGATTTTTATAAAAGTCATCATACTAGTTCACCGCCATTCAGTCATTTTATAAAACGGTTTTATTGTAAAAATAATAAAAAATATTCAACACATAAAACGACATGTAAAATAGCTTTGCAGCTGCCGGGATTCTGAAAATATTACGCCTATCTACTTGTTGAATAAAAATTTAGAATCGATAAAAAGAGTCAGTTGAAAAATGCAATAAACCCTGACACGGAGATATATGTATGCGGCGCGGAGGCTTCGCTGGAAGGCCTCTTGGAAAGGTTCACTGAAATATTGAGCAGATATTTGAATTTTTACACAAATAGAAATTTAGCGACGAGCTTTTATAGTCTCGCTATTTATTAGGCCGTCGCGTATTTTTGGCTTAATGTGTCTAAAAGCTTTTAATTTTAACACTAACAGTCAGTTTCTGAAATGTTTATTAATTTTGACTGCACGTTAAGTCCAAAGCAATCTTTAATGTGTAACTTTAAAAATGCGTTTCAGAAAGGTCTTGAGCTGGCATTGTCATCTAAAATGAAATTTAGGAAACCTTCATCAAATAAATTCGAGCTAAAAAGATATATACATAGTTGTCCACAAACTTAAGATTCCTTAAAAGTACTGACGCTGAATGAAATATAACGACACTACATAATATAGAAAATTATAAGTAAGTTATGTTTAAAATCAACAACGATTTGGCTGGTGGTGGACTAATGATTGCAATTTATAACTAAGGGTCGTGGATTTGTCAATAAATGTCGGGCAAAAGCCAACTTGGTTAAAGGATGGGAAGCAGCCTGTAATCCTCTGGATTCAGGTAGGTACGCCTTTCCCAGTTGACTCATTCTCTTGGAGCCCAGCGCTAAACACTCGCAAAGAAGGTGAAACATTGTCTCCTCGTTTTCTCCACAGGTCCATGCATGTCGGGCAGTTCACGAGTCTCTGGTTTAGAATACTTACAAACATTAACTATTAAGAGAGGTAGGGTACAGCGGATAATCCGCTCAAATAGGAGCAGCAGTCTGGGGAAGGACCTACACCTTACAGTAGATCGTAGCCAAATAGCATTGGTCTCGGCCATGCTGTGTTCCTACGGAGAGTAAGGTCTCCATAGCTCCACTTAGGGGGTTGGGAGGGTTGGCAACGTGTGAGTGATACCCCCGGTATTGCAAGCGTCTATAGGCTACGGTGATGCTTACCATCAGGCGGGCTGTAGGCTAGTTTTCCACCATTGTGGTATAAAAAAAAAGTGATGAAAGACACGTAATATTAGTAGAATTTAATATTTCTAATAACACACAGTACTTTGTTTCTTTAAAAGTCGCCTACTGTTTTAATACCATATTAGGAACCCTTACATTGATATTTCAGTTCGTTAACCGGTCTAATTGAATCAGAACGGTCGCGAGAAGTATGCCGGGAAACGTTTGAATGTCATGCTGCTAATGAGATATGAAAGTGTAATAATAGAAGTAGCATTTTGTATTATATTAATGTCACTATTAACGCATTCAGCGTCACTGGCTCGCATGGTGAGTTGATAGAATATAATTCCGACACGCCTGGCGAGTCACATAGCCAGGGTAAATTGTGTGGTGACTGGTGACAATGTACTATTCTTAATGAAGAAAAGATAAAAAAAAAACGGGCAAGTACGTGTCGGGCCACGCACAAGGTAGGGTTCCGTATTTGCTATGCTTTGCTTGCTTGCAGATGAGTACAATGCCATATTCTATGACATTTGTAAGTTTTCATCAAATAAATTTTATTTGACCACCGTGCAAAACGAAAATAGATACGTTAAATATAAATAATTCGCGAACGGATCATTGTATCGGAAAATGATCTTCCCACACCCTCGATGTTTTTAAGAGACCTATCTAACGATATTCCACAACATGGGGTCGGTGTGAAAAAAAAACATTCCCACTTTACCTGTAGGGGTCCTCCCCTACAGGTAAAGTGGGAATGTTATTTCCCAACAAAAAAATATTTTTCAAAATTTTATTTTACCACTTTGTTAGCATTGTTAATATGAGTAGGTATATATACGAAATTACAGCTTTCTAACATCAAGTGTCTAGGCGCTAGACTGCGGACGGACAGAGGGACAGACGGACATTGCGAAACTATAAGGGATCCTTGTAGTTTACTATGGAACCCTAAAAATGGCGACATATTTTGGCGTGTTGACGGCTTTGGTGTGTTAGACAGTACTCGAAGGAGCAAGAAGTTCATTGCATGAGAATAATGCGCTTTACTGAAAACATAACATCGATAGAGTCTCAAAACAATAGAAAACCATAGTTATTAATACATTCACCTTTTTTGCACCTCGTAATGCTTTGGCTACATTAGTGGGTAAAGATTCGTGTCGCTTTGGCGCTTTAAAAACATCATGTACAGCCAGCAAAAGAATTGACTGACCCCCCTGTTTATATGTTATGTACAAAATGGATCATGGTTATCTGAATAAAGATTAATTTAATTTAATTTAATTATATGATTAAAGATTTCTAAATATTGCGTGAAGGGATTTACTTGAAAATTTGTAATTACATAGTTACAACCTTGTTCAGGTTGTAACTATGTAATTACAAATTTTCAGGTAAATCCCTTCACGCAATATTTAGAAATCTTTAATCTTTTAAACGGGGGGGGGGGGTCAGTCAATGCCTTTGTTGACTGTACGCATACGCGATATTCCTGTCTTTACCCTAGTGGTGTAAAAAAAGTTCGAACAAAAAAGCAATACTACGCGCTACAACGACCTACCCGACCACACATTCGCGTTAACACGAATATTCACCGTAGCCCGCTAATGTAGCCAAGCCGTAATCAAGTCACCATGCTTTTTCTTTTTTTTCATACCTCCACGACACAACTACGTGCTTGTATAATTTGTTTGTGTCAATTAGTGCTTCATTAGAGCAGTTTGTGGGTAGCGGAGTTTGAAATTGAGCTCTGTGTGATGTCTGAATGTTGCTCTTGTTCGTGAGTTTCACTACAAAACGAACTTATTGTATGGACAGAGTGCTACGAAAGATGTTATTTTAACTAGCCGTGACCATGGATTTGTTCGAGTCAAACGCTGTATTTTCAGTGAGTATCTTATATGTTAAAAGAGAGAATGTTAAACTACAGAAACAAGATAAGCGTTAACCAGTGACGACCTCCGTGGCGTAATGGTTACCAGGCCAGACCGCCACCCAGGAGGTCCCGGGTTCGATCCCCGGTCGGGTCATGATGAAAAACGAACTTTTTCTGATTGGCCTCGGGTCTTGGATGTTTATCTATATATGTATTTGTTATAAAATATAATATCGTTGAGTTAGTATTCCCATAACACAAGTTTCGAACTTACTTTGGGGCTAGCTCAATCTGTATGAATTGTCCCTATATATTTATTTATTTATTTATAAAAAAAAAAAAAAAAAAAATTAAAAAAAATGAGTTAATTTTTTTGCAACGCTGTTAGAGCGCACGCTCGGCGACCTACCTAACTAACTTCGCGTCGTTCTAAATGCGCCCTTATGCTGCTAACTTCGTGCTCATAGGTGGTACAGCACAGTGGTTTCCGATTGAAAATATTGCATTATTTCATATTTAAATAGCAAATAAAGCATGTTTATGTATAGATATAGTATAGCATGAAATGTAATAAAATTGATTGCAACCAATTCACGTTAGCGCAGACCCGAGATGACAGATAAAAGAAATACTTCCAAGAAAATAATAACCTACAGAATACCCGAAGGAAATCCATCTCGTAATAAGTAGTGATATATTTTATAACCGGGTGAATTGACCGAACACTTTGATGTTAAACTTATATACAATTTGGGACCCAATTTTCTTCAAAAGAGTATTTTTCGTTATATTACTGTTCCAATTTTTATTGCTTAATAACCGTGGTTCTGTTTCGTTACTCGAGTCCTGAAAGACGTAAGTTTGATTCTAGATATTCGCTTTGTCTGGGGATTCGAGATCGCCGCCTTGCCAACGAAGGTCGTCAAGATAGCGACCTCGGATCCTCACCGTACCTCGTTGTGTTTTTAAAGTGTATCGTTCATTTAAAATACTCGACATTGGCGAAATTGTCTAAAATTATGTCGTTAAGACACGACAGAAATGCCATTAATCAAGGAAGAATAAGAAGAAGCTTTGTCTGGGACTCCAGAATATTTTTGTATCATAATATACAAAAATGTAAAATGAATATTATTATTATAAATACTAAAATATGAAATATGTTTTTACAAAAAAAAAACAAGCAAGTATGCATTTCTTGACTGATAAAGTTATGTGGATTGTGTAAAAAAAACACGTTTACAAATAAAAATATCAAGGTTAGTTTTATTTAATCCATATTATAAACGTATGAAAAATCGAGACTAGTCTAAATTGCATTCAGATCAGCTAGGAAGAATATACGAATAGAAACGGAATATCATTTTAACATTCATATCTAATCCTATGCCACCCAAAATCCTTATTTCATTTTTGTGTGTTTTCCTGAATCAAAATTAATATTATGAATGTACAAAAAAAATACTTCTCGTAGTTACGCTTAGTGCGTTTCGACCTTAAAGGTAAGACCGCACTTGGCGTAACTATGCGACGCGGCACAGTAGCGGCAAAATATTCTTTCTTAGAAATCGTATGAGCTAAACCGCACTACAGCGGCGCGACGTGCCGATTTAGGGTCAACTCACACCGAGGCGCGACGCGGCGCGACGCTGCGCGCACATTTTAATAGAGCGACTCAAAAATATACTTTATTTATTACAAGAAAAGATACACATTTCATTGTGAGAATTCAGAATACGTTGCACCATGCAGCACTGCGCCATGAGATGCCTCGCGGCGTAGCGTGACGTATCGTGACGCAGCGGTGCATCGCCGGTACGCGCGGCGTGCAAGAGCGCGACGCCGCAAGGCGCAGCCTGAGGCCGCTGCTGTGGCGACTTGTCTACTATTTTCGTCCAGACTTCGTTTAGAATTGATGCAGTTCGGTCAAGGGCTCGAGTGAAAATATAATGATAGACCCGCCAGATATATATCGTTCTTACGCGCTTGCGAATGGTAGACCGCGGGTGGGCGCGGCCGCGGGGGCGCACACTGGTCCCGATTCGGAAAATAGCGGACATTGAGGCAAAAGTGCATATAAATCGCTGATTTTTTTTTCAGGAATTCTCTGTGTAATTCTAAGAACACGTTTGAACAGGTAATAAGTACAAAAAGGTAACAGGAAAATAGAAAGAGAGGAAAGACACATTGTCCATCTTTTAAAAATGTACTGAGAAAGGGAAGAATGTAAGGAGAATAGAGGTAATAAGGAAGTTTTATTTTAACATCTCCGCCGGTTTTGATGAGAGACAAAAAAATCATTTTCGCTCCATACAAAAAAAAAGTAATTATTTTTTTTAACACGAATAAAACATTATAATAGAAAACGGGGCTCAAACGTGTTCCTAGAATTGCACAGAGAATTCCTGAAAAAAAAATCAGCGATTTATAAGCACTTTTGCCTCAATGTCCGCTATTTTCCGAATCGGGACCAGTGTGGGGCGGGGCGTCGCCCGCGGCTAGTAGACACGTTCCGCTGCGCCGCGAGGCGTCGCCGTCGTGCAGCTACGATTTTAACGATGCGCCTCGCGACGTTGCGATGCGTCTCGCGGCGGTGCGCGGCGCAGCGCGAAATGGTGGTATCTTAGAGTGTCGTCGCGCCGCGTCGCAACTAACGCGTCGGTGTTAGTTGACCCTTATCTAATACAATTTTCAATTTCGCTGCGTGTCGCGTCGCGTAGTTACGTCTAGTGCGTTTCGACATTAACACAAGTAGGTTTGGTTTAACTTACTTTACTTGAGACACTTTTAAAAATCTATTCAGAACAGTCTCCATCCTCGTAATATATAATAAAAAAAAAAATGAAGACTTAGTCGAAAACAAGATAAAAACGTACGGGACAGTAGAAAAAGGCTAAGCTATAACTCATCAGCCATCTGGCTTTGTGCCAACTCCACTCGAGCACAATGTAAATTCAATACTGGGGTTCTATTCTGTTACTTTGTATTAGTAAAAATAGTAGTTTTATTATGCAAAAATAACTCTGTTAACATTTCATGCTAAAATTACTAGATTAGTTTACATGAAATTTGGTATCAGTTTGATAGCGGCAGCATACGGGGCGACGAGCGGTGAGATCAAATGTACTAAAATATTGAATGACGACACGAGATTGGCGACCGACTGACAGATTTTGGAGGTATACGTTGTACCGGGAACTCAGGTGAAACAAATTTGACGACCTCCGTGGCGTAATGGTTACCACGCCAGACCGCCACCCAGGAGGTCCCGGGTTCGATCCCCGGTCGGGTCATGATACAAAACGAACTTTTTCTGATTGGCCTCGGGTCTTGGATGTTTATCTATATATGTATTTGTTATAAAATATAATATCGTTGAGTTAGTATCCCATAACACAAGTTTCGAACTTACTTTGGGGCTAGCTCAATCTGTATGAATTGTCCCTATAGGTATATTTATTATTATTATATTTATTTATTATTATATATATTTATATTTAAATGTACATACGGCGGCTCAGTGCGAAGGAATACTCTCACAGTTAAGTTGGTTAGCGAGTAATAGTCATCTAACTTTGGAAATAAAATTTCTTTGATGAAAACATACAAACAATCATGGAATATCTGCACTCATCTGAAAGCAAATAAAGCGTTGCAAATACGGAACCCTACACTGTGCGTGGCCTGACACTGACCCGTTTTTTAGGTTTTTCCGTAGTAAACTACAAGGAATCCTTTCGCCTACAACCTACAAGAAAAACTATAACGGTTGAGTAGGCACTACTAGTTACCGAGTAATAGCCGACGATCTTATGAAGTCAAATTCTTTGACGAAAACGTACAAATGTCATAGAATGTGGCATTGTACTCATCTGCAAGCAAGAAATGAGTAGCCAATACGGAACCCTAAATTGTGCGTGGCCCGACACGTGCTTGTCCGGTTTTTATATAAATAAAATACATTTTATCCTTAAAAACTGGTAAAAATACGTAAAAATCTTTTGAAATATATCTTTCCTGTGTATTATGTCCTCGCAGTTCACGGGTGGCAATCGGAGCTAAAATATTGTATTCATTTCAATGCTTTTGGACTGATTTCATATTCAATGACTAAAATAAGGTGAGAACATATTGACGATTTCATAGATATATTAGGGGAGATTTCATAATTTAAAAGAACTAGGATCTTAAATTCATCAAAATATTTAAAATTGCTAATAGCTGGCGGAGTTGTCTGTAACCACTGTTCCACGACTAGATTTTAGATTTTCTAAAAAGTTAATAAATGAAAATATGCATGTCGAAATAAGTGCTGAATTAACGAAACAATTATAGATCTACTCTTCAGCTATCTATAAGTTTATACCCTTTGTCTCTAGCATTAACATGTAGAGAAGTAGACAAATATTTCCAGAGAAATTCGCTTAAATGTCCCACGATTTACCCTACTTAAATCAAATTACTAAAATCGCTTGGCGGTGAGAGCCTTGCGCAATTGGCCAATATTGTAGAAGACCACAGGAAATCAGGCTTCTTATTTTTATTTATTTATTTAAACTTTATTGCACACAATACATAATGTGTATACAAAAGGCGAACTTAATGCTAAAAGCATTGTCTCCCAGTTTACCTTTGGGACATCTGAATCGGTAATAAGGGGTGCAGCATAAGAATAAAATAAAAAATATTGAAAATACATTAATAATCTAGATTAAATTTTAACATACATATCCAATTACACATAAATAAATACTTACATACATATATAAATACTTACATAACATACATATACGCGTAAACAATACATACAATTGAATAGTGCAGCCAATGTAGATTTTAACAAAATACTGTCTATTCCAGCTCCAAAAAATGTTGATGTACCTGCTTTTTAAATGAGACTCGAGACTGTGCTCGCCTAATGGTGTCGGGGAGGGCGTTCCATAGTCGTACAGCCGAAACAGCGAAAGAATTGGAGAAATAACCAGTACGGTGCGAAGGAAAAGAGAGGACCAAACTATTAGACGATCGTAAATTTCTATCGTGATTTGAACCAAGTTGGTGAAATTGAGACTTGAGATAATCCGGAGAAGATGGACTGTTAAGAACCATGTATAATTGGCAAAGGACATGGAGATTTCTGCGGTGCCTGATATTAAGCCATTTAAGCTGTGTACGATAGTGGGAAATGCGATCATATTTGCGCAAACAAAATATGAACCTGATACAGTTGTTCAAAAGTCGTTCCATTTTGTTGAGAAGGTCTTCAGTTAAATCCAAATAACACACATCAGCATAATCAATGATGGGGAGTATAAGGGTTTGTACCGGCATTATTTTAGTTGTGAGGGGAAGAAAATTTTTTAATTGGTTCAGGTAATGCAAGGTGCTATAAACTTTTCGGCTGATCTCAGAAATATGTGCATCCCAATTCAATTTATTGTCTATGTAAAGACCAAGATCCTTGACTGTTTCTGATATTTTTATAGGTATACTGTTATATATAACCGACGGCAAGGAGTTATTGTTAATTTGGGACACTTGTCGACCTCCGCCTATAATTATTGATTGGCATTTGTTAGGGTTTACGACTATACCGTAGCTATTTGACCATAAATTAATACGATGTAGATTTCTATTAAGTTCTTCTATGGCATTGTCTATCCTTCCTATGTCCGTGTGTACATAAAGCTGCAGGTCATCGGCATAAAAATGATACGAACATGAAATTATTTGAGAAAGAGTACTAATAAAGATTGAAAACAACACAGGAGAAAGTACGCCACCCTGTGGAACACCGACAACCAAGTCTTCCCATCCTGAACTGGATTGGCCAGAACGCACGAGCTGTCGACGCCCACGAAGATATGAAGAAAACCAGTCAATCACTGAGGATGACAAATTAAAGTAAGATAGTATTGCTTGGAGGATATCCGGATCGACGGTATTGAAGGCATTAGAAAAATCTATTAATACAAGGATGGTCACCATAGTATTTTCCATGGAAAATCGCACGTCTTCGGTTACCTTTAGTAAAGCCGTGGTTGTACTGTGCCCCTGCCGAAAGCCGGACTGGTAGGGATCAAAAAGATTAAATTTGTGCATGTAGTCAGAAAGTTGTTTATGAACCGTTGCTTCTAATATTTTAGATAAAAATGGTAAGATAGAGATTGGGCGAACATCATTCAGACATTTAGGTGTCGCTATTTTAGGAAGGGGACGCACAAAAGCATTACGCCAAGTTGAAGGGAACACGTGCTGATCTAGACTTGAGTTGACTAAGTGGGTAATAACTGGAAGTACAGAATCAATTATATTCAAGATCATTATCCTACTCACTTCGTCAAATCCAGTGGCATTAGAATGTATGGAGGTTATTACCTTTTTTATGTAATCCTCAGCGACCGGGTTGAACTCAAATGTTTCAGTGTTTAGAGGAGGTAAGGCAGAGATAGAAGCAATAGTGTTGGTTTTGGTATTGTGACTAATAAGATTCACCTTGGTGAAATGCTTATTTAACTCATCTAGAGTAAATGGGATATTACAATCACTATTCTGCACTTTACCTATACCCATAGAATTGAGAAATTTCCATATATTGGCCGAAGAAGATTTTTCTAAGTTTTTAATGAAGTACTGACGTTTGGCGTTTCTGCACATTTGATTACACCGATTCCTTGCAGCCTTATAACTTTCCCAAAGTTCAGGCGTTTTATGTTTTTTATATTTGTTATAAGCTTTGTTACGTAGCTGCATAGCTGTTCTGATCTCCTCAGTTAACCAGGGAGAGGGTGGACGTTTCACTCTAACCCTGCGTACCGGTGCATGCACATTATACAACGCTATTATTGTGCTGTTGAAATGATGTATTTTTTCGTCTATTGTCGCAGCATCATACACTGACGCCCAGCTCAAGCCAGCAGCATCACAGCGTAACGCATCCAAGTTTATTCGCGCAAAACTACGTAGCTCCAGTATTTGTGGCTTAACTTTAGGGGATTTTACTTTGTAGGCCAGATAAATGAGGTCATGGTGAGAGAATCCTGGTGCAGGAAGTTGACCAAAACCGGCAACACGACTGTCCGAAGATGTGAACATTAAGTCAAGTAAGGAATCACTGTTATGGCTATGGTGTGTGGGATCTAATGGGAGAACTGAAAGATTTACGGATTTAACTATATTGAGAAGCTTGGAGGAACGTGTATCCAGTTTTAATAAGCAAGTGTTAAAATCACCCATGATCAGCTGATGTGTATAATAGACGCTAAATGACTCAAGAAGTGTTTCAAACTTTGTAAAGTAGTCTATGTTGGGGGGACAGTAGACAACGCCAACGAGAATCATAACACCACTCACTGTAATTTCAATAAAAATATATTCTGGAGAGGCTGAGTACTGTGAGGGAGATTGGGCAATTATCTTATATGGTATAGAGCTACGCAGATAGATCGCAACTCCACCCGATCCTTTACCAACACGATCATTCCGTATCAATACGTAACCAGGGAGTGCGTAACTTACGGATTGAAGACTTGGTTTTAGCCAACTCTCCGACACCAACACGACACTAACTAAATCGTTTGAAAATGTTGCAAGCAATTCAGTGTAATGACTGGGTATACTCTGTGCATTTATATGACATATGTTTAAATTACCTTTATTGTTTTTGAACACGTCATAGACGGAGTCGCACAGGGTTTGCGGTGAGTCAATGGAGGTAAACGAGTGAAAGCTAGAATTATTAAGGGAGGTATCTGAAGCTGAAACAAACGATAATTCTTCCTCAGATTCATTTTGCTGCATATTGAGTTATAATAAAATAGATAAATATTCTTATATGTACTTACTTAAAAAAATTGGATCCAAAAAATAAAAATAAAATGAAATATATAATATTATTTGTTTTATAACAATATCTCGTAAAATCTCACTCGTCCTGCCGGCAATATTGAGTTACAATTATAATCTATGACTAAAATACATTTAGAGATAAAAAAAATAAAAAATAAAATCGATTTGAGCTGTGACGAACAGAGTTACAACTTTCGTTTCCGAACGTAGCAAGCCAGTGTCAAACTGACTGACGGGAATTGACAGGATACAAAGATGACAAACAGCGTAGGTAATAGGAAGAAACGATTTGTAATAAAATTTGTACCTATTATTTTATTTGACATTAGAAATTAGTTGATTTTTTTTGAAGTTGCTGTTTAAAACTAAATTTTGAAGGTGTAATTTATAGTTAGCTGTAGGTAACTAAATAATTAATTACTTAAACAATTTACCCACCACGCAAGAATAAAAATAAAACTGAATTACTTACAAAGAATGTGAAAAGACATTACTTAGTTAAGCTACTTGGATTTTGGAAATGTTGTTTGCGCCAGCTTCCTCGTCAGCACCCTCTTGTCTGCCATTCTCGGGGCGGCCACACCAGCAGCGGGCCTGCCCCCTGCCTGTTGTTGGTCATTTGTCACGGGAAGACTGACACCTACGGGGAACTGCTTGATCAAGCCCGCAAGCTCTGCTTTATCCGTGATCTTAGCTCGTATTCCAGTTGGGAGTTTTATATTGATTACCCCATCCATAGTCCAGCATGATCTGATCCCAAAGTGTAGCCGAGCCGAAGTGAATACAGCCTGTCGTGATCTCGTCAGGAACTCATTAACAGTGCACGACGTGCCCTTGAATAACGACTTCTTACGCCATATTGTGCTCTTCAGCTCCACAGTCCTGAAGCGAACCAACACAGGTCGGATGTGCCCATTCTTATGCTCACCAAGTCGATGAAATACCTTAAAATCACCACCACAGATGGGTACACTCAATTTACTGTTAAACAGCTCTATAAGGACCGACTCTAAGTTCTCCCCATCGGCCTCACTGACCCCACCGATCAGCAGCACCTTTCTTCTATTGCGTGTTTCCAAGGAATCCACACTCCTGTTTAATTGAGCAATTTGTTGTTGGAAAAGTGAAAGTAAACTATGTACAAATTCCTTGAATGCCTTGAATTCCGTGTCAAGAGCGGCCAGGGTTATCTCCTTTGTCACGGCTGAAGATGCTGTAGAATTTGATGCCTCCAAACGAGTCTCAAAGTCTGCCATACGCTGCGTCAGTTTGTCTTCAAGTGTCCTCTGTGTGTTTTGTACTTGTTGCAAGTTCAATTGTGCCATTTTATTGTATTGAAAGTAAGTTGTTCTTTAGCCGGCAGGTGAGTGTAAATTAACTAAAATATTGTTCTCATAGAGTCACTTCTTCTATTTATAAACACTTATGTATTAAATATTGATTATATATAATTTATTTAATTAAACTTATTTAGAGCAAACAGAGAGATGTGTTAACATTTACACCTACCCCCACAAAAAAAAAAAAAAAAAAAATCTGTCCATCCGAAAAAAAAAACTAAAATCGCTGACACTCGTTAACATGACACTGTCCTAATCCAAGGGTTCGTTTAAGTCCAAGGATCCTTTGATAAGACTACTTTGATCACAGTCCATGATTCGAACTATTGGAAATATAAACTATACTAGGGTGACCCATAGAATCGAGATTTTTAGGGGTACATATAAAACTTGGGTCAGAGTTCTTTGAAGTATCCTTGTTTGGGGAGATCGTAAAACATGATTTTATGCGATTCCAATAACTGATGGGACGTTACTGGCTTCTGCTCTATTTACTTTTCATTATACTAGGAGTTATTTTCACACTTAGTAACTTGATGAAGCATGCAGACAAGCCTATTAATGCTGCTTCACGCCGATATCCTGCGAGACGATGATTCTTCGAGCTGAATCGGTTTATCTCTACCATTCCAAATTGTGTATTAATTTGTTATTGTTTTGATAAAATACATTTATAACGTAGCAATTTGAAAGGTGCTGAATGTGTACAACTAAAAAACGTACTTTTTACAAAATTAAAAAGAAAAAACAATGCAATAATAAAATTGTCAGATAGCCTGCTTCATCTTTTCAATGGTATTTTTTTATATAAGTGCAAAATACTAGTGCATCTAGAACTAATGAGAATATATAAAAAAAAACAGGGCAAGGCAACAGGGCAAAAAAACAAGGCAAGGGCGAATACGAAATATAAAATGGGCGAATACGAAATATAAAATGGGCGAATACGAAATATAAAATGAAAGACTTTAGTAAGTTTTAAACGAGATTTAAACTGATTTTATTACAAGAACAGAGTGTATCCAATCTACACTAATATATAAAGCTGAAGAGTTTGTTTGTTTGAACGCTCTAATCTCAGGAACAACTGGTTCGAATTGAAAAAATCTTTTTGTGTTTGATAGTTCATTTATCGAAGAAGGATTTAAGCTATATAACATTACGCTGCGACCAAGAGGAGCGAAGAAGCAGTGAAAAATGTTGCAAAAACGGGAAAAATTATTCATTGTGCGATAGTGTTTTTGACCACGCGAACGAAGTCGCGGGCACAGCTAGTCTACATATAATCTTAAATGTCGATCATCATATTATATTGGTATATATCATAATATTGCTTAACATTTCATTGTGAAATATAATACCGGGCTATCTATAACGAACCCTTATAAATTTCGGTATATTGACGCCACACTGTGTTCGGATTCGTAGCCTGCGGCGAACGAAAACGTTTTGGAAATATTTTGTGTAATATCTTTCCTATACGCAAAATACTGTTATGAAATATTGTTTTTGTATGACATAAGGAGGTAAACAAGTAATGGTGTATAAGCTTATAAAGACCCCTCATGAGTCAAGCTTTTTGGATGCCGACTTCAGCATTTATGATAAGTTGTTACAGCCTATAAACATCAATAACACCAATGTATCTATTTTGGTAATAAAAACAACTAAAATCTAGTCTCAATATCAAGTGATAAATCTCGTTTTATTAAAAAAAATATACCACAAAGGTGGCAAGCAAGCATACGGCCGCGGCCGGCCTGATGGTAAGTTGTCACCATAGCCTATGGACGCTTGCAATACCGGGGCTATCACTCGCGCTTTTCCGACCCTCATGTAGAAAGTGGTACTCTGGAGACTTTACTCACCGTAGGAACACAACATGGCCGAGACCAATGCTATTTGACTACGATCTTCTGTAAGTTGGAGGTCGTTCCCTAGACGGGCTGTTCCAATTTGAGCGGATTATCCGCTGTGCCCTACCTCTCTCAACATACATAATACTTTGTATGAGCAAGATATCGATTGAGACTAGATTTTAATTATTTTATTACGAGTATAGCCTAGCAGGGCCAATGTGATGGGAAGTAAAGAAAAGAAGGGAGAGGAGTTGGGTTTCCGGATCTCTCACTCGTCGAATGAAAAGCATTGCTGCTTCACACCGATATTCTGCAACAGGGTGGTACTTCCTCGGTCAAGCTAGATCGTGCCATGAAAAACCATTCAAAATTGTGTTATATTTTGTCTTTGTTATTTTCGATTTTCAAAATTCTTTTGTATTCTTAAAAAAAATGTTTCCTCCTTCGAACAGGGTTGACATCATAAAAATATACATGACACTTTGTGAGGGCCTGATGAGGGTATAAAACTTCAGAAAAGGCTCACCTGAGCCCCCAAAATTTAGCGTGAATTAAGCGAGGGTTCTTTGAAAAATTTTCAAAATTTATTCTTCAAAGTGTTCACAACAGTGACAATCCGCTGTTTTATTTCCAATAGTCCTGCTATAACTATACGGCTGACAAAAATTATAAAAATGCTGACAGATTCAGCTGAGATTTTTGATGATGATGTTAATTCTAGGTATGTATTTGTTAAAAAATATAATATCTTCGAGTTAGTATCCCATAACACAAGTTTCGAACTTACTTTGGGGCTAGCTCATCTGTATGAATTGTCCAATAAAAAATAAAAAATAAAAAAAAATTGTTTGCTGACAATTAAATAAATATTTTGCCGTTAATAAAAACCTCTAAGTACTTATTATTTACTACACGAGGAAACCTTTAATTGGCTCAAAATGTTTTTAATACTGTTGTTAATTTTATAAAGCTGTTGGTTTTCCTAAGAAAATAAAGTAAAATATAAAATAAAAAATATTTTGCTGAAACTGTATTGGCTAATTTAATTCATAGCTTGTTGTTTTTATGTTTAAAAAAATGATAATTTTTTACCATTAGTTTAGTTTTGATGTAGGTAATTAATTTTTAAGTTTGCTTTAAGTTTCTTGTCTATTTCTGTTATGAATAACAAATAATTGTAATTTTAAAATTAATCCAATTAATTTAAAAACTGCCAAACCTGATGGAAATAGAAATAAAACCACTATTTATATCACATTCTATTATTACAATTAAAATATTACAATTATATATTATTAATGGCTTTTATGTCAGTCTTGAAAAGGTTGTCTGTCCACATGTATCTTCTGAATTTTGTACATTCCGTTGCTTCTTCCATCGAAAGCCAAGGATGCCATCGTTTACAATAAAGGCGGCCTTTACACTCTTGACAACATTTTTTTATATATTATTTTAAATCAAATCCCCATCTATATGATAGTTTGAATTTAATATTTTTCAACTGTAATAGATTTATATGAACTGTCTTTATATACCTACTGTCATTGACTGACTGACTGTATTTTGCAGATGAAATTTCATGCGATGTTGTTGTTTCAACCATTCTAGTTGTAGTCAAGTCTGAAATACCTATGGAAAATGTAAATTTTAAATTATTAATTGCAGTTCACCATTTTGGGGGAGACCTATGTCCAGCAGTGGTCTTCTTGTGGCTGAGATGATAAGATGATGAAGTTACTACCCGTCCGCTTCAAGTTTGCTGTTACCTCGTGCCGCGCCAAACCCCACCGCACCTCAAGGCAGATCCGCAGTTGCTCGGTACCGTTAGCATATCGCAAAACAACGAAAGACAATTAATTATACCAATCGGCGAGAGCGACACTGAATCGAGTAATAGCGAATGAATGATGCCAGTAAAATGTCCGGTATTGAAGAGCTATAGTTTTATAAGTAGATATCTAACTATTTTATTATTTTCGCTATTTAATTACTCGATTATGTTATTTTTTTTTTTTTTTTGGGAAAATATCCTATGTTTACATACCTACTTATGTTAAGTGAGTGTAATAAATACATTGCAACAACATTTTCTTAATTATTTACCCATGTACTACAATAATATGACTTGTCGTTTTCTGCCAACCATACTCATTAATGTGACGTCATAACGGTCGACGCCGGCCAACTTTAGGCGGACGGGTAGTACACTTATTTTATCTATATCGAATAGCACGCGTCCGAAGTCGTGGGCACAACTAGCGTGAGCCTTGAAATTCATAACAGCCTTAGGGTGCGTCCTATTATTATATTTATTAAAAAAAAGTAGTGAAATCCGCGTAACTTTCAGACTTTTGATGAAATCCTACGGGAATCGCGCACTTTTCGGGATAAAAAGTACGCTATGTGTTAAACCAAGGTATCAGCTACCTACATACCAAATATCATAAATATTGACCCAGCCATTTGAGCGTGAAGAAGTAACAAACATTGACATCTGTTTTGTTCGCCGATGATCCTAAAACTCTACACGGTTTCAAACAGTGTAGATTTTAAATACGCTTGGCCTTCAAACATCCTAACGCCAAACTGGTAGCAGGGCATACATTTGACAGGGCATACATACTGAAGTGGTATTAAACCGTGAAGCCGGCAACGCGATAAACACTGTAATTTTTGTTTAAAAACTGGATTTAAAACCGTCTCAGGTTTCAGTCTAAAAATTCAGTAAAAAAAACAAATAGGTATACTTACTTGTGCCTATTCTACGTTTGCCTTTCTTGGTGGTGTCTGAGTTTATTTCCCATGAAAAATGGACTGGTTTCTTAAAAAATGGTATTTCTAATATATTTTTCTTTGCTGCTTTGGGTTGTATACGACCTGTAAAATTATTTTATGTTAAAATCATTAATCATCATCAGATTTACTCATTTATCCAATCCAATAGCAACCGGTCATACTGGAGACCTTTGCGGCAGGTAGTTCAGCACTGTACTTCGCGTGACTAAAATTATGGTTTCTGAGATTACTGCTAAAATGAGATTTTCTTTTGAATCAAATCATAGTTTTGACAATAGTTATTTGTTATGCAAGGCTGCAAAGTTGTTTTTTGGCGCGAGTACTTAAATTGAAACCTGAGCTAGCGAAGGATTCTAGGATTGAAATATAGAATCCTGAGCGTAGTGAGGGTTTCAAAGGTACGAGACGCAGAATAACTTTGCTGCCGAGCGAAACACAAAATTTTTCACCTCACTACAGCGAGGAAAATCCTAGATGCAAGAAAAACGCAAATAATATATTAAATAAGTGTTTTTTTTTTTCATGCGGTGTCGTGCTGGCCAGTTCGATTATTCTAAAAATAAGGTTGGCGCACTGGCATGAAATAAGTATTTATGCATTTTCAGAGGACTAGCGGTATTGACTTATTGATTAGAAAGGTTCGAATTTTAAAAATTCTTTCCACGCTAGGGCACAAAATGCACTTTTGCACTCAGATTTCGAATGACAAACAGATTCTTTCCGAGCTTGTGAGGTGAAATAGTTATTTGTTATGCAAGGCTGCAAAGTTGTTTTTTGGCGCGAGTACTTAAATTGAAACCTGAGCTAGCGAAGGATTCTAGGATTGAACCACGAGCGAAGCGAGTGGTTCAAATATAGAATCCTGAGCGTAGCGAGGGTTTCAAAGGTACGAGACGCAGAATAACTTTGCTGCCGAGCGAAACACAAAATTTTTCACCTCACTACAGCGAGGAAAATCCTAGGTGCAAGAAAAACGCAAATAATATATTAAATAAGTGTTTATTTTTTTTCATGCGGTGTCGTGCTGGCCAGTTCGATTATTCTAAAAATAAGGTTGGCGCACTGGCATGAAATAAGTATTAATGCATTTTCAGAGGACTCGCGGTATAAAAAATTAAAGAATAGAAGGTTCGAATTTTAAAAATACTTTCCACGCTAGGGCACAAAATGCACTTTTGCGCTCAGATTTCGAATGACAAACAGATTCTTTCCGAGCTTGTGAGGTGAAAAATAAATTATTGATTTGCTTTTGACGATTTCAAGACTCACTAGACTGGTGGTAAATAAAATATCCAAACTAATATTTTAAATGTGAAAGTGTGTTTGTTTGTTTGTCCTCTCTTCACGTCGAAAGTAATGAACGGATTGATATGAATTTTTTATTTGGAATAGTATAAGGTCTGGAGAGTGACATATAGGCTACTTTTTATCCCGGAAAAACATCTTATTCCCACGGGAAAAATTAAAGTATATATTTTTTGTTCTTCTTTCACGTCGAAAGGAACCTAAGTACCGACATGATATTATTAACAGAGAAGATTTAAGGTCTGGAAAGTGACATAGGTGACTTTTTATCCCGGAAAAGCGTCTCATTCCACGGGAAAAAAGTATAACATTATTTGTTCAAAATATTTTTGTGGGGATAATTTAAGGTCTGGAGAGTGACATAATGCTACTTTTTTTCGAATGGGATAAAGAGATTCCTATGGGAAGAAATATTGACATTTTCCCTTGGTCACGCGGGCGGAGCCGCGGGTAACAGCTAGTATTTTATAATTACAAGTATAACAGTTGGAACCACTAGGGTAAGAATAAGAAGAGATAATAGTGAAGAAGAGTAAGGAAACCATGTCTAACAGCAACTAGGTCGTGAACTCTCCGCTATCAGCGATGGCCATTCAGCTTAACGCAGTGCGTCGAGCGGTAAGAACAAATGTACTAAAATGTTGAATGATGCCACGAGATGCCACATTCGGTGGCAGCAGGTACAAATGTACGCGCAATACAATGTGATGGTAATAAAAAAAACAAACAAACATGGGATGAAGAATATAATAATTCAAGAAGATGAATGATAGGGCACAGTGAAAGAAATAAATACTAATTTTTAAACTTAGTGTTACGGATGATGGGAATCCGGAAAAAACTAGAAAAATTAGCGTTAAGTCCGCCCTTTCTACCCATATATTGAAGTTAATAAAGTAAATGAAAGATTGGTATATTATTTTCTTCTGAATTTCACCATTCATAACACTAAAGTTATAGAATATGTTAAAGGATAAAGATAAGAAGAATATAAAAATACCTACCTGGGATATAAAATACATTGTTATATAAAAAACAAAACACCCAAATTTTCTTCGCTATCCGCCGCCGAAATTTTTCCATCCAAGGCCGTAAACGAGTGAGGTTTAGGTGATGTAGTCGTTAGCACTATGGAAAGGAAGCGGCATTACACACACATACACATAACTTATTTTCTCAAAAATATTTATTATGGAATATGATAGTGTTAGCAAGTACTTTCGTTAGCTACTTTTGCTAGTACTTTTTTAGCAAGTGCGGCAAAAATATTTATTATGGAATATGATAGTGTTAGCAAGTACTTTCGTTAGCAAGTACTTTTTTTAGCAAGTGCGGCGTTGTCACACATATACATAACTCATTTTCTCAAAAATATTTATTATGGAATATGATAGTGTTAGCAAGTACTTTCGTTAGCAAGTACGTTTATTAGCAAGTGCGGTGTCGTCACACATACACATAATTTATTTTAATATATGATAGTGTTAGCAAGTACTTTCGTTAGCAAGTACTTTTATTAGCAAGTGCGGCGTTGTCACACATTGTGTATGTGTGACAACGCCGCACTTGCTAATAAAAGTTTACTAACTTATTTTTTATTTATATTTATTATGGAATATGATAGTGTTAGCAAGTACTTTCCCCCTGGGAAAGTGCGTTTTTCTTAATATAAAAAACGGAAAACCCACGCAAATCGTTCGCGTGTATCCCACTTTCCCGTGGGAATTTCGGATAATCCTTTCTTATCGGTTGCCCACATCATACCAAGAACCCACCCTCCAAGTTTCAGGTCTCTACGTTCAACGGTTTGGGATATGCGTTGAGACAAACATACAAAAGTTTTTTTATATATCGACATTACCAGGCGGCCCGATCGGGCCGCACGCAGCCTGAAATAACAAGTACTTTTATTAGCAAGTGAGGAGTGGTATTCCTCATTCTTTTAATGTTTTTCTCAGCTAATTATTTAGCATCAGTGTTTTTTTAATTTAACGGAAGTTCACTGTTTTCGAGTTAATCGCTCTCATGCAAGTAAGGTTGCACGATAATTATAATACATTGAAAACACCAAGATTCGAGAACAAAAACAAATACCATCACATAAATGTTTGCTCCGAGCGGGGATCGAACCCGTGCCCTCTGGTGCCAAAGGTAGAATCACTACCAACGCACCACCCCGGGCTGACAACGTTAAGGTGGTACGTTTCGGTCCGCGCGGGAAGTTCAAATTTTTTGGGGGTTTTTACAAATTGCATCTCAATCATTGATAGAATTTCCGTGAAAATTGGTTTGGCGACAACAAATACAATATACCTATCTACTGAATAATCATCATCCTAACTAATATTATAAATGAGAAAGTGAGTTTGTTTGTTTGTTATTCCTTCACGGCATAACTAATCATCCGATCATTATGAAAATTTGTATACAATATTGTCAGGGGTACAGAGCCCACCATAGGCCACTTTATATCCCGTGAAAGTATGCCATTCCAATGGAAAAATACTTTTTCTATTATAGATGTCGCTGCAATTCGCAATTGAAGGCCAACAGATGGCGCCACAAGTCGCGCTATACGTGATCTTAATCATAAAATTAACCGCGAGCGAAGCCACGTGCAAAAGCTAGTATATTATAAATTATAAATATTGGCTCTTCTCATTGTGAATGTGCATAATGCACGGGAAAAAGATGCATCGTGGACATTCATAATAAGAAGAGCCATAATTTATTTGATAATTATTCAATAGATACATTGTATTTGTTGTTGCCAAATCAATTTTCACGAAAATTCTATCAATTGATTATCGAGATGCAATTTGTAAAAAACCCCAAAAAATTGGAATTTCCCGCGCGGACCGAAACGTAGCACCCTATGTTGTAAGTGATCTTCAGCTGGTATGAAATCACTGACACCAGCTTGCCCGCTGTTGACAGCAATTGAGGGAAGCATGCGAAAAGAAGAAGGATATTAAGAACCAGGCCGTGGTCAACGACCAGAAAGGGCGCTATCGCCACGTGTATTCATTGCGGAGTTATAATAATAATTTCAATCGTGAGTTCTAACATAGAAAGTGTTCAATGTAGCATGAAACGCGACTCGAACTCGCATATATGTGTACAGTGACTAAGCCAAAAGTGAAACCCAGGGAGTCAATAGTTTAGAGGTCTTACCTTCATCATCTTCATCAGTGAAATCTATGACAGGCCTTTGGAATTTTCTCCAGTCATCAAAAGATTTCCAAGACGGTGAAATGATGAGTGGTATTCTTAGTTTACTCTGTGTTTTCAATTGATGGTGCATTGACCTTTTCACATTTTTAATAAGGTGTGACTCCTGAGATGTTAGGTTTACATTGGACGAAATATTTTCATTGGCATCATCAGCTTTTCTAAATACTGTCGTATGCGTTGTAGTCGTTCTCAGTCCTGGGTTGTAAAAAAAAAATTTAAATTGTGGGGTGTATTTTTTCGGCACGCGTGGATAGCCAAATACTGACATTTAAAACGAGAAATGCAAAAAGATTACTCGGTGCCTATTTAAAAAAAAAACTGCACAATTGAAAAGAAACAGAATATGACAGGTTAATTTGACTGCAGCTTTGAAAAAACAACAGCAACATATAGAGTTACTTTATCCTGGTTATAAGGACGGGGCCTAATGACTTGTAACACAGAATATTTATAGTAAACTCTTTTCTTATTTACGGAAAAATATAAGAGACGTTTATAAACGCTAACATTCTGACTGGCGCGCCGGGACGCGTCTGGTAGACGACGAGACGGCTAAATAGTCCTTCACAGGTCTAACCTAGTACAAGCATCAGCTCCTACAAACAGTGTTTCTAAGTAGTACAATGTAAATTAGTTTTTAGCACCCTTTGTATGTACGTTTGTGGAATCTCATATGAATATGAAAAAATTTTAATATGTTAAAGAAGGAACTCCCAAAAACATGTTTTCCAGAGTTTTGTTCCAACACTTTGTTAGCATCTATATATATAAAATGCTTTGTCCTGACTGACTGACTGACTGACTGACTGGCTGACTGACTGAGAATCAACGCACAGCCTAAACCGCTCATCGTAAAAATCTGAAACTTGGCAGGTGGAACTATTATAAGACGTAGGCGTCCGATAAGAAAGGATTTTTCGAAATTCGAACTCTAAGGGGGTAAAAAAGGGGGGGTAAAGTTACTATGGGACAACTTGATTCCTTGGTCCAATCTACTTCAAATTTTGCATAAAAATTGTTTAAGAGAATTGATGGAAGATGTGATTCTTATTTTATTGAAATTCTTGAAAAAAATGTATTTTGTGGGTAATTTTCTTCGAGTTGATATCAATACTCATACTCCTTAGTCCTTTTGATTTCAATTACATTTCATTTTGACACATCCGTGAAGTGAAGTGTATCATCTGTCATGTAATTATAAATTGTGAATATTCAATCATAATGTCGTCTATTTATTCTGTTTGTGATATTGGAAAAACAGCTAAAATTCTAACTATGTATAAAGCGGACTGAATCATATTCATCGATAAAAAAAAATAGTAAGTAATTAAATATTAAATTTTATAATATTTGACAGGGTTCAAGTTAAATTGGTCAATGGTTAAATGGCATACATATTGATATTGTCTCTTTCTCACTTATAGGAAATCTCATTACGTCGACTCGCTCTATTATTTCGTAGTGTTGTTGTAGGCTATGAGGTTGTAGGTATTGAATTACCGATATACTACATTTTTTTTACGGAAGTGGTTGGAAACTAAGCTCAGGAATATGTATCATTTGATATTAGGTGATTACCGTCGACTATGGAGCACATAGATTCTAGGGTCCCTAACCCATTGCCGACCTATACAAAATAAAAAACAGGATATAGCGAGAAATAGTATAAGGAATGAGTTAGATTTTTTTTATACCACAAAGGTGACAAACAAGAATTTCGGATATTTCACTCCCCGAACGAAACGCATTGCTGCTTCACGTCAATATTCTGTTTATGGGTGGCTCTTCACCGGTCGGGCTAGCCTATTTCAAATACCAAAGATTGTAATGAGAAGTATAAAAATAGAAAAAAAAAATCTAAACATATCACAATTTTTTGGGTGTGTTCTGAAAAGTGTGGTGTATGATGTAGGCAACCGATATGAAAGGATTTTTTGAAATTCCCACGGGAAAGCGGGATAAACGCACACGAAGTTGCGCGGGTTTCTCTAGTCTATATATATAAAAGAGAAAATCACTGACTGATTCATCACGAAATCTCCGAAACCACAAGTGCCAGGAGTCTCAAATTTTGCATGGGGGTTCCTTTTGGGGCGTAGGTGCTCACTAAGAAAGGATTTTTGGAAATTCATCCCCTAAGTGGGTAAAACGGGGGTGGAAAGTTAGTATGAAACTTTGCCGTTTTTGAAGTTATTCGAATGAAATTCAGCATGAAGGTTCTTTACTGAAAAGCATGAAGCATGAGTAAATTTTTTTTTTTAATTCATCCCTTTGGGGGTTAAACGGAGGTGCAAAGATAGTATGAAACTTTGCCGTTTTTTAAAGTTATTCGAATGAAATTCAGCATGAAGGTTCTTTAGTGAAAGGCATGAAACACGAGAAAAATATTTTTCTCAAAAAACATCCCCTATGGGGTTAAACGGGGGGGCAAAGTTAGTATGAAACTTTGCCGTTTTTAAAGTTATTTAAATGAAATTCAGCATTAAGGTTCTTTACTGAAAAGCATGAAACATGAGAAAATATTTTTTTCAAAATCCATCCCTTAGGGGGTTAAACGGGGTTGCAAAGATAGTATGAAACTTTGCCGTTTTTGAAGTTATTCGAATGAAATTCAGCATGAAGGTTCTTTATTGAAAGGCATGAAACACGAGTAAAATATTTTTCTCAAAAATCATCCCTTAGGGGGTTAAACGGGGGTGCAAAGTTGTATGAAACTTTGCCGTTTTTGAAGTTATTCAAATGAAATACAGCATTAAGGTTCTTTATTGAAAGGCATGAAACACGAGTAAAATATTTTTCTCAAAAATTATCCCTTAGGGGGTTAAACGGGGGTGCAAAGTTAGTATGAAACATTGCCGTTTTTGAAGTTATTCGAATGAAATTAAGCATGAAGGTTCTATATTAAAAGGCATGAAACACGAGTAAAATATTTTTCTCAAAAATCATCCCTTAGGGGGTTAATCGAGGGTGCAAAGTTAGTATGAAATATTGCCGTTTTTGAAGTTATTCGAATGAAATTCAGCATGAAGGTTCTATATTAAAAGGCTTGAAACACGAGTAAAATATTTTTCTCTAAAATCATCCCTTAGGGGGTTAAACGGGGGCGCAAATTTCGTATGAAACTTTGCCGTTTTTGAAGTTATTTAAATGAAATTCAGCATTAGGGTTCTTTATTGAAAGGCATGAAACACGAGTAAAATTTTTTTCTCAAAAATTATCCCTTAGGGGGTTAAACGGGGGTGCAAAGTTAGTATGAAACTTTGCCGTTTTGAAGTTATTCGAATGAAATTCAGCATGAAGGTTCTTTAGGCGATACGAAGTTCGCCGGGTCAGCTAGTAGTTAATATGTTAAACACATATGTCAAATCACAGCTTTCTAGTATAAAGCATCTCTAAGCTAGATCACGAACAAACGACATACGACTTGGCGAAAATATAAGGATTTCTTGTTTATTACGTAACTATAGAACACATTAATTTAATTCGCCATTTTCTTTTACCAAATAGTTTTTCCGCTTTTGTTTTCGAAATGATGGCAGAGAGTGTAGGTGTCCAATAGAGATGTTGGCATTTTCTTCGAAAATAATTGTCCTCAAATCTCGCTACCATAAGATGAAATTTAAAAATACAATACGATTATATGTGTACAAAATACCAACACATTTGGACAAAGCCAATGGATGGAAGTCGTCTCTATTCAAAAGGACTGCGAACTGAGTTGATAAATTACACAAATAATTTTATAATATATAAGTACACATTAAGTAAACCATTTCCCTACTCTCTGAATGAAGGATTTGATTTTTTTATTTTACAAGCTTAAAAAATATTTAATTAAATTGTTTATGTTATACAACTTGTATATATAAAGAAAATAAACTACGACTACCATTTCGGAAACAACACTTAATATTCATTAATATATCAAAATACTTACTTCCCACTGTACCCATTCTCTTAATTCTTACTGGTCTTTTAATGGCGTGAACAATTGAATCCCAGGCACTCTGAAACACGTAGGATACTTTATTAACCTTCCTGTCTTTTCTCTTCCAGTGTCACCATTGGCCGAGGAGCCCTTCGGGGCGCCCCAAGGAATTCACTGTAAATCCCTAAGCGGTGAGAGCCTTCCACTCCTGCAGTTGTCCTGTAGTATTACGGCATGTCGCGCCGCTCGAAGAAGCGATAATGGTCTATCGGGTTTATCCTCTATACTGGATCCACCCTCTATAACGGATCTATGCTCTATAGCCGATAATTTACGGACAGCTTCGGCAGCAAAGGGTGCAGATTCCATTCTCGCACGAAGCAAACATTGTTGCAAGAGTACGGATTTAGGATTGAAATTATACAGAATTTAAATTTAAATCGCGATTTTATTGAAGAAAAGGCTAGCAGGTGTCGTTGTGTGAATTGTTTCTTTTTCTTTTCTTTTTTTATTTATCATCATTTCAGCCACTAGAAGTCCATTGCTGGACATAGGCCTTCCCCTAACGCCCCCAATGCGACCTGCTGGTAGCGGCATTTTTTAGCCGAACAATTGACTCCACCACCTGATTTTAAGCAGTAGTGGAGTCCATAAGTGAGACTCATCGGCACCGTGGACATAGCGTAGTCACCGAACAGTCTCACCTAGTTGGCCTGAAAAACTTCTTCACGCTCCCTTTGAAAAATTGTGTAAAAAAAACACTAACCCCAAACTCCGATGGTAAATTGTTAAAAAATTCGTTAATACTCCGACACTCGACTTTCATGATAAGAATGACGCAAAACACAGCTAAAAATTTCATGTTAACTGCACTCTTCGACGGTCAGTAGAACAATGAATTGTGTGGTATGATACACTTTCTTATAAGTTAAATCAATGGAAGGATATGGCTCATATTAATGTTTAACTTATTCAATTAATAACTTTGTATTCAACTGACGGTATTAATAAAACATAAGTATTTTTCAATTGTTAATAGGTTATGTAAGTGTGCTAGGCGGTCAGCGAACACATAACTCCTGCTTAACAATCAGATTTATTTTATATCAAAACGCAAACAAGCAAGCAGCCATATGATGTACCGATGATGCCTTCTACCAGGAAGGGAATAAGGAGAGACCAGATAAAGAAATAGAGAAGAAAAAGGACTTGGGCTCCCTGATCTCTCATTCACCGAACGAGTTTTACTGTTTTACGCCGTAAAACTGGTTACTGGTGAGTGGTTGAACTATATTCTGTGAAAGTGTGGTACGTACTTCTACGCTCGAACTAGCCTATTTCATAAAGGCTACCTAGGCACATTTAGGACCGTCGCAACTTTTATAATAAAAAAAACCTCGATGAGATGAGACTGGCTGGCTGCACCCCACACGCGCTTTGGTGAAAATTTTCGTCTATACGCGCCCTAACTATCGCATCCAATATACATGAAAAATATGCTAAGAGTTGTAGGAATAATATTTGGCCTCTCACTAATGTTGGCTTGGCTAAGTACACGACATTTTGACAAATGGTGGCTCTTTACGTCTTGAAATGCAAACCCACTTATGTCGAAGAGATGACAGGCAGTTTTGCAAGTTCGAAAGTCGCTGCGTGTCGACGACACGGATAAGTTACGCTTACTCATCGTGAGTTAGGAGCATATTGAGAGTAAATTAATAAAATAAGCAACTAAAATAATATATTTCAAACTTTGCCCAAGGATTCGTATTGTTATAGCCATGGGAATTAAAAAAAAATACATTTAAACAAATATAAACTTTTTTTTATGTCATACAGTAGACAAAGAAGCAAGCGGGCCACCTGATGGAACGCGGTCACCGCCGCCTATGGACATCGGTAAGACCAGGGGCGCTACCAATGCGTTGTCCACCAAGGACAGGATATTCTGTGAGAGAATGGTACTTCCCTGGTCGAGCTAGCCCATGTCATAATAATTGCTCTACCACTCCAAAACTAACAGCGATTACAATAAAATAATTAAACTTAAACTAACTAAAGATATATCGACAGCCAGGCGGTGCGTTGGCAGTGATCCTACCTTCCGCACCAGAGGGTGCGGATTCGATCCCCGCTCGAGGCAAACGATTATGTGATAGCATTTGTGTTTGTTTCTATGTAGGTATTATAACTAATTTTTTTTATACCACAAAGTTGGCAAACACCATACGGCCCGCCTGATGGTAAGCATCACCGTAGCCTATAGACGCTTGCAATACCGGGGGTATCACTCACGCGTTGCGCGTTGCCAACTCTCCCAACCACCCCTAGTTGAAATCTGGAGACCTTACTATTATATTATGTAGAAAGATTCCTTAGATTTTTTTTCTGTCCATTAAGCCTATTCTAACTATGTACACACCTACACTCATGAAAGATTACTATACGTTTATACTTAATATGTATAATTCATTGAATTGAATATAAAGACTAAACATTACCCTTTCATACAATTCAAACAACACACGTGCTAATGACTGGTGTTAGAAAAATGACAATATTTATACAAGTTTTCTATAACAAGCTATACAGTCTAATAAAATTAAACTAAGTAGGTACTACACTCTATGTTTAATAATAATGGAATATAATATCAAACTTTCTAGTATAGTACTCAGTCAATACATATTGTATTGTAGGTTAGGTACCTAGGTTTACGTATATTTTTCTTCAGAAACTAATTCCGGTCCGGTCTGATTCGTTCCGGTCCTTATAAGGAACCTACATGCCAAATTTGAAATCTCTAGACCCAGCGGTTTGGGCTGTGCGTCCCCTCGCAACTTCGTTTGCGTATATCTCGCTTTCCCGTGGGAATTTTGACAAATCCTTTCTTAGTACACCCCTAGACATCGTAAGGAACCTACAGTCCAAATTTGGAATCTCTAGTCTAGACCCACCGGTTTGGACTGTGCATTGATTTATAGTTAAGTCAGTCAGTCAGTCAGGACTTACAATATAGATACGCGCTGCGTCTGCGCTGCGTACGTTTAAGTACGTTCGTGCGTATTACAAAGAAATTGGATTTGATTGTTTTTATCTGTTTGCGTTGAATAGGCACCGTTGACAAGCTACCAGTATCCCCGGGTGATATAATGTACTTTTTTTTAAATTATGGATCCTTTCTAAAATGCGCGCCTTGGCTTCGTGGGAAGCCAAGGCGTGCCGCTAGTAATTAAAAAAAGAATAAATTTAGATTAGTGAAACCTGCGCAACTTCGTTTGCGTGTATTTATTTATGCGCAGCAACGCCATCTATATCAGATCAGATTTTGATCAAATCCTACGGGAATCGCGTACTTTTCGGGATAAAAAGTATCTCTATGTGTTAATCCAAGGTATCAGCTACCTACATACCAAATATCATAAATATTGATTCAGCCATTTGAGCGTGAAGAAGTAACAAACTTACACATAACTTTCGCCTTTATAATATTAGTAGGATACAGTGAATTGCTCATAGCCCTTTTTAAAGTTAATGACACATTGTACTATGGCTGTCACACCACAAAAGGAAAAGATACATTTCGAAACTTAAAAGTGGAATTAAAATGAGTTTCAGAAAGTCAAAGTCAAAGTTAAATATTTTTATTCAAATATGCATATTACAAGCACTTTCGAATCGTAATATTTTTTCCTACCACCAGTTCAGACGGCAGATTTGTGCTAAGAAGAACCTAACCAAGGAAACTAGATGATACTCAGATGTAAATATGACGACCTCCGTGGCGTAATGGTTACCACGCCAGACCGCCACATATGTATTTGTTATAAAATATAATATCGTTGAGTTAGTATCCCATAACACAAGTTTCGAACTTACTTTGGGGCTAGCTCAATCTGTGTGATTTGTTCGTATATATATAAAAAATATAAAAGAATAATGCGTTCAACCCTTATATACCAGTTTTTTCACCCTTGTATTTACGGAAATTGATGTCCTTGCTGTGTCATCGGCTTTTCGTTACGGGCTTTAACTGCTTGGGAAGTGACTTTCGCTTTCAAAGAGTACTTCTGAAGAAAAGGGCTCCTCACGAATCGAAAGTGCAAAGTTAGTTCTTAACACTTCGGAAGTTGTATGTACGGTATGTTGGGTATACAGTTTTATATTACATAGGATTGTATTACATATACCACAGTATGTAAACCGACTGAGGTAAAACTGTAGGTTATGGATGATTTTCATGAAAAATTTAATATTCTGACATTAAATTCAGTGAATTTTGTCAATGAAATTGGGACGTACTTGTGTACAAGTTTTCCACGTTTTATTGTTTTTAAAACACAAAAAGTTAGACAAATTGAAGTATTTTTACATAGGTATAAGTTAAAAATTTCAATAGATATTTCCTAATAAAAACAAAAAAAACATACATTTACTTCGTTTACGTATATCACTCTTTCGTGTTACAATTTTGAAAAATCCATACATAGAACACAATCTCAAAGTTTCAAGTCTCTACTGCGGTTTAGGCTAAGTGTTAATCAGTCAGACAGTCAGTCTTTCAATACAAACCATGTAATTTTTTTTACACGGCAGACAAACAGACAAACCTGATAGAAAGTTTTTACCGCCGCCTATGGACATCTGCATCACCAGGGGCCCAAGTCTGCTAAATACAAATCCTAACTTAATATTATAAATGAGAAAGTGAGTTTGTTTGTTTGTTATTCCTTCACGGTTTAACTAATCATCCAATCATTATGAAAATTTGTATACTTATTGTCAGGGGTATAGAGCCCAACATAGGCTACTTTTATCCCGTGAAAGTATGTCTATCCAATGAGAAAATATTTTTTCTACTATATAGGGCGCTGTATCGGCCTGTGTTGTTTTGTTGTCAAACAAGATCTATCTGTGTCATAAAATTAACGCGAGCAAAGCCGCGGGAAAAAGATAGTGCACCAATAAAGTGTCGATAGTGTGTCACTTGAATAGTTTTTGACATTTGGTATTCTCATATTCCATTTCATTGACACACTATCGAACTACTATTGATCTTTTCGGTAGTATCTTACACATAAAAGCGATTGGCTCCACTGAAAATCAGCGCTGTGACTCCGTCGCGGCACTATGCTGAGTGGAGACCATATTTCTACTCCAACAACTGTATAGACTAAGTAATATATATTTAACCTAAGTGTATTGTACCTAAAGTGAAATGTACACCGTAATTGTTAAAATGCTGTTGGATTGAAATAAAAAATTATTCTATTCTATTTAACTGAAATAGTAGGTCATGGTAGATTTTAACTGTCGA
The DNA here is from genome assembly GCA_905163395.2 of Endotricha flammealis. Taxonomy (NCBI): domain Eukaryota; kingdom Metazoa; phylum Arthropoda; class Insecta; order Lepidoptera; family Pyralidae; genus Endotricha; species Endotricha flammealis. Next base: position 14,340,423 of record LR990861.1, on the reverse strand, counting down.
CCATTCTGTTCATATTCCACTGACACTCTATAGTCAATACATTGAGATACTAGTTAACTTTTAACAGAATACCAAAGGCACTATGGAAATATAATGACAATAGCGAAGGTACGGCAATAGTTGGTCGCCTAATTTAAAATAGCAGACTTGGGCCCCAGGGGCGCTACCAATGCATTGCCCACCTCTGACGAGACCTCTAATGTTCATCTTAAATGTATAGATGTTTTCCTAATTCTAATAGAAACAACGGTTGTATTTTGGGTATGTCTAGTGTATGATAAAGTCTACAAAAGGCTCAAAGGATTATCCGAACAACATGCAGTTTATAAGTTGGATGAAAATTCACAATCTTGTTTATATGGGACGAACATAATATTTGCCTAATTCTGCCTGTAAAGGGATTTCGTATTACAAATAAATCCGGTTAGTGTACACATTCTAGGTATGTATGTATATATACCGTTACTTGTTATAATGTTTGGATATAAAAACATTTTTTCAGAGGTGCAGTCTTTGAATTGGTCATTGGACAGCCCGGTGCGGTGGTGCATTAGTAGTCCTAACTTGGCACCAGATGGTACAGCTTCGATTCCCGCTCGGGGCATTTATGTGATGGCTAAGTAGATGTACAGTAAACCAATGAAAGAGGAGATCAGGGTAAATATTTTTATGCTAATAATGTAAACATCGTTATGTAACTTTGTGATTACATAGTACAATATGAATACTATAGATAAAATAAAAATTCTTGTAAATCCTTTTTACGCAATATTTAGGAAACTTAAATTATATTTATATCCCTGCTCACCTCTTTCATTGGCTGTCTGTACTATATAAATACAAAGTCTCATGACGATGCTATAATTTACTGCTGCACGCGATAATGCCCGCGTTTTTAATTTTATGCGCAGCAGCGCAGTCTATATCAGATTTTTGACCAAATCGTACGAGTATCGCGCACTTTTCGGGATAAAAAGTACCCTATGTGTTAATCCAAGGTATCAGCCACGTACATTCTAAATATCATAAAAATTGGCCCATCCATTTGAGCGTGAAGAAGTAACAAACATACACCTAAATTTTCGTCTTTACAATATTAGTAGGATTAGCATAAAAATCTTCGTTCTTAGTACTCTGATTGGCTCTTTCTTTTGTTGAGAAAACATACAAATGAGAGAGGTAATAAATGCAGAGATACACACAGATGTATCTTTATTTGATACAGATTATATCTGATTACAGTCGAATAATATATCGTAAATATTAAGTTTGTACAGTCGATATGAGATTACAGTTATGCAGACAACCGTCTAGGCTTGTCTTGACATGGTAATGCGCAATCAGACTTGATCAGTGACGCCTACAGAAATGTTTCCTTATTTGTGGCCAGAGAACACGAGTTTATAAACAGCTCAGTGGCCAGGGGCCCAAGTCTGCTATTTTAAATTAGGCGACCAACTATTGCCATACCATTACCTATTGTCATTATATTACCATAGTGCCAGATTTGGTATTCAGCTAAAAGTTAACTAGTATCTCAATGTATTGACTATAGAGTGACAGTGGAATATGAACGGCATTCCTTTCAATTCGTTCATGGTCGACATTTTAAATGTACCATGAACCAATATTTCAGTTAAATCTTTTTTAAGAGAGGTAGGGCACAGCGGATAATCCGCTCAAATCGGAGCAGCCCGTCTGGGGAAGGACCTCCACCTTACAGAAGATCGTAGCCAAATAGCATTGGTCTCGGCCATGTTGTGTTCCTACGGTGAGTAAGGGCTCCAGAGCTCCACTTGGGGGGGTTGGGAGGGTTGGCAACGCGTGAGTGATACCCCCGGTATTGCTTACGTCTATAGGCTACGGTGACGGCTTACCATCAGGCCGAACGTATCCTTGTTTGCCACCTGTGTGGTATAAAAATTTATGTGAAAGATACTACCGAAAAGATCAATAGTAGTTCGATAGTGTGTCAATGAAATGGCCTTGGACTTAAACAAATCCAACACATTTATTAATACAGTAAAACCAATGTAAAATTTTAGAAAAGAAGAGCATTCCTAAAAAAAGACAAGTCCTGTAATGCTAAGTCTTAGTTTCCTTATTATGTTCATAATACATAGACCTTACATAGACCTTAGTAGTGCCTAATTTAAAGAAATTAGGCACTACTAAGGTCTATATAGAGCTCGATGGCGTCGCCGCGTGTCGCACTCTAATATAAACACGCAAGTCAAGCAACGTCGACCCTAGCCAGTGTTTGGATGGGTTTCGTTATTTCGAGCTTCTCCGTGCTTCGGAGGGCACGGTCCCGGCTGTTGTCGATGACAGTGTCGTTAAGTCAAGTCTTAGGGCGGTTTGAAGACACCGGCCTCTGCCAATCCGCATTGGAGCAGCGTGGCAGAGTACGCTCCAGTCCCCTTCGATTGAAGGGAAACCCGTATCCCTGGAGTGGGATGATCATGGGTTGATATGATATATGATAATATCAATCTAAATCATGAGTTGGGAACAAATACACTGTCGTGAAACGCATGAGGCGTTTTTTTTTTCAATTTTCTAAAAGTTACCAAAAAGATAGATTTCCATCTTTGGAACTAGTCGACTCTAAATGTGTTACTACAATATGTTCAAATTAAATTTAATATAGCTGTACTTGACTGTTTGTTGCCATAAATAAATAGAATAAAATTAAAAAAAAATAACCACACGTTAAACCAACTCAATCAATACTATTCTACCATATAACATTATTATATTCCAGTAAAAATAGACTAGTCCCAGAATAAAAGTCTCGCAAGATGTGAACAGCAAATATGTGCTTCCTAGAACAGCGTACGAATAAAGTGGCTTAGGGAATATAAAATAGGAGTATTCCGATAAACTGTGCAAGATAAATAGTTCTTTTCAAAGGAGAAATTGTTTTATTACAGTGAAATTGTATGCGCTTTGATTTTATTTACACTTCTTATAATAGTAGCGAAACAATTTTGTTTATGTAAAATCCCGCTTTCTCGTGTGAATTACGGAAAATTCTTTCGGATCATCATCATCATATCAACCCATAATCATCCCACTGCAGGGATATGGGTCTCCCTTCAATCGAAGGGGACTGGAGCGTACTCTGCCACGCTGCTCCAATGCGGATTGGCAGAGGCCGGTGTTTTCAAGCCGGGGGCGGTTCGAAAAGGCCACCGACTTGGCTTTAACGACTGTCATCTATTGACAACAGCCGGGACCGAAGGCTTAACGTGCCCTCCGAAGCACGGAGAAGCTCGAGATAACGAAACCCATCCAAACTCTGGCTAGGGTCGAGGTCGCTTAAATTGCGTGTTCATATTAGAGTATGACACAAAGTGACGCCATCGAGCTCCTCTTCGCACCAATCACAGAAATAATAAATTACATTAATTAATATTCGAAGTGATTACTCGATTTTAGTGGCCGCACAGGGTTGTCAATCATGGGCTCGAGATACCGGTAATCCGTTTATCTAGAGATCGTGGGAAGTATACACACGTCAGACGCATCCTTATCTTAATGTCGAATAGAATTAGCCTGATGCTAAATCGATACTTGGAAACAGAATATCGAATATGGTAATGATGCATACGAATTTACGATGCGACGTCTTGTGGAACTATGCTAACCTGGTACATACAAGGTGATTAATGATAAAATAATGATTTGTAGATAAGATGTTCTCTGTTAGAGTTAAGTTTTTAATTAAATGAAGGCCTTCATTTAATCACACCACTAATTAGAGTTGCAGAAATACAATTTTTTAGTCAAGGATTCACTTTAACATTATCAAATCGTTATCTTTATCAAAGGCGAACAGTTCGACTGTGAAGACGATATTTCATGATGTTTCGACTGGTCTAACCTGATGGAAACGTCAAGAAATATCAATGTAAGATCGCGTTAATTTCTGGTTTAATATTAGTTTAATTGTGCTAGTTTAGTCTGGTCAATTCGCTCGAAATCAATGCCAAATTATAAATTACTTTGATTTTATTTTTATGTGCGCCAATGAGTAAAATAAATCCTTATGTTCCCGCTAAGGATGGTCGTGGTAAAGGAAATTCCGTCTGTTCCGTTTTAAAAACACACTTATTATTTAAATTATTGACGAAAGGAAACATTCCTTCACAATAATGTATTGTGAGAAAACATGAGAATAACAGCATTTTTTAATGTTAAATCAATACTTAAGGGTTCCCAGCGACCCTTGTTTCATCCCCTCTGACATGTCAAAAGATACTGTCAACTTGTGAATTATTTTACCCCAGAATAAGTGAAGCGATACACTTGCGACTTTGCGATACAGGATAATGATTACAATACAAATTTAATAATATTAAAACTTAGCCTTAGATAGGGTGTTACTACACCAATCGATCGATCATGGACCGACGGCATCAAACGGTAATAGAATAAACCAGTCGACGTTGATCGTCAATTGTTACCATAACATCATTGTCGATCGTCGACGTCGATTGTTCCATTTCACCATCGATCGGCAATCGATCGATTGGTGTAGTAACACCCATAGAGAGCAGTACTATCAAAGAAAATCTAAAGAAAAAGAAAAGAGATAATTCGAGACTTTATGTGAAATTAAAATGTTTAAAAAAAATTGGGTTGAAATAGTCAAATTATAAAAGCTAACAATTATTATCATTATTCCAAGTCAAATAAATTATTTAAATAGAATTTATAAATTAAAAATCTAAGTATTTTTGTCGTTAATGTGTAAATTGCTTTCCATTTTTCCTTCAAAACCAAATTCTTTCGAACAAATAAATCAGCGGCAGGTGTCAGTGACGTCGATAGCGCATTCTCCCTCACTCCAAAACACCCATCCCTTTTGCACATTTAATGAGAAAATTTCTAGAGTGCTAAGTAATGATTGTTTTCGTGTATTGGAATTTAAAATAAATTCTGTTATTAATTTTAGTAATTTATTAAAAGTCGATGACTAACTGCTTTCTTACTAACTTATTTTAGCTGTTTCTTGGTTAGATAGAATAGAATCTTCCTTGTTCAAGAAGGTCGCGCGCTGCGATACTGGCTGGAAATGTCAATGATTTTTTCTTTTTAAATTTTCATTTGTTTTTTATTTGAATATTTTCGTTATTCTTGCCAGTTCTTATAGTACGCGCCAAAATTTGGGCTCACAGTTTATAAAACAATTGAAAATCGATTGTCGATGCATTGAGTAGGTAATACGTATGTGTTTCGAACTTCGTTTCATGAGCCAGCCGCGTTGGCGACTAGTATACTTATTACAAATTCATAATTTGCAACACTTTAATAATTTTTATTATTCTATAGATGTTTCCCTGAGATATGTCCGTCTGAATCATCATGTTCTGATACTCTGAATAAACTATTTCAACCATATTTTTGTTACGTGATGGTCCAGGCATAAAACTGGCCTTTATTCTAAAAATAATTACAAGTGGCAGGCTGTCATCCACAACGAACCATGCCTTATAAAATATTCATCGGATTTAAAAGCATTCCGTTGTTATCCCGTCACAGGGAGTCTAAGTTCCGAATAATTGGCTAGTAGATGGACGCTTAATGTTTTATCTGTTAAAAATCTTCAAAATAACTCAATTTTCATTATTTAATATTACATTTATTAACTATTTCCAGCAGCTTTGCATAATATTTGTGATAAAAAGATCGTAAAAAGGTTTCTTTCGCTTTGGTTAGCAGTTTGCCTTTGTTTATAACAGCCTAGTGGCGGTAGTGCGTTAGTAGTGATCCTACCTTCGGCACCAGAAGACGTGGGTTCGATTCCCGCTCGGGCCAAACATTTATGTGACGGCATTTGTGTCGACAACCCCAGCCAATTTATTGCCGATTCCGACTGTTTTGACGATAGATAGCAGCCGTTAAGCCAAGTCAGTGACCGTTAGGTGAATTGAAAACACTAACAATAGCGCTCCTCAGTAGGTAGATACTAATCTATCTATGTAAGTATATAAAATTCAAAGTCCAGACTGATTTAATATACCAACGCAGCCCAAATCGCTGGGTCTAGAGATTCCAAATTTGGAATGTAGGTTCCTTACGACGTCTAGGGGTGTACTACGGATAATCGCTGGGTCTAGAGATTCCAAATTTGGAATGTAGGTTCCTTACGACGTCTAGGGGTGTACTACGGTTTTTTAAAATTCCCACGGGAAAGCGCGATATACGCAAACGAAGTTGAGAGTATTACTAGTAGGTATATAAATAAACTAATGATAATTATTATTAAATGTCACGTAACATTTTTAAAAGCTTTTATTTAACTTGACCTGTATGTATGAATGTATGTATGTATGTAAGGGTGGAATCTTGGAACGATAATTTGAACCACTTCCCGAAGACCGATTGAGCTGAAATTTTGCTTAAAACTGTAGATCAGATGACAATACAATATTATGATAACAAAATTACGATACAGCCGTTTGTGTTCCGTTTTTCGTACAAAACAGTTCCGACCAAAAACCTATAGGGTACTTCCGGTTGTCCCAGAATCATGAAATTTGGCAAGAAGCAAGATGATGTAGTACAAGTACAGGAATAAATCTGAAAATCGTAAATTTGTAGTTACTTCTTCTTCTTTAAACAACCAATATAATGTGACCCTACACTTGGTACATTTTACATTGGTACATGGCTCTTTTTATACCGGTTATGAATTAAAATGTATTTTATCTATTACTAGCTTTTCCTCGCGACTTCGCTTGCGTTAATTTTATGACATAGATCTCGTTTGACAACAAAACAATCCATAGCGCGACTTGTGGCGCCATCTGTAGGCCGATAGCATTTTATAGTAGAAAAAATATTTTCCCTTTGGATTGACATACGGATTCACGGGTAAAAAGGTAGCCTATGTTGGGCTCTGTACCCCTGACATATACAAATTTTCATAATGATCAACTGATTAGTCAAGCCGTGAAGGAATAACAAACAAACAAACTCACTTTCTCATTTATAATATTAGTATGATAGTATGACTAGTATGAGGAGCTCGATGACGTCGCTGTGTGTCACACTCTAATATGAAAACACAAGTTAAGCGACGGCGACCCTAGCCAGCGTTTGGATGGGTTTCGTTATCTCGAGCTTCTTCGTGCTTCGGAGGGCACGTTAAGTCGTCGGTCCCGGCTGTTGTCGATAGATGACAGTCATTAAGCCAAGTCGGTGGCCTTAGGGCGGTTTGAAAACACCGACCTCTGCCAATCCGCATTGGAGCAGCGTGGCAGAGTAGGTACGCTCTAATCACCTTCGATTGAAGGGAGACCTGAGACCAGCAGTGGGATATGATGCACAGCAATAGATGGCACTGCGAAACCTGTCCAGTGATAACTAAAAAGTAAAAAATAAATTAAAAGTAAAAAAAAATATATTTAAAAACAAGCTTTTATTTAATTGCGCTAAAAAGAATAAAATAAACATTTTTATTTTAAAATTTTAACTATCAACTTATAACGTCATTACACAATTTATATGACATAAAAGCTTGTCGCGAGATTTACCTGTTTAGGAAAACATAATTATCGAACTAACATTTATTCGTACTAAATGTTAGTAATTAAATCTCGCGACAAGCTTTTAAGTCATATAAATTGTGTAATGACGTTATAAGTTGATAGTTAAAATTTTAAAATAAAAATGTTTATTTTATTCTTTTTAGCGCAATTAAATAAAAGCTTGTTTTTAAATATATTTTTTTTTACTTTTAATTTATTAATTTCTCATTTATATATTTTACTAGCTGTTGCCCGCGGCTCCGACCGCGTGGTCAAGGGAAAGTGTCAATAACTTTTCCCATGGGAATCTCTTTATGGGGAAAAAAGTAGCCTTAAGTCACTTTCCAGACCTTAAATTATCCCTATAGTATGGATAGATACTTGGTTATAATTGATATAAAAAACTTGACGTTTCGCAAACAAAAACGAATGCCATAAAATATCCAATTTATGTTTGTTTTTGTAAGGGACTATTAAGATTCCTTTTAACATTTGTCTATACAAATTGTTCAGTCTGAACACAAGAATGCTTTCAGGAGCCGTATTTATTGGCTTTGTTGCGGGGTAGACTGATTAATTATTATTTACAATAATGCTTCAGTCGACATTCAACTTTGAGAAATGTTATAATCGATTATACTGACAGTAAAATATAGGTACGCAAATTGTAGCAAAACAAAGATTATTATTATGTTGTTTTAGGCTCTAACCACACCGCAATCAATGGAAACACGTGGTCGGACGCTATTTTGTATGAAGGTTTATTCCACTATATACCAAAGTGGAATTTTTTGTGTCTTCAGATCACCTTACAATATCACCTAGGTCACCCAGGTGAAATGATTCAACCAATGCGGGGTGCATTGGTTGCAAGGTGAACTGACGCAATTTATCGTTATTAACCTTGTCGTCTTTTATCAATAAATTAATACTGAAAATCAGCGCTGTGACTGCTGAGTGGATACCATTCTTTTAATATATATTTTATACCACTAAGGTGGCAAACAAGCATACGGTCCGCCTGATGGTAAGCATCGCCGTAGCCGTAGACGCTTGCAATACCGGGGGGGCTCTCTTCCTATATCACTGACGCGTTGCCAATCCTCCCAACCCCCCAAGTGGAGCTCCGGAGATCTTACTCACCGTAGGAACACAACATGGCCGAGACCAATGCTATTTCGCTACGATATTCTGTATGGTGGAGGTCCCTTCCCAGACGGGCTGCTCCGATTTGAGCGGATCGCACCCACTAAACCCCGCGGCGCTCCTGCATTGCCAGAGTGGAAGTGTCATGGGTACAGCGGAGCCTTAACTTCCACGACACTTCTGGCAATCGCCCTTAATGTATGGATCCTACATGTCTCCCTTGCGGAAGGCGGATGGCAAGTTCCAACTCCTACAACTGTATTGTAGATTAAGTATATGTATTATAACCTAATTGTATTGTATCTAATGTAAAATGTTTAATGTAATTGTCAAAATATTGTTGGATTAGAAAAAAAAAATCTAATCTTTATCACACCACACAATAATTCATTAGAAACTGAAATACACAGGTCACACCTTATGGGAAGTGACTACTGTTTATTATGAATTTCAATAATTAGCGCTGTCAGAAAAAATGAGAATAAGAAGAACAGGGATGCGAAACGTCGGATCTTTCACTCACCGAACGAAACGCGTCGCTGCTTGACGATATTCTGTGAAGGTGGTACATCCCCGGTAGAGTTAGTCCATTTCATAAATGTTCTACCACTCCTTATACTTATTATGTATTATATAAATACCTTATGGTATTTAGACTATTTATTTATTACATATGTATATTGATATGTCCTGCTGTTTACTGTGTTTTGCTAGCCCTGCCCACTCCATTACAGAATTTCGTTACCCTAAGGTTGCCTTGAAAAGATTGCTTTGAGCAATAAGGCCGCCTTGTTGCATATACACATGTTTTGTTTGTTACTTTTACTGTTTACTGTATCACTGTGTGTTTTGCAAATAAAGCTTATTCTATCTATATATCTATCCGGTTAGCCTTTCCACTCGTCAGTTAAACTGTAAAAAAAACTGTTAGTTTATTTGACTGATACATTGATGATTTGACAGCAGGGCAGCGCGTTGGTACCTTCGGCTCTAGAAGGGTTTTATCTTCGTACGAGGCAAACATTTATGGAACCTTATCTGTGTTTGTCTCGACTCTGGGTGTTTTCTATAAGTATATATTTACAGTTATATATTCGTTGTCTAGTACCAATAACGCTATTAAACTACATACCTAATACACGTTTCAAACATAGTCTAACTATACTATTACCTATTAAATACATAAACATTTTAGGTCATTTTACATCACACCCAAAACCACAAACACAGAATACCAATAGATAATATAAATGTAAAAAAAGTTAATACGAAAATAGTGTACATAAAACCAAACATAATCAAAAGAATAGTCACTTATAACCAAGTGATAATATCGTTGCAATGAAATTACAGAATAAAAATTTTAAACGACCGAGAATAAAAGCATTGTCGTGTTGTTACGCTGGTCGTTTCAACGCTACTGCATATTGTTGTATTACGTATTATGAGTTTTTATAACGATAGTTGTGCGATATATGACATAAAACATAATTATTATTATGTTTTTTTTTTTATAAATTAATATATAGGGACAATTCATACAGATTGAGCTAGCCCCAAAGTAAGTTCGAAACTTGTGTTATGGGATACTAACTCAACGATATTATATTTTATAACAAATACATATATAGATAAACATCCAAGACCCGAGGCCAATCAGAGAAAGTTCGTTTTTCATCATGACCCGACCGGGGATCGAACCCGGGACCTCCTGGGTGGCGGTCTGGCGTGGTAACCATTACGCCACGGAGGTCGTTAAATTATTATGTTTGAACGAAAATAACCGACATCACCCAACTGATCAGCAAGTGACAGTTCGCAGGTCACATAGCGCGCAGAACCGATTGCCGGTTGGGCAGGAAGGTTCTGGAAAGGCGACCGCATATCGGAAAGCGCAGTGTAAGACGGCCACAAGGCGATCAGACGACTTAAGGAAAATCGCACAAAGCCGTTAAATGCAGGCCGCTGCTGATTGTGGGAGGCCTATGTCTAACAGTGGACTTCTTGTAATTGAGATGATGATGATGATAATTTATGTACGTCGTTGTAAGGGGTCCGAACTGTTTCTGTTAATGGCTGGAACATCGAGAATTGAACCAGTATTGTCAAGCTGGAGACGAGACTGTTTACTGCTGAACCAATGGAAAAGTAGTATTCTGATTGTAGTTCATGGTCTGTGTAACACCAGTAACTGGGATGACAAAATTTTATTTATTTATTCATAGCAGTTACTGGTATTATCTTCTTCGGGCGGCTTGAAAACACCGGCCTCTGCCAATCCGCATTGGAGCAGCGTGGCAGAGTACGCTCTAGTCCCCTTCGTCCCGTATCCCTGCAGTGGGATGATTATGGGTTGATATGATGACACATAACAAAATACGATTGCTGCTCCTCACCAGGGGCCCGATTCTACTAACACAAATGCACCAATAGTCCATTGGTGGACTCTCAATGGTGTCTCAATCGTGTCTCAAAAGAATGCCGATAGTGTATGTGTGTACTAGTTTTTGACATTTGTTATGGACTTAAACAATAACATATTAACTTATTGTTGAAGTCCATAGCAAATGTCAAAAACTATTCCACTGATACACTATCGGCATTCTTTTGAGACATGATTGAGACACCACTGAGAGTCCATTGGTGCATTTGTGTTAGTAGAATCGGGCCCCAGTGCGTTGTGCAATGAAACGATCACCCTAACATTTGTAAAACCCTGGGCCCTACGTAGTACAAATCAAAGGAAAATTCATGGACAATGAGTACAGTGTACTAATCTTTTTACAGAAACAATAAAAATTGCTTCTGCATCGCGCGGTTATTTTAATTTTTCCGCAACAACACTGTCGTTTGAGTGTCGGATTGTTGCAGCGTTATGACCATTCTTACCTTAACTATCTTCTAGTTCTTTTGCTACCTATCTATTAATAGTTGAAAAGGAGGTGATACCATTCTCTTAGTAGAAACCACCCACAATATGCGGGCAAACCGTGAAAGGAAATTCCGAAAAAACGGACTCACGTTTTGAACCTTATTCTAGCTAGTTATGTCTTTTTTAACAGGACTACGTGTTTCGTTGTTTCGGATGGACACTTTCATTGGATTACCTCTTTTGCAAAGCTTTAACTCTGCTACATATTTTACATATTTATTTTTTAAAAACATAAAAGTTTATAATAACTTTTAAACTTTCGCGTTGCATTATTATAAATTAATAATATACCGGGAATTAACGCGATCATACCTTGATATTGCCTGACGTTTCGACCAGGTTGCACCGGCCGTGGTCACAGGCGAACTCCTGTGACCACGTCCACTGAGTTCGCCTGTGACCACGGCCGGTGCAACCTGGTCGAAACGTCAAGCAATATCAAGGTATGATCGCGTTAATTCCCGGTATATTATTAATTTATAATAAAAGTTTATGCATTATAATTTTGGCTGTATGATGATATTTAGGAAAAACTAATTAACTACTAATAGAATACTAATAAAATCGACATAAAGTAATCTTATTTCGAAAGAGCAGTATTTTAGAATTACACAGAAAATTTGGTTTTGGATTAAATAAATTTTCTAACCACGAAATAAACAGTTACGACTCCAAAGAATAAGGGGCAAACTCTAAAACCATAAAATAATGCAATTTCAATTTATGATTTAGCAATTTTCTATACAGCAGATAAACGTCTCGGGCGAAATCGTAAAAGTAACGATAAAATAGAAATTCAATCATATACCTTTTTAATGTTTGCCCCGAAACTTATCAGGCGAGTTGCTGGACCATGAAAACTGTAATTATTTTTCTCTTGTGTAAGTTTGTAGTGGCCATTTTTATTTAACAACATTTTTTTAAATATGAATTAATGTACAATCGGCCAATGAGTTGAGCAAGGCCATAAATATAACTCAAGTTTTTTAAATGTCGTGTTATGGGATTTACTCGAAATTTTGTTTATCAATAGTATTCGTATTGTAATATGTAATTACTAAGTTTCATAACGATATTTACGTTGTTAGCATAGAAATCTTTGTTCTTAGTTCTCTACCTTGGTCATCTCTTTCATTGGTCAACAGTATAAATGAATCATTGCGTAACGGACCTAAATAATCTAATCTATTTTACATGCTTGCAGAGTTTATCATTAATAAATTTTTATTTTTAATGAATTTCAGCGATCATTTTAGTAGAATCAAGTTTACCAAATAATGTAGAAATATACGAGATACGTGAAAATTCCAACACGGGGCAAATGTATTTGACGAGAACTGGTAATCGTTACAGACCACAACAGTCACCTCTACTTAAACTGTTTAGACCATATTATGGGCCATCAACAGCACCTATTGGTAGATTTACTAGAGATGTTATTGAACAGCTTAGGGACATTCTTCCGAAGCGAACGAAAAGGAATAATCTTAAGAAACGAAATCGTAGTTCATTCCCCAGTCTGCAGATCCTTGGTTTAGCCAGTGCATCCCAATCTACCGAATCAGATTCGAATGAGAACCAATTCTTTGATGAGACTAGAAATTCTAATTTGAAAATACACTGGAACAAGAAGTTAGCAAAGAAATTAAATGCGTGAGTTATTTTTCTCCTTAGTTTCCTAATAAATAAATAAATATATAGGGACTAATCACACAGATTGAGTAAGTTCGAAACTTGTGTTAAGGGATACTAACTCAACAATTCTATTTTTTTATAACAAATACATATATAGATAAACATCCAAGACCCGAGGCCAATCAGAAAAAGTTCGTTTTTCATCATGACCCGACCGGGATTCGAACCCGGGACCTCCTGGGTGGCGTACTGGCGGCGTGGTAACCATTACGCCCGAATGTCGCCAATCGGTCGGTAATAGGATTAAAAGAGTTAGTTATCTAAACGATGAAGGATAATCTTTTATAAACTATCGTGATTGTAACCTGTAGTACCATTTTAAAAGAGCAAGTGCTAAGTTTCTTGCCAGCTCTTCTTAGTAGGTATTGACGTCCTGAACTGGTGGTAATAAAAAGCAATTCCGTAAAAACTTGTAATAATTATAAATCAAAAATTTAATTTACAGCAACAAATTAAATCTGGGTCAAAACTTACTACCTGTATTGAGAACCAATAATGAAGGTAAGTAAATGTTAATTGAATTAGATTAAAATTATGCAATTTCATTTAAACTAGTGAATTTTGAAGATTAGTTCACCAAAATATCTGGACTTACCAATATTTCTACAGGTTTTGCCGTACCTATATCAGGTAGACACTGATAGTGGGGAAAAAGTGACAAATTTTAATAAGACTTGTCGACAATCCCATACTGTCTAGCAAGTAGAACCACTGGCTGATCGAAGGGATTTTGGCTCTCTGTATGTGTTCTACCGGCTTTACAATGGGGAAAGTTCCGAGGAACTCTTCGATCTGGTGCAAACAGCCCAATTCCGCACTCGTACCACCCACCGCCGTGGGCTGGGTGCTCATCCTCCCCACTACGTCGACCCTCTGTTGGTGTCCACGCGAAGGTTAGAAAGAACGTTTCTCGCTCGCACTATACGATGCGGAATGAGCTCCCAGCCTCTGTGTTTCCTTCGGACTTTGACATGGGACTATTTAAGAGGTACATTAGAGGTCTCGTCAGTGGTGACCACTTTTCATCAGGTGGCCCGCTTGCCTATTTGTCTGCCGAATAACATTTAAAAAAAATATAAATGAAAAATATCGCCGCTATTACTAACATATTCGGTAGCTCAATTAGAGAGAGCACTCGGTCGGATTCGAGAGAACGTGGGTTCGAATTCGAACCACAGCACAGGCGGGGAAGTGAATTTTTTCTTTCAAAAATAAGTTATTAATAGTTCAATATTAAAAATAAATTCTGACTTACGGACTAGCTCTAACTTTGTATAGACGTTCTCAGATGTCGATAAGTGATAGAGAATTTTTCTAAATTTCCACCGATGCCGAAATAGTGCAATTTTAATTAATTATATTTAAATAGAGGTACAATTTCAAATAGTGATTGAATTGATGAAATCAAAAAGTAACGAAACGAAACATTCGTTATTAATTAATTGGTAATAATTAATTGACTGCAGCTTTTATGCTGTTATTTTATAGTTTGTGTATTTTATTGCGTTGAATTCTGAGAGAATCTATATCAACCCATCATCCCACTGCAGGGATACGGGTCTACTTTCAATCGGATGGGAAAGCGTGCTCTGCCACGTTGCTCAAATGTGAATTGTTTTCAAGCCGCTCTAAGGCAGTAGACTTAGAGCCTAACCTGTCATTCATCAGCAACAACCAAGACGTGCAACTCAACGTGCCCTCTGAAGCACGAAGAATCAGTTTATAGAAATGAAAAATTTCGCCACTTTAACTAACCTTCCCGGCTTCTTTCCCTTAACCTCAGTTCGAAGAGCACTCGGCCGAATATTGAGAGGACAAAAAGTATTTTTAAGGCTCCTCTGTGTTGAATAGTTCACAGTATTTTTTTTTTATTACAGATAGAACCGCTGCACCAATGCACCATAGGCCTTATGATGACAACAGTGATTAAAAATAGATAATAAAACTTTAACACACAGCTTTATACATCATGCAATGCTTTTAATTGAGTTTTTATTTCGTTAAAAAATATACTGTTTCGTAATTTCTGACAAAGAAAAAGAGGTGAACATTATTGAAGTTTTCAAAATATGGATGGAAATTATTTATTTCATCATTTAATCATAATTATTATTATATGTATCTACAAGGTTTTGTAACGCTCACATTATTAGCTTAAAAAATCTTGTTCTCTGTTATTATTTTCGTATTAAAACAGTCAAAAATCTCTCAATCAAGCACTATATCTCGTTCGTTTTATATTCGCAAGGTAACTCTTGAGATTGAGTCTATACATCGAGTACGTAGCCATTTTAAATAGAGCCTTCAAGTCCATTGGGTTTGTCCAAATGTGTTGGTATTTTGTAAATATAATCGCTCACTATTTTGTTTGCGCGCGCAGAAATTGACAACTGAGATTTGAGGATAATAATTTTTGAAAAAAATGACGAACATGACGTTTCTATTGGATACATATTCGCTGAGACTATAATACAGAATAGACCTGCTGGTCACCTCTCTATTTGTTGAGGAGGGTGACTCTCCTTGCATTTGGATCCATTGCTTGATCTCTCCATGGATCCAAGGCAACTTTCTTTTTCCACTTGAATCCCTGTACAGACCGTCTTCTATAGCCCTAAACGTTCTATAAAGAAAACCAGACCTATCTTAGTTTAGGTCAAACGTCTTTCCAAACCCTACGACCCTGTTATTTTATATCTACCTGTAAACCAACGAACACAAGGTTCAAATTACATTGATAGACATTATATACCATGCAATTGAAACAGAGCCAGGTAACAAATAGACAGGCCACGATACAGAATCCCGGAGCCCCGTTTATTCAATTAGCGGACACGGGACACGGGATTCACTATACGGGATTGTTGCGTCACCGGGATTTAGACGGGTCGCCTTTAGTGATGTTTGTATACGAAAATGCGGTAAGTAACATTTTTAGTTATTACGACATTTTACAGTGTGTCTATTAAATAACACTACATCAATTGACTTTGGGTTTTTAGATTTAGAGTAAATAGGTACTTTCTAGGTGAGCGTGATACTGTATCAGCGGTAAGTCTGTTATTTCCATTTATTTTTTAAACTTATAAAATTTTCTTAATATGGACGATGGAGACTTTGTACCATTCTTAAGTTCTATATCATAAGAGCCAAAATTGTATTGGAAGTGTAAAGGTCAACGTGCTCCTGACTGTACTAGGCTGTTTTCTCGTAACAAAAATCGTTCAAATATCGTGTCAATTTCAACGCTATCCCGCTCACTTCCTATTTTTTATGAGTAAGACAGGTAGAGTTGAGATTGACACGAGATTTGAACGATTTTTGTTAGGTACAAGAAGTCATTATGCATACAAATATCTATCTTGTGCGGTTTACGAACAGAGATAAAATAGCCATGTCTAGCCACTCGACTACCCGATTTATCTTTCAACTCTTTCTCGATCAATGTCATGTAGCGCCACCTAGTGTAAAGTGTTTCAAAAATCATTTTATAATCACAAAAAATGCTACGTACTGTGTTTTAATTTAGATTAATATGAGAAGATAATAGAGTATGTCCATTTTGGGATCTATCCTAAAATCTTTGTGGTCAAGGTCAAGTCCTCTCAGTCTTTATTGAAGACATTTACTTTGTATTAGCTTTTCCCCGCGGCTTCGCTCACGTTAATTTTATGACTTTAGAGATCTCGTTTGACAACACCCATAGCGCGACTTGTGGCGCCATCTGTTGGCCGATACAGCGCCCTCTACAGTAGAATAATTATTTAGCCCATTGAAACGACATACTTTCACGGGATAAAAAGTAGCCTATGTTGGTCTCTGTACCCCTGACAATAAGAATAAGCCGTTAAGGAATAATAAACATACAAACGAACAAACAAACTTACTTTCCATTTATAATTATATTAGTACCTAAGGATTAGAGATTATTTAAGGTTATTTTGTGAAAATTATCAATGTTAATGGCAAAAATATTTTGGTAAGTTAATAAAGATTACGGACGACCACTGTCCACTGATAATGACTACTTCTCTTTATGGGACACTTAATGTGACATACTGGTGGAACCTGCCAGGTTACTCTGCATAGCAATCGCGATTTTAATTTCAATTCTGTATAATTTCAAATGCAAAATTAACAGCAGATCCTAATTCGTACCATTGAAATTTTATACTTTACTTACATTTTTGGTTAGCATACAATCCGATTTCATTTAGTTTAATATTTAGTTAGCGCTAGTTTAGCTGTTAAGAGTACCTAAAATTAACAATCCAATGGCGATCGTGAGGAGATCTTCAAGAGTAAGGGGGCTGGTGCCTTAAGATACAGGCTTCGGCTTAATTTATGCTCCAGGTCTCCCACAAATTGCATTTTGTCCTGTAATTTTAGAATAATCGAACTGGCCAGCACGACACCGGATGAAAAAAAAAGCAGTTATTTAATATATAGCATTTTCCTCGCTGTAGTGAGGTGAAAAGTTGTGTGTTTCGCTCGGCAGCAAAGTTATTCTGTACTAACTCTCGCTACGTTCAATATAAGTAGGTACTCGCGCCAAAAAACAACTTTGCAGCCTTGCATAACAAATATAACTATAGTCTGTTTTTAAAAGACGAAAAGAAAAAAGAAAATAAGTATTAGTTAAACTTTAATTCAATTCAGTTTATTTGCTTATTGTAGGTTACAGTAGATAAATAGCCCTGTAAATTGTCCTTATAAATTTATTTATTTATTTAAATATAAATAAATATATAGGGACAATTCATACAGATTGAGCTAGCCCCAAAGTAAGTTCGAGACTTGTGTTATGGGATTACTAACTCAACGATATTATATTTTATAACAAATACATATATAGATAAACATCCAAAACCCGAGGCCAATCAGAAAAAGTTCGTTTTTCATCATGACCCGACCGGGGATCGAACCCGGGACCTCCTGGGACCTCCTCCGCCAGACCGCCTGGCGTGGTAACCATTACGCCACGGAGGTCGTCCTCCGGAGATGTTACATAGTATTACAAAACTTTCCTTACATACATTTACCACCTGTGGTATAAATAATTCATTTATTTATTTTGACAAAAAGGTCCAATGGTTAGCAACTTACAAAAAAAAAACTAAAATAAGAAATGAAATATTTTTACAATAAGTTTTTACAATAGCTTGCTAGTTAATACTCTATGGCTCTGTACTAAAACAATGGGCAAATAAAAAATGGCGGGTTGGAATGACAGACATACGAGTATTTTGTGTGCGCAAGCTATTTACGTGCAGGGCCCCGATTGTAAAATCAATCACAGTTTGTTCTAGTATTACAGTTCGTTAGCTCCGGTAATGAAATCGGATACGGCACGTGATCCGAGATCCAATGGCAGACATTGTCCTCTTTTGTCGACATTTTTTAAATAATTGTACATCTTTTGTACGGTTGGTTCATTAGAAAACTTGCTATCTCGTGGTTTTACTGGGTAATTTTTTACTTGCAAAAGTTCCTGTGAATCTACTTGCAAAATTGAATGTTTTTTTTTATTTTTATTTTACGTATATGTACATTGTAATTAAACTTTTTACGTCATGTTTCTAATTAAGAATTGAAAGCTCACTGTGCTGTGAAAGCTTACGATTATGTGTAGGTACTTACAATTTAGCGAAAGGTCAATAAACTTTATTGCTTATTGTCAATCTGAGGTCGCCATTGTTCATCCTGGCTTTACAGTAGACACAGCGGTGGGAATGCGTGTTGGGTTTGATCCCGGATTTTTCAAACGGAGCGTGAAAATTTTAGGCCGACAAGGTGACATGGTAACCGTTCCTGTCCGCCGTACCGATGGGAGTGAACTTGTTTTGGCTAAAGAAAAAATAATATTATACGCTATACATCTAATTTCAGTCTTTAAATAGTTCCTTTACTTGAGTTCACAGTCACCGTTCTGAAATACAGCCAGAGAGCCAGAACGTGAAGCAATCCCAAATTCCAGTACTTATATAAAAAAAGTCGGAAAATGCTTACTCATTGGCTGCCTACATCATGAAAGAACACACACTTGAAGTTTCAGGTCTCTACGACCAGCGATGCTGTGCGTTTTCTCAGTCATTCAGGACAAAGTGTTTTAATTTTTAGGGATGAAAACAACAAATGTTTGATGTTAAATTATTCCGAAACGAAAAATTCTTTCACCATCAAAAAGAAGAATAGACCTCTTAATAAATTTTGGCTGTGTCCGTCGTTTTTTTTTTCACCCTGTATATAGGTACATTTATATTAAACAATTTTTTCATCGGTGTCCGGACTGCGGAATAAATCTGAGTTTGTACTGTGTTTCACTTCGTTAGCCCCAATAATGAAATCCGATGCGATCGTGATACGAGAACCAATACAATCCGTCAGTACAAATACTTTCAACGATTCAAATACAGAGGCGAACTTTTTACAAAGTGTTGATTTCCTTTGTTACGTATTTATGAGTTGAATAACAAGAAATATTCGTATGGATTTTATTGATGGCATTTATGAAGTGACAATCGAGTGGCTCGATGACGTCGCTATGTGTAGCACTCCAAAGGAACATATAAGTCAAGCAACGTCCACCCTAGGCAGTGTTTGGATGGGTTATAAATATACCAACTCTCATACATCGACGTGAAGCTGCAATGAGTTGCGTTCGGTCAGTGAAACATACAAAAGAAATATTTTGAAAAGAGATAGCCTTTTCAAATTATTTCCTAATTTTTTCCGGTTTATTCTTATATTATTCTATTCTTCATTAAATTTCCAAAATATTTTATTTTCACAATTTCGGCTAACACCTTTTTGTTTTTGACTTTCTCAAAGTAATTCTTTTTGCACCCAGAATTAAATCCATCCAGTAAGAGAGTTAAATCCTGGATACTTATTTTCTAAAGTTCACTCTAAGATTAAAATATGAATACATGGAATACGTGTAAAATATCAATTATTAGAACTCTTACCCCAAAAAGTATAACAAAAACAACGTATTACGTAAATCCATCACAGTACTATCTACCATCTCTTGATTTGGGATCCAATAAGATTGGGTTTTTGTTGAGCCCACATTTATCTTGCAAAATGGGATCGATTTGGAGGTCGCCTAATGTCGTCTCATTTCTACAGTTTGATCGTAATGTGATAAAGGTTTGTTGTTGGAAAATTGAATTTTATTCTCCACTAGCTCAACTTAAATCTATCGTACACTAATGCGGAGATAGAGCAGACATTTTGTAACATTTTTTGCATCTCTAAGGTGGCAGACACGGCCTCCTGATGGTAAGTAGTAACCTCTTTATTTGAAGAACCACACGCTGAACACTAAGGAAACCCTACGAAAATACCGATCAAATGCGAAAGAAAAAATATTTATGTTATTATTTCGCTGATATAACTTTACCGAGGCAAAGAAGTCAATGGGCCGAAACACTGAATGAGAAAATGTTTATTTTTAATTCAGTAATTCTCGAAGGTTCGGACGAAACACTGAATTAGTTATTTTAACAATTCAATGTTTAAAAAAATGTTTGTCTAGATACGAGAATCGAATTCGGAGTAATTTTAATCCCCTGCTGTGCACGAATATAAACAAAAAGGCAAAAACCATTTATCATTCTATTGCGAAAGACAAAAGCACTTGACGTAGACAAATTAGAATGCGACCTCTCACCTACGAAATAGGTGTACGAATATTACTCACTCTTTTCTTTTTCACTTTCCAAAAACACAGTTGACCAAACATAAATATACGTTGAAATGGGTTTCATCCCAGTAAAAGATTGATAGCACTTCTTAGGTACCCACTGGGTACGATTTGAGCGTGATACTTTTTTTCTAATTTCCATTACTGCCAGATCAGTTTCGACTCTATGGTTTAAAAGAATAAGGACGCCGAACGTCCCGAATGGTCATGCGTGCTTATAGGCAGTATCCAGAAAATTGGGGCCATTTTAAAAGAATGATGAGACATTTTTCGGTGGAACTATTTGTAATTTCTCACTATTTTATCGTCTTCACGGATACTCGGAATATTTTAGTTGTATGTATAGCCCCGATTTCCTGTAATAGCCTTACCGTGAACGGTTTACCAAGGAACACAAGTCATTTATAAGTTAAACTGTTTACTTACTTACTGTTACAAACTAGCCATAAGGCTGGAAGTTTTTGGCAATATTATTTTTTATAGTTTTTGATAAATATCATGATTGTCTTGTCTTTTATTCTTCTTTGTTTCTTTTCTATCGATTTTTGTTGGTCTGTATAAAGGTCTGTATTACTTTATTTTAAAAATGATCTCTCTCTCTATGGTCGGTCCTTCATGTCTGAAGATCGTGGCCATAGTGGGATTCCATTCGGGAATGGATGAATTGTCTCCATCGACCTCTGTCTTTGGCAATTGTGGCGATCAGATATATGGTTGATGGTTTTTGAGCATCTTTTAGTTGGTCAGTCCATCTAATTGGAGAGCGGCCCCTTGGTCTTTTGCCTCGTGATTAGCTTCTCGAAACTGTCCTCCCCGCGCCTCATCATAAAAAATGATGCTAAGTGCGAAAGAATTTTGTAATACTACTTTCAAAATAAATGATATTATTTTATTATATTTACTATTTTACTTTGAGCTCTCTAGTTTCCAAGTCTCTCCTTTATTCTTTAGGCATTTTATCTATCTTTATTATCTATGTCGTTTCCTTTTGGACACTCAAGATATTTTTTTTATACCACTAAGGTGGCAAACAAGCATACGGCCCGCCTGATGGTAAGCATCACCGTCGCCTATAGACGCTTGCAATATCGTGGGTATCACTCGCGCGTTGCCAACCCTCTCAACCCCCCCAAGTGGAGCTCTGGAAAACTTACTCACCGTAGGAACACAACATGGCCGAGACCAATGCTATTTGGCTAGGATCTTCTGTAATATGGAGGTCCTTCCCCAGACGGGCTGCTCCGATTTGAGCGGATTAAATTTAATATAATATAGATATAATTTAATTAAAATGAATGATCTCTATAAAAAAACTACGTATTTAAAACTCTGTAAGAGTGATTGTCTGAGTAATGTTAGAATTCTGTAGATATTTACATAATATACATTGTATTCTATTCCGTTTCAAGTTAGTCATCTACGTAGAAGACGAATACTGATTTTCGAATTTCTGTTAGATAACGTAATAATCCATTCTACTTGCAGACAGAGTAAGATTCTTGAAAGCAATTAAAGGTGTCCCAGTTCTGGTATCTCTGTTTTGGTACAAGTCATAGAAAATAATACAAAAGAAATATCCTATCATAAGTGATTTGATTCTGTAAAATTCTTGAAATTATTACTATCAACCATTACACATCTCACTGTTGGAATACAAGTATTTCAACCATAGGACACGGGACCATAGAATAAGTAATAACCCGAGTTAGAATGGCCACTCTCCGCCCCGCACCGAATCGCGTTACCTTACCTCAGGCGTGTGTCGAGGCGGGAAAAGTTGCAAAGGTGTGCGTTTAGTGAACGAATGTGTATACGTGTGTGCATATGTGTGCGCGTGTACAGTCTGTACAGACGACATTGGCATATGTAGTAGAAATAGGTAATTATTTCACGCGCGTTGTATGTTGTGTCCGGGCTGTGACGGGACTACAGATTCGCCAGAGACCAGTTAGTTTACACTGACTTGCATCAATAACTAGCGAAACCCGCAAATTCGTTTGCGTGTATACCTACCACTTTTCCGTGGGAATTTTGGAATATTTTTTATCGGATGCCTACGTCATACAAAGAACGCAGCCTCTATGTTTCAGGTCTTTGCGATCAGAGGTTTCAGCTGTACGTTGATGCAGTCATTAAGGACATAGCAAATTATATGGATAGACTAGAAGAATACTCGCACCTTCGTGTGCGTATATCTCGCTTTCCTGTGGGAAAGGTAGATAAAAATACTCTTTTAGTACACCCCTCACACATCGTAAGGAACCTACATTTCAAATTTGGAATCTCTAGACCCAGCGGTTTGGGCTGTGCGTGTATAGTTAAATCAGTCAGGACTTTGAATTTTAAATATATATATTTTATTCCCACTTTACATGTAGGAGGAGCATGTATAATGTACCTCAAAAAAATATTTTACAGGATTTTATTCTACGACTTTGTTAGCATAGTAAAGCAGACATGGCGAAACTCTATGGGTTCCTTAGTTTACTACGGAACTCTAAAAAAGTAAAATTCATTTTTTTTTGTCCGCTAGTCACCTATGCCTTATGTCTTATTCTCGCAATTAACTAGCACTGTGAAGTGTGGTGCAGGTTCCGATAACAATGCACTCGCTGCAACTCAGATTACATCTTATACAATACGATCTGAATGCATTGTATTGTTCTGATTTAATTTGATAGCTCAATTTCTTATTTGTAATCTGTTTATATTATTAGAAATACTTACTATTACATGCGAAAGTTATAATTAAGTTAAGTATGGATGTTTGCTATTCTTTCCCGCAAGAACGGCTTGTGATTTGCTTGAATTTGGTACACGACAAAAACTAGCATAATCATACTAGTATTATAAATGACAAAGTGAGTTTGTTTGTTTGTTATTCCTTCACGGCTTGACTAAGCAGCCGGTCATTATGAAAATTTGTATACAAATTGTCAGGGGTATAGAGCCCAACATAGGCTACGTTTTTTTCCGTGATTCCATGTCATTCCAATGGCAAAATATTTTTTCTACTATAGGTGGCGCTGCAATTGCGATGTCGGCATTGTCGGCCAACAGATGGCGCCACGAGTCGCGCTATGGATTGTTTTGTTGTCACACGAGATCTATGCCATAAAATGCCGCGGGGAAAAGCTAGTAAAGATATATAAACCAACATTTTACTATTAAATATTTTGTGCACTGTCATTATTGAGGAGAATTAAAATGAAGTGTGAAAATGACAAATAAGTAGTTTTAGTTAAACATTGTCTGATCTTCGTTTATTATCAATATGAATCATGACTACATAATTTTGGCTGATCTTCGTTTATTATTAAATACGTGAATCATCAAAATACTTTAATGTTCGCTGAATAATCAACATCTCACTGTACATCATGGTGTTATGATTTCATCTTCAGATACTTCGTGTAATCATCATTAAGGGTGACGTCATAAATGTTAGCGATGTTTATTGTTGATTTATTCATGGTGAACTTTCTATCTGTGAGAATAGAACGTATACAATTATATGCAGTAACGCACACGACGACCAAAAAGTCCGTTGCGCGACCTAAAAATATGCGTCGTGTGTCGAGTCTGTGAAAAATCCGCGACATTTTTGCGCCCCATGAAGAGTTTGTGCGCCTGACTCGATCGCACAAAATATGTATCTTAAACATTGCTTCTACATACCAATGTCACAGATCAGTATAGGCCTTATATAGGAAGTACATAATATTATGAACTACAAGCATACGGTCGGCCTGATGGTAAGCCGTCACCGTAGCCTATAGACGTAAGCAATACCGGAGGTATCACTCACGCGTTGCCAACCCTCCCAACCCCCCCAAGTGGAGCTCTGGAGACCTTACTCACCATAGGAACACAACATGGCCGAGACCAATGCTATTTGGCTACGATCTTCTGTAAGGTGGAGGTCCTTCCCCAGACGGGCTGCTCCGATTTGAGCGGATTATCCGCTGTGCCCTACCTCTCTTAATTCTTCATTCGAATAACTTTAAAAACGGCAAAGTTTTATACTAACTTTGCGCCCCCGTTTAACCCCATAGGGGATGTTTTTTGAGAAAAATATTTTACTCGTGTTTCATGCCTTTCAATAAAGAACCTTCATGCTGAATTTCATTCAAATAACTTTAAAAAACGGCAAACTTTCATACTATCTTTGCACCCCCGTTTAACCCCCTAAGGGATGAATTTAAAAAAAAATTTTACTCATGCTTCATGTTTTCCAGTAAAGAACCTTCATGCTGAATTTCATTTGAATAACTTCAAAAACGGCAAAGTTTCATACTAACTTTGCACCCCCGTTTTACCCCCTTAGGGGATGAATTTCCAAAAATCCTTTCTTAGTGAGCACCTACGCCCCAAAAGGAACGCCCTTGCAAAATTTGAGACTCCTGGCACTTGTGGTTTCGGAGATTTCGTGATGAATCAGTCAGTGATTTTCTCTTTTATACATATAGATGAGAGGACATATAACTTGAAAAAGAAAATACCGGTGATACAGGATAGTATCGAATACAAAAAAAATAATGAAGTCAGCTGGAATAAAAGAAAAATAAAGCTGAAGACAATCAAAATCTGTCCTTATTTACCGAGCCGTCCTAATTGATACCGCCTGACCGGCAGGAAAGGAGTGTTGGGCCAGAGAAACAGCGGACAGATCGCTCTGAATAGGCTTCTTCTTTTCAATGTCAATTGCAGTTGTATGTTGGGTAAGTTGGTGTCAGTCCATACCATCTGACATGCCTTGTGTGTAACTCGGCTTTAAGCAGTAATAAGGCTGCATAAGTATCTGGATTAAGGTTAAATGAATTATGGAAATATTCTTCTTGCAAACAGGTTTAATCTTGTCACATATTCAATGAGTTGCACTCATAATATTTTATTAAGAGTTTTTTTTAATTTTACTATACATCACAGCGCGGTATCGCGTTGATAATGACCCTGTCTTCGACGTCAGAGGGCGCGTGTTCAAAAACATATTTAGGCTTTTTTTTTTTTAATCTCGAGTCCGTATGTTTTCTATATTCAATTACTATCCGCTGTCTAGTAGTTGGTTAAGCCTAACTCACTTTAGTTGGCGCTGTGTAAAATGTGTAGAATTTATTACTTGAATAATAATAAAAAATAATAAAAAGATAACTCTCTTAAAATCCAATCGCAAATGTTGTTTAAAAGCTTTTACCAACGAATATTAATAAATGACGACTAACTGGTAAAAGAAACAGCGAAAGAACGTATGTTTAGTGGCCCCAACACGACATTACAGTTCGTTACATCGTATCATATCTACGTCACACTAGATACACCGTATATAAAATTGTTTGTACGCAAGTCACAAAACAATACATTGCGCATTGCAATATCAGTTTTAACGTTTCACACATAAAGTTTACTATTGTTTGCATTTTGATTAAAATCACTGAACAATTACCTGTTGCCTGTAACACAGCGATATATATTTTTCTATTATATATTATTAATTTACTAAGTACTTATGTTATACATGTATAGTGACTAAACTTATAAGCTGTTTGGATGTAAAATCTGTTAGCATAAGAAATCTATGAAATTAAATCGTTTCTATTGTAATATAATAAAAAAATTTGGATGAATCACACAAGTAGGTACACAACGCCATCTAGTCTCAAACTAAGCAATTATATATCTATGGGTACTAGATAACTGATAAATTTTTTATAGTACACAATAAGGATGATTCAGCACTTGACTTCCACGTCGATAAGTACCATACCATCCTCTTACATAGTATCAGCTTATAGCAGCAATGCGTCCTGTTTGGTGAGTGAAGCATCTAGTAGCCCAACGCCTTCTCTTGTCTTGTCCTAAAACTATAGTCGAAATTAAACTGTGGAAGTCCAAACTCAAATTTAAGGTCCTCGACACGTGATGTCGTATAGCTTAAATCTTAGCCCAAAAAAATCTAACCGACAAAATATTTCACTTTCAAAAACTTCAAAGCAAGTGCAACAATATGGAAACGACACGAGTATAAATTGAAGAACCCGTCGCCGAGTTAAATCATTTGGAAAACCGAGAGCGAGGCGGCTGAAATAAAATGCATTCTGCGGTAAAATGTTCCTGTCATCTTATTTATAGTTTTGGGGACAAACACAAAACCATTCGCACAGTTATAATCTGAACCAAATCTGAACTGACAAGGCGTGGAATTTTCTCCGTATTTTCGATTGAATTTTAGAATAAAATCAACATAGTTTGAATAGAAATTGTCATGTCGTAACTCGGAAAGTTACACATAGTCACAAAGTGTGTATGAGGTAAGGAGAAAATGATATATTTTATATGGAAAAAAATTACAGCTCGGTGACGCTATTGAGTCAACCTCATATGTTGTGGTATTAACTCTACCTTCGGTACCAGAGGAAGCGGGTTCAATGCCCGCTCGGGCAAACCTTTATGCGATGGCATATATGTTTGTCTCGAATTTTTGTGTTTTCTATGTATTAAAAGTCAATTCACAATAATATATCCGTTGTCTGTTACCCATAGCACAAGAAGGTTAAGCTTAATTTACTTTGGGACCAATTGGGGCTGTGTGAATTATCTATACTAATATTTTAAAGAGGTAAGTTTTGATTGTTTGTTTGTTTGAATTGAATAGGCTCCGAAACTACTGTACCGATTTCAAAAATTCTTTCACCAGTAGAAAGCTACATTATCAGGGAGTGACATGGGCTATAGTTTTTCCCGAAATTCAATGTGGTTCCCACGGGAACGGGCCCGGAACTTAACGCGGACGAAGTCGCGGGCAAAAAAGCTAGTCTTGAATAAAATGAAAATAAAATGGTTTAGCCCTATGACTATAAAGAAAATAAAGCAAGCGGTATTCAACATGCGTTGAAACGTTCAACACCTGGAAGAACTCGCAATGTTTAGCAACCGTTAGCAACTCTATGTTACTATCAACTGAATTTATTTAGAAATCTGCCTTGTGTTCGAATTTTGGGTGTAAAATAAAATCTTATATTCCACTGGGGATCGAACTAGTGGATTCAAGTGGAAGGCATTATCCTCCTAAAAAAAAAATCTTAAGAAAATTATCTATTTCCTCCGTGACCTCCGTGGCGTAATGGTTACCATGCCGGACCGCCACCCAGGAGGTTCCGGATTCGAATCCGGTCGGGTCATGATGAGAAACGTACTTTTTCTGATTGGCCTGAGTCTTGATGTCTATCTATATACCCATGTATTTGTTATAAAGTGTTGTTGAGTTAGTATCCCATAACATAAGTCTAACTTATTGAGGCTAGCTCATTCTGTGTGATTTGTCCCTAAATATATATTTTTTTTTCTCTCAACCCATGATACCCATTTTCACGTTGTAGATATAGAAAACACGATAATAATGACTGAGATGGATTCACGAGCTGTCAGATAAATTGACAGTTGGTACGATTATGCTACAATTAGCCCCCGGTTTCTCCACACTCGAACGACCCGAACGACTTATTCCTCAAATAAATTGACAGTTTTTTGACAGTTCCAGAATGTTTTTTTTATCATTATTAAATAATACAAAATGCTATGTCCCGAATGACTAAGAATCCTAAACCGCTTATCGTAGGGACCTGAAACTTGAAGAGTGTGTTATATGACGTAGGCATGCGATAAGTAAGTAAAGTATTTTTGGAAATTCCCACGGGAATGCGGGATACACGCAAACGAAGTTGCGCGGCTTGCACTAGTTAAATAATATAATAACCAAAAAAACATATATGTTTAGTTCTTGATATTGACTACCTCTGTCATTGGTTGGTTATATTATACCTATAAATTAGACCGTATTTCATTTTAAAAAAATGAGTTCAATATCTATATTTAGAAAAAAATTTAGTTAGATAAATCAAATGAAATTTAATAATTCCAAGTAAGTAAACTAAACAACTAACAATTTCTCGGAGTTCCTGCCACGTTGGCTCACGGTTGATTCAACTTTTGCTTAGAAATCAACACGCTAGTCAATATTAAACGAAGTTTTGACAGTTTGTATATTCTCAATTTGGACAGCTCGGTGGTTTAGTAATGAAGGTATTAGGTGGGTTCTGTCGAAAAGCACTTTATTTTACTAACAAGGTCTCTTTTGTTAAGATAAAAACACTCGTATTAGAAGAGTCTCCTCATCTCTGTGGCAATCTATCCTATAACGTCATCAGCTTATTGGCGTCCAGTGATGGATGTAGGCCTTTGACATGGCACGTCAACGAGCCCGATTCTGAGCCTCCTTCGGAACGTCGAATCATCTAGAGGTGATCTACCCCGTGCGCGGTCTCCAACGCACGGATCCTCTCCACCAAGTTATCGGTTCTGCGACTTGTGTGACCAGCCCTTTCCCGGCAACTGCGTAAAGAACTTTGTGGACGCTTTGAAAAGGTCCAAAAAAGATTTATTCTTATTGTCACATTTTTCTATATAATGTCATTCTTTATACAACATTCGATTACTATAATTTCGTTAGTTTTATTATCATTAAGACTTATATCCACTTCTTTTTAGGCAGAAAATATATCTAAAGTTTCTCTGGCGTAGCTTTGATTGCTAACCATCAGATTACCGACGAAATTATTTATTTATCATCCTATAAGAAAACGTTTAAAAGCTTTCGTACACTTTTGCAACAGTATAAATAACGTTATCTAAACCGGCACGAATTTTAAACTCTATTTAAAACTAAATGCATTAAATTTTGTTTTATCTGTGAAACCCCGCCGTAATGTTCGGAGAAACGGAAAAACAAAACAAACATTAATTTGCATACAACGTTGTTTTAGTTGAATTTTAAAAACAATTTTCTAAAACACAGAGCAGAATAAAGTTACTTTACAATTAGATATAGGATTTTAAACATTCTTTTACAGATCTGTCTGTCTATCTCACCAACTCTCTAGGTGAATTCGTCAACAGTCGCTGAGTTAAGATTAGTATTACCAACTACATTTGCTAAAAAAAAAATTGTGTATTCCACAGGCAAACAAGCATGCTGGCCACCAGAAGAAAAATAACTAACGCCGTTCATCTGCTAGTTGAGCGGTGGCTGGCCGCACCGCTCTATCGTGGTATCGCATTGGAACGCGCGTACATTTGTTCCATTTCATTCAATATTATCGTACATTTGTTCTTACCACTCACCGCTCCGCAGTACGTGGCCTGGCTGTTGTGATGTCGTTCATACAAATATATTGAATACAGATGCTTCCATGCCGCTTTCTCCCGCTGTGCATTTTACGCTTATATAAATGCAGATGCTCCTTGCCGTTCTCTTCCTCGCTCGTCAGTGTGTTTTACGTTTAAAGAAATGGCGAAATTATCTCAAGGTTTATTTTATGCTCTATGTAATTTTCCATGAAAACTGGAACTAATTCTCGTATTCACCAACGCGTCCTAGCGTTAGTAATATCTTAACTGGACAAAGTATGACATAAGGTTTATTATTTAGGAAGACCAAGAAAACGATGGACAGAGGAACCGACAGAATTCGATAAAAACTGAGAAGAAGAAACAGCAGAAAGGGATAGTTGGAGAAAAACAGGACAGGCCTTTGCCCAGCAGTGTTATTCAGTCCTCGGGTTATTCTATGATTCAGTGCAGCATTTATTCTTTATTGCACGAATGAAAAGTACAATTGGTGGACCTAATGCCAAAAGGCATTCTCTACCAGTCAAGTTATTCCTACTGTTAAGAAGGGTTGGTGAAATCGGGCATAACTCATTCCGCGGGTAATTCAATGGAATATAATAATAAAGTTCTAAAGTAAAACGTAATTAAAATCCGATGAAAACATTAATACAACTGGGCGTCATTATTAAAATCACAATTCCGCATTATTATTTTGCAAATCAAAGAGATTATGCAAATAATGACGTCCTTGCTCGGAATCGGGTCAAATTAATTCCTAAGTCAAATAATAATTTTATACTGTTCATAAAACGTGAATTTGTATCTGATTTCTATTGAGAATAGGATTGTAATGTTCCTCGACTGATTAACGTCGAAATTTAAATTTTTGGGAAGAAAAAAAGGTTTTTCTTTTTTGAAAACAAATGTGGACTTTTTTGTTGTATTTACTTAACTAACCGGCGTAATCGCATCTACTTCCTCTGTGACGCGTTCTTATAACCGGTCGCCGTTTTTGGTTTAACTAGATTGATTCGTCGAATAGGGATTTTGAAATCATTGTATTTATCAGATAAATTGTTAGTTTTGTGTTGAAATGAAATGAAATCGTTTATTTCAGAAATTAGACCTTCGCAGGCACTTTTTCTTATCATTTACAATTTGTATATATGTATAAAGAAAATAAACTACGTTATATACTACATTTCGGACACAAGCAAAATGGCCACCGGTAAAAGAAATGGCGAAAGAAACCCGGTTACGGCCTTTTTTGTCATTTAGCAATTTTCTTTCACTCGTTTGTTACAATGTATAAGTACAGTTGTCGACAAAAAATCTAACTATAACTTATCAGGAAGCAGTGAAACTAGCCTTTATAAGAAAATCTTAAAATTATTTTACAATTGTTCTGAAATGCTCATTCCAACCGCAAATATAAATTAATAAATATCGCTTAACTAGCTCAACTGTTATCCAGTTGAAAGAGGAAACTCGAGATATAACAAAATTCTATTAAGCTCCATTCTGGGGTCATAAAACACTTCGAACGCCACAAGAGTGTGAGACGAAATATTTTAATGATGCGACATGACTGCCGTGTGGTAGTAACGGGGAGAATTGGCGGAAATATTAACTTTTGACAGCGCAGACGACAGGCTAACAGCCAATTTCTGAAATGCGTTTTAACCCTCAGTCAGTCGCGTGGTGTCTTTGAAAGCCCGAGTTTTACAAAAATTTTCAACAATAAACTTTTTTAACCGTTTTGTATATCCTTATCCTTACTTCCTTACTAATATTATAAATGAGAAAATGAGTTTGTTTGTTTGTTTGTTATTCCTTCACGGCTTGACTAAGGACCTGATCATTATGAAACTTTGCATACATATTGTTAGGGGTACAGAGCCCAACATAGGCTACTTTTTATCTCGGGAAAGTATGTCTTTCCAATGGGAAAATAATTTTTCTACTATAGAGGGCGCTGTATCGGCCAACAGATGGCGCCACAAGTCGCGGTATGGATTGTTTTGTTGTCAAACGAGATCTATGTCATAAAATTAACTCGAGCGAAGCCGCAGGGAAAAGCTAGTTATGATATAAATTAAACGTACCTTAATTTTTTCTTAAGGTCTCTAAAGACCCAGCGCGACGACTCGTGTATATAAAAACTACGCGACGGGCCGAGGGTTAAATTTAATTCCACTTTCAGTCTCCTGCTATCAGTTTTTTCTTCTTTAGTTTGACAGTGACAATTATAATTTAATGTGTTATTAACTTTAACAATACGTTTCAGAAACTGGTTGTGTGACGCACTTTTTGTCGGTAAAGATAGAACCAATGCAAAAAGTTCGGCGCTCAAAAGTCTGTGTAATTCTAACTGATTGCGTCTTGCCACACTAAACTACACAAAAAAATAAGACGTTTTCTTCAATACGCGTAATGTTCAATATTAAAACATATTATTTAGGATGCTTTTAGGCTTCGATGCCGACTTTTCATCAGGTCTTGCTTGTTACCCATAATAATATACCACAGGAAAAAAATACAATTTTCCTGTATGATGTTTATCACATTATTTTTATATTCTAAAGTCCATTAGCAATAGAAATTCTGTGACATTTTTAATACTATGTCTACTCGAAACACCGCAGGTCCTGCGAACGGACAGTAGGGCCTCTTCACACGAGCGCCGTGCCGCGACATTTTAATGAAGCAGGCCTCTCAACGAGTACTCTTGTGCGGCGGGGCTTATAATGTCGGGTTGTTCACCTGTGAATGTTGAAGTGTGTGGTTTTATATCTCAATTAATTTTATTTATAATGAACATGCTCGTATTTCTTTTAACTACATCTACCCTGATTAAATTATTAGGTATTTAGACAGTTTTGCAATTTATATTACTGAGATCAAGTTCACAGCGTTAGATTCCAGCAATGTGACATTAGACAAACTTCTTAAAAAAATCATTTAAAAAAAAAAATTTTTTTTTATACGTTTTATATCTAAAATGTAATGATGCTTTTATTTTATTTACCGGTACATACACCATCAGTATTTACATATTACGTTCAAAAATTACATTTACACCTTATGTATAAGGTAAAAACCAATCATACTCATACTAATATTATAAATGAGAAAGTGAGTTTGTTTGTTTGTTATTCCTTCACGGCTTGACTAAGCAGCCGATCATTATGAAAATTTGTAGACATATTGTCAGGGGTACAGAAATCAACATAGCCTATTTTTATCCCGTGAAAGTATGCCATTCCAGTGGAAAAATATTTTTTCTACCATAGCGGCGCTGTATGGGATGGACTATCGGCCAACAGATGGCGCCACAAGTCGCGTTATGGGTTGTTTTGTTGTCAAACGAGATCTATGTCCTAAAATTAACGCGAGCGAAGCCGCGGGGAAAACTTAATAAATAATAATACGTAAATACAACATTTTAGATTTATTTCAAAGAAGATTGATTCTTGAATGAAAAAAATCATCTTCATTTTATATCTAAAATTCTCTTGCGAATCTAGCTTCATCCTACTTCATCTTCACTTTCCCTTTGTCTTCTATTTTCACTTTACTTCGATCAATTTCCCGAGAGTGTAGAGCTAGTGAAAAGCCACTTTTCATTACATATAAATATATAGGTATATTATTAATTTATATAAATATACCTAAGAGTTTTTATTATGTATTAAGATATAATATTCTGGTGGAATATTCCGTACAGCTTAAAATAAATCCAAATATGCAAAACGCCAAAAGACTGCCATTTTCTTTGAACTAAGAAAATTCGTGGCATTTTACGAATAAATTGTACACAATAAAAATAAATAACTTTACGTACATGTAGGGTTAGCAGTAGAAGTAAAATAATAATTTTTCAAAATATTTTTTTGCGAAGACATCCCATTTACGTACATGTACGCTTTTAGATTTCCATAGTAAACTACAAGGAACATAGTTTGGCCACGTCCGTCTGTCCGTCCGCGGTCTAGCGCCTAGACGTTTGATACTAGAAAGCTGTAATTTGGTATGTATACTTATATTAATAATGCTAACAAAGTGGTAGAAGAAATTTTTGAAAAATATTTTTTTTTGGGGTGCCCCCTACAGCTAAAGTGGGGATGAAATTTTTTTTTCGCACCGACCTCATGTTGTGTGGTATCGTTAGATAAATCTCTTAAAAACATTGAGAGTGTGGGGAGATCATTTTCCGATACAACGATCCGTTTGCGAATTATTTAAATTTAACGTGTCAATTTTCGTTTTGCACGGTGCGGTGGTCCCCCCTCTATCTCCAAAAGTCTTGAGTTTGGAAATTTGAAAGATTTCATGGTACTACTCCATATAGTGAACCTACAAGGAAAACTATAACGGTTAAGTAGGCACTACTAGTTACCGAGTGATAGTCGACGAACTGATAAAATAAAATTTCTTTGATGAAAACTTGATGTCATAGAATATGATATGGGACTCATTTGCAAGCAAGCCAAGCACAGCAAATACGGATCCCTACATTGTGCATGGCCAGACATGCACTTGGCCGGTTTTATTATATTATTAATAATGATAACAATGAAGATTTTGTTTGGTTAGGTTGAACGCGCTAATTTCCAGAACTACTGAATCCGGTTCTTTGAATAAATATTTTAGTATTGGATAACTTATTTACCGGCGCAATTCAGTTATTCCCGCTTCCAGGAAATACTATCCTAAGTTTATGTTTCACTGAATCTCCAACTATTACAATATCGAAAACCGTGGTTTATGCCTGAAAATACCATATTATTTGTTTGTAATGTTTTGGCTAGCAGACCCCGCCACGTCGTGCCGCTTGCCACTAAGCTAATACAAGTAACTATTTAGTAATCTGTGCTAAAAGTCTGACAGCCTAGTGCTGCGTTGGTACTGATCCTACCTTCGGTACGAGAGAGCGTGGGCGCGATTCCCGCTCGGGGCAAACATTTAAGTTTATTCACGAGTCTAATTGCCAAAAAAGGGGATTTTTGCAGTTACTCGAACGCGTCATTCTAAGGTTCACTGGTAGATAATTCATTTAGCGTTAAGTCCGCCTTTTGTACTCATATATTGTGGTCAATAAAGTTTAAAATCAATTATAAGATTTATGGGATTTCTAATACCCTATTAAGTATCAACACCATGTTTTCAACTCTTCAACTAGGACTCGTAGGAGGTTGTCGTAGGACACCCTGTCAGAATAGTAAAAAAAATGCACATACACGACGTCGCATCGTGCTACGACGCGGCATGAGCTAAAGATTCGCCTTTATGTGTATGAGGCCTAACAGCGGAATCTTAAACGCAGGTACCGGATATCGCCTATATCTTAGTCTGGCGCGCTCGACTAACTGCAAAAATCCTCTACCAGTCTGGGTGTTTCCTATATAAAAAAAAAACAATAATTTACAATTCTTATAATATCCGTTGTGTGGTATAACACAAGCAGGATTACTTTGGGACCAGGTGGCACTATGCGAATTGGGTAGAATTATTATCCTTACTCACTTATTCCGATGGCTCAGCGACCCGAAGTGAGTCTTGGCCTCCGACACTAAGAGACGCCACTGGTTCCGGCATTGCGCGACCCCTCGCCAGTCTTCGATTTGAAGTTCGCGCAGGTCACGCTTCACCTCGTCTCTCCAGCGATACTTGGGCGACCCAGATATGCCATACAATGCCATAGAATTATTATCCGCCTGACTAAAAGTAGCGTGTCTGCTCAAGCCCTAAAGCCATGTTTTAAATTTCAAACCAGTACGCTACTGTGAAAAATTTAATCAGAGCCTACGGATATTGGCTGCGAGCTAGTACAGGAGCAATAAATCCTAGACGGGAATATAGTGGAGTATTGTAACAAGAAAATCTGTGGCGGAATTTTTGAGGTTAAAACTGAATATTTGAGGAAAAGGTATGGTTATGGTAGATTTTACGAAAAAGGGTAGACAAACAAGCAAACGGAGAACCTGATGGCAATGTGAGAAAAAAACAGGCGCTACCAATACGTTGTCAACTTCGGGAGGAAAAAGAGGAATAAACTATGTTACAAGATTGGTTAAAGTGTATAGTGATTGGAATTTATGATTAGGAACCAATAAATGTGCATTATCGTGCTGACTCCAAAATCCGTCTTCTCTGAAGAAATTTTGCTATCATCTTTCTTCGGGGCGTCTTGTCTCGACTAGTCAAGACAACATGAATACGCTGCTTTAAATGATATACTATCATGTAACATGACACTGGGATTCGAGATCGCCGCCTTGTCAACGAGGGTCGTCAAGATGGCGACCTCGGTCCTCACCGTACCACGTTGCCCTTTTAAAGTGTACTTTTTTGTTAAAAAGTGTTCATTTAAAATACTCGACATTGGCGAAATTGTCTATGTGTCGTTATGACACGACAGAAACGCCATTAATTAAGAAAGGAGAAGAGAACATGACACTGGCTGATTGCAACGTACAAGAATGCAGAAACCATAATTTGAAAATAAAAACATTATCTATAGACCGTAGCGGTTTATCGTGATCATCTAGTACGTAGCCCATCTTGATTCGTGACAATATAAACGAACCCAAGTTGACAACATAATATTAAATGATTAAAATAAGGTCAATTGTATTATGAGAAATACCTACTCGTGAATGAGATTATTATAATGGAATTTAAGCGAAAAATAATGAATTTTGCACTGGCAACACGAAAACAAGAGAATTTCCGGAACGGAAGTAGCAGCGAACTTCCTGACAACAGAATTTCGGAATGCGGTCTGTATTTTAATTTAATTACGCGAATACATACTTTATTTCAAAGTGAATTTGAATGCACTGTGAAAATGTACAAAGAAAATTTATGATAAACTTCTACATTTAGTAAAATACCTTATAGTCTATATTTTTAAAGAAATGAGTAACGGGTCTTTTTTCTGCATTTCTATTGGTAGATACAGGCATCCATCCCCCAAACGGTTTCATTATGACCGGCTGGAACTGACCTGCACCCAGCTGCTTCCTGCAACTTTCCTTAGGTCGCCTGACCACGCTGCGCTTTCGGTACATGGTCGCCATTCCAGAACCTTCGTGCCACAGCGGCCATCGGTTCTGCGCGCTATGTGCCCTGCCCACTGCCTCTTCATCGTCCTCATCATACGTTTTTTTTCTGCTACATATAAAATCAATTTACAATAAATTCAATCATGATGGCATCAAATGTCTTTAACAAAACGTGGGTTGGGGTCGCTAATTGGAGGGGGAGTGGACAAAGAAAGTAGTTTGTAAAACAATTAACTCGCCAACCGCAGTGGCTCGGGGCAAAAGCGCATAACTTTTGCAACGCTGATAATGGGCCATAAAAACAGCAGAATTGTCATAGGTATAGGGTATCCGGTGGCAAATTTCAGATTTTCAAAAGTTCGAATAAAATATATCTACGAAAATTCTTTAATTTAATTATAAGTATTTCGCTCAGAAGTGCGCATTTTGTTTCCTTATTGTTTTCAAGTTCTAGTGCAGATGACATGGCAATAGAGATCTGGAAGTCGTATTGAGTTTGGCGGAGTGAGGCTCATTCATACGACCGACAATTGGTTGACGGCATATACAAATGCCCCTTCCGGCAACATAGTTCGATAATGCCGCTGTCCGGCAAGTGCTATTCGTCTGAACGACTGATTTACGCAACGGCTGCCATCACGACAAGCATGCACAACAAGTGACGACGCAGTTGCGCGATGTCTGCCTACGTGTGTCTATTCAAAAAGCAGTAGCAGCTAGCGCCGCGATATACAGGTTGTTTTACGCGTTTTCTCTGGCCACACCTCACCGTTCAAGTAGCCCAACACAGTATTAACTCCGGACAGGCATGATGGCCAACAATTTGTTACCGCGCCCCCTTTGAGCCGTAACAAAATTACCGCTCGCGCTGAGCGTTAATTGACCGCCGTTACTCAGAGAATGATGGCCCCACAATTTGTTGTACTGACTCAAATTTTGCTTTTAAGGTAAGCGCAGGCGATAATGGAATTTATGAGGTACGTTTCTATAAATACAATTTTATATATCCATTGTTTTTAGGGTTCTGTACTCAAAAGTAAGGGTGATGCAGCGGTGTGTTTTTTTTGTATTTTCTTTCTTCATCGATCGCGGTGAGCACGAGTTGGATGCTCGGTTCGTGCGCGTGGTGCTGGGTTTCGTGCACGCAAGGCATTCACACTACGGGAATTCTGTATGTTGTACTTATATACAGCAGTCTGTTACCGGTATAATGCCCATCGATTGAAGGCAGACTCGGTAACCCTGCAGTGAGTGATGATTATGAGTTCGAATGTGTGTTCGGGTGGTGATGATGAAAAATATTTTTTTCTTCGAAAGGGTAAAATGAAAATGCAGTAAAAGTTTTTAGCCGTCACGAGAATAACATTATACCAAAGTAAATTGTTTTAAAAGATGATATCGTTGTTTGAGGAAATAACTTCGCCTGAAAATCAGTTGTTTCAGCTACGATACAGTCGCTTTCAGGAAATTACAGTCCGCCATTGTTCACAGATAGCGGTTTTAGTTATAATTTAAATAAATTAGTTTTTCAGTCAATGTTATGTCTGATAGCTCGGTGGTGCGTTGGTAATGATCTCTTCGGCATCAGAGGCCGCAGGTTCAGTTCCCGAGGCAAACATTTATGTGATGGCATTCGTCTTTGTTCTCGAGTCTGAATGTTTTCTATACACTATAAGTATTACTTACTTACTTACTCCGCTGGCTCAGTGACCCGAAGTGGATCTTGGCCTCTGATACTAGAGTGCGCCAGAGTTCTCTGCTCTGCACGAAGTCCCGCCAGTTCACTGCTTCCATCTCGTGCAAATCAGCCAGCACTGCATCGCTCCAGCGATACCTGGGGCGGCCAACCGGACGCCTGCCCGACACCCTCCCCACATATGCTGCCTTGACGCTCCGACCCTCCTCCATTCTTTCAAGATGACCGAGCCAGCGGAGGCGCATGGATTTGTAACACCAATTATGTTTGGTTCGTTCACCAGTGCCTCTAACTCCGCGTTCTTTCGGACTCTCCAGCTTCCGTCCATATTTGTCGTCGGTCCGAGGATTTTCCGGAAGATTTTACGCTCCGCTACCAAAAGCTGGTTCTCCTCCTTAAGTGTCAACGTCCAAGCTTCACAGTCGTATGTTAATATAGGCCGTATTACTGTTTTATAAATCAGAAGCTTGGTTCTTCTACTAAGAAGCTTGGACGTCAATACCTTATGTAATGCCGCACTGCATCTTAGGGCGTTTTGGATGCGGATGTTTACTTCCACTTCACGCGTATTAGTATCGGTGACAGTGCAACCAAGATACTTAAATCTTTCCACACCTTTATACACCGTTTCTTCTACGTGAAGGTTAGAGCGGCTTGAGCGAACGTCTTTGTACCGTTTCATATGAAGGTATTCGGTTTTTTCATGATTAATCCTCAGACCGACTCTTCCGGCTTCCTTTCCCAGGACTTTAACTGCTTCCGTTACAGCTTCGCGATTTTCACCCAGCAAGGCCAGGTCATCTGCGTATCCTATAATCCTGTGCCTTTCTCCTAGTTGGACTGCTGTATTCAGCGTGAGAAGCTGTCTTAAGGCGTATTCCAGAGCTAAGTTGAAAAGCACCGGAGACAGAGCATCGCCTTGTTTTAAGTCCGGTATTCACCGCGAAGTCCTGAGTGCTGGTGTCCCCCACTTTCACCCGCATTCTACTTTCCTCTGTAGCTACTTTGAGCATATCCACCAGTTTCTTTGGGATTCGAAAATAGCGCAGAATGTTGTACAGAGAATTTCTGTCTATACTGTCGTATGCCTTAGCAAAGTCCACAAATAGCACGTGGATGCTCTGGACGTATTCCCACTTTTTCTCCATGAGTTGTCTAAGGAGAAAAATCTGATCTGTCGTACTGCGATTCCTTCTGAACCCACCCTGATAATCGCCAAGGATTTTTTCCGCGTGCAGTTCCAGACGCTTAAGGAGCACGTACGACAGTATTTTATACGCTGTTGATAGAAGGGCTATTCCTCGGTAGTTAGAGCATTTCTTCTTGCTACCTTTTTTGTGGACTGGGCAGACGATACCAGTATTCCATTCCTGAGGCTGTCTCTCTTCTTTCCAGATTTTGGCTATTAGCTGTACTAGTACATCGCGAACCACTTCGCCCCCGTGTTTCCATAACTCAGACGGAATTCCATCAACCCCCGGCGCCTTGTTGTTTCTAAGTCTACATATGGCCCTTTCGACCTCCTCCGAAGTTGGTGGTGGCTCCTCCGTCACGTTATCCTCAGAGTTGTTTGGAATGTGTTCACACTATAAGTATATATTTACATAAATATATTTTTGTTGTCTGGTACCCATAAAACAAGCAGGTTAGGTTAGGTGGCTACTTTGGCACCAGATGGCGCTGTGTCAGTTGTGTAGAATTTATTTATATACCTACTAGCTGTTATTCGCGACTCCGCCCGCGTGGTCAAGGGAAAATGTCAATAATTTCTCCCATGAGAATCTCTTTATCCCGTGGGAAAAAAAGTAGCCTATGTCACTCTCCAGACCTTAAACTATCTCCAATAAAAAAATCATATCAATCCGTTCATTACTTTCGACGTGAAGGGAGGACAAACAAACACACTTTCACATTTTATAATATTAGTATGGATATATCCGTGGCTTGTAAGCAATCACGCAAAATATACATAAAATAGGGGTTACGGAATAAAATAATCAACTCAAATAGGTACATACATACAAACACTATCAAACACATGACAAAGTACAGCAAGGGATAAACATCTATGTCGTAATTATTAAAAAAAAACTTAATAGATGTAGAAAAAAGAAGGGAAGATAGGAATATAAATATTTTTGTAATAAAAAGGAGGCAGAGATGAGGAAACATCCAAACAAATAGAATTTATAGTCCCAAATTTTTTTTTATTAAGTCCCAAGCGAACCGCAAACAAGGGAAGACGTAGCGAGAAAATTTATTCATTTCGAAACACAATTTTGCGAATATTTTAATAAAAATATTACTCTACCATTGACTATTTGAATTTGGTTTCTGTAGCTCTGACGTCGAAAAAAATGATTTTATGAAAATTGCACCATTTCCTGTTCTAATTTCGTTTTCTGATTTCAGTTCAATCGAGTTTTATTTTTGATAACAAATTGAAGAATGGAAAGTTTTCTTTGAATATGTATTATGTCAACATAATTAACAAAAAAAAAACGCTCGCAAAAGGAGGTATTCGAAAATCTAATAGAGAAATCAATTCTATTATCACAATTTTATTTAAAACGACTTCAAAAAAGGTAAAGTTTTTTATGAGCATGTGTTTTTTCTGCGGGCGTATTTTAAATAATAATATATTCCCATAGAAATAACAACCGTATTTTAAAACCGCATCAATTTATCTCTAGATACTACGGATATAATATACAGATTTTACGGTTGCGTGCAGCTTTGATAGTTCGTAATAATATCAAGCATAGATATGTCGAGATCAAACGGAAGAATCAAAAAAGATGAACTACGAACATAACAACATTTAAAATTCCCATGGGAACGAAAATGCCAGAAAAAACTGGAATATTTAAAAAATATATAACCTGTTTTTTAAATTATTTAACAAAGGTATAAAGCAGAAGAATTTAAATTTACACATAGATTTCTTGAAGCTGCTGATTAATGAATATTATATGAGGTATTTCACGTAAGACCTTTCTTCTTGGAAGTCTTATAATTTGCTTTGTCGCGTAGTTCTAGGTTCTAGTCTGTCAAAGGTAAATTAATATGATGTTAATAGCGTAACAAAAGAATATATATTTTTTAATAACGTGTTTAATTTTATTTTATATTCTTAAAAGTTTTTGTATTTTTATATTCAGTTTAAGAGGTTATTTACCCTACTTTATAGGTAAATATATGTGTATAATGTTCTCACTAAATGTCACTGTGTAACGTGTTCTGGGCAGTGGGAATAAATGAAAGTATGAGTTACAGTGGCGAAGGGTGAAATTTTACTCAGGGGAAG
The DNA here is from genome assembly GCA_905163395.2 of Endotricha flammealis. Lineage (NCBI taxonomy): Eukaryota > Metazoa > Arthropoda > Insecta > Lepidoptera > Pyralidae > Endotricha > Endotricha flammealis. The sequence goes on along the minus strand of LR990861.1, from coordinate 14,298,169 downwards.
CCGGAGCAAAAAAAAAAAACAGTGTTATCTTACCACAGGGATGGAGAATTCCCAATACCATATTATTATCAAGTCTTGAATCTAAGTTGCAAATTATCCATTACCATACATAAAAGCACTGATATAATATGGAAAACCAAAACAGCGTTTTAAGTTTACAACTACCTGTGAGCCACGAATACTTTTCGTACAAATTACAATGAAAATGTTTTGTAAAGCCATCTTTCCGTCTATAATCTATTTTCATAGAAGGGCAAGCACGGCCGCGCTGTATAATATCTTTTTTATTTTCAAAACTGTGTGTTTGAAAGTTATTATCTAATAAAAAGTCTGTGAGACAACAACCCACGTCTAAAATTGCAGCCATTACGAATGTAAACAGAACAGACTAAACCAAAATAAATAATTAACTGCTTACACCTGAATCCGATAAATTCTATAACAAATTAAAAAAACTAACAACAATACAAGCGAAAGCACCGGCGAAAGTGAATTGAAAAAAAATGTCATATGTTTGACAATTACAACGCGACAAAATTATAGTTGTTTTATTATTCAAGCACTAAACACATAATTAACTATATTTTTTACTTCTCAGGTTAATACCTCTGTTTATCTTTGTCGCACTAACGTAATCTGATATATGCCATCCTTGTCGTAACTCGGCGACTACCGGCTTTAATATGTTCATATGATCGGCGTGAGAAAGAGACCGCGCTAGGAACAAAATATACGCGTAAGAAAGAGACAGCCGCTTCTAAAACTGTATGCGGCTACAACTCGAGAATTACCGGCTACCGGCGAAAGCCGGTAATTACAGCTACGCGATGTGTGATATTGCTATTTATTATTGTATAGACGTTTGGATATCATTATTATGTATGAATCGAAATCATGTTATTAGCAGAGTCGATGCTGTTAGATAATTCACTATTTTTAAAAGGGAAGCCGACAGGAATCGTGTTATTAGGACCCCTCGCCACTGATGTGTTAACACTAACTGTTTATTACTACAAAATGCACTCCAGGGTTAACCTTCTGACAACTGTCCACACAATCCCAAATTCCTTCAATCTACTTACACGTCTATACAAACTTACGCGAATCTACCTACGCGGACAGGGTATAGGGGACGACTGGCTCGGATTGTACATGGCAGCGTGGCCTGCGGCTAAATCGCTGCGCATGCACAATCCGCCCGTGACGTCAATCTGTCGCTACATACAGCCTCTCTATTATCGTAACAGAAATAGTTACAATCACTTGCTGTCTCACTCATATAAATTGGAATTGTGCGAGATAGTGCGTGAGTTTGAGATGAGATTGAAACTGTCAGTTTTACGAGAACAAGGGGCAATGAACACAAAATGTAGTTAGTATTTTGTATCTCTTTTCAGTTTCTAAACCTCCTCCTCATTTACATTCAGCCGAAGTGAGCAGGAGGGGCAGGAGGAGTGTGTAAACACGACACTTCTCATAACACTGCCATTGACACTCGCGCTGCCCAAGGCCTGGCCTTTCTGGCTTTGGCAAATAAAAGCCTCTTATTGACCACTTATACCTCTTACAGCTAGTTTCTGAAAGTTTTTAAAGTTAATTAAAACACATTATTACTGTCAAATTTGAAAAAACGAGACAGTTTGAGATTTTCTGATAAACTCGTCGTGTTAACTTACATGATGTCCCACTAATTTCTACTTCAACTTTTTTCTTTCACTAAATTTCTTTTCGCTTACTGAGATAGGTTAATTATGATAATGAAATGAATTCATTAAAAAAATGTGAGTTAGAATATACAGAGATTCAAATAAACCTTGCCAAAATTCACTCAAGTATTTACATTATTAAGTCGCCGACTACAATGCCATTATCTTGAGCCCCTAAAGTAGGCTTGGGTAGCAACCACTGCATAATATTCACATTAGGGGCTTTTACTGACGTTCTATCGACTATCAAGCGTTGCTCAGCATCTTTGCGGGAGCTCGGAATGATATCATTAATGTTTGATGCCCATTTTTTCCCCCCTATTCTTGGATAGTTCGTTGAATATGTAATGTGGATGTTATTGATTTTGTGGTGGAAGATACACAGAGTTTTATTATGTTGTCGAGGTTTTGAACACAATTTTTTTATGTAGATCATTTGGTGGCAGTAGGCAGTCATTTGGGTCACCTAGCCGTTACTAACCTTTTAATAAATAAAATAACAAATGTACTAAAATGTTGAATGATGTCACTAGATGCCGCACTTGGTGGTAGAGCGTATAATTTTGTACAACATGACAAGAGAATGTGCCTATGGGGCCCACTCTCTGAATAAGGATTCATTTCAGTTCAATTTTAGAGGGCGCCGAGATGAAACAAATGTACGCGCGACTCAGTAACACGACACAGCGACGCGCGCCTCAGTTTCACAAAGTCAACTCAAAGTCATAAATACTTTATTTTGATAGACGTAGTTTAAACGTCGGTTATTTGAGTGACGTGACCTGACGTGAGTTGTATTTCACTATATCACTGAATTTATGAATGCACAGCCTGTTATCTAGGCATTTAATCACTATTAACAAAGTCACAACAGTAGGATAGGCATATTCAAAGTATTTCAAACATAAAAACGATCAACAAACACGGATATAAAGTAACATGTAGGTAAATATTTAGAAACTGGATGTGGCATCATGCATCGTTGAGCTGTTATTATAATTTTAATAATTATGATATTTATGTAATGATATGATAGTATAATATATTTGCATAATGATAGTAAGTATTCATATTATTTACGTAGTGATTTAACTAAAATGCATTTTAGTTTTATTTATATTTAAAATATTTATTTACATTCGTTTAAACATATAAACGCAGTGCAGCGTAGACTTTTTATTTTCCACTCAATCTCGGTACTTTAAAACCCATCTCCATAACTGATACTTTTATATTACATATGTATGTAATATGTTATTAAATTATGTATTACAATATTACAAAAATAACTTCGAGGTGAAAAATGTGGTAAAATAAAAATATAAACATCTGGCCACATCAAGCGAAACTAAATCTATGGACCACATTTTGACTATTGACTGCTGACAGTGCTGACTGATTAGACTTTGACAATAGAAAAAGGATGTTTAATAAGAAAGACGTTCCCATTACGGACATGGCATTACCTTAACAGATTTGGAATTTTGTAGTATATTATCAAAACCATACCATTTATAGATGCTGTTCGGGTAAAGACAAAAGTATGGAAGCACTGCCATCTTTACAAAGTAGTATTAAACTATTCATTCTTTTTCGGCTCATTCATTCAAAAACGTTTGGTTAGTTAACCGCCAGATAAAATTGAACGGAGAACATAAAAAAACGCAGCTTGTATAAACAACGATTAAAATATAACCGTGCGGTTACGTAAACATTGGTTATGTTGTAGTTGGCGAACTGGAGCCTTAGACATTTACAACATAATTATCATTCTGTATTAAATATAAAATAGGTATATACGCTAACCTATAAACTATCACCATTTCGGAAACAAAGCAAAATGACCACTGGGGAAAGAAAGGGCAAAAGCAACTCAGTTACGGCCTTTTTAGGGTTCCGTAGTAAACTACAAGGAACCCTTATAGTTTCGCCATGTCCGTCTGTCCGTCTGTCCGTCCTCGGTCTAGCGCCTAGACGCTTGATGCTAGAAAGCTGTAATTTGGTATGTATACGCTACATGTAAAATGGGAATGATTTTTTTTCGCGCCGACCCCTTGTTGTGGGTTATCGTTAGAAAGGTCTCATAAAACTGTCAAGGGTTTGAAGATCATTTTTCGTTTTGCACGATGTCCCCCCCCCCCTCTATCTCAAAAAAAAAGAATTGAAAAAATTCATGACAGTAGTCCATATACTATGAACCTACAAGGAAAACTATAACGGTTAAGTAGGCTCTACTCCCCGAGTAACAGTCAACGAACTTATGAAGTAAAATTTCTTTGACGAAAACGTCATAGAATATGGCATTATATTCATCTGCAAGCAAGAAATGCGTAGCCAATAGGGAACCCTACCATTGTGCGTGGCCCTACACGAACTTGCCCGGTTTTTTTATCATTCAACTAGCTGCCCGGCCCGGCTTCGCCCGGGTACTGTTTCGTTTTTTTTTCAATCTTTCTGAGAGATTTTCTTAATATTTTTTTCCGTAAGAACCTTGTACAGAATATTAGAAAACTACAAAAAAAAATCAGCCAAATCGGTCAAGCCGTTTTCATGTTATGTCGTGACAACGGAAAACGGGTTTCATTTTTATATATATAGATTTAAATAGATATATTTTTTACAATGTTTTAATGTTTTATAATACGATAGCTTCAAATATATTTCCCAATATTACAGAGATTAAAATTATAATTGTGAAATAGATTCCGTATAATGTTAATAAATAACCAAATAAATAATTTTAATAATCTAAAATTACTACAGTTAATGTGCCATTCATAATGATTCGCGTCACGATTTTAATAATTTAAATAATAAATCAAAAGCTACGTGAAAATTAGCAGATGAGTCCATTAGACCGATACCTTTGTAGGTAAAAGATTCATGAATAAATTTGGGGTCGATTTAGGGGTGTCAGAGCGTCTTACCTAAATATTATTAATTTTGACAACCGAGGATGTCGACGATGGATTATAATTATACGATTGGATATATGTACTTTTAATTCCAATAGATATGAAGATATTTAAATCTGGTGGTGCTGGTTTCGGAAATAGTAACCTTATAATTATTTAAGTATATTTATCATCAATCTAGTACCCATAGTACAAGCTTAACTGCTTAATTTGGGACTAGATGGCGTTGCGTGATTGGTCCAAAAATATTTATTTATATATTAATTTATAAAGTAGTTTTTTTTTGACTTAACAATCATTACATAATAGAAAATGAACTCTGTCTGTTCGCTTAACTTCATCTTCGCATAAGATCTTTTAAGCTACTCAATGGATTTTAATGTAGTTCTGCAACAGTTAGAATGATTTAGCCTCGATAACAAAATACAAATGCGATCATAAATGTATGCCGAGCGGGAATTGAATCTACGCCCTCTGGTGCTGAAAGTGGGATACCAAACCAACGCACCACCAGGTTGTCAATAAATTGTACTTACACATTGTGTTTAATTGGTAGGGCACAGCGGATTATCCACTCAAATTGGAGCAGACCGTCTGGGGAAGGACCTACACCTTACAAAAGATCGTAGCCAATCGTCTCGGCCATGTTGTGTTCCTACAGTGAGTAAGGTCTCCAGAGCTCCACTTGGGGGGGTTGGGAGGGTTGGCAACGAGTGAGCAATATTGCAAGCGTATTGCAAGCGTCTAAAGGCTGCGGTGATGCTTACCATCAGGCGGGGACGTATGCTTGTTTGCCAACTTTGAGGCATAAAAAAAACACAAATTCACACAGTGCTATATAGTTCAATTCTCCGTTACGGGGATAGTTTTAAGTCCATAGATTGGCATATGGTAAAGAGTCTTAAAACATCTTTTATCCGTGGGAAAAACACTTAAACATGTTTTTCCCACGGAAAAAAGATGTTGTCAATTATAATTAACCACGCAGACAAGTCCGCAGTTAAAAGCTAGTAATTTATAGTCAGCTCGACTTTGATTTGTCGGCAATTAGTCATACCAATATCTAGTTCATAGTTCATGAAATATTGACGCCTATTGCAGTGCAGTGGACTGCAATAAAATGTTATGCCGCCAGTTGGGATTGGATCGAAGGCTATATCGTAAAATACAAGAGTTTTACAATGCCAGTATATCTATCATTTTGTACTAGAATTTTTAGTATAGTCACTACTTTTGAGCTCTATTTTTACTGGTCTAGTACATTTTTAGAGAGTGTAAGTAATTGGTGTTTATATAGGAATTAATCTTTTTCACCTCTTTAAATCACAGTTAACCAATTAAAGAGGTACCATAACTGGAGAAAAAAGGGCCAGGATTATATTTTTTAAATATACCAATACTATTAAATTATTCTTAGTTAGGTTATGTGGCTTGTGATCGAAATTCTTTGACATAATATACTGGCAGCTGTTTCACGTAAAAAAAAAAAATTCCAATTTCTTTGACTTACACGAGACCCCCCCCAATTATGGGATAAGAAAGAAAAAGAAAATATAGACACGATAAATATACAATAGCACACCCCTAGAGTCAACCATTCATATAAATCTGTATAGGATTATTTGAGGAGTAACTCAAATTTGTATTCATTTTACATCGTTGGAGCTATTAATATTTCATACTGATCCCATTTAATTCGAGTGAATAACTTATTTACTACTTTCGACGTCGCTAAGTTGTTTGACAGTTGATAGAATATTGAGATACGTTGTTGAAAATTCTTTAGGCACAAGCCAGACAGAAACAGCGCGCCAGATGGCACACCAAATGGCGTAAACCGATGGCGAGCAATCGTGGCACCGCCTCGACGCCATTCGTTTTGTTCTTTCATACAAAATGTAGGAAAGGACAGAAGCGGCGAGCCCGTTGGTGAAACCGATGACACACTCGACAGCGCGCAACCGTCGCGTCGTGCCATCTCGACGCCTTTCCAATGTTTTTTCATACAAAATGTAGGAAAGCAACGTGGTGCAAAACAGATAGAAGAGGTGCGCTGATGGCGTGCCACATTTACTCTGGCTTGCGCCTTAGATCTAATATTTGTCCTCTTCCCTGTATTTTATTATTAGAATCGCTTGGTCGGAGTACAGTAATAAAGGAATTTCGATATTTCGAAGTTAATTATTGTCGGAGTTGAGCTGTATCGCAGTTACATATTGTCGAAATGTAGGTTATTGTTGGCGACAGACGTCACTAATAGGGACTCTTTTTAGGCAATATTTTCTAAATTATTAGTACTCCTTCCTTTTATATTTATTATATTTTGCTTTATAGAAAAGTTTTTGTCAAACACAAATCTATTATTTTATTCTATTATCAACAGTTATCATAATACGGTTTGTCAAACTCCACTTGTAGGTTTTATTCTTTTTTGTCCAATACACTTTCGTAACATTAAATTATAAAATAAACAGATTAAATTATATGATTTGGTAAGACGAATTAGTCGTTGTTCGTGCGTCGACCGGTTTTAGTGTAAACAACACGTTTGATAGAATAAACGTCGTGGTAGACCCCGGCCCGGTTCAGATGACAGAAGCAGATTCCCTGCCAAATTTAGAAAGGGGGGAAAATTAAGCATTAGAATCTCTTTCTGTTTTGAATACCGAACAACGGATATAACACGCAGGAATACGCAAGAATAAAAATTAGTAAAAATTAGTAATTAGTAACACAGTTTGTCAAATTACGGAGTCGGCAAGTCGGCAACGCGCGTGTGATACCCCCCGTATTGCAAGCGTCCAGAGTCCAGTCCTACGGTAACTGCTTACCATCAGACGAGCCATATGCTCGTTTGCCACCTTAGTGATATAAAAATAATTGTTACTAACCAAATTACAAGGTTTTTAACCAAAGGACCTCCACTCTACATAAGATCGTAGCCAAATAGCATTGTTCTCGGCCATGCTGTGTTCCTACGGTGAGTAAGGTCTGCAAAGCTCCACTTTAGGGGGTTGGGAGGGTTGGCAACGCGTGAGTGATACCCCCTGTATTGCCGGCGTCGATAGGCTACGGTGATGTTTACCATCAGGCGGGCCGTATGCTAGTTTGCCACCTTTGTAGTATAAAAAAAACTTTAAAAGAGTGTAAAATAAAAACACTATTATTCAATTACATTGCTCTCAGTGATTTAAGGTTTCCGCAGCGGGAAAGTGCCAAGATAATTTTTCAATTAAGAAAGTAAATATTTATGCAAAAATGGAAAGCAATGCTCGGTTAATTTGAATAAAACTTATTTATTTAATTAAAAGTTTATTTTGTTGAACGAGTAAATTAGTTTTAAAACGTTTGTATTGTTTTGTTTCGTGATTCTTGTTTAAGACTTTTTTTTTACTAGCTGTAACCCGCGGCTTCGCTCGCGTAAAAATTAACTTATGTTAGGCTCTGTACCCCTGACAATATGTATAAAAATTTTCATAATGATCGACTGCTTAGTCAAGCCGTGAAGGAATACCAAACAAACTCACTTTCTCATTTAGTAATTCCAGGGGAGATGGCCCTAGTAAATTGAAGACTCTGCTGTGAAGGAATTATGACGAATAAAACAATAATTAATATAGAAAATTAAACTTTACTTATAATTATTTTGTAAATCAACGATAAATCACTTTAAACAATGAAAAAACACGTAATATTAAACTTTAAAAAAAAAACTAGGACTGGCCATCTCTCCCAGAGTGTCCGGGAGTAGATAGTGGCTGAGGGGAGATGGCCAGATTTTTTTTTTCCTTTCCCTTTGCGCTTCAGATCTTTTAACTCCTTTTTTTTTCTTATTACCGCAGTAAGAACACATGTCCTCAAACTCAGTACAATTTTCATGCACCCAGAACATGCAAATATTGCATTGTGTCCAATCTTCAATTAGTTGTGTCCTATAATAATTATCACCACAACCTCTGCAGTTATCTTTCTCTCTATCTTCAGTTTCACTATCAGAGGTATCATTAAAAACAATGGGAATTTCTTCGCAACTACTGTCAGACAACCTACGGATGATGATAGAGGCCCTATAAATCTTCATTCCTCCATTTTGAACTTCTTCCATAGCATTTTTTAAATCTTCTTCACTCCAGGCACCTCGACCAGCTGCTGCTTTCCGTACGTATTGGTTAGGCATCTGTAGAAAATAATGTAGATTAAATATAAATCCAAATTCAGACATAAAATTGTATGGCTATCTCTCCCGTCAATACTATGGCCATCTCTCCCGATTGTCCGGGTGAGATGGCCATAGTAGGTAAAAAACACAACTCCTAAAATTCAAAGGTAATTTTGAGGTTAGAACACCGAGAATATTTTTACTTCATCGGGAAACCACGAAATCGGACATATCTTTCAAAACTTTTCTGTGAGCACTTAATATGTGAAGCCCTTACCTTAAATCGAATGTGTCATTAAAAAATAAAGTCAAATTACTCACCTTTCCATTATTTTTTCGAACAAAAATTCACCGACACTTGTCGGCCGCGATCACGTGAACCGAACTAAACTGTACGTAGCGCCACCTAGAAATAAATTCCTGAACTTTTTTCGATTGGCCATCTCTCCCATACGGCCATCTCCCCCGGAATTACCCTAATATTAAGTATGATTGTAATAAAGTTCTACTTTATCTAAATTTGTATTTGTTAGATAGTGTTTAAATTGAGTATAAGATTGAGAAGAATAGTAAATAAATAACTTGCTTGCTAAGGTAGGGCACGGCGGGTAATCCGCTCAAATCGGAGCAGCCCGTATGGGGTAGGACCTTCACCTTACAGAAGATCGTAGCCAAATAGCATTGGTCGCGGCCATATTGCGTTAATCGTTAGGTCTTCAGAGCTCTACTTTTTACAGGGTCGGCAACGCGCGAGTGATACCCCAGCATTGCAAGCGTTCATAGGCTACAGTTACTGTTTACTATCAGGCAGCCGTATGCTTGTTTGCCACCTTAGTGGCATAAAAAAAACTTGCCAGGTTTTTAATTTATCTTTCTATCGAAACAAAACATAAGGTAGCATTTTTTTTTACAATTCACACAGACTGAGCTAGCCCCAAAGTAAGTTCGAAACTTGTGTTATGGGATACTAACTCAACGATATTATATTTTATAACAAATACATTTATAGATACATCCAAGACCCGAGGCCAATCAGAAAAAGTTCATTTGACCCGACCGGATTCGAACCCGGTACCTCCTGGGTGGCGGTCTGGCGTGGTAAACATTACGCCACGGAGGTCGTCGGCTTCAAACTTGTCGTCATTAAAGAACCATGTAAACCTTTAACTTGATCTGCCCGCTAATCGCTTCTGAAGCGGGTACACTTATTTGTGCGAAGTCGGTTAAATCGAGCGTAGTTTCATACATTCTACATACTCACGAAGTTCTCGAAAAGAGCACCTTTACATCTCACGGAGTATGTAATAAAAATATTTGTAAACATAACCGATTTTTATATGGAGCGTGATTTTTTTTGTATCCGACGCGACGTAAGTTGAAACTGTAGTTGTCCTGAACAAAAAATATGGTGAAAAATCAGTCCACATTTTCTTCTTCTTTTGACGTAATAAATGGTATTTTCGCTGGCATTAAATTGACAAAAAGTAGTGATAGGCGAGCTAATTTGGTCCAGTCGGCACCATGGACACCGGCGCCGTCTAGTACCGCACCATTTTCAATCATGTAGCCTAGGATCCATTGAGGGATTCAAGTGGAAAAAAAAGTAGCCTAGGAAGTAGGTTAAGGGTTCAAGTATGTATGTAATGGATCCAAGTGGAAGAAAAGTATCGCTCGCCGCACAATATTATCATTGTTACCGGTTCGGTCGGTTCGACCGCTATGCTTCTGGACAGTCAGTGTTGCGTTGCGGTGGTGTTGTGTGTTGAACGGACCATTCGAGCACGTTTCGGTATTGCGGACCGATATTAAAAAATCGTTGTCGTATCGTGACGTGTAAGCAAGCAGTGTTAACACCCTCTGGATTAAGTTGGGGTAATGAGGTGTAAAACCCTGTTGTTTAGTGAACTAGTTACCAAGTTCATATTTGGATTGGCCACTCGGCTATTATTATCCTTAACTCTTAGGTATAGGGCTTACAATAGCTTAGCAAATTCAAGAATTAATACTAGAGGCTATGACGCGTCTATTCTCGATAGCCCAGTTTTGTTTATATTGTAAATTTTAACTAACTAGGGTTTACTAGGACGAACTAATTCAGCTTATAAAAAGAAAAAGTTCTATTATTCACCTGGGAATTAGTGTACAATGAACAACGAATTAATTGTAGGAAACGTTTGAAACCTGATTCAAATCCTGGTGTAAATTATAAAATAAAAGAAGAACAAACAAAGAAAAAATGCTATATTTTAAGAGGCCTATCCTATAACATTTCCTATTGTCCTTATTTTTATTCTGGAAAATAGTACGGTTACCACGAAGTAACGAAACGAATTATATCGATTGAGAAAGTCGAATAATACAGACACTCGGATCATAGACGGTAGTAGATTACGGAATGGAAAAAACCTTAACTACGATATTCACAAGAGAACCCGCAGCTAGTCATATATATTTTTAGAAATAATGGTTATAAATGAAATACATTTATTTGGACACAGACAACTGAAAACTCACATAATATGTACAATTTTAATTAAAACTCGCAAACATCATTGAAACCGCTCGCAAACAGGACTGTGGCAAAACTTTTATGATGAATTCAATTAAAATTTAGTTGAAATAGTAATCTTTTTTTCTATTTATATAATTCGTAGAATTATGATAATGTAGAAGCAAGCCATTTTTGGGGCGGCGTTTAAACATTTTGTGTGCGCGGTCTAATTACCAGGTCCGCACCAGACAATTCAACACGATCCAAATGCGCGCGGGAGAATCTCGATCCAATTGAGCGTTTGATGTGGATCGAGATCGAAGCTCGCGCGCTCTATTGGATCGAGATCTTACTGCGCGCATTTGTATGGCGTTGGATCGTTTGGTGTGGATTCGGCTAATGAGATGCCAAGACCACAAAACCAAAAGATCAGAATAGATTAGAATATAAACGGTATTCACTAATGGTAACTTAATTATTGCACTATATCATTGTGCTTTCAATCGATATATAGGTACCGTGTATTGGTACTCATTTCAACACAATAGAATATTATATACAATCAAATAATGCGACATACTTGGAACTGCACCACAGAAATCCGATAGTATTGTATTCGGCATTGTCAAGCATATAATGCTGTGAGCAACAATTCAATATGTCAACCAGTATTGTGTCTCAAGCTGAATAATATGAGGGCATAACTACAAAGAAAGTACAAAGCACTCGGCCGGATATCGAGAGCATGTGGGTTCAAATCCTGGAGCATTGAGGTGAATATTTTTCTTTCAATAACTATTATCTAAATAAGAATGGTTAATTGAAACATAAGAACTATTAAAAAACAATCATAAAAAATACAACGTTTGTGAAAAAATCCCCTAAAAGTGACTGTCAATGTGGCTTTATATTACAATCACTAAATACGAATTTATTAGGTCTACGCACTTTAACACAAGTAAAGCAACGTCGACTCTAGTCAGTGTTTGGATGGCTTTCGTTATCTCGAACTTTTCCGTGCTTCAGAGAACACGTTCACCGGTCGGTCTCAGTTAATGTCGATAGATAACAGTCGTAGCCCTCAGGTGGTTTGAATAATCCTTTAGGTACCAATCTTCGTTGGAGCAGCGTGGCAGAGTACGCTTTAACCCCCTTTGATTCATTGGCGACTCGTATCCATACCGTGAGATTACTATGGGTAAATATGGACTTAGAACCGAGACATTGTACGTAATATTAAGTTCGCCTGAAAACACAAATACTGCAACCCACTGGACCAGTTTAAATAGAAGGTAATGACAACAAAGAACCATCTAGAGTATCGTTGAACATTTGATATATTACACCGTTTTATAACTCTGTAGCGAAGGCGAGAAACAAAGTATTGCCCACAAGGGAATTAATAAAAATGGCCGCTCTAAACAGGGAACTATTAAATTAAGAGCTATATACTTTAAAAATAGGGTTTACCGATAAAGTAAATAGACATACACGATAAATGTAAACAATTCCGAAACGGATCGAAAAATTATCTTTCCTCACCCTCGATGTTTTTAAGTGACCTATCTATCGATATCACACAACATAGGGCAGGCGCTACAAAAAATTCATTTTCATGTAGGGGAAACACCACCAAATTTTTATTTTTTTTTATTTTTTATTCTACCACTTACACACAGCTTTCTAGGCGCTAGACCGAGGACGTATAGACAGACAGACAGACGGACATGGCGTAACTATAAGGGTTCCTTGTAGTTTACTACGGAACCCTAAAACAGGAACCCTGAGGTTAGGTACCTCCCAGAAACGCTTGCATCGTTACCTTTCTGAATAGCAATAGAAATTGCTGAGCAAAGTTGTTAATACAACACAATATTCTTTAGGTATTGCACCAGAATTGCTAACCTCATCATATCAACCCATAATCATCCCACTGCTGGGATACGGGTCTCCCTTCAATCGAAGGTGATTAGAGCGTACTCTGACAGGCTGCTCCAATGCGGATTGGCGAATTGCTAACCTGTAGTAGTATATTTAAAATCCGGTCGCTTTAATAAGACCGCTATAAGTATAAATAAAAAAAACATACAAGCCATAAAATGTGTACAAGTAAGTTATTCAGCGATCCACATAATTATGCAAAAATATAAACAACGCTTCAACAGGTCGCGCGGGCCCGTTCCGCGTACTGGAGCGCATAAAATAAAACGACACGTAAAGCGGAACATACATGAACATTCGGTGATTACTTGTTATCAGGATTTCCTTTCAGTGTTTTCATGGATTTAAAAAAGAACCTAAATTGATTTAAGAGTCGAAGAGTTTTTCCCAACAGTGGGTTTGAAATGCTCTTCACGCGTGCTTTTGTATCGCGTATATGTACAGGAGTTCTCTGCGCGTTTAAAATACGCAGTCTGCTATCTGCTGCTGTTAAAAACCTTCGCTCAATTTAATTTATTCCTCCCCCTCTAGAGCTCGTCTCTTCCAGTAAAATAATTACTCTTTAAAAAACATTTTTAATTAATTTTAGAAACAAATATAAAAACTAAAAAACTAGTAGTGATAATCTTTTTGACCCTTCTATAAAAAAAGGAGACTTTTTTATGTCGTGTTATCCACTTTTTACTATTTGCAATATTTTTTTTTTATAAATTATTTTGACAAGAGAGTAAGAATAATTAAAGAATATTTCTATTATGAAATAAAGTAGACATAGAATTCGTACAATGAATAGTACTATTTAACAATAAAATGACTGAAACATCGACTCGGAGACTTCATAAAGACCGGAGAATGACAAACGTAAAAATTTTCATTGCATCCCCACCGCTACTTACTTGATTTGCGAGCTTGTCGCCTTAATGCCTCTGTGGGTAATAAACGTAAAAGGTCCGATTACAAAATCTTTTTTTTTTAATGTAAAGTACGAATATATATTTCCTACATAAGAATATTACAATCTAGCGATTGGCTAATTAGTAATTTAATTTTGACCTAAACTTATAAAACGTATAGTCTAAGAATATTGTCCATCGACTTATCTTAAGGCCAATTGTTTGATCAGTAGTTAAGCATAAACTAATGGTTAAAATTCGTTGAAAAAACTAACTATTTATTAAAAATTGCTACGAATTTTAACCATTAGTATACTTAACTACTAATCAAACAATGGGCCCTTAGTGTCTATTAATTAAAACACTTTGTTCATGTGTTAAATGTTACTATATTGCACTATCACTAGTATTGTTTTCACTACACTACACTAACTGACGCATTTATGCAGTTTTCTCAAGTTATAACCGACGACCTCCGTGGCGTAATGGTTACCACGCCAGACCGCCACCCAGGAGGTCCCGGGTTCGATCCCCGGTCGGATCATGATGAAAAACGAACTTTTTCTGATTGGCCTCGGGTCTTGGATGTTTATCTATATATGTATTTGTTATAAAATATAATATCGTTGAGTAAGTATCCCATAACACAAGTTTCGAACTTACTTTGGGGCTAGCTCAATCTGTATGAATTGTCCCTATATATTTTTTATTTATTTATTACTTAGAGCACTGAGATGTTTTACAATCGACTTACAATCGAAGGAGGGGATCGAATCCGCCCCAATGTGTTTATTTGTGATTAGAGGTAAACAAAGGATATAACAATAGTATTTAGTCGCACTCTGTATTCCACAATCGCGTACAAATGATACAAATGAAGTGATTTTCCTGCGACTTTATTAAAAACACGATCAACTGTATCTATCCATCAGGTTTGCGAGTACACATTTGAGTGACACTCCACTCTGTCGAAGCGGGAGTCTTCCCTTTATTCCCGTTTGATGGACACATTTCGGAATCACAGCTATTGGTGCGAACACACGACAATTGCTTATGACATATCGGAATTGAAATAAATTGATATAACGTCGAGTGTTTTAGTTTCATATTATTTTTTATTGATATATTCTAGCCAGTATATGAAATGAAATGAAATCGTTTATTTCAGAAATTAGACCTTCACAGGCACTTTTTCTTGTCATTTACAATTTGTATGTATGTATAAAGAAAATAAACTACGTTATATACCACCATTTCGGATACAAGCAAAATGGCCACCGGTAAAAGAAATAGTAACGGTATAGTAAAGTTCTATTTCATTTTTCCCTATAATTCTAATCATTGATTAGTTCAGTCTAAGTAGGTAAAGAGTGCAGAACCTAATCGATTTGAGATATTGTTTGTTTGAGATACCGTAACGTTTATGAGATATTAGCGTAAAACCTAAAATTGGGACTTTTGTCACCTCCCCCTTCTTCCGGCTCACGTCCTAGACGTCAGGACATTCAGTATGTTTTCTCCCTAAGCACCCTGATTAAGTTTCTGAAGAAATCGCTTAGGTTAGCTCACGCACTATACCCACCTTTGAGGCATTCGTTGATTGAACTAGATCTCTGCTGATCCTCTCTTGAATTGCAACCGTTTTACAAATCTGCCGTCTGAACTAGTGTAGGATAAGAAAAGATGATTCGAAAGAGCCAATAGTGTTATTTGAATAAAAATATTTTGTAGTGTATAAACTGCTAATAAAAGAATGCTCTTTATAACATTCTTGTAAAGGTGTCTTCTTGTCTATAGCATTGAAGAATATAAAAAAATCAAATTTCAATCCTTAACTTTATTGCTATTGTCCAATATAATTTCTTGCTGTTGATTTATTTTTTATGTCTAAATATTACAAAATTTTGTTTATATTTGCATGCTATTATGTGGCAGGCAAAGTAGTACTTACTTACTTTTTAAGACCTTAATGTATCTTTGTCTAAGCAAATAAATATATTCATTCATTCATACATTCATTCATAAAATAAAAGAATTACATGTTTTATTTAGAGACCAGGTACTTTCTCTCGTCATACACATTCATACATATTGACGACCTCCGTGGCGTAATGGTTTCCACGCCAGACCGCCACCCAGGAGGTCCCGGGTTCGATCCCCGGTCGGGTCATGATGAAAAACGAACTATTTCTGATTGGCCTGGGACCTTGGATGTTTATCTATATATGTATTGTTAACTGGAACTATAATTATGAACTTTAGACCAGGCAACGATGGTACGTTGCAGTAACAACTCTAGAAAGGTAGTTAATAGTTTTAATCACGTTATTCCTTTAGTTAAAACATTCTAGAACACTCTTTACAAATTAAGCTTCACTCCGGTTTTCACTTTAATTCTTACGATTACAATTATATAGCGTTCAAGGTTCAAAACATTTAAAAACATTATCACTTACTAATGGTTGTTTACAGTAACTCTTAAAACGAGTTATTATTCATATACTTAGCCAAGTGTTTTTTTTATATAAGTTGTTTCGGCCATCAATTAAAAAAGTGTCAAATCGTGACCTCTAAAAAAGGCGGGAGACGGCCAGCTGTCAACGTCAGACGATCGCGCTGTCACTCCATTGGCGTTTTGTTTTCGTTCGCCACCGCTGGGAGGCGATTCTCGATTCTTGCGAGATATCTCTATTTCGAGATAATGTCGAATTTTAAATGTCTGCTGAAAATGTCACCATAATCTCGATAATTTCATTTATACCTATTCTCGGTGCCAATAGAGATAAATGTCGCCAAAATGTCATACTTTTTTGGTGTTACGTTCCGTTTTTTCGATTGTGTTGAATCACAATCGAGCTAAACGAATTTGGAACTAGAATAGTCTTTAATATATCATAAAACTAATATAATACTAAACAACATAAATGCTATAATACATTACAACACAAAAGTATCATAAAATAGGTTCTCAAAGAAGGAAATGAAATATTTTGTCTAATATAGCTGCGTGAAAAGTAACGTAATTTTTCTTTTCGCGATTTCGAATTGACAACACAACTTTGACAAGTCGAATAAACGCCGTTTGTTTTCCTTTAATTCTATTTAGTGTTATTTTTTATTTCTATCCACTATATTATCATTAATAAAAAACGACATAAAATCGTCTCCAGACATATACACATTAATTAGACATGACAATTGAGATTTCGACTGACATAATGTGTGAAATATCCAATGTCTACTGCTGTCGACCACTCGTTGCTTGTCGAATGCTGGGGCACGACATATGTCTACCGTGAGATGCTGAGAATACGGAAATCTGTTTGCAATCGACATCCGCCATGTTTTTTCGAGATATCTCGATGTCGACATTATGTCACGCGCCCGAGAATCGCCTCCCTGGTCGCCAACACGGCCATGCTGCCTTTGGACCTGCCCCCAGGTACAATCACGAGTCTTGATAAAATTCTGTGAATAGAAAATCATTTTTAATAGTCAGAATGTGTTATAGGTTTCCCAGATGAAGTTACTACGAGTACAAGGCATAAGTACAACGCTTAACTTACTTGCTTCAAGCCTCTAGCTCGTCTAGCCGTGTCCCGTTATCTGGACTTTCTGCCTGAGCTCGTTTGGCTAGTTGCAATTTGTATTACTTAGCTTATGTACCATGCCTTGATTGATAACTGAAAACATATT
This sequence comes from Endotricha flammealis, assembly GCA_905163395.2. Taxonomy (NCBI): domain Eukaryota; kingdom Metazoa; phylum Arthropoda; class Insecta; order Lepidoptera; family Pyralidae; genus Endotricha; species Endotricha flammealis. The sequence goes on along the minus strand of LR990861.1, from coordinate 14,280,368 downwards.
TAAAAATTTTTAGCAAGACTCGCATAGAGTTAAAGAATAATATTGAACACTTAAGAATACCTCGCCAACACTTTACCTGGCATTACTCGGTGTTCCAATCACTAATCCGAATCCATGGTTTCATATTTTCTACTGCCGATGTTCCATTGTATTGTCGTGTGCTTCTTTCGCTTCCTCTTATATCTCTTATTTGATACCTGTCCTTTTCTAGGACTTTTACAACTTGAAACGGACCCTTGAATACTGGCAAAAGCTTTTTACTTTGCCCGTCATTGTTCTGGCTCTGAATCTTAACAAGAACTAAGTCACCCTCTTTGTAGGTTTTGGCTTTTGCGCGTTTAATATCGAATCTTTCTTTCTGATCTATAGCGCTAGTTTTAATATTTTCATCAACTCTCTTACGTAGGTCAGTTATGTCTATTGGAAGTTCGTTATCATTCTCAGGCCCGAAAGAGTCAGGGTCCGCACGTAGTCTATAACCAAACAAGACCTCACATGGAACTGCTTTGATTGTTTTCTGAACAGTAGAATTTAGTGCTTGTTGCAAGGGTGTAATGCATTCATCCCATCTATCTTCGGATAAGTTAGCCCCTATAGCTTTCATCGCCTCAAGGATAGTTTTATTAAACCTTTCCACTTGCCCATTAGACCGGGGCATGCCAGTAGCTACAGTGTGTAAACGGATATTTTTATCTTTACAATACCTTTTAAACTCATGAGATGTGAAGCCCGATCCTGCGTCAGTAACTAATCTTTTAGGGTTTCCGAAAATTTTTGATATGCTATCTAGTTCCTGAATAACTTTAGCGCTGCCTGTGTTAAATACGGCTGATATGAAAACAAATTTTGAAAATGCGTCTACCATTACGAGAAGATATTTATTGTTTGATATCGATTTGACAAAGGGGCCTAAATGATCTAAGTGTAGGGTATGAAAAGGTTGAGCATATTTTGGTAAAGGAAACAGTTCCCCTTCTTTTGCCCCACCCTTATGTTTGTAATAGGCGCAATTAAGACAATTTTTAATATATTTGTTGATTATGTGTCTCATTCTACGAAACCAGTACCGATGTTTAATACGTTCAATAGTTTTATCTAGCGAAAAATGTCCAAGATCATCGTGATTATGTTTTATTATCTGCCAAATGCAGTGCTTTGGGACGACCCATCGACGACCTTGGGTTGTACGCCTATAAACCTTGTTACCAAGAAGTTCATAATTATTAAAGATATGGCTATGGGCATCGGCCTCTCCTGACATAAGTATGTCTTTTATTTTAACTATGTCAAGGTCTTGCAACTGAACAGATAACAACCAGTCTGCTTCAGTTATTGATAGAATAAGTTCCGACTCAGATTTTTCTCCGCTTTGTACGGGATTGCGGCTTAGCGCATCGACGTGCTGCATTTTAGAACCTTCCCTATGCAAAATCTCGAATGAGAATTCTTGGGTTGAAAGCACCCATCGTGCAATTCGGGGAATAATCTCTTTTTTAGTCATGGCAAATTTAACCGCATTACAATCTGTAACGACCGTAAACGGTGATCCAAGCAAGTATGAACGGAATTTCTGTAAGGATGCTATTATAGCTAATAGTTCTAATTCGAATGAATGATAGCGTTTCTCGTCCTCGGTCGTTTGTCGACTATAAAAGTGTATCGGCTTTTCCCCTTCGTTAGTTTTTTGCATCAAAATACCGGCAATTCCGTCTCTGCTGGCGTCGGTATAGAGTATACAATTTTTATCAGGATCGAAAATAGTAAGAACATTATTTGACGCTAATGAATCTTTTAAGATTTGAAAAGCATACTGATGACTACTGTCCCAAGACCAAAGACTATCCTTTTTTAATAGTTTCGTTAATGGACTAGATAAAAGTGCACAATTTTTAATAAATTTTCTAAAATAGCTAGTTAAGCCAAGAAACTGACGTAGTTGGTGAACGCTTTTAGGGACCGGGAATTTTAGAACAGCATCTACTTTGGACTCGTTTGGCATGAGTTTGTTATGTTCAATTTTGTGACCAAGAAAATTTATTGAAGTTTTAAGGAAATGACATTTCTTTAAGTTCAAAGTTAAACCATGTTTATGAAAGATTTCTAATAACGTTTCTAATAGTGCCAGATTCTCTTCAATCGTTTCACTAACAATTAAAATGTCATCCAAATAAACAATAATTTTTCCAAACCGTAAATTACCTAAGACTTTATTAACCATTTGTTGAAAACATGACGGAGCGTTTGCTAGGCCAAATGGTAATCTCAAAAATTCGTAATGTCCATCCTCAGTAATAAATGCGGTTTTATGGATAGATTCCTCGCTCATTTTAATTTGATAGTACCCGCACTTCATATCTAAACTAGTGAAATATTTGCAACCCTTAAGTCTATCTAACAGGTCCTCAACACGTGGCATGGGATATTTATCTTTATCGGTTACTTTATTAAGGGCTCTGTAGTCAACGCATAACCTTTTCTCCCCGTTTTTCTTATTTACAAGCAGTACTGGGCTGGCGTAGGCGGAAGTACTCTCCCTGACTATCCCGTTTTCCCTTAACTCCTCAACCATGTCGCGTATAATTTTCCTATCCGCTGGGGCGTTTCTATAAGGTCTATATTGAATGGGTTTAGACTGCGTTAGGTTTATAACCATTTCATGATCGTTCACTTTTCCTATTTCTTTTATGCTAGAGGCAATGGTATTTTTGTATTTATCAAGTAGTTCTAAAATTCGACTACGATGGGAATCAGTGTCAATGTCAACTTCATTGATATTACGAACAAAATTCTCCGTGGGCTTATGATACGCGAATATTAAGTTATTTCCTATTCGAGAGTACATTAAATCTGAATGCTCAGTGATATTTCTACCGATTAATATTTCGCACCCTGATAGTTCATCGATCACGTACATTTCTACGTTATTTACTATAATAGAATCCAATGATAAGTTAATTTTAACAAAATAGCTTACGACCTTGACGCTTTCTTTCGAAAAACCTTGCAAAGTTACTGGCGAATCAAGAAGTTGTTTATTTAGTGAAAATTTGTTTACTACCGATTCACATATTAACGAGCAGCTGCTACCTGTGTCAATGAACGCGTCATGTTTGAAAATATTATCGATGATGATTGGTTTGAAGAACTTATTTTTGTCGTTTGAAGTTGTTACACATTTAGTTTCTTGTTTATCTGTTTTTATATTACCGCCCTGTTTTTTACTAAAACAAACCGATTCAGTGTGTCCCCGCTTTCCACAGAAGTCGCACTTTATGTCACACTGATGTCTTTTGTGCGGACCACCACAAGAAAAACATTTTAACGGTCTACGCATTTGTCCACTACTACCGGTCTCACACATTTGATAAAGTGGGGATACCACTGTGGAAGACGACGCCACACTCGACGCCGGAGCTGGCATTTTAGGTTTAATATCACGCGATAAATTCATAGACTTAAGAGTTTTAGATTTATAAGTTCGACCATGTAAGTAACTAGCGAGACTTTCACATGTTTTAAAATTACCGCTATTGATTGAAGAACTAAAAGTGCTCTCGCTTATATTGCCCAAGATTATTGATATAATATCCGCTTCAGTAAAATTTAATGACAGCTTATCAACTTTACATTTTTGATCGAAAAAGAAATCATATAAGGACTGATTTTCATCAGGCTTTCTGTCGATAATTTCTTTTAAAAGTTCGAACATGTTCCTCTGTACATGAAAGGTAATAGAAATCTTACTATGCCAATCATTCCATTGCCATGCAGTCCAAGCATCGTTTGTACGAAGCAGTGAGTCGTACCACGTTTTTGCGGAACCCTTCAGTTTGTTCAGAGCCTGATAGCGAATCATCCTATCTGTCCAGCCAAATGTTCTTGAGTACGATTCAATTATATTTAACCAGGCACTTACATTGTCTGTCAGAGGATCAAAATCAGGTATCATATTGTTCAGAGTTAGAGTATGAGTTGTACTCACTGCGTCTCCATCAGGTACCTTATGTATTTTCTTTCGTACTCGCAGTGGCGGCGTTCTAGGTTGCCGCGACCTGCCGCGGCTGCTGCTACTGCTACTACTTGACGAACTAGGTGACCTGCGTCTCCGCCGAGAGCGTCGGGTAGGCGTGCGACTGTGTCTGCCCATGTTAGACACCCGCTTCTGATGTTAACTGGAACTATAATTATGAACTTTAGACCAGGCAACGATGGTACGTTGCAGTAACAACTCTAGAAAGGTAGTTAATAGTTTTAATCACGTTATTCCTTTAGTTAAAACATTCTAGAACACTCTTTACAAATTAAGCTTCACTCCGGTTTTCACTTTAATTCTTACGATTACAATTATATAGCGTTCAAGGTTCAAAACATTTAAAAACATTATCACTTACTAATGGTTGTTTACAGTAACTCTTAAAACGAGTTATTATTCATATACTTAGCCAAGTGTTTTTTTTATATAAGTTGTTTCGGCCATCAATTAAAAAAGTGTCAAATCGTGACCTCTAAAAAAGGCGGGAGACGGCCAGCTGTCAACGTCAGACGATCGCGCTGTCACTCCATTGGCGTTTTGTTTTCGTTCGCCACCGCAGGTCGCCAACAGTATCTGTTATAAAATATAATATCATTGAGTTAGTATCCCATAACACAAGTTTCGAACTTACTTTGGGGCTAGCTCAATCTGTATGAATTGTCCATATATATTTATTTATTTATACACATCTTTAACATTAAATTATTAATTCTAATTGTATAAAATACATTATAATTATAGTACTCCCAATTCGGAAAGAAACCAAAATGTCAACCGGTAAAAGAAATGGCGAAAGAAAACCATTAATGTACATCAGATATTCATATTCATTTATTTAGTGCTTCATGTGATAAACACAGTGGTATTTTTGTATAGTAGAAATTGTTGGAGGAAATACATAAAAACTGAAAGGTTTACAAAGCGAAGTCGCGCACATTGTTGAATATGATCCAGCTATGTTATTATGCACTCACAAGTCACAAGAAATATTAAAAGTTGTAATGGATACTATCTAAAACAACTTCGTGTGTGAAAAGTTGAAAACTTTAAATTCCCTAATACTGTAGACGAGACGTGAATTGGATATAATTAAATTTCACCTCTAAGAAGGGTGGGTACTTAAAACTTTTGAGTCCGCTGGCTACTTTCGTGCCCATCTGTTCTTCGGGGTAGCCAGCTGTAAAAATTTGATATAATCATTAAAACTTTTTGTTAAGAAATAATACAATATTAAAAAAACAATTTATTTCTTGAGATTTGTGTTACGAAATTGGTTTTTAATAATAATATAAAATTATTCACAATTTTTTTAATTTTTTTATTCGAATATTGTTTTCTAAGCTTTGTTATAGAATTTCCTGTACCGTGTGTAGTTGTTAAGGTGCGGTATTATTGCTGGGTAATATTTCATCATCATTATCTCAGTAAAAAGAAGTCCACTGCATATATGGGCATCCTCGAAATGGCTCCAGAGTGACCGATTGGCGACACTCTGAATTCAGCAGCTTCTTAAGACTTTTCTTAGGTCGTCGGACATGCATGTAATAACGGCTGTATAACAGATAAAATTCAGCAAATATTCTAATGCTATTCTACATTATCGCGAGGTTATGCGAAAACGAGAGACTGACTGACAGTCATTTCCTGTCTTTTAGCTTCGTGTTTGACTTTTCTTTACTTCGTTCAACTTCCCGATGTTGTAGAACAAGCACAGATAAACATAAATAAACAGAAGATCGCTTTATCATAACGCCATAACTTATAAATAACTAGGAATCATACAACAAGCATACAAACCGAATAGAACTCTAAACATCATTCCCAATCGAAATTCATCTTTACGTCATGGTGATAAGATCACTGTTGAAAGGAGCGGTAAATTTGAAAGTGTAACTCAATATTTCATAGAGATGTCGGATATATCACTTACTAATGTATCTCGAATGTTTTTAAATCGAGTTGTTTTTTTTGACGAGAAGTGTTCTACTTTTTTATGGTTTTGTAGTAAACAAGGAATCGTAAAGTTTCGCTATGTCCATCTGTCAGGTCTAGCGGTCTAGCTCAGAGACGCTTAAAACTAGAAAGCTGTAATTTGGCATGTGTATACTAATTTAATTATGCAGACAAAGTAATTGACCAAAATTTGACAAATATTCATTATGAGGTTCTTGTGAGAATGCTTCGATAAGTCTAGTAATTTCTGAACTGCTCAGATTTTGAGATTTTGACCTTTTATTCGAAGGGGCTTAACGTAGAACACGCTACCCTACAGAAAGGTTTTCATTTACAAGCGAAGTGAAGACGCAACTGTCGCTGACAAAACTCGAGATCGACTCGATATACATTCACATACAAATTAAAAACTTGTAGTAAGGGATAACAAGTCAAAGTTGTAAAGTTATAATTTCCTCGTAAATCCTTTAGGACATTAAATTTATAAGTTTGGAAGCGAGAGTCGGAAAGATAAGCGCGGCTGCATTTGTGATGAACTCGAATGAGTTTCACTCAAATATCTTGAGCGTAATGTGCTAAGATTTCGGGATATTTTCTCGTGAAAACACTTCACTTGGCAGTATTTTTGTTGTTGGGACGTCCGTTTAATTTCAATACTATTTTTTCTATATGGATTTTGGCGTTAACTAATATAACTTATACTTGAGTGTATTGAGCTCGTAACGTACTTTGAGACAGAAACACTCCTTCAATCACAGAATTAACAATACCATCACTATACTAACCAGATAATTTTATTAAGTGTAATAAAAAAATAATATAAAATAAAATATGTATATTTTATTATGTAGGTGTGAGTAGTGTATGTGTGGATGTTATGTTAAACTTGGATTACAAGCTAATAGGTACCGAAGCAATTACTACTTCATAATTATATTATGTATTATTATATTCAGTGTTCTTTTCCGTATTTACCTTATTAAATGTTATTTTAGAAGGCTATTAAATATTATTATTACTTTGTTATGGAAGAGCGGAGTCGCCTATAAACAGGTTTTCTTACACCTAAAAGGCTACTCCGGTTACTAACTAATGTAAGTACTAAGTGTTAATGATTGTTTTTTTTTTACTTTTAAAAGTCGGTGTGTTTTGAGTTAAGATTCTTTCATACTATGTCTGAGTTAGTCGAAATAAATATTATTATACTACAAAGTATTACGTAAATTAAATCAACATTAGTCAAAGTGCATTATGCTTTTCAAGAATATAAACGAATGAATGTAAAGTCCGAACAGATGACCACCATTTAGATGTTACTTATATGAGACAGATGAAGACATTCAATGCATGTATTCTGAGAGGCAATGGTGCCAAATGTACAAAAAATATTAAAAAACTGTATGTGAACGACCAGCCGTCGATAAGATAAGCCCTGCGTGGCTTAAGTCGTGCGGTAAATTAATTAATGTATTTGAATTATTTTGCAAATCATACTTCATACCTACTAATATTATAAACTAGCGAAACCCGCGCAACTTCTTTTGCGTGTATCCCGCTTTCCCGTGGGAATTTCGGAATGTATTATACTTAAAAACCTTCCTCTTGAATCACTCTATCTATTAAAAAAAACCGCATCATAATCCGTTGCGTAGTTTCAAAGATTTAAGCATACAAAGGGACATAGGGACAGAGAAAGCGACTTTGTTTTATACTATGTAGTGACTAGCGAAACCCGCGCAACTTCGTTTGCGTGTATCCCGCTTTCCCGTGGGAATTTCGGAATGTATTATACTTAAAAACCTTCCTCTTGAATCACTCTATCTATTAAAAAAACCGCATCATAATCCGTTGCGTAGTTTCAAAGATTTAAGCATACAAAGGGACATAGGGACAGAGAAAGCGACTTTGTTTTATACTATGTAGTGATGAGAAAGTGAGTTTGTTTGTTTGTTATTCCTTCACGATTTGACTAATCAGCCGATCATTATGAAAATTTGTATATATATTATCAGGGGTACAGAGCCCAACATAGGCTATTTTTTATCCCGTGAAAGTATGTCATTCCAATGGGAAAATATTTTTTCTACTATAGAGGGCGCTGCATGGGACGCTATCGGCCAACAGATGGCGCCACCAGTCGCGCTATGGGATGTTTTATTGTCAAACGAGATTCATATCATAAAATTAATGCGAGCGAAGCTGCGGGGAAAAGCGAGTAAATAATTAAAAAAAGATAAAATAACATTAAGAAAACACATCGCAAGGTTACTACTAACGCACTATCGCACCGGTCACAAATAGAATAAAACAAATTAAACATTAATGTAGATAAGACGGTAAGCTCTGGACATTTCATAACTCTTGCGCGGTTGGCTGTTGACGTCTTTATACCCATAACCAACATTAAATACAATTTATTGCTCCGATTTGTATGATAAGTGGCTGCCAAACGTTCATTTTTGGTAATAGAGAGTCATGACGTATTTCCCATTTGGAGATTTCATATTTTGTAGACGTTTGTTGATCTGGAAACTTATTTGTGGTCATCTATAAGGCTCTATTTTTCATGTAAAAATCTATACCTCTGTGAAATATTTAGTACGTTTAGCGAAGACGTAGCGTAGGCGTAGCGGAAACGTAGCCGAGGTGTAGCTAAGGCGTAGAGGAAGTATAGCTAAGACGTAGTGCAGGTGTAGCATAGGCGCGTAGCAATGACTAAGCGGCGGAGAGTAGTGACAGCGTGGCGCGGCGTAGCGGTAGCGTAGTGGCTTCGTAGTGGTGACGATGTAGCTCCGGTGTAGTGGCAGCGTAGCGGCGGCGTAGCGGTGACGTAGCGGAAACGTCAACTACGTTTCCGTAGAGGCAGTCAATCTGTCGTCTGGCAGATTTGTACTAAGAACAAACTGTCCAAGAAACTGATCATTAGATTTTTTTAAATGGTACCTACCTTAATGTACAATATTTAAAAAAACGTAATGTTATCAATCATATTTATTCTAACCTATACTAAATAAGAGTTTGATAAATTCGTACCAAATACAGTATAGTTAATTCACAAATTAGTTAAAAGGTAAGTTTCGTAGTAACTAATTGATGGCTTTCTCATAATATGATTACATCTAATTCCTTCCGTTCCTCAAGTACATTAGTCATGATAATCTTATAACTCTTGTCTCTTGGGGATGAGGGTTGAAATTCAGCCGACAACCACGATTACTCTTTGAAATATAGCGCTAGTTTATCTTAGCTATATTTAGCATAGATCAAAGAGATTCACCAGTGTGATACTAAACATTATTATTATTATTTATTTGCTTAAATAATAAATAAAATAATTGCACACAATTCATACTGAACCATATAAGCTGCCTGTGTTATGGATATAGACAACGGATATCAAACAGTTGCAGTTTTCCTCAAGAAAATGTCATTGAATTTTTACGCTATTTTATTTTTATTTTCAATCTGTGGTGGCCGTACTTAAACCTGGCTATTTAGGAGATACAGTGTTATTTTTGTATCTTTCTTTGTTTGTATAAAAAATATTAATAGAAAAGAAAGAGATGAGATGAAGATGGCAATCCTTCTTATATAACTTACCTAAAAGAATCTGTCTTGCTGGATGGATATTGACTATTTGTGTCTAGTGTAGATAAAACTCTCTGCCCTGTGATATTTTAACTTTGAGGAGGCTTTTGGTGTATTCGTAATTTCTCGTATATGGTATATGGTTTTCTCGTATTTGTAAATAATAAATGACGTGAGTATGGGAACTTAAGGTGTTGAATAAACCCATACAACAAAAGGCAGAATAATTTGAATAGATTTTTTAATAATGTGAAAATGTAAAGTGTATCTGACGATATGGCCACCATTTTGTATTCTAAATATTGATGATGATGGCCACTATTTTTACAATACATATAACATTTGGAAAACAAAATCCGCACTACATAGCTCTCTAATTAAATTAAAGAAGTACATATGTTTTAGTCTTTTTTTTTTTATTTAAATCCGAAATTTGACACTGGACGCCCTTTATAAGTTTTTTTATACCACTAAGATGGCAAACAGGCTTACGGCCCGCCTGATGGTGAGCGGTCACCGTAGCCTATGGACTTCAAGGTTACTGAAAAGATGACTACGAGAAACCATGACAAATAACACCTTTGGTCTAAATAATAAAACAAAGAAACGAGTTACCTCGCTTCAGATTACCAATATCTACGAATTCAAATCTCAAAAATATAAAACCAATGGCCGATATTGAAAAAGTTTTTGCTGCACTTCAGTCTGTTATTGGAGCGGATATTTGAAATTTTTCATTACTGCTTTAAAGTTGTCTAGATTTAGATTAAAACCTGGGTATGCTTATGTTAACTATTGTCAAATTTAACTAGCGGTTGTGTAAGTGTTCTGAAAATCAAGTTAGTCTCAAGTTATCAATTTTTTCTTCTTTAGTTTAACAATGACAGCTATAATTTAAATAAATAAAATATTATTTATTGCTCCAAAACATTATCAAAAATAACAAAAACAAAAAAATAATGTGTTATTAACTTGAAAAAATCGTTTAAAAACTGTCTTTTAATATTTTAATGTTAATAACACCTTAAAACCTTGCTGTTTGTCTATCTAAGGAAACCTAAATGAGAATTAATTGGTATATCTTGCTTGTTTGTCTGAAGTATGATATAAAAAATCCAGTAATACAGATGGCGCCACTGAGGCATATAACCTCAATTTCTTATCAGTGAGCCGACTCAGCTCCTCCTCCTTGGGCCCAAAATAGGTTTATAAATTAGTTCCAATTTGAACCTAATGGGGTACATTTCCCCCTTTTTTACCCAGAACCCAATTCCAGGCGCGTTTCTTATGTAGATAAGTGAGAAACAGATGTATTAGGAATAATTAATGGTAATGAAATAGGGGTCTGTTGGACCTCTATTTATCATTCTGTGGTCAGACCCAGTTGGGCACCGACATGGAAATCACAAATTAAGGGATTTATAAACCTTCTTGTAATCTATTTAAATTTAATGTTTTGGAGAAAAGGTATTATTTGAATGTTTAAAATATTATTAATGGTTGAAATTTTTGGTATCTGTGAGTTTTTTTTTTTTCTTGATAATCTATTGATATAATAAAAAGGCAAAGTTTGTGAGCCCTACAACCTAAGGGTAATCTGTGAAGTCAGTGACCTTTCGGTGACTTGAAAACACAAGCTATCCGCAAATGACACTAATTGCGGGGATCACACGATAAGAAGAAGACTGGAATGATTAAAAAAAATCTTTTACCAAGAGAAAGCCACGTTATTTGTTTCATTTATAGAGACTTTGACTTTTGACTTTGACATAGGCTATATAATTATATTAACCTAAAACGCACACGCAAGCGAAGCCGCGGCCAACAGCCAGTTAGAAACATATTTTAAACTCAATCCATAAAACTTCAATTTAAATTAAAACACGATTAACAAAAATCGTTTAATCATTGTTCATTAAAAAGTCTCAACTGGGCAACAAACTTTTGACGTTCCCCCTAACTCTAACCTGCCAAACTAGCAAAGGATTAGCGTACACATTTCCCGCTTCGAAACTTCTGACAGCCTTCAATTTGACAGTGACGTGCTGCCGTGAAATTTTATTAGGAAACAAATGCTTCAGAGAATTATAGCTGCAGGCTTACGACTATCAAAGCAATTTCAATTCCAATGACAATTAACATCATCCTTATTCGTATTATTTAATTAGACTTGTTTTTTATAGCACAAATGGGGCAAACAAGCATACGGCCCGCCTGATGGAAAGCATCACCGTAGCCTATAGACGCTTGCAATACCGGGGGTATCACTCACGCGTTGCCAACCCTCTCAACCCCCCAAGTGGAGCTCTGGAGACCTTACTCACCGTAGGAACACAACATGGCCGAGACCAATGCTATTTGGCTACGATCTTCTGTAAGGTAGAGGTCCTTCCCCAGACGGGCTGCTCCGTTTTGAGCGGATTATCCGCTGTGCCCTACCTCTCTTAATCGAACACTTTGTAATAAAGATAGCCAATGAAAACGGTGAACAGAGCCATAAACATAATAAAATCCATACTAATATTATATGAGGAAAGATCTAATTGTTTATTTGAATTGAATAGGCTCTGAAACTACTGGACCGATATCAAAAATTCTTTCACCAGTAGAAAGCTACATTATCAGGGAGTGACATAGGCCGTAGTTTTTCCCGAAATTCAATGTGGTTCCCACGGGAACGGGTCCGGAACTTCACGCGGACGAAGTCGCGGGCAAAAAAGCGAGTTTTTCTATATATTTACACGTTTTTTCATATATTCATAAATTCATATTGTACTACGTCATTATAACGTTTTATAACGATTACATTATTAGCATAAAAATCTTTGTTCTTATGTTTTTCATTGATTAACTATACTGTCTTGAACATTTTTGTTTTTCTTTTGTTTAAAAAATTTTAGTCCTTGGTAAAATTAACTTGCATTGATTTTGGCGCCAACTACGATAGCGTCCCCTCGAGCTCGTGATTAGATATTTAATTTCTAACTGTTTCAACGTTTGATTCATAGTAATGTGAAGCAAACACTGGTTAAGTGTATAGTGATTGGAATTTATGATCAGGAACTTTAAAAAGTGAACCTTTTCTGAATAAATTTTGCTATCATCTTCGTCTTGGCTCTGAGACTGTATACTGAGTCGAGATAGCATGAATACGCTGCTTTAAACTACGTACACAAGCATAATTTGAAGACGGCACAATGGAATCTTCGTCTGAAGTTCCATTGCCAAGAAAAAAAAATAACTTGCGCAGTTAGGTTCAAACTTGGTTCTGTCTTGTTTAAACGTTTAGTGAGATTATAAATTTAGGTAACAAACCCCATTTTTGGGATACATAAAACCTTACCTACTTTAATATTATAAGGTCGTCCTTGAACGGTTTGCGGTCTGCACGTTAGTGGGTAGTTCAATGTAAACCCTATTTTAGGGTAAATTAATTCTTTATAGAGGTAAACGATCTTGGGTTTAGTGGTCGTAACATATAGGTATGGGTTAATGTTGGGTATGAAATTGAAATGGGATAAAACTATGGTCTTCGGGTATTTTGTACCGAACACAACTTAGACAATTTAGTATTGCCATAGGGTTCCTTAAATTTACTTAAGGCTTTGACAAATTCAATATACTTGGCACAAGATTTCCATTGTGGCACAAAACAACCAACTCCCGCCAGTGATGTTTCCAAATGACTATGACTTGGGAACCTTTAAGAAGCGAGCGTACTTGCACTCAAAAGGCCGGCAGCGGCTCAGTGACTCCCCCGGTGTCTCTGTCCTCTATGGGTGGCGGTGATCACTTAACCTCAGGTGCACGCTCTTCTGCCATCTTCTTACATAAAAAAAAACTACGCACTATTCCATTTAATTACTATTTTCGGAGTGGTAGAGCAATTATTACGGGCAATTATTGGGCTGGCTCGACCGTGGAAGTACCACCCTCTTACAGAATATCAACGTGAAGCAGCAATGCGTTTCGTCCGGTGAGTGAGAGATCTGGAATCCCAACTCCTTCCCTATCCCCTCTTTCACCCTCTTTCTTTCCCTTCCCTTCCTCCAACCTCCTTGGTGGACAACGCATTGGTAGCGCCCCTAGTGTTACTGATGTCCATAAGCGGCGGTGACCGCTTTCCATCAGGTAGCCCGCTTGCTTGTTTGTCTACTGTATGACATTAAAAAAATTGTATGAGCGAGACGGCGATTGAGTTTAAATCGAGATTGAATCTGTTTTTGTTGCAAGAGTAGGACGGCTGTCAGTCCAGTCCATTTCATAAATGCTCTACCATTTGTCAGTTTTATTTTCGGCGCATAAATATTATGTTCTTTATCACAAAAATATCTATTCCTATATAAAGGGTAGTACACAATAGCTTTAAGCCGAGCGCAGTCGTTTCGGCTTCGGCATCAAAGTACTGGCCACAAACAGAGTTCGGCCTAAAGACTTGCGGAAAATATTGTCCGGTTGAGAGCCACAAAGTAACCCGTAATCTCAGAGACAGGGCTGTCAAAGGATATTTTAATATTGTTGTGAGATAAATAGGTTTTCTAATTAATGTTGTAAAGAAACTCACACGGAAGCCTTCGTGCGCGAGTCCGACTTGCAATTGGCCGTTTTTTTATGTAACACGGCAGGCAAACAAGTAAGCGAACCACCTGATGGAAAATGGTTACTACCGTCTTTGAACATCAGTAACACCAAGAGTACTATTAATGCGTTATCTGCTACAAGGAATATGGAAAAAAGTTGGGATAAAGAGTTGGGATTCCGGATCTCTCACTCACCGAATGAAACGCATTGCTAGTGAAGTAGCAATGCGTTTAATTTGGTGAGTGATAAATCTGGCCAGATTTTTTTAAGATCGGCACTGGTCCAGGCACAATGATGATCAGATGACCTTAAAACACTAACACCGGCTACCGGTCAGTACTTTGTTGCCAGTTTAAAACCAAACGCGGGAATCACAAAAAAAGAAAACTAATAAATTTCCAAAATAAAATTTGCCACCCCTAACATAGACGAATCCAACAAAACAGTCTATTGTGCCGTACATTGTATGGAAAAGACGTATTTAGAATATTTTTTGTGTTTTTTTCATAAAAATATAAAGTCATATTTTTTGTAGCAACCAGCTAAAATCAAACCTAATGCTTTCTAGATAAATGTTATATGTAGTTATCTTTAAAAATATAATAATTTTCGGTTGACAGATATCTTCAATATTTATCTAAAGATTGCAGAATAATAACATCGGCCATAAAGATACAATGAAAAATTACTTTGTCTCTATCGAATTTATTTTATTTTTGTCATGGTGACTAATTTCTTACACTGCGTAACATCGAATTAAAGTTAAAGTTGCAATTATGAATCACTAAATAATCTCGCGCAACTTCGTTTGTGTGTATTTATGCACAGTAGCGCCATCTACTTTATAAAGCGCAATTTATTATCAGCTTTTGACCAAATCCTACGGGAATCGCGTACTTTTCGGGATAAAAAGTATCCTGTGTTAATCCAAGGTATCAGCTACCTACATACCAAATATCATTAAAATAGGCCCAGCCATTTGAGCGTGAAGAAGTAATGAACATACTCACACTTTATTAACTACTTTCACCTTTATACCAGATGGACAGACGACCTTAAGAAAGCGGCTGGAGGCGGATGGATGCGGAAAGCGGAGGATCGCATTTGGTGGAAGGCATTGGGAAAGGCCTATACCCAGCAGTGGGTAGATACAGGCTGATGATGATGATGATGATGATGATGATGATGATGATGATGACCTTTATAATATTAGTGTGATAGTCGGACATCTTCAATTTGCTAATGGTACTGGCCTATTCCTGTACACATCTATAAATAAGTATTCCACTCAGGTCGGTTCCACAAAACAAATAATCATTAGTGTTTTTGAAGTCCGTAAGCAAATGTTTAGACATGTTTGTTGACTTCCAACATTAGACTAAACGAGATGCCTTTGAGAGATACTATTTACTTGGTGAATGTCTAAAAATAAGTCACTTTTAACTGACTTTGTAAATTTTATATAAATTCACATTAATATTAACCCATGATAATCACACTGTAGGGACACGGATCTCCCTTCAATCGAAGGGGATGAGAGCGTGCTCTGCCACGCTGTTCCAGTGATTGGCAGACGAAAGCCTTAACTTGGGTTAACGAGTGGCATCTATACAACAGCCGGAACCCACTGCTTAACGTGCCCTCCGAAGCACAGATTAATTAATAATGGACTAATGGTTTTATATGGACGCTTGTAGTGACTCACCATTTAAGTGTTTACGGTCTGCCTAGGGGCACCCCAGACGGCTCACACCTCGACTTAGGGCGAGGGAGAGGACGGATTTACAATTAAAAAACCTATTTTTTAAATTCACCAACTTCGAAATAAAACACTCTAAATTACTTTGTAAAATACGATGGGATGACACGGGGAACCAGCTTTAAAGAAAAAGAATCAATCAAAATCGGGTCACCCAGTCGATAGTTCTGAGGAAACATTTAAAAAAATACAGACGAATTGAGAACCTCCCTTTTTTGGAAGTCAATTAATAAAATAGTGTCATCAGTCTTAGTTCCGAAAATATTTTAATCTCGTTAAAACGCTTAGCTGTAACAGTGCCCAAAGGATCTCGAGACAGGTCCACTCTACAGACCGAGAAATTGTATTAATAAAGATTATATGTATGCCAGACTATCTGGCGAGCCCGTGCGCCTGGTATAAGGATTGAGCGATCTTTTAGAGATTCTAAAAACTTGAAAAAACCAATCTCGTCAAACAGAATCTTTCTAAACCTATTCAGCATAAAATGTTAACAATTTTGAATTTCATGCTACATCTTGTAACGTCTTTTAGCAGTTGCTTTCTAGATTTCTAGAAAAAACTAGTTCAATCTGGTTTTGAATAACCAGATAAAACTGGTTTTAGTGTCTTTCATTTGTCGCTTTCTAGATAAAACCAGATAGATCTGGTTTTGAATGTATAACTTCAAAAGGATTAATGTGTAATATCTATTTCAATTATCTCAATTCAAAGAGGTAGTTTGGATTATTTTAATCAAATAGACTTCCTTCCATCTGTATTCATAGCCACTATGTCGCTGTGTGTCTGTAGTTGAATTTAAACGTCATCAATTTAAACACATCAGCTTCGATACATAAAGCATGGCATGTAGAAAATGTACTGTACTATAGCGGATGAAGCATTTATGAAATATGCTAGCTAGGTACGCCTTTTTAGGGTTCCGTAGTAAACTACAAGGAACCCTTATAGTTTCGCCATGTCCGTCTGTCCGTCCTCGGTCTAGTGCCTAGACGCTTGATGCTAGAAAGCTGTAATTTGGTATGTATACGCATATTAACAATGCTAACAAAGTGGTAGAATAAAATTAAAAAAAAAATTTTTTTGTGGTAAGTAAAAAAAAATTCATGTCTACATGTAGGGGACATGTAAAGGGGGAATGATTTTTTTTCGACCCTATGTTGTGGGGTATCATTAGAAAGGTATAGATACAATGATCCGTTTGTGAATTATTTACATTCAACGTGCCAATTTTCGTTTTGCACGGTGGTCCCCCCCCCCCTCTATCTCCGAAAGCTTTGTGTTTAGAAATTTGAAAAAAATCATGGTAGTAGTCCATATAGTGAACCTACAAGAAAACTATAACGGTTAAGTATGCTCTACTAGTTACCCAGTAATAGTCGACGAACTTGTGAGGTAAAATTTCTTTGATGAAAATGTATGTGTACGTATTTGGTATGTTTTTCTTACTCAAAGCATACCAAATACATTGCATTGTGCGTGGCGCGACACGTACTTGCCCGATTTTTTGTTTAAAGTCAGGAAAATGTATTTCTGCATGTCCTGGCACTTGGTAAGCAACTTGGTAACTGCACTTGGTCTGTCGAGATTTCCTCTCTAGCCAATGAGCGGCATAAAAACCTGACAGTCTGCCACCTTCTCCCCCTTAACAGTGGAGGAATTGCAGGAAATGGTATAAAATATATTCTCTTATAAAAAAAAAAAGATGATGTGATGAACAAAGCGTAGCAAACACGTAACCTTACGTTCTAGTTTTTTTCAATTTCGTATAAAAAAAATATATCCTAGAATCTATTGGTAGACTTTCATTTACAGCTTAGAAATCAGAAAACGTAATCCCCGTGGCAATATCACCCTCGGCCGGCGGGTAAATCTTACGTAAGTGATACAGCGAGGCTCTCTTCAAATAAATCGACGGTCGGCTTGCTTCGCCCTTCGGTTAGAGCAAATACTTGTAGAAACTATACATTATTAAAGATGAAAAGTCGTACTATCGAAGATTAGCCATAATAACGGTATAAATAGACAGACAGTCAGAAAATTGTTTTTGACTGTTTTGTGTTCTTACAAAACATCTTCTGTTCTATCTGTTTCTATTCAATACATTAATTGTACAGAATGGAATATTTTGGAACCAAAAATATCTTCATAGTTCTCACTACGTTGAAAGGAACATTTTGTGTATATCGTTGTACATTATACACAAAATGTACAAGACGGAGATCAGTCTCTCCCAGATGGCTCTTTTCATCGGTAATTTATTTTTTTACTCTACACTTATAACTATTTTTACAGGCATGCTTAGCCTAATGCAATAGTACTACTTATATTACTTATAACTAATTATATACAACGCTGTTCTGGTGAATCATTCAGAGAACTAGAAAACACGTCAATTCGCTCTGCTATTAAAATTGAATAGCAGAGACAATAGGCCTGTGTCGTAAATTTCAAAAATGGCTTATTTCGTTAGTTTAGTACCTGTATTACCCCAAAAAAATAATATTTCATGATAAAAATTATATTTAAAACACATATTTTAAGTTTTAAGAAAATATTTTTAATCTGGCGTAAAAACACAAGAAAGTGTCATGGCGTCGTGAATGACGTCACATAGTGGCAAACGATTGTGTTCACTTACGGCAAAAGTTTGTTTTGTTGAAATAAAAATGGAAATCTCGTATTTTAAAAACTGTATAGTGCCCCAGTGTATAAATACAAGTATAAAAACTCCGAATAAATTATTCATACGTGTTCCGGTCAACCACTATGTGACGTAATACGTTCTGACTGGCGTTCACAGCGGAGGAGCCAGGGGGGGTATTTATTTGATTTTAATTTGTAAAAATAACAATAATCATTAATTTTTATGTGGAATTATTTCGGTTTTCCCTGTTTAAATATTACAATTTACGTCTAGAAACATTCATCCATTGATTTCATTGTTAGTTGACACAAGCCTATTGACGTGTTTTCGAGCGCGCGCACTGCACCGCACAATACGTAACGTGTTTTTTCCCGGCGGGACGGGAAGTTAAATATAGTTCCATACAAAATGTATGTGAATATGCATATGTCGCGGATACACGGACGGGACGGGAACGTGGCCGTGTCGAACGAAAAGTCACGTCCCCGTCCCGTCCGAGGTATTATCCCGTTGCGTATACAGAGACCTTAAATTACAGTGCGCGCGCTAACGGTACGTTGTCGAGCAATTTGTTTAGCTTTGATATAAAAATCTATTCTTCTTTTCGCGGGCTTCCTGAAATTAGTGTAAACTGGCTGCTGTCAGTGTTTTTGGTAATTGGTCACTGACTTATTGACGAATATTACTTAACGACAACAGTCGGAACCGACAGCTTAACGTGCCCTCCAAAACACGGGGAAGCTCAAGATTTTAGGTTTCTCGTTGGTTAACTTCCTTGATCGTTCCGATAAAAATCGATACTAATTTCCATATTACACTTCTGTTCGGATTGTTAATCTTTGCCACGAAAGCTGTATTGATAAATTGAGCAATCGACTGGGATGAAGACGGCCAGGGCAGTGCAAGCGACATAATAATTTCCACGGTTTGCTCGCAAGATGAGAAATTCAATATAAATTCAGTATACCAAAGAACCACTTCACTCTTGGCTTATTGACACCGCTCGGGTTTGTTAAATGGGTATTTTTATGCCATTTCTTCTTTAAAAAAAAACAACCTTTGTTTATATTTCTCACAGCCAGTTTCTAAAACGCATTTTTAAAGCTAATGGAATGGTGACATAGAGAGTCTATGAATTTTGCGCTGAATGTTGCTTTAAATGATGCGAGAAGGTTGCCACACCTTAATCAATATGGAGGTTTTCGTTTGTCAAATGTTCTATTCTCATAATGAAAAAAGTTAAAATCGAGTGTCAATATCAAGCGCTTACTTGCTCATACAAAATACAATACGAGAGAGATAGCGGTTGAGAAATTGATATTAGCGAGAATAGACCCAGGTGAATATCATGCGCCATTTTGTATTGTATAGCAGATGTAATTCTGCGCTAGTCTACCTAATAGATTTCGTTTCTAATAAATTAAACTTAAGCAATATAAAAAGTAAGCGAACATACCAAAATCCTTTTATTACCATGTGAATCACGTTCGTAGAGATTAAGGTTAAGTAGAAAGAATACACATAACTTCTTTAATTTCGCCGTTGTTGGCTAAATCCCCCAAGTTTTAACACAGCTCTAAGCTTATCTGTGGTACAATTAACAAATGAATAGCGTTTACTAATACACAATATTTTTTTTATGGAAGAGATTGGCAAACGAGCGTGCGTGTCACTTGATTGTATACAAGTCTGTTAATAGGACCATATCCTTAATTTTTTTTTAAAAGAAAGTATAACTTATCTCGTATGTATAGTTGAAAAGTTTTGTTTTTTTTTCGTCATCAGAAATTACAGATATTTTGTGTTAATTTTATATTTTCTATCATTGTAATATGTATCTTATTAATACCATTTTAAAAGAGCAAGTGCTAAGTATCTTGCCAGTTTCTTCTTATGCACAAATCTGCCGTCTGAACTGGTGGTAGGAAAAAATTGTGACGATTTGAAAGAGCTTATATTAGGCCTATTTGAATAAAAATATTTTGAATTTGAATTTGAAAAAGAAAATTAGTGACACAAGAGAAAATAAAAAGGACATAAAAAAAAACAAAAGAATTCTAAAGGAGTCTCGCCGGCCAGTAATGGCCGGCAAGGATTTTGGCGCCAACTACGACAGCATCCACTTGGGTTCGTGATTAAAAATTTAATTTCTGTGTGTTTCAAAGTTTGATTCTTATTGTTGATATAGTGATTGGAATTTATGACCAGAAACTATTAAAAGTACATTATCGTGTTGACTTCAAAATCCGCCTTCACTGAAGAAATTTTGCAATCATCTTTTTTCGGGGCATCTTGGCTCAGAGACTGTATACTGTCAGATAGCATGAATACGTTGCTTTGAATTACATAATCAAACATAACTTGACGATGGCACAATGGAATCTTCGTCTGAAGTCCGATTGCCAAACAAAAAAAAAAGCCGCGTGCGGTCTCCTTGCTCGGGTATTCTTTCCAACATAGTCACCGTTGTCTTGGGCTTATTACCTAATATACTGCTTATTACATAAGAATATATCTCTATGCATACACGTTTTAGGATATAAGTATTATGTCTTTATTATGTTGACAAGGATAAAGATGGAGTTTTACGAAATTCCCACGAGAAAGGGAGTAATCACTACATAGTATAAAACAAAGTCGCTTTCTCTGTCCCTATGTCCCTTTGTTCCTTTGTCCCTTTGTATGCTTAAATCTTTAAAACTACGCAACGGATTTTGATGCGGTTTTTTTTAATTGATAGAATGATTCAAGGGGAAGGTTTTAAAGTATCATACATTCCAAAATTCCCACGGGAAAGCGGGATACACGCAAACGAAGTTGCGCGGGTTTCGCTAGTAGTATATAAATAAAACAAATGTACAGACATAGACCCTGACTATTCTTTCTATCATCCACGATTTCAAAGCTACTTTACTTTACGGCACGTAAAGTAAAGTAGCTTTGAATCGTACACGCTTATATTTTACACCAGATCCTAACAAATATTTGATCGGAACATACCCAGGCGTTGCTCAGCTCCCATTGTTTATGTTTCATTATATTTATGCCGACAACTTTATATAGAACATTGCACGTGCATGGCTTTAATGCGAAGCGTAATTCATCAATAGACTATATATATTGGGGTTGATATTATATCATTATATCAACCCATAATCATCCCACTGCAGGGATACGGGTCTCCCTTCAATCGAAGGGGACTAGAGCGTACTCTGCCACGCTGCTCCAATGCGGATTGGCAGAGGCCGGTGTTTTCAAGCGGCCTAAACTCCACCGACTTGGCATAACTACTGTCATTGTCATTAACCGACTTGGGTCCACGGACACCCGCCGGCGGGGTTGCGGAAGTATCACCAGTGCCCGCGACCCCGCCACGTGAAAGCGGAGAAGGTGGCAGACAGTCAGGTTTTTAGTCGGTATCCCTCATTGGCTAGAGAGGCGAGCCCGACAGACCCCCGTCGCTTCCCCCAAGTGGCGACGGACATGCAGCAATGCATTTTTCTGACTTTAAACAACAAAAAAAGGCCAGGATAGACTTAGCCTGCCCAAATTAAAAAATTTAATAAAATAATATAAGGAAATAAAAAAAAAAGTAGAAAACGTACGTGCCCAATTAGTAATACATGTTATTTTAAGACCGAGGGAGAGCAGTCCCATTCGTCACTCCGGCTTAACAAGTAAACCGATGTGAAATTCACATCCAATTAACCGTGCCAAATAAAGGCCGAATGAACACTGAAAACTTTGTGTGACGGACATAAATGAAATAGATACCGCAAGTTATTCTATTTGATGGTAAAGAGGCGAAAATGACTTTTTGTACTACCTACAGTAAAGCTTAATAAATTAGGTATACATAAGTAAGATAATATTTACAAATTTCAAAAATAAAACTTTTTTTTTGACAAGTTAGATTCCGTCGCTTTGATGTCGCAAACGAACACACAAGTCAAACAACGTCGACCCTCAAACCTGATGGGTTTCATTATCCCGATCTAATCCGTGCTTACCAAAGCACGTACAGCGCGTAGTGAAGACGCAGAAAATTATTTATCCTTTCAAAATATGTTCTAAAATATTGTTAAATATGTAATAGCAGTTTTCCTACAAATAAATAAACTGTAATTTAGGGTATCTATTTAGAATTTCGTCTATGTTTTTCTGGTACAAAGTTCTGTTTTTATGGACGGCGTCAGGTGTTCACATGGACGCTACATTATTTATGAAGCCTCGGTTTGAGCGCAGGCATTAAGTGTTGGTAATAATTGATGAGTGTATGCGCCTTTACAAAGTAACCATTTCATGGTTAGGGTTAGACAGGCTCTCTAGATTATTGGTCCGTCGATCAGTTATTTAGTTCTAAGGTACTAGAGCCCCAAATACCAGCAGTGTTGTATTTTATCAGCAGCGTAATGAAAGATTTAAGTTTTTGGTATTTTCATATTTTCAAGTTAATTATGTCTTACACGATGAAATGTTTAATATCGTAAATTGCGAAAGATTGTATACATATATGGATCAGTACATGTGTGAATTTATGTATTTGTGTTACTCTTATTCACCAAAACGGCTAGATTTGCCTTGAATTCGATATTCTTTTTACAGGGATTAACTCATAGTGTATTTTTTTATCAATTTTGGAAATACCGGGAACAGCTACCCTTATTAATAGTCATAAAATGATATCAGAGACTAACAATCAGAATTAAGACGCATTTTAATTCCATATTATTAAATCTCGATCTATCTCTTTCTTTTTCATTTAGTTTGACAGTGACAGCTATAATTTAATGATTCATTAACTTTAAAAATGCATTTCAGAAACTGACAGTAAGCCGAGTAACAACTTACACTGGGACATTCGAGGGATGAACCAGAAAAGGTTTTACTACAGTCTGCAACTAACATTTGAAAAACAAATAAAGCGAAATTCTTGGGAGGATTGCATTGAAATACCGGGAGAAAAAATAAAATTAGAATCGGATTCCACTGTCGGGCGAGGAGAGGGACGTGCGGGAATTTCCCTATTAAAGTTAAGCGTTTATTAAAGCGTCCAATTGACCGGAGTCTAGAACCGAACAACTCGACAGGAAAAAAAATATTCGTTTTTCTTTTGTTTTGTTTGGGTTCCATAGTAAACTAAAGGACTCCGCCCACTACAACGTATCATACCATGACCGTGCTATGAACGTATCAGACACGACAAGCAACCCGATACGCTCTACTATGCCTACTAGAACGTCGGCAAAATATTCTCTCCCACGATAGTTGCCGCTCCGTGCATGGCACGCGACGGTGCTGGTCGGTGACGGAACGGGCTAGTGGGCATTGTCTCATACTTTTTAATACAAAGAATATTTTTTGTCTCACACGTTCATAGCACGGCCATGGTATGATACGTTGTAGTGGGCAGAGTCCTTAACAAGTAATCCTTAAGGTACACTAGCGAAACCCTCCCAACTTCGTTTGCGTGTATTTATGCACAACAGCGCCATCTACTTCCTACGCCATTGACTATCGGACTTTTGACCAAATTCTACCGGAATCGCGTACTTTTTGGGAACAAAAGTCTCCTATGTGTTAATCTAAGGTATCAGCTACCTACATACTAAATATCATAAAAATTAGCCGTGCCATTTAATTTTGAGCGTGAAGAAATAACACACAAACTTTCGAATTCCGAATCGCGTTACCCCCCAGGCGGGTATCGAGGCGGGTGCAGTCGCAAAAGTGTGCGCTTAGTGAACGAATGTGTATACGTGTGTGCATATACGCGCGTGTACAGACGACATTGGCCTATGTAATAGAAATAGGTAATTATTTCACGCGCGTTGTATGGAGTGTCAGGGGTGTGTTGAAGTCTAAGTAATTGGTACAAAACCTCTTGTTTGCTCTGTTTTAAACCGTGTAACGCAGGGTTTAGTGTGAATAAAGACAAGAGATGATATCTTTAATATCTACGATGATAGAGCTCCACTTTTTACATAGTCGGCAACGCGCGAACGATACCCCCGGCATTACAAGCGTCCATAGGCTACGCTGAGTACTTACCGTCAGGCCGGCCGTATGCTTGTTTGCCACCTTAGTAGTATAAAAAAACCTATTCCTTGAGAATGTAAGGTAAATAAGTTTAATATGAAAAGATTTCCGACTGAGTAGTTCCTTTCATGCCTGGATAAATATACGTGTTTGCTAAGTTCCCCTTATCGCTAAAAGTTAAATAGAACGTTTGGACGTTTTTCATCTAGTTATAGAGGTTAAGGACACACTCGTTGTCAATAGGGGTAAATAAGGAAATATATCGAGTTTGTTACAATAAAAAAGTATATAACAAACTATATTCTACGAGGAGTGGTTCCGTGAGAAGAACTACAGGATTTTAACAAAAGCTAAAGCGCGTTAATTCTAATAATACTTGAAAGAGTAACAAACATATATACAATATACATCTATTCCATATTTACAAACTTTTATTTATTTTTTATTTATTTATTGCCACATAAGTAAACAATATAAAAAAACACTTACAACCAGGGACTGATTAAACCGTTTAATTTCAAAACCCTCAAAAAGGGAAACCCACAAAAAAGGTAAGCTTAAATATTGGGAAACCTTACTGGATAGGTTACCTAGTAATGTGGCAGATTGTTGTAAGTACAACAATCTGCCAAACTGTGAGACAGTTTGTCGGTGTCGGTCTGCCCTCGTGGAATATATTATGTGGGAGGTTTAGATGTGTCGTGCGTGTATGTGTGAATGTGTGTGTGTTTTGTGTGTTTGCAGTTATATGATGAGTGTATAGTAATACTGTATGACTGTGTGTGAGTGCTATGGCTGTAACAATTCTTCTTACATTAGCTTATACAAAATCACATTCTTTGTTTCATTTAACAACATACATATACTTTCGCGTTTACAACATACATATACCCGAGAACAGTTGCTGCCTTGCTCTGCTCCTATCTTTAACACCGATTTAGCTATATTTTAGATTTAATTTTATGTTGAGACAAATTAATGGCACTGTTTATTGACATTCCGCGTACGTAATGTTGTATGTATGTACCTAGTTTTAAATTTTATGTTGAAAAAGAAAAGAAAAAAGTAAAGTACGATATATTTTTAAATGACAAAAAAGGCCGTAACTGGTTTTCTTTCGCCATTTCTTTTTACCAGTGGTCATTTTGCTTTTGTTTCCGAAATGGTAGTAGTTTATAGAGTAGATTAATTTATACAAATCATTTATTACTGTATACTCTGACAAGAGAACGTGTTTGTGAAAACCTATTCTCTGAATAAAAGTTCTGAATTTTGAATTTTTTGAATTTTATAATATAAGTAAGGAAGAGTTTCAATGTTTAGTATCGTGACAACTCCATCATTCTTACCGCTGTGTCTCCTGTAAGTCCAGAATCAATAAATGCTTTGTCCTAATTGACTGACGGATCACTGAAAGAAGGGTATGTTCTTTGTAGGTATGACGTAATCCGATACAAAAGGGTTTTCTTAAAATTCACACGGGAAAGCGAAATACACGTAAATGAAGTTGCAAGGGATTCGCTAGAATTGTTTAAAGTTTTAAAAACATGTCGGTTATTATTTACGCCATAAGTTTACAGCACAAAAGGAACGCCTGTTTCAATTAACTTTTAATTATAATTGACAAACTTTTAATTATTCCCGTTAATATAGTTTGTGCTGCTAAAATATAAGTTTATGTCGGTGCAAAAATATTTTGAGAATCATGGCTAAAATTCAGTTTCGAATATATCATGATTGTGCGGTTTGTCCGTTTTGTTTTTTCACGCTTAAAAATCTAAACGGATTCAGGGAAAATTCAGTGTGGAGATGTAGGCATTTATGAGAACTATTTTTATGAATTGTTTGGTGTTTTCGAAATCGCTTGAAAAATTTATACAATAAAAATAAGATCGCCCTACAAAAAGTGTAACCTTAATACAGATTCATACAAACTTTCGAATGTTTATCTTTCACGCAAAATAAATATAGAAGTTTTTTACTCGGATATTAGTTCGTAGGCAAAACCGCGGGCATCAACTAGTAATAGAATAATTAAATAAGTATTATTAAAAAATATTTAAAAATTAAAAAGTTACGACCCAGACACCCTAGGTCACAGACTAAAGGACATGGAAAGGCAGACACTGCTATAGATAAGAGGTGATTTAATTTATATTTTAGGCTTGGATAAGACGATCCCAGACATTATGAAAGTGGTACAACCGCAGATATAGATGTAGTCAAAGTCAAAAATACTTTAATTTGTGGGCCCTCGCCACAGAATAAGGCTAGGCGTATGCTGAGACGCAGGCGGAGCAGCACAGCTCAGCACAGCACAGTGCAGGGCAGGGCAGTTGAGGCAGACATGTGCCCCCTTCGTATGCTGCGACGCAACTGATATTCGCATCCTAGCTAGTACTTTGACGAGCAAAATGAGTTCAGAGTCAGAGTCTGATTATGAAATTAACGAATTATTGCTACTTTACAGTTTGTCAACTAAATCTTTCGTCATTGCAACAAAATTATAAAATATTGTATTAACAATATTTATGTTTATTAAAACACGTTACGACGTGACAGGTGAGTGACACACGTCGCGCAAAATTCTGTGCCGTGCCGGCACTACAACGAGACGCAGAGCAGGACAGACACATGTCTGCGTCGCATGTGCCTGCGCCGCAGCGTACGTAGTTCAATGACGTTCCATACTTTACAAAATCTGCTCTGCTCTGCCCTGCGTCGCCTGCGTCTCAGCATACGCCTAGACTAATCTCTAACGACGTAACGTGTCTCGTACGTACCCTCGCGGGTAGTATTATTATTCTATCTATACTAATATGCAAATATTATAAAGAGGAAAGATTTGTATGTTTGTGTGTGTGTGTGTGTGTGTGTGTATGTATGTAGGGACGGTACATTACCCCCGAGTAACATAGACTATATTATATATTTTTTTAAATAGGGATTCTTAGTAAAACTCGCACGAAGCCGGGGCGGTCCGCTAGTATTAAATAAATAAGCTACTCTATAAACTACCACCGATAGAGCCGGTAACCCCCGATGAGGTAGAGTCCCTTATCAGAGATTTACATAATAGGAAGGCCCCGGGGCCTGACGGGATTTCTAATAGAGTCGTCAAGCTCTTCCCCGCGCACCTTATTCTCCTTCTGACCGCCATTTTCAATGCGGCATTAAAAAACAGTATTTTCCCCAAATCTTGGAAGGAAGCCACCTTCATTGGCATTCCAAAACCCGGCAAGCCCAAGGATCAGCCCTCGAGCTATCGCCCAATCAGTCTCCTTAGTTCGATAGGAAAGATCTATGAGCGCATTATTCTCGCTCGTCTCAAAGATTTTTCCCTTGCTAATAATCTTTTACCTGACGCACAGTTTGGTTTTAGAGCCAAACACTCTTGTGTCCAACAAGTGCATCGCATAGTCGAACACGTGTTGGACCGGAGAGCGAACAGATCCCGCCCGCACAAAACGGGCGCTCTCTTTTTCGACATGGCAAAGGCGTTCGACAAAGTATGGCACAACGGGCTTATCTATAAGCTCTACAAACTTAATGTGCCAAACCGTCTCGTGCTCATCATACGAGACTACTTGTCGAATCGCTCTTTCCGCTATAGGGTGAATGGGGCACTATCCCCCCCTCACACCATTAGAGCCGGAGTACCACAAGGATCCGTGCTCTCCCCCCTCCTATACACGCTTTACACAAGCGACTTCCCTCAATTTAGACCCAGTCCACTTGTGACTCATACTGCCCTTTTCGCAGATGATACAGCCATCTATTGTTCGGCTTCTAGTACACCCGCCATAGTAAAGTCCCTCCAAGCCGCCGCCAACTCCCTTGGCGACTGGTTTAGGAAATGGCGCATAGAAGTTAATCCAGATAAAAGCGCCGCTATCCTCTTCTCCAGAGGTACTACGCCAAATCCCTCCACTAAAGTCAAGATGTTCGGACAACCGATCCCTTGGGAAAAGAAAGTCCGTTATTTAGGTGTCACACTCGATAGGGGACTCACCTTCGAACATCATATAAAGATTGTCCGCGACCGCGCTGCTTTCGCGCTAGGCCGCTTACATTGTCTGCTTAATGGGCGCAGTAAACTCTCTCTTAGAAATAAGGTGAGAATTTACACAACGTGCATTAGGCCGATAATGACATACGCAAGTCCAGTTTTCGCTCACGCCGCGCCCTCTCATATCCACAGGCTGCAAACCATTCAGAATAGGTTTTTGCGCAAAGCCATCGGTGGGCTTTGGTTCGTTAGGAACAAAAACCTCCACATTGACTTAGGTGTGCCGACCATCTCGCACCACCTAAAGCAATGCTCTGTCAAATACTTCGACTCGCTCAATCATCACCCAAATCCGTTGGTGAAAGCCGCAGGGGATTATTCCGCTCCGGCTGGCACCAGCAGGTCCAAACGTCGTCCGCGGCACGTCCTCAACGACCCGGACGACTCCATTACAGTCGCCATCGAGGCGTATAAACAATTAGATTCCGCGACACAAACTAGACACACACGTCCGTCATATCGGCCCCGCCGGCGGGGCCGCGCGTCGCGCCACCTTCCTGTAGGGACTCGGTTTTCGCGGTACCGGCACGTGCCCGGCCGCTTCTCTCCAATCCGTTCGCCTTCCCCCAGTGTCGCCATAGGCCGAGGTTCGAGCCCCCCTCTGGGGCGCCCCTAGGCAGACACTGTAAAATTTTTGGCGGTGAGAGCCCTACGCTCCCGCAACAGTCCGGTGTCTCAGAAGAGGGTGTTAGTACACCCAAACTGAAATTTTCAATTAATAAAAAATAAAAAAAAAATAAAAAATAAAAAAAAAAAATAAAAAAAACATCGACTTCGCGTGTCCGAACCCCGACCAAGCGTCGTGGATGGCTGCTATTTATTACAGTCCGCACGCGCCTGTTGTTGCGTTCGGACGGCAGCGTAAATTACTATTACCACTTACCAGAAAAATTTGACTCCATTTGAATCATAGGCGGCGGTGTCTTAAAAAAAAAAAAAAACTACCACCATTTCGGAAACAAAGCAAAATTACCACCACTTAAAGAAATGGCGAAAGAAAACCGATTACGGCCTTTTTGTTGATAACGCAAGTATCACAATTTGTATTGAGAACAAGCGTGCCAACTTTTTACCACCTGCTGTGACGTCACAGGCGAAATTTAGTGATGGGAAATCCAAACAGATTCAAAGACACCGCCGCCTATGATTCAAATGGAGTCAAATTTTTCTGGTAAGTGGTAATAGTAATTTACGCTGCCGTCCGAACGCAACAACAGGCGCGTGCGGACTGTAATAAATAGCAGCCATCCACGACGCTTGGTCGGGGTTCGGACACGCGAAGTCGATGTATTTGCGTCATCTATGGTATATCTATATCTGTGGGTACAACATTATTCAGTAATAAAAGGCATTCTATTCAGGCTTTCACGCCATAACTAATATTCAATACTGAATAATAGCGAGTAAAATAATGTGGGAGTGAGTGGTTGAAAATTATTTTCTCTTCAAATCTATTATTTTCAATTCTTTTTGATTTTATATTAAAAATACGAAGGAAAATCTGTCGGTATTATCATGCTGAAACCGATGAATATAAATGAAATATAATAAAATAGTTGATAGATACATACAGATAAGATACGCACACAGGATATTTTTTTATTACGTAAATCACCTTGGGAAACGAGAATGCACTGGAGGAACCTAAGCGATTTTTTCAGAAACTTAATCTGGGTGTTTAGGGAGAAAACATACTAAAAGTCCTGACTTCTAGGAGGTGAGCCGGAGGGAGGGGGTGGCTAAAAAAAAAAGCTCATAATTTTAGGTTTTTCGCTAATATCTCAAAAATGGTACGATAAAGCGGAACATGGTCTATGACGAAATTAAGGGTCAATTCTCTGTCACTTGTATGTATGATACATTCCTTGTGCGTCTATGGAAAAAGGAGTGTGCTCAGCACGTAATACGTAGACGTTTATTAAGATAGGATTTCAAACATTGAACTTAGTTGATTTCCAGTCGTCCATCCTTACTTCCTTATCCTTACTTCCTTACTAATATTATAAATGAGAAAGTGAGTTTGTTTGTTTGTTTGTTTGTTATCCTTTACGGCTTGACTATGTAGCCGATCATTATGAAAATTTGCATACATATTGTTAGGGGTCCAGAGCCCAACATAGGCTACTTTTTATCCCGTGAAAGTATGTCGTTCCAATGGGAAAATAATTTTTCTACTATAGAGGGCGCTGTATCGGCCAACAGATGGCGCTACAAGTCGCGCTATGGGTTGTTTTGTTGTCAAACGAGATCGATGTCATAAAATTAACGCGAGCGAAGCCGCGGGGAAAAGCTAGTTTCTCATATTTCTTGCTCCTTTACAAACAGATTAGACCAATCAGTTGAGTAATCGAGAGTTTGGAACTTATTTTAAACAAACAAAACAAAATTCTATAAAGAAATATTAAAACAACGATTTGCAAAACTAATTTCAGAACTGTAATTAAGTTCTAATTAATCCAAACTCACAAAATATTTCCTAATTTTAGTTTAAATTAATTTCAACGTTATCGTACTTTAATTATAACTCGTTATTATTATGGTCGATGGTTTATAATTATCCATACAAATATTATATTTAACAACGCATTAGATTACACAAAAGATTATAAAATGAATGATAGGTAACATTATTTTTCAAGTGGAAATAAAAAAAAATCTCTTTGTCCATCGTGTGGGATGTCGTTAGATTGTTAATTTTAAAACATTTTACGATAGGTCCGTTTGCAAATTATTTACATTTGTTTTTAATGTGCTTAAATATAAATAAAAACTTTAACTTTTTAATTCCAAAAAATAGATAAAAATGTGTGTTAACGTGCTAATTTTTGTTAGACAGAGTGCCCCCCCTCCCCCCCCCCCCCTCCTCCTATGCAGTTGCAATCTGCATTCAATGCACACACATTATAAATGAGGCACTAAACATTTTGTAAAATGCATTCGACATGCGGTATTTCGTTTAGAATGCACGTACGTGAAGCCGTAATGTATTGGAAAAGCTAAATATTTACGATATACCAGATTATATCGATATATGCATGCACTATTTTTACGACTGGCAACTCACACGTAAACATCTCACTTTTTTATTGTCTGTAGTAAATATTGACAATGTCACAAAAATAGAAAAAGAATTTTGGCGCCAAATACGATAGGTAGTGCCTTGATTAAAAATTTAATTTCTGTGTGTTTCGAGGTAAAGTGATGAAAACATTGAGGTCTGACTTTATAATCAGACTATTATAAGCACAGAGAAAGATATCAATGTTATGAAATGAAATGAAATGAAATCGTTTATTTCAGAAATTAGACCTTCACAGGCACTTTTTCTTGTCATTTACAACTTGTTTAAATAAAAATAAAAAACTACGTTATATACTACCACTATTTCGGACACAAGCAAAATGGCAACCGGTAAAAAGAAATGGCGAAAGAAAACCGGTATGAAAAGTGTATTGCGGTGTTGACTTTAAAATCCGCCTTCTCTAGATAAGTTTTGCTATGATCTTTCTTCGAGGCGTCTAGAATTAGAGACTAAATACCACGACCACCACGCTTGTCCAATGCGGTCGAACGATGAGCGATGAGCAGCCCGTGGAAACCGGCGTTAATCTTTGAAATACTCTGCAGCCACCAAGGGTGATGGCAGCAACTTTAGGAAAGTTTGTGCACTACCCTTACACCAAGTGTCTACATGTCAACTAATTGTGTAACAGGCTTGACAGAGTTGGTTTCAGTTTCAGTTATAATTCACTATAAATATACATTGAGAATAAGCCCTGTTAAATTAACAAACATATCACCGAAAAAAACCACTTGTACGCGTGTCCATCCATACAAAAATCACAAGCAGATGTTTATATTAAATTCAACAGAGAAGGATCACAATATTGAATAGCGGATGCGTCGGGGACTGCGAAAAAATCCAACCCCTGAATAATTCAGACACAATCACTGGCTACCTCAATTATTCATATGGACGTCCGCGCTCCGTGTACTGCGAACAAGGATTTTTTTTTACTAATGTTTTGATGTTATATTACAGTTGGAACTCGTAAAGTTTTATTCGTTTTGCACTGATTTGTTGAATAGTGAATAGTTGACTTTATCAGACAGAAAAAAACAGTGTGTCAGGGTACAGTGCTGGGTTCTGTGGTTGCTGCGTTTTGCTTGCATGAAGATGAGTTCTATGACATTTGTACGTTTTCATCAGTGTTTTTTTCTTCTTAAGTTCGTCGGCTATTACTCGGTAACTAGTAACTCGTCTCAATAACAGATTTATACGGCACGCCACAACTGCAGTATCGAAAAGCCGTCAACCAAGTGCCGCTCGTCTGAATGAGCTCTTAGGCCATCTCCACGAGCGACAAAATCGCGTCAATCGTGCCGATAATAGGTATCATCGTACTTCGTCTTCGAACGTGTTTCTATATGGAAATTTCGTCGCGGCGATTATCATTCGGACCCGTCGCAATTCTCTCGTTCGTTGAGATGGTCCCCTACACTACACATTTACACGAACAAAAGCGCCATGTACCACCATAACATAAACTAAGATAACACAATGTATACCAACATAAACAACAGGAATCACTTAACGTATCTGTATTGATACATAAATCAAAGGAACCAATTAGCGCGGAGACTAAGCCTCGTGTATTGAACATTAGTTGTGATAAGAGCTCCATTAGAGTGTTATGGTATATTTATATGGTACAAACTACTATGAGGAAATGCTACTGATAAATAAAAACTTTTATCATCCATGGGAATAATGGGCAAAACCACACTGCTCACGGCAGCGGGTCGGTAGCGGGATACTAGTTTTTTTTTCATACCACACAGGTGACAAAGAAGCATACGGTCGGCCTGATGGTAAGGAGTCACCGTAGCCTATAGACGCTTGCAATACCGGGGGTATCACTCACGCGTTGCCAACCCTCCGAACCCCCCCAAGTGGAGCTCTGGACCTACTCACCGTAGGAGGAACACATGGCCGAGACCACTATTTGGCTACGATCTTCTGTAAGGTGGAGGTCCTTCCCCAGACGGGCTGCTCCGATTTGAACGGATTATCCGCTGTGCCCTACCTCTCTTCTACAGATATTCTGTTTCACGAAGAGCATTTGGCCATGATTGTTGTAACGTTCACATGCACATTATTGTAGTGCGCGGAACCTCGGAAACGCTCGTAAAATCGCTCATACAGGTATGGGGTACTACTGGGATGCACCCAACTTTTTCTATCTCCATTTTAGACAGCACGACAGGCGACAGCGGGTCTACTGTCTTAATAAAAAAACAGTTTCAACCTAGTTTCAAACAAACGCTCTATCCCGCTCATTTTATATTTTGTGAGATGGCGCTTAAGATTGAGACGAAATTTTAACTGTTTTTGTTACGAGAACAACCCTCAGATTTGTGATCCAATACACAAAATTAACTCAAAATATACAGAAAATCTTTATATAAAATTTTAATGTAAATTTTCAATACAATGGACGTAATTCCTAAGCACAAGGAGACCCCTCTATAGGTATTATTTTCATCGGAATTCAATAAGTGTGAACTGTACGTGACCAGTATTTTAAGTGCACAAAATTCAGTTGCCAAGTACTTTCTTCATGGTCTATAAAATATAGTGTTATAGTCATAATCCATACTTATACACTTTTAGGCTGAGGCGCGGTTCTATGTCGTGGCGTGCGTGGCATCGCACTGGGCCGATCGTACCTTAAAATTTGTTTCCAACACGCGTACCACTTGCCTTACTGCCAAATGCGGCGTCTCATGGCATCAACATTTTACATTAGTTTGCACGAAATTATTTGTCACATGTATCAAACTGTGGCGTTGAAAAGGTTAATAATAAGAGAAATGAAATCGTTTAGTTCAGAAATTAGACCTTCACAGGCACTTTTTCTTGTTATTTACAACTTGTTATATATAAAGAAAATAAACTACCACCATTTCGAACACAAGCAAAATGGCCACCGGTAAAAGAAATGGCGAAAGAAAACCGGTCACGGCCTTTTTTGTCATTTAGCTATTTTTTCTTCCACGACTTAAGAATAATATTTATTTCCCAAACACAATTTTAATTCACAATATCTTATGGTTTCCACACTATGTTTGCTAGAACATAAAAGGACGAAACTTGCTGCTGTTTCACGCTTATATTCTTTAAGAATGGTTACTTCTCCGGTAGAGCAAGTCTATAATTACACCACCACTCCATAAACCAACGTAAGGTCGCCATCGGGCTATTCTGTTTATACCAGTTTATACCGTTTAAATCCCATTGCAATATTACGTAAGGTAATATTATTTTCACACCAACAAGCTGGCAACCCCCAGCCGTTTATTTAATATACTAGTATTATACTGCGCGTCAAATTGACTATTTAATAAGGCGAGCAGTTGATTAAACCATATTACTTTAAGGCCAAGCGTACATTGAGTTTTATGAAAATATAAACGTGTTGTTATGAAATATTTTATTTGAGTAAGAAACGCGGGAAAAGGAATGAAGAAGTGGGTCTTATCGAAACGCATATTACTGCATTACGAAGATATTCTGTATTCGAATCGGACGAATGGCGATTGAACAAATGTTTTTTCACTTCGAATGCTCTGAAATTGCTTATTTGTGCGGGATATAGGCTGCACAAAATCAATTTTTATGCACAAGTGCATAAACCTCATAAATGTATCTATATTAAGGCAAAAAAATGAGCCATACAGCCAAACACAATAAAAAGTTCAGACATAGAATTTGTTATTTTACAAATAATATGTACTTTAATTTATTCGCGTTATGTGTTTTTTAAGACATAAAAGATATTAAAATTTAAATTATAGTACGATACGGTGGGTTATTTAATTAATTTAAGAAAATTATTATTACAAAATTAATTTAATAGTAGGCTGTATAGGCTGCAACCCAAGCCTAATTTCAATGTCGTAAGATTTTTAAAAAAGCGGCTGGAAACAGGTCTTGTTTTTTCGTGCGTTTATTAATTTATTTCCACGCAATCAAAGTGAAAAGCAGAGTTTATAACTCGTCCACAAAACCATTTTTATCCGAGACTTTTAACACTTTGCTTTTATCTTACATACTTCGTTTCTTTTCGTAATTTTTTACGTCTACATGCAGACTCGATACACAATCTGTACAACTTTATGTAAGGTATCTATGTATCTTTGCAAATAAATATTTGAATTTGTAACCGAGGACCCTAAGGTCATTGTCGACCCCTTCCACTATTAAACACCGCTTCCACTTTCCAGCTATAACCGTCTATTATACTGGCACCCCAGCACGGGATCGACTTGCGATATTCAACCTGCATCATACGGCCTCACTCATAAATGTATACTTGATTGTTAATCGACATCACCTTCACAGCTTCAGCCAATCAGCACACACACACATGCTCAAATACACACACACGTACGGATACACAGCGCAGCATACGTAGTCATTCCATTGAGCATGTAAAATAAAAATACTTAAATCGTTATAAACGTAACTGACGCTAGTTAAAAATTACTCATTAGCCCCAAACGAAGAGTCAATTTAAGACTCTCATAACATAGGGGAAAAATTGGTTTTCCATATTATACCTGTGATGTCCACTGTTTGGTTCGTAATAAAACACAATAACGTTTGCTATATTCCAATGCCCCGTTCCGCACGCGTCCGTCCCGTAGCTAAGCCTGGGCAAAAGTGCTCGCCCCGACCCGCCACCTAGCGAGGCGCGTGCGTAACTTTGCATTGCATTTATTTATACGTCACATCTATAATCGTAGTATGGCACATCTACCTTTTACAAAATTAAATATAAAATAAATAAGCTACTTTATAAACTACCACCATTTCGGAAGCAAAGCAAATTGACCACTGGGGAAAAGAAATGGCGAAAGAAACCCAGTTACGGCCTTTTTTCCATTATTATTGTTATTATTTTTTCATTAAATTATTTTAATATTGTTACAGTGTTTAGAATACATACAACTGGTAATGGCAAATTGAACAACAATGAGCCTTTTATATAGCGAGAATAATCGCATGATGACGTCTACCTTTCCTTTAATTATAAAAATGACACTAATTAAGGTAACAATTAACCTTTCGCAAGACACGTCCAAATGATAGCCACTGATAATAATCATACATACATAATTAATTTGGTCTTATTTTAGTATGACAGTCAAGCAAAACATTCTCGTGTCTCCTTTTAAGTAGACTATATTATATCATTAAATAAAGTTAAGAAGTTAATCTAAACAATGTTAGCAAAATATAAAAACAGTAATGACTGCAGTTTCACA
This sequence comes from Endotricha flammealis, assembly GCA_905163395.2. Classification (NCBI taxonomy): domain Eukaryota; kingdom Metazoa; phylum Arthropoda; class Insecta; order Lepidoptera; family Pyralidae; genus Endotricha; species Endotricha flammealis. The sequence continues at coordinate 14,243,368 of LR990861.1, read as the reverse complement.
GTTCAAAAGTATCTAATTATGTAGAATTATAATAACTTGAACCAAGCAACTTGTTAGTTAAAATAAAGAGATATAGTTTAATACTACAAGTAGTTAGTTATAGCTGAATATAAGATACATTTAATTTGTTACCTTATAGAGAGTTATTACATAAGACTGGATGAAACTATTCCACTGCTAACAATGATTTAATTTAATGAAATTATATTTTCATTTTGGACTATTCCCTAGTACTCTATCAATTGAAAACTTTAATGTAAGATCATTATAAAACAAATAAAATTAATTAAAATTTGCTTCAAATTATCCTAGCTTTATACCGTGCTTATGAATTACAAACAACAACAGTCTGTCTATTCCAATGCTAGGTTTCAAACTAGATAAATTAGGTTCATATCATAAATCATAAATAACAAATATTATGTATAACCATAACATTTCCTCCAAACTTTATAATAATTTGATTTCATCATATGTCACACAACAACAACTATGTATGTATTTAAATTCCAAACGTTTTAATCGTTTGTTTTGTAATTTCATAAAATGGTTTAAGTTCCAAACGTTTACATCGTTTGTTTTGTACACATTGTATCACAAATAACAAATACCTATATATGTATATAATTCTCAAAATTACATTAAACTGAAATCCAAACATTGCAATGCAAGTTTCAGTTAAGTATACTGTTTACTTAGTTCTCTTGACCTTAACATACTACAATACAATGTATTGCATTACTCTTCATGCCAATACACCAACTCAAGCCTATCATCCATAGGCATCGAGTCATACTCTATGATAATGGGGAATGTAAACAGATACATTTTAATTAGATCAACCTAAATATGACAAAAACACATTAAATTCACTATACTTTTTGATTGAAAATTGTAACTTTCGTTTCCATTTGTTCCCATATTTTATCATTTTTATAATATTAGAATTATTGCCAGAATCCCTGGACATTTACCCAGAAAAGGGCTTATAGGCAAATAATTATGTATCTGTTATATGCATATGACATTTTCCGGCCAATGACATTTGCCACTTTATATTGTGTGGGTAAGGATTCAGATGTCTGGTTAAACTCAAGACACTGATCAGTGTTTATAGGTCACTGTGCTTGATCTAGGATCAGCCATGTTGGGCCTAGCCACCATAAAGTGTATGACTGCAAGGATTGAGGCATGACACCTAGATTCATTAAGTCTGCTGGATTCTGCTTTGTATTAATATAATACCAGTCAGTACCTGAGATGGAGTTCGCGACTTGCATGAGTCGATGTGAGACACGAGAACGATATATATCGTGTTCGTGTTTGTATTAGTGATGCACCGATTCCTATTTTGGGGATTCGGATTAAGATTAGGATTATTGAGGAAAGGAAATGCTAACTGACTTGAAGTACCTCATAATGGCTCATAATATGACTCTATTTATTGGTTATAATATTAATATTCAAAATTAATAACAGATAAGTTTTTGTTTAAAAACACAGCATTTGCAAATTATTAGGGTTCTCTTTTGCGAGTTTGAATTTTTTGTTCGATGGCAAAGACAAAGGGATTAGAACCCTAGGATTAATCGTAAAAATGCTGATAATCGGCGATTACGATTGATCCGAATCCTAATCGTTGCATCACTAGTTTGATGGGGTTTTGATCCATTTTGAGAAAAGAAGATTTTGTTAATTCATAAATTATAAATTGTGGCCATAAACCTATTATATAGCTAATTTGGATAAGTAGAACGTTCCACACAATTCTTAAGTGGAATGGGTTGTTTTTTTTTATTATTATTTTTTATTTTTTTACAAACTACCACTGGTATTTGTTTTTTTTTTTTTTTTTTTCACCAAGTCACTCAAAAATATAATATATATTCCGGTTGTCAATACAAGATCATTTTTTGATATCATTTTCATGATATAGACAATTTTTTTCCCGGTTTTCACCGAACCACCTCTTGATCTTGTCAATACAAGATCATTTTTTTTTTGATATCATTTTCATGATATAGACAATTTTTTTCCCGGTTTTCACCGAACCACCTCTTGATCTTGTCAATACAAGATCTTTTTTTTTTTTTTATCATTTTCATGATATAGACAATTTTTTCCCGGTTTTCACCGAACCACCTCTTGATCTTGTCAGTACAAGATCATTTTTTGATATCATTTTCATGATATAGACAATTTAGGTACCATTCGATTTTCATCGACTCATCATTGCTCAATTTAGGTACCATTCGATTTTCATCGACTCATCGTTGCTCCAATTTAATGGTGCTTCAGCTCCAATTTCATGGTGCTCCACAATTTAATGTGATCCAAATTGGAATTGACAGGTTTCCCTTTGAAACATTTGGTTATTTGATCCAATTATATTTTTTGAGTGACTTGGGTGGGTAGGTAATAAATGTATTTGCAACGTATTATGGTCAGAATGTAAAATATGTTCGCAATCGTATGTGAAATGTGAGGGTAGGTACTGTAGGTAGGTATCTACTATAATAAGAAATAATAATTATTCAGAGTAAGTATAATAGTCATCATCTAATTTCATTCCCTTATTATTTTTTTATTTAACATTGATATTGAGATAGTGTATTAATTTAGGAAGACCTTAGTGCACTACTATAGATTTAGGTCCTAAATATACCCTGCATGAACCTTTGAAATGAGTAACTTATAAAATATATTAAAAATTTAATAACTTAGGATACCCATTATTAAAATGTGCGATTAGTATTTCGTGATCTGCTTTAAGATTACCTACCCCGTTTACTCATAGAATTTCGTACATACTTGTACTGATCGCCTACAATTTGACCAGTATATAGAACTTGATTGATATTCAATTTCATTGTGCATGTACAATTTTGGCTCTTATGATATAGAACTTAAGAACGGTACAAAGTCCAGCTTAAATTTCCTCTTTCACATTCTTTTTATAGTACGCGACCGAATCGATTTTTATTGGCGGTACACTCGCACAAAACAACAGCTTTCAGAGGTAGTTTTCGTTATCAAGCCACAAAATGTTGGAACAACATACCCCCTCCTTTGCGATTACTTCATAGCAAAATTACTTTTAGAACAAAATTCAAAAATACCTACTTGATGAACTTTTTGTGTGCTAATTTTTTGCCACTATTATATTCCGACTGTATTCTGTTCCAGTATACTTGGCACAGGATTTCCAGTCAATTTCAATGATTGTGTTTGAATCAGATTGGCTTGCCTTTAGGTGCTTTATTGCATTGCAATGTAGTGATTTGAAATCGTTTCGACGTCACAGGCGAAATTTAGTGATGGGAAATCCAAACAGATAACAAAGACACCACCGCCTATTATTCAAATGGAGTAAAATTTTTCTAGTAAGTGGTAATAGTAATTTACGTTGCCGTCTGAACGCATCAACAGGCGCGTGCGGACTGTAATAAATAGCAGCCATCCACGACGCTTGGTCGGGGTTCGGACACGCGAAGTCGATGTATTTGCGTCATCTATGGTATATCTATATCTGTGGGTACAACATTATTCAGTAATAAAAGGCATTCTATTCAGGCTTTCACGCCATAACTAATATTCAATACTGAATTATTATTCAGTTACTGAATCATAAAATAATGTGGGAGTGAGTGGTTGAAAATTATTTTCTCTTCAAATCTATTATTTTCAATTCTTTTTGATTTTATATTAAAAATACGAAGGAGAATCTGTCGGTATTATCATGCTGAAACAGATGAATATAAATGAAATATAATAAAATAGTTGAAGATACATACAGATAAGATACGCACACAGGATAGGTATTTTTTTATTACGTAAATCACCCAGGGAAACGAGAATGCACTGGAGGAACTTAAGCGATTTCTTCAGAAACTTAATCTGGGTGTTTAGGAAGAAAACATACTAAAAGTCCTGACTTCTAGGAGGTGAGCCGGAGGGAGGGGGTGGCTAAAAAAAAAAGCTCCTAATTTTAGGTTTTTCGCTAATATCTCAAAAATGGTACGATAAAGCGGAACATGGTCTATGACGAAATTAAGGGTCAATTCTCTGTCACTTGTATTGTATGATACATTCCTTGTGCGTCTATGGAAAAAGGAGTGTTCTCAGCACGTAATGCGTAGACGTTTATTATGATAGGATTTCAAACATTGTACTTAGTTGATTTCCAGTCGTCCATCCTTACTAATCCTTACTGAAAGTGGGTTTGTTTGTTTCTTTGTTATTCCTTCACGGCTTGACTATGTAGCCGATCATTATGAAAATTTGCATACAATTGTTAGGGGTCCAGAGCCCAACATAGGGGATATTTTTATACGTGAAAGTATGTCGTTCCAATGGGAAAATAATTTTTCTACTATAGAGGGCGCTGTATCGGCCAACAGATGGCGCTACAAGTCGCGCTATGGGTTGTTTTGTTGTCAAACGAGATAGTTATGCACCCCCTACCCCCTAGAATAATAACCATTAGAGCATAGAGTTGTAGAGTCGCTGACAACGCATAACAGCTTCTCGGGATACAACTGGGTGGCATATGCTGACCCATAGTTTTAAGATAGAGATAAGCCTTTAGACTAAGAACATTTTATTGTAATATTAATTCAGAATATACGAGCATCTCCTTCTGTTCAGACGTTCTCACTTTTATTTTATTTTAATTAGTTTTTAAAAAACCCAATCTTCCACTCGTAAATTTGACTGGCGCTGCGGACAGGATTGCTGCATAAGCGCTACAGTTTTCGCGAGTTTTCGTGTATATAACTTTACCGGAATCGCGATTTCGCGGCGCGTACGGCGATCCGATCGAACAAATAAATTTGTCAAGTTGCTGGAGCTGGTGTTGGTGATGGCGCTGGCCGGTTGGTGAGTAAACCTTTTCGCCTTCCTTACCTATTTGTGCCAATTTTAATTGTAGAGTTATCTAGAGATTGGAACTCTCTCTTTTTAATTATTATCTGGTTTTCTTATGCAATTTTAAGCGATCAGAATTTAGTATAGGTGTAATTATATCAAAAAGTTATTAAATATTGAATTAAAATATAAATAAATAAATATTATACGTGTTGAAATAAATTTGTGTAATTAATTAAAATTAAAATAATTTAAATCACGTCTAATTAATTCATTAATCAAACTCTGTGTGAATTTTTAAACGTAATTAATTAGGTAATTATAGTGGTTCTATTTTGTTGTGCTATATATATTTACTTTTATTGAAATGGCGACTCCTGTAGAGCATATAACTTTAATTCCGCCAGAAATGTTAAGAATTATTCCTGTTTTCGGTGGTGATAGACGACAACTAAATTTATTTTTGAGACAGTGTGAATATGTAATAGGTAAATATACCGGAGACGCGGTCCAAAATGTATATGTTATGCATTCCGTATTGAGCAGGCTAGTAGACAAAGCAGCTGCCCTTATCAGTGAGCGCGACGATGTCGTGAACTGGCAACAGTTCAAGGACTTGTTAACTCAGCATTTCGGTGACCCACGGAGCGAAGAGTGCATTGCTATAGAACTAGAATCGTTAAAAATAAAACAAGGAGAAAGTTATTTAGATTTTTGTAATAGAATTCAGTCAGTACGTTCAAATTTAATATCCAAGGTTAATTTAAATATAAATATACCATTTAAACAAAGTAAAATTACTATCTATAATAATACTTCCCTCAATGTTTTCTTGTATAACTTGCCTGAAAATATGGTCAGGATTGTTCGGCTAAAATCTCCGACTACTCTTGAAGAGGCTTTAAGTATTGTTATGGAAGAGGTTAATTTTCATGACCAATACACAACCCGTAATAAAATTTTGGGAACTAATAATAGACCGATTATTCCCACTCAGACGACAACCATGCCACAATTTAAATTTGGCAATCCACCGTTTAATCAACCTGTACCACCTAAATTTAAATTTGGTACAAATCAAGGTCAAACTCATCCGTACCCATATAGATCCCCACAACCTTTTGGTTACAAACCTCAAATAGGATACAGGCCACCATTTGGAGCACAGCCCCAGATACCCATGCGTCCTCAACAATTTGGGATGCGCCCACAAACGTTCGGCATGCGACCCCAACAATTTGGTATGCGACCACAATTTGGCGCACCACCCCACAACAGACCATTTCAACCAGTAAATAATCAGGCTAACCCTTCAACCGACGTGTCCATGCGTACGGCACCACCCCAAAGGATGCAACAAAATTTCCAACTTAATGAGTTAGGTTTTTACGATGACTCATTGTATGACAACAATTACGATCAAAATTATTTTGGTGATGATTACGATTATGGGTATTACGTCGAACCAGATGTACAACAGGATGAGACCCAAGTCCCATCCCCTGATGCCGAGGGTGACAAAGAGACAACCCCCGTCATTTCTGAAATTGAAAATTTTCACGTACGTTTTGCCAGAAATCCCTTGAGTTAATACAGTTAAATTTTGATGCAACCTTAAAACTACCCTATATTTACATCCCCGAAATTGACTCTAATTTTATGATAGATACTGGTAGTATGAGATCATTCATAAGCCCTCGAAAAGCCTATGAATATTTCCCACACGCAATTCGTAATGAACCTTTTCAAGTGATAAGCACTCACGCGTCTAGTTCGCATTCGGAAGTTATAGAAATACCATTATTTCCTACATTTAATAATACCGAATTTCATAAATTTTACCTATACGATGTGGATGAGCGATATGATGGAGTTATAGGCGACGATCTATTAAGACAAATTGGCGCTTTAATTGATTTAAAAAATTATGTGTTAAAAACGAATATGACGGCAATTCCAATTATACATAACACAAACAATTATGAATTGAAAATTGCACCTCGCACGGAACAACGCGTAAAGCTACCTACTAATTTACATACTGGTGAAGGAATTTTAGAATTTAAAGAATTTTGTGATGGTGTGAGAATGCCTAGTTCATTGGTCAGTTGTAAGAATGGTTACGCTACTACGATAGTACAGAATATGTTAGACAAAGAAGTTATATTAACAGTTACAAGCCCATTTAAAATTACAGAGTACAATAACGAAGTATGTCAGGTTAATAGCATGAAAGATAAGAATGATATTGAGATAGATAAATTATTAGAGGAAAACTTACAAAAATTACGTTTAGAACATATGAATGAGGAAGAAAGAAAGAGAATTTTTGGATTGTGTGAAGAGTATAAGGATATATTTTACTGTGAACACCTCCCACTCACTTTCACTAATCAAGTTAAGCACGCTATTAGGACAAAAAATGAAGACCCGATTTATATAAAGCCTTATCGTCAGGCACCCGCGCAGGCCGCTGAAATAAAGGATCAGGTAGAGAAGTTATTAAAAGACAACGTGATACAGGAATCCCTGTGCTTATGAATTACAAACAACAACAGTCTGTCTATTCCAATGCTAGGTTTCAAACTAGATAAATTAGGTTCATATCATAAATCATAAATAACAAATATTATGTATAACCATAACATTTCCTCCAAACTTTATAATAATTTGATTTCATCATATGTCACACAACAACAACTATGTATGTATTTAAATTCCAAACGTTTTAATCGTTTGTTTTGTAATTTCATAAAATGGTTTAAGTTCCAAACGTTTACATCGTTTGTTTTGTACACATTGTATCACAAATAACAAATACCTATATATGTATATAATTCTCAAAATTACATTAAACTGAAATCCAAACATTGCAATGCAAGTTTCAGTTAAGTATACTGTTTACTTAGTTCTCTTGACCTTAACATACTACAATACAATGTATTGCATTACTCTTCATGCCAATACACCAACTCAAGCCTATCATCCATAGGCATCGAGTCATACTCTATGATAATGGGGAATGTAAACAGATACATTTTAATTAGATCAACCTAAATATGACAAAAACACATTAAATTCACTATACTTTTTGATTGAAAATTGTAACTTTCGTTTCCATTTGTTCCCATATTTTATCATTTTTATAATATTAGAATTATTGCCAGAATCCCTGGACATTTACCCAGAAAAGGGCTTATAGGCAAATAATTATGTATCTGTTATATGCATATGACATTTTCCGGCCAATGACATTTGCCACTTTATATTGTGTGGGTAAGGATTCAGATGTCTGGTTAAACTCAAGACACTGATCAGTGTTTATAGGTCACTGTGCTTGATCTAGGATCAGCCATGTTGGGCCTAGCCACCATAAAGTGTATGACTGCAAGGATTGAGGCATGACACCTAGATTCATTAAGTCTGCTGGATTCTGCTTTGTATTAATATAATACCAGTCAGTACCTGAGATGGAGTTCGCGACTTGCATGAGTCGATGTGAGACACGAGAACGATATATATCGTGTTCGTGTTTGTATTAGTGATGCACCGATTCCTATTTTGGGGATTCGGATTAAGATTAGGATTATTGAGGAAAGGAAATGCTAACTGACTTGAAGTACCTCATAATGGCTCATAATATGACTCTATTTATTGGTTATAATATTAATATTCAAAATTAATAACAGATAAGTTTTTGTTTAAAAACACAGCATTTGCAAATTATTAGGGTTCTCTTTTGCGAGTTTGAATTTTTTGTTCGATGGCAAAGACAAAGGGATTAGAACCCTAGGATTAATCGTAAAAATGCTGATAATCGGCGATTACGATTGATCCGAATCCTAATCGTTGCATCACTAGTTTGATGGGGTTTTGATCCATTTTGAGAAAAGAAGATTTTGTTAATTCATAAATTATAAATTGTGGCCATAAACCTATTATATAGCTAATTTGGATAAGTAGAACGTTCCACACAATTCTTAAGTGGAATGGGTTGTTTTTTTTTATTATTATTTTTTTATTTTTTATTTTTTTACAAACTACCACTGGTATTTGTTTTTTTTTTTTTTTTTTTCACCAAGTCACTCAAAAATATAATATATATTCCGGTTGTCAATACAAGATCATTTTTTGATATCATTTTCATGATATAGACAATTTTTTTCCCGGTTTTCACCGAACCACCTCTTGATCTTGTCAATACAAGATCATTTTTTTTTTGATATCATTTTCATGATATAGACAATTTTTTTCCCGGTTTTCACCGAACCACCTCTTGATCTTGTCGATACAAGATCTTTTTTTTTTTTTATCATTTTCATGATATAGACAATTTTTTCCCGGTTTTCACCGAACCACCTCTTGATCTTGTCAGTACAAGATCATTTTTTGATATCATTTTCATGATATAGACAATTTAGGTACCATTCGATTTTCATCGACTCATCATTGCTCAATTTAGGTACCATTCGATTTTCATCGACTCATCGTTGCTCCAATTTAATGGTGCTTCAGCTCCAATTTCATGGTGCTCCACAATTTAATGTGATCCAAATTGGAATTGACAGGTTTCCCTTTGAAACATTTGGTTATTTGATCCAATTATATTTTTTGAGTGACTTGGGTGGGTAGGTAATAAATGTATTTGCAACGTATTATGGTCACAATGTAAAATATGTTCGCAATCGTATGTGAAATGTGAGGGTAGGTACTGTAGGTAGGTATCTACTATAATAAGAAATAATAATTATTCAGAGTAAGTATAATAATCATCATCTAATTTCATTCCCTTATTATTATTTTATTTAACATTGATATTGAGATAGTGTATTAATTTAGGAAGACCTTAGTGCACTACTATAGATTTAGGTCCTAAATATACCCTGCATGAACCTTTGAAATGAGTAACTTATAAAATATATTAAAAATTTAATAACTTAGGATACCCATTATTAAAATGTGCGATTAGTATTTCGTGATCTGCTTTTAGATTACCTACCCCGTTTACTCATAGAATTTCGTACATACTTGTACTGATCGCCTACAATTTGACCAGTATATAGAACTTGATTGATATTCAATTTCATTGTGCATGTACAATTTTGGCTCTTATGATATAGAACTTAAGAACGGTACAAAGTCCAATATGTAAAGGTCGACCTGCTCCTGACCGTACGTAAATGGTATCGACCAAGGATCGACCATAGAAATAATTTATTTATCCATGGTCAGTGTGATCTTAATTTGGTATTCATGTAGGTACCACATTCCACCTCGCTCACACATTACACCATATTTAAACAGCGCTGCCATTTTAAACATGAATTCGCGCAGAAAACTGCATCTTGCTTGCTTATTATTTGACCTTCTAAAATTTAAACGGCCACAATACCTATATTCTAAGCTTAAATTTCCTCTTTCACATTCTTTTTATAGTACGCGACCGAATCGATTTTTATTGGCGGTACACTCGCACAAAACAACAGCTTTCAGAGGTAGTTTTCGTTATCAAGCCACAAAATGTTGGAACAACATACCCCCTCCTTTGCGATTACTTCATAGCAAAATTACTTTTAGAACAAAATTCAAAAATACCTACTTGATGAACTTTTTGTGTGCTAATTTTTTGCCACTATTATATTCCGACTGTATTCTGTTCCAGTATACTTGGCACAGGATTTCCAGTCAATTTCAATGATTGTGTTTGAATCAGATTGGCTTGCCTTTAGGTGCTTTATTGCATTGCAATGTAGTGATTTGAAATCGTTTCAAATTGATTAATTTTTTATTTTTTTTGACATTAGTATGGAGTTTCTATCTATCTACCATACTGGTTAGTCTATTCGTTATACTAACCATTCGTCAGTTATTGATACGTCTATCAACGACACACGTCGATCGACTACATATATTATTGTTAAGACTACTTTGTGTACATAAATTGTTTTCTCGTATAAGTAATTAACATTGCAATTTTTATGAGAAATAAATATCTTAAACCTCTTAGAGAACGTAAAATTTGAAATTTTACCGATATTTCAACAAAGTGTAAATAAAAGTAGGTGGAAGTAAAACGCACTGCGTTCGACCACCCGGCGCATATCATAATTATTATGCAAAGGAGGTGCATGGCCATTACTCGTTACTAACTAGATTTAAATTTAGCGTTGATAAATTTTGATTGAAAGAAATTTATGATTTAATTAATGACGAATACACAAATATCCAGTATTATTTATATATTCATACACTTTGTAGGTTCTTTTACTGCAACATGTCTACTATTGCATAAGAACATTAAGGTCAAATAGATAACTATTTTCTCCTATGTTTTTTATTAATGTGTGGACAATATTCTCTTACCTATCCCATCCTCGTCGCCACTGTGATGTCCACTGTTTGGTTCGTAATAAAACACAATAACGTTTGCTATATTCCAATGCCCCGTTCCGCACGCGTCCGTCCCGTAGCTAAGCCTGGGCAAAAGTGCTCGCCCCGACCCGCCACCTAGCGAGGCGCGTGCGTAACTTTGCATTGCATTTATTTATACGTCACATCTATAATCGTAGTATGGCACAATACCTATCAGTGCTTTTATGTATGGTAATGGTAATATGGTATTCGGAATTCTCCATCCCACTAGTAAGATAACACTGTATATATATTTTTTTTGCTCCGGCTTCCCCTGAGTAAAATTTCACCCTTCGCCACTGATACATATTAATACCAATCTTAATAAATAAAAGTATTCGACCTGGAGTGTAGAACAATTAAAAGAAGAACTGTGGAAACGAAAAGCCATTTATAACTGACGCTAGTTAAAAATTACTCAGTAACCCCATACGATGAGTGAATTGAAGACTCTCATAACATAGGGGAACCTAAAGTAGGGTCAGTACAACAGATACATATTAATAACAATCTTTATAAATAAAATACTATTTTCTATTTAATTTCAAACCCGCAAACAGAGTGTTGATGTAGGGGTAACCTGCGGTATCAGCAGTCCCGCGATTCTGCCAGGTGTCAGACAGGTCTTCATTATGCCAATTGACTTAAAAAGCAAGAGCCTCACAGACGCCCGCCACCTCCTCAAGATGAAGAACATGCTGTAATGTATTTTTCTGACTAAAACATTTTCCAGGTAGAACTATGTTATGAATGCTATTTCCAGGTAGAACTACCCAATGTTATGAATGCTCTACCTTTCCAAAACTAGTTTGTAACCAGGATTAATAGTAATTACCGCAAAATTGACAACGATCCCTCTAATAATAGGTTTTAATTAATGAAAATTGTTACTGATAATATTACGTTAAAATATCATAATTATAGTGACAGATTTTAATGAACAGTGAAACAATTTAGTACACATATTTAAAATACACCGAATTTGTGTTGTGGTTTGGAATTCGGTATACGGAATTGAGAAAGACTAAATAGTTTTTACTAGTGTTTAGTTCCTTTGCGTCTATTCCGCTTTCTCGTGAAGAATCTTTTCTTATCGAATGCCTATATCACACAAAGATCTCGCCTTCCAAGTTAAAGGTCTTCAAATCATTTTATATGCATGGATTTACTAGCTTTTCCCCGCGGCTTCGTTCGCGGTAATTTCATGACATAGATCTCGTTTGACAACAAAACAAGCGCAACTTGTGGCGGCATCTGTTGGCTGATAGCCCATCTCATACAACGCCCTCTATAGTAGAAAAAAATATTTTCCCATTGAAATGACATACTTTCACGGTATAAAAAGTAACCAATGTTGGGCTCTGTACCCCTGACAATATGTATACAATTTTTCATAATGAGGCTTAGTCAAACCGTGAAGGAATAACAAACATACAAACTCACTTTCTCATTTATAATATTTGTATGAAGTATGATTTATCAAATACGAGTTTTTTCATTATTTATAGACAGCTAGTTGCCTTACACCCCTTCCACACGGCCCAATCTAATTGACCAATTTGTATGCCTATCCTTTTCTTTAGATATCACCAAGAACAGGACAATAGATCAAATTGGCCCAAAAATTGGGTGCGTGTGGACGGGGTGTTTAACTATACTGACAAAGTGGTAGAACAAAACATTAAACATAATATATTTTTTTAGTACCTCCCCTATAATGTAAAGAGCATTTTATTTTTCGCCCACGCTTGGGTGTCGTTAGATAGTGTTATCGTGAACATTTTGCAGTAGAATCGACAGCATTGTTCAGTTCAGCTCTTGAGCTCGAGTGATAGGGTACAAAAGGCAAACTTGCAGAGCTATGGTCTGGACAGGATCTCTGCAATCGCATTTTGCCTTGAAAAACACAAAATACATAAACATAAAACAAAGCAAACATTTCGTAGCTAAAGTAATATTGGCAAACATTTAAATATTTCATAGTGGTAATTGTTAGAGAAATTACAAACATGATCCGGCTGAAACTGTACAAAACGGAACAATGTCCAAATAGTTCCGCGCAAAGTTAACAAATGGGATTGGCCGCGGCTTGCATTGCACTATTGTGGGGTGTGGTGTGAGCTACAATCTTTTTGGTAATGATACACTGTGAAACCAGACGATAAACACTCTTATAAACTAACTAGAGAAACCCGCGCAACTTCGTTTGCGTTTATCCCGCTTTCCCGTGGGAATTTCAAAAAATCCTTTCTTATCGGTTGTCTACATCACACACCCAAATTTCAGGTCTCTACGGTCAAGAACAAACATTTTCATATGTATACATGATTATTTTTCTATTTAAATACTTCTCATTACAATCTTTGGAGTGGGCGTTTATGAAATAGGCTATCCCGACCGGTGAAGTACCACCCTTTTACAGAATATTGACGTGAAGCAGCAATGCGTTTCGTTCGGAGAGTGAAATATCCGAAATTCTTGTTTGCCACCTTTGTGGTATAAAAAAAATATTTATCTCCTTCCTTATACTATTTCTCGCTATATATCCTGTCTTTTCCTATTATAGGTCGGCAACAGGTCAGGGACCCTAGAATCTATGTGCTCCATAGTCGACGATAATCACCTAATATCAAATGATCCATATTCCTGAGCTTGTTTTCCAACCACTTCAACTTGGTGTTTCAATACCTACAACCTCAGCCTACAACCATCCCTACAACAACACTACGAAATAATAGAGCGAGTCGACGTAATGATATTTCCTATAAGTAAGAAAGAGACAATATCAATATGCCATTTAACCATTGACCAATTTAACTTGACCCCTGTCAAATATTATAAAATTTAATATTTAATTACTTACTGTTTATTATCGATGAATATGATTCAGTCCGCTTTATACATAGTTAGAATTTTAGCTGTTTTTCCGAGATCACAAACAGAATAAATAGTACGATGACCTACGACGACATTATGAAATCATTTTGTTTGAATATTCACAATTTATAAAAATATTACATGACAGATGACATCTTCACTTCACGAATGTGTCAAAATGAAATGTAATTGAAATCAAAAGCACTAAGGAGTATGAGTATTGATATCAAATCGAAGAAAATTACCCACAAAATACATATTTTTCAAGAATTTCAATAAAATAAGAATCACGTCTTCACTCTTAAACAATTTTTATGCAAAATTTGAAGTAGATTGGACCAAGGAATCAAGTTGTCCAATAGTAACTTTGCACCCCTTTTTTACCCCCTTAGAGTTAGAATTTCGAAAAATCCTTTCTTATCGGACGCCTACGTCATACAAACAATCCACCCTCCAAGTTTCAGATTTTTACGATAAGCGGTTTAGTCAGTCAGTCAGTCAGTCAGGACAAAGCATTTTATAAATATAGATAATAAATCGGGAATTAACGCGATCATACTTTGATATTGTATGATGTTTAGACCAAGTTGCACCGGCCGTACTCACAGGCGAACTGACCACGGTGAGGCAAAGTATTTTTCTGACGATAAAAAAAGCGAACTGACCGGGTTGAAATGAATAGTTCGCCTATGACCACAGCCGGTGCAACGTGGTCGAAACTTGATCATTTGAGTTCTTCTCGGCCTTTCCTCATCTACCTTCTCTCTTTCTTTCTGTTTTTGATAAAGTAGTAAACATTATCATAATGTGGGTTGGATGGAAGCTGCCGTTTTATTTGAAATACTCTTCAGCCGCCACTATAGGTCAATATATCTCTCGATCTTTATGGAGATCAAGCCATTGATCAAGGACGGCTTGATCATCACACTACACGAATGAAAGTAGACTGACTTGTCAATACAGATCAACAACAATAGGGTTGTTTCCAGGGTCAAAATAATTACATTATATTTAGTCCGTATTTTAGATTATAAAAAAATATTGGACACGAATTTTTTCTTTTTTCGATTAAACAAAAAATAACAAAGATACAAGGCATAAAAAATTAGGAGTGGGGGGGCCTATGACGTCACTCCGTGTGAAAAAATGCCACACGCCGGCGTGACGGCACACGTAACTTTAATGAGCTATACTGCCCTACTAAACACAAAAGCGGTATCTCAGTGAAAGCTAGTTTAGAGATAATTGACGTTATGTAAAATTCGTTTTGTCGTTAATTTATAGATTGTTATTTTTGGTTATTAAATGTAATTTATATATAATATTAGGTATGTTTTCTATCACAATAGTTAAAATGAAAAAATCATGTGTGGATATAACAATGGATTTTCCGAATAACCTATCTGTTTTTTTTATTTTCTAAATTAATTAAAAATCCTATTTGTAATTTAAAAATTCATTAACTTCTATAAAATATGTAACATAACGCTTTCCTCAAAATTGCATGCCGTGGCAGTCTATAACTAAGTTTGCATTGGTCAAAACACATGATTTTCTCGCATGTCTATATTAAATGTATTCAATGTAAGATTTGTTGACTGTCCTAAATAAATAAATAAATAAATAAATAAATAAAATATGTAAAATATACATGGAAATGCCTTAACCATGAGATACTGCTACACCGCTTAGTAATTACAAACTTAATATTTGAGTTGCCGCCTTTTGTTTAGCTTTTCACCTAACATGCTTGTATACAAAAGGATATGAATTTTCAGTCTAATAAAATACATATTATTATAAAGAAAAAAACAAATCAAAGTGCACTTATGAAGTCTTTTATTATTTAAATTTATAATTTAAAAAAAATATATTCAAAAAAGAAACGTGTTCTATGAATTGTAATCAATCAAAAGTGGGGAGTTCTCTCCAAAAGGACATTCTATTTTGGGGTATAATATTTTCGAAAGATTTCAAAATATTATCCTTTTTGGTTGTGGAAATACCGTCTGGTGCGGTTTTCTTCGTCGGTAACGCCAAAACTCCAGTTTTTAAAATTTTATTTCCTATTAGTGATATGGTCTCTATTGAATCCTCCTAACGGAGGATCTCCCAGATATCAGCCTATACGAAATAAAGAATGCTCTAAAAATGATGTCAAATGAGAAAGCACCTGGAGAAGACAATATACCAGTCGAACTCATCAAGTGTGGTGGCATGTCTGTCCTACAAGAGCTACAAAATTTATACAATGAGGTACTGGTTAAAGGAGTTACACCAAAGACGTGGAAGAATGCTATAGTTAGGCTCATATTCAAGAAAGGAGATAAAGCTAAACTAGCCAACTATAGACCGATATCAATTCTGCTCCATACATATAAACTTTTACCAAGGTATTGACCAACAGACTTGCCAACAAACTAGATACCTCACAACTTCAACTGGATTTCGTAAGGGTTTCTCTACTATCGACCATATATTTTCTGTAAGGCAAGTCCTAGAAAAAAGCGGAGAATACTGTCAAGACTTGTACCTAGCCTACGTGATTACGAAAAGGCGTTCGATACCGTCGAACACTGGGCAGTATTCAACGCCCTCCAACGGTGCATGATAGATGCCAGATATGTGGACGTGATTAGAGAGATCTACAAGGGTGCTACACTCCAGGTTCAGCTACACAAGCTCACTCAGCCAGTCCGGATAGAGAGAGGAGTTCGTCAAGCGACACAATATCGCCGAAGCTATTCACTGCAACCTTGGAAGACGTCTTTAAAACATTAGACTGGTCCCAAACCGGAGTTAACGTGAATGGCGAGTTTCTATCGCATCTACGCTTCGCCGATGACATAATACTCTTCGCCAAATCTATCGAGGAGCTCACTGCCATGCTGAAAGACCGATACACTGCGTCTCTTAATGTCGGTTTAAAAATGAACACCACTAAGACAAAGGTGATGTGTAAAAGGATCATGCCCTCCCCGACGTACATCTAAGTACACAGCCACAATATAGGTATAATTACCGACTATATCTACCAGCTCATTAAAATCGAAGGAGATGGACAAACGAAGGAGATTGAAAGAAGGATACAGCTGGGCTGGGCGGCTTTTAACAAACTCTCCGACGTGCTAAAGAGCAAGCGAGTGCCAATCTTTCTCAAGAGACGCATGTTTGAGCAGTGTGTTCTCCCAGTTATGACCTACGGAGCTGAAACCTGGACACTTACTTCCAAACTTGTGCGAAAACTTCAGGTGGCGCAAAGAGCCATGGAGCGAGCAATGATAGGCATCTCGCTCATAGACCGTATCCCAAACAAAACAATACGTAAGCGCACTGGAGTTACTGACATCGCTTTAATGGTGTCCAGGTTAAAGTGGAGATGGGCAGGCCACATGAGTAGGATGGGACGATTGTCGCTGGACGCGTAAGATTGCGGAGTGGCGCCCAAGAACCGGTCGTCGGAAGATAGGGAGGCAGCCCATGCGCTGGGCTGATGACATCGCCAAAGTCGCAGGAAAATCCTGGATGCGCACTGCCAGAACAAGACCCTTATGGAAAGCCCATGAAGAGGCCTATACCCAACAATGGGTGATGACAGGCTGAAAGAAGAAGAAGAAGAAGAAGATATCGTGTACACAAATTCAGACACCAAAGTACCGACCACAAAGAGGTCACGAGGATACTTTTACCAAAATTAACATGCAAATTATACTCTTAACTAGGTATATTAACACTTACCTACCTGATTGTTGAAGCACACGCCAATCAAACTATATTATATAATAATTTATAACAGTAATCATAACATTGACACTTGTTTACAACAACAACAAACAAGTAATGACGGGAATAATTAGTAAAGGCAGGGATAATTCATTGCAAGATGGTATTAGAAATACGACCGTATAGAATACGTATTAAAGATCAATTTGACTTGCAGCTGCAGCCGCATCTCATGATTTGCGGATCAAGTAAGCACAAAAATACTAAGCGTTGTAGCGGTAACAGTAGTCAGGTGTCAGTAGTCACTACTAGTCACATTTATGCCGCTTATTGGCTTCAAACACGACGTGCGTAAAACTCTCCTGTTTTTTAAGAGATTTGGCGGTATTCAAATATACGGCTGGTTGCCTACGTTATGTTGATATACCTCTAATATCCTTAGAAATTAAAGGTAAAACTGAGATAGAGAAAACTTTCTTAACGTTATTTTATACCTTTTGAGTAACATACCGCCATAAGGCTTAGTTCAATAGACGCGTATTTTTCTAAGCTATCCGATGCCATAAAAATCTAATTTACGTTTTTTTTTGAGATACCGCTTTTGCGCTTAGTAGGGCAGTATATCTTTGTCATTTTTGGTCTAATTTACAAATGAAAAAATGAGTTTCCCTTATTTTTGAATAATCTAAAAGAAGGACTAATTACATTTTTTACGGCAACTAGCCTATTATAATGATGCAGTCATCATTATAATATTGTTGTCAATCGCCTTCATCTCATGCCCTCTACCAAACATCGCCGAGGCTTTCCACGCACATTCAACAATTCAAGTGATTTATTCAAGCAGTAAACTAAACTGGGACGTCGTGAGAGTCGCTATTGCTTGTAACTGCTGTGGTACACCAAATTATGCTGTGCAAGTACTTTGAATTCCAGGCTTCGCTACGTAATGAGTTAGGCGAAGTCATTGTGAATTCAAGTGTGTATTGGATTGAGTTTTTATGGGATATTCAGATATTCAGTGTTCGAATACCTTTATTAATAAAATATGCGCGAGTGATACCCGCGGTGTTGCAAGCGCCCATAGGCTAAGGAGACTGCTTACCATCAGGCGTGTGCATGTTTGCCACCTTAGTAGTATATGAAAAAAAAACAAGGAAATAATTCGTGTTATTTTGAGAATTGGCACAGTTATTGTGGAGTCCAGATTAACATACTGGAAAGTCCTCGAAAATGGGCAGGTCCTGAGGAAGTAGGGGTCTAAGGTTCCTATTTTGCTCATAATGTCGAAAATCTACACAAATAGCATTTTAATTGCTTGCCTACCGATTAATCTTATATTCGTTTTTACTTTACGATCAATACTTTAGGAGCTACGGGTCTATCGAGTTACTAGAACAGACATTATCAACAATCGGTAACCATTATCAATAATTTTACTGAACATAGTTTCCTTAAAGCAAACACCCATCTTTGTAGTGAAACTCTTTCAATAAATCGTTCATATTGAAATGCTGTAATGCCCGCACTTTGATGTCTTGCTTTCGAACTTTAACTTGGTTAAAAGTATTTAATGGTGAAGTTAGGCAGTCCAAAGATTTAGGTCCGTGACATACAGAAGGCCTTTATGGCGCTAAAGTCCAACTACTAGATTTCTATTCAGTTTATTCAGAATCAATAAAAATAAATAAAAAAACAAAATGACAAACATAAAATGACGCTGTAACGTTGTCCACTCAGCATTTGTAGACGCCACGATGCTGGTCTTCCGTAGACACCGGATCATGATCCCACTACAGGGATATGAGTTTTCATTCAATCGAAGGGAGTTATAGCGTTCTCTGCCACGCTGCTCTAATGCAAATTGGCAGAGGCGAGTATTTTCAAGACGCCGGCGTAAGTCTATCAATAAATAAATATATAGGGACAAATCACTTAGATTGAGCTAACCCCAAAGTAAGTTCGAAACTTGTGTTATGGGATACTAACTCAACGATACTATGTTATAACAAATACATATATAGACAAACATTCAAGACCCGAGGCCAGTTAGAAAAAGTTCGTTTTTCATCATGACCAATCGGACGTAATGACGTCAGTAACCATTACGCCACGGAGGTCGTCAATATTTTTATTAATGGGCTAACTTTGACTTAACATTAAGTAGGGGAACAGGCCATACTTATATTCTTTATGCCTTAAAAATCCCGGAGATCAACGAAACACTTTCTGTTGGTCTGGCACTTAAAATGTTTTATGTAGAACATGTTTCAAAGACGTATTCACGTTATAGACCGTACATGAGACGTGACTGTTAATGACTGCATATAAATGCTAAAGTCTTGCCAAGATTCTCGCTTCTTAATTAGAAATTTATTCAATTTTATTAATAGGTAGCTAGCTGATTAACATTTCCATGTTTTCGGCGTAATTAGCCTATGAATGTGTTAATAACTAATCTATTGGTATACTAGATTGCTGATATGCCTCGAGGATAGCAGGACCACCTTTAGGACGATTTTTGGTTGCAACATCCTAGTGGACACATGTGGCTCTAATAAACAAAAACCCTGTTTGGTAACAAAGAAAAGGACGGAGCTGTCAATAAATCCGCTTACAAGATGTGCAAGCGATTTTTTTCTAAAATGGTCCTCCTATCTTCGAGGCCACCGTACCTACATAAATACTTTTTTTTTGTAAATAAATACATATTTACGAGTACAGAAAGAAGGGAAGTCCAACGATGAGATGGTAAGACCATATCAAAATCTTTATTAAGTGGACAGGGACGTGTGGAGGGAGAAAGGTAAGGCTTTTGGACCAGCAGTGGGTCATGGTTATTAGAAACACACATATAATTATACATAGAAAACAACCTGCAAGTCTGGAATACTCTGAATGTATAATAACATACATACACGGTGTCGAAATTAATTGAATATAATGTACAAGTAAAGCAACGAATGCATCGGACAGTCTTTAGATGTATTTAAAAATGTCGAGCACATCAGTGTTCTCGTAGACTTATCATCAAAGAGTGCTTAGTACGAGTTTTTTTATCACATTCGAACTTGTAAACGTTTACAAGCCGACTGAATTGAAAAAAAGTTTCATATTATCAATTCACTAGACGCGTGTTACATATCCAAATTAGCCGGGTTACTCACTTCAAAATGTGAGCAAGTAAGACATTTAATTTTGATATGTAACACGCGTCTTATAAATTCGCAACATGAGAATTCTTCTCTATTTGATCGGTTTTTTTACGTTGACATAATCGAAATGTGACCAAAAAACCACGTACTAAGCACCCTGTATGCACACTTGATGTTAGAAACTCTACTTAAACCAATATTTTTCATAAATACTTTTTGGGATTACACTAGTCTGTAAGTTTTTAATATTCACTGTATTAATTATTTTGTTTTGTATCGCAAATAAATCATCTATCTAAAACTTTGATCGAACGATCAAGTTTAGGGTTTAGCTAAACTTCTTGTATGAGCTTAAAGCAGCAGCTTACAGCTTAAAGGAAAGTACCGTCAAAGGGATACAGCATAGATGAAGCCACGGGCACAAATATAACGCACTTTGAATCGTACTAAGTACCATCGATTTAAATTTCAAAATCCAAACTTTCCACTTAAGTGCTCCACTCCCGAAGCCTCCAGGGAGTAATATTTGTAAGTGTCACATAAATCAGCCGGGCTATTTTCACTTTTGCATATAAAGTTTTCTATACCGTCTTCCAAACCTCGTATTTTGTATAAATTCCGTAACCGGTTTTTCTTTTACCCGTAGCCATTTTGTTCTCTTTCCGAAATGGTGGTAGTTTATTTTAAAATGTACTTAGTTTTAAAAAAAAGTTAAAGATTATATACAACCAACCGGCCATGCTGCTTCCAGCATGAGCGGTTCGGTTGTCTTATAGTCTTTCTCTCCCAAACGGAGGCGTTTGTCCAGCAGTGGACTTCTTGTGGCTGAAATGATGAACGATAAAGATAAATTATTGTTTTATATTATTGTAAATATAAACTTATATTACATGGAAAACATCCAGGCTCGTTACAATCAAAAATGCCATCACATTAATTTTACCTGTGCTGGGATCGCATTCTCTACTGCCGAACACCGGGCTGTGTATATAAGTAGATTAAATTGTTACAAAAAACGTGGTAGGGATGACGTTCTATTCGTAAGATTCCAGATTGAAATATGGCGTTGGGTGCACTCTGAATTATTCCCCCTTTGTGATGAATGAATGGGCCTTTGTATAGGTGTTATTATCCGAAATTTCCATGGATACTTTTTCGTTGAATTCTTCTAATAACAGGATTATAAAGGTGTAGCAAAATGTGTCCAAAAACTTTGGTAGAGGTGTTAAAAACACACAAAATTCAGCACCACCTAGTTCCAAAGTAAACTAGGCTTAACCTACTCATGTTATGAGATGAGTACCAGACAACGGTTATGTATATTATTGTGTACATACAAAAGATTCAGACAAACACATAGTGCCAACACATAAATGTTTGCAACGCACCACAGGGCTGTCTTGGAGTGGAGGCCGCGCATGGGGAAGCGAAGTGTAGGGCGCCCTCCCTCCAGGTGGACAGACGACCTCAAGAAGGCGGCTAGAGGCAGATGGATATGGAAAGCGGAGGATGGCATTTGGTGGAAGGCATTTGGAAAGGCCTATACCCAGCAGTAAGTAGATACAGGCTAATGATGATGGTGACTGGGCTGTCAAGAATAAAACATTAGTGTATCGATTCTGTTCTTACAAAATACTTATTTTGTTATCATTACCAAACTTCTTGCTGACCGTGACTGAATAAGGTACTAACTGTTACATTATTGATATCTTTCATCTAAAGCACACATAAACACGTATTTAGATCGTAAAGTGAATAACAAAAGCCGTGAAAAAACGTCCGAAATCCGCCTGTTTTAATGTTTCAGCACAATCACTGGCGGCTCAGTTATTCATGACACGATACGGTCGGGACCATGATGTATAAGTTAACATGAGGTAGAACCTATTATTTTAAAAATGTTTTTGATAGAAAAATTTCACGTCGCCCCATTAAATTTTTTTTTTTAATATTTTCTTAATAAGAATGGCTAGTTGCTTAACAACTATAAAAAAAAAACAATTATAAATAGAGTCAAAGTCAAAAATATTTTATTCTGTGGCACTAAGACCTCCTGGGATATAATAGCAAAACAAACCAGTTATGGTCTTCCACGAAGAAACTCCAACTTATCCTACGTCAATGGTCCGCATATAAAAACTGACCAGTATTAAAAGAACTCTAACAATCCTTTAACAGCTCCATTTTCGTCTTCATTCTCACTATTTTCGGGGGCGGGTAAAGTTCACAATATACTGGTAGGGCCATGTAGGCTTTCGGGTCAGTGGTGTATTCGTGAATGAGGTTTTTGTATGCAGAACTGAATATGCTCCACCGAGACTTCAACTTGAGTTTTTATATATAAAATTGTACCTAATACCAGAGATCTATGATGAGTGGTGTTCTTGCTGCAGTTTTGTCATATTTATAATACTTTTACTTATTATTATGGAAAAAAATAATATTTAAAACTAATAAGAAATTTATACATGCATCACTAGATATTAACGCGCATATTTAATTCATAACTTGCAATAATCCTCATATATTTTGTCAAACTGTGTTAGTGGATCAGAGTGCCTTACTATTAAAATAAAATAAAAAATAAAAAAAATTGAAAAAAAAAGAAGAAAAAATGATTATTTGGAACGTTTAAAACTAAATAACTTAAAATTACTTACTAATAAAAAAAAACAATGATGCCCAAATGGGTCTCCACTCAGCATAAGTGTTGTAGTGGCACGAGTACCACGACACTGGTTTTCTGTGGAAATCCCACTGATATTATACTACTGTGCATAAATTTACGCAAACGAAGTTGCGCGGGTTTCGCTAGTACCTAATATATAAATGTTAACTGATACGAATAATAACATAATTTTTTTTTTAATTAACTAAAAACTAAACTAACATTAAATAAACAAGAACAAAACTAATATTAAAAACTAGAGAAACCCGCGCAACTTCGTGTGCGTTTATCCTTTCCCGTGGGAATTTCAAAAAATCCTTTCATATCGGTTGCCTACATCATACATACACCACACTTTTCAGAACACACCCAAAAAATTGTCATATGTATAGTTTTTTTTTCTTCTATTTTTATACTTATCATTACAATCTTTGAAGTGGGCGTTTATGAAATAGGCTAGCCCGACCAGTGAAGAGCCACCCTTTTACAGAATATTGATGTGAAGCAGCAATGCGTTTCGTTCGGGGAGTGAAATATCCGAAATTCTTGTTTGTCACCTTTGTGGTATAAAAAAAATCTAACTCATTCCTTATACTATTTCTCGAAATATCCTGTTTTTTCCTGTTATAGGTCGGCAATGGGTTAGGGACCCTAGAATCTATGTGCTCCATAGTCGACGGTAATCACCTAATATCAAATGATCAATATTCCTGAGCTTGCTTTCCAACCACTTCCGTAAAAAGAATGTATAAGTATATCGGTAATTCAATACCTACAACCTCAGCCTACAACAACACTACGAAATAATAGAGCGAGTCGACGTAATGAGATTTCCTATATGTGAGAAAGAGACAATATCAAAATGTATGCCATTTAACCATTGATCAATTTAACTTGAACCCTGTCATATATTATAAAATGTAATATTTAATTACTTACTATTTATTATCGATGAATATGATTCAGTCCGCTTTATACATAGTTAGAATTTTAGCTGTTTTTCCGATATCACAAACAGAATAAATAGACGACATTATGATTGAATATTCACAATTTATAATTACATGACAGATGATACACTTCACTTCACGGATGTGTCAAAATGACATGTAATTGAAATCAAAAGCATCTAAGGAGTATGAGTATTGATATCAACTCGAAGAAAATTACCCACAAAATATTTTTTTTTCAAGAATTTCAATAAAATAAGAATCACATCTTCCATCAATTCTCTTAAACAATTTTTATGCAAAATTTGAAGTAGATTGGACCAAGAAATCAAGTTGTCCCATAGTAACTTTACCCCCCTTTTTTACCCCCTTAGAGTTCGAATTTCGAAAAATCCTTTCTTATCGGACGCCTACGTCTTATAGTAGTTCCACCAGCCAAATTTCAGATTTTTACGATGAGCGGTTTAGGCTGTGCGTTGATTCTCAGTCAGTCAGTCAGTCAGTCAGTCAGGACAAAGCATTTTATATATATAGATTAGAACAATTAAGAAATTTGACGACCTCCGTGGCGTAATGGTTACCACGCCAGACTGCCACCCAGGAGGTCCCGGGTTCGATCCCCGTTCGGGTCATGATGGAAAACGAACTTTTTCTGATTGGCTTCGGGTCTTGGATGTTTATCTATATATGTATTTGTTATAAAATATAATATCGTTGAGTTAGTATTCCATAACACAAGTTTCGAACTTACTTTGGAGCTAGCTCAATCTGTATGAATTGTCCCTATATATTTATTTATTTATTTAGAAAGACAGGGTTAGGGTGGGTACATACTCATAACGCTTGCAGCAGGCAGAAATGCGTTCGTAACTTTAGCGATACCCTTAAAACGAACAATTAGCCCACTATTATTATTAGCCTAAACCATCCCACTGCTGTGCAAAGGCCTCCCCCTATCCCTCTTACATGAGTTTCTTCATGGATATCAAAGATCTTGGACGTGAAAATCCACCACGCTTGTCCAATGCGGTTTGGGTTTATTGGGGATTTGACTTTCATTCATTACACACGACAAAAATATACGGAGAAATTATTCCGTATAGCTTGGGGAAACCGTAAAAGTTGTTAATTAGGACGCTTATTTTAAAACTTTCTGGTCGGAACTTTCATAACAGCGAGGTTTCTTTCGAGGAAAACAATTTTTATTTATTTCTAAACGTTCATGACAGTTTTGAGGTTTCGTTTTATATACGAGTAAGGATAATTTTATTTATTTAGAAGTAGATGGCATTATTTAATTAACGTTACACAAATATTGTGATTGTATATGACAGGCTACAAATCTACAAGTTTCATTCTAATAAGAATAATTTTACAAGTTTTTAATTACGTACGGAAAATCTATAAAATTGTATCTACAATTTTACATAGGTATTTCTGTTTAATTTAACATTTTCTCTTTGTAAAAATCTACATCTTTGTAGGAAAACCTGTTTTATTGAACGCATAATTTGTAATTCCAAGTTTACAATTTTGTAAATTGTAGTACAATTCCAACAAGTAGACTCGTCGCGTGTCATATACAAGATGATTTTTTAGTCACCAGCCATATTGAAGGAGGTCAGAGTGTCCATGATAATGATCAACTTTTACTATGGGGGCGTCTCAAATCGCGAACAAAAATCAGCTGATTCATACATTATTTCATTCAAAAAAATTTATCCATGATTTGACATGTGCCACCATAGTAAAAGTTGATCATTATCATGGGCACTCTGATCTCCTTCAATATAGCTGGCTGGTAACTAAAATATCAGCTTGTATTTACAATTTTGTAGATACATCCAAACACTGCCTACGGTCGACGTGGCTGAACTCGCGTTATCGTTTTAGAGAGCGACGCCATCAAACTCCTCATCTTTCATTTGATATAATTAAATGGGAATGCTACATACATCA
The DNA here is from genome assembly GCA_905163395.2 of Endotricha flammealis. Taxonomy (NCBI): domain Eukaryota; kingdom Metazoa; phylum Arthropoda; class Insecta; order Lepidoptera; family Pyralidae; genus Endotricha; species Endotricha flammealis. Next base: position 14,216,759 of record LR990861.1, on the reverse strand, counting down.
GCAGCGAAATTCAGAGTTCGATGCCGAGCATCTGTTTAAAATGTAAAACGATAAAATTTAAATGGAATTTATACGGAACATATCAAACTTTTAAGTGCGATCGTTTGTATTCCGCCGTGTTTCAATGTAACCAGACACTTAGCTCCCTTCATTCTTATCGGCTCCCCACAAAACACCCAATTTTCGTGCGTGCACAAAATTAGAGGCAGGTCAATATAAATTGGTGGTATCATGCGTGGCTACGTACGGCAAAGTTGTACAACTTGAAAACAACCCCTTCGCGATTTAATTAGAACCAACCCTTAATTGAAAATATGTTCGAGCATTAAATACGCAAATAAATGGTTTGCACATGTGTAAGGGTAGCAGAAAAGATATTTTTGACACACAAATTTTCAAGAGAAACATAATCAAATAGTTCTGTTTATCACATTATTACAAAGTTTCATTACGATGCTCACATTATTAGCATAAAAGTGTTTATTCTTAGTCCTCTACCCTGATCATCTCTTTCATTGGTTGACTGCATAATATTTTTCACCTCATGAGCGCGTTAGAATTTGTATTGGAAAGATTTTGTTGTTGTTAGGATTTTAATTTTTATTTGTGTACGTTCAGTACAAATCTTACATGGCGTCACGTATTGTAAGAAAACAAGCGATAACTTTCTTCTAAACTTGTACACAATCCGTAAATAAGACACTCATGTAATTACTTAACATTTATAAATAGGTATACTTCGGCATACAATATGCGCTGTGCTTTATTTTCTTCGTATTGTGGTAACTATATAATGCTTATTGCATACAAAGAGCTAAAATAAAGTGAATAATAGATTTATTTTTGGAACCTACCAGCATTTCGAATGACCATTGACGAGATATTCTGTGAGAGGGTGACTCTACGGTCGAGCTCGCCCGTTTCATAATGCTTTATCACTCCAATAATTAGCTGCTAATTGAGACTTTAGCAACATGTATCTAGTTAGTTATTCCAATTTCCAGTCATTGAAACGGTCTAAGATTCAGATCTTTCTCATAATAGGAAAAATTCTCACCAATAAGGCTTTGGGCAAACGAACCACTAACTTTAATAACGGGCATCGTAGATGACACAATCCCACTAAATATGCAGATGACAGACTAAAATGTGCGTCGTTAAAGAAAAAGTGCTTTTTTCTGGGGGATGCTGCGCAATAGCGGGATCCACACCAGACGATCCAAAGCGATTCAATGCGCGCGGCAGGATCTCGATCTTCGCTCGAGGCATTCCATTGAATCGAGATCCAATGGAATTCCTCGAGCCGCTCCATTATATCAAGATCCTGCCGCGCGCATTTGGATCGAGTTAGATCTTCTGGTCCGGCTATTCAGCCAGAATTACATAGATTACAGGGATTAATTTAATACCTGTAATTATGTCCGTTTTTTGCGTGCCGTTGTACATTGCTGAAAACATTTGCATTTGTATCACAGCCACAGCTTAAAAATGCGTTATGGATAATCTGGTCTACGTTGCCTGTAATTGTATGAAACATGTTCGTTTGCGCGTATCCTAACCCCTTGTTTAACTGTTCATCCATTGTGTCGATTCAATGAATTCGATGTAATGTGCGGTGATTTGTAAATTATGATGTGTTGGAAAAATGGCAGTCGTGTGACAATACCAAACAGCAATGGACCGTAGAATCTGGTGTATATTGTTATTTGTTATAATTCCTGCAAGTATTGTGAGTATTCTGTAATACATTTCTTTTTATGCCACAAAATTGGCAAACAAGCATACGGCGCGCCTGATGGTAAGCATCACTGTAGCCTATAGTCGCTTGCAATACCGGGGGTATCACACACGCGTTGCCAACCCATCCAACCCCTCGAACTGGAGTTCTGGGGACCTTACTAACCGTAGGAACACAACATGGCCGAGACCGATGATATCCGGCTACGATCTTCTGTAAGGTAGAGGTCCTTCCCCAGACGGGCTGCTCCGATTTGAGCGGATTATCCGCTGCCTCTCTAAAATATAAAAATAAAAATACATATTTTATCCTTACTAATATTATAAACGTGAACGTTTGTACGGATTTGTGGATGTATGAGTGTTTGTAACTCTTTCAGGCAAAAAAGGCTTGATAGATTTGCTTGACGGAACAACGGCATTTCACGTGTAAAACCGAGGGCATTAGCTAGTCATTACAATAAAACCATAGAAATAAAATTCTTTGTCCTGATTGACTGAATTACGGACTGACGCACTGTCTAAACCGGCGATCGTAGAGACCTTAAACTTGGGTATGTTCTTTGTATGACATAGACATCCGATAAGAAAGGATATTTTCGAAATTCCCACGGGAAAAGAAGTTGCGCCGGTTGCACGAATTACGGAGCTGTGTGTGGTGTAGTGTGAAAATCGAGTTATAATATTGTAGTTTGTATTTTTCATTGATAGATTCATTTTAATTATTTTATAGTATTGGAAAGTAGGATAACGATTTTGTTCGTTATCCGATAAAAAAAAATTGTACAGTATTTTCTGTGAATATTTTTTTGAATAGAAATATATTTTTGGTATAATTTAAAATATTTTTCAATGGCGAACACGCCACTACACTAAACGTTTGATATGAAACTGTATATTTTTACGAACTAATATTTATAAAAATATTTCTGTCATACAAAGAGATATTTTTGCTTTGTTTAGATTTATATTTTGGTAATTTTCATAGTACTCCATGTTTGCCCTTGGCTGACATATTATAAACTAGCTTTTACCTGCGGCTTCGCTCGCGTTAATTTTATGACTGTATAGACAGATCTCGTTTGACAACATAACAACCCATTGCGCGACTTGTGGCGCCATCTGTTGGCCGATACAGCGCCCTCTATAGTAGAAATATTATTTTCCCATTGGAACGACATACTTTCACGGGATAAAAAGTAGCCTATGTTGGGCTCTACCCATAACAATATGTATGCAAATTTTCATAATGATTGGCTGCAAGTCAAAGTCTAGTCAAGCCGTGAAGGAATAACAAACAAACAAACAAACTCACTTTCTCATTTATAATATTAGTATGATATTATATTATATATTATAGTTAGGATAAGCTGTGGATATAGTACATAAAACGTATAAAATAAAGTATAAAGAAAAATTTATTTGTAAGAGAATTTTAGTACCTATTAAAAGTAAGTAGGTAATATGTTACTGATAGAGTCCCCTTTATTAAAACGTGTGAACTAATAAACTATACATATTAACTATAAACTTAACTAACAATAATATATAAACTATTTCAACTTGAAACTAATAAAATGTGTTACTAAGAATAATAAGGTACTAAGAATAGTACCTTTTTTTTTATTTATTTACCATTAAAAAATATATATATACAGTTTTTTTTTACTTATTATAACATATAGAATGCTTCTGCCTATATGATGGTAATATGATTATTATTTTTCCAGAAGGCTTGGAAAATATCGGAGGACAGAAGAGAGGGTAGAGAGTATCAAAAAGGGATGCACTATCACTCGAAAAGACGGGCATCGTATGATGTACAGACAAAAAGACGATTTACTACACAAAGATCAAGGGAATTAAGAAAGAAGGTATATTATGTCGCATGCAACTATGTCATACGTGCTAATACTGAACGCCAATTCTCCTGGCGTGTGCTGTCATTAAACGAAGTTCGAAACTCATACTTATTACTCAGTGCATAATGACAATCGATGTGTAATTTGTTTCATAAACTGAGGCAGGAGCTTTGGCGTTGAGTATAGTATAAATTTTTTCACGTTCGAATACGAGCAATCTGTTGTTGACACATTTGCATGCAACATATGCAACTGTGTCAACAACCGAGTGCTTAGAACGAGTTATTTTCGTTCGAATACGAGCGCGTTAATTTTTTTTTATAGGTAAGATAAAAGTTCTGTTGCTGGGTTTCTCCGGTCGTCTTGCCAAGCAGAAAAAAACACGTTACCAAGTTTCTCCAATTACCGAAATCTTTCTCTAATATTTCTTATAATTTTTTGAAATTTCCTCACACACAGCTACAGAACGCAAGGTATCTTTTAAATTATATTCAGAAAGCTATATCAAATTTAACTTTGACAACTTCTCCACAGCCATCAGGTCATCTAAAACCCCTAGATGAGGACGAAATAGAAAACGACGAAGTAGTATCAGTAGCTATTAGTCCAGCTCAGATCCCAAAATTCGACAAAAACAGTCGGAAACCAGCATCTAGAACTCCTAACAACACAGCATCAGCTAGTCCTGCCTTTGACGCTAGTAATTTAATCAAAAGCGTACTAATACAGTTAGGAAGAGATTTCCTGACTACACAAGTAGATGAAAATTTTGTGTTTGGCCAGTATATTGGGAACTCTATGAAGAATTTGACAAGTGAACTGAGATTAAAGATGCAACATGAAGTCTTGGAGACGGTAATCAAGTATCAGATGATAAACCGAGGTGAATTGAACAGAACTGACGACAAACCAGTTGGAAAACCAATTAAAATTGAGAAGAAGTCAGTTAATAATGAAACTGAAGAGGTTTGGCCGGATTTTAGCAATATAGCCAATATTGTTGTGTAATAAATTAATGTGATATTATCCAAATAAATTAACTTATTATGTGTTTTATTCCATGAATATTATTTAGAGTGGTAGAGTCTAGTTACTACTGTAAAACTAGATAACTAGAGTTACCAACTTTGTCATACAAATATGTAGGTATTAAAAAAGTCGAATTATACGAGTGGCTATGAACTGGTAGTGACTGATTAGGGATGGCTCAACTGAAATATCTGTGATATATAACTGTATTTCTTACGATGAGTGAGACATCCGGATGCATAACTACCCTCCTACTACCTGCTCCCTTTTTCACTTTCCTTCCCCCGATCTCCTTCTTTGTCCTCCTCTACATAAAAGAAATATTGTGAAACTACAAATAATTTAGATTTTTTACGAAATTTTGGTTGTAAAAGGTCTTCATATCATGTTTCTTCTGTGCCGAATTGATTGATCCCACTCTAGTAGTTTACTAAATGAGCCCTACAGTTCCTAAATGGAAAGATTTAACACAATTAAACTAAAAACAACATTACACAGCATGTTTATTTTTATTGTCTCAATGAAGAAGTACATTAACTTGTGCAAATTAGTACACACTTTTAAAACAACGTAGACACTTCGCATTTAGCGCCATTCCCAGACGCCCTGGGTACGGTCTAAACGTTCCTGCAATTTAAAATAACAGGGCGTCAGTCCCCCCTGCCATTAGTTAAACACTCGTCGGGCTGCAATTTTATTTGTGCTTGCATTAAATTGTTCAAAAATAAACGTACCTACTGTATATTTGATTCACAGTATGAATAATTGTATTTGTTGTAATATGCCTTAAAAAGATTGCTTCTAGCAATAAGGTCGCCTTGTTGCTAATACACAAGTTTGACGACCTTCGTGGCGTAATGGTTACCACGCCAGACCGCCACCCAGGAGGTCCCGGGTTCGATCCCCGGTCGGGTCATGATGAAAAACGAACTTTTTCTGATTGGCCTCGGGTCTTGGATGTTTATCTATATATGTATTTGTCATAAAATATAATATCGTTGAGTTAGTATCCCATAACACAAGTTTCGAACTTAGGTACTTTGGGGCTAGTAACTTCTTGTGTCCCGTGAAAGTTTCAGATTTCTATGATCAGCGGTTTAGACTGTATGTTGATTCTTAAATCAGTCAGTCATTCCGGACAAAACATTTTTATATCATAGACTAGCGAAACGCGCGCAACTACGTTTGCGTATATCCAGCTTTCTTGTGGGCATTTGGTGATTTTTTTTATCGGATCCCTACGTTATACAAAGACCCAAGACACCCTCCAAGTTTCAGGTCGCCACGATCAGCGGGCCAGGCTGCGCGATGATCAAACTCACGAGATAACACAAAGTGTATGTATAATCTATAGAAAACATATTGAGTGTGCGAAGATCCACATAATCCTGGAGCTCCAATTAATGAGATTAACTTCGTTATCCACGCGATAACACTTTTATCTGTGCCAAGTTATGGCTTAGAGAAAACACGTTCAGAGCTTAAACACCGTAGGATATAATACAATTACTTTAAGGCTATATTCCCCAAAGTAATAATTGTTTTAGTGAAGATGATTGTCTTTTGCATGTCAGCCAGCAATGATTAATCATGTTATTTTTATACTATCATATTTTTGACTATGTTTAATGCAACAAAACATTTATATTATTATTATACATTTAGTATGGTTTAAATAATAACATGATAATAACCATGTGTGACGTGCGTTGCGGCGCGTGATGACGTAAAGCGTTATGACATCTTGCGATTACAACTTACAAGAGTTACCAGTTGATAAATAGACCAGTTGATACATAGGCGAGTTACAAATGCACCGATATGATACTAACTCAATAAAACCTATGTATATCCTTCACTCGACATGAGTCACCAGACTTAATTTGTCATTAGTGAGCACAAATGGCAGATAAATTTAAAATAAAGATTAATTAACTTTGTTCCAATCTCAGAAATGGAACTTCCTTTCTCCATTTTCCAAAATTTTCTTCAGTATCCAATTAAATACAATTCATTCACTTGAATCTGTCGAACGGAGCAAAAGAAGTCGAAAGACAAATAGTTTTGTTCATTCGGAATGAAATTGAAAGTAATTAAGATGTAAGAGACAAACTAGGGGAACCTTAAGCCGAACGACAAATAAAAGTCGTGACCCTTGGCAAGTAGATATCGACATCTTAAAAACTTATTGAGGCACATTCAGCCGATGAAAGAGTGAACAGGGCTTTAAGTAAATAAATAATAAAAAATAAATATATAGGGACAATTCACACAGATTGAGCTAGCCCCAAAGTAAGTTCGAAACTTGTGTTATGGGATACTAAATACTCAACGATATTATATTAATACCTACCATATATATTTAAACATCCAAGACCCGAGGCCAATCAGAAAAAGTTACTTTTCCAATCATGACCCGATCGGGATACGAACCCGGGACCTCCTGGTTGACGGCGTGGTAACCATTACGCCATGGAGGTCGATAAGTAATTCAAGTTTTCTAAATAGTGCGTGAAGGGACCGGTGTGAAGTTAGCGGCCAAACTTAGCAGCCGCCAATAACCCGACCAAATTGAGAAGTCACTTTTTTCTTTTAAACAAATTGACTCAGAAAACCGCTAAAACAGCTACGGACGCCTAGGTTCACAAACAAAACATGTCTAACATAATAACAAATCGACTACAAACATTAATTTAGTTCGGCCGCGGTACTCAGGAGTCAAATCACTTTTGGGCACAAAAGCTAAGATCTCGTAATGAGACTGGGCCAGCAAGGAGGTTTCGAAATATAGCTTGTATTGCTGGATACACCTGCTATATAGCTGCAGTGAGCAAAAGGTATCAGCCGTTGTTTAACGGGGTGAAACGGGGTGAACAAGTCATGTTCATGGCGATTTTCAGAAACCTAGCAATTTTTACACATTTTCAACCAGAAAGACGGCAAGCAAGGGGTTTTGGACTTCAGAATTATTTAACCAGTCCTTTATGCAATATCAAGACACAAGTTGTCAGTTGGCACTCAATCTTTTAGACTATGCAAATCTAGTTCAAATAAAAAAAAAACAAGATTTGGCTGCTGACTTCCCACCGGTGCAGAACGGCAAGCAAGGAGGTTTCGAACCATGGTTTGTAGTGCTGAATAGACCTGCTACATGGCCGCAGTGAGCAAGTAGTGGCACCCGATCTTTTAGACTATGCAAATCAAGTCCAAACAAAAAATTCAAAATTTTCTTCTAAATATTTATTCTTGCTTGAAACACGCCATGTGGAACGGCAAGCAAGGAGGTTCCGAACCATGGCTTGTATTGCTAAATACACCTGCTACATGGCCGCAGTGAGCAAGTAGTGGCACCCGATCTTTTAGACTATGCAAATCGAGTCCAAATAAAAAATTCATGATTTTCTTCAAAATATTCATTCTTGCTTGAAAAGCACCATGTAGAACGGCAAGCAAGGAGGTTTCGAACCATGGCTTGTATTGCTGAATACACCTGCTACATGGCCACAGTGAGCAAGTAGTGGCACCCGATCTTTAAGACTATGCAAATCGAGTCCAAATAAAAAAATCATGATTTTCTTCAAAATATTCATTCTTGCTTGAAAAGCATCATGTAGAACGGCAAGCAAGGAGGTTTCGAACCATGGCTTGTATTGCTGAATACACCTGCTACTTGGCCGCAGTGAGCAAGTAGTGGCACCTGATCTCTTAGACTATGCAAATCTAGTCCAAGTAAAGAAAAACAAGATTTGGCTGCTGACTTCTCACCGGTGCACAACGGCAAGCAAGGAGGTTTCGAACCATGGTTTGTAGTGCTGAATAGACCTGCTACATGGCTGCAGTGAGCAAGTAATGGCACCCGATCTTTTAGACTATGCAAATCGAGTCCAAGTAAAGAGAAACAAGATTTGGCTGCTGACTTCTCACCGGTGCAAAACGGCAAGCAAGGAGGTTTCGAACCATGGTTTGTATTGCTGAATAGACCTGCTACATCGCCGCAGTGAGCAAGTAGTGGCACCCGATCTTTTAGACTATGCAAATCGAGTCCAAATAAAAAATTCATGATTTTCTTCAAAATATTCATTCTTGCTTGAAAAGCACCATGTAGAACGGCAAGCAAGGAGGTTTCGAACCATGGCTTGTATTGCTGAATACACCTGTTACTTGGCCGCAGTGAGCAAGTAGTGGCACCCGATCTTTTAGACTATGCAAATCTAGTCCAAGTAAAGAGAAACAAGATTTGGCTGCTGACTTCTCACCGGTGCAAAACGGCAAGCAAGGAGGTTTCGAACCATGGTTTGTATTGCTGAATAGACCTGCTACATCGCCGCAGTGAGCAAGTAGTGGCACCCGATCTTTTAGACTATGCAAATCGAGTCCAAATAAAAAATTCATGATTTTCTTCAAAATATTCATTCTTGCTTGAAAAGCACCATGTAGAACGGCAAGCAAGGAGGTTTCGAACCATGGCTTGTATTGCTGAATACACCTGCTACATGGCCGCAGTGAGCAAGTAGTGGCACCCGATCTTTTAGACTATGCAAATCGAGTCCAAATAAAAAATTCATGATTTTCTTCAAAATATTCATTCTTGCTTGAAAAGCATCATGTAGAACGGCAAGCAAGGAGGTTTCGAACCATGGATTGTATTGCTGAATACACCTGTTACTTGGCCGCAGTGAGCAAGTAGTGGCACCCGATCTTTTAGACTATGCAAATCGAGTCCAAATAAAAAATTCATGATTTTCTTCAAAATATTCATTCTTGCTTGAAAAGCATCATGTAGAACGGCAAGCAAGGAGGTTTCGAACCATGGATTGTATTGCTGAATACACCTGTTACTTGGCCGCAGTGAGCAAGTAGTGGCACCCGATCTTTTAGACTATGCAAATCGAGTCCAAATAAAAAATTCATGATTTTCTTCAAAATATTCATTCTTGCTTGAAAAGCACCATGTAGAACGGCAAGCAAGGAGGTTTCGAACCATGGCTTGTATTGCTGAATACACATGCTACATGGCCACAGTGAGCAAGTAGTGGCACCCGATCTTTAAGACTATGCAAATCGAGTCCAAATAAAAAATTCATGATTTTCTTCAAAATATTCATTCTTGCTTGAAAAGCACCATGTAGAACGGCAAGCAAGGAGGTTTCGAACCATGGCTTGTATTGCTGAATACACCTGCTACTTGGCCGCAGTGAGCATGTAGTGGCACCCGATCTATTAGACTATGCAAATCTAGTCCAAGTAAAGAAAAACAAGATTTGGCTGCTGACTTCTCACCGGTGCACAACGGCAAGCAAGGAGGTTTCGAACCATGGTTTGTAGTGCTGAATAGACCTGCTACATGGCTGCAGTGAGCAAGTAATGGCACCCGATCTTTAAGACTATGCAAATCGAGTCCAAATAAAAGACTCTACATTTTCCTCAATATATTCATTCTTGCTTGAAAAGCGCCATGTAGAACGGCAAGCAAGGAGGTTTCGAACCATGGCTTGTATTGCTGAATACACCTGTTACTTGGCCGCAGTGAGCAAGTAGTGGCACCCGATCTTTTAGACTATGCAAATCGAGTCCAAATAAAAAATTCATGATTTTCTTCAAAATATTCATTCTTGCTTGAAAAGCATCATGTAGAACGGCAAGCAAGGAGGTTTCGAACCATGGCTTGTATTGCTGAATACACCTGCTACTTGGCCGCAGTGAGCAAGTAGTGGCACCCGATCTCTTAGACTATGCAAATCTAGTCCAAGTAAAGAGAAACAAGATTTGGCTGCTGACTTCTCACCGGTGAAAAACGGCAAGCAAGGAGGTTTCGAACCATGGTTTGTATTGCTGAATAGACCTGCTACATCGCCGCAGTGAGCAAGTAGTGGCACCCGATCTTTTAGACTATGCAAATCAAGTCCAAATAAAAAATTCATGATTTTCTTCAAAATATTCATTCTTGCTTGAAAAGCACCATGTAGAACGGCAAGCAAGGAGGTTTCGAACCATGGCTTGTATTGCTGAATACACATGCTACATGGCCACAGTGAGCAAGTAGTGGCACCCGATCTTTAAGACTATGCAAATCGAGTCCAAATAAAAAATTCATGATTTTCTTCAAAATATTCATTCTTGCTTGAAAAGCGCCATGTAGAACGGCAAGCAAGGAGGTTTCGAACCATGGCTTGTATTGCTGAATACAACTGCTACTTGGCCGCAGTGAGCATGTAGTGGCACCCGATCTATTAGACTATGCAAATCTAGTCCAAGTAAAGAAAAACAAGATTTGGCTGCTGACTTCTCACCGGTGCACAACGGCAAGCAAGGAGGTTTCGAACCATGGTTTGTATTGCTGAATTGACCTGCTACATGGCTGCAGTGAGCAAGTAATGGCACCCGATCTTTAAGACTATGCAAATCGAGTCCAAATAAAAGACTCTACATTTTCCTCAATATATTCATTCTTGCTTGAAAAGCGCCATGTAGAACGGCAAGCAAGAAGGTTTCGAACCATGGCTTGTATTGCTGAATACACCTGTTACTTGGCCGCAGTGAGCAAGTAGTGGCACCCGATCTTTTAGACTATGCAAATCGAGTCCAAATAAAAAATTCATGATTTTCTTTAAAATATTCATTCTTGCTTGAAAAGCGCCATGTAGAACGGCAAGCAAGGAGGTTTTGAACCATGGCTTGTATTGCTGAATACACCTGCTACTTGGCCGCAGTGAGCAAGTAGTGGCACCCGATCTCTTAGACTATGCAAATCTAGTCCAAATAAAGAAAAACAAGATTTGGCTGCTGACTTCTCACCGGTGCAGAACGGCAAGCAAGGAGGTTTCGAACCATGGTTTGTATTGCTGAATAGACCTGCTACAATGCTGCAGTGAGCAAGTAATGGCACCCGATCTTTAAGACTATGCAAATCGAGTCCAAATAAAAAATTCATGATTTTCTTCAAAATATTCATTCTTGCTTGAAAAGCACCATGTAGAACGGCAAGCAAGGAGGTTTCGAACCATGGCTTGTATTGCTGAATACACCTGCTACTTGGCCGCAGTGAGCATGTAGTGGCACCCGATCTATTAGACTATGCAAATCTAGTCCAAGTAAAGAAAAACAAGATTTGGCTGCTGACTTCTCACCGGTGCACAACGGCAAGCAAGGAGGTTTCGAACCATGGTTTGTAGTGCTGAATAGACCTGCTACATGGCTGCAGTGAGCAAGTAATGGCACCCGATCTTTAAGACTATGCAAATCGAGTCCAAATAAAAGACTCTACATTTTCCTCAATATATTCATTCTTGCTTGAAAAGCGCCATGTAGAACGGCAAGCAAGGAGGTTTCGAACCATGGCTTGTATTGCTGGATACACCTGTTACTTGGCCGCAGTGAGCAAGTAGTGGCACCCGATCTTTTAGACTATGCAAATCGAGTCCAAATAAAAAATTCATGATTTTCTTCAAAATATTCATTCTTGCTTGAAAAGCATCATGTAGAACGGCAAGCAAGGAGGTTTCGAACCATGGCTTGTATTGCTGAATACACCTGCTACTTGGCCGCAGTGAGCAAGTAGTGGCACCCGATCTCTTAGACTATGCAAATCTAGTCCAAGTAAAGAGAAACAAGATTTGGCTGCTGACTTCTCACCGGTGCAGAACGGCAAGCAAGGAGGTTTCGAACCATGGTTTGTATTGCTGAATAGACCTGCTACATGGCTGCAGTGAGCAAGTAATGGCACCCGATCTTTAAGACTATGCAAATCGAGTCCAAATAAAAAATTCATGATTTTCCTCAATATATTCATTCTTGCTTGAAAAGCGCCATGTAGAACGGCAAGCAAGGAGGTTTCGAACCATGGCTTGTATTGCTGAATACACTGATTTGCATAGTCTAAAAGATCGGGTGCCACTACTTGCTCACTGCGGCCAAGTAACAGGTGTATTCAGCAATACAAGCCATGGTTCGAAACCTCCTTGCTTGCCGTTCTACATGGCGCTTTTCAAGCAAGAATGAATATATTGAGGAAAATGTAGAGTCTTTTATTTGGACTCGATTTGCATAGTCTTAAAGATCGGGTGCCACTACTTGCTCACTGCGGCCAAGTAGCAGGTGTATTCAGCAATACAAGCCATGGTTCGAAACCTCCTTGCTTGCCGTTCTACATTATATTTTTCAAGCAAGAATGAATATTTTGGAGAAAATCATGAATTTTTATTTGGACTCGATTTGCATAGTCTAAAAGATCGGGTGCCACTACTTGCTCACTGCGGCCAAGTAACAGGTTTATTCAGCAATACAAGCCATGGTTCGAAACCTCCTTGCTTGCCGTTCTACATGGCGCTTTTCAAGCAAGAATGAATATATTGAGGAAAATGTAGAGTCTTTTATTTGGACTCGATTTGCATAGTCTTAAAGATCAGGTGCCACTACTCGCTCACTGCGGCCAAGTAGCAGGTGTATTCAGCAATACAAGCCATGGTTCGAAACCTCCTTGTTTGCCGTTCTGCACCGGTGAGAAGTCAGCAGCCAAATCTTGTTTTTCTTTACTTGGACTAGATTTGCATAGTCTAAGAGATCGGGTGCCACTACTCGCTCACTGCGGCCAAGTAGCAGGTGTATTCAGCAATACAAGCCATGGTTCGAAACCTCCTTGCTTGCCGTTCTACATGATGTTTTTCAAGCAAGAATGAATATTTTGAAGAAAATCATGAATTTTTTATTTGGACTCGATTTGCATAGTCTAAAAGATCGGGTGCCACTACTTGCTCACTGCGGCCAAGTAACAGGTGTATTCAGCAATACAAGCCATGGTTCGAAACCTCCTTGCTTGCCGTTCTACATGGCGCTTTTCAAGCAAGAATGAATATATTGAGGAAAATGTAGAGTCTTTTATTTGGACTCGATTTGCATAGTCTTAAAGATCAGGTGCCACTACTCGCTCACTGCGGCCAAGTAGCAGGTGTATTCAGCAATACAAGCCATGGTTCGAAACCTCCTTGTTTGCCGTTCTGCACCGGTGAGAAGTCAGCAGCCAAATCTTGTTTTTCTTTACTTGGACTAGATTTGCATAGTCTAAGAGATCGGGTGCCACTACTCGCTCACTGCGGCCAAGTAGCAGGTGTATTCAGCAATACAAGCCATGGTTCGAAACCTCCTTGCTTGCCGTTCTACATGATGTTTTTCAAGCAAGAATGAATATTTTGAAGAAAATCATGAATTTTTTATTTGGACTCGATTTGCATAGTCTAAAAGATCGGGTGCCACTACTTGCTCACTGCGGCCAAGTAACAGGTGTATTCAGCAATACAACCCATGGTTCGAAACCTCCTTGCTTGCCGTTCTACATGGCGCTTTTCAAGCAAGAATGAATATTTTGAAGAAAATCATGAATTTTTTATTTGGACTCGATTTGCATAGTCTTAAAGATCGGGTGCCACTACTTGCTCACTGTGGCCATGTAGCATGTGTATTCAGCAATACAAGCCATGGTTCGAAACCTCCTTGCTTGCCGTTCTACATGGTGCTTTTCAAGCAAGAGTGAATATTTTGAAGAAAATCATGAATTTTTTATTTGGACTTGATTTGCATAGTCTAAAACATCGGGTGCCACTACTTGCTCACTGCGGCGATGTAGCAGGTCTATTCAGCAATACAAACCATGGTTCGAAACCTCCTTGCTTGTCGTTTTGCACCGGTGAGAAGTCAGCAGCCAAATCTTGTTTCTCTTTACTTGGACTAGATGTGCATAGTCTAAGAGATCGGGTGCCACTACTTGCTCACTGCGGCCAAGTAGCAGGTGTATTCAGCAATACAAGCCATGGTTCGAAACCTCCTTGCTTGCCGTTCTACATGATGCTTTTCAAGCAAGAATGAATATTTTGAAGAAAATCATGAATTTTTTATTTGGACTCGATTTGCATAGTCTAAAAGATCGGGTGCCACTACTTGCTCACTGCGGCCAAGTAACAGGTGTATTCAGCAATACAAGCCATGGTTCGAAACCTCCTTGCTTGCCGTTCTACATGGCGCTTTTCAAGCAAGAATGAATATTTTGAAGAAAATCATGAATTTTTTATTTGGACTCGATTTGCATAGTCTTAAAGATCGGGTGCCACTACTTGCTCACTGTGGCCATGTAGCATGTGTATTCAGCAATACAAGCCATGGTTCGAAACCTCCTTGCTTGCCGTTCTACATGGTGCTTTTCAAGCAAGAGTGAATATTTTGAAGAAAATCATGAATTTTTTATTTGGACTTGATTTGCATAGTCTAAAACATCGGGTGCCTCTACTTGCTCACTGCGGCGATGTAGCAGGTCTATTCAGCAATACAAACCATGGTTCGAAACCTCCTTGCTTGTCGTTTTGCACCGGTGAGAAGTCAGCAGCCAAATCTTGTTTCTCTTTACTTGGACTAGATTTGCATAGTCTAAGAGATCGGGTGCCACTACTTGCTCACTGCGGCCAAGTAGCAGGTGTATTCAGCAATACAAGCCATGGTTCGAAACCTCCTTGCTTGCCGTTCTACATGATGCTTTTCAAGCAAGAATGAATATTTTGAAGAAAATCATGAATTTTTTATTTGGACTCGATTTGCATAGTCTAAAAGATCGGGTGCCACTACTTGCTCACTGCGGCCAAGTAACAGGTGTATTCAGCAATACAAGCCATGGTTCGAAACCTCCTTGCTTGCCGTTCTACATGGCGCTTTTCAAGCAAGAATGAATATATTGAGGAAAATGTAGAGTCTTTTATTTGGACTCGACTTGCATAGTCTTAAAGATCGGGTGCCATTACTTGCTCACTGCAGCCATGTAGCAGGTCTATTCAGCACTACAAACCATGGTTCGAAACCTCCTTGCTTGCCGTTTTGCACCGGTGAGAAGTCAGCAGCCAAATCTTGTTTTTCTTTACTTGGACTAGATTTGCATAGTCTAATAGATCGGGTGCCACTACATGCTCACTGCGGCCAAGTAGCAGGTGTATTCAGCAATACAAGCCATGGTTCGAAACCTCCTTGCTTGCCGTTCTACATGGTGCTTTTCAAGCAAGAATGAATATTTTGAAGAAAATCATGAATTTTTTATTTGGACTCGACTTGCATAGTCTTAAAGATCGGGTGCCATTACTTGCTCACTGCAGCCATGTAGCAGGTCTATTCAGCAATACAAACCATGGTTCGAAACCTCCTTGCTTGCCGTTCTGCACCGGTGAGAAGTCAGCAGCCAAATCTTGTAGTTCTTTATTTGGACTAGATTTGCATAGTCTAAGAGATCGGGTGCCACTACTTGCTCACTGCGGCCAAGTAGCAGGTGTATTCAGCAATACAAGCCATGGTTCGAAACCTCCTTGCTTGCCGTTCTACATGATGCTTTTCAAGCAAGAATGAATATTTTGAAGAAAATCATGAATTTTTTATTTGGACTCGATTTGCATAGTCTACAAGATCGGGTGCCACTACTTGCTCACTGCGGCCAAGTAACAGGTGTATTCAGCAATACAATCCATGGTTCGAAACCTCCTTGCTTGCCGTTCTACATGATGCTTTTCAAGCAAGAATGAATATTTTGAAGAAAATCATGAATTTTTTATTTGGACTCGATTTGCATAGTCTAAAAGATCGGGTGCCACTACTTGCTCACTGCGGCCATGTAGCAGGTGTATTCAGCAATACAAGCCATGGTTCGAAACCTCCTTGCTTGCCGTTCTACATGGTGCTTTTCAAGCAAGAATGAATATTTTGAAGAAAATCATGAATTTTTTATTTGGACTCGATTTGCATAGTCTAAAAGATCGGGTGCCACTACTTGCTCACTGCGGCGATGTAGCAGGTCTATTCAGCAATACAAACCATGGTTCGAAACCTCCTTGCTTGCCGTTTTGCACCGGTGAGAAGTCAGCAGCCAAATCTTGTTTCTCTTTACTTGGACTAGATTTGCATAGTCTAAGAGATCAGGTGCCACTACTTGCTCACTGCGGCCAAGTAGCAGGTGTATTCAGCAATACAAGCCATGGTTCGAAACCTCCTTGCTTGCCGCTCTACATGATGCTTTTCAAGCAAGAATGAATATTTTGAAGAAAATCATGATTTTTTTATTTGGACTCGATTTGCATAGTCTTAAAGATCGGGTGCCACTACTTGCTCACTGTGGCCATGTAGCAGGTGTATTCAGCAATACAAGCCATGGTTCGAAACCTTCTTGCTTGCCGTTCTACATGGTGCTTTTCAAGCAAGAATGAATATTTTGAAGAAAATCATGAATTTTTTATTTGGACTCGATTTGCATAGTCTTAAAGATCGGGTGCCACTACTTGCTCACTGTGGCCATGTAGCAGGTGTATTCAGCAATACAAGCCATGGTTCGAAACCTCCTTGCTTGCCGTTCTACATGGTGCTTTTCAAGCAAGAATGAATATTTTGAAGAAAATCATGAATTTTTTATCTGGACTCGATTTGCATAGTCTAAAAGATCGGGTGCCACTACTTGCTCACTGCGGCCATGTAGCAGGTGTATTCAGCAATACAAGCCATGGTTCGGAACCTCCTTGCTTGCCGTTCCACATGGCGTGTTTCAAGCAAGAATAAATATTTAGAAGAAAATTTTGAATTTTTTGTTTGGACTTGATTTGCATAGTCTAAAAGATCGGGTGCCACTACTTGCTCACTGCGGCCATGTAGCAGGTCTATTCAGCACTACAAACCTTGGTTCGAAACCTCCTTGCTTGCCGTTCTGCACCGGTGGGAAGTCAGCAGCCAAATCTTGTTTTTTTTATTTGAACTAGATTTGCATAGTCTAAAAGATTGAGTGCCAACTGACAACTTGTGTCTTGATATTGCATAAAGGACTGGTTAAATAATTCTGAAGTCCAAAACCCCTTGCTTGCCGTCTTTCTGGTTGAAAATGTGTAAAAATTGCTAGGTTTCTGAAAATCGCCATGAACATGACTTGTTCACCCCGTTTCACCCCGTTAAACAACGGGTGATACCTTTTGCTCACTGCAGCTATGTAGCAGGTGTATCCAGCAATACAAGCTATATTTCGAAACCTCCTTGCTGGCCCAGTCTCATTTCGAGATCTTAGCTTTTGTGCCCAAAAGTGATTTGACTCCTGAGTACCGCGGCCGAACTAAATTAATGTTTGTAGTCGATTTGTTATTATGTTAGACATGTTTTGTTTGTGAACCTAGGCGTCCGTAACTGTTTTAGCGGTTTTCTGAGTCAATTTGTTTAAAAGAAAAAAGTGACTTCTCAATTTGGTCGGGTTATTGGCGGCTGCTAAGTTTGGCCGCTAACTTCACACCGGTCGTGAAGGGATTTACTGTAATTTTTATTTATCAATAGCATTCAATTTTATATTGTACGATGTAATTACAGTTTACACAGAACCCTCAAGTTGTGGAATGAACTCCCTGTCAATGTTCTCCCTGTCGATTACAGCATGGGGTACTTTAAAAAGGGTGTGAGAAGGTTCTTACAGGGTCGACAACGCGTTAGTGATGCTCCTGGTATTGCAAACGTCCATAGGCTGCGGTGCGGTTTGCCACCTTTTTAAAAGTTTTTAATCTCGTCTCAAATTCACGCGTCATCCCGCTCAATTCCCATTTTGTATGAGTGAGACAACGTTCTAGATTGGCACGAGATTTTGACTGTTTTTATTACGATAATAGAACCCGCTGGTAGTTTAGGAAAACTCTAACGATTTTGTGAAAATATCGAAATGTGTCGCATAAATCGCCATCTCTTTGCTGTAATAATTTTATTTCTTTAATTCAGAAGCGATCCAAGGGCCCGGTACCCGCCGTAATTAGGGACCGTTGGTAAAGTTTTATAATTGGACTCTTACTCTGACCCTCCAGCATAAAGTTGGGAGTACACTGAATTATATTTACATGCTCCGTAAAATACATGCTTGTATTCTTTTTTAGATGAAAATAAGAGAGATGTACCCAATATCATAGGGATAAAAAAAATCTTTTCCAGTGGTAATTTCTCTCTGTTCCTTGGTACCCAAAAGGCTTGCAGCATTACCTCGCTGAATAGTAATAGATATGCGCTGAGCGAAGTAACTTCCAGTTTGGTCACCCGTGATATCGTTTTTTTTTAAAATGGAAAATGAAATTCTTGGGAAAGTAAAGTGATGCAGAAAGGATCATATAATATTGGCGTTAGTGTCTTTCCTGAGTTTACTCAGAAAGATATTAGAGTTATTAACCCGTAACAATGCGGCGTGTTGTGTCGCGAAGTCGCCACAGCTACTTCTGGGGGTCAACCATGAAAGTGTCCATCCGAAACAACGAAACAGGTAGTCCTGTCAAAAAAGACATTACTGGTTGGAATACGGACTGATGTTTCGTCGAATTCTAACCAGTTTGGAACCTTTCAAAACCGGTTTGAATTCGTGAAGTCCGTATTTTCGAAATTTCGAAATTTCGTTTCATGTCTACTACCATGAAATGAAATTTCGAAAAACTGATTTCACAGGTGTGACCTAGGTGTGTTCTCAACTTACGCGAAACTCGGCCTCGTTAATCCTGATTTATTAAAATTAATTTGGCCACTAATTAGGAGAGAAATATAATGGATTATAATACAAATAATTGTAGACAAGACTTGGACATATCGATGTTTATGTTCAATTATTATTATGTTTTTTCATCTATTCCTTCTCTGTATTATTGCCCTTCGGCAATAAAGGTTACGGGTTGTGAGCCAAATAATTAGTCATTCTCTTTTCTTTTTAGTTTTTTTTATGTCATAACGGCAGGCAAACAAGCAAGCAAAACACTTAATTGAAAGTAGGTAATTGCCGTCAGTACAGACAACGGTAATATTATGTAAATATATACTTATGAAACATAGAAAATACCCAAAAGTGGTGATCCAAAACAATCCCAGGCTACGGAGCAATATGTTGTACTCCAGATTTTAGAGGATATTTATAGATACTATTCTAAACTATCACTATCTCGCTATCTGATGGATAACACTGTTTTTTTCACTGTCATATTAATCTTCTTCGGGTCTACTATGAAAGTGTCCATCCGAAACAACGAAACATGTACTTAGTCCTGTCAAAAAAGACATTACTAGTACATAGTTAGAATAAGGTTCAAAACGTCAGTACGTATTTTCAGAATTTGCCCTGCTTATTGTGGGTTTTTTTAATAAGGGAATTGTATCAACACAAATTCCAACACATAAATGTGTGCCCCGTGCGGGGATCAAACCAGCGTCTTCTGGTGCCGAAGATAGGCGCCACCGGGCTGTTGGAAAAACTACTGTGAATCATATAAAAAAAATCAGAAAAGCTGCTTTCCCCAACCGGAAGTAGAGCGAAGGCTTGCGGGGAACATAATTGCCTCCGACGAGGGTCTATAAAATTGTGCCTAAAAGCAAACAGCAATAAAATGGAGAAAAAAAGTGCGTTTACAAGAAATAAGTGCGGTCATGAATGGGTGTGGTGCGAGTGCGGGCGGAATGCATCATGAGACTTTATTTACAAACTAGCTTTTCCTCGCGGCTTTGCTCGCGTTAATTTTATGACATATATCTCGTTTGACAACAAAACAACCCATAGCGCGACTTGTGGCGCCATCTGTTGGCCGATAGCATCCCATACAGCGCCCTCTATAGTAGAAAAAATATTTTCCCTTTGGAATGACATACTTTCACGGGTAAAAAGGTAGCCTATGTTGGGCTCTGTACCCCTGACTCACTTTCTCATTTATAATATTAGTATGAAGTATGATATTAAGCTTGCAACACACGTAGCCACTGTGGAGCTCGATGGCATCGCTGTGTATCGCAGTCTTAGTGGCACACAGAAGAGTCGAGGCGGTGTTAAGGCGTAGGCGTGTCGCTTCTAACTTTTCTATACCTACAATTTTATTGAACGCACACTACGGGAGTCGCGGTGCGGTCGTGGCGGTGTCGTCGCTGCGTCGTGGCGGTGTCGGGGCAGAGTCGAGGTGGAGGCGCGGTGACGCGCCTGTGCCGCGGCTTTGTCGCCATTTTGACATTCAGTTTCGTGCGTGACTCGAGTCTTATCTTCGCTACGACTTAGCAGTTTACTGTATGCCTTAGTGAGGGTGACGGCTGAAAATCAGTTTATTTGTCTCATAGACAAAAATGTGCACACTGATACACATTTATTCATTTATAGTAAAACTGATTGTTAATTATTGCTATCTGATTGCACTTTACTCAACTGCACATCCCCATTGGAGAAACGTGGCAGAGTACGCTCTAACTTCACTTCAATATACATAGCTAAATATCAGCCATGAAACTCATTTTGCTACAAAAAAAAACTCGTCCATTACAAAATTACAGTTTAAAATGAGATAAATAAAAGTGTAGTATTTAATTAAATCTGAAAGGAACTGAAAATGAAAGGCTTCGCAGAAAATATAATGAAAGTACGTAATTAAAAAAATTAAAAAGTTTGCAATTAACTTATTAAATAGTAGTAACGTTTTGTTAGTATGGAGTGGAGTAGAGCATTTGGGAAATGGATTAGCTGGACCGAGGATGTACCACCCTCTCACAGCATATCGGCGTAAAGGATCTATGTGTTTCGTGGTGAGTGAGATAATTATCTGGACGCCTGATTCCTTTCCCTTATACTTTTTCCTCGTCCTTTTCGTGGGCACGCGGTCAAGTCAGTGACCATTAGATGACTTGAAACACTGATACTAGCTACCCACAGTTGACACTTGTCACGATTGTGGGAAACGCATGAAAAGAAGAAGAATGCGTTTCGAGAAACATATCAAACACTGTGCTCTGTGATATCAAAAAGCGTCCGAAGTCCGACCGTCTGCTAGTTATTTTCCCCTAGAACTAGGGGTGCAGAATTTTTGTCTCCTAACTAATCCCAAGTTTCAGAGTCAAACTTTCTGATATCAACTTTTTTATCTACAATCATTGCCCGAACTATTGACAGTGCCATTATATAGATTACAGAGCTGTTTATCGAACAAAAGAAATGATCCTGTCTGTAATATTAGACTCAATCGCTTTGCCGCCTACACCCATAAATTCGCCATATAAATCAGAGCCATAAACTCGAGCCCAAATTGAATCACATTGTAATTTAATACTATCGAAGCAACCGCCCGACCCCACCATCAAATCAGCCGAATTTCGCGCTACGCCGTCCGAATTTGCAATGAAACGTTGAAAAGCCTACAATACGTCACCATCGACAGCTCATTCTCAATAGTCACGAAATAATAGCCCTACTAGACGATTAATGTAACGAGAACGAAGAAAAAACACTTCTATACACAGCAGCATAAGAACTAAAGCAACCGCGAAACAAAAATACCAAACAAACCTGACAAAACCAATACAATTTGAACCCCAACTATTCGTAGAACTTCAGCTTTGTGCCTATTATTTTCGAGTATAGAGAGGGGGTTGGGGTGTCAAATTAATTTGGTTTTAAAGAGAAACACATCACACGTCAGCGGAATCGTAACGCCTGCGAGGGAACAAAGTGCATCTAGTTAAAACGGGAGGTACAATAGCGGCATCAATATTGGCTGACCCCCTGTGACCCCCCACGACCCCCCGATCCAAAATGGCGACTGAGAAGAGCTGTCGAAGCTTGACACATTGTGACGGGAAGGACGACACGGATTTAAGCACCACCTACGCTTCGTAGATTTTGTTTAAAGCCTAGATTTCTGTGTTGATTTCATTTGACAGTTGAAACATATTAAACTCTTGCCGGGAGTCGATGGATGTAGTGACTCAGGATCGAAATCAATGACAAACAAGTAGGCCAAAGAATCAAATCGTTTATTCAAAGACTACTGAATAATCTGAACTGGTGGTAGGAACAAATTGTGACGATTTGAAAGAAATTGTAATATGCCTATTCGAATAAATACATTTTCATTTATTCATTCGGACATTCATTCATTCTAGGTTATTCAAAGTGGTTGTTAACATCACTCACACCAGAGGCGCTACTAATTTGTCGCCTACAAGGAGAGAAAGAACAGCAACTGAGTTGGCTTTCGGATCTTTCATTCGCCAAACGCCTTGCCGCGGAACCCCGATATTCCATGAGAGGATACTTCCCGATTGAGCCAGATTTCATAAATAGGTACTATCATCACTACATAGTATAAAACAAAGTCGCTTTTTCTGTCCCTATGTCCCTATATCCCTTTGTATGCTTAAATCTTTAAAACTACGCAACGGATTTTGATGCGGTTTTTTTAATTGATAGAGTGATTCAAGGGAAAGGTTTTAAAGTATCATATATTCCAAAATTCCCACGGGAAAGCGGGATACACGCAAACGAAGTTGCGCGGGTTTCGCTAGTTAATATTATATATGCGAAAGTGTGTTTGTTTGTTTTTGTCCTTCTTTCACGTCGAAAGTAATGAACGGATTGACATGTTTTTTTTTTGTTAATAGATAAAAGTCTGGAGAGTGATATAGGCTACTTTTTGTCCCGGAAAAACCACTTGTTCCCACGGGAAAAATAATGTTTATTATTATTTGTCAGATCCTCTGAACCACGCAGGCGACGCCGCGTGTAACAGCTAGCTCTTTAATAAAGGGGCAGGAGTAACTTCGTCTGTGGAATTTCAAAAAATATTCAGAAATGAATAACACAGAGCCAATATTAGACTGAGGGGACAAAAAAGGCAATTCAGTGTTATATTGGGGACCTTTGACCGTGGCTCGTACAGCAATAACTCTCAGTAAATAAAAGACTATTTTGATGTTGAATGCCTACTAATTTTACGCTAAAATCAGTTTATTTATTCATGCTATTCTTAGGTGACATTTTTTCGAGGAAATTCCGATTTTAGAAATTTACAAATAGGCTTAATTCAGGCTTGTATACTGGAATCTGATACTCATTAAAACTTGTGCACCTCAAGTGCCGACATGGCTGGAGAATCTTATTACATAAGATTACATTAGGTACCGTCTATCTGAAACGAAGTACGCGGTCTAAATGAGAACTCTATTTTTATATTTGTAGTGATGGACTATGAATATCGATATTCTTTATTAAGTTGTTAAAAATATTGTTATCTATCTAAAGAGAAAGAGGAAAGATTTGATTGTTTGTTTGTTAGCATTGAATAGGCTCCGAAACTACTGAACCGATTTCAAAAATTCTTTCACCAGAAGAAAGCTATATTATCAGGGAGTGACCATAGGCTATAGCTTTTCCCGAAATTCAATGTGGTTCCCACGGGAACGGGTCCGGAACTTCACGCGGACAAAGCCGCGGACAAAAAGCTAGTAAAAAAAAAACAAATCACACAACGCCATCTAGTCCCAGACTAGCATAATTAGCAAAGATTGTAAGGGTATTAGATCACTCATATACTTGTTGTTTTAAAATAAATACTTATTATATATGCCTGCATGCATGTATGTACGCATATATGTATGCGGGTGTCGTATACGCGACGGGGTTTCATAATGATAAATGTATATTAGCTTTGGGAAGGCTAAAACCTAAACACTCTGTGGGGCCAGACGGAATTCCACCGTATGTGTTTAGAGACTGTCGCGAAGTATTAGCTGCACCACTTCTGCACATTTTCAACTTAAGTCTGGAAAATGAAAAGTTTCCTGAAAGATGGAAGACTACCAGAGTAGTGCCAGTACCAAAAGGTAAAGGAGGGACAAAGGCAAGCGATTACAGACCCGCTGCAATACTATGTACACCAGCAAAAGTATTTGAATCCGCAATAGATCGCTCAGTATACGCTCAGGTGAAGGCTCAACTCTCAGACGCACAGCATGGATTTCGTCCCAAATGCAGCACAACAAGCAATTTGATGCAAATGATGACCAAATTAGTACCAGCAGTAGACGAGGGAGCGCAGGTTGATGTAGCGTATTTCGACTACCAGAAGGCGTTCGACACAGTAGACAATGACGTTCTGTTAGTGAAACTGGCCGAGGCCGGCTGTACACCGAAAACGCTCTCGTTTCTCGCCAGCTACTTGAGAGACAGGCGACAGTACGTCGACTGGGGGGGAATACAATCGGAACCATATTTTACCAGATCCGGAGTAAACCAAGGCAGCAATCTGGGACCATTAGAATTTAATCTAATGATAAATGATCTGCCGGAAGTGACTATGGAATCAACATGCCTATTATTCGCGTTAAGACGATAAAGGAGGAATCGGATTGCGGAAAATTACAGAGTGATATTGACAGAGTCTCGCAGTGGAGTCACAGAAATCGGTTGCACTTCAATGTTGGGAAATGTGTGGTTATGTCATATACACGCGCGAGACAGCCTATCATTCACCAATACCACATAGACGATAGTCCCATACAAAGAGTGATAAAAACAAAAGATTTGGGGGTACACTTCACGGCAGACCTTAATTTTCGTGAACATATCACTATGGTGTGCAAAAGAGCGTTTCGGAACCTGGGTTTCATACTGAGACAGTCTCGGGAATTCACCAATATGAACGCAGCGAGAGCGTTGTATGATGCACTGGTGAGGAGCCAATTGGAATACAATGCAAGTGTTTGGTCACCGCACGAGAAGAAGTACAAGCTGATGTTAGAACGGATTCAGAACAAATTCACAAGATTCTTGTACCACAAACTATACGGAGTGTACCCGTTCTATCCTCTGATGTACCCAACCTTGTTCGTCCTTGGCATGGTGGGGTACAATAAGCTGGAGGTGAGACGTGGTCTGACATTGGCCACGTATTTGTTGAACGTACTCAGAGGCCGAGTGAGCAACCAGGCCGTACTGCAGTGGTTGGCGCTCTGCGTGCCGGACCGGTACGTGTGGCGGCGACGGCAACCCCCTCTGTTCGCAATACCGATCGCGCGCACCGACATGTTAAAACAGACACCAATCGTCCAGGCATTGCGGGTTCTCAACACGGTTGCAAATAAGATTGACATATTCACCTGTCCATTGTCGGAATTCACAAGAGCGACACTATTCGTACTCAGTAACGAAAACTAAGGTACAGTATTGAATTGGGTACTAACCTGTAATAATATTGTATTGTATATAATTATAAATAAATAAATAAATAAATATAAAAAATAATTATAATGTATACTAGCTTTTTTGTTCGCGACTTCGCCTGCGTGAAGTTCCGGACCCGTTGTTCCCGTGGGAACCACATTGAATTTCAGGATAAGCTATGTCACTCCCTGATAATGTAGCTTTCTACTGGTGAAAGAATTTTTGAAATCGGTCCAGTAGTTTCGGAGCCTATTCAATGCAAACAAACAATCAATCAAATCTTTCCTCTTTATAATATTAGTATAGATTGACAGCTAGTTTTAACCAGCTTAATTTGATACCAAATAGAGCTGTGTTAATTATGTAAAATAAGTCCAAGTTCCCGTGGGAACCACATTGAATTTCGGGATAAGCTATAGCCTATGTCACTCCCTGATAATGTAGCTTTCTACTGGTGAAAGAATTTAAAAAATCGGTCCAGTAGTTTCGGAGCCTATTCAATGCAAACAAACAAACAAACAATCAAATCTTTCCTCTTTATAATATTAGTATAGATTGACAGCTAGTTCAAACCAGCTTAATTTGAGACCAAATAGAGCTGTGTTCATTATGTAAAAAAGTCCTTGTTTCAAATTTAAAGCCACTTTTCACATCGTTCTCTCTTTTTCTGTTTCTCCGTTAACTTCTTAATCATACGACGGACTTTGTTGTTGTTTTTGCATTTTTATCACGTAACATAATAAGCTTTTTCGAAATTCTAATCGAAATGGAAAGAACGACATTATGGGTATAAAATACCAGCACTAGTAAATGGGAATTTTAATTATTTGTATAAATTTTTTTTCTTCATCAGAAATTGCTGATATTTTGTGTTATTTTTATATGTTCTGTCATTGTAATTGTATCTTATTAATACCATTTTAAAAGAGCAAGTGCTAAGTTTCTTGCCAGTTTCTTCTTAGCAGAAATCTGCCGTCTGAACTGGTGGTAGGAAAAAATTGTGACTATTCGAAAGAGCTTTTATTAGACCTATTTGAATAAAAATATTTTTTGAATTTGAATTTGGAATAGGAAGAAACGGCATTGCGCGTATACTACCAGCGTCGACAAGTGGAATAAAAATGTCGATAACTATAAGTTTACGGTGCAGCATAAATGGTACATCACTAGACACTCTCCGGTTCTACCGCGAGACGAGAGCTTTCAAGTGAAACCGGATATGACATCATTATAACTTACCTCCCGAGCTTGTAACTGTCAATTTGTTTTAAAAATAAAGACAAGTTTACATGGTAAGGGAATTGTTTCACTAACACACAAAAACGTAACATACAAAAAAGGATCAAAGTCAAATACTTTTT
Organism: Endotricha flammealis; assembly: GCA_905163395.2. Taxonomy (NCBI): domain Eukaryota; kingdom Metazoa; phylum Arthropoda; class Insecta; order Lepidoptera; family Pyralidae; genus Endotricha; species Endotricha flammealis. The sequence continues at coordinate 14,189,793 of LR990861.1, read as the reverse complement.
TTTTCTGCCACAAAGTTGGCGACAAGCATACGGCGCCCGCCTAATAGTAAGCATCGCCGTAGCCTATAGCCGCTTGCAATACCGCGCGTTGCCAACCCTCCCAACCCCCCCAAGTGGAGCTCTGGAGACCTTACCCACCGCAGGAACACAACATGGCCTAGACCCATGCCATTTGGCTATGATCTTCTGTAAGGTGGAGGTCCTTCCCCAAACAGGCAGCTCCGATTTGAGCGTATTATCCGCTGTGCCCTACCTCTCTTCGACTACTTTTATTCAAATAGGCCTAATAAAAGCTCTTTCGAATCCTCCCTATTTTTTCCTACCACCAATTCAAATGGCAGATTTGTGCTAAGAAGAACTGGCAAGAAACTTAACACTTGCTCTTACAATGATAGATTTTTTTTTTGCATCATAATCATAATTATTATTGTATTATCAACACATAATAAATTATCCCACTGCAGGGATACTGGTCTCCCTTCATCAAAGGGGATTAAAGCATATTCTGTCATACTGCTCCAATGCGGATTGGCAGAGGTCAATGTTTTCAAGCCGCCTGAAGGTTACGACTTATTTTTATGCCACAAAGTTGGCAAACAAGCATTCGGCCCGCCTGATGTCACCTATAATAGACGCTTGCAATACCGGGGGTATCACTCACGCGTTGCCAACCCTGCCAACCCTCCAAGTCGAGCTCTGGAGACCTTACTCACCGTAGGAACACAGCAAGGCCGAGACCAATGCTATTTGGCTGCGATCTTCTGTAAGGTGGAGGTTCTTCCCCAGAGGGGCTGCTCCGGTTTAAGCGGATTATCCGCTGTTCCCTACCTCTCTTAAACTACGACTACGGCTTAATTTGACTTGACTTGGTTACGACTTAACTTTACGTATGAAGAAATGCTGCGTTGCGTTCTTCATGTTAATTGGTAATTAAACAACGGATATATTATTGTAAACTTTTAGAATATATTTGCTGGTATGATATGCAACCTGTTCAGACACACTGGCCCCTTCCCATCTACATGGAACCAACAACAGAGCTGGTGCGGCTTGTGAAGCGGCGGAAAAGGCTAAAGCTTGTAAATACAGGGGTCTAGGCTCCGAATATGATTTTGTCCCATTCGGTGTCGAGACTCTTGGTCCGTGGGGTCCTTGTGCTATAAGACTTTTTAAGGAAATTGCAAAAAGGCTAGTCGACATCACAGGAGACCGAAGAGCTGGCAGCTACCTCGGACAAAGAATTAGTCTAGCTATTCAAAGCGGGAACGCTGCCAGTATCTTCGGAACCTTGCCTAAAGGGACTCCTTTTAATAATATATTTTAGTTATTTTATTATATTTTTTAAGGTTTTTAGTTTTAGGTTCATTATAATTTGTTTATAATAATATGTTTAGTTTAGTTTTAATAATGTTTATTATTGTAAACTTATAATACGTAGAAAGCACCAAGACAGAACAAACACAAACGCTATCACATATATGTTTTCTCCACGGGAATCGAAACCGCGCCTTTTGATGCCGAAGGTACACTACCAACGCACTACTGTGCTATCAAGGTATTTACACCGCTACATCATCGTAAGAAAATGAGGACATTAGCGTTGATAAGCCGTTATCACTGATTGGACGATATTTTCATCTTGTCTGTGATGATTCGTAAACACGTGGGAATACTCTGACTCAGTACAACGAATTAAGATAATGTAGAGCTGACGGAACGGTTATTTATAACGTTTTTTCCTAATTAGGATTATAGAATTTTCCAGTGAAAATGATATTATCTCGTCTTTTGTCGATGTTGGTAAATCAGGTGGTCATTGGCGGTGTCTTATAGATATCCCACGGGCCACGACTAAGCATTTACCCTATTACAAAATAGGAATATATAGATTTAATTCACATAAAGTCAAACAAAAAAAACCAAGAGCGACGCTGCTGGAAATGGCTAGAAAATTTATAGTATGTGGATGGAAGGATATTCCCAATATGTGACGTCAATGAGCTGCATTGCTCATTGGTTTCTATCAATATCGGTAGTAGGTACGGCTACTGAATGGTAAATAATGTTTGTCACTAGACGCATGTGTTTTTTTTTATTCCGCTGTTCCCAGGATGATTTGGAAATAAATAAATAAATAAATAAAATCTTTATTCATAAAACTTACGGCTAGTGTAACATTAATTAACAGTATAAAAACAATTAAGGTAAAAGTATAACATTATGTGCCTGAGCTAGGAAAATCCTGTGTGAAAATGAACTACGTTTTTCCCTAACTCTCAAACAATCTCCGTGTAGAAATCTGTATAAAATAACAGTTTGAGATTTAAATAAATTTATGACGCTGATTGTAAAATATTAGTTAGTTATTAGTAATGTCATTATACAAAAATAAAATATCTGACGTATTTTTGTAAATTGACTAATATTTAGTTTAATGCTATCTAATAATGATTCATTCTGTCACACTACAAATTGCGTCATTTTTCGTTTCACACTGTCATAACATTATGTTTATTTTCGATACAATGCCTTGTAAAGATCTTCGTGCGTATAATGATTTAGTTATACATTATTTAGTTTTATTTGTGTTTCCCGTTACCGACTGTTTCATAAGTTGAAGTATTCAAATAAAAAAAAATAAAAAGAACAAAAATTTATTTGTGTTTCCCGTTACCGACTGTTTCATAAGTTCAAGTATTCAAATAAAAAGAACAAAAAAATGTTTTTGTACTGCTCTTTGTTTTTTTTTTTTTTTGTTTTTTATTTGAATAGTTTACATTACAAAATATCTAAAAATTTTAATATTCATGAACTTATTTTATAAAAATTATATTTTTTATACATGTGTTTAAATATATAAAATCTCACGCGTTGTATACTCATGCTTACATACAGTGTAAAGAGAGACAGAGAGTATGAATCGTGTAAACTTTACACGATTTGACACGATTCGAGTATCTGTACTCTCTGTTATGCATATTACACTCTGTGGACAAAGAAAAACTATTCACTAATATGGTAATTTCTTTAAGTCTTTTTGTGTAAAGATAACTATTTATTTATGTAAATATTTTATTTAAATTTCATTGCACAGTAGAGAGTATAATTGACAGACTTGATACCTAAAGTCATTTTCTACTATCATTTTTATATATCTATATATTGGGACTGGGACACGGCATGTGACGCCAGCGCCTGCCAGATGGGCCGCAGAAATGTCATTATAATGCATGGACCTAAAAAAGGTGAACACCATCACTGAAACTAAAAAGTGAAGCACCCATAGTAAGCCGCTCGCGTATATGTACGAACCGGCCGGCTTACTATGGTGTAAATGTGTACGTGCCGGTCAGCTATTTCACACTGACACAGTTACGCCGCCGCCATTAGGGTGCTTCAATTCTTTTATTAGCAGGATTCCGTCCGCCTTTTATTCTAGGTCCATGTTATAATTTGTATTTGTCTTAAGTTTGAGTGATTTCTATGTATTACTACGTTGTACTATTTATTATTCTGTGGTATTACTAAATATGCTTATATTTTACAATATCATGTACGTTGCTTGGTATAACCTGCTAGAGGTTTCATCATATCAACCCATCACCCCACTGCAGGGATTACGATGCGATTGCGATATGACAACTTTTTTTATACACACACTCATGTGTGTGTATAAAAAAAGTTGTCATGAGTACAGCATAAATTCATATTTATGCTGTACTCATGCAACATTTCGTCCCTTCTGTGATATTTATATTCTACCTAAGTATTCTACATTAATTTAATTTATCCTCTCTGTACATAACACTACTCTGTGGTCTGAAAAACATATACAGTTAGACCTGCATCTCTCGTTACACACACATAATTACAATTTCATTAACAAAAGCGTTTTAGAAATGATTTTTGATAACGTATCATTTTGTGGTTTATGTTCACTTACCTCATATGTCATCCTACATCATTGAGCTCACTTTATTATTGTGTTGTGACTAGATCAGATCACACGGTCTGCTTTTGTTTTTCTAAAGTAAATTTTATTTTTAATTTTAAATATTTTTTTTTTATTTTCGGCCAACAATTTAAACAAGTTCTTTTTTTTTTTTTATTGCAAAGATGAAGTGTTTTTATTTTTTAACGTTACTCTTTGGTTACGTTTACTGTTGGGGACGGGGCGATTTAGAAAAATATGGACCGTTCCAAAGGATGTTGAACTCGAAGCTCATCAAATGTAAGTAATTTTAGAAATTTACATAGATAATACAAATATATAAATCTTTACATAATATAATGAATGAATGTATAGGGACAATTCATACAGATTGAGCTAGCCCCAAAGTAAGTTCGAAACTTGTGTTATGGGATACTAACTCAACGATATTATTATATTTTATAACAAATACATATATAGATAAACATCCAAGACCCGAGGCCAATCAGAAAAAGTTCGTTTTTCATCATGACCCGACCGGGGATCGAACCCGGGACCTCCTGGGTGGCGGTCTGGCGTGGTAACCATTACGCCACGGAGGTCGTCCATATAAAATGAAGTGGCCACCATCTGTTCGCTTTCAGTTTTCAGCAAAAGATATAGTGATGCAAAAAATTATACCTACTGCTCTCTGTACGTGCCAAATTTCATTTTTTTTAAATTGGTGATTTAGTAACAAACATTTAAACGCAATATAAATTACTATGTTTAGTGTATCGCTCTAGCTTAAATTCTACCATTATAATAGTCTATTCCTAGATAAATAAATAATTTTTCTGTCTTAACTAAATAATCATACCATACCTACTTATGCAGAAGATATTAAATGTAATTGCTTTTAGAAAATAATACCCTAATACAATACAAACAATAACAACATCGCAATTATAACGTTGTATTCATAACTATTGTGGTGATTACGACAATGAATTATAAAGAGCTGATAATACCACTTTTTGAAGAAAAAAAGACCCGATTAAAGTTTCGCAACCTTTTTTAAACTACATAAAGACCTATGCATACTATCTCAATTCAGTCCAGTCTAAAAACACTAAAAAGTCTAGAAATCCCACTAAACATTTGTGTTGCACCGTTGTGTCTCCTGTGAAGTCAGGATCAACAACGGCGACCACAGATTGACACTAAGCAGTAAAATAGACGGAGGAAGTATTGAAAGGACATTAAAGGATATAAAATCATAATAATAATGAATATTACATTTCAGGTGACCACTCCAGAACCTTAAACCGGGATGTCAGCGGCATAAACATTTACTTCTACGACTTTGCAAACGACTTCACAGCTATTTACCCAGTAAAGACTGCTGCTGAAGGCATCCTCAACGTAGATGGTATAGACCTCAACAGGCAGTTCATCGTCGTTGTCCCAGGATATAAGACTAACATGCGGAAGAAAACTGTCGAAAAAATACAGGAAACCTTCAGAAGTTATCCCAAGCGTAGCTACCTCATAATCATAGACCATTCCAAATACACCAATGACAATGATGGATTCATCAAAAGTTATGAAAGATCAGTTACCAACGTCTACTACATTGGCAAGGCATTGGCTGAAATGTTGGCTGGCTTGAAAAAAGGAGGGGTTTCCACTAAAAACATGCACTGTATTGGCCACAGTCTTGGAAGTCAAATTCTAGGACAAACTGGTGAAATTTTCAATAAACTAACTGGTGATAAAGTTGCCAGGATAACAGCTTTGGATCCAGCTGGACCGTGTTTCTCTAATAGCTTCATTCAAGAGCAGGTCAGGTCTGGTGTAGCTCAGTATGTAGAAGTGTACCATTGCAACGCTGGTGCTCTGGGAACTAGCAGTGTTCTGGGTGACGTTGATTTCTTTGTAAACCATAAAGGTACTTCGCAACCTGACTGTGGCACTCCATGGCTCCCTGGTATTTTCGATTCGTCCAAAGCAGCTTCATGCAATCACAGATCCTGTATCAATATGTATCTGGCCACTGTTAATGATCCAGAATTGTTTACAGCATACAAATGTGATAATTATAAGGATTTCAAAAATGGTTATTGTACAAAAAATGATCATACTGTTGCTGGATACTGGAATCCTGGTACCGCAAAAGGCGTTTATTACTTGTCTACTGGCAATTATAAATTAATCTAAAATCGAGGATTAAACATGTAACTATAATAGTAAATGTCTTCAGATGATGCCATATTCCTTACGCAGACGACAGACTATCCATGACGACCTTTAGGCTGTGAAAATAATACCTATGCAATTATATGCAGTAAGCGTAAAAAGCCAGGCGCATAAAAAACCGCGTAATTCTGCCAGATTGCGTCGCTCCACGCTACGCTACACAAAAGAACGTTTGCTTCAACACGAGCTAACGACTACGCACATTCAGTCAGCCATCTGTACGTATAAGTGTGAATCATGTGGTGCGTTGAGTCCACGAAAAATCCGCGACGGACTTTTAGCGACCCATACTTTTTTGTGCGCTGCAGACTTAATCTCACAAAATGTGTATCGTCTGTATTGCCCGTAAGCGTCCGCGCACACGGGCCACTCGCGTCAGCCACAAACGCTGCGACGAGAAGCTAGAAGCGGTAGCGTGTAGCGGCCACCGGCGTCAACCGTGTGCGGCGAGTCCATATAAAATGTATGAAAACTACAGGAAACACGCCGGTGGCGGCGTTTTGTTTTTGTGGTTGTGGCCAGTGGCCAGTGTGCGCGGACACTTAAACTGTTCATTATGATATTTATATAATTAGCGGCTCCTATTCTCGTAACAAAAAATTGATCAAATCTCATGTCAATCGCAATAGCTGTCTCACTCATACAAAATAGGAATTGAGCGATAGTAATTGAAATTGACACGAGATATGAACGATTTTTGTTGCGAGAACAGAAACTCAGGTTCTAATTTAACTTTTAACCGATCCAAAAAGGTTTTTTTATCTAACAGTTACATTTTAAACACACAGGCAAAATAACTTACACAATAATGCAACAATGTGGATTTATTGCTAAAAGCAACTCAGCACAATTGTAATACTTATATTTTTTTAAATGATCGTGTTTTATGGATAGGCATATCTTTTTTATATTTCCTATTATCTATAATCTAAGTGTAAGTTAATGACTCATTAGTTTTAACCGTTTTATTTATTACATAGTCAATTAAAGTCATTACTTTAAGTTATCATACAGTAATTAAGTCACTTAATTAAGATAAAATCTTGATAATGAGTTTGGATAAAGGGAGACGTTTTAATTAGACTCGATAACGAAACCTAAAATTACTAGTCTGTCGTCCAAGACTTGTTTTACATACTCATGGTACTTCTTGAGAGACTATCTAGATCGCACGAAACGATTATTGTAAGTTAGTTTGAAATTAGATTTTAACAGAGTTATGAGAATAACCCGCATCTCAAAAATTTTGTATGTTACAGCAGGGTTAGCCTCAGATCTAAAAAAATAAGTGATGTTAACTTTAAACTTTCTATGAAACATTATTCACATATAGAAACTCCACACAATTTTCAAGAAACAAACTCCACAAAATTTATACATCTTTTGGGACTTATGATGTTTAAATTCAGTTTAGCGGATTTTTTTAAAATAAGTTGTAAATAAATCAATTGTACACAATGCAGACAGCGTTACCTGCTCCCAAAGTAAGTAAGACTATGCTGCTTGTCCTATATATGCTAGTTTACTTACAGGTTAAAATATTATTTGGTTTTTATGTTAAAATGACAATAAAATGTAAATACTGTCATTTCATTTTCGTATTTTTGTACTTTAAATTATTTTATAAAATGTTTATATTACTTACTCGTTTATACATTTTCATTTATACATTGTATGTTTTGGTATAAGTATAATCAAAGTTATATTTCGAAATAAATAGTATGGATCACCAAAAAATAATATAATGAATTTCAAAGAGGTCGACAATGGCTTATGAGCTTCCCTTCTGTCTATACTTCGTGCGCGACAGTGATCACTTACCATCAAGTGACCCATCGATTGCTAACCTTCCTTTTCACAAAAAAAATATTGACATTTATTGTATGGACTTCTGTCTACCCCTTGAAGTTTCTAGGCGTGAGTATACAAGCAATAAACAGTGTAATATTGTGACAATAGTGACTAAATCACATGTAATTCCCATTCAGCTCATGCCTTCAAGGATAGGAAAACAGAATACAAATAAGAAATGTATACAAGGTATTTCCCCGCCTCGTGTCGTGTCACAGATTAAATATTAGTCTAAATATAGAGTAAATAACATACAAAACGGAGTCGTTATTCCCGTTCCCAAAGGAATTCCCACAAGTGTTTGTGCTTTACAATAAAATAATGCCTTTATTAAGAAGGACCTTTCAAACCATTTCATATGCTCATTTATTACTTACAATACAGTCTTTATTGCACTAATAAATTACATAAAACATGATCATATCAACCCATAATCATCCCACTGCTGGGATACGGGTCTCCCTTCAATCGAAGATGATTAGAGCGTACTCTGCCACGCTGCTCCGTGTTTTCAAGCCGCCTACCAAAGGCCACCGACTTGGCTTAACTACTGTCATCTATCGATAACAGCCGGGACCGACAACGTGCCCTCCGAAGCACAAAGAAGCTCGAGATAACGAAACCCATCCAAACACTGGCTAGGGTCGTTATTGCTTGACTTGCGTGTTCATATTAGACTGCGACATACCTACAGCAACGCCATCGAGCTCCTTGTACATAAAACATACTTAACAATAAAAAGAGAACGCAATAGGCTGCCATAACGCTATGCGATTTCATTCAATTTATCACTTAGATTTCGTTTTTCTTTTCATACAAACTTTTGTAAGATTCAAAGACTCATAGTTCTCCCTGCATGACTCTCGGTGTTGGTGGCATACAATAAAATGATTCTCTCATTAAGACCTTTCGGATACTAATCGGATAACTATGATGTTAGCTAAATCCAGACACTTTCAGGGTGCCATCAGCTAGGACAAACATGTTAAAATTTGCGCCTTTGTCACGAGCCATAAAGTTACTAAATGTTTTGTCAAAAGAGGTTGACATATTTCATACCAGCCTAACAAAGGTAATTGAAGTATTACAAAAATATTTAGAAAATTATGAAAATGTAAAAGATAATTGATTAAATACCTAGTTGTAGCATCGCTTTGGTTTTTAACTGTAAAGGTGTTATAATCTTGTCAAATAAATAAATAAAAATAAATAAAATCTGCTGACCCCCTTGAGGTATACAGGCGCAACACTATATAAGGTCCTAATTTATTAATGAACTTCCTTTTAACACATGACTGTATACATTACATATGATCGTTTAAGCAAGGAAATAATGGTCTAGTATTCAGTTTAAAAAAAAAGGCATTAAATTTAGATATACTCCGTAAAATGCACCTCTCTTGTAGCCGTCATTCGTCAGTAGAAAAAAAAGGTTTAGTGGTGCGGTGCGAAGGGCGCGTCAACGCGCCTCACATATCAAAATGGTTGAATATGGATGAATTTATGTAGTAAGCAAATTTTTCTAACTAAGTACTTACAATACAATTTTTTTTTTCACTGAATACTAGACCATTATTTCCTTGCTTAAACGATCATATGTAACCTATATAGTCATGTGTTGAAAGGAAGTTCACTATTAAATTAGGACCTTATAGTTTATCCAAGTACAAGTAGCAGTACCTACCTAGTGTTGGCGACAGCAACTTGCTTTAGAACAACGAGACTTCGACCGACCGGTCTAAGTTTAGAACATGCCTCTAAGGAATTATTTGGCTATACAGGATGTTTGTATATTTTAAGAGGTTTAAGTAGAATATTTATTAACTAAATCGTCATTAAAGTACCGTAGAGTGAGGTTATTTGGATCATCATACACATCAACCCACAATCATCCCACTGCTGGGATACGGGTCTCCTTTCGATCGAAGGGGATTAGAGGCCACTCTGCCACGCTGCTCCAATGCAGATTGGTGGAGGTTCAGGACGCCTGAAGGCCACTGACTTGGCTCAACGACTGTCATTCATCGACAAGAGCCGGGACCGACGACGGCTAAACGTATCCTCCGAAGCACGGAGATGCTCTAGGTAACAAAACCCATCCAAACACTGGCTACGGTCCACATTGCTTAACTTGCGTGTTCAATTGAGTGCGACACACGTCGACGACATCGCGCTCCTCTCCTCTTGGACTTATTTCGTCCATACCGAAATCTCGGGCGGAATCGCTGTTACCTATAAACATCTTCATGTATAACGTTATGTTTCAGATAGTTTGTAATTCAAGATTATACAATATGTACCAACAAGTCGTGTCACGATAGTCACAACTTGGAACAAGGAAACTTCGAGAAATAATTGAGGGTATAGTATTGTTGGTATGCATAGACTGGGAGATGGTTGTGACAAACAGATAACACAGTACGTATTGTAAATAGTTTTAATCTCAATCACATTATAATCTATTATATCATGTACTAGCGAAACCCGCGCAACTTCATCTGCGTATATCCCGCTTTCCCATGGGAATTTTGGAGTGTATTATACCATATAAACCTTCCTTTTGAATCACTATCAAATTAAAAAACCGCATCAATATTCGTTGCGTAGTTTTAAAAATCTAAGCATACATAGGGACAGACAGAAGGGGCAGCTACTTTGTTCTATACTATGCAATTCAATTCAATTCAATTCAATTCAATTCAGTTCAGTTCAGTTCAATTCAATTCAATTCAATTCAATTCAAAATATTTTTATTCAAATAGGCCTAATATAAGCTCTTTCGAATCGTCACAATTTTGTGACTAGCGGACCGCCCCGGGTTTTACTAATGATCCCTATTACCACTACATCACTACATAGTATAAAACAAAGTCGCTTTCTCTGTCCCTATGTCCCTTTGTCCCTATGTCCCTTTGTATGCTTAAATCTTTAAAACTACGCAACGGATTTTGATGCGTTTTTTTTTAATTGATAGAGTGATTCAAGGGGAAGGTTTTAAAGTATCATACATTCCAAAATTCCCACGGGAAAGCGGGATACACGCAAACGAAGTTGCGCGGGTTTCGCTAGTTTTTTTATATAATACAGCCTATGTTACCCGAGTATAATGTACCTTCCCAACCGTGAAAGAATTTTTGAACACGGTCGAGTAGTTTTTGAGATTTCGTTACAAACAAAAATACATATTTTCCTCTTTATAACATACTAGCTGACCCGTGCCCACTTCGTTGGGCATAATGTTATAAGCCTTTTTATTTTTTGGTTTTTTATATAACCTATGACACTCAGCAATAATGTGGCTTTCTATTGGTGAAAGAATTTTTAAAATGGGTTCAGTAGATCCCGAGATTACCCCTTACAATTTAACAAATACACAAACTTTACCTCTTTATAATATTAGTATAGAAGTATAGATAGACATGGGGTTGCTGGTCATAATAATTCGAAATTCACATGCAAAAGGGAACAAAGTATAATAAAAGATACGTTATAAATAAGTATACGAACAAAGAGTTTCACGGAACACAAGTATGACATTTTCGTTATTATAATTTTATTATTTTCTCGACAAAATGCAGTCTCGAGACTTTACGGTTAATGCATTCTAGCACTAGACGTCTAACTGTAGCACTAACGTCGACGTCTGTGTATTGTCGTCCTTTGTTCTAAAATACTATACATTTTTATGGCTGCACTTAGCTATAAAATATTTTACATTCTGCTTTATTATTAGACAGTCAAACTCAAATTATTCATAGAGTAGGCCTTAGGCACTTTATTAAGTCAAACACAACTTGTAGATTTAAATTAATATAAAGTATACTTTAAAAACAGCCACCATTTCAGAAACAAGCAAAATGGTCACCGTTTAAAGAGACAGCCTAAGAAAATTAGTTCAATCTTAAAGCATTATATGAAAGAACCGGGCAAGTACGTGTCGGGCCACGCACAAGGTAGGGTTCCGTATTGGCTACGCATTTCTTACTTGCAGATGAGTATAATGCCATATTCTATGACATTTGTACATTTTCGTCCACCATTTCCTTCAAAGAAATTTTACTTCATGAGTTCGTCGGCTATTACTCGGTAACTAGTAGTGCCTACTTAACCGTTAGTTTTCCTTATAGGTTCACTGGGACTACTTTCATGAATTTTTTCAAATTTCTAAACACAAGACTTTCGGAGATAGGTGGGGGAACCACCGTGCAAAACGAAAATTGACACGTTAAATGTAAATAATTCGCAAACGGATCATTGTATCGGAAAATGACCTTCCCACACCCTCTATGTTTTTAAGGGACCTATCTAACGATACACCACAACATGGGGTCAGTGCGAAAAAAAAATCCCCTTTCACTTTACATGTAGGGAAGGCACACCAAAAAAAATATTTTTCAATTATACATACCAAATTACCATACAGCTTTCTAGCATCAAGCGTTTAGGCGCTAGACCGCGGACGGACAGACAGACATGGCGAAACTATAAGGGTTCCTTGTAGTTTACTACGGAACCCTAAAAACGTATTTATTGAAAATCCCATCCCGTATCCCTTATGGGAATTACTTGTCTTATAATACTACCACAATATACCACAGAATACTTAAATGACAAAATTATTTATTTAATATTCGCAAACGGATCACTCGGCCTGAGGGGGACTTATGTGGTATAACGACTGTCATCCATAGACAACCGAAGGCTTTAGCGTGCCCTCCAATGCACGGAAGACATAACAAAGCCCATGCAAACACTGACCAGGGTCAACGTTGTTTAACTTGCATGTTCGTTCTAGAATGCGACACACAGTGACGCCATCAAGCTAGGATAGGAACCCCTATAAATTTAAGAAAATGCAGATATGAACATATTCTAATACTCGGTACAGATAATACTATCGTCCATTACTGTTGCTACTAAGTGCAGCACTTTGTGCTATGAAGGCAGTTCCCAGATGCTTGTACGAGAATACTGCATAATATCTTGCTTTTATGTTTAAGGTTATTGCTGTAAAAGTAAGTAAAATAAAATTACTTTTATGCTTAAAAGTAGATTGTAGGCAACGTAGTTCAACATACAATGTTTTGTAGATGTATTTGTGTTTGTCTCGAATCAGAGAATAGATACATACATTAATGATTTGCGTAATATTTATCTAAAATTATTTAAAAGTGCCAATAAAGTCCTACTAGTGGTCCACGTAGGTGAACTGAGGTGGACCACCGGCAAGAAAATGTGCCCGTAGGCCACCCCGTTGAACTAAGCAGGTGGACCACGACCGTAAGAACAAGGGCTAGGCGCGAATTCGCCAATTCCGAGGCTCTGTAATTTGGATAACAGTTAAATTTCACATCGGAATCCCAGCTTCGTAAACTGGTGATTCAACATTTTTTGAGTTATATGATTCTTGTTTTCATTATTTTTGTCCACTGTAGTCGTGATTTCAATGTCCAATTATATATTGCATGCCATATTTACCTTTAATTAGTTAGACATCTAAGTCCCACATGTATACGGGAATAGAAATAAGACGTTACTATCGGATGTGAATTTAAATAAACTAGGGGTGCATGGCGTAACGCGATGCAAAGTTGAGCTGAGCGAATGTTGAAAGTTTTGGCGCCAAAAATCAGCTTTATTGGTTTTGGCACATTTTGGCACATTTTGGCACATTTTATTTTCATTTTTATTTTTTTTAAACCTTGCCACAAACTGTCTCTTAAGATGTGCCAAGTTTGGTTCTAATTGGTGGAGTAGTTTGGGAGGAGAAGACGAACAACCAAATGAGGAGAGTCTGGTATGGAGAGCTTCGCTCGCCTTCGGCTCGCTCAGCTCAATAAAATAAATAAAAATAAATGCTCTACAACTCCATAAATATTAAATTTAATGAAAATCAAACCAATAACTTTCTACGGGAGTAAACATAACCGTAATTACTTCTTAATACAGGCATGAAAATTGAATGAACAGCTAGACACTAACTATTCAGAGAGTAATTTAATGAAATAACTTGTAACCATTCGTCGGGAAACATCGTCGATTTACTGACAAATGGACATCAAGTTATAAGCGACTTAAGCCCGTTTTCACCAACAATTTCTTCTTCCTTAATTAATGGCGTTTCTGTGGTGTCTTAACGACACATAGACAATTTCGCCAATGTCAAGTATTTTAAATGAACACTTTTTGACTAAAAAGTACACTTTAAAAAAGCAACGTGGTACGGTGAGGATCCGAGGTCGCCATCTTGACGACCTTCGTTGACAAGGCGGCGATCTCGAATCCACCAACAATTTCTAAAGCTTAAAAGTTTCCTGACAGATTTCTCTATGTCCAAATCCTTGTTTTTGGTACGTGTATGACATATAAAATTATCAATTTGTAAATACCGTATTTTAATTTCTACCAAAAAAGGATTATGACCGATTATTTTACCTCTGACAGATGTAAAAACTGGTTTGAGACACTCAAAATAAGAGCGGTCCCTTAATGTTGATCAATGGCAATAAGAATTATTTCTGTTTTTTTTTTTACATCTATCAGAGGTCTATCAATGAGAGGAACCGTGAACGGAGAGAGAAAGGTGTTAAAGATACTTTAAAATTTTAGGAATTGTTGATGAAAACGATATGTATAAATTGAAATAATACAAAGTTTCAGTTTAACCTGGATTTATGTCTATTAATAAAGGGGTACCTAAGTATTTTCCCGCTAAAAGCATGACATTTGTACCACGTCTTAAAGACTCGCGTCAAAGTCGGTTTCAATGAAATTCCGTACTTACATAACGCTGCTCTCCAAGTTAATTAACAACAAATATCTGAAATAAATTATTACTAAGTAAAATGATAGACAGGTTTTAGGTAAAAATAATAGTTTTCTATTTTGTGACTTCATTTAATTCAAACGATTCGTTTGACAAATTTTTCAATTACGTACAATTTACAATAACTTGACAATGACAACTGAATGAGGGTTTTAACGGAAATTTACGCCACTAGTTGCCGCCACTTTGGCAAGAGGTTCTTTTTTTGTCTTAATTAATGGCGAGGATAAAGAAATAAGAACAAAGATTTTTATGCTAATAATATAAGCAACGCATTGTTTGAAACTTTTTAATTAAATAGTACAAAATGAATATTAAATCCCTTCACGTAATATTAAGAAAACTGAATCATGTTTACGCCCATGATCACCTCTTACGTTGGCTGTAAAATAGACTCGAATTAGGGGGGAATAAAATATAGATTTCCTAAATTCCGTTTAAATAAATTTATTGCACAAAAACCATAGTAAAAATTACAATAGTATTGTTAGTCTCCTTTTAAGCAATAGTAATTATGCTTGTGCCGTTTCAAAGATTTTCAGTGGAAGTCAAAAATTAAGTCCGAATTAGCATTTCATACCTTTTTCTATGGTAACATAATATTGTGTGCTGTATCGCAAAGTGATTTGTAAATCGATTCATGTTTATTTCATATCTTTTTATATTTTTTTATTTATTATATATCGTTCATGAATGTAGTTATAAATATAAACGTTTATTTTCTCTCAACAATCATAGGCTTAGGTGGTAATTTAACAAGACATATAACATTATTAAATAGAGCCTGAAGCCTGAACTACGCCGATTATATGTATTTTAAATCAGATTACTGTTTGGAGATTGGAGTAGGTATATTTTTTTAAACTAATAAAGTAGCAAATAAGCATACCACCCGCCTGACATACGATAAATATTCGAATGGAATATAAATCAACTTGGTGAAAATTACGTAAAATCACCATAAAATATCAAGGTGTCACTTTGGCAACTAATTAAATTGCAGGAACTTCTTCGTTAGCTGAGACTAGATAGTGGACTTAAATTTTGAATCGCAGTTTGATTTAAACTTTCGCTGTGAAAATAATGTGAACTGAGTGAATTTTAATGAATTTATTATAAAGTTTTATTTACAAAGTAATAAAATTAATAGTAAATATCTTATACATTCTTTTAGCGCCATTTTGCTATTTACGTACTGAGAAAAGTTTTTTATAGGCCTCGTTGTCGTATATGTTGCGGGTTCCACCAGTTACATGCTTGAAGTGCCCATAAAATAATAAATTATTTTATTTATGTTTTTTAGTTCAGAGATGGCGCGGTTCAGGATTTGACCATTCCTGAATCGCGCTTTGGTTTCGTTTTTCGCAATGTATATAACATTTCATGTTTGACAAATAAATAACCAGCTCAACAGTTCAAAGGTGTATAGTTTTACTTTAAAACTTACTACACACCCAATCAGGTCAAGCACCGGCGGCGTTCGGTGTTTCATTAACAACAACTTATTACGAATAGTGGCAATCTGGCAATTATGGCAGAAAATAATTTTAATAGAATAAATAAATGAAATCGGATTGTACAGGAGTGGGTAATATCGCTTTTTTTTAATATCGAATCGAAACTATATATCGGATTTTGAAACACTATATTTTCTGAAACTATATATTGACGGATACAGCATGCATAGGCATACGCGCGCGTGATATACTGTTCAGAAATCGTAAATCGGATATCGGCTGAACTTGAATCTATATATCACATGAAACACTATATTGCTAAATATCGCGTTACGTGTCCGAAGAATATAGTGTTTCGATTGTGATTTACGATTTCTGAACAGTATATAGGCGACGATACTGTACGATATTAAATCAGGCATCGGGGACTTTCGGTTGTGTTCGGAACTTCGGACACGTAACGCGATATTTAGCAATATAGTGTTTCATGTGATATATAGATTCAAGTTCAGCCGATATCCGATTTACGATTTCTGAACAGTATATAGATTCAATATCTATATACGTTTTGTATCGCCCACTAAAAGCAAAGTTTTAAGAGAACGAATTAATTTAAAATTAAATTATACAGCATTGAAATTAAAATCGCGATTTCGTTGCGGAGAAACCCAGCAGCGCTGCGTGAATTATGTAGAACTAGCTTTTCCCCGCGGCTTTGCTCGCGTTAATTTTATGACATAGATCTCGTTTGACACCAAAACAACCCATAGCGCGACTTGTGGCGCCATCTGTTGGCCGATAGAGCGCCCTCTATATTAGAAAAAATATTTTCCCATTGGAACGACATACTTTCACGGGATAAAAAGTAGCCTATGTTGGGCTCTGTATCTGTACCCCTAACAATATGATCGGCTGCTTAGTCAAGCCGTGAAGGAATAACAAACAAACAAACTCACTTTGTACATTAAGTAAGGATTTATAAAATATAAAATAGACAATTAAAATATATAAAAATGGAATTCGGTTTGCCACAATCCCTTTATACCGAATTACAGGCGAATGAATGACAAATGTTTTAAAGTGGGCTAGCGGGCTAGCCACGTCCTGTTTTAAGCTGCATTACGTGATTCATGCTGTCGTTCGTCGGGAGTGATATAATGTGTTTGCCGACAATCATTGTGGTATAATGTAGAAGATTACAGCGAGGAATATCTATTTTTTTAATACCACTATGGTGGCAAACAAGCTTACGGCCCGCCTGGTAGTAAGCGATCACCGTAGTAGACTATGAACACCGGGAGATTCATTCGCGCGTTGCCGACCCTATAAAAATCTTTTAATGCCCCTTTTAGATTTCCGCACAAAGTCAATGGCAATTTTTTTATTTGTATAGTACAGTCAAGAGCAGGTCGACCTTTACATATTGGACTTTGTACCATTCCTAAATTCTATGTCTTATGAGCCAAAATTGAACTGCAAGTATAAAGCTCAACGTGCTCCTGACTGTACTATTACAAGCTCTTTGGAATTATCACATTATTTTTAGTAATTTTTATTCAGACGGAGTTCATTCTATGCTCGTCTCAAACTCACGCGCTGTCCCGATCGATTTTTTTTTACACCACAGAGTTGGCAAACAATACAGGCCGGCCTGATGGTGAGCCGTCACCGTAGCCTATAGACGCTTGCAATACCGGGGGTACCACACACGCGTTGATACCCAACCCACCCAACCCCCTCCAAGTGGAGCTCTGGAGACCTTACTCGCTGTAGGAACACAGCATGGCCGAGACCAATGCTATTTGGCTACGACCTTCTGTAAGGTTCTCCGATTTGAGCGGGTTATCCGCTGTGCCCTACCTCTCTTCTTTCGTTCAATTCCTATTTTGTATGAGTGAGACAGAGATTGAGTTTGAATCGAGATTGAATCTGTTTTGGTTACAAGAATAAGGGCAGAATTGTATAAACAGTCAGCCAATGAAGATCAGCAGGACATGGCAGGACCGTAAAATATCATTCAAGTTTTCCAAATATAGCTTGAAAGGATTTGCGAAAAAAATTATTTACTAGTGTTCACATTGTACTATGTATTTACAAACTCGTTGGGAGCACTCAGCCGGATTTCATGAAAGTGTGGGTTCGAATTTCTACCTGGGGCGAGGGAGGTGAAAATTTATATTTTAAAAAAAAGCTAATGCAAAATACGCGTTTGAACCTTTAATAAAATTGCCTCTCAAATGTCTACTGTATTTTGTATATAATTTTAATAAAGCTTGTTGGCTCTATATATTCCCATGGGAATGAGAACAATGGAATACATTAAAAAAATATTCCATTGTTCTCATTCCCATGGGAATGTCGAGAAACTTAGTACCTATATGAGTTTCTATTTCTGAAATATTGTTTTTCATTTATTTAGTTCGAGCAGCTCGATGGCGTCGCTATGTGTCGCACTCTATTTTCGCAATTAAACAAAGCAACGTCGCGCCTAGTCAATTTTTAGATGGATATCGTTATCTCCAACTTCACCATGCCTTGGACGATACGTTAACCCGTATTGGTTCCGGGTAACAGTTGTTATGCCAAGTTTCAAGTGGCTTGAAAAGACTGGTCTCCGCCAATCAGCATTGGAACAGGGTTGCAGAGTACGGTCTAATTCCCTTCGACTGAAGGGAGATCCGTATTCTTGCAGTGGTATGATAATGGGTTGATTATTATAATGACTATTGATGACTTATTCCTATTGACAGAAGTCCAATGTACCTCTCACAAAATTGCAGAGTCTGGTAATACGCAAACACTCGTAACTTGCAATGCGAGAAACATGGAAATATAGATGATCTAGGTATAATACCGTCAGAAAGCTCTTTAGACACCGAGTTAGAGATTTCTGGGCAAGACGTGACAGACATTTTTATGAAGACAAGACAAGACGTGCTGTTTCAAGTATTTTAAAAATGCTCAACGGAATTACCTGCCGTGAAATGTTACAATTTTTTTTGATAGATCAACTATTACGATGGACAACCACTGCAATAAAATTGTATACAATTTTAAGCTACTTCCTAGCGTTAGGCCTTCTATCTATACCTGTTATTTTCTCTATGAACGATTAAAAAATTATGAAAACATAAAATTCTGTCCACACACGTTTTTTCGCCGTAAAAATCTACGGTTAATCCACCGTGGTGGGTCGTCAGTGTCTTACAGCGCTACGGCACGGCACCATCTATATATATAAAATGCTTTGTCCTGACTGACTGACTGACTGACTGACTGACTGACTGACTGACTGAGAATCAACGCACAGCCTAAACCGCTCATCGTAAAAATCTGAAACTTGGCAGGTGGAACTATTATAAGACGTAGGCGTCCGATAAGAAAGGATTTTTCGAAATTCGAACTCTAAGGGGGTAAAAAAGGGGGGTAAAGTTACTATGGGACAACTTGATTCCTTGGTCCAATCTACTTCAAATTTTGCATAAAAATTGTTTAAGAGAATTGATGGAAGATGTGATTCTTATTTTATTGAAATTCTTGAAAAAAATGTATTTTGTGGGTAATTTTCTTCGAGTTGATATCAATACTCATACTCCTTAGTGCTTTTGATTTCAATTACATTTCATTTTGACACATCCGTGAAGTGAAGTGTGTCATCTGTCATGTAATATTTTTATAAATTGTGAATATTCCGAATATTCAAACAAAATGATTTTATAATGTCGTCGTTATTTATTCTGTTCGTGATCTCGGAAAACAGCTAAAATTCTAGCTATAGAGCGGACGGAATCATATTCATCGATAATAACAGTAAGTAATTAAATATTTAATTGTATGATATTTGACAGGGTTCAAGTTAAATGGCATATTGATATTGTCTCTTTCTCGCTCTAATATTTCGTAGTGTTGTTGAGGGATGGTTGTAGGCTGAGGTTGTAGGTTTTATAATACCGATATACTTTTTAATTTTTTTTTACGGAAGTGGTTGGAAAACAAGCTCAGGAATATGGATCATTTGATATTAGGTGATTACCGTCGACTATGGAGCACATAGATTCTAGGGCCCCTGACCCGTTGCCGACCTATAACAGGAAACAGGATATAGCGAGAAATAGTATAAGGACGGAGTTAGATTTTTTTATACCACAAAGGTGGCAAACAAGAATTTCGGATATTTCACTCTCCGAACGAAACGCATTGCTGCTACACGTCAATATTTTGTAAAAGGGTGGTACTTCACCGGTCGGGCTAGCCTATTTTTCATAAACTCCAAAGATTGTAATGAGAAGTACCTATATAAATAGACAACCGATAAGAAGGGATTTTTTTTAATTCCCACGGGAAAGCGGGACAAACGCAAACGAAGTAGCGCGGGTTTCTCTAGTATTGTCATATGCGCTTTGCATTTCAACAAGCCTCCAAAGTGATCCATACAACACTGACGACCGTGCCACACTTAGATTTTTAAGGCGAAAAACGTGTGTGGACAGATTTTCATATTTACATTATTTATGAATTGTTCATCTGATATGATTCTAGCCTGGTCGAGAATCGTAGTCTGGTACGATTCTATATGAACTTTATGGTGTGTACTACTTTTTTTATTGCAAATGGTTTTTTTTACTTCTCTATTCGAATCGTCGTCGTCGAAGTCCATTTGACTTTGAATGTTGTAAGGCGCATGACTGCACATGCATATTGTTTTAATGTGGAACACAAAGAGAGACACCCAGTGTCCCTGAGCCGCTTCCGGCCTTTTAAGTGCATGCTCGCTTCTTGAAGAATATAAGTAATCGTCTCATACGTAAGAGTAGTTGGTCTGTGAGCCCACCTTTTGTTTGGACTTTGGCCTTCAGCCGTCACGTTTCGAAATATTTGAATTTTATGTTCAAATGGAATTGTTGCTACTTCGTACATTGTATTGGGCATAATTTACAGTTATATCAAAGAGCAGTCTTATGTTCTCTGACACAGAGTATTTTGTCAAATATCCCTAAAGATGACTATGGAAAAGACTTTAGATTTAGGTACAGATTTTTTTGTAAAACCAGATTTTAGCATCTTTGCCTTTTAATTTTCTGTTTGTTTTAAACTAATCAAGGTTTTTATTAGAGTCTTCACCATCAATCATCTTTATTTTTAAAGTCAATATGAGCTACAAATAAGTGTCATAAAAAACTATAATTTTTGAAGTGAAAACTTCTTTAGCGGCGCTTGGCAGTTTTTTTAGATGGGTAAAAAATTTTAAACTCGCGTCAGATCCGTAGCCTGATCGAAGGAAACCATTCCAAAATATTCAAAAATGCACAACGTTGATGTTTAAGTTTTCACTTCTGCCGCCCGGAGTGCAACCCGTCCTTTTTTTTTATGGATCCTTTTGAATGAATTTCACATTATTAACATTACAGACACTTACTTGTTAAATAAACGTTGTGAATGTTTATATTCGGTACTAAATAACAAGCCACCTTTATTTTGTTTGACTAGTATACATTAGAATAATACAATGAGCAAGTAAATCCACTAAGACTTCAAACCACTAAGAAAAGGGGTCATCACTTTGTGAAAATCTCACTGGATTTTAACCCCCCGAAAAAGCAACGCGGTCTCGACCGCATAAACCGGGCAACATTATTGTACTCATTACTACTCAAACCCGGATAATTATAGCCGGGTATAGCCACAAAGCGATTAGGAGCCGGTTGTTTATTGCCGCAATTTCACAGTTCACTGCTAATGTACGCTGCGGCTGCGGGCCACAGCGGCTGAGTTTAAAAAAATATTAAGTTAATGTTATTCTAAATTTACTCTGAGTGTAGTCATTTAGCGGTAAATTATGTTTTTATACAACGAAGCCTCTTTAGTTGTAACAAATGTTTGTCCGCTGTTTCGTCTGCATATCTATTGCCTATTCTTAAATGACCTACACAAAAGCAAAATTCTATGGATTAATTTAGTTTTAACACATTTTACATTATATTTGAAAGAAATATCCAACTTTAATAAACATTTGTGAGAGAACGGGTAGTCCAAAAATGAAACTATGCACAAATCAAAGGCGCTACACCTCCTATCATTTACGAGTATGCACAACTCCACCGGGGGAGAAAACTTAGGATAGTCATATGACAACAAAATAGGTATGAAGTCATTAAAAGGATTGATTAAATCCTTTTGTAAGAATTATTTCTGATTTCAATTCTATTCATACTACACAGTACACTAAATGGTAGAGTTATTATTAGTACTGAAAAGGCCTGAATAAATTATTATCACTGCAAATAGAATTTAGTAGACATATGTGTAAAACATTAAGAAAGAGGTGTTGGACATCCAGTAGCGAGATGGGTGGACGATATAGCTAAAGTTTGGCGTACTAAAAGAGAGGCCTATGCTCAACAGTGGGCAGAAACGGGCTGAGATGATTGATAATTCTGCAGTATATATTATAACAAGCGTAATATTAGTTATATTTATTCAAAAAATTCTGACATACATATCAATTAACAGGGTGTTCCAAATAAACAGTTCAGGGTAGATTTAACATGGTCACATTGGCGTGAAAATACTCAGGTGAAAGGATGGAAAAACAGTGGGGCGGCAAATCGAGTGGGCTCCCTGCGGCTGCGGCACGGGCCGGAACGAACTGGCAGGGCTGTTACGTGTGTAATGAAAAAAAAATAATAAAAAAACGGTTAAAATAGAACACGCTTTTAAAACTGTCCCGGTTAATATAGATACTCTTTTGAAACGGTTTATTTTGATCATTATGTAACAATGATAAATAAACATTAACCTTGTTATTTTGTGCAATGAAATAAGAATAAAAATAAATATTTATAATAATGCTGCAATAGAGAAAAAGAACATTAATTTTTTTATCCGTATTCATATTAGAACGTTACATGTATACCTAAAATAAAACACTTTTTTTAATTATTTTTTTTCAATTTTGATTTTGTTTCTCATAATTATGGTGAAAACTAATCACGATAACGATTAGGTTAAAAGTTAAAAATTTAAGTAATATTTTATTGATACAACTTCTACAAGATCTCTCTGAACTACCGATTATATAGTTCTTGAAATTTAAAAAAAAAAACAATTATAGTTTGAAACTCAACAAAAAACAAGTAAGGTCAACGCTTAACCGTTCGTCGTTAGTAAACCGTGACGATTCAAACCTTAAATCATGGCCTATTTATATTTCTTAAAATAATGTAAACACCCGGGTGTAATCACGTTGCGGGATAAACCCGGGTGTAATTTCCCCGGCCGTGCGGTAACGACCCTAGTAATTAAGGCAATTTAAACTTTTTAATCGTGTTTTGGTCAATGTCCGAAAGTCTTCAAGAGTTTCTTAGTATTATTAAAGTTTTTGAACTCCTGTGTCAACTTTAAAGAGAAGAGAGGATAAAAGATGAATTTTCAGCTATCTTAGGCTCGAATTATACAGAAAGTTTCAATACAAAGTGTAATAAGGTAGGCGACGCGTCTCCGTCATGGATTACAGTGCTACAAAGTTATTCTGTGCCGATGGTTGGGGCGCTAGAATCGAAGCTATTGAAGGTAATTGTCAAGGCATTCAAGGCATATTAAGTTTATGGCACTGTATAGACAAACATCCGCGAACTCAGATTGACAAGTTAGAAGTTCATTCGATTTATGCACATCAAAATTTTAAAAACAAAACACACTCGCAAGTACAGCACATTTTCGGTTTTGAATTTTTTGAAGTGCAGTGCGTTTAACATCAGCGTGTTGTCAATGTGTCATGTTGAAAATACATCGTCCATATAATCCCTTACCCATATAATGAAAAGCAGCGGTTAATGCACACCAATATTGTTTATGAAAGGGTACTGCCCCGGCCAAAAAGCTGATTTACGAGCTACCACTCCAAAATTCATTAATATATAAAGATGTACGCCATCATACCACAAGAACAGAACAATGAAACGGGGAGTTTTACTCCAGTAGAAATGTGCTACAAATTTTATGCGAACCATGTATTTAAGTTGAACCTCAGTTAAACGTTAAAGAACCACGCCCTCAAAGAACCGAATCCTTTGATTGGCAGTGTATTTTTAAATAATAAGTACAGAGACGAGAAGTCAGTCAGTTTTCAAATGAGACGTTTTGTTTAGCACATCTATGTACAGATTTGGCAATGTTACGACAAGAGAAGCCCAAATTGCATATCTACTTGTTTCTTTTATCTTTGACCACAAGCATTAATTAATTCATTATTATTTCATAAAACGCGCTTCCATTGTAAGTATGCGGCGTTTTATTTCACAATATGAACAACAGAACTACGGCTATAAACAACCAGCTGGTAATAGCTCTGCGGTTATACCCGGGTATAATTATCCGGGTTCAAATAACTGTGATAATAAACGTTTAATGATTGACTTTTATTGTGGCCGCTATTAATAATCCTTAATTTTATTTCTATAAACAACCGGGTCATGAGGTGGTAAAATTTAATTATCCGGATGAAAGCGGTAATGTGTTAATATTATAACTTACTAGCTGTTACCCGTGGCTTCGCCCGCGTGGTCCAGAGGATTTGCCATTGATTATTATTTCCCGCGAGAATTAGATGTTTTTCCGGAATGAGCCCATGTCACTCTCCAGATCTTAAACCTATCGCCCAAAAAAAGTATGTCAGTCCGTTCGTAACTTTCGATGTGAAAGAGGGACAAACAAACACACTTCCGAATTTACAATATTATATAGTATGGAAGTATGAATATAACTACGGATGGTGGTAAATTTTAAAGCTATTCGGGTCAAGTCCACCACACATTTATATGTGCCTCCTGTAAATATAGGATCAATAACAGCGACAATTGACAATAAGCAATGAAGTAACGCTTAGCTTACGTCCCGGGGGAGAAACTACAGCTGTCTTGGAACTCACAACGATTTGACGACCTCCGTGGCGTAATGGTTACCAAGCCGGACCGCCACCCAGGAGGTCCCGGGTTCGATCCCCGGTCGGGTCATGATGAAAAACGAACTTTTTCTGATTGGCTTTGGATCTTGGATGTTTATCTATATATGTATTTGTTATAAAATATAGTATCTTTAAGTTAGTATCCCATAACACAAGTTTGGAACTTACTTTGGGGCTAGCTCAATCTGTGTGAATTGTCCCTATATATTTATTTATATTTATTATTTATTT
Organism: Endotricha flammealis; assembly: GCA_905163395.2. Lineage (NCBI taxonomy): Eukaryota > Metazoa > Arthropoda > Insecta > Lepidoptera > Pyralidae > Endotricha > Endotricha flammealis. Next base: position 14,164,297 of record LR990861.1, on the reverse strand, counting down.
ATTTAAACAGAAATATATTAGATGAAGTAGGAAGTATTGAAAGGTTTCCCTCCTTGGCAACTACGTGAGAGACAGCAATTTGAAACAAAAGGCATCCTCGCCTAGACAGATGGCAAATCAAGTAGTTTGATTACCGAGCACCACAGTCTATTATTACATTAGAGTTTTACTTATAGACTCGTGGTATAGGAACACTGATATATAATGCTGCATTAATTTAATACCAGCTTAAATGCAAAGCAGCTACTAAGGATGCCGGGACTATAAATTTGTACCACATGCAACTAACCATTAATGTGCTTTGAGAAAATTGAGTATTGTTCACTGCAACCTATATTATATAGACCATAGTTCTAACCCCGTTTTTCGTACCAATCGTACTAAGCTTAAGCTTAAACTTGACTTCTTAAAATGATTGTGTTATGGACACCGAAGAACAGATATACAATGTGTGGTTTTGTACAGTTGCAATATTTTTGGATTCCTATCTACTGCTGATACGTAAAACTGAACATGTAGTTTTTGGCGAAAATCCAAATCCACCCGCATGGCACACCATACATATTATGTTATGAAATCACTCTGTGTGAGAGGGCGCCGACACCCGCCTGTCAGTATGCGGTGGTCACTGCACCAAAGAAACGCCGCAGAAAAATTAGGAAAATTCGTAGTTCTAACCTCGTTTTTCGTACTAATCTTATTTTAATAATAGTAAATTCTACACAAATCACACAGCGCCACCTGGTCCAAAAGTAAATATATAACAAACTATAAATAAATTTAATCTGTATGTAACTAACTACAATAACTTCATTTAATAATATTTCGGCAATGTAAATTAATTCCTTGTCCACAAAGAACGAACCCGCCGCGAATCCTGACGTAGCTAGATGAGAACTTGAGAACTAATACATTGCGTTCACAAGCATCGCGCGAATTCGCATGGAAAACGCCGCGAAAACACTCTTTTTACACAAATTACACAGGGACTTAACCGCAGGATCAACTTGTAATGTTATAAATTACCCGCCTGAATGTGGCTAGAAACAAATTATTTGGTTGCGTAATACCTACAGTGTACACAAACTAAACATAGCCCTTCCTATTAGTAAGTTTAATTGGTTTACAACAAGAGATTGAGAGATCTGAGGTCGCCATCTGATCATGGCTTTGAATTTGTTTATCCAACACTTTATTACATCATTACAGGGCACAGACACAACGCGACATAATATTAGATTAGATTTAAATAAAATAAATAAAATTTACGATATACAAAATAAGAAATTATTAAAATACATTAGTAATTGTTACAAAATGTTTATGAATTCGTGTGCTCCGTCCAGCAACTTTCCTAGACGCCCTTTACAGGAAACAGTGGTGGGAAACCCTGCTGTGACCTTTGTTTCAAACTGAGTCTAAAACCGTGTAGCCCGGGGCCATGAAGAAAGTCTTAGTAATTTCTTCATGCGGGCACACACGGTTTAGCGTTGGAGCGGCGGTGACGTTTACACTAGCGTTAAAAACAACAAAGTGATCTTAGTCAATAGACACATTAATGCTCCTTACAATTACATCACATCTGCATACTGAGTAATGGCACAACAAGACATGTACTAATTTAAGCAATAACGATACCATTTGTTTAGAATTTCCCCGTATCTCTCTCTGAGCACGATGTTTTAGCTTGCAGATTGCCTAATTTGTTGCATCTATAGCAGTGGTGCTGAAACATTTTTATATTTATGTGACTCGCAGAGCACATAACAACATTTTAATGGTAATGTCATCAAATGACAGTTCCGGTGGTCGAGTGGCTAGCAATGGTCAATCCCAAGGGCCGCGGGTTCGAATCCTGCGCAAGGCAAACATTTGGGTGCATGAACATGTCTGTTTGCCTTGGTCTGAATGTTTTCTATGTATAATAAGTATTTATTTACAAAAAAAAGTATTTTAAGTATATTTATCTGTTATCTAGTACCCATAGTACAAGCTTAGTTGCTTAGTTTGGGACTAGATGGTTTTTTTTTTTTATTTATTTTATTTAAATGTAATTCTGACATTGAAGGAAAAAGAAATAACTTAAGTACGATTGACACCTACAGAATTGCATCGGAGCGATTTGGTGGGCTGAGTGTAGAAGTTAACACATCTAAAAACACTTGTGTGTATTAAGTAGCTACTCATTATTGTTATATAGAACACCGGGATTTCCTAATGCTCCTTGCGAAGTTGAGCGAAAACTTAAACTCAAATATTATTATTCAAAAAGACCTATTACAAGCTCTTTCGAATCGTCACATTTTTTCCTACCATCATAACTTTTCTGAACAGAAAGCAGATATGTATTAAGAAGAACTGGCAAGAAACTTAGCACTTGCTCTTACTTCTTAGTGCTATACGCTGGTCATCTCTTTCATTGGTTGACTATACATACACTTGAAAATAAACAATAAGTTTATACGTCTGACCTCTCAATAAACGACCATTAATGTGTACCTATGTTCCACAAATAATGAATATTTGTATTTGTAAACAATTTAACATAAAATATTCTTACAGTTTGGGAGTCGCAGTTTTCCCCAGATAATTTCACGGGGTGCGCTCGGCGAAACTCGTAGTACATTGTGGAGCGACGTTTGTACTTATATCATGTAAATTAAACGCCACATACAAAATATTAAATAACTCTTGTCTTACTATCATTCGCAGCTAATATACAGTTTAAATCGCTTCTCTATTATTAAATTATTTTATAAAGAAATATGATATATTTACAATTAATTGATTACCAAAATCGTCGTCGGCGGTCATACTGGAAGCGTTTGGGGGTGTTTGCCCAGCGGTGGGACTTAACTATTAATAAATAAAAATATTTTGACGGTTCCGTATTGCTATGCTTTTCTTGCTTGCAGATGACTCCAATGGCATATTCTATCCATGACATTTGTACGTTTTCATCAACGAAATTTAATTTTATAAATTCGTCGGCAATTTGTGAAACTATAGAGGCTGCACTTGGAGTATAGATAAGCAAGCTATAGAGCGCGCGCATCGCTGTATGACCATTGTGCAAAGCGTAAGCAGATGTTCTATAGTGCTAATTTTTAGTTTGCTTCCATTTCGTCGTTTTTACAGCTCTGCACTGCACATTTCACCATGATGAATAACATCGAGAGAGCGTGCGTAATAGCTTCGTTCGCTGCTGGCTTCGTTGTTGCTGTTTTGAGTTCGTCTGTTTTTTCATACTCGTTTCTCTGTCTTTACCGTTCATAGCAAGCAAGCTATAGAGCGCGCTTGAGCAAGCGCGCTCTATAGCTTGCTTATCTAAACTCTAAGCTTACGCATATCGGGATGGGATGGCAAGGGATTTAATTTTTTTTACCAATGGACGACGTATTCAAAGGTGCGATATAAAAATAAGACCCAAAATTCGAATAAATGATAACAGAAAAGTCCCTACCGATGCCACAGCATCATTTTGAAGCATAGCAATTTGTCTTATTTCTATATCGTACGTTTCTGAATGTCAATTGGTAAAAAAGTTAAACCCCTTGCCATCCCGTCTCGACGTACGTAGGCGTTGAGTTCCTTACTTACACGGAATCCTAAAAAAGGAGTCCGCCAGTCTGATTCTATACAATAATGAATAACATTTATCCATTTTTTACGTCTGAATATAAACTGTGTAATCCCTGAAGCATCCCCTTAACTAATTCATGAGCACACCCCTCTCATATTTGTCACGCTGATCGTAACGTTCTACGAAACGACGCCTTTGGTACACAAACAACATATTTTAACTACACTGACTGATTGCTGCATTTTTTCTTAGATGTCTTGAGTATGTGACATTGTGTAATAATAAGATTTAAAAGAATATTTCTTTATGGGATAATTTGTAGTAATTTTATTTAGGTACTATGGTAGTTCCCAATGGTTGACTGGTAGAGAATGCAATTAGCCTTAAGTCCGCCTATTGTCATGATTACTTTGTATTGTGTTCAATAAAGTATATTTTTTTTACCACAAAGGTGACAAACAAGCATACGGACGCTTGCAATAACGGGGGTATCACTCACGAGTTGCCAAGTCTCCCAACCCGCCATAATATGGATAAATAATGTACCTTCGTAGAAATTACTTCTGAAGTTACCAATAAATAGCTACGTAAGAAGAGAAAAGTCGCAGATGCCGCTAAGCGCGTCACCCAGCTAAAGTGGCGGGCCGTATTGCCCGAAACTCTAGCTCATGGTGCAAAGCGGTATTGGAGTAGCGACCTTGGGAGGATAAACATCCCAGGGGAAGACGCAAATGAGGTGGAAAGACGACGTGAAGGTTGCGGGTTCGAACTGAATGCAGGTGGCACAGACCGCGATAGATGGCGACAACTGAATGAGGCCTAGACCAGCATGATGGTCAAGAGAGTCTAAGTCAGAAAGAGAAGTCGAAATTATATTATCTTTACGCACTATAAAATGAAGTAACTTTCGCTGTCTGTCTCTATGTATGTTTAGATTTTTAAAACTACGCAATGGATTTTGATGCGGTTTTTTTTAATAGATAGAGTGATTCTAGAGTAAATTTTATATGTATAATACATACAAAAATTCCCACGGGAAAGTGGGATACACGTTACCGAAGTTGCGCGGCTCTCGCTAGTTGTAGAATAAAATAATTATATTTGCACTCCCAAAATCGGGCAGAATAATAAAAAAATTAATATGTATCTTATTTTACGTAATTAAATTCTATTTCATTCAAAACACGCACAACTTTAAAATAAAACATTATTCAGACAATATTATACAATGTTTAATTACATTATTATAAATCTAAAATACGATTATGTAATTGACATTAGATTATAATTATGGGTTATCATTTTAATTTAACCCATACATAACCATCCCACTACACGCTATGGGCCCTCTTTAGTCGAAGGGGATAAGATAATAAAAACGCTTTTACCCGCTTTTATTGGAGCAGCGTGGCAGAGTACCAATACCGATTGGCGGAGGTCAGTATTTTCAAACCGCCTGAAGGCCACCGACTTGGCTTAACGACTGTCATCCAACGACAACAGCCGGGACCGACGGCTCAACATGCCTTCGAGCACGGAAAATTACGAGTTAAAATTATTAAATTAAATAAAAAGAAGATAAATTTAAATTATACAAATATTTAAACTGATTTAAATTACAGATTATATTTGCTTCGTTAAACTTAAGAAAGAAAAAACAATACAAATTGCAGTAAACTAAGTTCTAAATAGTTCTAATTTAACAAATAAAACTTATACAATTCCCAGGACGAATGAAAAACTCTTTTCTAATCTAATCTAGATCTAATTCTAGATAATACTAGTTAACAAAAAGAATTTTTTTCATCGCAAAGTTTGAAAGTGAATTCTGAAAATTGTTCTTTCACGTATCTCAAACGTTATTAGTCTAGTCTAGAGTAATTCTGTATTTTTATTAATGGACTAGCTTTTTGCCCGCGACTTCGTCCGCGTGAAGTTCCGGACCCGTTCCCGTGGGAACTACATTGAATTTCGGGAAAAACTATAGCCTATGTCACCCCTGATAATGTAGCTTTCAACTTATAAAATAATTTTTGAAATCGGCTTAGTAGTTTCGGAGCCTATTCATTTCAAACAAACAAACAATCAAATCTTTCCTCTTTATAATATTAGTATAGATTGGCTTAAGAAACTTAATCTATACTAATATTATAAAGAGGAAAGATTTGATTGTTTGTTTGTTTGCATTGATATATAGCATATGCTCCGAAACTACTGGACCGATTTCAAAAATTCTTTCACCAATAGAAAGCTACATTATCAGGGAGTGACATAGGCTATAGCTTTTCCCGAAATACGATGTAGTTCCTACGGGAACGGGTCCGGAACTTCAAGCGGACGAAGTCGCAGTCAAAAAAGCTAGTTACTCTATGAAATAATAGTTTTTCTTATGATAACAGATAAGAAAATGTAGGAATTAAAGCCTTTCCGCACTGCGTTTAATAGCGAGTTTCTTTTTTCGCAATTCTATAACATTGGAACTAACCGCACTGGAATTAACCGCACTGGCGGTATAAAATTCGCGCAAATTGCCTTCCAGACCGCGGAATATAATACGCAAGAATAAAATTTGGCGATTCGGCTTCCAGATCGGTCATCGAACGAGACGGATGCTGCCTATTCTATAACAGGGTGGTACTTCCGCGGTCAAGTTTCATAAATGCTCAAACTACAGTAAACTAAGAGTAACTTTCGCATACGCAATTTTATTTAATTAACTTTATTGAACACAATACATAAGTACTGATATAATAGGCGGACTTAATGCTAAATTGCATTCTCCACCAGATTGGGTTCGGTAGTGCAGAAATTCACGAATGCGCTTTATTTATTATGAATACTAGTATATTACTGAATTTAATATATAAATAATATAATAGACACACATCCATATAAATATACATAATACATACAAATTACATCGATGATTCATAGACAATAAATTAATATTAAAATAAATAATGATGATGATGATTTGGTCACAATATATACATATAAAATGCCTTGTCCTGGATGACTGACTGACAGCCTTAAACCGGTGATTGTAGAGATTTGAAACTGGGGTGTGATTGTGATCTTTGTATGACTTCTTCATCTCGTAAGAAAGGATGTTCCGTAGTTCCCACAAGAAGCGGCATTGATGCAAACGAAGTTGCGGGTTTTCGCTAGGAATTAATTAAAATAGTAAGAATTTATCAAACTTCATTTCACTTTCAACCGTGATAAAAGGGCTTAGTACCTATGAAGGAATATCTCTTTTTTTTCTTTGTAAGAAATATCGCAGCTACTTATAATCTGGCGGGTCCCACGTGAGTTATAGCTCTCAATTTATGCATCTCCATAAAGACATTCAGAATAAGAAGAAAGGATGGCGTATATCACCGTGACGAAACTTATGGCGCGGGGATGACGGATGGCGCAGTCTCTGCTACGTATTATACGTATGTAAGTATAAAAGGGTGACGTAAAATACGTTTTTTTTTTGTTATAGGTTACGGCAGACGTGCGTGCGTACATTTGTTCCTTCGGCCTCCACCCCGCGCCCCTAGAAAAATCCCAAGTGCGTCTCGTAGCGTCATTTAAAATTTTAGTACTATTTATCGCGTCGTCCCGGGTTTTACCGTCAGGTCACCATTGCTGATAACTCTGGTGACATGGTAAAAAAAACCCCGGTGAAAACTCTTACAAGCGTACGTTGTAATTATTCAACCGTTAATTATATATTATATTATAAAGAAAGTTTGTGAAGGTGAAAGACGGATGTTAGTTGCTCTTTCTTGCAAAAACCGTAGCTTATAACCTGGATTAAGACAAAACGTACATACTTAGAAGGTATTTGCACTTTGTCAAGCGCGTTTCAAAGCTCATGTTACTAGAATTTGAAGACTCATATTGAAATAATTAAGAATGTGAATGATTTCTCTACGTTTTGACGACCTCCGTGGCGTAATGGTTACCACGCCAGACCGCCACCCAGGAGTGAGATCCCCGGTCGGGTCATGATGAAAAACGAACATTTTCTGATTGACCTCGGGTCTTGGATGTTTATCTATATGTCGGATAGCCTAGCGGTTATTCGATGTGCAATTCAACATCACAAGGGCGTAACGAGGGTAGTCGTGATGTGAGAGAAACAACAGTTTTAGTTCTACTTAAAGAATGTTTATTAAATTTACTAGCACTTCGGAATGACCACTGATGGAAAAGAAATGCCGCAAGAAAAACCTCAGTCTAGGTCTCTTTTTCAAATCTTTGTTACAACACAATTTAATTAGGTACAGTATCTTAATTCAACTAAATACAAATAGACACTAGGTAAAACGCGACAGTTCCGTGACTACGAGTACCACTCTCTATGGCGCTCGAAAACCAACTCTGTCCAGTCGAGCTCGCCAACCGCCACGGCTCCGCCCAAGCGCGCCAAAGCAACGTTTTCTCAACACGCCGCTAGATGGCGCACCCTCGTTCTGCTTAGCGTCCATGTCCATACTCATGACCGTATGCTACACTGCGACACGGCCATTCTGCAAGACACGCGTCCTCGCGTGTGATTCTGAAACAATCAACATTCACACAGCATCACAACGTTCGGTCACTCCTGACCACACATAGGACTTTTTCTCTAACTCAAATCCAAAGTTTCAATATCAAGTCCAATTTACTTCTTTTCTAAGTAAACATACTTAGCTTAGCAAATCAAGTACCTAACCATGTAGAGCTTAGTACCAATAATGAAAATAAAATCAATTAACAACCGAATATAACGGAGTTCATCAAAAGCAAGGTGCCATAACCATCCCCGTGGTTACAGCTGATCATCCCTGTGACCAACCACTAGATCATTCCCTGTGACCTTGTTTCATCAAACGATCATGTACAAACAACAAACTGGTTTTAGAACCTCAATAATGTTGTATCACTTGACCAGCCATACAACTCTTTTTTTTTTGTTTACACTATCACTTTTTTTTTTGTCGTTACTTGACCAGCATTGAATTTAGTAGTCACTTGACCAGCGACCATTCTAAAATTTTACGCTTAACCAGCGATTTCGCTTGACCAGCGATTTCACTTTACCAGTGATTTCACTTAACCAGTGATAGGATGCATAGTTAGATGCGCATCGCGCACTCTTCGGTTAGACCGGAGCTATGACTACATGCCAACATATGCAGCTTGAAGTCATGAAACAAGTTTTGACAAAATAAAAAAAAACAAAAGTAAATCACTTACAGTAAAATAATCATTACTCACGTCAATAAAATTGGTACTTAGACTTCATGTATTTTGCCAATACAATATACTCAGTTCTCTTGGCCTTAACAACAGAGGGATCGGCTGTAGTAATGAGAAAACTTTACTCAAAGAAACTTAATTAACATACTACAATGCATTACATTGCATCACTTCTCATACCAACAGTGTTGGTCCAACACACAAACTCAATCCTATCCATAGGCATCGAGTCACACAATAAGTTCAGTCCATCGAACATACAATGTCAAGTCCATCGGACACATCGGACACAAAACGTCCGGTCATTACATTACATTTCAATACAGTAACTCGTAATTAAATCAACTAAATTTTTCTCATTACTTTAAACTTATTTGTCACTATTTCACCAATAGAAACCTTATTAAGATTTGCCTTCGTTTCATCAAAACTCTTTTAAATAAAAATGACTCAATTTTAAATAATGGAGCTAACTCTCGCTCGGCTTATCCTGACTAAAAGGTTAGTAGGTACACAGAAAAATAAGAAAGAAAGTATGCCTCATAGTAAGTTAACATAGGTAATCAAAATTTTAAAATCAAAGTCACACGATCAACACACATTACTAACAGGCCACAAACAAGGATTCCCACATGGAATCGGTATACTCAATATACCTGGTCATCTGTGGTCATCACAATGACATGGTCATCTGTGGTCATCACAATTCCGTGGTCATCACAATGACATGGTCATCTGTGGTCATCACAATGACATGGTCATCTGTGCTCATCACAATGACATGGTCTCCCATGAGACATAAAGACAAGGATTCCCACATGGAATCGGTATACTCAATATACATGGTCATCTGTGGTCATCACAATGACATGGTCATCTGTGGTCATCACAATTCTGTGGTCATCACAACGACATGGCCATCTGTGGTCATCACAATGACATGGTCATCTGTGCTCATCACAATGACATGGTCTCCCATGAGACATAGACTGCCACACCCTCAGCCGCGCATCGCGCCCTGTACGAAAATTCGCAGTTACGACTACGACTGAAGCGTGCGGTTTAATCAAATGAGTAGCCATGACAGTAAGTGTTCACACACAGTTAGAAGGGCCTTCACCGGCACTGTCCTCATCAGACTCAACATTATAAATTGGTACGTTAACTTAAAATGGCACATTACTTTCTGAGCACAATTTGAACTAAACTCTAAATTATACTCCACAATCGAAACCATTGAGCAACTATCTCTCAAAATTTAATTTTAAGTGTCTCTCACTTTACATGAAAACAAAACTTTTCAAAATTCAAAACTTAAAATTCATCGTCATTGCTCAGTAGTCTCCACTTTAAAATTATCAAACAATACTCTCCTCAAGAAATCCCGGGCACCTCGTCTGCGCCGGTGGTCCCGTCTGCCTCGCCAGCTCGCCACCATCACGAGCAAACCTGGTCCACTTCAGAGTCTGCACACCGCTGACCCGCTGATCCCCGTCTCGCTCCATTGTCCGGAAATCGAAAATAAAACATTGTTTGAGTTCATTGAAGTTACTAAGTGAAAATAATTAAAAAAAAACGTTTATCTCGAAAACGGTGCGTCCTAGCGATAAAAGGATGAAAATTTTGATCCCCTTAAAAGAACCCCACTCTCCACGTGATACATTTGATTTTGACCTCCAAAGTCAAAAATCTCAAAGTCAAAGTTAAAGTCAAAAACTTTATTCTGTGTGTGCATTAACCTTTAAATGACCTTGACCTTTAAATCATTGTGTGCATTAACCTCTAAATCATTAGGTAGTTTCAATTAATAGTGCTAAATGACCAATGAGCTGAACTTCATACACAGTATCAGCTTCAACTTAACACTTTAAGCTTAAACTTAACGTAATCAACACTGACCTTTTTTTTTGTTTTTTTTAATAATATCGGAGGGTACACTTTACCAGTCCGCCACGGGCACACACACCCGTGTTTACTCGTGTCGTGGCACGTCTCTGCCTCCATTGCACTGCGACTCGGGGCACGCCGCCACCACGCCGCCGCCGCTGCACCGCCAGTACCGCCACCGCCTGGTGCGCGTCGCGTCTCAGCCTCAGCTACCCGTCACACATCGTCGAGTATCGCACGGTCATACACCTGAAATTACACCATATTAGAATCTCCATACATTTTGAGGTTAAGTACCCACCATACGATACTCTTTGTCGGTAGAATCCGCTACTCGTAGTCCGCAAACTCCACTACTCGTAGTCGACGATAGTAGACTGTCCGTCGTACATCGAACACGTACTTTCTTGATTTGTCACGTCTTACCCGTCAACTAGACTGAGTGAGACCAGACTGAGATCTGTTAAACTCTCAATACCACGACTTGCATCTCACTTCTGATGTCGGATAGCCTAGCGGTTATTCGATGTGCAATTCAACATCACAAGGGCGTAACGAGGGTAGTCGTGATGTGAGAGAAACAACAGTTTTAGTTCTACTTAAAGAATGTTTATTAAATTTACTAGCACTTCGGAATGACCACTGATGGAAAAGAAATGCCGCAAGAAAAACCTCAGTCTAGGTCTCTTTTTCAAATCTTTGTTACAACACAATTTAATTAGGTACAGTATCTTAATTCAACTAAATACAAATAGACACTAGGTAAAACGCGACAGTTCCGTGACTACGAGTACCACTCTCTATGGCGCTCGAAAACCAACTCTGTCCAGTCGAGCTCGCCAACCGCCACGGCTCCGCCCAAGCGCGCCAAAGCAACGTTTTCTCAACACGCCGCTAGATGGCGCACCCTCGTTCTGCTTAGCGTCCATGTCCATACTCATGACCGTATGCTACACTGCGACATATATATGTATTTGTTATTAAATATAATATCGTTAAGTTAGTATATCATAACACAAGTTTCGAACTTACTTTGGGGCTAGCTCAATCTGTATGAATTGTCCCTATATATTTATTGTTATTATTTATTAAACATATCCGGGAAAGGGAAAAATGGAATTTCGAGTGTAAAACGCCAGGATTCGGCTAGTATTAATATAACTTGACTTAAGATATACGATTCGCAGCGAAATATTTTGTATTTTTCCTCACTATATCTTTTCACAGTAAACCATGTATTACTGTGGTATTACTATAAAGAAAAACATCTGAAAACACTAGAACACCCTTCAATGAGGTTCGAACTAGAGACTATTTATAGGTCAATTTACTGAATGGCTTCTCACGGCAATTCATTACAAACACTATCCATACAAACTGTCAAATACCTATTGTATTCTCCATTTGTATAATACATGTCATATGTCGCAGTACCAAGGTAAATCGAATTAATTCAACATACGGTATACGTAATTGCTAATGAGGATAGTTAATATTATTAGGACTTGATCAACATTAATTAAGGCATAAATACAGCCTAGTCATGCAGTAGTGATTACCAGTAATCCTATCTTTAGCACCAGAGGGTTCGATTCTCGTATGGGGCAAACATTATGTGATGGCAATCGTATTTGTTTTCGATTCAGTGTGTTTATTATAAATGAGAAAATGGTTTGTTTGTTATTTCTTCACGGCTTGACTAATTCAGCCGATCATTATGAAAATTTGTATACATATTGTCAGGGGTACAGAGCCCAACATAGGCTACTTTTTATCCCGTGAAAGTATGTCATTCCAATGGGAAAATATTTTTCTACTTAGCGCTGCAATTGTCGGCCATTTTTTTTTTTTTTTTTTTTCATGACGATGTTGTGCAGGCTGGTGAAGCGCTAATGGGATACGCTTCACCAGCAACATAGGTTTTACGTGGGCGAGGTGTCAACCCGCCGCACAACCCCCGAAATGCTGGAGGACCACACCCGTCGTTGGTCAGCGAGTCCATCGGACTTAGCCGGTTAGTGTAGCTAGGCTGTACTACCGACCATTCCCCTATCCGCCACCTTGGGGACGCTCCCCTACGCTGTGAGGGCCAGCGCGGGGATTGTCGGCCATTAGATGGTCGCGCAATGGGTTAATTTTGTTGTCAAACGAGATCTATCTATGTCATAAAATTTACCGCGAGCAAAGCCGCGGGGAAAGCTAGTAAGTATATATTTACAACAATATATTCGTTGTCTGTGAATTGTGTAGAAATAATAAATTATAATTATTACGTCCACTTTTGCGTCTAATAATGATCCTAAAACAAAATGGAACATTAAAATTTTAATAATATCTCAAAATATAAAAACACAAAAATTATAATCAAATTACTTTCTCTGTAAAATATACTCTGTTGTACGAAAATATTTACATCAATATATTTTTCGAAAATTCAAAAAAAAGAGAAGATGTAGGTACTTATAGTCTAAAATATTCTTAACATTAAACAGACGTATTACATTATAAATTATAACTTCTTAAACTACACCGTAAGTCTCAGTCGAAGCATAAAATACTCCAGTTGCATTACCAGGATTGTAATACCCAGCTATCGTAATCTGGTTAGCAGCACATTTGCCCTTTCTAAATGCATCATAGGAATCACAAGCCCACGCTTCATACCAATTCGGATTATGGACTGTCAACGCCCAATACCTCACGCAAGCCTTATGACTGCATTTAGCTGTGTCAGATTCTGTTTTCACTGGAATAATTCCACCTTCACAGTTCGGCTGCCTCTTTCCTTTGTCATTTAAAAAGAAATCTGTATCAGCCAGTACTGCTGTAGTACCTAATCCACCAGCATTACAATGATACACTTCCACGTACTCAGCTACACCTGATCTTATATGATCCTGGATGAAACCATTGGAAAAGCAAGGTCCTGCCGGATCTATTCCTGTAACTCTCCAGACTTTTTCCAACGTTTTGTTTAAGTAAGTTGTTCCAGCATACCCAAGCATTTGAGCTCCTAAACTGTGTCCTATACAATGAATATTTTTAGATGGGTACCCATAATTGTGGAGATCAGTAAGGAACTGACCCAAAGCCGTGCCGAGGTAGTAGGTATAAGTTACAGATCTCTCATAACTTTTCACTTTTCCACCCTGTTTGGATGTGTAAGCTGAATGGTCTATAATGATCAAGTAGATGTTCTGAACGTCTTTGAAGGTCTGTCTGATGAGTTCTTCATGACTCTTGCTGATGTGGGATTTGTAACCAGGGACGAAGAAGATGAGACGTCTCGTCACGTCTAAGTTGTAAAGGGATGTGATACCCTTCACTGCTCCGGTGATTTGGTAGCTAATGTTGAAATTATTCTGGAAATCGTAGAAAAAGACTTGCATTTGGCTGATATCGAGGTCCTTTGCCTTATCATGGTCACCTGTAATTGAAAAGATAGTAAATTAATATTTCTAAATTGACCATTTCAAAAACACCACTCCAAAAACAATTTCTCTTTCAATATCTGAAAAAAGACCTTTTTTATTTTTATTAATAACTTGCGCCCGCTCTGGCTTTGCACGGGTTTTAATTTTAATATGGAAACCACTTTTTTTTTTTTTATAACTAGCTGACCCGTGCCCACTTCGTTGGGCATAATGTAAAAGCCTTTTTATTTTTTGGTTTTTTATATAACCTATGTCACTCAGCAATAATGTGGCTTTCTATTGGTGAAAGAATTTTTAAAATCGGTTCAATAGATCCCGGGATTACCCCTTACAATTTAACAAATACACAAACTTTACCTCTTTATAATATTAGTATAGATATGCCTAATATGCCTATGACACCCGGGTATAGTGTAGTTTCTCAACGGTGAAAGTTTTTTTAAATCGGTCCAGTAGTTTCCGAGCGTATTCAATGCAAGCAAACAAACAAACAAACAATTTCCTCTTTTTAATATTTATGACATAAAATAATGAATAAATAAATAGACAAATCACACAGATTGAGCTAGTCGAAACTTGTGTTATGGGATACTAACTCAACGATATTATATTTTATAACAAATACAAATACATAATCATCCAAGACTCGAGGCCAATCAAAAAAAGTTCGTTTTTCATCTTGACCCGACCGGGATTCGAACCCGGGATCTCCTGGGTGGCGGTCAGGCGTGGTAACCATTACGCCACGGAGGTCGTCAAACAACATACAAACATTGTTTGATATTTATTTTATTTATCGATAAGGTCGATTTCGTCTTGGAAAAACATTTGTATTGGCAATATTTGTTGATCTAATTGTACCTTATTATCGTAAGTGTATCGATGACTCAGAGACATCTTCCAAGTATGTAGTATGTAAATATTCAGACATGAAGGTACAGATATAACTGATATGGCGATATTGTTTTTTGGAGTAACATACGAGTTACTGGTTAACCTTCTTATGCATGTTAAGGCCAGTCGGAAATACAAGTAACTGTATTTATAATGATGATCTATAGAAAAAGTGGTGAGGATGGAAACTTGGGAGGAAAGTAATGATAAAAAGGAAAAAATCCAAGTATAATATTAAGGTTTAAGTAAAGACCATGGAGAGACTGAAATATTGACAAAGAAAAACAGACGTATAAAAAGCATAGACAAAAAGTTTATAAAAATAATTATAAAGAATTACAAAAGAGTTCGGTTTGCACAAAAAGTTTGCAGCGGTCTTAACGCTGTCCTTAGATCATAATTTACACATTAACTTTTAGTTTTGTGTTAAAAATGAACGTAGTATAACGAGTAAGTATATAAGTTATACAATGTTTTGTCTCTTTCACACTTCATTTAATTCTCATTAAAGACAGTGACACAACGGTGAACAACTTATATACTCGTTACCACACTCGTTACCTATATACTACGTTTATTTGTAACACTAATCCTGTAACCGGTGAAACATATAATTTTATTGTTGAGGCATCATACAATAAAATTATATACAGTTGAATTGAATGAATGGATATCATTGTATTAGTCACAAACTAGTGACGTCATTAGTTTTTGATTCGAATTTCCTCCTAACGAATAATACCTAGTTTATTTTCTTAAAGTAATTTCCCTTTATTTTCCTTTATGATTTTTCCTTATGATAACAATAATAGTTCGTTAGCTCTTGTGGGATTTAAGAGAATATCGGCTATCTACGTCGCTACGACATGTACGTCCTGTATATATTTCCACTTTTTTTGTCATAAAGCATGCAAACAAACAAGGGGTTTACGTAAATCAATAACACCAGGGCATTTCGCTTTACCAATGATGCATTCAATTTGTTGACTGTACATGTAAATAGAAAAATCTAAACGGCCAAGTTTATACATAAACTAAACAGTTATTTCACTTCTGTTGTTGAATGTACATATCAATCAGCTGATTAGTCTTTACGTAGTAAGTGAAGACGTATCTGGTCGCTTTAGATCTTTAAAACTACTGAATGGTTTTTTTTGTAGTTTTGAGTAATCGATAGAGTGATTTAAGGGGAAGATTTGAATGTAAAATATTGCCAAAACGGGATACACGCAAAGGAAATTAAGCTGGTTTCGATAGTATCTACTAAATCATAAAAACACTTACAAGTTATATAATCCGAATACAGTAATGCACGGAACGGTTGAAATCCTGCGTGTACGTCTTTTAATAATACAACACATAACAGACAGTAAATAAGAGCGGCCATTTTGATAACCTACGTCCATCCACGGTCGCGGTCAACTGATAAATGAAGTATAAGTACACAAAGATTTTAATCTAGTTAGCTTGCGTGGGCGCATCCTTACTTCTAATGTCATTAACTTTAAGACCCCTATTATGTTATACTAGCGAAACCCGCGCAACTTCGTTTGCGTGTATCCCGCTTTCCCGTGGGAATTTTGGAATGTATTATACTTAAAAACCTTCCTCTTGAATCACTCTATCTATTTAAAAAAACCGCATCATAATCCGTTGCGTAGTTTCAAAGATTTAAGCATACAAAAGGACATAGGGACAGAGAAAGCGACTTTGTTTTATACTATGTAGTGATTTCAAATAGTCCGTCATATTATTATTTCTAGCAAGTTTCGAGCGCTCGAATTTCAATTCAATTAATTTATTTGCTTACCAAATGGTTACAATAAGATCTTACAATTAAAATACAGCATATGGCACATTGGCGCAATTATGCTTACAAAAGATGATATCATTTTGATGGTAACGTGATGTTGATCCCAAGTTGACATGGATTTTAAATTGTACTATGCTATAGCTATTTTGTATCTCATTTTTGACATTTACGTGATAATGTTTTATGTCAAAAAGTGCGTAGGTACGCGTTAAAGTTGATGTCAAGTTGATATCATTTCGATATCACATATTTCGGAGAGCATAATACGAAATAGTCTGTAATGTCAAGTAGACATCAAAACGACATCATAATTTGTAAGCATATTGCACCAGATGAATTTATTAATTTACTAACGAAACCCGCAACTTCGTTTGCGTGTATTTATGCACAGCAGCTCCATCTACATTATGAAGCGCCATTGCCTTTATGATTGACTTTTGAGCAAATCCTACGGGAAAAAAGTACCCTATGTGTTATCCAAGGTATTAGTTACCTACATAATAAATATAAAAATTGGTCTAGCCATTTGAGCGTGAAGAACGAACAGACTCACAAACTTTCTTCTTTATATTAGTGGGATTTTATTTATTCCCTTGATTTTCAATTAAGACCCTTCATCCACACGTTTTATACTTTTATGAAACGCTAGAACGCAACTTTCATGGAATCCTCAAAAAAATTTGGTATCCTTACTATTCCTTACTCCGTACTATTAATATTATAAATGAGATAGTGAGTTTGTTTGTTTGTTATTCCTTCACGGCTTGACTAAGCAGCCGATTATTATGAAAGTTTGCATTCATATGGTTAGAGGTACAGAGCCCAACATAGGCTACTTTTTATGTCGTAAAAGTGTGTCGTTCCAATGGGAAAATAATGTTTCTATTATAGAGGGCGCTGTATCTGCCAACAGATGGCGCCACAAGTCGCGCTATGGATTGTTTTCTTGTCAAACGAGATCTATGATATATATAATTAACGCGAGCGAAGCCGCAGGGAAAAGCTAGTGCTAAATAAATTACAAAAATAATACGTGACTTTAGATATTGGCTTGACTTTTTAAATAGACCATATTTGACAGAAAAACTGCGCAATAGCATTCGTGTCAATTGAACAATTAGTATAATTACCAATGAACGAAGTCCTTGGTCACTAATCAGCATCTAATCTTCTAATTTATAGTCTAGAAAAATCTAAAAGATTAAAACGTCAATATACTCTCTGAAAATAAAGCAAAAGCAAAATAACGCTACAATATCTTTGCTTTAAAATTATTGTTTTAATTAATATAAGAAAAGTGTAAAAACTGAATTGTTTTATTTTCATCGACATTTTAAATAAACAGCTAATAGGTTTGTATTCCACATAGATGTCCCTATGGCACAATGGTGAACGCATTGGGACACCACGGGCTTTCTTGTACCAGAAGCGCCGGCCGTCTCTCGTCACTGTCAACGTGCCTGCCATTCTTGAGCCGAACGGCATCGCACGTGCGTGACGATGGTAAGAGGCCAGACGGAATGTCCCTCGTACCGTGGAGTGTGGGACGGGCCTTGGTGTGGGACGCGACATGCATTGACACACTTGCCCTGTCACATCTTCACGGTACGAGCAGGAGTGCGGGAGCGGCGGCGGAGTCCGCCGAGAAACTAAAAGCCACAAAATATCAGCAGCTGACCGGCTCCTACGATTTTGTGGCTTTTGGTGTAGAAACCGGCCCGTGGGGTGCCAGTGCGTTGTCCTTTTTCAGGGACATCGCAAAAAGGATGCGACAAACCACTGGTGACCCAAAGGCTGGCAGTTACTTCGCTCAACGGATATCTATCGCCGTTCAGCGAGGTAACGCTCCTAGCATTTTGGGCTCCTTGCCACAGGGACCATGTCTTTTTAATGCTTAGTTTTAGTTTTTATTGTTAGTTCAGTTTTAATTAATTTTATTTAATTTCATGTTATTTAGTTATGTATTTTACCAATAAAACCATCTTTTTTTTTTTAAAAAACAGCTAATAAATTTGACACCTTTTTAGGGTTCCGTAGTAAAAGAACCCTTAGGGCTCGTTCAGACGATGCGAAAGTCCGCGCGCTGGTGACATTCGCATCGTCAGAACGAACCCTTAGTTTTCCCATGTCCAGTGCCGAGACGCGCTGTAATTTCGCACGTATTAACATACCAACAAAGTTGTAAAACAAAACATTGAAAATATTTTTCTCTTCTTTCTGGTTTTAAGGTTGTCATGTCACTATTGGATGGGACAGTTTGCAATTACCCTGGGAACTGAAACATCTGAAAGAGTAGGATTTTTATAAATTAAATTGTTTTTATTTGCAATACACGTACAACAAAAGAAATAAATCACAATAATTACATTAATACCTTACATAGGTATCATTGTAAAACCTTAATTTAACCAGCTCAATAAAATTGTCCTCCAATAATAAGAAAAACGTAAATCCGAAAACCAATAAAAACCCACAAACTTAAAAAGTCCGATCAGCAATCGCCGGACTTAATTAAAGATGAGGAATCGAGTCAATTAAGAAATTCACCCGATGTCTGGAAATTGAAATAATTCGATTATTACAAATTCCGGCGCTGGCACCTAACACTCCTTTGTTCCTTAATTGGAATGTTTTAAATGCATCGTTTTATGTTCTTTCTGTGGTTTCTATTATCAAAATTTCTATAAAACCCTTCCTTCATAAATGTTAAATGAAGTCCGTAACTGGTTTTTTTATACCTTATTATAGTTGGCAAACAAGCATACGGCACGCCTGATGATGGTAAGCATCACCGTAGCCTATAGACGCTTGCGATACCTGTATTACTATGTACGCGTTACCACCCTCCGACAAATCCGTGGGGGTCGGTACCTTTCGGCGCAGGGTTCTAGTCCCAAACTAAGCAACTAAGTTTGTACTATAGGTACTAGATTGCTGATAAATATACTTAAATACTTTTAAATAAATACTTATTATACATAGAAAACACCCAGGCCAAGGCAAACAGACATGTTCATGCACACAAATGTTTGCCTTGCGCAGCATTCGAACCCGCGACCCTTGGGATAAAGTGACCATTGTTCGACCACCGGGCCTGTCGATTTGGTCTCTATTCTGCTTATTTATTTAGTACCTTGGCTGCTTATCTTTCCTTTGGGTTAACTGATAAAAATAACCCTCTATTGTATCTTATTCATTGTGTTTGTAGATCATAGCTCTATTATTCCATTAATGCTGAACACGCCCGCATGCAATATGCGACGGAATTGAGTTTCAAACTAGTTTCACATAATCCGCAAACTGTGTAAGTTCCCGTAGACGTTACTTATTAGTGCTTAGACGTACATTGATTAGCTGTCAGCTATTAAAGCATATAATATGAAGCATTTAGGGCTTATAAATTACGGCACACTTTAAATACAAGATGGCCATTCTCCCATCAATCAACATCAGGATCAGCAAACTATTAAAAGTGAATTTGTGTTGACTTCAAAATCCACCTTCACTGAAGAAATTTTAATATTCCTTCTTCGGGGCGTGATTCAGAGTTGGACAAGACTTGAAGGACAAGCTGCAAATGATTATATTATCCTAAGCCACTGGCTAATTGCAACATACTAGAATGCAGAAGCCTTGAAAAAAAAACTGTCAACTGTCTTGATTTGACAGTACGAACGCTACTCTCCGTTCATAATTATTTTACTTCTGACAAATGTAAAAATAGATATAAAACACTCAAAATATGTGTCACAGGAATAATTATCCTCGGCGACCTCCGTGGCGTAATGGTTACCATGCCAGACCGCCACCCAGGAGGTCCCGAGTTCGATCCCCGGTCGGGTCATGATAAAAAACGAACTTTTTCTGATTGGCCTCGGGTCTTGGATGTTTATCTACCTAGTCTTGCCATAAATATTGTAAAAGAGTTTTTTTATTATTTTTCAATTGCACATAACATTTATTACTTTTACAATGTGTTAGTTTGATACATAACTATAAAACAATTTAAAATATAAAAGGTTTATTCGAAGTGGTCTCCATTGGCTGCAATACAGTCATTTAAACGTTGAGGCCAGTTATCAATAGAAACACGCACTCTTTCCATGGGAAAATTCTTCACTGCCAATCGTATGGATTGTATTAGGGACTCCAAATTATCATGACGTTTAGAGCAAGCCGTACTCTCTAAAACGCACCATAAATCATAATCCAGCGGATTCAGATCGGGACTAGACGACGGCCAGTCTTCAACTCTGATGAAGTCGGAAACGTTCGATTCCAACCAAGACTGCGTGGACCGAGCTTTGTGCTTCGGCGCCGAGTCTTGCTGGAAGGACCATTCTTGGTTATTGAACATGGTGTTGTTAAGGGGATTAACTACCTTCTCAAGAATGGTATCTCGATACACTTGTGCCGATGTTTTGATACTTTTTTCACAAAAGTATGGCTCAGTCACTCCTTCATAGCTAACACCCCACCAAACCATCACTGAAGTCGGGTAATGCCCACGTTGCACTCTGTCGACTAATTGGGAAGCTTCCTTAGAGCTTTGAGCATAAATACAGTCATTTTGTTTGTTAAAATGTTGCTCAATTGTAAAAAAAAATCTCAACCGTATACAAAAATTTTCTGTGACCTTCCTTTGCGTACCGCTTCAGTAGTTTTTTTGATTTTACCACCCTATTCTTTTTTAAATTATCATTTAAGAAATGACCAGTACGTCTCTTAAAGACTGCAAGTCCTAAGTCATCTTTTAAAATACGCGGCATGGTTCTAGGTGCTATCTTCATCTCCCGAGATAAAATCTTTTGCTTTCGGACAGAATTTCTTCGAATTCTTTCCCTTACTGCTTTGACCACCTTTTTCGTACGAACACTACGTGGACGGCCAGATCTTTTTCTGTCACAAACAGAGGAGCTCTCATTGTACCTATTAATAGCCCGGTACACAAACATTTTACCAATACCAAGCGTATGGAGAGTTTTAAAAATTGCACTTGGCTCCATACCTACTTTGTGAAATGCAATCACAGCGATTCGGTTCTCTTTATCATCCTACTCCATTTTAATATCGCAAAATATTGTACAATGTATTGGCGCCAAAATAAGAAAAGACAATGAAAAATCATATAAAAATGACAGATTCCAAATTCAAATGTAATATTTTGTTTATTTTCAGTTATAACAGTATTTATGGCCAGACTAAGTATATATGTATTTGTTATAAAATATAATATCGTTGAGTTAGTATCCCATAACACAAGTTTCGAAGTTACTTTGGGGCTAGCTTAATCTGTATGAATTGTCCCTATACATTTATTTATTTTTTAATTATTAATGTGTGAGCAGACATAGAGGGACTGCTCGAACAGTGCCATTGATTACCACACACGGGCCGCACTTATTACGATTGTTTTAATCCTGTTTAATACATCTGTCAGAGGTAAAATAACTGTGAATGGACTATATGAACATCTAACAACTTAGAAAGGGTATTACCCAAGTGTAGATCGAGTACCTACGTAGCCCTTCTGTCAATTACATAACCTGGTGAAGGTAAAATTATAAGTGGTATTAAAAAAGAATAGATTAATAAAAATGTTTAATAGATCACATTTAAGCTTATAAATTTAGGAACTAAAATTATTTATTTTCCTATAGGTTTTTTTTTACATAATATACAATTTTAACTTAAACTATACCTACACCATGACTTGTTTCGGTGAACATAAATTAACTCATATAGTCGATTTTTAAAGGTCTCTTAGAGAGAACTCTTAAAATAACCACAACAGTTTGTAAATACCACACTACTATTCGTAATTACTAATTTTAGGACTCTAAATACCCGTTTTCAAACGCTTCCTAGCGGTAGGAATAGCCTAGCTGGAACAAATTGTATGACATAATGTCAGAATCATAAAAATTCTCATTTTTTGGCAAATAAACCCAAGTGAAAGGCGAAATGCCGCTACCGTCAACCAAGTGCCGCCGACCTGACGGCAGTTGCAGTGACGTGTAGCTCGTCTGAATGAACCCTAAATAGCCCTTTGGCCTGTGATCGTAGCCTACGGTACGGTGTGTGCCAAGGCTAAAATTTTATGATCGAGAGTTTAAACTAAGCCATTTAAGGCCCCCTTATCTATTTCATTACTTATAAACTTACAATATCTTACACTGTAATCACTTATTTTATAGTCATTTGATAATACTTTTATTGTGTAGATCAATTAAAATATAATAAAAAATTATCTATACATTAATTCCTGGTGTAAAATAATATAATTTATTTTTGGGCATTTTTTTGAATTGTTCTACAGTTTTGTATTAAAAAATACAATCACAGTACTAATTTAAGCGCAATTTAATTGACATTCACGTGATTACTAATGTAACAAGTATTATTACACCGTTAGAATTAGTAAAAAAAAATTGCGATCGACATATTTTTTCTACATATGTTTTTTTTTGTTGATTTATGACCAGTATATTTTAAAAGCGAATTTTTATTTTTTATTTTTTTTTTTACTATAAAGGTGGCAAACAAGCATACGGCCCGCCTGATGGTAAGCAGTCTATTGATGCTTGCAATACCGGGGCCTCACTCGCGCGTTGCTGACCATGTAAAAAGTGGAGCTCTAGAGACCTTACTCAGCGTAAGAACACAACATGGCCGACACCAATGCTATTTGGCTACGATCTTCTTTAAGGTGCCTCCACCTTAAAGAAGATTGTAGCATCCTTCCCCAGACGGGCTGCTCCGATTTGAGCGGATTATCCGCTGTGTTCTACATGTTATTTAAAAATATTCGATCATAAATAAAAAATATTTTTTATTTAAATATTTTGTTGATATTTTTGTTATTATTATTTATATAATATAGTAATTGATACTTAGGTACATTCGATTAATAAAAGAGGTAACCAGAGAACTAATTACGAAGACTTTTATACTAATAATGCAAAAATAAAATAAAATATGAACCTTTGTAATTGCTTATAAATTTTAATGTACTTAAATAAATAAATAAATAAATAAATATAGGGACAATTCATACAGATTGAGCTAGCCCCAAAGTAAGTTCGAAACTTGTGTTATGGGATACTACATACATTTTAACTAACGAGTGGAAGAAAAAATTGCTAAATAACAAAAAAGGCTGTAACCGGTTTTCTTTCGCCATTTCTTTCACCGGTGGCCATTTTGCTTGTGTCCGAAATGGTGGTAGTTTATAACGTAGTTTATTTTCTTTTTATATACAATTTGTAAATGACAAGAAAAAGTGCCTGTGAAGGTCTAATTTCTGAAATAAACGATTTCATTTCATTTCATAATACAGTATGTATACTATTGATAGGCAAAATTTCATCCAAAATTTAGAAAACTTGTATCATATTTTACGACCCTGGAGACCTCTTTTATTGGTTGGTTTTATTATTTACATTTATTTATTTACATTCAATAAAATAATATAAAATCTAGCGAATACTATATATCCACGAATTAATCATACCTTCTTATCAATACTTTCGGTATTTCAAGGTTTCTTGAATATATTTTGTTAGGCTTGTTACACTTTCAAAGTAAACAGAAAAAAATACTACACGGTATTATTTTCTGTTCACTTTAATAGAAAAATATGTTCTTTTTTATTTCTAGTTAGACATAATAGAGTCTAAATCTATTTGGAAAGAATATAGTTGGAAATAAATAATTTTACGTTTTAATCAGCTAATTTCTGAAATTTCATTTTAATTCCACATAGAGTCTCAAGATATCTCTTTTTTTTCTTTAGTGACATCTATCAATATCATTTAACACTAACTTTAAAAATGCGTTTTAGAAGCTGGTTGACTATGACCCATATCGGAAATGTGCGAGGGACATATTCAGTAGGTACGTGTTTGTTAAAAAACCTGTCTATAGTTAGGATTACAATAGTAAATATCTCGTCTCTCAAGATACATACTCGATGATTTAACGTAACAACATGTGTACCTTTATCAACCATCAGTGTCACCTTGTACCTATTCACTCACACAGTACAGTCTTAAAATTATCTAAAAAAAATATATCAGATGTTTATCGTGTCACATCAAATACTTTCATATTTATCCACAAATATTATTGATATACAAATTTAAAGTACCTACACAAAAAAGTTTTCACTTATTTTGTTTTACAAGATATACTGGCCACAAATATTAAATTGAAGAAAAAGAAAATTCTTTCCAATGTGATATTTTTCAAAAATAAGATGTTTTGTTTTACTTGGTTGTGCGTGCAAGTTGATTCTAAAATTATTATTATTAAATAGAATTTAGAAGTACCTAATCTAAGTTTACTTTTTTTAATAATGCCATTCATTTTAACATTTTAAACTAACCCTTGAGATTTAGAAATTTTACTACAAAAAACACCATCCATACTTGCAATGCTACTGTACTGGATTAAATTAAATACCGGAGTTTTACTTATAATTTATATCACTGTTTATACTTTTTAACTTAAAATAACTTAACTTTAAAATAGGACACGCTATTGCGCAATTTATATAATTTTCTGACATATTTTGTCAGCAAACGAGATGACAATACAAGTGCAATTATATTCACTTAAACATCACACTACCTCACTCAAAATATTTAAATTAAAGATTCTTTCACGAGCGGGAAAATTAAAATAAATATCACGCAGGAAAGAGGACTGAGTCCGAAGGCTCGAGCCGGAACATTGTTTCAAGACTCAACCCGGAAACACAAATGTAATTTTAAGACTCAACCCGAAAACATAAGTCTAATTCCAAGACTCAATCCTTAACAAACATTTCGAGTTGCAAGACTCAAGCCGGAACAAACATCGAACGACTTCACTCTGTAGTCGCTTGAGAAATGTAACGACAGATCCCATCTTAATTACTTAAAAATAAATTAATTAATACTAAAACAAACTAGGATGTAAGACTATAGTCTTATAAATGCGTTATTTCCCTATTATCATATGAGGGGTACATTAAACTCAGTCCTCTGAGTCTGTCAAGGAGGAATTCTTCGGCTTGGATCTCCATATTCCTGTCGAAATGTGCCCTCCAGCCACCGGCTTCACCTGAAAAATTCAATAAAATAATTAATTAATTATGAATAATAATAATTCTTCTTCTCAGCTTGTATTGCGTCAAGCGCTGTCATACATAGCGCTCGACGAAATACAAGCTGAGCGGTGAAACTCAAAATGAAACGAAATGGAACACTGTCTGGCATAGCCATAAGGCATAAAGGAATAAAATAATTAAGTGCGTTGATCATTTTTAAGAACATCGCCAACCACAGGTGACCCAAAGTCTGGCAGCTACTTTGATCTACGCATTTCTATTGTATTCTGTGAGGTAACGCTGCAAGCGTTTTGGGTACGCTGGTGCCACAAGGATCCTGTCTTTTTAATTCATTAGAAGTTTAGTGTCGTTTTGATTTTCTAATTAAAATTTTATAAGAAATGTAATGAAATTTATTTGTATTTACTTTAAAAATAAAAGCTTTTATCATAAATTATTAAGTTAAATCTTCTGTTCTTTTTACGTACCTTTTCGTACAAACTGTATATCTCCTTTACTATCTCCTGTGGTATTGTTAACATTCTTATTCTTCCTCAGGCTATCAAAACTAAGATGTGCTGCCAACTGCTGGATCTCTCCATCGGAATAGTTCGGTGATTTGAGAAATTTGCATATTTTTATAATTTCTTTCGGCAGATCCTGAAAATTTTTGAATAAATTACATTGTCCTCTTTCTTTCACATAATAAGCATGAGCTTATATGAGCTTACGTTATGAAACGGGCTGGATTTTTTTTGTATTTTATCATCTTAGTGGATTTCGTCTTTCATGGATTGCATGTTCAAGGCGTGAAAGACTAACATACTCGTTTTCACATTTAAAATATTAGTTAGGATTAAATTACCTGTATCATGTCTTCGTAAAATAAGAAATGTAAATTAGGCTCATCTCTTCTGCTCCAAGCCTCATTTGTGTGAGCTACTATTGGTGTCCATGGTACTGAAACATTTTTTTTATTATTATATTTACTGTGTATACCTACGACATTGACATGTACGTTGATTTGATTGAATTTCAATTAATTTAACTATACAATTAGTACTGTATCATAATTAATTAAAGACGTGCATCAAATAATACGTCGTTACTATTAATTATGCTTGGTTCAGGCACCCATAAATCAGTATTATTATATCACAAAGGAATACATGCAACATTAGGGTATTTTGGAGTGCTAGAGGAAATTGTCTAGCTCGGCCAGGGAAGTGCCATCCTCTCACAGATTATCGGCGTTTCGTTGAATGAGAGATCCGGAAACTCAACTCCTTACCCTTCTCTTTTTCCTTATCCTATCTCTTTCTTATAGAAGGCAACGCATTGGTGAAGGGAGTTCTCCTTTAATTTCTCCTTTCCTTAACTCTTTCTGTTTTTAAATTGTAGCAAGTAACGCAATGTACTCAATTTTTTTTTTTAAATAATTCACACTTACACAAATCTCTCCTGAATGCCTCCCAAAAAGTGTTGAAGCTCGTTCTTAAGAAATTCTTCATAACCATCTTGTGTAGATAGTAATAAGACACGGCAACATCCCTTGGATCTCTAGCAACATAAACCACCTTGGCTGTGCTCAGCAGTTTCGGTGGTAAAAGTGATAATGGCAGATGTGTCTTTATGAACCTTGGCGATGGCATATTCTCTATAATCTTCCAACTTGGCTGTTTTACAGCATCGCCCAGACCTTGGAAATTTTTGAGGTTCATAAAGTTCTTATTGATTAACTGAAATGCTATTTCTGGTATCTGTGTTGTTGTTCTGTGGAAGGATTATTGTAAATATTCGATTATTTTTCTTAATCTTGATCTATTGAAAATAAAGGATTTTATTCTAGAACTCGTCCTCGGTATGATGTTTCTGTCCTCTTTTGGAATAGATGTGATCGGTGATGATCAATTCAGGGCTCACTTGACTATACTAGTCACGTTGACGTCATAAAAGGTTCAACAGTTCGTGTAAATACTGAGAGACAAACAGTCAGTTTTTGAAACACATTTTTAAAGTTAATGGCATATTAATATTATAGCTGCCAATGACAGCTGTCTTGACGTTTCAGAAATTTTCAGAAAGTGACTCGCATATTATACCATCTATATATATAAAAGAAAGTTGTGATTGTTACAACACTTATAACTCGAGAACGGCTGGACCGATTGCCATGGTTTTTGATTTGTTGGATTTGTTTCCGTCCCGAATAGCAGAATACATTTTAAAAACAATGAAAACTCGATTAGGGGTAGGGTAGGGGTAGGGTAGGGGTAGGGTAGGGGTAGGGTAGGGGTAGGGTAGGGGTAGGGTAGGGGTAGGGTAGGGGTAGGGTAGGGGTAGGGTAGGGGTAGGGTAGGGGTAGGGTAGGGGTAGGGTAGGGGTAGGGTAGGGGTGGAGTAGGGGTAGGGTAGGGGTAGGGTAGGGGTTGGGTAGGGTAGGGTAGGGTAGGGGTAGGGTAGGGGTAGGGTAGGGTAGGGGTAGGGTAGGGGTAGGGTAGGGTAGGGTAGGGGTGGGGTAGGGTAGGGTAAAGTAGGGGTAGGGGTAGGGTAGGGGTAGGGTAGGGTAGTGCCTCTAAGGCGGAACAAAGTTTGCCGGGTCAGCTAGTATTATAATAATATTAGATTAACTTACTCTAACATCGGGAATCTCTCATATAAGGGCTTGTCTTTTGCTGCAACAAAATCCAAGTTATTCTGTGCTAGCCAAATTAATTCCTGAGTCCACGTCGTACCTGCAAACAAGTCAGACATTCATAATATTAGCAAAGTATGTATAAAATTTAAAGGGTATGACTTAGCATTTGCCAACAATTTTAAATTGAAATTTAACTAACTATTCAAGATTAAGGGCTACCTTACTGACGGCTGTGGTGCTAACGTGGCGCTATAATTATTGTGAATTTATTATTAACTAGCTTTTCCCCGCGGCTTCGCTCGCGTTAATTTTATGACACAAATTGATCTCGTTTGACAAAAAAACAACCCATAGCGCGACTTGTGGCGCCATCTGTTGGCCGATGCAGCGCCCTCTATAGTAGAAAAAATATTTTCCCATTGGATAGACATACTTTCACGGGATAAAAAGTACCTACCCCTGACAATATGTATACAAATTTTCATAATGATCGGATGATTAGTTAAGCCGTGAAGGAATAACAAAGAAACATACAAACTCACTTTCTCATTTATAATATTAAGTTAGGATTTACGTTAACTTGCATGTTCCCTATTATTTATATATATTTTATAGGCACAACGACACTATACGTAAACAGGAGGTGTTGTGAATATATCAATAAATTGGTGTGAAATTATCAAAAGATGGCGCTACTTAATCTCTGCTTGAAGGCACGTGTCGGCGCACACAGCCGCTAGCTCAGGCTTATAGAGAAATGTTCACATCTATTGGGAAATTAAAATCATAGTGTATTTATGACAATGGAGTACAAACGAGTGGATTCGTTTTCGTATTTACTATAAGACCCGTATCTAGAATATTATCTATACATTATCCGAATCGCGAGATTGACAGACCGGAGATGGACCGAGCAAGTGACCTGGTGGAAAGGGCCACCAGGCAAGCGAAGCAAAGGATGACCTTTGGCACGCTGGGAGGATGACATCATACAAATAGCTGGCACAAACTGGAGTTTGGTGGTACAAGATAGAGACAAGTGGGCATCTTTGGAGGAGGCCTTTACCCAAACCGGGGTTCTTGCAACTACTAACTAACTACTAACAGAACTAAACTAAGCAAATTAACTAACAAAATAATCATTAAACTAATTTTAAAAATTTTTTAGATATACATATACTTTGTAATTACTTGCAAGAAATAAAAGGCTTTTTATTTTATTTATTTATTTATCCGAAAATCAAAACAAACACAATCTACTGATGGATTAAATTAAATTTCTCTGTTTGCTCGCCTAGATCTTTGATGCAATTTCTGCAGTAGATAGAGTGAATCAAGAGTTAGGTTTTTTGTACAAATAGAAAAATACATGTAAGAATTTTCCGAAAATCCCACGGGAAAGCGGGATACACGCAAAGGTACAATACAATACACAAAACACTTTATTGCACCAAAACAAAACATTAATACATGAAACTAAACAGTACAATAGGCGGCCTTATCGCTAAGCGATTTCTTCCAGACTACCTCAATGCAAATGGACAAAGAAATTTTAAACGGGTTGCGTGGCACAACATAAAGTGAGACTAAAAATAATAATAATATTAAATAAAAAAGGTAGTTGCGCGGTTTTCGCTAGCTATCCATACTAATATTATAAATGTGAAAGTGTGTTTGTTTGTTTATTCTCTCTTCACGTCGAAAGTAATGAACGGATTGAGATGATTTTTTTATTGGGGATAATTTAAGGTCTGGAGAGTGACATAGGCTACTTTTTATCCCGGAAAAACTTCTCATTCCCACGGGTAAAAAGTAAAACATTATTTTTTCATAATTTTTTAACCGGGATAATTTAAGGTCTGGAGAGTGACATATGGCTACTTTTTTTCCTACGGGATAAAGAGATTCCCATGGGATAAATTAATGACATTTTCCCTTGGCCACGCGGGCGGTGTCGCCGGTAACAGCTAGTAATTTATAACCAATAACTGCATCCCGCAGATTAAAATGTCCTTCAGATGTGAATAAAGACATGAACTAATGCGATGCAGCCCGTGTGCACATGCATCGAGCGCTAAATCCCATATTTGCAATAAGCTCTGACTACGGGCGGAATAGGTTCGAAAATTTTGAGTTTGACGCCTATTAATAAACTAAATATATAAACAACATAATAAATGAGTCAAGTCAGTCACCATGGTGACTTGAAAACATTGACATCAATTACCCGCAGTTGACACTAATTGCGGAAACACGAAAAGAAGAAGAAGAAAATATTTTATCTTTAAGGTGGTACGTTTCGGTCCGCGCGGGAAATTCAATTTTTTTGGGATTTTTACAAATTGCATCTAATCATTGATAGAATTTTCGTGAAAATTGATTTGGCGACAACAAATACAATATATGTACTAAATAATCCTTACATATTATAAAACAAAGTCCTCCCGCGCGTCTGTCTGTCTGTTCGCGATAAACTCAAAAACTACCCAACGGATTTTCTTGCGGTTTTCACCAACGGATAGCCTGGTTCATGAGGAAGGTTTATGTAAAAAATTTGTCAGGATTTTATGTAAATTGGCTGAAATATAAAGATTATTGTTGGGAGTGTCGGAAAAATCAACCCACTTGGGAGCTGTCGACGAAAACGCTGGCTAAACCCTTTGAGATATAACAAAACAAAAATTATAGGATATTCCTCTTATTTAGGTCTCCAAAAAAGTCCGCGATAGCATATATTTATCGTTTACGGATAACTTACTATAAAATAAAAAGCTATTTCCGAGTAATAATGCGGAAATAGCGCCATCTAGGGTAGAATAGAAAGAACTTGCATTAATTTTGGCAAGCGCGTAAATTTTTTGCTATAACTTCTAAAGTATCTATTTAAATTATATGGTGTAAAGATTATAATAATGTACATGAAATGCTTAAGGTAATTAACGTAGTTAACTGGATAAGGATTAATACTGAATACGTCAAAATCGGTTTCCAATTTCCGCTTTATTACTCGGAAATAGCTTTTTATTTTATAGTAAGTTATCCGTAAACGATAAATATATTATGCTATCGCGGACTTTTTTGGAGACCTAAATAAGCCATCCTTACTAATATTATAAATGAGAAAGTGAGTTTGTTTGTTTGTTTGTTATTCCTTCACGGCTTGACTAAGCAGCCGATCATTATGAAAATTTGCATACATATTGTTAGGGATACAGAGCCCAACATAGGCTACTTTTTATCCCGTGAAAGTATGTCGTTCTAATGGAAAAATATATTTTCTACTATAGAGGGTAGCCCATATAGTGAACCTACAAGAAAAACTATAACGGTTAAGTAGACACTACTAGTTACCGAGTACTAGCTAGTATGGCATTGTACTCATCTGCAAGCAAGAAATGCGTAGCCAATACGGAATCCTACATTGTGCGTGGCCCGACACGTACTTGCCCGTTTTTTCATTATTCTTGTCTTGCGAAAAATGTGTCATGTTTTGTGTGAACACTTTTAAATATATTATGAAATACAGTCGCTCTAGCCGCTGTTCTTGGCCTTAATTCAGCCAGTCATAAGCATGATGTGTCAATTTTAAATACTTTTTTGACGACCACTTTATTACATAATCGTTATGTTGCCGACGCAACGCTTTGTGCGTTACATATAAGATTACATAGACGAACATATCTTATCAATGTGATAAAATATAGTAGTAAATACGGTTATTTGCCTCTACATGTTTTTGTGTCGAATTATATAATACGAATTATAATTAGCTGAAGCGATATTACGACCTGCCGCCTTTTTTGTAGAGTTACGAAAATGCATAGCTGCATGTTCCTCTACTTGGGGAAGCGACGCGACGGAGGCACGCGGAGGTCTGTCGTCTCCTCTCCAATGAGCGGCATACCGATTAAAACCTGACTGTCTGCCACCTTCTCTGCCTTAACAGTGGCGGGAACTGGTGTTACTTCTACAACCCCACCGATGGGTGTAAGTGGTGGGGCACATGGAACCTCGCTTTTGACCCAAAGTTAATCAGTCAATCATTACTTTAACGAGCTACGTAATGGTTACCATGCCGGCCCGCCACCGAAGAGGTCTCGGGTTCAAATCCCGGTCGGGTCATGATGAAAAACTAACTTTTGCTGATTGGCCTCGGTTCTTGGTTGTTTATAAATATAAATGTATTTGTTATAAAATATAATATCGTTGAGTTATATAGTAAAACATAACACAAGTTTAGAACTTAGTTTGGGGCTAGTTTAATCTGTGCGATTTGTCCCTATAAGTATATTTATTTTGTTTATTTATTATTTTTAAATACAAGCTTAAAAGATCGACTTACCTGATCTAGGGAAAGTTATGACCCATATATCATCAGGTCTGACTTCTAAATTGTAGATAGCCTCCGCGTGCTTCCTGAAGGAGCCGGGCATCACGTATTCATTTTTGCCACATTTCACAAAACTTCTGGTGTATCCTGCAATAAAAAATAAATATAATTCTTTGTACTAACGTTTCGTAATGAAAATTGGCCATTCAAGCTCGGAAGTCCTTTCAAACCTTCCTACTGGTTAATTCAAGGTAGGACCAAAAGAATAGATCACATTTTTGACACTTCATCAAAATTCTAGCCTTTTAGTGGCAGTTTTTTCTTTTCTTTTATTATGTCTTAATCACCATTGCGATTATGTCGCCTTATTATATTTTTTAAACTAACGTTAACTTTTAACAATTATAAATAAGTAATTACTGTAATAGTGAACAAAATAAGTTGACATTGACGCTATGAAGTGAAACTGACATTATGTCAAATGTGACCTATTAATTTGGCCCTACGTGGGCCCTACTTTAGATAAAAGACACAATATAGGTAGTTGGAAATACAATATTAACCCAGTCAAAATAGTTCTAGAATTCAAAGTACAAGCTAAGTTGCTTAGTTTGAGACTAGATAGGTGGTTAAGGGCACAGCGGATAATCCGCTCAAATCGGAGCAGCCCTTCTGGGGACGGAAGGAAGGTGTAGGCACCTTACAGAAGATCGTAGCCAAATAGCATTGGTCTCGGCCATGTTGTGTTCCTACGGTGAATAAGGTCTCAAGAGCTCCACTTGCGGGGGGTTGGGAGGGTTGGCAACGCGTGAGTTATACCCCCGGTATTGCAAGCGTCTATAGGCTTACGGTGATGCTTACCATCAGGCGGGCCGAATGCTTGTTTGTCACCTTTGTGGCATAAAAAAAGATGGCGTTGTGTGATTCGT
This sequence comes from Endotricha flammealis, assembly GCA_905163395.2. Lineage (NCBI taxonomy): Eukaryota > Metazoa > Arthropoda > Insecta > Lepidoptera > Pyralidae > Endotricha > Endotricha flammealis. The sequence continues at coordinate 14,130,464 of LR990861.1, read as the reverse complement.
CCCAGAATAATAATTATTATTATTTATTATGGGTTGATTTAGATAGTTTGCGTAGCGATGCATCACAGGGCAATGTATGGTGGACTTGTCCCCGTAGCGATGCATCACAGGGCAATGTATGGTGGACTTGTCCCGATGATTAAACCCGAGTGATGTTATCGAACTCCACAATATGTAGATAACTTTAATCAATTAGAAGTGAGTCATGCGTGTTTACTGTTAATCATTGATAGTGTAAACCATGAAATGATAATAATGAATCACACTTTCTCAACTCTATTGATAAAAATAAATAAACTGAATGTTATTGAACGAATCACACAACGTCATTTAGTCCCAAAGCAAAGCTTATGTTTTGTTAGAAACACATAAATTTATTCTTGAGCACGGTCTCAAAAAGAGTTAAAAGCAAACGTTAAGTACGGTGAGTAAGGTCTCCAGAGCTCCATTTGGGGGGGTTGGAAGGGTTGGCAACGCGTGAGTGATACCCCCGGTATTGCAAGCGTCTATAGGCTACGGTGATGCTTACCATCAGGCGGGCCGTATGCTTGATTGCCAACTTTGTGGTATATCTATATATATAAAATGCTTTGTCCTGACTGACTGACTGAGAATCAACGCACAGCCTAAACCGCTCATCGTAAAAATCTGAAATTTGGCAGGTAGAACTATTATAAGACGTAGGCGTCCGATAAGAAAGGTTTTTTCGAAATTCGAACTCTAAGGGGGTAAAAAAAGGTAAAGTACTATGGGACAACTTGATTCCTTGGTCCAATCTTCTTCAAATTTTGCATAAAAATTGTTTAAGAGAATTAATGGAAGACGTGATTCTTATTTTACTGAAATTCTTGAAAAAAATGTATTTTGTAGGTAATTTTCTTCGAGTTGATATCAATACTCATACTCCTTAGTGCTTTTGATTTCAATTACATTTCATTTTGACACATCCGTGAAGTGAAGTGTGTCATCTGTCATGTAATTATAAATTGTGAATATTCAATCATAATGTCGTCTATTTATTCTGTTTGTGATATCGGAAAAACAGCTAAAATTCTAACTATGTATAAAGCGGACTGAATCATATTCATCGATAATAAATAGTGAGTAATTAAATATTAAATTTTATAATATTTGACAGGGTTCAAGTTAAATTGGTCAATGGTTAAATGGCATACATATTGATATTGTCTCTTTCTCACTTATAGGAAATCTCATTACGTCGACTCGCTCTATTATTTCGTAGTGTTGTTGTAGGCTGAGGTTGTAGGTATTGAATTACCGATATACTTTTACTATTTTTTTACGGAAGTGGTTGGAAAACAAGCTCAGGAATATGGATCATTTGATATTAGGTGATTACCGTCGACTATGGAGCACATAGATTCTAGGGTCCCTAACCCGTTGCCGACCTATAACAGGAAAAACAGGATATAGCGAGAAATAGTATTTAAGGAATGTGTTAGATTTTTTTAATACTACAAAGGTGACAAACAAGAATTTCGGATATTTCACTCCCCGAACGAAACGCATTGCTGCTTCACGTCAATATTCTGTATAACGGCTCTTCACCGGTCGGGCTAGCCTATTTCATAAACGCCCACTCCAAAGATTGTAATGAGAAGTATAAAAATAGAAAAAAAAATCTAAACATATGACAATTTTTTGGGTGTGTTCTGAAAAGTGTGGTGTATGATGTAGGCAACCGATATGAAAGGATTTTTTGAAATTCCCACGGGAAAGCGGGATAAGCGCACACGAAGTTGCGCGGGTTTCTCTAGTCTATAATATAAAATGAATCACCAAATGTGATGCTAAGCGCAAATCTCGAGAACGGCTGAACCGATTTCGCTAATTCTTTAGTTTAAAAAACTTAAAAAACAGAAAAGGATAATATTTATAACTCTAATGCCGTTTTCACTAACGCCTCCTAACGGTAGGAATAACCTAATTGGAACAAACTGTGTGACATAAGATTATTCCTACGAGAAGAGGCGTTGGTAAAAACGGGCACTAGTTAGATAGGCTGTTTTTTTAAATAATAACTTTTTATTTATTTTATTTATTTATTTAGGTTCACCAACAGTTTACATGGATTTTATTAGGTGCTAATTTGCAACCCAGTTATAGGTGGACACACATTATTGCTCTTAGAAAAATAATAATTTGTAACATCATATTAAATATCTTAGAGTAATTTATCCTCATCTCATCTCAGCCACAAGTAGTCCACAGATGGACTTGCTAAGGGACTATGCATTTATAACGCGGGAACCTATTTTTTTTTAAAAACAAAATATAATTAATACTCTATGTAGTAAGAATTAATGAGATTTGAAGAGTGAAAATTAATAAAGTGAATAAAAAAAACGTAATTTCGCGACATTTTTGAACGTTAGCCAAGTTTTATTAGAATCATCGCGTCGCTTAATGTATGCAATAAATATTATATTTATTATCATATTTTATTTGCTGTAGGCACACGACCTTTGTTATTTAAGTACCACTGCACTAAAAAGTTATTTAAATTATCAAATATGATCAAGTGATTACGATTAAAATAATATCTTAGGTATTTTATAAATACGCAACACGTTTTCTTACTTTGCAAGTTTTTTTCTTTAGATTTTATTATGGTAAATCCAGGCTTTGATGATATGATATGATTAATGTATTTTGTTTATTTTGTTGTTTATCTTAATTAATGGCTTCTGTCGTGTCTTAAGCAACCCATAGACAATTTCGCCAATGTCTAGTATTACAAATGAATACTTTTTAGCAAAAAAAGTACACTTTATAAAGGCAACGTGGTACGGTGAGGATCCGAGGTCGCCATCTTGACGACCTTCGTTGACAACGCGGTGATCTCGAATCTAATGTATTTTGTATTTTATACCCTTTCCAAACGTTTATTTAATTTTTGACAGTTCGATTACAGCTCAATATTAGTGATGTGCCGTTACTGATTCGATTTCCGAAAGACAAATGATTTTATGAAGAAGTTTTTATCAATAAGTATTTTATTTTTGCTCAACATTTTTGTCTTATAGAAATACGGGAAATTAAGCCATTTTAAAAGTTAATATCACCATATAATTATGTCTGTCAGAAAAACAAAAGCTAAAGACTAATGTGGAAGTAACATTAAAATGCATTTAAGAAACTATTTATTATACAATTACAATTTCAGATATATTAGTTACACGATTACAATTTCCAAAAATTAACGGGCTTGCCACACACTTGACGAGTTATATGGGAGGCTAGACAAGGAAGTAGAGACGTTGTACACTCAGCCAATCAAAAAGATGAGCAGTGCCCTAGATTTAATTTAAGTTTTCAACATTTCGTGAAGGGACTCGAATTTTTATTGATCATATTCATACTTTATTATGTAATTACAAAGTTTCATATATTTCATATATTCAAAATTCATATTTTTCATATTTCAGTTTTCATATATTCAAAACTTATATTATTAGCATTAAAATATTTGTTACTAGCTGACCCGGCGAACCTGCCTTAGAGGCACTACGCTGCCTTACCCTACGCTTCCCTACCCTACCCTACTCACCCTTTAAACCTTCCCTGGACTTCCACGAATATTTCAAGACTAAAATTAGCCAAACTAACGAACAGCATCTTATCATATATAAATATATATAAATTTGTTCTCTAACTCTAGTCACCTCTTTCATTGGTTGAACTTTGGCTGTACCTTTGTTGTTCATAGACATAACCACATTTCATCAGGTAGTCCAATTGCTTGTTTGCCTACATTAAAACAAAAATATCTACGCAAGTCACATAAATAAAGCATGGTCTACAATGACATTGCACGAACTGGATTATGTTATCAGTTAAATTCAGATATATCTACAGAGATATTGGATCGTAAAGATAATGTGAAATAGGTACAGTAATAATCGCAGGAATCTCTTCGAGTTATATATTATGAATAAATATTATTTTATTATAGAGCCTGGCCGCCTAACCAATTGGGTTTTTATCGAATATATCAGTAGAGTTTACTTTTTTTATTTACTCGCTTTTTCCCGCGGCTTCGCTCGCGTTAATTTTATGACTTATATGTATCTCGTGTGACCAGAAAACAAACCATAGCGCGACTTGTGGCGCCTGTTGGCCGATAGCATCCCATACAGTGCCCTCTATAGTAGAAATATTTTTTGAAAATATTTTCCCATTGGAATGACACTTTCACGGGACAAAATGTGTTGGGCTCTGTAGCTTCACCATAACTATTTTACCATTTTGGATAGCCTAGGAAATAAGGAAGCTTTTCTAACATTTGTACGATTTGCTACATAGTTTTTTTTTAGGCTAGACAACATTGTTACTAGTTAAAATAGAATATTTTGGTTAGAATTTTTATTGCAATGGCTCAAAATTTTTCACTTTGATGTATTTTGCATAATGTAATGTTGTTTTTAGATTAGCTAAAGTGTCCGGTATAACATGAATGTTGAATGGAGGCCATAGGATAAGTAGATTTTGTAAAATTTTAATTTGTAATTCTGGGTAAACTTCAAAAAATCCTAAAACACCGAATATCTCGAGATCAACTAGACTTCGCCCATACGTTGGGGTGGTTCATTTTGTTGCTTTTGAGCCCCCCAATACGTATGTTCCGGATATACGTCGAATTACGCGACACGACACTTTGAAATGAAATAAGTGATTTAAAAAACACTGTATGTATATGGAGCAGTGGCGAGGGGTCCTAATAACACGATTCCTGTCGGCTTCCCTTTTAAAAATAGTGAATTATCTAACAGCATCGACTCTGCTAATAACATGATTTCGATTCATACATAATAATGATATCCAAACGCCTATACAATAATAAATAGCAATATCGCGTAGCTGTAATTACCGGCTTTCGACAAACAGGCGTTCGTCGAAAGCCGGTAATTCTCGAGTTGTAGCCGCATACAGTTTTAGGAGCGGCTGTCTCTTTCTTACGCGTATATTTTGTTCCTAGCGCGGTCTCTTTCTCACGCCGATCATATGAACATATTAAAAAGCCGGTAGTCGCCGAGTTACGACAAGGATGGCATATATCAGATTACGTTAGTGCGACAAAGATAAACAGAGGTATTAACCTGAGAAGTAAAAAATATAGTTAACTAGCGGCCCGGCCCGGCTTCGCACGGGTTATAACTATCTGCCTGTGTTAAACAGTCGTATACTTACATATATAAATAAATATTTTAGTTTGTTTTTTAACATACTAAAATATTTCTTTATATACCACATTGACAACTTCTGCGTCATTTCGTGTAAAAACAAACATATTTTTTTTTTGATGTTACACGTGACAGGGCAACATACAATTGTCCATGTGAAAAACATTGAGTAGTTAAGTCGATTCCAGCAACGAATACGGTCGTTACGTAAGCGGAGTTGTCTATCTTCGGGCGTTTCTGTCTCTTTGAGCGTTATGTCTATCATTGTCCAACGCTAAACGAACTGTGCGATCCACCGACGATTCTCGCGCTCTTTGGGAAACATGCCTTTCACAGTCCAACGATAAACGAACTGTGCGATCCACCGACGATTCTCGGGCTCTTTGGGAAACATGCCTTTCACAATCCAACGATAAACGAACTCTGCGATCCACCGACGATTCTCGTGCTCTTTGGGAAACATGACTGTCACGGTCCAACGATAAACGAACTGTGCGATCCACCGACGATTCTCGCGCTCTTTGGGAAACATGCCTTTCACGGTCCAACGATAAACGAACATCCCTCTCTTGATCATTTTCGTTGCTTCGACTCAAACGAATTCTTTTGGCAGAAGATGTACTGCGTCCTATATTAGACTTTCGTCGAGGCATGATTAAATTGTCATGAAATAGGTACTTTATATTGCTAATTAAACTTAAATAATTGTTATAATCTGTCAATAAAAAAAAACTCAAAGATAACATAAATCAACACGAAACCATTAAAAAATGCGACAGATGTTTAAATAAGCCCAAACAAAGGACTAAATTGAAGCGAGTATGTAAGTGTCTATCCATATCTATCTATTTACAATCAATTGTATCAAAATTTTTAACACGAAACAAATAAAATGCACCCTTAATATTAACTTTAAATAATTCAAATTGTGAAGCATAAACAAATTAAAAGTATGTAAGTATCTATAATTTAAAAAAACTCAAAGATAACATAAATCAACACGAAACCAATAAAAAATGCGACAGATGTTAAAATAAGCCCAAACAAAGGACTAAATTGAAGCGAGTATGTAAGTGTCTATCTATATCTATCTATTTACAATAAATTGTATCAAAAATTATAACACGAAACAAATAAAATATTAACTTTAAATAATTCAAATTGTGAAGCATAAACAAATTAAAAGTATGTAAGTATCTATAATTTTATTTTTAAACAGCGCCACCTAGCGTAATAGATTTAAAGTGCTTTAATTTTCGCGCGATATTTATAATTTAATGAAAACGTAACCATACGCGATGCTTTTGAATAGCGCCATCTAGCGTAGAATAGAAAGAACTTGAACTAATTTCGGCAAGCGCGTAAATTTTTTGCTATAACTTCTAAAGTATCTATTTAAATAATATGATGTAAAGATTATAATAATGTACATGAAATACTTAAGGTAACTAACGTAGTTAACTGGATAAGGATTAATATTGTATACGTCAAAATCGGTTTCCAATTCAAGTTCTTTCTATTCTACGCTAGATGGCGCTATTTCCGCATTATTACTCGGAAATCGCTTTTTATTTTATAGTAAGTTATCCGTATACGATAAATATATGCTATCGCGGACTTTTTTGGAGACCTAAATAAGAGGAATATCCTATAATTTTTGTTTTGTTATATCTCAAAGGGTTTAGCCAGCGTTTTCGTCGACAGCTCCCAAGCGGTTGATTTTTTCCGACACTCCCAACAATAATCTTTATATTTCAGCCAATTTACATAAAATCCTGACAAATTTTATACATAAACCTTCCTCATGAACCAGGCTATCCGTTGGTGAAAACCGCATCAAAATCCGTTGCGTAGTTTTAAAGATTTAAGCATACAAAGGGACAAAGGGACAAAGGGACATAGGGACAGAAAAAGCGACTTTGTTTTATACTATGTAGTGATTATGTGTTTAGTGCTTGAATAATAAAACAACTATAATTTTGTCGCGTTGTAATTGTCAAACATATGACTTTTTTTTTTCAATTCACTTTCGCCGGTGCTTTCGCTTGTATTGTTGTTAGTTTTTTTAATTTGTTTGTTGTTAATTTAGTAAATTTGAATAGATTAAAGTGAATTGGACAGGGGTCGGTGTGAATTGTGTTATAGTTATAGAATTTATCGGATTCAGGTGTAAGTAGTTAATTATTTATTTTGGTTTAGTCTGTTTTGTTTACATTCGTAATGGCTGCAATTTTAGACGTGGGTTGTTGTCTCACAGACTTTTTATTAGATAATAACTTTCAAACACACAGTTTTGAAAATAAAAAAGATATTAATAGATTATAGACGGAAAGATGGCTTTACAAAACATTTTCATTGTAATTTGTACGAAAAGTATTCGTGGCTCACAGGTAGTTGTAAACTTAAAACGCTGTTTTGGTTTTCCATATTATATCAGTGCTTTTATGTATGGTAATGGATAATTTGCAACTTAGATTCAAGACTTGATATGGTATTGGGAATTCTCCATCCCTGTGGTAAGATAACACTGTTTTTTTTTGCTCCGGCTTCCCCTGAGTAAAATTTCACCCTTCGCCACTGATATGGAGTATCTTTATTACGCGTTTCAGATTCGATAAATGTAATTTGCCATTTGTCTAGAGCCTGAGGACTTTTAAGGCAGGCGTCCTCATGTTCGCATCGTACATTTCGGACCCATCGCATTCGCTGAATAACGTTAATTAACAGTAAAAAAACAATTAAGGTAAAAGTATAACATTATGTATGAGCTAGGAAAATACTGTGTTTATTATAGATTCGTGCGATCCGTATTATGTGTATCGGTGGATGCACTTGTGTGGCTTTCTATACAAAGAATTACGATCGGTTTGATCCGATGCATCCAATACGTACGTTACGGTTATGTGGACGCCTGCCTTTAACCGCTTCTATCGGTATTTTAACAATTCTGTCTAATATTTGTGGAATGTCTTATAACTGGACTATTATGAAGTTATTCAAAAATCATTAAGAATCGTTCTTGAATCCTCATGAATTATCATGGCTAATTATTGGTAATGAATCTTAAAAAGAGACCTTCTGTGTTCGCCATTAATTTGATTGACGGGTAACAATGGTATGTAGAATAGCTATGTGTTATTTGGTCAAGGTTTAAGATACCAACGTCTTTTTATGTCAGCATGCAAACAAGTAGGTAAGCGAGCCAACTGATGGAAAATGTATATATTCTATATATAATATACTAGCTTCTACCCGCGGCATCGCCCGCGTGACCTACTAACAATTAGCATATTTTTCTTCAGAAACAAATTCCGGTCCGGTCCGGCACGGCCCCGTACGGTGCGGTTCCTTCCGGTCCGATCAGGTCCGATTCATTCCGGTCCGGTCCGGACCGGTCCGGTCGGTCCGGTGCCGGTCCTTATAAGGAACCTACATGCCAAATTTGGAATCTCTAGACCCAGCGGTTTGGACTGTGCGCGTATCGCCAAACTCAAGTTCAATAACTTTAAATTAATTATACCGATTCCGTATAACTAACAATTATTCTAGTCGCCAACACGGCTGGCTCGCGCGACGTAAACAAAGTTCGAAACTCATACTTATTACTCAGTGCATAACGACAACCAATTTTAGTGCATAACGATAATAGATTTTAGTGCATAACGACAATCGATTTCAATTGTTTTAAAAACTGTGGGCCCAAATTTTGGCGCGTACCGTAAGACCTATTTGGGCCTATTTTTTGTTACACACTTACAATTTAGTTAAGATAACAATTTTTATTCAAATTGCTGTAATTAGGAGTAAGTTTTTAAAAGATACATAATATTTAAATAAAGCGTACTAGTTTAAAAACGTAAAGTCGATATACACAGTTTATCCTTAAGTCGATGTAGTAAGGTTTATATTTGGGTACATACATTATTTTTTGTTAATCTTCCGATATGGTGGTAACTTATTTAATTAACATATTTCAAGAATAAAATTATCATATTATCAACCTAACAGCCTTGCTAGACGAAAATGTAAAATATGCTTTACTAAATAATTAAATAGTATAATTGTTAAATATATTATCTATATGTATAATATTGAATAAATAACCTCCGTCTCCTTGAAGATTTCAGGGCGGTTCAGCTCAATAACCGGTATTTTTAAGGCCGATAAAGTTAAATTTTGAATAATAATGTATTGTCTTATGAAAAAAAAATTATGTATAATTCCTATTATGATTTTATGAATATTTATAAAATCATTTTATATTATACTAGCGAAACCCGCGCAACTTCGTTTGCGTGTATCCCGCTTTCCCGTGGGAATTTTGGAATGTATGATACTTTAAAACCTTCCCCTTGAATCACTCTATCAATAAAAAAAAACCGCATCAAAATCCGTTGCGTAGTTTTAAAGATTTAAGCATACAAAGGGACATAGGGACATAGTGACAGAGAAAGCGACTTTGTTTTATACTATGTAGTGATTAGCGGACAGAACATGGTTTACTGAGAATCCCTAAAATTTTTTGAAAATAATATATAGTCTATGTTACCCGGGACAGGAGTAATTTAATGTACCTTTCCAATAGTGAAAGAATTTTACAAATCGTTTCAGTGATTTTGGAGTTTATTCTTACATACATAAATACAAAATCTTTCCCCTTTATAATATTCCTCTTCATTCTGCCGATGCGGTTCGCTAGTTTAGTATAAAAACGGTAATATAATTCAATAAATAATATAGGGACAATTCATACAGATTGAGCTAGTAAGTTCGAAACTTGTGTAACTAACTAGCGATATTATATTTTATAACAAATACATATATAGATAAACATTCAAGACCCGAGGACAATCAGAAAAAGTTCGTTTTTCATCATGACCCGACCGGGGATCGAACCCGGGACCTCCTGGGTGGCGGTCTGACGTGGTAACCATTACGCGACAGAGTTCGATAATTCAATAAGTAAAGTTTAACTTTACATGTACAAAATAAGTGTATAGTTACCAAAAAATAACAATTACATTTTATGTGGGTGTGATAAAAGCATTTGCTTACACCAAATAACACAGTTGATTGATTTTTTCACAGTTGAACAAACATTTTATGTTAATAAGAATGTTGTATATATTTAAAACAACAATTAATATCAAGGACGCTTGACGCCGACGATTGATTGGCGACGCTTCAAATAATGGACGGACGACCAGAAATGGCAATGAGGGACAAATCCACCATACATTTCCACCACTGTCTCCAGTAAAGCCAGCATGAACATCGTCGACCACAAATTGTCAATAAGCACTAAGCGGCTGTCTTTATAAAAAACACAGCGGTGTTAATGTTTATTTTGTCGTCCCGTTCAAGCCGGTTGCAGACCAAGAGCTATTGCTAACTTAGTCGCATAGCTGTAATTATTTTTCATACTTAGGTGCAGACCACAACGCGTAATGTATGTAAAACTTATTGGAAACTAACTTATATTTTGATCTGCAACTCGCATTACCATTTTCTCGATGGAAACCGGGCCTAATGACAGGTTAGCAATCTTTACATAACCTAAAAAGAGCTTGATAGTATCTTTGCGCATATAAACAAATACAAAAATGAGCAGTTGCAACACTAGGCAGTATGCGGATGGGTTTGAACGTGTATGGGTTAACTTCGGAGTCGTGGGCAAATCTCAAGCTTCTCCTTGCTTCGGAGGGAATGTTAAGCTCTCTGTCGCGACTGTTGTCGATAGACAATTAGTTAAGTCAGTGACCATCAGATCTGATTGACACCAATTGCGGGAATCACAAGAAAAGAAAAGGAAGCCATAAAAGAAACTCGTTTTACGAAAATGTCATTTTATATATATTTTTTTTATTTTTCAGTCAGAATTTTTTACCTATATAATAGTGTTTCAAGGTTTACCTACTCGCAACTTCGTTTGCGTATATCTCGCTTTCCGGTGGGAATTTTTTGAAAAATCCTTTCTTAGTACACCCCTAGACGTCGTAAGGAACCTACATTCCATAATTAGAACCCAGCGGTTGGGGCTGTGCGTTGATATATAGTTAAAGTCAGTCAGGACTTTGAATTTTATAAATATAGACATTAATTTAAAGTAACCTTTTTTTATACTTTATAAGATTATTTTTAATTTTTTACAAAATTAAATTTCGGGTTGAACTAAATAATAACAAATATAGTTTACATTTTGTTTCAAATAATGTATCCTTCGATCAACGAAAGAAGTTTTTAAATTAGTTATAGGGAACAAAAAACACACTTTCATTAAATAGAATTTCGTGAAAAACTTACGTTCACTAACACATAAAATAAACCACACGCCTTACCTTAATTAAACACAACACAACACTAAACGAAAACCAACCTGTTAAGCACTTCTTAATAATTTTATCTTCCTCGGGCGTAACATTTCTAATCTCATAAGGCAATTTCAACCATGGAGCCATTTTGTATCTATGTGCGCGCGAATACCGTGTCAAACTGATGTATAAATGTATGGACAGTACGTTTTTCAATAGTAAAGTAATCTAATCATATTGATTCCATCTATTGCTGTTGATAACACGTCATACAGTTTTGGTTTGGGCTGAAACAGGGAGTGCAATGATTCATTATAGAGCTCCTTCACACATGACGTAGACGGTAGAAGGTGGCGTAGGAGTTCGATGAACGTATACGCAGCGCAGAAGCCGCTGAAGTTTCTGCATCACTAAAGACGTCGAGACAACGCTACAGTGCTACAAGGCTATTTATGAACGTGGCCGAAATTGGAACTACAACCCGTTTATTTACTCATGTGCTACAACTCCCGTTCATATGTATGTCACTTCTCAACAGTTCGCTTTTGACATGAATTTGATATGAAAATATGCCACAGTAACGCCCTCTCACAACTGTCACTGACTTTCATAAACATCCTTGTACATATTCTGTAAGCGTGTGTCGCATTATCGCGGCGTCTGCGCTGCGTATACGTTCATCGAACGCGTCGCCTACGCCGCCATGTGTGAAAGGGCTCTTAGTCATGATACTTGAACCTTTAAAAACACTACGCCAACAAGCAACACCACGGTCGGCGGTCGCCAGGCCTATTTTGAAAATAAATTAATATTTTGATTTATTAATTTTCGAATTGCAAATTGCTTATAGTGTGACACCACAGGACGGTGTACCGCATTGTGACCATGTGTGACAAACGGGGAGGGAGGGGGTCATAAAATCATGAAAAGCGTGTGACGTAATTAATGGATATGCCCAAATAATAAAAACTTTATAAATTACGTTGGTAATTTTATTTAGGTAAAAACAAAATTATACATGAAACTACTTAAAAGTGATGAAATTTGGCAAGACAATTTTGTAATATCGACGTCCTGTAAATCTACTTGAAAAATAAAAATATTTTTTTATAAACAAAAAAAATATTTTTTTTTTGGAAATCGGTTATTTTGTTATGTGTTCGCTTTAAGTTTTGGGTGTTTTTCTTACGACAGAAGACAGAAAAATTTTTATTCAAGCCGACTGCTTTGGCTGTTAATAGGTTAAGGTTTTTTTTTATTTGGCTAAGGAGTACTTGATGTTGGCAGGCAAGGATGACGCGCGGGTGCAACCTCTCAACCATAGACTGTGTCTCAGACGTGTTTTTTTTACGTACCGTTATATCTTCGTGCGATCAGCAAATTGGACAAATAAGCAAGTAAAAAAAAATATATTTATTGTAAAACAGATAAATACATTTTGACATGACTGTGGATATTTTTTTTTTTTCAAAAATCTCACATTATAAATGTCTACATTTTTATAGTGTACAATAAAAAGTTTTGTATTATTATATTATAAATGAAGCATATTTCATTATCCTTTCAATACTTCCTACTCCGACTATCTTCTTTCTGATTAAATTCGTTGTGAGTTCCAAGACAGCTGTAGTTTTCTTCCCCGGGACGTCAATAAGCTTCATTGCTTATTGTCTATCTGAGGTCGCCGTTGTTGATCCTAGCTACACAGGAGACACAGTGGTGGGAATGTGTGGTGGGCTTGTCCCGAAATGAAGCATATTATTATATATTTCTGTTCCTAAAGAATTGATTTATCGTTGAAGTTTAATTATTTTCGTGTAACTTGATTAATAAAAATAAAAATCATTTACGATCGGCCCACAACATAATAAATCATCACGCATCATGGAATGGTGATCAAACTGGGTTTATTAACATCCAATGACAGACTCCTCCATTTTTCTAGCACGAAAAGTACACCTGTATTTTTAATATAACATTTATTACATCTATAGATATTACTAGTAAAATAGTCGCAACTTCGTTTGCGTATATCTCGCTTTCCCGTGGGAATTTTGAAAAATCCTTTCTTAGTACACCCCTAGACGTCGTAAGGAACCTACATTCCAAATTTGGAATCTCAAGACCCAGCGGTTTGGGCTGTGCGTTGATATATAGTTAAATCAGTCAGGACTTTGAATTTGATATATACATATAGATTAAATATTAAAATAATACATACTATTATTTATAAATATAAAATACTCAATGCATCTCCAAGGGCAGCATTTTCGATACAAAGTAATCGTTACAGTAGTTCAGTAAATTTAAACAAAACCTATACAAATTTTATACTAAACCTTCCTTAAAAACCACTCTATTCATTGGTGAAAAACGCATGAAAATCGGTTCAGTAGTTTTTTAGTTTATCGCGAACAGAAAGACAGACACATGCCGCGGGGGACTTGTTTTATGTATATATATTTTTATCTATGACAACTACATATTATACGTGCAGATATAAAAAAGTAATAATTACCTACGCAGTTTTTCAGTCCGGAAATTACATTAATATCACGTTACATTACTAATCTCATCAAAAATTATCAATTACATAAGTACATAGTATAAAAAATAAGTCGATTTCTATGTTTCTGTTCACTAAATTTATCAATCATGAAAGCTCAGGGTTGGCAACGCGTCCATAGGCTACGGTGACCGCTTGCCATCAGGCGGGTCGCAAGCTTGTTTGCCACTTTAGTGGTAAAAAAAATCATGTTGCATAAACCGACCCACAGGATCCAAAGACATGCCCTGCAGCCAATTTTTAAAGAATTTCTCTATAATTTTCTGGAAATGTAATTGTAGGTGCATAGAAAAAAACAATATATTTTTTATTACGAAAGAATGTAAGTTTTTTTTTGTTTTAAGTCAGGAAAATGCATTACTATGTCGCGTTGCTTGGGAGTTTGACAGGGTCTGTCTGGTGCTCTTAGATGATTATTAAAAAAGGTAATCCAAAACAAACCCAGGCTCCGGCGCAAAAATTTTGTATTCCAGATTTTAAAGGATATTTTAAAATACTATTCTTAACTATCACTATCTCTCTCTCGGGTTGCAAACCCTTTTTTTGTTCGCTAAGGTTTGTATGTTAAAATCATCAGGTCTACTATGAAACTGTCCATTCGAAACAACGAAACACGTCGACATTACTAGTTTTAATAAGGTTCAAAACGTTAGTCCGTATGTTCGGAATTTCCTTTCATGGTTGGCCCGTTTATTGTGGGTTTTTCTACTTAGGGAAATGTATCACCTCCTTTTACACACTGAGACATTTATAATTGTAAATTTCATAATTGTTAAAAGGCTCTTCAAACAGCACTCAAAACTATGTCCAACAAAGATAATGACGATCGTGAAATAAACCTGTAAATACATTGTAATTTATTATTAATTTTTAATATACTTATAAGACACCTTTTATGCTTGTATCTTATTTATAGTGATTACTTATTATGATTTTTATATTAGATCTTTTACCGCCTGAAACACAGGGTTTTCCTGGCTCAGGCACATAATGTTATACTTTTACCTTATTTCTTTTAATACTGTTAATTAATGTTACACTATATATCACCGTAAGTTTTATGAATAAAGATTTATTTATTTATTTATTTTTGTATTGCTGCAGATGTACCAATGGATTATAGATATCGTTTCATCCTGTATTTTGTGCTGTTTATTGATTACTTGATTAGGTTTAAAGATCTTTATTTCTCAAAAAGATTACAAAATCACTTACTTGAGAAAAATTATGTATTTTGTAAATGTCCGTTACAATCAAATAAAAGATTTTTATCTATCTTGAATGAATTTAAATTTTCGGTTGGTCACATACCAAAAATTCAAGCTTCTATCAAATAACTTTATTATTTTATTTTATTTTATTCGTTCGGAAAACTTACAGCTATGAGTTACAGTAGGTATATATATGTTAAAAACTATTATATTAAAATTAATAGAAAATTAAAGGATTAGAGATTATAATGCTCAATTTACTTCTATTTTAATTAATAACAACAGTTTTTATTTTATAATCGTACATAAACTTAATTGGTTAACTTCTATGGCATTCTACTATAAAATAAACTCTGGTCTGAATTTAGTAGATATTCTAAACTCGTGGCAAGCAAAGGATCAGCAGCTCTGTTCACGTGACAAAAATACAAAATAGGAAATAAGCGAATGAGATTGATACTAGATTTAAACAGAGCCGCTGGCATTTGAATGTTGTGCAGTCTTAGAATTTTGCAATCATGCATTTAATTTATTAAATCTAATCTATATCAAAGTAGTTAATAATAACTGACAGCGTTAGACCCCAAAACTCTATTTACTTAAATAAATATTAAATAAATATTCTTGGACGAATCACACAACGCCATCTAGTCCCAAACTAAGCAACTAAGCTTGTACTATGGGTACTAGATTGCTGATAAATATACTTAAATACTTTTTTTTTGTAATTAAATACTTATTATACATAGAAAACACCCAGTCCAAGGCAAACAGACATGTTCATGCACACAAATATTTGCCTTGCGCAGGATTCGAACCCGCGGCCCTTGGGATAAAGTGCCCATTGCTAGCCACTCGACCACCGGGCCTGTCACTTGACGTTTGTACTAAGCTAATATTGTATTTTGTTTCAAATCAGCTGTCTCTCGTGGCAACTATTCTTTACTCTTAACAAGAGTGAATCTATAATTTAAATTAATAAATAAATTATTTCCATTAATATAAAACTGATAAACCTATTATGCACCTACGTATCCGTCGTCTCGATTATGTAGACCTATATTACTACACACGTCATTTCTTTTAAAGGCGGTGCCTGAAAATCAGGAGGCATACTCCGTTCACAGTTATCTCTGGGAGGATGTAAATACGTTAAAACACTAAAATAAGAACAGTCTATGTATGTTGATTAATAGCTAACTGCTCGAGCAGTCCATTTATATCGGCTCCATAGATTTAGTATATACTTAGCGTACCTATAGATCGGCAATGGTTTGATTAAGACGAGACCACACCCCAGACACTCCATACAAACGTCTCGTTATAATCACCTACTACTATTACATGAACAGAAGAACGTCTGCACACACTGCGCGCATGGTGTGTGCGTGCAACGCGTGACCACCGTGCCTTTCAAGTAAGTACCCCACTCGTTGTGGGCGAATGCTGCGGGAGGGGAGGGGTCGCCCGTTTTGGTGCGGGGCGGGGAGTGGCCATTCTGTACGTTAGTACTATTATGAATTCTGTGACGAGACCAAAAACAAAATACACTAGTGTATGTGTAATGTACATGTGTGCAAGGAAGATATATAATTTTGTGGATTTTCCTTTTTGTTTGAGTTACATCCAAGCACTGCACAAGTAACCATATTTAATCACGTCTAATTAACACCAAAACGACACTTAAAAACCATGAATTTTGTAAAAATAAGTGAGATTTGTTTTCAACACGACTGATGTCAGGCCGACACTGGCCGATAGCATGTATAGGAAGAATGGTCTCGCCTATCTATCTCGCTCTAACAAACGCGTATGCTATGATCTATCTCTTTTGCATTGCCAATCTAAGTAGTATAAAACAAATCTATGATCGGCTCACACATTTAGAATTATTCCTGTGACACATTTTGCGTTTTTTTATACCAGTTTTTTTTTTTTTATATCTCTCAGAGGCCAAATAACTGTGAACGGAGTAGCGTCACTACCAACTCAGAGCTATTGGGATAAAGATCTTCTTAATTTGCTTTTAAAACATGAATGACTCTGTTATACAAAAGAGTTTTCACATTTTTCGCATACACAAAATCAACTTGAGAAAATTTCCAATAAGGCACACGATACGTTTCAATAACATTTTTCAATTTATCTGTTAGTTTTTTAAGACCTTTTTTGTCAAAATACCAATCATTTGTCGCTGTAAACAGAGCTACTTTTGTAACTATCTTTTCAACTGAATATTCAGGTGGGTTTTTTGAACCATACATCAAATGATTTATTGAATCTGATCCATAATCATATTGTCTAAATTTATCTACAAGCAGCATCTGTATCTTGTGTATATATTGCTTTGTGGAGATCCCCGCCGGCATGTGGCTGAAAATTACAGGTAAACTTGTCTTGTTGATTTGCGATCTATCTCCTCCAAGATGTGACGACAAAAAAGGGTAGCAAACCAAGGATGCCAGGTCTGGTGTTCCGCACAAGAGAATCGATAACATATGTTGAACTTCAATATCAGCAAAAATTGATTCAAGACCCGATGCCCTCAGTGATAACATAAATGATAACATAGATTTTGATACCGTCCTAGCTGCCAAACTGTGATGAATCCAAGCTATTGGTGACAATGCAACTATTATTGATATTTTCTCGTTATATTCAGGTCTCTCTGAAGCAAGTATGAAAGATGTAGTTGTCCCGTGAGAGTAAGCTATCACTTTTACCTGTTTTACATTAGTATTTTTCAGTACATAGTCGATCATCGCTGCATTATCGTAGTATCCTATTTCATGATGACTGAAATCCCAAAATTCTGGACTAGATACGCTTAGGTTGATATGTGCTTTGGAATGTTTTGTTCCTCGCGCGTTTCCAAGCCACACGTCGAAGCCAGCATCACATAGTTGGTATGCCAATCCAGATTGAGGTCCAGGGGTGACAAAATCATCAGAGCTGGTATGACTGCCGTGGAAAACAAGCACAGGGTCTCCGCCGCACCGTATTCGAATCATTTTCAATAGATACCCATCACTGGTCTCAATGATATGTACTTCAGGATGATAGCCATATTTTGTCAATAGTTCCGTTACATTCAAATATATGTCTTCGTTTAAATTAGGTTTTATTATTTTTATTTTTGCTTCAATATCCGATAGTGGAGTATTTTTCCCTGGTACTAGGTCGGTCCAATCTGCAAAGTTGAAAATCAATGGAACATTAGAAATTAGTTCAATGCAATTAGTTGGGTGAGGAGTCGCAGATAACTCCGCGTTGCACTGAACGCACTAATTTATATGTAAAACATACTAAACGCACTAGTTTATATGTTTTACATTTATACATTAGTGCGTTTAGTATGTTCAGTGTGCGCGATACATTTGGCCATCGTAGATATCCGCGTCGCACTGAATATGCATGCATGAAAGCATGATACACGCAAACGAAGTTGCGCGCTTAGACTAACAGCCATTAAATTGTAGCTGTCACAGTCAAATTAAAGATGAAAAAAACCGGGCAAGTACGTGTCGGGCCACGCACAATGTAGGGTTCCGTATTGGCTACGCATTTCTTGCTTGCAGATGAGTACAATTCCATATACTATGACATTTGTACGATTTCGTCAAAGAAATTTTACTTCATAAGTTAGTCGGCTATTGCTCGGTAACTAGTAGAGCCTACTTAACCATTATAGTTTTCCTTGTAGGGGCACTATATGGATTACTACCATAATTTTTTTCAAATTTCTAAACACAAGACTTTCGGAGATAGAGGGGGAGGGACCACCGTGCAAAACGAAAATTGGCACGTTAAATGTAAATAATTCGCAAACGGATCATTGTATCGGAAAATAAACTTTCCACACCCTCGATATTTTTAAGAGACACAATATGGGGTCGGCGCGAAAAAAAATCATTCCCACTTTAAGTGTATCACTCAAAAAAAATATTTTTTAATATTTTGTTCTACCACTTTGTTAGCATTGTTAATATACGTATACGTATCAAATTACAGCTTTCTAGCATTAAGCGTAAGGCTCTAGACCGCGGACAGACAGACAGACGGACATGGTGAAACTATAAGGGTTCCTTGTAGTTTACTACGGAACCCTAAAGAGTTATCTTGAGAATTTAAGTGAATTTAAAATTAAAATGCGTTTCAGGAACTTACTGTTTAACTTATAAAGAAAGAAAAAATGTACCTGCGGAAACACCACATTTGCTTAATACTGTGACAAAAAAAGATAATAAAATTATATTTCGTATCGCACAGTTACGACCCATTATGTCTACAATTCACTATTCTAAATTTTAAATACAAATGTATACAATATTGAACAGACTCCTCATAATATATAAGATCGAGTAAAGCATAACATAATTACATAATATTAAATAAATTATTTTGACATTACAATGACATCAAATTATAAATGCAGCAAAAGCACCAATGTCATACGGCAAGCAAACAAGTAATCGTAAATGCGCTATCATTAAAAAAAAAAATTTTAAAGCTGCGTCGATGTAAGCACACACTATGAATGCTAATCTGACGATTTTATATTTATTTTAAACTATACAGGTGCTGCTGGCCAGCTCCTCCCCATCTCCACAAAAGGCAGTTAAGTCGTCCCACCCCCATCCTTGTCTTTACGCTAGACCTTTTTCTGTCTGGTTGGTCCGTCCAGTCCCACTTCAATTTTGCCATTCAACGGTAACCATTTCCCATAATGTGTCCCGCTTGTTTGTTTCTGCGATGTGATATAAAAAAATCTTACTTGGAAATGTTATTTTTCTAAAATATTTCAGTACCTATAGAATCTATTTTTAATCAAATTAAAAAATCTCATATTCCGAAAACATCTGGCCTTAATATTTAAGAAAAAAAACGGGCAAGTACGTGTCGGGTCACGCACAATGTAGGGTTCCGTATTGGCTACGCATTTCTTGCTTGCAGATGAGTACAATGCCATATTCTATGACATTTTGTACGTTTTCGTCAAAGAAATTTTTCTTCCTAAGTTCGTCGGCTATTATACTCAGTAAATAGTAATGCCTACTTAACCGTTATAGTTTTTCTTGTAGGTTCACTGTATGGACTACCACCATGATTTCTTTTCAAATTTCTAAACACAAGACTTTCGGAGATAGAAGGGGGGGACCACCGTGCAAAACGAAAATTGACACGTTAAATGTGAATAATTCTCAAACGGATCATTGTATTGGAAAATGATCTTCCCACACCCTCAATGTTTTGAAGAGACCTATCTAGTGTTGTGAGCCGTAAAAGCCGAGAGCCTTAAAAGCGCGAGGCTTAAAGGCTCGAGTCGAAGCTCGAGCCCTTTGAATTAAATTTAATATAGTTATTAATATAATACAAATAATCAAATCACAAATTAAACAAATCCTCTGACACACACATCAATCTTGGATCGATTTCCATAGAACATAGCTTATTATACCATAGAACTTTATTTCTCATAAAAGAATTTACATTCACTTACTAAAAAACAAAATGAAACGTCTATGTCACTTTCTACTTTAGCGCATTAAAGCATTTAATATTGTACCCATCCCTGCTACGAAAGCGTACCAAGTGAACAATCATTCTAAATCTGGAAATCTAATAAATAACAATCTTTTTGATTTAATTTATATTTATTTTTGAAAATAAATTCTTTTTTATAATCATAACTTATTTTATTTAAAAATAAATAAAAAAAACGAATTCGAGTAAGACTTGGCTCGTAGCTCGCGGCTCGAGCTGAGACTTTCTCATACATTATTAACGAGCTCTGCAGAAAGAGCTCCAGT
The DNA here is from genome assembly GCA_905163395.2 of Endotricha flammealis. NCBI lineage: Eukaryota > Metazoa > Arthropoda > Insecta > Lepidoptera > Pyralidae > Endotricha > Endotricha flammealis. The sequence goes on along the minus strand of LR990861.1, from coordinate 14,109,362 downwards.
CGCGGCTCGAGCTCTGTAGGAAGAGCTCGAGTCGCGGCTAGAGCTTCGAACAGGCAGCTCGAGTCGCGGCTCGAGCTTCGAACAGACAAGTCGAGCCCTATATAGAAGCTCGAGCTTTCAACGAGTCCGAGACTCACGAAGCTCGAGCCTTTTAACAACACTAGACCTATCTAACGATACCAAGTACAACACGGAGTAGAGGTGGAAAACAAAATCCATTTCCACTTTACATGTAGGGGAGGCACCCCAAAAAAATTTACTACGGAACCCTAAAAAGAGGTAGGTAAAGTCATCTCAATGCCATTTGCAACGCCTATTAAGTGCTCAAACGTAAAAATCAATCACGACCACCACCAGCTGTTTCTATTGTAATAAATTGCGAAAATTTTAATATTTTTAATAAAATGTAGTCGCTCTTGCTCTCTGTCTGTCCTTATGTGTGATTAGATCTTTAAAACTACGCAACTGGATTTTGATGCGGATTGACGGTGATTCAAGAAGAAGGTTTAATTGTATAATACATTCCAAAATTCCCACGGGAAGCCGATTAATTACTATATTGAAACTGCATGCCACTACAGGTGACCCAAAGGGCCATTCAGCGAGGTAACAAGTATTGTAAGATCTATTTCGATACAATGATCCGTTTGCAAATTATTTATATTTAATGTGTTAATTTTCGTTTACAAATTGTGGTCCTCCTCCCCCCTCTATCTCTTAGTCTTGTGTTTAGAAATTTGTAAGAATTCATGGTATGAACCTACTAGGAATCCAAATAAGAAAAAAATATATAACTTTTTTCCAAATATCCGATTTAAATGAAATAAAGCCTATATTTTGCTTCAAGTCAAGCTCTATCTTCCTTTGTAAACAGCATTAAAATCCATTCAGTAACTACGAAGACGCGTACAGACAGACAAACAGACAGAAAAAATAAAATATTTGCTTTTATTACTTTTCTTTTATTGTTCCCTATCCACTTTTGCCAAATATGTTCAATGTACAGACATACCGTCAGTCTACTGTTTTAATAGATTATGTAATATAAGTGTAGATACATCTTTTAGAAGATTTTTTTCTATTCCTAAGGCGCTCTTCGCTGGTGTGCGTCGTCAGCAGTCAGACCGCACATCTTCACGTGGTCTGCGGTCTACACCCTCTTTTCCCGGTAGCCTTGGAAACACACTTCTACCGGTGGCGCTGTGTGAAATCTGTGAATAAAAATTCTATCCGACACGACATTTAAAACGTACGAAACAATGTATTCTCTATTCCGAAAATACGATTGCGTAAACTCAAGCAAAGCGATAGGGGCATAAATCCATTATAACAATGGCTGGTAATTGTTAATTCAAGCCTAAAACCTATCTGACTGTAAAGCCGGTGTGAACAAACACTATTGATCCGTACGTAATCGAATCTTACGTTTCGACGACTCGGCCGCTCCGTGCTACCGTGGATTAACTTATCAACTTCATGTAAATATAGATAATACTTATCAGTACATACAAAATAACATATATTTAAGGACCCTGTTGGGCACTGCAATAGGAGGGAGGAGGGATCGAAGTTTCTCACATGTATTTTGTGTTTAATATGTAGTTTAATAATAGGTGTTAACTTTATGTATTTATTAATTTAATAGTTATTTAGTATTAGTTAATATACAATTTGCAACCGGTCGCGCTAAAAACGTTTGGGGACGGCCTATGTCTAGCAGAGGACTTCTTGTGACTGAGATGATGATGAACCTATTTGCATGACAAAGCGTTTTTCATAGCTATAGTGAATACTTCTCCAATTTGTGCTAAGTAGCTGAGAGATGTGAAGATCATCATATCCATCAAAGTTTGGAGTGGTAGAGCAATTATTATGAAATGGGCTAGCTCGACCGGGGAAGTACCACCCTCTCACAGAATATCGACGTAAAGCAGCAATGCATTTCGTTCGGTGAGCGAGAGATCCTGAAGCCCAATTCCTTCCCTATCCCCTCTTTCCCCCTCCTTTTTCCCTTCCCTTCCTCCGTCCTTTCCTCCAACCTCCTTGGTGGACAATACATTGGTAGCGCCCCTGGTGTTACTGATGTCCATAGGCGGCGGTGACCGCTTTCCATCAGGTGGCCCGCTTGCTTGTTTGTCTACGGTATGACATAAAAAAGGTGGGCAACCCATCCAATTTCTTGTAGTCGTGGGTGTTCATGGGCAGCGGTGATAGCTTACCATCAGGCGACTTGCGAGCTCGTTTGTCTTTTTTTTTTATATTGCACAAGCATAATTTTTTAAATTCAGTTAATTGCGTTACCGGGTCTACGCTTGGGAAAGCCACCAGGATCTATAGGGCTCAACTAATCTAGAATACTGACTAAAAATGTGACTTGAGTAGCGAGGCTTAGATTTTCGGCAAGCCAATGGCCTGGGGGGGCAAATTCAGAGGGCGGCAAATTTAAACTTGGCAGACGAAAACATACACAACTTATTTAGATAAAAATGTCTTATCAGAGAAAGAGCAGGGCCAGATCGCTCGTTCTGGCGTTCATAAGGCGATTGTCCGTCAGTCTGATGACTAAAATGATGATGACGATGATAAATGCAAAATATCGATGTACAAAGTATCGATAGCAAAAGTAGTAACATGTCATTGATATTGGAGAGAAACTAAATTATTTGATTTTGACGGGCGGGAGCGGCATTATTCAGTTTTTGCCGCACCTCGAAAAAATTAAGATCCGGGTCTGGCTGAATACAGAGACGGCCTGCTCTCATATTTCAAAGATTAAAATCATTATCATTGTCTAGTTTACAACGTCTGTTTTACTCCATAATTTTCGAAAACCGTTAATCATCTTATATACCCTTAAGACCTTGTGTCCGAGGGGTCATTGCAAATGCGGGGTCCGCTGGGACCCTAAGTCACCCGTAATCTTGGCCCATACGTCTTCGCACAGAGCATAGAACAGTTAGCCATTTTACGGAACACTAGACACGATGGAAAAGAATTATTTTTCTTTATATACCTACTTCAGAGATGCAGGACTATTATTAGTACGGTATAATAAATAATATTATAATAACTTACAGTTGAGTTGTCCCGTTAGATGACGTATTACAGATTCTTCTATCGGAATGGCAGGAAAGGTGGACTTCCGTAAAAGGCCGTCATCTGTATCTGTTCTTTCCCTCGGTGAGAGACAGATTAAAGAAAACCTGGCTAGAGGTCAACAATCAAGTAGCTCAATTTTTAACGGGACACGTAAACTTTAAGGCCAAGTTATTTTATTTCAAGGTTGTACCTTCTCCTTTCTGTGAGTGTTCTACCGCAAATACCAGAGTAGAACAAACAGCTCATTACGTTCTGTGGGAGTGTGATCTTTGGCATTACGAACGCGTAATCATGTTGGATTCTTTACATGTCACTTCGGGCGTAGTTTATTATTCTGATCTCGTAGCAAGCAGAGAGAATTATCAGGCATTTAGAAGGTTTTGCAATACATATTATTGGAATCAAAATAGTAAACTACAGCTCATAGCATTAGGTCCCAATAGTAATGTAACAATAGACCGTGGTGCTCGGCAATCGAGCCTCACTTGATTTGCCATCTCTCTTTATAATGGCTTTTGCTTCAAATTGCTGTTTCTCACGTAGTTGTTAAGGAGGGAAGTCCTTTCAATACTTCCTACTCCGACTATCTTCTTTCTGATTAAATTCATTGTGAGTTCCAAGACAGCTATAGTTTTCTTCCCCGGGACGTCAATAAGCTTCATTGCTTATTGTCATATAGAGACACAGTGGTGGGAATGTGTGGTGGGCTTGTCCCGATAGTTGAGTTGTCCTTTCGTGTTTTTTTTTTAATTTTGAAGACACTGTCACACTTATATCAGTGTGACTGTTTGGTGTGCTTTCGTAATAGGAATGTTCCTATTACACAGACAGATTGAGATCCGTGATTACCCAGATTGACTGTGTTGGTCAATCCGTCCATCCCACACTTTGCACGGATCAACATCGTGATCACGGATCTCGATCTATTGACTATGTAATGGCTGGCTAGTCGAAACTGATAGTAAATGCGACACACAGACGCGGCTGGCCGGATGCTCATTAGTTTTATATTATAGAAACGCCTCACGAATTGCGTTTCCAAATGGTTTTCTTGATCATAGCCAGTCTTACGTGTCCATATCAGAAATTGCATTGTAAATCGAAACCGGACCGGGCTGGAGAGCCATCTCCAGCCCGGTCCGGTTTGTGTACATTTCCCACTTCTATACTGTCTAGTAATAATAATAAATAAAAAAATCTAGCAAAATTTGCTCATAGCAGAAGAACATAATTATACAGCAATACAAAAAAGTTTTGACTTAAAAATATAACTACTATAATATACAAATACAATACAAAATTATTTTTATTTCTCTCCAATGAATATAGCAAAATACAGAGTAATTAAAAATACAAAAAATAAGTTCATCGTCAAACATCAAAGTATGATTTTAGGATTAATGCCTACTTGAAGAGAACTGGGGCCCGTGATAGGTATGTTTAAATACCACCTGTATTACAGGTCACCAGACCCCGAGCCCCTGACAGAAGACTGAAACAAAATGGTGTGTGTTGTGAAAGAAAATAACAACATTACTTAATAAGTCAATAATAAAAGAAAAAATTTATATTCTAATTAGGTTTTTTAGCAACCATACCATTTGTGTGTGTCCGAGTGAGTCTGTGTGGTGTGTATATTAGTTTGTGTGTTGTGTGTATGATTGTACTTGCGCTACCCTCCTGTAGGGACTCGGTTTTCGCGGTACCGGCACGTGCCCGGCCACTTCTCTCCAATCCGTTCGCCTTCCCCCAGTGTCGCCATAGGCCGAGGTTCGAGCCTCCCTCTGCGGCGCCCCTAGGCAGACACTGTAAATTTTTGGCGGTGAAAGCCCTACGCTCCCGCAACAGTCCGGTGTCTCAGAAGAGGGTGTTAGTACACCCGAACCTGAACATATCAATTAATAAAAAATAAAAATAAATGATTGTACTTGAGAATAATTTGGTAAGAAAAAGATTAGAGACTAGGATAATGATAAAATATGTTAAACATTGTGTTTCTTTCTGGCTTCAGAAAATTTAACATTTTAATTACAGTATCGTCAAAAGGTATTTATTAAGGCAAGTAATGACGGCTAACGTCCCCACTAGTTTTAAAACTTTGTCGCGGCTAGTGTGTCTAGTGTTAAATGGATATCTCTCTGATCTATACACTTTGTTATCTCACAGGACCGCTTCGAGGTAAATTCTATGGACGTACATGTAAACAGCTGGACAATTTCGTTGTCAGGAATATACTAATTATATGTTATTACTAGCTTTTGCCCGCTGCTACGCTCGCGATATGATTGAAATACAAATTACAAAATCAATATCAATCAATCAATACATAATAATAAAATCGTAACTGGTCACTGTCTGTGCACGCTAATCTCAGAAACTGTTTAACCGTATCGTATGCTTTTGTCACTAATGCGTTGAGGTTTTCTCCACTTTAACATTTACTGTTTGTTTTATTTCAATTGGTTGGTAAAAAAATTATATAAATCCAAAGGTCGATCCTGCTCGGAGTTTCTCTGAAGGATCGAAATTCGAATTCTCAACGAAGTGATCTGACAAAGAACCAGAGTCATAGACATAGCTCACCGGATGAGCAAACCGAAGTGGCAGTGAGCCGGCCATATCAGCCGAAGAACCGGCAACCGCTGGGCTAAACGAGTTCTTGAGTGGAGACCGCGGATCGGTTAGCGTAGCGTAGGACGCCCTCAGACTAGGTGGAGCGATGAACTTCACATGGTGGCTGGCAAGAGCTGGAGGAGAGTGGCCGAGGATCGCGTGTGCGCGGTGGCGTGCAGTTGGGGAGGCCTATGTCCAGCAATGTACAAATGTAGGCTGATGATGTTGAAAGCGCGCGGGCGAAGTAGGTGGTAGAAGCTAGTTTGTCAATATTTTTACATTTAAAGAAAGCTCATAAAACTCTGGAGTTACCTACGTAACTTGTACGCCTAGTGTCATAATTTTTTTCGTGTCAATGCCGATTGTAGGAGTAAAAAAATATTTTAATGACTTGTCACTTAAGACCATTGTATTTTTATATTAAACATTTTATAAACCGGCATTTTAATTGAAAATAGTTGCTAGTTTATCAGCTTCCAAAAGTCTTGTTTAAAACATTTAAAACAACGAGTGAAATGACTTTAGATTTGAAGATGGCTTTAGTTAAGATAATATTACTTGAAAATATAGCTTTTAGCAATAAAGCCGCCTTAAGTAAGTTATATTTATGTATACTGTGTACCTAATGTTGTGAATTGCAAATAGAGCATATTCCATCTATCTATATTTATTTATTTATTTTCAACTCGCACACAATCTTATTACAAAAAAGTAATTTCTAAATTTGGTGGAAAATAATTTGGTGTGTGTGTGAGAAGCTTGAGCCTAAAATAGGTTTCTAAGGAAGCCTGTAGTACAGGTCTCCAGGCTCTCAACCCACGGATGAATAAACAAAAAGATAAATGTTTAAAAAGCAGGGTGCTTAGTACGAGTTTTTTGCTCACATTCGATCATGTCAATGTAAATAAACCGACCAAATAGAGAAGAATTCTCATGTTGCGAATTTATAAGACGCTCACAATTTTGAAGTGAGTAACCCGCCTAATTTGGATATGTAAACACGCGTCTTGTAAATTGACAATATGAAACTTTTTTTTTCAATTCAGTCGGCTTGTAAACGTTATCACGTTCGAATGTGATCAAAGAACTTGTATAAGCACACAGTAAGTGTCAGCAATTACAAAAATTTAGAAATGCAGTAAAACATTAGAGAAACAAGATTAGATAACAGGCACATGCTGCAAGCCAGTTTCAGACTAATTACAACTTAGGAATAAACTATATTCAATACTCAATATATTTATTGCACCAAAGTTACATAATCTTAAATCTAAGGTCTTACAGCTTAAGGTAATGTTACCCTGTTGGGCACTACAACATGTGTGCACTAGAGGGCGCTATTTTCATAAAAGTACAAATAATAAAGTGGAGGTGAATCCTTACTAATATCCTTACTATCCTTACTAATATTATAAATGAGAAAGTGAGTTTGTTTGTTTGTTTGTTTGTTATTCCTTCACGGCTTGGCTAAGCAGCCGATCATTATGAAAATTTGCATACATATTGTCAGGGGTACAGAGCCCAACATTAGCTGAATACCAAGTATATCCCGTGAAAGTATGTCATTCCAATGGGTAAATAATTTTTCTACTATAGAGGGCGCTGTATCGGCCAACAGATGGCGCCACAAGTCGCGCTTTGGGTTATTTTGTTGTCAAACGAGATCTATGTCATAAAATTAACGCTAGGGGAAAAGCTAGTTGTATAATTATAATAGATTATGTTAAAAATATAATTTATAAAACTGAAAGAAGTGTAAGTGGTTTATTTGTTTGTCTGGTATAACTGGCGTTTACAGCTACTTAACCTTACTGGAACCCAACTACGTTGATATACCCATTAGTGCGTTCACGGTGGATGAAGTCGGGACTCCTATTCTCGTAACAAAAACAGATTCCATCTCGATTCAAACTCAATGGCTGAGTCACTCATACAAAGTAGGAATTGAGCGGGATAGCGACTTCGATTAGGCGACCAACTATTGCCATACCATCACTACCCTATTGTCATTATATTTCCATAGTGCCAAATTTGGTATTCAGCTAAAAGTTAAGTAGTATCTCAATGTATTGACTATAGAGTGTCAGTGGAATATGAACGGAATGGTCGACAGTTAAAATCTACCATGAACTACTATTTCAGTTAAATCGCTTTTATGTGAAAAATACTACCAATTAGATCAATAATACTTAGTTCGATAGTGTGTCAACGAAATGGCCTCGGACTTAAACAAATATGACAATACCAAATGTCAAAAACTATTCAAGTGACACACTATCGAACATAAGAAGCCAAGAAAAAAAAAGACACACTATTGACACTCTATTGGTGCATTTGTATTTAGCAGACTTGGGCGCCGGGGGCCCGATTGTACTTGTTGAAACAGACAGGCCTGGTGGTCGAGTGGCTAGCAATAGTCAGTTTATCTCGAGGGCCGCGGGTTCGATTCTGAAAATACTACTGAAAGAAAGAAGAAATAAACCTGTAAATACTACTATTAAGGGTGGAGAGATTAGGAAAAGAGGAAAGAATGAAGAAAACTTATATTATAGAAATGGTTCGATGGCGAGAAGGTGAAAAAGTGAAGTGAAGTAACAGTAAAATAGAATATAAAAACCAAAAAGAAAAACAGCACGCACAATGTAGGGTTCCGTATGACTAAGCATTTATTGCTTGCAGAGAGTACAATGCCATTTTCTATGACATTTGCTAGTTTTCGTCAAAGAATTTTTACTTCATAAGTTCGTCGGCTATTACTCCGTAACTAGTAGTGCCTACTTAACCGTTATAGTTTTCCTTGTAGGTTCACTATATGGACTACTACCATGAATTTCGGAGATAGAGGGGGACCACCGTGCAAAACGAAAATTGACACGTTAAATGTAAATAATTCGCAAACGGATTATTGTATCGGAAAATGATCTTCCCACACCCTCAATGTTTTTAAGAGACCTATTTAACGATACTCCACGTTAAAAGGTGTGTTCGGTGCGAAAAAAAAATATTTTTCAAAATTTTATTCTACCACTTTGTTAGCATTGTTAATATGAGTATACATACCAAATTACAGCTTTCTAGCATCAAGCGTCTAGGCGCTAGACCGCGGACGGGCAGACGGACAGACGGATATGGTGAAACTATAAGGAAAAATAATAATTATTTACAAAGAGGTTCTTGTTTAAAAAGAGTTCGGTTTGCCACAACTACTACATTGTAATTTATTATTAATTTTTAATATACTTATATATCGGATAGCCTAGCGGTTATTCGATGTGCAATTCAACATCACAAGGGCGTATCGAGGGTAGTCGTGATATCAGAGAAACAACAGTTTGTTCTACATTAAAACATTTAATTAATTCTAGGTCTTTATCAATCGTCGTTATAACACAGTTTATTTTGCCAATACTTTCCACTCAGGTCTCCTGGCCTTATCACCAAGGAGTTTGCATAGAGTTATGAGAAAACTTTACTCAAAAAAACTTAATTTAACATACTACATACAATGCATCGCACTGCACCACTCTTCATACCAACACACAAACTCAAGCCTATCGATAAGCATAGAGTCACTGTGGTAATGGGAATTGTAAACAGACACTAATTTTAATTAGATCAAACTAAATATGACAAAAGCGGACACATAAAATTCACTATACTATAGCCAGAGCCACGCACGAGAGTCGATCGTATCTAATCTCAAAACAAGTCAGTAGACAGCTTATTACTAGCCAGGTACCATAAACGAGTAAGACATCTATCGCCATGGCTTACCAGCCGACCAGCAATCGCATTGCTCTCTCAAAACACATCCACCATGTGGATTTCTGTATGCTTATCCATCGAATGGATCGTCTGTATGTCACCCACTGACCACAGCACAGGATATAGTCTCTGCAGACCCCGACCTCCGCCAGAGTCAAACGCGCAACCCACGGACTACTTGTGTTACCCCGATTTCTACCGGGCTTCGGCTACGTAATAACTACTGGTACGGTCGAACTCACTGCGGCCGATAGAATCCTCTTACTCGATTTTCCATCACAAATTAAACTGGCACTTTCTCATTATCATTACTGTTTACTTTATCATCATTACCGACTCTTACGCGACTCGGTGGCATCTTTCTTAATCTATCGTGTGGGTATTTGTAAGTACGCTTCGAATTTAAAGCCTTCAATACGTAACGATCGTCACTCAATACCTCTACTACTTCAAATCGTCCTTTAAACTTAGGATCTAACTTTGTCTGGATACGCTCTTACACAACCAACCGAAAAGTGTTTTATTTTCGTCTTCGTTTTATTAAAACTCTTTTAAGTAAAAATAACTCTATTTTGAATAACTCTACCTCGAATGGCTCTCTGGCTCTATTTTGAATGGCACTCTGGCTCTATCCTGAATGGCTCTACTCAAATGGCTCTACCTCAAATGGCTCTATCTCAAATATGGCTCTATCTCAAATATGGCTCTATCTCAAATATGGCTCTATCTCAAATATGGCTCTACCTAGCTACATTATAATTTCAAATTATAACTTCAAAATTGTAACTAACAATAAAACTGAAATTTTAATATGAAGTGTTATGAGAGTTTTAAGGTCTACCAGAGAGAATCATGTACCATCACAGTTACAACAGACGGTGTTTAATTACTTGAAAAATAACTAGTTGAGTCTCTATCTTCATGGCTTCTATATCTCCACGGCAATACCAGCCGACCGGCAAAATCACCATTGCCAACTCAACATTGACCAACACCTCCATGTGGTATTTCACAGACCCTTTCACTACATAGATCACTTACGCTACTCAACCTTATAAATTGGTACGTTAAATTAAACTGGTACATTACTTTCTGAGCACAATTTGAACTAAACTCTAAATTATACTCCACAATCGAAACCATAGAGCAACTATCAACATTTAATTTAAAGTGTCTCTCACTTTACATGAAAACAGAACTTTTTAAAATTTATAACTTAAAATTCAACATTATTGCTCAGTAGTCTCCACTTCAATATCATCAAACAATACTCTCCTGAAGACATCCCGGACACCTCGACTGCGCCGGTGGTCCCGCGAAGAGCAGTAACCTCGACAGCAAGCGCGATCACTGCGGTCCGCACTTTGCCGCGCAGGTCACATCTACCTCGCCAGCTCGCCACCATCACGAGCAGACCTGGTCCACTTCAGAGTCCGCACACCGCTGACCCGCTTAACTTAACACTAAGCTTAAACTTAGCATCATACGTCTTCACCAGTCTACCACGGGCACACACCCGTGTCACTCGGGGCGCGTCGCTGCCTTGGTTGCACTGCGACTCGGGGCGCGTCGTCGCCGCCTTGGTTGCACTGCGACTGGGGGCGCGTCGCTGCTTTGTTCCACTGCGACTCGGGGCGCGTCGCTGCCTTTGTTGCACTGCGACTCGGGGCGTGTCGCCACTACGCTGCTGTTGCACCGCCACCGCTTGGTGCGCGACGCGGCTCAGCCTCCGCTACCCGTCACACATCGTTGAGTATCGGACGGTCATACACCTAAAATGACACTATTTTAGAATTTTGATTCGTTTTGAGGTTAAGTACCCACCATACGATACTCTTTGCGCTACTAAATGCCGGTACTCGGTAGTCCGCAAAACTCCGCTACTCGTAGTCAACAATAGCAGACTGTCCGTCGTACATGGAAAACGCACTCTCTTAATTTGTCACGTTAGTTTGTCACGTTTTACATTAGTGAGACCAGACTGATCTGTTAAACTCTCAATACCACGACTTGCATCACAATTCTGATATCGGATAGCCTAGCGGTTATTCGATGTGCAATTCAACATCACTAGGGCGTATCGAGGGTAGTCGTGATATGAGGAAACAACAGTTTCTTTACATTAAAACATTTAATTAATTCTAGGTCTTTATCAATCGTCGTTATAACACAGTTTAAGTAGGTACCTACAGTGATCTCTTAGTTACACACAACTAAACTAAACTAGACACTAGGTAAAACGCGACAGTTCCGTGACTACGAGTACTACTCTCGGTGGCGCTCCATCAAAGAGTAAAGTAATATTTGCGCTCCATAACGAAGTGTTCAGTCGAGCCCGCCTTCCGTATCACGACTCTGCCGGAGTGCGCCAAAAGCAACGTTTTCTCAACACGCCGCTAGATGGCGCACCCTACGTTTTTCTTAGTGTCCATGTCCATACTCATGACCGTACGCGACATATAAGACACCTTTTACACTTGTATCATATTAAAAGTAATTATTATGATTTTTTATAGTACCTAGATCTTTTACCGCCTGAAACACGGGATTCCTAGCTCAGGCACATAATGTTATTGCCATAATTGTTTTTACACTGCAACACTAGCCGTAAGTTTTATGAATAAAGATTTTTTTTTGTATTTAAGGCGCCATAGGTGCAGCGACCCAAACGCGAAGTCGACCCCGCCGCCCCGGGCCGCGCCTCGCGTCACGTTGCGACAACCGAGCGTCTTTTCTTATCATTGCGCACATAGTGTAAAAATATGCAGTACCGAAACTTTAAGCTTTCTAATTTGTAATAAAATAATAATTGCCTACAATTATTTTTTAATAAATATGAATGAATATAAAATGAAGGTTATGAACAACTTTTATTAGGAACCAAATAAATATGAAAAATGAAATAGACATGGTTTTCAGATGGTTTTGGTATGGTTTCGGGATGATTTTCAGATTATTTTCAGATTATTTTTGGATGGTTTTCAGATGGTTTTTGGATGGTTTTGTGATGGTTTTCTGATGTCTTTGGGATGGTATTTCAATAGTTTTCGGATGGTTTTTCAATGGTTTTGTGACGGTCTCAAGATGGTTTTGGGATTATTTTCGAATGTTTTTGGTATGAAACTATCTGAAAATTGTAACTAAATAATGCGATTGTTTACTTATGATTTTAGTTATGGTTACTTATTTAGGTCTAACAGGAAATAATGATTGAAAAATCATTATTTCCTGTTGGACCCACTGCTACGCACAACTAATTTTGGCACAACTAAAAGTATTCCTATTGGCACAACTATGGCACAACCAGATAATTGTCATTAAATAGTTCCCTTTGGTACCACCATTCATTAACCCGGCGGCACTCGCTACTGGGTAAAAAATACCACAGAGTACCTAAATTTGGTTGTATTTTTTTTCCGAGTCTTCTGGTAACACAGGACTCTAAGTACCTTCGAAGCGATAATAAACGTACCCGCACCCCGCGCGGCAGTCAGTTCGCGCGCGGCGCTTGTTGACAACGGACGTGTAAAGTGAGTATGGGTGAAAAATACCCGGTAGCGAAAATTTTGTTTAGGTATTATAAAGGTGTCATTATTTTGCTAGTCTACTAAGTATTTTTTCGATATTGATCTCAAATTTGAGTAGTTTGTAAGAAAACAATTATTTTTGTTGACTTTTCTAAAAAAAAAAAGTTCTTCTAAAAAAAGTTAAAAATTTGCTGATTTTATAGGGTAAGCTTTAATTTCGAATACATGAACATTATAACTTACATTTGGTGTTTTATTTATGGAGTATTATACAAATAACACTAATGAATTATAAAATATAGAAACGCAAACCTTTTTTCTTAAATAAAGTCACTTGAACTCTGTGGTATTTATTACCCGGTAGCGAGTATTCGTGTTTGCAAATACCTAGCGAGTGCCCCCGGGTTAAGGAAGTATATTCGTGTGCAACACTGTATAAGAGGCATGTTATGGGGTGACTTAGGAATGGTTTTGGGGTGAGTTCGGAATGGTTTTGGGGTGAGTTCGGAATGGTTTTGGGGTGAGTTTGGAATAGTTTTGGGGTGAGTTTGGAATGCTTCTGGGGTGAGTTTGGAATGCTTCTGGGGTGAGTTTGGAAAAGTTTTGGGGTGAGTTTGGGATAGTTTTGGAGTGAGTTCGGAATGCTTTCGCACCAAATGGCACTGATATAGTCGTCACATAGTGCAATCTTCCCACCTTTATCCTTACATATTATAAAACAAAGTCCTCCCGTGCGTCTGTCTGTCTGTCTGTTCGCGATAAACTCAAAAACTACCCAACGGATTTTCTTGCGGTTTATCAACGGATAGCCTGGTTCATGAGGAAGGTTTATGTATAAAATTTGTCAATATTTTGTGTAAATTGGCTGAAATATAAAGATTATTGTTGGGAGTGTCGGAAAAAATCGACCCGCTTGGGAGCTGTCGCGAAAACGCTATCTAAACCCTTTGAGATATAACAATACAAAAATTATAGGACATTCCTCTTATTTAGGTCTCCAAAAAAGTCAGCAATAGCATATATTTATCGTTTACGGATAACTTACTATAAAATAAAAATCGATTTCGAGTACTAATGCGGAAATTGGAAACCGATTTTGACGTATACAGTATTAATCCTTATCCTGTTAACTACGTTAGTTACCTCAAGCATTTCATGTACATTATTATAATCTTTACACCATATAATTTAAATAGATACTTTAGAAGTTATAGGAAAAAATTTATGCGCTTGCCGAAATTAATTCAAGTTCTTTCTATTCTATGCTAGATGGCGCTATTCAAAAGATACATCGCGCCGCTATGGTTACGTTTTCACCAAATATCACGCGAAAATTAAAGCACTTTAAATCTATTACGCTAGGTGTAGCTGTTTAAAAATCAAAACTAATATATAAAGCTGAAGAATTTGTTTGTTTGTTTATTTGAACACGCTAATCTCAGGAACTACTGGTTCGAATTGAAAAATTATTTTTGTGTTGGATAGTCCATTTATCGAGGAAGGCTTTAGACTATATAACATTACGCTGCGACCAATAGAAGCGAAGCATCAGTGAGAAATATTGCAAAAACGAGGAAAATTATTAGGGCTTCCGTTGCGTGCGCTGCATAAACGGTTCAAGTTACCCAAAAAATATGTATGGCGCTCAACCTAGAAAGCTGGAATTTTGTATAGAGGTTCTTTTGACAAGAATAAAGATGGGGTTTTATAGAATTCCCACGGGAAAGGGAGTAATAGGACTATAAGTGTATTATCGCAGGCGCTCAACCTGGAATTTTGTTTATGGGTTCCCTTTGTGATGCTGACAAGAATAAAGACGGCAATTTATAGAATTCCCACGGGAAAGGCAGTATATACGCGGGCGAAGCCGCGGGTACAGCTAGTTATAAATAATTTCAAAGACATGATGAGCTTAGTAAAATAACAACTTCTTGTCTGTCAAATAATAAATCCGTTTGACATACACAATATCCGCAGTCGTCATTATACTCATCTCTTATTACAAGTATACAGTGATATCAAAGAATATTTTAGTATAAGTACTATTGTTAAAACGTTGCAAACGTAAGTCGTCTTTGTAGATATAGTATATCGTTTAATTCGCCACTTCCCTAAAATGTTATTTCGCCTAAAATATACATTATGTAGTTCAAACCCTTAAAGAAACCATCGGATAATAGAAAACTACCCCAAAACTGTAAATACTATCCAAAAACAATTGTAAAGCTATACCTATAAATCGAACCTTAAAACCAAAAACATTCGAAAATAATCCTAAAAGAATATCTAATTCATTCTAAAAACATTAGAAAATAATGTTAAAAGAATTCCTAATTCATCCTAAAACATTCGAAAATAATCCTAAAAGATTTTCTCATTCATACCATAAACCATCCCGAAACAATCCCAAAAACATCTTGATACCATCCGAAAACCATTGGAAAAACATCAGAAAACCATCTGAAAGCCATTCAAAAACCATCCCAAAGCCATCCAAAAATCATCTGAAGACCATCCCAAAACCATCCAAAAACAATCTGAAAACTATCTAAAAATCATTCGAAAACCATCCAAAACCATCTGAAAACCATTCGAAAACCATCCAAAAATCATCGGAAGACCATCCGAAAACCATTACGAAACAGCAAAAAAAGTAGTTGTGCCAACAGGAATACTTATTTTGTGCATAATAGTTGGTCCAACAAGAAATGGTTCCACACTGTTTTTCCTTTTTTTATTGCATTTGTTACCAATTTTCACCAACAATTATTCTACGTAATCGAATTGCGAGCGCGGCGGTGATGGCGGAAAATTTGACACACGTCGATAAGGTCTGCGACCGGACTGAGTAACGCGAACTCACGCTTTGACTTCGATTTTCCGGTATAAAATATGATATAAAAATGCCATGTAATCTTTCTAAAGTTATTTTGCATGAATTGACTAGTTCAATTAATAACTAAAAGGATAATTAAGTTTCAAATCTTAAAACGTGTCAGAACTAAGTTTAAAATAAGTTATTTGTTTTAAAAAAGTAGAATTTTAAATATTTTTTTTTATCGAGTGAAGTAATTCTAATTGTGTATTGAAGATATGATTTAACTAGACAAGGTACTCAAGAATACCTATTATTTTTTGATTCGTTATTTTGAAGAACTTCATTAAAAAAAATGTTTTTTCTAGACCTCTTCATAGGTATTTTACGAACCGGTAGCGTCTTAATTAATTTTTTTTTCACGATTTACATTTAAAGTATCGTCATTGTTATCTATCTATACATATGTTTAACTCTGTGTACGCAATTTAAACAGCTGGACAATTTTAATGCATATTAATCATATGTATTTTTCTTTACGCTGAAAACAACGGACGTATTGATACATTTATATATAGTTTCGCCATGTCCGTCCGTCCATCCGCGGTCTAGCGCCTAGACGCTTAATGCTGGAAAGCTGTAATTTGGTATGTGTGTGTACACATATTAACAATGCTAACAAAGTGCTGGAACAAATTTTGAAATTTTTTGTTTGGGTGCAATGAATTTATTTCCACTTTACATGTAGGGGTCTACATGTAAAGTGGAAATTTTTTTTTTTTTTTGCGCCCACCACCCCATAATCATCCGTTTCGGAATTATTTACATTTTATCGTATCCATTTTCGTTTTGCTCGGTGCCTCCCCCCCCCCCCCCCCTCCCTCCCCTATCTTCGAACGTCTTGTGTTTAGAAATTTTAAAAAATCATGTTGAACCTTCAATGAAGACTATTATGGCTTAGTAGGCTTTACTAGTTACCAAGTAATAGCCGATGATCTTATAAAATAAAATTTCTTTGCGAAAACTAAAAACTTACAAAATTTGTCATTGAATATTATTATTATGTTGGACTCATTTGAAGTTGCAAGCAAGCAAGGCACTGTGTGTGGCCCCGACACGCACTTGACCGGTTTTATACCTTATTCTCACGGGATAAAATACTTTTGTTTTCTACGTTAAAGTTGTTCCATGATACACCATACACAGATCTCCATACGCTAGGGTCCATACATATGGGGTGGTGCGGTCTATGGCCCTCTACGGAGCAATTGAGAGAAATTGGATAGAGAGGCGCCACGGTGCGCTTAGTTACCACGCTGTGCAGGTGCTGTCCGGCCATGGGTGTTTTGGCTGGTACCTGCACAACGTGGTGCAACGAGAGTAAAGTGCGGAGTGCCACGAGCGCGGCTGCGCGGAGGACACGGCGCAGCACACGCTCGAAAATTGCCTGGCGTGGGCCGTGTCTCGCGGCAGTCAGTCAGGTTTTTAGTCGGTATACCCAAGTGGCATAAAAAGGAGCCCGACAGACCCCCGTCGCTTCCCCAGCGGCGGGACATGCAGTAATGCATTTTCCTGTATACACATAAACATACACACACAAATACATACACAGATACATAGATACACATACATACACAGATACATAGATTACATCAACTTGAAACAGCGCATTCTTTAGTTTATGTTATGTTAGTAGGTCTTTCGTTTCCCTTTACTTGAGAAACTTGAGGGATACCTATGGACATGCACTTGAATTGTGTGTAAATAATGATATATAGACTCATGGCCAATTTGCACTTTGCCACTCGGGCGAATCCGCGTGTAACAGCTAGTAGTATGTTATCATGTCTAAATGGTATAAATTGCCTTCATTTCGGTATTTTCGGTCCTGCTATGTAGTGCGCTTTTGTAACAAGGTTTAACCATATTTTTGATAAAATCAATAATTGTTTTTTAATATACCTACATTGTAAAAACGATAATAAAATAAAAATTGTATTCCAGAATAAAAATGGGAGTAAGTAATACGATGCAGTATAAAATATATTTATATTTTTTCATAATAACATTATCGTCTACATTTGTCAACTCTCAAACAGTTGCCTATGATTTACTCAACGCATTTAATAATATTTCACAATCGGACCTAGAAGCACAAAGTTTGGCATTATTACCTACTTTAGATGAAGATATATTTTTGAATATAACGCAATTATTGGCGAAATATACTGACTACACACCCGAAGTTCATATCGTTCAGACCACTGACGGGTATCTGCTGAAAATGATTCGATTGAACTGTGGTGGTGATCCTGTAGTTGTATTTCATGGTACAAACATATGCGCTGACGATTGGGTCACCCGAGGATCTGGACATGCACTGGCGTACGTACTTTGTGATGCTGGGTACGACGTATGGCTCGGAAACGCGAGAGGGACAAAACACTCCAAAGCACATGTCAGTCGGTCGGTGTACAGCTCAGCATTTTGGGATTTTAGTTTACATGAAATAGGATATTATGATAATGCAGCCATGATCGACTATGCTCTGAAGGAGACACAAGTACAACAAGTAAAAGTAATAAGTTTCTCTCATGGAACAACTACGTCATTCATACTTCTTTCTGAGAGACCTGATTATAACGCAAAGGTTTCGATATTGATAGCTTTGTCTCCATTAGCTTGGCAACATAACAGTTATTCTGGTACGCAAACAACATCTTACTCCGTAGCAGGGTTGAAAGTGGTGAGGGCATTGGGCGTACAATCTCTTGGAACTAACACTGAACAGTTACATTTGGTGACGACTGTCTTCTGCGGGACGCCGGAACTGGCATACACGAATTGCTATCCTATCTTAACATCAAGCTATGGTAGAAATGAGGAACAATTTGACATGGCGAGTTTCCCTGTAGTAATGAATCACTTCCCATCAGGAGTGTCCATGAAGCAAGCAATACACAGCACTCAGTTGTTATCTGTGGATAGGTTTGGAAATTATGATTACGGATTTCTGGGAAATATTTTGAAATATGGCTCGGGAAACCCACCAGATTATCCCGTTGAAAGGATAACGACAAAAGTGGCTCCATTTGTTGCGGTGAATGATTGGTTATATAACGCAACAGATTTAAAAAAACTTACTGATAAGTTGACAAATGATATGGAGCCATATGTGGTGCCACTCCCAGCATTTTGTCATACTGATTTTGTATACGCCAAGGATGTAAAAACTCTTATAAATGATAAAATTATTGAGGTTTTGAATGCTAATTAAGAACACTAATAAAGTGTTCTCTTACATTATTAGCCTACAAAACCGAAAAATCCTTATCGATTTGTATTCTGTTGAATACTGAATGTATGTACATATTTTATTTTATTGTATCTAATTTCCTTCTTTTGTTTGTTTACTTATTAAAATGTATTAATTAAAAAAAAATACATTTCTATTATTTTAAAATCATTTATATTGCAATTGATTTACGGAAATAAGTACTTTTGCACGTCAATATTTTTATCATACGAGCGCCTCCGACGAAAACTGAAATTTTCAACAATATTTTTCTTTTCTGTGTTAATTTTTTTTAGTTTTCAATTTATTAATTGTTTAAAAATATTCGTATGGTGGCGTTTAAGGTGTTAAAATAAAATATTTTTGTTTCTTACTCTTTATCTATATATCTTTATATTCTTACTCATTGCAAATCTTTGTTATGACACATTCCAAGATTACCTACAAGTTTTAGCTTAATGAAAGATGCGTCATTAATGATTCAGATGTTAAATCCATACTAATATTATAAATGTGAAAGTGTGTATGTTTGTTTCTTTGTTATTCCTTCACGGCTTGACTAATCAGCCGATCATTATGAAAATTTGTATATATATTGGGTACAGAGCCCAACATAGGCTACTTTTTATCCCGTAAGAGTATGTCATTCCAATGGGTGAATTTTTTTTTCTACTATAGAGGGCGCTGTATGGGATGGGCTATCGGCCAACAGATGGCACCACAAGTCGCGCTATGGGTTGTTTTGTTGTCAAACGAGATCTATGTCATAAAATTAACCGCGAGCGAAGCGGCGAGCAAAAGCTCGTAAACAATAAATGAAACTGAAACCAAAAAAGGTGACCCAAAGGCTGGCAGTTTATTCGCTCATCTCATTACTATCATTTTGCGTTAGCGTTTTGGGCACCCTGACATAGAGACACTCCCCTATAAGCCGGATGCTCCCGCTCGGCTCGCGAAATATAATTTTTCCTTTGTTTTTAATAAATTGCAGATCAATCTTTCATTGCACATTCATAAGAATGATTCCCGAGTATAAACACAATATATCAACTGAATATGATGATTATTCAGTAAGTTATAAATAGTAGCGCTTCTCTTTGTATTTGTGCCAGATCTGGGAGCCTCTACAAGGCCTAACTTCACAAACTCTACACCTTAATCAAATAATCAAAATGTGTCTTGGCCGTTTCGTTGGGCGTGTAGAGTTAGAAGCTTGGCTCTACATGAGATCTTTTTTACAGTGCTAGTCATTACTATGGTCTCGTCTTTACATGAAAATGTTTTCGGTAGGATGCATTTTTTCTTCTATAAACTCCCTATATGGAATCTACCTGCCAAATTTCAAGTTTGTAGGTATAACACGTACATTCACAATAAGATTTTTTTAAGCTATTGCATAGCTTTTATCGCGGGCTTTGAGCGCGGCGACCGAATCAAGAAATTCCGAAACAAAACCTAACATAACACCGATAAAATTAATAAACAGAATTCAACCTTAATCGAACTGGTTAACATAGTCCTTTATGAGGGAAGAGCGGTAACAATTACATTAAATAGTTAAATATAACACTAGTTAACAGAGTCCTCTATGAGGGAATAGCGGTATTATCTCGTTAAAATTTGCGTCTTGAATTTTAAAATATAACACTGGTTAACAGAGTCCTCTATGAGGGAATAGTGGTAAATTTTATCGGTTATATTTTGTATGCATTAAATTGCGTATTGAATTTTGAGTCTTATTTCGTGAAAAAAAAATACTGCATAAATAAATAATTATAATTGCATAAGTTGATGAAAAATGCTATGCAATAGCTTTACCACTATGCAATAGCAGTCCCCGAGTGCCACACGTTTTTTTTTTAATTGGCCGGCTTGTAAAACTCGTCCTAAACACACTGTAGATAGGAGAAGAAAGTTCCTATCTATATAACATAAATGACGTAGCATTTGCAAAACGCGGTTCCGAAATGCAACAAAGAACCTCTGGCTTGACTGAATTTAATTTTAAAATAATGTGGTGTAATTCACAAGAGTTCATTAATTAAATTACGATATAAGTAATAATACAAGGGACTTGACAAACTTAATAAAATATATAAATTCCAAACTAAAATGCTAACTGTCTGTTCCTTTAGTATTTTGAAACCATAAACCAAAGCTCGTACCTAACATTTCAATCAGTTCAATAGTTTTGATTTTTTTTCTGTCTTTTTAATATTAGCTGGGTTTTTTTAACGCAGCCTGTCAAACTCAACATATCATGTAAGGTAAACTTATCATTGCCAGGCCATCGTATTTAGGTACGTGTTGGAAAGCTGGTAATAAATAAATAAATATATAGGGACAATTCATACAGATTGAGCTAGCCCCAAAGTAAGTTCGAAACTTGTGTTATGGGATACTAACTCAACGATATTATATTTTATAACAAATACATATATAGATAAACATCCAAGACCTGAGGCCAATCAGAAAAAGATCGTTTTTCATCATGACCCGACCGGGGATCGAACTCGGGACCTCCTGGGTGGCGGTCTGGCGTGGTAACCATTACGCCACGGAGGTCGTCAAATGTCGTAATGGTAACGACTGTGTAATGGTAGAAAAGCAATTAATATTTCGTAGTAGATTCCTAATTTGAAAATATAACGTGTGACATATTGTAAAATGGCCTCCCATCTTGCCACAATAAAAACAATCTCCATTTCAATGTTTTCATTTTATTGTTTGTTTTCTATTGATATAAAATGTGCCACAAGAAGTTCGCTGCGCTCTAGAAATTGTATTGACCTAAAATATTACAAATTGAATGATAATACATTTTTATCGTTCAATGTTATCATTCCACAACGCTATTGCGTACCACGAGACCGATTTGTAATTACAGTGCCACAAACTTATTGTGTCGATGGCGGGGGCGCTATGATCGAAGCTATCGGGTTTTCACAAAATTTACGCCACTAGTTGCCGCCACTTTGGCAAGAGGTCTCTCTTTTTTGTCTTAGTTAATGGCGTTTCTGGCTTAACGACACATAGACAATTTCGCGAATGTCGAGTATTTTAAATGAACACTTTTTAACAAAAAAAGTACACTTTAAAAAGGCAACGTGGTACGGTGAGGATCCGAGGTCGCCATCTTGACGACCTTCGTTGACAAGGCGGCGATCTCGAATCTGGCAAGAGGTCTCATCTATATATATATAAAATGCTTTGTCCTGACTGACTGACTGACTGACTGACTGACTGACTGACTGACTGACTGACTGACTGACTGACTGACTGACTGACTGACTGACTGACTGACTGACTGACTGAGAATCAACGCACAGCCTAAACCGCTCATCGTAAAAATCTGAAATTTGGCAGGTAGAACTATTATAAGACGTAGGCGTCCGATAAGAAAGGATTTTTCGAAATTCGAACTCTAAGGGGGTTAAAAAGAGGGGTAAAGTTACTATGGGACAACTTGATTCCTTGGTCCAATCTACTTCAAATTTTGCATAAAAATTGTTTAAGAGAATTGATGGAAGATGTGATTCTTATTTTATTGAAATTCTTGAAAAAAATGTATTTTGTGGGTAATTTTCTTCGAGTTGATATCAATACTCATACTCCTTAGTGCTTTTGATTTCAATTACATTTCATTTTGACACATCCGTGAAGTGTATCATCTGTCATGTAATTATAAATTGTGAATATTCAATCATAATGTCGTCTATTTATTCTGTTTGTGATATCGGAAAAACAGCTAAAATTCTAACTATGTATAAAGCGGACTGAATCATATTCATCGATAATAAATAGTAAGTAATTAAATATTAAATTTTATAATATTTGACAGAGTTCAAGTTAAATTGGTCAATGGTTAAATCGCATTCATTTTGATTCTCTTTCTCACTTATAGGAAATCTCATTACGTCGACTCGCTCTATTATTTCGTAGTGTTGTTGTAGGCTGAGGTTGTAGGTATTGAATTACCGATATACTTATTTTTTTTTTTACGGAAGTGGTTGGAAAACAAGCTCAGGAATATGGATCATTTGATATTAGGTGATTGCCGTCGACTATGGAGCACATAGATTCTAGGGTCCCTAACCCGTTGCCGACCTATAACAGGAAAAAACAGGATATAGCGAGAAATAGTATAAGGAATGTGTAAGATTTTTTTCTATCCCACAAAGGTGACAAACAAGAATTTCGGATATTTCACTCCCCGAACGAAACGCATTGCTGCTTCACGTCAATATTCTGTAAAAGGGTGGCTCTTCACTGGTCGGGCTAGCCTATTTCATAAACTCCCACTCCAAAGATTGTAATGAGAAGTATAAAAATAGAAAAAAAATCTATACATATGACAATTTTTCGGGTGTGACCAACCGATATGAAAGGATTTTTTGAAATTCCCACGGGAAAGGATAAACGCACACGAAGTTGCGCGGGTTTCTCTAGTTCCTAATAATCCGCGCTATCAAAAGCGTCAACGTCAAAATAATCAGACACGAATACATAGGCGCTATGACACTTTTGACAGGTTTCTGGACCTGACGTCTCAGTGCTGCTGCCTAGTGCCATTTCAGAAAACCCTCATTGTCAAGGTACTCAAGGTGTATTCATTAGTTCTAGTTTTGGCCACCGGCACAGATAAGTTTGTGGCACTGTTTAGTGAATGACATTTAGTATCGTAATGTGTACGAATTTGAACTTTTAAGAACGATAATAATAAACAATGCATTTTTATGTATAATCACTTATCTATATGTTAAGCCATTTCCTGACGCATAAGGTCGATGAAATAGCTTACGGCGTTTCTTCTTGGTCATTCCATTTCATTTCATTGTTAAATTCGTTACCTGAAATAAATGATTAAATTAAAATATAAAAAAATTTAAATTCCGAAATTCTGATAGATTGAAAACGTTTCTTTTGATTGAAAAAGTACTAACGATACATACCATAGAATAACTTTTGATTGAGTTTTTCATCTCTAGTGCAACAACTCTAGTACACAAGTCATATCCAGTATTAAGAACTCAAGCTAGTAGGGGTCGATTTTTTTACCTTGGCAACCACCCAAAATCAATTTTTCGTTTATGTAGATGGAGAAACTACTTTAAGAATCTTTTAGGAATATTTCTAAAATAATATTGCATGGTACATGTTAGGTATAGGTACCCTACTTGAATGTGATGATGTGAAAAATAGGTAGTTAGAATATGTTCTATATGCAATGCACAACATAGTAATCTATACTAATATTATAAAGAAGTAAAGTTTGTGTGTTTGTATATTTGTTAAATTGTAAGGGGTAATCTCGGGATTTACTGAACCGATTTTAAAAATTCTTTCACCAATAGAAAGCCACATTATTGCTGAGTGTCATAGGTTATATAAAAAACCGAAAAATAAAAAGGCTTTTACGTGGTAGTCGGTTTTGCAAAGTAAATCGGAGAAAAAATGGTCGAATGAAAGCGTTTCTTACGAACGCCTGTACTAAAAAAGGATTATTAACATTATGCCCAACGAAGTGGGCACGGGTCAGCTAATACATTACACAGATAAACATACAGTACAGACAAGTGCATTAAAAACATTTTTTTTTTTTTGCTAAAAGCAATCTTTTCAAGGCAACCTGGGTAAGAGCACTCCGCCGGATATCGAAAGGACGTGGGTTTGAAAACCACCAGAAGGCGACAAGGTGTTTTTCTTTCAAACATTTTTCAAAACCTTGGGGTACTTGGGGTAACGAAAATACTGTGGTAAAATAATGCAATTATGCAAATAAAGTAATGATGTCGTTTTGATGTCTACTGTACATTACAGACTATTTCGTATAATGCTCTCCGAAATAATCGATATCAAAACGATCAACATCATATTGACATCAAAACGACATTATCTTAGCATAATTGCGCCACTGATCTCTTAACACTTGTCCCATACAATAAAAGTTTAGCTTAAGATTTAAAGTATTCATTAAAGTAAGCGGTGCAAGCTGATTGTTCCCTGTTAGTTCCTGTAAACGGCAAACTATAACGTTATTAAAGCATATTTGTTCGACAACATTGTTTAGCTATTAACCCTTATTAACTTTGTTTAAATAGCAGAAAATATCGAATAAATTCTGCGTGTTTTCCATGTTTTTTTTTTACGACTAGCTGACCCGAAGAACTTTGTTCCGCCTTAGAGACACAAACAACCTACCCTACCCTACCCTACCCTACCCTACCCCTACCCTACCTTACCCCACTTATTAAAAGAGTCCACCCTCAAGTAAGTGCCTCTGATCCAGCTGTAATATTTGCCATCGTTTCAGCCTTGTGATGATATTGTTAAGGATTCTGGTCCCTATATAGCGAGTTGATTTGTGTGCTTCTGGAGTCTTTCCATACAGGAACATGGATACGATTTTTATAGTCACTACAGACTAAACCTACTGCTCTTCTTCTTGATCGTAGCGCTCTTAACAGAACGGTCAGCTCGTAACAAAAACAGATTCTATTTTGATTCAAGTTCTATCGCTGTCTCACTCATACACAATAAGATCGGTTTTTGTTCCGAAAACAGCTCCCTGGATTCGCATAGATGTAACGCGCCTCACGACATCTCACATATCTCTGTTAAAGGTCATGCACGGGACCGCCCATGGCAGGTTTTACTTTATCGCTCCATCGTATGGCTAACATTCTGCACTTAATTATCAAAACATTAAATTGAATCACACAATACAGTGAATGTAGATATTAGATAATCGTTTGGCACGTGAGTAAGATACCGAGGATTCATAAATGAAGTATGAGTCACTGAGTATCTGCATTATCTATTGATAGTATAATACGCGCTACATTTATTTTGGATAACCGATACTGAGTCATGGATATGTCTACATTAATGTTGTCGCCGTCAAAATAGTCAGCCAGAAGCGCTGGCACAAGTGCATAAAGTAATAGGACATACAATAGAAGTGCATAATATAATCCATTTCTCATAACACTTCTCAAACTCAATCTTTGAGATAGGTTTTTTTTTATACCACAAAGTTGGCAAACAACGCCAACAAACGGAGCTCTGGAGACCTTACTTACCGTAGGAACACAACATGGCTGAGACCAATGCTACTTGGCTACCGATCTTCTATAGGGTCGAGGTCTTTACCCAGACGGGCTGCTCCGATTTGAGCGGATTATCCGCTATGCCCTATCTCTCTTTTTCTCGATCCTCGATTTAGCATGCTATACCGAACCCACGGAAAGTGAGATAAATGTAGGAAGAAGAAAAATAATCGTAAGTCACAGTTTCTAAAATGCATTTTATTTTTTAATCCGCATTAGGTCTTAAGCTCTCTTTTTCTTCTTTAGTTTTACAGCGACGGAAACCAGCCTCTCCTAGGTTAGGTTACGTTTTTGCAAATACTAATTTCCTCATAGGTATTTCTTGATAATTAAAAATTTTGCGGTAAATATACACACACCCAGATACACCACCATTTTTCATGCTGATGTTTTACTCGTAAAATCTGCTTAGTCTAAAAACTAGGTGGCGTCGTCGTTGTCTAGGTAATATTAAGACACTTATATAGGAAATTGCATCTGTCTGTACCGCTTAGGCGCGGCGGTTTTAATGAAAAGGCAATGATCACTCAAAGTTGTCGAGAACATAGCAATTAACTCCGAAGAACCATTAGA
Organism: Endotricha flammealis; assembly: GCA_905163395.2. Classification (NCBI taxonomy): domain Eukaryota; kingdom Metazoa; phylum Arthropoda; class Insecta; order Lepidoptera; family Pyralidae; genus Endotricha; species Endotricha flammealis. Next base: position 14,082,566 of record LR990861.1, on the reverse strand, counting down.
ACTGAAATCGCGTACACGATCCCCTCCATTCCACCGGCTCTGCTCATTACAGCCGATGACACTTCAAAGTAATTTCACCTTTGTGTCTCATCCACTTTGATCCCGACACGGATCGATTCTATTTTAGCTGTGTTGTAATTACAATCGAGCAACTACAGGCTGTTTCATTTTCATGTATGCACACTTCATTACATTGTGAATGTGTTTGCCTTACCAATTAAATATAGGTACCTACCTACGTAGTGTGTTGAAAGGAATGAAATAAATGGCAAGAAAGTTAGAACATGTTTATTTGGGCACTTATCATTACGTAGGACATTAAAATATTTTTTTATTAAATGAGAAACTAAAAATATAGGAAAGGAGTACCTATAAATGGTGGTAAAAATAGAAGGAAGTAGTAGGACATCATATAAGATACGAACACTTTATCAGAAATATCTTAGAAGGAAATGCAGAAGGTAGAAGAAGGCCGAGAAAAGCTTATATGGATTAAGTGAGGTAAAAGGTAGGTGTCGATCGTGTCTTGACGTAAGAGCTGGCAGAAGACAGGAAACTACGGCTCATAAATTTAGAAGAAGTGTGTTAAAGAATCCGTAGGTCCACCCACACTTTCCGATTTCACTTCACATTGCCAGAAATGGCAGATGACCCCTCATCTGCCATTTCTGGCATCGTTTTTACATATAATATTGAAAGCTAAGGAAACGAAAAAAAATTGGTAGAAAAACTGTCTTGCTAACATAATATGATAAAAATGATTTCGTCAAACCTAACGTACTATTATATAAAAAATAAAGCTTTTGATGACTAAAATAAAGATAAACGTTATGCATAATAAATATTTACATAATAATATGCATAATCATGATGTTTCAGATATATTTCAGATAATCATAATAATAATGTACAAACGCGGTGCCTTTCCGTGCTATGACTCACTTTTAGAGATACTTATATAATATTTTTTATACTATCCACTTAACCCATCTGTTCATTTTATCTCATCTGCCTATAGTCCAGTAGTGCTAAGTTGGTCTCGGACCAACTCTTAGCACTCCTCCAGAGGCCCCAAATGGTGCAAGTATGCGAAGACATGTAAAGTGTCGTAAATGTTGTAATGTCCTTAGATATAAGTACCGCAGTGAGTCGAAATGACTCCTCGTTATTTTATTTGGAACTTGACTAGTGTATTTATGAGAATAAGCAAGCTTTAGTGGCAGTGGGCTAGCCATAGCCCGACATAGCCCGTGGTACCGCCTTTTACTGGGGCCGAACGGTTCTCGCCATAGATTTAGTATATACTAGCGTAACTATAGATCGGCTTTGGTTTGATTAAAGGCGCTGTCCCACTGCTGCGGACGCTGCGCACGTGGGCCACGTGGCACATTACAGCTGCGTGGATGACTACGTGGGTCTACGTTTCCACTGCAGTACAAGCTATACACGAATATAAAACCACGACTACGTACAGCTGTAGCGTGGCCCACCACGCGCACGGAGAGGCTACGCATTGATTGTCATAGTTTTTGGTTGGTGTCGAAGCATTGAACCACGTGACCCACGTGTTCGTGCACAGCGTGCGCAGCGATGTGCACGCTTTGTGGAACAAGCTGTGTACCGCATTCACTGCGTGCATGGCGTTGACAGCGTTGAGCTATGTTGAGCAAGCCACGCGTGTATCAATGACGTCACTTGATGGTTAACGTGTCCGTGGGTTGCAGTGAAAACAATCACGTACATCCTCTTGCAAAGCAAAGCTTAACACACGTGCGTAGCCTCTTCGTGCGCAGCAGTGGGACAGCGCCTTAAGGCGAGACCAAAAACAAAATACACTAGTGTGCGTGTAATGTACATGTGTGCAAGCAAGATATATAATTTTGTGGATTTTCCTTTTAGTTTGAGTTTCCTTTTAGAGGCACTGCACAGGTAACCATATTTAATCACGTCGAATTCACACCAAAACTACACTTAAAAACCATAAATTTTGTAAAAATAAGTGGGATTTGTTTTTAACACGACTGACGTCAGGCCGATACAGTCCGATAGCGTGTATAGGAAAATGGTCTCACCTATCTATCTCGCTCTAACCAACGTGTATGCTATGATCTATCTCTTTTGCATTGCCAATCTTAATTATAATTCTATGGTTCGCGCCACTACTGAAGACAGCAATATTATTGTGCTGGCTGTCTTGAAACTCACAGCAGCATTCAAAAAGATATTAGCCAGAAAGGAGTTTCCTCTTAAGCAATGTTCAAGACAGCAATTTTAAACATAACGATAATACTAGCTCTACACTATCGGAAAGTTGAGCGAAACGAAATGAAGTTATGCACGAAGTTAGAAAGCAAAGGAAAAGTGAAGATGAAGTAGTCTGAGGAGTACATCCACACTGTGGTGTTCGCTCAACTTCGCGAGAGTTTAGAGCTAGCATAGAAGCGAACCAGACGGCTAAAAAACACTTGCCTCCGCCGATCCGCATTGGAGCGTGGCAGAGTACGCTCTAATCCCGCATCCCTGCAGTGGGCTGATTGTGGGTTGATATGATGATAGGAAGAAGAAAAAAGTAGGGTAAACATAAAAACAAGGTTTATAATGTTTAATTCATTTATTAGTTTCATTGTAAACTCATACACTTGACCTATTTGTCGACCGTTTATAAATTACGTGATACACGTCATACTTCACAAAATGAGACTTACCTAACGCGTCCATATATTGTGTGATAGTATATCTATGGTATTCCATACTAACTTTGTCTGTAAGTTACCTTTTCATGCGCGTCGCGCGTGTACATACGTGGGGCCAGTTACGAACAAATGCGTTCTATGGTTAGACCACTTCGTGCACGAGGGCTTCAAATAAAAGATGAAATTCAGTATAGAGATAGTTGAGTCAAGGGTTGGGATTATTTTATAAAAAATCCCGAATAGTTGTCATCAGCGATATTTACCAACTGTACCCCTGGGAAATATTCTATAATGTAAATTAAATCATACATTCTCGATTTTAGTTACATTAATGTTGAACTATCGTGTTATAAAAAATTCCCGAGGGGTACAGTTGGCAAATATCGCTAATGACATCTAAATAATATTTATTTATTTCATTTTCTACTGATATTTGAATAATATGAAATAAAAATAAAGTGAAGGAAGTAAAAAAAAAGAGTCCCTGAAATGATTCACTCATTTACTACTTTTATAGACAAAACTAAAAGGGTACCTTCAGACAATCGAGTTAGGATCGAATCAAAATCATATCGTCGAAAAATCATCTTTTTTCTTTACGTTAAACAAATAATCAAATTCTTGCGTTAAAATAAAATCAAATTAAAGATGTTATCACACAATATATTAAGGCTATTTTACATAAGTAGACATACGAGGGCGCACCATAATTGACTTGAAAAATCAACAAAAAAAAAACTAAACAAAAATAAATAAATTCTTAATAATTTCGAAACATTTACATAAGCTAATGTTAGGAATCAACTTAATATGGCACAAATTAATGTTAAAAATGTTTACCCGACTGCCGTAATTTCATTCCCGATTGACCCACTGGTGTGGCCAATGGGAATTTATTTCATTCCCGGTTGACCCACTCCGGTAGGACCAATATGAAGTTTGTAGCTATATGGTACCATTTTGACTAGAAAAAGTGCCCGTGAAGCCCTAGTCTTTGAATAAACGATTTCATTTCATTATTTACCCGCGGTGGGTCTATCGGGAATAAACTTATATTAAGCATAATATGTAAAATTACATTACCTGGTAACTCACCATTTGTATTCATTTTATTAACCGCATGCAAAGTCCGAGGGATTTGTATACTAAATTACCAATTCATTTTTGCTGCTGGCCGTGCTAATACTGTTCAAGCCTCGACTTAAACCTGCTAGTCTGCTAGTCAGTTTCTGAAAAGTCTTAATCTATCTCTTTTTTCTTCTTTAATATGACAGTGACAGCTACATTCTGTGAATTTGCATTAGGTTAACTTCATAAACAATAGAAAATCAGAAATTGATTCATTTAGGCCATTTAAGGCTGATTTCATGAACGATGAAATAAATTTTTAAAAAACATAATTACCTACGTCATTTTACAAAGCGTTCACAGTTACTTAACCTCTACAACAGGACGTAAACAACAGATGTAAAAACAGGTTTAAAACATTCAAAATAAGAGCGGTCAGTGGCTAACTGCTCGAGCAGTCCATCTATGTGCGACTCACGCATTATTTCTGCTACAAAATTGTTCTTGTGAAACTAATTTGGAGTATTTTAAAAGTTTTAAACCATCTGTCAGAGCTAGAATAACTATGAACGGGAGTACATCAACCCTCGGATTTAGAGCACAGATTAAAAATATTTAAGTAAATCATTTTTAAACGTATAACACCACACTTAGTTACAAACACAATGATACAGTGTATAAAATAGTGACGTATCTGATACCGATACCCATTTGTTTTTTCGTTATCGATGTTTGCCATCATACCGAAATACATATCGCTGCCCCCCGGGAATATTCCCGTATTCAACTATAACCATAGTTTTCACTTTTTGACAGATTCTTTATCTTAAGGTCCCATTACACCTTGTCAATTTTTTTCAGATTTTTTTTATTGATATTGACGGAATTAGGACTTTTCCACACCTATTGTAACGTACATCACAATGACATTCGTTAAAATTTTATGTTCTTTATTGTACCCGAAAAAGGATGTTACATTTGATTACTGATATCTGTAGTTCGAGATTTGTCGGCAGTGTATTATAACCTTACTGTTCGAGACATAAATATTCGTAAATTTTTCGGCAAGCGCAAATACGATATTATTCGAGTAAATATTTTTGTTTTGTGTTTTTGGTAAAGTTCTAATACATTTTATTTAAATGAAAACAACTAACGTATTACTTCGATTCTGTGTGTGATTTGGCTACAGTGATTGTATCTGTGACCTGTTCATCGCTCAACAAATTCTTCTAACAAGTCAACGGTGTTTAAACCAAATCCCGACCCCCACGTTCGTAACATTTGGTGTCAAAAGTAGGATTTGGAGATGCTAGTGACTCCGAGGGAAGAAACTGCCGGGGTCAGAACGAGGGCACAGGAAGCCGCGGAAGTCATGGCTACTGCCCGACAGGACCCATCAACGGACCATCGGGACACGGCTACCGACTCCATCGACCAGGACCAGGCGACATCAACTATGCAGGCCCCGTCCACTAGATCCACCCATCGGACCTCGTCGCCAGCTTAAGAGGCTAGAGCATCTGCATTCGACTTTAATAGATTAATGCAGATTATGGACTACATGTGCCAGGGGCAAGAGAAAATGCGCCAAGAGCAGGAGGAATGGCGTCAAAAATTACTGCATGCCGTAGGTTCAGTGGATGATAAGGTGGAAAACCTACAGAAGAATGTAGACCAAGTAGAAGAAAGGGTTATCAATCTGGAGGACAACATGGACATTGGACACCCTAAAAAAAGATGTCGATGGCTGCGGAAGGGTGATGCGTATGCATCTATCGATGCAGTGGCCGAAATGGCATCTTTAATAGGCTATGCCAGGTCTATGCTAGGTCTATAATATAAATACGGGAGCAAAAGAAACACACGACTGCGATGACAGCTCGTTTATTACTGCTCTTGACAACCGCGGGCGCGTGGCGCCACTGCATCAATAGATGCATACGCATCAAAGGGGCTTCTGCGAGTGGAGACTACAACAATAAGTTAAACATTATGTTATTGTTTAAGTCCATAACAAATATCAAAAACTATTTCACTGATACACTATCGGCATTCTATTGAGACACGATTGAGACACAATTGAGAGTCCATTGGTGCATTTGTTTAGTAGAATCGGGCCCCTGTCATGTCGAGTGGCTTTGCTATAGGCAGCCGGGCGCCTCTAGTAGAAGTTTCAACCTACGACGGCACTACATCCTGGACCGCTTACCATCAGAAATTTAGGACCGTGGCCAATGCTAATGATTGGATGGAAGAACAAAGGTTGACAACTCTGACAGTTGCACTTCGGGGATCGCCTCTTTCGGTTCTGGAGGCGCTACCGTCCTCGGGGAGCACATTCAAGGAGCTAATGGAGGCACTGGAAGCAAGGTACGGCGAACAACATCTGGAGCATGTCTTCCGTGCTCAATTACGAGACTGAACTCAGCGTTCGGTAGAAGAGCTGCAGCAGTGGCCCTTGGAAATTGAGATGCTTGTCTGCAAGGCCTACCTATCTATACTACAGCGTTTCGTCGATGGGATCAAAGACATGGAGATTAGGGCTGCGGTATGGCTTTGCCATCATGTCTTATTAAAGGAAGCCCTTGCGCAAGCCCTGGAAGAAGGTGAAACCCTGCGACGTGATGTTCGACCAGTTTACAAAGTACGGGAAGTAATGGAAAAAATGCGGGAGATAAAGACGTCGTTCCAGCCGAAGAAAAAGACCGGACCTAAGTGCTACACACCTAAGTGTATGTGGAGAAACAGGCCATTTGCAGTTTGAAGAAGGAGCCTCAAACGGCTAAACTTGCTGAGGAGTTGAGCAAGATGCAGAAGCAATTTATGGAAATGGCAAAGAAGATGGATACTTCAGCTTCTGTTGAGAATCAGGAAAACGACTAACAGCCAGGGCTAAGGGGCGGGTGCTGGCTGGAACAGAAGAAACCCCGAGAATGATCGTCTCACAAGCTAGCAATGGAAATAGTTTAAGAATACGGCATTCGGTGAACCTGTTCACTGAGCGGCGTATCCTTGAACTAGCGTATCCTTAAACAGTTATCTTGCAGTCTCTCCTGAGAGACTGCAAGATAACTGTGGACACGGGTGACGGGAGCCTCTAGGACAATAATCATGCCGAAACTGCAACTTCATGCAAACCATGAAGAGGCGCAACAATACCACTGATGTCCAACTTATTTCCGCTTACGGCCAGCATATAAAATTTCCCCTAGAACGGGTCTAGGGGAAATTTTGGTCACATTGCAAGTGGGTGAAACATTATACACTCACAACGTTATCGTGGCTGAAATTATGGATGACTGCGTATTGGGCCTCGACTTCATGAGAACTTCTGGCAGCCAGGACAATAGTCAATGGGAACACGACTGCATTTGTAAGTTGAGGGACTTCCATACATTCCGGGCAGTGTTGGGGAAGGTTTGTTAGTCACCATGAAACTTTTGCGGCTTTTAAGGGTTTTCAAGAGATTAAATTGAACGAAGGCGACTAAAAAATTCAGGCAAAGAATACAAAGGATGTCGCTCTAAAAATAAATTCTAAAAGAGTAATCGTTTTTTGTTATTTTAATATTAAAATAAAGATTTTAACTGAAAAATAGTGTTTTTTTACAATAAATATTTGTTATTTGCTCTAACTGCAAACTGTTATTACATAAAATATCTAATTACCTAGATTCGACGAATAACACGATTACACAACAATACGTCAATGCGTTTGTTTTCACTGATACTCGAATAAAATGGCTTTAATTCGTTACGTTTACCCAGCGCAATATTGAGAATAACGAATAATATCGTAATACTTTATTATTGTGAAGCTAGAATCTTGGAATTTACTCGAATACTATTGTAATGTAGCTTAGCGTCATAAAATACACTTACAATTTCTGGTAAAATTAATTTTATTAATAATTTAAATACCAATAATAATTAATAATCACAAAATGCATATCTTTATTTCCCAAAAAATTAGCTTTCTTTTGGTATATGAATGGTTTCTTTACCTTGTGTATTTTTAAAGTTATTTAGTAAAAACAGTTTTTTATTTTTCCTGTAAAATTTAGATTTTTCGATAACCATAATATTCGCCGGGGACAGCGATATTTAGATATGGCCAATCGAATTTGTATACTCCTATAATATTATAAATAAGAAAGTGAGTTTGTTTGTTATTCCTTCACGGATTGACTAAGCAGCCGAAAATTTGTGTACATATTGTCAGGGGTACAGAGCCCAACATATTAACCACCATTTGCCGATATCCATTTGATAAATTGACAGTTTTTCTAAGTCATTTGGCAGTTTTAATCTGACAAATAAATATATGTGAACTAGAAATGGCAAATTGGTGAAACTACCCTTTGTCAAAGATAAATAAATTCTCCACAAATAATATTATGGGTACCAGACTTTTGGTTGAGATAGAATTTGGATTGCTCCTGCATTTAAATGTGCATTGGTATCGCTGATATCCATTATGGTATCGGTATCATCGATAAGTCTCTATAAAACTATGCAAATTTAAGGCGTTGAGCAGACGATAGGGCGACAATTTTGAATCATAAAACAAGGTGGTCGATTACTGCCAACGCACACGGTAGCATGCGGACCCAAGCGAAGAGTAGAAGAAGACCCACCCCTTTATGGGGCTCCCCCTGTTTTTGATCCCTCGTTCGAGCTCCCGAGAATATATTTGGGCAGGGAAGAAATAGTTCTAGGCCCGCACGTGCCTCCCAGGGATACAGGAAATCCAGAGTCAGTTGAGGTGAAAAATCCCTCCACGTCAGTACCCGCTGGGTACGCATCGTGAGTCGCCTGCGCAACACCTAAATTTATCATCATAACAAAATAGTCGTTAACACTAAGCCCGTCAGATGTCGCTTCTAGAACCGTAAATACAATGTTTAATTACGATTATAATTAATGTGCGATAAATTACATTGAAAACCGTGTTACTTACTATTAATATACCATACTTTTGTTTTTTGCAGATCGGTTATAGGTTAGTTAATTTTATGTTTTTACTCATTAAATTCCATTAAATAAAAACTTTTGATACCTCAGAAAACCTGTTTAAATAGTATTCCACAAACATAAAACAATGTGTTTGACGTAAGTACTTAAAATTATTTATTTATTAACGAGATTTCTTTTGTGCTTGAATTCCTATATTTTTTCTCCTTTTCGTGTCCAATGACTAACAAAATAAAATTCCTAGAGGCAAGATGTTCAGCCAGTAAAATGTTTTTTTTTTAATATGACACACGGGCATTTATTATATATCTTTTAAGTTGTGATTCAATATTATGTAGCTATTTAGTTCGACTTTGATCTTCAAGATTCGAATAAAAGGTTTTTTTTTTCAATTTTGCTTGAACGCAAACTATCGCTGTGACAATACTGCCTTTTAAAAGTCAACTTTTGCTTGAATTTAAACATTTTATCAGCTAGTTTTTGAAACGCATTGTAAAAATTCCCCATTAAGTCTCAAACTTTTTTTCTTCCTTAGTTTTACAATTACAGGTATAATTTCGTGTCATTAACTTAAAAAATACGTTTCAGAAACTGGCTCTACATGAGATACATTCGCCAAGGCCGACTGCTAAACTGCCACAACATTCTAGTATTTCGACTAGTACAAAAATGTTATTTTTAAATGATGTAGTGAAGTCCGGGAAAGAACGACAGACATATTGCATATTATGTTAATATACAATTGTGTACATTAAAAAAAAGTTTTGACTATGAGCACCAAAAAAATATTATTTCATAAAAATCCATTTCGTTATATTTCACTTTTTAAGACTGGCAACACTACGCTTTCTTTCTCTCAAAAGCTATTTTGTTTTGTACCACTGCTGGGCAAATATTTTATCCCTTCTGCCTCCACTTACTTCGATCTACCGCCGTTTCTGTGTACCTAATTGTTTATAAAAAAAGGCTTGTAAAAGACAAAAAAGGCCTTCATTCGCCATTTCTTTTACCAGTGGTAAGTTAATAGAGTAGATTTATTTATACAAATCATCATTATTTGTATAATTTGTATAATATTATAAAGAGGAAAGATTTGATTGTTTGTTTGAATTGAATAGGCTCTGAAACTACTGGACCGATTTCAAAAATTCATTCACGAGTAGAAAGCTACATTATCAGGGAGTGACATATGCTATAGCTTTTCCCGAAATTCAATGTGGTTCCCACGGGAACGGGTCCGGAACTTCACGCGGACGAAGTCGCGGGCAAAAAAGCTAGTTATTTGTAAACCAGAAAAAATGCAAGATCGTCCCGTCATCGTATCCTCTAGTATTCCTCTACCTCAACGGTAGGTTAGGGACCCAAAAGTTCAGCCCAACTATCTGGCGCATAAATTATAAAGTATTTTAATATCAAACGATAAACAACTGAGTAATAACAATATGCAATATGGCCGCCTTCGGTCTACAATAACCTTAAAACAATCTTAAATCTAACTAGGCGTACTTAATTTTAAATTATGCATTATCTTTGGCGAATACACTGCGGTACCATGAAACTTAATTAGAGAAATTAAAAATTAATATTTTGATCATTTAAAAAATGTACGAACGTCGTTGTAAAGTCTCACAAAATTCCCTAATTTAATACTGTGTTACAAAACTTGACTTCCACACTTGAGTAAAACTGGTATCATCAAATTACACTTATTTAATTTTTACTACTTTATTACATACAGCTAACAAGATTACAAGGAGAATAGTGACTATGAAAATAAGCGAGTAGGTTAAAAAATAAGTTTGGCTATCACTAAGCAAAATAGCATGTAATAATCCGTTTAATTTACCATTAGTGGCAAAATATTTTTATTTTTATATGTCCACTGGTGGGAAATTTAATTTTTTTCGTTATCTTGTCATTAATGGCCAGGTTTTTTAAATGCTATTTTAATTTTGAATAGAAGAGCGGATAGCCAACAATTCTTTCTCTATTCAAAAAATGGCGCGAAACCAAACCTGCCATTTTCATAATCACTATTCTATAAATTTACAATTAGGATTTTGTGGTGTTATATTAAGAGCAGTACTTTATCCGTTTACATTATTTACTAATATATTAACATTTTGTTTATTTGCTCATCGAATGGCAGTTTCTTTTTGCACCAAACACGCGTACAATTATGGTGACTTACTACCAATTCCCTTTCTAATTCACAGAATATGGAATGCTTAATTTATGATGGTTATTTTTACAATTATGTAAATAAATTACATATTAGAAAAGGAAAAACTATTATGTACATTAGGTCCACGCTAATATAACTAATGAAACGCCTTGAGCAGCCTATATTCATACAAAGTAATTCTAAGCAGTAGTTTCAAAGAGATTCTGAACGAATTTTTGATTGTATTTTCATCTACAATTTGCTTTTTTCACACTATTTCATAACGAGTTAATAAATCGAATCACACAAATGCATATTAAATTATATTATTACTATATATACACGTAAATATATAGATGTACCTACAGTTAGCGTCAAGAGTAACTGAAATAGTGAGTTCGAATTTTTTTTAAGAGTCGATTCATACTAACGCCGAGTCAAAGCATCAATCAGAAAGGAACCAACGTAACATTGCATATCACATTCTCCGCAGCATACCTAAGGTTCGCAGCACCAATCAGCGTTGGTCGCGCTCAGACGCGAGAATTCCGTCATATGCGTGCGTGACGTGCGTCTACTTTTTATCTTAGAAGGAATATGTGCATTATATCGCGTTTATGTATAAGTGTGAATTTGCTATGTCACGTTTCATATTGACGCTTCAATACGCTTCCACTCTGCACTAGTATGAGCCGACCCTAAGAGATTAAAAAGTTTCGAAATTCTCATTACTATTCGTATTTTGCTCCTGATTGTACATTCAATCGTCTACTGCCAGGCTCCAAGCCGATCTAAGTTTTTTTTATAAAGAACATGCCATAAACCATACACTACATTTGGCATCTTACCAACCCTATTATAGCGCTATTACCATAATAATAATAAATTTATAGTCAAGTGGGGTTATTTGGAGGTGACGGGTTATTTGGAGGTCACGGGTTATTTGGTATCCATTTCTTTCGAAAATACTATAAGTACTGTAAGAAAGGTGTGTTGCGTTTCTCTATTAGTGAATTATATAATTCTTTCGAAAGTCTTTGTAATATGCCTATTTGAATAAAAATATTTGATTTGATTTGATTAGAAATAAAAATTCTTTAGTCATATTTCTTTAACTAAGAATAATAATAAAAAATAGTTAGTAGTAAAATATTCTTACTACCTATTCTCAGATAAAAATAAAAACATGTAAGTACATTTCACGTCGATATACTCTTACTCAGTTCAAATAGCTTCGATAGCTTCGTGATATCCAAATAAACACGAACTACGGTAACTTTATTGTCTCCCCCCTGGATGCCCGTTGTCTAAACTAAGTTTCCCAAAGTTGCGACATACAACTATCATGCATTCAATGTTTTATCGCTTGCATACATCAAATTATTACAAGATCTTCATAATACATTTCTTATAGTTCACGAAAATTCACAATATCAAAGGTAATAATTCGTGTAGTTTTTTACATTCGGCTTAATTTGCATGGGCGATTATTGCGATATTTAAAAAATAACATTAAAATAATCGTGTCACAATTTTGTATTTAGTTTGTTTATTTATTATTATTATGGTATGGGGCTTTTTAGCATATTTCATAATGAGCTTATTGGATAGCGCATGTACTCTGAAATGTTAGGTAAAATTGACATTTTATTCAAGAGAATACCATTAAAACTGCCAGTATTCAATATTGTGTAAAATTTGTACGTATTCGCATAAATGCTATGAAAAAACCGCTACCTAGTGTAGTAATGAAGCAATAGAACGTAACATTGAAAGAAAACAAGCCTGCAAAAACTTTTTAAATATTGTCCTACTATCAGCTTTCAAGTTTCTAAATTGCATTTTAAGTCTAATCCCATATTAAGTCTCAAGCTATCTCTTTTCTTCTTCTTTAGTTTCTTTCATTCACTATTGATTTGTATCATCGCAACTCCTCGATATTATCCTACATCGATTTATCGAAGTGACAAACTTTTTTAATTATTTATTTTCATCCAACCTTCTGCTACATTGAAATCAATCGCTCAATAAAAGCCCAGTACTCTGTACATTATTTTGTTAGCTAATCAGAGATAGGCCTCCCATTTACCCCTCCAAGCATTCCCGTCCTCCTAATCATTCGCAAACGGCAGTATATGTAAGTTAGTAAGAATAAATTAATAACCTATTCCTATTTCTTTCTTTCTTTCAAGCCGTCCGACCATCGCATTCATGGCTTAGTCTGTACATTAGTGCTGTCAAATAAGCTCTATATAAAAACGCTATAATCGACTAACCGCTTGTTAGACCTTACCTTAACCTACGTTGAGCGAAAATAGAGATAAAAACGCACAGTCAATAGGCTCCTAACGATGCAGTCTAACCGTTATTTTGGTTTTAAAACGTTATTAAACACTTTTAATATCGTTATTGGTCTTTATAAACTTGACACAGCCTTATTATGGACTTTAAACATGGGTTCATGTTATTTTAAAACCAACGGTTTTGTTATTGAAATAATTGTTAAAAATTCGAAAATAGTAGGCCTTTTCTTAATAAAATAACATATAAAACGTGTTATATAAGTCACAAGAGTGATTTGTTAATTTTGTGCACTCGCTTGAAAATATTGCTCAATTAATTACAAATAATTGTCATTATAGCAGATTTTACTATACATATTAGACCTTTAAAGTATGAAAACTTGAGCAATTTTAAATGAACGAATGATGAATGAAAAGTGAACTATTAATTTCTAGAATTGATAATTACTTTTCTATTAATGAAAATGTTATTTAAATTAACTAAACCGTTGTACTATTAAATTGTTACTTTTGTTACGTTACTAGTCTTTCGAAAATCATTATGTAATTAATAATTATCAAATGATTTTATTGAATGTCCTAACTGTTCGATAGAATACACATCTGAACTATTTTAAGACATCTCAAATGACATTTCAATTATTTCTTTCAATCAAATATCGTATTCTAAATCGAACACCAATTTACTCATTCCGAGTAATTTTACACTCTAAATACTCTACTATGCTTATCATAGTGAACATTCGAGTGTTAAAAGTCAGCCAATTACATCAATTACACATTGAAAAGTTACACAAAATGGCGACGCTTGCACAAAATGGCGGCGCGTCCAAGATGGCGGTCGTTCGACTTCGCTCGCTATCACAAGTCTCTCGAGTTCACTTCTCACAAGCTTACAGTTCGGTAACGGCGTAGAGGTCGCGCTGGTCGTGCGTCTGGTGCTGCTGCTGGCGGTCGGGCCTTCGCCGGTGCGTGGTGCCGGTGTTGGGCTGCTGCTGGCGGCGCGGCCGCTGCAGGGAGCGGTACTCGAGCGCGGCGGCGGACAGCGGCTGCGGCTCGGCGCGGCGCGGGGGGCGCACCGTGGCGTACTTGTCCTGTTGACCTTGCGCGGGGTGCGCGGGGTGCGCGGCGTGCGGGGGGTGCGCGGCGTGCGCGGGGCGCGCGGGCGGCGCGGGGGGCGCGGGCGAGAAGGAGCCGAGCGAGGGCGCGGGCGCGGCGAGGCGCGGGCGGGGCGCGCGGGGGCCGAACGACGCGTACTTCGGGTCGAAGCGGTTCAGGCTGGTCGCGCGACCTGTCTGACCTGCAACTGTACAAATCACATTATAATCGCATCGCATTAGCCAGTATACCGCTAAAAGATAGTGACCTTGGACCCAACGCTGTACTGTACTGGACGTCATTGACTGATTTACGGCCAAAACCGAAAATGATTTAGTTATAATACATTACGTAGAACAGCTGTATGGCACTAAAGTCACTGGTTTAACCATGGTATAACAAAACAATGTATTCTCTTCCCGTGACAGCTACGTCACGTGATTGGCCCAAGATTACGTCATCGACTGTGGTATTGGTTGAATATGTCACACTGATCGTAACGTAGTTTTGGGACATTGATACCATTGTACCATGGGTTTGACAACATTGGCGGTATTAGGCGTCGTAATACCTGCGTTATGTTCGGGTGGATGCGCGCCGCCGCCGGGCCGGTCTCAGTAGAAGTCGTTGCTCTCGAGCGTCTTGCACTGCTTGCTGAGCGTGGCGTACTTGCCGTTGTGCGGCGCGCGGCCGAGCGTGTGCGAGCCGCCCAAGGCCGCGGCCGCGCCGCCGCCCGACGCGCCGCGCCCGAGCGTCGCGCTGCCCGACATGCGGGACCTGTCGTCCGGACTGATTAAAAAGCGTGTTCTACCACGCTGAACTATATTTTCACACGTTTTTCTAAAGCTATCATTTTAATTGATGCTGGAATCGTACAGGGTGAATTTTTTATCACCATCCAAATTTTTATATATTTTTCTGTTGTGAAAATCAAGATATAGGTACGTATTTTTTTTTTTTTGTATCAAAACAAAGTACAAAAAATATGAAGTTACAGCATCACAAAGTTATATAAATTCATTGAAACCGCGCAACCCGGGAAAATATTATTAATTTGAAAGTTTTACCTCCATTTTTTTCATAAATAGGGTCTTTTATTGATACCTTGTACATAGAAAAAATTTGATAGTGACAAAATTTTCACCCTGTATTAGGAATGCCGTATTATGATTGATTGATGACCCGTAATTTTATGCAACCATTCAGTTCAAAATCTGTAGCCGTCTTTTTTTAGTCAAACTTTAACGCACGGCTACGTGATTGATTGACGCGTCAAATAAGAATAGAAAAAAGAACAATAAAAGTTACTGAGTAAGAAAATATCATATTTTTTTAAACTAAATGATTCGTCCAAGAATATATTTACCTACATGTGCATTCAAATTTTGAACTTAGTATTAGTGTGTAGACTGTGCGTAAACAATTAATTTTATACCTAGGTCGTTCGCGTTCGCCCAAGTCCATGAGCTGCACGGCCGCGCTGTAGGAGGGCGGCTTGCCGTTGGGGAAGGGCGCGGGGCGCGGCAGCGAGCGGCTCGCCGCGCTGCTCGCGCCGCTCGACAGGAACGGCGCTTGCTCCTCGCCCGTGCCGGCGCGTCTGCAACAAACATTACGTTACTTTATTTTAAAAAACGGGTTCCGTAGGTATCTCATATATCATACCATACCTGTAGGTATATAAGTAAAAACCAAAAATTTATGCTTTTCGCAATTTTTCCTTTATCTGTACTATAAGACGTTATTATGTGCCAAATTTCAAGATTCTGATTCTGCTGTACGTTTTTTTTATTTTATACGATAGACAAACAGGCAAGCGGGCCACCGCAGCCTATGGACGCTCATGTGGATTTTCGGTCAATCCATAAGATTACACAAATAAAAGTTATAAAAAATAACTTACTTTGTGTTGATGTAGATCCAGGCGTGAGAGTCGACCAAAACGATCGCAGTGAATAGAAAGCCAGCCGCGACAGCCGCCAGCAGCTGTAGCGACAGAGCCTGTAAAATATATAGATATTATAGAAGATGGACTACACAAAAGCCTATTTTTCTATTGTAGGTGGCGCTGAAATCACAAAATCTTAGTTCGTACGTCCTCCAACAGATGGCGCTATAAATCACGCCAATTGGTTTACTATCAAACGACCATCATTCAAAATCTATTGCAAGTGAATCCGCGGGCAAAAGATTATAAATAAAGGAGATTTTTTTGCCCCGGAGTAGAACATTATAGATGACTAACGAAACCCGCGCAACTTCGTTTACGTGTATCGCGCTTTCCTGTAGGAATTTCGAAAATTCCTTTCTTATTGCACACGCCTTAGAAGATTCTGGTCCCTACGATCAGCGGTTTAGGCTGTGCGTTGATTTTCAGTCAGTCATTAAGGTCAAAGCATATGTATTGTAGGGTTTTCACCCTACCTTAGAGTTAGTGGTAGATAAAGTCACTGGTAACACGAATATAAGGTTATTGCCGAACTATATAACCATTACAGTCAGACAGAAAATAAACTGAAATGGTGTGAAATGTGTATAAGTGTACAGAGTATTTAAAATAGAGTACCTGCAGGCCGCCGTCGCAGGCTGCCTTGGCCCCGGCCACGAAGTAGGCGCGCGCCATGCGGCACTCCAGCGCCGCACTCAGCGAGACCAGCGCGCGCTCCGCCTCGCCCGTGCCCGCGTTCAGCGCGCCCAGGGCCGGCTGCAGACCTGCGACACGTATATCAATTATTGAGTTTGTTTGTTTGACCTTCACGGATTGACTAAGCAGCCGATCATTATGATAATTTGCATACATATTGTTAGGGGTACAGAGCCCAACATAGGCTACTTTTTATCCCGTGAAAGTATATCGTTCCAATGGGAAAATATTTTTTCTACTATAGAGGGCGCTGTATCGGCCAACAGATAGCGCCACACGACGCGCTATGGGTTGTTTTATTGTCAAACGAGATCTATGTCATAAAATTAACGCGAGCGAAGCCGCGGGGAAAAGCTTGCTAATAAACTTTAATATTTCGAATATATTGGCCGTGTGGTGGCAGATAATATCACCACCGCGTCTCCTCTCATGGCTGCCATGCCTATTTTACCGGTAATCATTTTGCTTCGTTTCCAAAGTGGTGGTAGTTAATATTTTTTGTATTTTTTATATAATCAGAATTATTTAATTTTAAATATGTAAACGACGAAAGAAAGTGCATGTGAAGGTCTAGTCCTTGAAAAAATGATTTTGGTTTGAGTACAAATTTTATCATCAGAGTGTATCAAGTGGAGACATAATGTCATTTAAAAGCTTTAAAATATAAACTATGTAGGTTACTTAAGATCGTTTTAACAAGGAAATAATGGTCTAGTATTCAGTAACAAAAAAAAGTAATCGTACCTGGATCGTTGAAGAGCTGCGGCGCGCTCCTGGACAGCACCGCCAGCGCTTGCCGCACGGCCACGACGGCGCGCTGCGCGTTCCTCAGCTCCGCCGTCAGCACATTCTCGCGGGACACCTTGCACGACAAGTAATAGTGCACCATCTGGAAACAGGATTTTTTATATCTACACTAATATTATAGAGGTAAAGTTGGTTATAGTTTGTGAGCTTGTAGGTAATCTTTGGATCTACTAAACCGATTTAGATATTTTACCAATAGAAAACCACATCTTGTGAAGGTCTTACTCCATCATTTTAAAAAGACAACAATAATAAACATCTTTATTTTGCACTGAAATGACACAGTACGAAATTCATAGAACGCTCTTCGTGAAATGAAATATCTGTAGATCTATACTAATATTACAAAGATACAAATATTATTTAAGACAGGTAGGGCACAGCGGATAATCCGCTCCGCATCGGAGTAGCCCGTCTGGGGAAAGACCTCCACCTTACAGAAGATCGTAGCCAAATAGCATTGGTTTTGGTGGTCTCGGCCATGCAGTGTTCCTACGGTGAGTAGGTAAGGTCTCCTGCGAAACTGGGATGGGGCACTAGTTGTATATAAAATACCATAAAGTCAAATCAAAACAACAAGTGAAATCATCTGACTCGCGTATGTCTTACTTTAATTTTTACCATATTATGTGTCATACAGCTGTTGATTAAAATGAAATAATAGTATAGAAATATGTTGACTCACATCCTTGGGCAGGTTGTGACTTGCGTGGTGCGCGAGCGCGGCGGCCGGGTCCTGGCAGGCGTCAGCCGCGGCCACCGCCCCCGCCGCCAGCACCGCCGTGGCCAGCCAGCACGCCACCAGCGCGCCCAGCGCCCCGACGCACAGCAGCAGCAGCGCGCGTCTTGAGCGGCGGGCGGCGGCGGCGAGCAGCGCCACGCACACGGCGCCGCCGCAGCACCAGCCCGCCATGCCGCCCGCCCAGCGCGCCGCCTCCCACACCCACGCGCGCTGCAAACACAAAAACGATTTATATAACTGTCAAAACTAGATCAAAACACTTTGTAAAAGATTAAGGTAAATTTCAAACTATCAAAACATGGTCAAAACACTGTAAAACAGAATATTGGACGAAGAAAATGCCGTATTCGAGTTCGCCATTCTTAACAGTGGTCATTTTGCTTTTTAATACTAGCGAAACCTTCGTTCAACTTTGTTTGTGTGAATCTCGCTTTCCAGTGGGAATTTAAGCGGTTTAGGCTGTGCGCAGTGTGCATTGATTCTCAGTCATTCAGGACAAACCATTTTATATAATACATACCTACCTATTCAATATCTTTTAAACGATATGTAAAATAAGCACTACAGCGTTACGCTCCGTGTGAAACGGTTCTAATCCTAATTACCAGATATATTTTATTACCTTCACAAACTCATCTAATTTGAGATCGACTAAAGGACTCCTCAGATTGTCGGCTGCAGTGGCGGCGAAGCTGGCGTTGTTGCGTAGCGTCGAAAGTGCTCGAAGTAGTGTTCCCAGAGCGGTTTGGTTCGCGACGGGCATGTCCAGTGCGTCGCCGAGTCGCGCGATGGGCGCGCGGGCTCGGGCACCCATCGCGTCTTCGAGGATACTCGACTGGCAGACAATACATAATTATAAAAAACATAAATCCGCCATATGTTAATTATATCGCGACTGGTCAATGATTTCTTGTCATTAGATCGGTTCTTCTGTTCGCCTGCAGAGTTTCACAGAGTGGCTGTAGTTTACTTAGCTAATTGTAATAATAGATAATTACATTAATATAAATAGTTTAATATCTTGTTGTACAAAATGGTCCCTGGCAAGTTGGTTTAATGACCCTGTAATGCTTGTCAAGGATATAAAATACTAAATAAATATTCCCTTCCACTATACTTGGCACAAAAGCTCCAAACAATTATCCGATTTAAAATATAAATCGACATGATTTAAACATAAATCGATTACAAGTCACAACAGTATTTTACATAACGCTATGACAAGCTAATTCAAACACAATCGTTGAATTTCACTGGAAATCCTATGCCAAGTATACTGAAACGGATTATACAATCCTTGATAATATTATAAATAACTGTCTGATACTTTTTCACATTAAAACCGCTGAACCCATAATTAAAGGCATGGGGACAGATTAAGACCCGAGAAAGGACATGGGATAGTTTTTAATCCCGGGAATGATCCCCTAAAGGGGTGAATAGTGTTATTTTTTAGTTATTATTCATTATTTAATACGCATTGACCTAGTTTTATAGAATGAAGGGCACTTTATTCATGTGTCTTTATTCGAAAAATGGAGTGAATAGTTATTTTTACCTGGTTTTTAACATTGTTGACGAGTATCGCAAGCTGGTTTCCCGCCTGGATGCTCTGCAGCATGGCGTTGTGAAGGTCGTCATTTCCGAACAGCCCCACCCCGATGGCACCGCAGCAGAGCACCGACAATATCATCAGGGTAATCTGAAATTAATAATAACTTGTTTTACAATAAATTTCTGATACAATTTTAATTTCACATATAGCTCTATTTTTCTTCTTTAGTTTGACTGTGATTGCCATAATATAATATCATTAACTTTAAAAATGGGTAAGAATAGAACACCGTTAGAATCTAATGAACGTGTTAACGTAGTGTTTCGTGGTATTGACGCTATTTATTATGGGTTATACCAGTCTCATTATTGAATCCCCGCCATATGAATATGAAAAGCGATAAAATACATAATTTGATGTCAAACAATTCATTCACACACAATAAATTGATATGAGACAAATTTATGTTATGTAATGGCGCTCCCACGCCGGTATTATATAAAGTTATTAAACAAAATGTAACATTTAAGTAACATTATAATAGTTTTATTTTCTGCTCCCGCTGAATGTTACATTTTGATCAATAACGTTATTTATATCACCGGTGTGAGAGCATAAATTGTTTCATCTTTTTAGAGCATTTAATTGTTTTTAAATAAACACAATTAATTTATTGTATTCTGAATACTAAAACTTGTCATTATCTATACTAATATTATAAAAAGGAAAGATTTGATTGATTGTTTGTTTGAATTGAATAGGCTCCGAAACATGGATGCTCCGAAACTACTAGACCGATTTCAAAAATTCTTTCACCAGTAGAAAGCTACATTATCAGGGAGTGACATAGGCTATAGCTTTTCCCGAAATTCAATGTGGTTCCCACGGGAACGGGTCCGGAATTTCACGCGGACGAAGTCGCAGGCAAAAAGCTAGTGATTCAATATTCTCGTAATTTGAATTCAATATAATATAATCTGAACGGGGTCATTGACAGCGACACATTTAGAAACAAAACCACATGAACTATTAATGATTATAACATGACACAGCCCATATGGGGCGATCATATTCTTGTGGGAATCCATCTGATTTTGTTTACAGTCCTCGGAACAAGTCTTATAATTAACTTAGCCCTCAACTTCGCGTTATATTTTTATCGTACAGTCAACTAATTAAAAGAGGTTAGCAGGGGTAGAGAACTAAGAACAAAGATTTAATAAATGCTTAAACATAATATAAGCAAAGTTATGAAACTTTGTGATTGTATAGTACATTATGAATATTGTTTGATTAGTAAAAATTCGTGTAAATCCTTTCACGTAAGATGTGGAAAACTTGAATCATATTTTTGAGTCTGTTCAGTGCTCATCTCTTTTATTGGCTGTCTATACAGCCAGTACTCACTAATTTGTTTATATTTTTATTTCTCCAAAACGTCACAAAATCGACTATTATATAATCGAATTTTAACCGTCTATTTTCGTAATAAAAAAGGTTAAAATCTCGTGTCAATCTTAAGTATTCTGTGTCTCAAGCGCTGTCTCACTCATACAAAATAGGAGATAGCGGGACCAGCAGCATTTGGATCCTAGAGGATCGAGACGAGATCCTGCCGCGCGCATTTGGATCGCGTTGGATCGTCGTGTGGATCCGGCTATTGATTGTGACCATGAGAATGGTTTGAGAAGAGATTGAAATTGTTTTTGTGACGAGATTAGACCCGCTGGTCAGCTATTTGATTGGTTGACCGTACACCGGGCTCTAAACAAATATCTTCAAAGCTCATTTATTAATAGAGTTACACATAATATTAAATCATAATTAATTTGAAAGAAAACAAATTGGTAACAGGAAGCAGTATGCCATTTTCGCTCCAAACAATTCTTCACTTCCCGATGTTTATTATCGTTAAGTTAGAATCCATTTGGTGCCATTATTTTTAGACTACCGCCCGTCTCCCCCTGTAGCAATCAATTCGTAGACTAGGGCTACCACTAACCACTATAATACGTCACACAGAGACAAAATAAATAATTAACACAATGATGTCTTATAATATAAAAATGTATCGCCAAATGTGTTGCTAAGCGTTAATCTCGAGAACGGCTGGAGCGATTTCGCTAATTCTTTTTTTAGAATATTCCTTGAAGTACGAGGATGGTTCTTACGGAGACGAAAAATTGCGCAAGTTTCGCTAGTTTGGAATAAATTCGCGCGTTGGCAATGTACAAAATAGAACTTATAACAAAGATTTGCATGGTAATAAATATATAATGTGAGCATCGTTGGCGAATAAATAAAATAGTAATAATATGAGATCATTGCGAGGAGGAGCTCGATGGCGTCGCATTCTAATATGAACACGATTCGGGCGAGGTCGACTCTATCCAGTGTTTGGATGGGTTTCGTTATCTCTTCGGAGGGCACGTTAATCCGTCGGTCCCGGCTGTTAATGGTAGATGACAGTCGTTAAGCTAAGTCGGTGGCCTTCGGGCGGCTTGAAAACACCAGCCTCTGCCAACCCGCATCGGAGCAACGTGGCAGAGTACGCTCTAGTCCCTTTCGATTGAAGGGAGACCGACCCGTATCCCTGCAGTGGGATGATTATGGGTTGATATGATGATGATGAGCATCGTTAATTTGATACCTAGAAAACACTGAAGCATTTCGATATATTGTCAAGCTTATAAATTAACTAAGGAAACGGGACAACGCTAGAAAGAAGAAGAAGGACAACAAATCGATAACCCTATAAGTAATACCTTCAAAGCTGTTATACTCCGAGGCGGCCGCTGCTTCCTGTCGCAGCATCTCGTCAGAAGATAGATGAGTAGCACCGTTAGCGTTAAGATCAACCAAGCACCCGGTATGGAGCCTAAGATGCCCAAACTCTGTAAATGTGAAAAAAAATGTTAATGATATTGACGTTATTAAAAAAATATATAAGCGGTTCAAACATGGCACTCTATCTATGGCGTCGCTCTAATTGGCAGCAATAGTACGAGAAAACGATGCGTTGATCGTCGTACGATGGGTTAGATCGTGCAATCAAAACTAAAAATCTCTTTTGAGTGTCCTAATTGGTAACCGCGTCATCGCGCGAGCACAGCCATGAAAAGTCCATCGCACGACGATAAACGCATCGTTTGCTGCTACGATCGCTGCCAACAAGGACGACGCCTAAGGGCCTATGCAGTGCGATGCGGATACGCGACAGACGGACGGTCCGCAACGGATTGTGAAATGTATTAACCAAACGCACGATGCTGTAGATCGCTGCGCAGCTACGCGTCGTACGTTTGGTGTGTCCTTTCTCATAATATTGCATAGATTACAACGCCATAAGCTGCAACGCGCTGTGCTGCGCTGCGCTGCATGCGGTGTGCTCCGCCCTTAAATCCGCGAGACGGGTAGCGCCCGCGTTGCACTGCATAGGCCCTATTGCAGTCAAACAATCTGACAGATAACTATAGAGAATAGAGTTAGATTGATTTAAAGCTAAGGGGAGTGTTCATGCTACGTAGCGTGACCTTAAGGTGTTAGCACACACGCAACGTGACATAGACTCCACTACGTTACGCTACATCAAGTTAGTCGAATGAGTTAAAGGCGAAAAGATGACGCGACATCGCGTGACGCGGAACAACCAAGTTTTTGTGAATTATACAATTTTAAGTCTTTACAATTATTTTTAGATAAATAGGCTAACCGAAAGATTGCTGGCAAGAGACCTTAAGTGTACCAGCGATATTGCACTTTAATCGCTACAAGGCCGACAAGGTGAGTCTGATCGATGACTTGCGGTTAGGTGACTAGAAAACACTATCACCAGATACCTATCGGTTAACACTAATTCCGAGGAGCACACGAAAAGAAGAAGCTATACATACCTCGAGGTAAACCGGCGAATTAGGTGCGAAGGTGTCGTTCACTCGATGTAGAGTGACGTTGATGTGAGGCAGCGAGTGCAGCAGCCGCGAGAGACGCGGCGGCGTGTACTCGTCCGAGACGCCAGACGCGCCCATCGCGTCCTATCACCGTGACACCTGGAAATATTATAAAATATAGAATTAATAAAAGAGAAAAAAGAGAAAGATAATTTAGAGAAAGAGATGATACTTTTATGAAATTCGCAGCAGTTGACACAGCCAATTGCAGACGCGCATTTTAATAAGTACATATTTCGCACACTTTGATCAAAACTCGGACAAAATCATGAAAAGGCAAAAAAAGCTATAAAATCGATGTTTATTCCTGCAAATCTACTTTTTTTTTAATTCTCCGAGTTTACCCCGATCTGAACTCAAAATAACTCATAGAGAACAACGTTTTTACTGCATTTTACCCTCTCACGATTTTGAGTTGTCGGAGTTTTGATCTAGTGATGCGATTCCTCGTTAATTCTCAAGCTATCTCTTTTTTCTTCGTTAATATGTCAGAGTCAGTAAAAATAATCCTAAGTCAATCTAACGTTTACATTTTAATTTATTATAGCTACATACACATACACTGTTTACAATTTAATTTTACAGTTAAATTATGGCGTCGAACTACAATCTGCGGACAAGGTCAATATGTCTGCATATTTTTTGTTTAATTAATTGAACGTCAAATAACAACGTACTGACTGGTAGGCACAGTATAATTTTATAATTGAGCTGTCTCTGTAATCCGCTAATCTATGAAATGAAATAAAATGAAATGAAATGAAATTTGTTTTATTTTATACTAGCGAACCCCGCGCAACTTCCTGTGCGTGTATCCCGCTTTCCCGCGGGAATTTCGGAATATATTATACATATATATAAACCTTCCCTCTTAAATCACTCTATCTAAAAAAACCGCATCAATATCACTAAGGTGGCAAACAGCAATTCACGTAACAAGAACCGATTCTACATAGTTCGATTCAACGACACTCGCTGTCCCGTTCAATTCCTATTTTGTATGAGTGAGACAGCGAATGTCGTTGAATCGAACTAGAATCGGTTCTTGTTACGTGAATTGCCCCACTGATGGCAAGCGGTCACCGTAGGTAGCCTATGGACGCTTGCAGCACCGGGGGCATCACTCGCGCATTGCCGACCCTACAGAGAGACAGAATTCTTTTATTAAAAACTTTTATTCAGTGAATAGGTTTTCACAAACACGTTCTATCAGACAGACAGCGAGACTTCATTTTTTACTATGTAAAGATACTTCCTAGTAAAAACCGTGTAACATCGCTTGCTGGTATGCCGCTTTCACGTGGAAATTTCGAAAAATCCTTTTTTAATACAGTTGCTCAAAAAGTGACGTATTGCAGGGACGTTTAGCGTTCGGAAAGTGGGCTATTACACACGCGTGCTTTTTCTTTACCTTTTCCGCACTCGTGCGTTCTCTTTCCCAACTGTCAAAATTAATGTCTATTAAAAAGAAAAACTCAACCACGAAGTTTTTATTTTAAAAAAAATCATAGAAGATTTTATGACTCATGCAAATATTTATAAAAAGAAGCTACTAATTTGTTTCAATATCAGATTTAATGATTTGATTCAATGAGTTAGGTTAGGTTTCATTTCATTTCATCTCATTAAATTTCATTTTCATTTCATATCAATAAAAATATTCTACTGAAGACTTGGCTGTATGGGCATAGTTCCCTTTGCCTACCCAGAATGGGTGAAGAAAACAAAAAAAATCTCTGCTTGTATTCTTTTACGGTTGGCGCCATTTTCCAAAAATTTTCTTTGCGAGTTTAGTTGTTTGTTGCACAAAATGAGTAATTAAATTGCTTAATTTTTTTGCAACTGTATTAAAAATAGTCGTTCAGTACACGTGCGGAACCGTCATTGCAACTTGTTCCGACTGTCAACCCTCACCTTCGGCTGCGCCTCGGCTCGGGTCGACATTTGTCGGAACTCTTTGCAATGACAGACTTTCCGCACTTGTAATGAAATGTACTATTTTATATTGCCTACGTCATACAGAGAATACACCTTCCAAGTTTCAGGTCTTTACGATCAGCGGTATAGGCTGGGCGATGATCCGTCAGTTCAGGACAAAGGATTTTACGACGACAAGCGCAAGATCTTAAACAAAACACTGCATATTGCAGAATAAACGATTGGGCGGTGGTAGCTCGATACATGTGTTTGCGATGCGAATGCTCTGAATTCTCCAGATACCCCATATTGCGAACAGATGACAGCGAAACCATTATTGACCGACTTCAAAAAAGGACCTACTGCATACACAGTATCCATAGGTACTAATATTATAAATGTGAAAGTGTTATTTGTTTGTTTCTCCTTTCTTCACGTCAAACGAAAGTAATGAACAGATTGAGATGATTTTTTTATTGGGGATAGTTTAAGGTCTGGAGAGTGACATAGGATTTTTATCCCGGAAAAACATCTTATTCCCACGGGAAAAAATAAAGTATATATTTTTTGTTCTTCTTACACGTCGAAAGGAACCTAAGTATCGACATGTTTTTTTTTTAACAGAGATGATTTAAGATCTGGTGAGTGACATAAGGCTACTTTTTTTCCCACGGGATATCTGTACCTATTGTCTGCAAACTATTTTGACGCGGTTTTCACGGTCAGTCAAATTAAAGACAATTAAAATTAAGAAAGATTATGTCTATTAATTTTTCAATATTCCCATGAGATTCATAAAATAGGATTGTAATTATTTTCTGTAACCTGTGCGTGTACTTAGTACAAATTACATATTCCAATGGAGAGTTACTTAAAGGCACGACACGATACGCACGACCGAACACGAACATGGTGAACATCGAACACGAACACCGAACATGTGGTTCGCACGTGTGGACGTAAATTAGCAATGCGAACATGAACACCTACAAACATAGTTCTACTTGTGTTCGCGCGCAACCACTCACGCACGACCAGACAAGAACATGGTGTCGAACAAAAGAGGCTACCAAGCCTGACTCTTTTGGTTCGATGTTCGTGTTAACAATGTTCTGGTGCTGAGAACATCGTCCACACAGAACACCCAAATTGGATCGACACGAACACTTTTGACGAACAAATTGTTTGATGTTCGTTAGTGGTAAGCACGTGCGAACAAAGTGTTCGTGTTCGATGTTCATCATGTTCGTGTTCGGTCGTGCGTACACGCCTTAACATTATCATCGGCATAAAACATCCGCGATCGGGAAGTGTATGTGCTAGCTACAACGCCTACTACGTCGGAAAACAAAACTGACGAAGAATACCAACAATTTTTAATATTTAGGTCATCGTGTTCTCTATCAAAAATTAAAAATAACTGTGAAAAAATTTTTTCCAATCTTTATTTTTACTTTCCAAGATTTTGAAAATAGTTACGCGACGCAAGATTCGGTACTGCGTGTGACGTCACTCCACACCCCGCTCCCACAGTCCGTCGCGTCGTCGCTCGCTTCCGTACGGTTCATTCGCGCCAATATTTTTTTGTGCGAAATGAAAAAAAAATGGTGTGTTGTTCCACATTGTAAGAACACAACCTACAATGCACCAGAAAAAATATTTTTCCATGTTCCGATGGAAGTCAAAATGCGAAAGAAATGGATAACCGCTATGAAGAGGTTGGATCCGTTTGGAGACAAAAGCACAGTATTTTGCTGCGAAGATCACTTTGATGTAAGTACAGTTTAGATAAAATATTTTCCCATTGGAATGACATACTTTCACTGGATAAAAAGTAGCCTATGTTGGGCTCTGTACCCCTGACAAAATATATACCTATACAAATTTTTATACTTGCTTTTTTTTTTATGAAACAAAAACTAATGTAAGTACATATTTGTATACATAAAATCTCTTATTTTAAAAAATTTCAAGCAATTCTGAATACCCATTGGCATTCTTCAAATGGTAATCAAAACTTGTTTATCAAAATTAAATAATTAGGATGTTACCATTAGAAATGTAAGAGGAATGTGTTTGTTAAAAACCAATAGACTACTAACCACAATGACCAAACAGTAGCAGTTCCTACGACATCATATTGGAGTTAGCTTCTGATTCGACTTTACCGCGAATACATCTGTAACAAACAAATAAACGTGTTATAAATTATTAGTCGTAAAATAAATAAATAGAATACTGAGGAAATACTTTCACAATGAAATCTATTTAAAGCAGATTGTTTATTTGTAATGTATTTATTATTTTAAACTAAACTAAACCGGGAATTACGGCGATCGAACTTTGATATTACCTGACGTTTCGACCAGCTATTTAGACTACTCTCGAAACTAAGAGAAGTAGGGCCACAGCGGATAATCCGCTCAAATCAGAGCCGCCCGTCTTGGGAAGGACCTTACAGAAGATCGTAGCCAAATAGCATTGGTCTCGGCCATGTTTTGTTCCTACTGTGAGTAAGGTCTCGAGCTCCACTTGGGGGGGGGGGGGGAGGGATGGCAACGCGCGAGTGACACCCCCGGTATTCAAGCAAGCGTCTATAGGCTACGGTGATTGTAGTATATTGCGATCTAAGAAGATATTAATTTATCATATTAAAATAAGAGAAGAAGAAATGTACATATCCCACCAAAAACATTTTCATGTAAAAATGTTGCCAAGACGAGTCTACCTTAATCAAAATTTATGAAAAAGTGGTCAGATCTCATGTAGAGCCAAGATTCTTGATCTATGCGCCCTTACTTTACCAGGCCTAACTTCACATACTCTACATTTTAGTCAAAACGTGTGGCTTGGCCGTTTTATTCACGATGAACGAATGCCTATGAAATCTTCGTAACGGTAGCAAAACGGCACAGCCACACGTTTTGACTAAAATGTAGAGTATGTGAAGTTAGGCCTGGTAAAGTAAGGGCGCATAGATCAAGAATCTTGGCTCTACATGAGATCTGACCACTTTTTCATAGATTTTGATTAAGGTAGACTCGTCTTGGCAACATTTTTACATGAAAATGTTTTTGGTGGAATTTCATTTCTTTTTGTAAGTTGCATTAATTTTTTTTTCGTTTTTTTTTTTCTTTTGGGCGAAGGTTCAAGTTTTATTTATGATATTTTTGTTGTTTGTGTACTAATACTAGGATACATACCAAAATTCAGCTTTCTAGGATATTAAGAAGCGGAAATCTCATACAAACTTTCATCCCCTAAGTTAAAGGGTTGGGGGATGAAAGTTCCAAGTTTTATGATTTTTTTGTTGTCTTTGTAGTAATATTAGCTTATATACCAATTTTCAGCGCTCTAGGACTTCAGGAAGTACCTTAAGAATTATGATGATCAGTGAATGAGTGAGTGAATCAGTGACGAAATCGGGGGTTTTTAGACATTAATAAAATCTAAAGTATAATAGCTACGACATTCAAACTTTGTACGTTTTATGATTGTACTGGTGTCATTATATCTTAATGTTTTTAACTATTTAGCATCATCCAAACCAAAGTTATGAGAGTTCAAAAAAACGACGAAACGTTTCGAGAAAAGATAGGTAGTGCCCTTGCGCTCCGCTTGGCTCGTCTTGGCGGGGGCACTAATGCTTACCATCAGGCGGGCTGTATTCTTGTGGTGTAACTTTGTGGTATAAAAAATAAAAACTAATCCTGAGCTATCGGTTTTGGATTGTTGCGTTTAGGCAGTCTTGGAGACTAAACTAGCTTTAACTAAATATACAAATAATAGATTGTACACAGGTACAAATACACTAAATATAAAATATTAGATTGTACACCTTACTAATTAGTAAAGTATAAAGTTCCAAGAGACGAATTAGGATTTGCTGTTAATTTTAAATTGAAATCGTGATTTCGTTGCAGTAAACCTAGCAGGTTGCACCAGCCATGGTCACATGAGAACTTCGAAATATATTTCTGTTCATAATAGGTTTTTTCTTATAAGTATAATACTTCATACTAATATTATAAATGAGAAAGTGAGTTTGCTTGTTTGTTTGTTATTCACGGCTTGACTAATTAGCCGATCATTATGAAAATTTTTATGTATAATTGTCAAGGGTACAGAGCCCAACATAGCTACTTTTTATCCCGTGAAAGTAAGTATGTCATTCCAATGGGAAAATATTTTTTCTACTATAGATGGCGCTGTATCGATGGCGCTGGATAAATAAAATAAAAAGGACGGGTTGCATTGCACTCCGGGAGTGCCGGCAGAAGTGAAAACTTAAACATCAACGTTCCCTCCATCCGTTTTATTTTATTTCGCCTTATTTTATTTTTTTTACCCATCTAAAAAAAATGCCAAGCGCCGGTAAAGAAGTTTTCACATCAAAAAAATAATCAATAGATGGCGCTGTGCAGTTTCTGCTGTTTCTGAATCGCGCTATTTTCTACGATCAGGATCTGACGAGAGTTTAACATTTTTTCCCCATGTAAAAAAATGCCAAGCGCCGCTAAAGAAGTTTTCACTTCAATTCAAAAATGATTTAAAATTAAAATGTTTATTTCAGAAATTAGACCTTCCCACAGGGACTTTATCTTGTCATTTACAACTTGTATATTACATAAAAGAAAATAAATTACGTTATTTAAATACAAAGAAAATATCCAAACCAATATGATTCTAACAAGTAGTCTTTTTGCTGATCAGAATCGAATCGCGTGCCTACACGAGTGACGAACCATTTTCACATTTCCGCGTCGTTAAATGTAGTTATTGACTAAGCGTTTATATACACGTGTGTTTACGTATATCATTAAAATTAACTGCTCAATGAAAATCTTGCAGTCAATTCGTAGTAAATAAACGTGCATTACGTGCGGTGACGTGACAAGCAGTTTAACAAGGCCATTTACACGGTACGATTCTCATTAAATTTACCAACAATTCTTGAGAAATACGAGATTAGACTTGGAGATGAGAAATAAATATTCGATTACATTTTTTTTTATTAGAAACACAATATTTAGACCGCAAAACTGTTGCATATGAACTACCTATTCTGTCTTACAAACGTTCATTGTATTAATAAATCCACTATAAAAGCCGTCGTCAAACTCTCAAAACACGGAGTCTCGAGATTTTTTTAAACGCAGCTCACGTTCACTAATTTGGCATAACGATTGTCTTCTATCGACAAAAGTCGGGGCTGTACGTTTAGGCTGTTGTCGGTTCGGCAAAACACGGAGACACGACATTTTATAAACGCATCATTCGATTTTGAAGAGCGCAACGACACCATAAGACACCAACGATTTTATTGCTAAAAAATCGTAGCATTTAAAATACCCTTGCCCACAATTGGAAGTTACAGTACTCAGTAGTAGTATGTAGTTTGTTACAACGAAATCCGCGCGTGGTTTATCTCTAATACTTACAAAATTGGTAAAAAGTGACAGTTGAAGTGAGACAAAAAAATTTGCTACATCCTCAGGATGGAAGGAGACAGAGAATGTTAAAGAAGAAACAGTAGCACTGTTTCTTCTTTAACATTCTCTGTCTCCTTCCATTACAGGTTCCTTGCACTCCTTCAGTTACATTAGTATGGTTTCGCTATTTCTGTTGTCCCAATAGTATTTAACCTCATAACGTGAAATGGTGGTAAAATCCGTTCCAATACCTATGGCACAAAAGCTCTGAACAATCGTCTGAATTAAAATTTAAATCGATAAGAAATAAATAATATGAATCGATCACTAATCACTTTTACTTAATATGCAAATAATGTCGCTTCCCTGTCTGATGTCTGCGTACTGTCTGTTTCTATGTTTGCTTAGATTTTTAGAACTACGCAACGGATTTTGATGTGTTTTTTTTTTAAAGATAGTGTGGTTTAAGAGGAAGTTTTATAATACATTCCATCGGGAAAGCGGGATACACGGGAAACTAAGTTGCGAGGGTTTCGCTAGTATTATTATAATACTGTCACGGTGAGACAAACTAAATTCAAAAACACTATCATTGAATTTCACTGGCAATTGTGTGTCAAGTAGGTATATTGGAACGGAGTGTGGTTTATAAAACTAAAATACTTGTCTTAAAATTTAATATTTATACACAAGACAATATAAATAATAACGATATATAACTGATTGTTTTCGCAATAATTGTCCAATTACAACTCTCTAACTTCAAACTGACACAATTTTGACGTTTGGCAGAGCGAAATCGACGCGCGCGCAAGCTAAAATAAAGTGAAATTCTCTCTCATTCCTTACGTCACCAATATCTTTATTTTGTACTATAGACTTTTATCTTCCGTTTATTAAACACCCACGGTATGGTCCCTTTAACTAAACTAGGGCAGGTCAGGTTACATCACTAGTTAAATTTTATTGAACGCATTTTGGATAGATAACATCATTATTACTATTTTTTATGGCAGACAAACAAGCAAGCGGTCACCAACGTCCAAAAAAGACGACAGATTGTTTTGTGTCACCAAAAACTCTAAAAAGTTCACAAAACGGGCGTTTTTTTTTGGGTCATTCATGTTTTGTCAGTGCAAATTACCCCTCCATTATTTAGTGTTTATTAATGTTTATCTAAGACCATCAGTGCGTGGGTGTCAGGTCTTTGTCAATGAAAGCTTTTAACGCGTCAACGTTACTGACGCAATCTCGCTTCAGCCTTGTTGTTGACTTTGACAGCTATTATCATACTAAAACCTATGCTAAAACAATATATTAACGGAATTATTTCAACGACCTCCTTGGCGTAATTGTTACCATGCCAGCCCGCCACCAAGGAGGCCCCGGGTTAGAATCCGGTCGGGTCATGCATGATGAAAAACGAACTTTTTCTGATTGGCCTGGGTCTTGGATATTTATCTAAAGGTGTTATAACATAATAGTATCGTTGATACTAACTCAAATCCCACAAATTGTTGTGGGATTTGTAACTAAATATTTTTATTACTTCCCCCCTCCCCCCTTGTCACACATGGTCACATTTGGCTACCCCCTGGTGTGACATCACATATTTATGAATTTTCAATTTGGAAAGTAAAATTCAAACATTTATTAATTAAAATTAGACTACACTTGATTAGTACTTAATATAAAAATTGTTTTCAATCACACGATTGAAAAAAAAATTTTGTTAATGTTAAGGTAATTGAAACAATCGTTGAATTTCATTGAAAATCTAATGCCAAGTATATTGAAGAACGAAATATGTTGTTTAGATAATATTTGACTAAGTCATCAGGTTAAAAAACCTAATGATTAACAAGAATCAAAATAACAATTACAGTTAACAATATAATGGGCTATCATTAGCCAGTGATATGATAATCGAATGTCGGGTCAATTAAATCAAAAGTGCCAGTGCCATTCAGACCGTCGATTGAGAAACATTGTTAAAAGTTCATTTAGTTAAAAAAAAGTGTGAGTAAAAGTGCTTATGTTGACAAAAATCTTATAAGTATTCTTTTAATCCTCAACTGTAGAACTGCTATTATTTGTCATTGTTTTTTAACCCTATCTCTGCAGCATCACTGTCAAATAAAAAAAGCTATCGGTTTATTTGGACTGGACGGATAACTTTATTAGATTGAGGTAAAGGTCAGCAAACGTTTAATTT
The DNA here is from genome assembly GCA_905163395.2 of Endotricha flammealis. Classification (NCBI taxonomy): domain Eukaryota; kingdom Metazoa; phylum Arthropoda; class Insecta; order Lepidoptera; family Pyralidae; genus Endotricha; species Endotricha flammealis. The sequence continues at coordinate 14,049,005 of LR990861.1, read as the reverse complement.
AAGATTGTCATTCTCTCTTTAAAGGAAATTCTAAAGTGTGAAAGTGACAAAACAAGTTTTATATAAACCTGGGCTTACTCTTGAAAATAATTTCGGTCGATCGGTATTTGGATTGTTACGTATAGGTAGTCTAGACAGACTATACTAAACTAACTAAATGAAATCGAATTGTATGCTAACCAAATAGTAAAATTTAAGTTTAGGGTTCGAATTAGTATTTGCCATTAATTTTAAATTAAAATTGTTCCGAGGAATTGTTTGACTTGATGCCTACGGCCACTTTCTACCATCGACACAGAATAGATAATAGTACTACGTACCATCGATCTGCTCGTCACCGGCGCGGTCACCGGCGGGGAATCCACAGTTCCACACACGTTTGAATCAAAATGGTCGTGTACTGCGCGGTTTCAGAGAAGAGTCCCGCCGAGGTCTTTCCTTTAGTTTAGACTATAGTATGGGGTTCTTCAAAAGGGGCGTTAAAAGATTTTTACATGGTCGGCAACGCGCGAGTGATACTCTTTTTTTTTTATACCACACAGGTGGCAAACAAGCATACGGTCGGCCTGATATAAAGCCGTCACCGTAGCCTATAGACGTAAGCAATACCGGGGGTATCACTCGCGCGTTGCCAACCCTCCCAACCCCCCCAAGTGGAGCTCTAGAGACCTTACTCACCGTAGGAACACAACATGGCCGAGACCAATGCTATTTGACTACGACTGTAAGGTGGAGGTCCTTCCCCAGACGGGTTGCTCCGATTTGAGCGGATTATCCGATACTCCCGGTGTTGCAAGCGTCCATAGGCTGCGGTGACCACTTACCATCAGGCGGGCCGTAAGCTTGTTTGCCACCTTAGTGGTATAAAAAAAATATATTGATATCGTGATTACATTGCAGAGTAAGCTAGCTGATTGCTCATACTGTAAGTTAGCCTTTATTATAAAATCATACGTGATATAATTTGAAACTCTAAGCTAAAAAAAATATTGCATAAGTGTTTTTACTCACATTACATCACACAGACAGGACAAACAGACTGTTATAAAGTTTTAATATGAAGTTATCAATATACATTGTGTTACTATGTGTAGTGTTAGTGAATTGTCGGAACTATTTCTACGGTAACAAAACAAACTACAAACTTGTGTTTAGAGAGAGAGTTATCAATGAAGCTATACCTTTTAAGAAACGCATACAGACTTTGGATTATAAGAACTCGCCGAGGCCAATAAAGGTAATATATTTATTTCATATCAACCCATAATCACCCCACTGCAGGGATACAAATGTCCCTTCATTCGAAAGGGATTAGAACCCAGCTCATGTGAAGTTGTAGTCAACTACATAACGGGTCCGTCAATGAACAATATTTTTTTATACCTCTAAGGTGGCAAGCAAAAAGTATACAGCCCGCCTGATGATAAGCAGTCCCCTTGAATTACCGGGGTCACTCGCGCATTGCCGACCCTGTAAAAAGTGGAACTCTGGACAAACTCACCGTAGGAACACAACATGGCCGAGACATGAGTCATGTATTTGGCTACGATTTTCTGTAAGATGGAGGTTCATCCCCAGACGGGCTGCTACGATTTGAGCGTTATCCGCTCTGCTATCCTCTCTTAAAATTACTCTAATTGACACTATGATTTTAAACTTAATTTTACATTAAGTCTCAAGCTGTCTCTTTTTCTCATTCTTAGTTTAACAGTGACAGCTATAATATAACGTGTCATTAACTATAAAATGTTTTTGTACATCTCACCATTAACTATTTTTGACATTAACCCTCCAGCTGTATCTTTTTCTCGTTCTTAGTTTAACAGTAGCTTTAAATCGAAATGTGTTTGTGCAACTCATCATTAACTCGAAATTTTGTCGGCGCATTTGTCGGCGTAGCAGTCTCATTTTTTTCTAAAACCAACCATGCTACTAAAAATAATAATATGAAATGTATTGATATAATATGACAAAAAGGCCGTAACTGATTCTTTTTCACCATTTTCTTTTTACCAACCTGTGATCATTTTGCTTTCTTTCCGATATGGTAGTAATTTATAGATTAGATTAATTATGCAAAAAATAATATTGTAATGTAATCTGTGACGAGAGAAAGCGACTGTGAAGACTGCGTGAAGACCTACTCTCTAAGTTAAAAAGTTTTGAATTTTCAATTATTTCCCTTTCAACTATTTTTCTACCATTATTTTCAATTGTTTCCCTTTCAACTATTTTTCTACCATTAACTTTTGTCAATTCCAGGCTATATACTGCTACGACTATCAAAATAGCGAAGCGTCTGCCAACATCACGGATGGTGGTCTAGAAGAAAACTACGTCAGTCTTCGGATGAAGAGTCAAAGAAGCTACAGAATAGACTACGCGGTAGAGATATACGCTTAACATAGAAAATTGTACTTTAAATATTAAATTTTTAAAACTTTTTATATCTATTTTAATTTGAACGAAATTATGGATGAACCGTCATTGTGTTCACGAACACCCCAAAATTGATACCTCTGGGGTATTTTAAAAAGCGTTTCATGCGCTGCTGCAATCGCCAAATCCAAACAGTTATAAACATATATTATGTCTGTTAACAGATGGCGCTCGATCACACAATATCCACAATCAAAATTTACTGTGAGCGTAGCCGCGGGCAAAAGCTAGTAATTCCTGAAACTCGAATGTAGTACCTAGTATCTGCATGCCAACAAGGATTTAAATTAGAAATTCACTTTAAGTTTCTGAAACGTATTATAATTCCACATTAAGTCTCAACCTATCTCATGAAAGAGCTCATTATGCGTCAATCTCGATATGATTTTATGTTATTTTCCGTTAAAGACCGTTTAGGACTTTATGAATAAAGGACGACTTGCTCCTTGGCCGTTTTCCCGTTGTGATCAAATTATTCGATAGACGTTTTGACTAGTGAATTAACTCATTCAAAAGACATTTGGCTTCGAGGACCTTCTGCTCAGAAAGGCTCTTTTCTTCTTCTTCTGTTTGACAGTGACAGCAATATCATAAGGTGTCATTAACTTTAAAAAGCAGGAAGCCGCTGGATGCAGGCCGCTGCCATCAGGTCGCACTGGAGACGTTTGGGGGAAGCCTCTGTCCAGTAGTGGACTTCTTGTGGCTGAGATGATGATGAACTTTAAAAATGGTTTCAAACAATTCACTGTCAATCGGTTCATATTTAAACTATGCGTAGTTAACCTGTTTACATAATAAGTACAAAAATTCTGCGTCAATCTTTATTATTACAAGTGCAAACCTTGATCTTATGAAAAAAAAACAACATTGATAGCAGCTTGTTATCGTTCGCAGTTAAAAATATTTTAAAATATCTGACCTACTGATTTTGCGATTGTTAGAATTACGTAATGTAAAGTTTGTGGATGCGCCACTAATATTAAATTACATTAAAATTAATTAATTAATTCTACACAATTCCCAAAGGAAGAGTAACCCCACATAGGCTACTTTTTATCCCGTGAAAGTATGTCGTTCCAATGGGAAAATAATTTTTCTACTATAGCGGGTGCTGTATCGGCCAACAGATGGCGCCACAAGTCGCGCTATGGGTTTTGTTGTCAAACGAGATCTATGACATAAAATTAACGCGAGCGAAGCCGCGGGGAAAAGCTAGCAGTGGCGAGGGGTCCTAATAACACGATTCCTGTCGGCTTCCCTTTTAAAAATAGTGAATTATCTAACAGCATCGACTCTGCTAATAACATGATTTCGCTTCATACATAATAATGATACCCAAACGCCTATACAATAATAAATAGCAATATCACACGTCGCCAAACGCCTATACAATAATAAATAGCAATATTGTGATATTGCTATTTATTCGTCGCTTAGCCTGTGCGTCGAAAGCCGGTAATTCCCGAGTTGTAGCTGCATACAGTTTTAGGAGCGGCTGTCTCTTTCTTACGCGTACATTTTGTTCCTAGCGCGGTCTCTTTCTCACGCCGATCATATGAACTTATTAAGCCGGTAGTCGCCGAGTTACGACAAGGATGGCATGTATCAGATTACGTTAGTGCGACAAAGATAAACAGAGGTATTAACCTGAGAAGTTAAAAATATAGTTAATTATGTGTTTAGTGCTTGAATAATAAAACAACTATAATTTTGTCGCGTTATAATTGTCAAAATTATGACATTTTTTCAATTCACTTTCGCCTGTGCTTTCGCTCGTACTGTTGTTAGTTTTTTTTTTAAGTTTGTTGTTAATTTAGTAAATTTGAATAGATTAGAGTGACTTCGTGGTTAAATGTTGGACAGGGCTCGGTGTGAATTGTGTTATAGTTATAGAATTTATCGGTTTCAGTTGTACGTAGTTAATTGTTTATTTTGGTTTAGTCTGTTTTGTTTACATTCGTAATGGCTGCAATTTTAGACGTGGGTTGTTGTCTCACAGACTTTTTATTAGATAATAATTTTCAAACATACAGTTTTGAAAATAAAAAACATATTATACAGCGCGCCCGTGCTTTTCCTTCTATGAAAATAGATTATAAACGGAAAGATGGCTTTACTAAACATTTTCATTGTAATTTGTACGAAAAGTATTCGTGGCTCACAGGTAGGTAGTTGTAAACTTAAAACAGTGTTTTGGTTTTCCATATTATACCTATCAGTGCTTTTATGTATGGTAATGGTAATATGGTATTCGGAATTCTCCATCCCTGTGGTAAGATAACACTGTATTTTTTTTTTGCTCCGGCTTCCCCTGAGTAAAATTTCACCCTTCGCCACTGAAAGCTAGTTTATTATAAATAAGTATATACTTATTTTGAATAACCAATCAGATTCCATTATTTCGACATCTCCTCTCCGCATAGATTCGGACATGGATCAAGCGGAGATGTCTAATTTCTCTATTGGTTATTGTCGCGGCGTCCAGCCTCCTTCGACTAATGACTGACAGACTGACAGACATAATTATGATGACAGGGATGACACATACAGACAGATGACTATCGATCAACATACGGGACGGACCTGAACCCTGAAACTGGAAGACGACCAGGACTGACCCGCAGACCTACGACAGACTCGCAGGCCGACAACTGCGACCGAATAGTTATTCAAAACACATCTCGCCTCTCCTCTTTGATGGAAACCAGGTCTTAGTATGATTTCTACGGTTCAGTTGTCTTGTTATTTTAGTATTAGGAAGGTGTCAGTTCATTGCTCTTAGCACAATAGATGCAATCGAGCTCATGTAACGGTGTTTCGTGGTGCAACGCTCCCCTTCGCCCAATACGCCGTAATGAGTTTACATGACAGTGACTCATGTGAACTTGACCTCGGTGATCTAACATTTGAAATTACATAGTATGTATACGATTACGTGTGAAAATGCCAATTTTAAATTTAACAAGATGCACTGTAGGGATACAAATCGATAGTGATTTGAGCATAATCTGCCACGCTGCTTCTACAATGTGGATTGGCAGTGCCCAGTGTTTTCAATTCAAGCCATCTCAAGGCCACCGACTTAGTTTAACGACTGTCATCGATCGCCAACAGTCGGGACTCGAGATAACGAAACCCATCCAAACACTGGCAATGGTCAACGTTGTTTAACTTGCGCATTCGTTTCAGAGACACGTCGATGCCATCTAGCTCTTTAAAGTTCACTAGAGTAGAAAGTCAAGCGTCATGGTACAGACAATAGCAGTAATGATCATTATTTAGATCATTATCTTAATTATGATTGATTTGTGCCCTGACCCCGATAAGATTGTTTAGATGCAGCTGTTATTCGAAAAACGGTATTTTGAATGCTTGAAACATAAATAATAAATAAAAATAATCACATAACGCCATCTAGTACACTAAGCAAAGCTTTTACTATACTAAGGGTTGGCAACGCGTGAGTGATACCCCCGGTATCGCAAGCGTAGGGGCTACGGTGATGCTTACCATCAGGCGGGCAGTATGCTTTCTTGTAACAAAACAGTCTCGTCTCAAACTCATGCGCTATCCCGCTCAATTCCTATTTTGTATGATTGAGTTGATCAAAGACAGAGCTTGAGATTGACACGAAATTTAAACTATTTATGTCACGAGAATAAACCAGCAGGTCGCTTGTTCAAATCCAACACGAATGTATCACAATTTCACAATCACAACACAATAGTCTGTTATCAGTTATTTGTGTACCATATTTGCATCACTGACAATAGACCGACATACATAGCTATCAAAGGTATTCTTCGTACCGATATGTATGTGTCATGCATGTATGAATAAATTGCCGTGACCCGTTTGAGATTGACAACTAAGTATATAGGATCTTCACATGGCAACCGATAAGGGCGTTGCCATTGCCAGGAGGGCTACTACGAAACGTAAATCCGATATTTCGGCCGAAGTATCGGTAGAATTTAAACCATGAATTACTCGGTATTTCATGGTTATAATTCAACGAACTATTGAAATTATCATTAAGTGCAATGAATTTGACATTATAGAATTCAAGGAATTACTAAAATAACCATGAAAAACCTTGTATTTTATGGTTTAAATTCTTCCGATACTTCGGCCGAAGCATCGGATTTACGTTTCGTGGTAGCCCTCCAGGTATTGGACAAATCTGATTTGAGCTGTGTGTAGTCATTGACTCGAAAAGAAGAATAGTGTCAACTTTATAACAGTAAAAAATGAAGTCGCTTCGCTTAGATCTTATAAACTACTCAACGGATTTTAATGTAGTTTCCAGCAATATATAGTGTAAGAAGCAATGGTATATATGTATAATACATACCTGGATTTTCCGAAATTCCCATGGGAAAGCGGGATACAATAAAACGAAGTTGCGCGGGTTCCGCTAGTATAATACAAATTGTGTGCGTGTGTGCATGCGGCTTCCCTTCTTAGCACAGCGTCTGTAGCAGTGTGATAAATAAACTAGTTTGTCACATTATTGCCACAAAAAATGTTGCCAGGAGTTGAACAAAAATAACTGCAGCAAGACTGCACCGGGGTATCTGTCGCAGCTTTTCCGGCGCCGGCTGCCAACATCCGGATCCGAGTCGGAAACTATCGATGCCTTGATTACTAGGTCAACGTTGTAGGCTTAGATGTGCAGCTGGAGCAACTACTGCAGCAACTGGCAACTATTTGTTTACTTATATATTACAACTAGCGAAACCCGCGCAACTTCGTTTGCGTATATCTCGCTTTCCCGTGGGAATTTTGAAAAATCCTTTCTTAGTGCTCCCCTACGTTATAAAAGGAGCCCCTGTGCAAAATTTCAAGTTTCTAACCCTTATAGTTTAGGCCCTGCGTTGATAGTCAGTCAATCAGTCAGTCAGTCAGCTTCTCCTTTTATATATATACTTCATACTTTGTCTATATTCTTCCTGATTAAAAACGTTGTGAGTTCCAAGACAGCTGTAGTTTCTCCTCTAGGACGTCAATAAGCTTCATTGCTTATTGTCAATCAGAGGTCGCCGTTGTTGATCCTGGCTATAGACACAGCGGTGGGCTTGTCCCGAGTTATAACTTAAAACAACTGTGACAGACATAGCAATTAGATTTGCAAATTCCGTTCGATTAATTTATAATAACTGACATTCCGATGGCGCGTTGGTAGGGGCATCTTCGGCCCCCGTCGCTTCCCCAAGTGGCGGGACATGCAGTAAAGCATTTTCCGGACTTCAAACAAAAAAAAGGGGGGCATCTTCGGCACCAGGAGGTGAGGGTTCGATCCCCACATGGGGCAAACATGATGACATTGGTGTTTGTCACTTGTTTGGGTATTTAGTAGTTTGGTATGTATTCAGCATTGACAAAGACGTCATGGGGCTGCTCACAGATTCAATAGCCGGATCCACATGAGACGATCCAAAGCGATCCAAATGCGCGCGGCAGGATCTCGATCCAATAATCGTCTGGTGTGACTCCTGCTATTGAGTTTGTTTTAGCAATGAGGTCCGGAGTATTCGAACAAAACCGTTCAGTTGAAAACCGCGTTAAATATTTCCACAATTTCAAACCTACACATAATATGTAGATATAATATCGTCGTCTGGAGTATTCTATAAGAATTTAATAACGCCAGTGGACAGGCAGACCGACTCGATATTAATAGCTATGGCAGACAGCGATAGGGGTTTCCCGGGACAGACACGCAGAAATTACATTTACTAGCATAGAGGCATCTTCGTCTGATCTCTAGGTTACTCTGCAACGAAATTATTAAGGAGATAGGGCACAGCAGATAATCCGTTCAAATCGGAGCTGCCCGTCTGAAGAAAGGGCTTCCACCTTACAGAAGATCGTAGCCAAATAACATTGGTCTCGGCTCGGCTATATTGTGTTCCTACGGTGAGTAAGGTCTTCAGAGCTCCACTTTTTACATGGTTGGCAACGCGCGAGTGATATTCCCGGTGACTGCTTGCCATCAGGCGAGCCGTATGCTTGTTTGCCACAATAATGGTATAAAAAAACGCATTCTGTATAATTTTAATTTAAAATTAACAGCAAATCCTATTTATATTCGTTCTCTTGAAACTCTATACTTTACTAACTAATTTGTTAATGTTGGGAGGGTTGGCAACGCGTGAGTGATACCTCCGAGATGGTATTGCAGTGTCAGTAGACACTAGTTTCATGAAGCATGCGTTTGAAACCACTGCCAAACGCGTGTTGTTACAAACCGTCTAGCCGCTTGTTTAAAACGCGAACAGACTTCTGTAGGCGGCGAAGGCAGACAGAGAAGAAAGAATAGAAAAGCCTTCCCTCCTTACTCCCTTACCCCTTCCTCCAACGACAGAGACAACAATATATGTACATGAAAAACGACACCAGTAACTCAATAGCCAGCGAGGAAGGGGCCAATAATATTTTAATGTAGTTAGTCGGTCTAAATGGATGACCTAGATGTCTAGTCTGAAATATACGCTAGACAATTGGTTTGAATTGAAACAAATCCGTGGTATACAATGAAAAGACTTAAAATGGGCAACAAAAAATTCATTGACCTCTGTGATCTAGATTACTCGATCTCTAAATTGCTCAATGAAGCGTACGTCGTCGATTGTAATTGAGAGTAAAAATGTATGGACTGCGAATATTATATGCTGCGAATATTGTATGGATAGGTGGTCGAGTGGCTAACACTACTTTGTCCCAAGAGCCCCGGGTTCGAATCCTGAGCAAGGCAGTTGTGTGGATGAACATGTCTGTTAGTCTTGATCTGGTTGTTTTCTATGTACCTATAATAAGTATTTATTTACAAAAAAAAAGTATTTATGTATGGTTATCAGCAATAGTAGGTACAATAGTTTGGAACTAGATGGCGTTGTGTGATTTGTCCCAAAGTATTTATTTATCCGAGAATATCTATTATTGCAACTGTGCATATTGTGACATGATTTGTCTTCAGGACCCTAACAGTCAGTTTCTCATTGTCAAATTATTGAAAAAACAAGACTTAATGTGGAATTACTTTATTAGACGACCTCCGTGGCGTAATGGTTACCACGCCAGACCGCCACCCAGGAGGTCCCGGGTTCGATCCCCGGTCGGGTCATGATGAAAAACGAACTTTTTCTGATTGGCCTCGGGTTTTGGATGTTTATCTCAATCTGTATGAATTGTCCCTATATATATTTTTTTAATTAAAGTTAAAATGCGTTTCAAAAACTGTAAGTCAAGATAATTAATGTTTACTAGACTCAAAAACACTAACATCGTAACGAAGCGGGACGCACACAAATAAGGTTTATTGTTCATCTTTCTACACTTCTAAACAAATGGTGCTTTTTATTTTATCTTTTTTCCTTTATAAAAAAACATTAACGCGATCATTGTCGGAATAATCGCGACTTAGGTCGACAAAGTGCCGATCCGAGGAGCGAAAGAAGCTGCGATAATTAAGAAACATTGCTAATATTTTAGCGAGGTCTGTTAAAATTAATATCCCTTGGGGTTGCACAGCGCATGCGCAATGGAGAACAGTTTTTCAGTATTTTTTCTTTTTAAACCACAAGCCTCATGGTTTTAATGATCCCTGAAATTCTTTGCAAACGCTCAAGACGTGAAATTCTTAATGACGTAATTTGGTTGTGACTACTTGTGACGTATTTTCCGGTGTTCTTTGTAAAGCAAAAATATTATTTTGGCGCCCAACTTGGAACTAACACGTTGGGTGCCAAACTAATATTTTGAAACGTTATACTCCTTATAACTATTTTCATAAAATTCTGAAATCGTGAAAATTGAACTCGATTAGCAATTTTTGAAACATTATTATTTCCGTTGGAAAATAAATATTTATTTTGAAAAGATTTTTGAAAGAAAGAATTCACCTCGTCCTCTCGTGACCAATGAGATACCGTGAAGGTTAGTAATGATAGTCAAAGTTTTCAATTCTATAAACTGCGTCGAGTCGCAGACTCGCATCGCAATACAACCATAGTACTATTATGAATTCTGTGGTACAACTAGTAGTAGTATATAACGTAGTTTATTTTTTTATTTAAACAAGTTGTAAATGACAAGAAAAAGTGCCTGTGAAGGTCTAATTTCTGAAATAAACGATTTCATTTCATTTCATTTCACTATAAAAAACAATCATAATTAAATCCTTGCTGGATTTTACAAAATTTTACTTTCTACTATAAAATACTATTGTATATGCTATTCTACTATTATACTATCCAAAAATACGTATACACGTGGAGGATGCACCGGTGAATGGAGCACGTGGGCAGCGGGCGCGGCCGCTCGATACAGCGGAGGCTGCGCGCTGAGCGCCCGCCCGGAATCGTCGGCATCGTCACCACTACACACTGACCCACCCTGCCCCTCCTCATAACTCAAAGACCTAAACCGACATAGGGTACACTATCGCACATCATAGATCAAGATAACCTGGTCACGGTACCAAATTCCAGCCAAAAGCGACGGAAAACCGTTTCAATATTACAATGACTGTTGCATTACGCGTCTTATTGGTATCGCGTTGGTATAGACCCGTGGAATAGGGTCGATGAATAATCAGACACGGTTCACACAAAGGGTACTGTTTAATTGAAGTTTGAGGATAAGGAACATGGTACCATTCAGGGTATATTATTAACTGGGTAGTTGAGAATTTGAATTGCTTTTATTATTATCATGAATGTCTAAAAGGTTAACTAACTAGGTTGATAACCTAAGAAAATGAGGCCTGTGCCATAAAGTAAGTATTGAGAACTTTCGCTAACGGCTCACGGCGTAAAAATGTCTAAGAGAAAATGAGTACTTCTGAGTCTCAGAAAATTTTGTAGAGTAAGAGGCTTTGAACATTTTTTATAGACATTTTTAGGCAATCGCTACGTAGCGAAAGTTTTCGATTCCAACTCATGGTGAGGGTATTATAAAATGTATTAGAAATGTCACTAGATTTCAATAGAACGATCAGACATACTCACATCTTATAGGCTCCTGATAAATTATCGTTAGCCTATCTATCAGACAAATTGAGAGTTTTATTATTTTTCGACATTTTATACAGGTTAATCTTGTTTTCTTCGACAAAGATTCATTATACTTATTCCCATTCCCGGAATAATATACGAGATAAAAACTATCCTATGTGTTAATCCGTGTTATGAACTACCTGTGTACCAAATTTCAAGCAAATCTGTCCAGCCGTGCGTTAAAGAGTAACAAACATTCAAACATCCAAAGAAATTGGTATACTCTATTGTGGTGTTACCATGCATAACAAAATTTTGAACTGTATACTATATTCTTTGTTCCTAACCTACTTTACTCAAGTATTGTGGAAAACGAGAGCATAATTAGGGTTGCCATCTTCTTTTTAAATATAACAAAAAAATTACATAAATTTATCAAGACTTTTACCATTAAAATACCTGTGCAAAATGGAAAAAATTATTACACCAATAAATCAAACAGTCATCACTACTCATGAACATCGCATTTCCCACCTATGAAGGAATAAAAAGGAATAAAGGAGCAAGGAAACAGTACTTAAAAAAATACCGAGTTCATATCAAAAGGTGATATGATATCGCTTCCACTGTATCACTCAAACGATGATATAATAAGTAAATAGTGGCAACCCTAGCTATAACTACTTATCATAAATAAACGCTTTCCCACAGGGTGATGCTCAATGAATCGTTGGCAACGTCTATATCCCGAAAAGTATTTGATAAATAAGAACATATTTCTTTTAGACCGAAACATTTTTCATAAAATTGTTCGAGCAATTGGGTTTACTGTGATTTGTCTTCGGTAAAGGAATAGAGTTCCTTGACCTAGTGTTTGTCTTCCCCCGGACGCCTGGTTTATTGAAGTAATCATGAGTAAGACAACATAGAATAAATAGGAAACAGGACAGCATATGATAAGATCCTAGCACCCCCCGCCATCGGCACAAATAAGTTTGTGGCACTGTACAGAGATGCAAAGTTAAAGTGACAGTTTTCAAATGAGACGTCACATATTTGTACAGATTCGTTAATGTTATGACCAGAGAGGACACGCCCACATTGCCTGTCTATTACTTTCTTTTATCTGTGGTATTCATAATGACTAAATTAATTTATACATGAAGAAAATTCGTAATAACAATAACATAAAACACCGACAAATAACACAATCGATAACTCAAAATGACAATTAATTGTTCTAGTTTTCAATAACACGTGATTCATCAATTGCTGGTTCAGAGGTGAGGCCATGACGCGAATCAACGAAATGATGCCGATATTTAAAGTGTTCTATTAATGACGACACAGCAGTTAAATTGCTCTTGACATTTTCTATTTTTGACGATTATTTATCTTGTCAGCTCCCTGCTTTGCTCAAGGAAGGACTTTGTCAAAAGAGCAGATGTTGATGCTTGATTGGGGAGGAGAAACACACTTATGTCATCATGCTCCCCTGCTTACCTAGGTACGCCTAGGTAAGCAGGGGAGGGTATAATTTTTGGTACTGAGGGCGATTCACCCTTAATTACTAATCACCTGCACTCGCACTAAGGCCTTAAGGAATAAAACATCCTCGGTTACCAATACAAGACAGTTGTTAGAATTGTTGTGCTCTGAAATATTTAGAACACGTTCCATTAATATTGCTTTCACTAATCTAAGTTGTAGATAAAGCATAAAAGCAATCATTTACTAATGTGGCTCTCATCGGAGTATCCTATCTCACTCTCACGAGTATTGTTTAATCTGTGATCATTAAAAGCTATAAAAGCAAGGAACAGTACCCTGGCACAGTCTGGACCACTCGAGAGAGGGGAATGAAGCACTTTCACTCGGAACGTGTTAAACACTGAGGCAACCAATAAACCTAGTTGTTTATTGCTCTGTTAGTGCATTACTTTGTGGTGCAAGTGTGAAACAGAAGCGAATCGGCACTGACAGACAACGCAATTGGTTGTTTTATTTTTTTTATTTTTTTATTTTATTATACCTGTCTAACGTCCTCGTAAGGGTGTGGTTTGTTGTTTGTTGACATTCGCATAGACTTAATATAATAAACAGGACTGAGCTCTGTTAAAATCTAAATTTACAAATGACAACTTTAATAGTTCTCCTTAAGGTTCAATTTGTTATAACCATGAAAACAGAGAGAAACCGAGCCGAGCGAGATAGTTACAAGCCATGCACTGTGTCTGGTTCTCCATTGTTGCCAACAAGAAAAAAACAAGTTATTTCTTTCTGAAGTTAACGAAGTTATTTGTTCTGTTGTGTTGGTAGCCCTTCCAAAAGTGACATGGCGGCTAATTCAATTTATCAATTCACTCCACGAGTTGAAAAATCTGGCTATTTTGGAAACTTTAATTAAAAGTGGATCGAAAATGGTTAAAAAATGTTGTGTTAATGGTTGTCCAAGTCATTCATATGGTGGTTGTGATATCCAGGGCAAGCAAAATATTATAGTCACCCAGTTAAAAAGAGACACAGAGCCTGTCTTATCTGCATCTCGCTCGGCTCGTTTTTTTGCTTACAGAGCTCAGTCCTGTTCATTCGATAAGACGTATTTGACGTTAGGCAGATCGACAGTGGTGCTAATTCTGTTGTACATTTAACTAAACAAATTTTGACAGTACCAAAGGTGTTGTTGTCCTTCCTTGGTTTACAAGTTTAGTGACAAGGATAGCAACACTTCTAGTCCTGTCAAAATTTGTTTAGTCTAGTTAAATGTACAACAGAATTAGCACCAGTATGAATACGCAACATTTAGAAAACTTGAATCATATTTACGGCCCTGCTCACCTCTTTCATTGGCTGACTGTACTTGTTATGAAAATAATCTTAAATAATATGCTAAAGCCTTATAAAATTCGATCAAAGTATTACTATTAAGGTGTTACATTAAGAACTTTCAATTAGCTTTCAATATAGTCAATTAAATAACAACGACGCTATATTTGGAAGATTTTAATTTTCAATTAAGTAGGTACCCTAGCAGAATTTTAAAATAAATTATTCAGTCCTTCTTATGTCAGTAACAAGATTCAACTTTCGCGTAGGCGTCGCCGTAGATTTTAATAAAGTGAAAAATATTTCATTTGAAAATTTTCCTTGTTGGGTATAAATTGAAGTCTTCAAGAGTTAAAATACATTTTTTTTAAAAGGCAAAGCTTAGCAAACGCCCTTGTTTTTAACTCGCAGAGGACGCGCGTTTTCCGCGCCGTAGATGCCGATTTTTGCGTTTGAACACGCGTAGAAAGGGGCGGAAGGGCTGTTTCAGCGCGTAAACGCACAATACATGCGCGTTTGACAATCACCCCGTATGCTTAGGTTACAAAGGTTAAAATACGCTGTATGCTATCGCTCTGGTAACGGACACACCGGAGTAGGTACAGAGTGGAGAATCGCTCTACGCTTCTAACTTAAAGAGAAACACTTGACTGGCAACTTCTACGTAGTACTACATAGCATGGTTTATAATAAACGCATTATGAATAGCAACTTATATTCAAGGATTTGATGAAGTGTGAAAATGTAGACGACTATGATGCGACGTTATTATCCTTACTCTATACGTCAAAACAAAGGTCACAGCCAGTTGTGCATTGCCGGCTACACGATTTTAAATCACCTTGGAGGTGCTTTTAAATCTCCTGACAACTATAGACGCTACGTCAAACTTCTACAAGTCACAGAGTAATGTTGAATATCTATACTTAATCATACATACGTAACATAAAAATTCTGTTCAAACAAACAAAACTCTTAAAAGGAGTCAAACAAATCGTTTGAAATATGGATGAAGAATATAATCCCATTGTGTTAAAAGAAAACTGGTTATTGATTTTCAAAACAATACGTGCTCTTAGCGAATTAAAATGACTCATGTGGGAATGGAACTGTCCAGAAATGACGATAAAGGCAGCAGAGTGTTTTCCTTAAAAAATACATTTCTTTGTGAATTTTTTTTTATATTCAAATCTGTCAAATAAAAGGCGAATGCGTGCGTGACAACAACAAACTTTTTTATTTTTGTTAAATTTGGCAAGACCACTAACAACAAATATAATCTGTGGTGAGAACTTACCACATTTTTTATTTATTTATTTGGGCATCAGCCAGTGTTATCACAAATAAAAAATCTATACTGATACTGAGTAACAAAACCCACCATACATTTCCACCACTGCCTCATGTATGTAGGATTATGAACGGCGGCGACCACAGATTGATTTTATTATAAGTGATTGCGTACTAGCTTGAGGTATTTACCCTTTACTGGCTGACAAACGCTATTTCCGAACATTTTTTTTTTCTATTTTGACGTTTCTTTTTCGTGATATCCCGAGTAAGTTCGAAAGAGGCCAATAATAACGGAGAATGCCGTCATTTGACCCTCCGAACGTGTTTATGAGCACGATTTATTCTGAGTAAAGGAATCGCTTAGCAATTCCTTCGGCTTCGAAAAATTGGATGAATATTTTGTTTCACTTTCAAAGACATAAACATCTACCCAGATACAAATAATTTTGACAGGCACGAGATATATTATTTGCGAGATTCGTACCCTCTTTTCGTCCTTCCACTTGGATCCATTGCTTGGTCCCTCAATGGATCCTAGGCCACTTTTTTTTCTTCGGTGTTTCTGGAACACATTTAATTTTAATTCCAAATTAAGTCTCTTGCTATCTCTTTTTCTTCTTTATTTTGGTAGTGACAGCCATAATATAATGTGTTATTTACTTTGGTTTTGAGCAATTCACAGTAGAGCATCTAAGGTTCTCATCTCACAGAATATCGGCGTGAAGCAATGCGTTTCATTTCGTTCAATGAGTAGAGATCCGGAAGCGCAACTCCTTTTCTATCCTTTTCCCACATCGTTGTAGAGGGTAACGCAAACGCATGGTAGCGCCCCCTAGCATTATTTTCATAGGCGAAGCTAACCACATTTCATCAGGCTCGCTTGTTTGGCTGCTGTATGCATAAAAAATTAAACAAAACGTGACTTGAGGCGTAGGTAGCATATCTTTTACATCATAAGCTCCGTCAAATTCAATATGTAATTTTATTCATTGTTATTCTCATTCCAAAAATGGCCAATCATGACGTGATTGTAATCGGAACATCTTATTCGATATCCATATCGCCATTTAAATTTGGAACGACAAAACGGTTCTGATCTGGCCAGTATTCAACTTGACATTTTGTGAGTGCCATATTTGAAATTATGGGGACGAATTCGAAATTTAAGAATTCCAGTATAACCACACTTTGTTACTGTTTTCTTTCATCACTTCCATTTGCCACTATTATTATTTTTAGTACCTAGTTTATTTTCCATTCATTTTATATTTATGCAGATCTATTGTTTTTTTAATAAACCATTTAATTCTATTCTCATTACACTCTATCTCCCCAAGCATTTACAAGTACGCCCCTTGCTTAGCAATTTCAGATTATAATAATCCTGGCTTAGAGTAATAACAATATAGGTATAGAGGGAGTGTCCCTGCACCCGTTTTGATACACCTCAACTGGTGCCAGTCTGGCACCAAACGCCGAACTTTGCCGAACCGCTTCGTAGTTGTCGATTTCAAAGCGCGCCAAACGTGTCTCCCGGATAAAAAATATATGGCGGTTTGTGCTAATAAATCGTGTCACAACACGTCTGAAAAACAATAGAAATGTAACGATATCACTTTTCACAGGAAAGTATTTAATATTTCACGGTAATTTGTAGTTAATTATGAAAAATAAATAATACTATTTTAGCCATCGAAATATTATTACTACGTATAGAAATGACAGCGCCTTCAAATTTTGGCGCCGTGTTCGGCCGTGAGGGGCGCGCCCCTCCCTGGCCCCGCCCCCAACCGAGTCATAGAATATGACATTACTACGCAGGGGCGACACTTTGTTTATATTCTGCCTATTGGACATCCAACTGATTATTTTATTTTATTACAATATTTTATTTTATTTAATAGAAAATAGGTATAATATTAGCTTTATAGGTAGGAAGCTACATTACATTTTTGTTCTTAACTTAATATTAGTCAAAAATAAACTGAGATTAAATCAAAACTAACTTTATAGTGAAGCTATTTTTAGATTGTAGTATTTTGTAATATATGCAATAACCAGGAGACGGTCGCCTGCCAGACAAGAGGAGTTGTGTTGAATTTCAAGAATGGTAACGTAACTTTACTCCGAAACTTGTTTGCCCGAATTTCATTTGTTCGAAAATGGTTGGTCGAAATTTAAAATGCTGTTTCGTTTTCCATCTTTTTGTTTTCTAGAAACTTATTTTTTTTACTTAGTAACTTTATCCACATTTACGTATTTTACCTAGTATATAAAAATATTTTGGAAATATAGTTTAAAAAATCAATATTTAAATTACATATTATTTTTAAAAAAGAATGATTAAAATCGGTCCAAAATTGAAGGAGTAATCGGCGGACCTCCAAAAAAAAACATAGAACCCCCTCCTTTTTTGAAGTCGGTTAAAAAAAAAGCTACAAAAAATTCAGAAATACCTAAACTATATTATAAAATTGACTGACGCTTAGTACCTACGTATCCCATCTGTACGATTATTTTTTGATAATCTATGATTTTCACATAGAAATGGCGGATGCAATCATGATGCATTAGAAAATAATGAAAAAAAATTGTTTTGGTTGGTTTTACTTAATTTTTTGTATACTTAGCGATGATAAGTTACGCCGCTATCTTTCTTCCTTACTGTTGAACGGTTTTTACAAGTTTTTATTGAACATGACGGCATTTTCCAATATTTTTTTTGACATAAATCCGAGGACCAATCACGATGAGCGTCGGCAAGTTTCTAAACGAGTTGATGTCTATTGGCCTCAACGTATGGGGACAAAAATTTTGTTCGCGGTGTCCGTTCTATACGTAGTAATATTATTTCGATGTATTTTAGCGTATTATTTGAATGCTCGGTGTTGCCCGATTGTAAAAATAGTTTCCCATTTTAACAATTTTTATTGCTTTGACTGATTAATTATAAAACAGTTGCTGCTGCTACTTATATTTACGTAGGTATGTGACACGTTCTCTAATGGAAGTTCTTGTGAATTTACGATATCATGTACCTAAAATTTTGTTACTTGAAAGTTGAGAAATTTAAACAAACTCTATTTATTTCCCCGGTTCTTGGAAACTACACCTCCATTGGCAACATTACGCAAGTGTCAAATGCATGTCATCGAGCGTTTAGCGATTCACTTTTGATGGACCGCTTGTATGACCCCACTCCATCTAGAAAGTTATTAATCTAAGAATCCTGGGCATCACAGATTATAAATAATAAAAAAATCATAATCTCGATGACATCGATTAGATTTTAAAGGTACGTGACAACATCAAATATTTCTATCACGTTGAGTTTTATTGCTGCGGCGAGTGAGAAAACTCTACCAAAACAATCGAGTGAAGTTCCGATTCGATTCAATCGATTACGCGACTTGCATCATTATAACGTTAATAAATTAAGGGTCATACAAAGGTGAACGTATCGATAATAACAATTATACTTCTATAATAATCTATTCAGTCATTACGTCATCATATAGATATAATGTTGTTTTGCAAAATAACATAGGTATTTATAACAAAGACAAAAATGTTTAAAAACAGTTTTTTACATTAACAACTTATACCTAACATTACAGTACCGAGAAGTCGATAACCTCTGTGAAACGGCTAAAATGTACCTATAATATTTAATTGTAGAATATTTTACCTCAGTATCTTACATTTTCAGGAGTATACTGATGTTATATAGAACTCCGTAGCTTTTTTTTCACTGTAACAAAGATTTGTATTAAATTTATGGTAGCATTCAAACTACCTATATCCTTTTCTGTCTGCGGTTCCTAATTTTCGAAGCTTTCTTTGGCTATGGTCAATGTGTATGACAGACAAGACCAAAAATATTAAGTAATAAAAAATATGATCATACGGCCTAGACATATACGCCATACCGCATACGTTTTTGATCATCATTTCAAAATAGTAGTTAAAGCTACCACAATCATTAGAAATATTTAGCAGTGTCCACATGTGGCTACAAACGGCTATAATGGGAACTCTGCATTGTAGTGAAAATATATTGTTATTTCTAAGATCTGCGATATTTTTATCCCCCCGATGATATACTATGAGATAGGAATAACAAAACCGCGTGCGAATATGACTTGACTACTATACTGAATGCTAAACTAAATCACTATGACATATATAGACAACAGTGGGCCTATTTTCATAACAAATATATAATAAATAAATAAATAAATAAAAAATAAACAAATACAGTTAAAATTTCGTTTCAAACTCACTCACTGTCTCGCTCATTTACATTTCGTATGAGCAAGATGGCAGTTGAGATCGAAACTTAACTTTGACAATTTTAATTATGAGAATAGGCCGCTTAAGCTGAAGGTTCAATTCCACATTCAATTCTATCTATATATATATATATATATATATATATATATATATTTAATATTTTTTTAAAAAACTATTTAATAAACACAGATCATCGTTATTAACTAAAACCTACATAATCCCTCGCGTTCTTGAGACTTAAATGAAGCGGGAAAGTGACAAAACATGTTTTTAATGTTAATTTAAACAATCAAGATCACATGATGTTAATTTAAACGACGCAAGTGCATAGTTTTACTTGCACTTAAAAAAAAGAAATTTTACACAAAATAAAATTCATTTAAAATTTCAACAAGGAACCCTACCCCAACAAGTCACGCTCATAAACTTAAACGTTATCTCGAACTTATTATGAGTCAACACAAAAAGTATAAAATAATGTAATTTAGCAATTCTCCAAAACGTTGGCTTTTTTTTACGATATTTTTCCCTGCAGTGTATTGCAAATATTCTGACAACATTAATTTTGATTTTTTACTCCTTGTTTTCGTTTTGGCAACAACTTTATTTTTTTTACTTTTAAATTTTTTTTTTATTCAATCACCTTACCAGGGTCCACTTAATAAATCCTTTTAGGCCTTTAATAATCGGATGCTTTGTGTTCTTTGTATGATCAAGGCATCCGAAAAGAAAATTCTGCTGTAGAATAGAATGGAATAATCAACTCTAGCTATTCCCGCCAATAAAATGGCTCTACCCCTCTACTGTGATAACAGAGATATCTTCAGATCAGATCAGAGTTCTTGACATCCATTTATAACTAGTAAAATGTTATGCCAAGGTGAGCTAGTTGATATTTCAGGAAATTTGCATACATGTACGTACATAGGCCTTACCTTTGTTGCATACTAAAATTTTAATTTCCATTTAAATACAGCTATCCACGTCAATTTTGCATAATTACAAGACTCGGCAAAGAAATATATTGTTTAAGTGAGGATAAAATGTGTTATCATATCTCGCTAATTCATCATCATCATATCAACAATATTAGTATTATTTTGGTACAACTGCGCCACCTACCTACTTTTATTACTTGAGTGTATTTTCATATCTCCTCAGTTTGCCTGAAAGAAATTTGCTCTGCGATAAGGCCGCCTATTGCATATTGTAATTGTTTTCTTTGATTGCTTTGTTTGTGTTTTTATTTTTTGGTTTTGGTGCAATAGCAGTGGTATAAAACAAATAAGGGATTATAACGTACTCTGTCATACTGCTCCAACTCGGAGGCCGGTGTTTTCAAGTCTCTTGAAGACCATCGACTGGACATAGACTGTCATCCAACGACAAGCCGGTACCGGCTTAACGTGCCCTCCGAAGCTAGAAAGCTTGTTGGATGTTAAGTAGGTATATTAGCCAATAATGTTCTGTGGTCGAACTATAAGTAGAAATCTCAAAGTAAATTCTAATTTTACAACTGAGTTGCAAGTCGATAAACTCGTTGTGTTATTTCAGGTTCAGGAGCATCGCTAAAATTGTTTAGTTATACACAAATTTGGTACAGTCAAGACCATGTCGACCTTTATATCGGACTCTGTACCATTCTTAAGTTCTATGTCATAAGAGCCAAAATTAAGCTGCAAGTGTCAAGCTCAACGTGCACCTGACTGTACATATACTCTAAAAGAGTGGTTTATAGTACCTACAGTGGAAAAAACAGTCATTTGGTGCCTGAGTAAAATTTTAGTATGTAGTATGAATAAACACAGTCAGCTAATAAATGAGTTGAGCAGGGCCGCGGATTCAAGTTTTCTAAATCTTCCGTAAGGGATTTACACGAATTTTTCACACGAAGTATTTAATCAATGTAATAACAAAGTTTCATAACAATGCTTACATTATAACTTTTTATAACTATCCTTAAACGATTGTGTAAACGAGACGTACATCATGTATTGACCTGTCTCCCTTACTCACTCGTTCTTGTTTTGTTTTAAGCGCTCATGGTACCAGTTTTAATTGGTTAACTGTACAAATGAACTAACCCTATAGGCTTTGAATAAAGACATTTTGAATTTGAGTTGAGTTTAAAATAATTCTTAAAACTTTATCCGGGTTAATTTCGTTACGCGTCATAAATACTCTAGGGAAAACATTTCAAAAGACGCTGACGGGTGACGCAACCCCTACCAGCGGGGTCCTTTGTCCTTTTTGCAAGCGTCGCCTAACGAAGGGTTGATAAAGAAATTTCCTTGGAGTTTCCACGATGATGAGCGATACTTGAAATATTCTATATAGACAAGTAACACAATGCTTCTAGACACGGTGTATGATATACTAGCGCCCCGCCCCAGCTTTGTGCCATATTAAAAAAATATATAGCTTATATCACCCGGGGATAATGTAGGTTATTAACAGTGAAAGAATTTTTAAAATCGGTTCAGTACTTTATGCGTTTATGTTACAAACAAAACTACAAATCTTTCCTCTTTATAATATTAATTTTATAAAATAAACAAGTAACACGCACAGGCTTCTCGTCATTGTGTACGATAGACTTTGTCTTTATGCGGCCTCTACACCCGCGAAGTTGAGCGAAAACGAAAGGTGTTTTTGTACCACTAAAGTAGCAAACAAACAAACGTCCCGCCTGATGGTAAGCAGTCACTGTAGCCTCGTGCGTTGCCGACCCTGTAAAAATCTTTTAATGCCCCTTTTGAAATCCCATGGTGTAAAGAAAAGATTATGGAGGGGTTTTTCGTCTTACTTCATATTTCATTTTCCTTTGTATGTCTAACTTCACTTTGGTCCACTTCGCGAGAATGCAAACCCGTAATTTCGTATGTCAGGCTTCACTTTTGTAATTGCAGACAGCTCATCCTATTCAATTGCAAAAAGTTGAATGAAAAGCAACATGGCGACCATTAACATTCACAATTCTTTCAGAATTAATTCGTGCACAGACGTGCGGTGATTTTAATGAATGCTAATTTGAATTTAGGGACATAAAACATGTGGCCCAGGTCGTGTGATTTTTAACCTTTTAAAACGCGACCTTATTATGGCGAGTTGCAAAAATATATTTTTTAGTCTATGTTATGACACATTAAATCTGACACATTGTCAAATTAAAAAATGGAAGATACCTTTTTAGGGTTAAGTAGTAAGCTACAAGGAACCCTTATAGTTTCGCCATGTCCGTCCGTCTGTCTGTCTGTCCGTCCGCAGTCTGGCGCATAGACGCTTAATACTAGAAAGCATTTTAGTATTTAATAACAATGCTAACAAAGTGGTAGAACAAAATTTTGAAAAATATTTTTGAAGCCCAGTGAAAACTTCTTTATTGGCGCTTGGCACTTTTTTAAATGGGTAAAAAATGTTAAACTCGCGTCAGATCCGTAGCCTGATCGAAAAAGCGTAAGAAAATATTCAAAAATGCACAACGTTGATGTTTAAGTTTTCACTTCTGCCGGCACTCCCGGAGTGCAACCCGTCCTTTTTTTTTTAGACCAACCCCGTGTTGTATGGTGTCATTAGATAGGTCTCTTAAAAACATTGAGGGTGTAGGAAGATAATTTTTCGATACATGTCCTATTTCGGAATCAATAAAATTTATCGCATCAATTTTCGTTTTGCACGGTGATCCCCCCCCCCCCCCCCTATATCTCCGAAAGTCTTATGTTTAGAAAGTGGTAGTAGTCCATATACTGAACCTTCAATTAAAACTTAAGGTTAAGTAGGCTCTACTAGTTACCGAGTAATAGCCGACGAACTTATAAAATATATTTTTTTGATGAAAACTGCAAATGTGATGGAATTTGATATTGGACTCGTCTGCAGGCAAGCAAAGCGTAGCAAATACGGAACCCTACATTGTGCTTGGCCCAACTCGTACTTGCCCGGTTTATTAGTCTATCTATAACTATAACTAAAAAACCGGGCAAGTACGTGTTGGACTACGTGTTGTAGTCAATCTATAAGTTGACGTCTTTTGACTACGCCATAAATAAATAAAATACCTTTGACTTATCATTTCTCACGCGGCAGGATCTCGATTGATCTCGATTCAATAGACGCTGAATCTATTCTATAGGATCGAGATCCTGCCGCGCGCATTTGGATCGCGATGGATCGTTTGGTGTGGATCCGGCAATGAACTTTGAAATCTGAAGGCAAAGTCGTTAATATGATTCAAGTTTTCAAAATAATAAAAGAATTACGATTGATATTGTACTTTTTTATTATTTCTAATTGACAAAAGTCGAATGTTAAAGGTCAATCTCCTTGAATATTTTATAACAAAATATATATTAAAAAAGTATTAAATTGTTAGGAATATAAAAACCGAATTAACATAGATATCAGTAGCAACATGCACTGGGAAAACCCAATCGATAATTCGTCAGAACATTTTATATGCTAAGCAAGCAAGCAAAAATTTATGTTGTAATAGTTCACATTTTTTTATTTTTGATAGAATTTTCTACAGGTAATGTTTTTAGGATTAGGATAGAGATGGTTGGCGTAGTCGAAAGGAGGCCAGCAGTGGGTCGTTGAGAGCTAATGATGATGATGATAATTAATGTTTTAGATTAACTGTAGTGACAGCTATGATATAATTAAGTTTTAATGGAGGCCATAGAATAAGTATATTTTTATAATTTTAAAATAAATGTGAAATTCTAAAGATTTAGAACAAACAGGGTGAGCGACTTCATTTGATACTATGTAAAGATTAATAAAATATATATTCTTAGGTTAAATATTAATCACCAAAACAGGAAGTTTATCACATATTTTTGTAACTAACAGAATCCGGTATTAACCGCACAATCACATTGCTACAGTTACAACGGGAATTTCGTTAGATTTTTGTTTATAATTTAGCTTAATAAAAATCCAGTCAAAATCGGCGAACAGTCATTTTTAAAATTAAAAAGAAGAAACAGTTTTTTTTTTATAGCCAGAAGCAGAATTGGACCGTGACTAGGGGAGACAGAGGGGGACTTACCAATCTTACCATTTAGGCACTTAGTAAATAAATAAAAAAGTTAATACTAAAATATATTCTGTCGCGTATAGTCATTGGCGTATATAGATCTACCAACATCTTTATAAACGTGGCCGAAATTGGAACCACAACTCCCGTTCATATTGTATGTCACTTTTTTGACAGTTCGCCTTTGGCAAAATAAATAAATAAATATATAGGGACAATTCACACAGATTGAGCTAGCTAGAAAGTAAGTTCGAAACTTATGTTATGGGATACTAACCCAATGATATTTTATTTTATAACAAATACATATATAGACATCCAAGACCCGAGGCCAATCAGAAAAAGTTCGTTTTTCATCATGACCCGAACGGGATTCGAACCCGGGATCTCCTGCGTGGCGATCTGGCGTGGTAACCATTACGCCACGGAGGTCGTCAAAATGTATGAAAATATGCCACAGTAACGCCCTCCTACAAACGTCACTCACGTTCTTAAAGATGTTGGTAGCACTATAGGTTTCGCTGACGTTTGACGTATAAACAAATGTGGCGGGAAAAACTTTACATTTTGGAACGTCAAAAAAATAAAAGTGGCACCCATCAAATGTCAGACTCCTGCCAATCGTTGCACAGATAATATAATTAGATAATCCGATCCACAAATGGTTTCTAATCGCCCCTCGTCCGGGATAACGGTCGTCGACCGAGACGGGAAACGTTCAACATGCAAGCTAGTACATATAATGACAAGCATTTTCATAGAAAATATTATAATTAATACATACTCATTCCACTAATCTATGGATACTAACATAATAAATAAGAAAGTAACTGTGTCGGTTTGTCTGTCTGTTATCTTGTCAAGTTAAAACCACTGAACTCTTTACAAAGTCGCTTCCTGTATAAAACTTTTGAATTATTTGTAAAATACTTTCAAATAAATCACGAAAATATAACGATTTCACTTTTGTACTTTCCTTAACATTTTGTAAAGCGATCCAGAAAAACAAGCTTCAACACATAGAAATGTGTATTTATGTGTAAAGCTTGGTTTTCTGTTTAGGTCAATGCCCCGGCCTTGCTCCCAGATTACGGGTGTTACGAGAAAACTCATTTTTTTAACTTTTAATATCTAAATTATTTGAGAGTTTAGTGGTCACTGCATGAATAGTGGACTAACAATTAATTCTTAGTATTAGTTTTATTTCATGTTTTTTTATATTGAAAAGAATATAGGTAAACAATATATATGCAAATGTAGTTAATGACTAGGTATACTTATTGAGATAAAAAAGGATGAAAAGTAAGATGATTGAGACCAGTTATCAATTTCATTATCAACTTGAATATTGAGTTTTCACTAACACCCCGAAATCTGGGAGCAAGGCCGGGGCATTGACCTGTACGGAAATAACTGCCCACGTGTGCGGCTGATACGTCCTGATATCGTAAACAGAGTAAATTCTATAGTTTGTTAAATAAAAATGAAATCATTTATTTTGCAAGTAGATTTACAAGAAATACTTTTGCGTACGTCAATATTTTTTTTATCCTACTGGCACTTCAGACTCGAATGGCCTGTTGAGAAGAAGAAAGAAACTCAACTGTAGTGTACTGCTACCAAATACTATAGAAGACTAATACGCACAGCTTCGGAAGAATTCGGGCAAGACGCGACACTAGCGCCCCTACGGCATGAGGGCGGCATGAGGTTAACGATTTCAAAACTTTTGTGCGTTTTGTATGCAAAATGTTATAGCGCCCCTAGCGGCATGAGGTGAACGGAGGTTTTTTGTATGCAAAATGTTATATATATATTTTTTTATGCTAATATTGTAAGCATCGTTACGAAACTCTGTAAGTACGTATTACAATATGAATACTCATGAATACTATTGATAAACGCAATATTTAGAAAACTTCGATTCATATTATGGCCCCGCTCACCTCATTAACTGATTTTACTTGGAATTCGACGACTCGACGTATATCCGGAACATGGTTATTAGGGGGCATAAAAGCATCAACCACTCCTATATACCTAAGGGCGAAGTCCAGAGGCTCACGGCACGGGATATTTGGATTTTTAGGGTTTTCTTTTATATTGACCCAAAATTTCACTGAAGCCTAAAATTCTGGGTAAATGTATAATGTAACAATGCATAATTTAAAATGTGTCTTACCATACGGCTTAGCTTTGAGTCAAGGAATCTGAAACAATAAAAGGTTTTGTTATGTAACTGAAGTTGTAAGTTAATACATATTATATACGCGAAAGTTTGTTATAAATGGATTTTTGTTTTTGTATGTATTTATATGTTTGTTACTCTTTCACGGCTGATTTAGAGCCAACGCTTGTGATTTTTAATCGGCCGATATTTTAGTCGCAGTCATTTTCGATAGTTTGAGCGGCCGATTTTTAATCGTCAAATGGGCGCACTGCCATATAGTTCCATACTGAATCCCAGAATCAAACTATCGGCCGATTGAAAAATCACAAGTGGGCGGTGGCTCTTATGGGAATTTGGTACAAAGGTTAACTGAAGGAATGTTATGTTTTAGTTATGTTTAACAACTCAGAGCGGTGTTGGGATTGTCTCGTTTCTGTAGCGCTTCAGGTATGTTTGCATTGGCAAACACTGACTGTTTTCAGGCTAGTATACGCAAAAAAGCAGCCTCCCTGGTGCGCAGAGTTCAGGCCAGTTCTAACACCGTTCTGGATATGATAGCTAATAGGTTCGACTGTCCCTACATCCGGCATTGTTGTGAAAAACACATCCCACAATGCCGCATGGAGAGACTTTTATAGTAATAAAAATTTAATTTAATTTGAATAATTTAATTTAATTTTGTAATATTGGATAATAATAATTTAATTTTGTCAAATATGGGTGTAATTTCCTGAAATAAATTTATTTTATTTTATTTTTATTTAAAACTAGCTAAACCCGCGCAACTTCGTTTGCGTGTATCCTGCTTTTTTAAATTTCGGAATGTATTACACGTAAAAACCTTCCTCTTGAATCAATATATCTATTAAAAAAAACCGCATCAAAATCCGTTGCGTAGTTTTTGAATTACGGCTAAGACGCGGCGTGCTCCGATCATAATGTGAATGCCGCTTAAAAGTTATGTTCTTTAGAGGCAGAACACGAATATTATTTTTGTGTGTATGGAAAATTGTATGAGCTTAAAAATGCATAATTGCTAATTTAGTGTGATCTATGAAACGGATACTATGTCCCACTTCATTATGCAACATATAATTTCAGAACACCCGACAGACAGCGAGAATCGACTTCATTTTATATTATGTAAAGATAATATACCCGTTGTCTGGCACCCATAACATAAGCAGGTAAATCTAACTTACTTTGGGACAAGATGGCGCCGTTTGAATCGCGTAGAATTTATTACTTCACAATTAACTTAAGTGACATCTGTATTAAATCCACCAAGGGTATCGAATGGCATTGTACATTGCAATTAATTGGCATCCAATCGATTCGCCTGTCCAGCTAGGTTACTCTGCATAGCGATCGCGATTTTAATTTCAATTCGTATAATTTCAAATGCAAAATTAACAGCAATTCCTAATTCGTACCCTTGAAATTTTGTTATTAACTATTTGGTTAGCATACAATCCGATTTCATTTAGTTAAGTATGAAGTTAGCGCTGGTTTAGCTGTAAAGAGTACGTAAAAGTAACAATCCAATGGCGATCGTGAGGAATTATCTTCAAGAGTAAGGGGGCAGTACTCGGTTGCACAAGGAAGACACCGCAACCGCGACTCGATGTCATTCGATTGTGGTAATCGATACGATAAGAATCGTTGGCGTTCTCTGCATATCCCTTATGTAACTAAGTTGTATACATAAGATTAGCAAAGAATAGCCATAATCACAGATTACTAATTACTACGTCATAATACCGTTTTACCTTGTGCACTGGTGGTAGGAAAAAATTGTGATGATTCAAATGAGATTGTATGCTATTTGAATAAAAACATTATTGAGGATGGTGACGACTTGAAAGGAAAACTATGGAAGAAATCAATTAAAATGTATTAGGTGAGAGTTTTTACAATGCGAGAGAAAAAGGGTGAAAATGTGACAATGTAGAAAAGACATGTGAAAAGCATATTGCCGGCCATGGCCGAGTCTAGAGTAAGGCCGAGCGGAGATGTGTGGACTTGGGCGGCACATCTCTCCTCTCCGCTTTGGTGAAACCGGACCTAAGGGCGGCAAACTAAAGCACAAAACTATAAACATCCTTAAAGTGAAAGAATTCCTTCGTTTATAAGCAAAAAAAACCAGACAAGTTTAGTTTACGAACATCTATCAAACCTATAAATCAGTGAAATGTAAGATCGTACAAATCACCTGCAAGCAAAGAAATGTACACACAGTTTGTTCTTATGTCAATGTAATAAGATCTATATTTGTATACATATCATTGCACGATTGTACATAAACAAATGAATTACGAGAATTGAGACGTTAAAACAAACTGTTTTGAAATACGTACAATCATTTGATGTGACTGCAAAAAGGGGTAATTAATGTTATATTACTGGCAACACTGCTCTTTGTTGTTAAAAGGATAGACATTTGGGTGAAATTAGAGGATCTAAAGTATAATAGCAAAAGAAAACGAGAAAATCTTCACAGTCAGCTCTATGATTTTATTAATAACTAGCTGACCCGTGCCCACTTCGTTGGGCATAATGTTAAAAGCCTTTTTATTTTTTGGTTTTTTATATAACCTATGACACTCAGCAATAATGTGGCTTTCTATGTTCAGTAGATCCCGAGATTACCCCTTACAATTTAACAAATACACAAACTTTACCTCTTTATAATATTAGTATAGAAGTATAGATATAGACTAGGGGCCGCCCCGGTTTCGCGCGGGTTTTTGTTACTTTTAAAGCCTATAGCCACCAACACGCTGCAAACTGGGTTTGAAACAGTGTGGCGCAGTTATAATCGAAAAAAGGCGTTTTAGCAGCGTGGCAGAGTACGCTCTAATCACCTTCGATTGATTGAAGGGAGACCCGTATCCCAGCAGTGGGATGATTATGGGTTGATATGATGAAAGGCGTTTTAAGCAAAGTATTTTTGTCAATTTTGACATAAAGTAGAGACAAGCTGTCCGGTACTGAGATTTTGAGACACACCAACACCCCACAGTCAGTAGCGAGCGAGCGACAGACATTTTTTTTTCGCACCGACCCCATCTTGCGGGGTATCGTTAGATGGGTCTCTTAAAAACACAGGGTGTGGGAAGATCATTTTCCGATACAATGATCCGTCTGCGAATTATTTACATTTAACGTGTAAATTTTCGTTTTGCACGGTGGTCCGCCCCCCACTCTATCTCCAAAAATCTTGAGTTTAGAAATTTGAAAAAAATCATGGTAGTCCACATAGTGAACCTACAAGGAAAACTATAACGGTTAAGTAGGCACTACTAGTTACCGAGTAATAGCCGACGAACTTATGAAGTAAAATTTCTTTGACGAAAACGTACAAATGTCATAGAAAATGGCATTGTACTCATCTGCAAGCAAGAAATGCGTAGCCAATACGGAACCCTACATTGTCAGAGTCGCGTACGCGCAGCCGCACGGGTAGGCAGCGACAATAAATTATCGACGGGGTAAATTTTATTTGCGAATAATAATGGCGAACACGGTTAAGTGTAGCAATTGCAATATTGTAATTGACGAGATGCTGTCGTATGTGCAGAATAAAGTGTCAGTGGTTGACGAAGTAACGTTAGTGAGAATTTGTGTCACGTCTTACACCAGCGAAGAAATCAAAACTTCGAAGTCGTTGCTTTTTGACTCTGTTTCGACAAACTTGCGAAAAATCATACGTAAAAACAAAGGAAAAGAGGAGCGTGACCTGGCGGACATTATACAGGTATTTAAATCTGCTGAACCTGATGAAATACCAGTATTTGTTGCGAGACAACTGGACAGACTTCCACCGTTGGATTTTGAACACCTTGACTGTGCAAAATTAATGAAAGACCTCTCAAAAGTGAAAACCACGATTGATGAGTTTAGATCTTCATATGCCACGATAGATTACGTAAATGTATTAAGGTCCGAGATCTTGCAGATGAGGAATGACTCACTGCCGCCGCCGCCCGTTTCTGCATTTAAAGTCAATACAAAAAGAGGGGCCTGCCTATTAGATAGTGGCCCGATGGGACTTTCACATCTGGATAACTCGGCTTTGAATGTATCGAGTAGTGAAAACAAAGGTGAAAATGATTCTGAAACGAATACCAAATCATCTCCTAGGTACCGTGAAATTTTGCGGGTGGATCAAAAACAAATTGAATTTGATTTAACCGCCGCGCCGCCTCGACGGCCTATTGATAGCGGCGCGCAGTCGCACACCTCGGCCGCCCCCGCCGCTTCGATTCGTGAGCCGCTCGCACCCGTACATGAATGCGTAGGAGCGAAGAGTGCAGAGCTAGCATCGCCGCGCTCAAGCCCGTTGACGTCCGAGCCGGCGCATTCGGTGAAACAGCTGACTGTCACTGATAACAAGTGCCCAGTTCAGTGTGATGCGATTGCGATGAACGATAACGATAATGTAAACAAACAGGATGGAGGCTGGCAGAAAGTATCCTACCGCAGAAAACCATTGCAATATCGTTACACGGGCAAATCTGGTACAGCGAGAGATGCAGAATTTAATTTCAAAGCGGCTGATAGACGAGTACCGATATTTATTACGAATATACACAGAGATACTACAGCGGAAGATATAACGCGATATATACGTAATAAAACTGATGAGTCTGTATCTTTAGAAGAAATAAATATGAAAATAGAGAGAAATCATAAGGCGTATAAATTCTTCGTGTCAGAATCAAAATTATCATTATACTTGGATGAAAACCTATGGCCTCAAGGGATTGTGTTTAGGCGTTTTGTAAGTTTTAAAAGCAAAAATGCGAACGGAGTTTTATCTGTTGACGGTCCGAAGAAAATTAATAATGGGTAAATATAGTTTTGCTAGTTTCAACTGTAGAGGAGTTAAGCGCTGCGTTGACAGCGTGAGAGACCTATGCAAGACCTGTGACCTGATAGCGTTGCAGGAGACATGGCTGCTGCCTGATGACATACCATACTTAAATGAAATCGACAGTGGCTTCGGATGCGTGGGTACGTCGGCGGTTGATACGTCTTCCGGGATACTCGTCGGGAGACCCTATGGCGGTGTCGCTTTGTTATATAAAAGCAGTACTTTTCAACAAGTGTCAGTGTTGCGGTGTGGAAATCCTCGTATATGTGGCGTGAAAATAACTACTGAGGATCGACCAGTGATTGTGTTAAGTGTTTACATGCCCACTAATTCCGTGGACAATTTGCCAGACTTCACGGACTGTTTGAGCTCGGTAAGTACTATCATAGAAGAATATGGTATTGAGTCTGTCTTTATGTTAGGGGACTTTAACGCGCATATATCGGGATTGTTTTACAACGAGCTTATGAACTATTGTAGCGAGCAATGTTGGACTTGTGTCGATGTTGATATGTTAGGCGTGGATTCGGGTACCTTCACGTATGTTAGTGATATAAATGGAGCGACTAGCTGGTTAGATCACTGTCTGGTTACTCAATCAGCACACTTGTCGGTTTTAAGCGTTCATGTTGAATATGACACTTTGTGGTCTGACCATTTTCCCCTCATTTTAGAATGTGATCTAAACTTAGTTACACCTAAAGTACCACATACAAAGTCTGATTACTGTAAGAACTTAACATGGGGAGTTAGAAGTGAGGAACAGGTTAAAAAATATACCACTGAGTGTCATAAGAGACTGAAACTTATTGACTTTCCTCTTGAATGTCTAAAATGTGCAGACTATTATTGCGACGACCTGGGCCATCGGCGTGTTCTTGACAATCTTTACTCCGACATTGTGGCCGCTCTTCGCGATGCGTCTTCGGCAGATCGGGGCGGCACCGGGGTGGGGGGGCGTGGGCCGCGCATGGTGGGGTGGAACAGGCACGTCAGCGGCGCTCACGGGGAGGCCAGAAGGTCATTCATTGAATGGGTGGCTAGTGGTAGGCCCAGATCCGGTTTCATGTATGACGAAATGTGTAAATGTAGAACAGTGTTTAAATCTAGATTGAAGTGGTGTCAGGATCATCAAGATCAGATCAAAATGGATGCACTAGCTGTGAAACATTCTAAGGGGGACTTTCGTGGTTTCTGGAAAAGTACCCGCAAAATAAATGTTAGACCTGGTATCCCTGTGAGCGTTGATGGCGTGAGTGACCACAAAAAGATAGCTGATAGCTTTAGGGACCATTTTTCTGTGAAGTCTGCGTTGGGACCGGTGGTGGATGGGTTTAATGCTGAGAGGCCTAAAGGGAAAGTGGGGGTACAGTTTATCTCTAAGGATGTTAGAAAAATCATCAAGGGGATGACTAGGGGTAAATCCCCAGGTCACGATGGCCTCAGCATTGAACACATCCAACATGCGGGACCACATGCACCCAGAGTACTGTCAATGCTCTATTCACTGTGCGTGAGCCACTCCTATCTGCCACCGGATCTTATGAAAACTGTGGTCGTGCCTATAGTAAAAAACAAAACCGGCGATCTTTCCGACAAATGTAACTATAGGCCGATTTCATTAGCCACGATTTTAGCGAAAGTATTGGACGGTTTGCTTAACGCACAGTTGGATAAACACATAAACTTGCATGACAACCAGTTTGGGTTTAGACCCAACTTATCCACTGAAAGTGCAATCCTGTCACTTAAGCATACTGTCCGGTATTATACGCGACGTAAAACCCCGGTGTATGCGTGTTTCCTCGATTTGTCGAGGGCATTCGATTTGGTAGCTTATGACGTACTGTGGAAAAAGCTTGAGAGTATTAACCTCCCTCATGAAATTTTGTCTGTCCTCAAGTACTGGTATACACACCAGACCAATAACGTCAGATGGGAGGGTGCAATGTCGGAGTCTTACAAACTAGAGTGTGGTGTGAGGCAGGGTGGACTAACGTCACCCTCATTATTTAATCTGTACGTGGATGCCCTGATTGTTGAGCTGAGCAGTCGGTATGTAGGTTGTCATATTGATGGCGTTTGTGTCAACAACCTCAGCTATGCCGATGATATGGTGCTGCTCAGCGCGTCAATCTGTGGCCTACGGAA
This sequence comes from Endotricha flammealis, assembly GCA_905163395.2. Classification (NCBI taxonomy): domain Eukaryota; kingdom Metazoa; phylum Arthropoda; class Insecta; order Lepidoptera; family Pyralidae; genus Endotricha; species Endotricha flammealis. Next base: position 14,014,920 of record LR990861.1, on the reverse strand, counting down.
ATTGTTACGGATATGTGAGGAATACGCGGATGCCCATGGGTTGAAATATAATGTTGCAAAAAGTAAATACATGGTGTTTGAGGCGGATGGTGCAAAATGTCCACAAAACTTGCCACCTGTTCGTCTCAACAGTGCTCCACTAGAGAGAGTGAAACAATTCACATACTTGGGGCATATTGTTACCGCCTGCCTCAAGGATCATGCAGATATTGAGCGGGAGCGAAGGGCGCTGTCGCGGAGGGCGAATATGTTGGCCCGCAGGTTTGCAAGATGTTCCGTCGGAGTAAAGATCAGTCTCTTCAGAGCGTACTGCACATCTTTGTACACATGCAGTCTGTGGGCTAGCTATTCGCAAAAAGTGTACAGCTCCCTCCGTGTCCAATTTAATAATGCGTTCCGGGCGGTGGTGGGGCTGTCTCGCTACTGTAGTGCATCAGGCATGTTTGCGGAGGCGAACGTCGACTGTTTCCATGCTAGCATGCGGAAGAGGGCGTCGGCTCTAGTGCGCAGGGTTCGAGCCAGTCCCAACACCGTCCTGGCGATGATCGCCGGTAGACTTGACTGCCCCTACATCCGACACTGCTGTGACAGACATGTCCCGCAGTGCCGGATGGAGAGGCGTTTTTAATCGATATTGTTGTGTGTTGTGTATTTTGTTTGTCTGTTTCTGTTCATTTATAATCCTCTGACATTTTTAATTTGAATTATTTGCTAAAACTTTTTAATTTCATTTTATTATACTTTATTAATTTTTGTTTGAATTGGATTGAATGGATTAATAATTTTTTAATTTTTATATTGTATATGGGTCTTGTAACCTGAAATAAATGCATTTTATTTATTATTTATTTTATTATTGTGCGTGACCCGACCGTACTTGCCCGGTTTTTTTTTTACAGATTTTTTTTTGTCAATAGGACACCACTGCTTCTGTCGCTCGCTCGCAACTGACTGAAAAATTAAAATAAGGATAACGATTCTTAACAATTTTGTATCCCACCATAATACAGAGTTCGCGTGACAGTCGGCCGTTGCACGCTAATCAATTACACGCCACCCACTGACAGCAGTGGCCACTGGTGTGGTGAATTCGCTTTACGGGATTTAAAATTAAAGGTTTCATTGTGGGTTTCTCTTAAACGAAATCTTTACTATTTAAAATAGTGAACTGAAATTCAGTTTAATGTCCAGAATACTGATTAATGAGTTGTAGAAATACATTTAAATATGCGGGGCAACCATGAAAGTGTCCGTCCGAAGCAATGAAACACGTAGTCCTGTCAAAAAGACATTACTAGTTAGAAAAAGGGTCAAAACTGGTTAGAATTCAACGAAACGCAAGTCCTTTTTTTTGGAATTTCGTTTCATGATTGCCTAGGATTCGAGATCGCCGCCTTGTCAACGAAGGTCGTCAAGATGGCGACCTCGGACCCTCACCGTACCACGTTGCCTTTTTTAAAGTGTACTTATTAGTCAAAAAGTGTTCATTAAGACACGACAGAAACGCCATTAATTAAGGAAGAATAAGAAAGAAAGAAAGAAAGAAAGAAAGAAAGAAAATACATTTATTCTGTACAGCACATGAGACACAAGACAACAACAGCATTTTACAATAAGAATAAGAATTCATGATTGCCCCGCTGATGCTGTCATTGTTATATTTGTAGGAAGAGTAATAAAAGGAAGTTCGTCTTGGAAAGGACGTTGTCGTTCTCAGCCTGAGGCAAAAAATTAACAGCCAGAGTAACATTATAATATTCGAGACGGGACTTTATTAGCAAGTGGGAAAACAGGCTTTGAGTCATCAAAGTCCAGTCCAAACCATTCATAGGTTTTGACGAGGAAGGAGAGTTTTTTTTAAATTGTCACGGGAATATTCACCGTACAAAGTTCCGTTAGTAAACAATAATTTAATTACGCCCCCTGTGCATGGCACACATAGGTACCATCTAGGGCAGCAGTTTCTATTCACATCAAACCTCAGTCAGCTTACGAGTAGTGCCAAAATAGACCGCTCGACATTGTTCCTTAATGTCGACGAACTTAAATTAAAGCAGCGTCTACATTATAAAATGTAGAGGCAACCAAATTTTCACATCTCTTTTAATCCATCCTCTTTTAATTCTTACGGTACACACATTATAATATATATTAAATAGAGTAAACTAAATTGTATAAGTCAAAAATTGTTTTCAATCGGGAAGGACCTGGACGCCCACGACACAGGGAATCCGAGTGTGGAGTTCAGGGATACTGAAGTGTACACGATTATTAATTTAAGAATAAAATGTATTAGTTTTAAGTTACTGTATGTAAAATTGTTACAAATAAATAATTTATTATTAATCCATTAAGTGCTACAGGGCAGGGTTCTAATCAGCACAGCACTAAACGGCGAGTTGCGCTGCCATTGCTACACGGTTTAAAGCCAACTCCAAACAAACGCATGCCCTGCTACTAAGGGCGTTTGGAGTGAAACTTTTTATCTACACTGTTTTAATCTTCGTTTCCGAACCAATGTATAACCGGGTAGCGCGGGATTTAACTAATATAAGTCTATTCTTGTAATAAAAACAGTCAAAATCTAGTATCAATCTCAAGTGCAGTGCTGTCGTTCGGTCACTGACTGCCATTATGGTTCTTTGAAAGAAAGTACCCAAAGAATAGTATTTTTATCACCCCAATTCCAACTGAAATAAACAAAATATTCAACAGAAACTAGTGCAGAAATTCAGTTGACATTAAATAAAATTGTTTTGAGAACTTAACACATTATGTTGTGATTTTACGACATAAATCTAGACGACATTCGTGAGAGTAATAAAAGTGTGCGGGGGAGCATAAAGCTGGGTTTCTGTTGCCTCGCCTCGTGCCACATGTGTTTACAACTTTACCTTAAAGTGCTTTTCCACCTATGTGCTATGGGACTTTTGGAGTGTAGAATATTTATGAGATGGGCTAGCTGGACGGGGAAGTACAGTCAACCAAAGAGGTCACCAGGGTAGAGAGCTAAGAACAAATATTTTGACGCTAATAATATTAAGCATCCTTATGAAACCTCCTAAGCGGCAGACTGTACAGTGCGACGACTACCGCGAATCGGCGTAAAGCCCCTTTTCTTTGATCTACAATTCAAATTTCATAGTACAATATGAATAATATTGATAAATAAAAATTCACGTTTTTCCTTTCACGCAATATTTACAAAACTTGAATCATATTTACGGCTTTGCTCACCTCATTTTAAATGTATTATAGCAGATCTCTGGTGGAATAGCCCCCTTATGACTTTGGGTATAAGTAGACGTATATCATCCATTGTGTTTAAACAATAATATTCTAGGCTCATTGTTCCCTGCCTTATGTTATTCTAAACCAGGAAGGTTAAAATTCCTTCGTTCCAAGCGGTCAAAGGTTGGATTCATTGAGATTATTTAACTGAGTCCATTAAATCCTTTATCAACCTTTTATAAGGGGTTAGAGAATGGTAGGCTAAACGTTTCCCACCTATAAGCAATGAAAAAGGAAGGGAATAGGAAGCAGGACGGGTATTTAAGCTTTCGGATATTACCGCTACTTCACGTCGATATTCTGTGAGAGGGTGGTAATGCCCCAGTCGAGACAGCCCATTTACGAGCCACTACCAGTTCATAATAATAGCACGGGTAGCTAGGCTCCACTACTCACTATTACCAATCTATAATCCTTAGCATCGACAATTCATTTTTTTAAATATGTTTAGAACTCGATCTCGACTTCAATTGGCCGAAATACCAACCTAAAGCTTAACATTATCATTATGAACCCCAACTTTTTGTAATAAATAAGGTGTTAAAAGATCCCTCGCAAAAAAATCTTTAAATGAAAAAAAATATTGCAAAAAAGACTGTTTTGTACGGAATCTTACAATGCCGAGGGTCGCATGCAAGGCTTCGACAAAAGAAACACGTGTGTACTACGCAGAATTCTGAAAGAAATGTAAAACCAAACTTCACCTTACAACTGCAAAGTTCACTTTTGAATAGCTATGTCACCGAAAAAATATTAGGTACCGCAAGAAGTCAGAGTTCAAGAACTACGTCATACAGGATTTTCAACCTTGACGTTACAGAATAGAGGTTGTTTTTTAATGTTTTTATGGCAGTCCTTGCTCGGAAGAATGTTAGACATTGACACCTTAACATGTTGATTTAAGGGTGAGATTTGAATGGAATTTTTTTGGTGGTCGCGTGTCAAATTGAGGCTTGGGGTGGCTTGGCTCGGGCCAAATGTTTATAGGTGACGAGGTATTGTTTCAACCATTCTACCCTTTTGTACATTTTTACGGTGCGGCTGCAGTTGTTTGCAGTTGCATTATGACGATATCTGAGACGTTATATACGTAATAGGGTTGCCACCCGTACTGAAATGAAATTGTCTTGACAAAGCACAAGCTATTGACCGAAAATAGTTCAACCGACAATTAGGTCGACTCAATAAACTTCGATTTACAGAAATTAGCAACACACGTTTGATATTTGATTTGAAGTGGTAGAATTTTATTATGGGTCATTTCTACATAGGTATCACCCTCTCACAAAGTATCGGCGTAAAGCAGCATTTAGTTGCATTTAGTTCGATAAAAAATGAGAAATCTGGAAGCCCAACTCTTCTTTGCATTCCCGCATGCTCGTTTGCCAACTTATTCCATGAAATGAAACAAATATTCAACTCCTGTAGTTTCAATAAATAATTAACTTTAAAAAAAAAAAAAAACGACTTCAAATGCGCGAAATTATTTTATTATTAAATTTAAATGGGACCACCCTTGAGGTATTACCTATAAGCCGAAAAAAGATTTGTTCAAATCGGTTCATAATTGGCGGAGTTATCGCGTAACAAACATAGAAAAACATACGGGTCGAACCTCCTCCTTTTTTTGAAGTCGGTTGAAAATAAAATGAAATGTCAAGTCTTAACCTAACAAATCATTTCTACTAAAGACAAGGCTGTATGGTCGCATACCCTTGCCTGCTTTTAGAGGCGAGAAAAAAAAGTGCGTTTTTTATTTTATTTTTTATCAAGGCGTTGTATATTATGCCATCTGCCTGCAGGCTATTGTTATTTTTTGTACATATTTTAATTATAAGTAAACATAAAAGATGTATAGATAAGTAATAAAGACTTGGTCTATAATAATATCATTAGGATTATTTATTAGTTAACGATTATGTCAATTTACAGTTTATTGACATGAAGATGTCAGTGACATTAAAGATAAAGAATGTAATAAATCATTAAACCATTAAGCAATCTGTTTAACCAATGAATACATTGTAGAAATACCAATGTGCAATTTCAGAGCAATAATCGTCATATTATAATGTTGTTTTAATAAAAATGTTTACCATAGATACATAACGAAATATTTTTAATAAAATAAATCCCGCCAAAATTGTGTCGACTCGTGACGGATCGTTTGTGAAGTTATGTGAGTGTGACCAATTTTCAAAATTGTAGAGACACTCAAGGTTGTATTTTTTTATTAATTCATTGTTCTATGTCCACATTCCGCCACCACTGGGTATTGGCCTCCCTTTTCTAATTAGAATAGAATAGAATTTCTTTATTAATCCATTTCCCACATCCAAAAAGAAAATACATACCATAAACTACAAAACGTACAAGGAAAGGCTTCATAGCACATACAGCCAAGTCTTCCGTTTGCATTCCGACATTTCCAACCTCAAATATAGCACTTCTTAACCCTTTATTTTTTTTTTCAAAATAAAACATCTGCCCTGCGCCAAATATTCCTCTTTGTAAAGGGTACGATATAAAGGCTCGTTTATACTTAACGTCATTCAGAGGCACAAAACTTAGTAATTTGTAAATGAAAGGTCGGTAACTCCTTTAAATATTAAAAGAGATTCTCTTTGACGTCGCCTAAGTGGTCTGGGTCGGCCCAATTCCATAATAAATTGGGTTTGCGCCAACTTTAATCCTTTTGTCTAAATAATTAAAGTGATTTGATTATTTAGTTTTATTGTCTCACAGTCAGTTTTTGAAACGTATTTTAATTTTAATTCCACAGTCTCAAGCTCTCTTTTTTTTCCTCTTTAGTTTGATAATGACAGCCTGTTAATACCTACATTACATTGTATTATTATGTAGAAAAAAAAAACATCATACTCATGATCTTGTTTGTCAAGAACGTAATGTAAACTTTGCATTATTTCAAACTAGATGGCGCAGTATAATTCTTCCGATATTATTAAACATACATATATTTTTTTACATGAATATGAATTTAAACATAAAATCAAATGTTCTTGTTAGTTTATATTGATATCAACATATATCAATATAAACTAACAAGAACATTTGATATGAGTTATTTTTTTATTTATTATTAAATTAATTCAAAATTTAATTCAATAACAGGTATTTAAATAAAAATTACATAAACACACTTTACCACCTGCGTAGTATAAAAGAGGAATAGACTACTCGCACTTAAAATTTATTATTTCGTAGCTCACAGCCGTGACCTCAAATTGGTGATTGGGGCATGTGTTCAAACTGGTTTACTCCTCACTACGGAAGACAGAATGTTCTATGACCCGCCATGGTCGATCATTTGACATATTTAGGGCATGTACACATAACAAACACTAAGATTTTTATTTTATTTTCAATCTTCACCTTTGCCCCCATGCCTCTCTCGGGCATACTCGGCATACCTATTAATTATTGCATATGTAGGTAAATCACTCAGTCCATAATTAATTAGCAATCGAACAAATAATCCATACTAATATTATAAATGTGAAAGTGTGTTTGTTTGTTTGTCTTCCCTTCACGTCGAAAGTAATGAACGGATTGATATGATTTTTTTATTGGGGATAGTTTAAGGTCTGGAGAGTGACATAGGCCACTTTTAATCGCGGAAAAAGATCTTATCCCACGGGAAAAAATAAACTAAATATTTTTTTGTTCTTCTTACACGCCGAAAGGAACCTAAGTACCGACATGATTTTTTTAACAGAGATGATTTAAAGTCTGGATAGTGACATAGGCTACTTTTTATCCCGGAAAAACATCTCATTCCCACGGGAAAAAAGTATAACATTATTTTTTCATAATGTTTTAACGGGGCTAATTTAAGGTCTGGAAAGTGGCATAAGGCTACTTTTTTCCCCACAAGATAAAGAGATTCCCATGGAAAATAAAAGAAATGGCGAAAGAAAATCAGTTACAGGCTTTTACTCATTTAACAATACATATATTTTTTTACAATGATTATAACATACCATGACCGTAATAGGAAATAGGAACGTCAAACACATAAGAACTTACCTACTTTAAGTACAGTGCAAAAATGAGATAAGTAACCATTTTATCTTTTTTTTTTTTTACCTGTAGGTAATAATGGTAGGTAATAATGGTTACTTATCTCATTTTTGCACTGTACTACTAACTACTACCATATAATAAGTAATAACCCGCTACTACTACGTTATCTACGTACTAAATTCTTTAAAAAAGTTTTTTCATGCTTGTATAGTTGTATTAATGGATTAATGCGTAGATAGTAACTTATTCTATGAAAGAAACAAACTCAGTAAAGCAAGACATTCGTGACAATCGCAATAATTATTGATAATGATTATTGGCGTGAATCCAGAAATCTTTTAAAGTACTTAACCCGACAAAATAACGTAGGCAATTTATACAAATCCCTCTTGGCATTGTCAAAGCAATTCCAAAATGCCCTTCAATACATTATTCAACCTTTTATTCAACACTGAAATCAGAATAAGACGAGAGAGTTCAATGCCCTGCCTTATCTAGACAATGATGTTACGAAGTGCAGATTAGTTACTATAGTGAAAATAGGATCATTGGGTCTTCATCCGCTCTTTAGGTGTAGGGGACCCCCAAAAAAATTTTTTTTAAGATTTTGTAAGCATGTTTACTATAATAGCCCGAATTACGATAAATCTCAAGATTTTCCAGAGCTCTACCAAAACTTGATGGTAAAAATCCAAACCGTTTTATGATTATCGTATATTTCGAACTATATTTATCGTTTATTTTGAAACAGAAATGAAAAACAGTGTTCGAAAGATTCGGATATCAGTAAAGTCCCTGGGGACATAAGTTAGGAAAAAAGAAAGCGTGCCATTCTCGGATCGCTATTCTACCAATCTACGCGTTTTAAATGTAAAATCATTGACAACTTTATCTATTCACATCTAAGTTAATCGATTGGACCCTTAAGTATTTTAAGGGTCCCATAATAAACCTTAAGCCGTGAGAATAAGACATATTTTTACCCTTGAGGAAATAAGTATTATATTCAAAGGAATTTCATTCTTAATTCACAGACATTAAGGTTCATTTAAAATGTTTCTTATTTATGCGAATTTAACACATATTTGTCAGGATTTGATAATGCTTTTGACCAAACATGGATTTCCGGTTAGGATATACAATGAAGACATTGATTTGTATCAAAGAATTAGTCTGTTATTTTTTTCTGGTGCAAATAAACACGGAAATATATAAATAAACGTTAAAATAAACATTGATATGACTTCAGCAAATAAGGTAATAGTAATAAATAGAATTTTCGTGAAAATTGGTTTGGCGACAACAAATACAATATATCTACTGAATAATAATCATATAAATTATAAACATTGGCTCTTCTCATTATGAATGTGCATAATGCACGTTTAGGGAAAAAGATGCATCGTGGACATTCATAATAAGAAGAGCTAAGAGTGTTTTAAGAGAGGTAGGGCACAGCGGATAATCCGCTTAAATCGGAGCAGCCCGTCTGGGGAAGGACCTCCACCTTACAGAAGATCGTAGCCAAATAGCATTGGTCTCGGCCATGTTGTGTTCGTACGGTGAGTAAGGTCTCCAGAGCTCCACTTGGGGGGGTTGGGAGGGTTGACAACGCGTGAGTGATACCCCCAGTATTGCTTACGTCTATAGGCTACGGTGACGGCTTACCACCAGGCCGACCGTATGCTTGTTTGCGACCTGTGTGGTATAAAAATAAAAAAAATAAAAAAAATTGTGTCACTACAAAAGCTGGCGAAACTCGCGCAATTTTTACCATCATTACATCGACTCTAGCAAACGAAGTTGGAAGAGTCGATGTAATGAAAATTATTACTCACTGAAAGTTTTTAATAAACGTTTATTATTATTATTAAAAAGGCGTTATTTAGTTTCAAAAGACACATCAATTGTATATGTACGGTGGCTTCGAGGATAGGACCATTTTAAAACAAAATCGCTTGCACGTCTTGTGAGTGGAATTTTTGTCAGCTCCGCCCTTTTCTGGGTTACCAAACAGGGTTTTTGTTTATTAGAGCCACCATGTGTCCACTAGTTAATAAGAGGTTAGGGTTTTTTCAACAAAGTTTTATTTTATGAATGAGCAGTCATAAACTTTAAACCTTTTGTGATTGTGATGGTCTTTCGGGCTATTCTATTGGTCAAATAAAATCTTGGATGTTGCAGTTTCAACCAAGAGTCATCCTAACGATGATCCTGCTATCCTCGAGCCGACTGTACCTACTTAACTTACTTAAACCTGTTAATGGACTAAAATTAAAATAAGTTTGAGCAGGTCAAATTCCAAACGAAACAATTTCAAGATCAAGGTTGTTCAAATCCAAATTAAAATTCAAAACAATAATATTCTTGGAATCTGCTTAAAGCAATGATGTTACTGACAAAGCGTAGATTGGTTAATGGACAGGACACGTGGAGCACTGCATAATATAATGTATTTAATTGGAGCAAAGTTTTTAACAAACATTTCATTGCATTGCAGAACAAAGTAATACATTATACAATACACGGATAAGTTACAGACTAGTGAACAAGCAACAAGGCGGCCTTATTGCTAAAAGTAATCCTTACTTAATAGCTATACTGAGTGTGAGTAGATAATTTTACCTATAGATTCGTGGACGTCCACCTTACAGAAGATCGTAGCCAAATAGCATTAGTCTGGGCCATGTTCCTACGATGACTAAGGTCTCCAGAGCTCCACTTTGGGAGGTTGGGAGGGTTGGCAACGCGTGAGTGATACCCCCGGTATTGCAAACGTCTATAGGCTACGGTGACTGCTTACCATCAGGCCGACCGCATGCTTGTTTGCCACCTTTGTAGTATAAAAAAAAAGATTCGTGGTATAATACGATTATTAGTACGGAACGGATTCTCCAGATATCCAGCTGTACAGATGACATTGACCATGCTATAAATAAACTAGTTACTGATAGCTGGTTCTCCCCAACTCGCGTTTCCTTGCGACGACTGCGACATTCTAAAAATACAATGGAACTGCCCTTGTCTGTCAGTGGCCGTGGCTGTCAGTTAAAATTAAAAATCTAATCTAAATGAAAGCGCTATCCTGGGATTAAAACATACTGTCCAATATTATACGCAGAGGCGAACACCAATCTACGCTTGTTTTCTTGATCTCTCGAGAGCCTTTGATTTAGTGTCCTATGACGTGCTGTGGGAAAAACTCCGAGAGAGAAAGGTACCAGCTGAGATGCTCCGTATTTTTCAGTACTGGTATAAACATCAGTCAAACAACGTGAGGTGGGCCGATAAGTTGTCTAAGGCATATGGATTGGAATGTGGTGTGAGACAGGGAGGGATCACATCTCCAAAGCTATTTAATCTCTATATTAACGACTTGATTGTTGAGCTTAGCAGCATGAAGTTAGGATGCCGTATCGACGATGTCACTATTAACAACATCAGCTATGCAGATGACATGGTGCTGCTGAGCCCAACGGTCAAGGCGATGAGAGTGCTTCTCAAAATTTGTGAGAAGTATGCACATAACCATGGCTTGCTTTATAATGTAAAAAAGAGTGAGTTCATGGTATTTAAGGCTATCGGTGGAAAGTGTCCTACAGCGGTGCCCGATATAGCTTTAAATGGGAGTAACCTAAAGCGGGTGTACAAATTTAAATATCTGGGCCACTTTGTTACCGATGATCTTAAGGATCTAGTTGATATTGAGAGGGAACGTAGGGCGCTGGCGGTTCGGTGTAATATGTTGGCTCGTAGGTTTGCACGTTGCAGTCAGCAGGTGAAAAACACGTTATTTAAAGCATACTGCCAAGTATTTTACACGTGCAATCTATGGGTCAGCTGCACACGGCGGGCCATCAGCGCCCTGCGCGTCCAGTATAATAATGGTTTCAGGATGCTGATGGGGCTGTCTCGGTTCTGCAGTGCATCGGGTATGTTCGCTCAAAACCATACAGATGATTTCTATGCTATCATTAGAAAGCGAACTGCCTCACTGCTGAACAGAACTCGAGCCAGCTCCAACTCCATCCTGAAGACAATGGCTTGGAGATGTGACTCTCCTATTCTGAAGCAGTGGATTCAGCTGTGTATTGCGGGCACCCAGCTTGTTGGTAAATAAGTTGATGCAGTCTAAAATATTATTATTAGTTAGTTCATTAATTAATTTCAAATTTATTAAATATGACATTTATTATTATTACTCGTTATTTACTCGTTTATATTTTTAATTGATTTTATTTTATTCATTTTATTTTATTTAAAAAGAAAATTTTTTATTATGCTACTATGACATATTATAAATTGAAATTAATATATTTTTACTAACATAGCTATTAAGTATCACTGTAACTAACACCATTATGGACTCAAATTGTCTGAAATAAATAAATTATTATTATTATTAAATGGCCAACAACGGAAAATTTAATAAAAAAATTAACTGGCCACATAACTAGATATTGTTTAAATAAAGTACCAAACTGCTATTGATATTTTCTGCTCAGAGTTAAAAAGATACATTAAAATGTAGTGCTTGTTTCACTACTTGCTGATAGTCTCGAATAGGCTATTTGTCAATTAAGATACGTATAAACAATACTAGAATTGTCAATAAACCGTAAATTTATTTGACGAAAGCTGATGTTTTTTTCTTAATTGGCAAATAGCCTATCTGGGACTATAATAAGTTTGTGGTGTTGTGAAAACGGCACTAACGGGGATTTCTAAAAACCATTTTCAAAGTTTACGACACGTATGTCTGTCACTGCACTGTCAAACTAAAGGACAAGAAGAGATAAATTAAAGAGTAAATGTGGAATTAAAATTTAAATGCGTTTAAGCAACTCGCTGTAAATTATTTCGATAATAACGTTATTGAATATCCCTTGTACAGTTAAAATGACATCCATTTGAACACGACACTACGCTGTTACGTCAAAGTTTCAAATTGCTGTCTCGTGCTAAGGAGGGTAGTTTCTGATTAAATTCATCGTAAGTTCCAAGATAGAGGTAACTTCCCCGGAGAGTTACTTTCATTGCCAATTGCTGTCACTGTTAATTACGACTATAATGTGTGGCAGGTTGGTGGTGCGTTGGTGTCCTTACCTTCAGCACCAAAAAAATTTCGATGCCCACACGTAGCAATTTTTTTTTTTTTGGTTTGGTTGGTTCACTTCAAAGGTGGAAAACAAGTATACGGCCGGCTTGATGGTAAGCCGTCACCGTAGCCTATAGATGCTTGCCAACCCTCTCAAAACCCCCCAAGTGAAGCTCTGGAGCCGTAGGAACATAGCCGAGACCAATGCTATTTGGCTACGATCTTCTGTAAGGTGGAGGTCCTTCCCCAGGGGACGGGCTGCTCCGATTTAAGGGGATTAACCGCTGTGCCTCTCTTAATGTCATGGCATTTGTATTTGTCTCGAGATTATGGAAGAGCATTTATGAAATACTAGTGAAACCCGCGCAACTTTGTTTGCGTGTATATATTTATGCACAGTAGCACCATCTATATCAGACTTTTGATGAAATCCTACGGGAATTGCGTACTTTTCGGGATAAAAAGTACCCTATGTGTTAATCCAAGGTATCAGCTACCTACATGCCAAACATCATAAGTATAGGCCCAGCCATTTGAGTGTGAAGAAGTAACAAACATACACATAACTTTCACCTTTATATATACTAGCTTTTCCCGGCGGCTTCGCTCGCGTTAATTTTATGACATAGATCTCGTTTGACAACAAAACAACCCATAGCGCAACTTGTGGCGCCAACTGTTGGCCGATACAGCGCCCTCTATAGTAGAAAAAATATTTTCCCATTGGAACGACGATTAGCCTATGTTGGGCTCTGTATCCCTAACAATATGTATGCAAATTTTCATAATGATCGGCTACATAGTCACGCCGTGAAGGAATTACAAACAAACTCACTTTCTTATTTATCAGCCCGTCTGGGGAAGGACCTCCACCTTACAGAAGATCGTAGCCAAATAGCATTGGTCTCGGCCATGTTGTGTTCCTACGGTGAGTAAGGTCTCCAGAGCTCCACTTGGGAGGGTTGGGAGGGTTGGCAACGCGTGAGTGATACCCCCCGGTATTGCTTACGTCTATAGGCTACGGTGACGGCTTACCATCAGGCCGACCGTATGCTTGTTTGCCACCTGTGTGGTATTAAAAAAAAATATATATATAACATTAGTAAGGATAGTAGGATGCGAGCTCGACCCAACTACCAGCCTCTCACAGAATATCATCGATAAGCAACAATGCCTTTGGTTCTGTGAGTAAGAGAGCACTAAGAGTCCTTTTCAACTTCTCCCCTAAATATATCTTTTTACTCCTTAATGCTCGCTTTTCTTCTTGATACAAACTAGAGGAACATCTGAGTCGTTACTCAGGAACTCCTCTAGTGTCTCAATGCTCCATGGGCGACGGTGATCACTTACCATCATATGTCCAGCATGCTTGCTAACCCCTTCCATAGAAAACATAGAAAATTTTATCGGTATTGTGAAGGATACGTCAAAAATAAATTGTATATCTCATTTTGTAACTCCGTATCTGCGCGAAATATATGAGTTTTCCAACAGTTCACGCTTCGTTGGCCGGAGGCATGTCTGTGTTACGACCTAACCTACCGGAAATAAAGCTTGAGTGGCACATAAAGGACATGTTATATTACTATATTTCACAGGATATAAGTTTAAAACCTAAGTATAAAGGATGTCATGTCATTACACAAAATGAACACAGGAAAATATTTTAACTAGAATTTTTATATAGGGTGTTCTGAAATTATATGTTGCATAATGAAGTGGGACATAGTATCCGTTTCATAGATTTTATTTATCCAGCAATTATCAATTTTTAAGCTCATACATTTTTCCATACACACAAAAATAATATTCATGTTCTGCCTTTGTAACAAACCCGGGGTGCCGCGTGGGGGCACCGCGTTCATTCATTATAACAGCTGTTACTAGCGAGCTATACGCCCCGTCCTTGTCTGTGTCGGCGTCGAGGGCGGCCGGCGGGCGGCGGCGGCGGCGTTCCCGCGCCTGATACCCCGCACCGCCGCCCGCGCCCGCGCACCCGCGATGGCGTATATCAAACACGGTCACTGACCTCTGCCAATCCGTAGTGAAAGGGCGTGGCAGAGTAAGCTCTTATTCTATTGAAGAAAGACCCATATCCATGCAGTGGGATGATGGTTGATTTGATAGATGATTTTACAACTGCGTACGTACGTACGTAGCCTGTATTTGATGCCGTCACCACGGTCGGGTCGCGTTACTCTTTGATCAGACTCGACAAAGAAATGCATAGATTTTTATTTTATTCATTCAGACATACCAATAAACAGTGTACATACACATCACAATTACGTACATTAAATTAATGATACAGTATTATTCTCACGTGTACACCAATTACAGGTATTACAAATTTCACTATTACATTATCAAAACAATCTCTTATTGTGAGTTGCACGAACACATTTTAAAGTAATAATGGCACCTTAAAACAGGGCTCCCAACGTCTAACTAAAAGAGAAAAAGAGGCCCGTTCTTCACCTCTATTTTACCTAGTTACATTGTAGTTACATTGATGTAACTAGTTGGACATAAACACTGCTTGCCTCGTAGTGCAGGTACTGATTTGTGTATCGAAATAGCATTATTAAAAGCTTTTATTTAACTTGTATTTTAACCGAACCGAATCACGCGATTGACTGGTCTAAATAGGTAACGCTTACTTAGTACTATGGGAAAGGGGCTGCGCGGGGGTTGCAGGGCGCGGCACGGGCGGCCGCCGGCTGCCGGACGGCGGCGCTGCGCGGGCGTCGCGGGCAGCACGCGGGGTCGCGGGCGGGACGAGGGTAGTGGCGGCGTGGTCAAACTCAACTCAAACGAGCGGCACCTTTGACCGCGGCGACAACGATTTTTCGCAAAAAATATTATTTCATTCTTTTTGCTTTTTTCTCTCGTTCTTACTTACGTCAGACAGAGTAAACGGTTGTGTTGTGTTGTGTTGTGGTCATTTATCATCTTGCCGTACGTAAACAAATGAATGATGAGTGTTTGAACATAGTGTCAATGTTGTGTACAGAGAGTATTCTTGGAGCGGCATTGGGTCACTGGAGACGCGGAGAACTCCCGCTTTCGAATACCTACAGTTGGATTTAGGATTTGCTGGATTTCTTTGAGAGAATGCGAGCACTGAGGATGGAGTGATAAAGGCTTTGCGTGACGGACGAGTGTAGTCGATGGACTGATGGGCGCTCTTGACTTGACAGCAGTGGTCATAGTGAGTGCAGTGAGTGCTTGTTGGCACGTTAAGTCGGCGTGTTCGGTGAAGAACAACGAAGGAAGATACTTTTTTTGTAAGTAACCTTGACATTTTAAGCCTAGGTACCATTTTGTAAATGTATTTAATGAACTTTTAAACGCCAAATTACTGTACGATAGTTATTTGAAATCTAGTAGGTACTTATCTATCTACTAATTAATACTATCAGCTGTGAACATTTCGATTTATTTTTTGTTAAATTTAGCTTGATTGATAGTAATTAGTAGGTAAAGGTAAGTAAATGCATATGATAGGTAAGTCGTTTCCCCGCTTCATTCATAACTTTACATTTTATTGAATGAAAGACAGAGATCGAATGAGTGACAGAGAAAGATAGATGTGGCTATGCGGTAAAGATGCATCTACATATGACGCTGTTTGTCGGCGGAAATCCGCCCGTTTTTAGCCTGTTTTAATGCCAGATTTAGTACCTGCAGCCATGTTTTCTACCACTTAAAGTTAAATTTACACGCGAAGCGAACTTTTGTCTGTATTCAAAAGCCACGCGAGCCTAATAATGCTAAACAGCACAACGGTTCTCGCGCGGTTTTTGAATTACGGCTAAGACGCGGCGTGCTCCGGTCATAATGTGAATGCCGCTTAAAAGTTATGTTCTTTAGAGGCAGAACACGAACCGAACGAAACGTGTATGGAAAATTGTATGAGCTTAAAAATTGATAATTGCTGGATAAATAAAATCTATGAAACGGATACTATGTCCCACTTCATTATGCAACATATAATTTCAGAACACCCTATATAGTGACTGGATGAAGTTTTGTCCATAGATAAAGATATAACAATGATTAACTAAAACCTGTTTTGTCATTTTGAAGAAAATTATTAAAGGGTGAAAGTGACAAAACAAGTTGTAGTTAATCCTGGGCTGATCCTTGTTATAATGTGTTTTAAGTATACATGGTTAAGAAAGTTATGATATTGAAAAGATCATTATTAAAATCATGCTAATACGTAAGCTCTCTGGACTGGACAAACATTTCAACCGCCTTAACAATTTCGTATAGTCTAAATTTCATCATTTCATCACAAGCAGTCCACTGCTGGACTTAGCCCTCCCCTAAACGCTTCCAGTATGACCGATCGGCAGCGGTATGCATCTAGCGACTTTCTGCGACCTTCCTTTAATTATCTGCTTTCTTTTTAATTAGAATGTTTAACGGTCTCAACAAGCTCATTTAGTTTTTTACTATCAATTCTGTGTCAATAACCACGTGAATTTAATATTCATGATACGACAGCTGCGTAGCGTTGGAACGCGTATTTCAATACTTCATTGAATTTAATATATGGGCGTAAAAACGTGGTAGTCAATTGAAGAATGTTATAACCGTTTAACGACACAGGAATAAAAAATAAAATGGCACACGTAATTTATGTCGCATACACCTCATGTACTCGTGTAAGGTAACGGGTGTCTTCTTCTTCCTAAGATTCTCCCGTTAATCCATTAGCATTAGCAGCGCCCTCTAGGTACCAAAGTTAAAGAGTGGCGGGCGAATGTACTGTTTACGTGGAGCGAGTGTTTTTGTGCGGTCTTTTATATGAAGTCTATGGTAGAAACTTAAATTAAACTCTAAAGTATCTAGAAGTTCCAGTTTCATTTCACCGTCTGTTCTGGGCCTAAGTCAATATATAATATTTTTATTTATAAAAGTAACCATTAAACCTGGATATGTTACAAAGACTTATCGTAAATCAAAATAGCGTCATTAGGCACGCGGAGTATTCCCAAGAACGATATCTTCGATACATATCCATCGGTACTGATCCCTCACTGTGCAACGACTGTAGGACTCAGATAGCTCTCACATAACTGGTATATCCATCATTCGTCCAGTCAGCATTGAGCCACGGTTTTTATCTCTGCCCCCTCGGGGTTGATGCTCTTTGGTACACAGAAAAGAGGGCAAGGGAGGTCAGTGTATAGTGGTGTGGATACTGGCAGTTCCGGGCGGGAGCTCAGCGCGCAGCCTCCACAGTATCGAGCGGCCGCACCCCGTACCCACGTGCTCCATTCACCGGTGCATCACGTGTAAACCCGCCTTAAATAGATTTTATTTATAGTAAATTGAAATTAAATTATGTGGCCCGCATCGTAACGTTATTAATAACTGACGAAACACGCGATACAATATAGTAGCTTCATCATTATTGGCGCCCAACGTGGAACATGTCTGGTGGCGTGATCTTTTTCATTTCGTGCTTTATCTTTTAATAGAATACTGATATTATATTAGAAGGATATTATTTGTTTTTAATTTAAGCTTTACTCAGAAATACATAAGAAACATTTAATAAAATTTATGTTGGCGCCCAACGTGTAACACAAAATATTATTTTACAAGACAGTTTATGCGAAACCAGTTAATATTGCAATACAGAATATATTTTCAGTATCATCCTAATAAGTTATGAAACAAAGTCCTCCGCCGCATCTGTATCTGTGCAATTGTCATGCAGTTTCACCAACAGATAGTTGTTCTTGAGGAAGGTTTTAGTACATATATATAATTTATAGGTTTTGTGACATTGGATAAGACATCGTCTAACAAAATTCTCACAGGAGACAACTCATTGGTTCTTCTTGCCCACGCGGTTAAAGCCACATGCAACAGCTAGTTTACGACAAAAAAGTTAATTTCTATTTTAGTTTCAGCTGTAGTGTCAATGTTGGATAAATCTGACTTTTAATGCCACTATTTCACGAATGACGACACCGGAAATAAAGCTGACAGGATATATCCGATCACGCGACCAATACGGGATACACGTAGCTTCTCTGTTATATTTAGAGCAAGTTCGAAATCTCGTTGTTTCAGAAAATTGAAACACATTTCTTATTAGCTGTTACAAGGCCTTTAAGCTATAATTTTGCCCGGTTTCTCTTTCCATATTACGGCTTTAATTTCATAGCAAAAGCGTAATGGTCACAATATCCTATACATTAATAGGATTCGACGCTTTGAATATTTGTTTGATCCTATAGTTATAGACCATGGACCATGGTAGACCTTCTAATTCCTGTTTCTTTCCCCATTTCTTCCCGTGTCATTCCATCATAGGTGGGCAACGTCATAAAATAAGTACCCGAGGTAGAATGGCCACTCTCCGCCCCGTACCGAATCGCGTTACCTTACCCCAGGCGGGTATCGAGGCGGGTGCAGTCGCAAAGGTGTACAGGCCTATGTAGTAGAAATAGGTAATTATTTCACGCGTGGCTAATGAAGAAGATGCATATCATATTATTATGCATTTTATTTTTTGACCAACAAATGAAATGAACTGTCAAATTGTTTGAAATAAATTAAATTATTATTATTATATAAGCATCGATGATTATTGATTACTTATCATCAGCACCCGCTAGATCCTCACATAAAAAAATATATTAATGGGTATAGATTAGAAAATATTTAACTATCAATTAGTAATAAGGACATTTTATCATTTGTGAGTCAAAACCGCAAAAAAGCTATTAAAGTGGTCGTCGATCACATTGTCACAATTAATTACTCTAAGGTTGGCTACACTGTCATCAAAATTACGTTTTGTAATACTTTAAATTTAGAATTTCGTTTACATTCCGTTTTTTTAATGACATCCCAGTCCTTAGACTTAAAACTTTAGGCATCGTTAAGTTGAAAGGTATACCAATTTGTTATCTCGAAAATAATTTATTTATGCCAATAAAAGACGACTGGAAAGAGCCCGTAATATACTTTTTTGAATAAAAATATTTAAAATTTTACTTTTTAATTTAATTGTAATTTCGAACCGTACAATGTAGATTGGTGACCGTATAATGATGATGAGACTCGATAGATGATAATCATAACTTTACTTGAAGAAAAAAATCAGACGAAAGTTTTGCCAACCCTAACAATATTGCAATTAACCCATTCCATATAACTTCATATCAATTTTAATGCATATTGTTGCTGATATTATCGAATTTTGTTTAATTGTGTAAATTGCTACTTACATCCTGGTTATTTCTACATTATTGTGGTTTTGATTGTGAATACATTGTAAGTACATATTTATACTATTTTATACCACAGATAATAACGAGTAAGTACCAACTTCGCAAACAATATCAGAGGCGTGAAGCAGCAATGCAAAACCAAATAATAATAATTACGGGGTAAATGCCCAGTAAAAGCGTAGCGTAGGACGCCCTCAGACTAGGTGGAGCGATGATCTTTGCAAGGTGGCTGGCAAGAGCTGGATGAGAGTGGCCGAGGATCGTGCGCGGTGGCGTGCAGTTGGGGAGGCCTATGTCCAGCAGTGGACAAATGTAGGCTGATGATGATGATGAAATGCCCAGTAAGAAAGAAAGAAAGAAAGAAAAAAAGAAAGAAAGAAAGAAAATACATTTATTCTGTACAGCACATGAGACACAAGACAACAACAGCATTTTACACATACAAAGAGACAGAAACATTCACACAAAACAGTTACACATTAAAACAAAGTACAAGTACCTATCCAATAAAATAAGTCTTTATGTGCCTCACAGCCGCACAGAAAAGAGGTAAAATTCAGCATGATGCCAGATAGCTCCGAAAAACTATACGGCGCTGATTTTCATTTGACCCCCTTTCCTTAATTTGACACTTCGACGCCGTTGCAATTCCTATATACCTAAATTAATAATGAATCAAAAACGTTAAAATATATATTTGTATGTGCCATATGATCCTATAGATTGAGCGTATTGAAATACGTACGACAGTACTGGGACACTTTATTTTATTTTGGGTTTTAATATGACTAGGATGCCATTTTGTAATGATTATTTATTATTAGAATATGTTATCTTTAAATAAATATAATTACAAAATTGCATCCTTTTTCTTTTAAAACCCAAAAGAAAATGTGTACAAACACTAGGCAAGTCCCACTACTAGGTAATTGCCTAGTTCACCTACCAAACCAAATAGTACTTACCAAAAAAAAAACTTATATGGCAATTTAACCCGACTAGGTAATTGCCTAGTTCACCTACCAAACCAAATAGTACTTACCAAAAAAAAAACTTATATGACAATTTAACCCGACTAGGTAATTGCCTAGTTCACCTACCAAACCAAATAGTAATTACAAAAAAAAAACCTTTTATGACAATTTAACCAGTGTTTTTTTTCAATCTTACCAACCCGTAACTACACAGTCATAGAAAACTACGCTAACAAAATTTTATCTGATTGAACGTACGCCAACCAACAAGAAATATTATAAATTACTTCCAGAGCTTGGAAAGTATTCGCTACATCGAACTAATCAAATTAATTAATTCCTGTCATGTCCAGAACTGGACTTTCGGTTTTATAAGAAATGAATTATGTTACTTATTATTGAAACGGTAAGATTAAATTTTAAAGAAAATCTTATAAGAAGGGAGGATACAAATTGAGTATTGTATTTAAGTATAATTTCTCTTTAATTACATTATATTCTTGTTATTGAATAAGTTTGTTAATGTTTATCACTAATAGACGGAGTGATATGCAAACATTAAGTATGAAGATATACTCATTCAAAGATTCCCAAAATTCCCATAAGAACGACAACAAATAGTACAGTCAGCTAATGAGAGGTGAGCGGGACCGTATATCTACCTAACTAACTATGATTTAAGTTCTCTAAATATTGCGTGATTTTTGGAGTGGTAGAGCAATTATTATGAACTGGGCCTGCTCGACCGGGGAAGTACCACCCTCTCACAGAATATCGACGTGAAGCAGTTTCGTTCGGTGAGTGAGAGATCCGGAAGCCCAACTCCTTCCCTATCCCCTCTTTCTCCCTCCTTCTTTCCCTTCCCTTCCTTTCCTCCAACCCCCTTGGTGGACGACGCATTGGTAGCGCCCCTGGTGTTACTGATGTCCATAGGCGGCAGTGACAGCTTTCCATCAGGTGGCCCGCTTGCTTGTTTGTCTACTGTATGACATTAAAAAAAAGAAAGGATATACGGATTTTTAATTTTCAATAGTATTCAATTCATACTATACTAAACCTTCAAATGGAATTTAAGATTAAAAATGTTTACAGAAGTGACACCCACTACAATAAAATTAATTTATAAATTTTTATCACGTTGCTGATACGTTGAAACATTGGTAGCATTTGGGGCTTTCCCCATACATATATTTTTTTTATAAACGTTATCGTTATCATGAATAAACTTTTTCTAGACTCTAAACAGTCTTTCATTTTGTAAACGAATATCCTCGGTTCTGTTCCACTACATACAGGTGCTATCTGCGACTTTTATTATTATATGAATACCGGACGACCAATTACTATAATAATTCATTAATTAATAAACAAGTTTAAGATTAATTACCCAACAGCCTTGCTGCGATATTCTTAAAGCTAATAATTTATACGGTTGCAATAAAATTTAATTTCAACTGTCGAAACCCCGCTGGGAAGCTGTGTTCGAGATCTTATAGTTTAATGAGAAACAAATAATGAATCGACAATCAAGTCTTTGTATGAAATTAATTTTAATTATTGTTTTACTACGTACTATAATTTATTACTATGAAATATAATATTGTTAGAATATGATCCATTGCACAATCCCCCAATGGATAGGTTACTTTTTTTCCCACTTGAATCCAAAATTCATTATAAGTAACTCATTCACAGATGGTTTCAAGATGGTTTTTACTTTAAGAAATGTAAAATAGACGGTTTAAAGCGGCAATCAATTAGGTAAAACAAAAGTAACAAGCGCCTATCGGCGTTTTCCGCACCTTTGAAAGAAGTCTTTGTTCGCCCATGTTCTGGTTTCGGCAAAAAAAACTTTATATTTCAATTTTGTTTCTTATAAAATTGTGTTTTTGTTTACATAATTAATTTTAGGAGCCGGCACAAGAGTGAGAAAAATTGAGGCTGCTACGCCGACAAGAGCCCTTAAATTTAGAGAGAATAAATTTTAAAATTGACGAGCTATGGTTTTTCGAATGTTACTTGAAGCAAATACTATAGAAGACTAATACGCACAGCTTCGGAAGAATTCGAGCAAGACGCGACACTAGCGCCCCTACGGCATGAGGGCGGCATGAGGTGAACGATTTCAAAACTTTTGTATGCAAAATGTTATAGCGCCCCTAGCGGCATGAGGTGAACGGAGGTTGCCAAGTCATTGTATGAGAAACGTCAAGAGCTGTGCGTATTAGTCAGTATTTGCTTGAAGGTTCACACGCCCTTGGGCGGTCTCGGCATTGAATGGAAATGGTTAAATTGTGGCATAAAATACAGAGAAAAGCACAGCCGGCAACAAACACAACATGAAATAACATGTAACATGAGATGAAGATAACATGAGAGGAGCATTTCATATAGTGTGGACGCAGCGCTGTGTTTTCTTTCTCCATCGATCGTGGCGATCAAGAGTTGTATGCTCGGTCCGTGCGCGTAGTGTGCACGGTTTGTCCGCGCAAGGTGTCCACACTCCACACTATGGGAACTCTCTTACATTGCACGTCAAGTACGTTACAGTCTGTACCCGGCAAAAGGGTAAAAGTTAATAGACAAGAGACATGTGTACCGAATGACATTTCCGCGGGAATATTTTATGCAAAGCTCCCGTGCTAGTCGTCCGAGCATGCGACAGAGTAGTTCATATATCATGCATCGGGAACGAACCGTCCGAAGCTCCATAATACGATTTCCTCATTTTCCATAAATACGTCATATACAAACGAAATTACTTTTAAAAAAGTTTTGTTAGTCGTTAACATTAGTGTTTTTTTTAAATTCCTTTTTTATACGATAAAGTGGACCAAGGAAAAAAGGCTTTGGAATATCGTGATTTAAAATTAAATGTTTGTGTCAGGTTATGGTTATTTTACTATAAATTACTTAGGTAAAATCTAATTATATTAATGTTATTTGTCCAATGGAATTTTAAATTTTTTATACTTGAATTGATAAAAATATTTAGCAACTGGCTGGCTCAACGTTTTATTTGTCTTTGGAATCGTATTTTCGTGTTTTTGGGCTTTCTGTTTAAGTTATCAGTCGCTGTGTGAATTGTCACTATGTATGTACTAACATTATAAAAATGAATCGCCTCCATATTATTTATTTCATACAGTCCATATCCTCACTCTAGTTATTATTTATCTTATTAAATCTTTTTCAAGTAACGACGGCCTGAAAGATAGCTAACATCGCTACCAAACGACAAACTATACCAAAAATAGATTCTAATTAAGCAACTTGTGACAAAAGGTATTGACATAGGACCTAGTAATTACATACAAGTCTCAGTTTAGTCAGAGACAATCAATTACTTAGGTACATCCCGCAGGAGTATGTGGCGACGTCACTTGATAAATGGGAGTGTAATGATTTACCGCGCGTCATGTATTAATCGGCATATTACTAAGTGTTTCTCACTCATAGATAATTATAGAATACAATGATTAATGTAATTTTGTTTAAGATTATCTCATCAGTTACGGAACTTACCGCGTATTATGTTATTTGAGAGTTTAGTGATAATTTAATAAAATCCTACTAATATTTTAAAAGCGTTTGTGTGTATGATTGTTACCTCTTCACGCTCAAATGGCTGGGTAAATTTTTAGTAAGTAGGTGGTAATACCGCGGGCAGCAACTAGTAATGAATAAATATTATTTATTATATGTAATATTAAAATATCAACATTAAAATACAGACAATTTATTCATAGCAACGGTCCCAAAAACTTTTTGAGAGGAAATAGTTTATACTAGACGCCAACGTTCCAGGCCCGCGAAGTCATGAAACAATTAAGCCCTGCGTACGCGTGCCAGGAGCGTTGGCGTCCGGTATAGTATTTAATAAATGATGTTTGATGAGGTACTACACTGCACACCAAAGCTCCAGGCATGCGCACGCAGCCACAAATACAAAGTCTTCGCTTAGTTAATAAATACATCGCTTAGTAAAAAAATAATTGGTATATTTCTATCCATCTAGCCGAATCTCAT
Organism: Endotricha flammealis; assembly: GCA_905163395.2. Lineage (NCBI taxonomy): Eukaryota > Metazoa > Arthropoda > Insecta > Lepidoptera > Pyralidae > Endotricha > Endotricha flammealis. The sequence goes on along the minus strand of LR990861.1, from coordinate 13,990,225 downwards.
TGCAATAGTCAATGGACTGTAAACAAATGAGCGTTATTTTATTTACTTGCAAAATTTTATCTCCTTTTATGATTCGGTCCATAAGTATCTCCAGTGAATGATGACGCATCCTAATGCGGTGAATCGACCTTCGGATGTCAATGCATGAGATCAGCCAGTGTCACACCCACCGCAAAAGTAACTGTTAAGTAGTTTAAGTTATTTTTTTTATTTATTTTTTAAATAAATAAATAAATATATAGGACAATTCATACAGATTGAGCTGGCCCCAAAGTAAGTTCGAAACTTGTGTTATGGGATACTAACTCAACGATATTATATTTTATAACAAATACATATATAGATAAACATCCAAGACCCGAGGCCAATCAGAAAAAGTTCGTTTTTCATCATGACCCGACCGGGGATCGAACCCGGGACCTCCTGGGTGGCGGTCTGGCGTGGTAACCATTACGCCACGGAGGTCGTCAGTCGATATTGATAAACATTATTCATTATTACTTATTTTTTTAATAATTATCATTATATCAACCTACTAGCTGCTGCCCGCGGTGTTACCCTCGTTTAATTTTATGCACAGCAGCGCCATAACCAAATCGTACGGGAATCACGTACTATTCGGGATAAAAAGTACTGTATGTGTTAATCCAAGGTATCAGCTATCCACATACCAAATATTATAATTGTTCAGCCATTTGACCGTGAAGAATTAACAAAACCACACACAAACTTTCGCCTTCATAATATTAGTAGGATTACTTAAATTTTTAATATCATTATGTCAACCCATAATCATCCCACCGCCGAGATACGGATCTCCCTTCAATCGAAGAATCCCTCCATTCTTCATTCCTTCGAAGATCTTCGGGGATTTGAGCTTAAAACACGCTGCTCCAATGAGGATTGGCAGAAGAAGGTGTTTCAGGCCGCCTGAAGATCACCAATTCAGCTTAACAACTGTTATCCAACCGACGACGGTTGAAAGTGACCTCAGAAGCACGAAAAGACACATTCAAAAACTAGCTAAGATCGACGATGCTAAACTTGTAATTTTTAGAGTGCGACACACAGCGCATCGAGCTCCTCATTCCATTCAATATGTTGGTTTATTCCCAAATATTTACAATTCAATAGACGCATCACGTATGCAGTAGATACAACGTCGCTTCCTAAACCATTGGACATATTTGGGCTCGCGCGTCGACGCGGAAGCGGTGATCAATGCACTCCACGTCCGGCTGAGCTATAGCACCGTCTATAAACTAAGCGATCTATGGTATCCTGTTTGGCTTTGGGTTCAGCGAAGACGCTGTGAAACGAAAGAGGTTTATGGGGCCATAGACATAAATTAAATCCTTTATGTTAGTGTATTTCGTGTATCAATATTTATCTAATGGAGAATCTCAAGAACTCCTAACACTACGCATTAAACAAGCGATAGAGGTGTCGGGAAAAAATACTCTCTACCTGCATTTTTTTGACCGGCTGAGTTCAAATTATATTATGTAACATCGATCATTTGTACCCTAATCACACGCAAATAAACATTTCTTTCTTTTTTTCTTTCATTCTTTCTTGCAGTCAACATACGTATAGTCAACCAATGAAAGGGGTGACCAGGGTAGAGCTAAGAACAAGATTTTTATGGTAATAACAATAACGAAAGCATCGTTATGAAACTATTTAAATGCATAGTACGATATATATAATGAATTTTATTGATAAACTAGCTCACCCGGCAAACTTTGTTTTGCCTTAGAGGCACTACCCTTCGGCTACCCCTACCCTACCCCTACCCAGTGGGAATCCTTTATTTTTCTCTCCGTAACAACCATCCTCGTACTTCAAGGAATATTCTAAAAAGAGAACTAGCGAAATCGGTCCAGCCGTACTCGAGATTTGCGCTTAGCAACACATTAGGCGATACATTTTTATATATATAAAATATAGTTTTAGATAAAAAATCGAGTAAATCCCTTCACGCAATATTTAGTAAACTTATTTATTTACAGTCTTGATTACCTCTTATTATTGGTTGATTGTACAGTCAAGAGCATGTCGACCTTTACATATTGGACTTTGTACCATTCTTACGTTCTATGTCATAAGAGCCTAAATTGTGCTGCAAGTGTAAAGCTCAACGTGGACCTGACTGTACAATACAGCAAACTTAAAATAGGACTACGTACTAGATGCTTAAAATATAGCGGAACGACACAACAATTTACCAATATGTACTAATGTACATACTTAGTTTCGGCAAAGTAGTTCGGCTAATTCTTCGAACTGACACTGAAGTTGAAACTCTAGTTTCAATGTTGCATAATGTGCAAAATACATTTTATCTATAGGTACTTATGGTAACCTGCGTGGGCCCTGCGTCCGCGTTCCATGATAAGGGCTATCATTGCAGTCCATTGTTCAGCTGCGGCACAATATCGCGTTACTTCCACGAAAGAGTTTTGCTTCCGTCATGGAAGTGTTCTTTTGTTTCGTATAAATGTTGCACAGTTACACTATTGTAGCTGAGAGTACTACCGTGCCTACGCAAAGACTCGGGCATTTGCGAAAAATAATAATCGTACCTACTAATACCTACTATGTCAGTTTTGATGTTTGTTGATTGTTCTCAACATGTGCAAACAATTTTTAATTTTTCTAATTTTTAACGTACAAACGTACCTTTTTTTATTACAAAATAATAGAAGCATATAACATTTTAAGAATATAAGTACAAAACCTCATTCCTAGATGGCGCTGTTTTAAAATAAGAGTTACTGATTTTTAAAGGAAAATCCACGCCAACAAAACTGCTGATAATTTAGCATTACACTGACTATTTTATCATTTTAATCTTCGTCAAGTTCCGAAAATGTAATGCCGCCAACTTAGATGAAACCAAAATAGGGAAGATACGGTCTGGTCTTACATTGCGTAATCAAAAACTGTGCCCAGCACAACTACACTCAAACACACACCCTCACATCTGCAATATTAAAGTCATACAACATTATAATCAACAACAGAGACAGAGAGATGCACTTTAACTCTAGTGAAAAAGAGTTGAGAGTTCACTCGGTCATACTCGGTTTAAGTCGGTTTACAAGACGACTGTAACGTAACGCCAGCAAAAAAGTAAGGAATAAAATTCAAACTATTGAGTAACTTGCTGATTTGATTCAAAATCGTATTTTACTTTTGCAATTATTTTGATAAATAAATATCTATCACACTTATATTATAATAGAGTAATATTACTTGAGCATTTACGTATAACTGTGTAATCTAGTAGGTTTTTAAGTTATGTACGAGGAGGGCCCGGTGTCAGTTTTTTTTATTATTTGTATTTGTTACTAGCTAGTTACGGTACGGTTCCATCCGGTCCGATCAGGTCCGGTCGATCCGGTCCGGTCCGGTCCGGTCGGTCCGGTCCTTATAAGGTAATAGAATACTCGTTTTGATACGGAACCATAAAAAAGTAAATATTTACTTATACTTCTGATTACTACTTCTACTTCTGTGTAGTTATAAATTACTCAAAATATATTTTAAAAAAATGTTCTTTGTTCCTTTTATCTCTCTCTTTTTAATAGTTTTTTGTCCGACTTCATCAATTATTCATTTTAGTGATGTTGCTACTGAAATATACATACATACTTCATACTTATACAAATGTAAAAATAAAAAATAGTAAAGCGAATTTATTTCTAAGTTAAACTGAATATTCTTCTGTTGACGCTACCCACTCATCTGTTGTTACACTCACGCTCGTATGAATCCGCATATTCCGTCTCTTTCTGCAAATGGCCGTACAATAATGAAACAAACCACATAAAAATATTAAGTTTTGTGGTACTTAGTGTGAAAAGTGATGCCATCGGCTTTGTTTTTTGTTCGGGAACTATTTGTGCATCTAGTAAATTCACAGGAAGGCATTATTGTAAATTTTAAACAAACTTTAACAAAAAATATGGTGCTCGAACTCACGTGTAACGTGGATACTAGCCGGATTGCGACTGAGAGCAATTGTGTTCGTTGCACCTAATTTAAGCGGTCCACGCGGGAAAAGCTTATGCCGTATCTTCCCTATTTTGGTTTCATCTAAGGCCGCCAAGGAATACAACCACATCTATGTAAATTGCGAACACGACTGCTTATTTATTACTGTTTATATGGCCTATCATAACAATTATCGTTTATAGCCAATAATCAGTGATTTGAGCGCAAATTATTAGGTTATCTACCGGTTTCAATGCATCCAATGGCATCAAAGTTAGTTTACAAGCAGATTATTGGTCTATTCAATGCAATGATACCGATTACTAATCGAGTATTATCATTATTGCTCACCGATTCGATAATTAAGTAGATAGCTTCACTTGCTGATATGTTCTAGTTAGGCTGCCAACGGGACAAGCCCACCACACATTCCCACCGCTGTACGCTGTCGCCTGGAATCCCAGGATCAACAACGGCAGCCTTAGATTGACAATAAGCAATGAAGCTTATTGATATCCCTTGTGGGAGAAACTACAGCTGTCAGCATTTAAAGGACTTCCCTCCGTAGCAACCATTTGGCTACCAGATAAATACTCAATTACCTAGATAGGTAAGTAAGTATATGATTTTGGAGGTTATCAAAAAAACTACGAATTTATGAGAATTTCATGTTTTGATTTTAATCATATCTTCATGTCACAAATTATTATGTTTATTTAACCCGTTTGATATGAAATAAGCATTCAAGGAAAACAGACTTGTTGACATAAATATTTTAATTTTGAAAGTCATAGATAAAAACCGGGTCGGGGCATGTCAGTCAGGAACGGTATAAGAAATGAAATGAAATCGTTTATTTCAGAAATTAGACCTTCACAGGCACTTTTTCTTGTCATTTACAACCTGTTTATATAAAGAAAATAAACTATGTTATATACTTACACCATTTCGGACACAAGCAATATGGCAACCGGTAAAAAGAAATGGCGAAAGAAAACCGGTTACGGCCTTTTTTGTCATTTTGTATAAGTTTAAGATTCCATCAACGAAAATCAGGATCTGAAAATAATAGTAGATTTTACAACAAGTGCACAAAACGAATCATTTCTATCCGAGACTTTCGGCTCGGGTTGATAGTAATGTCGAGGATAGAAATGGTTTTGTGGACGAGTTATAAACTCTGCTTTTCACTTCGATTGCGAGGAAATAAATAAATAAACGCACGAAAAACAAGACCTGTTTCCCGCCGCTTTTTTTATTTTTAAATCTTACGACATTGAAATTAGGCTTGGACTGCAGACCTATACAGCCTACTAGGTATTCAATTAATTTTGTAATAAAATAATTTTCTTAAATTAATTAAATAACCTACCGTACTTTAATTTAAATTTTAATATCTTGACTTAAAAAACACATAAGGCAAATAAATTAAAGTAAATATTATAAAATAACAAATTCTATCTCTGAACTTTTTGTTGTTTGGCTGTATGGCTTATTTCCTTTGCCTTAATATAGATACATTTATGAGTAGATACGTTTTTGCCCTTGTGCACAAAATTCGATTTTGTGCAGCCTATATCCTGCGCAAATAAGCATTTTCTGAGCATGAGAAATGAAAAAGTACATTTAACACAGTGTTTTATCGTCTAATCTTTAGAAATAGATACCACCGTGAAAGACTTTCGACTTTCGATTTTTTTCAGCTTATAGAGTTACATTTATTTCATATCATTTCAATATATAGAAAATTAAACCATAAACTTAAAAAAAAATCATTTTCTTCAAACTCGTGTTCATCGCTCCCTTATTTTCTTCTATACCGAATACTTTACGTTTAACAAGGTGTCTACCTACTCAATAATACATCTTTGTTAAACTTGCTACACATTGTAAAGATTTACCACGTTTTACACAACATAATCTGAGCGGTAATGAAGCGATAACCTTTGCAGTGTAGGGTCACGGATTATGGTTACGTATGCTAAAGGGCGCTGTGCGTAGAGTCAGCAAGCAAACACACTTCTTTTCCTACGATTCTCGCAGTTGTTACTGAGGTTTAGCTGGTGTTTTTTTATGCCATATCGCAGGCAAACAAGCAAGGTCATCTGATGGATTCCGCCGTCTATCAACGAGTTGTTTTCTTTCCCCATTTCTTTTACCAGTGGTCGTTTTGCTTTTGTTTCCGAAATCGTAGTTAATAGAGTAGATCTGGTGCTAATTCTGTTGTTCATTTAACTAGACTAAACTAATTTTGACACGACTAGAAGTGTTGCTGTCCTTGTCACTAATTGTAAACCAAGGAAGGACAACAACACCTTTGGTCCTGTCAAAATTAGTTATGTACAAGAGGATTAGCACCACTGTCAAATCAAATCATTTATGTACTGTATGTCCTCTCTGACAAGAGATAGAGAACGTGTTAGTAAAAACCTACTCGCTGAATAAAAGTTTTGAATCTTGAATCTGAGTTGCTACAAGGTAAGGAATAAGGAGAGAAGGGGAAGAGGAGAAAAGAAGTGAAAGGAGTTGGGCTTTCGGATTTCGCATTGGTGCTACACTACCTACACTACGCTATTTTTCGATGTCCAAATAAAATAACGGTGTACCACGTAAAATGCACGTTTTTTTAAAATCAGAAGTAAAGATCTTTGTTTTTTTTTTTGTTTTACTGTTTCAATGTTACGTACGTACGTGACTAAATATTTTTTTTAGCAATATCAAATTATTTTCTGACCGTACCCGCCAGGTTTAGTATTATGTCGTATTGGTACCACCGTACTGTTGACCTTTACAACAAGCTCTTATACTTGAAATACCACGACGGTGAACGAATAACTTAACTAGTACTGAAATATAAAATAACCTACTTCGTTATCAAACATGTGGGCTTAGAATAATAACTTAATAGAAGGAGTATCTGTGCACCCGTTTTGATACACCTTAGCTGGTGCCAGAAATGGCACCAAACGCCGAACTTTGCCGAACCGCTTCGTAGTTGTCGATGTCAAAGCGCGCCAAATGAGCGCTTCACTTTTGTTTGACAGAGCGCTTGTATGAAGACACTCCTATAATTTATTATTCTAAGCATGTGGGGTTATGTAAAGAACTTGCAAGGACCTCCACCCGCCATAATGATTAAAACAGAGCACCATAATTAACTTACATTTCGTCAATTAGCGGTTTTACCCGCGGAATCAAGTTGTTAACGTTACTAATATTCAAAACTATCCTAAGTGTAAATCCAGCGTCATACATCCTCACAAGCTTACGATTTTAGAAGGAGTGTTAGCCACTGAGCAAGTAATCACTACGTTTTAGGGTTAGCAGTGAAGCTGGGGTCTGTCTTTACAGTATTACCATACTGAATAATACTAAAACAGCATGTAAATATGACAAGGGCCACTCTCTGAAAAAAACGATTTCATTTCATTTACATATTTTATGTAGTACCTAATTGAAAATAAAATGGCGGGAAATAATGTTAAACTTTTAAACCAAATGAAGGCAAAGGCAAACACCATAAAGGCGCGGTCCCACTGCTGAGCACGCTATGCACGAACACGTGGGCCACGTGGCACATTACAGCTGCGTGGATGACTACGTGGGTCTACGTTTCCACAGCGTGCGCAGCGATGTGCACGCTTTGTGGAACAAGCTGTGTACCGCATTCACTGCGTGCATGGCGTTGACAGCGTTGAGCTATGTTGAGCAAGCCACGCGTGTATCATCAATGACGTCACTTGATGGTTAACGTGTCCGTGGGTTGCAGTGGAAACAATCACGTACCTCTTGCAAAGCAAAGCTTAACACACGTGCGTAGCCTCTTCGTGCGCAGCAGTGGGACAGCGCCTTAAAGCCAGTAATCATTATTAACATTTCATCACTTGCTATTTGACAGTTAAAAAATGTCAAATCCATATTAAAACTGTCCATAAAATTGACGAATAAGCTATTCGGGAGTGTGGTCAGTGGAAACCGGCCCTTAATCCAACAAAGTCTACAGTCAGCTATTTTGGTTCTCTTTGGAATTTGCCTGCTCAGGGATTACACGAAAATTGTAATAGAAAAACAAACCTTACAAATAGAAGCATAGAAATCATTTTTCTATTAGCCTACAAAATAGATGTTCATTTCAATTTCTTTCACTGCACTACTGGAACTATTTGTAGCAGGGTGCAATATATTTATTATCGTTCGAGAGGGGGTTGGAATGGAATCCAATCAACTAACCCCTCGGGTTGTAAAGGAGAGCTCAATAAAACGTCATTAAGTTATATAGTCTACACTTGTTTAACAAAATCCCATAAATAATGGGTTTGTCAAACAAAACAAACATCAGTATCTTGTCTTGCTAGCCCTGTCCATTCCGCATCCGTAATGTTTTATCCGAAGGTTGCCTTGAAAAGATTGCTGTTAGCAATAAGGCCGCCTTGTAGCAAAAACATCTGTAAGTTATCTGTTTATACCTACCGTATTTTTTGTTTGTGTTTTGCAAATACTTAAAGAAAGTCTTAATTTTTTTTATTTTTTTTAAATATTCTATCAATATTTTATAGTGAAAACTTCTTTTGAGACTTTTTTTAGATGGGTAAAAAATGTTAAACTCGCGTCAGATCCGTAGCCTGATCGAAAAAGCGTAAGATAAAATATTCAAAAATGCACAACATTGATGTTTAAGTTTTCACTTGCCGAATAGGCTTGGGTGTTGCAAACCGTAAATAGTTCCAGAAACTAGTTATTATGGAAATACCGAAAACTATGTATTGACTTTTGTAAAAACTATTTATCGAGCGTAACTATTTATTGCATGGATACATAGATTTTATTAGAATGAGAATGGAATGTAATATCTTTATCCTTTTTTCTTCGACGCGATGACAACTCCTAATTTAATATTGTCTATTGATATTCATTCATTCATACTTCATACCATATAATATTTCTAAAACTGTAAAAAACTTTATTTTCATTGCTAAGGTATGTATTTGCTTTGCTATATTTGCTATGACGTGAACTCACTACCAAGTCGAATCGATATATTTATCGATACCTAGTCAATAAATAGTTATCAAAATAAATAGTTCCAGAAACCGTTATTCCAAACCGAACCGATAAATAGTTTCGGTATTGCAAAAACGCATACCGACCAATGACTATTGCCGAACTCCCGGAGTGCAACCCGTCCTTTTTTTATTTTTTTAGTCTATGGTTTCTACAGATTACCGATATATGTTTATGAATAGTTAAATTACGTACATAAAATACAAAAATCTCTCAATTTTTAGAGTAGGTACTTGTAAAATGGGTTAGCTAGATTCTTGAACGTCCTAGGTACTTATTACAGAACATGAACATTGATGTAGTTTAGGAACACTGAAGTACTTCAGCCTACTTGGCAAGGCGTTCCCATCTTTGGCAGCCAGAGACAAAATTTGGCGAGGCTTTGCCAGACGACCGCCATTGACCCGCTTCTCTGATTATCCATAATGGTTTCACATTACTTTTCATGTGATTAAAAGAAACTTTTGATAGATTAATTTAACAATTTTTTTTTGTCGTTGATATTCATGATGTAGGCAGCCAACCAATCATATTATACATCGTTCACAGTTATTTTACCTCTGACATGATGTAAAAAAGGTTTAAAACACTCGAACTAAGAGCGGTCCGTGTATGTAGATCAATGGCTAACTGCCTATGTCGGCTCACACATTAATTTTACTACAGACTCATTCCTGTGACACTTATTTTGAGTGTTTTAAACCACCTGTCAGAGGTAAAATAACCTGTAGAAACATTTCAAGGAACGGAAGGAAGAAACGTTTATGGTCAGTGGATTTCTTGTGGCTGCGATCACTGAGGGCGTGGTTCTATAACGTTGAGCATAATTTGCTGCGAACCACATTTCTACTTTGGAGTAAAACGCCACGTTTCATTGTTCTGTGACTGAGATGACTGATTGGTGACTATATTTCACAGGTTTCTTTAAAGTTTCAGATAAATTATCTATCGCTAACTTAATCTTTGAAAATGGCATAAACCTAACGGCCCTAATGTTTGAATAATGCTGTTTCATATCATATAGTTGTCCTAGTACGGAGCTTAGATAACACAGACTCCATGATAACAGAATTGGGTTAATGTGCCTCCATGAAAACGGGTACCGTGGGTTTAACAAAAAACTGGGTTCGTTTCGTCATCTTGACGTGCCGTGACGTAGCTCATTTGTCACGAATTCTTTCGCGTTTGCAGACCGTTCTGTTTTTCACAAACTTTTATTTTTAATATTTTTACTAGTTGTGCCAGCTTGTAAGACATCGTTTATTCATACAAACTAATCAGAATCAGAAGACTCTGAATTTTAAGCGCTCTACCACATGGGATTAAAACACTAATGTTTAAATCAGGAAAAGTTAATTTTTTTATGTGTGCAAAAGGTTTTTTTATGACTTTTTTTAGTTTCGCCATGTCCGTCTGTCCGTCCGAGGTCTAGCGCCTAGACGCTTAGTGCTAGAAAGCTGTAATTTGGTATGTGTACTAATAATATTAGTACACATACCAAATTACAGCTTTCTAGCTAATATTATTAGGTAACAATGCTAACAAAGTGGTATAATAAAAAATTTAAAAATATTTTTTTATGGAGTGCCCATAAAGGTAAAGTGGGAGTGATTTTTTTTTCGCGCCAACCTCATGTTGTGGGGTATCGTTAGATAGTTAATTTAATCATTTTCCGATACAATGATCCGTTTGCGAATTATTTGCATTTAACGTATCAATTTTCGTTTTGCAAGGTGCCCCCCCCTCTATCTCCGAAAGTCTGGTGTTCAGAAATTAGAAAAAAATCATGGTAGTAGTCCATATAGTGAACCTACAAGGAAAACTATAACGTTTAAGTAGGCACTACTAGTTACCGAGTAATAGCCAACGAACTTATGAAGTAAAATTTCTTTGACGAAAACGTACAAATGTCATAGAATATGGTAATATTGTACTTACTCATCTGTAAGTAAGAAATGCGTAGCCAATACGGAACCCTACATTGTGCGTGGCCCAACACGAACTTGCCCGGTTTTTATTAGTACGATTCGTTTCCTCGTATTCTAGTAACAAACATTTACATATTATTTTAAGTAGGTAGGTAATAGAAGCCTATCAATTTCATTTTACATTTAACATAAAGATTGCTTTTGAATCATCTTTGAAATTTAGGTAATTTTTAGTTTTGGTGGCAATAACAAATATTGCAAAATATTCAAACTAACATTGGCAGATGTTTCTTTGTTTAATTTGACCAAAATAGAACAGGAATCTAGTCAACTATGTGAAATACATTGCAAATAGGCGTTACTTTTTTATCAAATGCGCAAATAGATAAGCAAGATATGATAATTCTTATCAAAAGTGCAATGCTTTTTACGGTTTGATTAAAAAATACTATTAACTATTTACTATAACAATCAGAAAAAGTGTTTCATTAGAACGTTGTCTAAACATCGTGTTTCGTACCAAAATCGTATCTTATTTGGAGACTATAATATTCGAATTCGTGGCTCCTAGGGTCTATTCAGCTTTTTACGGTGTCCACAGAAAACCAGCATCGTGGCATGTGTGCCGCGGCATTATGAGTGGAGACCGATTTGGACACAATTGATTAAAATTATTGTAAGTTAAAATTGTATGCAATTAGTGTCTTTTTTTATCGAGCTCAGAGCTGATCAAGGTGTTTAAAAGCAATAAAACCTTCGCGCTGTGTGTGGCTTAAGGCTTACATAGTACGGCATATTTGTACTAAGAAGAACTTAGACATTCTGTATTTTTTGATTTATCATGAAAAAGTTGCGAAATGAAATTCATAGCTCAGAAATTTAATATATCGTAATATAATCCCTGACTTTTGTACATAAAAATGGATCACCCACCCTCACATCTGACTCACTGGGGGTGACCAGGGGTAATATCCACCCTTATTTATGCAGCCTGGGGTTGCCCGCGGCCTTGGGGCGTAGTAATTAACACGAATTGGGTTCACGAATAATGTTATTTTGGTTCACTGGGTGTCTTCTTGAATTACGACGCGCTCGCGTAGAATAACCGGTTATTCGAGTTGAAACTACACAAAAATCTGCTCAATGTTGTTTTTACTTACGTAAAAGGTCAAAAGTCTAAAACTGGGGTTAGTCTGACAGTAATGGATCGATTGTAATTTATTTCCGTAGCACGTAATGTCTAATTCCTAAATACATACTATAAATTTGAAAGTAATTTTTGTTGTCGAGACCCAGGAAAGGATATTCGGTTTATGATAGTTTTTTATCCTGACTGTTATAGGCTAGTTTCTGATAAACTATCCTCACGGGACACGGAATCGGAATAGCGAAAGGTTTCCCCGATTTTCAGAGGCGCCGGCAGCGGCAATAAAGTGGTTACTTTTCATCAGGTGGCCCGCTTGTTTGCCGTATGACATAAAATCATACAAATTATGGTAGCAAATAAATTAACAATTTAGTATCATGTCAAACTTAGTTGACGACCTCCGTGGCGTAATGGTTACCACGCCAGACCGCCACCCAGGAGGTCCCGGGTTCGATCCCCGGTCGGGTCATGATGAAAAACTAACTTTTTCTGATTGGCCTCGGGTCTTGGGTGTTTATCTATATATGTATTTGTTATAAAATATAATATCGTTGAGTTAGTATCCCATAACACAAGTTTCGAACTTACTTTGGGGCTAGCTCAATCTGTATGAATTGTCCCTATATATTTATTTATTTAGTTGCCAGTTTTGCTGAAATAAACAGTTCTAGATGTTTGGCTCTTTGGAACGACATGGTACTATATTCAACATCTGTTGCTAACAACAAAAATATTTACGCGTCCATACGTCCTTGACCTCTAAACATGGTCAATAAAAAAAATATAAATTTAATTTAAATATTAATTTTAAAGGCGTTCCCTCACCATGAGCAATAGCATATAATTTAACATCATGCATAATTTGTTATTGAACATTGCATTGGTACTGCCTTGACAGATGAATATTCGCCTGCAAAGGTGCTCCCACAAAATGTAACATTCAGTAACATAAAAGAGTTTTATTTACTGCTCCCAATGCACCTAACCTATTTATGTCACAACCTAAGTCCTTCAATATAATAATATCTTAAATTAACCACCTAAATTAACTTTTCTAATGAACAGTAGGTTTAATGCTTGCTCCTCCTTAACTATGGCTTGAACATATGTATCATTAAATCACAGTGGAATACTCTTAGTGAGAAGATACCTTAATGTGAAGTCAAATCATTCAGTATTCGGCAGTCATCTGCGCAAACATGGCTAACATACGAAGTGGTAGAATATTTGCATATTAATGTAAAACAATGTGGTGCCTTGTCCAAACACATGTGTAAACATAAAAGTTATACATAGCAGACTTCTATGGTGATACATGTCTTATCTTTACATTCATCTTCGTAAATGTTAACATAACCATAAGGTTACATATCATTGGTATCAATCCAACTAGCAGGTTCAAATCCCACTGGAGACAAACATTTGTGTGCTACTTTTTTTTTAACATAATTATTTAGATTCAGTAGTTTTGATAGTGTAATGTGAAGCAAACATTGGTTAATAGTGCATAGTAATTGGAAGTTATGATGAGGAACTATTAAAATAGCATAATCGTGTTGACTTAAAATCCACCTTCTCTTCTTCTCAACTTCAAAATTATTTAGTGATTATGTTGTAATAAAAAACTACAAATAAAAATTACATATTTAATTAAAACTTCAGTTGATTAAACTTGATTTTAATTGAAAAATTAATACAATTTTCGGGGCTTGAATTTTGAAAACGTTTTCTTTTCTTGCAGTATACTTGTTTTCAAATTTTGAACTAATAATTTCTTTAATTAAATCTGGCTCCTGAGAAAGTAAATATTTTTTAAAAACTTAGTTCAATATATTATTGTAAAAATAATAAAGATCAAAAATCAAGAAGGGTAAAAAAATAATATAATAAGGAAAGAATCTGTCGCATTGATATGATAAGTACCTACTACTTACTAAGCTCATTGATCTGTCTATATAAAATTGTATGTTCATAAAAAATAACAAAGTTTGTTTATGTGATCATCAACAATGCCACCATACCCTAATCAATAAAAATGTTTGAATGAGTTATAATTTGTCTATTTCAATCAAAAAATATATCCTAACTCTGCCCCTGGTCATAAATAGACACAAAATTAATAATTCATAGTATTTATTATATAAAGGTACCTAAGCACAGATTTGACAAAGATTATTTTTAGAAAATGATTGCCTGATTACTTGCTAAACAGTTATCCAATCAGAAAGTACCTACACCAATTTTATATTTCTTCGAATATGAATCGTTTCTATTTTACGCTACGCAAAGATCATCTCCACCCTCAACAGAAGGCAAGAATCGGGCGGCTCTGTCGGACTCGACCCGCATGGTATCACCCAAGACAAATGGACCTATTTCAAACGATACCAACTCCAGTTTACCACCTCGTTTTGAATAAGAATAACTTAAATTAAAACAGTTTATACATTAATAACAAAATAAATACCTCAAGCTCCACAGAGAAGGACCAGTAACACAGAAAATCAAGAACCGGAGGGACAAATCCTTACTTGCACAACCACACAACTAAAATTCTACGCTAATTTACCGCACTGCCACTAACAGTTCACTTTTAATAAAAATCAACACAAGAAACTAAATGATCAACTAATTATGTCATAAAAAGTTCTGAATTCCGTAATGTATTGGAAAATAATTTGCATTTCCCAATATAAAACCGACAATCGACTCAACACAACCACCGCTACAAAAATCTTTACAAAACTGAAAAATGTATGTGGTGGCGCTACCATCGACATTTAGCGCAAGCGCTGTCAAAAATCGTAAAGGCAAGCAGACACTACAACGAACGAATGTTGATCAAAAACAGCTTTTTTTTTGATGTTTTAATTTGTAATGGCAACATTGATAGCTTTGTGTCAAATGTCAATGTCACGAATAGTCACGATTGTTTGCAATCAGCCAATCACGAAACGAATCAAAAATTTTGTCGTGTTTTGATTTTCAACATTATTCATTTTTGTCCTCAAGTACTATAATAATTTTGCAGATATGTTGGAACAAGTGAAACGTGTTATTTTAGTTCTTTCTGGAAAAGGCGGTGTTGGAAAGTCTACGGTCAGCACGCAACTTGCTCTTACATTGAAAGAAAAAGGGCATAAGGTTATTACTTTGATAATGCAAAACTTATGAATTTATTTTTATAATTAGACGTATTTTTATGTAGTTACACTAAGTATAAGCATTCGATTTTCCACTGTTGGTAATCAAGAGACAATAATATTTTTTGGTCAGTCGCCTTATTTTTTAAATTCATTTTCAGGTTGGACTCCTCGACATTGACCTATGTGGCCCTAGTGTACCTTACCTATTAAACTTAGAAGGGCAGAGTATCCACCAAGGGCCCGATGGGTGGGTCCCAGTATATCTAGATAAAGAACAAAGGTTAGGTGTAATGTCAATTGGATTTCTATTAAATTCTCGGAACGATGCTGTTGTTTGGAGAGGTCCAAAAAAAACTTCAATGATTAAGCAGTTCTTAGAGGATGTTTGCTGGCAGGACCTGGATTATCTTGTTATTGATACACCACCAGGTAATTTCAGATAATAAATGATAATGTTTGCCTAAGAGTGTATGGCCTTGAAAACTCTTTTGTAGCGTGTTTAATGCTTTCAATTCTAACTTGAGACCATATCGCTATTACATCGCAAAAAAAAATGTTGTAGGCTAGCACCCTAAGCTAAAAAGAGCTTTGAATATAAATATTTTCGACTCGACTGAATCTCCAATTATTCTACTATTAATGTCCATCCTTTTTAATTATGTTTATGGAGTTTTATTTAATTAATGTGCTACATAAAAACATTTCAGGAACATCAGATGAACACATAACAGTAATGGAGAACCTTCGTCAAGTGCCCCATTGCTCCGCAATCCTCGTCACAACACCACAAGAAGTGGCAATAGAGGACGTACGCAAAGAAATCACATTCTGCAGGAAGACTGGAATTCCTATTATGGGAATTATTGAAAATATGAGCGGGTATGTGGATTAGTTAATTAATAAAAAAAAATATTAATACAACTGGAAATATTGTTACATAAGTCATATTATAAACGTGAAAGTAATTCTTTTAGTGTGTTGCAAACAAATAAATTGTTACATAGAATGCTTTATTTGCAAAACAATAGTATGTACACTAAAATGTAAACTGTTTATGTATACTGCACATACATAAACAGCTTACAGACTAGTGTATTTGCAACAAGGTGGCCTTATTGCTAAAAGGAATCTTTTCAAGGCAACCTTAGGGTAATGTAATCATTATTCATATGTAATGATTTTTATAAATCTTACAAAACTGTAACAGGTCTGTGTCGGTAAAACTGCACAAGTTATTTACATAGAATTGCATAAAGGCGATTAACACACGGCACCGCGCACCGCCGCGGAGGGCGGTGGCGTGTTAAGCGCCTAAAGACAAAAATAAATGTTCATTTTATATATTGTTGTCCTGCAATTTATTTATTTGGCACAGCAATAGTATTACAATTTCTTACATTAGAACAAGTACATTAAATTTGAAATACATTAAAATTGCACACCGATAATTGCTACCCATTGATTGAGGCCTATGTCTAACAGTGGACTTCTTGTGGCCGAGATGATGATGACGAAGACAAACTCAAATCCTAGAGAGTACTCTAGGACTGAGTTTGTCTTCATTACCTCCAGTAGGAGGTTAATATCTATATACCGGTGATGGTCCAGACTGTCTATGTAATAATTTTTAAAAAAATTGGGTGTTTTTTTTTTTTTCAGATTTGAATGCCCTACATGCAGTGAATGCACAAACATATTTTCCAGTGATGGTGGCAAATCATTAGCGGAAATATCAAAAATACGATTTTTGGGTAGTCTTCCTATCGATCCTAGAGTAGGTAAATTAGCCGGACAGGGTGTTGCCGCTGTAAAAGAATTGCCAGACTCAAAAACTAGTATTGTTTTCAATGATTTAGCTATCAAATTGTCAGACAATACGAGTGGGTTATGAATACATGTACTTTTTTAATTTTACGTAGATAGATCACAACTAAAAGTACCGAACAATTTTATTTATAATATGTATTTAAATCCTAAATTCATCGGTTGCTGAAAAGTTCCAACTGTCTGTGAGTTTATTAATTTTGATTGAATGTCGATAAACTACCGTCTCAGAATATCGACGTGAAGCGGTGAGATGTCACTATGTTTCGTACGATGAGTAATTTCCGGCTGTCCCACTCATCAGTTATCCATCCTACTCATTCCTCAGAGGTAGACAATAAATCCAAGATTTTTGGGAGTCGTAGGTTTAAGTAGTGTACAAGGTCAGCGGTGAATTCTTATCATTTGGTGACTTGCTAGCTTGTATGTTCTGTCATAAAAAAGAGGACGGATTGCACTCCGGGAGTGCCGGCAGAAGTGAAAACTTAAACATCAACGTCCCTCCCTCCGTTTTATTTTATTTAATTTTTTACCCATCTAAAAAAAAGTCCCAAACGCCGGCGCCGCTAAAGAAGTTTTCACTTCAAAAAAATATTTAATAGATGGCGCTGTGCAGTTTCTGAATCGCGCAATTTTTCCCCATCTAAAAGAGTGCCAAGCGCCGCTAAAGAAGTTTTCACTTAAAAAATTACAATCTAACATATTGGTCAACTGAAAATCGGCAACCTATGAAGGAGAGCTTACAAACACATTTTTAAAAACATTCCTAAACATTTTATATTTAAATTTAAAACTCGTATACAAACAATAAAAAAATATATAATGGTGAGAATAATTGTTACTTATTTTTAATATTAATAAAAAGATTTTATTATGAACTTTATTTTTATTTTCCATCAAACATACATGTATATACAATAAATGCATTATAATTTATATTATTATAATTATGCACTGTTTTCATACATTTCATACACAGCATCTCTGTTATCCATAGACAATGCAAAAGTTGTTTACCCTGGCTTCGAGATATTATAACATTTAAAATCTTAACAATAAGGACCGGTTCCAGCATTTGCAAGTCCCGAATAGGCTATTTAAGATAGGTAAAACCAGGGCTTTACCTCATATGCAATTTTTACGGAAGATGTGTTCACACGAGTGACATGGACTCAGAAAACCATACAAGAAATGTCTAAAAGTGACAGAACTGTCAAAATAGTGACACTTTATTTGACGGGAGTTCGGGACTGGTCATGGAGTGGTAAACGGCCAGGTTTACCACTCCATGACCAGTCCCTTACTGTACATACTAACCCTAATATAATATTACACACCCCTAAGTAAAAAATTGTTTCCTTCGATAACAAATTTATTAAATTACCTGTTTATTTCGCCAAGAAATCTTTATTTGGGTACTTGATATGGCAGCGACAGGCTGCGTATAAAACGTTACACATTTTAAATCAGCTACTAATATAATATTGTAACATTTAACTAGGCGCAGTTAAAAACGCTGATGACCGCGAAATTCCTAGACATTCAGAACAACAACTATCTTACTCACAGATATCAGAATGCGACCGCAGCGCTTAAGGTGGCCAAAAATGGTCCTATCGCTAAACCTATTGCTATCTATGCAAATGTACTTATGGAGATTTTGTAAGTGTCTTGTTGTTTTTATCAAACATTATTTTCTCTCATTTAAAATTGAAAATGATTAAATTACTATATTTAATTTATAACTATCGATGCAGAATGACTTACATGATTAGGTATAATTATATTGTACTTAATCATTAGTCATATAAAACATTTAAAAAAAAATAATATCATAAGTATATTTCAAGAAAATATGTCTACTCACTACTACTTATGTGTAATATATTTATAAATAAAAAATCTTAAAAAAAAAACATAAATACCTACCAAATTATATTTGATAAATAGTCACACTTTAATAAAAATTTATTCTAAAATACAATAATATAATAAATAATTTAAACTAAATACGTAATATATTATAAAAATATATTTAACTATTTATCGACATTCTAACAGAACGTTAGCATCATGTTTACCTAATTAACCCACCCTAATTAGGCCTAAATTAACTACATATTTAGTTTATAACACATCCAGCCAGTTTCTGAAACGCATTTTTTGAGTTTTTTTTATACCACTAAGGTGGCAAACAAGCATACGGCCGGCCTGATGGTAAGCAGTCACCGTAGCCTATAGACGTTTGCAATACCGGGGGTATCACTCGCGCGTTCCCAACCCCCCCAAGTAGAGACCTTACTCACCGTAGGAACACAACATGGCCGAGACCAATGCTATTTGGCTACGATCTTCTGTAAGGTGGAGGTCCTTCCCCAGACGGGCTGCTCCGATTTGAGCGGATTATCCGCTGTGCCCTACCTCTCTTAAAGTTAGTAACACATTAAATTATAGCTGCCACTATCAACCAAAGAAGAAACAAATAACTTGAGTAACCTAAATAACTTTAAAATTAAAATACGTTTCAGAGACTGGCTGTTAAGGCTCTAAAGAGCACATTATTTTTATTTATTTATTTTCAATATTCTTATATTTATGACTTATATTTCGGTCCCTCTATCTACAGTTTTAAAAAACTTGGCAAGACAACATACTATAGTTAAAAGTACATTTTTAAACTAAATTACCACTGGGTACTGGCTGATTTTGCGACATCGGTCACCTTTTTTGTTATCGATATCAGTTTACATAGAAACATACCTAAATAAATCACGTAATTAAATTCTTATTTTACTGCAGAATGTAGCCTATTCCTGAAGATCTAAACCAAAACGGTACAAATAAAACAGACGGAGATTTAGTGTTGTATATCGATAATTTAGAATTCTGAGTTTATCGTTCATTAGAACGGACTGAGTCGATATCGAATATCGATATGACAGAACTATCGATAAACACCACTAGCCGAGACATGCCTTGCAAAAACGATCCAATCCACACCGATTTCGTGTAAATTTTTTACAAACTATGATACTCAAAAGTGTCTCTATTTACTCACAGAATGAGATCAAAATACAACATTTTAATAATTCAGACAAAAAAATCCATACAAACCCCGTCAATTTATAGGACAGACAGGATATCTGTAACTTATCAGGGATCACCAAAACTCGCCAAATGTATTTTTTTTTAATCTCTTTGTAGCGTCAACACTTCAATGTCGCACTGCTACGAACGTGCGTTCAACTGCTGAAGATCGAGTCGAACAAATATATTATGTTCAATTTTATGCGAATTGGATCAAAACATTACTTGCTTAAATTTAACTAACAACTAACCTATACTTAAAATATTATAACGATCAGATCAATAAATATTATATCTAAAATGGCATCATAATACTTCAATTTACTTATGCCGTCCACATACACTTCATGCGGTCGTGATGGCTTGAGCCTCGTCGTTCAGCCACATAAACTGACGGATCTCTTCTTCAGAGGAAGGGCAGCAATGAGGAGGTGCCTTATGTAGGATATTACGCAGCTCCTGTGGAAATATTAGGCATTAATTCCTTATAACTAAGCCTAGTTATACCACATTCTGATAAGTTGCATTCAGTCTGTATTAGAGCCCCTTCAAACATGGCGTAGGCGTTCGATAAACGTATACGCAGCGCTGACGCCGTGATAACGCAACGCATGCCGTTGTCTCTGCGTACAGTGGAAACGTCGCCTACGCCATGTGTGAAGGAGCTCCTAATTAGAGATGTGCCGCGGGAAGAAATTCGGGAAGGTTAAAATGGGAAGGAAAGGGAAGGAAGGGAAAAAATTAATAAATTCCCATTTATTCCGGCATATTTTATATACTCCCAGGAAGAAATAAGTATGGTTAAATTTACTACAATAATAATAGTAAAATATCGTTTGGATATAAAATAAAACGATGTTTAATAAAAATTATCTATAAATATAAAATTCAAAGTCCAGATTGACTGACTGACTGACTGACTGTCTTCAAATCAAAACAATCAATCAACCGCTGGGTCTAGAGATTCAAAATTTGGTATGTAGTTTCCTTATAAGGACCGGACCGACCGGACCGAACCGACCGGACCGGAACGGATTGGACCTGATCGGACCGGATGGGACCGTACCGTACCGGGACGTGCCGGACCGGACCGAAGTGGACCGGACCGGAATTTGTTTTTGAAGAAAAATATGCTAATTGTTAGTTAGGCCACACGGGCGAAGCCGCGGGTAGAAGCGTTGTTTACATCTATTTATACATCGAGAAAAATAAGTAATCAAAACAAGTGTGACAAACAAGTGAGAAGTGCAAGCGACATTGAATTTAGTGCTTGTACAATAAGGTGCAAAATGACTTACACATTGGAAGTTATTTGTTGACCTTGAAGTTGTTTTGATCGAAGTTATTTGTAAACAAGTCACAAAAAAGGCCATAGCCGTCGGCCGGTAGCCGACACAGTCAGTTCATTCTGAACATTCGGTGCGATAAATGCGAAGACTAATCAAGAGTGACTTAACCTGCCACCTTTGCGATACCAACGCACTTCGGACGACTCTGCGATTGGGCGAATACGGTGATTGGACCAACAACTTCGACGATCTACGGACTTCGATTCTTCGTGTGATTTGGCTACATTGATTGTATCTGTGACATGTTCATCGCTCAATAAATTCTTCTAACGAGTCAACGGTGTTTAATCCAAATTCCGATTCCCACGTTGCTAACATTTGGTGTCAGAAGTGGGATTTGCAGGGACTCCGAGGGAAGAAACTGCCGGCGTCAGAACGACGGCACAAGAAGAAGCGGAAGCCATGGCTATTGCCCGATCAGCGGACACGCCTACCGGCTCCATCGACCAAGCCACATCCATCGACTAAGCCACACCTATCCACCAGGACCAGGCGACATCAAACATGCAGGCCCCGTCCACTAGCTCCACCCATCGGACCTTGGCTCCAGCTCAAGAGGCTAGAGCATCTGCATTTGACTTCAATAGATTAATGCAGATAATGGATTGCATGCGCTAGGAAATATGCGAGAAACAGGAAGAAATGCGCCAAGGAAAGGAGGAAATGCGCTTGAAACAAGACGAAATGCGACAGGAAATGAGCTATAAACAGGAGGAAAGGCGACAAGGGCAGGAGGAAGCGCGTCAAGACAATAAGAGCGAGAGACCTTACTGAAGAATGTGGACCAAGTAGAAGAAAGGGTTACTAATCTGGACGACAACGTGCACACCATAAAAAAAGGTTTTGATGGGCTGCAGAAAAAGATGCTGCGAATTGGGACTGCAGGACCCGCCACGTCCAGTGGCTTTGCTCCGTGCAGCCGGGCGCCTCGAGTGGAAGTACCATTGTGCGACGGAATTAAATCCTGCCGGCAGCAGTTCCAGACGGTTGCCAACGCCAACGCTAACGGATAGACGGAGGAACAGAGCTTGACAGCTCTCATAGTGACACTTCGGGGATAGGCTCTTTAATTTATTTCAGTTGTACATACTGTTTCTGAGTAGGCGGTAGATAGATACACGTTAACACGATGGATTTAATACTAATCTATGAGTAAATAAACCAACTGCGCAAAATGGCGCACTGGGACTGACGAGTGAATCCCCCTCCCCGTCCGCCGCCGCCGCCACTCGTAGGTACACAGCACGCTAATGTCATTCTATTTTATCGCGTTTATTTAAAACTACTAGCTTCTGCCCGCGGCTTCCCCCTCGTGGCCTACAATTAGCATATTTTTCTTCAGAAACAAAAATTATATATAATAGATTCCGGTGCGGTTCGGTCCGGTTCGGTACGGCCCAGTACGGTATGTCCGGTCCGATCCGTTCCGGTCCGGTCCGGTCGGTCTGGTCTGCTTTATCGCATATAAACTCTCAACCCCAATAGTCAGGACTTAGAATTTTATATATATTATATATTTTATTATATTTTATAGATTACTTTAGTCAAATATTAAATTAAATATAAAAAATGCGCTTGTTAGCAATGAAAATTTTTCAAATTTAACGAATTCAATTTCTTCCGGGAAGTAATTCAAATTGGGTGGGAAGAAATGGGTATAAATGGAAATATTTCCAGAGGTTGGGTTTTTACCGGGAAAGCGCCCATCTCTACTCCTAATCCTTTGCTGAATATAGGGCAGCGTTGGGGTTGCCAACTATTTAAAAAGAAATTGGGTATATCTGATTTAAGGCGAGGCCAGTTCACGAAATGACGAAAAGATTGATGTTTGAGCTTCCAGTGTGAAGCAACGATGTAAAATTCTACTACACAAAAATTACTGTAGACAGAAAAAGAAACAAAGAAACACAATAACCGAACAGAATATTAATAAATGGCTTGGTAACTCTGTAAAAAATCCTAAATATCACCATAAAAAATCCGTGTTGATTTTGTCGTCATTTTCAACGACAATGATATGTTTTTTTTTCGGTTAGATTTTTAATAAATAATCCAGTATTCCAAAAATAAATTAAAATGTAAAAAATATTTATGTTTTCGTTCGTAAAAACCTGGCGGAGCGACAATTAACTGCTATGCAACAATCAACCGTATTGACAATGCGCTAGCGTTGCAATACGATCGCGCGCCCGAGAAAGAGTGATTGCGTGAACCTCGCCTTAAAGAACCCTTTTCAAAATTATAAAAGTATTTTTTTCGTATTAACATTGTAAATTATGGGTACTTATATTACATAGAATGATTGTGTTAATTCCCGTTTTATTATATATATATAAATATACAAACCCCGACTACCATGAACCACTTGTCCTTCTCCAGCCGTCCAGGGAACGACCGTCTTAATCTCTGAGGAAGACACAAACGACACTCATGGGCGAACGACTCTACTATACGTGCGTTGATTTACGAATAAGGACAAGCGGGAGTGCTGCCCTAACAAACTTGATTCGTGGCTGAGCAAAGACCTGATTCATTCTTTTTTTTTTTTAGTTTATCGTTAACATTTTTGTTTGCTTAAAGGTGCTCCTTCACCGGGAGCATTCGCGTTTAATGTAACGTTACAGACTCGAGTACATCAGTGAGAGAGGAGAACCGAGCATTACAATGCGCGCTGTAATGTGCTGATGATTGTACGAAAGAGCGGGCTCTCCTAATTTTAATTTTAAGATAACTGAAAAGGTTGTCCGATACTTGTAATTGTTTCTCTTGTCGCTTCCGTTTTTTCACGCCACTTTAATCGGTCTTGTGTCAGTTTAAATATATTTTTGAGTTCCATTATATAGGCTCTACTTATTGGATAATAAGCACCAAATGAATTATATTTAACAGGAACCTATATACATGGATTAAACATGGGATAATGACAGAAAGGTGAGATGGTCTTCTACTTGCTGAGCGAAAAAAATTTGACTTAGAGCCCATACCTTCTTTTAATGTTTTTTTTTTTAAATTAACCAAACTTTCTTCATTTTTGAACTTGAAGTACTATAACTTTTTTTTATTGGATCAATCGGTCAGCTTATTTTTTTTTTCTTATCTTAACAGATTACTATAAATTTATTTATTTATTTTTTACTTAGAAATTAATATTTGTCGGTTACTCATATTTTTTAGTAACATCAAAAAGACGAAAAGCCCACATCGAGCGATCAACTTTGGATAACGCATATCCACTTGTCATAGAGTTCGTTTTAAATCAACGCCAGTATAGGGCAAGTCATATGTTAGTCAAAGATTTTATAGGTTACTTATGATAGCGCTAAAAATTAAAACTATATTTTTCGGTGGACTATACACGATCAATAAATATACTACATCATTTTATTTTAGGATATTTAACTTTAGGCACAGCAGTGATCTATATATATATAAAATTCAATGTCCTGACTGACTTAACTATATATCAACGCACAGCCCAAATCGCTGGGTCTCTCTAGACCTCTCTCTCTAGAAATTTGGAATGTAGGTTCCTTACGACGTCTAGGGGTGTACTAAGAAAGGATTTTTCAAAATTCACACGGGAAAGCGCAAACGAAGTTGCGAATATTTTTTATTTTATTTTATTTGGGAGTTACAGCTTAATTATACAATACACATAAAAATAACAAAAACTATGCCAATTAGAAGTCTCCACATTTTACTAGTACTTCATTTAAATGGTCGTGCGATAATTTTTTATATTTTTTATTTACAAGTGACAATGTAGAGTGAACTCACTTTCATAGCATTCCGGTTCCTCTGTGCAGCTACGATATGGTTGACGACGGGTGCCGGGTAATTCTTGCCAATGATACAGTTAGCGCGCTCTTGCACATCTATTGGTGCTTTCCATGGCTCGTATCTGAAATTCATATTATTATTTTTATATATTAATGCCGATTATAATGGAACATTGAGAAGACTTTCAATTCAATTCATTTATTTATTTGCAAATGTAGGTAGGTACATCAATCAGGTGTTAAGAGCGCGCACCCAAATCAACGCAACTCAAAATCGAAGCGTGTTATTTTACGAAACTACTGAGCCACGAACATGAGCGTGCGCCGGCGAAGACAAATGATTTTGATACTTTTATGATAAGACTTCACTATTTAATATAATAGTAGACTCGAAGTTCATGTGATTTTAGCTACAGACCTATTTCTATGTAGAACATAAGTATTGTTATTATGTAATTAAAAATTTTTTTCGGCATTCTTCATGTCTCGTTTGGAAATAAATACAAATAATGTATCTTTACTCGTGTATTAATACCTATGGATTATGGAGAAGTATAACAAAAAGTACTCGTAATAGATATAGGTACATATAAATAATCTCATCTATAATTAATCCCATTAATCTCGAAAACTGCAATTTTTAGGTTTTACTTACGTATTTCGCAAAATATTTGCAAAACTATTTGCCCTATGAAGAAAGGTCACTAAATATTATGTAGTACATTTATTTAGCTTTTATTTGAACTCAAAACGAAGTCTGTGAGATCTAATAGTTTACTTACAATCTCAAATAAACAAAATGAAGGTATAATGGGTAATATAGGCAAAAGACTCAATGTATACAGACTCAATGTATATTAGAAATTAGACCGGAATGTCATATGGAGTGATGGGGGAGATTATTTACAACATTATTGACGCAAATAGTGTAATGCAAAAGTGAACCATTTTCAAGAATATTTAAAATATAAAATATTTTTGAATAATTACCTCAATCATTCATTCAAAATTTTATTTAAAAAAACCTTGTAATTCGATTTTTTTTTGCCATATTTGGAGAGTTATGATATTGGTCTGTAATGCACAGTACAAAATCGTGTTATTTTTTAACCATACGGAAATAAAAGCAAAAATTTTAGAAAACAAATTTTGATTTTGTGAAATTTTCAACAAAAATTCAATTAAAATATTTAAAAAGGCCTTGCTAATTTCGTAAATACTTAATTTGAGTAAGATCTACAATTGTTTTCTATCCAAAAAAGGAAAAATAATTGCTCTAAGTTACTCCATTGCAGAAAAAAGCCATAATTAAAACCATCAGCAGGTAGCAGTTTCTGAAAAAATTGCGAAATTTTAGAAATTTTTGCTCCAGGACTAAAACTATGCATTTTTCACAATGTTTTCTACATCTATATGTATTAAATTACATACATTACCTACAATGTGAGACCAATCGCAGCTCTATTGATACCATAGGAGCCAAGCTGTGGCTTTTCATATATGACCTAATTTTACCAAACATTGAAATTTTCAAGTTTTACGTACTTCGCGAAATATTGGAAAAAACCACGTAACCTACGAAGAACCGTCACTGAAAATACTTTGTAGTAGATTTAACTAGCTTTTATTAGACCTCATAGCCAAGTTTGTGAGACTAGCGGTTCACCCACAATCTCAAAAAGACGAAAAGATGAACAAATGGGTTATAAAGAGAAATGATTCTTTGGTTGGGATTGGGATTCAATTCCATCACCAGGATGGTTTTCATTTTGAAAAAGATGAAAAAGTACGGGCTCTTGTTTTTCTTCCTCTTCGTGTCCTCCTTCATCATACGGACTGAAACATATGAAACAGCAATTTTTTTTACGATTTCGCAATAATCGACCTCCTTAGTAGAACTTGTCATATATTATAATTTATAACCATTATATTAATTATAGGTACCACCAGCCTTTTAGGCCTTGCTTTATTTAAATTTTCAACATTTCGTCTTTTTCTTTTTTTCGATAAAAAGTAAATAGTTCGTCGTCATTATCAACAAAAAGTCATATTTTACTTACCAAAGTATCTAGATTGTCGGTCGCGCTACACGGTTTGCACTGCGTATGGGCACAAAGGTTACGTGCGGTCAGGTCCTGCGCCGGAGCGACGTGACCACTCTCCGCAGAGCCGGCGGCTCGACTGAGTCGTAACAAAAGACGCGCGCGGTTTTATAGTGGTTTTATGGCTATATTCAAAAATTGGTAGAAAAATAATGGTAAACATTTTACATAAATTTTGGCGCCTAGATTTTAGGGAATACGTTTATCTCTTAGATGATGATAATATTGACACAAAATAACTAAGATTTAATGGTGAAAACAAACATAACAACGACTTGACTTTCTTCGTAATTTCACTTAGTTTGGATGTTAATATATTATTTATGTAACAAAAAATTACAAAAATATTCTACTAACTATATGCTTAAGTATATTTGCCGTTAGATTTTATAATTTATTTCTTACAATTGGCAGCATTACGGGGATATTTTGACATCCGAAGTTGGCACTGAACGTGAAATCGAGAAAACACTATTCGGTTATCACGATAGCATTCATAAATATTCCATTACATGACAAAATGTTTTCTACTAACTATTTAGGCAACAATATTGTCTAACATTTTGTGTAATTCATAAGTCTGTTAGAAAAGTTTTTTATAGATATTAAGAGCTTCGAAAAGTTCAGTTTTCGCTAAACTGAGCTAACGCCTGTGTGCGCCCTCTTAATACAGTTTTAAGTTTCGACTACATTTTACCTTACGGCGTGCAAAGTTAAATAATAAAAGTTGTAGTGCGGTGGTGTAGGTGTCGTACAATAACAACTCCCGTGTTAGTGTGGTCGGCTTTTATTTTGATTAAAACGGCGCGGCGTAATACCTATAAAACTTATAAACAATATGGTACTGTATGGTAAGACGGGCGTGGAATCGCGTGTTAGTTAGTATAGTGGCTAGGTTTAGTCCCAATACGTGGCATGGAATCTAAACCTACACTAGAGAGCATTAGTTAAAAACGTACATGTAGTCGACGGGCATGCGCGACAGCTCGGGCACGTATCGGCGCACGTACTCGCCGCTGGGGTCGAGGCGGCGGCCGAGGCGCACGGGGCAGGCGCAGTCGCCCGCGTCCAGCAGCGCCTCGAAGGCCGACGACGACACCCACATCCAGTTGCCCGCGCACACGGACCTGCACACCACAT
Organism: Endotricha flammealis; assembly: GCA_905163395.2. NCBI lineage: Eukaryota > Metazoa > Arthropoda > Insecta > Lepidoptera > Pyralidae > Endotricha > Endotricha flammealis. The sequence goes on along the minus strand of LR990861.1, from coordinate 13,961,663 downwards.
CTCTCTCACATCTCCATTCTATGTATGTACATCAATTTGGACGCTAATAAATGAATGTATGAACATACCAGTCGGCATCGAGCAGGTACTTGAGGAAGTGGTTGAGCCCGTGCTCCCAAGACAGCCAGAGCGTGCCCCGCGTCAGGAAGGAGGCCACGGTGTTGCGCACGGCGTGGTGCAGCCAGCCCTCCGTGCGCAGCTGGCGCATCGCCGCGTCCACGAACGGGAAACCCGTGCGCCCTTCTGTCCATCTACAAACATCATTTAATAACTAAACTTATTATAAATATAACTTATTATAATACTTAGCGTCACCTATTACAACAACTAAAAAAAGGCTTTCTTGCGACAATTCTGAACAGGCCATTCACGACGCAAATGCTAGTAAGATAAAAAATATTGCCATACAAAAGTATTTCTGAAAATCTACTTGAAAAATAAAGTATTTTATTTGTATTTTAAGCTACTCTATAAAACTACCACTTAGAAATCAAGTAAAATAAAAAATAACCATTAGGAAAAGAAATGACTAGAGAACTCTAGTTACGGTCCTTTTTTCATTCAATATGCTTTTTATATTTCTATGTATATAAAAAACTATGGTACCGACATACCTTTGCAGCTCATCCCCTTCGGGGTTCTTCCAAGGGATATCCAGACATATAGGGTTGCCAGCCATCTGTCCGTAGTTAGGGTTGTTCACGCTCATCGTATAGAAATACTCGCGCCATATTAATTGTCCTAGTTAATAAATTAAAACAAATAACGCTGTAATTCATAATCAAAAATCTAATATTATATTCAGAGAATAAGCCTTTACTGCACTTACTCTTAATAGTCATATACTTATAAATTTTTATTTCATTATAAGTGTCATCTCGCACGATCGTGCGTCGTGGCACCATTCGATTTTTACAGCTACATATATAATGGACATACTTTGAAGAAATACATGATACATAAGTTACCATAAAGATGGACATAGAGAAATAATATTTTTTATCAGATAAATTACATACCAGTGATAAAATGAGTGGAGGAGAGGCGACCTTGGTGCACCTTCCGGAACAAGTCTTGGACACCCCAATAAAACCTAGAACAACAAAAATGATAATATAAGATAATCACCTAATAGCATAAAAAACAGTTATTCGAAAAAGCTTATATGACGAAAAGTTCTAGAATTATGAAATTATGTAAAGTACACCACACCTCCACAAGTCGCGTTATGGGTTGTTTTGTTGTTAAACGAGATCTATGTCATAAAATTAATGCGAGCGAAGCCGCGGGGACAAGCTAGTGAATTATAATTACTTAATAATATTTTTTACTACCTTTTAAGTTACCATTTTTATAATGGCAACACTTTTTGTTAATGCTGGTCACCCAGCATCCATATTTTTTCCTTTTTACTGTAACACGCCGCTGTACCTATTGTGCTAATCATTTAAATACAGTTCCCATAAACCATTGAAAAGCATTGTTTATATTCATCAGTATTATCATTCAACAGTATTCGGCTCTCCGCTAGAAGGATTGGCTGAGGAATTAGGAATAGTTGATTTTTAAAAAAAACTTACATGCGTACTGACAGGCAGCCGAAACGAAGTGCAGGGCTAAGTGATATCGGTGGACCAAGCAGGTCAGGGTTGCCATGCGTCGGCAGATATGATCCCCTGAAAAGAAATCGTGGAGGATTTATTTATTTTTCTTAAACAGCCAGCCAAGGCGTTACGAATGAGAAGCGATAACAACTCTACGTTCGCGCAATCAGGTATATTTTAGCACGCAGACGTTCCTATCCAGACGGAGTAGGCTATTATCGCGGTCGGTAGGTATGGAAGATTTTGTATAAAGTGGTACCTATATCAGTATAACGAAGTAATTACTCTATTTTAGGTATTACTCCAGAAATTACTATTATTATTAGAAGTACCTGCAAAATGTCTCATACTCGACGGAGAGTCGTTGTTGCATCTGCTTGAGCGCGACGCTCTCGCCCCCCACCCAGCGTATCATACGGATGTCCTCATTCTCCAGGAACACTCCTAGGTCTTCTGGCTTCGGCACCTACACGACAACATATTCAATAATCCTATTAAGAAAAATAAAGATAAAATCAAAATCTTTTCCCTTCTCTCTCGATTCCCTTCCTACCGTTAAAATGTAAGTTTAACATTGGTAGCTTCTTTGGTGTTCCTTTGGTAATAATTTTCCTTCAGGCCCGCTTGCTTATTTGCCTACCGTATGATATAAAAAAATATTTGAACTGAATTTGAATGGGCTTGTTCAGTGTCGAAATAATCTCAACAGCTATCCTTTTTAGGGTTCCGTAGTAAACTACAAGGAACCCTTATAGTTTCGCCATGTCCGTCTGTCCGTCCGCGGTCTAGCGCCTAGACGCTTGATGCTAGAAAGCTGTAATTTGGTGTGTATACTCATATTAACAATGCTAACAAAGTGTTAGAATAAAATTATAATTTTTTTTTTTTTTAAGTGCCATACTGGTAAAGTCGGAATGAAATTTTTCTTTCACTTCTCATGCTCAGAAAATGCTTATTTGCGCAGAATATAGGCTGCACAAAATCGAATTTTGTGCACAAGGGCAATAACGTATCTACTCATAAATGTATCTATATTAAGGCAAAGGAAATAAGCCATACAGCCAAACACAACAAAAAGTTCAGAGATAGAATTTGTTATTTTATAATATTTACTTTAATTTATTTGCTAAAAAAAGATATTTAAATTAAAGTACGGTAGGTTATTTAATTATTTTAAGAAAATTATTTTATTACAAAATTAATTTAATAGTAGGCTGTATAGGTCTGCAGCCCAAGCCTAATTTCAATGTCGTAAGATTTAAAAAAAAAAGCGGCGGGAAACAGGTCTTGTTTTTCGTGCGTTTATTAATTTATTTCCTCGCAATCAAAGTGAAAAGCAGAGTTTATAACTCGTCCACAAAACCATTTCTATCCTCGACATTACTATCAGCCCGAGCCGAATCTCGGATAGAAATGATTCGTTTTGTGCACTTGTTGTAAAATCTACTATTTCGCACCGACTTCACCTTGTGGGGTATCGTTAGATACATTAAGGATATGGGAAAATCATTTTCCGATACAATAATCCGTTTGCGAATTATTTACATTTAACGTGTCATTTTTCGTTTTGCACGGTGGTCCCCCCCCCTCTATCTCCGAAAGTCTTGTGTTTACAAATTTGAAAAAAATCATGGTAGTAGTCCATATAGCGAATCTACAAGGAAAACTATAACGGTTAAGTAGGCACTACTAGTTACCGAGTAATAGCCGACGAACTTATGAAGTAAAATTTCTTTGACGAAAACGTACAAATGTATTGATCTGCAAGCAAGAAATATGTAGCCAACACGGAACCCTACATTGTGCGTGGCCCGACACGTACTTGCCAGGTTTTTTTATTTTAACCTTATAACATAATATTTAGACTATACTTTTCAAAAAAATTAAAAGTGGAGAGAAGCAAATTAATATTTGCAAACTATTAGTAAAAAAAATATTAAGGGTGCAATGAATACTGGTTTAAATAGCTTATTTCAAACGCATTAACACTAGAAAATGTTATTCTTTCTCATGAAAAAAAAACTGCAAATACCTTGTCAAATACAGTAAACTCTTCGTAGAAGCACTCGGGCAGACTGCCGAACTTGACGCCGCGCAAATCAATGTCCTCGACTGGCCGCGGCGGGTCGCCAATCGTAGCTACCGTATGCTAGAAACATAAAATATTAATAATTAAGTTTAGACCGGAGTTCACCAACTGATGTTTAAATTTTAAACAGATGTTTAGACCCTAACCGGCTGTTTAACCAAATTTTGCTGTTCACCGTGCACTAAACATTGGTTAAGTGTCGTAACCGTCTGTTTAATTTAATGGACGGAATAGACGTAGTTTAAACGTCGGTTATTTGAGTGACGTGACCTGACGTAAGTTGTATATCACTATATCACTAAATTTATTGAGTGCACAGCCTAGATAACACCATTTAATCACTATTAACAAAGTCACAACAGTAGGATAGGCATATTCAAAGTATTTCAAACATAAAAACGATCAACAAACACGGATATAAAGTAACATGTAGGTAAATATTTAGAAACTGGATGTGGCATCATGCATCGTTGAGCTGTTATTATTATTTTAATAATTATGATATTTATGTAATGATATGATAGTATAATATATTTGCATATAATGTAAGTAAGTATTCATATTATTTACGTAGTGATTTAAAATTTAAATAAAACTAAAATACATTTTAGTTTTATTTATATTTAAAATATTTATTTACATTCGTTTATACATATAAACGCAGTGCAGCGTAGACTTTTTATTATCTACTAAATCTTGGTACTTTAGAACCCATCTCCATAACTGATACTTTTATATTACATATGTATGTAATATGTTATTAAATTATGTACTACAATATTACAAAAATAACTTCGAGGTGAAAAATGTGGTAAAATAAAAATATAAACATCTGGCCACATCAAGCGAAACTAAATCTATGGGCCACATTTTGACTATTGACTGCTGACAGTGCTGACTGATTAGACTTTGACAATAGAAAAAGGATGTTTAATAAGAAAGACGTTCCCATTACGGACATGGCATTACCTTAACAGATTTTGAATTTTGTAGTATAATAACAAAACCATACCATTTATAGATGCCGTTCGGGAAAAGACAAAAGTATGGAGGTACACTGCCATCTTTACAAAGTAGTATTAAACTATTCATTCTTTTTCGGCTCATTCATTCAAAAACGTTTGGTTAGTTAACCGCCAGATAAAATTGAACGGAGAACATTAAAAAAACGCAGCTTGTTTATACAACGATTAAAATATAACCGTGCGGTTACGTAAACGTTGGTTATGTTGTAGTTGGCGAACTCGAGCCTTAGTATGTAAATATTAAAATAAATAAAAATTCTTGGACAAATCACACAACCAAACTAAGCTGGTTTCTAAAGTTTTAATATTATTTTCAATTAGATTATATTATGCTTAATTATTATGGATCTGATGATATCTGAAATAAATTAATTTTAGTTCATATTTTTTTTAAGCTACTATGAGTACTAGATTTTACTATTACTATGGTCACAATTATTTTTACCTACCGAAAATTTTAACAGCATTGCTAATTGCTATTGGTAAGTAATCAATGATTGCAAACATTCAGAGCATTGCTATCGGTTGATACAATAACCTCTGTCTATATCGGCTCTGTCTATATGTGCCAGGCACATACTCTGTTTTAAAAACAGACAGAGATATCTATATAGTAACTGAGATAGCACTAGGAAGATCATTATTACGATTACATTTTAGAGTAAATACTCATATTCTTTAATGCAACTTTATCTTAAAATTAATTTTGTAGAAAATCGTTATAGACCCTCTCGGGCACTCCAATTTGGGATGGAGAGGAACGCTTCAATACAAAATTATTTAGTTCAAGTGTATTATTTATTTGTTTAAGTAGAAGTGAGACCAATGCGTGTTGACTTACCAGAAACATCTGATAGGTGAGTGGTGGTATCCCACCATTAGCCCGTATCACGGTATCAGGCTCCCAGAGCGTGTGGGAGACGTGCTCGGTGCACGTCACGCCGATCTCACGGCAGGCATTCTTCACGCTGTCGTCCCTCGCCCGCCATACCGGCTCGCAATCTTGCTCGAAGCAGAGTTTACGGATGCCTGAATAAACAATGTAAGTTACTGAACTAAAGTGAGATGGCATGCATTTTCATTTATTTGACCGCCCAGAAAGCAACTATACCTACCTACTTAAGTGCTGTCCATAAGTTTCTCCAAGATGAGAATTAAATGGTAGGAAATGGCTGTTACTTACTTGGCACCCGTTGCATTAAGGCAAAAAGCCAATATACCAAAAGTCAAGAAGACAGAGACAGAAGAAAAGGAAAAAAGAAAAGTTGAGTGTACTTTTATTATTATTTTTCTTTTGGGCACAATTCATAAAAATATACCAAAACTAGTGAAACCCGCGCAACTTCGTTTGCCTATATCCGCTTTCCCATAGGAATTTCGAAAAATCCATTCTTATCGGACACCTACGTCATACAAAGAATACACACTCCAAGTTTCGGGTCTCTACAGGATTGCCATGCCACTAAGAAGCGATTGGCGACATTGGCGTAATTTTTGTTTTGCGTATTTTAGTAAGGTAAGCCCGGCTTTTCGGCTTTATTGGAAGGACCGCTACTGTAATTTCAAGATAATGTTTTTCAAAAAATACTACGAATAAATATAATTACGATAAAGTCATTTTTTTATATTGTTCTATAGAGCTTATTTAAAAAAAAATGTATTTCTATACAGGGTGACTTTTCAAGTGGTTTATGTATAGATATACATCATCATCTTGTATTTTTTTAATATAATGTATGCCTTAGTTAGTTGATGTAAATAAACAATCTATCTAATTGGTGATTTATTATGATTACACATACCGAATTCTTCCCAAAGTCTCCTGATAACAACATTGGGTTGACCCTGGATCATAATCAATCGACCGCCAAATTTCTTAAATTGGTTGTCCAAATCATCCAGGGCTTCAAGCAGGTATCTCATTCGATTGTAACCAACAACTTTGGTACCTGAAATCAATAAAAAAAATGTCAGAACTGAACGTACTGTCAGCCATTGAAAGCGGTGAGCAGGGGCCGTACCACGGCCTTTTATAACCATCCTTAAACGATTGTGTAAACGAGACGTCGCCTTACATCATGTATTGCGCTGTCTCCCTTACTCGGTCGTTCTTGTTTTGTTTTAAGTGGTGATAGGTACAGGGAGGAGCACTAAGAACAAAGATGTAGACGCTAATAATGTTAGCATGGTTATGGTAACTTTGTAATTAGTTCCAATATTAATACTATACTATGTACAGATAAATAAAAATTTGAGTAAATCTCTTAACGCAATATTTAGAAAATTTAAATCGAGCTCCTAATTCATCAATCAAAATGATTAATTAGTTCTCCAAATTTATGCAGCGACTGACCTAGACAAATAGGCCTCAAAGGTAGCTGCTAATGTACAAAATGACTAAGTATTTTATTAGTTTTACACAATATTTTCCTTACCAGCAGTCTCCCCGTCAAAAATGAAAACAGGAAAGAATGGAGTGCTTCTGTCTTGCAGAGCATCGTGAAGTGCCGGGTTATCATGGAGACGCAGCCCGTGGCGAAACCACAGCGCGCTTCCACCCAGCATGGTGGAAAAAAAATTACTGAAAGGAAATGAAATAAAATCATTTATTTTGCAAGTAGACTTAAAGGAAATACTTTTTACACGTCAATATTTTTTATTGCTACTAGCACTTCCGACGAGAATGGCCTATTGTCGGAAATAAACATGAATAATTGACTAAATAGCCAACTAATGGGACATCTAACACACTATGAGTTTATCAGAAACATCTTAGAAGGAAAGGTAGAAGGGGAAGGGCGAGAAGCATGAATCAAGTGAACGGAAAGGCGGGTGTCGTGTGTTGTAGAGAAGGAGGTAGCTTGTACTACCTCCTTCTCTACAAGGTCCTCTCCCTTCTCTCTTGCTTGTGCAAGAGAGTGGAAAATAGAGGCTGATACACGGACAAGAGCGCGGTTCTTAAATTTAGAGAGAGAGTCATCTTCTATCCTCTTCAAAAGAATTCTCTTCGATTGAAAGACCCTGAAGAAAAATGTTAATGGGTTGATATGGAGTTCAAATCAGAACTAACAGCACATAAATTAGTATTTCTGATTAACACGACCGCGACTATTACCTAGACATCTAGAAATCTATTTATAGACGCGATAATGTTTACATACCTAACTGCAGTTTATACAAAACGGCGAATTGCATTGCCGCATTGTAATCTGATTCCTAGAATGCTACCTAGAATGAAATACTACACTTTTATTTATTGTATAACTAGCTGACCCGGCAAACTTTGTTTTGCCTTAGAGGCACTACCCTTAACCCTACCCTACCCCTATCCTACCCTACCACTACCCTACCCCTACCCCTATCCTACCCTATCCCTACCCCTACCCGCTTTCCCGTGGGAATTTTTAATTTTTCTCTCCATAAGAACCATTCTCGTACTTCAAGGAATATTCTAAAAAAAGAATTGGTGAAATAGGTTCAGCCGTTCTCGACATTTGCGCTTAGCAACACATTAGCGATTCATTTTTTAGGGTTCCGTAGTAAACTACAAGGATGTTTCGCCATGTCCGTTTGTCCGTCTGTCCGTCCGCGGTCTAGCGCCTAGACGCTTGATGCTAGAAAGCTGTAATTTGGTATGTATACTCATATTAACAATGCTAACAAAGTAGTAGAACAAAATTTTGAAAAATATTTTTTTTGGGGTACCTACCCCCCTCACCCCTACAGGTAAAGTGGAAATAAAAATAAAAATTCGCACCGACCCCATCTTGTGGGGTATCGTTAGATAGGTCTCTTAAAACATTGAGGGTGTGGGAAGATCATTTTCCGATACAATGTTCGGTTTGCGAATTATTTACATTTAACGTGTCAATTTTCGTTTTGCACGGTGGTTTTCTATCTCCGAAAGTCTTGAGTTTAGAAATTTGAAAAAATTAATGGTAGTAGTCCATATAGTGAACCTACAAGGAAAACCTAACGGTTAAGTAGCCACTACTAGTTATAGCCGACGAACTTATGAAGTAAAATTTCTTTGACGAAAACGTACAAATGTCATAGAAAATGGCATTGTACTCATCTGCAAGCAAGAAATGCATAGCCAATATGGAACCCTACATTGTGCGTGGCCAGACACGTACTTGCCCGGTTTTATATTATAGATTAAAGATTTAAGTATACATAGGGACAGACCATGAGGACAGACAGACAGCAGCGGGAAGCAACTTCATTTTATAGTACCTATATAAAGATTGTGAAGCAAGTTTGTGAGGATGTATGGATGTTTGTAACTATTTCCCTCAAAAACGGCTGGATAGATTTGCTTGAAAGTTAGTACACGCGTAGTTTATGACCTAGATTAACACATGGTATAGTTTTTGAACGGTGAACGGGAACAACGAGATTCCGCGGGTAAATCCGCGGCCATCAGCTAGTTATAAATTATAAATTGTTTGCGTACCTACATATTATGCAATTCACGTGCCAACCGTGTTAATCAATGTCAATAAAAACCGCACGGTTAATCCGCCAAAGTCCGGAACTACGCAATATTCGCAATGTATGTACGAATAGACTTATGGGCGCAAACTCGAAGTTAGATCCACTAAAATAAAATACCTCCCTCTGGGTGTACGAGTGTGTCAAATTTTATTAGAGTCAGTTACAAGTTGACTGACTGGTTATCATATTAACTCCCATCCCACTGCAAGGATAGGGGTCTCCCTTGAATCGAAGCTAATTAGAGTGTACTCCACCACGTTGTTCCAATGCGAATTGGCAGAATCTGGTTGATATGGACATATTTTTTTGTAATACTTGCTCGGCTTTGACCTATTAAATAATAGTAAACAAAAGTACCTACTTTGAAAACACCTTGAGTCATCTGTTTAGTAATAAATACTATAACGTAATGCAAGCTAAGTATTTTTAAAAAGCAAATATTCATGAGTCAATTATTTTTACTACGTAATATATTTTTTCTTAGATAAGTAGCTATAGCGCTACTTTTTCCAAAACGATCTTTAGCTGCACTAACTTCCAATGTTTTCCTGGAAATCTTGAAAAAAGAAATTTTACAACAATATAACAACTTATTTACAACAGAGTTAAAGTTTTTAATCAAGCTCTTTCGAATAGACACAATTGTTTCCTACTAACAGTTCAGACGGTAGATTTGTAAGAAAAAACTAATAACTGGCAAGAAATTTAGCACAGGTATTATTCGCACAAAACTATATACATATATTTTCCAATTTATGTGATACGAATCACTATTAATCAGTACACTAACTAACTAATGCAATAACATCAGCATTTCTAGTAAACAATTACGTACGTATTTATCTCTACCATAATAAAACAAATTAAAAACAACAGCTTACCCTTATACAATTGACAGGAACTTTCCCCAAAAATATTCCCCTATTAAAATATAATAATAATTTAGTTATTAAAGTCAAGTTAACGTAATGATATGAAAGAACACTCAAGCCACGACAGTAAGTTACGCGTTCCAAACGCGGACTGAAGTCTTATCGTCCGTCCGATGCGGACCATCGATATAGGTACCTAGCAATTTTCCTCTAGAACATTCCACAGATTGTTAAATGGGGCTGCCATCTAAACTCCGAACTTGTGACAAAGAAAATTTAATACAATGTTCGAGGGGGGGGGACCAGAAAGCCCTTAGCGAAACAAAAGGAAGCCAATTTCAATCGCGAAAATGAATCCTTTGGCAGTTGGCAACTTTAACCCAAAACAATAGTGAATGATGAATTTTTTTAATTAAATTAAAAGTGCCTGTTTGTTACTTCAAAATAACATCAAACAAAATATTGCTCTAAAAACTTGATTTATGATGCAGCAGATTATGATGGTGATCGAATTTGGAATCTACATAAAGTAAACAATGACTGACTGACTGAGAGATCAATGTACAGCCTAAACAGATCGTAGAGACTTGAAAGTTAGAAGGTATGTTCTTAGTATGATGCAGGCATCAGATAAGAAAGGATTTTCCACTGAAAAGCAGGATACACGCAAAAGAAGTTGCGCGGGTATTATTAGGTTTAGAATAAAATTTTCAATAACCACTTGCTTACGTAGTCGCGTGCAATAACCTAGGTATAGGTATATAAAATGTCCCATATAACCTATTGTATATCAGGATTTAGGTCAATTAACTGGTTAATCTCGAATGAAAACAGAGACTAACAGGTTGTTTAATTAATGTCATTTTTAATTGGAAGTATTGCCGATTTGTTTGTTTACTTTCTATGATTATAAACCTACTAGTAGAATAAATAGATAGCGTGGTAGCGTGTTAAAATTGCATTATTTATTTTCTTAGGTTTATTTATGTCGTGGATGTCCATGGACAGCGGTGATGGTTTACCATGAGGTGACCCACTAGCTCGTTGGTTCTCCTTTGTCATAAGAAAAAAAAAAAATTAAAAAAAGGGTATTTATTTGATCGCCAACATACTCAAGAATTCCACTTACACTATTATTCCATTTCGCTTAGATACTAGTTACTCTACGAGTTCGATTTTCATATCGAGATAATAGTGTTATCACTTAAAAAATCTAAGAAGACTAAGTATTCTTAGATTTTTTTAATGTCAGAAGAAAGTAGCCAGCTGGTCACCTGCTCTACTAATTTATTAATACCATTTTAAAAGAGTAAGTGCTAAGTTTATTGACAGTTCTTGTTAGTCTGAAGGTGGTAGAAAAAAAAATTGACGAGCCGAAAGTGCTTGTAGGACTCTAGGTCTAGGTCTAAATGAAAAAAAAAAAACAACTTTGACTTTGAATTCACCCGTGTCCCAAGAAGAGTCTAGGTTACTTGCATTGCAAGTGAGGTAACAGAGGGTAGCGTAGTTCAAATCCCCGTTTGAGCATTCAAATTTTTGGATTTTCCATATTTGTAACTGTCAATTGCTCGGTAGCGCCCAAGATTTTTTTCTAAGAGGTATGATTTGACCATAAGAATAGTGAAAAATAGAGCTTCTTAGGTCAGTTTATTAGGTTTAGCTTTAGGTAACGGACCACGTCTCAAATCTATACTAATATTAGAAAGAGGAAAGATTTGATTGTTTGTATGTTTGCATTGAATAGGCTCCGAAACTACTGGACCGATTTCAAAAATTCTTTCACCAGTAGAAAGCTACATTATCAGGGAGTGACATAGGCTGTAGCTTTTTCCGAAATTCAATGTGGTTCCCACGGGAACGGGTCCGGAATTTCACGCGGACGAAGTCGCGGGCAAAAAAGCTAGTCTAAAATATTTATAATGCTAATTGAAATAACAAAGGAATAAGGAAAACCTTGGGCTTTCAGGTTTGATAACATTAGATAAGATTTACATAACAAAACATCAGTTAATAAATTCATCAGTATAATATTTCTAGAAAATAGTTGGACCGTTAGGAATATTAGGTATTCGAGACCCCTATCGAGGCCAGAGTTTCAATTGCGTCACAGTTGGGTTTCAAATCAATAAGGTATGTTTCTGATAGGTTATTATGTTGTCCTGTCAGGGACATGGGGACTTGCTACTTTATGTACCCCGCAGAGTTATTTGTTTTTTGGAATATTCTCAGAATCTACACTACTTTTATGAAGAGAAAGCGTGGAGCGTGTATTTTTAATGATTTTATATAATAAGTAGCAAAACCCGGGCAACTTCGTTTGCGTGTATCGCTTTCCCGTGGGAATTTTTAAAATGTTCTCTAAATCGGTTCGGCTGTTCTCGAGATTTGCGCTTAGCAACACTCTTCTCTTCTTAGTCGTAACGCTCTTGACAGAACGGTCGTGATCGTCATGTAGAGATTTGGCCTGGGGTAGATGTAATGCACCTCACGACATCTCGCCACTTCTCCCTGTTAGAGGTCATGCGGGTGCACTCATGCACGGGACCGCCCACGACAGATTTCACTTGGTCGGTCCATCGCATGGGTGACCTTCCGCGCGGTCTAGTGTCTTCCACCTTGCCCTGGACGGTGAGGCGTTCTATGGACGTGCTGTTCCTTCTTGACACGTGTCCAAAGAAAGTGAGGATGCGAGACTGTACTGTGGCAGATGGACGCTGCTTGATATCGAGTTCTTGAAGTATGGACACGTTTGTACGAAATTCCGTCCATGATACTCCAAGCATTCGCCTCCAGCACCACATTTCCAGAGCGTCTATCTTCTTTTTTTCCACCTCTTGCAAGGTCCACGTCTCTGCAGCATACAGAAATATGGGTAAAATGAGTGTTCGCACGAGCCTGGTCTTAGTGGCTTTCGTGATATTTCTGTTCCTCCATATTTTCTTCATTTTGTCCATTGCTGTCCTAGTAAGCGTCATGCGCCTTTTTATTTCGTCCATACATCCGCCATTGTTCGAGATTAAGGTTCCAAGGTATATGTAGGATTGGACCACTTCACAGTTCGCGACTTCAGTGACTTCTGGCGAGTTATTGTTAATGCGGTCTACAATCATCATCTTGGTTTTGCTACGATTAATCCTTAATCCGAACTCGAGGCTGACACGCTCCATCCTATAAAGCAGATCTTCCATATGGCGTGCACTAGTCGCAAAAAGTGTTGTAGCTTAGCAACACATACAGCGATTAATTTTTATATTATAGATATATCTTATTTTATTCTTTGGTGTAGGCGTGTAAATACACTGGGCGTCAAAAATAAGTAGTACAGTTTTAAAATTGCAATTACTCTTAAACTATAGAAGTTAGAGTTTTGAAATAAAAGTCATTTTATAGCAAATTTAACAAAGTTTTCTAAAAATAATATTTTATTTAGCATAAGTAAAGTTTTACACTGAAAATTAAGAAAAAACTAAAAAGCTAACCATTTTGAAGGAACTATCAAGAACTTAATTTTTACGTTTTGGGCCTTGTTCCCACTTTAGTAACTTGTGTTGCCGCCTCGGGCTCTGATGACAGCTTGGAGCCGGTTTGGCATGCTGAACACTAAGTTTCGGAGGCGGTGTTGGGGAATATTCACCCATTCTTCTATCAGGGCCTGTTTTAGAGCCCTGAGAGTGGCGGGGGGTGGTCTGCGTCTTCTGACTAGCCTCCCAAGCTCATCCCAGGCGTGTTCATTCGGGTTAAGATCTGGGCTTCTTGATGGCCAAGCCATCAAGCTGATGCCAACCTCCTGAATGTACTCTTGTACGAGGTGAGCGGAGTGTGGCCGGGCGTTATCATGCATTAGTATCGCTCCATCACCCATATTTACTAAATATGGCCCTGCATAGTCGTTAAGGATCTCTAATGCATATCTTTCACCAGTCAGAGTGCCATTTTCTATGACCACTACGCGACTACGGCGACCCTCTGAAGAGATGCCAGCCCATACGTGTACAGAGCCCAGAGCCAGAAAAAAAATTACATGTTTAAAAATATTAAAAATATATATTTATCAAAAAGTATTTACTTTCAGCCTGATATGGTCCGTGATGTGATGATACTTTTAATCCAGGCCAAAGTACTTTTCCCAAAGCTTTGTCACAATTTTCGGACAAGCCATTCGCAAGAGTATAATTATGCAAATGAACAACGGAGATATGCTTATCAATGTGACAACAAGACTGCAGTCGTTACAAAAGATTGATGTCAATATGATGTTGATCCTAAGTTGACATGGTTTTTAAATGGTATTTAGCTTTGATTATATACTTAAACAAAGGGTATTATGCTATATCCATACTGTATCTCATTTTTGACATTTACGTGATACTGTTTTATGTCAAACAGTGGAGTGTAAATACGCGTTTAAGTTGATGTCAAGTTGATATCATTATGATTCGCCTATGATTCCCTGATGCCCTGATTATGAGTCGCATATTTCGGAGAACATAATACGAAGTAGTCTGTAATGTCAAGTTGACATCAAAACGATAGAATAATTTGTAAGCATAATTGCACCACAGCTGTAGGTCGATAAACCACCTTGAGCTTGAACGAAGCCATTACCACAGTAGAGGTTATGCTCACCACTACATCGCAATTACGTATAAAATCTACGAAATCAGCGGGGCAACCATTAAACCAAATTCCGAAAATACAGACTGGACGTTTCGTTGAATTCTAACCAGATTTGAACCTTATTCTAACTAGTAATGTCTTTTTTGACAGGCCTACGTTTTTCGTTGTTTCCGATGGGCACTTTCATGGTTGCCCCGCTGACAGAAACGTAATGTAATGTGGATATCACCTGATGGTAATCAGATACTATTAAATTTGGAATCTCTAAGGTTTGCCGGTAAAATGATTAAATGAAAGTGAGACAGTGAAACTAAAAAGAAGTAAAAAAAAAAAAGACAAAAAAAAAAATTTTTTTTTTGATTACTTGAAATTGAGAAACATGCGAAGTTGCGTTCAAGAAATAGGCGTGGTCGTATTTACAAATCTCTATCGTTCATACGAGCAAACTCCAGCGTCAGATATAGATTGCAGTTCACAGTTCTCATGTGCATATTCGTAGGCCCGCAATTTTTAACAAACGATTTTTTGGGGGATTTGAATCCATTTCACACTAGATACATTACAGACACTTACATCAACCTTTAACATATATATTATTTTTTTGACAATGTTGCGCAAATTTATTGCGTTATAGCTAGTGAAGCGCTAACGGGATACGCTTCACCAGCAACATAGGTTTTACGTGGGCGAGGTGTCAACCCGCCGCACAACCCCCGAAATTCTGGAGGACCACACCCATCGTTGGTCAGCGAGTCCATCGGACTTAGTAACATAATATTACAATGTTTTTGTAAATCTATACATATAAAAGAAAGTTGTGTTAGTTACACTATTTATAACTCAACGAAGAAACGATTTGGGTGAAAATTGGTGGAGAGGTAGCTAAGAACCCGGAGAAAGACATAGGATTGGTTAGGGTAGCATAGGTGCTTCTAAGGCGGAACAAAGTTCGCCGGGTCACCTAGTTTTAAATAAAAATTGTGATTGTTTATAATACATACGGATGTCCTTATTCTGCTTGTGTTTCAGTAGTGTTTAAATTATTGTTCCAAAAGGCACTAATCTCGCCCTAAAAACTTCATCTCGTGAGCGCGACCTTGAACAGGTAACGCCGGTACTAGAAGGTTCTTAAATGTTATTCAGTCCTTTAGCATCAATTTAAATACTCCAGAAGCCTATAATATTGTAATAAGTTGCTGTACATTCTATACACACTTCATTTCACCGTACATTCGAGAAACCTTAACAATTCTTGTAAGGTTAGCAACCAAAGTTTACAGCCGTGGACTGTTAGATGTAGGGCTGGACTAATTTGTACCCTAATCCTGTGTATTGTTGTTCGTAATTTGATATAAATAATACACGAGAAGAGAAGGAATTTATAGTTTTAACTATGTAAAACGAAAGATTAATTTGGTGAGTTTGATAAATGAAAAGTTACAGATTACGAACGAGATGATTAGACGCAAAGAGAAGATGATCTAAATGGCTAACAAAAGTTCCAGAATATAGACTACAGTTATAATAAAGAAGAAATCAGGTGTGACTTCATAGAATAGAGATATGAATAGATACGTATATAACCTTTGCATTTGAGAAATATGGGGACAAATTTATCTATATTGGTCGTAAGACGTCACTGAGTTAACTTTCTTTGAAAATATAAAAATAACTCAATACTTAGACATTCTAAAGCTTATCAATGACATACATAATACATAACAAGCACAGACCCGAACGACTTGAGTAACTCGCATTTCTACATACAAACAAGGAAAAACAGAAACAAAATAGGTTGTTGTCGCATTGTTACCATTAAGTTGAAAATATCTGTCTCTATAATAATTCCAAAATAGCGTTCGTTAGGATCGTTAACATATGTCAAGTTATTATTGCCACAAGAAGTCCACTGCTGGACATGTCTCAAATGTTACCAAAGTGAACAGTTCACAGATATCAGAATACAAAAGATATGGTTTGTGGGCGGGGCGCATGTCGCCATTTTCTTCACAAATGTGCAGGAACTTGATTGTTCTAAGTCATTCACAAAACAACGCTTGCAACGACAATGTCAACAAAAATGCCGGCTTGTGCTTTAATTACATGCAAAAATCGCAGTGATACGGTAAATTCAAGTAATACACTTCCGGACACTTGAATCGAGCCACCCAGCAGTTTCAACTTTGATTGCTGGTAACTTAACAAAAGTATATGATCAACGAAAAAGTTTTTATGCAATTTGGAAGCTGCTACACTTTACATTAATAAGGTATACTTAATTCCAAATTTAAATTTTAGTAACTTGATAAAATTACAATTTTAAGTGAAACTTGTCCTGTATAACCTTTCTCAAAGACAAGACTCGGGTTGAATTTTTGAAAAAAAAAAGGAATTATTGGAAAAAAAAATTATTCAGTAACTTGTATTGCCTCCGAGAGCGTTTATGATTGCAGTCATGCGATTTGGCATGGAGTTAATCAACGTCATTATGAAGTGTTGTGGAATGTTCTCCCATTCCTCCTTGATGGCAACTCTCAGCTCTACCAAAGTTTGTGGTGCTGGTTGGTGAGCTCGAACACGCCTCTTTAATTCGTCCCATAGACGTTCGATGGGATTCATATCAGGGCTCCTTGCTGGCCATTCCATTGTCGTGATTCCAACATCATGAAGGTATGCTCTGACGATTCCTGCAGTGTGCGCTCTTGCATTATCATGCATAAAGATGAAGCCTTGGCCTACAAATCCAGCATATGGCATCACATGAGTCTCTAGGCAATGGTTAATGTATCGACGGGCATTTAGTGTTGGTAGACGTGGTCCTGTCACAACCTCTAGCCCAGTTTTACCATCGGCAGATATTCCTCCCCAGACTATCCACGAGCTCCCGCCATAACTCACTCTCTCTTCCATACAACACTGAACAAAGCGCTCTCCCAGCCTTCGGTAGACCTTCCTCCTTCCATCATTACCATAAAGCATAATCTTAGTCTCATCAGTAAAGAGTACCTTGCTCCATTGGCGTCGAGTCCAATGCAAATGTTCGCGTGCAAACTGTAAGCGCGCCATTCGGTGAGCTCTTGTCAGTTTCGGCCCGTTGGCTGGCTTATGTGGGCTCAGACCACGTTCTTTAAGTCTTCGTCTAATTGTTCGCGCGGAAACAGCCACTCCATGAAAGTCTCGAAGCTGTTCTTGGATCTGTACAGAGGTGAGGTGACGATTTCGTAAACTGGTTGTCGCGATAAATCGATCCTGTCTTTCTGAAGTTACCCGAAATCGCGGTCTTCCTGGACGGCGCACATATCCACCAGTGTCGAGGTATCGATGATATACCCTTTGCACAGCAGAACGGCTTAAAGCAAGCTGTGATGCTACATCGCGCTGACTTTGGCCCGACTGTAGAAGCGCCACAGCTTGCGCAGCTAGAAGAGGCGGTGTATCCATAATTTTAACGTTTAAATGGCTCAAATTAAAAAAAGCAACAATTTTACGATGTCTTAATTTCAAAACAATTACGGTGAATTCAAAATTATGGAGTTAAATAAAAAAAATATGTTAATTTAGATCAACTTTTCTTTTCAACAGAATGCACTAATTTGGATTTTGTTTCGTTTTTCCATTTGATAAATTCAAAATTGGAACAACAGCACTTCAAAATCATTATGAATATACCAGCATCAAAACTGCATAAAAACTTTTTGATTAACTTAAGAATATTTTTATGTTCTATGTCATTACACATAAAAATGTAGGGTGGCTCGATTCATGTGTCCGGAAGTGTAGTTGTGTTACTTATCATAGGTATAATTATTAATATTTTTCTATATATGTATATGACAAATTAACGAAATATTTTTGAGGCATAGAAATCATTAAACAATATACGGCATAGTCGATACTTCCGTTAAAAAATATTGTCCATTGCTTGTTTTGGATAAGCGCTTTTCAATGTTTTGCGGTATGCACGTACAATGGAATGCAAACGTAACGATAATTACAATGTTGTGAAAATATCGTGGTACCGCCGCTTGTAGCTTCCGCGATCTGTCAAAGTAATAATGGCCGTCGCACAAGCCATGTAGTGCTGCCAAAAGTAGAATATTTTAGTATCGATAATTTTGTATTTCTAATTTTTGAAAGTATAATAATTTGAAACTTTTACTACAGTGCATTCCTTGTACAGGGTGTCCCAGTCCCATAAGTATTGGATCAAACTCAAGGGGAAAGTAGCTCACCTAAAAACTCATTTGATTAGTTTAAAAAAAATCGCTTGTTATTATGTACTAATTTTTTTAAAGTTCTTTCTTTTAATTGGTTTGAGAATTTTCCAAAAATAAAATATATAAAAACTTTGGTATTTTTTTTTTTATTATTTAAAATTAAATAGGTATTATAGTTCATAGTTGTAGTCCATAATAAATTGTTATTGTAAAATATCGAGGGGTAAAGTTATCGATAATGCTTGTCGCCCTTTTTCGTTAGGTGCCCGTCACTATAATACACTTCTTACTTCTGTGTTCGTAATCGAACTGCAAATCACGGGCTTACGATTTGTGTCAGTGTGACTGTCGGAGATTATTCTATGAATGTGTTAAAATGTAACTGTGTGTATAAGTGGCGACATCGGTTCCGGTACAAAAACCGTCTTATTACATTTCTCCTTCTTTCTGTGTTCTGTGGAACAGTTGGATTGAACCAGATATAAAACAAAGGGTGCGTTCAAATTCGATTCCTGCTCGGGGCAGACGTTTATGTGATGGCATTTGTTCTGTCTGGTACCCATAATAAAAGCAGGTTCAGCCTTGCTTACTTTGGGATCAGGTGGGGCTGTGTGAATTGTCTAGAATTTATTTTTTACAAGAATACATCCATAGAAAGAAGCTCTTTATATGCATTATGAGAGTGGTCTTTGCACAACAGTCTTCTGACTAATAATCTATCTATATTAATTAATTAATATTATAAAGAAGTAAAGTTTGTGTGTTTGTATATTTGTTAAATTGTAAGGGGTAATCTCGGGATCTACTGAACCGATTTTAAAAATTCTTTCACCAATAGAAAGCCACATTATTGCTGAGTGTCATAGGTTTAAAAAACCGAAAAATAAAAAGGCTTTTACGTGGTAGTCGGTTTTGCAAAGTAAATCGGAGAAAAAACGGTCGAATGAAAGCGTTTCTTACGAACGCCTGTACTAAAAAAGGATTATTAACATTATGCCCAACGAAGTGGGCACGGGTCAGCTAGTAATCTATATATATAAAAGAGAAAATCACTGACTGATTCATCACGAAATCTCCAAAACTACAAGTACAAGG
Source organism: Endotricha flammealis (assembly GCA_905163395.2). Classification (NCBI taxonomy): domain Eukaryota; kingdom Metazoa; phylum Arthropoda; class Insecta; order Lepidoptera; family Pyralidae; genus Endotricha; species Endotricha flammealis. The sequence goes on along the minus strand of LR990861.1, from coordinate 13,941,647 downwards.
AGTCTCAAATTTTGCGTGGGGGTTCCTTTTGGGGCGTAGGTGCTCACTAAGAAAGGATTTTTGGAAATTCATCCTCTAAGGGGGTAAAACGGGGGTGCAAAGTTAGTATGAAACTTTGCCGTTTTTGAAGTTATTCGAATGAAATTCAGCATGAAGGTTCTTTACTAAAAAGCATGAAACATGAGTAAAATATTTTTTTCAAAATTCATCCCTTAGGGGGTTAAACGGGGGTGCAAAAATAGTATGAAACTTTGCCGTTTTTGAAGTTATTCGAATGAAATTCAGCATGAAGGTTCTTTATTGAAAGGCATGAAACACGAGTAAAATATTTTTCTCAAAAATCATCCCTGGGGGGGTTAAACGGGGGAGCAAAGTTAGCATGAAACTTTGCCGTTTTTGAAGTTATCCAAATGAAATTCAGCATTAAGATTCTTTATTGAAAGGCATGAAACACGAGTAAAATATTTTTTTCAAAATTCTTCCCTTAGGGGGTTAAACGGGGGTGCAAAGATAGTATGAAACTTTGCCGTTTTTGAAGTTATTCGAATGAATTTCAACATGAAGGTTCTATATTGAAAGGCATGAAACACGAGTAAAATATTTTTCTCAAAAATCATCCCTTAGGGGGTTAAACGGGGGTGCAAAGTTAGTATGAAACATTGCCGTTTTTGAAGTTATTCGAATGAAATTCAGCATGACGGTTTTATATTAAAAGGCATGAAACACGAGTAAAATACTTTTCTCAAAAATCATCCCTTAGGGGGTTAAACGGGGGCGCAAATTTCGTATGAAACTTTGCCGTTTTTGAAGTTATTTAAATGAAATTCAGCATTAAGGTTCTTTATTGAAAGGCATGAAACACGAGTAAAATATTTTTCTCAAAAATTATCCCTTAGGGGGTTAAACGGGGGTGCAAAGTTAGTATGAAACTTTGCCGTTTTGAAGTTATTGGAATGAAATTCAGCATGAAGGTTCTTTAGGCGATACGAAGTTCGCCGAGTCAGCTAGTAAATAAATAAGCCAAAGCTCATAATGTAAAGCCGAAAGAAAAATAACGCATGCGAAGATTCTAGAACACATAGACATCATTTTAATGCAGTTGCAGACTATACTACTGGGAATAACTTTACAAGTAGCGCATAATGTTTACAAACAGATGACGGTGTGCACGAGCATGTAAATTGCAAGCGCAGCCGACATGGATATCGGCCACAGCGGTGATTTGCCATACTTAACATATTTTCTTGTTATGAAGATTAACATATATTTTTTTATGACAGAGGAGGACAAGCGAGCTAGCGGATCACCTGAAGCAATCACCGCTGCCCATGGACACGATTTTAAGAGAGGTAGGGCACAGCGGATAATCCGCTCAAATCGGAGCAGCCCGTCTGGGGAAGGAACTCTACCTTACAGAAGAACGTAGCTAAATAGCATTATACCCCACTTGGGGGGGTTTGGAGGGTTGGCAACGCGTAAGTGATACCCCGGTATTGCAATCGTCTATAGGCTACGGCGATACTTATCATCAGACGGGCCGTATGCCTGTTCGCCAACTTTGTGGTATTAAAAAAAAAACTATGGGATCTTGGATGCGTTGCCCACCTATGAAGGAATGAAAAGGGACGGAGGAAGAAATGTGAGAGAGGTAAGCAGAAGGGGTATTAGGCTTCCGAGTTTTCCGACTCTCTCGTCGTATGAAACAGCGGCATGTCACAGCTATTTCACGTCGATATACTGTTGCACGCTACACAGACAATAGTTGGACGAAAAGCGCGACTTTTTGGAGTGGACCTTATAGGTTCAGAAGCAGAGGTCGACCAAAGGCCAGGTGGAAAGATGAAACTATGACTATGCGAACAAGAAACTGGCCCGACCTGGCCATGAACCGTGAAGAGTGGCAGTCTCTGGAGGAGGCCTTCACCCGATTAGGGGTCCAGCCCAGACGTCATATGAAATATAAAAAAATAATTGTCCATTCTATTTTACACAAATTATTCTGCATGCTATTTGGAAAATATAGGCTTTTTATTTTTTGTTTATTTATTTATTCTGTGACAGGTGGTACTGCCCCGATCGAGCCAGCCTATTTACGAGCCACTACTAGTGGATGGTAGTGGCTAGGCTCTACCACTTTTTAAATTTATCGTTCATTATTCATCTTACGAAATGTTAATGAATTACTTCTCAGTTATTCTATTTCGGTCCATGTCGTTAGTATAAATTTCCAAATTAATTAAGTAAACGCTAATTAACTAAACAGAATAGGAAATCCTTGAACTGAGGAAAGTCCTTCAAGCGCGGAAACTTCTGGGTTGCCGGAAATATTTAATTGCTCAAGTTCTACTTCATTGTTATTGTGTTAATGTTTTGCTTGTAATTATTATTGTAGAAGGGCTAAGGCGAAGAACTAGCTAAGTCACATTTTTTTCAAATTGATTTTTTGTTGTCTACGGTCATTAAAATGCACATTTTACCATACGCGTAAATAAAACAAGGCAAAAACTTACTGCATCACATAAAAAAAAATTCGCTTCATTTTGGATTTAAGAGGGAACAACAAGCTTAGTCCATGACAGAGCCACTTCTTCCCTGCCAAAGGGAATGTGAAACGGAACACAAACTTGATTGCTTATTGTTAATCTAACTAAGGTCACTATTTTGTGGATCCTGGCTATACAGGAAACGCAGCGAAGCGAGCTATACAGGAAGAGAGGTAGGGCACAGCGGATAATCGCTCAAATCGGTGCAGCCCGTGTTCTTACGGTGAGTAAGGTCTCCAGAGCTCCACTTGGAGGGGTTGGGAGAGTTGGCAACGCGTGAGTGATACCCCCGGTATTGCAAGCGTCTATAGGCTACGGTGATGCTTACCATCAGGCGGGCCGTATGCTAGTTTGCCACCTTTGTGGCATTAAAACAAATACAGCGGTGGAAATGTGTGGTGGGCTAGTCTCGATCACAAAATATTTATTTTTATAAATACTCCAGGACTTATTACCACTCACGTTTCAATTATTGAACCGAACAATTGCCACTCCGAGAAATATGATTCTTTTCCGTATTAGAAGATATTATTACGTTTATTTAATGCATTTAATATCAAAATGGTGGAAATTTGTATGCTTGAAGTGTAAAGATTCTAAGCAAAAAGGCTATGGTATAAACATTATCGTTGTCGTAAGGAATGGGTATGACTGTCAAACTATAGAAGAAAAATAAGAGAGAGACATAATATGGAGCAATGCGTTTTACCACTACCAGTGATGACATATGGATCCGAGACGTGGTCGCTCACTATAGGCCTCATAAGAAGGCTCGCGGTCACTTATCGAGCCATGGAGAGAGCTATGCTCGGGATTTCTCTACGAGATCGAATCAGAAATGAGGAGATAGCAGAACCAAAATAACCGACATAGCCAAACGGATCAGCAAGCTGAAGTGACAGTGGGCAGAGCACATAGCGTGCAGAACCGACGGCCGGTGGGGCAAGAGGGTTCTGGAATGGCGACCACGTACCGGAAAGCGCAGCGTAGGACGCCCACCTACAAGGTGGTCAGACGACCTAAAGAAAGTCGCAGGAAGCCGCTGGATGCAGGCCGCTGCCAGCAGGTCGCATTGGAGGCGTTTGGGGGAGGTCTATGTCCAGCAGTGGACTTCTTGTAGCTGCGATGATGATGATGATAATATGGAGTTAAGATGAAAATGCGTTACTGCAACATGAGGACTGAAACAGGAAAAAACCTTATAATAGGAAAAATATATATATCAGCATTATAAAAATGATTGTTCCAATACAGACAGGATTGTTCTAGATACTCATTTATAAACCGTGAACCTTGATTATACTGTATTCTATCAATTTGTCAAACATAGGTATTGCGGATTATGAGAAGATATTCAGATATTCAGAACATTACAGCCGTTATGATCAGATATCAGAGGTAATGAATTTTCAACTAAATCTAGCAAATTCCATGGTTTTCATGTACGTCATACAGCTTACCATTCACACATTATTGAGCGCCGTTGATGCTGGTGTTTCTCTACGAGATCGAATCAGAAATGAGGCCGTAGCAGAACGAAAGTTACATCAAGGGATCAGCAAGCTGAAGTGGCAGTGGCCGGGGCACATAGCGCGCAACCGATGGCCGCTAGGACAAGAAGGTTCTGGAATGGCGACCGCGTGCCGGAAAATGCAGAGTTGGACTGCCTGCAAGGTCAGGGTGGTCAGATGACCAAAGGAAAGTCGCAGGAAGCTGGTGCATGCTGCAAACCCTACACGTGTGCGTGGCTCGACACGTACTTGGCCGTTTTTTTTATTTCGTATATCTTCCGAGTTCTGAACCTCAACAGTGAACTTCTTCTTACTGTCTTAATCACATCAGAATCTACGAGCTAACTTCGAACAAACAAATTTCATCAGAAGGGATTTTAGATGAGCCATTATGTATTTTTTTTATATTTAAACGGTAAACACAAGCTCAGAATCAAATGAAAATATTTCTTAACCATTTACTTAGGCAAGTGTATTGAGAAGTTAGGAAAATTGGGCACAAACACAAAACTTTTAGACATTGTGTCAATTGCGTGAGCTTTGAAAATTATATGAAAATCTATATTAAGAATTACGAATTTCGTAAATTTATAAATATATAAGTAACTAGGAAGAACGAAACTTATTGCCCAAATAAATAATTGTAAGGATAAAAGGAAAAAGTTGAAAAAGACATTGCTTCATTTAAAATTGTATAATAAAAGAAAAACGGGCAAGTGCGTGTCGCCACGCACAGTGTAGGGTTCCGTTTTTGCTATGCTTTGCTTCCTTGCAAGTAAGTGCAATTACATGAATTTTTTTACGTTTTTTTTATTTATTAGCCATTTACATCGCACTGCTGGGAAAAGGCCTATTCTCTCAATTTAATTCTATTTTCTAAATTCGTCACTTGTCAACTCGTGAGTCTCGTGACACTATAATATGGACGGTGACTAACCTACTACCATGTTTTTTTTTCAAATTCAGTTTTCGAGATAGAGGAAGAGGGACCACCGTGTTTAACAAAAATTAGGACATTAAATAATACGCAAATGGATCATTGAGTCTAAAAATAACGTTTTTATACGATTTTTTTTTACGTTTAAAAGCAAATCAAATATATTTTTTATTCAAATAGGCATATTACAAGCACTTTCGAATCGTCACATTTTTTTCTAGCACTACTAAACTAACTGAAGTCGGAAGTCGGAACGATAGTAACCAAATAGTAAAGTATAAAGTAACACGAGTACTAATTGTCTAATTGAATTAAGTATACAGAATTGATATTAAAATTGCAATTTTATTCAAGAGTAAGGTAGCAGACTGTCTTTGTTATATTAATTTGTATTTAAGTTGAGAAACCCTACAAGTATTTACTCACGTGAGTTGCTCGCTACCTACCACGTAATGCACTACATAACACATGTATTACGTACGACCTATATTGAATTTATATCGCACACAATCGAACTATGAACTACCAGACGTTTTGCAGTGCTCGGCGATTTTATAACGTAAAGAAATAAAATCGATAATCGCATAGTTGAAGTGAATGACGTGTTACAAATTGCATTGGGACTTCGAGACATATAAAGTGCATAAGTTAAAATGTACCTATTTTCTTACTGAATTTATATTGTATTGTACAGTCAACCAACGAAAGAGGTGGTCAGGGTTTCAAAAAGATTTTGAGGCTAATAGTTTACAGAATTTTTGCATTTGATTCATTTACGGATTACGCAAAGATCATGTTTCCGAATATCGTGACAAGAAGTGGCTTGCCATTCGACAGCGTAGGGACCTGCACACTCTTTCATTCCTACACACAATACACTTCAATCCTCGTTCTCCTTCATATCTCAAAGATTTAATTTCTTTCTGCTCTTCCTCTCATAGTATAACACTTCGCTCTTTTGAAAATATTACTCTCCTGTTTCCTATTCATTCTTCAATAAGTAATAATGGAACAGAATATGCAATGCAGCTGTCTTGGAGCTCACAGCGAATTTAATCAGAAAAGAAAGGATCCAAATTGGCATGTTACAAACTATTTCGATTCATCAATTACTAACTTGTTAAGCTAATCAAATATGCAGCCTAGAACCACCGATCTAGCCGATAAGCCGTCGACGTCGACATAAATACCTACATCATGAGTTGAATACGGAAGTGTAGAGCGGCATTGAAACGATGCACTTGAACTAAGAAGGGTACATGACATAATAGTAGTCGGTCGTCTCTAATCTATTTATAGAACTGCACCAGCTGTAGCTGCATGAAGTTAATAACTCTACTGTACATGAATACGAAAATGTCATGTCGTACAATGTCGCACTTGTAAGTTACCTATAATATTTCGTCTAATTCCTGGACAAAAATATTCACTTTTCGCCCTCAAGCATTTCTATGCAGGCCCAGTGGTCGAGTGGCTAGCAATGGTCACTTTACCCAAAGGCCGCGGGTTCGAATCCTGCGCAAGGCAAACATTTGTGTGCATGAACATGTCTGTTTGCCTTGGTCTGGATGTTTTCTATGTATAATAACTATTTATTTACAAAAAATAGTATTTAAGTATATTTATCAGCAATCTAGTACCCATAGTACAAGCTTAGTTGCTTAGTTTGGGACTAGATGGCGTTGTGTGATTCGTCCAAGAACATTTATTTTTATTTTATTAGTAGCATGGATTCTGTTAAGGGTAGGAATAGTGAAGGACAGGATTCTGTTAAGGGGGAGTGACAGTGGGACATGATTTTGTTAAAAGGGAGAGGCAGGTGGGGAGCAGGATTCTGCTACGGGGAGAGACAGGCAAGGGCCAGGATGCTATAATGAGAGTTAAGTAAGGATCAGGATTCTGTTACGGGAGATGGACAGACGTGAGCCCAAATTTCAGTAGAAACAAGAAAGCAGGCAGGAAAATGTAACGAGGTATGTGGTATCAGGGTATGGCTTTGACCCGAACCCACAAAAAAATATAGTAAAGAATTTAAATAAAATAATGAAGTGACACTGAATGTGACTTTTTTACAATATAAAAAAATATATTTGTATACCACAAAGGTGGCAAACAAGCTTAGGGCCAGCCTGATGGTAAGCTGTCATCATAGCCTATAGACGCTTGCAATAGCGGGGGTATCATTCACGCGTTGCCAATCCTTTTCAAAATATTTTGTAAGTAGGTGCAGTGTTTAAAAAAAAGCTGTTTTTGACAATAATAATATGTTCATATTCTTTCTCAAATTAATTATCCATGCAGTAACCTCCTAGTTATTAAATAATTGTTAGTTTATTAAGATTTATATTAATTAATAAGTTTTTCATCATTTAACTTTTTTTTTCACATTTTTTTTTAGATAGAATGACAAACTGAGTTACAAATTCTGATAATAAAAGTATGGATGTTAGTGTTCATAAACACAGATAGTATAAACCCTGAATTAGCTAATAGGACAATAAAAATTATGATAACCCCAAGTTATTTCTTCAGAGTCGTGTTATACTTAGTACAGTACAGTAGTAGCAATATTTCCTTGGAAAGCCCGGCTCTGACCGAAAGTTGTGCGAACAAAGTTCAAGGAAGTTGTAATTCAAAATAATCTAAATAAAAAAAAGAAGTTAAAAACTTACCTTTGGTTGAATATTTTCAGACAGCAGTGTCGATTCTTGTGTTCGGTTCAGTTCGTACCTACGCAAATACTGAACTGCAAGTCTAGTGTCTAGCTAGATACAAATTACATTATAATAAATAGTAAATATAGTAATAATATCAGTTTACTATAAATTATCTATAAATATGCGTAGGTTGGTCACAAAACACTACACTACAGTAATATAATTACAGACATATTCAGTACCTATACGTAAATTCATGAGTTTTTCAATAATTCTAATTTCCATTAGGAAAATTTGTATACACGATGATGATAATATTGCAAAAAAGTACTCTGTGTATTATTGTAATCAGCTGACATTTTTTCAACAATAACATTCTTTCTTCTTCTAGTTTTAATTGCGGCAACAGCAATATTATTTAAATTATTCGCGTCAAAATGACACTAGTGATACTTTTTTATTTCCATGTTTTTAGAATGTGGCAACACTAAAAGTTTAAAAAATCTGAACAAATAGGGAAGATTTTGTCTTAGTTATTTTGTAATTAAAATAACATTAAAACAATGAACAGCATAAGGATTATACAAAAATTACCTTTTAGACAGTGGCGCTCATTTTCGAGATGGTAATTATTGTTACTTTTATTCAACAAAATATATAAAACGATTTTAGGTTATGAAAGAGGTTATAAATTTTGCTTTTTATTTTAGTGCGATTTTACAGCAAGATATAGCCCAAGCGACTTCACCACTCACCATTCCTGTACCAGAAGGCATTGATAAGCCAGTATCACCAAAAATAGAGAAAATTGTATCTGAAATTACGAACCTCAACCTTCTTGAAGTTTCGGAGCTAAGTCAAGTGCTAAAGAAGAGGCTTAATTTGCCTGATGCACCTGTTATGCCTGTTGGCGGTTTCGCTATGGCAGCAGCACCCGCACAAGAAGAGGAAGAAGCTGCTCCAAAAGTCGTAAAGACTAATTTTACTGTAAGTTTTTGAACATCTCTTTGAACTGGTTCAAAAACTTGATCCGTCCACACAAAAATAGCAGTGTGGAAATTGTGAATAATGCAAAGTACCTACCCCTAAGATGACTCTCTTGAGCCCTTTAATTTTTACTCACAATATTAGCCTGTTTAAAACGATTGCATTAAAATGATAGAATGCATAGGAAACTGCCATCTACCATTTACATATTTTTCACATGAACACATATCGCCACACCAAACGAATAAAGCCGTTATTGCAAAAAGTAAATTTTACAGGAACGCCAAAAACACTAAAATTGTCTTTACGCCTCTTGTACTTGAGCAATTATAAATTAAATGGTATCGTTGGATAGGGAAAAAATTGTGCTTTAATATGTCATATATAATACTGAAAAATATACAATAATAATTTCAATAAACACGAAAAACTAAAATACTTTTATATTCGTCTAAATTTATTAATTAGTTTTTTTTGTGTCTTCACTTACGGCTTTATTCGTCTAAAATGTTAGCAAGGTGCTGTTTGTAATAAATTCAAATCGACGTTTTTAAAGGTATTTTTAAACCTAATGACACCGTGTAATAAATACTACTTATACTATGGGATCTTTCAAAAGATGTTTACGACCTATTAGGTGATGATTCCATTGCTCAAATACAACAACTTTTCTTATTTGACCAACCATCAAAATCTCACAAAAAAACTTCTTTCCCCACAAGGACCCGAGTGACCCGACCAGCTCATTACGATTTTGTATGGGGAAGCCAAAACTTTTTTTTTGCTATAGTGAAGGGACATGTTTTTTGACCACGATTGCCTATATATCTAACTAACTAAACTAGCTTCATTAGCTGCATTAGATTCTTTTTGGTGTAGCGACTGTTAACCGCTGTTTTTGCTATTTGGGCTCTCCTGACAACTTCCAATCAACAATCACCATCGTCACATATTTGCAAACCCAAGTATACGAATTGAACTGCACTACTTCTAGATCGTGCAGTTCGTGCGTTCGTTGCAGTGTGTGTAGTTTTGTTTTTGACCGGTCGATGAGTAGGCCATATTCGGAACTTATGTTGCTGATTCTGGACACGAAATCAGCTAATTCCGCCTCAGACTGCCTGCACCTGCAAACCTGCAACCTAAACTAACTAAACAAATAGCCTCCTACGCGTATGCCTCCTTCCCAGTTGTCCAATACCCTTCTCATTATGTGTTCACCGATTAAATTGAACAGTTGCGGTGACAAAATGCAACAATGACGTACTCCTCTCTCAGGATGAAAAGGGTGTGACGAGTCGTCCTCTAGCCTGACCTTCGACTTGCTGGTCAGACACAGGTTTTGCACGAGAAAGGTGAGATGATCCGGAATATCCATTTCATTCATAACATCGAACAATTTGCAGTTGATGCAATCGAATGCTTTAGCGTAGTGAATAAAGCAGAGGGCATCGCTGATGTTATGTTCTCTGCACTTCTCAATCAAACTGTCTGATGTTCAATATTGTTCTCTTGTGCCCCTACCTCTGATAAATCATGCTTGCTCCTTGGATACCTGCTGAGTTGTATATGCTTCTACTCTCCTATTCAGGATTCTCAAGAGGACTTTACTGGCGTGGGAAATAAGTGAAATGGTGCGATAGTTTTTACATTTGCGTGTCGATCCCTTCATGCGTAGAGGAACCACAATCAACTTAGTCCAGTCTTCTGGCCATTGTCCTGTTCGCCAGACTGTTTGGCATATTGAATGCATAACTGTGATTCTTGTTTCCCCCATAAGATTCAGCATTTGAGCTGTTATCCCGTCACCACCGCACCGCCAGCCTTAGGTTTCAGTTTGCAGATTGCTTCTTCTATCTCCTGTCTAAGAATGTCAGGTTCCTGAACGGCATAATCCCACAAGTTCCTCCTTCCGCGTTGTTCTCGCAATATAGATTTTGACAATATATTCTCCACCTGTCTAGGACTGCCATCTTATTGGACAACAGTTATCCCAGCTTCACTTTGAATAGACCAGTGTTTCGGCTTGGAAGTCTTTTGCAAGGCACTTGACTTTACGGAACATAATTATCTCTAGTGCGGGCTGTTTCCGAACATGTCTCTACCTCCGCAGATGTTATTAATATAGGCATCCCTGTCTATCCTACATAGTCTCTGAGCTGTTCTATGCCCTTCAGCGTACAAGGTACGGTGCTCGTCAGTATTCAGGCCAGTTTCTTTGAGCGCCTTTCTTTCATTGACTTTGTTCCATGCCACTGCACTCATCCACTCGGCCTTAGGAGCCATAGTGCAATATCATAATATAATTATTTCATTAGCAATTCATACACGACTACCTTGTGCCTGAGGCTTCGCCCGCATGGCCTACTAACAATTAAGTAGTATTTTTTTTCAGAAACAAATTCCGGTCCGGTCCGGTTCAGTCTCGTCCGGTCGGTCCGGTCCTTATAAGGAACCTACCTACATGCCAAATTTGGAATCTCCAGACCCAGTGGTTTGATCTGTGCGTTGATATACCATCGCAACTTCGTTTGCGTATATTTCGCTTTCCCGTGGGAATTTTGAAAAATCGTTTCTTAGTACACCCCTAGACGTCGTAAGGAACCTACATTCCAAATTTGAAATTTTTAGACTCAACGGTTTGGTCTGTGCGTTGATATATAGTTAAATCAGTCAGTCAGGACTTTGAATTTTTTATTGTAGATTACTTTATAACACATTACAGTTTAGATCAAAATAATATAAAATTGTTTAATTACTTACATTACAATGACGGTTGTAATTTCATAAGAATAAAACAGTTTTAATCTAATACAAACTAGTTTTGCGTAGGATTTCGGACGAATAAAGTTGTATTAGAATGATACTCTGTTATTCTTCCAATCAATGACTTTCTCTCGGGTCGTAAGGTAAAATAATTATTTTGTTCGCCTAAGCTTTTGTATATATTTTTCGGTAGAAAAAAGACGTCAAACGCTTTTAATTACACTATTTGCAGTAAAAAAAATCTGAAAAAAATTCAGGTGATGTATTAAGGTCCGTAGATTTTAAATAAGCAAAAAAAAATTTTTTTGGTAACGTGCTATTACTGCTTTATTCGTTTGGTGTGACGATATTTAAACAACATGTTAAAGTTACTCTAACAGCTTTTCGTCTGCCTACCCCTTTTTGAGTTAAGTGTATGTAACATTCTGTGTATGTGTAATTTAATATTTCCTTTCTTATCTTGCAGGTCAAAATGACAAAGTATGACGACAAACAAAAGGTACCATTGATCAAAGAAGTGAAGAGTCTTTTAGAAGGATTCAATCTTGTCCAAGCCAAGAAGTTCGTAGAGAGCGTACCCACAGTAGTGAAGGCAGATATTTCCAAAGACGAAGCTGAAAAACTAAAAGAGGCCCTGACTAAAGTCGGAGCAGTCATAGAAATTGAATAGTTTATTCTTAGTTGTATTTCTAGTTTGTAAATTATTATTTAGAAAATATAAAGTTTTTTTTCATTTAAATTTTGTCCTCACTATCATCCCACTGTTTAGGAAAGGGCCAATTTGTGGGGTTTTAGAATCCCTGTACTCTGTCATTCTACTTCAAACCGCATCATAACTGACTCTTAGGTTGCATTTCTGTTTAAGAAATATCAGACAGGAAAGCAAATCTGTAGCAAAATATTGTGAGAACATCACCTTATAGCTGTTCACTGTAGAAAACAGGATGGAGCTTCAGAATATTGGCTGCGTTTCGTTAAATCTATACTAATAATATAAAGAGGAAAGATTTGTTTGTTTGTTTGAATTGAATAGGCTCCGAAACTACTGAACCGATTTAAAAAATTCTTTCACCAGTAGGAACCTACATTATCAGGGAGTGACATAGGCTATAGCTTTTCCCGAAATTCAATGTGGTTCCCACGGGAACGGGCCCGGAACTTCACGCGGACGAGGTCGCGGGCAAAAAAGCTAGTAGGTAAATATATAGGGAAAAATCACACTGATTGAGCTAGCTCCAAAGTACCTAAGTTCGAAACTTGTGTTATGGGATACTAACTCACCGATACTATATTTTATAACAAATACATATATGATAAACATCAAGACCCAGGCCAATCAGAAAAAGTTCGTTTTTCATCATGACCAGACCGGGATTCGAACCCGGGACCTCCTAGGTGGCGGTCTGGCGTGGTAACCATTACGCCACGGAGCTCGTCAAATCACTGTACATCAAGTGGCCCGCTGCCCGCTTGCTTGCTTGCCTGCGTATGACAAAAAACAAAATAGCAAAGCGAAACTGGTGGGGCTCTACACTCTCGCCAAGTTGACCGCAATAAAAATACAGAAGACTGCATTTTCCTCTAATAATGAATTTCACCAAAAAGGTTTCGAGATGGTTATTTTAAAAAAGATTAGAAAACATGTATACTTTCAATATTGTATATTTAAAACAATACTCTACGATCTACTTAAATGTATATAATATACTTATTCTTAAAACTAAAACAAAAAAATAATCTCAATAACAATCTAGTGAATTGACATCATCGTCTACTTCATACATTCCGAGTATGTCATCCAACAACGAACATAGGCTTCTTATGCCTTCTTTCCACTTCTTATTCTGTTCTAGAACTTCCTTGAAATCTTTACTATTTAGGTAAGTGACAAATAAATGTGGTGACGCAGATTTCAACAACTTAATCCTTGGTTTCAACGGAGGGCCTGGTTTCTCATTTTCCAAACTCATATGCCTTTCGTAGATACTCGCAAGTAAATTCAAATCATCCGATTTTATTATACCCTCTATAACATTGTCCGCTTTTTGAGTACAACTCGGTTGATCATTTTCTTCTGTGATCATGGTTACATCATCTTCCTTGAGTTGGCACGTTAGCTCCTCAACGCGGAACGGATCGCCAACGTAAGGTTTCAGACAATCTGACATTTTATATTTATTTAATATATTTAACAAATCTAACGATATTGATAGTGACAAATCCATAATGTCAGTTTCACAATCATCGTTTAATATTTTCACTAAAACTGTTAAACAACCTATAGATGATAATTCGTCTAATACTTTTAGTAATCTCTTTTGTACTTCAGCCTCGTTTAAAGTGACAATCTTTCGAGTTTCCCGTGAGAATGTCACAGGTGGGAATGTTCCGTCGAGCATGCCTTGGTCGCTGAGTTGTGACTTTATAACAATTTTCCAGAACCTCAAAGCGTTTAACTGTACCTCCCAATGGAAGTCGCTCAAGGCTGAGGAGACCATGTATTCATATAGAGTGTTCTTGAAGGAGGGAGTAAGTTTAATATTTTGGTATACTTCGCATAGCACATTGCAGGCTTCCTTTCGGACCATGCCTTCTGGATTGGTGCGCAGTATTGATAGCAGTTGTTCCTGTAATCAAATTTATAATAACCTTTGTATTATTGAATAAACTTTTACAATAACAAATATTCTTAGACGAATTACACAACAACTAATCCTAAATTAAGCAAAGCCGGGTCCTAGATTGCTGATAATACTTTTTTTTGTAAATAATACGTATTACACATAGAAAACATACAAGCCAAACAGATTATGTTCATGCACACAAATGTTTGCCTTGCGCAAGATTCGAACCCGCGGCTATTGAGACATTACGATTTGCGACCACCACCGGCCTATACTAATATTATAAAGAGGAAAGATTTGATTGATTGATTATTTGTTTGTTTGCATTGAATAGGCTCCGAAACTCCTGGACCGATTTCAAAAATTCTTTCACCAGTAGAAAGCTACATTATCAGCGAGTGACATAGACTATAGCTTTTCCCGAAATTTAATGTGGTTCCCACGGGAACGGGTCCGAAACACGCGGACGAAGTCGCGGGCAAAAAAGCTAGTACATTATAAAAATAAAGATAAATATTATATGTGCTTGGATTAATTGTAAATACACGTACATATCAAAAAGTGATGTATCATTGTCTTTTAGTAAAATTAATTGTTACTCAACAATTACAAGCATTTTTTAACGTAGTAATTGTTATGCAAATGATTGAAATAATATTTGAGATGAATGTCATTTATATCATCTCATTACTGGGTACTGGGATATGGGTTTCCGTGGAATCGAAAGGATCTAAAATGTACAATGTACCTACTGCTAAGACACTTGACTAAAATCATAGAATAAATAATAACCCGAGGCTAAAATTGATAAAATCATTTTGGAGAGCAGTACTTTAGATGTTAGACGGGTTAGAAACGCTCTTTGACAAAAGTCCTACATTTTGACCCCACAACCGTAAATAGGAGTCCCGTCTCCGTCAACCAGGTGTTTCTCGATAAAATAAATCCAATGAGAAAAAAATTATTCTCACTTGTTCGGCGATCGAACAGATGAGTCGAACAAGTGAGAATGAATGGATACCACACGACGGGCACAGAAAAAAGAGAAGACCAAGGATGAAATGGTGAGCCCAGTAATGGAGGATGGAAGGCGTCGGCCTTCCATGAGAGTCGTCTCACGTCAACTCGAAAATACACGAGAACGGTTGCTGCCTTGCCGGCGGTCTGCTCCTATCTTTAACACCGATTTAGCATTTTATATTTTAGATTTAATTTTATGTTGAGACAAATTAATGGCACTATTTATTGACATTCCGCGTACGTAATGTTGTATGTATGTACCTAGTTTTAAATTTTATGTTGAAAAAGAAAAGTACGATATATTTTTAAATGACAAAAAGGCCGTAACTGGTTTTCTTTCGCCATTTCTTTTTACCAGTGGTCATTTTGCTTTTGTTTCCGAAATGGTAGTAGTTTATAGAGTAGATTAATTTATACAAATCATTTATTACCTACTGTATACTCTGACAAGAGAACGTGTTTGTGAAAACCTATTCTCTGAATAAAAGTTTTGAATTTTGAAATAGTCATACGACAGCAAAACCAGGTTGGGAGGGTTGGCAACGCGTGAGTGATACCCCCGGTATTGCAAGCGTCTATAGGCTACGGTGATGCTTACCATCAGGCGGGCCGTTTGCTTGTTTGCCACCTTTGTGGCATAAAAAAAAACTTTATTAGGAGACTGGTCCATGAGAACTCTAGACTAGTCTAGACAGAAGAGTTTTGTCAATAGAGTTAAGGCACAGCGGATAATCCGCTCAAATCGGAGCAGCCCGTCTGGGGAAGGACCTCCACCTTACAGAAGATCGTAGCCAAATAGCATTGGTCTCGGCCATGTTGTGTTCCTACGGTGAGTAAGGTCTCCAGAGCTCCACTTGGGGGGGTTGGGAGGGTTGGCAACGCTCGAGTGATACCCCCGGTATTGCAAGCGTCTATAGGCTACGGTGACGGCTTACCATCAGACCGACCGTATGCTTGTTTGCCACCTTTACGGTATATAAAAAAAAAACAAAAACAAAAAAGACACAGGAGACGTATGGAGGGAAAAGGGAAGCTTTTGCCCAGCAATTGGAGATGGTTGGCTATGTAAAAAATAAAACAAAATTTTCTAGCTAATATTTACCTGTATATTAGGATATTCCATTGTAAGCTGCTCCCATATAGGCAGGACTTTGCTAGCAGCGCCCAAGCACTTGAGCGCCGATGCCTGCACGTAAGCCTCGTAGTCGTTGAACGCCATTGTCGCCGCTACATTGATTAGGTTCTTCTCCATTATCTGCTTTTGGAATGGTGGATATTCTGAAATTATAAAAAAATAAAAAATAAATCACAATGTTACTTTCTTGCGTTTTTTTTCTGTTGACTTTGTAACATGTATAGTGTATAAACCGTTTTTTTTAAACAAACGAGTACAGAGTATATTCCGATATTGACAGACTGACGAGTCATTGTATCAACCAATATTACCAATAACACAACGCTCGCAATCGCATTTCGGGGAAAAATTTACGATTCGACAATGCTTGTGATAGGCCTATTTAAAAAAAAAATGATTAAAGTAATAGATACTAAATAAATACATACTGATAAAGGACAGTTCAGTGCAGACAAGTAGTAGTTCTAACACAGAGTCCCGCACCTCCCAGTGCATATCATTCATCTTGAAGGTGATGAGTTCCCCGATGTCATGGAGCGCGGAGCCTGGCTTCGACGCCAACAGCAACGACAGGTTAGGATTGAGGAACTTGGACACTGAGAGTGCCATCACATTTAGAGATATCACCACAAACTAAAACCAAATATTTCATACATATATATCGTCGCTTACTGAGTTGAGATTATTTTATAACCAGCAATTGCCAAGATTTTACACCAATAATTTACAGATCGGTCCTGTAGTTTCGGGCCTATTAGTGTTTGCAAACAAATCTTTCCTCTTTATAATATTAGTATAAATAGACTATTATCTCACATACTCAATAAATAGAAATCGCGAAATGTGACAAATTTCCAAAAGCTACAAAACATATTTTTAAAAAAAGTTTAAAAAACCGGGCAAGTACGTGTCGGGCCACGCACACTGTAGGGTGTAAAGTGAATTGTCAGTGGGTGGCGTGTAATTGATTAGCGTGCAACGGCCGACTGTCACGCGAACTGTGAACTACTCTGTATTATGGTGGGATACAAAATTGTTAAGAATCGTTATCCTTATTTTAATTTTTCAGTCAGTTGCGAGCGAGCGACAGAAGCAGTGGTGTCCAATTGACAAAAAAAAATCTGTTAAAAAAAACCGGGCAAGTACGGTCGGGCCACGCACAATGTAGGGTTCCGTATTGGCTATGCATTTCTTGCTTGCAGATGAGTATAATGCCATTTTCTATGACATTTGTACGTTTTCGTCAAAGAAGTTTTACTTCATAAGTTCGTCGGCAATTACTCGGTAACTAGTAGTGCCTATTTAACCGTTACAGTTTTCCTTATAGGTTTACTATATGGACTACTACCATTGTTTTTCAAATTTCTAAACACAAGACTTTCGGAGAGAGACGGGGGGACCACCGTGCAAAACGAAAATTGACACGTTAAATGTAAATAATTCCCCAAACGGATCATTGTATCGAAAAATAATCTTCCCACACCCTCGATGTTTTTAAGAGACCTATCTAACGATATACCACAACATGGGGTCGGTGCGAAAAAAAAATTCACTCCCATTTTACCTGTATGGGAGGCACCCCAAAAAATATATTTTTCAAAATTTTGCTCTACCACTTTGTTAGCATTGTTAATATGAGTTTACATACCAAATTACAGCTTTCTAGCATCAAGCGTCTAGGCGCTAGACCGCGGACGGACAGACGGACATGGCGAAACTATAAGGGTTCCTTGTAGTTTACTACGGAACCCTAAAAATAAAGAGTTAGATAAAAAACGATTAAAAGTTCAAGGCCATAACTTAACTAAATGCTGCTGGCACCAGCTTAAAACGAATCATTATCATGACTCACCTTGGAAGGTAGATTAGGACGCTTTAGTATATCGTGCACGACACTGTACACGCACAAAATTTCCAACGTCTTCTTCCAGTTTATGTTGTAACTTTTGATCAGTGAGAGCACAATCTCCATGACGTATGTCATAACAGTTACCCTCTCCTGGGTATCAGTATAATGCTCTTCATTTTTTGGATGACCATTGTCATCTACAGGAACAAAGTCTTTCAACGCGAAGAAAAGAGCTTGGAACATGGAGTTCGCTTGCTCATCATTGAGGTATGATTTCATACACGTGAGCATTTTCACGCATTGCATCACGTCAGAGTGTGGCGTATCTGTCTCATACATCAAATCTCTGACTAAGTAAGCTGCCCTCGAAGTATGTTCGCTAGCTGAGTCAACAAAGTTATAAATCAAAGAGTTCATACCAGAGGTTTCGGCTACCTCCATCATGTTCTTTTTGAACGTTATGTACACTATTACTGGGACTATAGATATGCACAATATCTGACTTTGGATCTCCAACTTCTTACAATCGTCATCCATCATCGGCTTCTGATCCTTCCACACATGATTCCACACCGTATTGCACGCATTACAGTAATCTAATATTAACTTAACATTTCGCCTTTGATTTAGAAACTGTAGCATGTTAAAGAATAGTGCATGAAGTTCCAAAAAGTCATCTTTAGTGTAGGTAACCTGGGGCCCTAGCGGTTTGCCTTGGAAAATCTTTTCTAATGATACCCAGAACAATATTTTTGTCAACATCCCCGTCGTTTGCTCATTGCGGAGTTTTGCAAAAGTTAGCGTCAAATGATTTATGATGAAATACTCTTTGATGAGATTTTGGATGATTATGCTGGGCTTGCCCACCCGTGGATGTCCCGCGAGGATAGCAAGTAGTGTGTGACAAAGAGGATCTATACGTTTACATAATGTATCTTCTTGTTCATCTGACAGACTAAGTACATTAATGATGTCTATTTCCTGAATAGGCGCTAATATGAAATTTAGAATAGCGTGTATGTTAGCTTCATCACCAACATCGTTGACCTGCCATATAAACTTAGCGATGAATTTGTAGATCTGTCGTACGACAAATACGGTTGTTTTTTGTTTGGACAATTCTAATATGTTTTTCCATACATCATATTTTAACAGCCATGAGATTCCAGAATTGTGGTTGACGAGGGCTAAAGCCACTTCTAGGTAAGCCACTCTCAAGCTAGGGTTCAAGTTGGGAGAGTTGATATCTTTATAAGCGTGCATGAGTTTGTCACCAACTTGAGCGAATATTTTGACAAAATGTAATTCTTTCATTGAAGCGATAGCCAATAATCTTGTTAGAAATACGTTGACCGTCATGTGAGCTTGGTCGGTGCGGTTGTATGCATCAGCTAAGAGGTCTGAGATTAGTGGCAATGATGAAAGTTGTTTAACTTCTGTAACAAATCGTAAAATAAATATTAGCTATAACAATAAATAATAACAGTATTGTAAATTGTAATTTCAGAGGGCCACCTAATTATTAATATTAGCAATTAGCAATTAGCAATAAGGTGGCCACCGAAGTGCCTAACATGATAATAATGTGACAAATAATATAGTAAATAAATATAGGCTTGTGCAGTGCGCATTTTGAAAAATGATATTGTTTTGATTAGTTCAGATTTCAGTTCAGAGAGGCTTCAATATTTATCAATACACATATTGAAATCACTACAATAAGAAAAATATATCCAGAAATAAAAAAAACGTAAAAAGTATGATAACATGTTCTAGATTAGAATAAGCAAACAGGCGCGGCCATTTCGACACTAGAGTCACTGGACTCACATGACTATCTAGCTATTTCACCGCCACAACGGCGCCAAAACTACACACCTTAAAAATTTACCCATAATAGTAGATAAACCTCCAACAACACACTGATCATTTTTTAAGGTTTACATTATAGTCTATGTAGTTGTATTTCTCTTCGATTTGATAGTACGATGTGCAAGTTGCATATGAAATGGTATTGTTTTTTTATACCACTAAGGTGGCAAACAAGCTTGCAACACCGGGAGTATCACTCGCGTGTTTGTATTGTATCTGCTTCCCATTGTAATTTGTGTCAACTTTGAAATAAATAATATTATAACATAAGGATTTCCTTTTTTCCCCCTCCTTTATATCAATGAAAAACCGGGCAAGTACGTGTCGGGCCACGCACAATGTAGGGTTCTGTATTGTCTATGCATTTATTGCTTGCAGATGAGTACAATGCCATTTTTAATGACATTTGTACGTTTTCGTCAAAGAATTTTTACTTCATAAGTTCGTCGGCTATTACTCCGTAACTAGTAGTGCCTACTTAACCGTTATAGTTTTCCTTGTAGGTTCACTATGTGGACTACTACCATGATTTTTTTAAAATTTCTAAACTCAAGACTTTCGGAGATAGAAGGGGACCACCGTGCAAAACGAAAATTGACACGTTAAATGTAAATAATTCGCAAACGGATTATTGTAAAAGAAAATGAACTTCCCACACCCTCAATGTTTTTAAGGGACCTATCTAACGATACACCACAGGGTGGGGTCAGTGCGAAAAAAAAATTTCATTCCCACTTTACCTGTAGGGAGGCACCACAAAAAAATATATTTTTCAAAATTTTATTCTACCACTTTGTTATCGAGCGTGGATGGACAGACGGACATGGCGAAACTATATGGGTTCCTTGTAGTTTACTACGGAACCCTAAAAAGTAAGTCATGGGTAGGATAGCCTTAGGACAGTTAAGGCTAATAATAATTATTTATTTCTACAAAATGGCAATATACTTTTGAAGACTGCAGCAACTTTGCAGAGTTAGTCACTGATATTAACTTTTTGTGCGAAGATATGAAAATAATATATTGTATTTTGGGGAAGCATTACTTTGTAAAAACAAAGAATTTTCTGTTACTAAAATTATAGCATCCAATCACACACAAGCACCTGGTCAGAGAGTCGTTAGGGGCAGTGATTTGGTTTAAAAACGAAATAAAAGTAGTTTTTTGACTGGACTAAGCAAATAAGTTCCTCTGCAAGTTACAAATCTTCTGGTATGTGCATACATACATTTTACACATATTTAAAGGTTATAAAAATCAAGTACCTATGACATTTCACGATAAAGTCACAAAATATCATCTGATCTGATCTTAGAAGCACTGCGAGTTGGCTCTTTTTTAGGTAACCACATCTTATTTGCTTTCGATTAACTTTCTTGACGATTCATGTTGCTCCGAGCCTCCAACGCTTATGATCCATTTCTTCCTCTAAGGCGACACTCTGACCGGATTGTCATTAGCTATATAATTTAAACTAATATCGTTGCAGTCAATGTAAATTGTCGCCGGCCGGTCATATAATTTTAAAAGTTTTTATAGCAATTTAAATAACATTGAATTACCTGGATCATCATCGTCTCTCAATTTGTTGATAAACGCGTCGGCATAATAATTGTTTAATGTATAATTTGGCTCAAATATCTTCTCGAAGAGTAACTTTATTCTGTTTTGTGTACGAGCGTATTCCATATTGGAATATCTACACAATTTTTTTCACTTCACAAAAAGAGTTCACTATTACGTTTAAATAATAAGTTAAAGTGAGGGAGAGTACCTACTAAACTAAGATAATAACATGGACATTGATAACAAAATCAAATATCATTGAAGGTTATGTTGCAATAGGATAGGATAGGTCGCAAACGTCGCTTTTCAAGTGTCAAGTGTCGGTCGGTCGGGTCGGAGTGACAATGACAGTGACAGTGACATACTGTGTTACCAATGTTACTAGTATCTTACCGCATCCTACCATTTTTATTACAGTTTAAATACGCAGGTTTGTATTTTGGTGCCTACCACGCAATGGTTTCCTTGTTTGTTCTGTGATTTGATTCATGTAGTGTAGTGAAATGTGATCTCAACTCAGTTCTTTCCACGTCCCAAAGAAAGATGATAGCAAAATTTCTTCACAGAAGGCAGATATTGTGGTCAACAGAATAAAGCACTTTCAATAATCCTGATCAAAAACTTCAATAAGTCAGGTGCATGTCGAGCTTTACACTTGCAGTAAAATTTTGGCTCCTCTAAATCAAACCTAATATGTTTAATCACGAGCTTTTCTTGCTACGAATTAAGTTCATGCTATCATAGTTAGCCCGTGGCTTTCAAATCCTAAGCCACTGTTTTATTTCCGCAAAAAAATTTAGTAGGCAGAGGCAGAATACGATTTCTTGCGGAACTTGCGCAGTAACGGAGCCAACGGAGGCGAAGGCGAAAATCATAGAGTAGAATAGAATTTATTAGAAATTTTTAACACGTTGGTTACGGCTACACCGTTCTGCTAATATTTCAATTCGTTCCATACCACGCAAAATCAAAAGCTTTTTATTTTTATTATTGGGTAATTTCATTTCAGATAAAATATTTATTAAATATAAAAAAAAATATTCACCTTGGAACGAAAAGTCGTAGAGTGGAACATAAATATTGAGCAATAAATTATGCATTACAAACATAAAAAAAAAAATATAAAAAAATACTTTTTTTTTTTAAATTATTTCTTTGGGTAACGGAACGGGACGATTACTTGACTTGACTGATTGTTCTAGAAACAAGCGAAAGCGATTACTTCTGTCAGTCAATTTTAATTCCTAAAAAAATTGTAAATCGTGGTTACGATTACGAGTGTGTATTAATTTATTAAACAATTATTCATTGTGTGAACTATTGTGTTTGTGACTGAAATGCCACTAAGAGGACAGACTTTCGTAAGTTTACATAAACTGTTGACTGATATAATTTTTACAACATATTTTTTACTTCACGCTTTTTTATTGCGCGTGTTAATTTTGGTTGTGAGAATAATGTTTAGCTGTTTGGTGTTGTATTGTAATGATATATTAACATTATTAACAAATCCTAATATTATGAGATTTGGATGCCACCTAGATGATTTTCAGTTTTGGTTGCTTCTGCTGCACATTTTTGGCACTAATCCAAATATAGTATCCTTGACTGTGTGTAATAACGCCCGTAGATTAATTTGAATTAATGTGGAAATTATTTGGTGTTGCCGTGTGGAGCTGATGATGGTGTTTTTCCGCAGGACTGATTCCTACCTGTCATAACCCGAGTGCAGCGAGTGCATCCTAACAGCCTGTTTTGAGGTTAGTGCACAATTTATTATTATTTAATAACACATGTAGCTGATGTGTGTGCACTTGTGTTTTGTGTTATTGTTTTATGCTCGGGAAGTTATTAGTATTGTGTCGTCATATTTTTTAAATGTGTTTTTTTTTATACTATCTATTTGTTAGCAACAAATAGTTCTGTGGGGCAATTCACGTAACAAGAACCGATTCTAGTTCGATTCAACGACACTCGCTGTCCCGTTCAATTCCGATTTTGTATGAGGGAGACGGCGAGTGTCGTTGAATCGAACTAGAATCGGTTCTTGTTACGTGAATTGCCCCACTGTTCTTGACCTGTTGGTGTAAGTGATTTATTAAGCCTTTTTTGTCGAAAAACTAATGTTATTGTTTTGAAATGCAAGTGCATTTTAAAAAGAAACAAGTGTTTTGTTTGTACTCTCACAGAAGATTCCTTAATTTGATGTGCCTTCTGTCAAATACCTCCAACTCTATCCACAAAGACTGATAATAATAAAGTTCATTGCTATTATGTAGAAAAAGTCTGATGCAATATTATGATTACAATGATAGTCGTTTTATAAAAAGATTACTAATTTTATCATTACATTATAATTTCTGTATGAAATCTTTGGCGACAAAGCAGTGAAAAACGTAAAGCTTTAATTTTCCCAAAATGATTATATTATAAATAAAATATATCTATCATACCATATCAACCCATAAATTATCCCACTGCAGGAATATGTGTCTCCTTTCTATCGAAAGGGATGACACTGCAGCAATGCGGATTAGCAGAGGCGAGAGCAAAGTTACTGTTCAAATAAACACTATGCCAATTACATCATCTAGAATAACTAAATATGTTAATGTTTCACACCACAAATTAGAAAGTGAATTTAGCATGACTTGAACAGAAAAGGTCAAATGTTATGTTCGACTAGCAAAATATGTGCTACTTATTCTGCATGTATCAAGCTGTCCTGTAAGAATTTCATTACAACACAAGATTATGTCCTTAATTGACAGCCCTGTGGTGCACTGGGATGCTACCTTTAGCATCAGATTAGATTCCAGCCTTGGGCAAATATTTATGTCATTAATTTTAAAAATGTATCTGCAAGCTCTGCAACGCGCTGTGCATAATTTCAGTTTTCTAGATTTTAGTATTGAGCCGGGTGTTGATCAGTCAGAACTTTAAAGTTTTAAAAAGTAAATAAAATGTACACTGAACATGATCTATTAATATTATATAATGCACATTAAAACATGATCTATTGTGTGTGTAATAAAATCTGTAAAATATGAGGGTTTGGCATCAAAAGAAGTTATAAAAATTAATGGCCCACAAACACACAATATAATATTTTATGTATTAGATTTCATAGTACCTATTATTCATTTCGTTATATTGATTTTCAAATATTCATTCTCATGTAAAACCATATGACGAGACTGGTACAGGACCGAGTAAAGTGGCATGTGAAAAGATAGGCCTATACACAACAGCGGATGAATGTAGACATAATAGTTTTAAAAAAAAACATCCATACATGCCAAAAAGTTTCTGACCACTTTTCGGACAAATTCTTCATTATATCGCCGCTATACTGCGAAAACCAATTAAATCGAGTTTTTTCCGAAAATGACCTGACAATGCAGAAGTACTTAAAATTTTGCGATCTTTCGTCTGCGAAAGCCCATTAAACGCTGTGACGTATACTTTTGCTTTTAGCTAATAATATAAACGATTATTTCAGCCACTATCTAGATTTACTGGCTAATACAAACCAGTAATCTTATTTAACTTGAATAACACCTTACTACTCTCCAATGATTACCATTTAAAGTGGTATTATTTGTTATACCCGTAGGGAGCTCTTGGATTTTTTTTATTTCTTTCTCAAGAATAATCATTTTTTTCAGATTAAAGTTCTAATATCACATTACAACTGTCTAATACAAGCTATTATCGCTGTTTAATTTGTTTTACTTGATGGATTCCTTACAACATTCAGTACAATCAAATCATCTATGAAAATAACGTATAAACAGATAATTGGTTTTCTCCTGGTTTTCTCTGACTATCTGTAAAATTGTAACATTCAAATCGCTCCAGCGAAAACCATTCTGCATGGTGGCGCTAGTACCTAACTGTCTTTCACTTGCGCTTGCGAATACCTAAATCATAGTTGACACGCAGCTTCTCTGAGTATGTAATTGATTGTACAATATTCAAATAAGTTATGATTATTTTATGTTTAGAGTCCAAACCTACATTGCATCTCATGTTTTGACGAAGCATGCTTGTTCTTATTTTAATGTTAACAACCTATAGTTACACCGTGTTTTTGCAATGAATAAATGAATTATGAATTAAGGCCCTCGAAGGAAAACAAAACCAAGTAACTGCCGCCATCACTTATGTTTAATATGGAACAAAAAGACATATCAGTTATAAAACCATTACTTGATGGTGCTCAATTACTCTGTGACTTACAGTTTAGTAAGTCTATGAAGCGTAGAAGCCTTGCGTATTTTTTAATACCAATCGATAGGTAGTAAATACAGAAAATATTTACGATTTAAATGGCAAACCAAGTTGTTTATATTTAATGTCTTACCATTTAATTTTGGTCTAAGCACTACTGCCTTCTTTTGTTTTTACAAAATTATTTAAGCCAGTCATGTCTTTGTTAAGGTCAATGGGTTACTTATCAACCATTTATTTAGACGATGTTTGTTGCACTGCACCTACCTACGAAGAATGTTTGTATAACATTACTCAGGTGTTTATTCGAATCATTAGGATTTATAATTAATGAGGAAAAGAGTCACACGATTGAGACACCATTGAGAGTCCATTGGTGCATATTTTGTTCTCTCAATCTCGAGGATAGAATGCCGATAGTGACACTATCGGCATTCTATTGAGACACGATTGACACACCATTGAGAGTCCATTGGTGCATTTGTTCTCTCAGTCTCGAGGATAGAATGCCGATAGTGACACTATCGGCATTCTATTGAGACACGATTGACACACCATTGAGAGGGCCAGATTCTACTACAAATGCACCAATGGAGGTGCATTTGTAGTAGAATCGGGCCCCAGGACAGCGGGGTATGCTTGCAGCAGTGGGCAAGCTCACGACGCGGGCAAAGTAACGAATTGAGCAACGCTCGAGTTTATTTATTTAGGAGTTCTATGAGAATGATACAAATTTTCTTCTAGGAAAACCAATTATCTTTACACATTTTCACTTGTATTTCCACAAAAAGACATCTTTTAGGTATTTTTACGTAACTGATAATTTTGAATTAGTAAAATGAAAAACTAATTTCGTGGATTTTATTGTATTCCTGTTAGTTTAGAAGAAATAACGAATTAACAGTCTTCAGGGAAAACCAATTAAATAGCAGACCTTGTGACGGTTACCATCAAATATACCACAAAGCGCTCAATTTTTTTATTTGTAAAACGACGCCCATTATAGTATATTAATCAATGTATGGATGAAATATATAAATAATCATGTAGCTATTTTGTACGGTTCATTTTCAACGTCTGAAACTTTGTATACCACTTATCTCATTTTCACATTTTTAATAGATAATTGGTTTTCAAAGTATAACGGCGAAATTTTCTTCTAGGAAAACCAATTATCTTTACACATTTTCAGTTGTATCTCCACAAAAATACATCTTTTAGGTATTTTTATGTAACTGATAATTTTGAATTAGTAAAATGAAAAACTAATTTCGTGGATTTTATTGTATTCTTATTAGTTTAGAAGAAATAACGAATTAACAGTCTTCAGGGAAAACCAATTAAATAGCAGACCTTGTGACGGTTACCATCAAATATACCACAAAGCGCTCAATTTTTTTATTTGTAAAACGACGCCCATTATAGTATATTAGTCAATGTATGGATGAACTATATAAATAATCATGTAGCTATTTTGTACGGTTCATTTTCAACGTCTGAAACTTTGTATACCACTTATCTCATTTTCACATTTTCATCAGATAATTGGTTTTCTAAGTATAACGGCGATATTATTGTTCTACGTTCTACTGTGATAATTAGTTTTTGTAGGTCATATTACAAACAATTTCAATTGAGATTAGATAACATTATGTTTTATTTCATTATCAAAAAAAATATGACGTTTTGTTAAAAAAAAACTGCATAAATTATTGATTAAGATTCTGGCATTCAAATTATCACAATTTCATGTCTTTGATCAGACCCCTCTATTATCGTAACAACAACAGTTGGGTAATTGCACGGAACAAGGAAAGACAATTCGAAAAAAAAAAAGACAATTTGATCCAGTGGGCAGAGTTCCTAATTCTTTGGACTCTACTCTCCAGGGAATTTAAATAAAACGTAAGTTTCCTATGTGCTTGAGGTTGCTAAAAACAACTATGATGCATTACAGTGTCAATATTTGCTAAGTTACAATCTCATGTCAATCTCTAGCGGTGTCTCACTCATACAAAATAGGAATTGAGCGAGATAGTGCGTGAGTTTGAGATGAGATTGAAACTGTTTTTGTTGCGAGAATAATATCTGTTGGCGGCTGTTATCTATATTCTTAGAGGATAGAGAAAAAGTTTGGCTTAAATTTGGGGCAAGGCCATAAAATTTCTAATATTTTATACCACTTTTCGCACCACTAAAGTTCGATAAAACGGGGTTAATGTGACATTACGTAATATAATAAAAATACAAATTAAAAACTAAATACTGTGATTATAATGTACTTAGGTATTTATTTTTTTAATTTGGTCAAAGTAATTCAAGTCGTCATACCGACGACGGAAGTATCCAAGTATTGATTAGAACATATTCTATAATATATGTATTTTCATTATTGTCCATGTGGTAATTCCACATAATTATCATTGTTTAGATAATGCTTGGTTGATTACGATAATTTCAGTTGTTGCTCCATTAACTAGATATAATATGATTATCCTTATACAACGAGTACCTATAGACTATCTATAATGCTGCATAGTTATTAATACGTCGCAAGTATTCCCGTGGAATCCATGGGAATAAAAGTCCGTCCTACCTACCCTTAGTGATTTTTATGATCAGTGATCTTGATCCGTGTAACGAGAGATCCGGAATCCCTCTGGTATTATTGATTTTTAATAGGCTGCAGGAACCTCCCATCATGTGGCCGTCGTGCGTGTTTGCCTGCGGTACGTCATAAAAAAAATACTTCGTTGCGAGGATCGAATTTGCGCTCTTCACATGGTGTGCGAGAGGTTTCTGGCGCGGTACTACCAACTAAGCCATCGGCCAGTAAAAAATTAAAACCATATTTTGACTGTCGCAAAAGATGTTTGTTTACTAAAAATCCAATGTTTTAAACTTATCCGTTGTGTAATTAATAAATAACAATTTTATGTAATATGTACTAGCTTTTTTGTCTGCGACTTCGTCCGCGTGAAGTTCCGAACCCGTTCCCGTGGGAACCACATAGAATTTCGGAAAAAGCTATAGCCTATGTCACTCCCTGATAATGTAGCTTTCTACTGGTGAAAGAATTTTTGAAATCGGTCCAGTAGTTTCGGAGCCTATTCATTCAAAAAAACAAACAATCAAATCTTTCCTCTTTATAATATTAGTATATGTAGATACTGCCAGAACAAGACCCTTTCATTCAAACAAACAAACAATCAAATCTTTCCTCTTTATAATATTAGTATATGTAGATACTGCCAGAACAAGACCCTTATGGAAAGCCCATGAAGAGGCCTATACCCAACAATGGGTGATGACAAGCTGAAAGAAGAAGAAGAAGAAGATATGTAGATAGTATAGACTAGAGAAATGAATCCAAAATAGTCAGCTAGATTATGTAAATATTCGATAATGTAACCAGTTTTTCTAATAAGGTCCCTTGCCGTCTATGGCTACCGGATTCAATTTAGAATTTAGGTTAATAGGTTTTGACTGTAAAATAAAAATATAAATCTACATTACGTTTCGTGGTTTTAAGTTGGCAGTGATCCTACTCTAAAGGATTGAACCCCCTACCCCACTCGGGGCAAATATTTATGTTGTTTTGTATTTGTTAGGAGTGTCTAGTCCTAGCATTAGAAAAAACAATTTGTTCGACATTTGATGTCATAAGATTATTCTTACCTGTATGTAGGAAACGTTGGTGAAAAAGGGCATAAGGAACTGTTCTATGTATCTGAGCTACAAAAAAAATAATAAAAAAAATGTTTTGGTTGTCGTAACCATCATGGCGTAAAACAGCAATGCGTTTATCACGATGACTGAGAGAGATCCATAAGTCAAACTACTTTCGTTTCTCCTCTTCCTTATCCATTGCCTCCCTATTCCTTTGCATGGAGCAAGCATTGGTAGCGTCAGTAGCGACCTCGCGACCCTGGTATCACTGATGTTCATAGGCGGCGGTAAGCACTTTGCTTGCTCGTTTGCCTGTGGTGTGTCATTAAAAAGCAAATATTGCAAAATAATAATATTACTTTTACCAACATTTCATCATAGCGTGTATTGTATATGGAAGATATTATGTAAACTGAAGAGTAGGTGTTCGTTTATTGCTAATCCTTTGTTCTGTTGTAGATTTAAGTAATTTATTCAAAAAAATATTTATTTTAAGTAAAGAGTTATTAGAAGTTCGTAGAAATAACATAGGCTGAATTCTCTAGATTTATATGAACGTCTTCACACGATTGGATGTGGTGTGGGGTTATTTAACTTGACACTTCGCGCATCGTTGCTTTTTGATATGAAAGCTATCTATAGCTACCCTGGTTTCAAACTACATATCTTGCATCTCCACTACCTGCATGTCTTTCACATAAATAAGAAAATTTAAGCGGGAAAAGTAACAGGCTGTTATACAGAGTTTTGCATTAATATGGATTCAAAACGCATTCGAAAAAATTTTGGCGATAGGCCAAATCTCCCAGGATTTACTATTTTTAATGTTGCCAAAAATGTAAAGCCTGTATTTTTGTAGCTAAAGAAATATTTTAAGTGATACACATGTTAACGATTTCCGTCTAATATTACCTACTTAATTTTAAACCATACTGACGACGGAAGCGCGTTAAAATATGAAACCGCGCTCGACTCGGGCCACGTTTTATCGTTCATATAAATGTAGGGAATACAGCAAAAACGCCGCCACTTCCGTGCCATTACCGTCTTGTTCGCCTTTTCGTAACTTCGCAATTGATGTCAAGTGCGATTTAGACGGTGTCAGCATTATCAGGATATCTGACGGTTCTCCTCTGAAGCAGATCAGCTTGGAGGAGCTTTGTTCTCATGCGAGATATTTAAACCCATCCAAAAACGACCGCGATACATTTGCTTCATTTAAAACTTCATACAGTTTTTGGGCTCCGCTCAAATCGGAGCAGCCGTCTGGTGAAGTACCTCCACCTTACAGAAGATCGTAGCCAAATATAGAATTGGTCTCGGCCATGTTGTGTTCCTACGGTGAGTAAGGTCTCCAGAGCTCCACTTGGGGGGTTTGGAGGGTTGGCAACGCCTAAGTGATACCCCCGGTATTACAAGCGTCTAGGCTACGGTGACGGTTTACCATCAGTCCGACCGGCGGCCGTATGTTTTGTCACCTTTGTGGTATAAAAAATAAAAAAATATGCCGAAAGAAACTCTGTCAACATAAGAGTTTTCAATTAACTCCCCCAACGATTATTTGTCGTTCCATTTAGTGCCCCCCTCAAAATCCATTTTCCACGAGACAAGCCTCGTTACTTGGCCTTGGGTTTGTTTTTCCAAGAAAATCGTTCAGGTACTGTCATACGGATTCCACGGTTTCTTTGTCTTCTGTTTACTCGCAAACACTGCTCAAGGATAAATACCTCATAATTTACATCATGCTACTTCTAATACTAGTAGAGCATAGTGTTTTGTTTTTGATATAATGTTTTTTTTTTGCTACAAGTAAACTGCATTGAAGCCATACAATAAAACACTCCCCTCATTAATACATTTCAAATGATAATATGATAGTTATTAAGTTATTTAATAGGTACTCAGTTTTTTATTTTTCATACAAACCTTTGATAGTTCTTTTGTGTTGGTGCAATGCAATAAAATTTGCTCTCATTAAGACCTTTCAAATGATATATGTCTCAACTTGATCGACTTTTTCACAATTTAACATTATCTACAAAGATAGTACCATACCCTGATGAGATGGTGATTTTGCCAATAGGAACTAATCAATCACCTTGTACTAAATAGAAAAGCGTTTTGCTATACTCCGAAGAAATTCAACGTTTTCCTTTGTTTATGATTCTTCGTTTGACATTCCTGCAATAATTTTATACAATCTACCTCCACAATAAACGTTTTACAAAACTGGAATGATAAATATGAGGAAGTCGTGATCGTTTCGAATTGTTGACGTTGCATTTTTTGTTGTATCGACATTCCAATAATTTAAAACTGCATCGTGATCCACGAAATAAGCCAAAGTCGAACAAGTTTTGCTAATTGAGTTTATTTATAAATAATGTGAATAAAAAATATGACATAAAACAATGAACATCTCTGGCCTCTGACTGAGTCTAGGCTAATATAAGCTAAGCGCGATTAAAGCGACATAAATCCCTTTTAAATTATTTAAATAATATTTTTGGTCCTCTTGGTCATGTTATTGGTCCACTCATCACTGCCATTTTGTTACGCACTTGTAAAACTTTTTAGTACAACATTACAAAGATCACATGTCATAATAAAGAACTCGGATGTCTGGGTCATCTATTTGTATATTGTGTATATGAAATCTCGTGAATGAAATGTAGTCGAGAATCGAGATGCACGTGAAACTTTGGCTACTGTAGGTAGCTATCGTAGGCGTAGTGTGGGAGTCGACACACCAGTTGCAATGCGACGAAGACAGTAGGTAAATAATATTAGTTGCATTAAAGAAATTATTAATAATAAAGGACTCCATTCGTTACATTACTACATTATATTTTAATGAGCGAAGCAAGGCAACACATAATCAAATCACCGATACAACCAACAATTTGTAAAAGTCGTGTACATGCGAATACATAGTAGAGATGCGAGTTTGTGGCATCGCCGCTAGTTTACTTAATACCGTTTGAATAATACGAATCTATACCGGATGATCGCAACTTGCATTCGTCACCTCAATACCGATTGTTGGCGTTGAAACATATGTTTTCTGTTCAAATAATCGTAATCAATTAATAATCACATGGATGATTCATCGAATTCGATACGCTGATACAGTTGATGACAACAGTGTTTTAATTAACACGAGATTAATTACATTTTTGAAAGTAGATGCTTTGATAGACTGATTTTATGAATGGTGAACGTTGACGCAGCAACGATGTTCGCTCGCGTCGCTCGCCCGCTAGCTCCCTGGCGGTGGGGCCTGCCCTTTAGGCTGCCTGTCCATTGAAGCGGAGCGAGCTTGCGGAGCGGATAAACAGAAATATTAACCAATAGCATTGCATAAAAACTCCGCTCGACTGCAGTGGACAGGGATTTGCGAGCTAGTTTAAAAATTCCAAAAAACTATTAGACTTCCAACAAACTCTAAAAAAAATTGTTTCACAAGTATGCATGCGGGAGTTTCGTATCAGTTTTGATCTAAAGCCTGAAATTACGTAAAATTAACGTCATCTAGTGTCACACGCAGGCCCTTCCCGCGACGGATGCCCGCGTAAGCCCGCAATAGAGTACTTTTATAAAAACCGCGTGTGCATCCGTTTAACATAGTTTCAGCATCAGACCTAATGAGTAGGTACAGTAGGTAGGTTAGAATTTGTCATTGTTGTTTAATAAAAAATGTCATTAAACTTCATGGAATTTCCGTTGTAGTAATTAGTAATTGCGGTACAGACGAATGGAATAAAAGTCAGTCAGTATTGTCCCGTTGACATTGTGTCCGCAGTCCGCACACATAAGCGTAAAGATTCGATTTGGCACGCTCTGTTATTAGTCATTCTTGCTTAAATATTTTTTTTCAATGAAACACGTCTGGCTTTTTCATATATTTATGAGTTTGTCGACGTGTATGTGATAATAATTGTTATAACTAGCTCGAAATCGGTAACAAATCATGTCATGCTTTCATTATTATTTTATGAGTTATTGCCTACATGTTATTTTCACTAGCCACGTCGAGATTATATCATATTTATGATCTTTTGATGACGACACAGTATACTTACATAGACAGCTTACAGACTAGCGTAATTGCAACAAGGCGGCCTTATTGCTAAAAGCAAATGTATTCTAATACTACTGAATGGATTTTCAGTTTTTAATAAACAGAGTAATTTTGTGATGAAAATTCTGGATACATAGACAACAGTTGTGTTTATCTATTACTTTGCATTTACATATAAATTCATGTGATTTTCCGTTAGGGAGGGCTGCTGCTAAATTGGTATTCTGTGCTATGGGACAAAAAGTATAATGTGGTCCAGGAACAAAATACCTACATCCTTCCCGCGACTCATTCATTTTAACTCGGAGCGTGCTGAATAGGATCGCTGCATCGAGTTTCCAAAGCTTACATAAAGCCCCCACCATCTTTGTTTTGGGGAAATATAATAATACTTTTATTGCACAAAAAAAACCAAAGAAATCAATTAAAAAGTAAATAGGTGGCCTTATCGGACAGCTATTTCTTTCAGGCAAGCTGAGAGAAAGGAGCTAGTTGTAAGAATAGGTACCTGGCGCAGTAGTACTATAATATTATTTGGTGTCTTTGAACCTTCAATCCTTAGAACTCATGCGAGTCCTTTTAGAGAGTAAGTTTTCATAAACATTTGGTATTTACAATAATAATCAACTTTAAAGTTGCAAGGAACAACTGTTGTATTCGTGAGTCATGCACAGGACTCCATTTCGTTTCCAGATTTAGATTTGTTAACCCAAAAACGCATGAGTATTGGGAAATGCCATAAATTACACTGTATTTATGTGTTCAGAACTTGTGTATTTACATAAAGCAGAACTGTGTACCCTTTTCCTAACTTTGTTAATATCATTTCTTGCTAGGTTGAATTTGAATGACTTGTAGACATTAAAGGCATTCATCAAAATCATCATTACCTCAGCCACAAGAAGTCCACTGCTGGACATACACCAAACGTTTCCGACGCGTTAAAGGCATTACGTAAATTTATGTTAGCGAAGTTCTTCTTCTGAAAACGAGAGTGTGGAAGGGTTCTCCATCCTACTTCGTCTACACTTTTCCTATGTCTTGTCATGACGTGCCCAACTTCACTTCGCTTAACTTCCCGAGAGTCTACACTCTCGGGAAGTTAAGCGAAGTGAAGTTGGGCACGTTGAGCTATGTTATACTGAATCTCTATCTTATAACTGTGTTACAAATAAACGTAGTATAACGAGTATATAAGTTATACAATGTTTTGTCAACAATGAATGAAACAATGAATTAACGATAACTTGCCAAAATATACAGAGTATAGGAAATAAAGTTCCACTTTTAGAACAACTATTATTAGATACAAATATAGATATATTATCACTCTCAGAATTATGGAAGAATAAAAATTTTTGCAAGTCAATTAATCTACCTGGATATAAATTAGCGTCTATTTTCTGCAGAGAACACCGCGAAGGAGGAGGAGTCTGTATATTTGTAAAAGAACACTTAGATTATATTTCAAGAGAGTGATTGAATTTAGTGCCATAGAAATACCTAAGATAAACTGCATTATTATAGGACTGTACAGAGCGGATCGTCATATAAATATATTTTATGCCCAAATAACTAAATTACTCCACATGTTAAATATGAAAGAGAAAAACAAAAATATAATAATAATTGGTGATTTCAACATAAATTTAAATGATAAAAGTAAACAAACTAGAGAATTTTTAAACCTAATGCATTCCTATAACTTGAAAACATTAATAAAAGAACCCACACGCGTGTCAAAAAATTCGGCTACATGTATAGACCTAGCATTTACAAATAACTCTTCAATTATTAATAACTCATATGTCCAGGATTATGGACTCTCCGATCACAGGTCAATAAATTTAAAAATACAATATAAACAAAATATAAATAAAATATGGTTTAAAGAAAAAAGAATATTCACAACTAAAAAAATTCAATGCTTCCAAAGTTCATTAAAGAATATAAACTGGCAAGATATTTTAAAAGAAAATCAAAATATTGATCAAAATTATAATTCCTTTTTAACAGAAATAACAAGACACATAGATACACATATTCCAATAACAAAAATCAAAATCAAAAACAGAATTAAAAAAACATGGCTCACAACAGGGTTAAAAAAATCATGTTATCATAAAAGAATGTTACGAATTCTATTAAATGAAACTAATAACAATGATACTATTCAAAACTATTACAATTCATTCAGCAAAACATTAAAAAAGTCTATAAAATTATCAAAACGACTAGAATATATACGACAAATGTCAAAATCAGACAATAAATATAAAACTATGTGGAAGATAATTAAAATAAAAACAGGCAAAAACAAAGAAAAACAAATTAAAAATCTAAAATTAAAAATAAATAGAGATATAATCGAATGCCCTAAGAATATTTCAAATATACTAAATGAATTCTTTACAAAAATTGGGGAAACTCAAAAAAATGGGACGGTCAAGACCGGCCATCCCGTTAGAAACCCACCACAATGTTCAATGTTCCTGCGCCCAGTCACCATGAATGGTGTTTTGAATATAATCAAAACAATTAAAAACAAACACAGTGCCGGAATGGACGATATTCCCCCCATTTTACTAAAGCGTTGTGCCGATGAGCTTGCGATGCCTCTCACCTTTTTAATCAACCAAAGCTTCGACACGGGAGAGTTCCCGGATGCACTGAAAATGGCACTCATAAAACCAATCCATAAAAAAGACGATAAACAAAAACCGGATAATTATAGACCAATCGCGTTGCTTCCCACCTTTTCCAAAATATTTGAAAAGGCAATGTCCATTCAATTATATGCATTTTTAGAAAAATATAAAATCCTTGACGACAGTCAAAACGGTTTCCGGAAGTCTAGATCAACCACGCTGGCTGTGTATAAATATA
This sequence comes from Endotricha flammealis, assembly GCA_905163395.2. Classification (NCBI taxonomy): domain Eukaryota; kingdom Metazoa; phylum Arthropoda; class Insecta; order Lepidoptera; family Pyralidae; genus Endotricha; species Endotricha flammealis. The sequence continues at coordinate 13,905,311 of LR990861.1, read as the reverse complement.
TTCAAACTGCACTCCAACACCTAAACGACAAAAAATGTGCACTGGGTTTGCTGTTAGACATGAGTAAGGCGTATGACAAAGTTTCATATAAAATATTACTATCTAAACTATATGGTTCAGGCATCCGTGGTCCAGCCTACTCATGGTTCCAGTCCTATCTCAGCAAGAGGAAACAAATGGTCCAAATCGAACATTACAATAAACAAAATAGACATATAGAAACTATTAGATCAAACGTAAAGACCCTAACTTGTTCTATACCACAGGGTAGTGTGCTTGGTTGCGTACTGTTCTTGTTGTACATAAACGACCTTCCAAAAATACTAGATTCCAATAAAGCCTTACCTATTCTCTTTGCTGATGATATGTCAATACTTATAAAAGCCGAAAAAGATAGTGACCTAACCCCATTGCTACAAGAAACCATTAACGTAAATAAAAGTAAAATTATATATTTCAGACCTTATAAAAAGAGTTCTCCTAATATAAATATATCCTTCCAAAATACAAAAATAGAAACTGTAGAGTCATTCAATTTGCTTGGTATAAATATAGACAATAATATAAACTGGAAAACGCATATAGAAAAACTTAATACTAAATTATCCCAATTCACATACGCTTTATTCGAAATTAAACAGAGCACCAACATTGAAACAGCGCTATCGACTTATTATGCTTATGCATACTCCTGGCTCCGGTATGGGATAATGCTATAGTGTCGATGTCGATTCAGTATTTATTCTACAGAAAAAATGTGTCAGGATCATAGTACAAATCGATAACAGACAAAGCTGCAAACCATTCTTCATCAAATATAAGCTGTTAACATTACCATCTATATACATACATGACATATGCTGTTTTGTACATAAAAATTCACACTTCTTCATAAAAGTTCATGAAACACACAGCATCAACACACGAAATAAAAATAAATTATACTTACCTCCATCTAGAATACGAATGTTAAACTGTAGCCCATATTATATGGCAACAAAACTATATAATAAGTTACCAAAAGAAATAAAAAATGAAAGTAAATACACATCATTTGACAAAAAACTAAAAAACTACCTAATTGCAAAATGTTTTTATTCAGTTAACGAATATTTGGAATGTACATGAATTAATTAATTTTATTGAAACCTATACAATAAACGATAATTAAATAATGAAATGTTTATATGACGAAAAGTTCTAATATTTTAAGAAATTATGTAAAGTACGCGCGCCTAAATGTTTTAGCGATACCTGGAAAGGGTGATTAAGTTCAAAGTGCATATTTAATTAAGACCTACAATTGTACACTTAATCTTGCTAATAAACGATTGATTGATTGATTGATTGTCACTTTCACACTTCATTTTATTCTCATCAAGAAAGACAGTGTCACAACAGTGAATAACCATGTTTGCCATTGGTAAGGCCTTATATTTCTCTTCAGTCGCCAGTCGTCATGGCCTACTTTTTCGCTCTCACCTTGGAAAAAATTCAGCTTTCATGATGTTTAGTTGTTATGTTAGTTTCCTTTGCCAGCGATTCTTGATTGATAGATCTTGACAATGACATTTTATTTCAAACCCGTCTCATATTTATTAACGAGTTTATTTATACGAATTTTCATCGTACCAATAAAAGAAATCGATTGACCGTGAAGCGTGACGTCTCAGGAGTATACATGACAATGATATCCATTTATTATAAAGACATGTACAGAGAATGTTTTATTTCTGTTATTTTTACTACTTCTGGACTTACCACTGCCTTCCTTTCTATGTCTTCTGTTGTCCTGTAAGTCCTCTGATCATCGCGTCTTTTGGCCGAAACTTTGTTAAGCGGACGCTTGCGCGGTTTCATACAAAAATGACTTAAGTTATACTCTGGCATAAGTGTACTGCGCAATACCACTTCAGTTTTGTTTTGAAGACTTCTTTAAAGAAATATTCTTCTTACTTCGTTAACCCTGTTTTACATGGTACAACGTCATCGCCTTTTCTCCGCTCATCTTTTCTTCTATGAACGACGAGCCTAAGATGTGTGTATGATGCAGAATTGCAATTAAAAAACTCCGCTTCGAAATCCGACTCGACCGACCGATCGTTTTGTCTATTCCGGCCACGTTGCTGACTGGGTACTGGGTAGATGGAAACGAAACTTAATACACTGGGCGTCAAAAATAAGTAGTACAGTTTTAAAATTGCAATATCTCCTAAACTGCAGAACTAACCTTTGAAATAAAAAAAAGTTAAAAGACAATTTAATTTCATTTAATAAAAACTTCATGCATAATATCATTTTTTAAAGATTGACTGAAAAAACACTTAATAAATAAAAACACTATTTTTTTAAACTGTTGGCTTGTACTTTTGTTTTTTATTGTTTTCTTTATTGCTGATAAATCAATTGCAGTTCAAAAGCAAATGTGTCTTCAGCGAGTAAACTTTACTAATCATGCCTCTTTCACCAGAAGAATGTGCAAGAATCATAACTTTTCTCGAAGTAGGCATCAGTATGCGTCGTACTGCAAGAACGGTGGGTGTAACTCTAAGAACGATCCAGCAAGTAAAGCGAAGATACGAAGAGACTGGAAACCATCTAAGGAGACCAAGTAATGGCAGACCCAGGTGCACTAGTACCCGAGAAGACCGCTTAATTGTCTCTACTGTGTTAAGAAATCGTCACCTTAATGCAGTTGAGGTCCAGCAACAGCTTCTTCAGACCCGAAGAGACTACGTTAGTGAGAGTACAGTGAGGAGAAGACTTGCTGAAGACAACCTGAAGTCGTACAGGCCAGCAAATGGCCCCAAACTTGAGACAGGGCATCGAGTAGTAAGACTACGCTACGCGCGTCAACACGTACAATGGGGCGAAGAAGAATGGACAAGAGTTTTGTTCACAGATGAGTCTCGGTTTTTTTTTTATTCACTTCCGATGGAAGGCGGAGAGTATACAGGCGACCTGGTGAGCGATACATTCAAGGTTGCATCTCGGAAAGAGTTCAATACGGCGGGGGCTCTGTACACGTATGGGCTGGCATCTCTTCAGAGGGTCGCACAGAGCTAGTGGTCATAGAAAATGGCACTCTGACTGGTGAAAGATATGCATTAGAGATCCTTAACGAGTATGCAGGGCCATATTTAGCAAATATGGGTGATGGAGCTATACTAATGCATGATAACGCCCGGCCACACACCGCTCATCTCGTACAAGAGTACATTCAGGAGGTTGGCATCAGCTTGATGGCTTGGCCATCAAGAAGCCCAGATCTTAACCCGATTGAACACGCCTGGGATGAGCTTGGGAGGCTAGTCAGAAGACGCAGACCACCCCCCGCCACCCTCAGGGCTCTAAAACAGGCCCTGATAGAAGAATGGGTGAATATTCCCCAACACCGCCTCCGAAACTTAGTGTTCAGCATGCCAAACCGGCTCCAAGCTGTCATCAGAGCCCGAGGCGGCAACACAAGTTACTAAAGTGGGAACAAGGCCCAAAACGTAAAAATTAAGTTCTTGATAGTTCCTTCAAAATGGTTAGCTTTTTAGTTTTTTCCTAATTTTCAGTGTAAAACTTTACTAATGCTAAATAAAGTATTATTTTTAGAAAACTTTGTTAAATTTGCTATAAAATGACTTTTATTTCAAAACTCTAACTTCTATAGTTTAAGAGTAATTGCAATTTTAAAACTGCACTACTTATTTTTGACGCCCAGTGTATTATGTCCACTTATGATTATTGTTGCAATATAAACCCTGTTCCTTAAGGAAAAAGACTAGTTCGTAATAACATCAGGTATAAATAGTCAATACGACAAGCCTTCAATAATGTTAATCAACATAGTTGACAGTACAATAGCGATGCACTTGAGTTATTCAGTTATTTGCTTCCTAAAAGCCTTTTATCGGATGCACATTGACGTTGATATAATCACTGTACCGTCGGTGTATCTGCTAGTTTCAATACCGAGTATTTACTTGACTTACAGATAAGATCTTGAAACAGTTTTGCTCAGAAATCAAGGTATAGTTAGTAGAACATTTACATTACTGTCACTCACTAAGGAATGTCATATTTCATTTCATCCCTTCAAACTAATGTAATCTATCTAGCTAGTACTTAGTATACTTACTTACTATTACTTAGCTATAAATTAATCTGCCATAAACTGTAAAAATGCATTTCAGAAACTGACCGTAAAATAATTATAATTTATAGTTACCTCAATATGAGCTTAACTGTTTGGGTGCGCATTGATTTTAATCCTGACCATAAAAAGAACAGCGGTGTTAACGTGTGGAGAGTTAGTTTCTTTAGTAGATTCCATCAAAAGCTATTTATAAATGTGACAGGTGTTTTTAAACATATTTGTGACAAAAACTTCTTTGTCATAAATTCCACAATGGATGAAGGTATTGGTACTACTTTTAACCACTCCAGCACTTCTCGAAAGAACAATGACTTATAGTCAGTGGTTTCTTTTTTAGTCAATGGGGTATGGAATTATAGATATTCATTATTTTTATTGTGGATGAAAATTTATTTATTTGAGTTATATCGTTTTGCGCTATTGGCTGGTTTAGTTTTTGTGCTTCTTTTTTGTTATATTGACAGAGGTTTTCTACTTACCATTATGTAAGTCATACTGGCTGGAAGTGTGTTTAGGAGGCCTATGTTCAGCGTGGACTTCTTGTGGCTGACATGACTACTACTACTAAAAAGATGCAAATACATTGTAACAAACTATAATTCAAATGTCCTTATTTTATACGAAAAATACCATAAAACCTATTGTAATTTAATCGTTGAACCCAGTTCAAGGGTAATAATAAAGACCAAAGCTAATAACTGATGTCCAATCAATTAGTGACGGCACTTACCTGATATGACATTTCGTGTTAATTGATGATTAAATTGTAAAATGGCTGACTGACATAAACGGTGTTATTTTCATTGGTAACATTTATTTGAAATGGCATGCGACTCACGATACATGAAGTTTGGAGTCGGTATTAAACCATGTAGCCTATAATGCGCAACTAGCTGTGACCTTTGTTTCAAACTGGGTTTAATTACATGTAGCTCAAACTTTAGTCTTTCTGTCCTATCAACACTTCCAGCTCAGTTTATTTTCTTTCTGATTAGATTCGTTGTGAGTTCCAAGATAGCTGTAGTTTCTCCCCCGGGACGTCAATAAGCTTCATTGCTTAGGGTGAGGCCAAACGAGCGTAATTTTGTTAGTTGTGAGTCGCGTATTTTCGGCAGACAACTCATTTCGGGTCGTTGTGTTTCACCAACTGCCTTTTTGTATGAAACCGAATGCAGCAGAATATCTGCCACCGAAATTCTGTGACTCACGACACGACTAAGGCCCATTTAGACCATGCCAGTTTATTGCCTGTGGCATACAATAATGTCAAAGCAATAATTGACATGCATTGTCTAAACGACAGTTGCATACAATTTTTGAAGGACAAATTATTGCTCCCACTAGATTGCATGCAATTATTGCTCTTGAATGTGCAAGACGTCTAAATGAGGCCTTATTGTCAATCTGAGGTTGCTGTTGTTGATCGTGCGTGGCTGTACAGGAGACAGCAGCGGTGGGAATGTTTAGTAGGCTTGTGATTTAATCTATCAAGACCCTTTCAGTCTTTTTTGAGATCAAAAAATGATAAAATATATTATTCTCTTTCAAATCTGCAAACCTTGAACTACTCTGGATAAATAGTGTCATAGAAACATGGTAACCCAATTCATGCTGACATTAATTTATCGAATATCTATTAAATTAGATGACATAAAAAGCTCGGCGTTGATTTAGTATTTGGCCTATTCGGTGACCACACTGAACTAAAATGTTTATTTAACGTATTATTATAAATACGACAAACTGTATTACATTACGTTATAGACAGGAGTTCCATAAAAAAATCTATTTTTGTTGCTGCATCATTTATATTTTCTTTAGATAACCCAAGATAGGTGTGATTGATTTATCCCTCTGGAGAGTCTGGAGGTCTGGTAGCAGTTGCTCGACGTCAGAAATAATTTAAAGATCTGTGTTTTATTTAGATGAAAGACAAACTTTTCAACTAGAGTTCTACTTAAACATCCCCCCTAAAAATATCTTAGCCAGTTAAAAAAAAAGTATCTAAAATCTACAGTATTATAAATTAAAAACATAATATTTTCCTAGATAGGTCGTTAATCATGTATCATGTACAGTATTGTACGCTTGCCCTTTACATAGGCTTCTTCTAAAGATTTTTAGCCAGTGAACCTCTCTCTAAATGATTAGGTTAGAAACTATTTATTAGGCATCAGATTAGCCAAATTACTCACTCAACATTAAAAATCAAATTAAAGTAACAGTCTTGACATAAATGAACAAAGAAAATGAATTAGTAGAACAAAGTAACATTCTTATTTTATACTTGTATTCTCTAGAAAACCCACAAGAATTTATTTTAACGTTTGAATCGGCCATATTTACTATGTATTTGAAATATTTGAATACACAGTAAATATGGCTGATTCTGTTTTGGTCGCGTTATTTTAATTTATTATTCGCGTGACATCATTAGTAGAAACACGATGAAATATAAAAGCATGTCATGCTTCAATTCAACCGCATTTCAGGGCAGGGCCGACAATTCATGCGTGATGAGACCTAGATCCTGTTTTTCATGACCTACGACAGGCAAATAAGCAAGCGGACCATTTGATGGATGTGTGTGATTTGATTGCATGCGATGACAATGATTTCTTACTTCTTTTTCTTTTCCATAATCTATAGGTATCACGGTTGTTGTGTTATAAGGGTTACGTAGTAAACTACAAGGAACCCTTATAGTTTCGCCATGTCTGTCTGTCCGCGGTCTAGTGCCTAGACGCTTGATGCTAGAAAGCTGTAATTTAGTATGTATACACATATTAACAATGTTAACAAAGTGCTGGAAGAAAATTTTGAAAAAAATTTTTTTTGGGGTGCCTTCCCCACCCCACATGTAAAGTGGAAATGAATTTTTTTTTTCGCGCCCATCCGATGTGCGGTATCGTTAGATAGGTCTCTTCAAAACATTGAGGGTATGGGAAGATCATTTTTCGAAACAATGATCCGTTTCGGAATTATTTACATTTATCGTGTCAATTTTCGTTTTGCACGGTGGGCCCCCCCCCCCCCCCCTCCCATCTATCTCCGAAAAAATTTGAAAAAAAATCATGGTAGTAGTCCATATGCTGAACCTTCAATGAAAACTATAACGGTTAAGTAGGCTCTACTAGTTACCGAGTAATAGCCGACGAACTTATAAAATAAAATTTATTTAATGAAAACTTACAAATGTGATGGAATTTGATATTGGACTCAACTGAAGGCAAGCAAAGCACAGCAAATACAGAACCCTACATACATTGTGCGTGGCCCGACACGTACTTTTCGTACGGGTTTTTTCTATGACATTTAGCATCATGATAAGATACCATTTTCTTGTCTGTGACTAACATTCACATGTTCAATTTCACTCAATTTAAGCGAACATGACTGCTTGATAAAGGATTCTCGACATTGCAAATACTTAACATTCTAAGAATAAAAAGTTATAACAATTCCAGAAAAATTGCCAGAGTATACACCTGTGCCTATAATCCTCTCTACCTGTATTTCTAGCTTGCTCCCAGGTCGTATCAATAACGATTTGACTCCGAGCCAGAAAATTCACTTTTTGACCTTTTCCTCAATTGTTTAGGACTGATCATAAATAGATTGCAAAGACCACGAACCTAAAGCGCGGTGTGTGAACTTAACTTTAAGTCTTGCTAATCTTGCTTTATCCACATTAAAGTCTTGTTAATCTTGCTATACACATATTCGGATCTGCATCATTCTGCAAAGTTGGTAGTGATTATCTAGGAAAAAGAACACTGTTTGCGGCAACACAACATTATTCAGCTTACTAATAAATAGTCAAAGATTAACTAAACCTTGTTTTATCACTTTCTCGGTTTACCTGAGTGAACTACCTTATCGGTACAATCCGTTTTGAGCTGAACAAGTGCATTTAATTCTGCCGAACCGACTTTGCCGGAATTTGTGTGAGCACGTAGACTGCATTGTGCGCTACCCATTATACTTTAAAGCAATTTAACTATGACAGACTAACCAGACAAACAATTGTCAATGACGCTGTAATGAGTTATACTTCTAGTAATAACTCAAGAAACCGTGTCAAATTATTACCAATCTAGACGTAACTATATTTACTCCATTTATTATCATTAGAACTAGGTAATCTACTGTTCCTTGACATCTCTCGACAGGGATGGCAAATTGCGTTTTTATTTCCTCTGATAGGAAGAAGGAACGAAAAAAGGCTTATTCGGTGACCATAATTATTACACGTACAAAATATAACAAAAAAAAGGAATAGTAGCAAAATCATTAAAATATGTCACCGAAAAGTAAGGGCCATGTCCATATTTTGCGAGTCAGATGAGGCGATGTTCAGAAAAGGTTGATAGAAGACTGACCAGTTACTTCGTTCGTTTTTATATTTACTGTTTTTTACTGAACACTTGTTTAGTTTACTTCGTCATCATAAATACTCGTGTCGAAGTGGTTTTTTTGATGAGAAAAAACAAGGAAAACGTTTTTTACATAACCTGTTTTGCATTGTTCACAAATGTCTACTATATCACCGCTTCGCTCGTCTGTTTCTGGCAGCCCTAATGCATTATATTGAAATGCAACACGGTGGTGATCAAGCAATAGCTTGCAATTTGCACTAACTCAGTGCTCGCGTGGGTGATAATGATTCAAATCCAGTGGGCGCTCAAGGACTTCCCTTTTACTGCACTTATAGGTAGATTAAGAAATTATCTTTTGTTCACGTGTTACGTTGTGTGACCTCTTCATCATGATCAACAGATATTTTTTTATTCTTAATAAATGAGGCGAGTCTCCTAATTTAAAGAATTAGACCTTGTCCATAAATGGGAATTTGCCACGAATCTTCGCAAGAATTGATACGGCGTTAGTAAGGAATTTCGCAAATTCGCCCTTTGTAGATAAGTTCTTACTGATCAAAGATTGTTGGATTGCAACAATACTTCCGAAAGGAGGTAACAAATAGTGCTAGCAGTTCGTAAACTCAGTATTCAGAGCATTATTGCGCAATAATAATGTGCTTCACTTGGGGAAACAATTCATCATTTTCGTGTACGTCCTTCAGCGATTATTCAGACTTTATTTAAGACGTTTTCTACGCTCCATCTTCAGTTCCTTTATATTAATGAGCACTTGGCATTTGAAGCGCTTGTCCGTCATCACTTTTAATATCACAATCAAAGTTGGCCAAATTGTCTCTAAAAATTTCCAGTTCTGTTTACATTTTGTCAACTAAGTTCAATTGTGTTTATCTACGTCCACAGAGGCCTTGAACACCGATGTCATTACATTTTTACGTTTTAAGCTAGGTTTTGTTTTGACTCAGAGAGACTGTGAATACACTATAATATACAGTACTATCTGCGTCGCAAACTACATAATGACTTATGTTAATGTCTGTGCCGTTTTTCAATAACACGTTAGCTAGAAATGTAATTTTTAAAAGTATAATAAAATTTGTATGTAAATAAACGTTATACTTTCTCGTAATCCCCACTATACGTACTCTTGATCTTCATCCCGTCAAGAGTTTGTCCAGTGACGCAAGAAATATAATTTGTGCAGAGTTATTCCAAAAGATCTATTTCGGTGATCCGCGGTTCTCCCACCCACAATACAAGCAAAACGACGTGCAGAGCTCCGCGAGTGAGTGGTGTTCGAAGGCGAAATAGCATTTTAAGTGTCCAATTCAACAGAAAAATCTTTTATCTATTGTTTTGAATGTAAAGAAACTGAATTTGGATACGATGACAGTGTAAAATGAAGCGAAACGTGAGTACAAGTTGATGATGCACGCACAGAAAGTACTATAAATAGTTGGTTTAATGGCGTTTGTTGCTGACGCCATGGAGTTGCCAAAATGTAATGTTTTGTTTACATGTCTGTTGGTTTGCTTTTTATTATATTCCACGAATAGATAAATTAGAAATTTCTAACAAGAGAACTTCTCCGAATGTGCTGACTTTATTTTTTTGATTATTGACATGACAAAATGTAATTGCGCCTTGAATGCAAAGGCGGTTAAACGCACGGTTAAACATCCAGTTAAATCATGCAGAGAATCTCTACAGAAAGCATCTCGTTTTAAATGTTAAGGTGATAAAATAAATGAAAAATCACTTCGTTTCAGTCGTTGAAATATTCAGATTGCATGTGAACCTTCTGGGTGACCTAGATGTTTTATTTATTTACAGTTCTCTTATTAATTGTGCGGTATTTCTGCTATGCGCAAGTTTATATTAATTTCATTCGTTTTTTTGTGTGTATATCGCTCGTGTTATAATATGTATAGCCATATCATAAACAGATAAGCTTCATACTGTCCATTAAAATAATAGCACTTCATCAAAATTTACGTTTTTGTTTCATTACTTCTGTTCTTCATTATAATATAAACGAATTCTTCCATAAGGAAGCAATGATGTTTATCTAAATTTTCTAATTTAATTCAGTTATTATCCAGTCCAGTCATGTCTAGTCAATTTGCGTTGACGCAGAAAGTAAACATTCATGTTTACTAGTAGTTACGTTATGTCCAACAAATCCACACATTTTACTTCAGAAACTTGCTTCCGTTTTGCTAATGGTAAAATTTTTGTTAATTGTAAATCTGAAATTTCTTTAAAAGTGTAATTTAACCTTGCTAATTTTCTCACCATCTTTTTGGCGTTCTTAACGGCTTGAGGTGTCCCAATTTTGTTATCCTACCAATTTTCAAGTTGTCCGAGTTCTGTACATTTTTTATGATTTGTTTCTTGACTTTGCTATATATACCATTTCCCTTCTTGATATAATTATCAAGCTAAAAATTATATTCTATATCGTAAGGCTTCAAATTCCGTAGTCTGTACCATATTACATGGGTTCACAAAAATGAGTTACTTTCGCATTTAAATAGATGGATAGACATTGGTGTAGCGATGGGTCATCGACTCACACCGGTCATTACTACAAAATAGCATTGATAACAGTATGATGTAATTGTTAATTTTGTGGTAAGCATTCAGCGAACCATTAAAGCAAATGGGGTCGGAGTTAATGTTTCGACAAACCAGTTGTGATCCAGTAGTAACACTGCTAGGATAGTAGCGGGAAGTTTATTCAGAGCATATATATTATCTGTAGAGTTGCCTCTAGGTGTGTTGTAGTACTTGTAGTGCAGCGTGAACTGAAATAAAATTGAACTTTTAGTAGACTGGATGCGGCAGATGTAGATGTATGAGATCCAAGCGTAACGAAAATTCTGATCTAGCTAACTCCTTTGGTTTAAGTTGGATCTTGTTTGTGGTATGTAAAGTTTCTATGTTATTAATTGAATTCATTCACATTATTTTTCTATATTGCATCAATTTCTTTTCTTTAATATTCAATAGAATGTTTGATGTGTCCATGTGTTTCTTCCACTTCGCTGAATACGTTGGTTATAGTTCATATTTGTGTACTTTGTTACCAACAGTTCATATAACAACAACAGCTGCATTTCTTTGAAACTTAATTTGCTACACTACATTGGAATTTGAATCACTTTCTGGTGGTGCATGGTCGTAAATATGATTAAAGTGTTCCAAATATTGCGTGATGGGTTCTCCTCAAATTTTGATTTATCAATAGTATTTGTTTTGTAATTAGTAATTACCAAGTTTCGTTGCGATGCTTACATTGTTAGCATCAAAATCTTTATTCTTAAATGCCAGTTTTCACCAACAATTCCTAAAAAAAAATTCCTAACAGCCACAGATATCAGAATACAAGAGATATGGTTTGTGGGCGGGGCGCATGTCGCCATTTTCTACACAATTTTCTGCACAAATGTGCAGGAACTTGATTCTTCTAAGTCGCTTGTCGCCCTATTTCGTTAGGTTCCCGTCACTATAATGAACTTTTTGCTCCGTGTTCGTAATCGAACTGCAAATTACGGGCTTACGATTTGTGTGAGAGTGACTGTCGAGATTATTCTATTAAAGTGTTAAAATGTAATTGTGTGTGTAAGTGGCGACATCGGTTCCGGTACAAAAACCATCTAATGACATTTCTCCTTCTTTCTGTGTTCTGTGCTAACAGCTTTCTCTGTGTGAATCTATATCTTATGTCTGTATAATTTATAATATATCTCTGTGTTGGTGAAACCGGGCAATAGTTCTCTATCCTGGTCCTGGTCACCTCTTTCATTGGTTGACTGTACATTACATTAGGACATGATTACAATTGATTTCAAGATGTCACACATTATTACATTACCATTAATCAAAACATTTATAAGGATAGCTGAAGGTGAAAATTTTATAAACAAACACACAGTATTGCTTGCTATTGTCGTGTCGCTGGAAATAAATTGAGTGCCCCCAAATGATTCAACTCAACGTCCTGTTATTTATAGTGTTGATTGCAATCAAAACATTTTGAAATATAGGTGTTATACGCATACAATTTTTGGTTTAATAACTCCTTCAAATATAGCAAAAAAAATGAATTTTATTAGCATTAAAAAAATAAAATAACTAGTAATCAATGTTTAAAACGCACATCATCGCCCTTCGCGTTTGGTAAGGGTTGCATACTAACAGACGCTAGAACAATCTCGAAGGAACTTCCAAAATTTAATACAGCGCAGGCGCGATGCGATTTACCTACCACGGAACAAAAATCGCTACGTTCGCTGTTTTTATCGTAGGCAGGTTGCAAGGGCGAGCGTTCTAAGCCATGTGTTATCTGTCGCTGCTTGCTTATCGTTTCTTGTCTCGCAGTACGGGGTTCTCGACTACGCGTCTCTCGAACTTTCGAGTCGCTTCGAGAAACGCGCTACAACGCTGGCTCTCGATAGCGTCTGTATAAATACCTTTTGAAGCCGGCGACCGCTGCAGTATTGAAACAGGCATCGTCACGAACGTTACCCCTTTTGTTAGTATCATCGCGTGCTAAAGCAAACAAGTGAAGTGTTTATAAGTGATACATTCCAGTGTTTATAATAATGGAATCACCTGTAGTTGTGGACAAACCACCTGAATATGGGAACACCGCGAGGAATAGTGAAGTAAGTTATTAAAAAATTTTAAAAGATTTAATAAATACGAGGACTAATAAAATAATAAATTACGTTGATAAGTATTAAATAAAAAAAATATAATATTAAATAATAATGTTCTTAAATAAAAAAACAACAAATTTTGTAAAATGTTCAAAGTTTAATTTTTGAAGTCCCGAATTCACAAGTTTTAATTTTAATGACACGTAGTAATGATTTAAATAAGTCTACCAAGCTAAGCTAATTTAGCTCAAGCATAGATGTGGTGATTATCAAAATGTATAATTTTTATTTTTAAAATATTTTTGAAAAAAGAAAACTGACTGTAATTTAAAACTGCATGAACAGCCCGATATTAGAAAAAAATTGCAAAAATAGACACGTTTGCTATAAACACCTACCCAAAAAATTTGCTATTCTGAATCGACTTAAAAGCAAAACAATTGTCACCATAAAAATAAAATATATAGTGAAACCTGTCTCATCATACATTTCCTTGTTAGTTGGAGATAAGCCAAAATATGAGCCCTTCTGTGTCACATAAACTGGTCAAGAGGGTCAAGTAGGTTTCGAGGACAAGGGCAAGTGACTATAAATGAGGATTCTTACTAAAGAGTTGACATGTGGCCTTATGTTTTTTATATTCTTTTTCCCTATTCTACTCGTTTGTAGCTTGGAATCGTTTATGTTGTTAGTATCTTTTCTAATATACTGGAGATATTTTTTCATGTTACATGGAATACAATACTCTGAGGGTAAATAATCTACAACGATCGAAACATATAGTAAATGATACGCCCTTTTCCCACACTCGCCAGGGTTGCAGCTGCTGAGGAAAGATCGTTTCTCAAATTTTTTATAGCGACTTTGTGAAAACCTTTCACAAATCCATCAATACATTAAAGGTTGTAGGAACATACGAAGGAGGGATTAGGAAGTATTTAATATTAATACAAGTAGCAAAGATCAAAATAAAATTGACGTAGATAATGAGTTAACTAAAACACGAGCTCCACTTGGGGGGGTTGGGAGGGTTGGCAACGCGTGAGTGATACCCCCGGATTGCAAGCGTCTATAGGCTACGTTGACGGCTTACCATCAGGCCGGCCATATGTTTGTTTTGCCACCTTTGTGGTATAAACACAAACTGATTAAGTACAAATTGGAAATCAGAAAGTAAATATCGACTGAAAATATGTTTAAATTAATATTAGCTTACCTGACGTCATGAATTTCTCATGCTTGTATAACATATGAGTCAGTGACTGCCGACCGGCGGGCGTCCAGGTTCGCATCTGTTATTGTAATACCATTTATAGAACTTACCTTTGCCATGGTTGTATTGTTTTTCACTACAGACGATACTATGAATATTCTTCCTCTTGCCCTACTTACAAGTTTACAAGTCAGTGCAAATCTTCTCTCATTGATATTCTAATAGTACTAAATAGTATTATATGCATAAATGTCAAAGACAAAACACTTTTTGAAGCTAATCCATTATCCGTGGTAATATTCACCATTTTTAGAATTTTTTATAACGTAAGTTTGCAATATTTTGATGAAATTGATTTGAAAATTTGTTTCGAGCTACGTGTCAATTTAGGATATATTGTTAGGATGGTGTGTTGTAGAGATCTGAGGGTAGTCGTCGTCTTCATTTAAAATCTGCATAATTAATAGATTATTAGATAGGCTTAGTTAGCTGACCCAATCCTAATGCAAAAATGGGATAACTTAAAACTGTTCAAGTAAAAGAACCGAATTTTCTCGATTTAGAATAGACAACTTGCCTAAAATCAGTAACAGTAATCTGTGTGTTCTGTCTGTGTGTCTAATCGAGTTTATTGGCCGGCTAATCGCAAAAACTGTTTCATGGTACTAAAATCCCCGTACGATTCATCATATCGTTTTAAGTGCATTCTGATCTAAATACGCTCCATTAATATCTGTTTGAGATTATACGCTCTCAGTTATCGTTCATTCGCTTCTGTTTCAACGAGTTTATCTATTTTGTTATTATTTGTGGCTATGCAGACATTATTATTTTTAAATCATACCACATCTTCATGGGAAAAAATAGCAACACTATTTTCATAATTTATCAGGTTGTCTAACATCCCATAGATATCTACTATGTGTTGTTAAGGATTTTTCGGGAAAATATTGCAGGATAATGAAATTGAAGGATGTGAGATTCACTTGCTTAACCATATCTTAGTAGCCTCTCCCATTGCTAAGGATCGAAGCCTTTTCAATCCTTTTTCCCGTTTAATATCTTTCTATAATTACATTAGTAGTGAGTTCCAATTTGATAAGTTTTTTGATTCACTGAACGTTATATCTTCACTGCTTATTGTCTATTTGTGATAGCCTTATTCATCCTGGTTATACAAAAGACAGAAGTGAAAATGTGTGGAGATTTAGACCCGATAATCCGTAAATTACTGGATTTCAGAAAAACCCAAATAAGGATATTTTCATGATTTCTTCGTTTTCCAGTGGACATAAACATCCTTTACCGTTTTTATACAGTCAAGTTCACGGTCAACTGCTAATGTACATCTTTAGTAAGTCCTTGTAAATATTTATTCGTCTAACTTAAGGAGCTGATGTCATTACTGTTTATCACAAAATGTATCGTTTACACACAAGGATTAGTATTGCGTATTGCTAAATGCGTCACATTACACCCACCAACATGCAAATACGGTGGACCGAATCGTTTCTAGAATTATATCTTTATTTGTCTATCTGAAATTACCGGACGTTCTACACTAACTTCTTTATATGGAAAGAGTGGGTTATCGAAATGAGTCTGCTAGGAACTTATATAGGTCATTAAGTCATCGTAATCACCAGACAGGGTTACCAAATTAGTATAGTCAATCGCCCATGCTTCTATACTGTTCCAGTAGTTTTTTTTTATGATGGTTGTCTCGTGTAACTGTTTTATTTTTTGTGAAGACAATCAAACCACCTTTCGGAAGTACTGGAATGTAGGCGGTCAATGACTTCATGTACGTCATCGTTTGAAGTTTCTGTTGCATACATCGTGTCTTCGTCGAAGTGATGTAATTTCTCTTTGCAAGAATATCATAATAATTACAAAAACATTTTAGTTTATGTAAGATTCTTCTGTTATGTATTTACTGTTCTTTTATTTGTATGATTTATTTCATTTTGTATCATGTCTCGTTATATTTCAAAGATAGATACGATCATTAGCATTTATTCTAAAGATTATAATTTTGTTACTTCTTATTGGTCATATGTTTATATCTTCTTTATGACAATTTTCATTGAAGATTTGAAGAGACAGAACGGCCTTTGCCCAAATGAAACAGAGCTAGTAACTTTACTATCAGCAGCAGGCCTCCCCTAAACGTTTACAGCACGACCGGTTGGCGGCCTGCATCCAGCTGCTTCCTGCGACTTTCCGTAGGTCGTCTGACCACCTTGCAGGAGCTTGCTTTAGAGCGAATAGTATTGAACTTTATAGAATTTACATTATCATGCATATTAACAGCGATATTATGCACTCAGTACGGTCACGAATAAATCCACGTGCCTCAGAATCTGAATTGTCATCAGTTTGTTGCGATCTCCGTCCAATCCGTCGTACTCTTGTATGACGTAATATCGGTTTTTGTTTGATGCCCACACGGTGATGTCATGTTTGCAGAATCAAACAGGTTTTTGCGGTGTTACCGATGCATGAAAGCGTTTCTACTTATATATTTTAAACTATCGCGTTTTACTTTATTAACGGGGCTTGAACGTTTGCTTACTTGTTTTTACAACTCTTCTCACCGTGACCACGGCATATGAAACTCTGTTGAAATGTCGAGTGTATGTTTCTAGTTTCTACTTATATCCTATACTGAAAGATATATTTACTTTAAATGTTAGTATTATATTTGATTTGGTTTTTGTTTGAACTGATTTTTTTATAAATTTATTACTTGGAGTGATAGAGCATTTATGAACGGACCGGGCTTGACGTTCCGGTGGGAAAAACTACAGCTGTCTTGGAATTTTGGAGTAGGAAGCTTTGCATTGATAGGAAACTCACTTAAACATGCTACGTTGTCACCTGTACGCAGGTGCAGATAGGTAACTGGTTTTTTTTACCACCTAAACCTAAGTTGTGTAAGTCTAGGTTCTTTAATGTCTAGGTTCCTACCGCTTGGCTCACAACGAGATACACACAAGGGGACACTGGCCTGACGAGGCGGCGGGTGATGATGCCGAAGTCTCTGGCTGGGGAATTGATGCCGGTGCCGGTCGGAGCGTCAGCGAGGCCACAGCTGCCTCGTAGTAGGGTGCTAGTGAAGTCAGGCGCATCCAAGTGCGACGTGACGACATTTAAACATTATATTAAAAGTTCGATATTAATCTTAGCCTCCGCAGGCAATATTGCTGGAACGACAAAAAGTTATACCACCCACGCGACTTGAACATAAGTTATTCCTACCACGAATTACCGCAATACAATTTACTTCATTATAATTGTGTAGGTGTTAACTTCAATGCATAATGCATTCAATCTGCGTCTTTGAATGCGTAATTTGTTGACCGCTAATTACTAGACAGTGATTGATTGCATATTAAAAGTCAATATTTACCTGACTGCGCCAGGAGGGTTATGTTTTTCGAGAAAATATAAACATACAAATAATAAAACTAAAATTAAACTGTACATTATGTTAATATTTTACTAGATGATTAAATTCTACACAATTTACGCAGCCACCTGGTTCCAAAGTAACCTGCTTGTTTTATGGTTACCAGACCAGACATATCATTGTAAATATGTGTAAAGTAAAGTAAAGTCACGTAAAGTGGGCTTGACGACCTCCGTGGCGTAATGGTTACCATGCCACCCAGGACGTCCCGGGTTCGAATCCCGGTCGGGTCAT
This sequence comes from Endotricha flammealis, assembly GCA_905163395.2. Taxonomy (NCBI): domain Eukaryota; kingdom Metazoa; phylum Arthropoda; class Insecta; order Lepidoptera; family Pyralidae; genus Endotricha; species Endotricha flammealis. The sequence continues at coordinate 13,887,202 of LR990861.1, read as the reverse complement.
GATGAAAAACGAACTTTTTCTGATTGGTCTCGGGTCTTGGATGTTTATCTATATATGTATTTGTCATAAAATATAATGTCGTTGAGTTAGTATCCCATAACACAAGTTTCGAACTTACTTTGGGGCTAGCGCAATTGTGTAAAAAAAATTACTTATATATTACTTATTTAGAAAACACCCAGACTCGGGAACAAACACAATTGCCATGAAATAAATATTTTCCCCGAGCGGGCATCGAACCCGCGACCTCTGGTACCGAATGGTAGGATTACCAACGCGCAACGGTACCAACTACCAACGATCATGGTGAAACAGTGTATCAGTTTTCCACTTACGAGGCGAATAAACGATGCCTTATATTATAAACTAGCTTCCGCCCGCGGCTTCGCCCGCGTGGCGTAGTATCAATTAGCAAATCTTTCTTCAGAAACAAATTCCGGTCCGGCACGGATCAGGTCCGGTCGATCCGGTCCGGTCCGGTCCGGTCGGTCCGGACCTTATAAGGACCCTGCATGCCAAATTTGGAATCTCTAGACCCAGCGGTTTGGGCTGTGCGTCCCCTCGCAACTTCGTTTGCGTATATCTCGCTTTCCCGTGGGAATTTTGAAAAATCCTTTCTTAGTACGCGTCTAGACGTCGTAAGAAACCTACAGTCCAAATTTGGAATCTCTAGGCCCATTAGTTTGGGCTGTGCGTTGATATATAGTTAAGTCAGTCAGTCAGTCAGGACTTTGAATTTTATCTATGAAAAAAAATCCGGTCCGGTCCGGTTCGATCCGGTCCGGCACGGCCCGGTACGGTGCGGTTCCTTCCAGACCGATCAGGTCTGATCCGTTCCGGTCCGGTCCGGTCCGTTCCGGTCCGGTCCGGTCCGGTCGGTCTGGACCTTATAAGGATCCTACATGTCAAATTTGGCATCTCTAGACCCAGCGGTTTGGGCTGTGCGTCCCCTCGCAACTTCGTATGCGTATATCTCGCTTTCCCGTGGGATTTTTGAAAAATCCTTTTTTAGTACATCCCTAGACGTCGTAAGGAACCTACATGCCAAATTTGGAATCTCTAGACCCAGCGGTTTGGGCTGTGCGTTGATATACCCTCGCAACTTCGTTTGCGTATATCTCGGTTTCCCGTAGGAATTTTGAAAAATCCTTTCTTAGTACGCGTCTAGACGTCGTAAGAAACCTACAGTCCAAATTTGGAATCTCTAGGCCCATTAGTTTGGGCTGTGCGTTGATATATAGTTAAGTCAGTCAGGACTTTGAATTTTATATATATAGATATTTACTAGGTATAAATAATCTATTAAAGATAGATAGAATCTATTTAATAATACATTATATTTTCTATACGTACAATATTGTTGACAATTCTGTCGCCATACCAAAATGCGAAAGGCACGACAGTAAGGTCTCAATCCGGCCGTCCTTGCCATATATGGGTAGGCTCTTCGCAAACATTGTAAACGGCCATTTGCATACATAATGTAACCAACACTCCGGGAAAAGTAAAATTGAAATATTAATAGCACGCTTCCTGTACAGGTGAATGTCGTTTGCTTTTTTGAGGATCGAGCGAAGGGTCGCGAATGGTGACACACAAACACGCTATATGAAATGAATAAAGAATGTTTAATTACTATAGAAAGTACCTAGATACCTATGTTTGCCATGTCTCCGTAAAAAAAAGAACAGATGTTAACATTGACACTACGTCTGGTGACAAGAAAATACAGCATTAAAGCTTTCTCCACACGGTTTAAAACATTGAGTTGAAAACTAGGTTTATATTTGGACCCTGTAGCGCAGGCTTAACATTTAAAAAGTTTGTTTTTATCTCGGTATTTTTCTCTTCAATGTTTTACGCCTTCAACTAAAAAAGCGTCCACTATTCACTCGCCCTTGACCAGAGAGAATAACATTATTTTTTTGCCCCACAGCGCGGCTTCCCGTTTGATGAGGAGGAGGGCTCCGGCGCGTGGAGCGAGCTTGCGGCGCGGCACCCCGACATAGCGGCGCGACTGCGACAGAGGCCCGCCACCGCCACCTGGGCGAGAAAACGGCGACCATCCAGCCAGGACGCCACAGACGGTAAGCTGATCCATTTAAAATGTAATAAATAATAATCGCCTACCCTTTTCTCACTTCACGTAGGGTCGGTGGCGGTACAGCATCCAATTGGCCCCATCATTCGTCATCTCGACCGTTCTAAACAATAATCATAAAAAATATTCTAGGACGAATCTCACAACGCCATCTATTCCCTAACTAAACAACTAAGTCTGTCCTATGGGTGCTGTGCTAATAAAAATATTAAAAAAACTTGTAAATATGTTTTACAAACCTTTCTTATCTATCTTATTAACAGTTGTGAGGACCCCTGAACCGTGCCAGTATTTTTTATTTTAAGTTACTAGCGGTTAGGAGCAAATTCGTTGCGTATCTATTTATTCATAGTCCTACACGGTGGTCAAGTGGCTTAGCAATGGCCACTGTATCTCAAGGGTTCCGGCTTCTGGTTTGGTTGTTTTCTATTTATAATGATAAATATAATACGAGATCACCAGCGGGCCTAACATGCTCACACTCGAGATAGTTTCTCGCACGCGACAAAGCTTTTTCGCCAATAGCAATGCCTGTTTTGTCTACTGTAGACATAACCGAGATACGCTATTGGCAGAGCGGAGCGAGAAATTTTGTCGCGTTTGTCATGTTAGCCCGGCAGGCATGGAAGGTTTATAAAAATTGGTACTAAATTAATTCTAGTAATAGTAAATTAATTCATTCTACAAAATTTACACAGCGCCACCCGGTCCGATAGCTACGCATAACCTGCTTGTGTTATGAATATCAGACCATTTAACAATGTAGTGGCAATTAGTTTTAGAATGTACCTACATAGAGTATTCATATTATTATTATGTAATTATATGTAGGTGTTGTTCAAGTGTTGATTGTATGCTAATTATTATTATATGTATTACAACGTGGCTGTCCTTCATTAACAACATTGTCACGTGTTTTTTTCACTTTAGCGTTATCTCAACGAATATATTTTTCTTATTCATGGTCAGTTGTAACTATAAATTTTTACAATTAGCTGAATAATTAGAAGTTCTAAAAGCCAGTTCATCTATTGGGTGTGAATGGGTACTTGATCAGTGACTTGCACAAAACATTTGGAAAATGACACAAAAAAATCTCAGACTAATTTAGGAAGAATAGTCTTTAATAATTTTCCATCTGTAGTAGCAAATTTCCATGTAATAATTCTCCGTGTGTTTCTCGTTTCTGAACAAAACGATTCTCTGTTACAGATTTCGGAGACGGCTTCGGCGGTTTCGACAGATTCCCCTTCGACGACATCCCGCCAGAATTCAGAGAACACTTCCCGTCACGCTGGAACCGCAGGTTCGGATCCCGTGACGAGACAGAACCAGAGGCGCAGACGCCGCCGCAAACACAGTCGCCGCAGCAACAGACTACATCCACTCAGACAGAACAGAACGCAGGACCGTCACACCAGGAACAACAGCCGCACTTACCACAATACGGACTAAGGAACACAGTAGATCTTGGCCAAAAGAGCCCAGCTGATCCCAGCTTAGTGGATGCTGAAGAGAGGGCTCAACGGTCTATGTCAGCACCCCCCGACAACAGAACGAACCAAACACACAAAATGAGTGAACAGAATCATCACGAACCGCCGTCATCTCATCACAACGAGTCGTCGAATGTGAGGCACATACCGATATTTGTGGAGGGCAGAGATGAGCCAGTCATCAACAAGTCTGTTGATCATGGCGAACCGAAACAGACATACGCGCCACCTCCCCAGCCGCACATAGATAGGGATCAGTACTTCGCAGATGACGGTCCAGTCGGCTTCCATCCACCACCGAACTTTTCAAGAGCATTTGGTACACCATTCAACACATATAGGCAAGGTGCACAACCCTTCGCCCAGCAAAAAGTGTACCCTCAGACTGCATTCGCGCGAGGCGCTTCGCCACAAAGATCTCAATCACCAAAACCCCATATGTTCCCTGAAGAACACTTTGTACAAATGCCAGTTCGCCATGAGTATTCTAAGGCAGGTCCTCCGTCCAAAGCGCGGCAGCAGCAGCAGCAGCAGCAGCCGCCGCCGCAACAGCAGCAGCAACAGCGGCCCCCTCAGCAACAGCAACAGCATCCGCAACAACAGCAACAGCACCCGCAACAACAGCAACAACATCCTCAACCGCCAAAACAACAGACGCCTCCGCGACAGGAGCCCGCGCAGCCACAGTCTCCGCCGCCACCTAAGCAACAGCCGCTGAATGCTAACGATCCGATCTCGCTAATCCTCAGTATTCAGACTGACGTCCTAAATCTGATGACGGAAGTAGAAAACTTTACCGGTACCAAAAAAGACAAAAAATATATGTTTTTAGATGAGATGTTAACGAGGAATCTCATTAAATTAGACAATATTGAAACGGAGGGCAAAGAGAATATAAGGCAGGCGAGGAAGGAGGCCATAAAATGCATACAGAAATGCATCGCTGTGTTAGAAGCCAAAGCAGATAATAAATCTTTGAGCACGCCTCAACCGCAAGAACAGAGCCAAGAAAATCCCCTGGATGTTGAAATGAATGAAAATTCAGAAAAAGCTGATCAAGTGGCGACTGAAAATGGTGAAGTAGATATGAAGGAGTCTACCAAAGAGGAAGCTAAAGATCAGCCTCCAGTTGAACAGCAAGCAACTGAGGACAAACCACAAGAACAAGCAACCGCTGAGCAGACAACAGCGGAAACGCCTCAAGCGGCCGACACACGACCAGAGCAGAATAGTGATCAAAATGTAGAAACCAATGAAAATACCAAAACAGATGATGCAGAGAAGAAAGCAAAGGGCAGTAAAAATACAAAGAAACGCGACAAGAGCAAAGACAAGAAAGAAGTAGATAGCAGTAAGGATAAAGTGGAAGGCAATGATAAAATAGATGTAATGCAAGTGGACGACAAGGGACAGAAGACGGAGTCGCAGACCATGGAAGTGGACACTGGTGCTAGTCAATAAATTTAGCCGACTTTAGTGAATTGTTTATTGTAGATACAGTCTAATCCGTCGCACGGGCCTAAGTATCTGCCTTCCTTGTTCTTTGTGCATAAATAACACTCGTGTTAAATACGTATATAGTGTTTGTTTGTACATTTACGTTTTTAATATTAAAACAAAATGTGTAAAGCGATTTGTTGTCCTCGGGATTTGAAATGGTCTCTAATCCTAATATTTAATTAATTTATTGTTTATCAATACCTTGATAACACAATTTTGTCAATAAATAATTATGAATCCACAATCTGCGCGTTTTATTTTTCCAAATCGCAAACAATCCTCTTTGAATAAAAATATCAATTTTCGTTTGATTTTATAGAGCTCATGAAATATTTGTTTGAGAGAAAAAAAATTGAAAGTAATTAATAAGACCTTTATTATAATAAATCTACTCAGTTCCATTATGTATTTTACAAAAATATTTCGCTTACATAATATTAAATATATTATTAGGGCTAATTGCGTTGCGTAATTTATTGTTAGTGAGGAGAAATAGCTATTTATATTTATAGGCAATCTAAGCTTATTATTTAAACAAAGATTTCCTCTGTAAGGAATGACACTTGCTTTAAAATAATACCTGATGAGAACAACATGTTTCTCAGAACTTATAATATCACGTAAATATTAAAATAAAACCTTAAATAATATAATATAAAGTTCTAAGTAATATTGCGTATGCGCCCGCCCGTATGCCATGCCGTGACAGACGGGAAACAACGAAAAATAAACCTTTTCGATAGCAACGTTACGCTCAGGAGGAAATTGCATAGCGAGCGATAAGGCCGCCTCTTGCGTTCTTTATTCATTGAAATTTTTAGTGCAGTTATGAGTTTGTATTATATAATAATAATAAATCTTGTATTGAAGAAATCCTCAAGAAAATATTATTATTTACTCCCATTCCTTCATAACCCTATCCCAGTCTTCATCGGCTATGAAAGGTTTGTCTATACAATTTATCATATGTTCGCCACAATAAACACACTCGCTGGCCACTATATCGTCGAGTTCGCCTCTAAGTAGCTCCCGGAGAGGTAACCCGCTGGAGGTGCGTGTGCGCAACTCGATATTAGATAAAACGCCTAGTTGTCGCTGGAGATCTTGCAGTTTGTTGCGGCGCGAGGGGCCTGAAATTTAGAAAAGTTTTTTTTATATTTTCACAAAATTATATATCTCTACACATGTACGTACATTCCACGCACACTAGTGTATTTTGTTTTTGGTCTCGCCCTAATCAAACCAAAGCCGATCTATAGGTACGCTAGTATATACTAAATCTATGGTTATAGCTCATACCAAGATTTATTAAAATAAAATTCGCTGTTCTCTAGTCATAGCTATTTTACACAATAGGTAATTCAACTCACTACTCAAAACAAAACAAGGGTCTTTCGTAACTACTATAAAAAACCACAACATTTATTTAACCTGTTAAATGACATTGTTATATTGTTACAGGTTGATGTTTCTGTAATGTGAAATGTCTCCCAAACTTTTTTTTTACATTTTTTAAGACATTTTTAAGTGGCACTTATTTTTTCTAATAGTAATAAATAAGTAAGCTACTCTAAATCTTACTTAATATCGGTTGTATCTCTGCTAATAGACAATCACTGTGAAACTTATGTCCGCACGGGAACAAGTAGAACGGGCGGAGAAGTAATGCGATGTCGCACAAACAGCACGCGTCCGTCACCGAGACGTGCACGCTGCGGTTGCGGAACGACTGGATCTCTGACCGCACCTGCATGAAAGAAAATAAACGTGGAATTTCCATGGATATGTTTGTTACACTTTCACGTCAAAACGATTTACTAGTTTTTAAGTACTAATATTATAAAAAGGCAAGATTTGTTTTTTTTTAAAAGTAAAAACTTCTTTAGCGGCGCTTGGCACTCTTTTTTTAAATGGGTAAAAAATATTAAATTCACGTCAGATCCGTAGCCTGATTGAAAAGGCGTAAGATTCCCTAACCATTCCAAAACAACAGCTTTAGGTCCCAATAGTAATGTAACAATAGACCGTGGTGCTCGGCAATCGAGCCTCACTTGATTTGCCATCTCTCTAGGGTATAATGCCTTTTGCTTCAAATTGCTGTTTCTCACGTAGTTGTTAAGGAGGGAAGTCCTTTCAATACTTCCTACTCCGACTATCTTCTTTCTGATTGAATTCGTTTTGAGTTCCAAGACAGCTGTAGTTTTCTTCCCCGGGACGTCAATAAGCTTCATTGCTTATTGTCTATCTGAGGTCGCCGTTGTTGATCCTGGCTACACAGGAGACACAGTGGTGGGAGTATGTGGTGGGCTTGTCCCTAACCATTCCAAAATATTCAAAAATGCACAACGTTGATGATTAAGTTTTCACTTCTGCCGGCACTCCCGGAGTGCAACCCGTCCTTTTTTTGTTTGTAACGAATAAGCTCAAAAACTACTAGATTTCAAATCCGATTTCAAAAATTCTTTCACCGTTAGGAAGCTACGCCATCCCAAAGTGACATATCAAAAAAAAAAAAGGAATCCTTACAAAAACCCCATGCAAAGCAAAACTAGCGTCCCGCCCCAGCTATAACCTGGATTACCTTAGGATAGATTGTATTCCGGATATCAATACGGTAAGTTTGAAAGTAAAAACGAAAGAGCTCGTAAATAGGCCTAATTTATTAGAAAAGGTTAAAAACCAACTCACATATTCCGCAGAACGCGTCGCCTCCTCCATTTCAGACTTCAATTCCTCTATTTGTATATTATATTCCTGTAACAACATATAAGTGATAACACTAGGTATCTATCTGTTTAAACTCTTGAGATTAAATAATAAATGTATTCAAATTCAAATTCAAATTCAAAATATTTTTATTCAAATAGGCCTAATATAAGCTCTTTCGAATCGTCACAATTTTTTCCTACCACCAGTTCAGACGGCAGATTTGTGCTAAGAAGAAGCTGGCAAGAAACTTAGCACTTGCTCTTTTAAAATGGTATTACTATGATACAAATTACAATGACAGAAAATATAAAATTAACACAAAATATCTGTAATTTCTGATGACGAAGAAAAAAAATTAAAAAATAATGCAAATAATTAAAGATTAATAACACTATAAATGAAGAGAAAAAAAAAAGCGTATTAATATACTGGTATACATATATACCTACATTTAAAGGTGTAAAAAATTAAATAAAGGTAGAAAGTGTATATACAATATATGCATATATATATGCGCAATATATTAAGTACCTAGCAGTAGGTAGGCTTGTGTTTGGTGTCTGTGCCGAGTTTATCATTCCAGCTATTTTTATCATTTAGATAATCTTCAATTTTATAATAAGCCTTTCTGCTGAGTGAATATTTAATGTAGGATTTAAACCTTTTTCCTGGTAAATTCAGCACGTTTTCAGGCAGTTTATTATAAAATCGAATACTATTAACAACAAAACTATTTGAGGTCTTGGCGAGCCGGTGCTTAGGTATAACTAATTTATGTTTATTTCTAAGATTTAAATCCGAGTAGTCACTAAACTTTACAAATGTGCTTATATTTTTACGTACATACATTATATTCTCATAAATATATTGAGATGCAACGGTCAGAACATTAATTTCTTTGAAAACTTCCCGTAATGATTCTCTGGAACCCATATTATAAATGGAGCGGATAGCTCTTTTTTGTAAAATAAATATTGCCTCAATATCGGCTGCCTTACCCCACAGCAATATGCCATATGACATGATGCTATGAAAGTAGCTAAAATAAACTAGACGCGCTGTCGCTACATCAGTCATTCGTCTAATTCTCCTGACCGCGTACGCTGCAGAACTGAGTCTGCTGGCAAGTTTTTTTATATGGGGAGCCCATTTCAAGCCTGAATCCAAGGTAATACCAAGAAATATCGTCTCATTTACAAAATCTAATTTAGTACCATCGAGAATAATGTCAGTATTTACCTGACGAACATTTGGCAAAGTGAATTTTACTACTTTAGTTTTATTTGAGTTTAATAACAGATTGTTGCAAGTAAACCAGTTTTGAATAGCAGAGAGTGCACCATTTACATTGCTAGTGTTGCGACACTGGCGATTAAAATTAAAAATCAAAGAAGTGTCGTCAGCAAATAGCACTGCTTCAATATCTGTCATGTTCTTGACCATAAAAGGGAGGTCATTAATATAAATTAAAAATAGGAAAGGACCTAGGATCGAGCCTTGGGGCACCCCAATTCTCACATTTGCACCCTTAGATTTCACACCGTTGATATCAACGGTCTGCAATCTATTGGCTAAGTAAGACGCAATCAAATTTTGCGCATTATCTCTAACTCCGTAATGATTTAGTTTGAGCAAAAGCGTCTGGTGATCTACACAATCAAAAGCTTTAGAGAGATCGCAAAATACCCCGATGGCATCCTGCGATCCCTCCCATGCATTCAGGATATGCTTGATGAGCGCAACTCCAGCATCAGTAGTGGACATCCCGGCGGTGAAACCATATTGCTTACTATGAATAATATTAAACTTTTTAAAATGCTCCTGCATCTGCTCAAGCATAACCTTTTCAAATATTTTGCTCAAAACTGGTAAAATAGATATTGGTCTGTAATTTCCAGGTTCAGTTTTTTCACCAGACTTAAACAAAGGAATCAACTTGCTGTACTTCATTAGATCGGGAAACAGACCAGTATCTATACAAACATTAAAAATTATGGCCAAATGTGGAGCAATGGCATCTATAACAGCATACAGTGCTTTAATAGAAATTCCCCAATGATCCTCAGAGTTTTTAACATTGAGTTGTTTAAAGGTCTTAATAATTTTACACGGAGAAATATATTTAAATTTAAAGTCTTCTTCATTAGGCACCACATTTTCCATTAACAATTTATTAGCACTACTAGGCGAGGAGTTAAGAGAACTAGTAACTGTGATGGGGATATCAGTAAAGAAATTTTCAAAGGCGTTGACTATATGATCAGTGGATGTTAAGATGCGATCATTATGTTTCAGGGTGTTGATCGAATCCCGTGGTTTTATTTTGCCTGTCTCTTTATTAATAACATCCCAAACAGCTTTTATTTTATTGCCTGAATCAGAAATCTTTTTCTTAATATACAAAGATTTTGCTTTTTGACAAACAGTCTTGAACATCCCTGAGTAATTCCTAACATAATTAACAAATTCAGGTTCAAGTCTGTAAGTTTTTTGAGCATATAGATCAAATAATTTATTTCTGCTTATTAAAATACCCGGAGTTGCCCAATCAATAAAATTTAATTTATTTGAAACTGTAATAGATTTTTGTTTAAAATTTTTCCCATATTCTTCAAGCAAGGGCAGAAATAAATTATTATATAGCAAGTCAGGGTCATCCACAGAGTAATCCAAGAGTGAGAGCCTTTCCTTCATTATATTATTGAATTTACTTAGTTTATTGGAAGTCAGGGGCCTGCAAACAAAAGTATGATTTACAATTTTGTCAGAGACTTGTTCAAAGACTACAAGTTGACCACAGTGGTCGGAAGGTAAGTTATTCACTATTGAACCATTGAGATGTCGACAATTACAAAAAACATTGTCAAGGCAAGTGGCTGACGTAGCCGTTATACGGGTGGGCTCCAGAAAAACATTTGATAAATTAAATGATTTAAATAGATTTAAGAATCTTATACTAATTACAGTATCCACTAATATGTCAATGTTAAAATCACCACAAACTATTATATCTTTATTGGAATTAAAAACTATTTTCAAAATGTTCTCCATTACTATCTCAAATTGTGAAAAGTCACCATTGGGGGGTCTATAAACACAGACTACTATACAATTTTTTAATTCAGCACAGGACACCTCTATAGTGCGTTCAACAGAGAGTCCACTGATGTCCATCCGTTCCTTAGCTTTGATACATAGTTTTAAAAGAATTAATGAGCCGCCCCTTATTGCGGATTCTCTGTTGAAACAGCTAACTATTTTGTAATTGTGTATATTAAATACCATTTCACAACTCTTGAGCCAGTGCTCAGTTAAACATAATATATCAACATTATGTTTGTCAAGAAATAACTGTACTATTAGCTCGCTGCCGGGAAAGCCTTGAATATTTTGGTGTACAATTATCAGTTCTGAATGCTTTCCCGTTGTCTTGACTGGCAGTTTAAATCTGCAGTCATGTCTATATTACAATTATTTCCTTCACAGGATGTTTCCCAAGTATTAATGGTAAAAGCTAGTAAACTAGCAATCTTATGTCTAGATTTATTAGATAGATATAATCTATCTTTAGTTAAATAAAAATCACTAATAAAATTATTAGTGTCAAAAAATATAAAATTGTCGCTATGACAACAGGTCATTTGTAATAAATTATTTAAATTATATAAGTTATTATTAAATTTTGGTGGCTGGGAACTTGAGTAAGGGAAGGCACACAATATTATTTTATTTACATTTAACACTTTCAAAAGTTCAATTCCATTTATTATGTCCCTTCTCTTTACCCCTAGGCTATTTCCTACCAGTATCACAATACTGGTTTTGTCATCCACTTGTGTTTTCAAAACTCTATCAATTATGCGAGTATATGATGCATCTGGCATACAATAGTTAACAATGTTGCCAGATACATATTTATTTAAGGCTAAACCTAGTTTACATCCTAATCTATCTGAGAATACAATAGTTTTATTATCGTAATTGTCGGAAACACAAACACCGTCAGAAACAACCGAATTTTTAATAAGACTACAATTTTTATCAACAACAACAGGGGCAGATGTTGACCGGCTGCCATCAACAGATGAGGTGTTGATGTTGTCACATGTACAGCGATGGGAAAGTGACTCATATATAAAGTGACTCGTATAGGGACAGACACACAGATTGAGCTAGTCCCAAAGTAAGTTAGAAAATTGTGTTATAATAACTCAACGTTACTATATTATATAACAAATACATAATAGATAAACATCCAAGACCCGGGGCCAATCAGAAAATATCGTTTTTCATCATGACCCGATATTAATTCAAATCCGGTCATGATGAAAAATTGGGATTTCCAACCCGGAACCTCCTGGTTGGCGGTCTGGCATAGTAACCATTACGTCACTAGGTCGTCGAGAAAAGCAGACGACTTCACACTTGACATATTTTTTATTATGGAATAAGACATTTGTCAGTTGTGTTCTTTGCAAAGTAAGAACGAATAGATTTTAGATATAAACTAGAAAAAAAACGTGGGAATTTCGGAAAATTTCGAATGACTACGTCATGCAAAGAACACTCCAAGTTTCAGGTGAGTGTACTATCAGCGATTTAGACTGGGCGTTGATCCATCAGTCATTTTAAGAGAGGTAGGGCACAGCGGATCATCCGCTCCGCATCTTTCGCAGCCCGTCTGGGGAAGGACCTCTACAGAAGATCATAGCCAAATAGCATTGGTCTCGGCCATGCTGTTCCTAAGGTGAGTAAGGTCTCCAGAGCTCCACTTGGGGGGGTTGACAACGCGTGAGTGATACCCCTGGTATTGCAATGATGATGCTTACCAACAGGCGGGCCGTATGCTTGTTTGCCACCTTTGTGGTATAAAAAAATAAAAATTCACGACAAAGCATTTTACATGTATACCTCGAGAGAATGGCAAATCGGTGCCCTAAAATGGTCGATGGTCACAACGTCGCTGAAGAACGGCAGGATATCTTCTATCTTGATGAGAGGACATTCTTCTAGGAAGCTCATAGCCTCAGTCAGATTCTGATTCTTCGTTATAACATGTTCCGCTGAAAATTGAAAACACGTAAGTAATTAAAACATTGTTTTTCAACAAAGAAACAAATCAAATGTGTCGCGCGACAGCAGTGCGACGGTGTAAATGTATAAATAAAAATCGCACGACAGTGTGCAATTGCAGCTTTGCTGTTTGACTTAATAAAAAAAAGTTAGTATATAAAGTTCTAGTCAAAATATCCTACTTAATATTATAAAGACGATAGTTATGTGTATGTTCGTTACTTCTTCACTCTCAAATTGGTGGGCCAATTTTTATGATATTTTGTATGTAGGTAGCTGATACCTTGGATTAACACATACGAGTACTTTTTATCCCGAAAAGTACGCGATTCCCGTAAGTAGGATTTGGTCAAAAGCCTGATATAGATGGCTCTGCTGTGCAAAAATAAATACTCGCAAAAGTGGCGCGGGTTTTAATAGTATGGTATAAAAACAGCCAAACTGCAACTTGCCATACCTCTCTAAAGTCAGTAAAGTCTTTTTAACGAAAATAGCCAATTAAAATTATCATTCACACCCAAATAATAATATAGTTAGAAATGGCATATAGCACAACACTCTTATTATTCTGGCGATTTATCGATTTTACACATGGATATTTGAATAAAAAGACACGCTATGATTGTTTACTACATTGGTCAAGTTAAGATAAACTGGTTATAAATACCTATGTTTAGCCACATCTGTCGTTGCATCTCTGGCTCATCCGGCATGTCAGCTATTCGTTTAGCTAACCCAAGGTTCACTTCCAAGGCAAGTTCCACCGCCGACTCCCACAGACCGAGCAACGCTGACAACTTCACACAGGCCTCTGACAAATTCTTCTCGCGACATAACCTGTAGAGAATTAGTATTGTAAGAAGACAAACAGATCAATAAAATTGTTCGTACGATTAGAAAAATAGATTAACAATTTAGTGCTATTTCTTTAGTACAAATGCACTATATTTGTATAAACAACTTAAAAAAAAAAAGCTTTACTACACAAAACTGCATACTACACTACATTCCTACATTACAACACTTTACTAAATCTAGAACTAAACAAGATGTTTGTTACTCTTTCACGCAAAAATGGCTAGATAGATTTGCTCGAAATTTGGTACACAGGTAATTTATAACACGTATTGACAATTTTTATCCCGTATATCTTTATATCAGGTATGTCAGGAACGGTGATAAGCATCAGGCGGACCGTATGCTTGTTTGCCATCTTAGTGGTACAAAAAAAATGGAACGGGATATCGCGGGCATGAACTAGTATATACTTATTTTTTTAAAATTACCTAAGAGCATAATGAACATCATAGTTAACTAAGATGACGTCCTGCCCCTGTCTCTCCAAATACTTCATCAGAGCAGCATGATCTGTCTCCGAGTATAACGTCAACAGATAATTATGAATGGCTTTATCCTTCACATTGTAATTTTGAAGCATATGTTCTAAATAACGAATTATTTCCGATATATGAACATCGTCTTTCTCACAAGACAGAAAAGCTGGCAGCAGTTTAGACGGATTCAATAACCCTTGGGAGATCAAAACGTCAATTGTATTCTTAGGATCCTCTTCCATCAAAACTGGAGCGAATTGGTAGAACAGCTCCGGTCTCCGTAATTCCTTTAAAGTGTTCAACGCTTCCATATAAGACTTTTTATAAATATTCTGAGCTACTACATTCTCGTAGTCTTCATTCATACGTGTTAGCTTTATGAGATTCTGTTTGTCACCGTGTGACGACAGTAAATCATATATAACTGTTTTGACGTGCTGCATACACTTAGAAACTTTAGGATGAACCAAGAAAACATCAAAATCGCTTTGTATTTGATTGTATTCATCTGTATCTTCCTTCCCTGTCCGTCTTAGTAAGCCCAGTTGAGACACATATAATTCCGTCATCCATATAACGATCATTGAAATTAGTGTCTTGTCATCATCCTTTAAGGCTTCTAATCGATTATTTAAATATATTTGTAGAGCATTTATTTGGTTTACTTCTAGAAATTTCAAGCATATCGTTTCGAAACTGCTCTGTGTGTCAGCATAAACTCTTGCGCTTTCGTCATAATCCGCTTTGGAAAACAACAATTCCGCTTGTTTCACATTAATTATATCAATGTAAGCTGGGTTATGATGACAGTATTCTTTGGCTAAATGGAATAATTCCTTCTCTGTGTAAATCCTCCAGACATTTCTTTCTTCTCTGACGACTTTGTATCTAAATACAGCTTTATCTGTGATCGCCCATATGGTTTTTCTTTTTAAATCTTTTATTATACTCTTTAACTTCCCGTGAGCTTCGGAGTATTTCTCTTCGTAAACACATTCCTGGTTTAGTACTGAGACAGCTTTTACTTTGTCTGGGTACATGAGTAGGGCGTGGAACTCTGTCAGAACAAAAGACACTGGCGCTTTGGAGTCTGACTCTGGTGGATAATTGATGAGTTCTCCTTGGGTGAACAGGGAATTTGAGTTTTGCTGTGAAGTTGGATCCAACTGAAAAAAATATTATAAAGAATTTTAATGTGTTTGAGAAAGTTAATTGATGCCAGACTTAACATCAAATAATCAACTCGATTTTCACAAACTAGGCAGACTAGCTTATACGATTAGTTACAAAGTTACGGCTATGCAAATAGTTGCCAAGAGTGGCGTTAGTATATTATGCATTATTAAATTGTTTTAGGAATGTAAACGTGCATAATTTCTCTGTGGTCATTTCAGAACAAAAGTCACAGACGTAGTTCACAAGGTAGCTAAACTGAAGTAAATCTGGGCTGGCGTGGAAAGAATGATGGGCTCGCGTCACAACACAACGAACTGGACGCCGCAATCCATTAAACGTCGTCGCGGAAGACCAAAAACGCGCTAGCGACTCTTATTCGGATGATTGGCCGGAAATAGAAATTCATTTGAAAAGTTGTGTTGTTAGTTGTGAGGTCTTTGCCCTGCAGTGGGACACAAAACGCTGCAAAAAAAATATTATTTTCATTTTTATTTACCTGTCCATAAAAGATGCCTGGTTCAGTCAACCAAGCAAATGTCTTTGGCACTTCATAGCGGTCGAAATGAAACTGTAGCTTAGAATATTTAAGCGTAGATGGTATTTCTTGAAAGGCTGTATCAGGCATGTTCAAATATTGATAGAAGAGAGACTGTAGGCTTGGTTTGCCATCCATAGAGATCGCATGTCCAATAAATTGGTATAACCTCGTTGGTGTTGTTATAAAAACAAAGTATTTTGTTGTATTCGCCACTCGGTGGAATTGTATTCCAGTGATAGGCATATCTGTGCCTTTTCCTATGTCGAAGATCTATAAAAATAAATAAAAATAAGTTTACTCCTTTATTATTATTTGTTTATGTTTTGCAAAAACAATTCATGATTTTTATTTATAGTTGTTAGGCAACTAGCCATTCATATTTTTTGAAATTGATTTTTTGAAAGAAAAATTTCACCTCCTCCCCCAGGTGGGATTCGAACCCACGACCCCTCGATATCCGGCCGAGTGCTCTAACCACTGAGCTACCGGGAAGGTTAGTAATGGTGGTGAAATTTCTCATTCCTTTTAACTGCGTAAGTCGCAGAGCACGCCATCTACCTGAAGGTTTTACAACCAAGCAGGTTTAGTAGCCCATCGTTAGATTCTACTATTTTTAGATAACGGTCACTATACAATTTATGATTTTTATTTATAGTTGTTAGGCAACTAGCCATTCATATTTTTTGAAATTGATTCGAATCCCACCTGGGGGGAGGAGATGAAATTTTTCTTTCAAAAAATCAATTTCATAAAAACAATTCAATCTACAACAAACTCATTTCGAGATTTTAAAAGTACTGTTAGACGATCGAATTTGGTACGGTACCGCAAATTATTATTATTACTGGTTCGGTCGGTTCGACTTCTCTACAGTCAGTAGTGCAGTAAGGTGCTGTGGCGCTTTGACCGGAACATTCAGTGGTGCGGGCCGGACCAAATTCGATTGTCTAGCAGCACTTTAAAAGTCACACATTCAGTTAATGATCCACAAATCGACGACATAAAAATTTTCCGATTTAAATGAGATTCTCTTGGTGAAATAAAGTTACTATAGAAGCCAAGTTAAATCAGAGGCGAACGAAGCCGCTGGCTACAGCTACTATTACATATTCGAAAATACTCCTAACTTATGTCTATAATATTATATAGGCGCATAAAATTAGCGTAACCCGCACATAATTTTTTGTGAAAGCCAAAATAGGTGAAAATAAGCCAAACTACTTTAAAAGTGTTTAATTGAGACTTTGACAATAATACTATTGCTATGAGAAACAAACATATTATCACAAATTTAATAAAAACTAGCATATTTTCTGTAAAAAACACACAAGCACAACCCCATTAAGCATCAAGTGCAAATTTAACAAAAATGTTTTTACCAGTCCTTCAATTTCCTTGCTCCCATATAGAGGCAGGTAATTAGGCAGCTTGTGTAGAAATTTATTAAAATTAAAAAGAGAAACAATAAATATATTTTTTTAGAAAATATAATGTTTTTAATTTGTAACAGGTATTAAAATAAATACCAATTTTGATTATTTTTCAGTGATTTATCATTGGTAACTGAGACCCAATCTATCAAAAATATTTTAGATTAAATTATATCATATTACAGTATTAGGTTAGGACCTTATTTCACAGGTCTCTGATAATTTTCATTCATTATTATTTATCATCTGTTACTTAAATTGAGAGTTATTTTATTAACAGATAAACAGTAAGTTATCAACAATTTATATTGGCACAGAAGTTCACAGAACCAATTTTAGTCCTCTATTTTTAGTCTCGGTCTCGGTATAAATAAATTTATATTTTCTAGCCAGTTTAAGGAAAAAGACTTGACAATCATTTGCAATTTCCTTATATACTTACAGGTCTCCAATACTGTTGATTAGCTGTGAACATCTTATCATTATCGGCTTCCAGCTCTGTTTCCAGGATCTGTCCATGGGACGTTCCAAGAAGTATCGGTCCAGTCGTAGTATCTGATTCATTTTCATAATTCCATCCGACCTCTGTCACCTCAATATTTCTGGATTTGCTAACTGACTTCAATTTTGCACTGTTACGTCGTAAATATACAAGTTCTGGGTGGCCATCTTTATTTCTTCCGGCGAATGCCATAAGCAAATGGTGGCCAAGGGGATCAAGAAATAGACCAGTTAATTTGGTGTTCGGTTGTACGTATTTTGTGTACTTGATTTCTGAAATTAATAGTAAATTTTTACTTGTTAATCATACTAATATTATAAATGAGAAAGTGAGTTTGTTTGTTATTCCTTCATGGCTTGACTAAGCAGCCGATCATTATGAAAATTTGTATACATATTTGTCAGGGGTACAGAGCCCTGCTGTATACCAATAAAATGGGTACAGAGTGTAGCAGACAGTGGCCATAGTTTTAGAACTTTATTTTTGAAGATTGATATTTCATGAGCTCAGTATTAGTAGCCAAAGGTAGGCACTATATTGCAAGATATGCCAAATTTGTTTGAGTTTATAGCCATAAAAGAGGAAATAAACATTATAACTGAAAAGATGTTTGCTATTTTAAATTGGAAAGCACTATTTAAAACATTAGCCGTGGAATTATAAAATAAATAAAAATTATTGTTTAGTTTTTAGTTCAATTTTAATGTTTATAAGCTTCCTTTACTTAAAAAAATAATAATAAAGCCTTTATTTTTCTATTAGCATGTATAGTGGTGTGAAACGCAATGGATAATTTAAATTTTTAGAGTGATTTATGCATGGAAATGTATGGTGATATAATATGAAAAACTGAAATTGAGTACTCATACCATCATGTTGGTTAGGCATTTTCAAATCCATTCGAAACAAGTTCCCATTGGCCATAGCGAGCACTAGGTAATCACTAGCAACCGCTACATGGGTGATCACGTCACTCGGCTTGAAATTCATTTTTTGTTTCGAAAATATGGGCGTATCATCTTCAAGTTCCATATTTATGTAGCCTGAGGATGTCATTGCATCTGATACGGGCTTGGCTCGTTGGGTTTGAGCCGCTTGCTCATACTGATCGAGTATTGAAGTCATTGTGATGACTTTCGTCAGTAAGGAAACTTCAACAATATTTTAATTCCAAATTCTAACACGCTTATTATCGCAAAATTTATGAGATTTTTAGCGCACATTGACAATTATTAATCACATTTCTTTATTTTACCAATATCTATAGCAAATTATCTAGAAAACACAATTAGTTTATTTTTTGGTAATAGTGGTAATAGATAACGTTATCAAATATTGCTATGAATATTAAATGAATGACATGACATTGACAGTTGACACTGACAGCCAAAATAGCTGTGTTGCTATGGTCAAACGTATGTAGTTTTGGTAGAAAAAGGTTCGTACCCAACACCTTGGTGCTACCCATTAAGCCCACCATTCACTACACGAGCCCGGACCCCGACTCCCAACCCGCACCCGACCGCGACCAATCCGGCGTACCCATACACTGCACGAACCCTCCGCCAACCCACCGCCAACCCTCCACTCGAAGTGTGACTTTGGTGAGCCCTGCACGTGTACTCATTTAATATGCCGCCTGTACTATCTAAGCAAAAGTAGCTTTAATCGTCGTCGGAATAATGATTTTATCCGAGAAATGAAAAAAGAAACGGTTTGTTATCGTCGAAAGACATTATAATAAATAAAAAACTAATAAAAACGTGGTTGCGACACTGACTGAGTCGGCCGACCAATCTAACCTTGCACACACACGCGCGGATTGGTCGGGTCGGGCGTGGGTTCGGTTGACGCTCGCGGCTCGCCGCGAGCCCGACGCCAACCCATTTGACAGTCTGGCGGACCGGTTCGTCGCTTCCATACACAGGCGGATTAGTCCGATGGCCGACCAATCCGCCGGACCAATCTGCGTGTGAAGTGGTGGGCTTTAGAGACATATAAACGGTATATTTTTGAACGGTTCTGTCAGCTGTCATGTCAGATTACAACTTTCAAAAATTGGTTAATCTCACCTAGTATTTTAGACCTTAAGGACTCGGCGTTTAAGAGTGAAATTTCCTTGATAAGAGATTTCATTTGCAATTTTATGAACCGCTTGCTGTGCTGTGCGGCGAAAATATTTTTTAGTTTCGGAGATTTTCATTGTTTATCACATTAATTACTATTTTAGGATACTGTAAGAGTACTTTAATTAGCTGTATAACTATATTCAGTAACTTATATCTTGTGAATTGGTGCTAAATGTTATATGTTTGTTGGGAAGTTGAGCAACTCTCAACAAGTTTTTAAAATTCAAGTTTTGTGTGACCTTGTCCCATTATCATTATCATACATTACCTATCGCATTCGAATGTCAGCTTTTTGTGGTCTGTAGTGTATTTAATCAGTATTTATCTGTATTTATCATGGCAACTGGGTCGCTGTTAAAATCTGCAAAATTCAGCTGTAAGTACTAATACAATAATTTGATGGATTTATAATATTTTAGAGTTTATGTTTAAATACACACCCACTCAAAATCTTAAGTTACGAATCTGAAATATCTAAAAGTATAATAGTATAAATTAAAACTACTTTTAAAAGATTTTGATGGTGTACATACCTACCTACTTTGCTTGGTTTTATTATACAAGCAACTTTTATAAATAAAAAGAAGAAGCCCAGTAGCATTCTACTATAAAGTATAAACATATAATGTTATATGTATATAACGAAGTATAACCAACCTGTAAAATAAATTAGGTAGGTAAAAAGTGCAGAATACGAACACAAATAGCGGCAGGATATTGTTTTATTGCAGAAAGGAGCATTTTAGATTAATCTTTAGTTAGTTTTAGATTTTTTTTATATAAACCTTTTTCCCATTAAGGCCAATATTATCTTCACTGTGTTATCTATGTCTGGTGCTCTATTGCTCTTAGATTAAGCCATTAATAAATTCTAATGTTTTTCCAGTATACTCCCTACAATGTGCGAAGTCAGCTGTTTCACAATGTCGCAGCTTCACCACTCAGCTCACAGAAGAGCAGCAATGCATTCAGGAATTGGCACGGGACTTCAGCAAAAAACATTTAAAACCTACTGCCGCTAAACGGGATGCTTCTGGAATATTTCCACATGATGAGGTAAATTAAAAAAGACTTATTCCCTTCGTTCTGCGATTGAGTCCTGTAACCTTTCCTTCTTACCTCTCCAAGCCACGCATTACTTCCCTAACTGCACTCCTTCCCTTCTGGATCTAATTGCCGTCTCCTCTTTAGACCTGGTTGCTAAGCATGGCCAACTCGCAGCCGATGCCTTTTCCTACCATGACCTCCTTTTTCTTTCTTTTAAAATTCGTCCTCCAAAACCCAAACCTAAGATCCTTCTGCGACGTAACTTTGCTGGCATTAATACCGACGAGCAGCTATTATTGATTTACCCTCTGTAGACGAACAAGTTGCTGCCTTTAACTCTATACTCCTTCAACTTTTTGATCGACATGCGCCGGTTCGTCCAGTCCGGGTGAAACATCTTCCTGCACCGTGGCTCACTGAGGAGATCAAATCAGCCATTGCCAAAAAAAACCATCTCAAAGGGAAATTCAAACGCGATCCTGTCAAGTTTCGAGACCTGTACGTTCTTGCCCGCAACCGTTGTAATAGAATGTGTAGAGAGGCACAGCGTAGACATTTCCATTCTGCAGTTGAAAACGGTGACCCTGCCAAGGTCTGGCGGTTTCTTAAGTCTTTAGGAGTTGGGAAAAATCAGCATTCTAATCCTAATAACATTGACTTCGACTGTCTTAACAGGCATTTCTCCTCGTCCGCTGTTTTTGATAGCGAAACTAAATCTAAAACTTTAAACACACTTTCTGCCTCTCCAACTCCTGACTTTCCTCCCTTTTCATTTAGTCAATTTACCGTTAGTGATGTTAAGAAGAACATATTGGCCATCTCCTCCAACGCGACAGGTGCTGATGACATCAGTCGTGCTATGATCTTGCCTCTCATAGATACTCTCCTTCCTGTAATCACAGCCATTTTTAACAACTCCATCTCGAACTCCGTCTTTCCTACTGTTTGGAAAGATGCTAACATAACTCCCTTGCCTAAAAAAAGTAATCCGTCTTCCTATTCCGAGTACAGTCCTATATCCATCCTTTCTTTCCTGTCCAAAGTTTTTGAGCGTCTTATCCTACACCAACTCAACAATTTCCTCTCTAATAATAACCTGTTGAATCCTTTCCAATCTGGCTTTAGGCAAGGTCATAGCACCACTACCGCTCTTGTCAAAATTACGGACGATATTCGTCTAGGGATGAACAACTCCCAAGTCACGGTTATGACACTTTTAAACTTTAGTAATGCCTTTAACACCGTCGACTTCGACGTACTCTTGGGCTTTCTGCATTCTCTTAACATATCTCCTGCGGTCATTGATTGGTTTCGTAGTTATCTTTGCGGACGCCGACAACGCATTAAGATCGATAACAGTGTCTTTTCTTCGTGGTGTACCTTATCAGCCGGCGTTCCGCAGGGTGGCGTATTATCTCCGTTACTTTTTTCTCTCTTCATTAATTCTATTACTTCTCGCCTTAGCTCCTCTTATCACCTTTATGCTGATGACCTACAGATCTATCAGCAGGGTCACATTAACGATCTACCTGCAGTTATTGGTGCGATAAATTATGATCTGCAAGCCATTTCCGATTGGAGTAAAGCCCACGGTTTGATAGTTAACCCCTCTAAATCTCAGGCGATCATTATTGGCAGTTCCCGTTTTATATCCAAAATTGACTGGTCTAACATCACACCAATCATTTTTGAAGGCGTGCATATCCCTTTTAGCGATAAGGTTAAAAATCTTGGCATCCTTTTTGATACGACCCTTTCTTGGTCTCACCAGATTAGTGAGGTTAGTAGAAAAATGTTCGCGATCACGAGCTCCCTACGTCGCTTTAAGTACTTTATGCCAATGGAGACTAAAATTTTGCTTGCGCAATCGCTACTCCTTCCGGTCCTTGATTATGCGGATTGCTGTTACATTGATATCTCTGAAGCGCAGCTTAATAAACTAGAGCGTCTCCAAAATCTCGGCATTCGCTTCATTTTTGGCCTTCGGAAATATGACCACGTCTCCCAATACCGTTCTCAACTCAAGTGGCTCCCTGTCCGTTATCGCAGAAACCTACATATTCTTTCCCTACTTTATTCTATCCTCTTTAATCCTTCTACACCACCTTATTTAAAGGAATGCTTTGCTTATCACAGCAACACTAATGGTCCCACTCTTCGCAGCAAATTTAATCTTCGCCTTGTTACCCCTCCACACTCCACTAACTTTTTCACAAATTCCTTTTCTGTCCGAGCTGTCCGTCTTTGGAATTCCCTTCCTCTCAATGTTCGACAAGCTCAGTCGCTTCATTCTTTTAAAAATTTGATCAAGCGTCACTATTTGTCCACATAATTATAATGTTCATTTTATTTATCTTATATTTTATATGTAAGTATATTCATCTATATTATTACCTTATTTTTGTTTTGTTTTTCCCTTTCTCTTGTTTATATGTAATTATTTTACTTTTTAGTATTGTTTCGGTACTACTGCGCCACCTACCTATTTCTACCTCTTAATCCTTTCTCTCAGGTTGCCTGGAAGAAATTGCTATGCGATAAGGCCGCCTATTGTATATTTCACCCGATTTTTTTTTGATTTTGTTATTTTTGATAATGTTTTGGTGCAATAAAGAGTATTATTATTATTATTATTCCTACCAGTTTCAAATTACCTATCAAAAAATTGGTTACCTCTTGGATAACTCTACATAAATATGTTTTCAATTTTCAAATAGTTTTGGCTCTAAAAAATCATCTATTTTTTTTAATAATCTTTACTGTTATCTCTAATAATGCTCAATATTATTTATTACATAATGATACCCTTATTTCTCCATAATCAGAGGTTATCGCTAGAATAGTGGATTTCTTTCATTCCTTATCATTGTTATCAAGTTACTGTCATCAATAACTTCAGAGGATTGACATCTGTGTCCTTATATTACTGATGGTCAAGTCAAAAATGCTAGCTTAAAGATAATGATACAAATCCTGGATCTATAATATTGGTAAAGTCAACTTACAATTCTTGAACTGAAATTTTAAAAAAAACCTTGAATAAAATTGTCGCCGCTGTTTACCTTTTTAATTTACAAAATTAGAAATAAAGAGAAGTTCCATTTTTACCGTCTATCGCTTTCCGACCGACCACCATTTTGCACAGCATAAGCACCCCACCCCAGGGATTCAGGTCTCCCTTCAATGGAATGGACATGCTGCTGCAATATGGATTAGTAGAGGCCAGTGTTTTCAAGTCGGCTGAAGGTCACCAACTTGGCTTAACGACTGTTTACTTTAGTGACTAATTGGCCACTGCCAGCTAAAGGTTTAAAAATGTCTTCTGTCTCTCTCATCCATAGATAAAAAAACTAACAGCCATAGGCTTCATGGGTGCCAATGTCTCCGAAGAACACTGCGGAAGGGATCTGGACTATCTCTCCATGGCTCTCATAGTCGAAGAGTTGTCAAGGGGCTGTGCAAGTACCGGCATGATAGTGTCCATACACAACTTCCTTTACGCCAATCTGGTTAATGAGAAGGGCACACAGGAGCAAAAGGATTTGTTTTTGAAGGATTTTGTTAATGGATCAATTGGATGTTTTGCGTTGAGTGAACCGGGTAAGTTGTCTTAATATTGGCACCAGCGGGCTAACCAGCTACCTTTGGCACCAGCGGGCGCGAGTTCGATTCGCTCAGGGCAAACATTTATGTAGCCGTTTGTTAGACTCGAAAAGTCTGGGTGTTTTCTATGTATTAAGTATTTATAATTAGCTGTTGTCTGGTACCCATAACACAAGCTGGTTAAGTAGGTTAGCTTACTTTGGTACCAGGTGGCTCTGTATATTATGTAGAATTTATTTTATTTATACTGCACCTACAAAAAAGCAAAGTACGACGGCGAAGAGGCGCGGCGCTGGGGCAGCGGCAAAAATAAAAAAGATTTGCAATCGCTGCGCGCGCGTTTTTCATTTGTTTCTTTATTTGCGATTGATTTTAAAAAAATCGAATGAAACTCTGTGCGCTGAGCTCGTTATGAAAATAAGGTACAGTCAGCGGCTTAAATATTTTGTTACTTTTGTACCTTTTCACTTTTGTATTAACATTTTAATTGCTGAGGACTTTTCAGTGAATAAACATAGTTGTTGTACCCATAAAGTAGGTACTAAAGTGACAAAATATTTATGCCGCTGACTGTACTTTCCGAGAAATTATAGTATAAACAATGTTATGTTACTATCCAAATAAAAAGGTGACTAGTGGAACTTTTTGTATATTACAAACAATGAAAACCTCGTTTGAGTCTTTAATGTCAAAAAAATATTATTGTTTAATGTCGTTGCATAAATTGTAGGTTTCACCTTGAATCCTGACCTCTGCCATTCATTATTTGAGGAAGACACTGACTTATGAAGTAGGATCTCTTTGTTTATCAATGATAACAGTTTTTTATACCATGTTTAAATCAATAGCAACGTACGATAAGATAAAGCGGGTTAAGTGTGACATTTTGAATTCCATAGAATATTAGTAGTATGGTTAAATAAATAAATATTTTGCATTGGTGCCCGGTGGTGCATTGGTACTGGTATCCTACCGTCGTCGGCACCAGAGTGCGGGTTCGATGTCCACTCGAGAACAAACGGAAATGTCATCACATAAATACCTAAACATTTTATTTCTATGTATTTTAAGTGTATATTTACAATATTATATCCCTTGTCTGGTACCCATAAGACCAAGGACAGATCACCTTACACGCGTATGGAGATACTAAGGAAATATTGAAAATCGCGATCATCTGTGGGGCAATTCACGTAACAAGAACCGATTCTATTTCGATTCAACACTTGCTGTCTCACTCATACAAAATAGGAATTGAACGGGACAGCGAGTGTCGTTGAATCGAAGTAGAATCGGTTTTTGTTACGTGAATTTCCCCCCTGAACGGTCTGATGTACGCGCGTATAATCTCTATACGCGGGATCATCGGGCGTCCATCTGTCGCCTAACACAAACAGGTTAAACTTAACTTACTTTGGGACCAGTTAACGCTGTGTGAATTTATGTAGAATGTATTCTTTATATTTAATTTTCATCCTTTTTATAGGTGCTGGCAGTGATGCGGCAAGCATTCAGACGACGGCAACACAAGACGGTGACAACTGGATCCTGAATGGTCGCAAGAGTTGGGTGACGTCAGCCATTGAAGGGAAAGCAATGGCGGTATTCGCCACTTTCGACCCCGCGCTCAAACATAAAGGGATCGCTTGTGAGAAATTATTTTATTTATATTCCTAATAACTGCTGGATAAATTCACGAGAAATAATTTATTTGTTTCCTATTTCATGTAAATTGGTGTAACTGC
Organism: Endotricha flammealis; assembly: GCA_905163395.2. Lineage (NCBI taxonomy): Eukaryota > Metazoa > Arthropoda > Insecta > Lepidoptera > Pyralidae > Endotricha > Endotricha flammealis. The sequence continues at coordinate 13,860,819 of LR990861.1, read as the reverse complement.
GCCTAGTTAAATCGCCAGTCTTTAACAATGTTATTTTTTTTAATAATGTAATTTTTTATTGTTGTAGCTATATTATTTTTAAATAATTAATTACAAAGTCGCATCCTAATTCATTTAAAATCCAAAAGAAAATGAAGTGTCCCACGACAAAATTTGCCCTATTTGAGATTGGAGAAATAAGATTAAAAAATATATTTATTCCAGGTTTCCTCGTACCAATGGAGGCTGAAGGTGTGTTCAGGGGAAAGAAAGAACCTATTATGGGCGTTAGGTAATTTCTTTTATGTTTAACAAAAATTATCTAATAATTAATTATTGTTACTTATTTATGGTTAATTATCTATTTTTACACAATTTTCATATTCTTGGTGTGAGTGCTTACATGAATAAAAAATAATACCTTTTAGACCAAAACATAACATACAAACAAGTATATTATACACTGGACATTAGCGTCCGAACGTGCATTCATGTGAATAATTTTTTAACCAAACAAAAAAGTTTTTGAAACGCATTTAAGTTTTAATTTTTCATTATATGTCTCAAGCTATCTCTTTTTTCTTATTTAGTTTCACAGTTGACAACTATATTTTAATGCGACACTAATTTTAAAAATGCGTTTCCGAAACTGGCAGTTAGGCATGCTTGTGGTGAACGGACACTTAAAAAAACAAAATGGCGGATGGCTATGTCTCAAGAGGAATTGGTCGCAGTTCGTACGTCGTTCATTCTTAATCCTTTGCTACCACTTTCTCCGTACTCTTTACTCCATATTCTTCTTCTTCACACGAATGAAGAATAGATGATTCATAATGAATGAGCAGTGAAGTATGTGTGACAGGGCGGCGACGGCGTGTGACATCACACTCGATCATGTGCGTATACCGAAGGGATACATGATTGGGGCTCCGGGAGAAGGTTTCCGTGTCGCTATGGAACAGCTTGACCAGGGCAGGATCGGGATTGCTGCGCATGCCGTCGGTAAGTCATTTTTAGGGGGTCCATATACAAAAAAATGATAATAGAACAGACAGCATAAAATGAAGTAGCTTCCGCTGTCTGTATGCTTAGATCTTATAAATATGTACTCAACGGTTTTTTAATTACCCGCACAACTTCGTTTGGGTGTATTTATGCACAGCAGCGCCATCTACTTTAAAAAGCGCCATTGACTATCAGACTTTTGACCAAATCCTACGGGAATCTCGTACTTTTCGGGATTAAACAGTACCCCATGTTAATCCAAGATATCAGCTACCTACATACTAAATATCATAAAAATTGGCCCACCAATTTGAGCGTGAAGAAGTAACGAAACATACACAAACTTTAGCCTTTATAATATTAGTGACATGTCATTTTCAGGTATCGCTCAGTCAGCCCTTGACACTGCTATCAACTACGCCAAAGAACGAGTCGCGTTTGGCAAAAGCTTAACACGTTTACCATCTGTCAAGGTAAGTGACTTTATGTATATTAGCCACCTTATGTGTGTTATCACACCTTCAATCAATAAGAACGCGGGTTGGATTCACATATTATGTTGTCCTAAAGTATACATGCATAGTTATTTCATAAACTTTTTGGTTTCTTATTTTCATTGTATCAAATTATTTACGAAAAAGATATCTAAGTTGTCTGTTTACCACACAAAAAAGGTATAAGTTTTGCTTATCACGAGACCAGCTGTAATAAAAAATATTTAAAATCTAACCTTAATCTCGAGCCCTATTTCGCTCGCTTACAGTAGCGCTAAAATCTAGTTAGATTTTAATTATTTTAGTTACGAGAATAGACCGGGTTAGCGCTGTATGAGTTGTCAATAATTTTTTTCATACTGGTAATATTTTGATTCAAATAGGCCTAATACAAGCACTTTCGAATCTTTAGAATTATCATAAAAAATTTACAGGATCGCCTTACAGATATGAGTATATTAATAGAAACCGCACGACTTCTCACGTATCGTGCGGCGACATCAGTCAACACGAAGAATAGTGCGATGGCGAAATACGTTGCTGGAAGGAACGCGGCAGCTGTGGCAGATCACTGCGTACAAATCCTCGGTGGTAGAGGACTGTCTACTAAATATGACGCTGAAAGACATTACAGGTAAAACTCGTCTCCAATGTAAACTGGCTTAAGTCAAAAGTATATATAACTAGCGAAACGCGCGCAACTTCGTTTAAATCAAATCAAAATCAAATATTCTTTATTGTAGACACACGGGTTATAAGGATCTTATATAGTGTATGTGTATCACTGTGGCCTGTCTTTAACAGACATACAACAATTTAAATTATTATATTATTACAATTAAATTATATTACAATCACATAAATCAAAAAATAAACAAAAAACAAATCATTTATATGTCAAAAATTTCGATTGAGTCAAATTATCATTTAAATATTCTTTTAAGTTATCGCATATCGCAGTCGTTTGCGTGTCTGTATGCACAGCAGCGCCATCTACATTATAAAGCGTCATTGACCATCTTTAGATCAAATCCTACGGGAATCGCGTACTTTTAGGGATAAAAATGTACCCTATGTGTTACAAGGTATCAGCTACCTACATAAGACCAAGTACATCCAAATTTTAATCGCAGTAGTTATAAATTATATAGTACTGATTCACACACATATCACATCGACCCATAACCATCCCACTGTAGGGATACGGGTCTCTTCAATCGAAAAAGGGATTTGTGGAGGGGGAGGGGGGGAGCGTACTCTTCCATGCTGCTCCAATGCGGATATTGGCGGAGGTGTTTCCAAGCCGCACGAAAGCCACCGACTTGTCTCAAGGATTGTCATACATGGACAACAGCCGGTATGGCTTCTCCGTATTGTGGGGTTCTCCACCTGTCAACGCGTTTATTCAAAGATTAAGACAGAGGCACATTCTATAGTCGAAACATACAAATAAAAATTATTTTGTATATATAAAATGTACTCTACAGTGGCGAAGGGTGAAATTTTACTCAGGGGAAGCCGGAGCAAAAAAAAAAAATATATACAGTGTTATCTTACCACAGGGATGGAGAATTCCGAATACCATATTACTATTACCATACATAAAAGCACTGATAGGTATAATATGGAAAACCAAAACAGTGTTTTAAGTTTATACCTAACTACCTACCTGTGAGCCACGAATACTTTTCATACAAATTACAATGAAAATGTTTAGTAAAGCCATCTTTCCGTTTATAATCTATTTTCATAGAAGGAAAAGCACGGGCGCGCTGTATAATATGTTTTTTATTTTCAAAACTGTATGTTTGAAAATTATTATCTAATAAAAAGTCTGTGAGACAACAACCCACGTCTAAAATTGCAGCCATTACGAATGTAAACAAAACAGACTAAACCAAAATAAACAATTAACTACTTACAACTGAAACCGATAAATTCTATAACTATAACACAATTCACACCGAGCCCTGTCCAACATTTAACCACGAAGTCACTCTAATCTATTCAAATTTATTAAATTAACAACAAACATATAAAAAAAAACTAACAACAGTACGAGCGAAAGCACAGGCGAAAGTGAATTGAAAAAATGTCATAATTTTGACAATTACAACGCGACAAAATTATAGTTGTTTTATTATTCAAGCACTAAACACATAATTAACTATATTTTTTACTTCTCAGGTTAATACCTCTGTTTATCTTTGTCGCACTAACGTAATCTGATACATGCCATCCTTGTCGTAACTCGGCGACTACCGGCTTATTATGTTCATATGATCGGCGTGAGAAAGAGACCGCGCTAGGAACAAAATGTACGCGTAAGAAAGAGACAGCCGCTCCTAAAACTGTATGCAGCTACAATTCGGGAATTACCGGCTTTCGACGCACAGGCTAAGCGACGAATAAATAGCAATATCACAATATTGCTATTTATTATTGTATAGGCGTTTGGCGACGTGTGATATTGCTATTTATTATTGTATAGGCGTTTGGGTATCATTATTATGTATGAAGCGAAATCATGTTATTAGCAGAGTCGATGCTGTTAGATAATTCACTATTTTTAAAAGGGAAGCCGACAGGAATCGTGTTATTAGGACCCCTCGCCACTGGTACTCTATAAGCTACCACTATTGCGGAAACAAAAGCAAAATGGCTTGCTTCTAGTAAAAATGGCGAAAGTCACCCAGTTAAGGAAGTGTCTGTAAGGACCTACTCTCTGCATAAATATTTAGAATTTGAATTGAATTTGTTAAAACTTGGTGGCCTGAAATCTCCAACCTCTATTATTATTAGTTTTCCAATATTTATTAATTTATTTTCCAACAGGGACGCAAGAGGAACGCAGATATATGGCGGAGTGACGGACATACAGAAACGGCTAATCGGCCATTTCCTGCTCAAAGAACACGACGCCCTCTGACGAGCGACGTGTACAACTCGTGTTAGTCCCAATATATACAACGAAAGGGTCACGTGATCATAACTGGATGTTGTTATGCAAAAGATATAACTCATAAAATGCAAGAAACTTTTTTTGCGATAATACTTTTTGCATAACCACATCCAATTGATAAAACTAAAGATATTATGTAAAAATGAATTATGCGGTAAATGTAATGTAAATTGTTAGTAATATCCAGTGTATTATCCGCCAACGATATTGTCTATCTCAACTCCTGTCTTTTCCAAAGTAAAAGAAGCTCGGTGTTTTCTCTTTTCTCTTTGACTCCACTTTCATTCTACTTTATCTAAAGCGAAATTAGTTTTACTTGTGACTCTTAATATTATTGTAATGTTACTTGTTTGTTCAATTAATACGTAATTATTTTCATTAATCATATTTACCGTAATACAGAACTTGCTTGGGATCTTAACAAAATGTACTACTGGCTCAACTCAACTATTTTATTGTACAATCCGCGCCAAGAGAGATGTGACCTGGGGGCAACCATGAAAGTGTTCATCCGAAACAACGAAACACGTCAAAAAATACTACTAGTTAGGATAAGGTACAAAACTGGTTAGAATTCACGAAACTTCAGTCTGTATTTACGGAATTTCGTTTCATGGTGGGGGGGGGGGGGGGTCTGATTAATTGCTGATTTTACTGGGGCAGAGGACGATTTGTAGTAAAATGGTATAGAAATCGTGTACTGCGCAGGTCGATCACGTGATACGCCAAGTGCCCATGCCCAGGACTCATCTCTCTTGTCGTGGATTATGCATGTAATTCCTAGAAATGTAAGTCTGTAACACACGGTTTTTATTTTTCAATTATCATATCAATCTCGTCAGATTTCTTGAAAGACCAGACTAGACTTGCCTGGTCTTTTAATAGTGACAGAGTTGCTAATTTAACTTTTTCGTGCTAAGCTTATGATTTCCTTCCATTAAAAACATAATATAAGGGTATATTATTATATTTATTAAGAAATCGAATTGTTTGTCTAGTCTTGATTGTATTTAAAAAAAAACATTTTCAATAGTAAGACTGATGCTGCATTTTAGTTATTTTCTTCTCACTATGAATACTTTTTCAACTGGCGACACTTTTTCTTATTATTCTCGACTATACAGGGATATAAAACAATAAATACATCTAATACGTACATGTGTATTTTGTTATAATTCTATAAAAATAATGATTATATTAATAATAATTAAGAGATCATTAACTAATAAAGTGTAAGTACAATAATTTGCTCTATAGTAAAAAGTGTATACTTAATACGAATGTGTACTTATGTAAAATAGGTTAAATTATCTTGTCATTCCATTATAGTCACGTCAATGAATACATAATCTTCGAAAGTCCTCAAGAACAGCTATGATTTTAATAGGTAGACTAAGGGCCGACCTACACGGACTGCTTAAAAGCAGTCAGGATGAACTGCTTTAAGCTGCATAGTGGTACTACAGTCTTCTACATACACATATACGAACCGCTCGAGCAGTTGCAACTGCTTCGGACGGTCGTACGATCAAAGTTTCAATCTGTTGTCTATGGCTGCAGGAGTGACCCGTGTATATTGGTTCTAACTACAGTACCTTCACATAAAAATATAATAAAAACGTCAAAATCATAACCGCTTCTATGGACTACAGATGAAACACTACATTGACGCTTGTATTATCTCTAAAATATGTCATTCTGAATGCCAAAATAAAAAATATAAAACACTTTGATTTATACAATGACTTTATTTTTACTTCCCAAAAAATAGATCGTAGCATTTAAAGCAGAAAAAATCATCTGAGATTCTATTCTCGTAGCAAACATGCAGTCTTTTAGACGACCTCCGTGGCGTAATGGTTACCATGTCGGCCCAGGAGGTCCCGGGTTCGTATCCCGGTCGGGTCATGATGTTAAACCGGCCAAGTGCGAGTCGGACTCGCGCACTGAGGGTTCCGTACAAACCTGTAGGTATTTAAGTAAGGAAAGGAGTAGTAAGTTTGAAATTTATTTATTATTATACGATTTAACCAATTTAAGCTTTTCCCAATTTTTCCTTTATCTATACTATAAAACGTTGCTTTGTACCAAATTTCAAGATTCTGAGTTTACGGGAAGAACCCTGTAGGTTTTGATTCCCTCGCGAGTGTCGAAAATGCGGTATAAACGGCTGTATCTTTTGATTGGGTTGGCTTAGAAGTTTGAGTCACAGCTCCTAGGGACAGTAGTAGACCTGAGTATTTGATGTGAATTTCAGCTTGATTCCTCCATGCGTTCCAGAGAAGAAGGGTCTTGACAGACAACAAAGTGATCTTATAAGGGTTTCGTTTTTTCCTTTTGAGGTACGGAACCCTAAAAACGAACTTTATCTGATTGGCCTCGGGTCTTGGATGTTTATCGTTGAGTTAGTATCCCATAACACAAGTTTCGAACTTACTTTGGGGCTAGCTCAATCTAATTAACAAACTGTAGGGAAAAAGCCTAAATGAAATGAATTTAAATATCTTTACTGTAGACAGACTGATGAGGTCGTCATAACGATCCTGATGTGACGGTATGTAGTCATGTAGTCGCAGGCGTCGATCTCGTCCATTACATTAAAACGGAACGTTACAGATGTATATACGCCAATAAACACTAATACGGAAACGTAGGCGTCAATAAACTCATGGGCGATTTAGAGAGATAGAGAAAAAAGTTTAGAGTACCATATATAGGATAAATGTAGGGTTAATGCCTTGTTTTGTGATTTTAAAATAAATAGGATGCGATTTAATCTTCGATATATCGAAATTCCATAACTTGCTAATACAAGAACATGGTTGATTTTCTTGGTTTGAATGTTTTCTATATATTTGTATTTATATACAAAAGTTTTTATGTAAATAAGTTTATTTATCAGTTATCTAGTACCTACCTATCCACAATTCAAGCTTTTCATATTTAGGGACTCGATGGCGTTGTGTAATTCGTCAATAAAGAATTTAAACTGAATCGAATATTTATTTAACAGAAGTCTTAAAAATGTTGTATGCAATTTCTCTGTGTACACTGCGGTGTCACTGCGGTCAGTAACTGTAGTACCACTGAAATGCAGTCTCGCGTTACAAGTTCACGTAACTATTATAGTATTTTATAGTTATTGGGTGCAGTTAGTGTTAGTGCATAACTGACTGTGCGTGAACACAAACGGATTTACATATACGCGTTAGTTATAATTTTAACTTTGAAAATGTAAAAACAACTGTGCAAATGTAAAATAAAATGTCTTTAATTTCACAAAATTTTACTTTTAATGACATTGCGCGCACTTTAGTACGTTTAACTGTGGAAACGTAAAATAAAATGTCTTTAATTTCACAAAATTTTATTTTTAACGACATTTCCATTTCGTTTTGGTGGAAAAGTACCTAACTATGCTAAATGACTTTTCATTTAAAATCTCAAAAGTATATTTTTAATACACATAAAAACAGATATTTTTGTGAAAAGACGTTTATTTATAATTAAACTAAGTGATGTGGTAGGTACATGTGGTTAATTGATAATTTTTCATTGCAATCAAAATAAATTTTATTTGTGGTTTGTTACAAGTGCAAACTTCAAAGTTATTTTTGAAGTGCCGATATAAGTTTCAATTAATTTTAATTATGTGGTTATCTGTGTTAGTTTATGATTTAATGAAATGTCTTAAGTAAGATGTTAACGTTTAGATAAAATAGTTATTCAATAGTAAAACTAGTCTTCTCTAGCGCAGTCGCGCGTCGAAATAGTTACCTACTTATTTATATTCAAGGGAACTTTTTTTTTAAACCGTTTTTCTAAGTTCTGGCATCCACAGAACATTTTGGGATTTATTTATTTATTGACCACAATAGGTACACAAAGTCCTGATAGAATTGGCGGGCTTATCTAATAGGTGTACTAATTGCCAGTCCACCATTGGGAGTGCAAAAATTCACGATTGCGGCACATTATTATATCAAATACCTAATTCCAATAATTTTATATTTATTCTTACTAACTTTACTAAGAATTGTTTACCTATCGCCTTCCTGATTTCTAAAGACTCAAATGATTCATATAGACTTAATTCTATCTAAGATCCCGCGTCACAATCAGCGTTAGCACCGATAAGCGATAACACAATGATAAATTCTTTATCACTTTACCACGATTACGAACGGGGCGTGCGTGTTGCGATTTATGTGGAAAAAAAATAAAGTGTAAAATTTTAACAAAATGCGCGCCATAATTGTCGCGTTTTTATTTTTTTTTAAACCATCAAATTCGGAGGACTTTTACAGTGAATTGGAACAGCCTAAAACGAAACTTGGTGATGTTTGTACGTGCAGTGAATTACATGATGCGACTGGAAGTCATTTTGTGTTAAATATCCTATGTTCTTTGTCGGACAGGACAGATTTTCAGGATTTAGATAAAATCGAATGGCCTAACAATCCGCATAATTTAAAAGTTTCTGCGAATTTCCACGCTCTGGGAATCACCATTCTTGCGAAGTAAGTACTTAAAATTGTGTTATCTACAAGTAATTGTTTTATACTGTTTATTTGTTTCAAGTGTTAAATAGATAAGTTAAAAGTTCTGACTTGGTACTAATTAATTGTGAAATACTAGCTGAACTAAATTTCAATTTAACTCCACCAATGTATCACGCAATAATTGCACCCGCATTTCATCTATTGACTCAGAGATTCAGAAGCCCAAAAACTTTATCTAACCCCGCCCTACAACACATCTCCTTTCTCTATATAAATATTAAATTTTAAGATGAACAATCCTGGGATCCCTCTTGAGCAGCAATGATTGCTCACCATATTTGCCGTCCTCTAACAAAAAATATGCGTAATTTTTGCTCATTCACTTGGGTGTATCCCAAAAAATATTTTCGAACTTTTGAAAAATAAAATGACCATTATAAACTTTGTCAAAAAATTTCATTGCCTACAAATCCAAATGCGAAACGGAGTTAATAAAAATACCCACTTTCTACATGCAACAAATTCCGTGTCAGTGTCCGTGCATTGACCTAAAAAATCAGCTAATTGTATGCAGTTGCGGCCATTCCCATAAAATCGATCAATGCTAGCGCATCGCATCATAAACGAATGTACGTACTTATTATATTTATTAGATTGAGCGAAAAAAAACACATCCATTCACATGCTTGAATTCATGGATGTGAGCATCCAGATTCATGGGATATGTAATACTATACTTGACTAAACTAGATTAAACTTTACATTTACGAATCGCTCTCATAACGGTGTTGCAGCCTCCGTTACCATAAGAAAACCTATACGCGGGTTTTCAAGCAATGCTTAAGTTAGATGTGTCCAGAAGTTCGATGTTTTAAAAATGTTTCCTCAAACATTAGGTTGGTACCGTACTTAAGTATGTTAACGTAGAATTTTTACTTTTATAGTCATCGCCTTCTCTAGGCTCATTTTGCTGGCCGCCGTAATGATGGCATGGCGCAGTCGCGGTTGTATGCACACAAAGTATGTTGTTTTCAAGGGCCCTAGACTCCGTTATATTGTTTACTGAGATAAAATTAAAATTACTTATTACGAGACACAGACACACGATATTTCGAGACAAACAAAATATTTATTGTCAAAACCACAATTTTACAAAACTTTATCGTAACGATTCACAATTTATCGAAATGTCATTTTTTAAATAAATACAATTTCATGATATTACAACTATTAGGTGAAGGTAATTGTTATCTCGTTAAAAGCAAATTACTTATTTAAATAAACGAACGGTTGCGAAACACACTAATCGACATTATCTATTTATCTAGCATTACATTATTGAATTGAGTTATATTTATCGCTTTTTCTGATTTATCTCATTGGAGAACTTCAAAAACCCTCTCAATTTTTTTTCTTAATTTTTATAGCCATATGAGTAACACTCGCGGGAAAATCATGCACATTATAGGTATTAATTAAAAATACTTAATAGTAAATTAATAAACTATGCAAGTAGTTGAAGAATAAATCTTCAAGATTAATTTTATTGACCAGATTCAAGGTGAAGTCGAGCTAATGCTATACGCTCATCATTGGATCATCGTGTGATAGTTGCATATCAAATAAATTGAATAAAAACCACGCGGGCGTAACTAAATATGCTAGAACATACCACCTACTGTTAACCTCAGATTAAACAGCCATTTTATCATAGTTAGTTTAGCACTCCCATCAATCAAGTGATCCATGTCAGTTTACATTGCAAATCGTCACACGCACAGAGATTTTATGTCACACGTGATCATGAAAACTCAATTTCCTTTCGACCTAGATACTTAGCCTCATAATTACTAATTAATGTATGATGTAACTACTACATCTAACGGTAGGTATATCCCATGGGAATGGAAAGAATCTGTCCAATTAAGTACTTTCTTTCCTCTGACTATCAGTAACCTGGAGTTATCAATGCGTTGAAGGGAAACAGGGAAGAGAATAGCGAGAAGAGATTTTTCAATTCAATTCAAATTTATTTATTTCTCCACAAACGATACAAAGGGTGCTTAAATCTAGTTTACATTGTACTTATTGGAAATACTGTTTGTGGGAGCTGATGCTTGTACTAGGTTAAACCTGTGTTACAAGTCATCAGGCCCCGCCTCTAGGTTTACTGACAATGTAAGTGCTATCGTATAAGTTCTTTCTAAAGAATAGTGACAATTTTTTTTTTTTTTTAAATTGAAAACATTTTTTTTTTCAAAACAAAAACAAAAAGGAAAAAAAAAAAGAAAACAATATACAAACGAAAGGGAGTTTCATGTACAGAAAGTGTATGGTGTTGTGGGTGTGTAAAAGTGTATGTGAGTGTGAGTGCGTGTAAAGTTTGTGTTTGTGTATGATGAGTGTGAGTGAGTGAGTGTGTGTGTTGGAAGAGTGTGTGTTTGATTTTAAATTACTGGGTGTAATAAATTTTCTGTCCTCTCATAATTTTGGGTTTGTAACCACTCTTTCAGTGTGCTTTTAGCTTTGTAGTTATTAAAGTTGTGTAGGGATAAAATTTTGTGTAGTTTGTTATATAGATGAGGACCCAAAAAACCAAGAAATCTGTGGGCGAATGTGGTGTTAAAGGAGGTTGTTTTTGCTACGAGGTGGTTACGTTTGGAAGTCTCACCAAGAAAGGGAGTTATTGAGTGTTGTTTAAGAACTGCTTGTAGGATAAACAGTTGCCGCACGGTTAAGACATTCGTAATTTTATATAGTTCTTCAGTTGGAAATCGATATGGTTTAAATCGCGATACCTTAAGTATCGATCTTTGTGCTCTTTCGATTCGAATTAAATGAGACTTAGCGGCTCCTCCCCACGAGGTGATGCAATATGTTAAAATCGATTGGCAAAGTGCAAAGTATACCATTTTAATAATGATGTTATCAGCCACGTGTCGCAGTTGCTTAAAGACATATATGAGTTTACGTACTCTTGTCGATATGAGCTCAATATATGGCTTAAAAGTTAGATTTTTGTCAATCAAAAGTCCAAGATACTTTATGCAATCAGTGTGTTCAATTACGTGGGTAGATTGGGGTCCTTCAGCGACGATTTTCAAATTAGGCTCTACCAATTGTGAGTAATTTAAAATGGAAAATCTGATCATCTTGGTTTTTTCAAGGTTCAAAGTAAGCAGGTTACTGTTTAGCCAGTTCCGGACGATATTGAAACCTGTTTGAGCGGAGGAATATGCGTCAGCCCATGTCTTTCCAGTAAATAAAAGGGCCGTGTCATCGGCGTAAGTGAAGACTCTACCATTTACCAAAGTTAGATTGCATAGATCGTTTATGTATGCTAGAAAGAGGGTAGGCCCCAATAAACTACCCTGCGGGACTCCAAATGTGACAGACTGATCTACGCTAATGTAAGTTTCGAGCTTAACCTGCTGTGTACGCCCTGTGAGATAGCTTTGGAAGATGGCCAAACTCGATCCTCTGATTCCCATAGCTTCCAATTTTAGCAGCAGCAGGGGAATCGAAACCGTGTCAAAGGCCTTTGCCAGATCCAGAAATAGACCAACACATTTTATCCCATTGTCCAGGTTAGTGACCAGGTGGTTTACTAAATCATGAACAGCATCAGCTGTGGACCTCTTTCTTCTAAAACCGTACTGATTACATGAAAGGAGATTTTTCGCTTCAAAGAATTTCACTAGTCTATTGTTTAAAATACGTTCTAAAATTTTTGAGATAGCCGGAAGTATAGAGATGGGTCTGTAGTTGTTGATGCGGTTTCGATCCCCAGCTTTATGAATAGGTATAATCATTGCTCTTTTGAGATAGTTAGGAAATACGCCTGTTGCTATGCAGAGGTTACAGATGTAAGTCAATGGAGGAATTATGACTTTTTTATAAGTTTGGATAAATTTTGAGGAAATGTTGTCCCATCCAGGAGCACTGTCGGGTTTGAGAGAATTAATTATCCGTTCCACTTCCTCTTCATCTGTGTTAAGCAATACAAAAGAATTCGGGCAATTAGAAGGATATGTTTTTACGTAAGGAGCCAAGGAAATTTTTGCCGCTAGGTCCTTGCCAACGTTGGCAAAAAACAAATTAACGTCATCTACAGATTTTTGTGGTGACGTATTTATTTTGAGTAGATCGGTGTGTGAAGGTTGCTGTTTATTTAAATTTGTGATGTCCTTTATTACTTTCCATATTTTTTTATTATTGTTTGTAGCTTTGTGTAATTCTGACTTCTCGTAATCTCTTTTGATTTTTTTTAATAAACTGTTGCAGAAATTGCGGTATCTTTTGTAGGTAAGCTTTAACGTTTCATTATTTGGTTCCTTTCTAACTTTTTTGTGTAGCGCGTCTCTATGCCTCATGCATCTGATTAACCCTGGCGTAATCCAAGGTTTGATTGTTCTACGCTTTCTTGGTACAGCATATGACACACTGCTAGATGATATAGCTTGTCTAAGAGGGTCAATTAAATATTGGATGGCAGTATTTGGATCATCGCATGTATAAACCGAGCTAAAATCGATATTCTTTATATTTGATTCTAGTTTAGCCTCGTCGATTTTGCTCACGCATCGATTGGGTACCATATTTTTTGGAGACAGTGATAGTAATACCGTATAATGATCAGTAAGTGTCGATTCAATTATTAATCCTTTGGCTGATATGGAGGTTTTTAAAATAATATGGTCATAACATGTTGCACCATGCGTGGGCAGATAATGACCGGGGAGAAGCCCATGATGAGCAATTAGATCGAGATAATCCAGCGCCCGAGAGTCTTCGCGCCCGGGAGTAATGTCAATGTTAATGTCACCCAATATGTAAATATTTTTGAAAGTAGAAAGGGTAGTCAGTACCCTGTCGAGTGAGTCAAGAAAATTTGCCACGTTTGAAAAAGCAAAGGGACGGTATATCGCTACAATAGCGATTTGCGTACCAATTTTAATTATTAAGCAATTGAATTCTGTAACATGTGGTTCATCAACAGAGACACTAGTAAAAGCGCTATTCACGTACACTACCACTCCGTCGTTTTGATTATAGGTATGTGATGATGCAAACCTGTTATAACCGCATATGGATGGAAGATTCGGATTGCGTGACAGCCAGCACTCCGATAAAACTAGAATATCACAATGTACCTCTATTCTGTTTAGTAAGACCTGGAGACCGGACATATTTGCATTAATACTCCGAATATTTTGTGCAATAATATTTATATTATTATTAGAGGGCTGGATGTGAGTACGACAGTCTTCAGGCTTAGACATGATGGTCTCACATAGAGATACACTGTCAATTTCGTTCAAAAGATCATTCATGGAAGTGAACGTAACGGAGAGTGAAGAGAGGGTGCTGCCGAGAACATCTGATTTGTACAACTATTAAAAATACTGTTTGGACGAATAACACTGCGAATCGAACGAACCAAATATAAATAATATTGTGCGAAACGAACCATCGAAGGTAATTGATGCTCGATGATTGTAACGCAAGGATGCACAAATGCATTTGAGTTCAAGTTGCAAATAGGACGGAGAGTAGACGTATAGGATTTTGTGAGTGGTCGAGTTTGGGTTTTAGTGAAGCGGTGTAGTGTTGTGTGTATTATGTTTGTGTGAGTATTAACTTGGATGTTGAGTGATTTCTGTACATAATCAGTATTTAAGGAAGTTACTAAAACTAATAAAATTATGGTTTGATGAATGCTATTTACATCGTGCATGCCTAGTCATTTTTCGATCTTTGAAAATTCTTCTTCAGAGTTTATCCTGATAACCGGCGCATTTTCTTTCTTCCTGATGTACACGATACCATTAGTCGTCCAGCAAAATTGAAAATCATTGGACTTCGCATATTCCCTGGCCAGATAATATAATCTTTTTGCTTTGAAAGTCAGCGATTCGCTTATAAATATGTGCTTATCTTGACATTTTATTTTCAAATGGGCCGTGTTTAATTTATTATCTTTATTTAGTTTGTTAAATTTTTTTATGCCACTGAGAAATCTATCTTTTTTTAGGAGCGAGGTAAATTCAACCACTATAGGCTTGTTTGACTCTTGTTTTGTGTTGTATCGATATACGTCTCTGATTTCCTCTGTCTTTATAGGCACGGACACAGTATCACCTATTTTTTGGATTATGTTGCTCAACTCGTCCTTCGATTCATAGGAGTTTGATTTGGGGATATTGCGGATCTCTAGTGCGCAAAGGCGAGATTTTCTCTCTAATTGTTCTATTTTTGTTTCCAGACTGTGAACATATTGTTGGGTATTCTTTGTGTCGTTTTCCAATTTTGTGATTTTCTCATTCACTTCTTCATACTTTTGGTTTAAAAAATCAAGTGATTTAACAATTTCCAAGTTTTGTTCCCTAATTTCATTGATAGTGTGTTGAAGGGTGGTGAATTTTTTTTCCTGTGTCTCCACAAACGTCGAAAACATCGATTTCATTTCTTGCATGAAGTCCCGCATGCTGCTTTCCTCCTCGCTTAGAAACTTTCGTTTCGGTCTGACGACATTTTCAAGTTTATTTAATGCCGAATCTGACCCCGTATGATGCAGTGGTAATCTAGGCGCAAACAGCGCAGTCAGTTTGTTAGAAGTTGTGTCATCGCTCGTCTTAGAATTGCAAGCCACGTCCGTATGTTCTGTAGAAGACAGCGGCTGCGCAGGTGCAGACATTGGTAGCGTAAGCGGGGATTGTGTCATTTTAGGGGTTTGCGGGGGAGTGCGATTCATAGGCATACTGCGAAATGTGTGTTAAGTACCAGGCGCAATAGGATTTACCTATAGTAAAGTCAGAATGCATCAATCAAATGCAGAGGTCAATCTTAGTTGGTGGCAATCGACGCTTCGATACAAAAATCCGTTCCGTCCAGTATAAGTTGAGACCCACCGGCACGGGCAGTGTACTATGCGTGTGTGCGCACTTAAGGGTGGAGCTTAGCTGTTATTATGAATGAGTAATGAATAGAGGCGACTCACATGCGTACTGCTTGCGTATTTAGTTACGTGCCCGTTCACACAGCTCCGCTCTGCTTCTGAACTCCTAGTACTTGGACGGAATTTATTGATGATTATTTTTTGATTTATTATTTTATTTTCAATTTTTTTTATTAAAATTTGCGCGGAACTGTTAAAACACGTCTGATCTTGTCAGAATCCAAGGGGGAAGGGAAAAGATAAGTAAAAAGAGTTGGGCTTCCAAAATATCTTAGGGCGCGTTGAGACGACGCGAAAATTTTCGCGCGGCTACCGCGTAGTGAGCGGTACAGTTTACGTTGTGGACTAGTACCTATATATAATTTAATTTGTGCAACATTTCCAGCAGTGGACTTCTTGTGGCTGAGATATGAAGAACATTTTTGCGGCGTCTAAACGCACCCTTACTCACCGAACGATACGCATTGCTGCTTTACACCGATATTCTGTGAGAGAGTGGTACATGCTCTACCACTCACAACAGTTTGTCTATTATACTCAAAGTACTTATTTCATTGCAGGCTTCCAGCAAATTCTCAAATAGAAACACTCACATTCAACAGCAATGCTATCAACACGTACTGGCCGGATCCCTTCAGCGGCCTTCCAAACCTACGCACCCTCTCCTTCTACCAAAACGACCTGTCCGCCATCTCCCCAGACCTCTTCACGAATATCAATCTTTTGGAAGACCTCGATCTATCCTACAATAAGCTCTCAAACTTCAGTATTTTAGATTTCAAAACATTGGTTAATCTTAAAAGATTGAATTTGCAAAATAATGCTATAGCAGACATTCCTATACATGCTTTGAAACCTCTGGTTACACTGGAAGAGCTGGATTTAAGTAGGAATAGTATATCTGGACAGCTGGATCTTGCAGGCGATCAAGAAACATTGAAGGCACTGAAGAGATTGTTCTTAGGAGCGAATAGAATTACTACAATAACAAAGAATTCGTTTAGAAATGGTAATAACATGTAAGTGTGATTTTCATTCGGAATTATCTACGTTAATTCCTTTCCTAAACAGTTTAAGTACTTATTTGAATAATCTACTTTAGTTATGTGGTGACATCAGATTCTAATATCACCACACATCTTCTCCCATGAGTGTCGTAGACTAAAGGGAATGTAGTAAATTACTACATTAGTAAACTAAAGAATGGGATAGCGTTCTTAATACCTACTCGAAATCTCCAATCAAGTCAACTGCGCTCGCCAAGCCGCCTACTGATATTTATTTAGTCCGACAGAGTCTAAATTTTGAAACCCACTAGTTCGAAACTCATTGCTTCGACAGAACATAATTATTTCCACAATTAATTCGAAATTCAGAGTGACACCGTGGCGAGTCTTGGCAACCCACCCAATCCCTCCGTCCCCCAGCGGAAGGTATTGTGCTCACACTTTTGCTACAAGGGTGGGTACGTGGTGGGGTGGGGTACGTGGCTTGTCCCATAAAAAAATACGAATATGGTATAAAATAAACCTAATTATAAAACTATTTTGCAAATTTTCAGCGAGCTCCTAGATTTGTCATACAATTTAATACAGTCAATAGATGAAGACGCTTTCATCACCTGCACGAATCTACAAGAATTGAACCTTAGCAACAACAGCATAACGTTCGTTTTCCAATTACCGCCGATGCTCCAAATTGCCCTACTCAAGACCAACACCATGTACCATTGGCCACAGTTCCCAAGTGGAATTAAATTAATTGATTTGTCATATAATCATTTATCGGATGTATATGATGAGAATACAGCCAATTTTGAGAATTTAGAGGTGAGAATTCATAATATTATTAAACATTTTTTTTGTGATGGTTGATGGTAATGATTAGCTCAAGCGGGGAAGTATTAATTCATAAAGAAAATTAATAAAATCACGGGAAGTCATTCGTGTCCTCCCCCAATAAGGCGTAGAACCTTCGGCATGTCCCTCACCCTCGAGGACTTTAATATTATAGTTAATTTGTACTGCACGAGGCAAGGTAATAACTCTGCCAATTTTCAAAACTATACGACTTATTTCCCCTGATTCGGCTTAATTTGACTGGACTAAAAAAGAGACATCTTTTTTAGAAATACGGAGATAAAAAACGCATAAATTAAACCAAATAAATTCTCTATTCCAGGTTTTAGACATAAGCGGAAACCAAATAGCAGATTTCAATATAGAAAAGAAATTATCCAATTTGATAACATTGGATTTATCTTACAACGCGTTAAGCGAAATCCCTAAAGCACTGAACGCTGAACTATTACCAGCTCTGAAGAATCTTCGCCTTGATGGAAATCCTTTAGAAGTTATATATTTCAAGAATATTTTAATATTGAAAAATCTGTATATGAGTGAACTGGATAAATTGCGTATTGTCGAAGACAAATCCTTCAGCAATGTCCTGGGACGTGATGATCCTGTCAATGGACAAGAGTCGATGGATAATAACTGCTTTTCACTATATTTAAACAATTGTCCATCATTAAGTGAAATACGGCGAGGCGCATTTGATGGCACATCATTGTGTATGGTAAAGATATTTTACAGATATTACTTACATTCTTTTGCTGTAATTCGTAATATCGTTGTTTGTGGTAACAGTCCAATCCCACTGGTCTGGCCCTAAATAAAAGTAGCAGGAAGCCGGTCACAATGAAAGCGTTTGGAAGAGGCCTATGTCCAGCAGTGGACTTCTTGTGGCTGAGATGATAAATAATAAATATATATATAGGGACAAATTACACAGATTGAGCTAGCCCCAAAGTTAGTTCGAAACTTGGTTATGGGATACTAACTCAACGATACTATATTTTATAACAAATACATAAGTAGATAAACATCCAATACCCGAGGCCAATCTGAAAAGGTTAGTTTTTCATCATGACCCGACAGAGAATCGAACCCGGGTGGCAGTCTGGCGTGGTAACCATTTGCCACGGATGATGACGATGTTCTCTAAAACTCAATTTTTTTCTTTAACTAACCTAACGCAGAATATCCCCAACTCTTCGGATTTGGTGCACATGATATCTACGGTTAGGCCATTCTGTCTAATGTATAAAAAATAACTTATTACTGCTTTCAAAATTTATAAATAAATTTTAAATAACTTTCGTCAATCTCTTCATTTTGTTTAAAATTTTCAGTTGGATATAAGCAGGAACAACTTGACGACCATCCCAAAAGATCTGCTGGTCTGGTCTTCGGTAATTGAAGGCGTGAACCTTCAGGTGAATCCGTGGCGCTGCTCGTGCGAAATGGAGTGGATGTTAGATGAAGTACTCGCCAGGATGTATAATTTAAACGCTAATCTTCTACTTGACCTAAGGTAATTAACACAGATATGATGCCTAAAATTTATAGTCCTCTTAAATTCAGTGGAAATCTAGAATGAAGTTTCTTTATTAGATTAGATACTACAAGGAAGAAAACATTATTTACTGTTGGAAGCCCAGACCGAATCTAACAAATCAGTACCAATTTAGTAACAACAAAACCTTAATAAAACATAATGGTTTTAAAACAATGTTGTGAGCCTCCAGAGACTACTTTTGACACAAATTAATTTATGAGATACTCATTACCCGGTGTTATAGCGTGCGATGAAATATTACCTAAAGACTTTTTTCACTTCCGATACCTGACTTTTTTGACTTAGATCACGATTAGACGCTGCATATAACTGTTAAAAATTTTGTAGTCACCGTTGGCACATTGTTGTTTTACCGCCCTTGTACAACCTGTTTTACACCCGTTCTAGGCTAGCTGAAAGAGATCTCTTAAAGAGATAAGCTCACCTTTGTACACTAATTATAACTGTTTTTCTGTATTTTGTTTATGTGCAATAAAGAATATATTATTATTATTTACAATATTTATACATTTACCTAAATGTACAGGTGTGGTTCCCCGCGAGCTCTGCAAGGTCTGCGCCTCATGCATTGGTACAACTGGACGGAGCGGCCGATGTGCGGAGACCTTTACGACATGTACCCGAAAGCTGGTCCGCACAATACTTATGTGGTGAGTCACCAACTTACAAAAAAAACTTAAAACAAACACTTCCAATCGTACTTACTAAGTATACCTGTGAATCTACCAGAATCTGTAATATCTGCTCTTACAAAACTTTTTCTTTATTTCAGTTAGAATCTACGACACAAGGCTACAAACCAAAAATAACCACTCTTACAATAGTTTTAATCGTATGTATCCTAGTATCGCTAGTGGTGGCTACATCTCTTATAGTATACCTAGTGAAGACTAGAAAACGGTACAGAGCGAGACAGGCTGCTATGAGCAGAAAGAGACAGAGCGCTATAGACGCTAAGCAATTCAACGGAGTGGAAAAAGAACAACTTAATAAGGCGTGAAATAAAAAAATATTTGGAAGTATGGTAATGATTTTAATTTGTATTGTTAGCAACAAAAGTAGATTTTTAGTACCATTTTGAAACCAGCTGACTTGCTATTAGTTGTAAGTTTTATAATGATATAGTATTAATAAGTGTTATTCTACTTATGTTGCTGACCGTACAGTGCAAAAAACAATCATGTAAGTATTAGGAAAAAACTAGATCCACCTATATATATCGTTTCGAATATTGTCTATCTTATGATAAAATATCAGTAGAAAAGAAATGGCAGTTTGTTTAATTTATGTACCTAATTATTTTATTTAAAAATTGCAACAGTGAATAATATACATATTTATTTTCGAGAACGGTAATGAGCATTACTGGTTACAGTCAGTCTGTGGTCGCCGTTGTTAATATTGGCTGTATAGGCGTTCCAATGTACACGGAGGAAATGGAACCTGATGTGTGGGCTAGTCCAGAATAAAGTGAAAAATACCAAAATAGTTTTTAAGTTTACTAGGTATAAGATTTATTTTTTACTTAAGTCGATAGCACGCCAAGCGTATATTGAGCTGTCAAATTTCTTCTATAGATTTTATATTTTGTTTAACATCAAGGTAGATAAAGAAATTTCTGCCGCACAGTTTTTAAATACAGTAAAAGTCATCAGCATCATATTTATAAATTGAGGGTAGATTTTACGGCAGTGACAATAAGCGGCAGCTTGATGTCAGTGTTCAATAAAATTTTAATTACCATGATTTGAAGTCGGGTAATGATATTGTTATTTTTGTTTATTACCAAAGTATTATTATCGTTTTAATTTTAACTCTAAATATAAATATATTTTTTTTTTGTTTAATTACTTAAAAATTTTCAGATATTTCTATTTTGAATTATTTGAAAAAGTAAAATAAAATGTAGGTATGTATTCTTTTTTAAATTAAGTGACACAATTAGTTACCAATAGGTTATTTAATTTGTAAATATTATTATAATATAATTATACATTTTTTTATATGTCCAACTGTGTTTTTCTTTTAGCGACCAAATGGATTGATTATTTTGCGCAAACTCCCGGGTCCATTCCATTTTCCTTTAATCAATTTATTCCAATATAAATATGCGAAAGCGTATTTTTTCACATAGAAAAATAATCGACGTTCCTTACTCTGAAAATTTTACATAAATAAAATAATAACACATCAATCATCAACCAACAAGATTGGAATGGTAGGTAGGTCAATTTATGAAATGAGCTAACTCGATTGGGAAGGGAAGTATCACCCTCTCACAGAATATAAGTAGCAATTCGTTTCATTTCGAAATCCCTTCTCATTTTTGTTATTCCTTTCCTTATAGCAACGCGGTGGTAGAGCGCCTCTAGTATTAGGTAGGTACTGATATTCAAAGCGGCGGTAACCAGTTTCCATCAGGTGGACCGCTTGCTTGTTTGTCAGCGATACAACTTTAAAAAAAGAAAAACCATCAGAAAATTTTTAGTTCCGTTTCAAATTGGAATTATCGTGTGGAACCTTGGAGTCACACGGTACTAAAGTGTACAGTTACCTACCTGGTCGAATGGGAAGGTCTCACAGATTTTCTTGTCGTATTGAAACTCCGCTAGAATGCCAGTTTTGTACGAAGTTAGAACAGGACACGCGCCATATCCATCATATTTAGCTTTGAGTTCATTACCTTCCATCGAACTCAGTAAATTTTTTGCAACTACATTGCTTTGTGCAGCTGAAAGCAATATAATTTTTTGTGACTACGAAAAGTCCACTCCCTTCCAGAATATAGGCGTCAAATAGGAATGCGGTTTCGTTCGATGAGCGAGAGATCACGAGTCCTAATTCCTCCATATTTCCATAAAGCTTACTTCGTGTTAAAAGTCAATTTCATTTGTTTTACTAGTCATTTATGCCCCACTGATGGGCAAAGGCTTCTCTCCTTCTCCAACTTTCCATTTCCGTAGTCTTTTCTCTCCAGTTATTATCAAACTCCGTCAGTTCGTATGTCCATCTCATTCTTGTTTAGAAAAAAAAATTAGCTACTTAGGTCCCATTGGTGGAAAAAAGCCTCCTCTTTTTTCCAATAAAAAATACTGTTATCTATTTTTTAAATGCTTACCAATAGCAGCGGCGGTTTTGCTATTAGGTGTGTTAGTACAGTCGCCCACGCCATATACATTTTCATACGTTTTATGTTGCAGAGTGTACTTGTCTACGTCCAAATAGCCATCTTCTGTTACCAATTCTGTGCATTTTTTCAGGCATACAGGCGGCGACATTGGTGGGGTCACATGTAGTAGATTGTAAGGAAGTGTTATTAACTGAAATGATATTAAAAGAATTAAGCTATCCTACTAATATTATAAAGGTGAAAGTTATGTGTAAGTTTGTTACTTCTTCACGCTCAAATAGCTGGGCCAATATTTATGATATTTGGTACGTAGGTAGCTGATGTACCTTGGATTAACACATAGGGTACTTTTTATCCCGAAAAGTACGCGGTTCCCGTAGGATTTGATCAAAAATCTGATATAGATGGCGCTGCTGTGCATAAATAAATATACGCAAACGAAGATGCGCGGGTTTCTCGAGTAAGTAATATTTACAATAATTTAATTAGGTTAAACCTAGTTTTGAATTGTGTAAAAAAAAGTTTACCTTTCCCCCTTCATCTTGAAACACAGCTCCACACTCTGTGAGCTCTACTAGGTCAGACCGTACGTTGACAGAGATGGCTCTTGCTCGTACAATCCGCTCCAGCGCACTGGCGTACTTCGGTACGCCGAAGATCGCTTCGCCTCCCGTATTGTACGTGATGTTTGTTAGGTGGCGTAAATTTGTCTGCGAATTGTAACAGATTTAACATTCAAAACGTTTAATTAGCGAGTGGAGTAAAGAGTGCATACAGTAATAAATCATTTGTGTAATAAATATACTGTATAAGCTACTACCATTCAGAAACAAAAGCAAAATGACCACTGGTAACATTTTTAATCCTATTAGCGTGATGAGCTAATCTACTATGAACTATTAAGGTGGGTCCAGATTTGATATTTTGTCCGTACCGTACCTCCGTTTCGTATCAGCGTCGCGATCCAGAACGCTAGTTTGGACGCCTGTTCGGAACGGTGCGGTGGTACGGCATCGCGATACGGAGAGAGGTACGCTCCGATCTATCGCGAGTCGGTTTTCTCGACCCGTTCAAAGGCGTTACGGAGATACGGGCTATTTCTACTTTGCGTCCAGAGTTTTTGGAACGCGACGCTTGATATGATACGTGGTACGGTACGGACAAAAGATCATATCTGGACCCACCTTTAGCGGGCGGCTCGTACATGGGCTGAACTGAATCACATTCTCACCGCTGTCTCCTGTATAGCCAGGATCAACAAAGGCGACTTCAAATTGACAATAAGCAATGAAGCTTATGGACGTCTCGGAAACTACAGCGTCTTGGAACTGACAACGATTTTAATTAGAAATAAATAAGACGGAGTAGGAAGTATTGAAGATGGATAACAAGTAGATAAAAAGTTAGGAAGAACAATAATATTCCACATACTTGCCGCCAATAATCATCAGCCAGATACATGATCTTCTGGGCGGCACCAGGGCACTTGCCAGCGGTGCGGGGGAAAGTGAAGATGGCGTGACCACCTCGGAACTGGCTGATGCAGTACCACGCCTTCACACAATATGTCGGTGAGTATATTGTAGAGACGCCACTGTTTGGGTAGTTTAACGCTGTACGGAGGCCTGGAATCTAAAACATGTACTTATGTTATTTAAAAGACATATGTACGTATTACTACTTATAGTAGACTAATGGCTGGTTCACTACCTCTCGTATAGATTATTCATCAAATAAACTGTTCCCTTTTTGACAGATCTAGTATGGGTTGATAGGCGGTGGCATCGACTACGTACACCTATTATAACAACTTTATGGTAGAAGCCCTTGGTCCCTGGCAATTTATTTACAACTAGCTAAAACTGAGCTACTTCGTTTTGCGCTTGGAATTTCGAAAAATCCTTTCTTATCGGATGACTGCGTCATACCAAGAACACGCTATCCAAGTTTCGGGTCTTTACGATCAGCAGCGTTGACCCGTCAGTAATTCAGAACAAAGCATTTTATATAAGTTTACAACATTACCTGATCATAATCATTCTTCAGGCCAACGGCTATGACCACAAAATCATAATATATCTTGTCGCCACCCTTAGTATGTACGACGTTATTACATGGATCAAACTCATACGCTTCATCGTTCAACCATACGTTTGCCGGTAGTACTGACTTCATAGACTTCTGAGCTTCACCAGACCGCTTTATTCCTGCCCCAACTAATGTAAATAATGGCTGGTTGTAATGCAACTAAAATAAAAAAGAATTAAGTATGGTGAAACGGAAATATTTCTCAGGAAAAAGGAAAGTACGATTTTCTTTAGGTCGTCCGACATTTTGCGGGCGGCCATCCGTTTAGACTCTACGTTTTGCTGCAAGTGGTCGTCATTCCAGAATCTTCCTGTCTGTATACAGTTCCCATGGGGAATTAAACACAATGGCCTTAAAACTTGTCTGTGCCATCATGTGCATTTCAGCTCTGTATGTCGATCGGTCACTCAAGACTGCTTTTTATGTAGGTAAGTATAAGATAGATAATTTAGTTTGTACGCACTCTAGCAGGTTCCAATACAATAATATCCTTGGGTTCTAGTTTTCTGGTGAACCGCCACGCAACGCTGCAGCCGCCCGTGCCGCCGCCCACCACCAGAATTTTACATCTGAAATTCAACTATTATGGAAAGCGAACACTTGAACTGAATTAGGTCTAAAATAATTACCTATTCGCCTAGGAACCACCTAGGATCGAGCAATGAATCCAAGTAGAAAGACGGCTAATCATCATCTCAGCCACAAGAAGTAAATTGCTGGACTTGGGCCTACCTTAAACGCATTATTTTTACTAATTAATTAATTCTTTTAAGAAAAGCTGCAGTTTTTTTTAACTCGAAAGTAGACTTGGTGCCACGAGACATGTACGTAAGCTGACGTAAGCCGAGTAGTCGTGCGGTGGTCTGATAACAGACACCTTTAACTGGACAGAGGATATTTAGCACGTCTCATTGTCCTTTACCAACGAAATGGACTAGTTTCTTTAGGAACTTGGCCTAAATACACTTTATCGAGATGGGTAATAATTATCTAATGATTTTTCTCACTTGTGTTCCTTATTGCCGGGTGCAGGCGATACATTATTTACATTATTACATAAACTATACCGCCTTACTATTCTGAGACTATGTTTAAATACTTTCGAGTAAATAAACATGTTTTACATACACTATAATTTACTTAACATTTTAATGTGCACCATAACTTTCTGGCACTGGCAACCAACTAGATTTTTAAAAAAGACTTGATTAATATTATTAATCGTTATGTTTGTTGGTTCGTATTTATCCTAACTAATATTATAATTGAGAAAATGAGTTTGTTTGTTATTCCTTTACGGCTTGACTAATCAGCTTAAATGTATACATATTGTCAGGGGTACAGAGCCCAAAATGTCGGCCAACAGATGGCGCCATAAGTAGCCCTATGGATTTTATTGTCAAACGAGATCTATTTCATAAAATTAACCGCGAGCAAAGCCGCGAGGGAAAGCTAGTAATAATATGAATTCTACACAATTCAAACAGCGCCTACAACTACAATAAAAAGTTGAACCGTAGCAGGTGAACGAAATATCTCGCATCTCTCTTCCACTTAGAATGGGCGTGGCGTAAAGTGACACAACAATAAAACTACTACAGTGCTACAAAGGTCTATAGGAACATGGCCGAAATTGGAACTACAACTCCCGTTCATAGTTTGTCACTTTTTGACAGTTCGCCTTTGACAAAATGTATGAAAATATGCCACAGTAACGCCCTCTACAAACGTTACTCACGTTCATAAACATCCTTGTACATCTGTACACAAAGAGCTAAATCGCCGCCAATCCTTCTGCTCAACAATATATTATGATGCCCACAAGAAGCGCGCGAGTTCGCGGCTTTAACGAGGCGATAACGCATCACTTCTGGACAAGATCTAAGCAGACGCTTAATAAATTTAACGTGTGGGTTCGATTTTAAATAGGATAAAACTTCAGAGAAAAAAAGTCACTATAACCAATATTTTTTTTATGTAAAGTATGAGTAAAATTCGACTTTAGAATATTAATGATCTAGCGATTGGCAAATAAGTAATTTAAGTTTGCCACAAACTTCAAAATATAGTCTACTATAATGAAACAAAAGAATATTCAGAAAAAACAATAATTGGTATATTGTAAAAATATATTTCGCGTATTTACATAAACCTCTATTATAAAACAATAAAATATTCTCCACTTTTAATTTATATTTAAAAAAAATGTTCGACGTGTATATGTGAATTCCACTAAAAATAACATCAACTTTACTTACAAAATAATAAATCGTTATTATCCAACTGTTAGAGCCCCTTGACACATGGCATAGGCGTAGCGTAAGTGTTCGATGAACGTATACGCAGCGCAGACGCCGCGATAACACGCCGCATGCCTAGTTTCTGCGTCTCCTCTGCAGTATTCAAACGCGGCGATGCTAGCGCGGCGTAGGTACGACATACAACTATCTGTACTGCCATTAACGTCGCGTAAGCGCACCCGCGATGCTAGCGCAGCGTACAGTAAAGGCGTCAAATCAATTCGACGTGTGCGTCGTACTCGCGACGTCTGCGCAGCGTACACGTTCATCGAACGCCTACGCTACGAATACGCCATGTGAGAAGGGCTCTTAGTTTTAAAAATAATAAAAATTCTATCGAGTTTTAAAATTGAACCACGATTTAGCACGAACAGTACTTGTTAATATTACTATAGTGAAATATTAGTAACATTTACAAAATATTCCAGTGTATACAGTATTTGTAAATAAAAATATAATATAAAAAAATAAACAATACAAGATGAGCGGCTCGTAACCCAATTTGCATAACATTTATTAAATTTTGTTAACTAAATAAGGTTTTCTAAATTAACTTTTGTTTGGACAATTTATTTTAGTTAGTAATATATTCATTCATAGCACTTGCAAATCATTATTTAAAATATGAAATACTGAAAGAGATATTATTCAACAAAAAATTATATGCAAAACAAAAGCTACATTTAATTTTAATGTAGGTTCTACCTAGAACCAACATTAAAATAGGTAGGTAAAAAAAAAAGTTAAAATCATTCTTTACATCAAATTTACCGATTTTTAACAGTGTAAATAATTTTCATTTTTCATTTTATTCCCTTGATTCGTTAACCTCACTATAGACCTTAAGGTGCGACTCCATTGATGCGCGCGTAAACGGTACGCACGTTCACTTAGATTAACTTGTGAAATTCTATAGTATACCACCCATTCTGTAACTTATGAATGGCTAGTACACAAAATATGTCAAATATTGATTGCCGTTGATTTTAGTGGCTTCAGGGTTGTAGAGTCATGTTACCAGCTCCCGCAAGGGGTTATTTGGCAGGGGCAACTGTTAGGGTGACATTGTAGTCGGTATTTTGATACGCGTAGGAGATGAGAGCCAGTCAGACTCCCGTCGCTCCCCCAAGTGGCGGGGTGATCAGCAATGCATTTTCTAGACTTTAAACAAAAAGTGCTGTAGCGTGATGTTTAATATACTACCTTAATGATAGCGCTGTCAAATGTTTTTTTTGTTTCAAAACAAACTCCAACGTATGTGCGCGCAATGTGCGTGCCGCGTCGGTGCGCAACAATGGAGTAACCCCTTAACACATCGACTGCGAAACGTATACACCACGTCGGCGTATGCGCCTATAGCGTGTCCGCGCGTAGTGCGTGTCTTAGCGCGATCGCGACGCGACACGCCACGCGGCGCGGGTTCTCCACAGCCAATGTGTTGTGTCGCAATATTAATAATGTCTTTAATTATAATCTTAGATCTTACCTTAGAGACCATACATAAATTACGTGAACTATCCGTGCAAAATAATGATAGGAACGAAAATAAAATGGCTGTCAAATTGTCGTCTGGTTTTTTTTTTGCCAAACGAGAACTGAATATTTCCCTCGCATATTTTCGATGTTGACAGATTGAGATAGGTTATTGTATAAACCAATAACAACGCTCGCCATCGCAGCGGAATGATTACGTGAACCAATAGCAAAATAGTAAAATTAGTTTGTTGATTTTATAGAAAATATAAGTAATTTCCTAGTTTTTTTAACATCAGATTTTTTCTCATTCCTTTTCATATTAGACACGGATAAGTCTGTCGACTCTTTTACCTGTCGCCACAAGTATCACGTTAAAACAACGTCTTTGCTATGAAACAAACATCCAAGCTAGGCTTAGTCACATTTTGTTGACGTTCTATATAACATTTCCGCTGCTCATATCATTCATAGCATATACATACATCTCTTCTCTTCATATAAATTATATGTTGTATTCGATTTACTAAATATAATCGTGCAGCCTGGTTTCCAATCATAATAATTTCTTGGGACTGATTTTTTAGCAAGTGTTCGTTTCTTCTTCTGTCGTGTCAGAATTTCAAATATATTTTTTAACTAGCAGATGCTCGCAGTATTATTCGCGAAATTCTGTTGTTCCCGGGTACCAAACCGAAATAAAAATTATCCTCTTTGTTACTCCAGGCTATAAGCTATTTGTGCGCCAAAGCTCAAGCAAATCTGTCAAGTCCTTTTTGAGTGAAAGAGTTACAAACATCTATCTTCGCGTTCATAATATTAGTATTTTCGACATCTCACTAATCCGTCCATGTCCAGCTGGCTGGACAGCGTCAGGATAGAAAAAGGCTCATTAACTTCCACTAATCTATTCTTATTTTACGTACTTCAACCGCTAAGCGCATGTTCAAACGCATGTAAGCCCGCTACACAATATTGTGAAAAAAAAAACCAGTCCAGAAATGTGACGCTTTGAGCATTCGTTATATGTTATATATATTAAAACTTCAATATAAATCATCACTTACATGTTCTTCGTAAATAATCCATTTCATACATACTATTCGATAGGCCCACGATACGTACAATGCGTATACATCGGTTTATTCTAGTGAGAAGTCAACGTAAGCATCGTTGCGTTATCTTAAACACACGTCACAATGTCATTGGCCAAATTTACACTGCCAAAAAAAAGTCGCGCGTATTCCCGGGAATTCTCGCGCATTCTCGAGAATTCTCTTTTTTGGCTCGTATTTATATTGTATGTTATACACTTGACATAAAGTACATTATGCTATGAAAATTTTCGTTGGAAAAAGTCGCTTCCATTCCATTCCGCCGTGTAAATTGGGTCATAGATTAATACAAAGTCGATGTCGTCGCAGCGTTTCTTATACTCAACGGTATTTTCTAGATATAAACGAAGGTGACGTCGCAACGTGTGGCCCGTAACTTAGGAAGTAAATCTCTCCTGACTTCGTTACTTCGCGAACGGATTTACAATTTTCCTAATGAACCCTGGCCCGTGGTAATATCCTTTCAACATTAAGTTCCAGTATAGGAACGGAAACAGGTCTTTCTTCATGTAGTACGCTACTGTGCTTTCTTGAGCCTGGAACATGGAAAACAAGATATAATAAGTATGCGAGTTTACACCGAAATCATTTCGGAAACAAGCAAAACGGTCATGGCAAACCGAACTCCTTTTTATACTGTTTTAATTGTCAATATTTTTTAAAAGCCTGTCCAGACGCGGGTCCACTCGTAGTTACGGTATCTCTGGAACACTCGAGCGTTTATCGCCTTCTCTGGGCAGGCTCTTAGTCCTATTTTTGCCTGTCATACACCAATTTTTCCAAGATATTTTTTTTTTTTTCACAATTTCCACCATCCGTAATAAGAACTTAAATCATACCTGGTTAAAGGGCATGGTTTCCTTCACGACGCCGTCGTACACGAACTCGGCCAGTATGCAAGTACTGTACGAGGTGAGCAGCGGGCACGCGCCATACCCATCGTATTTTTCCTTAGGGTTGTCCTTCTTCATTGTGCTCAATAGATTCAGTTCCAATACATAGCATTGTTTCGCTGTGGAATGTTACAATAAAATAATATATTATTACTTATTTAGATAATTATATAAACATATAGCAAATAATATTTTACGGGTATGGTATAAATGGTTTATGAAAGAAAATGACTTTGAAATCAATTGCCCCTCTCTATCTGTTTAGAGAAACAATAACTTCTCTCTCTTTTTTATATTAGTAAGTTATAAAGAGCAGCGACGAGGTTCATTCTCATTTTTTTAATTTGAAATTCTTTTTATGGAGTTTAACTTTTTTTTTTGAGGCTTTTAGCCATGTTTGACTATGTCAGCCTCATAGGGAAGTTCGCTGGACATACTACTCCATGTCCCTCATTGCAAGTGACGCAAAGATGTATAATTTCTTTGCATTAGTTTGCATCATCCGAAAGGGAATTATTAAACATTTCGTTAATATTCCCACCACCCAGCCTCATTTGTGGAAACAATCTGTTCCTCAGTGCGTCATGTCGGCCACACTCTGCTAACGAATAAGAGTTCTACTTTTATTTTTTTTATGTCAAGCAAGCGGGCAACTTTCCACCGGTTGGCACGCTGCTTGTTTGCCTCCCACATGAGAAAAACATAATCACACAAAATATAATTGATATTAAATTGAACTTAACAAGAATCTGTTAATGGCCCTGAAACTCTAATTACACTTACCAATAGCAGCAGCCGTCTTGCTGTTAGGAGTATTCGTGCAGTCCCCTATACCATACATATTAGGGTACTTGACATGTTGTAACGTGAACTTGTCCACCGCGAGGTACCCCGCCGGGTCCACTATCGCCTTGTTGTTCCTTAGGAACGGCGCGGTGTGCATCGGCGGTGCGACGTGGAGCATATCGTAAGGTACTGTTGTTTCCTTAAAATTGGACAATAAAGATAACATATATTGTAAATCGTATTTAGTAAGATAAAACTGACAAACTTTTAAAACATATTTAATTAACTGATAAACCTTTGAAACATATTTAATTAACAGTAGAAATGTCTAAGTAAATATATCAGGTAATTTTTTAGGATACAGACCTTGCTCTTATCATCTACGTTGAAGAATACAGCCTCCTTTTTATCAGGTTTAATTTCCTTCAAAACTGTCTTGTAATTGACTTTGATCTTTTTCCGTTCGACGACCTTCAGCAATGCGTCCGCGTATTTCTTCACTCCGAATATGACAGGCAAACAAGTATTATACATAATATTCGATTTTGATCTTATATCCATCTGTAATAAGATTATTATTTATGAAAAAATTAAAAAAAGCCAAATCCTACAATGCTTTCTATAAGCATAGAATAAGTAATAACCCGAGGTAGAATGGCCACTCTCCGCCCCGGCGGGTATCGCGGCGGGTGCAGTCGCAAATGTGTGCGTTTAGTGAACAAATGTGTGAGATCGAAAAATGTGCGCGTGTACAGGCGACATTGGCCTATGTAATAGAAATAGGTAATTATTTCACGCGCGTTGTATGGAGTGTCTGGTCTGTGCTATAAGGTCAATTCATACTAGCTCCACAACGTAAATCAGGCGCGTTTTTTTTCAAGAACCTACTGTCCTCCTATGAATTATTCTATGGCCCTCACCCTTCATAGAAAAACCCCTTCTATAGTTTCGAAAACGTTATCTCTAAAAATCAATTACCTTAGTTAGGTATGAGTCAGTTAAATAAGCAATCTTCTGCGGAGCGCCTGGACATTTTATTAGACCATCTGGATAAGTGAAGATGGCATTGCCTCCCTTGAACTTTTGCAGGTCCGCCCAGGTCTTCTCACAGTAATCCGGGGAGAATATTGTTGAGACCATACTGTTTTTGTCCTGCAGAGCTTGACTTAGGCCTGGAATCTAATGAAATCTTTATTTTGATGAACAAAGATTAGTCAATGGTTTAATTAAACTTGTTTTTCACTTTCGCACTTCATTTCATTCTCTTTAAAAAATAAAATCATAAAAGAGGTATAAAAGAGGAATAAAATCATATAAGCCTTTGCTGATCTTTGGTTATTAAAAAGTCACTACTATTTGTTCTATGTCCAGCAGTGGACAAAAATATTTACTACCAACCTTAGAATAATTATTTTCCATGCCAGCAGCTACAACCACATACTCGTAGCTAATGCAGTGTCCCTGATTGGTGGTCACACAGTTTTTCTCTGGGTCTATATTTACCGCCGAATCTTTCACCCATTTTACTCCAGTTGGCAGCACTGATTCCTCAAGGCGGTGTGTGTTGCACACCCTGAACACTCCTGCGCCGACTAGAGTGAACAGCGGTTGGTAATAGTGATCCTGAAATGAGTAAGAAAAGTCCCTTTTTCTCTCTTTTCTGTCAAAGACAATACCTAAAAGTCTATTATAAATAGACTAGCTTTTCCTCGCGGCTTCGCTCGCGTTAATTTTATGACATAGATCTCGTTTGACAACAAAAAACCTTTTCCCATTGGAACAACATACTTTGTCGGGATAAAAAGTAGCCTATGTTGGGCTCTGTACCCCTAACAATATGTATGCAAATTTTCATAATGATCGGCTGCTTAGTCAAGCCGTGAAGGAATAACAAACAAACTCACTTTCTCATTTATAATATTAGTAAGGAGTAAGGAAGTAAGGATATTCAACTCGTGTAGCAAGCAAACTTCTAAACCACTTCATTGTTTACATAATTCCTTTCTTGGGTCACAAACTATCGTTTATTTTAAGTGAAGGGTAACCAGACGGACATAGTTGCTCTCGCATTATATTAGTAACGTTTGGAATTGAAATTAAATTGATAAATATGTAATAGTTTGTATCATAAGTTATTGTTTTGTTATCAATATGGTGTTAAAGGTTGCATAATGGTATTACAAATAATCCAGCAGATATATTTAGTTTTGAATAACCATAAAACAATTAAAACTCTCTTATAATCGGAACAAAAAACAATGAAAACAAGTCATTGTTTACAATGCTATTAAAAAAATGCTATTAAAAGAAGGTTGACTGATTAGCCAGGTTATCAATAGAGTTTATACAATATGTATTCTTATGTGATAATGTGAAAAATATTATGGTAAGTCACAAAAAAGCAACATTCTACTTAATATTATAAAGGCGAAAGTTATGTGTATGTTTGTTACTTCTTCACGCTCAAACAGCTGGGCGAATATTTATGATATTTAGTATTTAGGTAGCTGATACCTTGGATTAACACATAGGGTAATTAACACATAGGGTACCTTTTATTCTGAAAAATACGCGATTCCCGTAGGATTTCATCAAAAGTCTGATATAGATGGCACTACTGTGCATAAATACACGCAAACGAAGTTGCGCGGGTTTCACTAGTTATGTATCAAATATTCGAATCAAATAGTTTATTTTCAAAAGGTTTGTTTAGAAATAAATGGATCCTGGTTCTCGCACTAGGATGTCCTGTATTGCAAGATGTATATTTCATTCCATTATAATTTTAATAATAATAATAATACATACAGATTGAGCTAGCCCCAAAGTAAGTTCGAAACTTGTGTTATGGGATACTAACTCAATGATATTATATTTTATAACAAATACATATATAGATAAACATCCAAGACCCGAGGCCAATCGGAAAAAGTTCGTTTTTCATCATGACCCGACCGGGGATCGAACCCGGGACCTCCTGGGTGGCGGTCTGGCGTGGTAACCATTACGCCACGGAGGTCGTCAATTCCATTATAATTGGCACAAAAGTTCCAAAAAGTAGACGAAATAAACATGAATCGATTATAAATCACTTTATTGCGACAAAGCACACAACATTACATTACCACAATAAGGTATGCCAACCTAATTCATACACAATAGTTGAATTTCACTGGTAATCTTGTGCCGAGTATATTGGAATGGAATATACATGGGTAGATAACATATATGCGGGTTGCTGATCAAGAGAAGAGCTAAGCTAAGTTAGTTTTCAGTTAGTTTTACCAAATACTATAGAAATATAATACACACAGCTCTTGATCTTGATGATCTGTTTCTCATACAATGACTTGGCAACCTCCTGTTCACCTCATGCCGCTAGGGGCGCTATAACATTTTGCATACAAAACGCACAAACGTTTTGAAATCCACTAGGGGCGCTATAACATTTTGCATACAAAACGCACAAAAGTTTTGAAGTCGTTCACCTCATGCCGCCCTCATGCCGTAGGAGCGCTAGTGTCGCGTCTTGCCCGAATTCTTCCGAAGCTGTGCGTATTAACTCGGTAGAGTTTCTATAGTATTTGGTTTAACATACATTACGCGTTGTGGTCTGCACCTAAGTATGTAAAATCATTTCAGTTATGCAGACTAAGCTAAACTAAGTTAGTAATGACTTATCTTAGCTCTTGGTCTGCAACCAGCTCTTTACATAGTGATGCTACAAGATCTTACTTATTAAGGTATTTTATTAATCTACCTTGAGATAAGTGAGACACAGCTATGCATGAGAATAGTGAAGAGGGGAAAATACTCGATGATATGTGATATGATGTGATGTGATAAATGTGTGAATTCATTTAACATGTATTATTTAATTCTCACATATAAATAATAACATCTTTGTCATGTATTTTATTATGAGAACAGATTAATTTTGTTCTCATATAAATGATAATTGTTATCACGAGAAATAAATACCTTTGGACTGATATAAAACTTATTAAAATATGTAATAGGTACAATTACTACAGTGCAAAAATATTTACTACATAAGATTCTTGCATTACAAAATAATAATTTTGATAACACATTCTCGGTACTTTACGTATCTATATATTTGTATTATATATATATAAATACTAGCTGCCCGGCCCGGCTTCGCCCGGGTACTGTTTCGTTTTTTTTTCAATCTTTCTGAGAGATTTTCTTAATATTTTTTTCCGTAAGAACCTTGTACAGAGTATTAGAAAACTACAAAAAAAAAATCAGCCAAATCGGTCAAGCCGTTTTCATGTTATGTCGTGACAACGGAAAACGGGTTTCATTTTTATATATATAGATAATACAAAATATTGTTCATTGGTTGTCTGAGAACCGTTATTCATAAAGATTACTCATCATAAGAGCTTGAATGAAGTCATCACACTTGTTCATCCCAAAACTTGTTTTATTATAGCAATGTTTATTGTTTATTTCCATTGTGCTTGTCATAATATTTCCTCAGTATTGTTATTGTCCATGGAGTTAAGTAATCTGTGACTTATCTCACCCTTCTGAGATTGAAAACGAAAGATTTTAAATACTCAACATAAATATTAAAACTATAGCTGCTGCTCCCAATTTTCCTTGTGAAATTGGGTATAAAAACTACCCTATGTATAAATACAGGTTTTAAACTACATACCAGTGTACAAATTTTTAAGAGTTTTTGCATGAAAGTGTGACAGACATTCACACATCCATTCAAACAAACTGTCGCCATTATAATATCAGAGGGTTAATTTTACCTTACTAGGTTCCAATACAATAACTGCATCCTTTTTTAACCTTCTGGCGAATTTTGCAGCTATGGTACACCCGCCGGTTCCACCTCCCACTACTAATAGTTTACACCTGAAAAATAATTGTTCATTACATTTTGTATGTTTGTTTTCTCTATCATTCCTCAGCTTTCTTTCTCATTCTTTATTTCTCAACAAAATAGTTGCCATTATATTTGAACCTTATGTTACAGATCTAGTTTAAAACCAATAAAAATTACATAAATAGATATCTTATTTTTTGTGTAATATAATATCTTGTGACCCGGTTGTAGGAATAAATTGTGATAGATTTGAAAGAGTTTGTAATATGTCCATTTGTATAAACACAATTGACTTTGACTATCTTAAAAACTAGGACACAGGATACACAGAAGTCTGAGTAAACAGGATAATACAGGACAAAAGTTAGTTCAAGTGGCATAGCAACTGACCACACACAAGATAAGATAAGAACTCATAAAGACCACCTGTTACGATAGTGTATTTAGAGAATTTATAAGGGAGATTTAAAAACTTAATAAATGTCTGTATAAAAAATTGAACTCAAGATATTTTTATTTTGAGTTCCATTTTTAATAAGTTACAAATATGTCTTATATATTGCATCTTTTTTATTATAGTAGTATGTATTTAGTAATATTGTCTTGTTAGCCTAAATTTCTGTCTACTACTTATTTTGTTTGTGTATTGTAAATAAAGCATCTCCTATCTAAAATTTTACTCTATAGAAATGGAAAAAACATTATCATAGACTCTTTTAGACACTATTGCACCCAGGTGGTCCACAGGTCTGTTCTATGCATCTGATATTCAGGTGACTATACTCAGTCACTATACTCAGGTGATCTCTGACCATCTTTCTCCAAAGGCTACACTGACTTTCTTCCCCAACAACATGATAGCATTGCATGCATCTGGCATTCCTCTCTGACCTTAAAATGTATTTGTGTAACCACTGAGTAACATTATTGTAAAGACCAAGTACTTACTATACGCAGCAGTGATGCAATTTATGGAAAATTTTGAAGCCGGTATTATTGGGAAGATCATTAAAAACAATAAGTATGTAGGTACCTATTATAATTAAAAGTTATGTCACGACCTCAGTCATACACAAGCTGGTAACAAACCGTAGTATTAAACAGGTTTAATATTTGTAGTTTAATTTTATTATAGTGTTTTTATGTGTACTTACGAATAGTTGGCATGATTTGATGAAGAAACTGAGAATTTTCTATGAATACACGGCGATAATGTATTAAGTTTTCGTAAAATATTCATGTTGCTTAATTATTATAACTATAACACTAACACATTTACGTTTAAAAGAAACAAATGTTGCGTTACAAGTGCACGAACAAAAATTTTCAATTAAAACTGAGATTATAACAAAACAAACGGCTTCGATTTCTCGCTCATTTTGGCAATTGGCAAGGATAGGGTTGTGCTTGTTTGTGTTGTACTGAAAACTGTTGGACGTATCGAACAAATCGAATTGCTAGACCGAGTCGGGTTAAGTTTAACTCGAGTTAACGTGATAGGATAGGATAGCAAAGAAATATGAGGGACAGATAACAAAATAACCATCCATAAAAGAAACACATATGTACACATGTATAAAAATAACAATACATTTGCATTGTAAAAATGAAGCGCTACCTGCAGCAAGGTAAGGAATATAGAGAAAAGGTTTGAGAAAATGGAGAAGAGAAAGGAGTCGGGATTCTGGATCACACACTCACCGACCGAAACGCATTACTACTTTACGCCAACATTCTGGGTCGAGCGAGCCATTCCATAACAACTTCCAAAAAACATTTTGACTGATTTGTTTACATGTTGACTTGAAAATAATTTCAAATCTTTATTTTATGATGTCGTTATTGATTCTTTTGATTTGATTTTAGTGATCGAATTGTTGAGTGATAATATGATGATGTCTCGTTACCAATCGATTTTATCGACTTATTTTTATTTTCGCATCCCTATACAGAAGACTACAAGTGACATTCTTCTTGTTCATAACGAAGTGGTAACACTCAAATAATTCGTAATGTTTAATTTTATTACCATATGTAAAAAATGTTTTATTACTGAAGCTTGGGTTTTGCCAAATAAAAAAAGTAATAATGTCATGTCAACAATGTGTCAACGCAACGTCAACAAGCGAATAAAAACAAAATGTTGTCTCTCTCTGATATATTAGTATAAAATGGCGGACGAAGACGAAATTGACGTCCTTGGTGACTTTTCTTTTAATTCTTGTTTTGCACAAAATAATCAAGGAATGTAAGTTATAATTGTTTTGTTTTGTATTCGAGAATTGTTATCACCACTATTACATAATTTTATATCTACCTAAGTGCATAGTGTAATGGTTATGTTGACATTGATCTGTTGATATCCAACACTGATACATCAATGATGAAAAATTCCTATTCAGTAGATAATCTAACTAATAGGTTCTCATATCTAATTACCCTAAATTAATAATACAAATTAGTTTGACCAGATCTCTGTCAAGTTTCCATTACATTTTATTATAGTTTAGTTTCTGGCCCTATGGTGTCTCCAGAATTTTTCATGGATAGCAGTCACCTATGGTAAGCAAGAGCCTATGTGCTCCTTGAACCTCTGAGAGCTTCTGGATATTTTCCCCACATTGTCAAGAAAAAAAAAAGCAATTTGCTTTAAAATTGAAATTTCCATAGAAAACTTAACATTTTTTAATTTTAGTCCTTCATGCTCCAACCGAGAGGACACGGTGCACCCACAATGGCTCCTGGACTCGACAGCAACCAATTGGTATGATATCCAGAATAAAAATAATGATAGGTAAGCGGTAGGCAAAAAAGAAAAATTATCATTGGCCATAACTGAAACAAAAAACCATAGAAGTATCATTTATTTGTTTTAAATTTAAAATATAATAAATTGTCTATTTTATTACAGTGTTAGCATTGGGTCACCAAAAAAAATGAAATCTAAAACACATAAGGACAACAACAGCATCTACACAATATGGACTCGACAGGAGAGGGACATACTGGTGAATGAAATGGTACAGCATTTTTAACTAATCCTATGAGCTAAATTAAAGTAAACTATAAAATAAAAGCAATCAAAACTAGATATTATTTTATATTATACTAGCAGATTGGCAAATATTAAGGATCTCTAATTTAAAAAAATATATAATTATAGTCTATGTTACCCGGGGCTAATGTATCATCCCAATAGTGAAAGATTTTTTTTAATCCGTCCAGTCGTTTTTGAGTTTATTCCTTACAAACAAAATACAAATCTTTCCTCTTTATAATATTATACATAGAAGTATAGATACAAATTTGACTTACAATTTGTTTTAATTAAATTTACAGGAAAAGTATGGCCGTAATATTCATAAGATATCAGAAACACTGAAAACAAAGACTAAAGTAGAAATCCAAGCATTGATTGACGCAGAGTATGGTATCAATTTAGACACTCCGACATTTGGCCTTGACAAGAATGTGGACCAAGAAGATGTGCCAGCGGTTGTACAGGAAGAGATTGTCACTGCCAACACACAAAATTTAGAAACACCAAAAAAATTTAGAAGAAAAAATTCTAAATCAAAAAATAATGTACCAAAAATACAGTTATTGGAAACTAACACCAATATTCTTGATATAGACCCTGGAGAGATAGTTTATGAAGATGAGCTAATGTTAGGCTCAACTGAATCAGTAGGTTCTGATTTAGATTTAACTGATGTAGTGTCTAAAAATATAGAGAAATTCCAAAAAAGTAAAGTTACAAAAATGGGTAATCATAGAAGGAAAGTGTCGGGCAGTTCTGATAAAAGTAAACCTAGGAATAGAAGCAAAGATCTCATGAAGTCACCGCCGGGTAGATTAAGGAAAGATTCTGGTTTGTCTGAGGACAGTATGAAGAGCCCGAAAATGCACATTGTCTTGGGTTCGGGACTGGCTTTGCCTGTGTCTGAGGGGGAACAAGTGGTAAGTGTTTTATTTTTTATTAGATTTTAGTAAAATTATCCAAATTTGTGTTATGCAAATATTAAAAAGGCAGCACTACACATCTATACGATTTTAGATGTCAGTCCTTGGTTGGAGTCGAATCATAGCAGAGCAGTTTCGAATTTTCAAATCTGTACATTACTTACTTAATGGACAGAGATGAGAATACTATAAAGTTGATTATGAATACATGACGCGGGGCTTAGACTATGTTAATGTAAATTGTTTCTGTTTTATAATAATTATAAAATATTTGAATTTTCATTGCAGATAAAAATAGAAAAGAAAAAAGACTCAGACCCAGAAAGTGACATTGAAGTGGACATAGACAGTGACAATGAATCTCCCAAGAGCAGGTTAAAGGAAGAGCAGCCCAAGGCAGCTGAGGAAGCACCTATAGCAGTCCCACTCAGAAAGTTTGAGCCAATGCCAAAGAGAGCTAAGAAAATTAATTTGGTGAGTCTCTTATAAGTATCATACTATTATATACATGGTATAGAAATAGTTGAGGTTCTGGAGGAAAAACTATTAAAACTTACAATAGTTTTAATTAGAAATATAGAGAGTAAAAGGGGTACAATGATCTTAATAAATATTTTTTTTATACCACTAAGGTGGCAAACAAGTATACGGCCGCCTGATGGTAAGCAGTCACCGCAGCCTATGGACGCTAATAATAAATAAATCTTTATTTTGAACAAAATACTTAAACTATTAGCACGTAATCTCGGCGACGTGTAACTTTGGTGTTGTAATTTATAGGATGGCGGCGGAGGCTACACAATAATGCACACAGACTCCGGCGACCTGTACGCGATCGGCTCCGAGCCGCGCAAGGAGCGCGCGCCGCGCAAGCAGACCGTGCACTTGTTGCAGTGCCGGCTCTACAACGCGGAGAGACCGGTATCACCCTATTGAATTCTTTATTTTATTAATTCATGTTCGTTACTTGTATTTTATTCACAAAATGCGATACCCAATGGGGTTCGTAATGAACTATGTATTTCAACACTGTATTTCATCATTGCATATACATTATGAGAGCAATAAATGATTATGTTTATTATCATAGCATAACAGTAAAAAATGATGTTTACGTCAAATAAAAAATATAATTTAAAAGTCGAAAAAATTGTGTACATGCACACTGCTGTATGTAAAATACTGATTTTGAGTGTATTGGACGAGATTCAAACATACTTTTAAAATACTGCTCGATGGACTGTCAAATTAAACATTACTAGCAAGAAATGTTACCAAACGTTCTCATCTAATGTTCTTCTCAGGCGCCGTACTCGGTGTTCGTGTGCGTGTCGGCGCTGATCGGCATGGACGCGCACGCGCACACGTCGCGCGGCGAAGTGATGGGGCTGCTGGGCGGCGGCTGCGCGGGCGGGCAGCTGCGCGTGCAAGAGTACCGGCGCGCGAAGGCAGCCGCCGACTCCACGCACTGCGAGATGGACCCGGGTTAGTGCTAGACAAACATAGGCATGTCAAAGATACGGCCCGAGCGCCGCATCCGGCCAGCACGCCGCTTCAAGATGGCCCGCAACTAGAATCTATCTAAAATTAAACGCGGGTAACACCGCGGACAGCAGCTAGTCAAAAATAAAAGCCCTCAGGTATCCTCAAGTTCAAAATAACTTGTTTTTATTACCTTTGTATGAAAATTTGCTTAAACTAAATAAAGAAAGTTACTTTTTATTTGGGTATCAGTCTGTCCGGCACATCCTAAATTTTATAAATGACCACA
This sequence comes from Endotricha flammealis, assembly GCA_905163395.2. Classification (NCBI taxonomy): domain Eukaryota; kingdom Metazoa; phylum Arthropoda; class Insecta; order Lepidoptera; family Pyralidae; genus Endotricha; species Endotricha flammealis. The sequence goes on along the minus strand of LR990861.1, from coordinate 13,819,113 downwards.
GAAAAATCAGTCTGTCACCTCTGTTATGTTTCGTAAGTCATTTTGCTTTGTTTCCGAAATGGTGGTAGTTTATAGAGTAATTTATTTATTTTATATTTAACACAGAAGGACAATATGTTGTAAATAACGTGTCTAAGCCCACGAGGGCCTACAGAATAAAGTATTTTTGATTTGATTAAGTCTCTTTCAAATAAAATTGATGAAACTTCTCGCGTAGTGTCCCAAGCTGTGGCGGCGGAGCGTCTGCTTGCCTTGGGTCTAACGCCGTGCGGCTGGCACCACTCGCACCCCACGTTCGCTTCTGCCCCGTCGGTGCGCGATTTGCGCCAACAGCGGGCTCTGCAGCAGGCGCTGGAGCACCCCTCCGCGCCGTTCCTCGGCTTCATCACATCGCAGAGCTGGCCAGCGGGAAGAACGGCATCGCAATATCGGTAATAATGGATAATTACTATTCAATTAGACTTAATGACTATTCAAACAGATACTCCATTCGATTGGGATTGGGATTTAAAATAATACGGAAACAATTTTTTGTTAAATCGTTTGCAAAGTTGAAATTAAGTTGTGACATCCACTCGCACACAAATATGAAATGAATATCGCTCAATCCTTTAATTAAAACATTAAGTTATATTCAATTTATAAATGTAAAAAAAATATGACTAAAAGCTCTAATATTGTTGAATATAATAATTTTGGAGATAAATAAATGATATATGTCGCGCGCCCTGAATTTGCAATATCTGTCTAATAAGGGTGATTAAGTTGTAATTGCATGTTTACATTATAAGACCCTACATTTAGTCAGCAAATAAACATTTCGTACATTGATGACAAACATAATTTACCTAAGAAATTAATTTTATATAAATTATTTAAAATTCGTATATTTTACAGTTGCATTCGCACCGAAGACGAAGTTGATAGCACAGAAGATCTGCCCGTAGGATACCAATTCAGTGTTAAACTTATCGCTGATATCACCCTAGAAACCTTACCGCGGTATTTAGAGGAGCTGGCTTCCATACTGTGCGACAGAGACAATAATGAGCTTAGCATCGACATGGCCAGAGATATTTGCCCACAAGCGAAGATGACGTACATAAAAAAGGTTAGTATTTATATGAATGTCAGAAAATTAAAAACCTGAGTGAATAATGTTTTAAGCAAAATACTGCTATTCTAGTCGCCAACACGGCTGAGTAGCGCAGACGTAAAACGAAGTTCGAAACTCATATTTATTACTCAGTGCATAACGACAATCGATTTTAAAATGTTTTGTAAACTCTGCCCAAATTTTGACGCGTACTTATACTCATGTCATGGATGTATATATGCATGCTAGAAAACCATTAATAACAACATCCAGAGCAATATAATTATATTGTGCCTACATAATATACATAACTTCCCAACACCTGCTAGGTTACTCTGCATAGCAATCGCGATTTTAATTTCAATTCTGTATAATTTCAAATGCAAAATTAACAGCAAATCCTAATTCGTACCATTGAAATTTTATACTTTACTAACTATTTGGTTAGCATACAAAAAGATTTCATTTAGTTTTAGTATTTAGTTAGCGCTAGTTTAGCTGTAAAGAGTACCTAAAATTAACAATCCAATGGCGATCGTGCGGAATTATCTTCAAGAGTAAGGGGGCTGGGCATTTTTGTGCCATTTTAAAAATGATGTGACAAAACAAAATATGGCAGTGTTTTAAATAAACGTTTTTTTTGTGGGTTCGTTTGAATCAATTTCACACTAGAAAAATTACAGACACTTGCATCAATCTGTCATAACATTACAATGTTATTGTAAACTTTAATAAAAATTGTGATTGTGTAGAGTAGCCAAGAAATTACAAGTAACCAATACTTTATTTTGAGTAGTATCGTTCCAGCAACCATTTGTTCTTTATTTCGTCATCTGTGTATATTTGTGTGCCGTTTTGCAAATATAGTTGACTAATCTACACATTGTAACATTGGGTAAAGTATAATATCTTTTATTGCAGTGTATATCAAGCATATCACATCACATGCGATCAGCTGGATACCCGGACGATGATCCCGTCGTCACACAGCTGATACAAGGCATTCGAGATGTATTCAGATAGCGAAGCAATAGACATAATTAGGTTTCAATGTTCATTAGGCACAAGCCTAGATTTTCATACTTGTTGAACTCTATGTTGTAAGCACAAGATCTCCTGTATGCATGTGCAAATGTGTTCTATTAATGCAGACTACCAATTTCCTTGTAGAAATTAAAGAATTTCCCAGGACTGCCCGGTGGTGCGTTGGTAGTGGTCCTAACTTCGCCACCAGAGTGTGCGGGTGTGTCGATTCCCGCTCAGGGCAAACATTTATGTGATGGCATCTGTGTTTGTTCTCGACTCTGTTTTTTTTAATACATTCTAAACATATTATTTACAATAATATATCCGTTGTCTGTTACCCATAACAGAAGCAGGCTAGCCTAACTTTCTTTGGCAGGTGGCGCTGCGTGAATTTATTTATTTAAAAACTATCGGATGTTGCAGAATGTTTATTTTATATGGTTAGCAGCGACTGTATTTGCTCGCGTGAAATTTGAATATACGAAATGTTTTTCCTATGTAAAAAGAACCAATATTGTCATTTTGACTATTCAAATTGTATATAGTGCAATAGTTTTTTAGGGGCTTGTCACTTTGCAAATATTCCCGGTGCGCCTATTTGTGAAATAAGATCTGTCAGAAGACTATTTGATAAATAAGTTATCCGGAAGGTTAACAGGCCCTTTCCAGTATTATTGTGACATTGAAGGTTTCCAATATAATGTATTACTGATGTAAATATATATTAAAATAAAATAATATATCTGGTGCCTGACAATAATGTACTGAATGTGAGTGATTCACAAAGTGCAGGACATGAGGTCAATAAATATATAAAATACTAGTATGAGCATTTATTTTCCCCACCGTTCTTAGCTTTGTATGTGGGGTGGATCAAATAGATCCTGACAGCTTTGTCCCCCCCCCCCTTTTTACTTTGACTTTATTAAATCTCAACCACACAAAATATTTTACAACATAAAATTATGGTTGTCTGTCAATCAAACTAATGAAGTAAAAAAAGAGATGGCTTGACATTTTATACAAGTCTGCAACTGGCTGAAAGACCCCTTTTTTTCCTGTGTACCCTTGGCTCTTTCCGGTACAGTGCAAAAATGAGATAAGTAACCATTTTTGCACTGTAGGTAAGTGCAAAATTGTTACTTATCTCATTTTTGCACTGTACAATGGACCGGCGGCGTTGATTGAAATAAAAAACGTAAGCATATATGGCACAGTTCCGGTTTTATTCTTTTTTAATTTTACATGTGCTAGATAAAAAAATAATGCAGTCCGATTATTGAAATTATTTAACTAACGACGGTTACATCGCATGAAAGTAATACTTTATGTCATTAATATTATAAATCGTTACTTCCACATTCGTATACACTCTAAATTGGAAAACATTATATTTTTTACAATTTTAACAAGCGATTTTAACTCCGACAAACTTTGAGCCCCGCTGGACATTTGGTAAACCTTAAGGTACTTTGAGACGTTAATTACTGAAAGTGCCTTATTCTGTAATATTTTATTTAAAAATTATATAGTTCATCTATTTATACATACAGTCGTGGATCGGATGGCTCCGCGATCGACACGAAACGTTTCGCGTCTCAGACACTTTCTCACTAGACCTGCACTCTCATACATAAAACATTACAGTATGTAATTCAGGAGCTTCTAGTTGATTTATATTACAAATTCGTCGTTTATATATCGTTAAATTTCATAAATTCATTTCAGCGCCTGTAAATTAGTACTATTAAAATATGAATAGCTTAAACATTAAATTATTACTGGAACGAAGGACAAGAGAAATAACTTCCTAACATTAAATGGAGTATTGGCAGTGTCAAGAAAATTTAATTGTCATTATTATTAAATGCAAACGATCGTTCACACATCGCCGAACGACGCTGGTTAGCAAATAGCGCGGAAATAATTCTACACAATAGTGTCTGAGACGGTAGGAGGCGAGTTCAAACGCAACCTTAGGCAATAAATAAAAAAATGTATTTTTAATTAAATTAATAAAAAATAGAGTTCGAAATCGAAGTAGTTATGTCTATATTTACAAGTGTTAACTTACTATTAATTAGAAGCATCAACTATGAAAAATGTATCAACATTGAAGGCACATGTTTTCGCACCCGATTCATATAATCGTGCATTCGATTATAGTGCACTCTTAGCTGGCAACACTGCTCAATAGCGCGCCGTCGCGGCGGGCGCGGCGCGGCGGCCACTAAACCATAATACTCTTGAGTCGCGTCGTGGACGCAGTGCCAACGCCGCTGCGCGCGCCCGCTGCGGCCGCGCGATGGACCGGACTGACGTTCTAACTTACAATATTTTACAATATGCGAAGTAATAAGTACTAACGGGCACGCCCCGCGCCCGCGAGCGCCGGGTGTAGACTAGTTATCGTAACTAACTTGACTTAGGGAAACTCAGTCTGGCAATTATTTCGCGATAGCAACATATTTTAACTATGTACTCTTTATATAGAAATGTCCCAGATATGTAAAGAAACTCATGTTTTTAAGGGACAGTACAAATCTGGGACATCAATGTATAAATTAAAAATATTGCCTCGAAGACTTAGCGCGAGTATTAGATATAAACTGTGTGCGGCCAGGGCAGAATAAACCGTTATTCTTACTCCTATCTCGATATATATTCCTATTCACAGCTGCAGAACGGAAACAATTCATAATTACTGTCCACTTAGTGCATAATTCATAGAGCATTCATTGATATTTGATTGAGATCCCATCGTGCATTGATTTTTGTAACAATTTTGAATGAAGCGGCGAGTTGGGCGCGGACCATACTGTTTGCCGCGTGTAAGTGAAATTAAATATCATTATGAAAAAGAAAACATATATAAAATTACTATTCCGTAAATCGTAGCCTATCAGCGGGCAAACAGTATGCTCGACGCCGAACCGTATAATTTCATAAACATCAATAATTTCCGAATCCCAGATTTCAACGAATTAAATATTTCTATTTAAACAGAACACCTCATTTATATCTAAAACATTAATTTAAAAATATACAAACTAAGCAGTCATTCGTATAACACTAGGAATATTATTAGAACAAAAGTTGCGTACCGTCAAACTTCCAATTAAAAAAATAACGTACAGTAGTAAGCGTACTCAACTAGCTCAAGTAAAAAAATAATTAAAAATTAGAAAGCTAAGTGTCGAGGAACCGTTTTATTTTACATGTCGCGATACTGGCGTTACCTGGGTAACGATATAAATAAATAATTTAATAATCTAGTGCCGCCCTGGCTTCGTCGCGCGGCGCTGGCGATGTCGCGCGACACTGTCGCGTACTGTAGCTTGTTTGAACACTGTATTTGTAGAGCACAGTTCACACGCGCGTAAATAACAGTCGGTACGACAGAGTCATGCGACATTTCCAACGCGAAGTACGAGAATTTCGGCATTTGATTTAAGATTTTATTTGTATATCAGCGCGTCTATTCTCGTAACAAACACAGTTCCGATCTTATCTCAAACAAACGCGTCATCCCACTCATTTCATAGTTTGTACGAGTGAGATAGCGCTCGAGATGGAAACAAGATTTAACTGTTTTTATCACAAGAATAGACCCTCAGAACATATCACTTATACATTATAATCAAAAGACGAACATATATATGCAACCTTAACCGTGCAACCTTGAATCACACGGCGCAGAAAGCCTTACATATTATATCACACATGTCTGAATTATTTATCCATCAATATCAAGGAAGATATTTGCCTTATTTTGAGTCTTAATCAACTAGATTTTAAAGCAAATTATACGTTTTTGTTTATGCAATTTTTTTTAAGAAATATTACTTTTTCAAATGACAATTTGATGATAAGTAATGTTAAAAGTTCGTAACTGGATTTATTTCGATATTTCCTCCATTACGCTTTCGATAGCGAAATGATGGTAGCTTATAAACAATTCATTATGTATTTCACACATGTGTAATAAATATTTACAATAATCTCTGGATCATTTAAACTTTTCAAGCTGTTAATTAGAAACAATAAATTTATTGATTTATAATATCTTGTAACCTGAAATAAATGCATTTTATTTATTTTATAATTTCATAGGTTCATATTAAACAATATTAAATAATTAAAAAAATTGTTTTAGATTTTCAATTGTGCATTTGTGCTATTTTTTTTTTGTCAATTTGATTAGTTTTTGAGATGTGCGGAGTGTAAACAAATAGTATTCCTTTATTCATTCATGTATAGTTTATGAGACAGAATAACCCATCACACGTTACTACGCCCTCTACACAATGGTCTATCTTAGTAGGGTAAACCTTAGACAAACGCAATGGTCTATGGATTTACAGTCTGATCTCTGAATTTCGATTGGATTCAAAATTAACTTCACCTTGAAATTGATTCGATAATAAGTTTTTTTTTCATATCATATAAATTAACGAAAAGTTAACTGCTGGTGTAGTCTCATTTTAAATTTAATTTAAAGATCTATAGTAATTCGGGAAGGAAATATCTCCAACGAAACGGAAACTTGTTACTTTTGACGTTTCACACAAAATAACATTATTTTAGAGTAACAGGTTTGAAAAATAGTTTTCGAAAAGATTGTTGCGTTCAAAAGTAACTAATTAGAGTTTCGTTGCGTTTTGGCCACGAGAGAGGTACCGCCAGCAAAAGTAAAAACTTAAGTACCATGGCAAAACTAATTATTGTCTTCGCTATAAGTCTTTGGAATGACATTAAAAATTTTGTTCAATTGTTCAAGTCAATTCGAGGTATGGTCAGCAAAAAAACCTATAATTGTACTATCATAATCTACTTCTGTTAATCGTACACCTAGTTCATCTTTAGGACAAAAACTATTATTGTACAGTCAAGAGCATGTCAACCTTTACATATCGGACTTTGTACCGTCCTAAGTTCTATGCCATAAGAGCCAAATTTGTACTGCAAATGTAAAGCTCGACGTGCACCTGACTGTACTCTCATAATCTACTTCTGTTAACCACACACTTCATCTTTAGAAGGACATAATATTTCTCGTCAAATTCATTTTATAAGAGATATGGTTAGCAAAAAGCTATTATTGTACTATCATAATCTAGTTGTTTACTCTCCGCGCGCCTCGGCGACGTGCAGGGCGGCTGCGTGTGCGCATCTATGGTCTATGGATTACTCTATGCTCTTGACGCGCGCCATGACCTTCCCCTCGAACATCGGCAGCGTGTCGTTGTCGTTGCAAACCTCTTCCTGGATCACCGTGTCTAGATCTGCGCAGTTCGTTTTGAAGAAGTATCTGTGAATATTATTAAATTGTTTAAGCCTTTTCAATATTTGGTTCGGTTGGAAATTCTACCCGGGCGTTCGATTCTTGCCTATCATGTAAAAATGTAAGCTTATAAATTTAATTATTAAACAGTATAAAATACCATACAAAATATACCAAGGAACTAAAACATGTTTTGTCATTCTTGAGGAGAAAATAAATGATGTGCGAAAGTGACAAAACCAGTTTTAGTTAAACCTCGGCTAATCTTTTTTATATACAAAGCGCCTTTCAACTACATTGAAAAATTACTATTTTGAATTACCTGTAGTTGCCCTTCTTGGGTAGGTAATCCTTGAAGAGTTTGAGCGTGAGCGGGGAGACGGGCACCTTGAACCGGTACGGCACGTTCTCTTCCAGGAACGTCACCACAACCACGGTGTGCTCCGCCACGCCGCTCGACTTGGCGCCGCTGCCTCTGTAATACATTCACATTTTAATCAATAAATAAACTGGAGAAGGATTCGTGGCAGGCCTTTGCCCATTAGTAGACCCATCAATAGGTAAATGCTAATAATAATAACAAATAAGCAACTTTATTTATTTAAAAATAAAATAATATAGATATTCGATAAGATAAAGTACCTCGCACGTTGTGCCATCTTGTCACGGCGGCGATGATCGTCTCTGTCGGCTGAAGAGCCTCGCGATAGATCTCTAAGCGTGCGCACTCGCTCCCTCTCTCGTTCTCGTTCCCTCTCCCTCTCTCTCTCCCTTTCAAGGCGCTCGGAGCCGTCAGCTACCCATAAAACCACGCGGGGTTCTAACGCTCCTTCGCTAACTACCGACACTCCACTATCTGTTAGCTCAGTCACCGTTTTCTTTGAGAATCTGCGGGAGAAATTAAGTATTGTTTTAATTAGTTTCCCAAGATTGTTGATTATTGTCTTCAAAGGCATAAATTGCCACTAATTTAAAGAAGGGTTAACATTAATTGATATTATGATAAAAACGTACCGGCGTTGCAGCGAGTGCGGGTGGTGCATCAGGTCCGGCGGCGCGTCGAAGTGGCCCGAGTCGGCGGAGAGCGCGGAGGCGGCGCGTGCGCCGGGTCGCGGGCGCAGGCGCCGCCCGCCGGGGGGGGACGCGCCCGGCGTGCGCTCCGACCACACGCGGGACACGTGCTGGTCTGGGGGGAAAGCACACACTGACTCGATTGTCCTCCTTTGGCATAAAAAAAGGAAATATAACCACAAAAATCACTAACCGAGTATATCCTGATCATTGTCATCATCCAGCTGCAGTTTCTCTCTTATGGCGGCGGCGACAAGTTGAGGCGGCAGGGCCTGCGACGCGTCTTCTCCATCTCCCTCTGCCAGACGCCGCTCGAGTCTCTCCTTCGACTCCTGCTCCCGTCTCACACGCTCTAACTTCTCTATGAGCAGTGGCGCAAATTTCGATGGTGGCAACACTCTTAATTGCTCGGATTGGACGCGTTGCGTACGAGGTATCACCTGTGTATACAATTACATTTTCACTTCTCATGCTCAGAAAGTGCTTATTTGCGCAGGATATAGGCTGCACAAAATCGAATTTTGTGCACAAGGGCAGAAAAGTAAACTCATAAATGTATCTATATTAAGACAAAGGAAAAATAAGCCATACAGCCAAACACAACAAAAAGTTCAGAGATAGAATTTGTTATTTTATAATATTTACTTTAATTTATTTGCCTAATGTGTTTTTTAAGTCATAAAAGATATTAAAATTTAAATTAAAGTACGGTAGGTTATTTAATTAATTTAAGAAAATTATTTTATTACAAAATTAATTTAATAGTAGGCTGTATAGGTCTGCAGCCCAAGCCTAATTTCAAAGTCGTAAGATTTAAAAAAAAAAGCGGCGGGAAATGGGAAACAGGGTCTTGTTTTTCTTGCGTTTATTTATTTATTTCCTCGCAATCGAAGTGAAAAGCAGAGTTTATAACTCGTCCACAAAACCATTTCTATCCTCGACATTACTATCAGCCCTCGCCTTCGGCTCGGGCTGCTAAAAGTCTCGGATAGAAATGATTCGTTTTGTGCACTTGTTGTAAAATCTACTATTTCAGGATAAAAAAATTCATTTTCACTTCTCATGCTCAGAAAGTGCTTATTTGCGCAGGATATAGGCTGCACAAAATCGAATTTTGTGCACAAGGGCAAAAAAGTAAACTCATAAATGTATCTATATTAGGACAAAGGAAATAAGCCATACAGCCAAACACAACAAAAAGTTCAGAGATAGAATTTGTTATTTTATAATATTTACTTTAATTTATTTGCCTTATGTGTTTTTAAGTCATAAAAGATATTAAAATTTAAATTAAAGTACGGTAGGTTATTTAATTAATTTAAGAAAATTATTTTATTACAAAATTAATTTAATAGTAGGCTGTATAGGTCTGCAGCCCAAGCCTAATTAAATGTCGTAAGATTTAAAAAAAAAGCGGCGTGAAACAGGCCTTGTTTTTCGGGCGTTTATTTATTTATTTCCTCGCAATCGAAGTGAAAAGCAGAGTTTATAACTCGTCCACAAAACCATTTCTATCCTCGACATTACTATCAGCCCTCGCCTTCGGATAGAAATGATTCGTTTTGTGCACTTGTTGTAAAATCTACTATATAAGGTTATCTCTGAAGTAAAATGTTCAATTTTTAACGGCAATTATTCGTGCCACCCACATATCTATCAATATTAATTATAAAAAAATGAATTACTGTGATTGTCTCGCTAAAACTCGAGAATGGCTGGACCGATTTGGCTAATTTTAATCTTGCAATATTTGTGAAAGTTCAGGAAAAGTTTAAACGGTGAAATATGGAAAAATTGCGAGGAAAATACTAAATACGAAAATTTTATTTTTCCATACAAACGCTACGCAATTGTCCCGCGAGTCAGCTTGTTATAATATAAAATGTAGAAATAAATTACTAAAAGACACTGAAAATTCGATTTCAAATGAGTTCGTGGTCGTGGCTATCGGTTAGCTGAAATTGTCGCGCAAATTATTATGTTGCGATAAAAAAAAACGCGATTAATATAATGTTGCCAGCCATTTTTTTAAATATTTTTTCTTTGAAATCTCCAACGCTGTTACTCACCATAGCAGTATCCTGCTCCTTGTTGATGACAGCGTGCCGGTCTACGCCCTGCGGCCGTGAACGATGTCTTTCACGTGGCTCACGCAGTCCGCGTACCGACATGCCATCCCTGTTACACGTATAAGGTTAGATTGAGAACATACGTACAGTATTACCTATGAGAAATTTTATAGGCCGAATGTTACTTGGATGTTTTAATTTTATAACGAGTGATTAGTCTAACTTTTGGACTTCAAATGAAGTAAAATAAATTTATCAATATATGTTCTTCCTTCCTTCCTAAATTGCCACAAAGAGCGAAGGCATTATATATTTTATTTTTAAACTTGAAGCGTAAAATATTTGCTATTTTTTTATTTAAGAGGGCGGCACGAGCATGTTACCGTGCGTACCTGATTGTTCGGTACATTACAATTACGGTACAGATATAAAATCGGAAACGCTAATAAAATCGGCCACGCACACTAACAATGTGCATGTGAACTTCATTCATGGCAACGCTCTTCGTGAAATGAAAAGTCTATACCGTGGAACATTTATTTACAGATTCTTCTCAAGTGGTCGATGACGCATCATGCCTGTCTGTTATATGCATTGATGTCAAAACAGTTATTTGGATATTTAATGCATGTTAGTTTGGGATTGAATAAACGTGAGGAAAAGGGGTCAAACTTATTGTACATAAATTATATACTTACCTTAAAAAGAGACTACAAAACTATCACTACTATTAAAAAAATATCTACTGATACTACACAGTTACTAACAATAAAAAAAAATAAAAAAAATCTGGATAGTCCAGTGGGCAAGTAGCACTCTCACTATTTTTCGAAAGTATATATTTTGAAGTGGGACGAAAAGTGAATATGACATAAAATTTTTACTTGATCAGTATACAACTAAAATATTGTGTGTATGTACACATTCAACTAAGTAAAGACCGCTAGACTTGAACTACAAAAACCTATACCTACTTACATAAAGAAAAGTATTGGTTCAGATCTTAGTTCTACACACCAAAGTCACCGCCCACTATCAGCAACTTTGATGTTTAGCCCTTTAGAACATACGTATTTCTGTCGACGAATTCACTGTTGATTTCGAAACATGACACTGTTGATTTCGAAAAGGACAAAAGACACCACTTGTTGCCACGGCACGTACGTGCTGCTAGGTCAAAGAGAGGGGGAAATACTTACACACTACTGCCAGAGAGAGACACCGCGTCGCTGTCAGTTCGGCCGCTACTCAAGCTGGCTCGCTCCGAGTCCTGCCTCGACGTTGGACAGTATCCGGCGTACGACACGTGCGCGCTATACACCGACCGCTTGCGATTCCTGCCTTACCACCCGTTGTATGGGAGCGGGCAATGGATTATGAGGTAGAGAGGCAAGGAGAAATGTACATGCAATTGGCAATTTATATTTTTATCGAGTAATAAATGCCAAATGAGTTTGGCAATTTCGTATCAATTTTTTAAAAAGGAAAATTCATTTATTTTTTTCAATATGTTTAAATGCCAATTGCGTTAGGTTGGTATTGTAAATAGGTAATGTCAGGTGGTAAAACATTGTATAGCGTATAAGTGCGGCGGGGGCGGCATGCAGGCAGGTACAAAACATGGGGGGCAAAACAAGACAGCAGTATCAGTAAGCTGCTCAGCAGAAAATAATTAAAAAATAAATGCTGGGACATCAGCGACATGCAATGCTGGGGTCACACAATAAAAAATAATAATAAAATGGCGGCGATAATGATATGATTTTAAATCGTTTAATTACTATTCGCCAAAAATAAAGAATTGTGTACATACTTCTTTACACAAACAAAAAAATATGAAAAGAATACATTTAACTACTTTCACTAAATACTAACTTTAACAACGATCTAATTTACTTTAAAAAAACATTAATTTACTTGTACAGATTTACACACTGGCTCAAGAAAAAAACCATTAATAATCCTTCCGCTGTATTGAATGAGTAAATTTTTAAAAAGAGCTTTTAGAAAGAAAGAGAATAATTTTTTGTCCATCTTGTTTTTGATACGTGTATAACACATAAAATTATCGATTTTTAAAACCATATTTGAATCGATAATTTTATATGTCATACACGTACCAAAAACAAGTATTTAAACATAGAGAACTTAATTTCAAGAATTGTTGGTGTAAACGGGCATAAATGTTAACTTTGAGCCAATGTGCAAATATGCAACGTATGAGGGTTGGATAGAGAGACGTGGTGTACTAACGGTGCGGCGTCGGAGTGCAGGCGGCGCGTCTGCGTGGCGAGCAGCGCGTCGTGCGTGAGCCGCGCGGGCGCCGCACTGCCCGCGCCCCCTCCGCCGCCCCCGCCCCCGCCCCCTCCGCCGCCCGCGCCCGTCGCCAGCTCCTGGCCCTCGTGCACGGTGGCCAGGCCCACGCCCACGTTCGTCTACGAACATTGTCCATTCTATTACGTATGCACAACAACAATTATAACACAATAGTGTCGGGGTCGCAGTCCAGCCAGTAAAACCACTTAGCCGTAATAACGGATCTTTTTAAATTCACTATAAATGAAACGAGAAAAGCAGACAACTTCAGAGATTCAATAGTAAAAAAGTGAGTGTCAACTATACAGGTAGAAAGATGTAGTAGGTGAGGTAGCCCCAAAAAAATCTGCACTTTCATTGGTTGACTGGTAGAGAATGCAATTAGCATTCCGCCAATTGCATCAGTGCTTTGTGTATTGTGGTCAATAAAGTTAAATAAACTATGAAAACTTACATCTCTCATGGGCATGGGAGGAGAGGCATCGGGCGAAGACAGCGGCTGCGTGGCGGCGCTCACGTACGACACGTAGGCCTCGGAGCGCAGGAACGACTGGTACGTCGACTCGGTGATGGCGCGAGTCACCTGACAACAGGAAAGTAAACCTTAGATGATGATGACCAACTCATTATCTTCCTACCCAGAATTTTTTTTCACAGAAAACATAAACTCCGAAGATCTTATACTAGTCGCCACCAAAGATGACTCGCGCTGACGTTTAACGTAGTTCGAAACTGATACTTATTACTTAGTGCACAACGAAATCAATTTTCAATTGTTGTAGCTGCGAGTCGCGTTGCAAGTACAACTACTACACATATACTATAGCGCGCACAATAGTTAACTATACTATAGATATACAGAAAGCATAAACTTGGAAGAGAAAATAAATATATCAAATGAACAAATCACACAGATTGAGCTAGCCCCAAAGTAAGTTCCAAACTTGTGTTATGGGATACTAACTCGACGATACTATATTTTATAACAGATTCAATAGATAAACATCCAAGACCCGAGGCCAATCAGAAAAAGTTCGTTTTTCATCATGACCCGGTCCCGGGATTCGAACCCGGGACCTCTTGGGTGGCGGTCCGGCGTGGTAACCATTACGCGTATTCGTCTTAAGTCAAGATAATTATAAACCAAACTAATGTACCTATTTGTCATTTTAGTAATTGCCACTTATAACTTTGTTGACATAATCACCCAAGTCTTTACCAATTAAAATGGTGTACAAAAAATTATAAAGTACTAAAGTGACATTCATGTCTGACGCTGAATGTACAGTATTGTGCAAAAATCGTGACTGAAATTGTATAGAAGACTGCGCACTTTGACTGTACAGAGTTTATTGAATTTCCTATGGAAATAACAGCAGCGAGATTGCGCAATTAATACCAGCAAAAGCACAATATAATAAGACAATTGTAAGTTATACTATTTCACGAAGTCCCGCGAAGTTTCGCTCCCGAGGTAACGCACATTAAAACAATGAGCATGTGCACGGGACAACATTAATAGCCAAACGGACTTCGTAAAATAGAATATCTATTCTGCCTTAGTTGTCTAGATTATTTCCCACCTCTTGTTCCATGCTGTCGAATATGGTCCTCTCGATGTTGGAGCCGTCCTTGAGGCTCTGCCGCAAGTACTGCTTCAGCTCCTCGGGCATCGCTAGCTGAGACTTGCGGAGAAATCTACAACAAATTTATAAGACATTGTTTTTAAGAATTATATCAATGAAATAAAAAAATTACTAAATAAAGAGTTTTAGAAATACAAAGTTTGTGTACAAAATACAGAATTCTAACTTAACCAACGGACTTATGTAATCATATCAACATAATCATCCCAGTGCAGGGATACTGGTCTCTGGTCTCCCTTCAATCGAAGGTGATTAGAGCGTACTCTGCCACGCTGCTCCAATGCGGATTGGCAGAGGCCGGTGTTTTAAAGCCGCCCGAAGGCTACCGATTTGGCTTAACGACTGTCATCTACCGATAACAGCCGGGACCTACGGCTTAACGTGCCCTCCAAAGCACGGAGAAGCTCGAGATAACGAAACCCATCCAAACATTGGCTAGGGTCGACGCCGCTTGATTTGCGTGTTCATATTAGAATGCGACACACAGCGACGCCATCGAGCTCCTCGTACTATCGTATTTTTGACTTATGTAATAACGTATTTTTAAGGAAGATCAATTTTTGTATAACTTCCAACGTTATTTTAGTGCTTAAGTGTTACCAAGAAAAAAGCCCTTGATGCTCTACAGAAAAAAAACACGAAAAATAAAAAATACTTATACCTTGTTCAAGATGACCGTAGAATTGATGTAAACAAACCATATTTAGGGTTATCACAGCATTAGTAAAAAATTTTTTTGTAAAGTCATTATGAATCTCGTTATTACTCCTCTATCGATTACAGCGTCGTAATAAAATATATTTTATAACGAATGAAAGCACTACATTGCATAAAATAGTTCATTTGGACACAGAAACCGGTTTTGTTAAAAATAGAAATGTTTCTCTTGACTCGTCAACCCTTAAAACTAATTAAAAAATATTTTTCTCATTAGAACAAACATTTGGGAGTTTTTTTTATAAGCGCCCAATAAAAGTAGTAATTCAATTACCTAACAATTCATGTTCTCTATGTGATATTGAATTTGGCGGGTTATCACGCTTTAGAACCCCGACCTATAGAAAACGTTCTGTATATCACATGACGTTTCGTTCCATTCAACTGGCGTTCCATAATTATGGAAACTAAATATGATAATTTGTCATAAAAAAATATAATTTCAAATCAATAAAAATAATTATAACTACTAATATTGTATTCAATAAAAATATTACGTAACGCGTATTTATTAATATAAATAAATTGTTTATTTTTCTATTTTATTATATTTATTTTTCTACATATATTCTGTGTCCATTGGAACGAAACGGTGATTCACTTTGAATATGACACTGACCAATGACAGGCCGCCGTCATTGGCGCCATTTGTCTTGTTTACAAGTTATTATTTTCTCGTTGAAAATTGCAATTATAATATTTGCATTAAATGTTGCTTGTTGATATATTAGTAAAAAGTGGCACAAAAAACCGCCGAAACTTTCGTCGTCAGTTTGGCCACCGTATTCAACGTTTTAAAGGACAGAAATGAAACACGAGTAAAGTCTCCAGTCCCGAAGAAACTACGACTATTCTCAAATTTTTTTGGACGAAATAGACATTGGTAGGATTCGCCGGAAAGTCCATGATGAAGGTAAGTTTATTGAATTCAAAATTAAATTTATATACCTATCTTATACAAAGTATTCAAGTGTTTTGTATTTATTTATTGTCGATATTTATATTACTATGTGATGAAGATTTCTACATTTTGAACTCACAAGTTCCGCAAAAATAACACAAGGCCGTCTCTTTACTTCGATTCAACAATCTTTAGCATCTCCGTACATAAATGAATGTAACTTGAAACATAAATGTTTTGAACATTATATTTTCTTTTTTAGGTCATACTAAGACTAAAATGTGGGAAGATTAAGTCAGTGAAATCTGCGAGGGAAGTCTCAATACGAAGGTTTATTCACAGGCTTAAAAGCGCCCCTTAGGCAAAGGAAAACAATTAATAATTTTACATATTGGTATGTATATAATTTTTACATATTGCTCATTTCATTTTGAAGTTCACAGTAGTAGTTGCAACAGTATCTTTAATTTGATTGTGCAATTATTTCAGGATCACAGGATGGTTTCTTAGATGGAGTAATCTAATTTTTGAGATCAAAAAAGGCGATGGAGATTACCACAAGGAAATGAACTCAAAAGTCTCCGAAGAATGGTTTGAGAACAAATATATAGAACAAGTAAAAAAGAAGAGAATAAAATGGCAACGCTGGATGGAATTACTGATGCAGTCATGGATGAATTTGTTATGAATAACACCTGAACCTACCATGACCTGAAGGTCACTAGTGAAACAAGCTGATCATCATCCTCATGCAGTGATGATTTGTTGAACTAATCAATGAATGATCAGTTATTCCATAATTATAGAGTAGCTTATTTATGTAATACTAGCTGACCCGGCGAACTTCGTATCGCCTAAAGAACCTTCATGCTGAATTTTATTCGAATAACTTCAAAAACGGGAAAGTTTCATACTAACTTTGCACCCCCGTTTAACCCCCTAAGGGATGATTTTTGAGAAAAATATTTTACTCGTGTTTCATGCCTTTCAATAAAGAACCTTATTGCTGAATTTTATTTAAATAACTTCAAAAACGGCAAAGTTTCATACGAAATTTGCGCCCCCGTTTAACCCCCTAAGGGATGATTTTTGAGAAAAATATTTTACTCGTGTTTCATGCCTTTCAATAAAGAACCTTAATGCTGTATTTCATTTGAATAACTTCAAAAACGCCAATTTTCATACTACACCCCCGTTTAACCCCCTAAGGGATGATTTTTGAGAAAAATATTTTACTCGTTTTCATGCCTTTCAATAAAGAACCTTCATGCTGAATTTCATTCGAATAACTTCAAAAACGGCAAAGTTTCATACTATTTTTGCACCCCCGTTTAACCCCCTAAGGGATGAATTTTGAAAAAAATATTTTGTTCATGTTTCATGCTTTTCAGTAAAGAACCTTTAATGCTGAATTTCATTTGAATAACTTTAAAAACGGCAAAGTTTCATACTAACTTTGCGCCCCCGTTTAACCCCATAGGGGATGTTTTTTGAGAAAAATATTTTACTTGTGTTTCATGCCTTTTAATAAAGAACCTTCATGCTGAATTTCATTCGAATAACTTTAAAAACGGCAAAGTTTCATACTAACTTTGCACCCCCGTTTTACCCACTTAGGGGATGAATTTCCAAAAATCCTTTCTTAGTGAGCACCTACGCCCCAAAAGGAACCCCCATGCAAAATTTGAGACTCCTGGCACTTGTAGTTTCGGAGATTTCGTGATGAATCAGTCAGTGATTTCCTCTTTTATATATATAGATTTAATACACAAATAAAATAATGTACTTTAAACTCTCATTGTAAATGATGTGTGTAAGTGCCCGCTAAGGGCCCAAAGAATAATGTATTTTTGACTTTGACTTTATAATAACCATGATGACGATCAGTAATACATAATATATTATTTTTTCTTTTTTGTAACTTATATTTATTTCTTTTATATTCAGTTTTAGTAATATGGCCATCACAAAATGTATATTTAATGTTTTGCCAATGCATCCATAGCATTCAGATATTTTGTTAGGTTTCATTAAATCCAATACTGCCTCATTGCTTCTTGGATTGTAGATGTCAGTTAACTCTGTATATCTTTTTTGTCCCTTGTATTGTAGGAATTTACTTCAACTATGACTATGCTGTGTACTAGTAATGTCTATGTTTGTTGATGTTACTGTGTCAGAGTAACTTATTGCTGTTGTTTTTATTTTAGAAGTATTGAACAGCTGTAGCACACGTCCTTCATACCTTTTATTAAGACGATATAGAAAATGTTTGTTTATCTATGTCTACTGGACAAAATTCTAAACGATATTAAAAACCGTCTCAAAATGAGTTGTGTGATTGAGGTGAAAATAAAAATTGTGATTGGCTTAAAACTCGTCATTGTCTTCCTACCTTGTACAAATGCAAATAAAACAAATGTACATATTGTGTATGTTTTTTTTATATACCCTACCTTCATACATTTCCAAAAATGACAATATGCCTCTTAGTATGTTGTTGAGCGGCTGCCGTTGTCTATTTACAAAACCCGGCCGATTGACAATAATTTTCCTGGGTGGGTTAACCAGGTAATTGCTGTTTTTATTAGTGCATACATAAAATGGCAGACAGAGACACCCTTTGAACTTTCACTTTTAGATAGATTAGATATAATGTTTTTTTTGATAAGTAAATAAATAAAATCTATTGATTTACTTATTAATATATTTAATAAATACCTAGTTGTTTTAAGTCATACAAACTAGTTGTGCATATCAGTAGGTCTATTTAGGACAACGGGAAAAATGCACGCTCAAAAAAATGTTGGTGAAACCTGTCTGTCACTGGTTGCTAGGCAACGGTTTGTCATTAAACATTCTATCTTGTAAAAGACTCAAGTTATAGAGTAAACATTTCGATCCTAGCGACCACGATGCGTGCTCACTGCTTAGTTGCGTGACCTGTGGGCAATGTATGGTGGCTACTATTCGCGAAATAAATAAAGGTATAAAAATATGTGTACTGACTTGTATATGGCGTGCACGACCTGCCTGGTCTTGGCGGGGTCCGTCTCCTGGCGCAGGCCGTGCACCGCGAAGTAGAAGTTGAGCCGGTCCACGTGCAGCCCGCCCGCGCCGCACACGAACTTGCGGAACAGCCGCACGCCCTCCGCGTCCTGCCGCCGCAAGTTTTAATTAGTCGCGCAAACCTTAGCACATTACACAAGAGCGTTTGCGATGCACCAAATATTTATAATAAAAGTAGTTTGCTTCGTAACCCTCCCCAGTGCATTCAAAAACTCGTTACCCTAAGATGGCTGAAAGAATTGCTTTTAATAATAAGGCCGCTTTGTTGCTATTATACTACTCTGTAATCAGTCCATTTATACTGTGGCCTTTATTGCAAATAAAGCCTTCTATCTATCTATACATTGTATTTCTTAAAAGGCATGAAAAATTGTGATACGAAATACTTCGCGAGTAAATCGTACCATAGATGGGAACGCAAATGTGGACACTTTTGTGTCTTGTGTCAGATACAAGCTACCGATGAATATTTGATTTCCATAGATTAACCAGTATGAAATCATCCACTTCCTGCGCATACGTAAACATTTTTTGTGTCCAGTTTCACTTAACACATACTCATAACGGTCACAAAGTGTTCGGTGGCCATAACCGGCAACAAAAAAGTGTCTACGTTTGCGCAGTGCCTTAATGTTTTTAAATATTATTAAATCAAAAATTTATATAAGTACCTACTAAAACAAAACATATATCTTTAAACCTAAATCGTACCTCGAGCAACTCGTGCAGGCTCTTGGCCCAGCGCATGTACGGCGGCGACACGGGCGAGCGAGCGGAGCTGCCCGACGAGCCCTCCGTCTGCTCGCGCCACGCCGCCATTCCCGTCCTGACATAAAAAAAATACAACTTAAAAAAGGAACACTGCCTCATCTGCTGCCAAGTTGGACAAGAACTTGTAAAGTAAAGAAAATCCAGAAATCAGCAAGTAACTAAGTAACAAGACATGCAACAAAAAAAAGGCTATGACTTTGCGGCACGCCTTGCTGGTAGTAGGATAGGAAGACAATTCGAAAGAGCCTGTAACAAGGTTATTTGAATAAAATATTTTGTACTTCTTTTCCATTCACGTCGAAATGCAAATAGATTTTTTTTTTAAATTACGTGCAACGTATTTCCTGTTTAACTTGCAAAATAAATGATTTTACTTGTCATGTAATAGTGATTGTGCACTTACTTGGAGGGATATGGTTGTGTGAACACATGTTTAGATTGAGATTTGCCTTTCTCCTCCCCAGAAGCCGGCGGCAGCGACGACCTGTCAGCAAGCTTGTGGTCCCAACCTGAACGAAATTAAATAAATTAAACTGATTTCTACACAATTCCCACAGGCCACCAGCCCCCTTACTCTTGAAGATAATTCCGCTCGATTGCCATAAGATTGTTACTTTTAGGTAGTCTTTACAGCTACACTAGCGCTAACTAAATACTAAACTAAATGAAATCGGATTGTATGCTAACCAAATAGTTAGTAAAGTATAAAATTTCAAGGGTACCATTAGGATTTTCTGTTAATTTTGCATTTGAAATTATACAGAATTGAAATTAAAATCGCGATTGCTATGCAGAGTAACCTAGCAGGTGCCAGAATAACCTAGGGTTAACCTGCTAGTGTTATGGGTATACCAGAGGGATATGTTATTTTAAGTATACTGATAATACATAGAAAACGCTCAGATACGAGTCAAACATAAATGGCACCATATAAATGTTCGCCACGTGCGAGGATCGAATCTGCGCCGTCTGATGGCCGAAGGTAGAAGCACTACCAACGTGTCACCGCTCTGTCATCATTTCTCGTCAGTCACCATTATCAAAAACTCACTCTGACTTATTTCGTTTTGTACTTATAAAATGTTTTAAAACATGTCTTTTAAAAAAGGCTATGTAATGAGTTTCTTCCAACAATTCTTCTCAACACAGTCACGTCGAAGTTAAACGTACAAGTGTTTCCTGTGAATTTATTTGCAAAATAAATGATTTTACTTTACCTTGCGGGTGGCCGCCTATAGGAGTGTGGCTCATGGCGCACAGGCCCTTCTCCCACCCGCGCGCTGCATGGCGAGAAACCACCTGGCAAATAAACAAACCATTATTCTAACTACACTTTAAGGCGCATTTGAGATACAATTTTGTTTTCACATCACATCAAGGTTAGAAAAAAAAGAGGGGCAGCATTTAGGTGTCACACACCGGAGATACTATTTTATTTTCAACGCCACGCTAATATTGGAAAGATTACAAAAAGGGAGGCAATTGCTTGCAGTAAGGCATGACCTATTAATAATGTTAATAATAATAATAACAATCGATTTGGACACACATTTTTAAGTAATAAACTGTATGAAAGTAAAGATTTAAATTCTTTTAGATTTTTCTTTCAAGGACAGTTTCAAATACAATATTATTCTACAAAGTTTTTCCAAGTAACCCTAATAAGCCTCAATAAAATCAAAAATATAATTTAAAAAGAAAAAAAAAAAAGAATATATTTAAACACTAGGTCTTCTCAGGCACTTTTTATAGTCAGAAGGTTTATTAATTGCCCAAATAGATTATAATAACTAACAACTCCACCACCATTTTAAAACAAAATCACAAAATGGCTACTGGTAAAAAAAAATTCAATTCCAGCAAAAAAAATACCTACAAACTAATATTTGAAAATCTCTCAATAATCTCATTTAGGGATTAACAGCTTAAATTAAAAAAATAAGTTAAAAAAATTCAGTATAAGTTACACTCATCGTCCGATCTCCATACAAAACTCCATTACGCAATAGCAAGCGGCCACAAAAAATCAATATGGCAAACAATAAGGATCATAGCCTCATATTTGATTTCAATGAGTTAGACAAGGATAGGACATAAAAAATGAGAGAGCGTTCCGGAGTCAAGAGTCTTCATCGATCGGCGTTGGATGGCAAACATCATGACCGCATAAAAACCTATACAAAACTAATATAACAAAAGAAAGCTGGATTATTACAAATTAATCTACTAATAATAGAGAAATAACATATCATATTACAAACACAAAAAAGTTGACGCAAAAAAATCTGTAAAATGCTAAACTTTTTTTAAAATATATTACCACAAAAGGGATAGTATAATAAGACCATGTCATAACACATTATATCATAACTTCACGGTTGAATAAACAAGTAATCAAAAAAGGGGCAGTAAAAAAATTTGAAAGGCCTTACCATATTCATTGTGTTTACACAAATAAACTTCCAATGCACTTAATAAAATTATTGATTTTAATATTTTATTAATAATGCATGTGAAAAAACTTCAAAATGTGAATAGCACGACTGCGCAGCCCAGAGGCGGTGTTCGGAGTGATCCGTAGACGGATGGATGCGGGATACAATAGGGTTCGATCGAACACTGCAGAGTCCCTTGTATTATATGGTGGTTATAGTTATGATATGCCTCATTATTATGGTTAAATCAATAATGTACACACAAAAACTGGCAGAGTGTAAGATCATGATGTCGGAAGACTTTTTTTTATCAATTTCATAAAAGGTTTGGCAATTGACTTCTGAATAGAAATAGAATTGATTTATATTCATTGAATTTTTATTTATTTACCATAGATTAAGAAAAAAAAGCAATTGTGTTTCTGTAAACACAGCAAATGAAAAGAGTTCATTGATGATTATTATAAAAGAAAAACAATTGCATATTCCTGAAATTCTAACTAAAGACTGGAACAGGATTAGAAAGCATAAATCAGGTTTTGATTTCGAATAACTAGTCATTAACTATGACTGATATTATACAGGAAACATCTTGTAAACAAAGACTATTCATTTCTAAAAAAATTACAACGCGGCATTATCAGGCTCTCAGAATATAAACCGAGATTCAAACACCACGAGGCTTGAAGAACACACAACAACGGGCCATCACAGAGCCATACAAAAGGGATTAAGTGCTATTTATGCCGAAAACCTTCAGACCCTAACAGCATGTATTTATAGCACAATAATTAACTTATGTGTAAGACCAAATTAAAAGACCTTACTTGTCACACCTCTGTAGACGGCTTGCGATTGTAATGACGGAAGACATTAATTGAAAAGTTTCTTGGAAGTAAATAATAAATTAGCTTGGCTCGGTTTTGTATACAACAGCGGGCGCGTTTGACACTTGCTTGACAGATGTGAGGCCAAAAAGTGGCCATGACAGTTGTCGAGTAACGCCATCTATCGTGAAAAGCATGACAGCCGTGAAATATGATGGTTCGTAAAATTTGCATAAACAAAACGCGAAGGGATGTAAAAGTGACCGCTAGATGACAGTAGTAGGTCAACATTCACAGTATTTCTCACACAGTTCACAAACATATTTTGGCGCGAAAAATTGATTATAAACAGAAACTAACCTCTCTAGCAGCTTATTGCCGCTGCATTTTCGTATATTTTTACGGCTATTGCTGCTTTGGTGTTATCTGGAACAATAATAGATATTGGTTAAGAAAAGTTTTACGCAAGTTATTCTTCATCTTTTGATCTAGGTACCCCTATATTTAAGATAAATTATTTACGCCCGGTGCGCTGACTTTTTCTGACTACTTTTATATAACTAATGCGAATTTTATATAGTTTACTCTATTTATTGTATAAAGTAATAATTAGCAGATTATGAAAGTTAAATTAGAGTTGAAATAAAACCTTACGCCCTTTTAGGTATAGATAGCTGATATGTTTTACTTATTGTAGTCTTTAGGACGGATAAATCATTAATTTTCTTACGATTTTCCATAAGGCCTTACAAGATACATGCCAAACTAACAATTACTTAGTCTATAGTTTATTAACTTTTTTTAAAACACGAGTCTAACTATAACCAGTGTATTTGTAACTCAAAACAAAAAGGTAATTTGATAGGCTACTCACAATATCTGAATGGTG
Organism: Endotricha flammealis; assembly: GCA_905163395.2. NCBI lineage: Eukaryota > Metazoa > Arthropoda > Insecta > Lepidoptera > Pyralidae > Endotricha > Endotricha flammealis. Next base: position 13,794,996 of record LR990861.1, on the reverse strand, counting down.
ATTTTATTATTTACTCTTAGTAGACGTGCCATTACCTTTTGAAGGAGAATTAATTTGGGGATTCCAATTCGATTTGGAAATGAAATGAATAGATATCAAAGAGATGGTTGTCTACGCGCGCGGCATTGATATCTGATTACGTCAAGATCACAGGATTCACAGGTTAAGAACACGAGACGAGTCGCAGTTATTGACATCGGGTAATAAGTAAATAGAGGTTTAATTTAAAAAAATGTTTACATCAATACAATATAAGTTTCACTTACTGAAATTAAATATTTATTCAACTATATTTGAGTGAATTTATTTGGATGGTCTAAAATCTTATTCGCCGGTCATATTTTATCCTATAAAACTTATAAAAAATTTAATTAATAAAAAAATTACTAGTAAACATTTTAAGAGGATGTCCATGGCATTCCTGAGCAGTCACATTCATACCGTTCCTATAGGATTTTTTTAAATATTACTTTTTCTAACAAAATATGTTTATCTGACAAAGTCAAGTCACTTCGGAAGTTAAGCCAACAAATTGCCGACAAAAAATTTGTAATTGTACAGTCAACAAAGGAGTGGGCTGACCCCCGCCCCCTGTATATATGATTAAAGATTTTCCAATATTGCGTAAAGGGATTTACTTGAAAATGTATTCATATATAGTATTCATATATTACAAATTTTCTAGGAAATCCCTGCACGCAATATTGAGAAATCTTTAATCATTTATGACGACCTCCGTGGCGTAATGTTTACCACGCCAGACCGCCACCCAGGAGGTCCCGGGTTCGATCCCCGGTCGAGTCATGATGAAAACCGAACTTTTTCTTATTGGCCTCGGGTCTTGGGTGTTTATCTGTATATGTATTTGTTATAAAATATAATATCGTTGAGTTAGTATCCCATAACACAAGTTTCGAACTTACTTTGGGGCTAGCTCAATCTGTATGAATTGTCCCTATATATTTATTATTTATTTAAACTAAACTCTGAATATTGTGTTTTTGATACTACCTACTTAAGTATATCTAACCTGTATCTGTATGTGCCTGTAACTAACTAACTTAACGCAGTACCTAGTACAAATAGGTTCCACAAGATAATGATATTTTACCTTCCGTCGCGTCCGTAAACCTGTCACGTATGCAGAGGTCTTAACTTTGACATAACCACAGCATAATTTATTAGTAGGTAATATTTAAAAAATGACACAAATACGAAAAAATAAACGAAGTATACATAAACAAAATTTAGACGAACAAATTTTAAATTTATCAGTCATCACGATGTCTATTACGTTTTTGTTAAGTGCCTGGTATTTCACTTCAGCCGTTCAAAAGAGTTGAAGCTTAACTTAATTATTTTGTCCTTTGAGGTTCTAAGAAAAGATAATTGGCATTTTAATTTTACGAGGATTCGGAGATAGTGCCCTCCCACCTCAGATCATACATCCCCCTGATTCAAAATAACTCAATTTTCATTGAATATTAGTAAGAAAAAATAACAAAAGAAAAGAGCCGTTTGATTTTTTAAGAAGAAATTATTATAATGTCTGAAGCACACAGGGCGGAAGTGGGAAGCGGTGAGAAGCTTCTTATGAACCCGACCCACTTTCCGAGTTTCACATTCTAACTTGGAATAGATAACATTAAATAAAATACTTTATGACTCGTTTCGTACAAGCTATCAATTAAAGTTATGCGAAACCCTTCGATTGAATATTTCATTCAGAAGAGGGGTGATTATGAAAAATGACACCCACGCGAAGGAATGGAATCCTTTCAATACTTCCTATACTGCATCTAATTTCTTTCTGATTAAATTAATTTGTAAGTTCCATGACGGCTGAAGCACAGTAAATATAAATGTCTCATGGGCTTGCGATCCACGCGAAGGAAGCCGCGGGCTGTTATTATAGCAGGTGTCATATAAGTAATTTAGCTTACATTTGTTAATTACAACACACCAATAATAACTTAACAACAAATCTAACACATTACTATACTAACGAAGCTAATAGTATCCATAATTCATTAGCATATGCCCGCGAATTGCACCTAACTCGTGAGAAAATTAGTTTTGAACACGTTCTTCAAAAGATCAAATATCACGAACGTTCTATAGATAGGGATTGACCCAATGATTTGGTATCGATAGATACCGAAAATTTAGGTGAGATTGAATGGAGAACGTAGTAAGGTAGGTGGTAGCAGTACAGTGAAACCCGAATACCGTTGTACTACGGATACTATAATTTACACAAAAGAAAAAAAAAAGTAATTAGATTGCAATAATTTTTCGTAAGGGTAAGGGTGTAACTATTGTTTTTAGGAAAACATATCCGCCAAGGGCAGATGGCCGGATTCACTTTAGTGATTAGATTCAAATAAGATCAATAGTGCAACTGGTTGCATTTAAGATAATTGTACCAAAAGAACAGTCAAACATCAAATGAGTACCATTAGTCGACCACGCACTAAAGGAGACTTATTAAAGTTCAAATGAATTGCATTAGAAAATTTGAGCTATTGTATCAATTACATCGATACCGCAAACACCAACCCTGGTTTCGTCGACTACGCAGCGGGCGCTTTCCTAAATCACCATTAGTCGACCACGCACTAAGCGAGTCATATATTAAACTTCAACTGAATTGCTTACAAAATTTGAGCTATAGTATCACACACATCGATACCATTTTACACCTTGGTTTCGTCGACTACGCAACGAGCGCTTCCCTAAATCACCATTAGTCGACCACGCACTAAGCGAGTCTTTGATGTGCACAAACTTTCCGTTTTCCTTTGATTGGTATAATGGAACTGTGCTGTTATTACTCTAATTGAATTTTCGCAAAGTCCGCCCGGTATACGGTACGGATTTGTAATGGATATTCGATACTCGGTACCTGCCCCCTTTGTTATCAGCACATATTGCAATTCGACAAAAACAAACTGCGTTATTGAGTGATTTCTTTTGGCCAATTTTAATATCTTTTTTTATAGTTTATTTCATTTTGAAAATTGGGAAAGCAATAATTTCGAAAGGTTCTTTTTATATTGAATTTTATTTCATTTCGAAAATTGGGAGGCTTTTCGGAGTTTACTGTATACCTATGGACAGTTAGTAGCATGCGTATTGGTTTCGCCATAGGTAGATAGATACTATATCAAAAATGTGGATAAATTGTCAGTGGTTTATAATGACCATGCTTATTAACTAACCCGCTGTTATCTCTATTTTGCTGTTGACATTTATTTATTTTTTACTTCCACGTTGGGTGCCATTTGAGAAATTCTAAAATTATTAGGTAAACCATTCTTGACCTTGTTCTATAAAATCATAAAGCTCCTCAACAAGATTTAATCGTATGGACCTAACCTAATCCCATTTCGTGTCGGTAAACTACAATCCTTTAATATTTTTTAATAAGTGGTTGCAAATGCTAAGAAGAAATAGACCTTACGTTGTCTGAAATATTTTTATTTATTTTTAAATGCAATCTAAAGATTTTATTTAACCAGCTTTCCAGTTATTTTTTCATTCGATCTAAATTAACGGGTAACCGCTACAAATATCCGAAATATGAACAACTACAAGTATGTAACATATGGTATTACCTAATAAAATAGTATTGTCGGCTCTACTTATCAGGAATCATAATAACGTTTTCTAAGAACGTCTATTTCGGTTAACAACTTTGCCCTAAACCTCAATTCAGTCAATTTCCAATCTCGTCTAGACATTGGTTCTTCAACGAATTAATTTCATACATCTAGTCACTGTAACTAGTAATAGTAACAAGATCAAAATGATAAGGGTACGATATTAGCGTTCAATCGTCAAAGGGGGCGACCACTTTGATCGGCCGCTTCCTGAGAAATTCCTTTGGCACTACATAACATACTAATCAATCGTCGGGTAGGTATATCCAATCGGAAAAGGCATTAAAGGCAATAGTTCCAGCTTGCGGTAAACTGTTTGCGAGATGGGAGAGGGAGGGCGGGTGGGGGATGTTCTCGCACATCAAAGGCAAGCCGAGACAAAGCTAGGAGAGCCTTTTAACTTTATTTAGAGGAGTGGTAAGTTTAGCCGGTTGCGAATCGCGCAGGTTAAAGAGTAACACACTCACTTTGAGTCGGGAGGCTGTAGGGTTGTCGCATATCCTCTGGGATCCGTAATCAATTTTAGTCGATTTGCTATTAGTTACATCCATTACGTATGCAGATTGATCAACAAATAAATTACTTTACAGTATATACAGTTACTTGTTCCTATGTTGCTATTTTAATTAATTTATGTAAAGTACGCGCGCACAAATTTTAGCAATGGAAAGGATGATTAAGTTAAAAGTGAGAATTTAATTTAAAAACGATTATATACGAAACGATATTTGATTATTAATTAAGATATTAATCAACAGGAAGATGAGCTTTAGGTAATTAATGCGAACGATAGAAGTAGTTTTTGCAGACCCGCCGCGCTTAAGGCGGAGAAGATGACGGACAGTGATTCGTCGATTATACACTCAACCAACTTCTAGGTCCTCCCCGTTCCGTTAGTACCACACTCTTTGACTCTAAGCAAACAAAAGAGCTTATATACAGAAGAAAATAACAAAATGCATTATTGTATACAGGATTGACAATCATACGTTAACTAAGTCGGGTTTATTTTAATTGTTTATTCAGAGATTAAACAGGCATTTAAATTATGTGCTTGTGCTTGGTACTTATTAATTCATTTTTTGTCTGTCAGTTTTAACCCGCCTACATGGATAAGACCTCCTCCCAACATTTCCAAATCATTTTCATTAAAACTTCTTCATGATCAATATTAAATATTGTGACGAAAGGAAACTAATTAGAATTGGCATACCGAATCGCACACAAAGTCACCAATTTGAAAATCGCCCCCTAAACGATTAATTAAAGCCTGGTATCCTAGGTCAGGGCTATATTTGTCAGCCCTAGAGGGCGCCGGGTGGGGGCATCAAACGCGCCGCTAATGCCGCCCGCACCGCGGCCTCTCTTTGTCGGCGCCCTTTGAGCTCGGATGATACCTAGCGGTTCGGACAATAAATTCGCGATCGTCAATGCATCTGTTAGGTCATGCATAGGTGCAGAGTTCGGGACAATGCACACAATCTATGTGTGCATCTCAGTGTTGCCAGATTTAGAGGTTTTCCCTAAAACCTAGGGGTTTTTTCAGGTCGTTGAGGTTTTTTCGAGGTTTCGATGTTACTAAATCGATCTAGGGGATTTTCTGAAGGTTTTCCCTTTTTTACAAACTTGATTTATTTTTAATATTATACAATAACACCAATTTAGTTGACCAAAGGAAATGAATAGGATACTTGATAACTGGCAACAAATTCAGTTTTCAGGTTGCATGTAGTATCCATATCCATACAAATATAAAATGTGTGTTTTTTTTTGTCCTCCCTTCACGTAGACAGAGAAAACTATAGACAGCTACTAAGCGTGCCGCTGAAAGGGACAGAAAAAAAAGTACATACTAGATTTAGAGTTGCCAGGTAAGGATAAATTTACCCCAAACCCTCGATTTCCTTTTTGTATGTATAAAATTGACATGCTGATACTTAGTACTTTTTAAAGTTTTTAATCCATTAATAGAACTAACGAATACTTACCTATTAGTTTCAAAACATCGGGGACAAATCATAAAAATGAATGCGTGCGGATGCCAATAATTAAATCTTTAGATAAGTATTGGTAGGTAGGTATTATATTATATGTATGCACTTCAAGATAACAGGCATTTTTCAAATTCTCACTCATGAATTATATGTAAAAAAATAATGCGAAGACTGTCTCTTGAAAACTGCCCGTTTATTAAAGTAGTTTGTAGGAAATAAAATGAAAACAATCTAAAACATAATAGGATATTTTATTTTTATTATATTCACTAATTCGTCTTGATACCTAAACATTGAGTACATAAAAATATAAAAACTTCTGTGATTTAAAACATATAAAGTATTGGAGTAGGTATCAAATAAAACATAATACACGGTGCATACACTTTACACTAAATCATGGAGTTTGTTTTTCCCTTTTGAGTGGTAATTTCATGCAGTCGGTTTTTTTTTAATTAGTTTTTAATAACAATTATAGTTCTCATCTAATGGCCTTGGAAAAGTACTAATTTCGTGTGAACATTACGGATTATTTCTTTCGGTGTAATTTTTTTTTACATATTTTTGAGCTAAGTTTTGGGATCCAATCTGTTCTTCTGGTAGCCGCAGTCCACAAACTACGCAGCTCAGGATCACAAGGAAATCTAAAAATGACAAAACAAGATAAGGATATCTATATGATAGGGGGCAGCATTTTTTTTCTAGAAATCTCCCCTTCTTTTGGTCTCATCTTATCTAGGGGGGGGGGGGGGGGGGGGGGTGCACTTACGAACACTTTTGGTCCTTTGTACCAACCCCGTGCCCCTGAGAAATTTGCAGTTTTGAAAATCCGCTTTTTTTCCAATTGCGTATATCTCGAGAACGGTAGCGCACGGGGTTGGTGCAAAGGGCTAAAAGTGTTTGCAAGTGCCCCCCCTCCCCCCCCCAACTCCCACTCCACTCTCAATGGAACCCAAAAAAGAAGGAAATAAAAAAAAACTTTAATTTTTGTTAAAAAAAAATATCTCAAAAACTTTTTTTTCATGTTTTCTTGGCGTCTCATAGTGCCCCTAAGCCTATACATAGTACCCCTAACTCTACTTCCTTGCCCCTAACGCGACTCTGACAGAAAATTTCCTATTTTAGGGAAAATTTCCACCAAAAAAAAATAGCAACACTGACTTGAAAGGTTATGTTAACAAAAATGTTAAAACACTCACGCATTTTTCAAAATCATGATGAAACTTGATATCATTCGTCGAAAATAAACCAAAATTAGTATATTTAACTATGTTAAATAGTAAAATAGTCGGGAATAATGTCTACTTACGAATGAAACGACAACCCACAAATTTTTCTCTCACTATCACTTTTATATCCCATTATACTGCACCGCACCATTTTCTACAGATGTAATCACCTCCAGGAACTTAATTAACACAAAACAGTTATTCGTAATTGAATAAACAAAACAAAAACTTTAAAATTAGTTATCACCTGCAGCAAACGTCAAAGTTTGTTTAGCAATTATAGTTGCTGGCCTTGAAAAAACCGGCCACGCAGTGAGGGACAAAAAAATATTCTCTTTGTCTCTTTTTTTTATCAGCCATGCGTATATGACCAGCCTTTTCTATTGTAAGTGAAATAAAAAACATCCAGCAGTCTATAGTTTTCTCTGTCTACGTCCCTTCACGTCGAAAGTAATGAACGGATTGATATGATTTTTTTTTTTGGGGATAGTTTAAACTTTTTTCCCACGGGATAAAGAGATTCCCATGGGAAAAATTATTGACTTTTTCCCTTGACCACGCGGGCGGAGCCGCAGGTAACAGCTAGTATTTAGATAAACTGTATCATAAAAATCGTCAGAGGATTTTCATGATCATAGTTGGGAAACTAGGGGTTTTTTCAATTTAACTAGAGGGAAAGGTCAAAAAAAATCTGGCAACACTGGTGCATCTAAAAGCTGCACTTCAAAGGCAGATTTCTATGCATAATATTTGGGGAATATATCTGCTCTGTAGGTACTTTGTTAAATAATGTTACTGCAGTGTTCACGTCAATTTGTAATTATTTGAGAGGGACAAGCTCAACTTGCTATGTGATTTGTGCTACTTGTTACTAGACGCCTTAGCTATTAATTTCTTAAATTGATTTGAGCTCCTAATTAGTCTTTAACAACCGTTATCTAATCGTCCGTTCTTTTCTTTTCCTATTCATGTAGCAAATCAATTAAGAAGAAATTTATTGTCCCATAAATAAATAGATAGACGTAGATTTTTGCACCCGATAATAGGAATTTCAAGAAAATCTGTGTTCACCTTTGTGAAAGCAGACTGAAAACTCATCAATATCAGTTGCGAAGACCTTGCGTAGGTTAGGAAGAGCGGAAACAAGTGAAAAGAGAAACAGGAAAAACTTGTTTGTCAACTATTTATAATTAAAAAAGAAAATGATGATTTTCAAAGGTATAAGGAATATAATATGTAACTTGCAAAATACTTATATCCATAATAAATGTGAAAGTGTGTTTGTTTGTTTGTCCTCCCTCCACGTCGAAAGTAATACAAAACGGATTGATATGATTTTTTTATCGCGGATAGTTTAAGGTCTGGAGAGTGACATAGCCTATTTTTTCCCACGGGATAAAGAGATTCCCATGGGAAAAAATATTTACATTTTCCCTTGACCACGCGGGCGGAGCCGCGGGTAACAGCTAGTTGGAGTATAAAATTAAAAAATTCGAAAATACATAAGACACGTTAACTGATTTGAAAGTGCAAAAAAAAAATATATACCTATGTATATACATAGGTATATATTTATGTTTTATTGCGAACCAAGTATCAAAAGGTTTTAAAAATAAAATATGATAGTGCAAACTTAGTCGCCCTTTTCTTTTTCAATAACTCGAATGTATAATAACAATAGAATCGAACAATTACAAAAAAAAAAACGATTACATAAAATTTATAATAAAGAATAATTTGAAACGTTTCATTCGATAATTCCAGACGAACGAAAACCCTTGCTATCCTCCATTGATTAAGTACTGAGAGCTCGCACAAAGGGGCCGGTGCGCGAATTAGCCCTACTGACATTAGGTACTTATTTCCTGTTTTTACAGCCTTTGATTGTTATCATAAACCATTCAAAATTAATAGTATCCTGTCCAAGTATAATAATTAAAAGTATTCGCAATAACTGTGTCAGTATTTTCTATGTCCCGGCGAACTTCGTTCCGCCTTAGAGGCACTACCCACCCTACCCTACCCTATCCTATGTCCTTCTCCGGTTTTAGAACCAGGAGAAGGACAGGTAGCTTAGGCTACCTCTCCACCAATTTTCAGCCAAATCGCTTCAGTCGTTCTTGTTCAGTTATAAATGGTGTAACTAACACGACTTTCTCTTATATATAGATTTCCTGCCCCACTATTCTCGTAACAGAACCAGTTACAATCTCATGTCAATCTCAAGCGCTGTCTCACTCATGCAAAATAGGAATTGAGCAAGATAGAGTAGGTAACCGTTTTTGTTACGATAATATAGGCTATCGGTTTTTAAGTGTAGTTTTGGTGTTAATTCGACGCGATTAAATATGGTTACCTGTGCAGTGCCTGGATGTAACTCAAACTAAAAGGAAATTCCACAAAATTATATATCTTGCTTGCACACATGTACATTCCACGCACACTAGTGTATTTTGTTTTTGGTCTCGCCTCAATCAAACAAAGTCGATCTATAGGTACATTAGGTACGCTAGTTTATACTAAATCTATGTAGTATACCTAGTTTTTATGTACATATACTATACAATACCTTACATATAAAACGTAAGAACGGTAATTAAAAAAAAATGCTTATAATCTATTTTCTTCTTCTTTAGTTTGACAGCTATAATTTAATGTGTTTAAACTTTAAAACTGGCTGTAAATCTCTATAAGTCTTTATCGTTCTCATTCTTGAATTCTCAAAAAGTTAAATCATCAATCATAATATATTTAACTTTAATATAATAACTAGGCATGGAGCTCGCATCTCTCCATCTTGGTCTTGCGTTTAATACCCAAAACCTATAATCTTATTTTCAAACTAACATATTAGTCAACATGTTATAAAAAAATTATAACGAGTCACTTAATAAATGTTCCGCGTACGAATCAAAGCCCGCAGAACCTTCGTTGATTACCATAAGCTGGCACAAAGGGCCGCGAGCACCCTTTGACGAATTTGCCTCACTAACATTACCTATGTTCCAACTAAGTCCCTAATGTAAGCCTTTGTTTTTGCTATGTGCAATTACAACTTCATTGTTGCTCGTCGTGCTAATTTTGGAGTTAATAATCAAAGTTTATATTTTGTTTATTTTTTTGTAACTATTATTTAGAAAACTATAAAAGTCAAATGTTTAATTGTAATTGTTTTACGTACTTACATCTCAATAATATCATGAATTGTATCAAATATCATAGAAGATCGGGTCTCCTAATGTTTAGTTAGAAGGAGGTCCGACTGAATTAGTTTTAAGAGTCCCTAGAAGCCAGAAGGCCAGAAAACCGAAAATACTACTTTTTTCAAGGCTAATTTCTCAATAACTATAAGATTACTGGTAATTTACTTAACACACAGTCATACATCACCTATTTATCTAGTAAGCTGACAATTTTTCGTTTTGATTATCATTCAATATTAATTAGAAAAACAAAAAAATCAAACATACGTTTTAACATTTTAACGAAACACGAGGTTTTCCAAGTCCTTTTTTAGCTAACTGGTAGTGAATATCAATCTCAAAAAAATTATACGTACTGGTCGTATAGTTTATTAGTAGGTGGACAAAAAATTATTTTTAAAATTTTTGAATCATACTCAAAAAAAATTAAATTCCTCGCTGAATAACTCCAAGAAAATCGTGCGCGAAAACGTCATTTTACTCGTCAAAATACAATTATTTTGTCAACAACTTTTAAACGTTATGAAACTTGAGGTGTTTATCTAACCAATACAAATTTTTAAAATTTATTTTACTACACCTTTTTTTTGTAATAAATATTCTAAAAAAATGCTTATAATTCGGTGCGGTGGTAATAAATAAATAATAACCCATAGAAATGGTGCAATGTATTATTATTAGGATCAAAACTGTTTGTTTCCGATACACCGTACCACTACGATGTTTCGGACGCTCGCACGCACACTACTCTGATAAATATCTAAATTAGCGCATCGAAAGATGAAGGGGCTCTTAAGAGAAGATAAGAGTTTTTTTAATACTTTAAAAATTAGAAATATGGCCAATGTAGGTACATAGAAACTCATACTTGTCTGTTGCGAGTTTTTCTTAGTAAGTATAAAATTCATCTTTTTAATTGATTAAAACCGACACGTAGATTATTTGTTCATAAACTTTATCAAGCAAAAAGAAAAAGTTATAAAGATATAAACGCAAAGGTAAAAGTAAAACTAAAGTCATCTTTTTAATTTCTCCTCGTGGTGTCCAACTGAGGGGCGCCGGAATTGATTTCGCTATGATCAAAAGAATCAAATTCGTAAAGGGCAGAGAGGTAATTTATTTGACCAAACGATCGATGGAATGTTCGCGGGTTGAAGTGAGCATTTTAAAAAAATCATTCATTCGTCGTTTTTCCACCCATTGACATGACGATTCTGTTTTTGTCATTGACAAAATCGTCTATGGCCAAAAGGTGAACAGAGACAAATCAGAGTCCCTACAACTAAGAAAAATCATGTATCTTTCTATAGTTTTTTTAATTTTTAATTTTACTGCGTTGCTATTAGTCCATGTAAACACTGATATTGGTTGCGTTGCGATTGCGAGCTTAGCTATAGGTTAATATAATACAATGACCCATCTCACTTTGTCGAAAATGCGCAAGGGACGTACTCAGAACTCATTTGTTAAAAAAAACTATATCAAAGGCGGCCGATAGTTAACAAGAAAAATAACACACACGTGTCGTGTAGAATATCGTATGTAGGATATCGGTAATATATACTAACAATACACTATTAGCAGGCAGAGCACGCAAAGTGAATCAAGCGAAGCTGTAACATAATTTGCGAGCAGCCACGAACGTAATCAGATGACTATTTTGCGTAGGTATACGTGTACACACCACTTGCATACGAAGACAATTTTCTTTGTCAATTAACTATATTAATTGTTATTAAATTTCAATAGAGGGCTTCGTTAGTGCGGCTCTGTATTGAAATTAAAGTTATTGCGACATAGTCGTATGTGTAATTACAATATGAAAAGTAAACTGAATCGAATGAACAAAACTTTTTTTTATAACCTGTCTAGTTATTAAGTTTTTTACAGTGATCTGTTATTTACTATAGATTCGTAATGTTTGACACATACCCGCTGCCACGTCGACTGAGGCCACAGCCTTAGTTGAATTTCTTCCGACTTAGTCGTAGTTTGACGTTCAGTGAATGCGTATCTCACAATAATATCACAAAAATGGTTAAATGCACTGTTAAAACATGTATGTCGTGATCCCAAACTAATAACAAAGCAAGTGGTATCACTTTTCACAAATAAGAATGCTTAATTATGTTAAAATTATACCAAAATAGTATTAAAATCGAAATTAATATATTACGCATTGTTTTTGCCAACAGTGTTGCCAGTAAAAACGATTTTAAGTTTCCCAAATGTTAGGAGTTTAGTCAATGACGAACTCATACGCCTTTATGTATCATTATTAGTAACACAGTAGAAGTAAACCTACAACCAGGCTCAAACTAGAATTAATTATTTACTTAGAATTGATTGATACTAAAATCAATCGCTAGTGCTACGCACGTCAAGACAAGAAAAAACAAATCATTTTCCTCTTTTTGATATGGCTTTTAACTGACATTTCACATAATGATATTATTACTATGACAGTGAAGTAACAATTTCATCTTTTTCATTGTGGTAACGGTGTTTAATTTAAATTGTTTCTGCAATTATCAAATGTTCGATTGAGTACAATAGTTTTTTTTGTTTTATGTTGTATTTTATTCAAATTATTTAAATTTATTATTTTATTTTATTTAAATTTCATTTTCATTTCTTAACAATAAAAAAAATCTACTGAAGACTTGGCTGTATGGGCATAGTTCCCTTTGCCTACCCAGAATGGGTGAAGAAAACAAAAAAAAATCTCTGCTAAAAGTTAGTAGTAGCACAGAATAGATAATAGTAGTAGGTCTGCATCGGTTAGATTCATCAATGACTAAAAAATGGAAACTTCTCAATTCCGCCATGATTCATTCTTGAAATATAATATGTATGTACCAATATTTACGCATCTATATATTTATTTCTTCCTATCTTTAATTCTTCTGTCACCTAAGAAACAATAATATGGTATAAAAAATTTAAAAAAAAAAAAAAGACTCATAACATTCATTCAATGGGAAAATTATTCATGAGCTGGCAACTCTGACCATTTTTCTGGGAGTAATGCTTTTGTCTCATTTTGACATAATAAGTTTGACTCTAGAAAAAAAGAGACAAACATATTTTACTTTGGCATATGCTCGGAATATGTATCGGTTTCAAAGCTACGTCTTTAATATTCTAAAGTGGTTGCGGCTTTTTACGAATGCTTTGTATGACGTTACTTCTCTTGTCATAAAATATATAAAATCTCATTGGTTTTTTACGTGTCATTCAGATAAAAGAAGTAAAAATACACAGATGCAAAACACTACCATACCACAGACAATGAATGATAAAAAACAGTTTTTTTAATGGCCATTATTGTAAGAAAGTTATGTAAGTTCGACAATATAATATTCTATCTTCGAAATTCAAAATTGTCCGAATCCAATATGTTGCATATTTCTCTAAAATATTTATGGTCAAGATGCACGCATGCAAGAGATCGCGCTCGACCGATCATTCTCGCATTTTTATGAATCGGCATCAGTGACGCGAGTCCGGCTAGTCCAGTCGAAAAGATACACGCGCACTGAGAGGAGATGGGACGATTTTAAGGTTGTATATTGACTTTAAAAATAAATTAAAATATTTAAGGTGGGTAATCTAACTTATGTTGTACATTTAAATTTTCGAAAAACGTCATCTAAATAGTTCAGGTGTTTTTTTTTCGAAATGTTGGCTTTCTGGCACAAAACCAGGGGCCCAAGTCTGCTAAAATACGAATGCACTAATAGAGTGTCGATGGTATGTCACTTGAATAGTTTTTGACATTTGGTATTCTCTTATTTGTTTAAGTCCGATGCCATTTCATTGACACACCATCAACCTACTATTGATCTTTTCGGTAGTCTGTTAATAAATTGTATTGAATGGAATTGTAATTGTTGGTGCAAACGGTATTCTCTTCGCTATTTGACGTTTGTTTGACAGTTGTATCAATAGTCTTTCAGTGGTGATTTAGCCATTGACTTACAATTGAACAACAACACCTTTTTTGTACCATTTTCTATTTTCACATCAACCATGAGGTCCTCAGCTGCCTCTTTACGTTGGCGTATTTTAGCCCTGGCGAATGCTGCTGACCGGAGACGTTCTTAGTTCATTATTTAATTGTATTAATATGTATTAAAATGGTAGGTACAGCAAATTGTTATTAATATTTTTTAGGTGATAGTGGTTACCCATTGCGTGCCACTATGATGACTCCTATCTTGAACACCAGAGAGGGGTCACCTGAGCATTACTATTATCAGAAGCAGGTGACGGCACGCAATGTAGTGGAGCGTTGCATTGGTGTTCTAAAAGCTCGATTCCGGTTAGATATTTGTTTAAGAATTTATACATATTTTAATCTCATAATCGACATCAAGGTTAACATTTTGTATTGGTGCTTATGTCCCATTTAATGGGGACTAAAGCTTGATATGCTCTGGTTGATACAAAGAATAATACATTTATAAATAGAATAGGCACTATTTCACTGCCTCCATGTACAGTCAAGAGCACGTAGACCTTTACACCTTCCAATATAAGCTGGCCCTGTGTAGCATGCGGCGTAGCGGATACGCGGGACCAGCTTATATTGGAAGTGTAAAGGTGCTCTTGCCTGTACAATATAATAGAAAATATTAAATATATTACATGCTTTTAGATGTTTGTGGCACGTGCCCTACACTATGACCCCATCACTGCTGCAAAAATAGTAAATGCATGCTGCGTGTTACACAACATCGCCTTAAATAATAATAGAACCCCTCTGTTCTCTCTAACACCTGAGGAAGCCGAAGAAGAAAATGAAAGGCAACATCAGGCAAGTTTTATATATAAGGTTTTTCCATTTAAAAAAAAAAGATTATGTAATATAATTTGTTTATATTGCACTTAATCAGTCCTAAATAACTTCCTTTTATTTACTTATTATTGCACTTAATCAACCTTAAATAACAATCTTTTATTCACTAATTATTGCACTTAATCAGTCTTAAATAACAGCCTTTTATTTACTTATTCTTGCACTTAATCAACCTTAAATAACAATCTTTTATTCACTAATTATTGCACTTAATCAGCCTTAAATTTTGATAATCTATCTAAATATATATGATCACCAAAAAATCTTTCATTTACTAATCAGGCTGAAGATCAAATAGGAGGGAATGAGAGATCGAATCCAGAACAGCAGAACCGTTGAGTCCATCCCGAGCTTCTAAGAGGCCGGGAATTGCAGCAAGCTCTGGTTGAAAGGCTGTGGAGGGAAAGATAGGTATGTATGCAAGTTTATTATATAGTATATAATAATAAAAGAAAATAATTATGTAATTACATTACATGTACATGTACTTTGTTACAGATTGCAGATGGCAGACTGGTATATGACTGGTATAGAATGTAATTTTGCATTAAGTCTATTTTATGTTTGTAAACATTACATTATGAGCTAGTGAAAAGTATTTTTATTTTATTCTTATCTTTACATTTTTTTTAATATGACATTAAAATTTGAAACCCTCACCAATGGTTAATTCTTTTCATTTCGTGGCCTTTTCCAATGATTAACTGCCTCTTTCAATACGTCGCATATGGATTCCAAAGCAGCCGCCTGCCTCTGGGTGGCTTGAGCGAGCTCTCTGGTGGCTTCTGCATTTAGTCTCTCCATTGCCTCCAACCGCTCTGTGCCTTGGACCGATTGGTATCAGCAGTAATTGGGTGTGGTTCACCTGTGGCTGTAGCTTCAGCCTTTTCCAGTTTTATTTTTCTCATTAATTTAGATTTGTATTCATTATAATACTGAAAAATAAAAGTTTTTATAAGTGAAAATTGTTTGCAATAGCTATGTATTAGAAAGAAACAAGGAGGAGGTCCTATGTTTCATTGTATACTGAAAAAAAAAGAAAAGAAAGTAAAGAAAAAATATTTATTTGGAACACTAAACCACAATAACTTATGTAGGTACTGTATGTGTTTGTGTCCAGTCCAGTGTTGAAAAATTGCTCCTGTTTTCAATATCTATTGTAATAAAACAACAATTGTGCTAAAATCATAAATAATAATAATTTAAGTGCTTCAAACTTACCATTCTCCACTGGACGTCGGTCTTGCGGACGCAGTCAGCCGATACGCTATATAACATAGTGGCACACTCCTCCCACAGGCGTTTGGTCTGGCTGCGTCCTTTTGAACGGTTGAGGTGGCCAAGGGCCATCTCCTTATGGCACTCCATAAACTCAATCAATGCTTCCAGTTGATCAATCCCCACCATAACGTAAAACTTATAGGTACTTAGGTAAAATTACGAAGAGAATACATTAACTACGTAAACTTAAACTACGCGGTAAAAACGATTTTAAATTTTAGAAATGGCAAAGCATCTGTCATTGTCATATGACATTGACTGTCGGACACCGTTTTTTACTTTTAAAGGCATACGCAATATAACAAACAGCCTAATATTTGTTTCATTTTTCAAGAATATATACGTATTTTTATAAAATATAAATATTTACATTGTGTAAAAATATAATTTGTCGAAATTTATACATTAAGTAAGATTTAATTCACCTAAAAGCGGTTTTATGTGAATTAAAGCGATTCAACTGAAATAGTAGTTCATGGTAGATTTTAACAGGCAACACTGTCGACCATTCCGATCATACACCACTGACACTCTATAGTCATAACATTGAGATAGTAGTTAACTTTTAGCAGAATACCAAATTTGGCACTATGGAAATATAATGACAATAGGATGGTGATGGTATGGCAATCGTTGGTCGCCTAATTTAAAATAGCAGACTTGGGCCCCAGAAACACTGACCAAAGATGGTTTTGTTCACCGTTAAAGAAATACCATCGCGTAAGAATTATGTTCCTTTTGTAATTGGGGCTAGTAAGTAATGTGTACTTACTACATAATATACATACATACAAAGTGTCGTTAGCCTGATTTGGAAAAAATAAAGTCAAATACATTGGTATATTTCGTCAAATAATATTAAAATAAATCTCTCTCACCCAAATTATGTCATAAAATACAATGTGTAATTTTAGCTAATCTAATGCCCATTTTCAATAACAATTCCTAAAATTTTAAATCCGCATAAGTTTTCTCTATGTCCAAATCCTTGTTTTTGGTACGTGTCCTACTAATATTACAAGGGCGAAAGTTTGTGTATATGTTATACCTATTTACGCTCAAATGGCTGGACCATTTTTTTTAAAATTTGGTATGTAAGTAGCGGATATCTTAGATTAACACATAGGGTACTTTTTATCCCGAAAAGTACGCGACTCCCGTAGAATTTGTTGAAAAAGCTGATATAGCTAGCGCTGCTGTGCATAAAATTGAACGTGGTTAATTCCGCAGGCAGTATAGTGACATATAAAATTATAGATATTTAAAAACCGTATTCGAATCTACTTTGAAAGTGTAGGACTCGTTGGTGAAAACTGGCATAAGTGTTATTCTTACCCCTAAATTAATAAAATTAGAATAAGGTTATAGTTCAATAGAGAAAATAGTTCAAGTAAAAGAATCAAATTAGGTACAATTCAAGTTCTGTAGATCCCAAAATGCCGTCAGGAGAAATTGACCATCGCACGTGCTTGTTCGCAAATTCGCACCTCTTAAATCGTTTTACAGTCCAAAATGTCACTTAACACGAACATCTAAGGTTGATAAATGATTGGGGAAGAGAGCGCTAATGGCATGTCACGTGGAATGCACGCAGGTAGCAAATTCGATAGATGGTTGCTCGTGCGAAAAGTCTTGCAAAGAGGGTAAATTGTCGCGTGGGGATACAAGTAGTTTTGCTACTTTGAATTATAACTGTTTAGCAGCATTTGGGCAGTTTTTTTTTGTATATTAGATACTTAGTATTTATTGACCATAATATACCAAATTAATATAAAAAATGAAACTAAAACAAAATTAAAAGTAGGTAATATTGAAAATTAAAGACATCCCTGTGGCAGGGTACCCATAACGCTTGCAGCGTTACCACGCAGATATACTATGTAGTTAGAAATATTCTGGCAGTAAAGATAAAAAATATAGTTATTTCGTATGTAAAATCTATATTATCGGCTTATTTAAAATTTCTCATCATCTCTATTTTTAAATTACACCCTTATTTTTTAAACTACAACTGAATTTTGTACAAAAACAATGGCATCCAAATTGTAAACTCCGAACCCACAATCTCACACAATACAATACAGAGTATAAAAACTAGAAAGCTAAGTCTGAACCACCTGGAGGCAACTCAATCCTCATTCGTATTGTCTTCAAGGTTGATTAAACGTCTAAATTGTGACGTCTCAGGTGCAGTTAGGTGGGTCCCCGCAATCAGCGGGTCCCGAAGCCCCCGGGGTCCGCGCATAATGGACGAGAGACGAGACGCAATCTTCTGAACAATGGTTCTGTCTGCACGAGACGTTTTGCATACAATGACCCAGCGAATGAATCGGGAAAAATGCGGTAAGGAACGGAGCCCACCGTTTTTCAGCCGCCTTTTCGATTACGTTCAATTTTACGTTTCATTGGTTATCTAATGTGAGTTTGATGGGTTTAAATTAATTCTGTTACAGGGCTTTTAAAGGTAAAGAAGATTGCGTGTATAGAAGAAAATATATCGTAACATTTTACAAGGTATGGCATATTTTGTGACGGTGAAACATTGTACCCTTAACTGGTACCACAATTAATTTACGTGTTTAGGTTTCATTTTAGTAGTTTATAGTAAGAGATCCTTCACATCACACAGGCGTAACGTAGCTCTGCGTACAGAAAAGACGTTGAGACAACGTCTGGCGTACATCTGCGTATACGTTCATCGAACGCGTACGCACGAAGGGGCTCTAAGTGCTCATGTTCTTATAATTTTTTATATTAATTAAAACGTCAAATGTTCCACGTCGGGCGCCATTTTATTATCTATAAAGTAGGTGGCGCCCAACGTGGAGCATTCTGACAACCTAAACAATAGAAAATCAGTTACAGTGTAATAACGATATTAAAAACAAATTGTTTTCCAGCGGTTGTGTCCAATTAAACGGAAAAGTTGATGACGAGACAAAACGAAATCTCTAAATCAATCGAAGCAATTTACAAAAAATAATTTGGTTCGTCAAACAAACGTCGAATAGTGCGACCACACGCCACCCTCTGCCGATGCCAGTTGGGTTTCAATAGAATGATAGTTTTTCATAAAACCACACTACCATTACTGCCGATAGGAGTGCGGACATACGTTTGACAATCTGCCACCTCAACCCCGTTTTAGGGTAGCGTTTGTCAATTGTCATATGCGGTCATAAGTCACGTTCGTAAAGCAATAACTATATTTTTATATGATAATGATAATTCAATGAAATCGTATATGTACTTTAAATTATAAAGGTAGCTTGTACTCGTAAGTATTGTATTCAATTCAATGTTCTTAAATCGCACATAGCATAGAATCTTTTGAGACATTGCAAATGTTAACTGAATTTTTAATAATCTCATAGACATAAATTTTAAAGACATAATACTTAATAATAAATCAAGAAACTCTACATTTTATTACAATATTCTAAAAGTCAAGTAGCCAACATAACCTCAAAACACTCCAAGTCTGAAATATCTCTTAACGATATAATTTATTATTTAAGCAATTCCCGATCATTACTGCGAAATATTTAAATTTCCCGAGTCTCGGCCATTCTTAAAAATGCCTCATAAACGTCGAGTGAAATGAAAACAGTGGTTAACTAAGCCAATAACTGCGGCTTCGTAATGCGAATTGCACCTCCCTTTCATTCAAATTCAATAGCAGATGCGAAAGAGAGGGATAGAGATATGTCAATAATAGATTTCTTATTTTGATGGTCTCCAACGCCTGTCAACAACACTCGTTTTGGATGATTGGATTTATGAATAAAAGATACATCAATTTGTGTAACACGGTGGGACAAATTATGCGGTTTCAATTATCTGGCTACTGTTTTCAATTTATCTTTTTTTGTGACATAATAAATGAATAATACAGAAAAAGATGATCAAAACAATTCACAATTAAACTGTAAAACTATATCTTGAGAGCTAAGATATTTTTTATTTTACCGACAATAAAAGTTTTAATCATTAACTATGTCAAAACGTAAACAATTTTCACAGGGGCAACACTAAAACAAAAAATACCACAGATACAGGCAAAAGAAAAAAGGAAATTCTCACAACCGGTTTCGAAAACAATACAACTCTATGTTCTAATTTTAAACGCTCGTTCCTCCTAATAGACAACTCAACACTACTTTTTTTTTATAATTACCTGAACGAATAACAAAGTATCCTACAGATTTACTAACCATAAAATACAAAAATAAATACTATAGATCTACCCAAAATCTGCCATAAAAGGGCATAGAATATAGATCGTTCAAACTTATTTTACCTCTGACAGGATGTAAAAAAAGGTTTAAAATTACACAGTCGGTAATGGAAGCACAGAACTGGCACATAACAATTATAAATAAGACAATAAATGTTCATTTAAATTGTCTGATCGAATACAATGCTCCGTTTACTTTGCATCTGAATCTGACGCGCGTCGGCAACACGCGGAAGGGTTGTACGCTACAATGGCGACGGGGCATGAAACATGTCAAATTGAGCGTTTTTGTTGGCATATTTACTACAATACAATATAATGTTATTGGAATTTAATTTACAAATGTTTTTTAGTAATTACAGGTAAATGGGTAGACGAAAACTGATTTTGGAGAGAAAAGAAAATGATGATTTACACAGGCTCCACAAAGTTATTTCGGAAGATACGGTCTTACGGTCTTTTTACATGTTATGACATGACATGAAACGATGATTTTGTTTGCAACAAATTAGTCAATAATGCGAAAGTTTTTACGCATTTGCTTTTTGCACTTCATATCGGAAGACCGACACATAATAACCTAAAACAGTCTCTTTTGTACAAAGAAAGACTCTGAAATAAAATCTATCGAAATTCACTTACAAGTGATAAATTACATTTTATATCTTATACGAGTTGTAATGTTAATAAAAGGAATATGTAGGAATCAGTGCTAAAGTTCAAGACGTAGTATGAGAAATCTCATTTGTTTGAGCCGAGCGCGTGGAGGCTACGAAAAGCAATCACAGTAATCATATTGCGGGAGATATCTCCACATATGAGTGCATTTATTTACTTCACTTTAAAATTTTATTTATAATACGCTGTTCTTTCTAGATATTATACTTTCTAGCTCTATTCTGATAACAAAACTAGTAACAATCTCATATCAATCTCAAGCGCTAACGCCTGTCTCACTCATATTGAGCGATAATCGCAAGATATCTACGGCTGGATATAGGCCTCTCTTATGTCCAACTAACCGCATCCATCCATAATAATAAGACTTATCCATAATATAAAAACCGGGCAAGTACGTGTCGGGCCACGCACAATGTAGGGTTCCGTATTTGCTGTGCTTTTCTTGCCTTCAGTTGAGTCCAATATCAAATTCTATCACATTTGTAAGTTTTCATCGGCTATTACTCGGTAACTAGTAGAGCCTACTTAACCGTTATAGTTTTCATTGAAGGTTCAACATATGTACTACCATGTTTTTTTTTAAATTTCTAAACATAAGACTTTCGGAGAAAAAAGGGGGGGGACTACCGTGCAAAACAAAAATTTACACGATAAATGTATGGGGTGGGCGCGAAAAAAAAAATTCATTTCCACTTTACATTTAAGGGAGTTTACTACGGAACCCTAAAAAATAATTGGCGAAATCGGTTAAGCTGTTCTCGAGATTTGCGCTTAGCAACACATTCAGCGATTCATTTTTAGGATTCCGTAGTAAACTAAAATATAAAAATTCCGACGGGAAATCGGGATACACGTACCTAAACGAAGTTGCACGGGGTTCGCTAGTACTATATATTTCGCTATAATATAATTTCATTAAAGTTTCAATCTCTATAATTTAATATCCAAGCCAACGCTTTCTTTACGCGAAGACACCGTTCGCAGGTTCTATTAAGGCCCTATAATAAGATCGCTGCCGAGAATAAAGGACGTATCCACTCTGGAGACACAATGGCCTAATCTGTTCACTATAACCCGAGAAAAATTTAAGAGGGTCTTAACGCCAATGCATACGAGCGATTTTTTATGCATGGCTAGCCACGGTTTTACCCGCAAAATCTCGTTCTTCCCGGGCTGATATCAAAACCTATGTTTTAATGCAGGTCATAAGCTACCCTTATAAATTTCAGGCAAATCTTCTATCCACGCACAGTAAAGTTCTGGAACCAACTCCCGTCAGCGGTGTTTCCGAATGACTATGACTTGGGAACCTTCAAGAAGCGAGCATACATGCACTTAAAAAACCGGGCAAGTACGTGTCGGGCCACGCACAATGTACGGTTCCGTATTGGTTACGCATTTCTTGCTTGCAGATGAGTACAATTCCATATTCTATGACATTTGTACGTTTTCGTCAAAGAAATTTTACTTCATAAGTTCGTCGGCTATTACTCGGTAACTAGTAGTGCCTACTTAACCGTTATACTTAGTTTTCCTTGTTGGTTCACTTTATGTACTACTACCATGATTTTTTTCGAATTTCTAAACTCAAGACTTTCGGAGATAGAGGGGGGGGGACCACCGTGCAAAACGAAAATTGACACGTTAAATGTAAATAATTCGCAAACGGATCATTGTATCGGAAAATGATCTCACACCCTCGATGTTTTTAAGAGACTTATCTAACGATACGCCACAAGATGGGTTCGGTGAGAAAAAAAAATTTCATTACCACTTTACCTGTAGGCACCCCAAAAAAAATATTTTTCAAAATTTTATTCTACCACTTTGTTAGCATTGTTAATATGAGTATACATACCAGACCGCTGACGGACAGACGGACACGAAACTATAAGGGTTCCTTTTAGTTTACTTAGGAACCCTAAAAAGCGTACTCATCGTTGGAAAACGTAAAAAATTATTGGCAATTCCAGCTTGCAGGGCATTACATGATATAAATCGAAAAGAAACGAACGAATAAATTAAATGAGAGCAATTCCTAAACGGTGAAATAAATTGCAGCTGCCTCCTTAGAGATCTGTGGCGATGGAAAAAAAATGTCATTTCCCCAACTAATACCACGACCGATTTCACTGTAAAAGGAACATAAATTACCGTAACACATTTCAACTGAGATCTCTTTAATATTAAAAACTTTTAATTTAATGCTCTGATTTAAAAAAAACATTGAAACAAATCAAAGCAACCCATAATTTTGTTACTTTAAAAAAATCTTTTCAATGGTAATAATAAAATTACAAAAAAATTATACAAGATTTTAATGATGTAGAAAATATTTCTTCACATCTAATCTAGTACACATGTCATTACCGCGTCTAAAACGGTATCAGAAAAACCGTCTCTTTTTTATGACTTTCAGGAGCGCGTTTGCAAAAGATTTGCAAAAAGCAACAAAGCGCTTCAAGCATCCAGCTGGTTTTTATTCAGCGGCTGTAATATCTTGGGGCAATCGTCGCAGCGGCCGCGGGCGCACTCCAGCGCCTATCGTTGCGTTGCATACAACAGCACTCCGTTTTCAGTACCCGCCGCATTATGCCTCTAATGTCACTTAATTTGCCGTCTAGGGCTCCTCACGTGAATGCAGCCTACGAGCGGGTTTAATATAAAAATTCGCTCATTTTTTTCTCTGATGCGAGATTTAACGTTAAACTGTTGCCTCTTTTGAGAGTAAACGCGTAGAAGTAATGGGATTATGAAATCGGTAGTTATGGTTCTCGTCGGGCAAAGTCGTAAAGGAAATTAAATTACGCAAAGTTACAGATATTTTTATTTTGGCATTTCGCTGAACGTTTGAGTGGCATATTCGTAGCTACATGTAGCTTTAAGTTTTGATGTAGTTAAGAAAAAACGTGATGAAATTATAAGGAGAAAATCCGATTGGGTGAGAGAAATAGTTTGTGAAGGTAACATATGAAATCGATAACTCATTACAAATGTGACGACAGAGCTCTATTGTTACCTGAACGTAAACCGCACACTCAGCAGACTTCGCTGAATAGGTGCGCACAATGCCGAAAGCGAAATAACTCGTCATTATTGTCGTTAACGAAATAATCCGTCTAACAAAGTAAACTCATAGGTGGGCAGCGAGCGCGGCGGATTATTCGGGGGAAATAGTATAGGACCAGTGCGATCTATAATCACTACATAGTATAAAACAAAGTCGCTTTCTCTGTCCCTATGTCCCTTTGTATGCTTAAATCTTTGAAACTACGCAACTGA
The DNA here is from genome assembly GCA_905163395.2 of Endotricha flammealis. Lineage (NCBI taxonomy): Eukaryota > Metazoa > Arthropoda > Insecta > Lepidoptera > Pyralidae > Endotricha > Endotricha flammealis. Next base: position 13,770,566 of record LR990861.1, on the reverse strand, counting down.
TTATGATGCAGTTTTTTTTAATAGATAGAGTGATTCAAGAGGAAGGTTTTTAAGTATAATACATTCCAAAATTTCCACGGGAAAGCGGGATACACGCAAACGAAGTTGCGCGGGTTTCGCTAGTTTGGAATAAAAATATAGCTAAGCTGTGTATAATACAGAGTTGATAGTTAGGTTTTGTGAATAGTCCTTTCATTAGTTCCTATTCCATCTAATATCTTTCTGATTAAATTCGTTGTAACTTCCAAGACAGCTGTAGTTTCTCACCCGGGCCGTCAATAGGTTTTATTGCCTCAAATTGGCAATAATGTCAATCTGTCTTTACAGGAGACAGCAGCGGTGGGAATATGTGTTAGGCTTGTTCGGAATATGTGTTAGGATTGTATTATTGTAGATAGGGTCTGTGAAAAATGTATACAGGCAAAGCCATGTCTTAAAAACATGAAAACTTTATGAAGAAATAAAAAATATGAAACAATATAAACAATAAAGAACTCTTTCCTAATCTTTCTCAACTTATTCTTCTTTATAATCACTTGGTTCATTTCTCAATTCGAATCTTTAAATTCTTTATTAGTGCACTTATCTAATTTACCTATTAGTACTTACTAATATCAATAATAATAGTGACAGTATTATTTGATGCATTAAAAATACATGTCTCGTCTTACCTGAGATGAGTTAGCTGAATGGTGCCCGATATGAGGAGAGAATCATCCTGAAACAAGAAATAATTTTAATCAATACAATGAAGACTAATGCAATAAATAAATAATAAACACTACAATTTAAGTCTGAATCCTAACGCAGGTATTTTTATACTTAAAAAGAGTTTTCAGCAACAAGTTAATGATACATGCAAAAGAGACTGAATAAAGATTTTATTTTTTTCGTTTCATTAGTATGTTTATTCACTTATACTATTTGCATTCAATATTTAAACAGACAAAAGGAGTTTTTGACGAGCTTATAGTGACAATCAAGTAATGGCTAGATGATCCAGCTTATTTGCAGTGCCCTCCAGTCGCCCCCTCACGGGCCCGCCTTCGAATAATAAACTGATTCTTGAAACTAGGTAGTACAAAGCAAAGCAAATTGTCGTCTAAATATATTACCGAGATAAGTGCTGCATTACGTGTATTAATACGTAAAGTGCAATAGCGCAACATACTATTTATATGAAAGCAGAAAGACTGCAATAAACTTGTTTGTGAAAAAACACGTTCTTTGTACAAAGCCGAGAGTGGACGGAAAAAGAAGTGCATATAAACGTTGCCATTTCCAGTTTGCTTTGAGGACACATCGGCGACATATTGCTCTTTATTAGTTTTAAGATTTTCAATGTACAATGTAACGTTTTGAATGTTGTTGGATTATTTGCGACATTATCAGGTATCGAGGCGGGCCTGGCGCCGGCGGCGGCCGCGTGGGCTGCGCGCACGCATCCATAGCAAAAAAAGCCGCTCGCACTGCGGCATTCCTTATCCGAACCGGTCCCCGCTCAATGGAAGCCGATACGGAGCCAGGAATAACAGCCCACAGACAAATCAAAACTCTGTAACTCCACCATTAGGCTCAATCTTCAATTTTCTCTGAATGGTGCAACAGATGCGATAAAATTATAATCTTATTACTAAAGTAACAGAGAACAAAAAGTTGAATGATGGCGAACGACCCACAATATCAAATGGGAGTTGCGGATGATGGATGCGATGTGACAGACAAGGGCGGATTGGAAACGGATGAAAGCGGAGCAAAAAGCTCAATACTGGCGTGAACTATTTACGAAAGAACATTAACTTGTTTCTATAACTTGGAAAAGAAAAAAAATGTAATAACGCCGACCTAAACAAACAATGAGGAAAGAATGTTAACAAAGTCGATGATCCAATATACTCATAAAGGCAGTAAAAGTAGATCGTATAGCTAAACAACAGACACTAAACTTCAATTAGGGTGGACAGAAAGTCAAACATTCTGGCTGGACACCACAAAGGGTCCGCGAGGTAGGTAGGCGGCTGCCGCGCCGCTTCTCGGAATCGTCGGCACGAACTCCTGCGCACAATACGACCCTCCGCACTCCGCCACATATTTTCAAATACCAAACATTTTTTATGATTATACTACCTTGAAAGTAGAATTATAAACGGGAACGTTTGGATGTGATGTGTCACTCAATTTTAACTCAAACAGCATTGGATGAAAAGCACACCTAGAGAAACGCCATACCTTTTAACTTGAAAATACAGCGGTCTCCGTGAGGTAACAACTAATATGGTAAAAATTATCAATGCAGGCGAAGTCGCGGGCACAATTAGTTATTAATTAAATAGAATACAGTTTTTTTGACGAATCGTGCAAAAAGCTGGCATAAAGAAATTTCACAGCGACATATTAAGTAAATAATTTTCATTTTACAGCAAATCTAAAACAAATATACTGTTGACTGACCCCCCCTGTATATATTATTAAAGATTTCTAAATATTGCGTGAAGGGAGGGATTTACTTGAAAATTTGTAATACAATATGAATACTATTGATAAATAAATTTTCAAGTAAATCCCTCCCTTCACGCTATATTTAGAAATCTTTAATCATATATACGGGGGGGGGGAGTCAGTCAATTCCTTTTGTTGATTGTTCATAAATTAGTTACCATTATTATATTTGTTTTAGATTTGCTGTAAATTATAAAAATTAGGCACACAAACTTTGTAATCAGTTTTGATGTGGAAATAATACAAAAACTTTAATTACAATTATTTTATACCAGTTTACCTCTTTGGTTAATTATACTGTTGTGGTCCATTTACACAACATCATCAAAAACAACCATTAGTTACATCAACTGTCATGTTGAAAATCTATCTGTCTGTCGTGTAGTCATAAGAATTTTTTTTGGCATTAGTTTGGAATTATTCAATTACTTACATGTTAGTATTTTATTTACTTATTAAATTGTAACGTTGTTGACAGAAAAGGACCTTCTTTTCATTGATATCAATCTCAGATCAATGTTGATTTCTGAACTGATATGATCACAGGAAAGTACACATCACCTACAAGTACAATTTGTAATTGCTTTTGAATTTGTTAAAAAGCTTATTTTTATGACGACAATTTACACATTGAGAAGTATTACAAAATATTTAAAAAAAGTATTGCAAAGAAATTGAGAAATCGCACTTAGGAAAGTTGAAACACGTTTTTAAAGCTTCAAAAGTCAAAACTTTGGGAACCTAACAGAGGCTTTCATCTCTTTCGTAATTTCATTTTTGACCGCCTTATGAATTTTATCTTAGTGCGTTTAAAAATTAAATAGTATGTACATATTTGCTTTTTAGGGTTCTGTAGTAAACTACAAGGAACCCTTATAGTTTCGCCAAGTCCGTCTGTCTGTCTGTCTGTCTGTCCGCGGTCCAGCGCCTAAACGCTTGATGCTAGAAAAGTGTAATTTGGTATGTATACACATTTTAACAATATTAACAAAGTGCTGGAAGAAAATTTAAAAAAAAAATTTTTTTGGAGTCCTACATGTAAAATGTAAATGATTTTTTTTGCGCCCACCCCATATTGTGGGATATCGTTAGATAGGTCAGAACATTGAGGGTGTGGGAAGATCATTTTTCGATACAATGATCTGTTTCGGAATTATTTACATTTATCGTGTTAATTGTCGTTTTGCACGGTGGTCCCCCCCTATCCACTCTATCTCCGAAAGTCTTATGTTTCAAAATTTAAAAAAAATCATGGTATTAGTCCATATGCTGAACCTTCAATGAAAACTATAACGGTTAAGTAGGTTCTACTAGTTACCGAGTAATAGCCGCCGAACTTATAAAACAAAATTTCTTTGATGAAAACTTACAAATGTGATGGAATTTGATATTGGACTCAACTGAAGGTAAGCAAAGCGCAGCAAATACGGAACCCTACATTGTGCGTGGCCCGACACGTACTTGCCCGGTATTTATATTATAAATCGAAAATAAATCACAAATTCTACACAATTCAAATTCAAATTCAAAATATTTTTATTCAAATGGGTCTAATATAAGCTCTTTCGAATCGTCACAATTTTTTCCTACCACCAGTTCAGACGGCAGATTTGTGCTAAGAAGAACTGGCAAGAAACTTAGCACTTGCTCTTTTAAAATGTTACGGTTATGTACCGTACAGTAAGACGGACTGGATATTTACATAGATAAGGGCAGTTAACGCAGTAGTTAACCAAATGTTGGAACCGAATGATTGCTTTTAGTATGATAAATTCAAAACCTAGCAAATACAATAACTCGATGGCCTTAATTAAAGGGATTGCAAACTTACAAAGCGTAAGTGCGACTGTGTGTCGTGTGTAGGCGTACAAACATACCCATGCGATTAAAGTTACCCCACAGTTCATCCGTGTAAGTGTAGCAGCCTTGTGGGAGTTGAAAGTTGATAGGACATTTCGTATTAATTAACTAAATAAGCCTGGTAAAGCGGGCCCTGACACAGTCGGCGCTCGTGTTGGCGACTTGCGAGTTGTCAGTCGCGTGTCAATAAGACAGCAGCGACACGGCAGATTTAAGTATGGGGCCGGGGGCGTCGGGCGGCGCCACCCCAGTGTGTGGTTTCCTTTTGATGTCATCTTCGCGCAAACTTTGCTACGGATCGGCTTTGAGATAGAGAGACGGAGAGTGACTAATTTGGCCCAGCATTTGATCTCGAGAACTCCGATGTGTAGGTCCCGCTCGCACCCGCCTCCCGAGCCGCCGCCGCCGGGAAGCTCTTTGCAAAATTTCGCTTTGATCGCAAAGTTAAATTATATGGGAATTGAGCATTAAATGGATACACATGTGAGACGTACATGCGAGGCGTGCGTGATGAGCTCGCGTCGGCCTCTCGGACCAAACGGGTAATATCGTCAGCGAAATAAAACACGGGAGCCGTTTGACGATTACGCCGCCTTACATAAATAATGAGCGCGGAGTCACTTTCAAAGTTATACATTTGTGAGAGCGGCGCTTGTATTTAACTCCGCCTAATTTGCCGCGAGTACGCAGTACCTTTGAGCGCTCCGTTTTTACTAGTTTACGAAACAGATATTTGCGCCCGCCTTTCCTTTGATACGGCACTTTGTGGAGCATTTTACACGAGTTTCTTTTGAGGCCATTCAAACGGTGAGTAACGAAAGGCTGTCTTTGATAAACACGTGCGAGGACTCTTCAGTACTTATTAGGGGTGCTCTCTTTGAAAGTGCTTCTTGTGAAATCTATTTGAAACGTTCACAATCTCAAAGCGGCTCCGATGAAAGGTGCGCTAATTAAACTGTCGCTAATAAAATTATATGAAAAATTGAATTAATCAGTGATTTATTCGTTGACGAAGTACGAGTCTGTTTTATATTTATTATCAATGTTAATATTCTGACTTATTATATTGACTGAAAATGCAATAATTTCCAACTTCCAACTCAAAACAAGAACTAAACAGTTTCTATTTCAACAAATCTGTAAGAATTATATAAAATCAAGGTACTATAATCTCAGTATGAATCCTTAGTAGATTTATAAAGGTCTTAAAGCTCCAAGAGCTATTAGTAGGTTATTAATGTTGGGTCACCCACTCCTGTGAGTCAAAGACGACTCTGCAAAGTGGCGCCGTGGCACGCCGCCGCCTCCGCCGCGGGAAACGCTCCATGTGTTTCAACTAGCTTCTCGCGACAAACTCTTTGTCTTGTGACGCCTTTACAATGCACCGCTCCACGAAAAGCGATCAAACACCGAAACCAAAGACAATTAATTCAATATCCGTCCAACTTTGATCGGGTAAAAGGTTTCTACCAAATACACATTAGTGTCCAATAAGTTGATTATCAATATTTTTTTGTTATTTATTAGTTCTAAAGTTAGAATATAAATTCTATTGGGTTTCAAACTCCCTAAAACATTATGTAACCTCAAAGTAAAACATAATGATACTCAGTCTTCTTATATCGATGACCTGTTTGAGATCAAAGGCGATTGATGTGCTTTGATGTTTAAATGTAAAAAGACTCAAACTGTTGTCCTTATGATGGAAATTCGAGGTATGGGTTGTATGCTTTAGTTAAAGGCAACTTTGTGACGGCCTCTTAACGCGACGAAACTTGGGACAAAGGACGGATGCTGCGCCGAGTACCCAAACAACTGATGAAAAACTAACGGCAGAGAGGTAACCACTGAATAACTAATTCATTAATTACACGCCAGATATACTTTTTTTTATTAATGAATGATACTGATTTGATAAGATAAAATGATATAGTAATGGAAGCAATGTTGTTTCAACAAAAATAAAGCAAAAAAAGAGATATGAAATTAATTGACCTGCTTATAATATTACTTTAAATTTTCGTTTGCATATAGAAAAATAATTTAGGAAATATAGGAGTGCGAAATATTAAAGCTGGGAACCGTACAGGGAACATTGCCAAAGAAACGCGACTACAAAGGAAATAATAATCATCTTGAAAAATATAAGTTTTTCTAAGAAATACTCGAAATCAAAGGGACACCTAATTTATAAATTGCAATTACACCGGTAGTCCATAGACGGGGAGTGAGGAAAAAATTTACAGAGAACAGATTACGAACACTAAATTTAATTACAAAGCGAACTCGAATATAACAAATTGGAGAGGATAAACGCGACAAAGTAAAAGAGAAAACACACCAAAGGAAACTCGGAGCATTGATATAAACGAAATTTAAATTAAGTACAAAGGGAAAGAAGATGAAAAAAATCCTTTCATTGAAAGCTCTCATCCCCGGAGTCAGGGGCCGGGCGGCTACATCAAAGACACCTTTCTCCCGTCTCTAGCCTTATCTGTGCAAAACCGAGTTTGGAAATTAGCACACAGCCAGGCGATCCTTTTCTCAGAGTCAAAGACGCCGCGTGCGCACCCTTTCAGCTGCTTTTAGCATTACACTTTCATGACGGTGTTTTTGTATAATTTGCGACGGACAGAGGTGAAGTGATAATGTTGCTAATGACGTACTTTGGTCCACTTTTAAGCGCTGACTCCGCTTAATTCAGTGTCGGCCGCTAATGCGCCGGGGGCCGCCTGCAGGCCCGCGGGGACATTTTTGAGCTTGTCCCTCTTTCGGAAACGGACTGCGAGATATTTAAAATTCTATGCAAATTTCGAGATTTCAGTTGAGCACAGTAGAGTTACGTTATGAATTTAATTTTTCAAAGAAATGTTATAAGTGGGACTGGGCGGGCCATGTGTGCCGTATTAAAACAGAGAGGTGGGCTCGAATGGTCACATCATGGGTGCCAACAGACAGAAAAATGTCTAGGGGTAAGCTACTTGAGATTGGGGGGAACTGGGAAACGACAGGGGTGCTTGGAAGCGTAAAGGGAAGACTTGCCCAGCAGTGGGACCTAAACTAACAAAAAAAAGTACGTACATAATATGTTATTTCTTAGAATATAACAATCTTGTAATGGTTAGATGGTTACTCAGCTTGATACACTGCATTGAATGTTTAGCTAGGAGTATTTTCTTTGAAAACAATTTTCTTTGAACTCGATTAATCATTTAGCAAACTAATCTCGGAATGTTTTTTTTTAAATGTCGTTTTTTTTTCATCCACTTATACAATTCTTTTACGATATGAGATAAAATTAATGTGCATAAATAAATAAATAACAAAAACTTAAAAAACAAAACAGTCCGTTTCCTAAACGCATTTTAAATCTCAAGCCATCTTTTCTTTCTTCTTTAGTTTGACTTTAAAATTGCGTTGCAGAAACTGACCGTTAATATCACAAATAAAAATAGAATGTATGCTAATAAAAATATATATACATTACTTTTATTTAAGTTTTATTTATTTTTTCTTTATATTTTTATCTATAGGTATTTATTTACTTTTTTTTCTTGTTAGTTTATAAAGTTTATTCATGTCTTTTATTTCAGTTCAAATAGAGTCCAATTTTCATTTAAGTGCATTTTATTTAATCAAAACAAAAACCAATGCACTATGATTGAGGAAAACATGCTTGACTGGCGCGTTGAAGTCTTTTCCACAATACTTAGCACACGTGTGAAAAACCCCCAAGCAAGATTATGTTTTATATTTATTTTTTGTTGTAAATTTTTTCCATACATAAAGAAATGTGCCTTTTTAGTGGCGTATCAAAGACTAAGTTATATTATTTCACAAGTTGTAATTTGATTTGTGAATTTATTAAATTATAATCGACTGAACTTTCTCAAAGAAAAGCTTGTAATATGTAATATAAAAATACTAGCTGTTACCCGCGGCTTCGCCCGCGTAAAAATTAGCCTATAGCCTACACCCTGACAATATGTAATTGTCACCGTAAAATTGTAAAAACCGTTAGATTGTGAAGCGTAACATACTGCTAATCTGCAACCGTAACATCGTAGTGTGACAGTAGGTTCGTATCGTATGTTTACCTTGTGGCCCCAAACCCAGAAATAAGACTCTCGCGCAGCGTGGCTTCGTCGACAGTGTAATTATAATTTTACGCTGACAATTTTTCATAAATTTTAAAGGCACGTTAAGCCGTCGGTCGTTGTTGTGGATGGATGACATCGTTAAGCCAAGGCATTCAGGCGGCTTGAAAGTAGTTGAAAGCACTGGCCTGTCAATCCGCATAGGAATAGCGTGGCAGAGTTCGCTAATACCTTTCGATTGAAGGGAGATCCGTATCCCTGCAGTGGGATGATTATGGTTTAATCATAATAATACTTCATACTAATATTATAAATGAGAAAGTGAGTTTGTTTGTTTGTTATTCCTTCACGGCTTGACTAATCAGCCGATCATTATGAAAATTTGTATTTATATTGTCAGGGGTACAGAGCCCATCATAGGCTACTTTTTATCCCGTGAAAGTATGTCATTCCAATGGGAAAATATTTTTTCTACTATAGAGGGCGCTGTATGGGCCAATATATGGCGCCACGAGTCACGCTATGGGTTGTTTTGTTGTCAAACGAGATCTATGTCATAAATTTAAAGGGAAAAGCTAATAATACATATTATAAATGAGAAAGTGAGTTTGTTTGTTTGTTATTCCTTCACGGCTTGACTAAGCAGCCGATCATTATAAAAAATTGTATATACAGGGTGTTTGGTAGAGGATTGAACATAGGATAATGGCAGAAAGGTGAGATGGTCTGCTACATGCTGAGCGAAAAAAATTTGACCTAGGGCCCATAGTTTTTTTTAAATGATTTTTTTTTAATTTTCACCAAACTTTCTTCCTTCGTGAATTTGAAGTACTATAACTTTTTTTTTATTGGATCAATCGGCCAGTTTTTTTTTAATTCTTATATTAACTGTATGTAGCTTACTTTTAAATTGATATTAGTCGGTTAGAGTTACCACAAAAAATGATATGAGTCCTCAAACATCAAAAAGACGAAAAGTACACGCCGAGCGTTCAACTTTGGACTGCTGTAAAAAAAAACTAAAAGTGGTACTGCAGTTCTAATTCTAGGAAACAAGCTCTAGTTCATGCCCTTTGGAATTATATTTATTTTAAATAGTATTTTTTTTCTAAGTAGTCTTTTTCGTACATTCTACATGAAATTTACCATATCTGACAAAAATCCTTTAGAGAAAATAAATCAAAATAATGTTACGAAACATAGAGCGGAATGGTTACGGTTCATCATTATGAGCATCCGAATCCGAATCCAGAATGAAAAAATAAGCTGGACGATTGATCCAATAAAAAAAAAGTTATAGTACTTCAAATTCACGAAGGAAGAAAGTTTGGTGAAAATTAAAAAAAAAATCATTTAAAAAAACTATGGGCCGTAGGTCAAATTTTTTTCGCTCAGCATATAGCAGACCGTCTCGCCTTTCTGCCATTATCCCATGTTCAATCCACTACCAAACACCCTGTATATATTGTCAGGTGTTCAGAGCCCAACATAGGCAAATTTTTACGCGTTCGAAGTCGCGGGTAACAGCTAGTAGATCAATAATTTCCAAATCTGACTTAAATTAATAAAGACGAATTAAGATAAAGACATTTATTCGGAGACTAGGCCCTCACAGGCACTTTCCCTTGTCGAAATGTAGAAATAATATTTATTTGTTTTAAATAAATCTATTTTATAAACTACCACCATTTCGGAAACAAGCAATATTGTATATAAAAGCGATGCAGTTTAATATTACATGCAGTTTTTATAAACAAGTCACAAGTAAACGCTCACACACAATTAAAGACTAACAAAGAAAGCGGTTAAAATAAAGAATGCTAATAAAATAAGGGATCAAATAAAACATTGAAGAAAGGAAATTAAAACGTAACGTTAGAATAACAGCGGCAAACAACGAACAAAGAATACCATACAGAATATAACAGAAACAATAGTAATACTTAAAACAATAGAGCATTCAAATATTTAAAATAAGGACTTTATAAGTTCAAGCTTCACAAAAAACTTGCCATTACCGTCGAGGACGAGGCACTCGGCCACAAAAAACTTTTGTTAGTCCAACCACCCAAACTCGGATAATGTCAAATATTATACCTGATTGATGATTGACTTAGCAGATAATTAAAAATCCAATCAAGAAATCCTTATTATTCACTAGTTTCCATTAACTTTTACGCACTTTAAACTTATATTACACGTATCTTACAATATTAATTCTATTCCACTAAATTTGAGACACCGAAACTACTAATATCGAAATATTAACTTTACATAAGCACATTAACACTTATTTTTTAGTTTAACAGCAATTTTAAAAAGTTTCAATAGTTTTTTAAAACACGCAAACTCCGCGATCGCTATGCGAAAATGTTTGAAGAACCGGCAACAATCCGTCATCGACGGCCGCTCAGTGGCAACTGACACTTTACAGGATTTTCAGCGTGCGCGCGCCGCACGTGGCCTTAAATGTAGGCGGGGCGAAGCAAATCCTAGCCCACCGATTGGCCGAACCGTCACTTTGATCAGCCGCCGACGACTAACTACATCGCTCTGCGCCTTAATCTCGGTAGTAACGTCCTTTTAAAACAGGTAATTTTATTACAAAAATGAGAATTCTTTTTATGGTCAGTCGAGCAAGCGTTGCGACGGCCGCCAAAGCCCCTCGATTCGGCCGGATGATATTTTCCACGTGCCCGGCGCAGTCTGCTGAATGCAATCCCGATAATACGTTGGCGGGTCAGTTACGCAGCGGCGGTCAAAGCCTCAAAGGATAAAAAGTAACAGGACTTTTTTGACTTGCTAAACCGTTTTTTGATACATCAAAGACGAGCATGCTCGTGTTCGCTGGCTATTATCACAGTCGGTTCGGCGTAATGGGCGTTCAATTAAAATTGTTGCATTCTAGTTATTTTTGTATTTTCCCGGACATGGCTTGATGAGTTCCGCGTAATTGTTAGATTTCGTTAAATTCGAGGAATTTGTTTTAATTATGAACTTTTATATCAGATATTCATTATTTCGATTAAACAACCTTATTATGTAAAAATAGAGCGTAAATTAGACATAAAATCTACCTACATTTTTGTGTTTAATTTATATCAACACATTTTGCAGCCACTTTATAGCAGAAATCGACGATAAATATCGAATAGGTGCATATCACGTTCTCATAAAGAGCCGTGGGGCAAGAGCGAGGCAGCTCGGCTGCGGCGGTGGTGTGCGGCGGCGTGGCGCATCGCAATACTCTCGAAGCCATCGCCTGATATTAATAAACCGCCGTGCGTGCTGCACCCGCGGCGCCGGCCCGTCTCCGCCTGCATTATTACTCGGCTCCCGGCACACGCGCGCACACACCCACACGCCCGCGCCCCATATACAATGTCAAAGGGTGAACGCGCCGCCTCACAAAGCGTAAGTGCAACCACTAAAAGCCAATCCTAAGTTTTATTGATACACATTGTATTGCGACAAAGTCTCCGTCGACGGCGGCCCCACTCACCCCACGCGCCGCACAAAGACAATATCGCGACGTCAAAGGAGCGGCGGTCCCGCGGCCGGGAGGCGCGCCCGCCGCCGCCCCGCGCCGCCTAAAGGAAATGAAAAATTAAATTGTCAACACATTTAATATCTGCGAAAACGTGCACGGCGCCGTCTTTGAACGTGTCTCCTCTGCGGAGCCTTCGCGGCTCTGGCTTTAAGTATTAAAATTTCAGTCGTAAAATTGAAATTCTGTTTAAGTTTAATTAGACGTCGCTGGAAGTTCGAAGTCGCATTAGATCAGTAGCGCTAATGAGGCCCGCGGTGAGCACACGTCACAGGTGCGAGCGGCGCCGGGGGGCGGCCGAGTGCGGGGTGGTGAGGCGTCGCGGCCACCCCTCGCGTTTGATCGGCGCCGCCGCTTTGACAATTATTAAAATTTGCCTCGTACCTCTCGGGCCTCATCTTTTTCCGTCGCCTCGATTACGCCACGGGTTTGTCTCATTAGGGCTTTTGTATGGTATCGCGCTCCCCTTTGATGTGAGGCGGAGGCGCGGGGCGGCCGCGGTCCACCTGCACTTTTATTGTTCCCGCTCTGCCTCAAATTTGCACGCTCCACTTTGAGCTGTCTCTTTGCGATTAGACCGCCCGCCGGGCGCGCTTTGACCCCTGACCATCCGAACGAAAACATGTCAACTACCCTGTTATTTGTTTACCAATCTTTTACAATTTGAATCAAACAGTAGCTTAGTAATTTTCAGAAAAGTAAAGAAAAAGGCATTTGTTTGGTCATCTGTAAATTGTTCGGCTGTGCCGGCGGAGCAGCAACCGGGTTGTTGCCGATCAAGGGCGGGTCGCATTGCATGAGTTGTGAACACTCGACACCCCTTTATTACTTCTGCGCTTTGTGCGCACCGTTATCAAACATACGATTCAAATTAAAACTTTATACAACGTCAATTTGTCGTTCATGCGTTTATTGGCGCCCACCGTGGGCCTCGATGATTAATGAACGTTTATTACCTACTAGCGTGTGTTTATAACAATACTTACATGTGACACAATATATCTATGGTTAATACTTTGTGATTCCTTTGATAAAAGCAGTTTTATAAAACAAAAAGAACAAAGCAAAGGTGGTTGAAATAAAACTGTGTAAAGAATGAACAAAGATGAAAAAGAATTTGCACTGTTTGTGTTTATTTGTAAATGAGCACATAAAACGTTACTTCTACGAAATAAAATGACATTAAAACGTATCAAAATCCTAAATATTTAAAAAAAGATAAACAAAACTTTCAACAAAACAACTTAAATGTTAATTTTGTCTCAAAGCAAATTAGGCAAATTCTGAAGCCGTACAAAGAATCACTACCAACAATTTTATTGTTAACCCTATAAAATTTTAGTTAGGTACCGCACGGCGCATAACCCTTCCTCGGGCTGGGGTCGATCGGTCCGGCCGGGTCTGGGTGTCCCGGCGTCGCAGTGAGAGTCAAACTTAACGCGGCGGGCGTGAGGAGACAAGGTTCTTTGTTGTGCCGAACACAGGCCGTAGCCTTTCATCTTCCGCCGTCCTTCAGCGGCCCACTGACAAACGGCAGGGTTGCCAGGAAATAGTGCTTTTTATTGGAAATGATTGATTTTAATAATATTTTATTATTTGTCATAAACGGAAGTAACGCACGCAATTTTATTAACTTTAATATTTTGAAGGTAACCGATTAAGTGAAGGTACCTACATGCTGTAAGTACCTATTGTGATAAGAATTTAAAATCTTATTATTAACTGTAACAATGATGTTATTATAATCGATAAAAAAATGTGAATGCATTTCAGACTAGATCAATTTTTTTACTTTTTATAAAAGCACTGAATATTCGTTATACCATAACGTTTCAAATATACTTTCCTAAGTTTTATGCACGAATAAGTACAGAAACTTTTAATTTTATACTCAGGGATGATAGACGATTTTTGATCTCAACGACAAGTGACAACCCTGGCGTTAGTGCATTCCGTTTGATGTAAAAGAGTATCCTTCAGGCGAGACGCTTTTCTTATTATCAACTTGTCCGTGAATTTAATGTAAATATCGTTTCACTTTAGCCGATATAGTATATTTTTTATTATCACTACATAGTATAAAACAAATTCGCTTTCTCTGTCCCTATGTCCCTTTGTATGCTTAAATCTTTAAAACTACGCAACGGATTCTGATGCGGTTTTTTTTAATAGATAGAGTGATTCAAGAGGTAGGTTTTTAGGTATAATACATTCCAAAATTTCCACGGGAAAGCGGGATACACGCAGACGAAGTTGCGCGGGTTTAGCTAGTTTAATAATATAAAATTATTTGACTCTGCTTTTCTATTTTAGTAATATATTTTGATGTCATATAAAATTTCCTGGTAAATAAAGATAAAATATACACCATACAGATTTTTCTGAATGGAATATTTTGTAATAGCAATTTCATTATACTTCCAGTGAAATTTAACAATTATGTTTGAATTAGCTTGTCATATTTTATTGTGTTGTGTGCTTTTTGCAATAAAGTAATTAGTAATCGATTTGTTTAATAAAAAAATATTTGTACATATTTCACATTAATATAATATCGATTTTTATATCAGACGATTCTTTGGAACTTTTGTGCTAAGTAGAGTGGAATGAAATATACTTAGAGTGAACCAGATTCGAAGACAAATGTTAATGTATCCATATTTTTTTCCATCAGCAATCGTTGGAAAATAATCGAATCGCATCGCATATTTCTGAGACGTCGGATTGTCCCCGCGACGGGGTGGTTTGGTTTACTCTGCCGCAAGCTAGATTGAAATAGTAATTTGGGCGGGCCTGCACTCCGCGACTAAGTAAATTCACTTCGGGCCGCGAACGCTGCGATATCAGCCCAACCATATTGAGAAATGTGCAACTGTGATTTCTATATTATCGTAACATTTCTATCGCATGTAATATTTAGATTTGAGCGAAACATGTTATATTCGAAAGACAGGCTAGACTTTGACAAACTTCTGAGATGTTTCAGCATTTAAAATTACAGGAGTGTATCAATACTTTTTTCTAAAATTCACAACGTATGGTGAATAAAGGATGAAATCAGGGTTATAGAAACAAAAGATGAAGGAAACACGGATGAAGATTAAAGTAAAATACACTAGCATTAACAATCAGTAAATATAAATACAAAATACACCTGGAAACAGAATTATCAGATACGTTGCAACATTCGTGGGGCATAGGATTTTTCTATTCTCGCAGAGGCAGATGTTACCGCGGATTGAATAGGCAATGTGCAGGCAATGTGATAAATTCGGTTTGCGGCAGACGCAGGCAGCGGCGCCGGGCCCACAATCTGCATAATGCACGAGCCGAGACCGAAGATGCCGGGGCCCAAATCGCATTGTTGTGTTGCCATTTAACAATTTACTTCAAATTCGTTTATACTCAAAAATAAAACCACTCTTTTATTATAGAGGTTGGATGAATTCATCCATCTATGGGAAATACTGAGCAATAAGGGATGAGGAGTAAGCAGAAGGATCTCTAACTCACTGAAAAAAAAACACATTGCTGCTTATCCATATCAGATCTCGTTTAAGCTAAAAAAAAAAGGATGAAAATCATCTCTTTCCATAGAAGATATTGAGCAATTAGGGAAAGAAGGGACAGAGGAGTAGTAAGCTTAATAATTTAACTCATCGTAAAAAAATCATGTAAATGGATTGCTTCGTTTCAACAGACAAGTCTGATATAGATACTGTTCATAAATAAATACACGCAAACGAAGTTGCGCGTGTTTCGCTAGTATTTAATAAAGGTAAAAAGGAGGCTTTTTGCACAGAATTCATAATAGTACTAACTTTTGGCCAACAGTGGGACTTATATAGCTAACAAAAAAAATGTAGGTGCATTGAATTTAGAGACTATCCGTCTTACCTCGAGGAAAGAGTCTCAAAAAGTGGTACTTAGGAGCTTTATTATTTTAAATTATTGTAACGAATATACATCTTTATACATACTGACTGTTTATTGTAATTATTTAATAAAACTGTTGACTACCAAACACATTTTATAATATTAGTATGTTTTTCACCTTCACCAAACTTAGGATGTAAGTTAATGGATTCATCAGATTAAAGGCAGTTATTATCAAAGTTGGGATTTGCTGGCATCGACACTGACTGGCGCGATGAGACGAAACTAATACAAGTTGAAGCTGAACCACGTTGGGCGCCAACAGGCCGCTTTATGCAGATGCAAATTAATTCGACTTGCTGAAGTTGCAAACACTTGTCAATGACACATGTATGATATGGACGAATTGATTAGATTGATAGATAAATATTTTATTTGTCATACACACACACATATTAGACATTACAAATTTTTTAATTTAAATTAGTTACAGAAATATCGTAAATAGTTGTTGTAGTAAACTACTAGTTTATTAAATAGTAAACTAGTGAAAAAAAAACGTACTTAGTAAGAACGTCTGATATAAGTATACGTTTCGAAATTAGTAGGTTAACTTTAAACCTGGTAGGTACTGTGACTTAAAATTTTACATCATAAATTGTCAAAAGCTATTCTATAAGTTTAATAAATATTTAAGTTTGATAACCGTATTTTATCTTTTCATAAAAGAAAAACTACCTTTAAAATAAACAACTCTAATGAAAATTTCTTTTGAATTTTCTATTTACTTATACAAAAAGGAACACTTCTACTGCTCACAATAACAAATAGGAAAAACAGTCCGGTATGTGTACATACCTATTGCAGAGATAACAGGACTAACTGGCGATTTTCTCTTCAAAAAGCACGATTAAGCATGAAAAACAATAGGGAATTGTAAAATAGAGTGATAATAATTTATTGGTACATACAAAGGGCGACCTGACGCCTCATCCATAGCCGAGTCAAAGGCTCACTTAACCTTAACGGAACTCAATAACATTCACTTTAAATAATAAATTCTCCTTTGAAGCAGCCTGAATGGTTTAGGGTTGTTTTAATTCATTCGATTATTCCCGATATTAATTTTACTTTGATAACATGCGTTTTGTGTGGATATTATGATTTGGATACAATAGCTCCGTTAGCGACTGGCTGGCTCGAACCTTTTTTATGAAACATATTTGTCATGTTTGAAACTTTACTCTTTGTTTTTATCAGTCTTGTTCTGTCATCTCGTATATTCAGTTTGTTGGTTCTCTCTGTGTATTTTATTTACCGCTTGGATTTTGGCGCCCACTATAGCGTCCACTTGGGCTCGTGATTAGAAATTTAATTTGTGTGTGTTTCAACGTTTGATTCATAGTATTGATAGTGTAATGTAAAGCAAACATTGGTTAAAGTGCATAGTGATTTGAGATTATGATCATGAACTAAAGGTGCATTATCGTGTTGACTTCAAAATCCGCCTTCACTGAAGAAATTTTGCTATCCTCTTTCTTCGGGGCGTCTTGACTCAGAGACTGTATGGATACTGAGTCGAGATAGCATGAATACGCTGCGTTCAATTTACGTACACAACCATAAATAACTTGAAGGTGGCACAATGGAATCTTCGTCTGAAGTCCGATTGCTAAACGAAAGAAAAAAAAAACCACTTGCCCGGTTTTTTTTCTTTCGTTTAGCAACGTGTCAGGCCACGATGATCTTTCATTTACAGTCCATTTTCTCCCTAGTTAACAAAGTCAATGGCTGTGCAGTACTGAAGTCGCGCGGGACAAATATTTATATTCATCTCGAGTCTGGGAGATTTATATATATGCACAAATTATGTACGTATTTATGAAACAACAATAAGTACTTAATAAAGTATATTTGAATATCATCACCATCACAGTTCAGTCCGTGACTTTACAAAAGTTACAAATAAAACTCGGCATGAAAAACAAGTGCAAAAACTGACTTATCCCTTCAAGAGTTCAATCAAATATAAATTGTAATGGCGTCGTTAAATTAAATTACAAAAATAATTACTCGACATCGTAAAACAAAAGTGAAATACGAAAATAATTTAAAAATCTCATTTGTGTACGTCGAGTCAACGACCTCTTTATCTTTAGGTAGCTTTGAACTCCAGGCTCCTATTCTTCGCGTCGGCACCTAAGCCTTACACATACTACCTACCTATATTACTAAATTATATTACTCGTTTATTTTTTCCATACTCATATTATGACAGTTACATAAAGCTCCATCTAGTTTTAAATTAAGCAAAACTTTGAAGCTACTATAAGTATACATAGTAGGTAATGTATGTATATTTAAACAAAAACAAAAAAAAACAAAAAATACCATATTTTGTAACGTAAGTGTTGTGTTTCTGGTATCTAAATGTAAAATCCATGTCTTACCGACATACGTAAAACATTATAAACTTTTAATCGATTTTAATGAAAATTAGTCTTGAACAGCGAAATGTGGACAGCTATTAGAAATTATTAGTTTTTTGTACTTTAAGATATTTTAATATTTTTTTGATAGCATTTTTTTTTTTAAGTTTTAAATTATTTTCGCGTAGCGGTTCGTAATACGACACAGAGTAATTAAATCATCGGTGGATTAAAACCCTCTTTGATGATATCGACGACGACTCGAGTGTTCTCGACACAGGCGTGGCTGTATTCCATTCAGTTAATGAAAAATGAAACTATACGTGAATTTATCCGAATTCAGAAATTATATTCCGACAATTTTAAATTAATTTTTCTTTACAAAAATAAGTAATATGAAAACGTGTTTATAATAAATATGTACCTAATCAAATCAGGCATTTAGAAGGTTTTGCAATACATATTATTGGAATCAAAATAGTAAACAACAGCTAATAAATAATAGCATTAGGTCCCAATAGTAATGTAACAATAGACCGTGGTGCTCGGCAATCGAGCCTCACTTGATTTGCCATCTCTCTAGGGTATAATGCCTTTTGCTTCAAATTGCTGTTTCTCACGTAGTTGTAGGAGGGAAGTCCTTTCAATACTTCCTACTCCGACTATCTTCTTTCTGATTAAATTCGTTGTGAGTTCCAAGACAGCTGTAGTTTATTCCCCGGGACGTCAATAAGCTTCATTGCTTATTGTCTATCTGAGGTCGCCGTTGTTGATCCTGGCTACACAGGAGACACAGTGGTGGGAATGTGTGGTGGGCTTGTCCCGATGTACCTAATCAAAATAAGTAACTATTAGTTTTTAGTTTAATTTGTGTTTTTCAATTTGTTATTTTATTCCATTGTAACCATTAATAATTAATGTTGTGAAAATTATTTATAAACGTAGGTATATTTTATACACACTCATTAGAAAAATGATCGTAATGCACAAACAAGAAACAATTATTTAGGATAGAGCGGTTAATGGAGTGGCACGGTTAATTTGTGATGCGGGGCACCTAGGTTTGTTCATAATTAGTTTAATATCCGTCGGGCTGCGCCCTCCGAGAGGCGGAGGCTGCGGCCGCGGCCTGCACCGCGATCGAATTAACTAAAATTGCATTGTCAACGGGAAATACGGGAATAAACTTGGCTTATGACATTAAACGGAGTGCCAGCGCTGAAATGACTCGTTGTACTATAATTCAACTTAAAACTTTCGTCGTAAACTTTCTACCTATCCGTTTTCCGGGACAGCGACTTGCAAACTTAACTAAGGCCCGTAGGAATAAAATTCTTTTCTTTAAAAGCTGAAGATTTAAATGTATCACATTTAAATATTATTAATACAACATCCTTATTCATTTATTTCAAACTTGAGCGATCAATCAAAAAAGGTCGACAATATTGAGGTACGAAGACAGATGAACGTAGACAATTTAAACGATCTAAAAACGTGGCTGATTAATGGCTGATAGTGAGTGCTTCACAAAATAAATAAATGTTGTTTACGCATTTTTTTGTTAAATTTTATAAGTATCGATTTCCATTTACACGTTCTCTCTTGGCTCTATGAAACACGTACATCACTCAGAAGCTTCATATAACTTCTGTATTTTACAAATAACTTTTTAAAAAACTTTAGAATTCGTTACAATGCAAAATATTAAAAATATCGCCGCATCTGCTGCAATCGTCTCAGGAGCCGGTGGTTGTCACGCATCGATTCCGCCTCCTCGTCTCATTCTGATCTTCAGCAAACAAAGAGTGGAGTCAAAGGCTCTGTGTGAAAGGAATCCAGCGATAGAGGCAGTCAACAATGGGCCAGATAAGGGTATGTCCCAAACTGGTGCATAAGTCACGGGCAGGAGCGAGATTAAAACAATATTTAACTTATAATGCAACCTATTTTGACATATATATAAACTCTGCCTCTGTACTTTAAAAATACTTTCAAACAATGTAGTTTTTTTTTTACATTCTCAACAAAGCGCAAATAGGTGTGCGATTCTTTTCATGTAAATGTTACGGACGGGGATGTTATCCCGGCTCGGCATTCTCGCGTAGTTGACAAAAAGTAAAGTCCAAGTAGTGCCAAGAGCCAGTCCACACTCTCGAATTCGCTCAACTTCTCGAGAGTAATCCAAAAATTATTCAGTCATCCTACGTATTAATACGCCTCAAAAATAACCAAAAATCGGTGTCGTCGTTTTCTGTTTACCGTACCTACCGATGAGTCTTACTTCTGGACTCCACTACTTCCATCAGGAGAGGTGAAGTCAACATGATTCGGCCAAATAAAAAAATTGGCGTTATGTATTGCTGTATATTATATGGCATATTGTGTCTCCCGCTGTAGCTCATGACCAGCACCGCATCTCAGTCGCGCCGCGGCGAGGTGGGCTTCCGGCGTCGCTTTGTGCCGCATTGATACAGCGCCGCCGATAAATATTGTGGCGGACTTTGAGCGCGCGCGCCGCCCTGTACGTGCCCCGCTATGTGTATTGTTGAATGCATAAGTTGTGCATTTTATGGCACTTTTGTTTTTAATATAATAAGTTTATAAACATTGACTATTCCTTGTGTAAGTTGCCTACAACAGATTTAGGATCAGTACATTATATGATTATTAAGTTTGATAAAATAATATTTCTTCAATTTTGCAAACTTCATTATTTCTTCCATGGAAATGATTTGTATCGATATGTCACCCGATTTCAATATGATTTCATATCTCATAATTATTTCAAGAAATAAACTGCCGTGTCTCTTTTATATGTTTCACATTTATGAGCATGAAAGATACGAGCCAGATAACAGTAGCATCGCTCTAAAGGACAATCATTGCAAAATATAAAAGGGAATGTTAATCCCAGACTTAAAATCTTAAAAATGT
This sequence comes from Endotricha flammealis, assembly GCA_905163395.2. Lineage (NCBI taxonomy): Eukaryota > Metazoa > Arthropoda > Insecta > Lepidoptera > Pyralidae > Endotricha > Endotricha flammealis. The sequence goes on along the minus strand of LR990861.1, from coordinate 13,749,324 downwards.
AACATCTTTTGACACTCGACACAGAAAGCGGCGCGATGAACCAAACACAAACAGCTGGAAGCGAAATGTAGCTCAAAGCAAGAAGGGAATTAGTAGGCAAACTCAAAGGGCGGAGTCTTGCACTGAAAAACGCTGAATAAAGGAGCGCAGTATGTGGAAATAGCATCTTACGGAATATTATAAAGAGGTAGTTCATTACCGCTTTTAATTCCAAAGCGTTCGTAGTTAGAGCGGGAGTTTCGGATTTCAAGAGAAAAACAAAAATAAAATTCCTTTGCCCCTCGTCACAAAGCTACACGGGAATGTCTTACGAAATATTCATTCACGTTTTACAACTGTGCAATATTCAATGATGTTTTTTTTAGATTACTTACATATAATAGAAGAACATAATTAAATTATCAAGAACAGAAAATACAATAACTTCAGACTAATTAACAAAGTTTTGGACATTATCAACAACTAATCTATACATATTTTATAAGACTCTAGCTCAGTCTCGTACATATTGTGGGATAGCAATGAAAAGAGAAAATCCTCGACTCTGATTTTTTAATGACTTCTTTCAACAAGAAACAATACCTACATATCTGTGTTCTAAAAACTGCTCGTTCAGAAATGATAATAGGTAAAAATTATAATAAAAAATACTCTTACAAATTCGGTATTCAAATGAGCTTGTTTGCCACCATTTTGTAGTAAGTCAAAAACCGATGTGTTACAAATGTATAATGTTACAAATGTATAATAATTAATAATGTACAGACAGACGACAGACAAATTTACATTCAATGCTTGTATTTAAATTCACTGAAAAGTAAATATATTGATGAAGATCAAACGTATATCCAATATGCAAACAAAAGCCCCAAACAACCGTGTGAGATTGACTGAACATATGCTCTACCACTGCGTTGCTACAAGGAAGGTAAAATAGGAAGAAAAAGTATAGTAGAGGTAGGCTTACAAATCTCTGGCTCTACATTCTTTGAGGGTGGTACATCATAACACGAGCTAGCCAGTTACATAGCTAATAAAAGGACTAAAAATAATTTTGTCGGAGACGACCAAAATTTCCGAGGTAGTTATTGCAAATTCTTGTATAAGATAGTGGGACACCTCGGCCATTATGTATGATCAACCTCGGTGAAACCTTTGACACAAAGCGTTTGCGGCGTATCGATGCAGTTCGTTTATGCCGGGCAAACAGTTTTTGCCCTCGTTTTTGCTTTTCGCTTTGAATACTGATCCATTTTCTAGTATGAGTGGCTGGAGCACAGACAACAGAGCTATTGTTTCTCACAATCGTATTTTATTTGATAAAATATTAAAGCTATTTCGTTATAAGCAGGTAAGTTCTAAATATATCTGTATGCCATGACGGTTTATATTTTGAAATGTATATTACGTGCATTTAACATTCCTTTAATCCACATTTTAATTAACAAATTCATATTTATGGTACAGTCGCGATTGCGCCTTCGACATTTCGGTGCCAACGTCATGCAAAGAACACACTCTAGAAGTTTCAAGTCTCTACGTCTACGATCATCCGCAGGTTTAGCCATTTTTATACCACAAAGGTGGCAAACAAGCATACGGCGCCTGATGATAAGCACCACCGTAGCCTATAAGCGCTTGCAATACCGGGGGTATCACTCACGCGTTGCCAACTCTCCCAACCACCCCCAAGTGGAGCTCTGGAGACCTTACTCACTGTAGGAACACAACATGGCCGAGACCAATGCTATTTGGCTACGATCTTCTGTAAGGTGGAGGGCCTTCCCCAGACCAGCCTATACGTTTATCCGTCATTCAGGACAAAACACTTTATATGTTTAGATGAGACTTGGTAAATATTTTCTAAGTATCATTGATGATCTTTAAAACTTGTAAATTATGATGAGAAACATGGTTGAAATATAAAAACTTAGATTATCTTTTACTTTTATCATCTCAAATTTCATCCTTTGAGATTTACATGACTACTTTTCATCACTGAAGCCGCACGTGTCGGTAAGGTCAGCAGAATGCGCTGAAGTGGCGGCAGCCTTTGATGTCGCGCCCTCACGCCCGCGCGGCGTCGCGACGCCCCGATTGATTTCACGATTTGTTAAATATATCTACACCTCAACTCTTTTATGTCGTTGGCTAATGAATTCTTAAATCAGAGGTATCATTAATGTTAAAAAAATATGGATCAATCAATGCACATTAAAATTCTAGAAGATAAGAAGAGATACTCAAAAAACATGTCCAAATGTCTAAAACTGTATAGTTATATGTATAGTGTTCCAGAGAAAGAATATTAGCGTCGATGTAATAAAAAAAATATCTCATTGTAAATGAACTACTTGTAAATTATAAAAATACATAATAACAAAAGCATTGACACAATGCACATCTTTATTAATAATTTTAATGTTAAATATGTAAATAAATAATGGAGCATCGACAAATCTTGTAACTTTGTAAGCAAAACAAGTTATAAAATATCCGTTGACCTAGCTAGAGGAAGGCTTTGATCTACCCATGAACTGCCGTGACTGTAAAGGTTTCATTCGAGCGAAAATACTCTGCAATTATTATAGATGTATCAAAGAGATACTTTGATTACTTTTAACAATTACAATCGGGGTATGACCTGCATTTTCTTTATTAATGAAGCCATGGAGTTAATTTAGATTTATAGGCATTTGCAGTGAACCGCAAAAGAGGAATTGAGTAAAATAGTTATTACTTCCAATAAGACTAACACCGATCATCTCTTCTTTCACACTTCTCCTATTTTACCCGAGAGTACACGAGTGTCGCCACTTTTAATCTATCAGTGCACGCTAAAAATAAAGTTATTTTAGACAAAATATAGCCTACATATCCAGATGTAGTTTTTTTGTGGCCGAGATGATGACTAAGTTAAAAAAATATATATATAGATGTCAAAGTATGTATACGTTGCAGTAATGCAGATTGATTATGGACAAACATGGATTATGTATCCCTCCTGGGTATTGAATTATTGGTTTCAAATCTATGTAAGCATTATATCCATATTAAACATTATGTTATGCCGCGATTAAACATCACGTGTGTCGCGGCGCGGCGCGAGTCGCTAATGAGCCCGCCTCTCAGCGAGAGTGCCAGCAGACCTCACAGAGCACGTGCCGTAGAATTTTTCGGCACTCACGTACTCTCTGTATCTTTTTGGTCAGTTTTGTGGCAGTAACTTCGCAGGAAAAGCTTTGACTCGCCTTTGAACAGACCGCAGAGCTTGAGCAAAAATATTCAAATGGCAAAAGACTTGAAAGTAAATATAAAGTTTTATATTTCCAGTATTATTTAGCAACTGTAACACGTTTTCTTTAAAATAAGCATCCGGCTCGAAGGATCACTATGTTATGCAACAGGAATCTTAATGATGTGCATTTTATTTAGCTTGCAATTGCAATGAATATTATGCAATTTATGGAATATTACATGCATTTAAATTAATATTTGATGGTGCTACAATATCAATGAATATTTTTATTAGATCAAATTATAGAGAGAGAAGAGTTTTTGTGAGGTTGTAGGAGGTAAACTGATTTTCTGAACCGTTTTGTAAAATTGTTTTTCCAATAGAAAGCCACGTAATTTGTGAGTGTTATAACTTCATAAGCTTTATAATAGTCGATACATAATGTCACACCATGCTCAGTCATTCCCAGAATAAAGAAGTTTGAAAATGGCGAACTCTACGAATCGTGTGCATATTTGCAATTACTTATTTACATAACATCACACAAATTGCAAAAGCAATAAAAAGCAATTTGTAGTGGCGAGGGCAGTCGCTGTGCGTTCATACGGCGAGCGCGAAACGCAGCAAACAGTACGGAATCGCACAAATAAATAGCGGTAAAGATAATAAATTACAGGGAAATTGCTAATGATGAACGCGGGGGGGCCGCGGGCGGTGCATTAAGCCGGCGGCAAACATCAAAGGGCCCTTTGAGCGAGCCGACACTCCCACACCCGCCCGCCCCCGCCCGCCGCTACTATTCCTGCGATTCTGATATCAATCAATCTACTGTACTATTTGACTCTCCATTTTGGACACAAAGTGCTTCCTGTCTTTGTAAACTTTTTGCTGATGTTATAAAATGATTAATCTCATAAACATTCGGTTAAAATCATTAGAGGGCTATTTATGTTCGGTATCCATGTTTGTAATTAGTTTTAGATGACTTTCATGTTTAATAAGAATCGTTAATTATAATTAAACAGTCATTACGATGATGCCATTTAATGATATGCCAATAACGAGATTTCCTATTAGTATTTTGGAACAGCTAAACTCTAACTTATGGATTAACAGCTTCTTTATGTTCAAAAGCAGAGCTCTTGTCAGCGAAGCTGTTTGCGTCTCATGAGCTAGTGCCATCATACTAATATTATAAAGGAGAAAGTGAGTTTGTTTGTTTGTTATTCCTTCACGGCTTGACTAAGCAGCCGATCATTATGAAAATACATATTGTCAGGGGTACAGAGCCTAACATAGGCTAATATTTATGCGGGCGAGGCCGCGGGTAACAGCTTGTCTATAATAAAAATATGTACTAATAATGTGAACCAAAAAGAGTTTTCTTTCTTTTCAGACGTTTTACGTGGATCTAATAGTCTTTTTTTTTTAATTCTCTTGCAAACGATTTATTATACAAATGAGTCACTGCAAATACTAATTTGTACCAAAGCCTTCTAGCGCCCGCGCCCGCCTAGCGCTAGGAGGCTGTGGTGACAACGGGCATTAGCCTTTTTTAGAGCAATAATATAAAACCACACGTACATATTTATATTCTCTATTATTTAACAATAATGTGTTGGTTAAATTATTCTTTATTGTGCAAATTAGCGTAGCAGATATAAAGGGCATAATAATGTGTTTTTAATGTGATGATTATGGAGTCTATGGCGAAGTGAATCAACTGGACAGACTTTATAAATACACAACGCTAAAAGCCATTAACTATTTTATACATTTAGCAGCAAATTGAGTGCACAAAAAGACTGGTTAATGAACATTTTTAAGTGTTTATTAACGTGCAAGTTATTTATCCCAATATTAATCTGCTAGAATAGCTAGAAGATAATCTCACCTCTGTGTCAGAGAGGCATTTGTAGTGACAAAATAATAATTACGGGTCAAGCATACCACACATTGCCACCGCTTTGTCTCCTGTATAGCCACGATCAACAACGGTGACCTCAAATTGACAATAAGCAATGAAGTTTATTGACGTCCCGGGGGAGAAAACTAATTTAATCAGAAAAAAAAATGTAGGAAGTATTGAAAGGTCTTCCCTCCTTAGCCACTACGTGGGGTGAGAGATAGCTAATTGAACAGAATAATAATTCGTAGATCCAATGTACCTAATAAATAAATTACCCAAATTATTAAAGCCAATTAGCGAGCAAACCACCACAAACAACTTGGGTAGTGGTGAGGTGTTTAGCTGGCTTCGCTCCGCTCCCATGTCATAAATATTTCAGTTCCTGAAAACAGTAGCTATAGCCGAATTAGGCTGTAAGGAATCATCATCATATATAGTTATGAAAGTAGATTATTTATTTGATCTACGTATCATTAATTTATTTTCTATAATTATGCAGTCATTACCGTTCGCTCTCCAATAAACAATTTTAAGTGAAAGATATTATTTGTTCATTTTGTAATCTGTATGCAGTATCGAGGTATGGTACGGGAATGCGTTTTAATACCACTTCACTAACTATAAAAAATGATTTTACATGGAAAGATATTCAATACGCTGTAAAATATTACTCTGGCACTCTCACGAAATTAAACGAAGTTCGAAGGACGAGTAAAGACGAAGTAGGATGAAGGGCCGCCTGTCCACGCTCGTGTTTGAACAACAGTAGACGTTACATTTACGTCTTTCATTGGTTGCTCATCAGCACGGTCCATCTCATCTTTTTCATTCGCTGACTCTTTCTACAGTCTACATGGTCAGTACCGCTATGCCTATCTATACTTTAGTAGTTTAGTGCACTATGGCACTTATTTATCTATACATATATACGCAGTTATGCCTGTTTCCATGCCACCACCATGTCAATGCATGTTATTTTATACGCACTTTGTGTGACTTTTTGCGAAGGGATTATGACTAATTATAATGGCGACGCGGTATCATGGTGGATTACTCTTATCTGCCATTGATTTAAAATATAGTACAACCGCAGTTTATTTATATTAATTCAATTTATGCGAATGTGTGGTTACGCTTGTTATTTTGTAACTTCTTAATTATTTATTTAATTATTGTAATAAACACTGGTATTTAAAAAAATGACCAAGTGCGAATCCGGCTAGTGACACCGCATCTTATGTAGAGTCTTTAGTTTTATTTTTCAACTTTATTTTTATTGTGATGGCGAAGACACAGTCTACGATTTTTTTATGATTCATGAATCATGACATACCATAGAGCCCGCTATACATAAGAGAAGACCCCAGGTTCTGACTGAAGATAACAAGTAAAGAAAGATAACGAGTAAGGTAGACTGAGGATAACAATAAAAGAAACCAATATGATCTGTAACCAGCCAGGGCTCATGGAAGCCACGCTCTCCAGCATGCCTGTAGGTGCTCGTTATAACGCTCTCGTGTCGCAGGGGTCTCGGCAACACCACGTAACGATACCGTCGAGTGTCGTAGCCCGTAGCGTTTCTCAACAGTCCAATCTTTTTAGTAACACCTATAATGATATGATTAATTGCTACACTGAAAAAAGTATTTTACCGAACTAGTTCGACTATTTCAAATTTTAGCTAGTACTTGACAAAGTAAGCTTAAAATAACTGACCTAGCTTGATTGTGACAATAAAACTAGATATGTTAAATTTAGTTTGATTTTAAATAAACATTTTTTTATTTGTCATTAACTAAACTAAGTTAACCTAACCTATTAAGTTATATATAACAATACTCATAATTATATCTTAAACAAAGTACTTGATAATTTCTCATCAAACTACTTTTATTGTGATGACAAAACTGGTGTGTTGTTTTCGGTTTGTTTTTTAGAAAACAATTTTTTGGTGAAATTCTAACAAACTTAGCTTGACGAACAATAACAAAATGTGTAACATATTTTATCCAAACTGTTTCATAATATCTTATCCAATCATCGATTGCATGTGACTAAATATATAGGTAGCATGTACATTTTTTATTTGACATACAGTAACAAAAGCACGTAATTTTTCGAATCAGCAAAACTTCGACTTTTGTTAAACAAGGTATTCTTTTTACCCATTACATAGTGTTAAACACTGAGTAATCAAACCAGTGCTGCCAACTTATGTAAGCGAAAACGGGCAGCCCTTTAAAAAAGCGCCATTTTGTTCGCACTTCGGTCGGCCGGCAGGCCGGCACTTGTTGCCTTGCGTAGTCGTTTGCGCGCGCGCGTAATCACAGAGTGAGTGAGTAGGTATACTAAACGTTTTTGTTGCCTTGCCCCGTTTTGTTATTATAAATTAATAGTGGCGAATGTTAGTAAGCTATCTAAAAAGGCTTACGGACATGGAAGTCCCAGAACAGGAAGACACTCCAGACTCCATGGCGGATTATCTCCGCTCCTGGGGTCTTCAAATTTATATTCCACAGTTTAAAGGTAAGCATGATTGTTATTGATTAATGTTCATCAAGAAGCCATGCTCCAGTGATATTTAAATCTATTTACAGCATGATTCACAATAAAGTGTGTTAAATTTAATTAAATAATCGGCTAGCTATATGTAGGGTAGGTAGGTACCTACCTAACCGACGTAAAAGTTAATTAGGTAGGTACCTTACTTACGGCCAGTTGCACGCTTATTCTGGTAAATGTGGAGCTGCTGCAGTGTTTACTAGAAAAAACGTGTCGAAATCGGAACTGAATCCCATACTACGGGACCGGTCATATTATTGGTGAGAAACGTAACGTACTTAGAGGTGTATAGCACATGCAGGTTTCCTCACCACGTTTTTCTTCACGTTTTTAAGCAAGTGATAAGATCAGAGTCGCGTTACTTAGAAACATTGATAAGTCCGTACATAGGTTAGAAAGTTACTCATTGGTACAGGCCCAGACCGTGACGCGAACCAGGTCCCTCTTGACATAATATGGAAATAAGTAAGTTTAGGTATTTCATTTTTTTTTCAGAACATCAAATAGATTTAGACACACTACAAATGTTGCCGGAAGACAACTTAAAAGAACTATTAGTACCTGTAATTGGCCATCGCGCTAAATTGAATATGCAAATTAAGATGTTGCGAAGTCTAACGGACACAAAGTGTATTGAAATTGCAGTAAGTAATATTTTTTGTTTCATCTATTTGAGGCTTGGTGCAACAGGCTTCTCAACCATCCTTCTCTCAATGTATTTTAATGTATGTCGGTTTCCTCATGAATTTGCTTGTGACAACTTTTTAAAGTCTGTACATAGAGAAGTCAAAAGAACCTCATTGCTGCAGGCCCTAATCGGGAATCGAACCCACTAACAAGTAATAATAAAAACCAGGAACCGACTTTAATTATAGACTGAGTGACTTCTGACTAGTTCATGGTTTTCATTTAACCTTTTTCAGATTCCAGATGAACAACCCTGTTTGAACATAATGATTTTTTTTAACCCAACAGAAACAGATTCATTCATGATTTTAGATCCAACTCCAACGCCACTTAATATAATAGACGATATGGAACGAAATGAACCAATGGAACCAATACAGAGCCTCAATATTTCCTGTGTGAGTATATTACAGTTTTTTGTCTGATGTCGGACTCATAATATGCCGAGGCAGGGCTTTAATATTCATCTATAGTATCCCTTGATATGACCTATAGAGATACTTTTTAAATTGAATTCTATTTAGAACATTTTTCTGAAAGACTACATCATTTCGCTTTGAAAAATAAGGAGTACCTACTGCTTTCATAGATTATTAAAAATCTACTGTCTCCACTGGGATTCAGTTCAATAGGGTTTACCTGTGGTATGGTGCCATATAAATTTGGTTTAGATTTGATGATACTCTATTTAACAAGTATTTATTATTATTTGTTTAGTTAGCAGAAGCTATTTAATAGTATAAAATTATTATTTATTATTACAGCTATCAAGTTTCATTTGCCATTTGAAGACGGCTGCTGAAATAGATGAAACAATTTCAAGAAGACTGGTGAAACTTGAAGAATTCGGGTTGACTATGCAACCATTTATAATAGTAGTAGGTCCCACAATAAATCAAATCTTAGCAAGGTATGTAATTCTTAACAGTTACCTACTCACTCACTCTGTGAGCGCGCCGACGACTACTGCAAGGCAACAAGTGCAAGTGCGAGTTAGGTATGGATAATGAAAAATTCTGTGATTATTATTTCAATTGACAGCATATCTCTATCCCTGTCGATTTTTCTCAGTTCCGTCTTACTGTACCTACTTAAAATAAGGCAATTTTGTATGATTTTTTAAATAAAGAATCTTCTAGACATCATTTGCTGTATTATTTATTGTATATCTACTACACTACTTAAAAATTACTGATCATACCGTAAAATGTAACAAAAGCTGTATGATTTAGAAATTTATAAGCTTATAGGACTATTCCATAATCCAAGTAATATTTGGCTGTTACAGGTTCCTCTAATAAAATAAAGTACACCAGCCAACAGGGGTAATTGTACTTATGAAACTGATCAAAGTTATTTTGTTGTATGAGTGCGCCCTTTTATGATGTAGCCAAAGCATTTTTTAAAATTCAAAATATTGAGAAACTAAAGTTTTCAGTTCCATGACTCCAATTCTTTGAGCTTGAGCCACTAGAACCAACGTGCCATTCGTTATAGAGCGATTCGATTAGACAGAAATAAAAAAATATCCAATGTATGGGTACATTTTCTTTCTATTCTATCGAATCGCTCCGTAGCGAATGGCATATTGGCTCGAGCCGCTGGTGTATTTTATTTTAAGGTGATTCGGTTCGCACGACCCGCGGAATTCAAATTTTCTTCGGTTTTTAACAAATTGCAGCCCAATCTTTCATTGCACATTCATAAGAATGCGGTTCCCGACTATAAACACAATTTATCTACTGAATAATCATCGTATAAATTAGAAATAGTAGCGCTTCTCTTTGTATTTGTGACAAATGCATTTTTTACAAACTTGTATTTGTCACAAATACAAAGAGAAGCGCTACTATTTCTAATTTATACGATGATTATTCAGTAGATATATTGTGTTTATAGTCGGGAACCGCATTCTTATGAATGTGCAATGAAAGATTGAGCTGCAATTTGTTAAAAACCGAAGAAAATTTGAATTCCGCGGGTCGTGCGAACCGAATCACCTTAAACTATCCATTTAGCCAAACCATTAGGCTATCTGCAACAAAATTAATTTGGCTATAATTTGTAAAACTGTTTTGTTAGATGTAGCCATACTCTTATACTACATTTAGCCAAACCATTAGGCTATCTACAACAGAATTATGGCTATAATAATTTTGTTGTAGATAGCCTAATGCTTTGGCTAAATGTAGTATAACAGTATGGCTACATCTAACAAAACAGTTTTACAAATTTTGTAAAACTGTTTTGTTAGATGTAGCCATACTGTTATACTACAAGTAACAGCAGAACAAAATTTATGATAACAAAATATTTGTTATGAAAAGCTGTGACATTGGATATGATAACAAAACTATATTGTTAGTATTCATTAAATATACATCAATTTTAACTTAACCTTTTTGCATAAAGTAACATAATAGATAGTTTATAGGCCGACAAACACTTTGAGTGTAGATAACCGAAGCATAATTGGTGACACATAACAAGAAACAGTTTGTTTGCAAACTAAACAACATAAATAACAAAACTAGGATTTGTAATATACTACCATAGTTCGAGTGTCACTATTTTTGTGTAATGCGTAGTCAATTTTTTTTGTTATATATATCGAAAAACTTTTTTCAGTGTAGTCTAACACACAAGATTTTTTTTTACATGACCATAAATAGATATTTTAATTCTTAATTTAATTTATTTAATTATTCAGACAATTTGAGTCCATAATGTCCATAATTTTTATTTACTTTCATTTTTATACCAGAAATACTTTTGTAATAAAAATCAACTGCCTATTTACCTAAAAAGGTAGATATGATCCGCTGACCGCTGATAGAAAATCGACAAGGTGATTAATAGGATTCCCTTTGCCTTTTGTTTGAGTAAGCAGCCCTGAAATGCAAGAATGCTTTTTAAAAAATGACGCGCTAAATTCTAATATAGAAGTAGGTAGTGTCTATCCAGATGTGCCTTGGGAACCTCTGTACGCACAAGTGTTGGGTATAATTTAGTTTTATTGACTTAATTGAAAAAAGTTAAAGTGGCAAGTGGTTGAGGTAAAATGTGAGTCTCTGCCACCAAGAAAAGCGTGATTTTGTGTAAGGAGATTTCAAAATTTAATAAGATGTGGAAGTAGGGCGTCGTTTTATAAAATACTAGCTGACCCGTGCCCACTTCGTTGGGCATAATGTTAAAAGCCTTTTTATTTTTTGGTTTTTTATATAACCTATGACACTCAGCAATAATGTGGCTTTCTATTGGTGAAAGAATTTTTAAAATCGGTTCAGTAGATCCCGAGATTACCCCTTACAATTTAACAAATACACAAACTTTACCTCTTTATAACATTAGTATAGATATTTTTCTAATCAAATTGTAAATATATATTACTAATTCATTGGATTATTGGAGGTTGGATATTTTTCCCAGAAGTGAAATGAACGGATAAACCACTACGACAGTAAAATTCTGTGAAACAAATTAATAACAGGAACACACAAACTAAATGATAAAGCAACATTGGTTTAATTTCAAGGATTACAGTGTCTCGTCAATCACTTTTTATCAGATAATCCTTACAGGTCTAACATGCATTAAAGAGGAAAAATCTGTGGATTAAATACTATTAACTGGTCTTATTTTGTAATAAAATAATTTATTAAATAGTTTAGTTATATCGTTGACAGTGCAATCTGGCTTTACATTCAAGGAAAATAAAAAGATTTAGGGATTAAATACTCTAGACGTAAGTACGCAACTGTCCTTATTATGTTTAGTTAGTAGTAGTGCCCGCGGATTTCGTCTCATCCTGTTATTAAATGGTTGCTAACGTTCTTCGATTAAACGGAAAAAATTGGTAATGAATGCCACAATGGAAAAGAAGTAGGATTTTATTTCAGCAGCTTGTAGTGTTTTATATTTGACTAGCTTCCGCCCGCGGCTTCGCCCGCGTGGCCTAGTAATAATTAGCATATCTTTCTTCAGAAACAAATTCCGGTCCGGCACGGCCCGGTACGGTACGGTTCCATCCGGTCCGATCAGGTCCGGTCGATCCGGTCCGGTCCGTTCCTGTCGGTTCGGACTACTTCGGACCTTATAAAGACTCTGCATGCCAAATTTGGAATCTCTAGACTCAGCGGTTTGGGCTGTGCGTCCCCTCGCAACTTCGTTTGCGTATATCTCGCTTTCTTTTCGCTTGGGAATTTTGAAAAATCCTTTCTTAGTACATCCCCAGACGTCGTAAGGAACCTACATGCCAAATTTGATATACAGTCGCAACTTTGTTTACTTATATCTCGGTTTCCCGTGGGAATTTTGAAAAATCCTTTCTTAGTACGCCCCTAGACGTCGTAAGGAACCTACAGTCCAAATTTGGAATCTCTAGACCTATTGGTTTGGGCTGTGCATTGATATATAGTTAAGTCAGTCAGTCGGGACTTTGAATTTTATCTATGAAAAAAAATCCGGTCCGGTCCGGTTCGGTCCGGTTCGATCCGGTCCGGCACGGCCCGGTACGGTGCGGTTCCTTCCAGACCGATCAGGTCTGATCCGTTCCGGTCCGTTCCGGTCCGGTCCAGTCCGGTCCAGTCCGGTCCGGTCCGGTCCGGTCGGTCTGGACCTTATAAGGACCCTACATGTCAAATTTGGCATCTCTAGACCCAGCGGTTTGGGCTGTGCGTCCCCTCGCAACTTCGTATGCGTATATCTCGCTTTCCCGTGGGAATTTTGAAAAATCCTTTCTTAGTACATCCCTAGACGTCGTAAGGAACCTACATGTCAAATTTGGAATCTCTAGACCCAGCGGTTTGGGCTGTGCGTTGATATACCCTCGCAACTTCGTTTGCGTATATCTCGGTTACCCGTAGGAATTTTGTAAAATCCTTTCTTAGTACACCCCTAGACGTCGTAAGGAACCTACAGTCCAAATTTGGAATCTCTAGACCCATTGGTTTGGGCTGTGCGTTGATATATAGTTAAGTCAGTCAGTCAGTCAGGACTTTGAATTTTATCTATGAGAAAAAATCCGGTCCGGTCCGGTTCGATCCGGTCCGGCACGACCCGGTACGGTACGGTTCCTTCAAGACCGATCAGGTCTGAGCCGTTCTGGTCCGGTCCGGTCCGTTCCGGTCCATTCCGGTCCGGTCCGGTCCGGTCGGTCTGGACCTTATAAGGACCCTACATGTCAAATTTGGCATCTCTAGACCCAGCGGTTTGGGCTGTGCGTCCCCTCGCAACTTCGTATGCGTATATCTCGCTTTCCCGTGGGAATTTTGAAAAATCCTTTCTTAGTACATCCCTAGACGTCGTAAGGAACCTACATGCCAAATTTGGAATTTCTAGACCCAGCGGTTTGGGCTGTGCGTTGATATACCCTCGCAACTTCGTTTGCGTATATCTCGGTTTCCCGTAGGAATTTTGAAAAATCCTTTCTTAGTACACCCCTAGACGTCGTAAGGAACCTACAGTCCAAATTTGGAATCTCTAGACCCACCGGTTTGGGCTGTGCGTTGATATATAGTTAAGTCAGTCAGGACTTTGAATTTTATATATATAGATTTGGCTGCTATGTCATGGTAATAACAGCGTTTTACCCTGAAATAAAACGCTTATTAAATACTTACCTTATTTGAAGCTTATGTGTATATTATATACACAATGAGATAGGCCCTATCTGTTTTCCGCTCATCTTTCCTCTCTTTCTACCCTGTAGCCCTCTCTCACTCGCACACTATCCCCTCTACTCCACCAGGGCGGCCATACGGTTGTTGGCCGCGTTCTGATCATTGTGTCGAATTAAACCAGGCAGATTTAAAAACTAAGCTTCAAATAAGGTAAGTATTTAATAAGCGTTTTATTTCAGGGTAAAACGCTGTTATTAAACACTTGACCGTTATTTGAAGCTTATGTGTATATTATATACACAATGAGACCTGTTTGTTATCGCCTGGTGGAGGAGGACGCCAATGTGAAGTTATGCACATGAACAAGCCGAAGGCGTAAACGGTAACTATGAAGGTTACACTGTTCATTTTATATTTAGGAAAATATAAATTAAATTGCAAGTGTGCGAGACTAAATAAATTTGTTTAATCAAATAATACTCTGATGTACAAAGAAATTACAATCATAGTATCTGGAAATGTACACAAAAACATATACGAAATAATATGCAAGCAACATAATAAAATAGTAAACTTCTTCACAATTTTGATTAATTTGTGCCGAAACAGTCTGACATCCCAGAGCTAACAGGAGCCTGGACGACCTCATGCCTATAGAAGCAACGGAATGTGTCATCAGACCTCTAGTTACCTCGTGACAAAATTTGTCAACGGACACGTTATCGGGCCAGTTTCTGGAGGCGACCGCTGAGCGAACGCTACCGGGAGTTGCGACAATACTAGCCTCTGTTATGCGCTCACATTACGCGCTACTGGCTTGTGGTAGGGACCACAAGGAGGGCCTTAAAATAACAAATAAAAATGGAATTATGTTTTTCATTTAACAATTTAACACATTGCTTTACCCAAAACAATTATTGAATTGTCATTTCTTAGCAATTTCCAGGCCGATTGCCTAAAATCCAAACGGTCAGTTTTAGAACCAAGTCTGGGCCATAGAATCAAATGATTAGTATTGTCAATATAATGCTTTTTATTGACTGCCAGAAGGGTCAGGTCATGGATACGTCTACCAGAAAACAAAGCAGCAACATAACAGTGTGTCCGGTAGCAAAACAGTTATTTTCGTTAATTTCATATGAAGACAAAAATTAAGAGAATTTACATCTCAAATAGTTTTCTTATGAGTTGCAGGTTTTTTATATCATGCTTAACCAGTACGTGAGCACTTAGGACTCCCAAAAATTCGGTATTACAGAGCGTAGACACCACTGATTTGTGCAATAGTATAAATACTGTGTGATTCCTAAAATAATAATGACTCAAAAATCGAATCCTAGCCGTCTATTCCATGCGGCTTTGTATGTACTACGCGTAGATGGACGCTAGAACGATGAAAGTAGGTCCAGTTGCGAACTGTTCCAGATTAGCTAAGATTATAAGACCACCCTCATCAAGTTCAAGAGAACTATTGATTTCGTGCTGCCTTTCTTGCGAATGAAATATAAGCCTGTTCTGTTGTCGCACTGCAATAGAACCGTGGAACGACTCGAGGACTGACCCTGGTCTTGTAATACATTGAGTAAGGCCAAAAGTTCCTTTTGGTTGCAGTGTACCAGTAGTTCTCATTAGTTCTATGGTCTCATGAATGAACGGTCGACTATTTGCTCTCCCCAAGCAAGGTCTGTCACGTCAGTCACTAGGAAATACGAAGTGAATCGGAAAGACAATGGTGTTTCTGCAACTACCATGTTAGCTCCTTCAGTCAATGAACCGGAAACATGAACTGTTTGACATCTGGTATTGTGGCGACTGTGTTCAGGAAAGAGAGGAGTACTCGAAAGTGAAGCCTGCTCTTGTCACTAAAAAACTTAGATATTGCAACTTCTCTACCGTGATTTGGACTTGTAATATCTGTGTACTTTAATGCACAACTCACACCTCGAAAATAGTCCAAATTCAAATTCAAAATTAAAAACTTTTATTCAGAGAATAGGTTTTCACAAACACGTTCTCTTGTCAGAGTATACAGTAATAAATGATTTGCATAAATTAATCAATTCTATAACTACTACCATTTCGGAAACAAAAGCAAAATGACCACTGGTAAAAAGAAATGGCGAAAGAAAACCAGTTACGGCCTTTTTTGTCGTTTAAAAATATATCGTACTTTTCATTTTCAACATAAAATTTAAAACTAGGTACATAAATACAACATTACGTACGCGGAATGCCAATAAAAAGTGCCATTAATTTGTCTCAACATAAAAATAAATCTAAAATATAAAATGCTAAATCGGTGTTAAAGATAGGAGCAGACCGCCGGCAAGGCAGCAAGTCCAAATAGACAAATATTTGAATCTCTTGATTCCTCATTGACTGTGCTACCTAATTAGATAGAAGCAAACACCTTGGGGGTCGTTCTCAGACCGAATGGGAGGCACTTCATTTTCACTAACCTTCCTTTGTAGATTAGACGCAGGAACCGTCTAATCTGTGAGATGGAGCTACGGAAAGAACCGTCTAGTCTGTGAGATGGAGCTAGTGAAAATAGGTCTGTGACAGGACTATTTTCCACATCCAATCATTTGTTTGAAAGTACTCCGGAACTCGAGAGACATTTATTAATCTAACACTGTCGGTGATTACATATCTGTTTAAGGCCGCTAGGTTGAACATGGGTCGGTGCGACTCGTGCCCTTTGACACAAGGAACAGTGTGTACACAAACTTGGCGAGGCTTTGACAACATCTAATATCTACACACCGGTGTTGCATCTGGGTGATAATGGACGACATTGCATCCGTCGATTGCATTGAAACGAGTCTCGTTTAACAGTAGTAGGTACTACAAGTAGCGGTCGATGTGAAAAGGACAGTTGGGGGTGCCCCAACGAGCCAGACGCGAAGCTCTGAATGTTGCGGGCTGATAGTCAAACTATACATCTTTTGTTACGGTAGTAATCAGAACCATGACATGACCCTGCGAGGGTTTAGTATTACAGCAACCCTGCTCGGGTTGATTGTAGGCATGGGAAATATGCGTAAGCGCACAACATCCATGAGTAGTACTCTGCATGCAGAGGTAAGTTACGTAAAGCCTGCCCCTGCGAGGGGTGGCGTGCGGCCTTGCTTTGACCCGTTTGCGCAACGGAAGCAAGAATGGCCGGCTTAATGTATCACTTGTTTGTGTGTTGCAAACAAAGCTTATTCTATCTATCAATCAATGACCCTGCGAGGGTCGAGCATTACAGCAACCCTGCGAGGGTTGATAATAGGCATGGGAAATATGCATAGGTGCACAACATCCATGAGTAGTACCCTGCGGAGGTACGATATGTAAAGCCTGCCCCTGCGAGGGGTGGCGTGCGGCCTTGCTTTGACCCGTTTGCGCAACGGAAGCAAAGATGGCCGGCTTAATGTATCACTTGTTTGTGTGTTGCAAATAAAGATTATTCTATTTATCTATCAATGACCCTGCGAGGGTCGAGCGTTACAGCAATCCTGCGAGGGTTGATTGAAGGCATAGGAAATATGCGTAGGCACACAACATCCATGAGTAGTACCCTGCGGAGGTACGATATGTAAAGCCTGCCCCTGCAAGGGGTAGCGTGCGGTCTTGCTTTGGCTCGTGATCAGACCAATGACTAATATTTGTGACTTTTAGTGTTTATTGTATCACTTGTTTCTGTGTTGCAAATAAAGCTTATTCTATCTATCTATCAATGACCCTGCGAGGGTCGAGCGTTACAGCAACCCTGCGAGGGTTGATAATAGGCATGGGAAATATGCGTAGGTGCACAACATCCATGAGTAGTACCCTGCAGAGGTACGTTATGTAAAGCCTGCCCCTTCGAGAGGTGGCGTGCGGCCTTGCTTTGACCCGTTTGCGCAACGGAAGCAGAGATGGCCGGGTTTGGTAAAGGCAAGAAAGCTTTTCGAACACCCTTCTCCTGTGCTGCGGCTAGTGACTCCGCATTAAACACGTGCTGACATGACGGGGAATCTTACGTAGCGCGACCTTGAAATGAGGGAACGCTCACGTGGTTCTTAACATCGTAACAACAACTTCTCATTTTGATAACCTCCGCACGACGATTCAAGTTAATTGCAATGATCAGAGCAAACTTTAAAAATTTCGTCTTTCAAAAACAGCTCGTTAACTTTCTCGCCTATTAGTATGTCAAATTCGAATCGCGCGCCCACTGTAATAAACTTCTGACAGAAGTTTGTAAGGCTTCGCGTTGCTTATGAACGCAGAATGATAAGGCAGCAAATGACTTGTGAGCGTGAGCAAAAGGGAGTTACGAATCATGTCTTAATTTCGTCATTTATCTTTAAATCGACAAAACCGGGGGTAGCATTATAAAAATAGAACCACGCACCAATCACTACTATCTAAATGTTGCAAATCCTTTAACGTCCGAAGGAACCCCTGAGGAGTCTTAAGTATACTAGGTTCTTTCAATTTCGTCTCAATTTTAAACATAAAACCTGATTGAGCAACCGGTGGCGGTACTTCGACAGAATTTACAATAGATCTGCGTATAGCTCGACACTAACGTTCCCGTCACCTATAATACCATTAATGTGTACCGCGGAACAAGATACAGAATAAAATTATTATTGCAAATTGAATAAAATGAATGATTGATTTCGAAGGTCATCTACTTAACGTGTTAATTTACAGGACTCGCGACGTCGATACCGGCGTTTGCTCTCCCCCCCGCCTTTTTGTTACGGTGACGCGGTCTAGATTTTCTGAGGACTCGAGTCCAATTGATTCACGCGATCGCGATTTTTATCGTCACTTTTAGCGGGAGCACTAGCACTAGCACATGGTGTTTTCGAGCATGGAATTAAAACACTATCGTCACTTTCCATCTTAATACGTTCTGAAAAGAAACCTAGGGTAGAAAATCACACAAATTATTCATAAAACATGTAATTAAGCAAAACTGAAAAAATATGTAGGTAGGTACTAAAAGCCTACGTACGTAAAAAGTACCGAACGGTAACACCGTTAATCTAATAATTGAAACAGGAAAGATAATAAAAAGAAATATTAAATAAATTGCAAAAAGAAATGCAAAAAAAGTAAAAAATTATTAATAAAAAGAAATAATTAAATAAATTGCATAAAGAAATGCAAAAAAAGAAAAATAATTATTTCACCAAATCCTGGGCACGACCGTGCGCAGCGGAAAACAGGACGCCAATGATCAGAACGCGGCCAACAACCGTATGGCCGCCCTGGTGGAGTAGAGGGGATAGTGTGCGAGTGAGAGAGGGCTACAGGGTAGAAAGAGAGGAAAGATGAGCGGAAAACAGATAGGGCCTATCTCATTGTGTATATAATATACACATAAGCTTCAAATAACGGTCAAGTGTTTAATATTTAAAATTATTTAAGCCGTTAATGTACATAAAATTAACATTATGATTTTTGAGCGATAGTTGCCATACATAAAAATTGTTGTAGTTGCCATAGACAAGCAATAACGCGTCTGAAAACTTTTTAATTACCTACTGGAACACGAAAGAATGAGCAATGTTCGAAATAAGTGGAGTGGCACGATGGCAACATTGCCTATTATTGCAACATTGGAGACTGGAACTTTACCAAGGAGTCTTCTAATACGGTGTAATTGGCGTGCTCGGTCGCAAGACGTGGGCTAGTTAAGTTGTATTCACATTAGACCGAAAAACAACCGTAAATAAGGTTTCAAATTAGTTTTAGTGCCAAAGAAATAACATTATGACAATATATCAGTTAATCTATCTGCCACATGAATTATCCTACATATTAGTTTTTCATATTCAAAATAAAACTGCAGTGGGACACAAATAGCTTCTAAAAAATCTAATAATTTTTTTCATTATATTCGGTTCTAAATTGGCACTTATCAGCAACCTGTCCCAGGTCCTTTAGTAAGATGTATCATCGGACTTTGTATGAAAATGTTATCAAACCACGCAATCGTGCGTGACACAATCGTGGCATAATAAATTTTTCATATAAAAGTTATGTCAACGTGTGCTTGCGCAGTTTTGGGGTATCATATTTTGTATGTTAAGTAATATTCAAAAAGCGAATATCGGAAAATATTTATCGGTTGCCTACGTCATACATAACACACCCTGGTTTCAGGTCTTATTCGATCAGCGGTTTAGGCTGTACTACGTTGATCCGTCAGTCCGTCCATTCAGGACAAAGCAGTTTATATGTTTAGATTCCTTAATTTTTGGGTGTCTTCTTTCTCATTTAAGATTTTACTTTTTTAAATAAGATATGACCGTTGCCTTAGTAGAGGTCCATTCAGGCGGAGGGTTATCGACTATGTGCTGATTGTTCTACAATTACCAACTGCATCGCCGTTCTCAGGAATGCGATGCATTTCAACAAATTGGATGGTTTAGAGAATACAGTTGAAAGAGACTTGAAAGCAGTTTTTACGAAAATTCTTATTGAGTAACTGCGCTTGTCTTCATTTTACGTAACTATAATACCGTTTATTTTTGTTTAAAAAGTTTGTGGTGATTGTATTGCATGCCAATTTTTTTCTTTCAAATCTTCGTTAGCCTAAGATTTTTCATTGCTTTCAGCAATAAAATTCGCTTTGTTGCCAATACATTAGTCTGTAAGTTATGAATGTTTAATGTGTTATTTGGCTATGTATTGCAAATAAAGCATAGGTATTCTATTTATTCACTTATAGATAGGTAAGGTAACCGTAGCTAATGTGTTGTCTTTTTGAACGTGTTGTGCAAATTCTATCTATTCATTGTTTTAGACTTCCCGCTCAAAATTAAAGTAGCCAACACCTTTTTAATACGAATCCTTTGGTCTCTACAATATCAAAGTCTCGATCATCCATTATTCGAGCTCCCATTGAGATAGTTTCTATGTCCCTATTGAATATCAAATGTGCACTGACTGCAGCATCAGATTGTGCTTTGCGACGCATGGTACGCCTCGAGTGTCACTAGACATCGAGCACAAAGGCGAGTGTTTGCCCCTTTGTCTTACCAGCCAATTAGTCCACTCCGTTCATTTAATTCTATCGGTCGATTAGCAAGAACCGGGCGTCCATTAATTGTACGCCGTCAATTTGTCCACGTACGTCTTCGGATGGTATGTTACGGTTATCTTCATAACAATTTCATCTCCGGTATTGGATATCCAATTTCCAATATATCTGACACAAAAGCTCTAGACAATCGTCTGATTTAAAATATAAATCGTACGAAATAAGCACGAAAGCACAAATTACTAAAATAAAGCACACAACGTTGAGGTATGATCAACTAGTTAAAACTACTTAGCTGAATTTCTCTGGAAAACATTGTGCCAATTATAGTGAAATGGAATATACATAATTTCACAAACGGTACCGCAGAAGACAGATTTGTTTCAATGTTCTGTGTTTCAAATTTTCTTCTTCTTCCCAGCTTTATTCTGATTCCTAACGAATTAGGACTTGCAGGGTCCTCTACCCAAAGCCAAAGATAAATCAATTGAATATTTATTTTCAATTTTTTTTTCTAACATTTTATGCGAAACTTTCCATGTGAGAACAGAAATAATTACATGTTTATCTTGGGCGGGAAACGAATCCGTTCCCTTAGAGCTACTCACTTCACTGTGCATTAGTAAAACTACTCGAGAAAGTGGCGAACTTTTCGCAAACGTATCCAATTTGATCTGGTCGCGTCCAATCTCGCAAATATAAAAGTTGTATGAGGCTGTATGCGGGTGCAGGCACCTTCGCTAACTTCCCTTACGGAGCAAAGATAAATATCAGCTCTTGTGATGCCTCCCAACATCTTGATTATCCATTGCTGTGATTGTGGAAACTTTATTCACAATTTATATTGAAATTACGTGAACATATTTTATATGTATTATGCAGTTTCATATTATGCCAACAACAGGCGAAAAATATTACTAACCCATGTTTTATGAACTAAATAAATGATAATGATTATGAACATTTCAATTTGTTGTCAGGGTGTTTTCTATTATTATCTTATAAATATATCATTCATATTTACAAAAGAAGTCATTTTTTATTTACTGTGGAATTCAGAGAGCGACAGGGACGGAAACAGTAAGTTTTGTCGAGAAAGCCTTGCTTAACGATTGATCAGATGGTGCAGTTTCCTATTACATGAGAATGGTCACATTTCATTGTAACCATTCTTATAATAATTTCGTAAATAAAAATAGTTCTTAGCTGATACACCTACCTACAAATAAAGTAATATTTGGACCATTGAGTGAATCAAATATAATAGTATAACAAAAAAAAAACAAAGATTAGTAAACAATCTTTTGATTGTTTACTAATCTTTTGTATTGAAAACATTGGTCAAGTTAAAAAAAACATTCTTAACTTGACCAATGTAGTAAACAATCTTAGCGTGTCTTTTTATTCAATTATCCATATGTAAAATCAATAAATCGCCAGAAAATAAGAATGTTGTGTTAAATGCCATTTTCTAACTATATTATTATTATTTGGGTGTGAATGATAATTTTAATTGCTTATTTTCGTTAAAAAGACGTGCTAAGATTGTTTACTACATATTGGTCAAGTTAACAAAAACAGGGTTAAGATATGTATAACGTCACCAAACAATGCAATTTGAAAAAGAAAAAAACGACTATTTACTAAAAAGCTTTTTAAAATTTTATAACAAGAGAATTTACCATGTTACTACATAGATAGACGCTGATAACTGTTTCCCACTTGACCTAAGCCGCTCGAGTTCGGAACTAAGGGACAGTAAGACCCACTCGTGGCAAAGCTTAAGGCAGGGAGCCGAGGGAGATCTCCATTTCTAAAACGTTCTATGTGCCAATGATATGGTCTTGTTACAAAGTATAAAGATTATTAGTGAAAATATGGGAGGCAGTAGGAAATAAATGGATAGAGACAGCTAAAGATAGGAATTGAAAATAATTGGAGGAGAAACCCCAAAAGGGGTTTCTATAATTTGCAGCTTTATTGCTTTTTCAAACAGTAATTTATTGTATAATGTAACATTTATAGAAAAAAAAAGGCTTTATCATTATTGTTAGTGAAAATTTGACACAGGCAATAGCTAAAATAATGTACGACACAATTTCCGGATAGCTTATTCGTCAAAAAATGCTGAGTTTTAAACAGTTCGTAATTCGTATGCAGTTTTGACTGGTTTTTTTTTAATAGCCAGTTTTGTCCCACTGCTGGGCAAAGGCCTCTCCTCTTTTTATTACAATTATCCCTCTGCTGTTCCTTCTTCCCAGTGAACTCCGTCAGTTCGTCCGTCCATCTCTTTCTTGGTCTTCCTCTTGGCCTTTGTCCAGGCGGAATCCATCTGGTAGTGGAGTGCGCCCATCGGTCTGGGTGCATTCGGCAAACATGACCCGCCCAGTCCCATTTAAATTTTTCTGCTTTTCTGCCTACATCCACTATTTGTGTCATGGAGCGTATCGTGGTATTTCTTATCCGGTCTATCCTTTTAATATCTAATATGGAACGCTCCATAGCACGTGGGCAAACCTTCAATTTGGACTTCTGCGCTTCAGTGAGTGACCATGTTTGTACCCCCTAGTTTAGGATGGGTAAGATACAGACGTCGACGAGTTTTCTTTTCAGGCTGGTTGGAAGCTTGCCTTTGAGTAACTCCTTCATAGACCAGAAGCTTTTCCATGCGTTTTGGATTCTACGGTCGACGTCCTTGTCTTTTCGGTCAATGAAGGATACTACTTGCCCTAAGTAAATATATTAATCGACGTACTGTATCGATTCCTCATCTACCGTTACCCAATTTTTTCGGCTATTGGTCATCAATTGCGTTTTTGTCCAGTTAATTTTAAGTCCAACTTGAAGGACCTATACGAAATGTAAAGTTGTGAACAATATAGTTCGGTTCAGAATGTGGCAAATTGTCAGAACAGAATGTAATTATTTTGTAATAGTTTTTTTACAATCGTTAATAATTTATACAGGAATATCGTAAAATATGCAATAGTGCGATATCTTTAATTTTAATAGTTAATCAGTAGTAATGTTTCCCGCCGGATGTTTAGACGCTGTGGTCGAATTAATACACCAATATTTGGAGCATCCTGTCTACCGCATAGCTATATCTTATTTATTACACGCACCCGGTAAAGCGAGCCACACACAGACAGCAAGTGAAAGAGAGCATAATGATGTTAGTAAAAATGTGTAGATAGTAGTGACAAGAATGGAAACTTATTAAAATTATTGGAGAAAATTAAGTTAATAAAAATAAGTAGCGATTAGCGGTCCAAGAATGGCTAATTAATAAAATTATGTAAAGTATGAACTAATCTGAAGAAAAACATCAATACAATTTAGTATTGTACGTAAATCGTAATGTAATAGTGTAATTCGAACGGTGCTACGAGTGAATGATCTGATTTTTTCTCTGTATTATAGAGATACAAATTTTCAGACCGAGGCTACACTGATAACGCGGCGATGCGATTTCAGTAAAAGGAGCGCGTATTTTTGGGAAAATACGACTTTTACTATTAGGTACAGCAATCAAATTGTTAATACGAATATTATTACTCAGTTTCAAGATCAGCCCAATTTAGTACCAATCATAATTACGAAAAAGGCCTTTGGACGACGGTATATTAAATTTAAGAAGCGACAAAAACGAACACCGATCCAAATTTTATTTCATTTATTTATTTAAGGCCAATAAACAATTATTTACACCTACTATACATTGTTAATAGTGGTAAACATAATAAAAAGGTAATTATAGATGTAATTATGTAACAATTAATTACAGACTAGCACAGCGTGTTAAACTTAATAGTTAAGTAGCCAACAGGATTGAACTACATTTACAAATTACAAAGAAAGCAGATTATGAAAACGCTAACACATTGAAGATGTAACCAATCTATTTGTATAACATCAAATGATTTCAAAAAGTCTCTAATCTTTTGCCATAGGCTCTTAATAAAAGGCAAGTGTCCTTGTATCTTTGCAAAGTTTAAAGCACTTACGTCGTTTTTTCCCGAGCGGGTGGTATTAGAGCAGTGTCGTGTCTTGCGAGGGAGAGATCAAAGGTACACACCAACCGCTCCCATTGATGTCGCGCACAAAGGGAATTGATTGTTGCAAAACTCTTTTAAAAAAAAGATACCAGGGATTGATTACACATTTGCTTTTTATTATGTATGTTTCATCCCTTTGTTTACACGACAAATTGTCGTAACATATTCTTTATGTCATGTACAGGTGAATTATTTCAATATTGTAGTTCACGTAAGTTTACGTATACTTTGAAATGGAATTCGTGATCAAAAATGTAAATAGAATGTTTGGCCACTACAATAAAACAAGTTGTCCACGGTAGTTTGTTGACAATCGATAAAATAGCAGATTAGAATTAATCTAACCTGTTCAATAAGTCTAAAATAAATTAAGAGATCGTTAATTAAAGTTTTCGATTTTAGTGTTTGTCACTTATACTCATAACTATTGTCAATTTTAATCTGCTTCACATAAATTAAGTGACTCAAGCGATCGGTTGTTAACAATATCTATGTATGTACAGTCAATCAATGAAAGAGGTGACCAGCGTAGAGAACTAAGAACAAAGATTTTGACGCTAATAATGTAAGCATCGTTATGAAACTTACGTATGTAATTACATAGTACAAAATACTATTGATAAATAAAAATAGCATAAATCCTTAACTCAAAATTTTGAAAACCTAAATCAAATTTATGGCCCTGCTCACCTCTTTCATTGGCCGATTGTACAATCGCGATGGTACAACCGGACGCTTATCAATATATTTAGAATTCAAAAGTCCTGACTGAATTAACTAAATATATAAACACACAGCCCAAAACGCTGGGTCTAGAGATTCCAAATTTGGAATGTAGGTTCCTTACGACTTACGACGTCTAGGGGTGTACTAATAAAGGATTTTTAAAATTCTCACGGGAAAGCGAGACACGCAGACGAAGTTGCGAGTACTTTACTAATAAACTATACATGAGCGCGAAATTGACGTTTGACATTTGTAACTGGATCATATAATAAAACAGTAGACCCCAATATGTCTGTACATTGGACATATTTGGCAAAAATGGAGAGGGAACAGTTAGAGTAAGGTAATAAAAGCAAAAAAAAAATGTTTTTGATTTTTTTGTCTGTCTGTCTGTTTGAACGCGCACATCTTCTAAGTTACTGAACGGATTTTAATGCTGTTTTCACAGGAAGATAGAGCTCGGGATGGAGATTCATTTAAATCGCATGTCAGGAAAAGGAGTTACCTTTATTTTAACATTTCACGCGGACGAAGTCGCGGGTAACAGCTCGTAGTTAATATAACATTGGATAGGGCACTTCAAATAAAGCATTCTTTACTACTACGAAAAATGTGAAATGTCTATATTATCCATGAAGTTTTTTTTAACATTTTTTTTTTCATTTGTTATGTTGCTGCAAGTGAGTGAGGGCGCCATAAAGATCTCAGAGAGATGCTGCGACAGCACCTGATAAGGCAAAATACTTTACATACACCTATAGTGCAAGTTTTTAAGGGTGCTTTCATGACAAAGCTGCTCGCGGTGCAGATCGCAACTCGCGATAGCACCTCGCTGTTTCACATGGATGTCGGTGAACACGTCGGTTCAGTCGCACATGACGAAGTGGTGTTAAACCACGGATGGACAGAAATGGCGCGACACTCGAAAGTGACACAGACGAACCAATTTGACCAATCATGAGCCAGATCACATTGCACGTCGCGGTCAACCGCAATGTAAAAACGAAACATATTGTTTTGACATCGGCATCCCTGTAAACTGCGAGGTATGCATTAATTGACAACCTCCGTGGCATAATGGTTACCACGCTAGACGGCCACTCAAGAGGTCCCGGGTTCGAATCCCGGCCGGGTCATGATGAAAAACGAACTTTTTCTGATTGGCCTCGGGTCTTGGATGTTTATCTATATGTATTTGTTATAAAATATAGTATCGTTGAGTTAGTATCCCATAACACAAGTTTCGAACTTACTTTAGAGCTAGCTCAATCTGTTTGATTTGTCTGTATTTATTTATTTAATGTAGACCGTGATGTATCGCAGTGAGGTATCGTTTGGCATGTGCGTACTGACTGGTGAGCTTGCATACATTTGTTTTACATCGAGGTGATATCGATGTAAAACAAATGTATGCAAGCAGTAAAAATTATCCTTTTTGTTTCAAAAAATAAGAAAGATTTGTGATCTTCATACTTAATTTCTTGAATATTAATTCAATTATTCTTCTAATGTAACTTCAAGATAATATTGCTGACTGAAATCAGAGTGCAAAAGTAATTTATTAATTTTAAAAGATCACATTATTATTTATTATGAAGATTATTTTTTAATTTTCAAAGTTTTGAAAAAAAAATGTCACAAATTATAAGCAAAATTAATTTATTATGGTAAATAATAGGGCTCTTTTTAGGGGAAATTTGACTACAAAAAAAATATCCCTAAAGCAACTCTCAGACCAACATCTAGGTTATTTTGATCTAAAAGCTAATAATCGAATCAACACATACTATTCACTAAGCACACAGTATACACAAAGCATCTTAGTAAGTACTAAAAATACAAGTTTGTAAACAATAAAACTTTAAAAAAAGTTACCAACTAAAGTTTTGGTGTGACAGATCAGATTGCGGATATTCCCGCCATTTGTTGTTCCGCATAACAACGAGCAAGAACAGCAGCCCGATGCTCGGATGCTCACAGACAACACAACCTAACCTTTACGTGAATGTGAATTATTTATAACTATTACCTGAACATTTGCTATCAGTTTCGCCCGAGCACATTAGGCTAATTACAAAGTTCACGAGCGTAAAATCATGCATTACCATCAAAAGTGTTAATTATATGAGTCGTAATCTTGAAATAAGCTTCGTTTTCTTACCTCGTTGACACCTGGATTCCCGAGCGATCGCAGAGTTCGTTACAACTTCACGCACAAAACTTCCAACTTTAAACCAGAATCTTTCAGAACCGTAAAATATTTAACACTTCGCTCAACTTTGTTTACAGTCTTAAAACACATAAACGAACAGAAAACAATGTTTTCACTTAGAAAACAAAATTAAATTCACACGACTGACGTTGCCTTCGCCATGGTGTTGATCCACAGTAGCGAACTCTAGCGGGATTTTTTGAAACTTCGATTCGTTCCTTTCCACGCATGAATAGCTATAATGCATTTCATTGATAAACAAAGAAAATTAAAAATCATCCAACGATCGCTTTCGTGATTAATAATCATCATCATCATCATCATCTCAGCCACAAGAAGTCCACTGCTGGACATCGGCCTCCCCCAAACGCCTCCAATGCGACCTGCTGGCAGCGGCCTGCATCCAGCGGCTTCCTGCGACTTTCTTTAGGTCGTCTGACCACCTTGTAGGTGGGCGTCCTACGCTGCGCTTTCCGGTACGTGGTCGCCATTCCAGAACCCTCTTGCCCCACCGGCCGTCGGTTCTGCGCGCTATGTGGCCTGCCCACTGCCACTTCAGATTGCTGATCCGTTTGGCTATGTCGGTTATTTTGGTTCTGCTACGGATCTCCTCATTCCTGATTCGATCTCGTAGAGAAACCCCGAGCATAGCCCTCTCCATAGCTCGTTGAGTGACCGCGAGCCTTCTTATGAGGCCCATAGTGAGCGACCACGTCTCGGATCCATATGTCATCACTGGTAACACACATTGCTCGAAGGTTTTTCGTTTTAAGCACTGAGGAATTTTGGACGAGAAGATATGCCGTAATTTCCCGAAAGATGCCCAGCCGAGTCGGATTCGTCGATTGACCTCTTTCTCGAAGTTGGACCTACCTAATTGGATTGTTTGTCCAAGGTATACATACTCGTCAACAACGTCGAGGATCGAGCTCCCAACTGAGACTGGAGCGGGCGCGACGTGGACATTTGACATGATTTTTGTCTTGTCCATGTTCATTTTTAGACCCACCTATTGGGAAACTCGATTGAGGTCTTCGAGCATAGTGCTAAGGTCCTCCAGCGACTCCGCCATGACCACGATGTCGTCGGCAAATCGAAGGTGAGTGATATACTCGCCGTTGACGTTGATGCCAAATCCTTTCCATTCCAGAAGCTTGAAGGCATCTTCCAGAGCGGTGTGCCTAGCCGTGTGGTGGCGGCAGATTAGAATACCACCTCCCCCTTCTCTTTCCATGGGTGTCGTAAAAGGCGACTAAGGGATTATAGTAAGAAAAGAATGGGCAGCAGCATTCTTCTTCAATTGGACTGGACTACCAACTTAACTGCGCTCGCCAACCCGCCTGCCAAGCGTGGCGAGTATTGGCAAAACCCCTCCAAAATGTTAAAGACCAAATGGCCCAGGCCCCCAGTACTCGGCAGCTCCGCTATTCCTGGCTCCGGTAGCGGTCAAGGTAACGGCGGGGCAGGGGGTGCTAAGAATCTCCGGAAGAGATCCGGCTACCACCCCCAACGACGACGACTGGCCCTGGTAACACACAACATTCGAACTCTAAGGACTGACGAGAAGATTGTCGAGCCGGAAGAAGAAATAGGCAGGTTACGATGGGACATTATAGGGTTGTCAGAAGTCCGAAGACAGGGGGAGGACAGGATAACCCTCAAGTCTGGTAACCTGCTCTATTACCGGGAGGGCGACCAACAGTCCCAAGGTGGTGCCGGGTTCCTCGTCCACAAGTCCCTCATAAACAACATCGTTACCATCGAAAGTGTGTCGAACAGGGTAATATACCTAATACTCAGAATATCTAAAAGATATTCGTTGAAGGTCATCCAGGTGTATGCGCCGACCTCGGCACACTCAGATGAAGAGGTAGAGGAGTTGTACGAAGACATTAGTCGGGCTATACACTCCTCGAATACCTACTTTAATGTGTGTGTAACCAAAAACAGGGAATCACTGAGGCCTCAGAGATACAGCATTCGTTGCTAGTTCAGAGGACTCAAGGCTCCAAACCCATTGTTATCCTACTGTATTTGTTTACATGAATAGTTATAAAAAAACTCGTATAATTATTTATCTATGTAACCCTCGACAACTTGGTGAACAATGTAATGTACTATTTGTTGTGTATGATAAATAAATAAAAATAAAAATAAAAATGTTGTTATGGAGGACTTCAACGCGAAACTCGGCCAACGAAGCGATGGGAAGTTGAGACTTGGGCAGTTTGGGTATGGGCGGCGGAACCAGAGGGGACAGCGGCTGGCGGACTTTTTGGAGAAAGAGGGACTCTTCGCGATGAACTCTTTCTTCAAAAAGCCGCCCCACAGGAAATGGACCTGGATGAGCCCCGATGGTTCCACCAGGAACGAGATAGACTTCATCATGACAACAAAGAGACAAATATTCAGTGATGTCTCCGTGATCAATAGGATTAAATCCGGAAGCGATCACCGAATGGTCAGAGGCACACTGAATTTAAATCTCACACTTAAGAGGTCTCGTCTGATGAAGTCTACTCTTCGACCCACACGTGCCCATATCCAGGATGCTGAGAAGTTTCAACTCGATCTGTCCAATCGCTTCGATGGTCTAGAGGTCTGCGCCTCAGTGGACGATATAAATGACGGGTTGGTAAAAGCTGTCTGTGAGGTAGGCATGAAACACTACAGGCCTAACCGCAAAAACAGGCCACAGCGGCTCTCGACTCACACCCTCGACTTAATGAACCAACGCCGATCTATGGCGCTGCGTACCTCCGAAGACGCTGAAGTGTACCGGCAGCTCAATAGACGCATATCAAAGTCCTTGCGACGTGATATTCGCTCCTTCAATGCTAAAAGCATTGAGGAGTCGATAGAGCGGAATAAAAGCTCGAAAGTGTTCGCAAGAGATATGTCTATTGGGCAGAGCCGGCTGACTAAGTCTAAGACGGAAGATGGTAGCGTGGCGTCAACGACGGCAGAGGTGTTGAGGGAAGTCGAGAGGTTCTATGGGCAGCTTTATGCTTCAGTAACCAAACCCGTCAGCAGCACTGCGAGGGACCCAAGAGCCACGCTAACCCGACACTACACCGAAGACATCCCGGACATCAGTTTGTACGAGATTAGGATGTCTCTTAAACAGCTCAAGAACAACAAGGCGCCGGGCGAGGACGGAATCACAGCAGAGCTTCTGACAGCGGGTGGTACACCGGTGCAGTGCTCCCGCTCCCGAGCAAGCCGGATTCCGAAAAGGCTACAGTACCATAGACCACATCCATACACTGCGGCAGATTGTACAGAAGACCGAGGAATACAATCTGCCACTATGCTTAGCGTTTGTGGACTATGAGAAAGCCTTCGATTCGATCGAGACATGGGCCGTGCTACAGTCTCTCCAGCGATGCCGCATAGACTACAGGTATATCGAAGCGTTGAAGTGCTTATACAAAAACGCCACTATGTCAGTCCGAGTACAGGAACAGAACACGAAGGCAATCTCATTGCACAGAGGCGTGAGACAGGGAGACGTCATATCTCCGAAACTGTTCACGATTAATAATATTATTACATAAAGTATTCAAATAATAATTCCGTTTATTGCATTTCAAAAACAAGTTCCTGCTGAGTTTTTTATATTTAATGACAATAATATTACAAGTGTAAATCGACCTATTCATAAAATTTTATTTAGTATTTTTCAGAGAGAAAAATAAGACATAAAGAAAGTGCTTTTACACAAAACTGAAATGCGTTGTCGCATTGCAGAAATCTACGACGTCGCACGCACGATACGACGCATCGCAAGAAATTGTTTGCATGTATCCGAGCCATGGGAAGGAGTCGTTTCGTTTCGCCTGCTACCCATGCATGCATAGCAGAGATTCACGTCACAGGTTTATGGGACAATCATCTTCAAATGATGACTTCAAAATTAAATAAAATAAAAACCTTATGTTTATCCAGTACACAGGCTGTTCAGCCTGTCGCGCGAGTGCGTGCGTTCCACACAGGCGTTCAAACTTCTATTTTACTACGGTTCACCCAGGTAGACTCCTGGAGGTGGACGGTGGTAAACAAGGGCTATTTTTGTACTGTTCTAATGCTAGCTTTACATTCTTGCGCAGTTGCGACGAAAACGAGACACTTCGTCCTACTTCATCTTGGTAACTTTGCGTGTACACCTGCATAAGAACATGGGTTTAGGAAAATGCGTTACCGCATTCCCGCAGATTGCAGAAGTGGGGGTGCTTTTGTTTAAATAAAACGAGTTTATACAAAAACATGCTTTATTATATTCCAAACACAAAATTCACATAGAGAACAGAATAATAAAGGAAAGCGTACGTGATGTTTCATTGGAATATCTAACTTAACAATAAAACATAAAACTTAAAATGAGTTTGCTCTTAAAAAACATGGGATATAATGGTATTGAGAATTTATAATCTTTTGAAAACTAGTTTTTTTTATATAAATTTAAGGTTTATAATGATGTAAAGACTAAAAAAAAAAACATTTAAAATTACAAAGGCATGTAAAGTTCAATGAAAAAACTAGTTAATCATTTTTGAAAATCGGTATGACTAAATCGAGCTTATTTTCGACACGTTTTCAGAAACTAACATCCGATTTTTATATAATTTAATAGAGGATTGGTCAATTCACCAAGTGCGATTATCGCAGTTTTGCACTGTTCGACTGAAATGAAAAGTGTCTTAACTCATAATTCGTGTATTTTTATTGTAATTTTACTACAAGATAAATTATACAAAATTGACAGACCAACAGTTCCCTGACAAACATGATGCCAGATCTTTAAAATCTAGGTCCTAGTATGTCTCATAAGTTAACAACGCACTGTTCGGGTTGCTTTATGTGCAGCAGTGATTCTTTAAATGTGACCTGTGGCCTTGTCTTCTGTGCAAAAATGATAGAATTTTGAGTTAGGTCACTTTCAATAAAAATCTGCGATTAACCGATTTTCATCGAGAATTTCGTAATCAGAGCTCTGTTCTTGTAACAAAAATTGCTCAAATCTCGTGGTAATCTCACAATCGCTGTATCACACATGCTAAATAGGAATTTAGCATTTTATTCTCATATTTTTTTTTTACCACTAAGGTGGCAAACAAGCTTACGGCCCGCCTGATGGTAAGCGGTCACCGTAGCCTATGGACGCTTGCAACACCGAGAGTATCACTCGCGCGTTGCCGACCCTGTAAAAATCTTTTAACGCCCCTTTTGAAGAACCCAATATGATAGTCTAAACTAATGGAAAGACTTCGGCGGGACTCGACATTGTATGTTAATATTTTTTATGGTGAATTAAAGAGTTTTGTATTGTAGATTGAAATTGATGCGAGATTCGAACGATTTTTGTCACGAGAATAGAGCCGCAGAAACAGTGAGTTGATATTGAATGATTGCTTTTTGCTTTCTAACTTGAGCAGGTACAAAATAGCGGACAAACTAAAAACATAAACACACGCCACCGGCGCACGACTACAACTACAAAAATGACTAAAGCATATGACTTTCATCCTTATACGCTACAATAAATAAACTATTACGATACATAAAGAAAAACATTGAGGTATTTCTTAATTCTTACGAAGGAACCTATAATTTAAACAAGTAGTATAAATTAATTTTAACAAATTGTTATTTTTAACGAGTACGAGCGGACCGTCGATCGTTTAAGTTTAGCATATCTCACATGTGCTAAGTTAGTTTTCTAGGTGCGCCATTTTTTCATACAAAACATCTTATAAAACTGACGAAACAGCTAAGCTAAACTTTTGACCTTGCCCAGAAATGGCGAAAATTCGCCACGGACACGCGTATGAATACCAATTTCTCTTTTGTATTACGAAATCGAAAGGATCTTAGGCCGCATTTACATTTGCAATAAATTTATGAAAGAACTCGCGGAAATTTCTTGTAAACAGAGTTCAAGAAATATACGTAACTAAACCGAGAATCTACCAGGTCTGTCGTCAGATGTGGGAAATACGCATAGACCATAATGAATACATTTGTTTAAAAAATAGACATGTTATTAATAACTCTCAGTCGCTTTCTGGCAAGCTGTCGCGAGCGCAATTTACTTCAGATGTAAAAACAGCCTTTTGCCAGTTTTAAACAACCGGTCCTACCATACGTATTTCTAGGAGGTCCTACTAATTACAGACTTTAGAGATATCTATGTTAAGGTTGGTTGGTAAAATTGGGCATTAGTTGAGTTGGTGGTAGACGGTTGACAATTAAAAAGTAACATTCTCATTGACAAGCATACAAATAAGACATTGTGCAGCCTCATTAATTAATTACTCATAACATAAATATTGAGATAAACATATTGAAAAATCATACACTTCAATGAAAAATATAGACGGCGTATGTTATCCTAAAGCCGGCTCTACACTCTCGCGAAGTTGATCGAAGTGAAATGTAGTTAGACAAAGGAATACTAAAGACATAAGTGGGACGAAGAGGCGGCCCACACTCGTTTTCAACTTCGCGAGAGTGTAGAGCCGGCGTAAAGCTGGCATTAGATACAGTTTTAATCGAGTCTGGACAGGCAAATTTAGACAAAGGGCATGATCAGCAATCGTCGAAGCAGTGTTCTTCAAGCCCAGAGAAACAATAATAAGTGATTGGTAGGATAAATAAACACTAAAATAAATTAGAAAAACATATTAGCTTTTGGCTCGGATACCTATAATAACACGGTTAAATTAAAATCGAAATCGGAGAAATAAATTTACTTAATATTTAAACAGTGAATAAAACAAAAAACCTTAGCAAAAAAACATTTCAAACTTTTCTCATTTTATCTTTCTTCATTAGACAAAGATATTTAAAGTGTCACTAACATAACACGTACTTATATTTAACACTTCAGTTTATGTGGTCAGTGCAAGTGCAATAATTTTTTTTTATATTTATAATGTGAGAAGTTCTTAATAATTGTTTTACAATTTACGCAGAGACAACATTAATATTTTTTTTATAATTTTTTTATGTATCTGTGTTATGGCAGAATACGGCTTTTTTTTCAAATAGCGAGTTTAGCTTTTTTTTTTAGCCAAAATACCATTAAATAAATTAGCAACACTGTGTATGTGATAACGTTCTTAATTTAATATTATTTAAGTATGGAAAAGATCTAAGGCAACTCTCTAAAGCTGTCTGTAACTATCATAATGAGCTAAACCCATAATTGCCTAGCCTTTGGAAAGTGGCCGACCACAAACATTATTTTATCATATCAAACCAGAAAAGGTTTCACAGCCCATAGAGCCGACCATAAACAAGCACGTATAAATAAACCAATAATGGTAACACAAAAGCCTCTATGGTTTATAATATTGGATGAAATAATGCTAAAAAACAAACAAATATTAATCAAAATGCGAATCAATGCATAGCACTGTTGCCATTGGCTAATATATAATGCAAAAGTGTAATAAGATAGTTTCTGTAGTATGTTCATAAATCATGTTTAATGTCTACGAAGTTTGACCGTGTTTACTTCAATTTTACTGCAATCATCGTAATTGTCACAACTACGTAACATGTTTGTTTTTTCATTTCCAAAACCATACATGTCGGTGTGGTACACGCCAAAAAAAACTGCCAATATATTTTTTTTACACTAGCAACCCAACTGAATTAGCTCGTTCCCGCCAAATAAGTGCCAGTATTTGTAAATGTCAAATTTCTCGTATTCGGAAGTGAGTAGGTATTTAAGTTTTATAGATCGATTTAAAAAGAATGGAATCAGATTGACTTTTTAGACCTTCATTAGTCAGCACAACGAATAAATATTTTATAGACACAATATAAATAGCTGTTACAGTCCTATTTATTACAAAATAAAACGATCTTATGTTGGAATTTGCGCATTCACAGTCACGTACAATAATATGTTTACAACTGCGTTCAAATTTAGACATTAGATACACCGACTTAAGAACACGCGTGTACACATTCCATTGCAGTTGACTGTTGACACGAGCCAGGCCACTTTGGTATCTTACACGTCCAAAAAGTTATGTAGCAAATTATGTAGACATCTTATTCAATCCCTTAATAAAAGTAGACATGTCATATTCCTCTTCGTACTGTTTGTCATCCCAGAGGTCTGGAAGCGCGTCCAGAACAGACTTGCCTGGCTGACCTGGTGCGGGCGTTGACCCCGAAGGTCCGTTGGACAGCTGAAACAAGTCCAGGAGCTGGTCTGTGCCCATAGTCTCCATGGCTGCGTTTTCACTGCTGATCACTGTGTTTGCTGTCATCAACTTGAATTTTTGTAGTCTGCAAATGAGAGGTTCAATGTTAGTTGAAGAGATGATGTTGCATCTTCGAATAAAGCCAATAAAATAATAACAAAGAACCAGTTGCATAAACGCATTTAGTCTGAATCCTGCATAAGTCAAGGTTTAGCCATAATGTTGTTTCATAAACTTATTTTGCACCAAAAGTAAATTATAAAATGATAATTTAATTTGCAAATTATTAAAATAAATAATATTTAAACGACTCTCGGGATTTGTCAAAATGACATAAATTTAAATAAATATTCTTGGGACAAATCACACAACGCCATCTAGTTCCAAACTAAGCCTAGCTTGTACTTTGGATACTAGATTGCTGATAAATGTACTTAAACATACACACATACGTTACATAAAATAAGACGATGGGGCATATACTATAAGTTACATTCATGTCACTGCTAAAATGTGCATGAAGTAAGATGCACATAGACATATCCAAGTATAGTCATTATGCGAGTTCTTCATCTTAATTAAATCTTGTACTGCGCGTTGAACGATCCGCCCCGGTCTTATCGACTCACACATGATGTTATCTGATATCATCATCAACTTACCCCATGATCTTCTCTTCCAGGGTATCACGAGTGATGAGTCGGTATACATTCACCACCTTCTTCTGGCCGATGCGGTGAGCTCGGTCCATGGCCTGCAGGTCCTTCATCGGGTTCCAGTCGTGCTCCACGAAGATCACCGTGTCAGCGCCCGTCAGGTTCAGACCTAGGCCACCGACCTGGAAATAGGCGATTTAACTATTTAGTTAATTGAAAATGCCTAAATTGAACCAAGAAGAACAAGAAAGAAAGAAAATATTTTGATTGGTGCTAAACGTAAAAAAATATTATTTTAAGCACCAAAATGCAGACACTCTGCGTAGTATGTCACGACGAAAACGAGTCTGCAATTACTTGCAATTGTTTAAAAAATTATTCAAATAAAAAAGAAAAACAGAATACAGCTTAAATATATAAAATACTTATGCCTATAATATTTTTATTGTTCCAACAAGGCGGGTTTATGTTTTTGCCTATGTCCAGCAGTGGACTTCTTGCGGCTAAGATGATGATGATGATGAACAAGGCGGGCTTTTATTGCTACAATCTTTTTAGTAGCGTGAATGAGCTAAAGGGATGTTCCCGTAGCGAGAAAAAGGTTTTTTCCCAATAAGGTATAATAAAGTCGTTGAAACCATAATTGTAAGTCACTGGAAATCTTGTACCAAAAGTGGGACAAAAATATATAGTGATCATACTGACCGCAGTAGTAAGCAGAAGTAGATCTATGGACACGTCACTGTTGAATCTTGTGACGATTGCGTGTCGCTGGTGTGGTGGTACACTGCCGTCGAGTCGCAGATACGTGACGGCAGGCAGATGCTGTTTAAGCAGGTCCTGTTCTACGATGTCCAGCATCTTCTTCAGCTGGCAGAAGACCAGGGCACGGTGCTGGGACACTATCGCTTCCGGCTCGATGTCCGATGGTGTGGTCCCGATGCCACAGTCTAGGAGTAATTGTCTGGAAAAGAGTGAATAAGTTTTATTAAAAAAAAAATACAAAAATATTTTTATTCAGATAACACAGATCCATATAAATGTTAGTTAGTCTAGACTTGTTAATAGTAGATACAACAATGCTCAAATTAAAAATAAAATAAGAAATCAATATAAAATTAAAGTGAGTGCGAGATGCGGTTCGCAGATCACACTCCTCACAAAACAGGCTCACAGCGGGGACGAAAATCTATTTATTTTGCCAATGTTTCCATTTCCCTTTTAAAATATGTATTTAGTGCTTACATAAGTTCTATTATAAAATGACGTTCAGCCTGCTCTGCAACAACTCGCAAAGCAATGATAAATTATTATTAATTTCATATTTCCGAACTTATTGTACTCTGTTCCATGCTGTTGGCAACTCCAAATAAGAAAAAAAATCATGAAATTATATGGTTAAAGTATTTCACAAGGGAAAATGTGTTGTGTTATAATGTGTTATTACAAAATGAAATGAATATGTACAAGTATTTTAGTAGAATTGATTGTCTAGTGAGATTGTCCTTACTTGAGTGCAGGCAACTTCGCGGAGTGCTCGATGTCGTCCAGCGTGCCGCGCTGCGCGACGAGCTGCTGCCGCACGCGCGCCGCCTCGGGGTGCTCGGCGGTCAGCACCAGCTTGGGGTGGTTGCACACGTTCTGCAGGTAGTGCAGCGCCTGGAGGGATAACCAATAGAATAATACGCTATTGCTTAGGCAAGTGTGTGCGTTGTCACTGTGCAAACGCAGTGCACATTATGCACGTCCGCTTGGTATTATTCCATACTAAGTATACCACTATTACCCTCAATACATATTTATGATGGCGAATAGACTGAAAAGTCCGAGTCATCCGACAAGTGTACAAAATTACTGGGTCTCCATTATTTAACACTAAATTTTAGTTTTTCTTAATTTAAAACTTTCTACTCCCATCTAATTTATTTCTTTTTACATTCGTTGTGAGTTCCATGATAGCTGTAGTTTCACCCCAGTAAGCTTCATTGCTTATTTTCAATCTCAGGTCGCCGTTGTTGATCCTGGGTCTAAAGGAGACACAACGTTGGGAATGTGTGGTGGGCTTGAATAGTTTGCTTAATTCAGAACTTATATGAATTGAAAAAATATATTTTCCTCTATCACCAACCTGGAACACGTGCGTATGACTAGTGATGCCCTGCGGCATGTGCTCCCGGGAGAAGTGTTCGTAGAGCCGCCGCTGCAGTGGGCTCAACTCGCAGTAGTAGTCCTGCGTGATCTTCGGCGGCAGCTCCTTGAGCACGTCCTCCTTGACGCGCCGCAGCAGGAAGGGCAGCACCTGGCGGTGCAGCGCCTCGCAGGCCAGCGCGCCGGCCTGCAGCAGGTGCGGCGTGGCGCGCGCGTCCCTGGCCGCCAGGATGGGCCGCGAGTAGCGCGCCGTGAACTGCCGCTCCGAGCCCAGCAGGCCCGGCATCAGGAAGTCGAACAGCGACCACAGCTCCAGCACGTTGTTCTGCGATCACAACATTTATTTCAACACAACCACCCTGTATTGTTATAAGCGATAAGCGACGACATTATACTATGGCTGTCACTGTTGAACTACAAAAAAAA
The DNA here is from genome assembly GCA_905163395.2 of Endotricha flammealis. Taxonomy (NCBI): domain Eukaryota; kingdom Metazoa; phylum Arthropoda; class Insecta; order Lepidoptera; family Pyralidae; genus Endotricha; species Endotricha flammealis. The sequence continues at coordinate 13,709,832 of LR990861.1, read as the reverse complement.
ATAGCTTGAGAATGTCAAATTAGAATTTAAATCCGTTTCAAAGACTGGCTATAAGGATAGGATTTTATTTAAATTAGTATTGTAAATCATTATATAATTAGATTTAATTGTGCAAGTTTAATTATTTTTAATATATTTTCAAAAATAAAGAATTCGAAACGTCCATAAAATATTAATTAAAAACTATTTTTAAGTAACACATAATCATACCTGTATAGGCGTTCCGGATAGTATCAATCTATGATTGGCCACCAGCTGTTTTATGGCCTTAAAAGCCTTTGTCTTGCCATTCTTGATAACGTGTCCCTCGTCCAAAATACAGTAGTTCCATTTAATACTGCTAAAGAATTCTATATCCTTTCTAACAATGTCATAGGATGCTACGATTAAGTTGTAGAATTTCACTTGAGAGCGTAAACGTTCCCGTTCGACCGGTGGACCAACGTATTGTAATGGTTTGAGGTATTTTGATGATATAAACTTGTTCACTTCGAACACCCAGTGACCTGAAATTATTTATTAATGCATATAAACCATCGAAATAATATTACTACGTATAGAACGGACACCGCAAACAAATTTTTTGTCCCCATACGTTGAGGCCAATAGACATCAACTCGTTTAGTCACTTGTCTACGCTCATCGCGATCGGTCCTCGGACTTATGACAAAAAAAAAACATTGAAATATGCCGTCGTGTTCGATAAAAACGTGTAAAAACCGTTCAACAGTAAGGAAAAGATAGCGGCGTGACTTATCATTGCTAAGTATACAAAAAATTAAGTAAAACCAACCAAAACAATTTTTTTTCATTATTTTCTAATGCATCATGATTGCATCCGCCATTTCTATGTGAAAATCATAGATTATCAAAAATTAATCGTACAGATGTGATACGTAGGTACTAAGCGTCAGTCAATTTTATAATATAATTTAGGTATTTCTGAATTTTTTGTAGCTTTTTTTTTAACCGACTTCAAAAAAGGAGGAGTTTCTGTGTCCGCCGATTACTCCTTCAATTTTGGACCGATTTTAATCATTCTTTTTTAAAAATAATATGTAATTTAAATATTGATTTTTTAAACTATATTTCCAAAATATTTTTATATACTAGGTAAAATACGTAAATGTGGATAAAGATACTAACTAAGTAAAAAAAATAAGTTTCTAGAAAACAAAAAGATGGAAAACGAAACAGCATTTTAAATTTCGACCAACCATTATCGAACAAATGAAATTCGGGCAAACAAGTTTCGGAGTAAAGATACGTTACCATTCAACACAACTTCTCTTGTCTGGCAGGCGACCGTCTCCTGGTTATTGCATATATTACAAAATACTTCAATATATAAATAGCTTCACTACAAAGTTAGTTTTGATTTAATCTCAGTTTATTTTTGACTAATATTAAGTTAAGAACAAAAATGTAATGTAGCTTCCTACCTATAAAGCTAATATTATACCTATTTTCTATTAAATTTATTCTAATAAAATAAAATATTGTAATAAAATAAAATAATGAGTTGGATGTCCAATAGGCAGAATATAAACAAAGTGTCGCCCCTGCGTAGTAATGTCATATTCTATGACTCGGTTGGGGGCGGGGCCAGGGAGGGGCGCGCCCCGCACGGCCGAACGCGGCGCCAAAATTTGAAGGCGCTGTCATTTCTATACGTAGTAATATTATTTCGATGATATAAAGAAATTATAGTAGATTTTACAACAAATGCACAAAACGAACCATTTTTATTCAAGACCTGATAGTAATGTCGAGGATAAAATGGTTTTGTGGACGAGTTATAAACTCTGCTTTTCACTTTGATTGCGAGGAAATAAATTAATGAACGCACGAAAAAACAAGACTTGTTTCCCGCCACTTTTTTTTTTAATCTTACGACTTTGAAATTAGTCTTGGGCTGCAGACTTATACAGCGTACTATTAAATTAATTTTGTAATAATAATTTTCTTAAATTAATAAAAATACCTACCGTACATTAATTGAAATTGAAATATTATAAAATGCGCAATTCCGTTACCGGTGAGCGTGGGCGGGCAGACGACGAGCGAGGCCAGCGGCGCCAGCCCCTGGCGCTGCCTCTCCAGCTGCGCCGAGGCCACCACCACGATGGACTGCAGCGTCTTGCCCAGGCCCATGTCGTCGCACAGCACGCCGTGCAGCTGGTACGAGTACAGGAAGCGCAGCCAGTTCACGCCCGCCTACAGACAGACAAACAAACAAACGACCTTTATCATGTCTCTGCGAGCGCACACTCGTGCAAATCACTATCGCCTTACCTGCTGGTAGCTCCTCAGCTCAGTAGACACAGGCACAGGTATCTTATAGTCTTTAATGGTCTTAGGGTTGAAGAGTTGTTCCAAGAAGTGCTTATCGCGAAGTCTTCTCGCTCGCATTTCTGCTGACAGTCCTGGCGGCTCAGCGGCCGAACCGTCCAGAGGCATCAGTTGGATTAACGACGCGAAGCAGCGAGTTGACATCACCCGCACTGCTAAACAGTGGTCACTCATCCGGCCTGAAAGGACCAATAATTAAATATTTCTTATTAATTTAATTCATTCTTTTTTTCTTTCAAACATATTCAAACAATATAATATAAACTAATCTTCATAAATTCTACCTCTACGCGAAGCCAAAGTGACACTTTCGATAAATGAGATTCGTCAATGTTGTGACCAGACCAGAGAGATCACGTCCGCGTCCATATTGCCTACCTATTGGTTTATTTTATCTTTGAAATTACACTTTTTGTTAAAATATAAAATAGGACTTCAAAATATTATTTATTTAGAAAAGGTGCAAGTATATTATGTACTAGTAGCTTCTATTACTCACCTAACAACGGCACGACGAGTAGCGCAATATAAGGCACGACGCGTAGCTGCAAAGCCTCTACAACTCGCGCCAGGGCCTCGGCCGCGCCCATCCGCACTAATGAGTTTGTGCACTCGTTCAGTGACGGGATCAGCTGTGAACACAATGCTTTTAGAAATAAGGCCGCCTTATTGCTGTTATACTAGTCTGTAAGTAATGTATAATGTATTTTGTGTAGTGCAAATAACACATATCCTATATAATGTTCAACGTAGTGGCAAATATTCAAGCAAAACGGGTACACTACAATACTCCGAAATATGAAACTCCGATTTTGAAAATTCCGATGTTCAAAATTCCGAATTTCATATTTCCTTTAAAATAAAATTACGATTAATTAAAAACACGAATTTGATAATTCCGAATATCAAAAATACGATGTTTTTTCTTTCCGATTTCCATAATAACGAAAAAATGAATATCCGATGTCTACTTGATCCGAAAAACGGCACTCCGATTTTTCAAATTTCCGATTTTCAGTGTAAAAAATCAAAATCCTTCAAAAAACGAGTTAGTATCAAGAACGCGGGTTCGATTCCCGCTCGGGGCAAACATTTAAGTGATGGCATTTGTGCTATTCTTGAGTCAGGGTATTTTCTATGTATTATAATTATAGGTATTTCCTTTTTTTTTCGTCAGAAAAATGCTTTGCAGCAGCCCCACCGCCCCACCGGGGAATATGAGGTGGGGACTGTGGGACTTACTACAAAAAAAAACAGGCCATTCGCCCCCTAAATGACGGGGTCACGGGTACTGTGATACATCCGCGACCCCGCCAGGGCCGTCCAGCCAGACTCGCCGGACCAGCTCTCCCCGGAACGCCCCGTCAGCAGCACACCGCATCCAGGTGCACTGCCGACACCGAGGACCATTGCCCCCTCAAGATGACGGGCCTTCCCCGGCTCGCCCTCAACGCTCCCCGCAGTGTCTGGGTTGGCGGGACCCAGTGTCTGCAGGGCCTCCGCGTTCCATCTTACGGAGGTTGCCCCCAGTATCAACGGGTGGAGGAAGCCCGGACACCAGTCGGGGCAAAGACGCTTTTGGGTCGAGTCAGCGAGCAAATGAGTCCACCATCGCTCATCATCTCGACGACCTCCGTGGCGTAATGGTTACCACGCCAGACCGCCACCCAGGAGGTCCCGGGTTCGATCCCCGGTCGGGTCATGATGAAAAACGAACTTTTTCTGATTGGCCTCGGGTCTTGGATGTTTATCTATATATGTATTTGTTATAAAATATAATATCGTTGAGTTAGTATCCCATAACACAAATTTCGAACTTACTTTGGGGCTAGCTCAATCTGTATGAATTGTCCCTATATATTTATTTATTATTATTTATCATACAGCCGGCCGAGCCAAACCTGGCCGGCTCCACCTTTTGTTTTTTAACGAGGTTGTCTCCTTGACCGCTCCACCCCTAGCACCAGTACGGATGCAAGGGGGAGCGGATTTGTCCGCATCCCACGTACTCGTAGATAGGAGCACGGGGAGCAGACCCACCGCGTCGGAAATTTGGCCGTCGGCAATTAATTCCAGAGTTGGTTCCAGAAACTAAGGAATTATACTCGCCGATGTAACCAGGGTGGACCACGTTGGGGTGGTTGTCGGGATACCTCCACGTGGTCCACCCCGGGCAACGCCGGCGCATCCTTGCCGGCGGCTGAAGTCCCGACACGTGGGTCCTCCCTGCGCTCGAGTTGTGGCGAGCCGCGGGTTGAGGGAGACGAGCGGGGTCCGGTCTATGCGTTTCGCCGGGTGCGGGTTGCAAGCGGACGGGTGTGTCCACTCCCTGCGCTCGGCTCGCGGGTCGACGCGGACGCCCTAGTGGGCGCCGGCCTAACCAGCCGGCGTGCGGCGCATACCGTAACCCGTGGATCCTCCACCCACGGGCCGCGGGCCTTGGCTTAACCGCCCGGGCCGCGAGGAAGACAACCTCTATAAAAATCACAAGCGGAGCCGACGGCCGCGCCATGCTGAATAAGTGTGGTGTGGCCGTTGGCTGGCGGTCGGCACAGTGGGTGCGGTCGCCGAGTGGGCGGAGGGCGGAGACCATAGCCCAGCCGAGACGGCGGGCCGGGGAAAGCCCGTCGTCTTGAGGGAGCGATGGTCCTCGGTGTCGGCAGTACACTTGGATGCGGTGTACTGCCGACGGAGCGTATCGGGGGCGAGCGGGTCCGGCTGGTACCTTGGCCGGACGGCCCTGGCGGGGTCGCGGTTGTATCCCAGATTCCCGTGCCCCGCCACACAGGGCAAGAGGCATCCCGTCAGATTTTTAGTGGTAAGTTCCACAGTCCCCACTGTGTGCTCCCCGGGCGGTGGGGCTGCCATGACATGATACCCATACCATAATACAAGCCTAGCTTACTTTGGCACCAGGTGACGCTGTGTGAATAAAAAAAAAATATTGGTATTATTTTTTTTAACAATATGTATTTAAAAAAAAATATTTATGATATTTTTTTTATAAATTATTAATTTAATTTAAAATAAAATAGATTATTAAATTAATCTAAATAAATGTGTATATTTTTTTTTTTTTTAAAAGAAGAAAAAGAAAATTATAATAAACATTTATATTTATTTTGTGTATTATTATTATTATTACTAATTTTGAAAAAAAACTTATTTTTTTTTTTTCCTAAAAAGAAAATTTGTATTTCAAATAAAGTATAAATTAAAAATATTATTCAAAAAAAAAATCCAAGAAGTAAGCTACAACTCAACTCCAGTAAAGGAAAACGATCGAAAACAGTCAATTTATGTTTGCACTGCATTTTAATAGAGATCCCTAATTTCTTTTTCTCTTTGTCTCCAGAGCTCCACTTGCAGGGGGGGGGGGGGTGAGTCATGCTCCCGGCAAGCGTCTATAGGCTATGATGATGCTTATCCATCAGGTGGGCCGTATGCTTGTTTGCCAACTTTGTGGTATAAAAAAAATGCAGTTGGTAAATTAACCGCGAGTTATACGGTTTGTAAGGAACCAGCGATGCACGAGTCCGACTCGCGCTTTTATTTTGTTTGAATGATTTCATAGGACAAATTCGGACTTTTCAAAAACCGGAATTTTAATCATCGGAGTTCGTACTTCTGATGTATCGATTTTTTGTCGTGTCGGAATTTTCATTCATAGGTGTATTCAAATTCGGAATTTTCATATTCGTGATTGTAAACGGTAGACGTTATGTTATGTAGGAATTATAAAAATCAGGATTTTGTTAGATCGGGGTTGTCATACTCGGAGTTTTGAAGCATTCGGAATTTTCAAAATCGGAATTTTTAACATCGGAATTTTCAAAATCGGAGTTTCATATTTCGGAGTATTGTAGTGTACCCGGCTTTGACGGTACTTTTGTGATACCACATCTGGCGGTACCTTATTGCATTTTCCTATTCTTTTCTTCACCTAGGAAGTCGTCATGATGAAAAACCATTTTTTTCTGATTGGCCTCGGGCCTTGGATGTTTATCTATTATGCATTTCCTATTAAATATAGTATTTATTGTTGAGTTAGTATCCCATAACACAAGTTTCGAACTTACTTTGGGGCTAGCTCAATCTGTATGATTTGTCCCTATATTTTTATTTATTTTATTTACTCAAACAGAACCATCATTTACTAGAATTTCCTTTATGTGGTTCTATCCTTTATACTCAATTAGTAAACAGTGGTAAATATCCTTACTGTCACTTTAACTCTTCTTTTTATTCAATTCTTGTCTGAATAATGCAACGATGGAAAGGCGTGGTTTATCCATAATGCCACTAACCTCATGAATAAGCGTGTGCATCACGGCGGCGGAGTCCCTGGCGGCCATCGCGGCCAGCGCCCTTGCCGCCATGTGCCTCACGGCCGTGAAGGGGCTCCGCGTCAGCGCCACCGCCGCGATGGCGCCGCGCAAGTGCTCGCCTTCGCCGGCTAGGCGTCGCCAAAGTGGTTCCGCTAACGTACTACACACGGCTTCGAATACTTGTATCCGGGATATCAGTTCTTCGGCCGCTTCCGTGTCTTGCTTTTCTAATTCTGATAGACAGAGAGAGATGAAATTTTTTTTTTTAAAACTCCATTTTAAAAATAAGGAAACTAAAAATAAAACTATAGAACGCACCAACAGCGCGACACACAGCTTATAAAACAATTGAAAATCGATTTCGTTGTGCACTAATTAATAAGGATCAGTTTCGAAATTCGTTAAATGTCAGCACGAGTCACCCTTGTTGGCGACTAATAAAGAACGATTTTTTGTTTCAAACAAAAAAAAATACTGAATTAAAATCGGATAATTCATCGGCACTATAAATATATACAGACAGACGCATATACGCGTAAAATTAACAACAACAAATAACTTGCGTTTCCGGGATCGAAATGCGCAGTGCAGATTTTTTTTTATATTATAGGGACAAATCAAAACGATTTCTATTCTAATTAACTAGAATCGTGGCGCGAATTGTAATTATACCCAACTGGTATAACTGTCCGATAATTATTAAACATCAATTGATTAGTGTGACCAACTATATCCTTTGATATTTTTCCTGGAAAAATTATAAATTGACAAACCAGCGTCAGTCATCACTCGTGCGAAAGGGTCAGTGATGAACTCCCACAGTTTCGGCAGCTTGTCTGGCAGCTCCTCGCCGAAATACTCCGTGAGGCTGGTCAGCGCGAGAGTTGCTCCACGTCTTTGTATCCTCAGTAATTTGCGAGCCTGTGGGAAATTGTATTTTTTTATAAGATACTACCGCCCCGTCCCATTTCGCACGGGTTTTTGTAAGAAACCCTATTAAAAAAAAAAATATATAGCCTATGTCACCAGTCTCCCAATGGTGGAAGAATATTTCAAATCGGTTCAGTACAGTACACCTTTAAATGTGGGTATATATGTATACCAGTATATTAATACGCTTTCTTTTTTTTTTCTTTTTCATATATTGTGTTATTATATTAATCTTTAATTATCTTATTAATACCATTTTAAAAGAGCAAGTGCTAAGTTTCTTGCCAGTTTCTTCTTAGCACAAATCTGCCGTCTGAACTGGTTGTAGGAAAAAAATTATGACGATTCGAAAGAGCTTATATTAGGCCTATTTGAATAAAAATATTTTGAATATGAGTATTTTTCGAGTTTATTCGTTACAAACAAAAATACATATCTTTCCTCTTTATCATTATTTTCTTTAATACAGGGTGAATTGGAATTCAATCGACAAATTTTAAGGAGCCGTCGTATACATTATGGAAATTAAGAATAAAATATATTTTTGCTAATTAAATAAAAAACAAAAAAATAATAAATTATTTCTTAGATCGACCTAGATTAACAGTTTGTACGCGAGCGTACGAACGAACCCGGCAGGTATGGTAGGTGTATTGCTGCTCGGCTCCGAAAAAGCGATGCGCTTCGAGCAGTTCATGGTTCAGACCCGGCTGTAGGTAAACATTTCAACTTTTTCTTCATGTTTGCACGGTTTAGGACGGTCAATTAAAAAATTGACGTATTTAAAAATCAGGATATTTACAATAATTGCTATTCATTTAAATAAAAAATTATCTACGTAAGTACTTACGAAAATGGCAGATTTCAAAGTTCGATGTAGTTATGTGTATTTTAAAAGTTGCTCGAAATGGCCACCTTGCTCCTGTAAACATAACTGGGCACGCCGGCGGTGATTGTCTTTTAGTTTTCGTAAAACGTATGTTTGAGTCTTTACGTACTCAAATGCACTCACAATTTTGTTTCGGAGGTCTTGGACGGTAGTACACTCAGTTTCATAAACGATGCGTTTTACTTCACCCCACAAATAAAAGTCTAAGGGCGTTAGATCAGGCGAACGCGCTGGCCATGCGATAGGTCCACCTCGCCCTATCCAGCGGTCATTGAACTCGCGAGTCAGGTGATCGCGAACGTCTCGCGAAAAGTGAGCAGGAGCGCCGTCGTGCTGGTAGTGCATGTCTTCGATGCACTCAGGTGGAAGTTCGGCTATCAATCCGGGTAGGACTGTGGTCAATAAATTAAGGTATCTAGGGCCCGTTAACGTTCCCTCAATAAAATAAGGTCCAATGACTCTGTCATTGATTATGCCCGCCCACACATTGACAGAAAAACGAACTTGAAACGCATGCTTTCGCGTAAGTTTCGGATTTCTTCCGCGATTAGTCCACCAGTGTTCGTTGTGTATGTTGAACAATCCTATTCGTGTAAACGTCGCCTCATCAGTCCATAGAATGTTTTTGTGTAAATTTTGTAATAACCAATCACAAAACACGCGCCTAGGTGAGTAATCTGCAAGTAACAAATCCTGTACAGGTTGAAAGTGATACGGGTACAACCCAGAAGCATTAAGTAGCTTCCAAACGTAATATTGGCTCACTCCAAAACGACGTGCTGCTTGTCTGGTGCTAGCTTGCGGATTAGTTTGAAAAAACCTTCTTATCTGTCGGTAAAAAAACTGCGCATACACAGGGTTTCTCCCTCGCGCTTGAGCATGTGCCGGCACAGTAAACTGTCCAAAATCTCGCAGGTTTTGGGTTGTGCGGAGAATTTTATCCAAAGACGGAATAGACGACTGAGGGTGCCGTTCGTGAAAAAGTGTTCGCGTTCTTCGTAGACTGTTAGTTTGTCCGTAGATCACAACCATGTCGAATAGTTCTACATTTGTATACGGCATTTTAAAAGTTACACACACTACACTGCAATCCAAAGAGTAAAAACGACGATGCACTTGGAATTCGATCGTATTTCGCACGTAACGTAAATTCGTAAGCGCACGCGACAGTGACAATCAGTGATTGCGCAGTGACTGCTTTGCTTTTTTGTTTTGCCGACTTTTGTCCTTGAGCCGCCCGCCCCGCCTGCGCACCTTTCCCCCGCAACCCCTTTCATCTAATGCGACTAAATTGAGGCGGTAGCCAATAATAAGTAGGCCGATGCAATTTTGCACATTTTAAATTAGTTTAGTTAATTTCCGCGTTGCTAGAGCGTTCCGGAATCACTGTCGAGAAGAAAAGTGATAAGTTTATTTTAATTTTTATTAAATGTGAATCGCAGTATGTATTTTTAATGTTATATTTTTGTTTCCTCCAATCTTTTTTTTAACTACGCAAAATTATTTTAAATCATAAGTAGAAAGCCTCTTTAAATTTTGACGATTGAATTCAAAGTCACCCTGTATAAGTATATTTTATTTAAAAGTTTAATTGAATATAAGTAAAATAATTTATGCAGACTGCATGCGTAACATACTTGTTTAGTTCTATGAAAGTGATTCGGCGTCGGCGGCACTTTGATAGAACCTTAATCGTACCTTATTGCGTACATACCTCGTCCTCGTGCGTCAGCAGTTGGTCGAGGTTGATGGCGGGGTGGTGGGGGTGGTGGGGCTGGTGGGGGTGCGGTGGGGGCGCGGGGTGCGCGGGGGGCCTCCCGCGGCGGGGGGCCACGCGCTCCGCCGAGCGCTGCTGCTCCCACAGGGTCAGGATGCCCTTGTGCTTGTCCACTATAATCAGATTAGCCAATCAACATGGTTAGCTTCTCTCAAGGGGTGTCGGGCCTCGCCTTAGGTAGAGCGCAGTCTCACCCGTGGGCTGCGTGCTGGGCGCGTCGCGCTTGCCCTCGGCGCCGCTGTCGCCGCTGCCCGAGTCCCCCGGCGCGTCCTCCGCGCCCTCCAGCAACACGCGAGGCGTGTACTCGGGGTCGCATCTACAAATACATTCATCAGAGTAACAACTGAGGTAAATGGGACACAACACTAAAGATTCACAAGAGCATTCATTACAAATTCAATTCCGGACAGTAAAATTTTGTAGTAACATATTTTGTTAACACTTACCGTGTAAAAGCCTTCAAGTTAACTAGCACTTTATTGTTAGGGCAAGGTGTACGGTGAAGCAACAGTGCTAGAAGTACGGCCAATGACTGCGCAGACGCACGCTGCAATTCGTCGCTTTGTTCACGCTTCACGCTTTCCATGAGGGGGCGGACTACTGGGTTTAGTCGTTCGGGTGGCACCGCCAAGCTTGCTACTGCGCCTGCTAATGCTGCTTGCACACTGGAATGATAAAATATTTATCATAATCATAACTGGGATTATCAGTTAGTATTTATAGTAGTGTACTAACGAGACGTTGAGCGAGTGCTGGTCGCTGCAGCACAGCTGCACGGCGCTGTGCAGCGCGCGGCGGCGCTCCTCCAGCGTCGCCTGCACGCGCTTGGTCTTCAGCGCCGCCACCAAGGGCGCCGACGCCGTCGTCAGCTGCAGCACCTGCTCCAGCCGCAGCATGTTGGACAGCTCCTCGCCCTCCACTGGCAGCTTGTAATGCTTCATCAGCGCGTGCAAGTCTCGAGCCTCTTGCAGTATTCTGAAGATTATAAACATTTTCTATTGTCATTGTAATGAACATAATAAGAACTTATCAGAAATCTTTTAAATTGACTTACCTATTACAGTTCAAAGCCACCTCGTCGTAATAGAGAGATTGGTTCAACGCTGAATGTAATGTTGTTACTAGCAATGGCGGTGCCAACTGTGCTATCTTACTGTCTTCGTTGTTTGTATCCTCTGTCTCATTCTCGCCCTCCTGTAAAAAAGAGAACACATAAGTAAATGAAATTTTAAATACGGCTACATTCGTAGACAGAGCACCCGAGAGTGTGGCGGACTATTTTCCTTTTTTTAAACAAACAATACGCGCCACATGGTATGACTTGTGCAGTAAACGATTTTTTATACGATCGATATTATAAATGAGAAAGTGAGTTTGTTTGTTATTCCTTCATGGCTTGACTAAGCAGCTGATCACTATGAAAATTTGTATCCATATTGTCAGGGGTACAGAGCCCAACATACGCCGTTTTATCCCGTGAAAGTATGTCATTCCAATGGGAAAATAATTTTTCTACTATAGAGGGCGCTGTATGGGATGGGTGGGCTATCAGCCAACAGATGGCGCCACAAGTCACGCTATGGGTTTTGTTGTCAAACGAGATCTGTGTCATAAAATTAACGCGAGCAAAGCCGCGGGGAAAAGCTAGTTTTACTATAAATCGTCTACTGCGCAAGTCAAATCAGCTCGTGGCGCGGATTGTACTTCTCTCGCACATTCCTAATTTTGACAGAGTGAGACGGTTCATTGTTAGGGGTGGGGCCTACGTCCTTGTCCGTCTTTTAAAATTAATAGCAATGATTAATTACGTGGACATTTTCGATACTTGTCTGTTCAAAAATCAGATTATGCTCTTGAAAAATGTAAATATTATTTACGTTGTGCGAGCCGTTGGTCTTAGCGGCGATCTGGGGCGGGTAGAGCTTCGTGCGGCGGGTGTGCGTAGCCCATGCAGCTACTACCAGTCCCGCCACCAACCTCTGCAGCGCGCTGCCGGAGCGCAGGTACACCACCATCACCTGCAATCACCATAGAACAATGAACCGGTTTGTTATACACCCCAGTAGAAATATGGTTCGCTACAAATCGTGTGAGAACCATGTCTGTAAGATAAACGACAGTTAAACGTCAAAGAACCACGCACTCAAAGAACCTAATCTTTTGATTCGCAATGTATTTTTAAATGTAAATACAGAGACGCAAACTCAAAGTTACAGTTTTCAAACGGGACGTTTAACATAATATATGTACAGATTCGTCAATGTTATGACCAGAAAGGTTACGTCCACATTGCCTACCTAATAATTTCTTTTATCTGTTGCTATCACTCATTCCATTAGAGACCTATCTCTCTATTCACATCTCATTTATTTATATGATATTACCTTAACATAGCAGTCTATTGGGCTCTCATCTTCAGGTTTGTACTCTATTCCAGGTGCAGGTTGAACTAGGTAGCATGACAGGTAACCTGCAAAATATTACCACGGTTATAAATTAATTATAATTTTGATACTTTATAATTATTTTTTTTAACAAAATCTTCATAATCATGTTTTATATTTTAAAAGTAGGATTCTTCGACCAGACGGCAATCCCAAGTTCTATTTTAAAAATATTTGAACTACATAGTTGAACCGAAACAAGTATAAAAACAATAAAAAAAATCCCAAGTTTTTTTTTCTAAAATGTAATCATTAAAAAATAGGTGAAAAACTGTTCGGACATTTCAGAACAGAAAAAATATTCTAAATGTATGTAAAGGCACGTTACCTTGACATTACAGACAGACATGATGTTTATTAATGTTATAATAAATTATGCAAGTACCCAGTATGTCAGCGGCGAGCGTGCGTGCTCGCGTTACGTTCCTATCACGTAGCGCCGCGGGCTGCGCTTCGCTTCCGCCGACGTACCACTTCTGGATGCGCAGCTCGCCCGCTTCTGCTTCGACCGCGGACTCTTCGCTTCGGTCGCCGGTGGACAAACGCATGCGCCGTTCCTATGAATACATACGATAATTACACAAACAATATTATTGTAATGTAATCTATAACGAAAGAAAGTGTCTTTGAAGACCTACTTGATTTTGATAGTTATACCGTTCTTATCGTATATACCGTTACCGATCCTGATACCGTTCTTCGTAGATGTAGATTTGTTATTTTTTTTTACATAATATATTAGCATAGAAACGCGCTATAGTCTCAAAAATTGTAATTATATCCTAGATAGGGATGTAATGCGTATTCTACGAAATCCTAGTGACGCTTAATAAATTTTCTCATTGATAGAAGGAGGCTTCTGTGGCACTGTCTCATACCGCCACAACCGACATTCTTGAACCAAATAAAACTAGGTATTAAAAGTTAGCGTCGTGGTTGCCACTAATGGAAAGAAGAAGAACCTTGGCAGGTGGATGTAGCAATAGCGCAGGGTCGATGGCCAGGCGCGCGGGCTGCATGGCCAGGCACAGCCACGCCGACAGGCAGGGACACGCCGCCATCAGGATCGCGTCCAGCATGGCGTAGCGGACGAGGTTGCCCCACACCTAAATAATAAAGGATATTTTATTTAATACGTCTCTATTTCTTAGGGACCATCTCCACGAGCGAGAGAATCGCGACGAATCCGAATGAAAATCGCCGTGTGGACACACGTTCTAAGACAATATATAGAATTAAGTGGCACGACGATAATATCGTCGCGATTCTCTGACTCGTGGTCCCTTAGCGTCTGAGCACACTATGCGGTAAACACGCTACCGAGAACCGACCAAACTTTGTCCCAAAATTACTTTGACTAAAATTTCATAGTACAAGTACAATATTAATGCTATTGATGAACTTTTTTTTTTCATGTAATATTTAGAAAACTTGAATCATAGTCACAGTCTTTTTAGGTAACCTCTCTCACTTGTCGACTGTACTATCTGTTTCAACTTCAGGGAACGAAAAAGCAGATAACTTTACAAGTTAAAATTCCATAGTAAAAGAAATGTCATTGATATATTTTTTACATCGCGGGTCGAGTCAGACAGTTTCGCCGTTAACAATGCCTAAGGCGGGTCGTGAGCTTAGCGCCTCCTATTAATTAATGGTAAAAATACTTACACGAACAGCAATTTCTTGTATCTCATGTATATGTTCAAACAACACCCTCTGGTAAATATGCCTCATCGCCTCTTGCAGTAATTCAGGTGTCCACATCAAATACTGTGTCTCTTTCTCATCTTTTTTCTCTTTCTCACCATTACTCTGTCCGTTACTGTGTTCGGTGATGAGTGGTCTTGTTAGGGTACTGAGCGTTTGTAAGGTCGCCTTACGAACGGAACTTGTTGAATGGTCTAAATATGGCCAGAGGCGCGGTAGCACATCCGAAAGGTCGATGGGGCTGTAAAAGAAAAATATTTTTTATTAATCTAAATGTTTTATCAGTTCTCACAATTACAACTTTATGTAAATTGAAAATTCTTAGAATAATTTAGTATGGCAGCAAGAAGGGCGCGAGAGACGCGTTATTGGAGTTGTGATGACGGCCGTGTCGATACTAAACCGTATAGTGTTTAGTGTGATGTTGTTGATACAAATATCTCTATCCTGCTGCCAGGGTCTACTGTGAGAGGTTCTCTTCTCGGTGAGAGGTTAACTTACTGCAACAGCCTCGCAGCCTCTGGCAGCGCGCACAAGGCAGCCAACAGCGCCATGTACGAGTGCGCGGGCGCCGCCAGGTCGTCCTGGTCGCGCAGCAGGCGCCACAGACGCGCCGCCACCGCGGGCACGCGCGCGCCGTCCGCGCTGCTGGCCAAGGCGCGAGCCGCCGGCGCCAGCGCACCCGCCGCTACGGCGGACACGTCTTCGGCGCCGTCCTCTAACCCGGCGATCAGGTATTCTAGGGCTCCGCATGAACACGCTACTTCCTAACGAGAAAAAACGAGATAATTAACGACATACAATTGTTTTATCAACTTTATGGTTAAATCAAGTTATTAAACTTTTTATTAACAAGAATTTTACTGAAATTTCGATTGCGTATGTACTGTACAACCCCAAAAAGAAAATTTGTTCAAAATATAGTTAATATAAGGTCTTAACAATATTTCTTATTTCACATAATATTTTAAGAATTATATGAATTATTACAATATTTTGAACACCCCACCTGTCTAGCAGCGAGCAAATACTTGAAGCCCAGCAGCGCGCCGTGCCTGGCCTCCCACTGCTGGTGCGCGGCGAGCCTCGCGAGCAGCTTCGCCACGGGCGGCACTCGGCCTTCGCGCAACTGCGCCAAGCACACGCCCAGCGTCTGCGCACACGTCTCGCGCACTGGCGCCACCACCTGACAAACATTCATAAGAAAGGGATACGGTAAATAGTAGCGCTTCTCTTTGTATTTGTAATGAAAACATAAATTATCGAACTTAGTACGAGTAAATGTTAGTAATTAAATCTCGCGACAAGCTTTTATATCATATAAATTGTGTAATGACGTTATAAGTTGATAGTAAAAGTTTTAAAAGAAAAGTTTATTTTATTCTTTTTAGCGCAATTAAATAAAAGCTTGTTTTTAAATATATATTTTTTACTTTTATTTTATTTCTCCTATAAACTTACATTACTCACAAATACAAAGAGCAAAAAAACTATACTAAAACCCCCATATTCTTCCCGCCCTGCATAGCTACGAAGCTAATGAACCATACCTGATCAGATACGAAGTCTCCAAATCTGTCTAGCGCGAGTACACACAATAATCTAAGAGCCATGTCTTCTAGCCATTCTTGATGGGCATCTTCCATCTGAAAATAATAAAAGATATTTTTAACACATACAAGAACGAGCCCAAAACAAAAGTAAAAATGAATAAATACTATTTAAGATTTTTTATTTTATTTTTATTTATTAATCCACCAACGGTCTTATACATGAATAAATAACACATATATAAAAATAACTTGTAAAGCACAACATTATGAATGCATAAGCCAATTATAGGTAGATACAACATGTTTGAAATAGTATAGGACTATTGTTATGGACTAGTCAAACTCAAGTAAATACTTTTTGATAGATTATTATTTTCATAATTTTATTTTTGATATATGTCATATTCTCTTTCTTTTATTTTTTATTGTCTATCTATACTATCGATTTTTCTTGTATTGCACGTATCTTTAATTATATTTTTTATTTTACTTTGAGCTCTCTAGTTTCCACTTACTCTCCTTTATTTTCATATTTTTGACTCTAATTCACATCTTTCTGCTACCTACCTGTTCTTTGGTCATATCAGCGGCCATGCCAGCGCCCAAAGCGATCTTGGCCCGAAGCAGTTCCCTCAAAGCGCTTGCAGCGCCGTGCCTCGACTCCCACGCAGCGCCGAAGAGCTGCGCTTGAAGCGCGCCGCACCAGCCTTCGAGGGGCCAGCGGGAACACTCCGCCCATGCACCTGAGCAGTCTGGCACTGGCAGACTCGTATCTACTGGATAAATATCATAATCATTAACACACTGCTGCAGTTATTTAATTCTTTATTTGGGTTCTACAAAGGCATTTAAGAAAATACATACTATAGTCTATTTTTCTTAACAAAAGATCGGTCCACGTAATCATTGCTATTGGCTGCATCACGATGACCCATCTCACTCTGTCAATATCGGAAATGTGCGAGGGATATACTCAGCAGTCGTAAAACAGACTATAGCTGTTACCTAAGAGTAAAGTGCAAGACTTCGCTTTAAATAGAGGTAGATTGTATGAGGTTTGAATACTGACTGGAGTCTTATTGCGAGTCCATTCTGTTTGACACGTACGATAACCCCCCCCCCCCCCCCCCCCTTTACTAAGTCTTAAATAGTATTTAAATTGTAGTCAAAATCCTTCATATATTATCTTTAAATGCTTACCAACAAACTCATCGAGCGGTTCCAACTTAATCTTCTTTCTATCAGGTTCCACAGGCGGCGTGGGGGGCGCGGACGGCGACTCGTCTGAGCAGTCGCGCGACTTTTGTTTGCTAAACGCCGCACGCGCTTTCCTCTTAGCCAGATTCATTTCCCGTGAGCTTAGTTGCTTGGATGTTGTGTTGGGGACTAACTCTTGCACAGGCCTCTGGTAAAAATAAAAATATATAAAATGATTTATTGAGAGACTAGGCACAGATAATATTGACTAGGTGTACAGATAATATTGATTTGTTTAAATAAATCTACTGTATGTTTTCTTTCTTTCTAACAGAGGCACAGAGCACAACGGATAATCCGCTCACCCTCGGGTGTTGCAAGCGTCTATAGGCTACGGTGATGCTTACCATCAGGCGGGCCGTATGCTAGTTTGCCAAATTTGTGGTATAAAAAAAACATATGTGGAAGCATCGAAATAATATTACTACGTATAGAAATGACAGCGCCTTCAAATTTTGGCGCCGCGTTCGGCCGTGAGGGGCGTGCCCCTCCCTGGCCCCGCCCCCAACCGAGTCATAGAATATGACATTACTACGCAGGGGCGACACTTTGTTTATATTCTGCCTATTGGACATCTAATTGATTATTTTATTTTATTACAATATTTTATTTTACTTAATAGAATAAACTTAATAGAAAATAGGTATAATATTAGCTTTATAGGTAGGAAGCTACATTACATTTTTGTTCTTAACTAAATATTAGTCAAAAATAAACTGAGATTAAATCAAAACTAACTTTATAATGAAATTTTATTTGTTCGAAAACGGTTGGTCGAAATTTAAAATGCTGTTTCGTTTTCCTTCTTTTTATTTTCTAGAAACTATTTTTTTACTTAGTTAGTAACTTTATCCACATTTACATATTTTATACCTACTATATAAAAATATTTTGTAAATATAGTTTAAAAAATGAATATTTAAATTACATATAATTTTTAAAAAAGTATTTTTTGGGTGAATATCAACTAGAGATTTTTATTTGTCATTTCGGTGTGATTTTTTTTTATTTCAATGCTATCTACATATTTTTAGTGACAAATAAAATTTGGCCTATTTTATAACATTGTGTGCGTGAGTGGACATCATAAGGTTGAACTTTTACACTGAAATGAAAATTGCCACCGAAATTATACTTACTTACTTACTCCGATGGCTCAGCGACCCAAAGTGAGTCTTGGCCTCCGACACAAGAGAACGCCATGATAAACTGTGTAAATTTATACACAATTTTGAAACAAATTACACGAATCCAGCACGAGTTACACAGGTTGTGACCTGTGACACAGGTTTGTTCACTCAAACCTACTATAGGCACCAACCTCACAATACATAGGTAGTCTCACATCGGTATACAACTAAGAAAATATACCTAAAAAAATTGTAATCTAAAGTCTGTAAGCAAACTTTGTTTTAAGAAAATAAATTAAAATTATTTTAGTTATATCAGCTACGGATCTGATCTGATGCGACATTAACATTTTTGACACATCTAAAAAGTGCTAAGCACTGCTAAAGAAGTTTTCACTTCAAAAATGAAAAAAGGTTAACCGACTCTAAAAACGAATTTGAATAACTTATTGAATTCGTTAATTGATTATATCTGATTGAAGTCGGTGTCAGGCGGACGTGACCACCTAGATAGATAGATAGATAGAATATACTTTATTTGCAATTCACAACAGTAGGACACAGTATACATAAACACAATATACACACTAGTGAAATCGCAACAAGGCGGCCTTACCTTTTTTTTTTTTTTTTTATATTATCGTCAGAAAAATGCTTTGCAGCAGCCCCACCGCCCGGGGAATATGCGGTGGGGACTGTGGGACTTACCACTAAAAAACTGACGGGATGCCACTCGCCCCCTAAGTGACGGGGCCACGGGTACTGTGATACATCCGCGACCCCGCCAGGGCCGTCCGGCCAAAGTTAAACTGGCCGGACCCGCTCTCCCCGGAACGCCCCGTCAGCAGCACACCGCATCCAGGTGCACTGCCGACACCGAGGACCATTGCCCCCTCAAGACGACGGGCCTTCCCCGGCTCGCCGTCTCGGCTGGGCAAGGGTCCCCTCCATCTCTGCGGTCGCAACAACGTGCGACCGCTGGCCGGGCTCTGCGAGCCGCCGGCCCCTCTTCTTCAATTTTTTAACGAGGTTTTCTTCCTCCACCGCGCCTCCTGCGCCACTCCAAGTGCCACAGCGTCCACTACGTACTTAGTGGACTCTGTGACACTTTGCGCCACCGCGCACTCCCTCTTCCAGGGTGGTCTCATTCGCTCATGTGACCCAACCCTTAACGCCCCCCGCAGTGTCTGGGTTGGCGAGACCCAGTGTCTGCAGGGCCTCCGCGTTCCACCATACGGAGGTCGCCCCCGGTATCAACGGGTGGAGTAGGCCCGGACACCAGTCGGGGCGAAGACGCTTTTGGGGAGGATCAGCGAGCGAACGAGTCCACCACCGCTCATCATACAGCCGGCCGAGCCAAGCGCGGCCGGCTCCACCTCTTGTTTTTTAACGAGGTTGTCTCCTCAGTCGCTCCACCCCCAGCACCAGTACGGATGCAAGGGGGAGCGGATTTGTCCGCATCCCACGTACTCCATCCAAGGTAGGAGCACGGGGAGCAGACCCACCGCGTCGGGAATTTGGCCGTCGGCAAGTAATTCCAGAGTTGGGTCCAGAAACTAAGGAATTACTCGCCGACGTTACCAGGGTGGACCGCGTGGAGGTATCCCAACTCCCCACCCCAAGGCGGCCTTACCTAGCCTAGCTAGATTATCATCTCAGGCATCTCAGCAGCATGGGAGGATGACTTCCAGACGTAAATACATGAATAGTTTTAGTTTATAACAATAAATATCTTCATTAATACATGAATAGCTTACGACAACATAAGTAACGCGTTATACGTGCCCATAAAATTTGAGGGTTGCCCTCGATTTTCCTGGAATTCCCATCATCAGATCCTGAATTGGTGACAACTTGGGAGTATGCACTTATGAATAAAAAAAGAATTGTGAAAATCGGTCCACAATTAGAGTAATCGGCGAACCTCCAAAAAAAAAACAATGAAACATAGAACCTCCTTTTTTGAAGTCGGTTAAAAAAAAAGCAAAAAATTTTTCAGAAATAAGTACCTAAATTATATTATAAAATTGACTCACGCTTAGTACCTACGTATCCCATCTGTACGATTACTTTTTGATAATCTATGATTTTCACATAGAAATGGCGGATGCAATCATGATGCAATAGAAAATAATAATAAAAAATTGTTTTGGTTGGTTTTACTTAATTTTTTGTATACTTACCGATGATAAGTGACGCCGCTATCTTTCTTCCTTACTGTTGAACGGTTTTTACAAGTTTTTATTGAACATGACGGCATTTTTTAATTATTTTTTTGACATAAATCCGAGGACCAATCACGATGAGCGTCGGCAAGTTTCTAAACGAGTTGATGTCTATTGGCCTCAATGTATGGGGACAAAAATTTTGTTCGCGGTGTCCGTTCTATACGTAGTAATATTATTTCGATGTGTGGGAGTGCATTTTTCGATTGTATGTTGTTGGCCAATTTCTTTACTATCCATATCAACCTATCACTGCAGGGTTAAGGGTCTCCCTTCAATCGAGGGGATAAAAGCATTATCTGACACGCTTCTGCTCCAATGCGTATTGGCAGAAGTCAGTGTTCTCAAGCCGCCCCACCGACTTGGCTTAACGACTGTCAGCCATCGACAACGATTAGTTACATCGAAAAAATATATTTGTCAGTGACTCTATACCAATCGGTTCATCGGACAGAGTTAGAGAGAGCCTTTATAATATTAGTAAGGTTTTGTCTCCTTACAACACAGGCGATACAAAAGTGGGAATGTGGTTGACAATGCCGATCTTTACATAGCAAATGCTGCTTACCAGGCAGTCGTAAGCTCGTCTTTAATTTAGTGGTGCAAAAAAAGTATGGATTGTCTTTCTATCTAAGGTATAGCCGGGATAGAGCCCCAGTGGGATAGTTGCCACATTTTCAAAAAACCTAACTTCCCAAACTCGCGACTAAAGCCCACCATTCACACGCAGATTGGTCCGGCAGATTGGTCGGCCATCGGACTAATCCGCCTGTGTATGGAAGCGACGAACCGGTCCGCCAGACTGTCAAATGGGTTGGCGTCGGGCTCGCAGGCGAGCCACGAGCGCCTACCGAACCCTCGCCCGACCCGACTAATCCGCGCGTGTGTGTGCAAGGCAGATTGGTCGGCCGACTCCAGTCAGTGTCGAACTTCGACTGCGCGCTGCGCTCGTATTTATTTGTTTTTTTTTAATTCAAATATGTCTTTCGACGATAACAAACCGTTTTGGGAAGAATTTATTTATCTTTATAAGGAAAAGCAAAGCCGACGATTAAAACTACTTTTGCTTTCTTAGATAGAACAGGCGGCATATTAAATAAATACACGTGTAGGGCTCACCAAAGTCA
This sequence comes from Endotricha flammealis, assembly GCA_905163395.2. Lineage (NCBI taxonomy): Eukaryota > Metazoa > Arthropoda > Insecta > Lepidoptera > Pyralidae > Endotricha > Endotricha flammealis. The sequence continues at coordinate 13,688,113 of LR990861.1, read as the reverse complement.
CACTTCGAGTGGAGGGTTGGCGGTGGGTTGGCGGAGGGTTCGTGCAGTGTATGGGCAACGTAGGTGGGAAGGTAGGTGTAGGGGTGGTTGTCGGGTCGAGGCGATGGCGCTGCGGTTTCGCGGGGCGATGACGCAGATCTGCGACGCGTCCATGCCCCGTGTCCGCCAACAGTCCGCAAGGCGCCAGGTGTATTGGTGGACCGCCGAGATCGCGCAATTGCGCGTAGTATGCGTTGCGGCTCGTCGCCAGTACACCCGATACCGGAGACGGCGTCGACGGGATTCCGCTGAGGAGGACGCGCTGTATGAGGTGTACCGCGCGTCTAAGGAGACTCTGTGGCTGGCCATCGGCGACTCAAAGTCTCGTGCCAGGGAGGAGCTGCTGGGGTCCCTAGATCGGGATCCGTGGGGGCGCCCTTATCGTTGGGTACGGGGCAAGTTGCGTCCCTGGGCGCCTCCACTAACACAAAGCATGCAACCCCAGTTGCTAGAGGCGGTGGTATCGGCCCTCTTTCCAGAGCGAGCACGACTCGTTCCTCCGGCGATGGCTTCGCCCTCAGCCACAGACTCTCCAGAAGAGGAGAGCACCGATTTCCCCGAGGTGACGCAAGCAGAGACGAGAGCGGCCGTGTGGCGGCTTCGGGCCAAGAACACAGCGCCCGGACCCGACAGAGTTCCTGGTCGAGCTCTCGTCCTGGCTCTGAAGGAGTTAGAGCCCCAGCTGAGGGGGCTCTTCACGGCATGTCTCGAGCAGGGTCAGTTTCCCAGTGTGTGGAAGGAGGGGAGGCTGGTCCTGCTCAGAAAGGAGGGGCGCCCCGCGGACTCGCCGTCCGCGTATCGGCCCATAGTGCTGCTCGACGAGGCGGGCAAACTTTTTGAGCGTATTATCGCAGATCGCCTCGTCAGCCACTTGTGCAGGGAGGGGCCGAACTTGGACGACAACCAATTTGGTTTTCGTCGGGGGCGCTCCACCATAGACGCCATCATGCGCGTGAGGGCCCTGGCGGAGGAGACGGTGTCCCGGGGTGGGGTGGTGCTGGCGGTATCCTTGGACATCTCCAACGCATTCAACACCCTACCCTGGAGTTGTATTCGGGAGGCTCTGAAATACCATCGCGTGCCTCCCTACCTCAGTCGCACAGTAGGGGCTTACCTGGAGGGCAGATGCGTCACCTATCGGGGACGCGACGGTGCCAGTCGGCACCTCATGTCGTGCGGTGTTCCGCAGGGATCGGTCTTGGGACCGCTCCTGTGGAACATCGGCTACGACTGGGTGCTGAGAGGCGAACTCCCGTCGGGCGCCAGCTTGACGTGTTATGCGGACGACACGCTCGTAACTGCCCGGGGGAGCTCGCACAGGGAAGCGACGTTGATAGCCACGACTGCGGTGTCACAGGTGGTGAACCGCATCCAGCGCCTGGGCCTGGAGGTGGCCCTAAACAAGTCGGAGGCTATGGTGTTTCATGGTCCCCGACGTGCGCCGGCGCCGGGATCACACATCGTGGTCAGCGGGGCCCGGATAGCTGTCAAGTCCACCATGAAGTATCTGGGTTTGGTGCTCGACAGCCGATGGGAATTCGGGCCCCACTTCCGGCGGCTGGCGCCCAAGCTGATGGGCGCAGCGGGCGCGCTTTCAACGTTGCTTCCCAACTTGGGGGGCCCGAGTGCCGCCTGTAGGCGGTTGTACGTGGGAATCGTGCGGTCCATGGCCCTGTATGGGGCCCCTGTGTGGGCGATGGACATGACGACCAGCACTCTCGCCATTCTGCGCAAACCGCAGAGGGCGATGGCCGTCAGAGTCGTCCGCGGGTATCGCACGATTTCCTACGAGGCGGCTTGCGTCCTGGCCGGATCCCCGCCCTGGGACCTAGAGGCGAAAGTACTCGCGTCATTATATCGATGGCGCGAGGAAGAGCGGGCACGGGGCTTGAGGCCGGTGCAGCGGCAGATCGCGCTGCGCCGAGAGGAGCTCCGTCAGGTCTTGGTGACGGAATGGCGGCAAAGGCTTCTGCGCCCTACCGCCGGCCTCGCTACCGTCGAGGCGATCCGGCCAGTACTCGACGACTGGCTCGGGAGAAGGCACGGCTCCCTGTCGTTTAGGGTGACGCAGGTGCTGTCGGGGCACGGCTGCTTCGGCAAGTACCTGTGCCGCATAGACAGGGAGCCGGACGCTCGGTGCCACCACTGCGTTCATTGCGGGGAGGACACGGCGCAACACACGCTCGCCGAGTGTGTAGCTTGGGAAGAGCAGCGCCGTGTCCTCACAAATGAAGTAGGAAGCGATCTGTCGCTGCCGGCCGTAGTGCGAAGGATGGTCGGTAGCGCAGAGTCGTGGGACGCGGTGGTGTCCTTCTGTGAGGACGTGATGTCGCAGAAGGAAACTGCGGAACGGGAGAGAGAAATCTTGACTCCCTTTCCCGGCCGCAGAAGGCGCACCGGGCGCAGGAGAAGGGCGGACAACGCCCTTTTCCGGCCCCCATGAATGGGTCCAGGGGCGATGGACTTGGGGAAGTCCCCTCCCCCTATTTAATGGACCCATGTCGCAGGCGCGCGCGGGTGTCGGCGCGCGCCTCTGAGGCGATGCACGGGGCAGTTCAACACCTCACTACCCCGTGCAGGAGACGAGGCCCGGGCAGAACCGGCCAGCACTAGTGTGGGGCTGCGGAAGAATCTGGATTCCCGCGGCCCCGCGCGCACGTGCGAGGAGACACCGGGGTGGTTTTAGTCGGTAAGAGTCCGGCACGCAGTCCATGAGGATTTCCCCCCGTTAAAAAAAAAAAAAAAAAAGGGGTGGTTGTCGGGATACCTCCACGTGGTCCACCCCGGGCAACGCCGGCGCGTCCTTGCCGGCGGCTGAAGTCCCGACACGTGGGTCCCCTCCCTGCGCTCGAGTTGCGGCGAGCCGCGGGTTGAGGGGGACGAGCGGGGTCCGGTCCCTGCGTTTCGCCGGGTGCGGGTTGCAGGCGGACGGGTGTGTCTACTCCCTGCGCTCGGCTCGCGGGTTGACGCGGACGCCCTAGTGGGCGCCGGCCTAACCAGTCGGCGTGCGGCGCATACCGTAACCCGTGGGTCCTCCACCCACGGGCCGGGGGCCTTGGCTTAACCGCCCGGGCCGCGAGGAAGACAACCTCTATAAAAATCACGAGCGGAGCTGACGGCCGCGCCACGCTGAATAAGTGTGGTGTGGCCGTTGGCTGGCGGTCGGCACAGTGGGTGCGATCGCCGAGTGGACGGGGACCATAGCCCAGCCGAGACGGCGGGCCGGGGAAGGCCCGTCGTCTTGAGGGGGCGATGGTCCTCGGTGTCGGCAGTGCACCTGGATGCGGTATACTGCTGACGGAGCGTATCGGGGGCGAGCGGGTCCGGCTGGTACCTTGGCCGGACGGCCCTGGCGGGGTCGCGGTTGTATCCCAGTTTCCCGTGGCCCCGCCACACAGGGCAAGAGGCATCCCGTCAGTTTTTTAGTGGTAAGTTCCACAGTCCCCACCGCGTGCTCCCCGGGCGGTGGGGCTGCCACAAAGCATTTTTCTGACGTGACGTGTGTATGGGCAACGCCGGATTGGTCGCGGTCGGGTCCGGGTTGCGAGTTGGGTTCGGGCTCGTGTAGTGAATGGTGGGCTTAACAAATAACAGTTTAACTAGAGCCGCAGGCACCCCGCACCTGAGTTAGCCACGGGCCGTCGTGCGGTGAGGACGTGTTTCGTTCGTGTGTGCATTCATCTCCGCGGCGAACTTTACAAACACGTCAATGTTTTAATGGCTATAATTTGCTGTTGTATAACTTTATAAATAGTCATTAATTCTGTTATATTATTTATTACTACTCACTTTGATCACTTCTGCCTTAATGTTAGTCTTCCCCGGGCACAGGTCATCGTTAGTGTACACGGAGCTGAGATCGACCCCCAACTGAGCGGCCACGTCGAGCCCGAGACGGGCGTTCAACTGCTGCCGCTGCTTTGATAGACGCTCTTTTATATCTAAAATAATTATAGGATTTCATTAAATAAATATAAATTGAACTATATATATAATTTATTCGTGTATTTTCTCCATAAGATATATTATGACACTTATCGATAAATTTTAGCGTAGGCATAAATAATTTTTCCTTTAATTGTAATAAATTTTATTAAAAGCTTACGATTATTTTTATATATTTGATTTGAGTACGTTTGACCTCAATCTAGCAAAGATGAGGTCTAGCACGCAACACGCAAACTCAAAAAATGCCTATTCTCTCTTACTACTTTATAATATTTGTTTATGAATACTACCTACTGCTCATCCACCTACCCGCATTGAGCAAGCGAGTAGATTTTCACGTTCAAAGTGTTTAAACCCCTCCTTTATATCCACGAATAAGAGGAACCATACAATGGCAGTGGGTTTAGTCTAATAATATATTTTTTTGGCCTAATAATAATTAAAAAAAATATTCTCGAAGGAATCATACAACGCTATCTAGTCCCAAACTAAGCATAGATCGTATGGATTCTAGATTGAAATATAGGTAATTTTTTTTGTAAATAAATAAGGTTATAAGTACATAGAAAACATCCAGATCAAATAATATATTAAACTGTATATTCACCAGTCGGCGTGAGCGCCTCCTCCTCCATATCATACTCGTGGCCCTCGGAGCCCATGAGATGAGCGCCGTTCTGCAGAACACGGTCCAGGTCAAATGTTTCGCACCGCAGCCGCCCATTGTCTTCTGGCTCTATTTTCTCCTCTGTAAAGAAAGATATTGAATTGTTTATTTCATAAATTATATATTTTTACTTACATTTTACTTTAGTTACATTTTAGGCTACCGCATTCGTGTTTCGCTGACAAATCTAGCATGCAAGTTGTACTAATATTTCTTTTACTAATAAAAGACTGAAGGCTACCCTTGAAGTCGCTGAAATCCCCCCCCCCCCCCCCCCTCAAGAACTTAAAAGAAGTTTTAAGTAAATTCAAACAAGAATATTCCATAAAAAAACTTATGTCTTCTTTATGGAGCGATTTACGTGAATTAAATCTATGAATGTTCTGAGGTCTCTAACTATGCCTATACCAAATTGCATCACAATCGATTCAGCCGCTTTAACGAGAAAAGGTAACAGCCAGAGTAACTTTCGCATTTACAATATTAGTTAGTATAGTAAATATATGAACTACATTATACGTAAAATCTACGTATTTATAATCAAATTTTGTTATTGTAATATCTGACCCACCACGTCTGAAACAATAATACATTTTTCATTGAAGCGATTTACATTCAAAACCTTGAATTTAACTTTATTCAGACAATATGTTATTGTGGCAGATTGTTGAGCGTAGATCACACCGAAGGCAAAGAGGCAGGCAAACAAGGCGGGCCATAGGGAAAGTAATTACCGCGCCGCTAATAAACTTCAGATTAGTCAACACCAGAGGCGGGAAGGGAAAAGGTCAAGAAGGGACAAGCCAAAGGATTAAGGACTCACTGACCGATAGAACCGCATTGCTGTTTCATGCCGATTTAAAAAATACAAAAAATCCTACCATAAAATTAATTCTAATCGAATTAATTTATTTATAGTAACATTGTATGTTATTACGCCGAGATAAATCTATCACAGGATATCCGGTCTGATAAAATTTAACATTAGGTCATAAGTATAAATTACAAACAGTTCTGGTGCACAATAACATTATGAAATTAAATAATGTGAAGTAATGTAAAGTTTTGTCATAATTGGTCCAGCTGGTACGAAAATTACCCGGAACAGATGTCTGACGAATTTTTTTTTGTATTTTCGATGTAAATATTCATGAACTATTATGTAAAAAGATGTTGACAATACAAACATTAACGTCTATTTATTTATTGTTAAATAACCTGAATATGGTGATGAACACTCACCTTTTTTACCCGTGAAGGGCGTGGGTTGCCATTCTGGGACGTTGGAAAGAATCGCTTCCACGGCCTGAAACAAAAAGAAAATAATTTTTACTAAGACTATTAGAAGTCCTACTGGGTTCTCTTTTTACAAAAAAAAATACCGTTCTACGACTCCGCATAATCGAAGATGAGCATTCCCGAAAACTTTTTTCATCAAAACGCGCCTGTTTACTTTTTACTATCTAATAATTTCACCTGTAATCTCATACAGATTACGCAACCGGAAATATACCTACTCTTATTATTATTAAAGTTTTTTTTTAACAAACTAGTACTTAGTATGTCACTGAAGTTGTCAACTTTTTTCATTCCCTCTCATCACACGGACAGTAATGTGCAATGCTCTGTGGTATGTGTAATTATTTAATATGCACATAATAAATACAAAACGTTGCATTACAACATAAAAGCAATTTGTGTAAAGTAATTTTCCGTCTCGCCGAGAAAATTATGGCAAATGAGTAAAATAGGCCAAACATAACATATAATACAACTGTTGCGGAAACGACGTATAATTACAATAGATTAAGCTGATAGAAATATAATTATGAATATGAAACTCCAAACTATCCCACTAAAATTATAAAGGCGAAATTGATGAGTATACTTTGTTCTTCACGCTCAAATGGCTGTGCCAATTGTTATGATATTTGGTATGTAGGTAGCTGATACCTTGGATTAACACATAGGGTACTTTTTATCCCGAAAAGTACGCGATTCCCGTAGGGTTTGGTCAAAAGTGTCGATAGTCAATAGAGCTTTATAAAGTAGATGTCGCTGCTGTGCCCAAAATGTCCAAATACAAGCGAACGAAGTGGCGCGAGTGTCGCTAGTCATAAATTAAACAACTGGTTCTATATAGGTTTGCTTTAGAGTGGTCGATGCTATTGACGATCTATGTTGGTCGTTGTTAATCCTGGCATTACAGGAGACTGCGAATGGTGGGCGTGCGCTGAATAATTTTAACTAATAGTATAAGGTTATTAACAACTCAAGAAGGCCTTGTAAACTGGTAAAATTAAAACGTATTTTTTATTCACATCATCATGATCATCCATTATGTAAACATAAACTAATTAGTTAAGCAGAACATCATTGCGATAAACATTACAGCATAATATTAGTATAACGCAAGCGTAGGTGTGATTTTCAGTCAGATAATGAGCTCTACATCGCCTCATTACAGATATTCTATAACACGAGGAGCGCTCGGCTATGAATATTGTAACGTTCATATACAATACACATTATGTTAGTGTGAATAACCACGAAAACGCTCGTAAAATCAGTCACGCACACTAAAGTAATGTGCACGTACAGGCCTCACTTTACTGACTAGTTCTTTGACTAGTTCTGTACTTTGACTAGTTCTCTCACGTCATATTATTATCTTGAACGGCTATCATCTAGCTAGGCGGACTGGCCTGCTCTTTCCATCAACAACGCCTACCTATTTTACATGTATGAAATTACTAGCTGCTGCCCGCTTCTAATTTTATGCACAGCAGCGCCTTTTATATCAGATTTTTGACAAAATACTACGGGAATCGCGTACTTTTCGAGATAAAAAGTATCCAATGTGTTTATCCAATGTATCAGCTACCTACATACCAAATATCATAAATATTGGGCCAGCCATTTGAGCGTGAAGAAGTAACAAACATATCACAAACTTTCTCCTAATATTAGTAGAATTTGTTGAGTTGAGTAAGTAAGTATCCCATAACACGAGTCTCGAACTTACTTTTGGCACAGTATAATAAATAGTAGGTACTAGCGCTTTTGGGCTAGCTCAATCTGTGTGATTTTTTCCATTATTTATTTATTATAGCTTAATTTGAGGTAGGTTATTGACGTGGTGATTAAGACAATTTCATCATTTCCGTCATTACCAACCTTCAGAATGAAGTCTTGTAACGCAAACATGCAGCGCGGTTCAAGGTTCAGAGATAACGCAGATCGGACAGGTTTCATATTTCATTGTATTGCACTGAAGTTAAGATCACACATGCAATTATAAATGATAACCCCTGTCAGTATTTGGATGGGTTAAAAAAATCTTCTCTCCTTTCGAGAATGTTGTTGCATGTGTGAAAAGTGAATGATAATACAAGTTAAGCAACGACCGGAGTCAGTATTTCGATGAGTTTTAAAAAAGTCACCCTCCTTTCCTCATCCCCTATCCTACTATAAAGTACCTACTATGAACTCGGGATAAGTCCCAACTCAGGCGCAACCCCCCCCCCCCCCCCCTTCCCCTTGTACTTTCGGAAAATCCTTCATAAAGGACGCCTCTACTATCCGCGGTTTACGGCCGTGCGTTGATACGTCAGTCAGTCAATCAGGAGGGGCCCAAGTCTGCTATTTTAAATTAGGCGACCAATTATTTCCATACTATCACCACCCTATTTTCATTATATTTCCATAGTGCCTTTGGTATTCTGCTAAAAGTTAACTAGTATCTCAATGTATTGACCATAGAGTGTCAGTCGAATATGAACGGAATGGTCGACAGTTAAAATCTACCATGAACTACTATTTCAGTTAAATCGATTTTATGTGAAAGATACTACAGGACATTTTACATGATAGATGTTATTAGACAGGTCTGAATGCGTACTATTCAATAATCCAGTCACGACAACGCATCCGTAAAGATGATTCATTTCTCTATCAGGAGCACAATGCAGGCAATTACTCTATAACAATGAGATTTTATATCGATTGAACATATTGATTTCTATAGGTCGTCAATAAGCTCAATTTGCACATAATGTAACACGTTTTGAATAGAAATAGCGCATGAAATGTGTGCTTTTCAATCGAAATAAGTCGGCAATAGTGCAGGTAGAGGATAACTTAATTCGACCTTTTTTTTTTTTTTTTTTTATATATTATCGTCAGAAAAATGCTTTGCAGCAGCCCCACCGCCCGGGGAATATGCGGTGGGGACTGTGGGACTTACCACTAAAAAACTGACGGGATGCCACTCGCCCCCTAAGTGACGGGGCCACGGGTACTGTGATACATCCGCGACCCCGCCAGGGCCGTCCGGCCAAAGTTAAACTGGCCGGACCCGCTCTCCCCGGAACGCCCCGTCAGCAGCACACCGCATCCAGGTGCACTGCCGACACCGAAGACCATTGCCCCCTCAAGACGACGGGCCTTCCCCGGCTCGCCGTCTCGGCTGGGCAAGGGTCCCCTCCATCTCTGCGGTCGCAACAACGTGCGACCGCTGGCCGGGCTCAGCGAGCCGCCGGCCCCTCTTCTTCAATTTTTTAACGAGGTTTTCTTCCTCCACCGCGCCTCCTGCGCCACTCCAAGTGCCACAGCGTCCACTACGTACTTAGTGGACTCTGTGACACTTTGCGCCACCGCGCACTCCCTCTTCCAGGGTGGTCTCATTCGCCCATGTGACCCAACCCTTAACGCCCCCCGCAGTGTCTGGGTTGGCGAGACCCAGTGTCTGCAGGGCCTCCGCGTTCCACCATACGGAGGTCGCCCCCGGTATCAACGGGTGGAGTAGGCCCGGACACCAGTCGGGGCGAAGACGCTTTTGGGGAGGATCAGCGAGCGAACGAGTCCACCACCGCTCATCATACGGCCGGCCGAGCCAAGCGCGGCCGGCTCCACCTCTTGTTTTTTAACGAGGTTGTCTCCTCAGTCGCTCCACCCCCAGCACCAGTACGGATGCAAGGGGGAGCGGATTTGTCCGCATCCCACGTACTCCATCCAAGGTAGGAGCACGGGGAGCAGACCCACCGCGTCGGGAATTTGGCCGTCGGCAAGTAATTCCAGAGTTGGGTCCAGAAACTAAGGAATTACTCGCCGACGTTACCAGGGTGGACCGCGTGGAGGTATCCCAACTCCCCACCCCAACTTAATTCGACCTAAGATCTACCGTTTAAGTTTTAGTTAAACCTTGGCAAATATTCACAACGGCTTTGTATAACAACTTGGCTAATCTTCACGACACAATACAATTATCACCACTGTATAAGACGAGTAATCCATTATCATATGTTGTTTAATTTGAATACAATGCAAGTCATGCGTCAGTCAAATATCATTATGCTTTTAAATTTTTTAATAACGTGTTATGATAAAATTATAGCAAACGCTTCGTTTTATTGTCTCGGCATAATCAATCCATAATCATCCCACTGTAGGGATACGGGTCTGCCATCAATCGAAGGGAATTAGAACATACTCATAGTCTATGACATTCACAAATCACGTGGTTTTCTATTAGTAAAAGAATTTTTAAAAACGGTTCAGTAGATCCAGAGAATTGTCAAAATTCAATTAAATTTTTCAGGTACCTATTGCTAAAATTTGGGCGCGCCATTCAAGTTTACCTCTAACATTAGATAAATTCGTAGGCTCTGAATAGCGCTTCATCAAAGGTGGATAAAAGAGGCCCAACCGTGGGACAGTTTAAACTATAATAACAACTATGTTACAATTCCTCGGCCACGCACCGATAGCTTATTTCAACAATCCGATACAGTTTATCATTTTCTTCGAAGTTTATTACATTACCGATACAGTTGTGATTACAGAACGTAAATGCTTCATTGCATTCCGTCGCTTCATACTTTTCATAACAAGCCGTTTACATGAAACCCAAGATTTTGTCTTCTCAGCGATAAAAAGAGAGAAAAATATTTTTAAAGTAAACATAAAATATATATTTTTATTAAATCTTTTACCTCTGTCACAGGTGGGAGTCGAACCCACGTCCTTTTCAAAACCGGCCAAGTGCTCTTTAAACTGAGCTATATATTTTATACTACAATGCGTAAGCGGTGTGCATCTCTGGCGCGCAGGGCCCGGGCCAGCGCCAACAGCATCCTGAACGCATTGGCAAGTAGATTTGATCTTCAGTATGTGAACCATTGCTCGATGGTTCACATGCTGAGGAACAATCAATTTTAAATTTGTGCATGTGTTTTATTTTATTTTGTAAACTAAAAATAGGTATAAGGAACTTATGTATTACTAACCCGTGATCTGAGTTGGTCGAAATAAAAATATTATTATTATGACGACCTCCGTGGCGTAATGGTTACCACGCCAGACCGCCACCCAGGAGGTCCCGGGTTCGATCCCCGGTCGGGTCATGATGAAAAACGAACTTTTTCTGATTGGCCTCGGGTCTTGGATGTTTATTTATATATGTATTTGTTATAAAACATAATATCGTTGAGTTAGTATCCCATAACACAAGTTTCGAACTTACTTTGGGGCTAGCTCAATCTGTATGAATTGTCCCTATATATTTATTTATTTATTATTATTATAGCATTTTATATTTTAGATTTAATTTTAAGTTGAGACAAATTAATGGCACTATTTATTGACATTCCGCGTACGTAATGTTGTATGTATGTACCTAGTTTTAAATTTTATGTTGAAAAAGAAAAGAAGAAAAAAAAAAAAAAGAAAGAAAAGTACGATATATTTTTAAATGACAAAAAAGGCCGTAACTGGTTTTCTTTCGCCATTTCTTTTTTACCAGTGGTCATTTTGCTTTGTTTCCGAAATGGTAGTAGTTTATAGAGTAGATTAATTTATACAAATCATTTATTACTGTATACTCTGACAAGAGAACGTGTTTGTAAAAACCTATTCTCTGAATAAAAGTTTTGAATTTTGAATTTTTGAAAAAATTTGCTGAATTCAAGTGGAAAAAAAAGTCGCCTAGGATCCATTGATGGATCAAATAATGGATCCAAGTGGAATGAGGGAGTATCGCGGTAAAAATATTTTCAAACAAGCCCAACACACATTTCATTCTCAGTAACGTGAGACAGTTAAAGTTTATGCTCAATGCTACACAGATGACCTACAATGGCTACAAAACGTGCACGTCCTCGAGAGACAGTATAAATGATATTACCTAAGCTTTTATTCAGGTCATCCTGTAATAAACGCGCGGAATCCGCGTCACACTAAACCGGCCATTTCCGAACTGTTTCCAAAATGGTGGTAGTTTACGGAGTAGCTTTTTTAAAAGGTAATAATATGTACAAAATGGCAAGAGAACATGCCTGAAAGTAGGCCCTGAATAAAGGTTTTCATTTCATACAAAAAACATCGTAGTGCAGATTTACCTGGGCAGCAGCAACCCTGGTCTCCCAAGCGGGCGAGCGGAGGTGCTTCATCAGCCGGCCGAGCAGCCGATGCAGTTCTTCGGGGTGGGCCTTCTGCACCTCGCCGAGCTGCCGCGCAGCCGCCCGCCTGGTGGCGGCACCAGCGCCGGCTTCCAGCAACACGAACAGGCGGTCTAACCTGTGGATAACATTATCCCATTATTTATTTTTATACAACTTTATTGACCACAATACGATGACAATAGGCGGACTTAATGCTAATTGCATTCTCTACCAGTCAACCATTGAAAAGTGCGGAAATTCACATAATCTGCTATTATTATTATTATATTTTTGAGGCTGAAAAGGTTGTATTTATGATCGAAGCTGAAAAGAATGAGATTAGATCCCATTTGACCATTACGAAGTGAAGACCACAAAAAGAAGAACAAAAAGACCACAAAATTTTCAGTGAAATTCATCGATGGCATTGGAAGTTGGAACTAGTTTACCATTACCTTATTATGGAAACACAAATCACTTTAGTGTGCTTTAATGGCTTTAACACAATAAAGTGATTATCAATTCGTCAATTCACGTGAATTTCATATTGATTTATATTTTGAATCAGACGATGTAGCCTTTGAGCCAGGTATACTAGATCAGAATATAAGAATCCTATCCATCTTATACTAAGAGTGTAGAAAAGTTGCAGAACAATAGCAGGCTAACCATTTAATTAATCCCCCGCGCTGGCCCTCGCAGCGTAGGGGAGCGTCCCCAAGGTGGCGGATAGGGGAATGGTCGGTAGTACAGCCTAGCTACACTAACCGGCTAAGTCCGATGGACTCGCTGACCAACGACGGGTGTGGTCCTCCAGCATTTCGGGGGTTGTGCGGCGGGTTGACACCTCGCCCACGTAAAACCTATGTTGCTGGTGAAGCGTATCCCATTAGCGCTTCACCAGCCTGCACAACATCGTCATGAAAAAAAACCATTTAATTACAAAATAATCTGACCGACGCCCGCCGCCGCCGGCCGCCCCGCGCCGACCAGCACGTGAGTAAATAGTGCAATAAAAAGCAAAGCGAACAGTTATCAGAACAAGTTTATTCGATTAATCGATTTCAATTACACGATTGAATTACTAGTAATCGATGTGCGGTGTCGTATTATTTGTTGCGACGATCTTGTTGTCCTTTTAAGTTTTTTTTTTCATCTGTTCTGCTGGGCTTACAACGCTTACATTAGCCGGCAAGGGCGAACAATCGTGTTAACTGTCAATATTGTTAATTTTTGTTGCTAGTGTTCGCTGTAATTGTAATGTCTTTCTTCCAATCAAATTTTCTCCTTCTTTCTGTTATCGCGACGAGTTTGGCCGGGTCACCGATTACGTATCCCTTTGGTCTGGTAGATCCTTGCAACGCGTAGTATTGCTTACTTGTTGAACTTTTGCAACACTTGAGGGTGAAGTCGAGAACATCGCATAAAAAACGAAACCGCAAAATTATTATGGAAGTCATTGCATTTACGTAGATTACCATCGTTAGGCATTCAAGAGATAACTGGCTGTTGAACCATACTTGAAAAGATTACGTAAGATTTGTTTTCTTTTAAAGCATAAATTTACAAAAAAATCTCCATACAATGATCTTACTGTTCATAACAATATTATTCAATAGTACCGTCATACTTATATACAGTCCACCAATGAAAGTGATAACCAGGGTAAAGAACTAAGAACAAAGATTTTTATGCTAATAATGTGAGCATTGCGCAACGTTATGAAACTTTGTAATTACATAGTACAATATGAATACTTGATAAATAAAAATTCGAGTAAATCTTTTTACGCAATATTTAGAAAATAGAAAACTTAAATCATATTTTCGGCCCTGATCACCTCTTTCATTGGCTGACTGTACGTGATCCTTCGAACATGATAAGTACCAAAAGCCTATTTCCCTTGTACATAGAAAGTTATTTTTTTATGCCACAAAGTTGGCAAACAAGCATACGGCCCGCCTGATGGTAAGCATCACCGTAGCCTATAATAGACGCTTGCAATACCAGGGGTATACTATACTCACGCTTTGCCAAACCCCCCCAAGTTTGGAGCGGATTATTCGCTGTGCCCTACGTCTCTTATAACGAAATATTTGAGTATACATGACAACCTGGTAACTCTAGCTGACCCCAACATATTATATTGATGTTCTACACCTATATGCTCTCTTTCCTAACCTCCCCCAGTTCTTTCTACCATAATTCCACTCCCATCCCATCACTCTCAAGTCATTTTAATTCAAAAGTAGTGAATTAAAAATTGCAAAATGTGTAACAATGTGCAATAGTTAATATTCCCCGGCCGGAAACTACACAATTCTCGTTAAACAATTCCTAATTATGTTAATTGACATAATAATGCTTTTACATTGTATGTCGCCTGTATAACAATGTTTGTCCTTCATCAAGAAGAATCTCTATGAATACCAGCCTATTGTAACAAAAACAGTTTCAATAAGTTTCACAGAAGGCAAGGTCAAGTTGGCGTCGAAAAAGCTCGGTGTGCTGAATAAAAATAGGGCGAAGCGGTGCTTCAATCCGGGGCAGAGACTTGTACTGTATAAATGTAATTTATTTTATAACCGCATTCATGTATATCTGCACTACCCAAAGGTTGACTGGTAGATAATGCTGTTAGCGTTAAGTCCGCCTTTTGTACCCTTATATTGTGGTCAATAAAGTTTAAATAAATAAATAAATCTCAAGTCCGACCCCATATGGAGTACTGCTCTCACCTATGGGTTGGAGCGCCGGCGTACCAACTTTGACCTCTTGACTTGACTCAAACACGTGCTGTGAGGATTGTCAACGATCCCAAGCTAACAAGCGGTATCGAGCTCCTCAGTCTGCGAAGAGACTTCGCGTCCCTATGCGTGTTCTACTGCTTGTATAATGGGGTTGGTTCCGAAGAATTGTTTGACTTGATGCCTACAGCATATTGTAACTGTTTTTGTCACGAGAATAGGGGAACTGCTAATACTATCCATAGGTTTTATCTTCATAAGTGATCTACCAGCATTTCAAAAGCCGAAAGAAACTCTGTCAATGTAGGTATTTTTCTAACTACTTGTGTTCCTACGGTGAGTAAGGTCTCCAGAGCTTGGGGGGGTTGGGAGGGTTGGCAACGCGTGAGTGATGCCCCCGGTATTGCAACATTGCAAGCGTCTATAGGCTACGGTGATGCTGACCATCAGGCGGGTCGTATGCTTGATTGCCACCTTTGTGATATAAAAAAATATACTATATTTTTTTCATTATCAAAACCTACAAAAATATGACGTATTTACACGTCATATTTTAAACCATAAATAAACTCGCGCCTACGTATCGGATCTAACACGGTTCAAGTGCATGATGACACAATTTATCTCTTCCCCACACTTCCCTTTTAATCCTTCCTGCAATTCTGCATACAGTATCAGCGACGAGCCACATTTGCCAATATAATTCAGTATTTTTTTTACAAGGAAAAATGCAAACTGAAACAAATGGCCAATATCGTGTATATTCATAAATATTTATCTTGTGCGGAATTTGAAGCCATGATTTTAGAAATGTAGTAGCTATAAAAATATAACTTTTGGACAGAATCTTTTCGTTGATAACTTTTGAGAACGGACTCTATAATAACTTTTCTACTAATAACGATTCGAATGAGCTTTCGACTTTTTAAAAGCTTTTATTTAACTTGACCTGTATGTATGTATGTATGTATGTAAGGGCGGAATCTTGGAACGAAAATTTTAACCACTTCCCGAAGACCGATTGAGCTGAAATTTTGCTTAAAACTGTAGATCAGATGACAATACAATATTATGATAAGAAAATTACGATACAGCCGTTTGTGTTCTGTTTTTCGTACAAAACAGTTCCGACCAAAAACCTATAGGGTACTTCCGGTTGTCCTAGAATCATGAAATTTGGCAAGAAGCAAGATGATGTAGTACAAGTACAGGAATAAATCTGAAAATCGTGAATTTGTAGTTACTTCTTCTTCTTTAAACAACCAATATAATTTGACCCTACCCTTGGTACATTTTACATTGGTACATGGCTCTTTTTATACCGGTTATGAATTAAAATGTATTTTATTTATTACTAGCTTTTCCTCGCGGCTTCGCTCGCGGTAATTTTATGACATAGATCTCGTTTGACAACAAAACAACCCATAGCGCGACTTGTGGCGCCATCTGTTGGCCGATAGCATCCCATACAGCGCCCTTTATAGTAGAAAAAATATTTTCCCTTTGGATTGACATACTTTCACGGGTAAAAAGGTAGCCTATGTTGGGCTCTGTACCCCTGACATATACAAATTTTCATAATGATCAACTGATTAGTCAAGCCGTGAAGGAATAACAAACAAACATACTCACTTTCTCATTTATAATATTAGTATATGACTAGTATGAGGAGCTCGATGGCGTCGCTGTGTGTCAGAGGAGCTTGATGGCGTCGCTGTGTGTCACACTCTAATATGAACACACAAGTTAAGCGACCCTAGCCAGCGTTTGGATGGGTTTCGTTATCTCGAGCTTCTTCGTGCTTCGGAGGGCACGTTAAGCCGTCGGTCCCGGCTGTTGTCGATAGATGACATTCGTTAAGCCAAGTCGGTGGCCTTAGGGCGGTTTGAAAACACCGACCTCTGCCAATCCGCATTGGAGCAGCGTGGCAGAGTACGCTCTAATCACCTTCGATTGAAGGGAGACCTGAGACCAGCAGTGGGATGATTATGGGTTGATATGATGATGATGATGATGACTAGTATGATTATGGGAAGGGACCCTCACGCACGAGTTCTACTTGCCCTTGGTCGGTATTTTATTTTTGATGGGTACATAAACCCGTTTAGTTTGTCGCAGGGTGACTGTAGTAAAATCAGGAAATTATATAGGTATTCAAATTGCTGGTGCTAGTTATAACAAATAAATTCATTAGACAAGTACTCGACAATAGATGGCACTGCGAAACCTGTCCAGTGATAACTAAAAAGTAAAAAATAAATTATAAGTAAAAAAATATATTTAAAAACAAGCTTTTATTTAATTGCGCTAAAAATAAAAAAATAAACTTTTCTTTTAAAATTTTAACTATTAACATATAACGTCATTACACAATTTATATGACATAAAAGCTTGTCGCGAGATTTACCTGTTTAGGAAAACATATTTATCGAACTAACATTTATTCGTACTACGAGTAAATGTTAGTAATTAAATCTCGCGACAAGCTTTTATGTCATATAAATTGTGTAATGACGTTATAAGTTAATAGTTAAAATTTTAAAAGAAAAGTTTATTTTTTTCTTTTTAGCGCAATTAAATAAAAGCTTGTTTTTAAATATATTTTTTTACTTATAATTTATTTAAAGCTTTTTTTTCATCGTTTCTTTGACGATGGTCCACCTTTATTACCGCAATCGTGTCTAAGGGTGCTTACATAAAGCAGCAGGTTTCCGGCACAGACAAATCTGTGCGGGTCGGTGCCGACCGGTGCAGGTATAATATTAATATGTTAACTTATGCGCTCACTTATAAAGAAACAGGTTTCTGGTACTGTCAAATCTGTGCGGGTTGTGCCTGTTTCTTTATAAGTAATCGCATCGAGATACATATAAATATAATACCCGCACTGATCGGTACCGTCTTGTACAGATTTTTCTGCACCGGAAACCTGTTTATTTATGTAAGCATCCTAATGTTAGATGAATTTAAGTTGATAGGTAGACAAGGAAGCAGTGCGTACATAGAGATCGTATCCTTATATCCTATATGAATACACGACGACGTCTGCGCGTCAGACTCAGACCACATACAGGAAGTTGTGTTAAAATAGAAGCCACTTACCGAGAGGTCATGTTGTCTATGAATATCTCTGGTCATATAAATTTAATCTGTAACAAAATAAATTCAATCATTAAAAATTTGAAGCTACAAATTAATTAATAGAGAGCGCTTGTCGTGTCCCGATGTCGATTGTGCGAATTAGCATCCTTGCTGGACAGGGTTTTTTTTATACTACTAAGGTGGCAAACAAGCATACGGCCCGCATGATGGTAAGCAATCACCGTAGTCTGTGGACGCTTACAATACCAGGGGTATCACTCGCGCGTTGCCGACCCTGTAAAAAGTGGAGCGCAGGCTGGCGGTTCAGCCTCGGGCGGAGATTATAAAGCGGTCCCCGGGTTCGGAAACAACTATTCTGTGGGCGGCCAGCGGACAGCTGTTGCACTGGTTCTCTCTGACCGCCGCGCCAACATGACCCTTTGTCCACAACAGCAAGGTACGGTATCACTACCACCGCCGGTCCTCCAACTGCCGATACAACGCTTCCCCGTGGAGCCCTGGAGACCTTACTCACCGTAGGAACACAGCATGGCCGAGACCAATGCTATTTGGCTACGATCTTCTGTAAGGTGGAGGTCCTTCCCCAGACGGGCTGCTCCGATTTGAGCGGATTATCCGCTGTGCCCTACCTCTCTTAATAGAGAGCGCTTGTCGTATCCCGGATTGCGCGAATTCGCATCCTTTCTGGACAAGGTTTGTGGTTTAAGCCTACTAAGATACCTAAACGTGGATCTAATTTAAGACCTAATACCCTTTGATTTCAATTTAAAACCAAAATGCCTATGCGTTTACGACGCCATTAATCAATATCGCCCTAAGCAAGATTTGTGCCTACAAGATTAGATAGTCGATCCTAAAAGCGGACATTTTGAGGTCAACGCTTGTCGTAAAATCAATCTTATATACAAGTAAACATTACATAATATTTAACCTATTTTAGTCGAACAAAGTAAAGTTATCAATTTTCCCGATTAATAAACTTTCAAGAGCTTTTAGACAAAAAAACAAAAATTATATAAGTACATACATATTTGTATTCATCCAAACTAATATTATAAATGAGAAAGTGAGTTTGTTTGTTTGTTTGTTATTCCTTCATGGCTTAACTAATCATCCGATCATTATGAAAATTTGTATATATATTGTCAGGGGTACAGAGCCCAACATAGGCTTTTTATCCCGTGAAAGTATGTAATTCCAATGGGAAAATATTTTTTCTACTATAGAGGGCGCTGTATCGGCCAACAGATGGCGCTACAAGTCGCGCCGTGGGTTTTGTTGTCAAACGAGATCTATGTCATAAAATTAACCGCGAGTGAAGCCGCGAGGAAAAGCTAGTTCATTCATATAACCCATAATTTTCCCACTGCCATACGGGTCTCTCTTCAATCGAAAAAAGAATATAGCGTTCTCTGCCACGCTGCAGCTTCCGCCAGTGCTTGTTTCCAACCCGACAACGACTGCCTAACGACTTTGATTATATGTTTCGGCTGTCTAATAAATAATTTGGTTACCTTCACATGGTCCTATAAATAATTTGCTAAGTTACTTTTCTATGCCAAATTCTAGTTGATTACGCGAGCTTAGTGCGAGCGCGGAGACCGGTATCTATTCGCAAAGTTCAAAAACTTATATTGTTTTTAAAAGGCGAAAAAACCTAACGGTATTCGATGTGGTGAGCGAATCGCCTATACCATGGGTAACTTATCTTTATGTAGGTACATCGTATGTTTATTTTTAGATAAGTGCGTGTAGGTACTGTATGATAGTTAAGCACGTCCACGTAATATTTGATCAACGTGAAAGCAAAAATCTATATCGCAATGTCTTACTTATTTGTGAATTGAGTAGGTATTTTCTTGGGTGGATTAATGGGTCGTTTTGTAAATAATTGTAGATAGAACAGATGAATGTATGGTTGTACACACAATATGTTTGTCTCGCGCAGGATTCGATCTCGCAACCATTGCGATATAGTAGCCATTGCCTAGCCACTTGATCAACTGAGAATTTCTCTAAACCCAATTCAAACAGTACTAAACATATAAACTTCGAAGTTTTTATTAGTGTTTGATTTTATTACAATAACATGTTTACTCTACTTTCACTATGTGTCTCACAGATCAAATTTGTAACATTTTAAAATAGGACCACATTAATTTATGGCTGTCACTGAGTAAAATAAGAAAGATATATCTAGACTTTAGAATCAAGTATGTTTCTGTAACTGGCTTTTAATAACAAAATGGTAGTTTAGTTTCCCTTCATAAAGCGCAGGCCACCGACTAACCTACTCACGGTCACGGTGTGTGAGAACCGAAGTATGTAAAGAGGTGAAACGATCGCTCGTCCGCCCGCTGGCGGTGTGGCCTGCGCTTTAAACTTCATGCTGCAGAAGGTGTTAAAAATGTATAGTTAATTCTATAAAGGCTCCTCTTCACAATGGGCCATGATGGGCGACTAAAGGCACGCACGAAGTGTAGAGGGCATAAATGTCTGTGATCGGCCATCATCGCGTATGATCGTGCGGAATCGGCGTTGTGCCGGGTACATCAAAGGAATGATGGCCCATGATTGCGTGCACGTCTACACAATCGCCAATTACTGTTGGATTATTATAGACAATAATGTAGTTTCTGATATCCACCACTAGAGGGCGCTGTTTTTTTCTCTGAATTCACGATTGTGTAGCGAGTTGCCCGATCATGGTGGAAATGATGGACGACCATTTGATGAGCCATCATGGCCCATTGTGAAGAGGCGCCATAAAAGAGTTAATCCATTTCAGTTCACCTTTTGTTTTTCGTGTTTATCTATACTTCTATAACTATACTTCTATACTAATATTATAAAGAGGTAAAGTTTGTGTATTTGTTAAATTGTAAAGGGTAATCTCGGGATCTACTGAACCGATTTTAAAAATTCTTTCACCAATAGAAAGCCACATTATTGCTGAGTGTCATAGGTTATATAAAAAACCGAAAAATAAAAAGGCTTTTTTGTGGTAGTCGGTTTTGCAAAGTGAATCGGAGAAAAAACGGTCGAATGAAAGCGTTTCTTACGAACGCCTGTACTAAAAAAGGATTATTAACATTATGCCCAACGAAGTGGGCACGGGTCAGCTAGTTGGTTATAAAGCGCATATTACACTACATGACTACACGATATTCAGGGCCTAACAAGAGAGATGGTGCAATACGAATAAGCAAGAAGCACTTACAACTTCTCACTTCTTATTATTATTGGCATAGTTTGTATCATACGCGCTAAAGGGCTTACATAATTTTTGCAAGTTAAAACTAACAACTAGTTTTTTTATTTTTTATTATTCAAAATGTTTAATAAAATAAAGTTTTTATTTTATTTTATATGCAATCAGTCTCTATGGTAAGCAGGCGAATGGAAAATTGGCCAATGCCTTATTAATATATATAAAAAAACTATGGTTAGGCTATGAGCATATTTGGTAAAAGCTTCGATTCTTTATACAACTAGATACCGGACTCATACAAAAAGTACGCTAAAAACTGTCCCGCTATTGCTCATTTAAAAATATCATATTGTTATTAGAATATACGACTTTACGTCAATGCATTAAAATTGAATTTAGACAGCTGTTTGCACTAACTTACCAATCAAATTGCATCTGTTACAGACAAGTTTCCGCCAACCTGCGGCAGCCAACATTTGAAGTGGTGTCAAATGTTGTAGTTGTTTGTATATAAGATCGAAGGGTAAAAGTATGTAGCATTACAAAGGTTTACCCAATAGACCTGCCTATTTAATTTAGATTTTGAGAACATGTCTCTTCAGTCGATAAGAGTATCTTCCAGTAGAGAATTAGTTATGGGAATGCTTGGTAAGGCAATTATGGTAGCATGTTCCCTGTTTCTTAATAAATTAATTTCATATTGGAAATTGTTTGGGGTAAAAAAATAATTCATGAAATTAATGTGGAATTTATTATATGACTAAAACAAACTGCTTATATATATAAAGCAATTTCATCCTAAAAACTCAGTATGAGGATGGATAAATATTGTATAAAGATCTTTCAGACTTATTTTACCTCCGACAGCTAATGAAAAAACAAGTTTAAAACACTCAAAATGTGTCACAGGAATAACACTCTTAATTTGTGAGCCAACATAGACGGACAAGCAGTAGGAGTTAGCCATTGCTCAACATGCACGGATCGCTCTTATTTGGAGTTTAAACCTCTCAGATCTCCACTTGGGGAGGTTGGGAGAGTTGGCAATTGGCAACACGTGAGTGATACCGGTAATACTGCAAGCGGTATTGTAATCGTCTATAGGATTTGGTGATGCTTACCATCATACAGGCTGTATGCATGTTTGCCAACTTTGTGGTATAATTTTTTTTATTAAAATATTGTTTGAAATGAATATACCACAGTATATAAATCTGAAACTTTCACATAATTTTAATTTAATAATAATCTGTTTACTAATAAAATAAAATTTATTTGACATTACAATAGATATTTGCTTTATTAGTGAATTTAAATTTAAACATAATTTATTACAAATTCAGTCTTTCCATATATTGGTTTATTCTGCGAATATATTTATTTTATCTGCTTATTTTGGTCGGTCGCCTTAGAGGCAGCGATTCTCTTGATGAACTACTTTTAAAAGGTCTGTTGTAGAGGTTGACTTTTTTAAATCGTAAATTTACATGAGATCCGGAACAATAACATCGGCTAGTAATCCACATTACCATATAGGTAGCTTATTTGTATGAATAATTCTTTGCTAGCATAACATGTACTACTTAATGACTGTAAAATAAACTTTATCAAACTGAATCATGAACAAAACCATAGATTACTGCTACATACTTTTACTGTTACAAATGGTTTTATACACAAAAGCATAGAATGTGAGTATTTATACAAACAATTTTCCCTTTCTGTACTCAATTAACAATCGCCAATAGATACACATTCCTGCCTTGTTTGAGAATGGAACGTTTTAAATAAAGATTAATCATGCTGCATGCATATGCATTGAAAATGGAATTAAAAAAACAATCTATGGCATGAAGATCTTCATGATCTATAGTTTCATATGTTTTACGTTTAAATTTAGAATGTCATAACATTCGAGAATCTATATGTAACGGTACGCATTAACTCGACCCTTTCACGCGTCTAACATATGGCCGCACAAACACTATCGTATTGATTAATCCAATTATTTCGCTCGTACTAGCTCATGAGACCTTTGTGATCGACCTTGAATTGCCCAAATTAAATAATGACGAAAGTCACACACGTAAAATTTCTGATTGATTTTAGTGGCACAATTCTAGAGGATCACGATGCGAGAGTAAATAATAATATAATACATTTTTTTCATCTTTATTCGTAAAATATCATAACTCACCTTGCGTAATAAGGCAGATATCAGGTCACTGCACCTAAATCTTTCCATATTTTATGCCACACAACATCACAATCGATAACTTTTTCGTCAAAATGCACAAACAAAAAAAACCAACGCGACGAGAGGAAGCGCATCGTTCAAGCTTCAAATTTATACTGACAGCCATGCTGCTGATGAGTCCGTCTTTATTGTGGAGTTGCGCGCTGATTGGTAGAACTTTAACTCATAAAAAATAATAATTACGAGCATCCGCCAATCACGATGCAGTATTTCAAAAATTCTTGATAACATGCCAAAATCGCGGAGATTGAAATGCAATAGTACTCACGTTTAATATTTCCATTTTTGCATGCTCGTTATAGCAAAATTGCGAAAAAATGAAAAATTTACTGACCACTAAAGGATTTTTCTAATAGGACGTATGTTTCTATTTCATATTTTCTTAAGGAAGTAGATAGAACGTTGGTTCTTGAATCATGATCAAAAGTAAACGTCATGTAACTTTCATTGATGATAGTGGATCATGCAAAAAGGGGCTCTCTGAATAGCTTTAATTTACAGGAATTTAAAAAATTTGTTATGGCAATTCAAATGTCAAGTTTGTTTTTGGTGTCAATGTCCTTTTGGCAGTTGCTGTCAGTGTCATCTGTCTGTCAGTAGCGACAATAGTACAATATAGCAATTTAAGGTTAAAAATATTTCCTCGTGTTTATTTTGATATTTGTAATACATAATGGGAAAGAAAAGGAACTCTGATAAAAAAAAGAAAATTAGCTTAGTATTTGATGAAAATAAGAGAAAGTAAGTGGTGTTCTATCTAACTAACATTCCTTTTTTTAAGTATATACTTACCTACTGAATGATTTCTACTTTTCAGAGAATTTCTATGTGGTTTTCGTAAAAGGAAACTGGAGAGGAAGAAAAAGGCCCAAGAGGAGATGCAGCGAATGTTAAAAGAGGAGAAAAAACGGATAAAGCAAGAGGTAAGACTCTTTGACTCATTCAATTTATTATTTCTGATAAATAACTTTGCAATACAATTTATTCTGATGTTTTTAGTCAAGATACTCTATTAAAGGATAAGTACGGACTCTTTCATCTCGATAATAAGGACTCTAGATCCAAATAAATGGAAAACAACTATTTCATATTTAGTTTCATTTTTAAATATGTTCCTATTAACTATTTAGTTTATAATTTTAGTAAGTCTGTTTGCCACTTTTAAAAAAAAAATTAGTTGATTTTGTTGTATGTCGACTTCAAATGTGAGGAATTAAAAAAGAAGTAGGCAGATACAATACTAAGTGTTGAAAAAAGACATTGACATTTTAATTTCAGAATAAAGAGTCGTACAAGAAGCTTATTGTATCCAGCCGGCCAATACCAGACATTGAACAATTACTACAAGATGAATACGAAGATGAGGATGTCAATGTTAAAATTGTAGAGCTCTCATCAGACACACTGCAGAAAAAAGATCTGGTTATAGGTGAAAATAGACCAAAAGAAGTAACAGAAATTAAACCAGTAAAAAAGAAAGAAAACGGCTTAATAAAAGTACAAGGCATGGATTCAGATGAAGAGGTGGTCGAAGAAGAGGAAGAAGAAGAATCAGAAGATAAATTAAAAACAAAGAAAGAAGTAAAAAGAATTCTTAAGAAACAAGCAACAAAAAAAATACAAAAGAGCAAAGTATTCCAAATGAAAAGTAAATTAGACAGAATAAAAAATAAAAAGAAATCTCATCAGAAGAAAGCGCACATGAAAAATGGAGATGGAAAGAGAGGGAATATAAAAACTGGTGATGTAAGGAAATCTAAGAAAAAAGTTGATAGGAGAAAACATAAATAAATTTATACAGAATATAATCCTGTTTTGTTCCACATTGGCAAAAAAGGTTAGAGTATGCTATGCTCTAATCCCATTCAAATTATTGAACTTTGCGTATTCCTGCATTGGTATGACCATGGATTGATATGAATAGCCCAGTATCTGTATTCATAGTTTCTGATGTTATTATACTATTAATTTATTTCATTGATTGCAAAAAAATCACTTAGACAAATAAACAATTTCAGAAAAATACTTATAATGAAGTAAATGCAAAAAGAAAACATGCAAACATAACATTATCACATTAATAATATCACAAAAAATATAAATCATTTCCTTAATTCAATTTCTTAGCTTTAGATCTTTTATCATTTCCACTTTCAGTTTTATTTCTAGGAGATTTTCTTTTTTGAGGTGATTTTTTTATAACATCCTTAATGTCAGTTTTAGTTTTATTAATTTTTATTTCTTGAAAATCATCCATTCCTTCATCTTCAACTAGCATTTCTTTTTTTGGTGATCTTTTCCTTGAAGATTTCTTTGGAATTCCAGACAGCAAATCCACATTTTCAGTTTCATCTTGCTGTAATACTGTCGTTTTATCCCTTTTGGGTGTAATTTCCCTTTTTCTTGGCGATTTAATTGCTCCTTTATCTAAATCTATATTTTCTTCTTCGATGTTATGAGATTTCTCTATTTTGATTTTTACTGGTGATTTCTTAGCGTTTGAGATTCCAGATAGCATATCTACATTTTCAGTTTCATCTTGCTGTAATGTAGCTTTATCCTTTTTGGGTGTAACTTTCCTTTTTCTTGGTGATTTAATTGGTCCTTCTACATTTTCTTCTTCAATGTTATGAGATTCTATTTTGATTTTTACTGGTGATTTCTTAGGAGATCTTCCTTTTCCACTTGATGGACAGATGTCTCTATTCAGACATTCATTACATATAGGACTTATAGGTGTACAGATGGTCTGTCCAAAGCCAACTAAAAGATGGTTAACTTCACTCCATAACTCAAAAGGAAGCCAAGACTCGAGAGCTTTTCGTGTGTCCTCTGGAGTTGCTGTTGTTTTCTTGACCCATCCAATTCTATTACTGATTCTGTGTACATGAGTGTCTACGCCTGTAAATAAAAATCTTTAATTAATGAATTTGTAAATTTTAATGTTTACACAGACTGAACATTAAATGAAACTAAAGTTTTGACTAATTATTATTAACCTTTATTTCAAACTGTGATACTTAAATTGCTATTACAAAAACTTTTTTATAATATTGTTGGACAGTTTGGATGCCCAATGGCAAAGGCCTCCTCTAGCCCCTTCCACTCTCTTCTTTTTTTCGCCAGTCTCGTCCAAGTTTTGTCTGCAGTTTGGATTATCTCGTCTTCCCATCGTCTTTTTTGTCTGCCTCTGTTTCTCTTCTTGTCTCTTGGGTACCATATAGTTGTCAGTTTGCTCCACTTATCACTTCCTCGTATCAGATGACCTGCCCATCTCCATTTAAGCTTTCTGATTTTTATGGTGACATCTTGTACTTTAGTAGCTTCCCTTATAGCTGTGTTCCTTATTTTGTCTAGACGGTTAATGCCGATCATGCTTCTCTCCATCGCTCTCTGACACACTTCAAGTTTGTTAGATTGATCTTTGGTGAGAGCCCATGTTTGGCACCCATAAGTTAGGACTGGTAGAATGCAGGTGTTGAAAAGTTTTCCTTTTATGGTGGTTTTTAGGTCTTTGGATTTCATGGCCTCCTTCAGCGACCAGAATTTTTTAGAAAAGAAAAAAAAAAAGAAAAAAGTTTTGACTAATAATGATGCTAAATTACATGGAAATACGTTGGAGAGATGAGTATGATGCTTATTTTAAAGACAACCCCCAGCGTTTGAATAAAGAAAAAGTTGACGTGGGGAGGTCTTTTCCCTGCTGTTGGACAGAATAAAAGTGCTATTAATGCTTCAATTAGATGTACTCACCAATTCCTGTAGTCTTTTTCCATGCCACCAACATACAAATATGTGCCATCTTAGGCCCTACGCCAGTGAGCTTGCAGAGTTTCTCCACTGAGTCAGGAATGTCCCCATTGTACTGTTCTTTGAGAGTCTGTGTTGTTTTCTTTATATATTTCACTTTAGTCTGTAACAACACAAGAAAGTTAGCACATAGTTTTAGTTAAAGCTAGTAGGTTGTATTTTTATAATATTGTTCCTAGCAATAGTGATTTCAATGAGAAACTTTCACCTGCCTGTTTAGTGTAAGACACACAAAAAAAGTGTGATTTCTATAAACATCAGCGGTCTGCTCCACATGTACAAAAAATAGACAAAAAGGATGTTTTTTCTTTGTTGTACCTACACCTGAGAGCCTATTCTCGTATGTAACAAAAACAGTTAAAATGCAATTTCAATCTCAAGTGCTATCATGCTCATACACAATATAAAATGAGTGAGATAGCACATAAGATTGAGACTAGATTTTAACTGTTTTTATTACAAGAATAGACCTAATGTTTTCTGTGTAGCAAGCTCCTGATTATTTTAAATAGTGCATATTTTTCTAGAATAGAATTTACCTTCCAAAATCCAACAGGATAAATCAGTTTCCCAAGTTCATCATCACTCATATGCAATATGTTGTCTACTGTCAGCCCTCGAGCCCTCAGGCGTTCCATAGCAGCAAATGTCACCTGATCCTTTGTTTGACTGGACAACATGAGTGAAATCAAACTTTGGTATCTGTAAACCTGAAAAACTAAAACTTTACAATTTTCTATACAAATCCATACTAATATTATAAATGGGAAAGGTGTGTGTCTGTTTGTTTGTCCGTCTTTCACGACGAAACGGAACGACGAATTGACGTGATTTTAATTAATTTAAGTGAAGATAGTTGAAGGGATGGAGAGTGACGACATAGGCTACTTTTTCATATTTGGATTTTTGCCTCTTTCTAACCCCCCACTTCCCTAAAATGGGGGTGGAAGTTTGTAAGGAGCATTCCGCAATTTTCAAGGTAGAGCTATACTGCCCCCGATAGTTGAAAAGGCGCATGTAACAAGAATCTAAAACTGAGAAAAAAAATATTTAATGAATGAAACCTTAAATTGTTTGCTGTCTGTTAGTTAAAGGAAGAAATATATTTTTGAAAATGTGGATTAATAGTTAACATGATTATCTTTCAATTGCTATAGTACGATAGGTATATTTTAAATATATTATACGGAAAATCTTTAAAAAACCTTTTCATTTTAGTATAAAAAATTTGAAGAAATGAGACATAATTAATTGAATAGACGCATGTCGCCACATGCGCCCTATCAATTTCGTATGAGCTTTTTATTACTTTTAACCCTAGTATTTTGGGCGCTTCGGTACACTTGCGACTTTTCTATTAAGTACCATCCATACTTTTATTTCTACTATAGAGAAATTCAGACGTATCTGGCAGATGCGCATCGAAGAAAACATAAAATATACGAAGTAGTAAGGGCGCATGTGGCAGATGTTGACTTTTCTACTTAGTAGGTGTATAGTACTTTTCGACTAGCGTCTAAGACGCAAATGGTCACTTGCGACTTTTCTATTAAGCATTAAATACGATATCGAATAAGCGCCTATTAAACTTCCGATCACTAAATATTACTATGAAGCTCAAAGGCGTATGTGTGCAAATGCGGCTATTCTACTAAGTTTATGATAATTTCGGCTTTTCATCTTCCATTTAGTAGAAAAATTGGATGCATATGCGCCTATTTTTACTATAGAAAATCGCTATGAAGCCAGATAGCGAAAAATAAAAAATACTAGCAGATGCGCCTTTTTTTGCTGATTCCAGCAATGTATATAACTCAATTTCGGAAAAAATGTTAGATGCGCCCTTTCAACTATCGGGGGCAGTATAAATTGGTATGCGGACTATTTCTGACTAACAAATAAATCGTGCATAATTTTTTTGGATGCCAACGCATGCCCAACCCCTTAAAAGAGAATCTATCTAAAAAGAAAGTCGTGTTAGTAGCGATTTGGCTGAAAATTGCTGGAGAGCTAGCTTAAAACCAGGAGAAATACATATGATACTTTTTATCCCGTTAGGGTAGCGTAAGGGTAGGGTAGTGCTTCTAAGGCAGAACAAAGTTTGCCAGGTCAGCTAGTTTATTTATTTAAAAAAATGTTAAAGCCTCATTGACATGATCAGAGTAGGCTCGGACCGAGTGGATTCGAAATCCTACTCGCATGTAACTCGTATTGTGGCAACCCATAATACGATCGCACTCGGACAATGGTGTCCGATCTGTATTGACTCTGACCGCGTCCTATTGTTCCGAGCTAGCTCGTAGGAGTGGTGATACAAATTGGCGGATCACAAGGGTCTAGTGCGAAAAAAAAGTGGTCAGAACGTGACACTACTATTTAAAATGATCCGAGTGAACTTTGATTGTGGCAAGATCTATCCAAGTACACTCGGAAGAAGCTTACTCGTACGAGTCCACTAGGTCCGAGCAGACTCTGATCGTGTCAACGTGGCTTAAGACTGTATCTGGGGTGCCTGTAAGTTATAGCTCATGATTTCTGTATATCATTTATGATTTGGAGTATAGATATGAGGTGCGTTTGAAGTCTAACCTCTGGTGCAGCATCAGCATCCATTGACATATGACATCCCATGGAATCTACCGGTGCGTCGTTATTTGCTCTCATTATTCTTAAGTTAACTAAGAACTCTTTCCAGTTTTGTGGTTCCCATAATCCTTTTCCTTCCTGTAAATTCAAATTAGTTATTATTATAAACAAATATTTATATAAATAAGGCTCATTTAAACATACCTAGTGGGACTTGCATCAGAAATACACAAGAGTTAGGGGATTGAATTGAGTAAGGTAAAAAACAGACACAAAAGATCCTTAAAAGGTCAAAGTGTCAGGATCTCTTTGATTTACCGATTTACCCCACTCACTCGACAAACAACAAAGATATTTCAAAAACTCTCTACATTATAATAGAGCTGAAAAGCCACCATAATATTAGAAATGTGAAATGAATAGATACCTCTTTACCCGGCGAGCGATTATCGAATTCAATTTTAATATGCGGTTTCTTCTCAAATTTAAACATGCTTAAATCTGGAAGACCACTAGAATGAGGTTTTTCATCAAGTGTTTCCGTTTCATACACCGTTTTAATTTTTTCATGTAAATCCGAGTTTTCTTTTACTTTTCCTTTCTTGTTTGTTTGGTTGGTTTTAACAGCAGTAGGTTTTGTTTTTACTCGCGGCATTCTAATGTGTAGATGTCTCAGGAAAAACGTTTTAAAGTTTTATATTTAAAAGTAGGTAGGTATAGAATACTATGTATCGAGAATAGAATATACCCTATTTCACTCTTTTTCAGAAACACACTTGTTTGTTTACTTCGAAATTTGAAATTATTGTTTTTCTTCGCTTTTTTCAATATGGCAATAATGAAATTTGACAGCTTATTATTTTTACCATTTTCAAATGAGATTTCATCGATGGTCATAGCAGTGTCTATGCCAGTTACAAGTCTTGCCGATATAAAAATAGGAAGAAAGAGAAATGCTGAACTTGGCTGACAGCTGTCAGATGGAAATTGGATTGAAAGGAAGGAAGGAAAGAAGGAAATGGAAAGAAAATAATTTGTTCTCACGAATAGAGTGAATTCATTTTATTGATTGTAGAAGAATTTAATTAAATACCTGAATAATTATTATTTCGTAATTATGGCGGAGTTACTACTAGATCCAAATATACGTCTATGGGTGTTTCTACCGATAGTCATCATCACGTTCTTGGTAGGAATCGTGAGGCACTATGTTTCTATAATTCTCTCATCCCAGAAGAAGATTGAACTGCTCCAAGTTCAGGACAGGTAAATATTTATTTAATTTTTCTCTGTGACCCTTACTTGTGGTAGTAGAATTTACCTTACATCCTAATAACTCGTAAAACCTAAGGCGACTCTGACCTAAAAGGGCAAGGCTGTAATAAAAATCCTTGTTCTTAGTTAG
Organism: Endotricha flammealis; assembly: GCA_905163395.2. Taxonomy (NCBI): domain Eukaryota; kingdom Metazoa; phylum Arthropoda; class Insecta; order Lepidoptera; family Pyralidae; genus Endotricha; species Endotricha flammealis. Next base: position 13,656,902 of record LR990861.1, on the reverse strand, counting down.
TTAGTAACCTTAGTTTTCCACCCTGGTTACCTTTACCTTACATGGTACGGTTAGAGAGGTATGAATAGAGACACCCTGGCGCTTTCATGAAATTAAATGTTTATTTGCTAAAAAAAATCGGGGCTTCTCTATAATGGTGCACAATTTTAACTTAAAATAACTTAAATCGTGGCATGAGTACACTGTAACAGTAATATATATTTTTTTAAATTTCTATTTTAGTCAAGTAATGATAAGAGCACGCCTGTTAAGAGAAAATGGGAAGTATCTTCCTCGGCAGTCCTTTGCAATGAGACGTCATTGGTTCAATAATGAAGAAACTGGTTATTTCAAAGTACAAAAGAGAGCTGCTGCCTCACAGGTAATTTCTAATTCAATATTCATAATTAATTTTAACTTAAAATAAGCTAACACAATGTTATTTTTATGTTTTGTTATCCATATATATAAAAATGAAACCCGTTTTCCGTTGTCACAACATAACATTTTTATTTTTTTATTTTTTTTTATGTTAAACGGCAGACAAACAGGCAAGCGGGCCACCTGATGGAAAGTGGTCACCACCGCCTATGGACATCAGCAACACCAGAGGCACTACCAATGCGTTGCCCACCTCTGACGAGACCTCTAATGTACCTCTTAAACAGTCCCATGTCATAGTCCGAAGGAAACACAGAGGCTGGGAGCTCATTCCACAACCGTATAGTGCGAGCGAGAAACGTTCTTTCGAACCTTCGCGTGGACACCAATAGAGGGTCAACGTAGTGGGGATGAGCACCCAGCCCACGGCGGGTGGTGCGGTTGCGGAATTGGGCCGTTGGCACCAGATCGAAAAGTTCCTTGGAACATTCCCCATTGTAAAGCCGGTAGAACACACACAGGGAGCCAAAATCCCTTCGATCAGCCAGTGGTTCTAACTTGCTGGACAGTATGGGATTATCGACAAGTCTACCGGCACGCCTCTGAATGGAGTCAAGAGGATTGAGCAAGTCAGCAGTTTCACCGGCCCAAAGATGCGAACAGTACTCCATATGAGGCCGCACTTGTGCCTTGTACAGCAAAAGCCGCTGTTCTGGGGTGAAGTACCGTTTGGACCGGTTAAGTATACTGAGCTTTTTCGAGGCAAGTTTGGCCTTGCCTTCCAAGTGACTCCGAAACCGCACGCTGTCCGAAATGTCGACACCGAGGATCCCAATACTGTTTGAGATGGAGAGGGGTGTTCCTTGGAACTGCGGAGCTATGACGAAGGGAACATGAAAACGGCTTGACCGATTTGGCAGATTTTTTTTTTAGAATATTCCTTGAAGTACGAGGATGGTTCTTATGGAGAGAAAAATTTAAAAATTCCCACGGGAAAGCGGGATACACGCAAACGAAGTTGCGCGGGTTTCGCTAGTTATTATATAAAAATGAATGTTATAAATGAAATGGAAACTGTTTAAAAAATTTAAAACATGTTTTGATGAATTTTGGTATAGAGATTAATAAAATAGGTACAAATTTTCACATAAATTAAATTATATTGTTTTTATTCTAATACTAGCTTTTTTTCCCGCCACTTCGTCCGCATGAAGGTCCAGACCCGTTCCCGTGGGAACCACATTGAATTTCGGGAAAAGCTATAGCCTATGTCACTCCCTGATAATGTAGCTTTCTACAGGTGAAAGAATTTTTGAAATCGGTCCAGTAGTTTCGGAGCCTATCAATGCAAAGAAACAAACAATCAAATCTTTCCTCTTTATAATATTAGTATAGGTTAATAATAAATCAAATACCAACTACTTACCCTGTTCATCTTATATTTTTCATGTTTTAAAAGTGTGAAAAAAAATTTTTTTTTCTAGAACCCTATGACAGACCCTGGCATGATGACAGACATGCTGAAAGGAAACATAACTAATGTGCTGCCCATGATTGTCATTGGTGGTTGGATTAACTGGATGTTCAGTGGTTTTCTTACTAGTAAGTATTTTTCTATCTTTCAGGTGATGCAAAGAAATTATATGTCCTTACATCACTTGCATGGAGTAGTTTGTTGAACAAACTTCCCTTATGAGGCTGACCTAGTCAAACATGGCTTAAAGCATCTGAAAAAATAGAGAAAAAAATATTTTTCTTATTCTTATGGATAGCCTGGTGGCATGTTGGTAGTAACTCTATCTTCAACAACAATGGGTGCAGCTTCGTTCCCTGGGTTGAGAATGAACACACTAAATACTGGATGTACTGTCAAAACATTGTTCGAATATGAATTGAATGACAAAAAACTCATAAAAAGCCATAACTGGGTTTCTTTGCTATTTCTTTTCTCAGTGGTTATTTTGCTTGTGGGTGGGTTTGTCTAATAAGAAGTCTTTAATCACTTGTCCTGTGAAGTCTTTAGTTTATGGTGTGTCACAATATTGTTATTATATTCCAGCTAAAGTGCCATTCCCCCTAACTCTTCGCTTCAAGCCGATGCTGCAGCGTGGCGTGGAGCTCGCGTACCTGGACGCGTCGTGGGTCTCCTCTGCCTCTTGGTATTTCCTCAATGTCTTCGGATTGCGTACTATATACGCTCTTGTACTTGGAGAGAATAATGGTAAGTAATGTAATACATTCAACTAAAGAGTCTATCTAAGATTATAAATATGATTCAAAGTTTTCTGTGAATGAAAGGATTTACTCAAATAACTATAGTATTCATATTTTACAATGTAATTTCAAAGTAGCCAGGGGCCATAATTCCACTAATATTATAAAAGCGAAATTTTGTGAGTATGTTTATGACTACTTCTACACGCTACACACTCAAATGGCAGGGTAAATTTTTATGATATGTTGGTGGATGATACCTTGGATTAACACATAGGGTACTTTTTATCCCGGACAGTACATGGTTTTCGTAGGATTTGGACAGTCAGTGGCGCTTTATAAAGTAGATGGCGCTGCTGTGCATAAAATAATCATAATAAAACGCGGGTAACACTGCGGGCAGCAGCTAGTGTCTCGATAAGACTTCTTAATCAACAAATTAGATAAGATGTCCATGAAATAATAATATAATTGTTGCTATTTTGTACACAGCTGCAGATCAGTCAAAAATAATGCAAGAACAAATGTCTGGGGCTGCGATGGCGATGCCACCAGACCCAAAAGCAGCCTTCAAGGCAGAGTGGGAAGCCCTGGAGATCACTGAGCACAAATGGGCTGTGGCTACAGCAGAAACTGACATTCTTCTTGCTAGTGAAGAAAAATAGTCGAATATTATGAATGGGTGACTGTTATTTATATAATTAAAATAATTATAATTAAACAAAGGGTTTTTTTTTTTACATCTTTTTAATTTATCAACTATACGCAACGCCAAAGCTTCTGGCTCACAGTTTATAAAAACAATTTAAATTCGATGGTCGTTATGCACCGACTGAGTAATAAATATGAGTTTCGAACTTCGTTTTATGACTGCACACGCCAGGAGGATTGGCGTTCAGTATAACAGAAGTATACTATATGTGCTCTTTCACAAAAAAAAAAAAAAAAAAAAAAAAAAAAAACGGGCTAGTACGTGTTGGGCCACGCACACTGTAGGGTTCCGTATTGTTGTGCTTTGCTTGCCTTCAGTTGAGTCCAATATAAAATTCTATCACATTTGTAGGTTTTCATAAAATAAATTTTATTTTATAATTTCGTCGGCTATTACTCGGTAGGTAATTAGTAGAGCCTACTTAACCGTTATAGTTTTCATTGAGGGTTCAGCATATGTGTACTACCGTGATTTTTATCAAATTTCTAAACAAGACTTTCGGAGATTAAGGGGGGGGGGGGGGGGAAACCACCGTGCAAAACGAAAATTGACACTGTGGTGCGAAAAAAAAATTTATTTCCACTTTTCATGGACACAAAAAAAATTTTTTTTTCTGAATATTGTTCCTGCATTTTTTTAGCATTGTTAATATGTGTATACGTACCAAATTACAGCTTTCTAGCATTAAGCGTCTAGGCGCTAGACCGCGGACAGACAGACAGACAGACATGGCGAAACTATGAGGGTTCCTTGTTGTTTACTACGGAACCCTAAAAAGGATGTAAATAATTAAGATGATCAGTATTTACAAATACCTTTTGTTTTTTGTATAAAAGTCTAAAGCCGTGTCCACAGCGCTAAAATTCAGGCGAACGCGGGGTATGTTATCCGTCCATCTCGGATAACAGTTTGCGTGTTTTTGTTTTACTAAACATTTAGGCCACGCCCTTTTTGTTAAAATAACGTGTTAGATGTTAGAAAACACAATAATATGTCGCAATGGACTCTGCTTTACACTCGATTCTATTCATATCACGAAATAAAAACAACTGATTGCATTTTAAAACATTTTATTATAATGCAAATAGTACTGAGTATATACAATGACTCCTGTAAATCGCACCAGTAAATGGGATCAAGCTAAATAAACGTTTATTTCTTTATAACAAGATTCACAACATTTGTATCTTTTGTTGGCATGGCGAGGCATTGCGGGTTCATATATGGATAATCTCAGTTGAAAAAACCATTACAAGATTTGGTATGAAACCATCGACACTGTTTTGTATCTATAAACCAATGTTTTACACCATATAGTACAAGGTTTACTGATAACAAATTCATTATTTCTTTACGGTATTTTATTTCTTTTGATTATGAAAATAAATATAATATACAGAGTTTACAGAGCGAGCATTTAATTACCAGAGTACCATAAAAATATATACAATTTAATATGTTCCAATAACGCATGAAACATTACTTACTTACTAGTCAAAATAAAATAAGGACCACCTAAAACGTCTTAATTTTTTTTTGTGGATCGTTTTCTATCAATTTCACTCTAGAAACATTACAGATACATCAATCCGTAACATAACATTACAATGTTATTGTGAACGTTAAGGAAATAACATCAGTGGGGCAATTCACGTAACAAGAACCGATTCTAGTTCGATTCAACGACACTCGTTGTCTCACTCATACAAAATAGGAATTGAACGGGTGGGTGGGGTGTGAACGTACAATGGTCCAGAACAGGACTAAGTGCGGAAACCACACCCACCCGTTCAATTCCTATTTTGTATGAGTGAGACAACGAGTGTCGTTGAATCGAACTAGAATCGGTTCTTGTTACGTGAATTGCCCCACAGTTGTTTATAGTAGGTACGAAATTTACGGGTGGCTTATTTTGTATTGAGTAGTATTAGAGCGTCAACGGAACGCGTCCGGATCAGCAGACAAATTGACGAAGGTCTGCTAATGTTCATAAAAAGTGGTGCGCCCGTATTTTCACAGTTTGTGTTTTGCGGATTAGTGAAGTGAGAGCTTTATGTCAACGACGCTTGTTTCTGTTTAAAATTTTAAACTTGACACACTAAAGCCGGGTACAGACTGCTGTAAGTAATGTAACAGAATTCCCATAGTGTAGACGACTTGCGCGCGCGAACCGTGCACACTACGCGAACGTACAGAGATATTCAACTCATGCTCGCCGCGATCGACGGAGTGAGAAAACACAGCGCTGCGTCCACACTATGAAATGCTCCTTTTATGTTACATTACAGAAGTCTGTCTGTCATATCTGCTGTAATTTTTTTTATTTATGGTTATGATAGTACCCCCATTATACATACAATATATAAATAACTAACAGAACTATTTCTTGATGACTTGTACCACGTCCTCGTCTTGCACAGAGTGTGCGAGTCCGACGCGTTGTGGCGAGTACTTAGTGCTGGTCCCCCATACGAGCGCGTACTTCAGCTGCGCGGCGATGGAGCGATGGATGGCGTGGCACACGTGTTCGATCGTTACACCCTGTACAATATTATTATTCAATAAGTAATTTAATAAAGAATTTATTATTATTATTTAGGACTCGTCAGATTCTTAACCCCTAGGGCCAATCGTATCTAATCTGCGGAGTGAGACCTTCTATCAGGTAGATAATTTTCCAAATATTAATATTTGTTGATATGGAGTTTGATCGGAATAGAAATGAAATGAAATGTTTATTTGCTAAAATTATACATGGTGTTTGTTTGTGTTTGCCAAGTGTACAATATGGTTGGCAGCAGTATAATTTGCCTTAATAAAAATGTAGGCATGCAAAATATTCAAATTTAAATTGGCGTAGGTACAGTATCTTACAATGGACTCTTGATAAATATTTATTACTATGTCAAGCACAATAATAAAAAAACAAAAATAAAAAAAATAAGAAAACTAATGTCAGCTAAAAATTCAAAATCAAAACAATAGAAATTAGCATCAGAACACACATTGATTACATTAAGATGTCGGAAGTGTCGGAACAGATTGTAATTAATATTAAAACTTATAACCTAAAAATTCAGTGACGCTGTAAAAAGAATTAGAGAGCAGCCATTCCATCAATTGCTTTTTAAAATTTCGCAATGGTAGTTGAACAATAGTCGGCGGTAGTTTATTAAAAAGTTTAGGCGCCATATAGGAAACATTCTTTTGGAACAAGGTGAGATTACATTTTGGCATAATTACTCGGTATCTTCTAATCGTTCGGACATGATCCTTGGTTTGTGCACAGAAAGTATATAGTTCTGGATGCTTTTTAACAAATAGACAGGCCTCTAGGATATACATACATGGCAGAGTGAGTAAGCCAAGTTTTTTAAATAATGGTTTACAAGATTGCCGTCTACCTACATTACACATGGCTCTTATACATTTTTTTTGTGCTTTAAATACTCTTTTAATTTCACATGAATTGCCCCAGATTATCAAGCCATAGCGCAACACAGAGGCGACATATCCATGATAGGCGTTAAGCGCCGTCTGGAAAGATGCAATTTGGCGAAGTCTATATAGTGCAAATACAAATCTGTTAATTTTTTTACATGCATTATCTACGTGGTTCTTCCAATTCAGATTTTCATCAAGTGTTATACCCAGAAATGTTGTCGAATGAACTAGGTCTATTTTTTGTCCATTGCTACTTATATTCAGTGTCAAACCAGGGCTAGAGTAGGTTTTAAAATGAATGGCTTTTGTTTTTGCTAAGTTAACTTGCAAATGATTAACCTCAAGCCATTTCAGGACACTGCTTAAAGTGCGATTAATCTCAAGCTCTAATGTATTAGCATCGTTACATTTGAATAAAAGTGTGCAATCATCAGCAAACAATATGCACTTTTGGTCAATATAATCCGGCAAGTCGTTTATATATAGAAGAAACAATAGTGGACCAAGAATACTTCCCTGAGGTACGCCATAATTATTGTTTTTAAGTTCGGAACGGACAGTAATTTTTTGCTGCTCAACAATTTTACTGAGTTCAGTGCATTGTTGTCTTCCATTCAGGTAGCTGTCAAACCAGTCTAGCGCCTTTCCCCTAATTCCATAACCTTCCATCTTTTTTAATAGTATTTTATGATTAACCAAATCGAAGGCTTTAGACATGTCTAAGAATAGGGCCACTGTTAGTGCTCTGTCATTAATATATTCAACGACATGTCCAACTAAGGAGTAACAAGCTAATGTCGTTGACTTACATTTTTGGAACCCAAACTGTACCGGTTTGATTATTTTGTGTTGTTCAATGAAGCTATTGAGTCTCTTAACCATCACTTTTTCAAAAACTTTAGCTAACACAGGGATTAGGGTAATAGGTCTGTAATTTCCAACTTCAGTACTATCGCCTTTTTTAAACAGAGGTTTTACGAGAGAGATCTTTGAATTTTGCGAGTAGGAAATTATGAAATTAAAAAACCAATAAAACTCACAGAAAACAGTAGATTTTACTGCGTAACAAACAAGCTTCAAAAACGATAAAATCAGAATCTATTTCGATCAAACTTCGTCAGTTCGTATCAACAAAAAAATAAGGTATCAACTAAAAATACCACCAAGAAAAAGGAGAAGTAAACATTTCATTAAAATATATTAAAGGGATCCCCAAAATTGTAATATTCTTACCCTTCTCAAAATAAGCCCGTCATCGAAATCTGGTGGCTGACCGGGTTTTTTGGTGTACACTCGGATGAGGGAGAGGTACTCCCAAAGAGTTTCCAGGAGGTAGTCCAAGTTTAACTTCATATTGCAACTGAAAATGAATAACGGAAAAAATTGTGGTCAATGTAATTTCGTCGGGGATAGTGCAAATCCGCGAATGTACTACATGTAGGGTGCGCGTATCTACATTCCAGACATTTTTACAGGAGACATTTAAAACTTTATAATATTTTTATTTCAATAGATTTTGTTAATTTTTTTTGCATAAAGATATTTATTTGAATTCCGTGCAATATTAACAATAGAAATTTAGGAATTCAAATAATGAAATCAGTCTCTACAACAATACAAAACGAAATTAGAATTTGGCTACATTTTTCAGACACGCGGTATTATCCAGTGCTAGTCACGCGGCTTTGCACTATCCCCGACGATTTGCTCCTCTGCACTCTTAACAAATTTTGCAATGTATTAAAACTTTTATGTTTAGGCTTTCAAAAAGCATTAACTATCTGTTGAGTTTCTTGCGGCACATCCTTTATAACTCATACGTTATAGCTAGTAAAATTCTCGCAACTTCGTTTGCGTTCTCGCTTTCCCGTGGGAATTTTTAAATATCCTTTCTTACTACATCCCTAGATACACCCAGCGGTTTGGGCTGTGCGTTGATATATAGGTAGTTAAGTCAGTCAGGACTTTGAATTTTATATTCAGGATGACTGGAACTGAACCCGCCATAGCAAATTCACATATAGAGGATATCATTTGCTAACTATTGGACTTTACTTTCCCTAACTAAAGTTTAATAGTTTGGGAGATATGTCAATTTTTGTATTTTATTGAGATTTTTCCAAAATCTGACCTTCAAACATTCGTAACTTTCTTTTTTCCTTAATAATAATATTTTTATTTTTATTTTTCGGTAGTCATAAACATCTGTGATTAAAATATGTCGCGACTCCCCTCAAACTAGGTTACCTAAGGAAAAAATTTAACGATTCAAATAATAAGAAAACTACGGTATCTCTTGAGTTTTTTTGCTGCATTTCTCAACAGGCTATTCACGTCGAAATGCTAGTAGAATAGATTTAAAAAACTATGTGCTTTGAATTTATTTTTATTGAAGCGCTTACATGTTTGAGTTAAGAAACGAACCTTAGTTCAGTTAGGTAGATTTAATTTTTTTTTAGGGAGGGGCCGAACTTGGAAGGGAGGGGCCGAACTTGGACGACAACCAATTTGGTTTTCGTCGGGGGCGCTCCACCATAGACGCCATCATGCGCGTGAGGGCCCTGGCGGAGGAGACGGTGTCCCGGGGTGGGGTGGTGCTGGCGGTATCCTTGGACATCTCCAACGCATTCAACACCCTACCCTGGAGTTGTATTCGGGAGGCTCTGAAATACCATCGCGTGCCTCCCTACCTCAGTCGCACAGTAGGGGCTTACCTGGAGGGCAGATGCGTCACCTATCGGGGACGCGACGGTGCCAGTCGGCACCTCATGTCGTGCGGTGTTCCGCAGGGATCGGTCTTGGGACCGCTCCTGTGGAACATCGGCTACGACTGGGTGCTGAGAGGCGAACTCCCGTCGGGCGCCAGCTTGACGTGTTATGCGGACGACACGCTCGTAACTGCCCGGGGGAGCTCGCACAGGGAAGCGACGTTGATAGCCACGACTGCGGTGTCACAGGTGGTGAACCGCATCCAGCGCCTGGGCCTGGAGGTGGCCCTAAACAAGTCGGAGGCTATGGTGTTTCATGGTCCCCGACGTGCGCCGGCGCCGGGATCACACATCGTGGTCAGCGGGGCCCGGATAGCTGTCAAGTCCACCATGAAGTATCTGGGTTTGGTGCTCGACAGCCGATGGGAATTCGGGCCCCACTTCCGGCGGCTGGCGCCCAAGCTGATGGGCGCAGCGGGCGCGCTTTCAACGTTGCTTCCCAACTTGGGGGGCCCGAGTGCCGCCTGTAGGCGGTTGTACGTGGGAATCGTGCGGTCCATGGCCCTGTATGGGGCCCCTGTGTGGGCGATGGACATGACGACCAGCACTCTCGCCATTCTGCGCAAACCGCAGAGGGCGATGGCCGTCAGAGTCGTCCGCGGGTATCGCACGATTTCCTACGAGGCGGCTTGCGTCCTGGCCGGATCCCCGCCCTGGGACCTAGAGGCGAAAGTACTCGCGTCATTATATCGATGGCGCGAGGAAGAGCGGGCACGGGGCTTGAGGCCGGTGCAGCGGCAGATCGCGCTGCGCCGAGAGGAGCTCCGTCAGGTCTTGGTGACGGAATGGCGGCAAAGGCTTCTGCGCCCTACCGCCGGCCTCGCTACCGTCGAGGCGATCCGGCCAGTACTCGACGACTGGCTCGGGAGAAGGCACGGCTCCCTGTCGTTTAGGGTGACGCAGGTGCTGTCGGGGCACGGCTGCTTCGGCAAGTACCTGTGCCGCATAGACAGGGAGCCGGACGCTCGGTGCCACCACTGCGTTCATTGCGGGGAGGACACGGCGCAACACACGCTCGCCGAGTGTGTAGCTTGGGAAGAGCAGCGCCGTGTCCTCACAAATGAAGTAGGAAGCGATCTGTCGCTGCCGGCCGTAGTGCGAAGGATGGTCGGTAGCGCAGAGTCGTGGGACGCGGTGGTGTCCTTCTGTGAGGACGTGATGTCGCAGAAGGAAACTGCGGAACGGGAGAGAGAAATCTTGACTCCCTTTCCCGGCCGCAGAAGGCGCACCGGGCGCAGGAGAAGGGCGGACAACGCCCTTTTCCGGCCCCCATGAATGGGTCCAGGGGCGATGGACTTGGGGAAGTCCCCTCCCCCTATTTAATGGACCCATGTCGCAGGCGCGCGCGGGTGTCGGCGCGCGCCTCTGAGGCGATGCACGGGGCAGTTCAACACCTCACTACCCCGTGCAGGAGACGAGGCCCGGGCAGAACCGGCCAGCACTAGTGTGGGGCTGCGGAAGAATCTGGATTCCCGCGGCCCCGCGCGCACGTGCGAGGAGACACCGGGGTGGTTTTAGTCGGTAAGAGTCCGGCACGCAGTCCATGAGGATTTCCCCCCGTTAAAAAAAAAAAAAAAAAAAAGGTAGATTTAATTTCAACCATCAGAACAACATTGCGTCCGTATACGTACCTAACGACTACAGAGTTGGGTTCCCGGGCTATCCTGTCCACCTCCTGAATGGATATCTGATCGATCTTGTTGTACACGTACAGACAAGGCAGGTAGACTCGATTGGCCAGGATCACATCGATCAGCTCGTCCGCAGTGCAGTCCTCGCGGAACAAAACCTGATAAGATAATTTGTTTTATTGGCGAAAATAAAGTATGTAAAGGTTACGTAAAAACAAATCTCACTTATTCAAACCTTAAAAGGGCGTGCAAATATTTGTAATTCGAATATCTTTACTAATATTATAATGAGGAAAGATTTTATTGTTTGTTTGCATTGAATAGGCTGCGAAACTACTGGACCGACTTCGAGAATTCTTTCACCAGTAGAAAGCTACATTATTATTATGTTACTTTTGACGACCTCCGTGGCGTAATGGTTACCACGCCAGACCGCCACCCAGGAGGTCCCGGGTTCGATCCCCGGTCGGGTCATGATGAAAAACGAACTTTTTCTGATTGGCTCGGGTCTTGGATGTTTATCTATATAATAATATGTATTTGTTATAAAATATAATATCGTTGAGTTAGTATCCCATAACAAGTTTCGAACTTACTTTAGGGCTAGCTCAATCTGTATGAATTGTCCCTAAATATTTATTTATTTATTATCAGGGAGTGACATAGGCTATAGCTTTTCCCGAAATTCAATGGGGTTCCCACGGGAACGGGTACGGAACTTCACGCGGACAAAGTCGCGGGAAAAAAAGCTAGTGTACAATAAAATCATAACAATTTATTTACCTAAATAAAATAAAAATTAAAAATGACAAATAATTAAATTTTACAATAAAATTATATTTCTTGGTCTGGATGTTTTCTATGAATAATAAATGTTATTTACAGAAAAAGATCAGCAATCTGGTACCCATAAATACAAGTTTTGTTTAGTTTGGCACTAGATGGCGTTGTGTGATTCGATTAAGAATATTTATTTGTTTATCAGTCAGTTTTTGAAACGCATTTTAATTTTAATTCTACATTAAGTCTCAAGTTATTTATTTTTTATTTAGTTTGCCAGCTATAACTTATGAGTCATTAACTTTAAAAATGCGTCTCAGAAACTGGATGTATATCGCCATACCAAAACCATGGTTACCTCAGCATTAAATATTTTGTATTCATGTAGAATCATTTGGACCATCTTCTCATCCACTTTGGTGAGCTGACATGTCGAGTTGAAAGACAGCCCGCCTCCTTTCTTCACCTATAAAAAACACATTATTATTTTGCATTTTTTTAATACATTATTGACAGACATGTGAACATTATATTATTATTGAAGAGTGAACATTATGTTGTATTAGTAAATACTTAGTAGTAAATACATTCATTCCAAACGTTGAAAATCAAGTTGTAGAAACCTGATCAAGATCAAGTTGTGGATTGCTGTTGCTGATGTTCCTAGACGGCGGTGAACACGTTTGCTTGTTTATGTCTCATATTTCGCAAATTTGAAATATAAGGCACGGGATCATTTGATCGAACCACCACGCCGCCTGCGCATCATTGCGTGTAGCGCGACCAGCGTTTACATTTTGTAATGAGAGAGACTGAGCCCGCCCGCACTGCATCAATACCTCATCTATACGGTCGATACCCGACGACTTATGTATGTCCCGCATCTTAAGCACAAAGGTGTTTATGTTTGACGACCTCCGTGGCGTAATGGTTACCACGCCAGACCACCACCCAGGAGGTCCCGGGTTCGATCCCCGGTCGGGTCATGATGAAAAACGAACTTTTTCTGATTGGCCTCGGGTCTTGGATGTTTATCTATATATGTATTTGTTATAAAATATAGTATCGTTTAGTTAGTATCCCATAACACAAGTTTCGAACTTACTTTGGAGCTAGCTCAATCTGTGTGATTTGTCCGTATATATATTTATTTATTTATTTATGTTACCTTGAAGTATATGTTGGGTTTTGGCTTGTTAAGCCGTATGCCGACGCTCTCCAATTCTTTCTCAAGCAGCTGCCTATGCACGTACGGTTTGGTCGCGTCAAGCATCATCAACACCAGATCAGCCGTGCGCGCTACAGCTATAACCTAAAAAATAATATATAACATTATCAAATACTTAGTTGATGTTGTTGATGGCAAGCACGAAGTGCAAAAACCATCCCTTTCTTGGGTATTTAAAAAAATTATGTATATTTTAATCAATGTTTAGCTTGGGATTAGAAATTACATGCAATTCTTCCGGTTTTTATTTTATTTATTTAACTATATTGACAACAATACGGACTTAGAGCCATTACGCACTGTCGACTAGTCGCCGGCGACTCAGTCTCTCAGCGACCAAAACATAGGCAAGCGACCAGCGACCAAGAGCGTAAACACCTATTGAACTTTAAGTCACAGTCGCTGTCGACCGAGTCGCCGGCGACCAGTCTACAATGCGTAATAGCGCTTAATGCTAATTGCATTCCCTTCTAATCAACTATTGGGAGTGTAGAAATTCACGATTGTGGTGATGAAAACAGTAAATACAGAATAAATATATACAGAATACATAAATACAAACAAGCAATATTATAATTATTTATTTACGACATTACCTGTCTCCCTCTGCCCTTGCCCTGTGCAGCACCTTCAATAATACCGGGCAAGTCGAGCAGTTGTATATTGGCACCTTTATACTCAATGACACCGGGGATACATGTGAGCGTTGTGAACTCATAGCTGGCCGCCTCAGAGTGTGTGTGTGTCAATGTGGACAGCAAAGTTGACTGCAAATAATAAATATTTATTGAATTAACAAAGACAAACTGCAACTAGTTGCTGAGACCTCCTTTTAGGCAATATTGACTGTACCAGGAGACCACGGATCAGAAAAGAACCAATGCTAATTTAAGGTGGCAATATATAAATAAAAGAATTGTACACAATTCACACAAATTCATTAACACATATTTGCCTCTAGCAGGGATCACAACCAAAACATCACCAGACCAGGCTGTCAATTAAATTGTATTTGAGTTTTCACTAAATTTCTCTATGTTTGCAGACTTTTATTAGCAAAAATCACACTAATATTATAAAGGCGAAAGTTTATTATTATTATTATTTAATTATAGACGAGCAGCATTATGCTGATGTGTCTAAGTCACAGTGTTGAAAAAGTTCACTAGATAAGATAGTCACTTCACTAAATTCCATGTAAATTAATTTCATTTATAACTGTGCTATTATATTTATTTAGTTTACGGTGTTGCTCTTAAGCCAATTGTCCAACTGGTTTTTAAACGCATTCACTGACACAGCTGACACCACGTCATCAGGTAGCCTATTCCATGCCTGTACGATTCTGTTGCTGAGAAAGTGATACCCCAAGTTTGTGTTTGTAACAGTGCGACGTAATTGTATATTGTGTCTTCGTGTGTACATTTGTTACTTTTTCACTCTCAAATGGCTGGGTCAATTGCTGATACCTTGAATTAAGACATAGGGTACTTCTTATCCCGAAAAGTATGCAATTCCCATAGGACTTGGTCAAGTCTGATATAGATAGCGCAGCTGTGCATAAAATTAAGCGCGGGTAACACCGCGGTTAACTAGCAGCTAGTTTAAAAATAATACTCACTTTACCAACTGATGGGAAACCAATAAGCGCCACTCGGGCATCACCGGATTTCAGCACATCAAAACCTTCACCCTTGTCACCTCCTTTTTTGGAGGGTTCCAGCAGCTGCGAACGGTACTTAGCAAGCTTAGCTTTTAGGAGGCCCAAATGGTATTCAGTTGCTAGAAAAAATAATTATTTGATATTTTATATAAAAATTATTTGACATTGTTATCAATCATCCTGAGCAAGTTTACATCAGCGTCAGACACACATTTGGAAAAGGATAGAGAAAATCAGAAGTTAGTTTGTTGTTTGAACAGGTTTGATTTTGTTATGCAAAGCTGGCTTTATATATCGTTTCACTTAATTGAATAATTTTTTTTGGCATGGGCCACTAATGTTTAAAAAATATTGAATTGGCACAGACTTTGTTTTTTTTTACATAACAAACAAACATATGTGCAAATGTGAATAAGTAAGGAGAACCAGCTTTTAGAAGACCGATCTGAGAAGACCACTTTTATGGAATAAAATATAATAACTTTGCAGTTAAAATAATCCATGTTAACGAATCTATGCATGATACTAAAGGCGACTCTCGGTCTTATAATAATTTGGTCAGACAGTCATCTTAGTAGCTAGATTTGGATTTTCTAAATAGAAATCGTAAGAACTCTCACAGTCAATAAAATAACTATCTTATATACATAGATAAGTGCCGACATTTTTTTTAACCGACACAACAAATTTATTTACTTTACAATAAGGTAATTTATAAAACCAGTTACCTTTATTTTTCTGTGTCCTAGCTATTTCTTTCTCGATTTCCGATATCTTTTCCAAAATTCCCATGTCTGTACAACCTTACAACTAATTCGAATATGAAAAACACTTCGTGTAACTGCACTCTTCCGCTAAAAACTATTTAACTTTTAATCAACTGTAAGAAATAAGTAAATATTATTCGTAGATTGCAATTAAATATTCAATATTTTTACAGTTTCAGTTTATATTTAATTATTTAAAATTATTTTAGGTTACCAAGATTTGACAACGAATTGTCTTGTCTTCTTCTTTCTTCTATAATTGGCAACCTCAAAATTACTTCCAATGTCACAATCACACGTCACGCTGTAAATCCGTGCGTGCACGTCACCAATAAATGATTTGATGATTTTAGGGCACACCGGATAATCCGCTCAAATCGGAGCAGCCCATCTGGTGAAGGACTTTCACCTTACAGAAGATCGAAGCCACAGAGTACTTTTGTATTTTACTGAAAATCGTAGATAAATAGCATTGGACTCGGCCATGTTGTGTTCTATGGCGAGTAAGGTATCCAGACCAGAGCTAGGCGGGCCGTATGCTTGTGCCAACTTTGTGGTAAGTATGAAAACAAAATATTCCCATTCAGAATTTAGGCACAGATATTATAATACTTAACAGTATTTAGGTGATAAATCTTAGTTCATACAACTGGATGTTTTCTATTCTAGGTCTATGTTTTGAAAACATCACGACAATAAATATATATATAAATATATAGGGACAATTCATACAGATTGAGCTAGCCCCAAAGTAGGTTCGAAACTTGTGTTATGGGATACTAACTTAACGATATTATATTTTATAACAAATACATATATATATATATATAGATAAACATCCAAGACCCGAGGCCAATCAGAAAAAGTGCGTTTTTCATCATGACCCGACCGGGGATCAAACCCGGGACCTTCTGGGTGTCGGTCTGGCGTGGTAACCATTACGCCACGGAGGTCGTCAAACACAACGACAATGAATGAAGGATAGGGTAAGGGTAAGGTAGCCCTAGCCTAGCCTACCCGATTATAAAAATTATAATTATTATTGTAATATTATTAGTAAATAGAGATATTGATTTAATCTCATTAAATGATTCATTTCTGGGATTTACTTTGTTACTTAACCATTGCGAGGTACTTACCTATTTCATTTATTATTTAACTATAATAGATGGTGGTAGTAGGTACTTTTGTTTTAGATACAACATCACAGACAGTATAATAAATAGTACTACAACATATAAAAATAGGGTAACCATGGGATTAGGGCGTAACTGTAGTATTAATAAAAATTATAAATAGGTACTTTATGAAATATTTTTAAATTTACAAATAAATGTGTATTGTATTGTGTAATGTAGATAAAAAAACGATAATTATCAATAGTACTAAAGATACTCCCGGTTATTATGTAATATCATTGGATAGTACTTATTCATTTTCAGAGTAACAACATCAGCAATATCGACATCTAAAAGTATAGAAGACATGGTAATAAATTACGAAGATGACAAAAATGCTTTGATAGCTATAGGAGATTTAGGCATGTAACTGTTCTACTTTGGTTTTTATTGGGGTCTACTTACCTACCTCGATTTTTGGAAGTACCTATTTAATAATTGAAGCCTGTATTACGTACTGGATTCCTATGTTATTTATCACGCAACTCAGTTATTACCATCTTTTTACAAATTTATATTTTTAATATATATCAGACAGTTACTTTCACATTTTATTAGTACTATGTACGTACATAAACTACTACTACTATATAATAATAAATAATGTACGTAATATGTATTACAGATCATGAAAATTTATACGAAGATTTTTATGACGAATTTGATAATCGAATAAGTACAGATTTATCAATGAATTTGATTTTCTTCGGTCCTCCTCATTTATTCATGAGGATTGATACTGAAACTATTTTGCACCTTTTAATGTACACAAGGAGACATTTAATTCCGGTTGCAAGAGTTTTGTTGGCTTGGGACCTTGTTACTGGTAAAAACTTATTTAACAATTCAAACGATATGGTTTGAGTTTTTTCTTCACCACCATGTAGAATATTTCTAGAAATAAGTGATTTTACTGGAGAAATGTGATTTTAATTGATGACTTATACAATTCTACACAATTTTTGTAGATGGTAGAAGAGCTACGTCGTTACAAGCGAGAGATTACTTGGCATTTGGAAGTCTTTTGAATGTCGTGCCTGAAGAAGATTTGTACTATGTCAACTTCGGTGACCCATCTGTTCTTACGTATTTCGCAACAACCTTCATAAACATGGATCGACGAAAGGTTATGGTTATGGTCATGGTGATATATGGTCAGAGGGCATTAAGATATTTCAGAATACTGATTCTATGGCAGTAGCATAAATACTAATGTATGATGTACTTACTTACATAAGTTGAATTTACCGATACATTTAAACAAGCTCCTAAACATACATCAAATTATATTTTGATGGCAGCTATTATGATTGGTTTACTACCTGCTAAAGGTTTAGCCATAGAAGTACATTTTGCATGAGTTTCCATTAAATTAAGGGTCCTGTTAATTTACAGTATGGTGTTTTAGTAGCAGCATTTAGAAGATATTTGGGATATGAGTGGTACATCAACGCCACACGCATTAATGAATTAGGTTACCTGCTGTGTGGTTTTCCTTCTACGGATCTGCGGTTAATACCACCTGACATTTTTAAAGAAATTAATGTTGACATATTCAATAAATTGCAAAGGTGCAACGATAATCAAACAATGGTAAAACATTTTTAAAGATTTAATGTCGATCAGAAGAAGGTTCATTAAACACGTCATCGTCATCTCATCCTTTTTTTGCCCACTGAGTATGGAATTATCTTTTCGTAAAAAAATATTTTTGTACGTCCATCTTATCATTCTTAACCATATACCTACGACCTATGATTTTAATTTATTTTTCTTTTCTTTCTTTAGGTTCTTTAATTAATAAAAATTGGCAAGGCATTGAATACGGTTGGTATCAAATAAAAAGTTTAAATACAAATTATTATTGTTCTAAGCCCCTACAGCACCATCATCATCATAATCATCAATCCATAATCATCCTAAAACACCAACAAGCATCAACATCATTATAAGCAGTTACTAACTTTATTTAGCATGGTCCTACCGACCTTACGTGAGATTCGAAGGGAACCGCTCACTGTATACTTAGTCAAGTTAAAATAGAAATAAAGACTTTCTGATTAGAAATATACTTAGTCTTACTTAATCTCTTCCAGACTCTATATAAAATAGCTACTCATCCGGATGCTTATGGAGAGCCTTATAAGTGGACTTCACATGAAGTTGGCCGTCTCGGATCTCTGTTTATTTGTAAGTTTTTTTTTATTTTACTACAGAATTTGTTTACATGTTAAGAAACAACCATAAAATAGCATTAAATGCCAGTAAATAGTAGGCTTGGGCTTGTAACTATTCTTAATATTTAAAATGCATAAAAACAATTTATCTGGATTACAGGAGCCATTATTACAATAAATATATTGTATAATCTATCGAAGGTCAAAAGTACTTATACAAGACCCTTTTACGACTCTAAAACAGATGTCACCAAAGTTTACAACAACACTTTTTGAGACAATGTAAAATGCGTATTTACATTCTATAAGTACTTATATCCTATTTTTTTAGGTATACCTGAACAAGATATCAGTTCCATGAAACTAGAAGCCGTGACAGGACTTCAAGAAGTGGTTATGAAAAAAATCGATCAAAGAAAATTGGAATTCTTTACTAAACAACAAATATTAAGGATGAATATTAGAACAAGAAGAATACTTATTTTACGAATGCAACTGAGAGTGAGCTTTGATATGATTGAAGTAACAAGACGTGCTGGAGAAAGAATAAATACGTCTGTCCTATTATTATTGTTGAATATTGTCACCCTATATTACGTAATGTAACGTTCTTTCTCCTAGGTATATTGTATCGATGACGTGATAATTGGTATCTATAGTTTTCTAAAATTTATGCTTACCTAAAATAAAAATATTTTATCTATTTAAAATAAAATACATCTTTTGATTCTAGACTCATAAACAAAACTCATAAATTATACCTACTGGAAGTTTGAGATATATTATAAATTTAAAAAAACTTTGTATACAACTCGTAAGTATAGATTAAAACTGTGTTACTAATAATAATGCGGATAAGTATGCACACACAAGTACACGATACGATACATTAATTTTATCGACTCGAGTACTGAACACTGAACCCTAAAACAAATGAATTTGTTCTATCGAAATTCAAATCTTTACTTCCTCCGGAAATGCATTATTTATTGGCTTTTCCGGGTAATTATTTACTACAAACAAAACAATTATATAGAGTGTGAATCTAATAAGAATCTTATAGTAAAATTGTATTGTATTTTATAATTTTAATAATAATAAAAATGTTTGCGGTGCACTCTTCTGTCCATTATAATTAAAAATATTATTTTGACTTTAGTTTGAGCACTTTCAACTTGTTCAAGGTCACTTGTCATTTTGTTTACAGAGTCGCCATTTTCTTTTCTCATTTTGAAAATTTTTGACTCTTCTTTTCTTCGGAGGTTACCCGAGGAGAACATCTAAGTGAATCATATTATTATTAATTATATTAAGAAAAATATTTATTAGCAAAAATGCCTCCTCTTAAGCATTACTCCTCTAGTGAAGTGAATCAGTATGAGTTATCGTCTAGACTTTTATCATTAACAGAAAACAATACTTCGTATACATTGACACAGATAAATGGCCAGAGAATCTACAGGAAAGCTCCACATGCATGGAATGGACCGGAGCCTTCGAGGAGTTGTGAGGTAAGCAGCAATTTTGGAGCTTTAATTTGACCTTGAATTCACTAGGAATGCGTAGGCGCCTCTATGTCGCCATCGTTTTTCAAGAAGCGTCGCGCGTCGCGTTCAGTCCGCCAAACCGCGAGGTATACCTATAGGGCAGGGTGCGAGGGTACCTCTATTCTATAGGTTGGGGCGCAAGCTTAGATTGATCCCACCTCCTATTTATTATTTTACATTCGCGCTAAATCGATATGCCAGCAGCGTTCCTCTAGCGTAAAAGTCGATCAGAGAGTCGTTATGGGTTCGTCAAAGACGACGCGAGGACGCGGCAAACGCAGCGTCAACAAAGCCACGTGCTTCGAGTAGTTGTAATGTCACGTTAATCGTCTCTATACGCAGACGCTTCTTGCCTAATATTGCCTATTTATTTGATAGTTCATCAACACGGGCTGTGTTGATTGCGCTTATAAGAACTCGCTGACGGCTGCATACAACCATGACTGTCGTCCATCGCCATTATCGACACAGCCGAGACCGACCGACTTCTATTTTATATACTAGATACATACATATATATCGATGCGTATACACGATCGATGCGTATACATACGTAGTCCACAGCACGGAGAAGCTCGAGATAACGAATTCCATCCAAACACTGGCGACGGACGTTGATTAACTTGCGTGTTCGTTTAGAGCCCTCGCCCACGCTCGACTTTCGGACTAATAAAGTTTAATTTTTCATGAAAGAAAATTTTCGCGAAGTCGCCGCGCGGCCGCCGCGTCGTATGCCGCCGAAGAGCTCGCTCGTTCACATTCTCCGTTGCCGTTCAACTTCGCGAGAGTGTATATTTATTTACATTAACCGCGATCTATGCATATTGCGATTCTGCCAACCAATTTCGCTACTATATAAAATATAACTTGTACAAAACAGGTATTCATTGGTCGAATCCCTCACGACTGCTTCGAAGATACTCTGGTGCCGCTGTTTCGGCAGGCTGGCGAGCTGTTCGAGTTCCGGCTCATGATCAACTTTTCAGGATGGAATAGAGGGTGAGTTGACGGTTGAAAATTGCATTTTCTATAAAAATAGGGCCGGCACAGCGGCACAGCACAGTGTAGTTTGCAAAGATGACGCGGACATCACAGCAGCCAGTGGGTGAAGCACACGCGATTTTTTTTTAAAATTGGGTTGCAAATATTTTATTCTGTCTATTATTAAAAGGTATTTTAAGTCCATCAGGGACCAATACCGACATGAGATCCGCTTCACCGCTTACCGCGGCGGCACGCGGCGATGCGTGGTGCCGCGTGGGTATCGCCTAAACTACTATATTTTGTCTGTTTGGTCGTAGGTACGCTTTTGCTATGTACACCACCGAAACGGAGGCGAGCAACGCGATTCGGCTTTTCAACAACTACATGATTAGACCATCGTGGCAGTTGGGTAAGAATAACTTTCTCTTGTTAACACCTTGATGACTTGTTGACACGTTTAATTTACTATGATAATAATACAGTAGATACGCACTGTCGACGCCAAAAGTAGATGATCCGATATTTCATTTATGAAAGTATCTCTCATCAAAATTGTATTTGAAATGAAAGTAGTCAGTTTGTTTTTGTATAGTACCAAAATATTATGTAACTGTACTGCCGCCAAATACCCATGTTTATTTACATTTAATTATTGTCACTTTTACGACGACATACTAAAACTTACTAATAGCACAGATATTATAACACTTAACAGTACTAATAGACACTTTAAAAGAAAAGTCTATGTGTAAAACTTGACGTGATCTTAAATATACAGGTCTAGGGCAACTGTTTAATTAGTCTGTGTTTACGTTGACGCAACATTGCTCATTATTCTATAATAGGCGTGTGCCCATCGATCAACAACTGCCGTATATTCATATCCCGCATCCCGCCTACCACGCCATCTGCGGAGATCGTTCGCTTACTCTACGCTCTCACCGACGAAGTCCAGGAGGTTCGCATTCGTCGCTCCATTGCCTCGTGTGCAGCAATCGTTGAATACAAGTCTCATCGCGGCGCGGCAATGGCCAGGAAGGCTCTGGTGGCTGCCGCGGCTGCGGCCTGGGGCTGCGGAGCCAGACCGGCTGTTGATTGGTCGCTGCCGCAATCGCCGCAACTGCTGAAGCAGTATCGTGAGGTGGGTTTGTAGTAAGCTTTTTTAGTTTCTAGAATGGAATTTTATTTCATAGGAGTACAAGGTTCAAGATTTTTATAAGAGGTTGACAAACGACTATGTACATAACGATCAAGTTAGCTAGGATTATTAACAGACTCGGAAGTAAAATAGTTGGCATTGATGGTGCAAAAACTAGAACAGGCAAGGTAAAAAATGTTAAATTTTAGTTTTAAAAAAATTGAGCGAAACAACTAACATCCCCACACCTGCCCGTACCTCGCTGCGTCATAATGAAGGTAAATGTTTTATTAGATCGGTCGCTGGACCCCAGAGCGCGGCGTGGAGCTGACCCGCGCCCCCGAGGAGGGCCCGGCCAGCGCTCCGCCGCCCGCCGCTGCAGCACCCACCTACACCCTGGAGCCGTGGTCGCAGGCCCGCCGCCTGCGCATGATACACGAGGCTCAGCGTAATGCCGCCGCCGCTGCCGAGTGAGTACACTATGTATCGGATTTACAAGTTCCCAATTATAAATGAGAATTCAGTTTTAAGTGGGTTGCACACCAAGAGCTAAGCTAAGTTAGTTTCGAGTTAGTTTAACATACATTACTCGTTTTGGTCTGCACCCAAGTTTGAAAAACCATATCAGTTATGCAGACTAAGCTGAACAAAGTTAGCAATGACTTAGCTTAGCTCTTGGTCTGCAACCTGCTTTATGCTTCTTTCTATAGCACTATTTCGTTTCCTAATCTGAGTGGACCTTACGGGAGGGCCTTACGTTCATTGAAAAGATTTTTACAGGGTCGGCACTGTTGTTGTAAGTGAGGCGTATGCTGGCCACCTTCCAACAAGCAAATAAAAGAAAGAACTCGGCTCTGTCTGTGTGCTAGTCTGGTATTTAGTCATACGGATTTTAGGACCAGTAAGACCTTTAAATCGTAATTTGTAACTATCTCTCTAAGCCCTGGTGACCAATGATTACAATTAGAACTAAGTGAACAATGAAGCATTTAAACAGGTGGTCCAATCGCATCTCGCCAAACATGGAGACGCTGATGTCGTCCATGGCCTCGCTGAACCTGGGCCTGGGCCTAGGCCTGGAGCTGGGCGAGCGCGCAGTGTGGGCCCCGCCCGCGCCCCGCCTCCCCCGCCCCATGCCCGACTTCAACCCCTGGACCACTCGTCACCCACTCCAGGAGTTCATCACGCCAACCAAGAATAACGAGTGAGTTGTTTGTTTGAGCTGAATAATTATGCAATATGATTTTTTCTAGTGTGTATAACATGTTTGTCAAGTCTCTTAATAATTTAAGTTGCAAAGAATTTTTCAAATGGTAGTTTCGACTCTTGAAACTTGTGTGCGCGATACCGCTTTTTTGGATCCAGATTTTCACTATTGCTAATACTATGAAAGTTAGTTATTTTTGCTGTGGTTGGTTAAACTAAATGTGGGACTTTGATGTCAGTATTTACGCTAAACAGTCTATAACAGCCAATGAGCGTCAAAGATGGGTTTCAAAACCAATAAGTATAAAAAAAAGAAAAGAAAATTTGTCATTCTATTTTCGGTTATTGTCTTGTGGCTTGGAAACCCCTCCCAAGCTTAAACAATGTAATAACATCATTCAACAAATGTTTTTTTTTTTGAGAACCTATTACAACAGGACTATTACAACTTATTTGCATACAAGAAGCAGTTGTATTTTTGTATGTGGGATGATAACTGAGTATGAATAGAAGGTTATACAACGTAACGCCTTAAATCTGTCCTTCCGTCTGAGATAGGTCGCGACCGCACTGCTTCTGTTAAGTATTATGATATTTGTGGCACTAAGGCTGGTTAGAGTCGCGCTGACCGCGTGCAGTGGCCTTATTCACGTAACAACGACTCTCGCTGTCCCGTACAATTCCTATTTGGTATGAGTGAGACAGCGAGTGTCGTTGAGTCGAAGTGAAGTCGGTTTTTGTTACGTGAATTGCTCTCCTGATCGTCGACGCGAGCGACCGAACTTCTCGGAGCGGATTATCAGCCAGCGCGGATGGTTCTTACATTTTGCTAAGGCGACTGCGATTTCATGTAAACAAACTTGTATAAACGTATGGCGGTGATCGAACTGCAAAATCGCTGTATGACACGGTCGCCGGCGCTTCGTTGAGTGCGGCCGCGGCCTTATGGTACTGAGAGACTCGAGCATTCATTGGGCAGAACAGAACATAATAATATAGCCTTCGTCGATTTTAAATTGTCGAACTGAACAATGAACACAGCCGAGAGCTAAGAACATTTTCACGATCATTCCAGCGTGTGCTGTCTGCTGTAGTTCAAGCAAAAAGGCTGGAGCAAAACGAACCTTTCGCTAGCTCATTATAACTGGATGCTCATAAGTAATTTTAATGCATTATAGATTAATATTGTGCACTTGACAAGGATTCGACGATATACTTTTGAGATACCTACATTAAAACGAACAAAAATAATTCCATCTTAATGGTTCAAATGCAAGGTTTTACTTATTTTGAGCCAGTCATTGTTTCATGTTTTTAGAGCAAATAAAATTGGCCGCGTTCATCTGTAAAACTCAAAATTGATTTGTTATGTCCTCTTCACACGCACACTGTATTTGTAAAGCGGGATTTTCGATCAAATTGGTACCTACTAAATACTACTTAGGGCCAGTCCGCACTGCGAAATTACACCGCGCGAATCTTCTTTCGCGATTCTGAAAAAAACATTACATCAAGGGAATATCAGCACTGCGTTTTTTTCGCAGTGCGGGGGGCTAACCATACTACGTTGAAACTACACAAAATATTCGCGGTGAAATTTCCCAGTGCGAACAGGCCCATAGTAGTAAAATGATCCGCTTTGAAATGGATCGAGGCGTACGATTGTCATTGTAAATTTTAATGAAATTATGCATAATTATTCAGCAAAGCTCGTTAATTTATTTTTTTGTTTTATTGATTAATTTATTGCACGAATTAATTACGAGTTGTACAGTCAACAGCAATAATATTTGTAATCGTGTGTATTTTTATTGCAAACGTGTGTTACATAATATTGCTGCTCACTGTATTTATTGCATGGCATGTGAATGTGACATGTTATATGCAGGGATTTGAAGGAGTGTAAGAGGAGTAATTGTTGCCAAGGTATAAATCTGTTATGTATGTTATGTCCATTCCATATTGAATTGAATTTCTAAAGTTTGTGGAAATCGAAAGGAGTAGATACCGACTATGTAAATAATAGAAAAGCGCATGCCGAATGTATATTATGGAAAGAGGACACTTTAAAATATGCTTCATTCTGATTACTACATTTCGACATAAACAGTCAGTTTCTGACTTATCATTTTAATTTTAATTCCACGTTAAGTCTCAAGCTATCTCTGTTTTTCTTCTTAAGTTTAACTGTAAAAGCGTGACTTTGTAATTTAAAAGTTTCAGAAACTGGCTGAAACATGGCATTTGAGCTCAGTGTAATAATATTTGACAATTTTTGTTTGTTCTATTATTCACGTTCGTTTATCATACCCTACCTATATTATATCAGTCTTGCCTCGTTTACGACTGACATAAATAGATAAATGACAGGTATAGCTGGCGTCCTATACCCAATTTTATTTTTGAAAAGTTGAAAAGCAAAAATGCAGTGCACCTTAGTAAACATTATGCTTATACCTTATGGTTTATGCATATGCATTTAGTTTACCTAGCTGGTATCCTATTGTGAAAGTACCATTACGACACTTGTTTAAATTCTCTTAGAATGCATTTCGTCAGAGAAAGAAGCCTGCCTTTCTTACCAGTATGTCGAAAATGAAAGACGCCTACAGGGATTCTTGAAAGGTATTTGAGAATTCGGCTTTTACTAGCCACGCAAGTAATATCCATTGCACGGAATTCTGCATTATTTATCAGCAGGTTTAAAGGTTAAAGAAATCTGACACTAAATACTTGTGTTTTTGTCTTTTTGAAGTAAGTTTTGTACGACAGTTAAATTATGTTTACTGCATCTTATTACTTGAATTAATAATTAGTGGAGCGGAATCTATCTAATAACATTGCATGAACTAACATTGTATTTTAAATTTACTAACTGTTCAGCATTTGACGGCGACGCGGCTTTTTATTCCTCTTGCACTCCTAGTAAGGTATAAGAGAGGAAACTTTTTAATTTTTAGACATTCTTTTAATTTAACCCCAATGTATTTTAATTAAGAATCCAATTGATGGCATAATTATTAATGTATTCAAATTTGAAGCTTTTATAAGTCAACATCGGTATATTATTATAAGCATGTGTGTCTACAATTTTAATGTTATGATATGAATTAAGGGAAGCGAGGCGGGCGGGCGCGCGCAGCCTTGCGCGGCCGAGACGGGCCGGGCCCCGCTCGCCCTTTAGTATTATTGCACATACTGGCAATCTGCATTTTTTGATGTTTTTTCAACGAAATATTCACGTTATTATAATTTAATATATATCTCTGTGAATATGTCTATTTAAAATCAGGTTTTAAATAAATCAATTTGGAACTGTTTTCTCAGCATCGGATAATCCCGCATTATGAAATTTATCTATCTACAATAATTAACAAAATCTAGACATTTTGTAATGTAACGATATGAATTTATCTCTCGATGTTTTAAGAGGTTTTTAAGTAATATTGCATGCCAGTATCGATTAATAAATTTAAGTATAATGGTTAAACTGCTTGATGTTTTATTTTGCTCTAACACACGCTTGCACCCTGCTTCTGGCTCACATGCAACTTTACACGGAATCACTAACATGGTTGCAGATCTCGTATATTTTAATCAATGTTTATTGAGGAAAGATGGCTATCATTTACAATCTGTATTATCTTTACGGTAATTAAATCATCGCTAGTCTGACCACACGGAACGAGCTAAGAAACTTGATTTCCCACAAGATTGCAGTGTGCACTGATGTAACGATTAAATCATTTAATGTTGTGGCGTATTTTGAGTGGAGCGGTTAGCGGCGTCGATGGGCCATGTAGGACGGTTTTCTTCAATGCCAAGTCGCCGCGCCGCGAAAATGGTCGTTCTCCAAGTCTCAAACAAAACAGTGCGCTTGCGACGCGCGCCCGCCTGCGCTGTGAGCTATGTCAACTAAATAAACACATGGACTAGTGGATACTGTGGGTCGGTGTTGGTGCAGCCTGGTGCAACAGTGCGTGGTTGGTCGCGCGATGGCGGTCTTCGACAAATGGGTCGCGCTAAAGATAGTGGAGTTTGTAAGTTTACTGCATTTTTACGTTGCTTTTCCGACTAGTTGCGAGATTGTATCATAGTATTTATAAAAGATTGTATCATAGTATGTTTTTATGGCTTGTGGGGCTTTTTTAACGTATGTATAAAATATATTTATGTACAACAATATACATATTACCAGTATTACCACATATTACTTAATAGTTACTTCGTAAATATTACCATGACTTATCACAACTTTTACTATGTTTATTCTAAGCATTTTTAGATAATTTCACGTCATAAGTATGTTATGCATTAAGAGGCATAAAAATGTATGGGGTATGGAATGCGGTTTTGCCTTGTAGTTATTTATGTAAGATACGATCTGTTAATTGTATATAGATAGATTCTTGCTTCTGATAAATTTTAAATAAAATTATTATAAAAATTAATCCGGTCATAACAATTGTTTTTGGTACTTATCTCGATAGCATAAAGTTCAATTTATATTACTTGTAACATATTTTCGCGTTTAAGGGTTGTAGTTTCCATACTTACAGAAAAAAATCATAAAATATTTTGTTTACAGAAAAGGCTACGTAATTAATTATTTTACAATCATGTTTGCATTCTACAGTTTTGTAAATCTTGTTAATTATGTCAATAGCTTGCTACTATAGGTTTTCTAATATTTTTGTTTCTAATTTGTTACACATTTACTGGTCTCTCATTTTTGATATTATCCTATTCTACACGAATATATCTTCTCTTATCAAATCTCGACATAGTGGCTTAGATATGTTCAGATAAAATCTATTATCAATAACCAATATCTAGTTTCAGTTCACGTTCAGTTAAATAGAAAATAATGTGAATTGATTCTATTCAAATCTTTAACTGGCTAAATAGTCGCCTCCACAAATTGGACTTGCACAAATAAAAGTTCAAAAACAATGTAATTTTTTACCAGTTGAAATGGTTAACATTATTATATACCTTTATGGAAACCGGATATCCAAGGCAGTTTTTTTTTCAATTTATT
This sequence comes from Endotricha flammealis, assembly GCA_905163395.2. Classification (NCBI taxonomy): domain Eukaryota; kingdom Metazoa; phylum Arthropoda; class Insecta; order Lepidoptera; family Pyralidae; genus Endotricha; species Endotricha flammealis. The sequence goes on along the minus strand of LR990861.1, from coordinate 13,628,064 downwards.
AAAATTAAAATATTTAGTCTTGTTCACCTTCTTCCAATATGCTCACAGCCAGTTTCTGAAACGCATTTTTAAAGTTAATGACACATTAAATTATAGTCACTGTCCTTTGAAATTCAGTCTCAAGTCAACTCTTTAGTTTGAGACTTAATGTGAAATTAAAATTAAAATGAGTTTCTAAAACTTTCTGATAGACCACTTGCAGGCTCTATTAAAGCCAGTCTTTCAAATCCTTAGGCTTAGCGAATAGGATTAACGCGCCAAGATATTCTTTTTAACATAATGATACACTTGCACTTAAATATCTCTGTAAGCAGTCGGCTGCTCCACTGACCCGTGGATTAATGCAATCAACCAAAACATGTTTTGCCTGCAAACAATTTAAATGCTTGAAAAGCAATTATTGTAAATTAATTACATAATAAAAAATTGGTTACTTTTCTCAATTAACATGGCAGAATTATACAGTTGCTTTTAAAAGTTAATAACACATTAAGCTGACGATGTCATTGTCAAATTATGGAAACAAAAAGTGAACACTTAATGTGTCATTAACTTTAAATAAATCTTCATGCAACTTCCTGTTAAACTTAATACTCGGCAGTGGTATGGCTATTAGTGGCTCAGAAATGGAGTTACCCAGTTTGTGCCAGGTAACTCCATTAATTCGCTCACTGCATAGGAAAAAAACTAGCACAGTCGAGGTAGTAATAGATACCAGTCGGCAGGATATTAGGCGTACTAAACTGGCTTTCGTTCATTCAAGATTTACCCTGTAGCCACGTATGCACATGGATATCCATTGGTTTAGTCCGTATATTTATGAAGTAATTCAATTCCCAAATAGGTAGCTTTGCGGTTTCTAGTGACTATCTCATTAAATTGTGTAAGATAAACTGTAAATAAAAAGGTACGGTGTATGCTCTTGTGGTCTTTATAAATTGCACAAAAACATTTTAAAATGACAATTATGGCAAAAAAATGCTTGAGTTGAGACTAAAATTAAAATAATTCAACTGCGTAGCTCTATAACTACTCGTAAATACTGTCACTGCTTACAACGACAGAGACAAAAGATCTTATTTCTGATACAAATTCATATTGTACTAAGCCCTATGACCTTTATTTTTATCTTGTTATGAAAGCGGGCCCTATGGCCATTGGACATATTGCGACATAGTGACGTAAGAAGCAAACACACCTGTGTAGCGCCGCTTAGCTCGCCTTCGAGAGCGAAAGTGTTTGTTGCGTAAATATCGAATTTGAAGACGAGTATAATCATTAGTTCCAAAACGGTTTAAATAATAGGTATGTAATTAGATATTTTTTAATTCATTTATTGTTCACTAACATAATATACATCATATATTTATAACATGTTTTGTTTAGCTAAATGTAAAGACAATCTTGGGCCCGATTCTACTAACACAAATGCACCAATGGACTCTCAATGGTGTCTCAATCGTGACTCAAAAGAATGCCGATAATGAATAAGTGGAATAGTTTTTGACATTTGTTATGGACTTAAACAGTAACATAATGTTTAACATATTGTTTGTCTATAACAAATGTCAAAAACTATTCCACTGATACACTATCGGAGACACGATTGAGACACCATTGAGAGTCCATTGGTGCATTTGTGTTAGTAGAATCGGGCCCCTGGTATAAAGCTTAATGGAACACATAAGTACGATGAAATGAAACTTTTCTATCAGTCTTTTTCGCGTTAAAAATTCTATATTTTTTGTAGTTAAAAATCATGTAAGGATTCAAATGATGAAATACATACGTAGGTACATTTTTAAGTTCGCGGAACAGCAAAGTAGATTTGTTAGTAAGGGTAGTTATTTAGTTCTAACGAGTTAATTGACTCTTCATTAGTATTAATACCAAGATATATCGCAATCGGGTCATTAGTTTTTAAACTATCGCCGACCAAGCAACTAAATCGGGAAGAAAGTGTGAAATATGGAGAAAATCGAGTATCGTGCTGTAATAAAGTTCCTTACTAAGCAAGGAAAGTCTGTCCAAATCATCCAAGAAGAGATGAAAACCGTATATGGGGACTCTTGCTCTTGTAAATCCATGATTTACAAGTGGCACAGTCTCTTTAAACAAGGTAGGGACTCACTTGAAGACGACCCACGGCCCGGACGACCAATCGATGTGACCACTCCGGGAATTATCCAAAAAGTTGAAAAATTAATATTGGAAGATGCTCGTTTAAAGAAAAAACAGCTTGCAGAAATGATCGGAGTATCCGATACTACCATTTTTAAAATTCTACACGATCATCTTGGCATGACTAAGGTCAGCGCAAGGTGGGTACCGAGAATGCTCACGCCGCCACAAAAACAACAGCGCGTGGAGTGTTCTCGCGCGTTTTTGAAGCTTTGTCGTGAAGACCAGGAAAGTGTTTTGAGTCGAATTGTGACTGGGGATGAAACTTGGGTTCATCATTATGAACCTGAGTCTATGCAAGACTCTATGCAGTGGCATAAAAAAGGTACACCTGCACCCAAGAAGTTTAAAGTGTCACAGTCGGCCGGAAAGATCATGGCTACTGTTTTTTGGGACTCAGAAGGAATCCCATTGATAGATTACAAAGACAAAGGCGTTTCCATCACCGGAGATTACTACGCTACAATCCTGAACCAGTTAAAAGAAGCCATAAAGGAAAACAGAAGAGGAAAATTGACAAAAGGTGTCCTTCTTTTGCACGACAATGCGCCTGTTCACAAGAGTCGCGTTGCGTTAGCTGCTCTGCATACAGTGGGCTTTGATACTCTAGATCACCCACCCTACAGCCCTGACCTAGCTCCCAGCAATTATTATTTATTCCCAAAGATGAAAAAAGAACTTCGTGGCAAGAAATTTTCAAACGATGAAGAAGTGAAAGACGCAGTTTCAGCCTATTTTTCGGAAAAAGACAAAACATTTTTTTTTGAAGGTATACACAAACTAATCCAAAGATCTGAAAAATGTATTAGGTTAGCAGGTGAATATGTTGAAAAAGAAAAATAAATTTTTGTTATAATTTTCACTTCTTATCTCCCATTCCGCGAACTTAAAAACGCTCCCTCGTATATCCAAAACATTGTCCAAAAGTGGGATCTAAAAAAGATATATTTTTTATGAAAAACAGTAAATGTTGATAAAACCATTGTATTCTTATGAAAACCTTGAATCCACTTAGATTCAAGGCACACATGCCTATGTGTCAAAGACCTTGCTAATGTTACCAACAACGCTATAAGCTCTTTGCCATTAAGTTCAGGCTTTCATGTGCTAATTTTCATACAGTACTCTATATGGATAAGGTCGAGTTAGCAACTTGGATCATTGGCAGTTGAGCTATATTCCGTTTTAATATACTTGGCACAAAATTTCGTACAATCGCCTGATTTAAATTTAAATTGATATGAAAAATGTATGGTAAAAGCTAGTTCAAACACAATCTTTTGCATTTCACTAGAAATCTTGTGTCAAATAGGTATTAGAACGAATTATATGGCGAAACGAATTAATGGCGTTTTACAGATAGTATACAGTCGTAAAAATATAATCTATTTTTGTATGCCAGCGTTATTTATCTTGTGTTAAACTATATTGGGATTACATTACAGTAATCTATACATAAAAATAATGCTTACGTTAATTTCAGCGGAGGGGAACATCGGCCCATTAGCTCAGTTGGTTAGAGCGTCGTGCTAACAACGCGAAGGTCGCGGATTCGATCCCCTCATGGGCCATACAAATATTTTTACTTAGTTTTATTCATAGTTAATTGTAGGTTCCCTGTTATTCTTATGTTCTTGCCAAATGTTATTATTCTATAACGGTTTAAAATACCCTGTTAATTTAGTTATCAATTAAAATAATTTATGCTTGATAGGGTCGGTCCACTCGGTCAGAAGTCAACAAACGACTTAATATGCAATTACGGTCCTTTGCGATGGTCTCGCAGCGTGAACTTCGGTTACGTAACGTGCACTGACCCGAACGTAACGTATCACGTATCGGGAGTTAGTTATCATGGCGTGTAGTGTCGCCTGTACGTAAATGGTTTTTTAATTATCATAAGGGACTTGGGTTGAGTGGTGGTAATGTCATTGGGTAAGTAGTTAGGTTAGAGGCAGTGATAGACCAGTAGATAGGAGTTTCCGAGTTTGGTCGATAGTAAATGTTGTTGGCGGCAGGTATCAGTATCACTGAATTCCAGTTTTCGGATTTATAATGTTATTATTTTTTATTTAATTATATACTTAGGTAGTAAACGAGCCGATGCGCGACGGGTCATCTGACAGCAATCACCGCCGCCCGCATAAATAAAAATTCGCAATACCGAGTGAGCTACGGGTGCGTTGCCGCCTTTCGAGATATTTACAATCTGGATTTAAAGGCAAGGACCGTACTTGCATTAGGAACACCGTTAATCACTTTACGGCCAAGAATATAAGCATTGTGGCCAGGAAATTACATTTTGAAAGATTGTCTGATTTTCCCTTTTGAGTTGTGGAAGTTAACAGTCGCTTCTCATAAACATTCAATTAGTTAAAAAAATAAAATTTATATCTTTATTACCTACTTACATACAATCGACAAATGATGTATCTACAAGAAATTAATAATATAAAATATTCCTATCTACATAGGCTTTAAAAATAAATAACAAATAATAATTAAAAATTCAGCTAATTCAGTTAACAATTCTATTATTTTATATAAAAACATATAAGCACGTAACATGAAGTGTGTGAATCAGCATCATTATTGATTGTCTCAGCTGATTTGCAATTATCCCGTAATTACTGGTGTGATGGCCGATTGCCGACTCATAGTATATTCCATTCCAATTTACTTGGCACAAGATTTTCAGTAAAATTCAACGATTGTGTTTGGATTAGCTTGTCATACCTTAATGTGGTGTGTTTTATTGCAATAAAGTGATTTATAATCGATTCATGTTTCATATCAATTTTTAAGTACTTTTAAATTTTTTAATTTTCGACGCCTTCCGTGTTCCGTGGTGTAATAGTTACCATGCCAGATTTTTTTCAATGTACCAGGAATTTTTCAATGCGCCAGGAGGTTCGAATTCCGGTCGGGTCATGATGAAAAACTAACTTTTTCTGATTGGCTTCTTGGTTTATCTATATATGTATTTGTTATGAAATATAACATCGTTGAGTTAGTATCCCATAACTCAAGTTTCGAACTTACTTTGGGGCAAGCTCAATCTGTGTGATTTGTCCCTATATATTTATTTATTTATATCAGACTATTTTTAGGAGCTTTTGTGCCAAGTATAGTGGAATGGAATATAGTTGCGACTGTGAGTTGTCAACATAAGTATATTGTGGTGTGGATATCTTGTATGTAATTAATATAATTAAGTTACTAAGCGTGAGATATACCTACAGTTTAAGTAGATCAGTATTTTCCAACCTTTTTAATAACGCGACTTACGCGACCCTCAGTTTCTGAAACGCATTTTTTAAGTAATTTATAGCACAGTAATTTATAGCTGTCTGTCAAACTAAACAAGAAAGAGATCGCTAGAGATTGCAAAATGTGGAATTAAAATTAAAATGCGTTTCAACGCGAACATAATATTTGGGTACCTACCATAACTCTATATTATCAAATCCTTACATCTATAAATTTTAGTTTACGGTATTCGTTCATATTTTATTTAACGTGAAAATAATTACATATATTTTTTAATGTTAATAAACAAGTACCTAAATAGTTTCGCCATGACCGTCTGTTCGCGGTCTAGCGCCGCATCGAGACGCTTCTAGAATAATCTAGAAAGCTTTTGTAACAAAATGGAAAAAAAATCTTTAAAAAAAATTTTGGAGTGCATGTATAGGGGACATTTATTTATTTATTTATTTCATAACAATATTATTATTGTGTTGAAAATTACATATTGAAAAATAATTACATTCAGGCAACAAGTAAGAAAAGGAATACAAAAATAAAGAACTTAAATAAGATTAAATACATTATTAAGAACTAACAATTATTTTGATCTACCGCACATCAGGTACTCCTCGATTGAGTAGAAACACCCCTTTAACAAAAACATTTTAAGTTTTTCTTTAAATTGACTACTATGTATTAAAATCTTTAACTCAATGGGTAACTTGTTGAACAACCTAATGGACTGATAGTGTGCGCTGTGTTGCACAATATTCAATCCAGGGACTGTTTCAGCGACTAGATCTTTCCTTCTTGTTCTTTCTCTTTTTGCTTTGTCTTCTTCAGTTTCAAATTCATGAAGGTATTTGGCAAGGTTCGTTAACAATACTAAGATATATAGACTAGGGATTGTCAAAATATTCAATCTTGTGAAGTGTTCTCTGCACGACTGCTCCTGTTTTATACGCACCATGGTTCTGATGGCTCTTTTCTGGCACGTGAAGGCCTTTTTTATATTGTACTTGTAGCTACTTCCCCAAAAGATAATGCTGTATCGAAATCTAGATTCCACTAGGGAATGATATACAAGCTTGAGATGTTCAACATTAACTTCATCACGTAGGCTCCTGAGGACGTAACAAGCAGTACTGACTTTATTCTCAATCTCATGTAGTTCGCTCTTCCAGTTTAGGTAGCTGTCAATGTTAATACCTAAGAATTTCACAGTGTCTACCATTTTTATATTTTTACCGTCTAATATTAAACTATTCAGAGTCGTATTTTGTCTAGTAGTGGTTTTGAATAACATGACATTTGTCTTATCAGTGTTGATTTTTAGACCATTAAGTGAAAACCATTCGCTGAAAATATTGAGAGCCTGACTAACCTTAGTATCCAGTTCACAAATATTATTCGCCCAAATTATAGCATTTGTGTCATCAGCAAAAACTATTAACTTAATATATTCTGAACAGGTATCTGATACAAAGTCTATCAGATCATTAATAAACACAACGAACAATAGGGGACCCAATATAGAGCCTTGTGGTACACCCACTTTAATATTTTTTAATTTGGATCTATAGATTTTTTTGCACATATTTTCGTCTATATTGTTAATTTCTACGAACATTTGTCTGTTTCGCAGAAACGATTCCAAGAGAAGCAATGCATTTCCCCTGATACCATAATGTTCCATTTTTTTTATTAGTAAATCATGGCGTACCATGTCAAATGCAGAGCTTAGGTCCAAGAAAATACCCGCCACTTTTTTCTTGTCATTGATTTGTGTCACAGTGTCTTGAACTAGGGTGTTCACTGCATCCAGGGTACCCACCCTTTCCATATATCCAAATTGCCGTCGATTTAATATTTTATTCTGTTTAAAGTGTCGGAGCAACCGAGATTTTATAACTTTTTCTAGAATTTTCGATTTAATTAGTAGAAGTGATATTGGCCTATAATTTTTTGGGTCCTGTTTTGAACTCTTTTTATGGACTGGTATGATTTTAGCCATTTTAAGTTGGTCCGGGAAGCATCCCTTCTCCAAGCACTTATTACAAAATACACTCAATGGGTATGCCAGGATATCTATATTTTCTTTGATTACAGTTATTGGCACTTCGTCATAACCACTGGAACCCTTGCTTACCATTTTTTCCACAATCAATTTGATTTCTTTTGATGTTGTTGGGTGTAATATAAGCTCTCTTTCCACTACTATGGGTTTGCGTTTCATGTATTTAGTAGCACTATGTATATTCCCAGAAATCGCTTTGATTTCATGATCAAACTGGTTCGCAAATGTGTCAACTATGATTTGCGGAACCGAAGTTATATTATTGTCATGTTTTAGGGTCATATTGGTGCACTGAGTTCCTGTTTTATTCCTGTGTCCATTTATAATTTTCCAAACATCCTTAGCAATGTTGTCAGAGTTCTTTATTTTGACCTGTGTGGCTATTCTTTTAGCGTTTCTTATTACCTTTCTGTATAGTGTTATGTATTTGTTTCTATATGTGACTACAGTTGGGTCTGTGTTACCATTGCCAGTAAGAAGAATTCGTTTCATCCTGCTTGATATTTTTACACCTTTGGTCACCCAATTTAGGTTCGTTTGGGCATTAATTCTTATAACTTTCTTCTTATTTTTGAAGCTGTCGCGAAAACTACTGTTGACATGTTTGGGAATGAATTCCCGCCCTCCCCATGTGGATGGGATGGGATGGAATTGCCTCTGAAGTAGCCTGATTTGCTCATTCTCAGAGCTGATACGGATAGCAATACCAGTTTGTAGCACTTAACAGTAGTTGAGGTAAACGTTGCCCGTTAGATAAAGTAAGGTTTAATCGATTTTTTGTAGTTCGTGATATAAACTGCTGTGTAACAGTTATTGTTACGCTTGTTGAAAGGGCATGCGTCGGAGCATCACGAGAGATTCTCATGTTGTTTACAACCACACCGACGTGCGTCGCATAAATTTTGAAAAAAAACAAAAAAGGCTTTTTGAATACTGCATTAGTTTAAATGTTACAGTTTTCCCGTTTTTCGTTAGAACGCGTTTTCCCTAGTGAAAACTAGAATTTTATATTAGTTAAAACTAGCCCTGCCCACTTCATACACGAATTCGTTATCCTAAGGTTGCTTTGAAAAGATTGCTATTTAGCAATAAGGCCACCTTGCTGTGAGCTGTCTAAATAAACAGCTTACAGACTAGTTTCCCTTTTTTATCATTTACAGTCTAAATAGACTGTCCTACTGTTGTGTATTGCAAGTATAGCATAATATGTATATTCTAATCTACCTTTGCGAGAGTGTAGAGCACGTTTGCACCTAAGTGCAAAGTTTGGACGACAGTCTAATGGTAAAAAAGTAAATATACAGTACCTACACGGACGATAAGTATTGTCTCTATGTGATGTAATGTAGGTTATCTTTGATGGAGGCTAATGAACGAGCGCTTTAACCGTCGCGCAGCACAGAAAAGAAAGCGTTTCGGTCCAATTTCCAGGAAAACAAAAGTAAACGACAATCCTTAGTTTCTCTACTTGTAGTTTTTTTATTATATTGTTTTAATAGTTACATGATCAGTACAAAAAGTAAAGTTTGCTATACCCAAATAAAAAAAAATGACTCATAGAATTGATTTTTAAATTACCAACGAACATTTTCATAAAATGATTCATAAAAAATATTTGACTTAAAATGTAATCTACACACTTAAATGAGTTAACTAAAGATAATTCCTAGGGTTAGTTATTAAGAACCATGCTCCGATTTTAAATATTTATTTTTCATACAAGTGATAAATGTAAAAAATTTGTTTTGTTTTCAAAATATCAAGGAGTAAAATGTAAAATCTTTTCACTACACTAACCGTTGGAACCATTGTCATAGTCCTTCGAGCCGGATTTGAATCAGCGCCTTGCCTTTTTTTTGGAAGAATTTTCTGATTGGAAGTTCCATATTGTAATTACTTTGCAAGACACATCTCGATTACGTACGACGCAATAACATCTTGTTTGGTATTAAAATGAAATGCATTAAATAACAATAAAATAATCCATATTCATAACACGTATATGCGTCTAGGTTACCACGCTTTGCAACAAATCTATTTGTAATAAGTCGATGTTAGGCTTTATTCACAACAAACGCGGGAGGTTTTTCTATCTACAAGATATCCTACTTAATAATAAATCATTATAATTAGGTACTTATATAAAATAGAATTGTGTTTAATACTAGTCTATAATATAAGTAGGATATTCATTTTATGATAATAATAATTATCTTAGGATATACGGATTGTTGAACTTAAGGTTTTACATAATTAGGTGATAAATGGTTAAATTTTTGGGAGAGTAATTGTGGAAGTTACAACTTAAGTTTTCCTTAAAACATTTTGAGATTTGTTTATTCAATTACAGTCGGTTAACTGTGTAACTTTTCTAGAAACTTTCTTAAAATAATATTCGATGTCTATGTCTATCTATTATGGCTCCTTTCTTTGTCTACTATAACAGACTTACGTTCAATTCGAAAGGGTAATATGAAACATATAATTTTATTACTATGTCGTTGTACATTTTAATCGTAGTTTTTAAGCAAGGAATTTGAAAGTATTTTAGTCCAGCAGTAAGTGTCACAATCAGCGGACGTTACGCTATGTGTAAATGCGGCCTTAAATCCTAACTTGATCGTAGAGCTGCGCGTACGCAGAAGCAGTACCATAAGTTACCTTCAATGTCGTTCTCACGGTGGACAATGACGTCACGTCAATTGCAAGGATCCTACCTCCATTGTAAAGGGACAATGTCGCCTCGTTTCCTATGGATGCCATACAATGGTTAATGCACTTGCAATTTTTACTATTACTAATGTCTTCGAAGGTAAGTAATTGAACATCATTAGGAGGGTTTATTTAATGATATACGAACATCTGGGTGAAGTTAAGTAAGCTGTCGCGAGGGTAGTTGCGTGCAATTTCTTCCAAGTTTAGACGTGGTATTAGTATCTCTGCATGCGTAATTAAATTTAATTGGTAGTTAATTATGAAGTACTCTTTATAAAATATATTTTGAGAATCGTAAATTAGATTAGGTACAGACTGCACATATTTATTTATTATCTAGCGGACGCCGGACGTCCGCAACATGGCTAGCTATGTTGCTCAAATACTAAATTGTTGTTGAATCAGGAACAAACCGTTTTCGTATTTATAAATATCTTCTTCCGTGTTGAATAGCGTTAAAAGATAATTTAATGTTAGTTTAGTTTTTTTTTAAAATAATTTATTTAAGGTAAACAAAAAATATAATAATAAATAGGCACCACATCGCATTGCAAAAGCCGCGCAGGACTTATTCGAGTGCCGGCTTTTTCAAGTTATTTTTAAATTAATAATATTTTTTCTGCGTGATGATGGCAGTTGGTTTAAGTACAAGGGAATCAGATACACTTCATACTGTCGTACAGTAGATATTAGTAGTTTTTAGTTTAGATTTTAATATGTTAGTTTAATCATTGTAGTTTTACCAAATAAATGATTTATCGTTAGTTGTTAATCTACTTCAATTGCTCGACGTACAACAAATATATATTTTTGCAGTTGATGTGCGTTGCCTGTCTGGTTACGAAGCGGGTATCATCTGACGATGAGGCGCGGCTGTCGTTGCTGCTGCAGAAGCTGTCGCGCGAATGGTCTTTGCTAACGTCAGTCACGTGGGACTCTGTGGGGGGTGCCTTCGCTGACGCGATTTATGGAGGTAAGTGCTCATAGTGTGTTGTTGTGTTTATATTAGAAATTAGAAGATGGCCGGTTTGAAAGGTTTTCTGATAAAGTCCATTCAAACTGTCAGATAAATAATTCAAAATAATTAATAACTAGCAGAATGGACTCCCGAAATGCAGCAAGCATTTGAAACAGCAATTTTAAAATTGTAAGTTAATTTAGTTACCTACATTTATAAGCTATTTACAGAGAAAGTCTGTCATAATCAATTCGTCATTTCCTAGTGCTGATAAGTTAGCTTGTCGTTTAGAAAAAAATAATAAAAAATCTTACAATAATTCCAAATACCTACTTATAAAGATAAAATCTTACATGAATAATATATTGAATATCATTGTTCCAGGTTACGTGATAATAACCTTCGGGCTGCTCCTCGGGCGGATACTCCAGGAGATCCCGAAAGGACGACGCATACTCGAAGGATACTTCCTAGGGTTTGGGATGCTGTTCTTCCTCATATTGGGTAAGTTCATATTCATTTATGCACTTAAAATTCTTTACAATGTAGTTCTCACAGTAAAGGGGTCGAGAAAGGGGTTGAAGATTTAGTGCAAATTGTAAATCCACCTTTTCATGGTATGAGTGAATTAGTAACACTACTTATAAACAATTTAAGATAAAATATAAAGCACAATAGAAAAATAGTTTAAACACTTTTACATAACATATTAATATTATATTACAGTATTGGATTTTTATTAAAATATAATGATTACCTTTATTTCATAAAATTTTGATTTTATCATCAAAATATTCTTTAACACTATAGTAAGCCTTGGCAAAGAGACTCTTTACGAGTTTTTTCTCGAACTTACTATTTTGGAGGGCTTTCTTTCAATCTTAACTTACACCTAATCTACACTGCACAGTTATACAATCTGTAATAGTTATCTGTCCTTTTCTACTCCCACAGGTGGTTTAGAGTTAGCATCTTTAGACTCAGTACCTCACAATTTGGTGGTCAATGCATCAGTACTAGGATCATTGTCGCTAATAGTAGCAGCACTATTCCTTATAGACCTCATGGGACCCAGAATTTACACGGCCACACACCATTCTCAAACAGATTCGTTTTCATCACCAAAAACTGAGAAGAAAGTTTCGATACTTTCTCAAACAGTTAGTAATGGGTTTGATAAGAAAAATGGTAATAAACCTGTAGATAAGCAAAGCGGACAACAGAACGGCCAACAGAATGGACAACAAAACGGTCAACAAAATGGACAACTAAACGCACGTATTCTAGAAAGGCCAAAGGATTTAGACTTAGAAAAGAATCTTGAAACGCTAACGAAAAAAGACGAATCATCTTTATTCGATTCACCAAAACATGGATACACAAAATTCAATGATGCACTAGAGAAAGATCTGGAAACATCTAAATTTGGATCACTCCGTACTGGTTTAGAAGGTGGTAACTACGTTCATCTATCCGAACCGTTATTTGAATACGACAAGTACCATTACGAACAAGAACTCGCAAAATTCAACGAGAAATACTTCCAAAGATATTTTGAAACAATTGACGGGAGATTGCCCGTCAAACAAAACTATTTACCGGAGTTACAGACACCGGTGTTCGCTAAGGTTAAATCGGGGAGATTGAAGAGTTTGGAAGAGGAATTATCACCGACGTATGAACAAAAGCGGCAATCTAGATCGCCGTCGAGAACACCCGTTAGAACGGTGGCGACGCCGACAATGCAGCAACTTGAGGACTATTTACGATCGTCAAATCGATCGAGACGGGGTGATACTCCAGCCTTATTCCCTATGGAACCTATAGTAGAGAAAGAAGGTACAGAAATAGATGGTAGAGCGTCAGGTACCCCCACAGATCCTGGATTCGTGCAGTACACAGCTGGAAAGTGGCCAGATAAGAGGGAGATCAGAACGCCAAGACACAGCCCAAAATGACTGAACAAAGAATAGTTAGTAAAGTGTGTGATTTTTATAAATAGCCATTGATTTATTATTTAAGTATTAATATTTTAATGTTACCTACGACATAATAAACTAATATAATGTTTATGTTTGTTTTAAATGCTCGATATGCTCTAGCTGATCCTACCTCCGGAGTCACTGATGGTGGGTTCGATTTCCGCACAGATTTGTCTTGAAATTTTGTTTGTTTGTAAATTCATAATATAAATTAAATTCGCGAGACAGCAGCATGCAGGGGAGTGGTTTCGCGCGATACATTGTGACTAATTTGTAGGAGGCCTAAGATGCTATTAACCTCCCTTAGAATGTAGAATAAACGGAAAGCCTCCCGTTCAAATAAGGTACAATAAATATGTACCAGACAGTCTAACTGAGACTTATAACTCATGAAGCTGTCTCTAAGTATTTTAATACTCTTTTTTTGTATTTATTAGCTCCGGTTTTTAAGACAAAAGAATTGATGAGGAAGGTAAAGTAATTTCATGGAACCTTTTAATTTATAGGAAGTTCGTTGCTCCACCAAAGTGGCAGATTAGAGTTAATTTTAAAATAATGAGTTTGTATGACACACGCGGGTCGCACGCGATACATTGTTCCATACGTTTTAGTCATTCGTGATTGTCGTAAATATACTCGTGTAAAAAACAACATATTATTATTCACAGCTGTCGGTTAAAAAAAACCTTAATAAATTTGATAAATTTTTTATTAGCAAAAAATTTAAGGATTGGTCGACACCGATGCAGAGTGGACAACCAGACTGTCGCACTATGGCAAACCGAACTCTTTTTTAGACATTTTGACTTTTCATGTTTTTTTAACTACATAATGTACACAGTCATGTGCGATACATACAAAAAACAACAAAAATAAGTATATTACGTTTACTTTTATTAATTTATAACAATAGTTTAAACTAAGTCGAGGCCTTTGGAAGATGCAAATAAAATTGACCTCATTTTAATTATACGCAATTCAATATTAAGTTCAATGTTCTAAGTACACAATATAACCTTGCTGCCCACGGTACATATCTACGTGAATGAATGTTGCAATTTCTACCAAAACAACGAATAGTGGTGCAGTGCTAATGAAATGGACCCCCAAATGCATTATTCAAGGGATATTTTACTATACAGGTGTAATGGAATTCATTAGAGGGTTTTGCACGAGGCGTGTATCTGTTAGTCACTTTAGGGCCGGATTTTCACAATATTCGCTTATATTAGTGTTATTATACTATCAATGTATTTGTATTGACAGTATCTATAACTTAGTAATAGACTATACTTACGGGAAAACGGGAAATATACTACTAAAGGCACTGCGAAATTTTCTGCGCTTACGGTGCGAATTAGGTATTTTCGCGCGAATGTTTTGTATCAAAATCATTATGGCTATGTCCGCTCTGCCAAAAAAAATCGCAGTGCGGAAATAGCAAAAAAAAAAATCGCACGGAAAATTTTACAGTGCGAACAGGCTCTTATGCTACATAGAAGCTCTTTGCTTCTGCCTATTTTCATGAGAATTTATACTACTCAATTTTCTTTAATTTATACCACATATGTCCCAAACAAGCGTACGGCCGGCCTGATGGTAAGTCGTCACCGTAGCCTACAGACAGACGCTTGCAATACCGGGGGTATCACTCACGCGTTGCCAACCCTCCCAACTCCCAACCTCCCCAAGTGGAGCTCTGGAGCCCTTACTCTCCGTAGGAACATAACATGGCCGAGAACAATGCTATTTGGCTACGATCTTCTGTAAGACTCCCCGTCTTTCCTTCCCCACACGGGCTGGTCTGATTTGAGCGGATTATCAGTGCCCTACCTTTCTTAAAAATAAGGCCATAAGCCACTTGTAATTACTAACAACCACAATTTTCATTTAACGTTTACAATAAGGTCGATGTAAGTATCAGAATGTTACTAGTGCGAAATTTGATCCAATAGGATCGACCAAAAACATTTTAATCGATATATTTATTTATAGCCCTTATTTTGTTTAAGATGAATGAAATATAATGCTGTGCTGTGTTTTTGCAATTTATTATTTTTTGTTTAATTTTTAATTTATTTTAATTGCTAGATTTTTTTTGTACTACGCATGGTAGTGAAAATGATCAAAAAAGTAATCACAATATTGTCGTGCACGTCACCATTTTTAATTGTCATGACTCAGATGACTAGCCTCCAAATTAAGAATTGTTTTGATTAATTATATTCGAGATAATCTGTCTAACTTTGACCAAACTTTGACTCTATTATTGCTCTAACTGCCGCAAGCCGACATTGATGATGGATTGTTTTTTTTAATACTTACATATTTTTTTAAATTGTCGATCTCTGTATAGGAAGCGTTTTAGTGTCCGTGTGACGAAGGTATGCTTTAATTGGTCATCATTAGCAGACTCATTTTGTGTACACGTAACATGCTTGGCTACTTAAAATAACCACTTTTTGTCTGACCTTACGAAATATTTTTGGGGATTTACAAAAAAAGTTACAAAATACTTTTGTCAAAGCATAGTTTAAAACAACTGGATGACTTTGATTCGAATTTATCAATATCTCACAGATCATATTGCATGTTTCAAAAGATATTATAATTAAGTTAAGTTTAAAAAACCGGTTAAGTGCATGTCGGGCCACGCACAGTGTAGGGTTCCGTATTTGATGTGCTTTGCTTGCTTGCAAATGAGTCCAATATCATATTCTATGCCATTTGTAAGTTTTATTTTATCAGTTCGTCGGCTATTACTCGGTAACTAGTAGTCTCTTAACCGTTATAGTTTTCATTGAAGGTTCAGCATATGGACTACTACAATGATTTTTTTCAAATTTCTAAACAACAGACTTTCGGAGATAGAGTGGGGGAATTGACACATTAAAATGCACGGAACCCTAAAAAGTATTTGTCGACTTGTGAAGTAGCGTCAGCGTATAGTTTCTAGGTATGGTTTGTAATTATACCTAGTATGAACATTATTGATAAATAAATTTTCTAGTAAATCCATTTACGCAATATTCAAATCTTTAATAATATTTACAGCCTGGGTCAACCCTTTCCTGTTGACTGTACGTTTCTCTTAGCATTTAAATCTTATTGGGTTTTTGTGTTCAGGCCGTGACACTTCACGTTTGCCAAATTTTGACAGCGCAGCTGATGTTTCCATAGGGGAAGCCAGACCCGGTCGAGATCTGAGTCTTGATTTTTCTGGGGAGTGCAACATTCACACACCAGGTACTCCCCTACTTGTACCTAGATGCCCATGTAAGTGACCATCAAAAATTCGTCCTGCCGATGCCGGTATCTCTTTTACTAACGATGTGCTCAATGTAATCACCACGTCGAGGTCGTCAAATTTATTATTATTCATTTATAATGTAAATTGTCTTAAATAGGATTATGGGCTCATTTTATTCGTCTACTCTGCTTGTTTCTCACGGTGGCAGGTACCATGGCCTCATTACGTGTTATTCTAATAAGTAAATAGCGTAGGTACAATTTTTACTGGTTTCCGTGAATTCAAAACGAAATTATTTCGACTACTTAAATAAGTATAACTTATTTAATGTCACCATTCATTTTGCGATTTTAGTTACCATTAACTTCCGAGCATTTATGAAATTGACTAGCTCGACCGGGGAAATACCACCCTCTCACAGAATATAGGTGTGAGGAGGAAGGCCAACTCGTTCCCCTCCGTAGTAGGGTAGAAGACACCGTTTCTTCCTCGTGGTCAAACTTTTTTGACAAACTTGCGTCGTGTTCGGAGATAGACGAATTTGTATGAAAGCTATTCTCGAGCTACTATATACGCGCTTGTGAATTGCGTCGTAGGCGAACAGGCAATGTCTTACTTACGTTGCTACTGAAATGTTAGATTTTTTTAATTTGGACTCTACATCTCAACTCCCCTTTACTTTCTGCTTTTGTGTACAAAGGGCTTTAGACATAGGTCTTGCGCAATCGAGGTGCTGGTAGTTGTGGAGTAACGAGATGCTTTCAGCACGGGGTCACGTATGTAAATGCGGGCCTTGGTGCGCGAAGTATACAAAGGACACCATTTTACGGACGTCGTGGGAACTGCCGCTGTGCGTCAACCTTCACACGTCGCCGTCAGCTGGTCTTCCTTACTGGGTTGTCACTTAAGGCTTTATGAAGTTTTTTCAAAACTTGTCCTGTTTCATTTCATTACTTACTTATTTTTGGGAGTTCGTGTGAAACGTAGATAATACTTGTAACGTAGATATAAATAGTTTTGAGCCAATGATTTTTTCTTTAAATAAACAATATTTTTTATAAAATGATTAACGGTGAATTGATTACAACCACTTTTAATTGTAGGTACATATTATGGCAATCACTGTCAAGCATCGAATACGTAGCCCTTGTAAGTCAAAGATAGCTCGAGATTTAACGTGGAATTAAAATGTGTTTCGGAAACTGGCTGTTGTTGTTATAGGTACTTACTTGATTATTTATTTGGGATACCAATTTCGAGAAAAAAATCATTTCTCCCCACCACTAAATTTGGTTAATATTTTATAACTAATTACAATGTTTGACAGCCCTAACATTGATATTGAATGCAAGATGAATAATAGAGGATATACAGCGAAAAATAGTCACCGAGCAACCGATTCATAATTACCGTAAAAACCGTTTCCCGACATTACAAGCAGATCCGTGTTATTAAATTAACAGATTATCGCGTTAAGATCATGCGAACAATTAACTTTGGGTTAACACATTAGCATTGTTTTAATTATTTTTTGGCAATAAGTAGGTACCTAAGATAAACAGGAAAATTATGCATATAGGAAATACCTAGACTTGAGAATTATAGGTGATTGTGCTTTGTTCGCAAAGGCAAAGATGGTTGACTTTTATTTGGCCTCCTGCATGCGGAGATGTTCATAAAATATCTTTGCTCCTGCATGTTTTTGGGGTTAATGGATTGTAAGGAAAATCTGACAAAAAAATACTGTCGATGTCTATTTGTACAGTCAGCGGCACAAATATGTTCGCCATTTTAGTATCTTGTCACTTTTGTGTATCATTTTACTGAAGACTTTGGAATGAAATTGTTATACTAACAAGCAAGCAGTGTAAAGGTACTAAATTGACAACGTATTTATGTCGATGACTATACTTTTAATGGTGGATCCACACAGCCCATCACCATGAGCCGGCGGCTTCTCTGGAGGCTTGACCCGTCATTGTCCCCGGGCTGTGTGTATGATCATAAGGAAATCAAAATAAAACAATATAATAAAAATATAACTTTTATTGGTATCTACATTATTAATCGAATATTCTTTTAAATATATTACATGATAATGACATAACTTTAATTAATTAATAACATGACTCCAACGCGGTCTTTGGACAAACCATTAAAGTATGCATTTCTTGTTAAACAAAATTAATATTATGTTAAATGTTTATTAATAGCACCTTGCACAAGGAAGACGAGACTCGAAGTAGGCACAGGGTAAATCGAATTTCTAAATATCTTTATGGAAATAACAATACTATCTATAACATAATACGAATTCCATATTCTAATACTTCGATTCTACATATAATAAACATATATTTCTAAATAGACATTTTCAGAATTTCATAAATGACTGCGCAGATGGACCTTTTTGTCCGCCATAATAGACACAACTTGAAAAACATGATAAAAGTAGCGCATGTACAATGAATATTGTCGCTTGGCTTACATTAGTGGGTTCCGGCGAATATTCGTGTTAACGCGATGTGTGGTAGATCGTTGCAACGCGTGGTATTGCTTACTCGCTCGAACTTTTGCAACACTTGAGGGCAAAGACAAGGACATCGCATGTCGCGTATGTATGTACCTACACGATGTTTTTAACGCGCCAATGCGACACGAATCTTCGCCCGTTAATGTAGCAGCATGTATTATTATTTTGGTGGACAAAAAAGTCCACAGACTCTTGTCTGCATAGATCTTATTATTGTTATTAAAGTTTGCTTTTTTTTTTACATAATTTCACGACTGCTAAATCAATTACGCATAACATTCAAATAAATATAATTATAAAAAAAAACAGAATTATAAAATAATTTAATGTATTTTATTAAAAACGCGATTATACTTTTCAGAATGGTTACCCTAAATAAATGATATAAATTACATAATGAAAATAGTCAGTTGGGGTAAGACTGACATACTTTCCTCCAAAAACATAAATGTATTGGTTATGGTGGCCCTATTTTTAGCAGTAGCGACACCTGTCTTTTAAATTGAGAATTTTACCATGTCTGCTTTATTATCAAAATACAAAAATAGAACTTCTTGACTGAGGAGACACAGGTAGTATTACCCCGGTGGTAGTCTTACCACAATTGACTTTATTTTAAAATTTTCGTTAAAATGGAATGTTTAATGGAATGATTTATTTCTTAATACTATTTTAAAATACTTCATCTTATAAACACTATTGATATGACCAAAATGAAAATAGAAGTACGTAAAATGTTCAACGCACGTTCGGTAAAAAGGAACGCGCAGATTTGAGCCTTCAATCCTATTATCATTTTAATCGATAATAAACCTTAGATACAACAGAATACAATTCATTTTCGTGCACAAGAATGGACGGATATGTTTTGATACTTGAGGTAAAGTTACATGCATTGATTTAATTAATAATTACACTGCACATAAAAAGTTCTTTGATACAGGCACTTTGTGACTCATCGGGTTCAAGCGTTGAAACCTGCAACAGATTAATGATTCTATCAATTTTTATAATTAAGTATGGTTAGCAATAGAAGTATATTAACACTTTCATCATATCAACTGACTCATAATCATCCCACTGCAGGGATACGAGTATTCCTTCAATCGAAAAGGATTATGCTCCAATGCGGGTTGGCAGAGGTCAGTGTTCTCAAGCCTGAAGGCTTACTTGGCTTAACGTGTGTCGTCCATCGAGATTACGAAACCCATCCAAACAAAGGCTGGGTTCGATATTCGTCGAGCTTCTCAAATCATCGTAATGAAACTTTGTAACTACAATATACTTATGAATAAAAATAATACTTATGAAAAATAAAATTATTGCGACTAAAAGGGTCTATTCTCGTAAGGGTCTATTCTGGTTCAAATCTCGTGTCAATTTAGGTGTTATCTGGTGCGTACCCGGCGAGTGTCGCTGGTCCCGCTGCAGCGCCACGTACTGGCGCACGAGGCGCGCCACCTCGTGCGCCTGCTCGGCCTGCAGCCGCGTCACGCGCTGCTGCAGCAGCGAGCCGCACTTCACGTCCAGGAACAGCGTGCCGTCCTCGGAACGCACCTGGACACATATTCAGATTGTAAGAAAAATATTGTCAACGACTGTGGATCTTTTTGGATAGTTTTTCTTTTTATATTTTGAATTGTAAATTATTTTTCACTTCTCATGGCCAGAAAGTGCTTATTTGCGCAGGATACAGGCTGCACAAAATCGAATTTTGTGCACAAGGGCAGAAAAGTAAACTCATAAATGTATCTATATTAAGACAAAGGAAATAAGCCATACAGCCAAACACAACAAAAAGTTCAGAGATAGAATTTGTTATTTTATAATATTTACTTTAATTTATTTGCCTAATGTGTTTTTTAAGTCATATAAGATATTAAAATTTAAATTAAAGTACGGTAGGTTATTTAATTAATTTAAGAAAATTATTTTATTACAAAATTAATTTAATAGTAGGCTGTATAGGTCTGCAGCCCAAGCCTAATTTCAAAGTCGTAAGATTAAAAAAAAAAAAAGCGGCGGGAAATGGGAAACAGGGTCTTGTTTTTCTTGCGTTTATTTATTTATTTCCTCGCAATCGAAGTGAAAAGCAGAGTTTATAACTCGTCCACAAAACCATTACTATCAGCCCTCGCCTTCGGCTCGGGCTGCTAAAAGTCTCGGATAGAAATGATTCGTTTTGTGCACTTGTTGTAAAATCTACTATTTACTTGTTTTTTGTCTATGCTTTTTGTTTTGTCCTGATATTCTTGTTTTAGCAAAATACAGCCCATTGTTTGCTTTGATTGTTCAAAGCAAATATTGGACTGTATTTTACTTTAATCCTAAATATTATTTTGGATTTTGGCGCCAACTACGATAGCGTCAGCGTTTGAATTATAGTATTGATAGTGTAATGTGAAGCGAACGTTGGTTAAAGTGCATAGTGATTGAAGTTTATGATCAGGAACTTCAAAATACGCCTTTATTAAAGAAATTTTGCTATTATCTTTCTTCGGGGCGTCTTGATTCGGAGACTGTATACTGAGTCAAGATAGCATGAACACGTTGCTTTGAATTACGTACACAAGAATAACTCCGTGTAAAGTCTGATTGCCAAAACGAAAAAAAAAATTTTTGACGCTTTAAAAAATATACTTTATCAAAGTTAATTCTGTGAATGTACTACATTGGGGGGAAAAATGGGGTGTTAGGTTACCGACCTTCCTGGTGGAGATGAGCTCGCTGTAGGGCCAGTGCGTGTCGGTCTCGTGCGTGGCGGGGTGCAGCAAGTGCACGCCGCGCCGGTTCAGCGCCAGCACGTGCTCGCGCCACTCCGCCGCGCCGCCGCCGCCCACGCGCCGCACCGCGAAGAACGACGACCCGAACAGCGGCCAGCGGGACAGGACCTGAGCAACAACAATCACATTATTTCACCTATAAAAAATATTTATTTATTTATTTATTGTAATGGTTAACCAACAGCATATACATAGAAACATTTAACAAATAAGCAGATAAGGGTATCAATCTTATATATAAACAAATTACAGGTTAACACAGCATTCGTAGAGTTAAAATTATAAGTGACCAAACAAAAAATAAAAAACACAATAATTAGTTAATATATATAGTATAAGTAGGTAATCAAAAAGACTTAACAATTTTATTTCTAAATTTATATTGGGAATCGAAAAATATATCCAAATCTGACTGAGAAGCAGTGATTTCATTATAGGCGGCAGTAATGCGAGGCAAGGGAGAATGTTTAAGGACGTTAGTACGTGACGCGGGAACAGAAAACGTTTGACTTGTGGCTTTTCTGGGCATGTTATATGGTACAGCTAGACTCATTCGATTGATAATTTTTTCCGATTTTATAGCACCGTTGACGCATATAAGGAGAAACATAAGATCTAGCAGCTTACGTCAATTACGCAAGGAAACCAATTTAAAGTGATCCAGGCGTTGGTCGTATGGCGATCTGTGCGATATACCTGAGGATATAAAAGCCAGACGTCTGGTAAAACTGCGCTGTATAGTCTCTATGCGTTGAGAGTGAATGGTATAGGAAGGATTCCAGATGACCGAAGCGTACTCTAGGTGACTTCGAACCAGAGAGTTAAATAATGCAAGCTTAGTTTCCGGGCGAAAAGATCCAGAGTTCCTTTTGACCCTCAAACATTAGTCATCATTGTTGAAATGGGTTTTGCCAATTCTCGCCACGCTTGGCAGGCGGATCGAGCGCTTGGGTTGGTTGGAGATTTCGAGTATAAGAACGCTGCCCATTCGTTACGGCCAATCTCTTTCTACAGGTTTTCTAATAAAGAAAACTTTATAAGCAGATGCATTGTCAAAATCTTTTTTTTTAAATATTGAGGACATTTTTTTTTTAATATTACATAGTTTTTTCACTTCTCATGCTCAGAAAATGCTTATTTGCGCAGGATATAGACTGCACAAAATCGAATTTTGTGCACAAGGGCAAAAACGTATCTACTCATAAATGTATCTATATTAAAGCAAAGGAAATGAGCCATACAGCCAAACACAATAAAAAGTTCAGAGATAGAATTTGTTATTTTATAATATTTACTCTAATTTATTTTCCATGTGTTTTTTAAGTCATAAAAGATATTAACATTTAAATTAAAGTACGGTAGGTTATTTAATTAATTTAAGAAAATAATTATTCCAAAAATAATTATTTAATAGTAGGCTGTATAGGTCTGCAGCCCAAGCCTAATTTCAATGTCGTAAGATTTTTAAAAAAGCGGCGGGAAACAGGTCTTGTTTTTTTCGTGGGTTTATTTTATTAATTTAATGTTATAAACGCTGAGAACGACGAGTTATAAAGGCTGCTGAAAAGCAGCGTTTATAACTCGTCCACAAAACCATTTTTATCCTCGACATTACTATCAGCCCTCGCCAAGTCTCGGATAGCAATGATTCGTTTTGTGCACTTGTTGTAAAATCTACTATTATTTCACGTGAAAAAAATCAGAAGTATATAATAATATATAATTTTTTAATTGACCTGTTATAACTGAAAAGTATATTTTTTTCCTTTTTCTTCTTTATTTACCGTCACGGCAAGAACAATATAAGTCCCTACCTGCAGCACTTTGGACTTGGCCATGGCGGGCGTGAGCGCCCTGGCGGCGGGCCACTCGGCGGCCACCCAGGAGGCCCACTTGGCGGGCCTTGGCTCGCGCAGCGCCAGCAGCGGCTTCGGCAGCAGGAACTTCAGGTCGCGCGGGTGCGGCGCCTCGGGCAGGGCGGCGGCGCGGTGCAGCAGCGACGCCACCAGCGCTGCGTCGCGCAGCATGCTGCTCCCGGGGGCTCCGCCGCCCGGTAACACCAGGAGTAGACCCTCCAGATAGTCTGGAGCCACCTGGATAATATGGACGTTGATATAATAATAGTACTTTATGAACCACTAATTCGTAGAAACAGGCACCAAAGTTAGTCAGTAATAACTATACTATCGGTACCTACGAGTTAGGAGTTAAAGTTACCAACCGACCAGTTCGTATCATTTTAACCTCTTACAGGTAAATAAAACAATTCAAGCAAGCGGCAAGCAAAGAATCTGCTTATTTACAACTCTAATCATTGCTTAAATGAATTTTTATCATTACGCAAAATGTTATATTGTTTATTAAATAGTCACTTGTCAATTTCTGTTTCCTATAGTCTTATGGCTATAAATACTGGGGATATTATATTACCTGGTTGAAGAGCACTTCAGTATAAAGAGGGGGCGCGTCAGGCCTCAAGGGGTGATGCCACACTGAGCGGCAGAAGATGAGGTAGAAGGGGTGGTGCGCCCTTTGCAGCTCCGTCGTCACATCCAGCACATATTCATCACCAGCTAACGGCATCGTCAGCGCGTCGCCCGCCACTATGCAGTACAGGGAGAACTCTGCGCGCTCTGCTTCGCTTGTTACACCGATCTGAGAAACAAATAAATATTACTGGAAAACACATCGATATAGAAATATTATTTTTGTAAATAAATACATCTTAAGCGGGATTTTATGAAAATGGAACCTGTCTATGCAACACAACACACACAATCCGTGTAATGTTTACTTCAATACGCGATGCTAATGCAGACGATGCACATTCAGTATGCCATCTATACGTGTAAGTAGGGGTGCGTCCTGTGCGTTAGACATTTTCCGAGTTTTGCAAACTTTGTGCGCTTAAATCATAAAAATGTGTGTCGTTTGTGTTGCTTACTTTATGATTGTCAATAATTAAAAGAAAAAGTGTACAACACTAATAAAAATTTGCAAAATAAAATGATTTTTTATACTGACCAGTTCGCACAGGTCGTTGACGATGTCCTGCACAACAGTGGCACAGCGCGTGTTGACGACGCGCTCGGCGCCGCCGGGCAGTCTGTACAGTTGACGCCGCGCTGACCTGCCTGCTGACACTGCTGTCACCTGTATACAGAAGTATTTTTTTTAATGGAAGATAATTTATACTTTTTTGTCATTATTTCAGAACCTTTACTAATACGTTTATTATGTATTTCATACGACAATACATTAAGCTTGTTCTAAAGTAACACCTTGTATAAATACTAAAACAAAATTAGGGCCACAAATAAGTGTCCTAAAATCTTTTTATTTTGTGTATACTTTTAAATCAATTTCCTATAACATAACAACGTAAACGTTTAATAAAAGTAAAAAGTATGTTTGGACTTATATACCTATCTGGGTATCACGCATAATAACAAATAGGAATTCTTTAAAAAAATAAAACTAAATTAGGAGAAAAAAAAAGAATACAATTTTAAATGATTAAATAAATAATCTGGTTTGTCATTCAATAAATAAGTGATTCCTACCTCTTCCACGCTCGGCACGTTTTTCCTGCCTCCGCAGCGTAACGTCTTCCTGAGGTTGGCGAGGCACACGGCCGCCGTGCCCTGGCAAGGCCGCCTTCGGTCTGCTGCAGCCGCAGACAGGTACTCTACCAGGAACGGCCTAAAATGTACATTTAAATATTATGAGTATACACAATATGCTATTAAATTAATTTTTATTTTGAACTCAAAGAATTAAATCTCTAACTTCTCCGTGCTTCGGAGGGCACATTATAGTCTCGGTAGCCTTCAGGCGGCTTGAAAACACTGGCCTATGCCAATCCGCATTAGAGCAGCGTGGCAGAGTACGCTCTAATCACCTTCGATTGAAGGGAGACCCGTATTTCTGCAGTGAGATGATTGATAAATGATGAAAATTATGTAAAGGGTTTAATATGGTTAATAGAAAAAAAATAAGATGATGACCTGAGCGTATCCGAGCATGTGAAGTAAGCAGCCAGAATGGACATAAGTCGCCAGGCCCGCTGACAGGAATCGGGTGAAGGTGAGCGGTTGGACGTGGTCTGCTTCATCAGCTGACAGTATGCCTCGTCACGAAGCTCTGGCACAGAGTGACAGTGCTGGAAAATAATAAATAATATTTCTGTTTATTATCTATAACGATCAATAATAATATTACAGCGCTTATTAAAATATCAGCCAAGCTAAAACTTGTTTTGTCATTTTCGCAATTCATTTAATGACAAGAATGACAGTGACAAAACTGGTTTTAGTTCTTTTCTGTTGCAACATATTCGTGTCTGTCTGTTCTTGTAATAATAACAGTCAAAATCTAGTCTCAATATCAAGTTCTATCCTGCTCACACAAAATAAAAAACAGAGATAGCGCATGAGATTTAAAACAGATGTTAACCTGTTTCTATTACGAGAAATATACCTGCTGGTTATACAATACAATACAATACTCTTTATTGCACCATTAAAATACAAACATACAGTAAAATAAACAATGTAATGAAGTACAAAAGGCGGTCTTATCACAATGTAATCTCTTCCAGACAACCTATCAGAAATGGAAAAAAAGAAGAAAGAGACAGGGTATGTGGCGCCGATACAAAACAAAATTATCCAATAGCAACATTACCTAATAAATATCTATACCTACAATTACACATTCAAAAGCTACAACCACAAGGGCGCATCTGCAGTAGGTATACTCACTACTGCACATGCGACTCTGTTATAGTTCTCGCAGATCATGGATTTAGTTACGTTTATTTCTTGAACTTACAAAGCTATTATTTAAAGAAATTTCCGCGAGAACGTAATCACAGTCTGATATATTTTTATCTCTGACTAGTGAAATCCGCGCAACTTCGTTTGCGTGTATTTATTTATGCACAGCAGCGCCATCTATATCAGTCTTTTGATCAAATCCTATGGAAATCGCGTATTTTTATAAAAAGTACCCTATGTGTTAATCCAAGGTATCAGCTACCTACGTACCAAATATCATAAATATTGGCCCAGCCATCTGAGCGTGAAAGAACAAACATACACATAACTTTCGCCTTTATAATATTAGTAGGAAATATGATTTTCTGTTGAAGTTTAAACGAATTGGGAATACCGCGAACCGATGACCCATAATCTATCTATCTATCTCATAATCTTGATTTCTATAAGTTACACTCACCATAAGAACAGTATAAACACATTTGACTTCAGTAAGGTCTTGGTGCATGGCCCGCTCAGCCGGTGGAAGGTCGCCACAGTAGGCCCGTATACAAGTGAAGCATTCTAAGGCAGGTGGGGCTAAGGGGGGCGGGAGTCTCAGCAATGGCGCCCGGAGTTGTGTGGCCTGCCATTTCACGACGTCCGTTTGAGCCTTCCATGTCCATTCGTTGCGTTTTGCCTTGCTCTTCAATGACGAGTCTGCTTTTAATATTTCTAATCTGTAAAAGAAAAGGTGGTTTAAATTACATTAAAATTACCATGTAAATAAGATTACCTTGCAACTAGTCTTATGCTCAGTTGGCCAGTTTATCAGGAAATAAAAACGTTGAATTTTTTTCTGGTTAAGTACTGAATTACTTCTGAAGCAATAAAACCTGTGAAAGCAGTATCGCTGTCAATCTTATTACAAGGAAACACTGTGAATCCTTGTCTAAATTTTACTAAATTCCAATGGGGGTTTTCCTCATTCGCATGAATTAATAATCATTCCAAGGGGAGGTCTTATGACCAAAGAGATAAGAGAGAGAGTCGCTGGCTTTACCTAGCGTGTTATACGCTTTTAATATTAACTTATTAGGTAAACTTATCATAGTTTTCGCCAACACTACGAAATTATCGAAGAATCATCGTATGAAGCATGTGTTAAGTAAACGATTAGGTATTCGAAAGAGGCGTTTTTAAATCGACTATAGACTGCTTTCATTTTTTTTTCGTTGAGTCACGCGATGGCTACACGCGAATGTATGCTTTGAGTTTGAACTAATAACTAATTAAGCAAATTAAATACAATTCATGCAGAATTTAATATTTCCAAGCAGAAAATATTGTCTCTTAATCTAAATTCTTTTTATTCGAAGTAACTACTTAATATTTTAACACTTTCATAATCATTGATGTTAAGTTTATGACACACGCAAAATCGAATAAATGTCACGTATAAATTTAAGACTAAAGTTAAGAGTGAGCAATAAGAGACAGGGATTATTTCATTGTTGTTGAATAGGCAATGTATTCTTCGACACAGCTAAATGCAGCGACCTAATAAGGTAGAATCCCAATCGCCGCAGCTAAAAGTCTGCGTGTCTCCTGTGTCCTGTGTCGGTAAGACGTGTAAATATGCAAGGAAATATGCAGACGATATTTTGACATGATTTCATATGGGAGATTATGTAATATAGAGTAGGTACGTTAAACTATTTTTAGAAATTGACATAGGAAGGAGATTTCCGTAGTTAGATACCAGTTGCGTTCGCAAAAGCAAAAAAATGTTTACTTGTTTACAAATTAAGTTGAGAATAATCTACCGTTGTATCTAAAGTATTTTCGAATTGGAAATTTATGTTTTAGTTAATTGCTTACGGTAATTTATTCATATCTTAGCAATAAAGCCTTTCATTCTGCCGACCTTTCTTGCGACACTGGCATATCCAAGAAGTTACATGATTGAGTAATTAATTTAATAGATAGGTATGAAATTATTAAAGTAAATTTAGAAAAACACGATTCTTAACTCGCACAGAATCACGACACGAACCGATTAATTCTTATGTAATGTCCAAATAAATAAATATATAAAAATGTTCGAAACTTGTGTTAGGGGATACTAACTCAACGATAGGTACTATATTTCATAACAAATACATATTTACTAATATTTAGATAAACATCTAAGACACGAGGTCAATCAGAAAAAGTTCGTTTTTATCATGACCCGACTGGGATTCGAACCCGGGACCTCCTGGGTGCCGGCATGGTAACCATTACGCAATAAAGGTCGTCAAAATGACAAAAGTCCTCTAGTTAACAGGTATTAAATCAATCCCACGAGATCCACGATATTACAGTTTTTTTTTTAAATCTATGTGATCTGACTATGTAGTTAGTAATTGCCGTATGACCGAAATGTGACATTTGCGCACTTTTCTCAAAAAATTCCTTCGAGACATTTATTAAATAAATAATATTATTATTAATAGGCTATCATGTGGATATTGTACTTACGAGCAATCGATTGAATGGCAAAATACATTGAGTTTGCGGAAAAACATTACGTTAGCTTCCTATGTAATGTAAAACGTAACGCATAATGTAGATGTTACCGATAGACAGTTTACACACTCATTAGAGATTAAACAGTTTATTAATATTATAACATGTTTAGTGTGAAATAAAGTTGCTTTCCTCTTAAGTATATTTATTTGTTAGTACCTCTTCGTAAACACGCAACCGCGTAAACATCTGAGATAGTTTTGGCAATTTTATTTATTATTTGTTATATTTTCTAGCGGAAAGCTTACTTAGATATATTGTACAAAAGGTTTTAGAAATTTTCAAAATCAACAGCTTGTTTCGGAAATGAATTTTTCAAGTATGCTTGTTTGCCGCCATTGTGGTATAAAAAAAAGTTAAGACAATAAATTCTAGCTGCAACTGGTGTTAATTCTGCTGTACCTACATTTAACTAGACTGAACTAATTCTGACAGGACCAGAGGTGTTGTTGTCCTTTCTTGGTTTACAATTAGTGACAAGGATAGCAACACTTATAGTCCTGTCATATTTAGTTTAGTCTAATTAAATGTACAACAAAATTAGCACAACTGTCAAACTAATAATGTGGAATTTAACTTAAAATGCGTTTCAGAAAGTGGCAGCAGGCAGGACTCATTGTGAACTAAAGAAAAAAATCTAAAAATTCGAGATTTATAAACATTCGCGGTACAAAGCTTTCATAATGTCATGGATGTCATGGTATTGAGTTCATTTCATACTGTCACAGTTTAAGAAATTCATTTCCCACGATAAACATTAAAAAAAAATCTCACAGGATTATGTTTTCGTCGTCACTCGGCGGCGGATCCCCGAAGTCGTCGTCAGATAAACTATCACCTGACATGTCAGTCAGACATGTCTGGCCGAATGAATTGACTGACATGTCGTAGATTCATAAAATTTCCTTCTAGCTTTATCCAAGTTTCACAAAATAATTTTGAAATCACTGGTTTTCACAAAAAAAAAACATGCAGTCTATTAATCCACTGTTCAAAGATTTTGTTTTAACACTGCATCGAAATTCATATATCTCGATGATAATAGGTATGAAGTACTTAAATGTAAACAAACCACAACATAAAAACTGAAAAGATTGCTGTTAGAAATAAGGCCGCCTTGTTGCTATTACACTAGACTATATTAAGCTGTCCATGTATACTGTATCCTACTGTTGTGTATTGCAAATAAAACATATATCTAACAAAATAATCCTTTAGCAAATGTTTATATATTTTCATGAACATGCGAGTGTTTCAGTTATCCTAACTTGATCTTAACCCAATAAGATTGGACTAAGTCTGCTTCAGGCTAAGCTTCAGGAATTGGCAAAGATAGGTACTGATTCTTAATGGAGCGATTTTTATCAGACCTCCACAAGAAAGGAAACCAGATCTTTCTAAGATTGAATATCTTAAGTCCAAGAAAGAATACTTTTCCAACAATTTGTTAACACTATCTACCACGCGTTTTAGTGAATAAACCTTTAGAGACCTAACGTATTTGTAATTAAGTATGAATACATAAAATGAGTTGCACTAACAATTTTAAATTCACATTATGTTTCAAGCTATTAAGTCTCCTTCTTTAATTAGATAAATGTCAGCATGAGATTTAGTGCCGGTTTCACCACTGGCTAATAAAGTTCTGAATAGGCTATTTGCCAATATAGACACGTCAATTGCATTCTAGACCTGTCAATAAAAAATTGTGTAATTGACAAAATAAGCTATTCGGGACTCGGTGCGTAGTACGAGATTTTTACCTCACGTTCGAATACGAGCGCTTAGAATTTTGTATAGGACGGCGCGGCGCGATGCTTTATCTTTCTCATACTACATAAAAAGGTTTCTCAATCATTATCTCGCAAATATCTTTTGTGCAACTCACTACACTTTGTGGATAGACTACGTAAAAGAAATTATCTATAAAGAAGCAGGCATAATGGTAAATGCACATTTAAAAAAGTGAAACCGGTAAACATAGACCAGTAAAAAAAAAAGTAGGCTCTAGGTTGAAGATGCCATAATGCTAAATGTACATAAAAAAAAGGGAAATCGCTGAACATAGACAAATAAAAAAAAACAAATGTTTAGGCTTTAGATGATAGATTCGTTAAAAAAAAATGTTACGCGCGACCATAATATCATAAACAATTAAAAAAAAATGTTTGGCTCTAGAGGTTGAAGATTCGTTATTAAATTACGCGAGCGACCATCGCCGTCTGGCGGGCGCGTTTGGCGCGAGAACTAAGTAACGAATGATTAAGGAACTATGAAACGGTGAGGCGTTATTGGAAAGTGCCGAAATACATAGCATGCTTTCATTGAGTTTTTAAACTTATGTTATGTTAAGCCATGCGGAATTAATTATACGAAGAGGTAATACAAGGAACTTGTATACGTAAAACATTACAGTAATAGTATTAAAAAAAATTTTTTTTGGTGGTTTGTATAATCGGGTATAATTATTACGTATTGATAGCAGTCTGAAATTTTCACTCAACTTTCGATATAAAGTTAGACTTTCGTTATCTCAAGCTTCGGAGGACACGCTAAGTCGTCGTTCCCGGCTGTTGTCGTTAAGGTCTTTAGGCGGTTTGAAATCAATGACCTCCACCAATCCGCATTGGAGTACCGTAGTAGAATAAGCTCTATTCCCCTTCGACTGAAGGAAGACCCGTATCCCTACAGTGGGATGATTATGGGTTGATATGATGAGATAAGTACGTTATTTTGCAATGCTTTTAAAATAAATTAATATGCATATTTTCTTTCGCACTAATATGTATATGTATTCTAATAAATATAATGTATTAGATAGTGTATTAATTAGAATAAATAGCGCCATTGTCATACGATATTATCACGCTGTGCGTCCTAGCTGGACACGCTATGGCATAGCAAGCCAAACCTACTACGACACGTGAACATTAGAAAATTTTACTGTAACAATCGTGAACGTTACATTTGATGGCCTTACATTTACAGTCAGATACTGCATCGCATTTTACTTTTAATTCCACATTAAGTAAAAAAAAAAATCAAGCTCTTTTTCTTCTTTATTTTGATAGTGACATCCATAATATAATGTATCATTAACTTTAAAAATAGTTAGGGCACTTAATTCTTATTTTCCTTGAATAAAAATTTTCCCTTCAAAACGTGATGTGAAAAGATTCTCATTACTGTCACCAGTGAAACAAAAAGTTAAGTTTACAAAACATTACAAAGCAAGTTATGGTACCTACGTCCGAGCAGTTATAAAAATATTTCCCAAACGCAATATTAAGTCACCAGACACTACATGAAACATTCAACTGTAACATCGAAGAAATAAGACTCATATCACTTTACATTGTATTGATACCAATAAAAACGAACTGGGGCATCCACAATCACATTTTTACACACAAAACAATAGTAGAGAGTTATGTCTAGCTCTCTCCACATGTTGGCACAGAACTGGCAAAATGACACTACGTAAATAGAATCATAAAATCATAACACTTATGAGAATCACTGGATAATTTAAAAATTGACAAACAAAATACTAATTAAGTATGTATATTTTTTTCGGTGGGCAACATTAAATTAGATGAAAATGGTAACACTGGGGATACTTGCACTCTATGCTTGAGCCGTGCGGCTGCAGCACACGGCATGGCAGCAAGTCTTCCCAACACAAACTGCAATGAGCGACCTCTCCGCATCGTTCCGCCCGACCGATGTTCAGACTAGGGCTGCCCCAGTTTTTTCCCAAACATTTTTATGGTGCATTGTTTTTTGCAAATGTGAGTGACGTTACCTAAGAACAACGTTACGAAAAAAAAACCTTTTCTTTTCCAACAGATTTGGGTCGCGCCATGATACGAAAATGACCAGAATTAAGGTGCTAATGAAGCGTAATCTTTTATGTATAAACAATAGCATTGTTTGGAAATTAACACGATTGTTTAACTGATTGTCTTGTAAGTCTGTAGATTATGCTGATATGTATTTTGTAATAACAAATTATAATGAAAGTCAACAATAACCTTTGACGCTGATTATCTTAACAAGAAAAACTAAATAATAAGAATATGAGTGGATTGCCAAAAGAAAAATATGCAACCCTACGAAATTAATTGTAAATTATAATTAAAAAGTGTAGGAAGTTTCTATAAAACACAGGACTCCATTCAATGTTAATTCACCCCGCGTTTGAAACCATTGTACAACGTGGAAATGTAATTATAAGTGATGTAGCTGTTATAATTATGATCACAGTGTTGCCACATCTAGTTATCATTTTTTTTACTGTTTTTTGTCTATTACAAAGTTTTAATTAACATCTCCATGTCCCACGTTTGTTATTTTGTATTATTATACCCTGATTTAATTGCCTATTACATCTGGAGAACAAATTATTTTTATTTCAAAAGTTTATTAAGTTTACATCTCATGAATATGGTCAAAACATTCCGTTATTTTAAAATTGCGATAAGTAACGTTTATTTTTTTCTCACAGCGCCGGCTAATACCAAAGTTAGGCAAGTAAGGCCACTTGTACACAATGTGATACAGTATTGCACTTCACCATTTAGAAAGAGAAGTAATTTTACGGCTCTACATAGTTCACGTGGGAAACAAAACTACAATAAAGTACCTACTTACTTTTACAAATTTTCATAACTGTAACCAAGTATTTAGATTTTTTATATAGAATGTCTAGGACCATTACTAGAGAATT
Source organism: Endotricha flammealis (assembly GCA_905163395.2). Taxonomy (NCBI): domain Eukaryota; kingdom Metazoa; phylum Arthropoda; class Insecta; order Lepidoptera; family Pyralidae; genus Endotricha; species Endotricha flammealis. The sequence continues at coordinate 13,594,279 of LR990861.1, read as the reverse complement.
TCAGTGTTTCCAGAGTTAACAGTAAATCCCGTTGAGTGAAGTCAATAAATTTTTGTAATGCCACTGAGTTTGACTAGATGGCGGTTTCTCATACAATTTAATAAATAGTCTGATAAATAAAGCAATTCGTAACGAATTATTCCTAACCATTCCAAAATATTCAAAAATGCATATTTTCAGAGAGGTAGGGCACAGCGGATAACCCCGTCTGGGGAAGGACCTCCACCTTAAAGATCGTAGCCAAATAGCATTGGTCATGCCAGGTCATGCCATCAGGCCATGTTGTGTTCCTACGGTGTGTAAGGTCTCCAGAGCTCCACTTGGGGGGGTTGGCCGACTGTACATGACATTCAAGAATTCAATACAATCATGCATAATGTCTTAACTGCATTTTAATTGCTCTGACTTTCACATGGTGGTCCAAAGACACTGTCAATAGTCATAGAATTATCTGCCTACTCTATGGGAAATTGTGGTTTTGAAGATGATATGAAGACGAAGCGCATACAGTGGATAAGTGCGGATCTCGTGTAGGGCAGGTGCGGTTTTTGTTCGATCGATTTATATACGGGATTCCTAAACTCTTTTGGGTAGAATACCGATGAACAAAAATCATCTGCATCTCTATTCTCGTAACAGAAATAGTTCAAAACTCGTGTCAATTTCAATTGCTGTCTCACTCCTACAAAATAGGAATTGAGATTGACACGAGATTTAAAGTATTCTACATATCTAACTACTCACTTATACCCATAGTCATACATAAGTGATTTGCGGTTTTAAAAAAAAATACTCTAAACCGTACGTGAAGTCTCTACAGTAATATTTTATTTGAATCTAAACATAAATTTTATTTTTTAAAACAATTACCTCTATTAGATGTTATCATTCTTAGATCAGATTATTATAAAAAATGTAGATCTGTAAAGCTAACCCAGGTTATTGCTCTCAAATTAGATTAAAATTAAATAATGGTCTAACCACGTCTAACTAATGTATGAATGTTTTAATTAAAATTTCATTTAGTGTTCCTTCAGTAACAACGCCATCTAGTCCCAAACTTGATAAAGTTTGTATGATTTCTACAGAAACTAGACTAGTGATAAATATTTTTTTTAGAAAAATGTTAATGTACTTACTAAAAACATCTAAGAAAAAACTAAAATATAGATTAAGCACAATTCAAATTTTTGTATTACGTTTGGAACGAAATCGAGACCATTATGAAGGTAAATTATATGAGAGAACCAGTCGTTAAAAGTGAAGTTAATGTTTAGGGTTTTTGGTGAAAATTGCGTCAACGTTGTGAGACGAGATAACAATGAAATGAACATGCAATAACATAAAGAAGTTACATTACACCTGTTTTGTTATGAAAGACTAAGTGTTTTATGAGCTTTAAATTCGCCGGTAGAATATCGACTGCAACATTTAATGTAGCGACATCTAGCGGTGAGGTGGAAAACTAGTTTAAGTATACATTAAATGTCATGTATGGATAGTATTGGGGTCAAAACATAGGTGGCGTTAGTAACCAGTTTGTTCAAATTGGGTGATTTTTTTGTAGTTTCATGCTATATTATTATTTATTAAGGTTCAAGGGCCTAATCATCATAGTCATAAATCATGACATAGGTACCCGAAACATGTAATTTTAAGTTGATTATTTATAATATGTCTGCTTCGTCTGCTTCGTCTGCTTTAAGTTTTTATTACCTACATATTCTCGTACGGAATGTTATTCGGTAAAGCTTGAAATTACGTGATAATAAATTACAATATTATGAGTGCGATGAGAAATCGATTTATTGGGTAAATTATATTAGATTTTGATTGACTCAATTTTGTAAATTAACGCCAGAATCAGTGTTGAGGCAGCAATAGTTATATTACGGATGACGGGAATTTGGTTGAAAAATAATATTAATGTAAGAATATGGTTCTTGTCTTTAATAGGTACTTTTTTCTACCAATTAATATTATTTTTCTTTCAAATTCCCGTCATCCGTATATAGAACGATATCTTATTATAAAAAATATGTTAAGATGTTTAGATAAAAAGTTCGGTTTGCCACAAGTTATTATGGACATCTTGGTTGATCAAAACAAATCAAAACGATTATCATGATAAACAAACAGCGTGTAATATAAAAATTACTTGTGCAAAATTTAGAGGAATAACATTTACATAGATTCATTTAAGAATACTTACTCCATAAAAAATAATGCAACAGAACTTAAAGAAATAATTATAGATAAAATCCGTGTGAACATAATGAAAAAAAAAAAGAAAGGGATTACGTAGTTTTACAGTAATTTTAGTTTTAGAAGGTAAAAGCAATTTGTGATATATCTGTGATGCGTAGGTTGATCATTAGATAGCGGTGCCCTCTGGCTTATTATTAGATAAAGTGCATTATGCAATGACAGCGCTTTGTTCCCATCAATATTTTTTTCACGATACAGCCAAGTCTTGTTTGCATTAAACGCGCTAAAATTGTTTTATGACATATATTTTTTACATTTCTTTTTTTTTATTAGTACCTAAATTAAAAGGCAGTTTGATGACCAGTATTTTTATGATTCTGCTAACTGGAGTTTATCAAAACACTGTGAAAGAAATCGTTATAATATTATGTTATAATTTTTACAAATTATAAACACAGATAACAGAAACTAATAGATGCGCAATGTGGGCGTGGATTCTCTTTTCATAATATGGAAAAGTCTGTACATATAATGTCATGATAAAACGTCTCATTTGTAAACAGTGACTTTGACTTCGCGTCTCTGTACTTAAAAAATACACTGCCAATCAAAGGATTGGGTTCTTTGGGGGTTCGGTTCTCTGACATTTACCTTACAGACATGGTTCGCGTAGGAATTTGTAGCGAAACACATTTCTACTTCCAGTTTCATTGTTCTGTGATAAAAACAGATGGCAACTAGCTTTTTTTATTTAAGTTAACTAGTTATTGTAAATGTGGATAGCGGCCACCACGACACAGTGCATTGTGGCACCAGTGACCAGCCACGCGTGCCGTCACGCTCCCCGTGTTTTTGTTATAAAATTAACATTAATCGAAAATGTGGAACGTACTCCATGTTTGGAGCTGTTTCTAAACCAGTGTTGCCACTTATTTAAAAAATAAAAATAATTTTCGTATAGCAAAAAAATTTACTTCATCCTCCAGAACATTATGTTGACTTAACTAAAAATATTTAAAAAAATAATAATATGTAGCCATAATAAAATAGGAATTTGTATTTTGTTTACAAATAGCAATAGTTGACGAGAGATGGCAAGTATTTCCTTGTTCGTTGTTTTGTATTGTTTTATGATTAAAGAAAAAAATATATTTAGAAGCCTAATAAAAAAATCCATTTAGTTAGGAAGTTATTTTTGTGTGACTGCAATAATTCAAGTGTAGTTTTACGATTTTAAAGTAACAGGAAGAAACGACAATCGAGGCAGTTCTTCTGTTTAGCATTTGGATAATAAGTAACTAGTAAAAAAATATCACTCACTCTGGACTCTGTCTGAAGTGGTCTACAGCAAACTGCAGCAGTGGATGCCTGCCGTCATGCTGTGGTGTGGTCTGGTCTCTCCTCTCTTCTCTGGATTCTCTCTCTCGCTCCCTCTCTCTCTCCCTAGGTATAGGTGAAGTCTGTGCTCTTCTCTCTACATGTTCCGTCTCATCCCTGGACTCGCGAATTTCGCGGATATCCCTCGAGTCCCTGGAGTCTCTGGATTCCCTGGTCTCTCTACTTTCGCGTTCGGGTATTCTTTCGCGCTCTTTCACTCCATTTGTCGTTGGTTTTGGTTGAATCTGGAACAATTAGAAAGACACATATAAGTTTTGCTAATCAATTAAAATCGTACTTATAAAATTATTGTAAGTGTAATGATTTTTTGCATTATGATTCTTTTTTTTCACTGTCAAACTAAAGGTGATAAAAAATGGCAGCTTGATACTTAACGTGGAAAGCTTAAAATACGTTTGTGGAATTGGCTTTAAGTTAGATATATGTATATAATATTCATTTGTTATACCTATACTTGTAACACACGGAACAAATTTTAACAAAAAATAGTTTACAAAGAAGGTACAATACATTGCGCGTTGATGTCTTGTACATGAAACCGGAATAACATCTGCTTCGATTGAAGGGTGACCTACTTCCTTGCAGTGGAATGATTATGGGTTGATATGATTCTTCTTCTTTTCCAGTCAATGACTACTCACTCACAGATCAAATTAGATTTGACCCGTACCTGGCAACAGAAACACCCTTATCGGTTGCCATGAGAAAATTGCAAAAACTTTAATATGATGATTGATATTGACAAAAGTTCGATTCGATTTAATTTTGATATGAATATGATCGAAATACATTCAGAGTATCATTGCAAATCTATTCAAATATCAAATCGATCACACGATACATCCCTACGAGTAATCGTATCGCTTTAACGGAACCCCGGTATCACGTACACGTAACGTTTTTTACATTGTATCTATTTCCCGAAATGTCATTAGTATACGTTGGAGACCATTTCATTGAGCAATTAATATCGCATGCGCGGAAAAAAGAAACAGCGGGCCTGTTTAGGAAAGCGTGAATGGCCGTGCCGGTAAGTAGTGTGGCGACCAGTAGCGACACAGCTAGTTTTTTTTACAGCTGTATGGTATTGGTATTGGTCATTTGGCGTTCGTTGCTTTTGGCAAAATATTTTACATTTAACCAAATACCAATGAGCAGTTTTCATTTAGGTATAATCAGTTGGTTGTTAAAATCATCAAAAGATGGCGCTAGCATTATTTTTTGGTATTGTTGAGGCCAAATATTTAGTCTGTGGCAAGGAAGAACTGACCGAATGTCAATTTGATTAATTTCTGTTTCTGTCATTTGTCATTTCTGAAGCATTGATTGAAGTTTCTTTGTATTGTATGAACATTGTAGCAAAAAGGTCACTCCATCCACCCACTCTTTTATTACCAAAAGTGCCAGGCTGCGCCATCTATCAAGTGTTTAGGAAAGCTATAAAATACCTAAAAGAAAACTGCTCATTAGATGGTGCTAAACACCTGGAGCGTCTTTGATTTGAGTTTAAAACCTACAATTGGGAAGATGAACTACATACGTTCATCTTTCCATTTGATAATTTGTCAAATAAGGGAAAATGCTTTGTCAAATATATTGTTCACATAGGTTCCTGTAATTTAATATGACATGAGATCCGCTTCACCGTCTATCGCGGCGGTGCGCGATTTCATGTGTAAATCGCCTAAATTAGCTGGATGTAATCATTGAGTTTTGTTTTAGATTTGAGATAGAAAAACAAAATAAATACTCAACTATCTGTTCTAATATTTGACTGAATGTCTAAAATTAATTGATAATATGAAATAGGCATTAATTAATAGGAGTTTGGTAAATACTGAAATGATTTACAGCTAATTTCCTCGAAAATTGGGTTATTAAATCCGTCTGCTGGTTTCAAAATAAAAAGACTGTGTAACTTGTAACTATGTACTTATTACTTACAAGTTTTTACTAATAATATGGCTCAATAACTTGATCGGAAATTTATGCACAATATAGATCAAATATACGACTTTTTTTTATTTAAATTTGAAATGTTTTGTCACAATATTTTTTTTTATTTATTACAAAGCTTGTCTGTTTATATCTAAAGTACCTAACGTATAATCAAAAACTTCAGGACAGTTTGAATTTTATTTGTATTGAGGAAACTACAAGTAATCGTATTTTTGTGCGGGATTTTCCAAAAAAATCAAATCCATCATATAAATATTTTAACGCAGAATTAATAATCTTTTTTCATCATTTGGTTACAGGTATATTTTGTTAATTACATAGTTGCAGGGATCTTCTTTTAACACCTGTGTGAAGATCCCGCTCCTCCTCTATTGACAGTTACAAATTTTAATAATAGAAGCCGAAATCGTAAACTGATTTCGGAAATTCATTTTCCATTGGCAATTTCAGAATGTATTTTATTCCATGTTTTAAAGATAGCTTTCAATAAAAAGATGTTATTGTGATATAAAAAAATGTACAAAATTCTATTTCTTATTTAAAAAAAATCTAATTGAAGTTGCATGTGAAAGTTATTACAAATACCTTTTGTTTTCGCTTCAAAGTTTTTCTGCTCAACGTCCTAATCACACCGTATATGTTTTCCATTGTAAAACTAATAAAAAAAAGATTTTTACACTGATTTTTACCAACGGACCACAACTGCACAATCACTAACACAGTAGAAGTAACATAGTGAGTAGACTGTATCAGACTGTTTCAAGTAAGTGCAGCGGGCGGCGCGCTGTATGCACCGGCACTTCATAAATATTGATGCAATCTGCCCGCTCCGATTCATCGCTAATTTATTTCGTAACTCGAATTCATTCGGAACTCGATTGTTTTTTTGCAAATTTTTTTTTAGTTTAATCGATTTTTTTAATGTTATACCACAGGAAGGGGAAAAGGCAAGCAATCCACGCCAAAGGAAAGTGGTTACCACAATCCTGCCAAAACGCAAACTCAAAAAACATGAAAGTAATACCAATGCGTTGCCTGCTACAAAGAAGGGAATAGAGAAAAGGAGAAGAGAAAGGAGTTTTGCTTCCGGATCTGTCAATAAATTCCTTACGCCAATATTCTGTGAGAGGGTGGTACTTCCCCGGTCGAGCCAGCTCATTTGATAAATTACTCCAAATTCTTGATTTCGATTTATATGGATCATTTAATATATCCTGCGAGGGTTTAGTCCAGGACATGTTAAGTCAGGTTGTAGTTGTAGTTTCCTTGGCAGCGAAAGTATCATATGTAGTTCCCGCAGCCCTTCCTATCTAAACCGACAGACCCTCTCTCCAGCGGGCGTGACATGCAGATCACCTGCATGCAGGAAAATGCATCAACATTTCCCTGAATTTAAACGAAAAAAAAAGGTTGCAATTTCTATAATCAATGACGTTCGAGATTCTCACATAGGATTCGCTCACATATTGCGATAAAAAGTTGTAAGTTATTCAGTTTATTTTAACGGAAATAACATTTAATTACTTATTGACAAACTTTTTATGGTACTGGAGGTGTCAATAAGTGAAACAAATGGTTAGAGACACGGAAATAAGGAAGCACTGAAGAAGTGCTAATCTTTTATACATATAGACTTATTTCTGTTATATCTACGTTTAGGATTCGCGTGTTTTCCTATCGACTGCACCAATATTTTTTTTATAATTAGGTAAGTATATGTACTATAATTTTCATGGATCTTTCGAAACTGATAGTTATCCCCTAGAGAAGGTCCTGTTAAAATCAGTTCGTTATAGAAATTAAACGTTCTAATATTATTTTTTCTGTGGGCTCTCGCGGGCACTCACACGTCTTTTACAATCCTACTAATATTATAAAGGAGAAAGTTTGTGTGTACGTTTGTTACTTCTTCACTCTTAAATGGCTGGACAAATTTTTATGATATTTGGTATGTAGTATGTTGGTATGTTGTTGTAGTATTTCTGATATCTTGGATTAACACTTATGGTACTTCTTATCCCGTAAAGTACGCGATTCCCGTAGGATTTGATCAAAAGTCTTATAGATGGCGCTGCTATGCATAAATAAATACACGCAAACGAAGTTGCGCGGGCTTCACTAGTATCAGATATTTTCTAACCTTTCGGCATTTCTGAATGACCATTGACGAGGACAAATGCCGAGAAAACTCTGTCAATATAGGTTTATTTTATGTGATTTCCTTACAACAACACTTATTGATTGCATATATTCTACAACTTAACAGGTTTAACTGTAAGGCTAGATTTATACATATATCATAGAAGCCACGGTCTGTTTAATATAACTGTGTATTATAAATCAATTATTAAATGCATATTCTGAATAAATAAATCGATTTCTACTTTCCGTCACGATTGGATGCGTTTATTTATTCCGGTTAATTCCTAGCTTAGAACTGTAATCCCTCAGAACTCTAGAGGTATACTTATCTTACTATAAATAGTAGGTATTTAAACTCATTTATTGTTTATTCATTTTATTAGGTATTATCTTAGATGAAACCAAAATAGGGGGTATTATACAATGAATTAGAAACGACGGTTTCTGCATTATCTCCAAGGGTTCCGTTGTCTACATTTTTTTTATATCACACAGGTGACAAACAAGCATTCGGTCGGCCTGATGGTAAGCCGTCACCGTAGCCTATAGACGTAAGCAATACCGGGGGTATCACTCACGCGTTACCAATCCTCCCAACCCCCCCAAGTGGAGCTCTGGAGACCTTACTCACCGTAGGAACACAACATGGCCGAGACCAATGCTATTTGGCTACGATACCAGACATTAAATTTTGAAGCCAGGTTTTTTATGATGGGATTAATGGCTAGACTGAAAATGGCGGGCCCAAGTGGATCTCCCTGGTGACACGACGGCAGATTCTAAAGCGTGATTTTTGTATAGTAGTTTGGATTATTATTGTTATTTTTATTATTTACTAGCCTTTCCCCGCGGCTTCGCTCGCGTTAATTTTATGACATAGATCTCGTTTGACAACAAAACAACCCATAGCACAACTTGTGGCGCCATCTTATTTATTATTTATTAGTAAGGATTAAATAAATATAAATAAATAAATTTTATGCAATTAGACAAAGCGCCACCTAGTTCCAAATGAAGTTAGGCTCAACCTGCCTGTGTTATGGGTACCAGAGAACGGATATATTATTGCTATATACTTATAATACCAAATACTATAGAAACTCTACCGAAACTCTTAATACGCACAGCTTCGGAAGAATTCGGGCAAGACGCGACACTAGCGCCCCTACGGCATGAGGGCGGCATGAGGTGAACGATTTCAAAACTATTGTGCGTTTTGTATGCAAAATGTTATAGCCCCTAGCGGCATGAGGTGAACGGAGGTTGCCAAGTCATTGTATGAGAAACGTCAAGAGCTGTGCGTATTACTCGTCTATAGTATTTGATAATACATAACAAACACCGCGACTCGAGAACAAACAAACGCCACCACATAAATGTTTGACCATAGAAATGATAATCACAGAAATGTTTGCGACCTACAAAATCACAAACACTTTTCATTAGCATTTATAATATTTGTAGGGACAAGTAACGAATTATAATATTTCACTTAATCATTAAAACAGCGGCCTACAAAGAAGCGAGAGCATATTCAATTATTTAATATATTAACATTTATAAAATATTTATTTATTGATGAAAGCCCATCAAGGATGAGAAAGAAAAACATTATTATTAATATATTAAATAACGAAAGGTTTAGGAATATTATTAAATAATTGATCGTGTATGATAATTTCAACACCGTAACATATGAATACAAATTGTTTTTAAATATACGTTAATAGACAAAACATCTGGTCAAAGTGTATTTCTAAACAGCCTACTTTATTTATAGATTCGTGAAACACAAAAATATTTTTTCTAGTTACTTTGGTATTCATTCAAACAAGCTCTTCTAGGCCATTGAAATTAGATATTAAATTCGCAAAGCGTGATACATGTACTTCTGCATTTTTGGTATATTGTATGGTTATGTTATGGTAGAGTAAATTCAAAGCAACTCCGAAAGAATACGTTACACTTTGCGAATTTAGCATCTTTTATGTCTAATTCCAACGGCTTATATTCACTTTCAAATACTTAACAAGTAACAAAAGCAAGCTATAACAACAAAACCCAAAAAAACTCCTTATACGTAATCTTACACAATTCGGCCGATCAGTTACAAGTAAAATGTGTTAACCACTTCCCAACCGGTGCATCCGTGCCTAGCGGTTAACCGCATGAAGCACGTGCCACGTCATTTTCTCCTTAGAACAAGTTTCATAGCCTTGATAACGGTTATACGGGAAAAAACAGGTAAGTGCTTATGTTGGGTAAGAGGTTCCGTGTCATATAAGTGAGTCTAGGCTTATGAGTTTATTTTTAGATGAGATTATTGAATATCCTTGTTGTATGTAACTACATATGGAGAAAGGTGTTAGCCATATCGACCACACATCATTATTTCACCATGTAGTGTGAACTGGAAACTCCTCCTCTCCCAACAATTATTTATAATAAGAGCCATTATTAAGCTTACTGCAGACATGAAAAGGTATCTAGTCACATCTCTACAAAATGTAAAAACGTAATAAACCAGGGAAGTGTCTAGAAAATTGGGAAATCAATTGATTTCTTTATAAACGGTGTAAGCAACTTACAACTTCAACATCACCATATCAGATCAGTCAGGGGCGTAAATAATTCCGTTCGATTTTGGATTTTCAGTACTAGCTCTAGTTAAATACTAAACTAAATAAAATCGGATTGTACGCTAATCGGAGTGTTAACTAAGTATAAAAATTTAAAAGTACGAAAGGATTTGAAATAAAAATCCCGATTTTATCGAAGAGTAGTGGTGTTACTGATGGATGTCCATAGGCGGCGGTGACAGCTTTCCATCAGGTGGCCCGCTTGCTTGTTTGTCTACTGTTCGACATGATAAAAAAAAAATAGTAAAAATATAGCTGGATAAACGTCTGTGTTCTATTAAAATTGCGATTTTATTCATGAAAAAGCTAGTTGGTAGACGTCTGTTATGTACTGTATCTGTATATTCGTCTATGTCGCGTCAGTTAGTGTCATGATATCAGTTAGTAAACATGGATGAAAACCGCGAGCAATGACTAGTGTTCTGTCGGTTATGTTGCCATTTCCTGGACACAAAGCTATATTTCTCGGAAGGCGGTCGGGGCACTGGAAGACGGCATCCGTGAAGTGTACCACATACCTTATATTGAACCTATTAAACACTTACAACCTAGCAATTACTGTTAACACATTTTATTTATCACTTCAGGTTAACAGTTGTAGTTTGCGGAGATTACTTGCATTTTGTTACGGGATACTTTTACTGGGCTGTGTTTTATACTAACACTTTTTTATTTCCTAGGAAAATCTTTGACTGTAAGTAAAAGTCTTTGGATAATGCATGGCAATAGCGTCCGTGGCACACTTCAAACTCCGCTAAAACGCACCCGTAGCGGACTTTGTATTCAGTGACGCGTGATCTGTCACTGACTATTTGTTTTACGCATGGAAGTAATAAGTACTAACGTAGTACTTATTACTGTTTTATGTTACTGCTTAATGACTGAAGACATATAAAGGACTAAGGTGTCAGCGGCAATGCATACCTATAGACAGGGTAATTCAGCGACTGACACCACGAAGGATTGGAACCATGGTGTCAATCGCGGAAGGACTCTTTTTGAATTGACTGATTGACACCATGGTGTCAGTCGAGTAACATATAATTGGGACGTCGTCGCAGGCGTCACGGCAGGCGTTTTTTGACTTGCTCGATTGGAACCAAGTACATTTTATTGAAACTAAACAGTTATGTAAAAAAGTGCTAACATGCTTTTTTTACAGAGCCAGTCGAAGCACAATAGGGTGAATTTCAATACATGTACCAAGTTTAAGCTTTGTTTGATGACGTGCTGTATCCACTGTAGTTTATGATCGAAGGTAAAAGTACAAAAATTTCCTTGGAACTAAGAACAAAGATTTTGATGCGAATAAATAATGTATGCAACATCGTTATGAAACTTTGTAATTGCATACTTTTCATGCTAATATTATAAATGTGAAAGTGTTTGTTTGTATGTTTGTCCACCCCGTCACGTCGAAAGTAATGAACGGATCGATATGATTTTTTTATTGGGGATAGTTTAAGGTCTGGAGAGTGACATAGGCTACGTTTTTTCCCACGGGATAAAGAGATTCCCATTCCCAAAAATTATTGACATTTTCCCTTGACGCGTATATTTAGAAAACTTGAATCATATTTATGGCCCTGCTCAACTCTTTCATTGGCTGACATTATATAAAAAAAACTTTTTTTTAATTAAGATGTTGGGAATATTTAAACGTAGTCATATCCATTGAAAGAACAGTATATTAAAACTACTTTCACGTAGGTACATTAACCACGCGTTACTACAAAGTATTATATTTCTTGCTGTCCCTTAAGTCACTATGATACTAGAAACCTGTTTAGAGAAAATCGAGTAGGTACACCTGCTTCCTGTATATTTATGGTCGCCGCGCGGCCTTCGTATCGGGACTTTTTGATTGCCACATTGCTGAGATGTCGACATGTGCTTATGTGTTAGAAAGAGAGTTTGATTTAATATATTTTACACTACAGCTAAGATTAAGGCTAGATTATTTATATTAACAAAGTGTTAAAAATATATTTTAAAAAAAGAACTGTAGCTGAAATTAGGATATTATTTATTATTATTACAAGCTAATCCGCGTAACTTCATTTGAGCGTGATGATATAGCCTCTGGCCTTCTTCCATAATAAATAGGATAGCCAACACTGAAATATTTTTTTAAAATTTGAATTCGAACCAGTAGTTCCTAAGATATATCGCGTTCAAGCAAACAAAACACTTCTGTCTTATAATATTAGTACAGACTTCGAAAACTATTATTCGTAGAGTATGCTAGCGAAACCAGAGTAACTTCACTTTCCCGTGGGAATTTTGGAATACTTTTTTATTGGATGCCTACGTCATACAAAGAACACTTATTCCCAGTTTCAAGAGTTTACGGCCACTAACCAGCGGTGTAGGTTGTGCGTGGATACGACAGGCCAAAGCATTTTATATATATAGTTATCTACTAGCCTATGTCAAACATGTTATGTATAACTGTGGCCTAAAAAGAATGATTAGCACATACGAACACCTATAACAGGTTTAAGACATATTAGCACTGAACCGTTTAATAGGTTTTCTAGGCAACAATGGATGCATTATGAATTAACAGCCATTATTCATTATTGGAAATGTGACATGTTTAGGGAGTAGTTCTGTGGTTATATAACATTACGTAAATTGTGTAGTTTTTACTTTGTTATGTTACTTCTGCCGTAACAAGAACCTGTCGTAACCAGAATCTGTCCAAACCAGAATCTGTCCTAAGACGAATGAGGGAAAGGAGGTACTTTTTGTTCTATTTCAAAATAGATATAAAAGTATACGAGAGACTAGGTCTGTCGTCCACAGAAGTGGCGGAGACTAATCTTAAATAATCAAGTTTGACGGTCCGAGATCTCTCGTTCTATTACTAAATTCCATTTCACTATAGTCTAAAAGCTTTAGATCACATATGATTTTATTGCGATTATCATTGAATTTCACTGAAAATCTTGTGCAAAGTATAATGTAGAACTGAATATATTTACATCTGCTGCCAAGAATCCAAAGCAAAATAATAATCAATTGATAATGATAGGAATAATCATGATTAGAGGTGATCAAAACGCGGTAATATAAATCTAAATCGTAAATCGTCAATCAATAATATAAATTATAAGTAAAGTCATTGGGCGGTTAACACACACGCTAGTAAAAGTTAATAAAATCAAATTTAATTGTACAAATCACACGTTATTTTAAATTCACTCGTGCCTTTGTCCGTAGAAAGCGGTTACGCTCTCATTATTCTATTAACTGGTTGATATTGCCAATTATGTATGGGCGTAGGGTGCTCTAACTAATTGTCATTGATATTAATTGGTGAAAAGACTAATTGTTCTATTTAGAAAATAACGCTCGTTACTTTACGAGGGTGGATAGCCCAGTAGAAATACTTGTCGCGTGTGCAGTCTAGCTAGTGAAAGATGTAATTATTTTGCTGGGTATTAAAATCTCGCGCTTCGATCGAAGAGAGGATTCTCACACTGCGTTTTTTAAACACTCTACTGTAATGTTAAAAAAGTGGAGGGCAGAAGATCTCGCGGGCGCTCTCTAACACGATGGAGAGAACTGATTAAATCTGTGACACGCTGTCCCATAAACGAGAGCTCACACTCCTCGAGGCATAGAGCTGCATGGCGTCGCATCGCGAGAGAGGCGGTGAGGACCTGACCTGGATATGACCACGATCACTCTGTCAAGAGCGCCCGGCTGAGAAGAACTGTAATGTTAATACTAAAAGCTTTAGCCATGTAATTATCTAAGATATTTAAGGATTTCTTAGGGAAATCCGGCTTACATTTTCTAAATTTCTTTTTGTTTGAAGAATTAAAGTCACGCGGTTTTAGACCATTATTTATTATTATTCTATTTCATCCGCCATGTTCCCCCTAGTCGGCGACAGTTATCTTATACGTAATTATCTGTCATCTGTGATAGTCATCTCGAGTTAGACAAATTTAAATTATAACAGCAGTAGCAGTAGCAATATTCAGTGCAAAGTTTATACAAAAACGGTCTAGTCACGAAACGAATATAACTAACTGGTCACGCGGCGGAAGTTTGTAACAAATGACCACTAAATACCACCGTCACCGCTTCATGGGAGACGAAGCCCATTGTTTGGTTTAACGATGATCCGCTAAAGTTCAAGGTTCGATTCAGTTTAGGGGCCAAATTATTGGTTTTTTTATGCCACAAACGCAAACAAGCATACGGACGCTAGTGCAAAATTGTGAGTGATTTTGACAACTTTTTAGGTTGTGAGACAAACGTCAGACATATTCCAGATGATCAGTTTGTTTTAAATATTGTTTTTTGGAGTTTAGCTTGGTATTAGACTTAGATTTCTTTCTACATTAGGAAAAGTACGAAGTTGAGCCAAAACGGGAGTGTGGACGGACTCTTCGTCTTCACTTTTGCCTTTATCTTCTAGCTAATCTCACTTCACTTCGCTGAACTTCAAATGTAGAGCTAGCATAAAAGGATCCAGTGAAAAATTCATCATTGTTAAAGTGCACCTGCCTTATAGAATAGACGGTTATAACGAGAATTAATATTTATGAGGCAGTCAAGCTTGACCAGTAAGCGGGGTTTCTTGAAAACTACCAACTGAAACAATACATCGGCGTAATTGTTACAAATTACGCTAGATGGCTCCTTATTGGCTTTTAATGTTAGTGGCGATAAAATATAGATGGCGTTACCAGTTCATAAAATCAAAATAATAATAAGGATTCCTATGACGAATCGTGCGTGTGTCAAACCATAGACCTAGAAAACGCGCGTGATCCCAAGTCTATGTGTCAAACGGAATGGACAAACCACGAAGATGACAGCGAGCGAGTACTTATTTGAATGAGTTTATAAAAAAGTGCACTATCAGCTCAGCATATTCTCGTTACAAAACAGTTAAAATTTGGTCTCATTCTCAAGTGATATCTCTTTGTATTAATAAGAGAGCGCTTGAGATTGATACTAGATTTTAACTGTTTTTGTTACGACAATAGGCCCTCCGTAGTCCGTATGCACTAACTAAATGTACATATGTGTGTGTTTAATAATAAAATAAATAAATACGTCATCTGGTCCACTTTTTGCTTAACAACATTCAAACAAACGTGTTTTATGATATTAGATTAGCGGAGTAGAACAAGGCGACAGCACTAAGGTGATATCACAAGTGCTAATATTTGACTCTGGAGTTAATTATTTATTGTTGTTTACTTCCAACAAAGCGTAGAGTCGAGTTTTAAGGAACAAGATTAAAATGTTTTGGGTTGGAGTGTAGCCTTAGGGGCACTATTTTTAGGACTTAGAAAAATTTTCTGAGTTGGAGTATAGGCACTATGAGACGCCAAGAAAACATGAAAAAAGATTTTTTTGAGAAAAATTTTTTTTTTGGACTTAGGTTTTTTTTTCGCTAAAATTTTTTTTTTAAAAAAATTCTCCGATTTTTCCCTTTTTTTGGTCCCGTCGTATTAGGGGGCACTTACGAACACTTTTAGTCCTATGCACTAACCGCGTTCGGGCTACCATTTTCGAGATATACGTCGTATTATAAAATGACCATATTCAAAGAATGGCTAATTACTCGTAAATGGTGACCTTTAGGAAGTTGATGTAAAGGACCAAAAGTGTTTCTAGTTGCGCTCCTGACACGATGAGGACAAAAAAAGAGGAGATATTAAGAAAAAAAAAAGTGGATTCAAAATTTCCTAAGTCCTAAAAACGCTGTTTCTGGGACTCAAAAATTTTTCGGATCGTTTTTTTTTTTTCGTAAAATTCCACCTTTTTTTGGTCTCATCTTATCGGTGGAGCACTTACGAACACTTTTAGTACTTTGCACCAACCCCGTACGGGCTACCGTTCTCGAGATATACGCAATTTCGAAGAAAGTCGGATTTCAAAAACTGCAAATTTCTCGAAAACCGTAGCCCGCACTGGGTTGGTACAAACGACCAAAAGTGTTCGTAAGTGCCCTCCCAATAAGATGAGACCAAAAAAGGGGGAGATTTCTAGAAAAAAAAACGTTGCCCCTATCCCTACAATAGCACTGAAAATCGAGTTTGAACTTAGAAAATTTTTGAATTTTTTTTTTTTTTAGAAATCTTCCCTTCTATTAGTGTCATCGTGTTGGGGGAGCACTTACGAAAACTTTTAGTCCTATGCACCAACCGCGTTTGGGCTACCGTTTTCGAGATATACGTCGTATTGTAAAATGACCATATTCAAAGAATGGCCAATTACTCGTAAATGGTGACCTTTAGGAAGTTGATGTAAAGGACCAAAAGTGTTTCTAGTTGCGCTCCTGACACGATGAGGACAAAAAAAGGGGAGATATTAAGAAAAAAAAAGTGGATTCAAAATTTGTCAGTCCTAAAAACGCTGTTTCTGGGACTCGGAAATTTTTCGGATCGTTTTTTTTTTTCGTAAAATTCCACCTTTTTTTGGTCTCATCTTATCGGTGGAGCACTTACGAACACTTTTAGTACTTTGCACCAACCCCGTACGGGCTACCGTTCTCGAGATATACGCAATTTCGAAGAAAGTCGGATTTCAAAAACTGCAAATTTCTCGAAAACCGTAGCCCGCACGGGGTTGGTACAAACGACCAAAAGTGTTCGTAAGTGCCCTCCCAATAAGATGAGACCAAAAAAGGGGGAGATTTCTAGAAAAAAAACGTTGCCCCTATCCCTACAATAGCACTGAAAATCGAGTTTGAACTTAGAAAATTTTTGATTTTTTTTTTTTCTAGAAATCTTCCCTTCTATTGGTGTCATCGTGTTGGGGGAGCACTTACGAACACTTTTAGTCCTATGCACCAACCGCGTTTGGGCTACCGTTTTCGAGATATACGTCGTATTGTAAAATGACCATATTCAAAGAATGGCCAATTACTCGTAAATGGTGACCTTTAGGAAGTTGATGTAAAGGACCAAAAGTGTTTCTAGTTGCGCTCCTGACACGATGAGGACAAATCAAGTACTATTGAGTCAAACAGATAAGCCGAAAATAGACGACAACGCGTTGATTGAATCTTTTCAGAAAAATTCGCGCCTCACTCGCTTCGCTCGCTCGGCGGTGTTATGATCACAAGATAACCCTAACCTAACCCACCAATGTCTGTCTGAATATTGGTGGGTTAGGTTAGGGTTATCTTGTGATCACAACACCGCCGAGCGAGCGAAGCGAGTGAGGCGCGAATTTTTCTTACGATTCCACTTTGTGGCCATCTTAAAACTAAACCAGTCGAGGATTTTGCCATTAGTTTTATCATAAAACTAACCCAGTCTAGGTTTTTGATGAAAAACTGGATATTTCCAGGTTTATGGTAAAACAAAGCAATGATTTTGTCTTCTTACGGATCTTGATCAAAAGCCTAGGATTTTGATCAAAAACCTGATTTCATCATAAACCTACGACAGATAGATTAATATCGGAATGAAATGAATAGCATTTGTTGCTACAATGTTAGAATGGATTTATCTAACAAAGTCTATGCGATTTCGGTCAATTTCTGTAGTGATTAAGGTTTCGTCAAGTTTTTGGCAAACAGAAGCTAAGCCAGTTCAGTTTACACTTTCTCTCTAATGGTATAGGTTTTGTAAATTCGCAGCCCGGGCGCGGTTGGTGCAAAGGACTAAAAGTGTTCGTAAGTGCCTCCCCCAACATGATGAGACAAAATAAGTGAAGATTTCTATAAAAAAAAAACTAAGTCCCAACTCCCTTTTCAGTGCTATTGCAGGGATAGGGGCAGCATTTTTTGGACTCGTGACAAATTTTCGAATCGATTTTTTTTCTTTAAATTTTCGCTCCTTTTGTCCTTATCGTGTCGGGGGGCAACTAGAGACACTTTTAGTCCTTTAAGTCAACTTAGTAATAATCACCATTTACGAGTAATTGGCCATTCTTTGAATCTGTTTTTTTTTACAAAATGGCGTATATATCGAAAACGGTAGCCCGGACGCGGTTAGTGCAAAGAGCTAAATGTGTTCGTAAATGCCCCCCCAATAAGATGGAACCAAAAAAAAAAGGGAATTTAAAAAAAAAAAAATTTAGCGAAAAAAAATCTGTCCAAAAAAAAAATTTGTCTCAAAAATTTTTTTTTTTCATGTTTTCTTGGCGTCTCATAGTGCCCCTAAGCCAACTCAGAAAAAAATTCTAAGTCCTAAAAATAGTGCCCCTAAGGCTACACTCTGACCATGTTTTGTCTCTATACAGGTCGCCAACTCCGCTGGCTCGCTCAGTCATAAAACGATTCGAAACTCATACTTATTATTACTCAGTGCTTAACGAGAATCGATTTTCAATCTTCTTTACATATAAAACAATACCGTGATAGGGTGACTGACAGGTAACGCACAACCTAAACCCTTGGACCTATAGAATTGAAATTTGGAGAGAATGTTCCTTGAGTATTCTAGGGGAGCACTAAGAAGGGATTTTTCTAAATTCCACCCCTAAAGGGGCGAAATGGGGTGCCAAAGATTGTATGAAGAAACAAAAACGCGTGGCCCGATTCAAACAAAACTTGACATAAATACTCTACAAAGCAAACAATTTAACACCTGTTTCAAGATTTTCTGATAATTAATTGCTAAGTGGGAGAATTGGGGGTAGAAAGTTCTTAAATCTGTAAATCGAAACCGTGAATTACGGACAACGCCTAGCCTAAACTACTCGATAAATAGATTTGAAATTGGGACAGAATATTTCTTGAGTCCTCAAGATGAGCACTAAGAAGGGATTTTTCAAAATTCTGATCCTAAAGGGGTGAAAAGGGGTGCCAAAGACTGTATGAAGACGTAACTATATATCAATGCACAGCCCAAATCGCTGGGTCTAGAGATTCCAAATTTGGCATATGTAGATTCGATTCCTTATAAGGACCGGAACGACCGGACCGGACCGACCGGATCGGAACGAATCGGACCTGCTCGGACCGGATGCAACCGTACCGTACCGGGCCGTGCCGGACCGGACCGAACCGGACCGGACCGGAATTTGTTTCTGAAGAAAAATATGCTAATTGATAGTAACCACGCGGGCGAAGCCGGGGTCAGAAGCTAGTTGTTTTATAAACTGTGAGCCCAAATTTTGGCGCGTACTACTATATTATCAAAATAACACTTTATATCATCATTAGGCATAGAGCGATTTTAAAAGAGCAAATGCTAAGTTTCTTGCCAGTTCTTATTACAAATCTGCCGTCTGAACTGACCCCCTATTCTCGTAACAAAAACCGATTCTATTTCGATTCAAATTCAATCGCTGTCTCACTCATACAAAATAGGAATTGAACGGGATAGCGAGTGTGTTTGAATCAAAATAGAATCGGTTTTTGTTACGTGAATTGCCCCCCTGGTGGTAGGGGAAAAGGTTAAATTGTGACGGTTCGAAAGAGCTTGTAATTGAATTTGAATACCAATATTTGACTTTGAATTCGTTTGATGTCGCGTCTGTTAGTTTTAATAAATAAAATAAATACTAGCTAGCCCCAAAGTAACTATTTATGACAAATACATATATAGATAAACATCCAAGACCCATGCCAATCAGAAAAAGTTCGCTTTTCATCATGACCCAACCGGGATTCAAACCCGGGACCTCTTGGGTGGCGGTCTGGTATGGTGACCATTACGCCACGGAGGTCGTCTAAATAAAGTTATAGCAACTTTTACGGTTTTAATCCGAAACCTGACATGTTGAACGAATGCCCAAAAAGGAAGCATGGTTCAGTGAGCACCTTATGTTATGACGTCGTGTCACAGTCTGGGTGACACCGTGTGAATTTATTCTAATACACATATTTAAAAACAGAAACATCTATTAAACTTCTACCTTTCTGTGCTTCTACCCCTTCTACCCTATTTGGGCATTTACATGCGAGACTCTGAGAACAACTCAGACCTTATGTTTGGTCACAATTTTTTAAAATCCTACTAATATTATAAAGGCGAAAGTTATGTGTCTTGTTTCTTCTTCACGCTCAAATAGCTGGACCCTAAATAATAAACGAAGTTGCGCGGGTTTTACTAGTATTTTATATCTGTACATGGTATAAATGAAGTATACGGTATAAATGATGTCACTTCCGCTATTTGTTATTAGATCCTTTAAACTACTCAACGGATTTTAATGTAGCTTATATTGATTCAAGAGTAAGGTATGTATGAGACATGCAAGAATTCTCCAAAATATCGAGAAGAAAGCGACACGAAAACTAAGCTGTGCGGGTTTAGTTAAAAAATTAAAAAATCATTTATTTTGCATGTAGAATATTATTTTATGCTACTAGCACTTCAGACGTGTATGGCCAGTTGAGAAGAAATACCGCAGTTAGATAATAATCTGATTTGTTTTCCACTGGGCTGTTTCCGCCGTCTCTTTTTCGACAAGTATATAAAAATAGAATAAAAAATACTTATGTAAAGTACTAAGGAAATTGATTCAAATACTTATGTGCATGTTTCATTAAAACGAATGCTGTATGCATTGAGCGAGAGATCCGACATCCTGCCACTGTGATCGCTGACTGGACCGAGATGGGATTTCGACATAAGTACAGATACTAAAGTACCGGATTGCATAATCCGGTACGTTATAGTCGTTATAGTATCTCGTTCATTTACAAGGGTTTTAGAACATATCAAAGCTATATTCTTCGCAAAGCGGGGCTTTTACGCCAAAAACAGAACTGTCAGACTAAGGTTTAGAAGGAGTGTGTTTGCCTTTACGATATCACTCAGATGGGAAAACCAAGAGCGCTATATAGACCCTCATCACTCGGGAGGCTGAATATGCGCTAAAGCATTTTTCTGACTTAAAAAGTAGGAAACTTTTTCTCATTATGCTTTAACGCATTTTGCTAACGTAAAAAGTAGAGGGGTTTTCCTAATTTTTCTAAAGAAATAAACTGTATTCTTAATGCCGAGATACTTTCGTTTTTTAAGTATGCCAATTATATGAAAAACGAGCCCAACATTTAAAGAAAAGTGAATGAATGCGTGAATAATGTGAATATTCTTTAAAATAACTCAGTTTTAACGGTACTTCACAATGGGTAACAAACCAGGTTGTAGTAACAATATGTGCAAATACAATTTCAAACATTACAAATGCTAAATAAGTTATTTACCGTAAACGAGGTAGCAGGCCACTACTTTTTTTTACTATCTAGTTACTTAGACATAAACAAAGTCATAACTAGCCTGTTCACTTGCGGATGACTTATCTTTTTTGTTCTAGATACGATAAATTTTAGGCGCCAACTACGCCCTACAAGGAAATTAATGTTACTTTTTATCTCGTGAAATTATCTCATTCCAACGAAATCCAAAAAAGGCATATTTTTCTACTGTAGATGGCGTTGCAATCGCCAAATCCTAACTTTTGGCCAATAGATGGCACCATAAATCACAATTATGGTTTGGTTTTCCCAAATTAATTAGATCACACGAGAATTTTTTTTCTCGCTAATTATAGTATTTTTTAAATTATAAACCATACTTAAAGACGTTCTTTGGTGCTGCGGCCAAAAATATATTTTTTGTCTGTTTATCAATGCATTTACGTCTCTGTTTGTACAGGAAAGCGAGCAACATATGTTTCGATGTATGTTTTGCAAATAAATCTGCCGTGCTGCGATTTAGATCGATCGAGTCATTATCGTTCTTAATCGATCTAACGGAACATGTCGCACCACAAATGGAATGTATTGAATGTAAATGACGTTCTAAAATTGTAATATTTTACAATTTATCTAGAGCGGAATACTGCTTTGTTATTTTAATAATTTAATGTTTTAACTGTGTATAGCGCCACCCTAGACTACTTGTTTGCTCCCTTGTTTTTATTTTTTATTTGCTGATGGTATCCTCGGAAACCATCGTTGTGGTTCCTCCACATTATTTTGGTGAGAGGAAGCCAGAAGCCATTTTGATGGAGGCACAAATCATGTCATGTAGTTATAAAAATAATTTTTAATTAATTATTCAATTATTTAAGTTATTACGTCAATTTTTTTTTCTTTTTTAACTATTAAAAAAAAAAGAAACACTAATAATATTTTTATGGAGATTGTGAATGCAGATTGTTGCAGCAGAAATTTTGAATGCAAATTCATTTTAATACCAAGAAGAAAACCAGATAAGAATAGATTTTGGAAGGATTGTGGATTTGGGGATGAATTATGAATTTCAACAAAAAAAGTTAAGGTCCATCGACATAACTCCGTTATCTAACAACTGGTTACTCGTGTTTTTATTTTATTTGAGACATTCCTAAACGTGTGCTTCCAAAAGTATATAGTGTCGAACGCAGTCGGAAACGGAACTACGCCCCGGTTCACAGCGATTGTCACAACATGGCGAATTTTATATCTGAATGACACATTCAATACACAAACGAATGGGACAAACATTACATAAACCTTGATTTGTTATTTTGATTCGTTACGTTTTTTTTTCAGTTACACAATGAGAAGAAATACTTTTTCATGGCAACACTGGTGTACAAGGTAACATCAGGGATGTTGAGTGAATCTGTTTTTATTTCCATGAAAATTTAAGAACACTTGCAAAATTTTCATATGAACAAAACTCGAGAATGGTTGGACCAATTTGGCTAATTTTAATGTTGAAATATTTGTGGAAGTTCAAAGTAGGTTTATGCGGTGACAAAATATGAAAAATTTGCGAAGAAAGTTCTAAAAACGTCATTTTCTTCCCCATACAAACGCTACGAAGACGTAGCTGACTACGCTAGTCAGCTAGTTACATATATAAAGATATTAAATACTGTTTAGTTAAGTACATTAAATATTTCTTGTAATTACATTCCCTAATAGATTATAACAATGGCTACAAATCTAAGAAATGCCTGTCTAACTACATCAGTACATGTTCGCCTTGACTCGCGACAGTGCACGCGTAGATACCTCAACCATTCCGTAACTGGACAGATAAATACATAGTTTAGGTCGTACTTCACATGTATATCCGCTAACATAATCAATGATAGAACACTTGATTATACTTCGATTGGTCATCAATCATTCATAACAGCTCGTTAGAAGTATAAATACATTTACTTCTATAAAAAATTCAAATTCCTGACTGACTGACTTAACCATAGATTTAGTATATACTAGCGTACCTATAGATCGGCTTTGGTTAGATTAAGGCAAGACACAGAAGACCAAAAACAAAATACACTAGTGTGCGTAGAATGAACATGTGTGCAAGCAAGATATATAATTTTGTGGATTTTCCTTTTTGTTTGAGTTACATGCAGGCACTGCACAGGTATCCATATTTAATCACGTCTAACTAACATCAAAACTACACTAAAACCATTTTTTTTTTAATAAGTAGGATTTGTTTTTAACACGACTGACGTCAGGCCGATATCTATCTCGGTCTAACCAACGTGTATTCTATGATATATCTATTTTGCATTGCCAATAATACGCTAGTATATAATAAATCTATGGACTTAACTACATACATAGGTTTGTTTTGGATCACCTTTTATAAGAATGTTCAATTCTATAAATTACCCTACCATCACTTTCCATGTATATTAGCTATGGGAGTTAAATATAGTCACGGTAAACATCTGTATGTTTATCTAACTATTGCGCAACAGAATACCATTGTCATTTGAAACGGTTTGAACACCGTAATATCTTGCAAAAGACATCAATATCTCATTTCCCCGTGTATTTTTTGTGACAATGTTTTTTTTTTTTAAATGTGTAGATGGAATGTAATATAAGTGATACGAGAATAGCAGCTTTAACTTTGTAAAAAAGAAAGAAATTGTTTTGATTTAGTGCTAAATACAACATTTACTATGTAGTATTAATTCAATAGTAGGTACTAAATGAAACAAAGAAAACGTTTTCCTAATTAAACCAGCAGGTAATGCTTTTAATTTGCTTAACTATTTACCAAATTAACTTTTGAAGAGAGACCGAAGAAGAGAGGAAGAATGATCCCCCTTTCTTCCTGTTTTACTTCCGCATCTATCCCTCAAACGAAACCGTAACAGTTTCAGTCGAACTAGCTTATTTCACAAATGCTCTACTACCCTTTAACATTTAAATTTTTTATTGATGTCATTTGTAAAATTTTAAAACGATATATTAACCAATCCGCACCTTGTTATATTAAATCATTGTATACCAACAATAGGTCGATATACTATTGAAAAGTGAAAAAAAAACGAAGTTTGTATGAGGGAAAGTTAATATGTATGCGTGTGTATCGACATGGCTATCAATGAAAGAATTGTATGTTATTATTTGTAATGTTGCCTTTGTAGTCTGAGCGATTGCACTTAGTTTCCCTTGTAATGTCTTTCTAGTATTGTACAAAGGTATTTCTTATGTTAAGTATGTAGTCAAGTGCTAATAACTTACAATTTATAGCGAGATCTTAGCTCTATATCGCAAATACGCTAGCTTAATTTATGTATAAATATAAAAGAAGAATCTGACTGACTGACTGACTATCAACGCAGGGCCTAAACTATAAGGGTTAGAAACTTTACATTTTGCACAGGGGTTCCTTTTATAACGTAGGGGAGCACTAAGAAAGGATTTTTCAAAATTCCCACGGGAAAGCGAGATATACCCAAACGAAGTTCGCTAGTCTTTAATAAAATCGCAATTTTAAATTCCATTAAAAATTCTTAGCAATTCCTTGTTCGTACTCTTGAAATTTCATACTAAACTAATTGATTAGTGCACAATCCGAGTTAATTTAGTATTCAGTTAAAGCTAGTTTAGTCTATTGAGACTACCTAAAAGTAATAATCCAATACATCCAAGGTTTAACTAAATTTTTTTTATCAAATTCACACTTCATTTGATTCTTCTCTAGAATGACAGCGACAAAACAATGCTTGACGACCTCCGTGGCGTAATGGTTACCACGTCAGACCGCCACCCAGAAGGTCCCGGGTTCGAATCCCGGTCGGGTCATGATGAAAAATGAACTTTTCTGATTGGCTTCGGGTCTTGGATGTGTATCTAATGTATTTGTTATAAAATATAGTATCGTTGAGTTAGTATCCCATAACACAAGTTTCGAACTTACTCTAAGGCTAGCTCAATCTGTGTGATTTGTCCCTATATATTTATTTAATAAAGGGGTTATTATTTAAATTGGATTGGCGGCCTACACAGGGTGTGTCCCGCCACGCAATTAGCCGGTTATTATACATCCTTTGATTCGGACAATAGAATTAAATTGCCAAAGGCCCTAAAACTTAAGACAAGTCAAACAATTACGCAATCAGTTATGTAGAGATCCCAATAACCTTTAATAAATGTTATACAACATACATTTCAACTCAACGGCGTGAATAATCGTTTTTAGATGTTGCTAACGACTTTTACAAGCTTATTATTTACTTGACTAGACAGCCTGTTGAATGATATTGCAAAACATGTAAGAACGATGTGTCAAATATTTTTTGTTGTTTATTTCAGCTACTTATTTTAGTTTAAATTAGCGCCCCGTCTCTGCTTCGCACGGGATTTTGTCAGCATCCCAATTTAAAAATAATAATAATATAGCCTATGTTAAGCGGGGTCATGTACCTTTCCAACGGCGAAAGGATTATTGAAATCGGTCGTTAGTAAATACAAATATTTCCTCTTTATAATATTAGAATAGCAAACAGGAGGAGCTTGATGTCGTCGTTGTGTGTCGCACTCTAAAACGAATACGCAAGTTAAGCAACGTCGACCCTAGCCAGTGTTCGGATGGGTTTCGTTATCTCCAGATTTTCCGTGATTCAGAGGGCACATTAAGCCGTTTTTAATGGATGACAGTCGTCAAGCTATGTTGGCCTTGAGCTTGAGAACACTGACCTCCGCCAATCCGCATTGGAGCAGCGTGGCAGAGTACGCTCTAATCCCCTTCGAGTGAAGGGAGACCCGTATCCCTGCAGTGGGATGATTATGGGTTGATACGATGCTGATGACTTTGTAATCTAATATCACTATGACCTAACTGTGGTGTCATTATTATAGTAAATATCCTTATTATTTTAACATTAACAGTAATGTCCATGACTACAATCATTTGGTGCACGTTTATTAGGAAATCTCAAAAAAAACTATGATTTAGTCACTTTACGATTTCGTATAAGCCCTTTTTTTATACCACAAAGGTGGCAAACAAGCGTACGGTCCGCCTGATGGTGAGCGGTCACCGTTAGCCTATGGATGCTTGCAACACGGAGAGTATCACTCGCGCGTTGCCGACCCTGTAAAAATCTTTGAATTCCCCTTTTGAAGAACCATGTAATAAACTTTACGTATTTTACACCTAAAATCAACCTTTTAAATTCATCTAAATTTAATCTAATTTTCTAAACTATCTATAGGTTAGTTCTAAAGATTTGTATTTATATATGTAACGAATAAACTCACAACTACTAGACCGATATGAAAAATTCTTTCAACGTTAGGAAGCTACATGCTACATTATCCACGGGTAACATAGGCTATATATTTTTTTTTAAATAGAGCCTTACAAAAACCCCATGTGAAGCTGGGACAGGGCGCTAGTAATCAATTATTCAAAGAGAAAAATATTTGTATGATTGTTACTGTTTATGTAACTTATTTTAATTGCGGCTATAATGCGTCACTAACTTTAAAAATGCGTTTCAGAAACTGGCATCTAGATTAAGCTCGGGCTATTTGGACTGCCTTATCGGCATGACGTTATGTATTATGTGGTTAAGATTTTGATGGTTCAAAGATTGATACAGACGAGTAAACATCAATCTTTGCAGCAAATAACATGACAATGCCTTATTTATCGAACCATGTTACAGTCCTTGACACTAAACAATACGGTCCCTTAAACATGCGATGGTTTAAGTTTATCGTTTAAGAAATACTAGCGAAATCCGCGTAACTTCGTTTGCGTACCGCTTTCCCTTGGAAATGGAAATTTTGGAAAATCCTAGTATGTATTATAAAATAAACCTTCCTCTTGAGTCACTCTTTGCTAAAAAATGCATTTAACATTCGTTGTGTAGTTTAAAAAATCTAAGCGAACAGACGGAAGCGTCTTCATTTTTATAGTATGTAAAGAAGAGATGAAAAAATGCTTTTTACAATGAAAGTTGTTATACTTTTATAACTGTTGAAAATATGAAACATTACTGAATAGGATGTGAAGAAAGAATTTCAAATGTTTAAATTGACTTTACACAAAAACAAGGCTGTTTAAAAATCATGTTGCTTAATCTCAAATAACAAACAGTTCAAAAAATACATTTTTTTTTCAAAATCCACAAACTTGTTCACGAGATAGAGTTTCTTTGCATACTCGTAATTTATGCATCTGTGACGAAATACAAATGATAACACAACAAAATTAGTGTGTATTAAAGAGCATCTCATGAATAGACCGATGTAATACTGAGATCATCGATCTACATTGGAAAGTGGTCGTGTGGCGAACTGAATAAAAAACCTCCATAATCGATTTACAATTACTGATGCGCCGGCATCTCGCGTCAGTGGCATCGGTCGTGATCATACTTAACATGCATTTCACAGGAAAAAACATTGAATTAAGTTTTCGCAAACAATCTCGCAGACGTTAGGAAACATGAGCACTGGCAACTCATTTTGCAATATCAGAAACAGCTGATTAACTTAACAACAGTATGAAACTGAAATCACAGCACTATTTGAATCTTTGAGATTATGACGCAAATCACTCTTCACTTCACTTATTTACCTGTGCAGCGGTGGTGGCGATTTCAGGCCTTTCCGTCAAATTCTCGAAACGGGCGAGTATTTCCTTCACAGACACTTTAGGTTCGGTTGTCTCCTCGTGTATCGTCTCCATATGTCCACTAGACGATGACGAGAAGCTTTGGGGGCATTTTTTGAGTCTATCCGCGTTTGGGTAAGTCTTTCGTCGCTGTGGTTCGGGATCACCGCGGGTATCGGCGCCGGAATCGGAGTCTTCCGGGCCGGAGGCATCTGCGCTAGATGCGGCGCCTTCAGAGGAGTTGATTAGGGAGTCTAAACTTGGGGCGCGTCTTGGGGGAGGTGAACAGTCCTCACAATCTAAGTCGAGGCCGTAGAGCCTCTGTAAGTGGCGCCAATTGTCGCGCATGGCGAGCGAGAGGCGCGGGCGCTGCATGGTGCGCGCAGGTGCGCGGTTGCGAGCGAACTGCGTGCACCCGGCACCGGGCCAGGCTCACTGTCGCTATCGTTGAGGTCGCACGGTCGTACGCACAGACAAAGTACATATTAGTATCTTAAGACATCAATTATTTAATTATGTTCAAGACATGGACTTTATATCCTGTCATTATTGAATGTGATGTGCCTGAAGTTACAAATTATGTAAATTGTCATTGACATTTAAAATAACATCGGAGATACAATAGTCACAACAAAAACAGTTAAAATTTTGTCTCAACTCAATCTCATGCCATCTTGTTCATATAAAATATACATACAACAAGCGACAGGGTGTTTTCAGTTATGGATTTTCATTTTGATGGCAAAATATGTTTTACCGAATTTACGAAATGTTGTTTCACTTAATTGTTTCGATTACGATTTGGTAACATTAATTGACCATGTGATATTTTAATACCGTGATTTTATGCCTTCGGTATAATCGAACCTTCCCATGAGAAAATGAACGTGCAATTTCTAAGTTATGTCATAAAATATCAACACAAAGATCAGCTTGTGAATTGTATATCCGCTTTTCTAACCAGATTACCGGGTGCCGACGATCGCCATGCATTTCCTCTTAGTTTCTAAGCAAATATATGCAAATTATGTGCACAATTTTCGTGCCTGACGCCTACTAATATGTTTTACCTAAAGGTGCTGATAGGCTTGAACATTCACTTGTAACAGAACATCGAGCATTCGCCGTTTTTATATTTGTCCAACTGAACAACGAGCCGAGACAAGCATAGAGGCAAATATTGCTACGAACATCATGAGCATTCTAGCGAACGCTCTATAGTCGATGCTCGTCAAAGATATTCTTCATGAAGATGTATGCTCGCCAGAACGCTCGATAGAATGCTGCTAAAATGTTCTCGTAATTTTTCTGTGATGTAACATTCGCAAGAATGCTCATTACAATTGAATGCTCAAGTCTATCAGCAAATTAAGACTTGTTTTTTATTCTAGACTTATTTATAGGTTTTGGAACGATGTGATTTAATAAATCGTATTTTTCATAGAACACCGCAAGGGACATTTTGCGTCGAAGCCTGTTTTATTTTCTCTACGGTCCTTAGCTACTTCTCATTGAAACATGTGTGATCCCACAGGGTCCATAGTGAGTACTCATAGTCAAGTTAAGGTAAAAACATCACACAAATAATAATTTCTAAATCAACTTTTCACAAACGTACCAACTATGACATGACATGCGAAATAATATTTATTTTTAAATCAATTTGACGTTTCTATTAACCGCGGTATTTAAGCCAGTCATTACATTAAACTTGTTAGTAAAATCAGACTTTAAAGTATTTGCGTCAAGATCCAAGTATACAAAAACCGTCGACAAAAACGCAATAGGTACAAAGACGAAAAATTTGTGTATTTGTTAGGATCAATTAATTTAGAATCCATGTTTGTGCACAAATAATTTAATAATGGACTTATCCCATTTATCCCTAAAACATGGCGAATTTTTTTTTTTTTTAGCAGCTAATAGCTTAGAGACGTGGGGCACAGCGGATAATCCACTCAAATCGGTGCAGCCCGTCTGGGGAAGGACCTCCACCTTACAGAAGATCGTAGCCAAATAGCATTGGTCTAAGCCATGTTCTGTTCCTACGGTGAGTATGGTCTCCCAGAGCTCCACTTGGGGGGTTGGGAGGGATGACAACGCGTGAGTGATACCCTCGGTATTGTAAGCGTCTATAGACTACGGTGATGCTTACCATCAGGCGGGCCGTATGCTTGTTTGCCAACTTTGTGGCATAAAAAAAAACACTTTTCCATTTTCTCCCAATTGGGCCTTTTCCGGACAATCATGCAAATAAGCGGCGAGCTCATCCCGCCATCGCCTTTTTGGTGTTCTGCGACTGGGGCATCCAATGGGTTGTCATGTGAGCCCACGTGTCCAGCCATTGCCCAGCCCAGAATTTTTAATATCAGATGTTAAATTATATATTTTAACAAGCCGCTTTCGTGAATTTCTGCACTAAGTCATAGCATTCAGTCCGCCTGTTGTACCAATACTTTGTGTATTGTGGTCAATAAAGATAAGTAAATAAATAAATAAGTATAATTTGTATTAAGTAAATAAATAAGTATAATTCTTACTATTTCTTTAAGCACATGAAAGGCCATAGTCAGCGCGCGGTCAGCGTAACGGACTTAACGGGAGCCATACATTCTCTTATACTAATTGCTTTACTATATTACCATTATAATATTTATCAATTATAATTTATAATATTTAGACGACCTCCGTGGCGTAATGGTTACCACGCCAGACCGCCACCCAGGAGGTCCCGGGTTTGATCCCCGGTCGGGTCATGATGAAAAACGAACTTTTTCTGATTGGCCTCGGGTCTTGGATGTTTATCTATATATGTATTTGTTATAAAATATAATATCGTTGAGTTAGTATCCCATAACACAAGTTTCGAACTTACTTTGGGGCTAGCTCAATCTGTATGAATTGTCCCTTTATATTTATTATTTATTAATTATAAAATATGCCTGCAAATCGAGGTTTAATGCCAATAGCTCCTCGTAAAACCAGCATCATTGGCAATCCCTTAGGCATAGCGAAAGACGAAGAAAATAAGCCTAAAATTAGTCTAATCAATGTGAGATTGTTGTGACAGAAGCGCAGTAGATATAATATCGTTCATAGACGACGTGGACGCGAATGCTAGGTTTTCTTGTACCAGTAGTGCCATGCCCTAACGTCTTACTCTTACTTGAAGTTTTACGAGTAAAAGTCTGTCTGTAAAGAAAAGAAAAAGCTGTCAATTCTTATTTGTATTTTTCTTTCAGTAAAAATGTAAAGTCAACATTCTGCATTTATATATTTTGGCACTGCAAACAAACTCAATTTTCTTGTTCTATAAATTGTCAAGAGTATTTTGGGTAAGTAATAAACGGAATTTTGAAAAAGTTTCTTAATACATTTGTAAACAACTTACAAACAATATGAAATAAAAACTGATTTATATTGATGTTATAAAGATACCATTACTTTATGGGTAGTAACAAGGCGTTACGGTCGTCGAACACTTCTATGGTCAATGTAACAGTAACAGAAAGCTCGTTGAATTGCAGATTATTGCCCTGCCGGGTGCAGAGATGCTACGTTTACATACTTATTCTTGATAAGATGGCAATATTGTAATTAAATAAGTTAAATTGATTTTTACAGTTGGCAATACTAACAGTGCCACATACATTATGAACTTTTTTAGCTATGACTTCAGCATTATTTCTTCCGTTTGGCTGATTGAAGACTGAATAGTCTTCAGACGAAGATTATTTTGTGCATAATATCGAATGCCTACGTCATGATTCAAAGAACAGATCCAAGTTCAGATCTCTGCGATCCGTGGTTACTGTGAGTTGATGCATCATTCAGTCATTCAGGACAAAGAATTTTGTATGTACTTATATAGATTCATTTGCTTTTATATGAAACTACCTGTGCCCGCGACTTCGTTCGCGTGGTTGTCGAAAACACTATCGCGCTATGAATAATTTTCCCCGTTTTTGCAACATTTTTCACTGATACTTCGCTCCTTATTGGTCGCAGCGTAAAGTTATATATCTTAAAGCCTTCTTCTATAAATGGACTATCCAACACAAAACGATTTTTTAAATTCGAACCAGTAGTTCCTGAGATAGATTCAAACAAACAAACAAACAAACAATCCCTTCAGCTTTATATATTAGTATAATTTATAATAGTGTATAGATCATTGTTTTGAAGGTTATTTTATTCAGGTTGATTCGTATCTTTGATAAATAACTATTTTGTGGTTCTGTTTGGGTTTAAATGTAAAATCAGTTGTCAACAGTTTCGTCACATTCCTTTACATGTTACTTTTTGTTTTATTTTTTTTATGTGTTAATATTGAGTAAGTAATTACAGTGTGTAATACTGTTAATATACTTTTGAGTAATCAACTAACCCATTGAGAAATATTAAAATATCGCAACGATAATAATTATGGCGACTAACTATAATTAGCTGTTAACCTTTGAGTAAGTACAATAAAAATTAATTCTGACATTAAGAATTAGGAGTGAATCCGTTCACTATGTAATAGTGTGCTACGTAGGTGTTTGTAACACGCATGCGTGGAAGCAACGACGTGCTAGACCCTGTATACATGTACGCGCGTTGGTGTCGCGTTTCTTGCTACATTGAGTTCTTTATATGTTAGACTTCACGATGCAATGATTTCAACTCCGAGATGGATAATAAAACGCTGCGATACTCGCGGCGTATTCGCCCTTTCTGGACACTAGACGAGCCGAGCAGAAGCTGAGCGCAAGCCGAGCCGCTCTGCTCGCGGTGACAAGTGTGGTTCGAGGCTCGTAAGTCGGTCCACACTACACGAATTTTGGCTCGGCTCGTGCCCCGCTCGTGCTCGGCTCGTCTAGCGTAGATCCATCTTTTGATACCGTGTGACACAACAAGACAATTTTCTTACGGTAGCTATATATACGAACACTGATTTTTACACCTACAATCCAGAGGATATCAGCGGGTCTATTCTCGCAATAAAAACAGTTGAAATCTAGTATCAATCTCAAGCGCTTGCTCATCTATACTAATATTATGAAGAGGAAATATTTGATTGTTTGTTTGAAATGAATAGGCTCCGAAACTACTGGACCGATTTCAAAAATTCTTTCACTAGTAGAAAGCTACATTACCAGGGAGTGACATAGGCTATAGCTTTTCCCGAAATTCAATGTAGTTCCCACGGGAACGGGTCCGGAACTTCACGCGGACGAAGTCGCGGGCAAAAACTAGTAAAATTTTTAAAACGAGCAAGATATATTTGAGATTGACTACATTTTCACTGTTTTATTACAAGAACAGACCTTTCTTACCTATCATCATCATCATATCATCCCATAATCATCCCACTGCTGGGATACGGGATCGATACGGGTCTCCCTTCACTCCGCCGCGCCCTAAGGCCACCGACTTGGCTTAACGACTGTCATCTATCGACAACAGCCGGGACTGACGGCTTAACGTGCCCACCGCAGCACGGACAAGCTCCAGACGCTGGCTAGGGTCGTTGTCGCTTAACTTGCGTGTTCATATTAGAGTGCGACACACAGCGACGCCATCGAGCTCCTAACCTATATCCGTATCATTATAATTTCTAGTACCTATTAAATAAAGCCTAAGCCTACCCATCTATTAAACGTCTATTAATCCATGGAATCTTAGCATCCTAATTATTCTGCTCTATTTCCAATATTAATTTATTCGTACAAAACTTCATGGAAATTACATGCGACTATTTTTAAACCTCTCTCGTTTCAAACTTGTCTAAACTAAAGCATTATTTTATCTCATTACTTTCATCTCTTATCTGTGTTGCTACTAATTATGCACATACGAATGAACGAATTTAAAATTGCTTTACAAACGGCTTGTTGGACTTTAATATTATTACTTCCAAACGAAAGAGCATTATAATCTGTATAGTTATAATCATCAAATTTCATTCTCGTTTACGTAGTATATAATAGTCGCCAACACGGTTGAGTCGCGCTGATGTAAATGAAGTTCGAAACACATACTTCTTACTCATTGCACATCGACAGTAGATTTTCAATTGTTTTATAAACTGTAAGCCCAAATTTCATTTACTCAGGGAGTAGTTTTTTTTTTAAATTGAACGTGTAACGTACATAGAGGAGACAGACCTTATTTGGAATCACACTGAAGTGATCTTTATTACAAGCAAGTATTATAAAAATTTAAGAGAGGTAGGGCACAGTGGATAATCCGCTCAAATCGGAGCAGCCTGTCTGGGGAAGGACCTTCACCTTACAGAAGGTCGTAGCCAAATAGCATTGGTCTCGACCATGTTGTGTTCCAGCGGTGAGTAAGAGCTCCACTTGGGGGGGTTGGGAGGGTTGGCAACGCGTGAGTGCATGCGTCTATAGGCTACGGTGATGCTTACCATCAGGATAGGCTACGGTGATGCTTACCATCAGGCGGGTCGTATGCTTATTTTTTTTATTAATTGATATATTCAGGTTCGGGTGCGTACAAACACCCTCTTCTGAGTCACCGGACTGTTGCGGAAGCGTAGGGCTCTCACCGCCAAAAATTTACAGTGTCATACATATGCTTATTTGCCACTTTTGTAGCGTAAAAAAAAATAAACAGAAAAAAGTGTCTTACAACTTTTTTGTGAAAAAAATCTTTGCTCATAGGTCTCTACCCTGGTCATCTCTTTCCTTGGTTGACTGTAATAATTAATATTAAATGTCTCGCAGTAAGTCTTTCAAATAAATATACCTGAGCTCCAGTAGAGTTATCTTTCGAAATTATAGAAAAAATCGACATGATGATAATTCTTAGATAATAAGATAATAAATATAATTTAATAGTATTTTATTTCTGTTTGTTTGACAGATCAAGTTAATAAAACAGTTTTTTTGAAATAGATTTGAATAATTTAAAATCATGTTTCATCTTTAAAACTTTGCAAGAATAAAGTGAAAAACATCCAGCCAGTATGTATCCAAAACCGATGGTGAAAATACTGGTAAACATTTAAAAATTATAAAAAGTGTAATTTACTTAATTAATAACACAAAATTATAATGTTGCCATAAAAAGAACAAAAAAAGTGCCATAAATACGATAATAAAAAATCTTAAGGTGAATGCATTAGCGGATAAAGTAAATCGTGTAGAACCAGTTTTTTGACCTGGATCTGTAATTATATAAGTTACGCAATAATGTCTTTATTTGTACGGATTTGCACGGTGTTTCAATATCGGAAGGATTTCATTTATCTCATATCCGTTAAGAACGATGATGTATTAATAAAACATATTTTATACCTAAATGTGAAAGTGGATGGATAATCTATCACGCAAACACGGCTGTTTGGATTTGAGCAGATGGTAGCGAACTTATGAGAAGGTAATGGGCGTAACCTGTCTGGTCATAACATTGACGAATACATATACGTGCTAAAATAAAACGTCTCATTTGAAAATTATCACATTGATTTCGCGGCTCTGTACTTAAATTTTATTTTAGATCTAAAAATATACTGGAATCAAAGGATTCGGTTCTTTGAGGTCGTGGTTCTTTGACGTTTAACTTACAGACACGATTCGCATACAATTTGTAGCGTATTTCTACTGGGGAGTAAAACGCCCCGTTTAATGTTCTGTGGTAGCGGATACTCTGAATAGGCCTTTACTGATGCAAGATTACCAACATAAAAATTGTCTATAAAGACAAATGACAAACGATCGACACGAGTGAACAACATTAACAGTATGTTATAGAGTTATATAATCCGATACGACTAATAAAGTGGTAGATACTGGCAGCATGTTCCTTACCTTATCATTAGCTATTACATGGACATTGTGACGTCACCAACCGCATAATAGGGGCGGGTAAACCACGCCCATATATCCATGACGTGCATAAAGAAATTGTAAAGGAAATAAGTGGTCATCTTCTAGTACAAATTCTTATCAGATGCCGATGTCATACAAACATACGTCAAAAAACACACCAAGTTTCAGTGGAACAATTCACGTAATAAGAACCGATTCTAGTTCGATTCAACGACACTCGCTGTCCCGTTCAATTTCTATTTTGTATGAGTGAGACAGCGAGTGTCGTTGAATCGAAATAGAATCGGTTCTTGTTACGTGAATTGTCCCACAGGTCTCTGAACGGCGGCGGTTTAGGCTGTGTGTGTTGGTCCCTCAGTAAGTCATTTAGGACAATGCATTTTATATAAACTACTCGGGTTTTAGTAACGATCTCTGTTTTAAAAATAAATAAAACATAGCCATGTTACCCGGGGATTGCATAGTTTTCCAAAAAAAAATTTCAAATCGATCCATTAGTTTTGAAGCCTATTCAATGTAAACAAACAATTAAATCTTTCCTCTCTATAATATTAATATAGATATAAGTAGGATTAAGTAATTTGTGAAGTAGGTATGGATAAATCTAAAATGTCATTAATTTTCTCTCCTTAAGTGCACTTGTGCTACCTACTGACAGCCATGATTTCAGCATATTCGCATTAAAAAGTAAAATCGAAATGTCCATACGGATGACGCGCGTTTCCTACTTCCGAAGTTACTCAATACAGCACTACTTATGCAAGAAACCGGCCGGCATGGCAATGTCGCCCGGAGAGTAAAATAATAAATAAGCGGTGAACGAAAAAAACATAAATAAGTAAATAATACACAAAATGTCGCTCAATCAACTAAGCGATGTTTGAAATTCGAAAATTGAATAATAAGATTCTATTTCTATATACATAACTAGCTGCCCCGTGCCCACTTCGTTAGGCATAATGTTAATAACCCTTTTTTAGTACAGGCGTTCGTAAGAAACGGTTTCATTCGACCGTTTTTTCTCCGATTTTCTTTGCAAAACCGACTACCACGTAAAAGCCTTTTTATTTTTCGGTTTTTTATATAACCTATGACACTCAGCAATAATGTGGCTTTCTATTGGTGAAAGAATTTTTAAAATCGGTTCAGTAGATCTCGAGATTACCCCTTACAATTTAACAAATATACAAACACACAACTTCTTTATAATATTAGTATAGAAGTATAGATTACATACTTAATGGGATGTTTTTTTTTCCTACCAATACCAATTATTTTCTTTCAATTTGGCAACAACAGTTTATTCGATTGTTTCTGCTATTATCAAGTATCCAAAAAAACGTCTGTCAAAAGACTTTATTTAAATTTTCTTTTCAACAAAAACCACAACAAAAACATACAATTGAAAAAATATATCATGATATTCGGTTCTAAGCTTATAAGTTATCTTTAATTTAGTATACAAACTTTTATGCACTCTACCAGAGCGCATTTTTTTAATTCCTGGCTGGTTTCTAGAACACGTAACGTGAATTCCATCCTGCATTGCGTCGTTAGCAGTGGTTTACCCTTTTATAGTAACACCATTAAACTAATATAAGTAAATGTGGTCTAGCTGTAGATCGATAAATTGTGAAATTAAGCTAAGCTAATTATCATGGTTTTTTTTTGTGATAATGTTATCCGCCTTTTCAGGATACATTCTCGATTCCGCCTACACACCTAAAAAATGTTTTGTCCTGAATGACTGACTGACCGATCAACTGATCGTAAAACTTGATACTTGGAAGTTTCTTAGAAGTATGTTCATTGTATAACGCAGTCATCCGATAAGACACGCAAACGAAGAATCGCATTTTTTTTTGACAAATCAAAATAAGATAAAATAATAACAAAGACGTTGAAATGCAAAGCTGTGATGAAGTAAATAAGGTAAATAAGCCTAACCACAGAGCATGACAGTTCAAAAAATTTCGAACACATTCAGTGAAAGGTATTGTGGCCGCACCCACGCGCGAACTGGCTGATTAGAAATTCCAAATGGTCGCTTTTATCATTTAAATGAATTAATTATTTTGATTAATTCATATCTGATTCAATTCAAAGCTGATATTTAGACCAGTGACGTCATAGTATTATCACAGTTTAACCACGTTTAACAATTATTATTCCTTAGTATATAATAGCCAGTTTCTGAAACGAATTTTAATTCTACTTCAAGTTACAAGATACATATATCTTTTTACTACCACATATGCTACTTTTTGTCCCATGAATGTATGTCATTCCAATGGAAAAATATTTTTTCTACTATAGATGGCGCTGCAATTGCGATGTCAGCCAACAGATGGCGCCACAAGTCGCGCTATGGGTTGCTTTGTTGTCAAACGAGATCTATGTCATAAAATTAACCGGGAAAAGTTAGTAATTTATACTATATTTATACTTCACTTTTCAAAACATGCCAAATAAATAAACGAATCTGTCTGATCTTTGAGCCTGTAAACTAAGAATAATTTCCATAACAATTGTATTCTTGTCTATGAATAATATATCGTCATTTATTATTTGCAAATTTAGACCATTTCAAATACACAAGGTAATTGTATATATACATAAACACCTTCTATGTACATACAGTTGGCAATAAAATTATATTCTATTCTATTCTATCGAAAATGACATTTTGTTCTTCAAGCAGCAGACATCTGAGGAAGCGCGGTGTAATTCGATACTTTTACGTTGAAGTATTTTGTTTTCAACCAAACAAAAAAATATTTGTCATATATCAAATTAATATTCGAGATTCAAAATGTTTATTTTTAACAGTGTTACAAATAAACGTAGTATAAGTTATTCACTGTTGTGTCACCGTCTTTCTTGATGAGAATTAAATGAAGTGTGAAAGTGACAAAACATTGTATAACTTAAGCCGGGTACATAACGAATTTTTTTTGAAAACACTTAACAAAAACACATACACAAAACTTTGTTTTTGAAACATGTTTCTCTACACACGCTGTCCATAGCAGCTCGCGGTCGCGTAGCTGTTTTCTGTAGCGAGGCGAAACAAAAATGGTGGATGATATGACAGTACCCTGCCCCTCGACCCGCGCCCGGTGTTTTGTGTCCGTGTTTTCCATCGGGAATGGAAAACAAAAACATTGTTGATGTACACAAAAATGTGTATTGAAACAAAGTTTTGTGTAGGCGATTTTGTTGAATATTTCGTGTTTTTGTTGATTGTTTAGGGCAAAACACGCGCTATGGACGCGGCTTTATACTACGTTTATTTGTAACACAGTAAGAGTTTCAGATGAATCATGCAAATCGGCTCGGATATGACGAAGTTCTGAGCTAACAAACACACAAATACTTACACTCGAATTGAAAACCTCCTAGTTTGAAGTCATTTAAAAATGCACTGCTATTCCCAAATAAATAGCATAAAGTTTTATTTTTATTTTGACCTGCCATGCCGCTCCGCCACCCAGGAGGTCCTGGGTTCGAATCCCACTCGGGTCATGATGAAAAACGAACTTTTCTGACTGGCCTGCATCTTGGATGTTTGACTATATATGTATTTGTTATAAAATATAGTATCGTTGAGTTAGTTTCCACAACACAAGTCTCGAAATTACTTTGGGGTTAGCTATTATTCCGGCAGTTTGTATAAGCAAATTTTGATTACTATTGTAAGTTGGTTAATGTTTTGTATTTTGTAACTTGTAATCCATATCTAATAATTTATCTAGGTAGATTAAACTTTTTATTTTCTCAATGCAATATGATAAGCACATACCTGTGACTGCTGTAATGCAAACTCAGCTATCAGCGCGTGAGCATGGTGCGCAAGCGGCACGTGCAGGGTCAACGGTGG
Source organism: Endotricha flammealis (assembly GCA_905163395.2). NCBI lineage: Eukaryota > Metazoa > Arthropoda > Insecta > Lepidoptera > Pyralidae > Endotricha > Endotricha flammealis. Next base: position 13,554,408 of record LR990861.1, on the reverse strand, counting down.
CTCCCGAGGCGCGATCAGCTGCAGCGAATGTGGCGCCGGAGAGGTTGCGCGAAGCCCGATTAGGGGCAGGCTGCGACGGATGGTCATGCCAGTTGGGCCTAGAGGAAATATGACGTTATTATGTGACCACAACCGCTCTATCATTTGTCTAGCGAGTTGAAAGAAAGAAAGAAAGAAAGAAAGAAAGAAAGAAAGAAAGAAAGAAAGAAAGAAAGAAAGAAAAATGGTTTATTTGACGTGAAACACACATTTTAACAGGGTTTATATTACATTAACCTTACAACTAACATGATATGTGCCTACGTCAAAGAGGCCTCCTCACAGCATAATGTTGAGTTTTAGAACATGTAAGTTTTAATTTCAATACTTCCGTCCTACAGGAGACATAACGATGGGAATGTGTTGTGAGGTGATCTTGTCCCGAATTTCAATACTTCCTGCTTCGCCTAATTTCTTTCCTATTAAAATCGTTGTTAGTTCCAAGACAGCTGACTGTAGCTTCTCCCCCGGGACGTCAACACGCTTAATTGCTTATTGTCAATCTGAGGACGCCGTTGTTGATCCTGTCTATACAGGAGACACAGCGGTGGGAATGTGTGGTAGGCTTGTCCGATGTAAGTTGTAATAGTAAATGAATGTATAGAGGATTAATAGCCAATGACTATTACAGTTTTCTTTATACGAGAAAAACTACACACTAACATCGAACATGGAGGATTCCTTAGTTCACTAACTTTAGAGTTACAACTCTTCAGAGTTAGATCTATAGCACGATATTCTAATCTAAGTACAGTTAATAGGAACACGGACAGGTACTCATAATTTCAATTACCTTTAACCCCAATAGTAACAGCACTATGCGAAACAGCTAGCACGGCATTTTCGCCCGGTTGTATCCTGGCAGTAAAAAGCCGGGCGAAGTAAAACGGCCAGGAGCGGGCCATTTCAACCGCTTGGCGTTTCGTGTGTACCCTGGGTGGTGCATTGCTCTGGGAGCGCACCCATGCTGTACCAGCCCTCTTCTCGCTGGCGTTAATACGCAGTGAAGGCAGGGTTGAGTTGATATCATGTACTATCTGTTGGAGAAGATTACTTGATTGAAATTACTTCTGTGCTGGTGTGCATTCATATAATCATCTATTTAGTTCATAAAACATGAGTTAGTTATATATATGATCTTATAATTAGTAGATACAACCATGTTGCGCCTGTTGGCGGCATATGAAGTAAATATAATTTTGTTTATTAAAAATTATATGCATGTTTCTCCTATAAACTTGTATTTGTATAAAGAGAAGCGCTGGTGTTTATAATTCATATGATGATGATTCAGTAGAATTTATTGTAGGGAATTGCATTCTTATGAATATATATGAATTATCTCGCGGGACGTGCGAAATGAACTACCTTAAAAGTACTATACATACCTGTAGATAGAGCAAATCCAAGATGGCGGGGTCGTTGTAGGTTTCCAACGGTGTGAACATCTCCTTGCGCACACGCAGTTTCCAGGGCACGCGGCTGTATGTGAGGAATGATCGGTCGGACGGTAGTAACGCTGCTGGCGCTGGTACATCACCTAAATAGGATTGAAATGTAATATTTCCATGTTACATTTATGTCATCTAGTTCTGAACTACAGGTGCTCCGTCCCACGCCGGTGTTATATAACATTATTAAACAAAATTGTAACATTAGCTAACATTTTAAAACATTATTTTTGTTCCCACACTGGTTTGTGGTATAATTTAATTTTATAATTTGTTCAATAACGTTATTATAACACCGGTGTGTGAACATCTTTAGATAACAGATGTATTTTTAAGAGTGAATTTAAATGGCGCAGTCGGTATAATAACCATTCTACTTGCATACTCGTAGATTTAGCATAATACAATCATTTGTGTACTCAACACAACAATTTTAATCCAGGTATTTTCTATTTATTTTAGTTGGATATTACAAAAAAAAAAACAGTTCTAATAACTTAATCTCATACTTTGAATAACTTGATACAAGGTAACAATAAATAATATTATTAATTAATATGATCACACTTACGTTCAATATGCTCAGTTCTATCCGTTACATGTGTTGACACTGAGTTTCTTCTCTCTGCTTCTAGTTTTCTATCTCGCTCCTTCTGCGCCATGTGAGTCTTGAAGGTAGCTCGCTCATTCCTCTTCAAGTCGTTGCTATCAGGTGGGAATAATACATCCGATCTTGGACTATCTCTTACGCGACCGACCAACATGTCCCTAGAATTCTTCCTACCGTCGAATCGCTCAAAATCATCATAGAATGGAGACCTCTTGCGATCAAACTCTTCCACACCATTCTCCTCTCTAGTGTCCCTACGTCTCTCCGTTCTCGTTGGGTGTATTTCGTAGATCTCTGACGCTTCTCTTCCGGAGAAGTTGTCGCGATCACGACGACTCGAATCCAGTCCAGACTCAGAATCCCACTCGTCTCGACTTTGTTGTCCTCTCTCATCATTGTAACTCCTAATTTCTGACTCATCTCCCCAGGCGTCGCGGACGCGGGAGTTGCGCTCTCGACGGTCAGATGTTAAGAACCGGGTCGCTAAATCATCGCGAGGCTCAGAATCGTCCTTTCTTCTAGAATTCCAATTAGCAAGGAACACGTGGCGATCGTCTGCTTCCCTATTCTGATGCACTCCAAACGTATCTCTGTCGCGCCTAATTTGAGCAAAAGAGGACGCGTCTGGAGCTGGCGGCGGTGGCGCCGGCCTGTCTGGTGGTGTGGGAGGGGACTTCGGCGGAGGGGGGGCCGGCCCCGGGGGAGCGGGGGGTAATGGCGGCGCAGGCGCGTCCCATCTACCACCTCCTCCCAACTGCCGCTCTAACATTAGCTTTCTCGTATCTTCTAATTTATTAATTGTACGAGGAGTTTCTGCTGCTGATGACGAACTTCGTACAGAATGGTTCGCTGTCACTCGCTCTAATCGTTGTCTCATTTCAGAGCTCAGTTTGAGTTTCCCGACGCTTCCAGGCGACGGGCGCTGCGCTCCGATCTCGAAGCTTCTGCGGGCTGTTCTCTGGTTAGGTGGTTCTCTACTGGGAGATACCGGTCCATCTACTTCGAATTCTTCCCACTCTATGCCTGGTGAGGCTTCAGATCGGGAGCGGCCTCGTGGCGGTTCGTGTTCGATGCCGTTTGTCTGGGCTTGTGGCGTATGCCTTCTCTGTATTTGACGCATTTTGAATTTAGTAAAGTCTTGCGTCGGGTCCTGCCCGGTGGCGTCTTTGGGTGGAGGCCATCTCCACTTCCCGATGCGCACTGTTTTGGCTCTGCCATATGGATCCATGAAACCGCGTACTTCAGATGGATCTGTCGCATGTAGTGGCGGAGGCATGGGAGGCGGGGGCGGCGGTGGTGCCCCCGTCGATGAACTCTCATTAGACTCGCGCCTGGTCTTCACAGATATCCTAGGTGGGGAGTGCACTTGAGCGTGTACAACGGTCGATGACCTAACAGGTGACGCCGGTTCCGATTCACCTGGCTCGACCACCTGTCCAGCTAATAATGTTTGTAAAGCTTGATTCTGAGCTAAAAGCTGCTGCTGTATTTGTAGATTTTGTGCCATTGCACTCTGTAAGAATGCTCTCTGTAAATTCTGATGGTATGCGTTTATATCGACAGTTCCCGGTGGCGGGAGATGTAGGCCAAGTGCCGCTGCCAATGCTTCAGGAGTTGCCGGCATCGTTGGTGGTAAAGCCATCCCGCCGTAACTAAGAGCTGATGTATTCGCTGATGCTGCTCTAGGGGTTGCGCCACCACCTTTTATAGCTCCTGATAACCCTTCCCCATCAGTCAGTCTCTTTAGACTATCATTCATGAAGATAGGATCAAAGAGATTGGTTATATAGTCATCAACAGAGTCGACACTAGATTCTTTTCTGGACGTACGTTCTTTGTCCTTATCTTCTTTGCCGCCGCCTTTGATCAGTTCTTGGAGTTTAGTATCATTACTTAACACATCTAACTTTTCATTGAAATCACAAGTAATAATGTTGTTAATAAATTCTGCGTAATTTCGACCTCCTTTGATACTGGCTGCAAGTGATCTAGCGTCGGAAAGTTCATCTATGTTGGGATCAAGTACTGGTGAAAACAGATCGTCCAGAAACTGGTCGACATCGGACGCTTGACTTGGTACTCTTACTCTACGCACATGAGATGCAAGACTTGGAGCTTCTGAAGTATCTGACATGGCTGATGATCTGTAAGAAAATATGTAATTTTTAAATTCGATAATATAAAAAAAATCATCTTAACTAACATTTTTGAGCATCACGGTGTGGCAAAACCACACCGTAAATCGTGTTTAATCGTGCGTATGCGGTTAGGACGAATCGGTTACGTTTAGAACAGACTTGTATGGCCTAAAATTGAGATTAAACGTACATAATCATTATCACTCACCTTACACCTCCAAATTCTGAACTCTTCTCGATATAAGCGCGACTGGACTGTGAGCCAGCGGGTGCGCGTTTACCCGCGTACTGAGATTTAATATACCTCGATGGCAATACTCTCGAACCAGTGCCGTATTCCATTTCCATTGCTCCTTTACTACTCGTCACACTTGGCGCACCTCCTAACCTCTCCACCGAGTGATATCGATCGTTTAGACGCGATTGTGATAATCCTAAATCTGCTAATTTCGTTGGTTGCGGGGCGGGGTTGTCGCCAAGTAAATTGTCTAAAGAACGACTTCTAACTTTGTCGTTGCTTTGTTCGAAGTATCTTTCGTTGAGGGCTGAATCCCTTGATAGTATATCGTGGGATATCTTTCTGGAATAGTCGTTGTGTTTTGAGATAGAGTGGGACTCCTCTCTCTCGATTTTCCAGTTGTATTCTGATAGGCCTTCGTCTATCGAATCTTGTAATAGTCGGGGTATGCTCGGCGACCGCGATTTTGGTGGTTCTGGTGGTGGCACCTTAAAACAAAAATATAATAGTTAACGTCTTGAAAAACATACACAAAAGTAGTTCGAAATATAATTTGAACGACTCAAAACGTTTTCCTTTATCACTGAGAATGTTGAATTAATGGGTTTCATAATTCTTACGGTGAGTTGAAGAAGACATTTTAAAGTTAATGACAAATTAAATCTGACACTGTCAATTTAAGAAAGAAAAATGTTATTAATTTCAAAATATTTGGTGCAACTATTTTGCAATAGAAACAAACGTACCTGTGGCCTCGCAGCGCGCTCGGCGTCGACGGAAGACGCGCGCGGCGGCGGCGCGGGCGGCCCCGGCGCGCGCGCAGCCGGCGCCAGCTGCGCGTGCGCCGCGCGCAACGGCTCGCCGCGCGCAGAAGGCATCGCACTCCACGTCTCTACTTCTCCCACTGCGTCTAGTGCGAACTCGCAACCCGCCCATTCTGTGTGCGTAAACAATTCAATATAAAAACAGAAAAGTAACATATCTACTTCTACTTTTAATTATATGTATATTTAATCATAGTTCCAACTAGATAAACAATTTATTGATAAGTATTTATTTTGCCGAGTCATTTTGGCCTACTTACAAGTAATAATATGAATACATTTATTCACATAATTGATTTACAATAAAGTTTTTTTTTAAATTAAACTAAAATCTAAAATAAAAAATTTGTAAATAATTTCCAAGCGACGTGTATACATTATCATGAATATAGATTTAACATTTATTAAAATTTATCTGAACTATCAGCTGCATAAACACTAAATAGACATACTAACCACATAGACTAAACAAGTTTACACATCAATATACTAACCAGTGATCTGTCCATTGTGTTCCATACTCAGCGTCCATCCGTTCGCGTCATGCGCTACTCCTGCGGCGGAAAGCGCCGCGCTTGCTGCGCGCTCGCACGACGTCCACGATTCCACGCACACGTGGTGTACCGAATCTGCGCAAATACAACTTCATATAATACTTATTCATTTATTTGTTTCAAAAACATAATATACAGCGCAAAAATACACATGAACCTTTTCAGGTACAGCAATATGGGAGAGAAAGAAAGCAACACTACACGCTCAGCGCCAGGATGGTGTCGAAAACGACATTTGTGTATTGAAAACGATACATATGGCGTTGAACGGGTTCTTTTTATAGCCTTTGGGTTATGGCTTTAAGAATACATTTTAAAAAATCTAATGATTAAAACACCATAATTTTTCATTAATATCGGCACTGAAACCACTTTAAGTATTTGTCGCTATCTCTAATTGTGTGACATGAAAGTTGTATAGCATCCCACCGTCATAGAGTCGCAGCGGCAACGCAGGCCTGGCGTCGCGCCTGGCCGCGCGCCACTCGAGCAGCGTGGGCGGGCAGCGGCGCGGCGCGGCGGCGGCCCGCGCGGCGCCCGCACCGGCGCCGCACAGCAGCCGCAGCAGCAACGCACGCCAGCGGCCCGGCGCGCGCTCTGACACGAAACGCACTAGGTACCTAAACCAAAACAATTCATTAATGACTGATTTAGGTAGTAGGAAGATATATGATTATTTAAAGAATAACAAAATAATATCAAGTAAGCCGTCAATTTAAAACAGTTTAACTCTGAATAGTTCTTATAATTCACGAAGTTATTACACACGCATTTTGCTTACAAAATTAAAATTGACAACTTTTGTTTTTTCGAATTTTCTTCGGTGTTTAAGCACAGAGATTAAATATGGTGATATGATAAGTAAGTTTTATAGACATGGTTTCGCAGTTCGACACTGATATTTAGTTACTTCAATAAATGCGTGTACTAATATTGCTGGAAACGATAAGTAACAAGATAAAGAAACTACACGTAGAAATGGTACGTACTTGTGCAGCGGCGGCGTGGGCTGGAAGGCGGCCAGGCAGTGCGCCATGAGCGGCCAGACGCGCTCGTGGGCGTCGCCGGCCGCCTGGTTGCACAGCTGCACCAGCAGCTCGTCGCGGAGCCCGCGCGCGAACAGCCCGCGCGACGCGATGTAGTCCGCTAACACCTGCAATTTCACCATAACACCTTCTTAGTAAATTTAACCAAAACAATATTTTTTTATTAATAGTAACTAAACGTTTCTGTACCCATCCCTCTTTATAGGGGGCATGGTGGGTTTCCAAACCCTAGAGCTTAGGCGCGTTATTTTGCAGGTAGTGCACTATTATCAGTTACTACGGAATAAAATTGATAATCCAATGACTTTGGAGCGAATTGGTCTCATTGTGCCTTCTTGTTTTTCTTTGTAACCGCATTAATATTTAAGAGAGCATATTTTTTTTTTTTTCTATTTTTGTATTAACGCATGGATGTTTTGGTTTTAGCTGTAAATTCATGTGTTTGTTAAATAAATAATAATAAATAAACAATATTAAAATTTAAGTTATATTCTAATCTAAACAGCCGTCTCATGAAAACTACCTTTTGCCTGGCTTCGTCACCAGCTGCCGACTCATCACACCATCTCAGGATTAGTTTGAATGTTGCTACAGCATCGTTGAAATCTTGGTCCCTGAAATACAAAACGGTTTGAGTGTGAACGAGCTCCATTTTCTATGGTGTATCTTGACTAATTAAAAGAGAATGTTTTCATATTTTGAAATTATGATGAGGCTTCGGGGTAAGCCCACAACACATTTCCACAGTTATCTTCTGTAGACCCAGGGTCAACAATGGCGACCTCAGATTGACAATAAGCAATAAAGCTTATTGAAGTCCCGGGGGAGAAACTACAGCTGTCTTTGAACTTACAACGAATTTAATCAGAAAGAAATTAGATGGAGTAGATGGGGCTTACCTGACAGCAGCTTTAGATAAGAATGGGCGAGAGATGGGATGCTTCTTGGGGCTCAGTTGCCCACCGTCTGCGAAGTACACAGAACTGAACTTGGAGAAGGCGAACTGCTGGAGGTCTCTTGGTAGCTGCACGCGTTCATCTTCAGAGTAAACGTCGCCTGATACCTGATTTTTGAGATGATAAAAAATATTATAAGTCATAGAGCAGAAACTGGAGATCCGTCATACAGACCTCGGTCTAGTCCAGACACACAAGTACTTGGAAAAAAACTATTTTATTTAATCCTTGTTAGTAAGAAAGATGCATTACGATGGATGGTTTGGGTTCTAGCGTAGGCACATGACGAATATCATCGTACTTACAAGAAAATTATAAATAAAATCCCATTACACAATAGTTTAAGCCTTGCTTAATTTTTTTTTTGTAAGGCGTGGTATCAGATTGAAGATTGGTTAAGCAAAATATTCGCAATAAAGGCTTTTTTAAAATATCCTTACTAATATTAAAAAGCTAGTTTAAAATAAGTTAGCATACCTTAGCGAGATTCCTCTCAGAGTGAGGGGGCTGCCATTCGTCTATCTTCGATAAAATGAATGCCAGTTCAGCGGGCACCTCCAGAACTTGAAGGCTCTCCGCTTTAGCTTTTTGTGCCTTTTGCTCTGCTGCACGACGTCTGCAAAATACGGTTTAAGATATTTATTTTCCAAACAAAATACAATATTATTCACTTACAATGCGAAACACTAGATTATTAATTAGGTTAGATGATCGACACAGAACATTACATCTTAGGAAACGCATCAAACATTGATTAGGATTACACAACATAATTTCACAACACTATTTTTTCACACATTTTAACATTAACTACACATTTTACGACCTCCGTGGCGTAATGGTTACCACGCCAGACCGCCACCCAGGAGGTCTCGGGTTCGATCCCCGGTCGGGTCATGATGAAAAACGAACTTTTTCTGATTGGCCTCGGGTCTTGGATGTTTATCTATATATGTATTTGTTATAAAATATAATATCGTTGAGTTAGTATCCCATAACACAAGTTTAGAACTTACTTTGGGGCTAGCTCAATCTGTATGAATTGTCCCATTATTATTTATTATTTATTTATTTATTTTAAGAAATAAATTGGCGATTTACTTATACAAACAAAAAACATGGACCTTAAGGTCTGACCTATTTCGAAGAGTGTGTACTGATTAATATTGTAAAATATATATTTTTTAAATAAAGATTATGTTATATTATATGGGAGCGAGAACAGTTATACCCTACATTCGGTGTAAGCTGTGATGGAAACACTATTGAAGCTTATTTGAGAAAAAGATTTTCATTTCATTGTAAATAAATAAATAGATTACTCACTTGGCGGCGACCTGCTGAGCCTCAACCCGCCTGCGATGCTGGTCCTTAAGCGCCGAGTAGCGCCTCCGCGCGCGGCGCCCGCGCACCAGCGCCTGCGCGTGCACGATCCCGCGCCGCACCGCCACGAAGCGACGCCGCGCGTACGCACCGCGCCACCACGATTGCACCGCGACTGTCGCATGACGTAATTGATGGTAGCGTTTCCTGAAATTAAATAAATAAAATTATTATATTGTCAAGACTAAATGAAAAAAGATACTAAGTTTTAAGCATTTATTTATATATATCTATATTGACTACAATGCATAAGAACCCACTGATACATTCTGACTCTGACAGTTAACCATTGGGAAGTGCGGGTATTCACGAATGCGGTTTATTAGTAAAATTTCCCTATAAGCTAGATTTTTGTATAGAAAACATGTTGTCGAATACTATAAGAGTATCAATCGATCCCCTTTGCATATATCTCGGAAAAGGCGATAACCACAGATAAAATAGACGAGAGAAAGTTTGCACATCGTAAAAATTCAAAAAAGTATCAATAATTGTCCCCCACATCGATACACCATTATCGAATTATAACGATTTCAGACCGTAGAAGAGTCCTTACCTGGCGAGGTAGCCGCGCACTTGTGCCTGCAGTTTGGTGGCCGCCGCCCGCAGTTTGTCTGCGCGAGCGCGTTCCAACGCTCGGTGTAAAGCCTCTCTTAGGAAAACGCGCGCTGCTCCTAGCTGATAGTCAGCACCGACTGTAAAAAAAAATTGGTATTATTTTACGAAGATATGTGCACCATTTACACCCATAACTACGTCGAAATTACTTCATCTCCCTCCCCTTATTTCACAGAGGATCACGTTTTATGTAATTTCTTATGAAAATATCAAAAAAAGGTCCAAAAAAAATTTTTGTTTTTATTTATTTATGGGTTAACTGGACATATCTGTCTTCAGTGGAGAAATCTCAGCTAATGTTATAATTTAATATTTTATTTTAAAATCAGGGTATATAGGAGATACCTACATCGTTGAAATAAAACCTTATTTGAGCAAGACACCACAAATAACTATATATTAAAACAATAACTCACATAACACCATAGCTCCTAGCGTAAAGCCGCGTTTCTTAGCCAGTTTCCACTTTTTACCCATTTTCATTTTACATCACACGAAACTAAACACTAAATATGACCTATTCCTAACGATAACAAGAAATAACTGTACCAAAAATCTTTTAAAATTGATAAGAAAACGTTAGATTTCCAAAGATTGAATGTACCGTAATGTAAATTCATAAATTGCATCAACCATTAAAACTGGCGCGTTAATGAATATAAAAGCAATTAGGAGTTGAAAATTTGATGATAAGAATCTCGTTATCATGTTTCTAGTATCGTCACCTCGGTTATTTAGATTTTTAGGGCTAGTACACATCCGAGAAGGTAAGGCGAGACGCGGATGTGAATGCCGCTAGATTTAGGTACTTTTCTTAACTCTGAATGACTTGAACGGTCGTGCAGTGCTTAACGATTATCGCTGGCATTACATTCAGAATATATATATTTCTCTTAATTTTAATTTTTCGTTTGTACGTTTCATTGTTTTTTTTATATTGGGGTTCCGTACATCAAAATGAAAAACGGAACCCTTATTAATGAATGTGAGTGTCTGAAGAAAGAACTAAACGTTTTGTCTATCTCTTTTGGAACGGATAGTACTTATCAAGTATTCAGTTTAGTTAGGCCTTCATGTCTACAAATTTGTAGGTATAATAATAAATTACTATCACTATCATAAATTTAAATCACCATTTGAAAAACATAGCAAATGAAAATTGTGTTATGGGATACTAACTCAACGATACTATACTTTATAACAAATACATATATAGATTAACATCCAAGATCCGAGGGCAATCAGAAAAAGTTCGTTTTTCATCATGACCTGACCGGGATTCGAACCCGGGGCCTCCTGCCTCCGGTGTGGCGTGGTAACCATTACGCCACGGAGGTCGGCAAAAGCCTATAGAGAATCTGTTACTTCAAAAATGTATTTAAAATAACTAATTATTGTAAAAATATCTTAACTTACCCGCTCCTGTCGGTGGCATTTCGGCTAAAATTGAGTTGCATATCTCGCGGTACGGTGTCGACCGCGGCGGAGTTGATTTCAGAAGGTACCTGAAAACAATGATAATAATGTAGTATGCTCGCTAATTTCCAGCAGTTTCTGAAACGCCTCTATAAAATTAATGTGACATCCAATATTCATTATCTATATAAAATTCAAAGTCATGACTGATTTAACTACTACGCACAGCCCAAACCGCTGGGTCTAGAGATTCCAAATTTGGAATGTAGTTCCTTAGTTTCCTTACGATGCTGTCTAGGGGTGTACTAAGAAATGATTTTTCAAAATTCCCGCGGGAAAGCGAGATAGAATATTTTACTAGTTTACTATAAGTTTCTGAAACGCATTTTGATTCCACGTTAAGATTTTTAGGGTTTTTTCTTCTTTAGTTAAGAGTGACAACTATAATTTAATGTGTCATTAACTTTAAAATGCGTTTCAGAAAGTAGGTACATATTTGAAATTTTATGGATTTTATGTAAAAAAAAAACCTTTAAATCTATGCACAAAATACATTAATTACCGGTATCTATCAACGAAGTTCTGGAACGGTATCCTGATTGGGTAACCAGTCTGCCGTATCTTGATGGTGTCAAGCATACCGGTATACCGGAGTTGAGCGAGTACACACGGCATATCGAACTTCATTGGCGACTTGTCTGTGTTTGGTTTTATACAACGCACGAACCATGGGTTGCAGCGTGACATCGATTCCAATAGTTGGTGGAGACTGTCTGAGAATCTGAAAACATGAATATTGAGTAAAAAAACTGTTATTAACACAGCACTTGCGTACTTTAAAGCCTCACTATGATCTCAAAATACCGTCATTGTCGATGCCACAAAAAAAAGTCAGTGCTTATTAGTTTCTTATTTTATAAGGTTTTACACCTTACGTAAATTGTATAAGTACCTATACCAGTTTTCAGTTATTTGAAAAGAAGTTCGTCTTATGACGAAAGTGATATTAAGTTTTAAATATGAGTACAGTAGCGTCATAAGTAGTTTTAGAGTTCCTTTAAAAAATTACTTGAACGATGCAATCGCGCGGGCGCGGACAAAAAAACAAATCACAAATCTAAATGACGAACAGTTAGACAAAGAATAGTAAAATATTAAATCCCTTTTAGTACTTATAAAATGTCAGGTTATATAAGAACAAAATTTATAATTACCTAGCAGCAACAGTGGGCGTTCGTGGTTTCATAGTAACAAATCGTCCATTGGCCCCCCTCGGTAATGTCTTGTTGGCGTCGTGTTGAGCCCGCAACTGCGTCGACATCTCAGCCACAAGTGGCACTTCACTACTACATAATAACTCTAGTACATCAGCACGAAGAGCATCGCGGTTTTTGTCGAGGAAACCTTCCACGTTATACCATACTTGACCAGCATAATGTTTTATCTGAGAACAATTTAAAAACCAAAGTGAAAAAAATGTTTATAAAATGTATTTAATTGTCTTTTTCGGATAAATCGTCGTCGTCGGCGTCTACGAAGACCCGAATGACATAAATATTAATAAATAATATAATTTGTAAAATTTCTAATTTTAAGTAAACCCTGTTAATGTTCTTATGAAAAAATAAACAAAATATGAAAAAGTTCTCGAGGCTTGCTTGAAGCCTGCCGTTAAGAATTAGGCGAAGATACTGGTTTTTATGTGAAGCGAATGCCATCAGACCTTCGCAACCTAGAAAGGTAACCAGACCTCTTTTATATCACCATGTTTTTCCTAAACCTTACAAAAAAATTACCAGTTTCAAATATTCTGAAACGACTGATACACAACCACGAGGATGGGGTCATCACTATTTATACTTAAAATAAAAATACTCACTCCAAATTCACTAGCTCCCAGCCTTGGTCTGGAATACAGCTCGTTCAAGGCATGGTTGTAATGGCACTTCTCAAGGAAAGAGGCATCTGACGCGCGCGGAAAGTTGCTTTCGTCATCCAAAAGGTGCAAGATACCCACTGGTTTCTTACTTAGCAACTGAATAACTGCAATGGAAAATAAACTTTATAGAAGACAATTTAAAGAAAATCTTGAATCGAAAACAAAACCGGAGAGCGTTCCGTTTATTTAAGTTATTTATAAAAAGATAGTAGTAAGCACTTTTGCTTACTGCTTTGAGCAACGCATCCAAGATCTGGTAATCGTGGATGTCAATGAGCAGCGGTCATTGCTTACCATCAGGTGACCCGCTAGCTCGTTTGTCCTCCTCTGTCATAAAAAAATAATATAAATAAACAATTTGATTACCAGGAGAGTTATCGTTCCACGTCAAGTTGGACCATTCCAGCCTCTCCTTCTGATATTCCTGTTGCTCCAACTTAAATATGTGCTTGTTAAAGTAGTGCTGTAATGTTTCGTTCGCATAATTAATACAAAGCTGCTCGAACGAATTCTCTTCCAAGTCTTCAAAGCCGAAGATATCAAGGAGAGATATGCGATGAGCGTCGTGTAGGCCAGCGCGGTGGACTATCGAATTTATTCGGAGGACTAGCCAGTTGAACAGTGAGGAATAAAGTGCTTTGGCAAAGGCATCTCTCGCGTCCAAAGCCTGGTCAATGGGCAGTGGCGACCTCATCCTCTCGGCTCTGGCCGCTGTCACTCTTGTTGTCAGCGCTCTTGCCAAAGCCTCCGCTGGCACCTTTAGTAAATGGGCAGCCCAACGTACTTCAGCACCTCCTCCTAACTGCACGCCCTCTTGACCGTGTCGTAATTGTCTTCTATGGAAATATACATTGCCTAGATGAAGTACAGCGGCTAATACTCTGATAATATCTTCTCTCTCAGCATCGCCTATTCCCAAAACTTGCATAGCGCCACATAACGCCGACCAGTCGGCTCCGGCGCCAGCGCCGCCAGAATCTCCACCTTGGTTTAAGTAAAAATAATGTTCAGCTGTTAACAAGCCCCTCGATCGCCTCTGTTCCTCGTCTAAACCCGCGAGGAGTTCGTAAAATACATGGTAGTTCCTCTCTCCGGGCGACTGTGTGACTATTCTAGATTTTTCTAGTAGATAATGTGCGACTCTGGCACCAGCTAGTGCGCCATCTTTGAAATAAAGTTCTAGTAATTTTCCGAAGCGACTAGAGTTGTGGTTTTTTGGCGTTCTGGCGTTTCCGAATGCTTCTAACAGCGGAGCTGCTTCTAGAATTTGTTCGGAGACGGGTGCTCTTCCTGGAGGTGCTGGGGCGACCGCCGCAAGAAATTGGACGGCTAGTTTGGTGGACTCGGTCTTCCCGGCTCCCGATTCACCAGAGATGAGTATGGCTTGAGGCTGTGGCAGAGACGCGCGCGCAGCGGCTGCTATGGCAAATAGATGTGGCTGAAGATCGCCCAGGGCTTCGGCTGCGTGGTACCTAGAACACGAAATACATTTATATTAACTTCACAAAATAGTAACCAGAATACTCGAACTATATAATGGATCAGTCGTGCTGAAAGATGTCTATTATTCGTAGAAACATTTTTTACGATAATTTAATAAAATCGTTTCTCAAAAGTTACAATTCATTCATCTAAAGAATTGATTTCTGAATTCTAAGAAATGAGAAAAAAAATGGTGTAAGTATAATTGAATTCAATATTTTTCATTCATAATAAAGTCTTTTTTACGTAAGATTATATTTTTACGTATTTTTGCACGTATAAGTACACAAAACATTGCGTAATTTTAAATAAATACTTTTAACTGTTTGTTTTTTGGTATTTTGACTTGAAAATCTAAAATATAAGAAAACGAATTTCATGAGTTCGAAAAAGATAACGTTGAGAAGGGATATTTAGTTAGAAGATAAGAAAAACTTTGCACAGCAGTGGCCATAAAATGAAAATGAAAAATGTAACAGATCTAGGTGGTTCGATGGCTAGTTAGTTAACCATTTATTAGATAGACATCACATATATGATATTTACTAGATCTCTTTAGATTTACTAGGCTTTGAAACTATTATTGATAAAAAAAATTACCTCCTCGCAGTCTGCAGTCCATACAACGCATCAACTGGCCTATAAGGGTTGACAGCCACTAGTATGGAACCAGCATAAGTGTATATTAACCCTTGCTCGTATCTAAGTTTCAGGTTCCACAATAGGGCTGCCTCGTGGAGGTCATGGAGACGTGTCATATCGTCCACTCCCGTAGGGCCCAGCTCCTCGCGAGGCCATACTGGATCGCCCTCCTCCTCACCGTTTCCCATTTGAAGTGCGAAGGTTTGGGGCTGTAATGGAGAATATTAGTAAATTAGTTTTTCAATCAAGTCAATTTAATGTTAAGTAGGTATATTTTGGGGTCTGATTAGTGTCGTCGCTCCACACCACAAACAAAAAAATAACACGTTTTCAGCTATACGCGCTAAAGTAGACGACGCACATTTAGTCTGCCATCTGCGCGTATAAGTAAGAGTGCGGGTCGGCACCGGTATCATTTTCTATGTATCTTAATGTGTTCAATCTATACTAATATTATAAAGAGGAAAGATTTGATTGTTTGTTTGAAATGAATAGGCTCCGAAACTACTGGACCGATTTCAAAAATTCTTTCACCAGTAGAAAGCTACATTATCAGCGAGTGACATAGGCTATCTATTCCCGAAATTCAATGTGGTTCCCACGGGAGCGGGCCCGGGACTTCACGCGGACGAACTCGCGGGCTCGCGGGCAAAAAAGCTAGTTATAAAGAAACAGCCAAACAAGTTATCGGTGCCGACAAAATTCATGCAAGTGAACCCTGTAAAGCCGTAAGCCGATCGGTACCGACCCGCACGGATTTGTCGGCGCTGAAAACCTGCTGATTTATGTAATCACCGTAATTCGTAATTGTGCTATTCTTATTATCTTGTTTCAAATATCTCTCGTGTTGCTTCGAGTAAACAACTCTTTCCACATAATATAGCGTTTTTGTACAGTGAGAATGTGTAGTGGCTTGCCACATTCATTACTAACCCAAGATATAATTGCTTTACTATTACTATGCATAGCCCGTACTTCGCCTTACTATGCATCCAATAATGGGGAGACATAACAGTACAACGCACATCGCACGAACCTAACCTTGTTGCGAAATGCAGTTTGTGGAATGTACAGTCGCCATCACATCAAACCAATAAGCAGTCAATCTATCTTTATGTCATGTAAGTAAAGTGTAAACTCTATCGAAGTTATACAGGTTGCTTGTTGAGTTGTCGACTGTACAATTATGCGAAACATGTCACGATTTACACGTTGACCATCCATTTAATGAAAATTCTAATGCAAATAACCAAAAAGATAGGTAATTTGGTAAAACGGCTGAAGCAATTATGACGAGAGATTTACTGACAAATTACTAACCAACTTTTATTTTTAATATACCCATGGGAACGGGAAAAGTAGCGCAGCTGTCGTCTCTGGTCGCGTTGCTGTCGCGAGATTTTTATTTAATAATATAATATGCGTATGCATTTATTACAAAAGCAAAAAAAAAAGGTAGTTTCTGAAACGCATTTTAAAGTTAACGACGCATTTAAATTATAGCTGTCAAACTAAATTCGCACTGCGAATTTCATTCCCGTCAATTTTATTCCGCGGTCTTGAATTGAATTTCAATTTTTTTTTCAACCAGTGCGGATACTTCCATGTGGGATGTTTGTAATGTGTTACAGAATTGCGAAAAAAAAATCGCGCGGTGAAATTTCGGAGTGCGGACAGTCTCTGAAGAAAAAATGATACTTTTTTGTGAAATTAAAATTAAAACGCGTTTCAAACCCAGACTGTAAGTAGACAGACACGCAGAAGTTGACTGTCAGCATCCGTCATCGCCAACAGTCAATGGCGGAGCACACCGCTTGCAGCGCAGCACAGCGCGTTGCAGCACACACCAAACGTACGACGCGTAGCTGCGCAGCGCTGCTGTACAGCTTCGTGTGTTTGGTGTGTCCTTTCTCATAATATTGCATAGATTACAACGCCATAAGCTGCAACGCGCTGTGCTCCGCCCTCAACGCTGACTATCAGTAACAGACTAAAATCAGCCTAATAAAAAGTAAGTTTGTAATAATTGTTTAGTGTTAAAAGACCGCATAGTACCCAGAAATCTATTGTGTGCAGTCATTATGTTATGTCACAGTGACGGTTGGCTCGCCAGGGCAATATAATTTGCCGGCTGTTTCGTTACCTTTGAGAAGTAAGCCAGTGGTAATATTTAGAAAATTGTAATAATACAATGGCGAATTTTATTTCGCATTATTCTTGTTCTATTTTCGTTTCGCAAAAAAAGCTGTCTAAATAAACCGATATATTTTATATTAAGTAAATATACCTACATCATTTTTTTATTGTACATAAGTCATTTATTTTAAAACCGCATTCTTGAAAATCTTTTATGCGTTTGACCACAGCCTGCCTGATGGTAAGCATCGCTGTGCCCTACCTCTCTTAAAATTCAGTATTTTTCAGGAAACATCGATTCCGGTAGCCTTTAAATAAATAAATATAGAAAAGGACACTGCCTGAATCTATCTGTATATGCCAAGTTTATAACTATTGCAATCAGTTTGTTAATGCTATGTGCAAAAATGTCACATAAAGTTTTGCTGATAAAAGTTAAAAAAAATTTGTAAATAGTTACAAATATTAACAACAAATATCAATACCAATACCTTGAATTTTAATTACTGTTAGCTAACATTTTAAAACATTTTCTGCTTCCACACTAAATGGTACTATACGTTTTATGACACCGGTGGAGGAACACCATTTCGAAAAATAAGCAGCAAGCGTCGCGGCGTATGTTCATGTATGTCCCGTACCTTAGGAACTAAGATCAAGGAGCAAAGTCGATGACATCAGTTAGTCTTAAAGATAGAACGTGTTTTCATAGCTAGGAATTCGCATAAGTAATAATTATTACGACCTTAATGAATATCATAAAATCTAAAGTATTTTGTCCTACATTTATGTTACAACATAGCAAAATAAAAGGCCGGTTTCTCAGGCTCCTGACAAGATCCGGTTAGACTATCTGTCAGATAAATTATCAGTATAATGTCTTGAGGAGCTCGATAGCGTCTAGTCACTGTGTGTAATATTATGATTAGCTACACTCTTTTTTTTTTTTTTTTTTAGCTACACTCTTTGTGATTTTACGTTATTTAAAAAACGATCAGCGTCATCTGTTGGCATACACATGAATTGTTAGAATTTGGCAATTGTAACGTCAAAAAAATATGATTTTTGATACCCTATTTAAAATTGATCGGTATTCGCTGTTAGGAAAATTGCTTTACCTAAGAGATAGGTTATCTTAAACTTATGTTGGACCTGTAAAACCGTTAGATATTTACATTTTTCACAAGGTAATCTAAGCAGATGTCCTTCAAACTTTTGATTGACAACGGCCGCCGTCTCCTCAACTTGACTTCATAAGGACGGCTTCCATTCCTTGTACTTGCACTCGAAGACCGGGGTAACACTGACATTTTCTGAGTCAATGTGTTTGGTGCACTATGCCTTAATTGACGACGTGGATTACAATCACACGTGGATATGGATGCGGTAGATTTCAATGAATCCGTTGAACAAGGAGACGGTGCGAAGCGTACTCGCATTAGAATGTCCTATTTGATTTATACATTTGTGAATAAGGAATACCAGGCTCTTTTTCCACTTGGATAACAGCGTCTAGATACAACAGTGTATTCTTGTGGTCTTTGTCTTCCAGTGCTTTCATTTCCATTTAAAACCACCAAGGATTTTCTTAATTCCTATTACGCGAAAGCGAGATACACGCAAATGAAGTCCCGCGGGTTTCGCTATTTTATTAAAATTTTCGAAATAATAACTAAAATCTTTTTTGTCACTGACATTCTTGCTGATACTTAAATCTATTGTGAAAGTGACAAAACATGTGTAAGTCTTCTCTTTCTGCTCTCTGATTATTAAGAGGAAAAGGACACAGATGAACACTTTCACTTCATCATCATCTCAGCTACAAGCCACATACTATTTCACTTATAATCCACAAAATAAGTCAAAGTCTGAACTGAAACACAAATTTTGTAATACACCATGAATAAAAACTTTTGATTTTGACTAAATAAACTATTGCAAGACTGCAACAGCCCGCAAGTCCGATGCAACTGATTGCATGCAGGTATACTGTATAAACTTGATGGACGAGAACTGTTATGCAGCGAGGATAACGGACACTGCATCATTGGGAGTGCATCGAGTTTGATAACAAATATGCATTTTTAGGTGTACCATCTATGAATCATAAATAGCTTTATGTATAAAATTATTAAGAGAGAATGAGAATTTTGAGAGCAAGTCATTACATATAATAAAAAAATATATATATCGTGAAACAGTTGCATTGCATTACAACAGACAAGTAAAAATATATATTTTCTCTTTGCTGTATGTCTGGATGTCATCTATGAATATTTTCGATTGGTGCCTAGCCTATATTAAATAAACTGTGGACTAATCCCATATTTTACAGAGCCTAATTTCCATAACACTACACACTCCTAAACTAATATGAAACATAGTTCAATGCTTTCTATTTTAACACTTGAATAAATTGTGGTTTCACTAATTATAATAAGCTAATAATATTACAACCGATATTCGGCTCCGAAATGGCTGTCGCACGATGATTATTGCATAAAATTAATAACTTGATGAATTATTAAAGTTATGTATACTTACAGAATTTATTTATAATTTCACAGTGAAATTGAGAAATCGATAAATTATACATTTTAAAAATAAATAAAACATTAAGTTCAGGCTCATTCGGTTTACTTTGTTTTAAAACGTTGAATTAATTACGTTATCTTGTTTACCTGTTTATCAAGTTTTACTGGAAACTGATAGGTACATGGTACACATAGGTACATAATTAAAAACCTAAACATTTTTTTTTGTCATTTATTCTTATTTGTGGTAGTTCCCCGGTCGAGTTGGCCTATTTTAAGCTTTACCACTTCATGTGTCCATTCTTAGAAAATTTCGTTAAATAAAATTTTCTTCTTTATTTTCATACCGCAGACAGACAAGCAAGCTTAATGAAATGCTCTCTCACTCTCGTTAAACAAAGTGTTTCACATATTTCATTATAATTGAAGAGAAAATTACGAAGTCAATAAAATATGTATACATTATTATTATTTATGTTAAAAATAAATCACCTAATTAATATTAATATCTTGAAGATAAATTTGTCGTGCCAGGGGAACATGATCTTCAAGCGAGCATATTTAAAAATCTTAGGTGAAGCTAACACTTAAAGAAGAAAACAAGCTGCTGGTCGCCGAGAGAAGGGTTCTGCGAAAAATCCTGGGTCCAGCGAAACGGGGAGATAGAATATCTTGTGGCCGAGCCGAACATCATCGGCGTCACTAAGTCCCACCGCCTCCGCTGGCTTGGTCATCTGGAGAGGATGGGAGAAGATCGCAGCGTAAAGAAGGCATATCTGGGGTAAACCAACGGGAGGCCGACCGATCGGTCGACCATCGCTGGAGCGACAAAGTGGAAGCTGACCTGCGCGAACTTCAAGCTACCCAGCGGAATATTGCGCAGGACAGAAGACAGTGGCGAGCTCTCATATCGGAGGCCAAGACTCACTTTGGGTCCCTGAGCCAGCGAAGTAAGTAAGTAAGTGAAGCAGGTTAATAAAAGACTTGTCGGAGCTCTTCTGGTTCGAATTATACGGACTATTCAATATTACCATAACTTCTTCGCCCGCTATTAAATTCAAAGTCAAACCATTTATTCGGAGACTAGACCTTCACAACCATTCTTAGGCACTTTATCTAGTCATTTACCATGTATAATTAAATTGATGTTAAATAAAAGAAACTACATTTTAAGCTGCAACCATTTTGGAAACCAGCAAAATGTAAAAAACCAGTAAAAGAAATGGCGAAAGAAAACCAGTTACGGCTTTTTTTTACATTTAACATATTTCCCAAACGTTACAATAATAATGTAGTATTAATTTGTAGTATTAGTATTTAATAAATAAATAAATAATAAATAAATAAATATATAGGGACAATTCATACAGATTGAGCTAGCCCCAAAGTAAGTTCGAAACTTGTGTTATGGGATACTAACTCAACGTTATTATATTTTATAACAAATACATATATAGATAAACATCCAAGACCCGAGGCCAATCAGAAAAAGTTCGTTTTTCATCATGACCCGACCGGGGATCGAACCCGGGACCTCCTGGGTGGCGGTAAATAATTAAATTTAATAATGTAGTAATTCGCCAGCCAGTGACAGCAGATCGCATTGGAGGCGTTTGGGGGAAGCCTATGTCCAGCAGTGGACACAAGAAGTGGCTGAGATGATGATGATGATGAATGTTGTAATTAATTTGTAATATTAATAATGTAGTAATAGTTTCTGTTATAGATATAATATTCAATGTATGTACAGACAGGCAACTTCTACTTTTTTTATTTTATTAGGTACCTATAGATATTCGGATGCGACAACACTACGATGGAAAATATATTTTTAAAATTTCATTTCATGAAATAATAGTTATTTGTTATGCAAGGCTGCAAAGTTGTTTTTTGGCGCGAGTACTTAAATTGAAACCTGAGCTAGCGAAGGATTCTAGGATTGAACCACGAGCGAAGCGAGTGTTTCAAATATAGAATCCTGAGCGTAGCGAGGGTTTCAAAGGTACGAGACGCAGAATAACTTTGCTGCCGAGCGAAACACAAAATTTTTCACCTCACTACAGCGAGGAAAATCCTAGGTTCAAGAAAAACGCAAATAATATAATAAATAAGTGTTTTTTTTTTTCATGCGGTGTCGTGCTGGCCAGTTCGATTATTCTAAAAATAAGGTTGGCGCACTGGCATGAAATAAGTATTAATGCATTTTCAGAGGACTCGCGGTATAAAAAATTAAAGAATAGAAAGGTTCGAATTTTAAAAATACTTTCCACGCTAGGGCACAAAATGCACTTTTGCGCTCAGATTTCGAATGACAAACAGATTCTTTCCGAGCTTGTGAGGTGAAAACAGAATACCGTGACATAGTAAAATGATACTAAATGTTTTTCCTCACAAAGTAACACCTAACAATGTGTTGGATTCGGTTGTTTGCTATTTATCAATAGCTTATTGTTTGGACAAACAAATGAACTAAAATAGATCTTTAAAACATGATTGAAATTCTCAAGACTAACAGACAATTTTTGAAACGCATTTTTAAAGTTAATGGCATTATATTATAGCTGTCATTGTCAAACTAAAGGAGAAGAAAAGAGATAGTTAGAGACTTTGTTTTTTTATACTAAGGTGGCAAACAAGCATACGGCCCGCCTGATGGTAAGCATCACCGTAGCCTATAGACGCTTGCAATACCGTGGGTATCACTCGCGCGTTGCCAACCCTCCCAACCCCCCCAAGTGGAGCTCTGGAGACCTTACTCACCGTAGGAACACAACATGGCCGAGACCAATGCTATTTGGCTACGATCTTCTGTAAGGTAGAGGTCCTTCCCCAGACGGGCTGCTCCGATTTGAGTTGATTATCCGCTGTGCCCTACCTCTCTTGAAATGTGTAACTGAAATTAACATCCGTTTCAGAAACCAACTGTTAACCCAACTACTACGGTCTTGAAAAGAATTCTTTCATCAATAAGGCCGCCTTGTTTCATTTACACTAGTCACTTTCACTGCTTACTAGTATAGCTCTTCGGTCACACACAGCGAATACTCGCTGCGAATGCCTACTCGCCGGAGTATTCGGTGTAGGCCTTGTTCAGTGCGACGACGTGGATCCGCATCGCGACGCGCGTATGATTATCAATCGCGGAGTTGCAATAATTTCATTGTGAAGTATTATAACATTCAAAGAGCTCAATGTACAATGAAACGCTCCTCTGGTCGTTTAGATGGGAATAACCCATATATCACAAGATTTAAATAATTTCTCGATGATATGAATAGTTATGTTTGTTATGTGACAAGTTTTTAAGAAGCGATTTAAATTCTAATATTATATCGGTGAGAGACGCCTCGACCTTGCTGAGGCATTGACCACGACTATTGTAAGGTTGAACCTAGGAGAAACACTAGTATATCGTTTACACTTGTATTTTGTAATAGTTTGACGGCTTCTGGAGTTTATTTATTTTGTTTAGAGCCTTTCCTGTCACCGCCATTGTGTATTTTTTTTTAATCAAGCGACATGTTTCACAAAAAACATACATTTTATAAAAGTGTAGTTTATAATGCATCAATTAAATTCTTATACACAATAATACAGTTTTAGGTCGCGGAATTCGCAGGTTCGCTTGGTAATATTTATTGGCCTTTTTGTAATGTTTCGTCGTGTTTTTTTTTATACTCCATATTTTTTGCTGCCTTAAATACAATTCTCAGTACATACATAACAATAGATATTTAAGGACTCTATTGGGCCATGCAATAGGCGAGATCATTATTTCACATGTATAATTGTGTTTACTTCATATGTAAGTTTATTTTTTGTTTGTTTACAGCCACAAGCTATCTCCAAAGTACTTTAAAAACTAAAAGTTCAATTTAATTATTTAAAATGTTACAACACAAAAGAACAGTACAGTCAAGTTAACGTAATGTTTTTAAAAAATATACTCTACAATTTATTATTATTGGTGGTAATTATGTAAAGGTTTACGTGCTCTTGACTGTAGAATGAATATGGATAGTATTATCTCTAGAATGGTATGCTACTAGAACGAAAATCACGTTCCGCGCGGAATTTGATTAGGCAGAACTTTGTCGTTTGTTGAAACCAGTCTAGTGGCACATTCTTTAATTTACAGTTAAACAATATTTTGCATTATTATTAGATTAGCCTCTGTTTTTTGTCGTATATACATTTTTTTATTAGACGTTTGTTTGGCAGGAATATAGTCGGTATATAGTCTACTAGCCGATGTCTGCGTTTTTACCAACGAAATTCCGCTATTCCCGTTCCCGAATTCTCGGAATAATATCCGGGATAATAATTATCTTGTGTTAATGCAGGTTATGAACTGTTTCCCAAATTTTAAGCAAATCTGTCAAGCCGTGTTTGCGTAAAAAAATAAAGGGTCCAGCTATACGTACGGAAATCCGAAACGGTTTTCGAATCGGAGATCCTGTCCAGACGAGGCTTTTTACGCGCGTGTCATAAAGATAAATATGTAGGATATTTAATGAATTTAAAAAAAAAGAATTATGAGAATATTGTAATTCAATGAATTAAAAAGACAGTTCATCGATGATTCTATTACTCTTGCGGTGCGAATTATTTCCGCGCTAATGTTTTGGATAGTAACAAATAATAAGTATGCTGTGCTCTACGAAAAAAACGCAGTGCGGATACTTTCATGAGACGTAATGTGTCACAGATTATTCTGAAAAAAAATTCGCAGTGCGGACAAGCCCAAACAAATATCTTAACATCCTCACCAACTTTTACGTTCTGAATATTAGATTAGTAAGTACCATCGCCACGAATGTCCTGTGCCCTTTCTGGTCACGAGAAATTTCTCATTGCCTGTGCTTCTTCTCACGGGGCACGAAGGTAACTGCCTGTCTTTGGGTATTCTTGGAGGAATTCGGGACAAACGTAGACAGACTAGACAGCACGCTTAACTAAGACTTTACTTCTGCCCAGGTGTCCAATGTGGAGAACATTGGACACCTGGGCGGAAGTACATTGCTCTCATCCGAGTGGCACCAAACTGTTACCAACCTGTCCATTGACGAGTGCGCTGACGAGCAGCACCCTGGCGGCGCGGTGCACTTCCACCAGCGAGCCGGGCAGCGGGGCGGGGGCGCCGGCCGGCTGGAACCACACCGCCGCCCCTTCCGACCACTCCACGAGCCCCCCGGACCCCGCCATGCTGAAAGAGGAAAAAGAAGAATTAAGAGTGAGTAATTAAATTAATCATTTTTTAATATGTTTGGGAGGAACTGGCCAGCGACTGCGACGCTTGGAGGCGTAAAACTTTTGTCCAGTAGTGAGACCTGAATAGCTAAATTATTACCTATAAGCCGAAAAAAGATTTGTTCAAATCGGTTCATAATTGGCGGAGTTATCGCGTAACAAACATAGAAAAACATACGGGTCGAATTGAGAACCTCCTCCTTTTTTTGAAGTCGGTTGAAAAAAGTGGTAGACCAAAGAACATAGAAATCAAAATTTAACAGAAGAATTGACATAGTAGCAAGGGCGTAGGGATATGTAGGCAGTATCCCTCAACCTCGCTGTCGAACAGAATACTGTTATGAATATTATTGAATAAATCCAGTTCCTAGTGATTCCGTTTTAATTTAATAATTAATTTAATATTATGGTGTTAAATAGAAAAGAGCACATTTATTTGTCGTAAACTTGAGCATACAAATGATATTCAAGTTGGTGTACAAGTTATTCAGAGACCATTTAGTTCATATTGTAGTTTTTTTTTTCAAAATGGGACCAGTGGAACCTCTGCGATTACAATATCAGTAGTCCAGTTAATGGAACCTCTGAGAAAAAAATACCAGTACTCCCATCATGGTAATCCACAGGAACTAGAGGTACCTAATTAATACACGACCTAACTGCATACGTTGATTTTCGCCAACTTAAATAAATTTAATAGTTATGTATGATACTTGGGTATTGAACTCCCCGTGGTTTTAAAGTCACAACTGTCACATAAAAAAAAGGTTTACTGTTTGTTTACTAAGAACAAAGGCAATAAACAACTTCACTTTATTGTGTTTTCATTTCTAGACTTGAGACTAAAATTTTATACGTTTTACTACTTTTAGGACTTCTCTATAAGTATGTTTTGGAACCTAATATGAAAAATAGGAGAGTCCTAACTCTCCTATTTTTCATATTAGGTTCCAAAACAACGACAACTGGCTTAAAATATAATAAAACAAATAAGTATAAATATTAATTTATTTATTACGTTTAAAAAGTATAATATACAAAAAAAACACAACAATAATAATTCGTAACTAATTCAACGTTAAAATAATTTTAACTGCATTACAGCCCAGATTGTACTTGGCCGTAGAATCTTAATTGCAGCAGATTGGAGGGGGAGAGGGCGGCTGCAGGCACAGCGGTGGGGGAGGTGGGGGCTGCACGCAGAATGGAGCCGGCGGTGGGGGCTGAACCATAATTGGTCCTTGTAACGGAACATCCACGTACATAGGCTCAGGCCTGGGCGGTTGCACAGTGAATTGCATTGGTGGTAGCCCTGGAAGTGTCATCGGTGGAGGAGCTGGTGGTTGAATGGTCATAGGAGGTAGCGGAGGAGGCAGCACGGACAATGGCGGTGACGGAGGCGGTTGAACCATAAAACAACGACAACTGGCTTAAAATATAATAAAACAAATAAGTATAAATATTAATTTATTTATTACGTTTAAAAAGTATAATATACAAAAAAAAACACAACAATAATAATTCGTAACTAATTCAACGTTAAAATAATTTTAACTGCATTACAGCCCAGATTGTACTTGGCCGTAGAATCTTAATTGCAGCAGATTGGAGGGGGAGAGGGCGGCTGCAGGCACAGCGGTGGGGGAGGTGGGGGCTGCACGCAGAATGGAGCCGGCGGTGGGGGCTGAACCATAATTGGTCCTTGTAACGGAACATCCACGTACATAGGCTCAGGCCTGGGCGGTTGCACAGTGAATTGCATTGGTGGTAGCCCTGGAAGTGTCATCGGTGGAGGAGCTGGTGGTTGAATGGTCATAGGAGGTAGCGGAGGAGGCAGCACGGACAATGGCGGTGACGGAGGCGGTTGAACCATCACAGGAGGCAGTGGCGGTAACTCAACAGGGAACGGAGGTAGAGGTGGCGGTTGGACCATCACTTGGCCCATAGGAGGAGGCTGTACAACCATCGGGGGCGGAGGTGGAAACTCAATAATCACAGGAGGTGGTAGTGGGAGATCGACGAGAAATGGTGGAATTCCTGGAACATTGACGTACATAACAGGTGGTTGAGGTGGTTGCACACACATTGGAGGCGCTAGGGGAACATCGATCAACATTGGGGGTAAAGGAGGCGGTGTAATAGTAAATGAAGGTGGCGTAGGTGGGTTCACATACATAGGTGGCATCTCTGGTGATGTAAGAGTTATTGGAGCTGGGATAGGCAATTCCACAAGTAGCGGAGGTGAGGGTGGTGGGGTGACGTATATCGGAGCTGGAGGTGGTAAAGTCACTTGAAGAGGCGGTGAAGGGGGTAGAGGGATGTTAATGGCTGCTGGGCAAGACGATGGGAGCGGTGGAGGAGGTGCATACGGTGGAGGTGCGTACGGTGAAGGCGGTGGCGGTGGACCGTATGGTGAAGGCGGTGGCAGTGGACCATATGGTGAAGGCGGTGGGGGACCATATGGTGAATATGGGGCTGGTGCGGGCAGGGCTGGTACGGGCAGGGGTTGTACCGACACGGGCGCCGCTGCACATGGACACGACTGGTAATACTGCGCTTGTGAGTACTAGAACAAAAAAAAATTTTAAATGAAAATGCATTTATAATAAAATAATACAGAAAATAAATAGATTTTAGAATATCAAAACCATAAACCACTTTCCACTTGCGAATTAAGTACCGGTTGGTATTTTTGTCAAATAAGAACTGTCAAAGAACTGACAGTTTATTTTCCAAATAAGCTCTCAAATAATGGTAAAAAAGACCTTAGATATTTAAAAAATTCTAATTGAAATAGCTTACCTGGGCTGTAACAGCCAGTACTAATAAAAGTACTTTGATCTCCATCAGTAAGCCAGGCTTCAACTTGAATATCTTTATTCGTACACGTTCATAATTTATATTGAAAAAAATTATCATATTACCCCAGTTTAGTCGCAATACGTACGGAAATAACGCAATAAATAACAATTTACAAATTATTATCAATAACATCTGTTATTTTATTCAATTATTTGCAATATGCAATCATATAACACATTAAATATAAATAGATAAATCACGTATTATAAATTAAAACATATCTATATTTTATTTGATTACGACAAACGAAGATAAGTATTTGCTTTAAATACATGCTTTTTACTTGCGCTTGTTATTTCTCTTGTTATGCCATGCTAACTCAAGAGTGTCAGAGCAGTTATTCTAGGAATGACTTAGTTAAACTTCAGTTTCGATTGCATTTCGACTAAATTGATGTTGACGATATAGTATTTTTAAAAGCTTTTATTTAACTTGACCTGTATGTATGTATGAATGTATGTATGTATGTAAGGGTGGAATCTTGGAACGATAATTTGAACCACTTCCCGAGGACCGATTGAGCTGAAATTTTGCTTAAAACTGTAGATCAGATGACAATACAATATTATGATAACAAAATTACGATACAGCCGTTTGTGTTCCGTTTTTCGTACAAAACAGTTCCGACCAAAAACCTATAGGGTACTTCCGGTTGTTCTAGAATCATGAAATTTGGCAAGAAGCAAGATGATGTAGTACAAGTACAGGAATAAATCTGAAAATCGTAAATTTGTAGTTACTTCTTCTTCTTTAAACAACCAATATAATGTGATCCTACACTTGGTACATTTTACATTGGTACATGGCTCTTTTTATACCGGTTATGAATTAAAATGTATTTTATCTATTACTAGCTTTTCCTCGCGACTTCGCTTGCGTTAATTTTATGACATAGATCTCGTTTGACAACAAAACAACCCATAGCGCGACTTGTGGCGCCATCTGTTGGCCGATAGCATTTTATAGTAGAAAAAATATTTTCCCTTTGGATTGACATACGGATTCACGGGTAAAAAGGTAGCCTATGTTGGGCTCTGTACCCCTGACATATACAAATTTTCATAATGATCAACTGATTAGTCAAGCCGTGAAGGAATAACAAACAAACAAACTCACTTTCTCATTTATAATATTAGTATGATAGTATGACTAGTATGAGGAGCTCGATGGCGTCGCTGTGTGTCACACTCTAATATGAAAACACAAGTTAAGCGACGGCGACCCTAGCCAGCGTTTGGATGGGTTTCGTTATCTCGAGCTTCTTCGTGCTTCGGAGGGCACGTTAAGTCGTCGGTCCCGGCTGTTGTCGATAGATGACAGTCATTAAGCCAAGTCGGTGGCCTTAGGGCGGTTTGAAAACACCGACCTCTGTCAATCCGCATTGGAGCAGCGTGGCAGAGTAGGTACGCTCTAATCACCTTCGATTGAAGGGAGACCTGAGACCAGCAGTGGAATATGATGCACAACAATAGATGGCACTGCGAAACTTGTCCAGAGATAACTAAAAAGTAAAAAATAAATTAAAAGTAAAAAAATATATTTAAAAACAAGCTTTTATTTAATTGCGCTAAAAAGAATAAAATAAACATTTTTATTTTAAAATTTTAACTATCAACTTATAACGTCATTACACAATTTATATAACATAAAAGCTTGTCGCGAGATTTACCTGTTTAGGAAAACATAATTATCGAACTAACATTTATTCGTACTACTAGTAAATGTTAGTAATTAAATCTCGCGACAAGCTTTTATGTCATATAAATTGTGTAATGACGTTATAAGTTGATAGTTAAAATTTTAAAATAAAAATGTTTATTTTATTCTTTTTAGCGCAATTAAATAAAAGCTTGTTTTTAAATATATTTTTTTACTTTTAATTTATTTAGGTTAACAACACAAAAAAACGACATAAAGAGAAATCACTCTATCTATTTCAGAAAACTGTATAAGCGAACAGACAGCTGAAGCGATGTAATTTTTATTGTTACTATGTAAAGATAATAAAATTACTTTTTCGCTTTTAAAGTATTGAAATTAGTGATTAAGAAACTTTAATTTCTTTTATTGTAAATGAGAACAAACCAGTTATCGGGCAGTACCCAAGCACGAACATAGCTCATTTACAAAATGTAACCGTAAGAAAGTCCAGGTTATTTATGAAAGGAGTAGTAGAAAGTGATATTTATTCATTTTATAGTACAATTTACAATCATGCTACCCAACCTATGTCGCATAAATCCGACAAGTGATTTTATAGTAATTCAAGCAATATTTCTGCTGATACTGCGTGTTGCAAAGTTGTTAACAATTGCGTATAAGTATAGTTGTTTTAATTCTAGGAGTTAACGAATTTATTTCTATTAGGGACTTTGCAGAGGTG
Organism: Endotricha flammealis; assembly: GCA_905163395.2. NCBI lineage: Eukaryota > Metazoa > Arthropoda > Insecta > Lepidoptera > Pyralidae > Endotricha > Endotricha flammealis. Next base: position 13,523,907 of record LR990861.1, on the reverse strand, counting down.
GCGTATTCGAATAGTAGTAGTTCGAAGTTGGCCACCAGCACCACCAGCCGGCACTCGGATAAGCCCTACGCGGCTTATAGTGCGGTATATTTGTTACTATAAATAATAGCTGTGACCCGCGGCTTCGCCCGCATTAAAATTATCCTATGTTGGGCTCTGTACCTCTGACAATATGTATACAAATTTTCATAATAAACGGCTGCTTAGTCAAGCCGTGAAGGAATAACAAACAAACTCTTTTACTTTATAATATTAGTGTGATAATACTTTTTGCTTTACCTTGAATAAATGATTTTAAAAATAATGGATTTAGACTCATCCCCCAGTATCTTTACACTTACTTCTTAGTTCTCTCTACCCTGATCATCTATTTCATTGCTTGACTGTACTTATAGTTTTCTTTTCATATAAGTAGGTACTTTACACAGTTATTATTATCAAAATCGGAGATTTTCGGATAATCTATATATATAAAAGAGAAAATCACTGACTGATTCATCACGAAATCTCCGAAACTACAAGTACCAGGAGTCTCAAATTTTGCGTGGGGGTTCCTTTTGGGGCGTAGGTGCTCACTAAGAAAGGATTTTTGGAAATTCATCCCCTAAGGGGGTAAAACGGGGGTGCAAAGTTAGTATGAAACTTTGCCGTTTTTGAAGTTACTCTAATGAAATTCAGCATGAAGGTTCTTTACTGAAAAGCATGAAACATGAGTAAAATATTTTTTTCAAAATTCATCCCTTAATGGGTTAAACGGGGGTGCAAAGATAGTATGAAACTATGTCGTTTTTGAAGTTATTCGAATGAATTTCAGCATGAAGGTTTTTTATTGAAAGGCATGAAACACGAGTAAAATATTTTTCTCAAATATCATCCCTTAGGGGGTTAAACGGGGGTGGGTGCAAAGTTAGTATGAAACTTTGCCGTTTTTGAAGTTATTCGAATGAAATTCAGCATGAAGGTTCTTTATGGAAAGGCATGAAACACGAGTAAAATATTTTTCTCAAAAATCATCCCTTAGGGGGTTAAACGGGGGTGCAAAGTTAGTATGAAACATTGCCGTTTTTGAAGTTATTCGAATGAAATTCAGCATGAAGGTTCTATATTAAAAGGCATGAAACACGAGTTAAATACTTTTCTCAAAAATCATCCCTTAGGGGGTTAAACGGGGGCGCAAATTTCGTATGAAACTTTGCCGTTTTTGAAGTTATTTAAATGAGATTCAGCATTAAGGTTCTTTATTGAAAGGCATGAAACACGAGTAAAATATTTTTCTCAAAAATTATCCCTTAGGGGGTTAAACGGGGGTGCAAAGTTAGTATGAAACTTTGCCGTTTTATTCGAATGAAATTCAGCATGAAGGTTCTTTAGGCGATACGAAGTTCGCCGGGTCAGCTAGTTTAGAAATAAAATTCTTCATTGACTTACGTCAACCGTCAACTCAACATTATAAAAAAATCTTACGGAATCTTAAAAAAATATAAAATACAATTTAAAATGTTGATTTATCTATCAGATAGGCTATCAGGACATCGTGAAACTCGCCTTTACTATTATTGGCAGTGACAATTCAATAAACTGTTATTTTTAACGGGATTAATTTCAAACCTAATCTTATGCAAAACACTCAATAAAACAACCCACGTGCACATCATATTAAAAAGATCTTAATGACAGTATAATATTACTTGAAAATAAACTATTAGACCGGCGTCCAAACACCATTTTCCGTACCCACCAATCGTATCTTCTTTGGAGATTACAATTTATTATTCTTTTAATTTTGTTTTTTATTCTAGTACTATCTGTTACTGTTACTTTATTTTTCCGTGGAAATAAGTAGCCTATATCACTCTCCAGACCTTAACCTATCCCCAAAAAAAATCATATCAATCCGTTCGTTACTTTTGACAGGAAACAAGGACAAACAAACAAACACTTTCGCATTTAAATAATACTAGCTGACCCGTGCCCACTTCGTTGGGCATAATGTTAAAAGCCTTTTTATTTTTTGGTTTTTTATATAACCTATGACACTCAGCAATAATGTGGCTTTCTATTGGTGAAAGAATTTTTAAAATCGGTTCAGTAGATCCCGAGATTACCCCTTACAATTTAACAAATACACAAACTTTACCTCTTTATAATATTAGTATAGAAGTATAGATTAGTATGGATTTTTATCACTTTGTTTTTGAAGATGTTGCCTGCCAGTATAACATCTTCTTGCAGCTTGTTCCATGCTTTCACAACCCGCTTGGTTAGTAAGTGTTGATAGGGGTATTTTATTATAGTCTGTCAAGAAGATACGACTGCTACGAGAAACTGAGTTTGGACGCCGGTCTATATGCTACAGTAGAAAGCCTCGGACGATATTAAAAACCAGTCGTCTGGTGTTACGACATTCTGAGTCAAGTTCAAGAGAGAATTTACAATCGGATGTCGTTTGTATTTGAATATTTACGTGTATTAATTTTTTATGTTAAATTGTATTAAAATTAACTGCGGGTGATGTTTTAATGACAACCTGTTCGTATATGACGTGAGTGTACTCTCTCCTTGCAGTTTTCCTTTTTGTAACTTACAGCCAGTTTCTGTTATGCATTTTAATACATATATTGCAAAATCATAGACGAGTTGATAAATAGGCGATTTACAACTTACAAGAGTTACGAGTTCATAAATAGACCAGTTGCTACATAGTCGAGTTACAAATGCACCGATATGAGAAATCGGGTGTAACTCATTTTAACTTTATTTCCACATACTTATCTTCTTTTCCTTCTTTAGTTTGAAAGTGACAGCCGTATAATCATTGTCATATGTCATTAACTTTAAAATTAGTATTGAGTAATTCACCATTAGGATTTAGGAATATGCGCTAGCGCAAATGTCCGCCAAGTTGCATGATGATGCGAAGAACTTGAGAAGAAGTTGAAGCACGGCTTCTACTTCAGAGTAAAGAGCATTGATTATATTGACACCCGTATCCCTGCAGTGGGATGATTATGGGTTGATATTGCTTCAAGAGGTTGAACGCTCGGTTATAAACAGATTCCATTTTAGCATTTCCGTTTACCATATACGTGATACCGGGCAGAACTCCTGATGTCTTACGCATACTAAATTCACTTGAATAGAAAGGCTTAACTTCTTTATCTAAGATAGTGATGCATAGTTTAGGGTGATACTACACGGACGGCTTTTCTAATGATCAAACTGTTTTTTTGATCGCACGCTTGTGATTACAGCATCATTGGGGTACCAATGCGTTGGCAATAAGAAAAGTGAGAATAGGGAGACGAAGTTGAGCTAATGTAACTTGCACAGACAAAACAAAACACATTGCTCCGTCACGACGATATGCTGTGAGATGGTACTTCCCCAATCGCGCTATTTAATTAATGAAACCTTGGCCCTGGAGAGCACACAGTGAAATAAGTAATTTCGAAGTTTTTCACGAGTCTCTAAGTTTCCACAGGTTGAAAGTTGCATATTTGATTTCACACTCATTAAACATAGCATAGCTTCTTTTTTGTCTATTTCCAACGTCCTAAAGTTTTAGAGATAGGGTTCAAAATCAATAAAACAAAATATAGTTCCGCCTGGATAAAGGTTACAAGATTCTGGTAAACGAAACCAACAACAGACAGCAACTAGTAAATAATATTTCAATAACTAAACAATTTTGAAAATTATCGTTCGTGCAGTTATGGCCTTAGGCCTTAGTATTCCGACTTAGAAGTGACCCCAGGCTTTCTCGCACATCCGTCGTGTATCTAATGATTAATTTTCCAAGAGACGAGTGAAATTATGTAAATAACATAGAATTAAGAGCTTCAGACTCCACAGCAGTAATGGAGTAATGAAATTAATATACTATATTAATTCAATATAATCTTCCACAATTTCCTAAAGAAATTCCACAGGCTAGTTAGTATCCGCAGATCCGGAATGCCAGTTTAGTGTACTGGTCTTGTGCCAAGTTCCAACAAGTTGGTAATGGTGGACATCGTGTTGAACGTAAATAGGAATCAGTTAGTAAAACACAATATTTTTAGAACGCATGCATTGCATACTTATGGTGATTATTGAGGAAGACCTTAGAACACAGTTTACAGTTGTTCATAGCATACATAGTTCACATAATTAATATTAGATTCTCAATCCACTATATTTAGTTTTGCTCTTGAGAGGTGGTGGAGGTTTCTCATTTCTATAGAAAGAAATCCGGCTTATTTATGCCTGCCAGCAACAGATTAATTTTTAATTTGGTAATTCCGTACTTCAGTTCGGAGGGCACGTTGGTGACGTTGCCTTCGGTCCCGGCTGTTGTCAATCGGCAAGTCGGTGACCTCTGCCAATCCGCATTAATTGCCGCCGCAGTGTGGCAGAGTACGCTCTAATCCTCTTAAATTTAAGAGAGAACTCTTTTCCTTGCAATGGGTTGCTTATGGGTTGACATAAGGCAAAAACCAAAAATAAATGTTATTATTTTAAACATTAAAATAATTTACAATGGGCCTATAATATTGCTCGAGACTGTATTTAATCAGGCGGAAACCACGTGCGCTTATAGATTTAATGCTGCATATATAAATATTTTACTGATACTTTGATACACAAATTCCATAACTTGCCAACAATATAAATAACAGTATTAACAACTTGTTGTCGACCGGTTTGGCTCAGTACCGGCTTGATCCAGTGAGTTGGGTTCGATCCCCGTACAATGGAAACAGGCCATAGCCGAACATAGGACGGGTTTTTGGCGACAACACATATCATTTTCTATAGAGAAACGTGATTTTCTACTGATTTCTGAAACTTAGTCAAACTCGTATAAGAATATATTTTGAGTCGAATAAAAAGTGTATTTTTTACGCATATTCTTTAATATAAACAGTAAAATGAAATATTATTTTGTTTCGTAATTTAAGATAATGCTAGATTTTTTAGCTGAAGTTTTAAAATGTTTTTTCGGTCTGCCTCTAATCACTCACTAGTATGTCTAACATTTTATTTTATTTTTTTAGTAGCCATTTGTGTCCCATAGTTGGGCCAAAGCCTCCCCCCAACTTCTTCAATGTTCTCTCAATTGGGCCTTTTTTAACATTACACGACGGAAAAAATATGAAGTGATTATTATTTTAATATAAACACTAACTATACCTTATAGTAGTATCAACGGCTAGTAAACATCTGTACGGAGGTAGATGGAGCTGCTGATTGCTCCAAATTAATTCATTCTGTGAAGTAGAAAGTCATTTTATCTGATTCCATGTTCACAATGATTCATTTCTAATGTTTCCTAGGAAACGAATTGTTGCTTGATATTGTATGATGAATTAATGACTTCTATGTGCTCAATCTTTTAAATAAACGTATGATACTAGCTGTTAGCCGTGGCTTCGCCTGTGAGGGCTTTTCAGGTTAATATAGTAGCTTATGACACTCACAAATAAAGTGGCTTTCTATTGGTAAAATAATTATCAAATCGCGTCAGATCCGCAGAGATTATCCCCTACAACCTCACAAATCTCACATCTATAATATGTGGTGACCTTGGGAGGAAAAGCGTGCCATGGGAAGACAAGCGGGTTGAAATTGGATGCAGGTGGCACAAGACCGCGATAGATGGCGACAAGTGAGGCAGGCAGGCCTACACCAGCATGGTGGTCCAGAAAACCTAAGAAAGCACCCAAAACTAGAACTAATAATACCTTTACAATTACCTACATAGCTTCGATCCTAGTGCCCCCGCCATCGGCACAGATGAATTTGTGGTACTTACAATTTCTGAGTGACAGGTACAGTTTGTTCATGCGAAACCGCAAGTTATTAGCCTGTATATAACTGTTGTAAAATATGTGTCTAAGATTGATTGATCATTTCAATCACGATAGAGGACCGTAAATAACTTCATCTTGAGGTGAAAATACCAATTAGCATTGTTGTGTTAAGTATTTACTGCTTGCTATAAATTTTCATACAAGTATGCCTTCCATTACCGCTCATGATGGCTAGTTAGTTTCCAACCGTTGATTTTGTGATTTACATGTTCTTTGATTTTAATAGTTTTTGTTGCTTCCTCTCATCAATAAATTTCATGTCTTTATGACATGTTTTACTTACAAGACATTCAGAGTGGTTGTTGCGGACACGAGCCGATTTTGTAAATAAATAAATTGATTATGTTTTAATTATGTTTTACCCTAGTTTTATGGTTCTATTGAACACTTTGATAATCGGAATTATGTGATTATTTAGTTTAAGTTTAAATACCTTTGTTTTACATTAGAATAAGCTAATTAGATTACGTAATTAGATGTAACATGGATATTTTCACTATTTACGTGCCCTATTTACGTGTACGATTGGATATACACGTATAGGATTTTAGTTCCAAAGTTTTGCCTGGAGCAGCGCCACGCGTCCACCTGAGTTGTAAAATCTTGCCGTGGCGCTAGTAAATGAAATTGGTAATAATTTTGGCTTATGATCTTCAATTGTTTTGTGTGTTTACTGTCTTGAATATGTACGGATAGTTAACAATTGATGTGTAAAAGGTTGGTTACGTCATAGAGTATGTGTGATCAATAACATTAGCGCTGTAAACGTTAAGAATACGACGTTATTGATCAATTTCGTATCCACTTTTACGTTTTGCATGTATAATTTAAGATTTACGTGTTTATTTCGGATATTAGTTTTGTGTAGTTACTGTTAATATATCGCTTATATGGAAACAGCGTGTTAGTTAGTTAGAATAACCACGAATATGGAGTTATAAGTTACTAATTGTAGAATGTAGAGCGCGATAAGCGATATGTGCATAGTGACTTTTTGCCCGAAATGTCGTCGGAAATTGTCGCAAATTACACGAAAATTATCTCGCCTCCGATTGGTCCGCATGAGGGCCAAATATTGGCTATAAATATGTCAGGGTAGCTCGGTACTGTCACAGTCCAACACAGCTCTTCAGAGAGTGAACAACACCGAGCTACACTACCAAGAAAGAAATAGTATTGTTTTAAATGAAGATAGAAATAGTACTCAAGAATAAATACAGTCCATTGATGTTAAAAGAAGCAAACCTCGATTTCCTTTCCGGTATATGGTTCCTGGTGACCATTGCCTACCCATTGCTGCAGAACCCATCAGTTTGTCCTTCGAGCCGGATTACGGTTCGAGGTTTGACAAGGCGTCTTTAGACGCAGGCGTCTTTCGACGTGAAAAACCTGGCGTCTTTCGACGTGAAGATCTCTACGTAAAGTTGTGCGAAGCATATTGGCGACGCACACGGCGCAGAACGTAGCGCTGATACGTGTCTTGCCGAACGCCGTTAGGTGTAGCGAGCACGTATACTTTTCGGTCGACTTTGGGTCGTTTTACGATCGAAGTCGTCCGTCGACGTAAAGTTGTGCGAAGCATATTGGCGACGCACACAGCGCAGAACGTAGCGCTGATATGTGTCTTGCCGAACGCCGTTAGGTGTAGCGAGCACGTATACTTTGCGTCGACCTTGGGTCGTTTTACGATCGAAGCTGGTATATCCGAAGAACACCGAACGGTGCGACGTGCGACCGACGGGTTTTATTGAAGATCACCCAACGGTGCGACGACGTCGAGCAACAGGCAGCCAAACGGTTGCGTTGTACTTCGGATCGACGAGACTACGAGCCGCCGTGCAAGACTCTCGTCACGTAGTGTAGTAAGGTTAAGTGTTAGTTGTCAAGTGTTAGGGTAGTAGGTGGCACGGGTATGCCAACCACGCGTAGTATGAGAGCGTATGAGGATCCACCCGCGTCGCCGTCGACTGCGAATGCCGCAGTGACCGCCGCGTTAGGTAACATCGCGAACGTAGAAGATGCGCGGACGAACGCCGCGATGACTACAACCGCGACCGATATAGGCCCAGTCCGTAGGGAAAGTAGGGCACCTTCTGTGCGATCACAGCGTTCCACGGCTTCAGCGGTTGCACGAATAAGGCAAGCCGAGTTGGAAGCCGAAGAACAGCTGGCGGATCTACAGCGTCGGGAATTTCAGTTACAAGCGGATTTGATTAAGAAACGGTTAGCTGCGAACGTCGCTACCATTAGAGAGGAGACGGACCGCGATAGTGTAGGCGGTAACGAACCAGCGGACGCAGAACGTCGCGTTTCCGACTGGTTGCAGCAGAATCCCAAGCCGATGACTGGGCAAGCTGAACAACGGTTCTCGGAGTGGTTACATAACACTCACATACGAGGGGAGCGCGTTGATGTCGAAACCACGGGATATCGGGATAGTTCACCGACGGCGCAGGAACATAGGCGCGACCGATCGGGCGATAGAGCTATACCTAACCGGGTAACTTTTGACGCAATGCCGCGTAGAGACGAGCCGCCGACGCCGGCACGCTCTCGGGACTTCGGGGCAGATAGGTTAGCTGACGTTTTGGAGAAGCTGTCTAGGGATAGGGCTCCGTCACGATTGCGGGACTTGCCGATATTCAGCGGCGCCATTGTAGAATGGATGCCTTTCAAAGCCGCGATGGAACAATCGACAAAACTGCACCGAATTAGTGAAGCAGAAAACCTAGATCGGCTCCGATCGTGCCTACGCGGGCAGGCGCGTGAGGAAGTTGCCGCGCAACTTTATACGGCGACCGACCCGAAGGTCGTAATGCAGACGCTGGAACAGAGTTACGGGCAACCAGAAGCCATTATTGATAGGGCACTTGAGGACATTAAAAAGTTGCCGCGTCTGGGCACTACCGCAGGTGACCTTAACACCTTTGCAGTACGCCTTCAGAGTATCGTAACGGTCTTGTCATGCGTGGATGAGTACGGATACCTGCAAAATCCAATGTTAGCGCGGCAGGTTACGGACAAATTGGGTCAGAACATTAGGATGCGGTGGTGCGATCACGCCGCCAAGCACAATGACTCTAAAGTACCGCTGATAGTAGCATTATCACGCTATCTAATGCAAGAAGCGAATAAAGGGGTGCGGTACTCATATTCGCCGTCGACCGCAGCGACAACGGCGCAATTAGTGACAACGCCGGCCAACAGGAACGCGACAGTGGCGTTTCCGCGCGGGCGAGCGGACAGATCACGGGTTAGGGTGTATGCAACCGCGAACGCTAACGAAGTCCACGCGAACAAAGCGACCGCGAACGCGAACCGAGCGACCACGAACGCGAACGAAGTTCGCAAACGTGAATGTTTGTGTTGCGGAGCTAAACACGATACGTTCCGGTGTCCAAAAGTTGTAAAAATGGAGACGCATGAAAGATGGGAGTGGGCGAAGGAAGTAGGCGTCTGTTTCCTGTGTCTGAATGACAAACACAGAAGAGTCAAGTGTAAAGCGAAAAGGTGCGGTATAGGCGAGTGCCGATCGCCGCATCACGCTTTATTACACGTGACTTACGCGCCCGCGGCGATTGAAGAAGATAGTGCAATAACCGCGGTCACGCACTTAAGTAGGAACACCGAGGTGTTACTTAAAGTTTGTCCGATCGTGATTAGGGGCAAAGATGGTAGAGACGTGGATACGTTTGCCATGTTTGATGAGGGCTCTACCATCACACTCGTTACCGACGAGTTAGCTACCGCGATCGGGGCCACAGGGCCGGAGAGGGCGTTGCGTATACACGGCGTAACATCAACACAGCGGGAGCCAGCCAGTAGGGTAGTTTCCCTAGCGATACGGGGAAAGGCGGAAAATAATTTCTATTCAGTAACGGCACGAACGGTCCGTAACCTATCCCTGGGAAGCCAAACTATTCGGCGGGACGTTTTACTTACTCCGCATCTGCAACAGCTGTCGGAAAGCGACGTGTGTTACGCAAACGCGAGTCCGGGAATTTTAATAGGTGCGGATAATTGGCACTTAATAGTGACACGCCGACTGCTTACGAACGGAACAAAGCAGCCCGCGGCGTCGCTCACGAAATTAGGATGGGTGATTCATGGGACCGCACCAAGGTGGGTTATGAATGAGGATTTGAGAGTGATGCATGCACGCACCGCGTCGCGTTGTGATGACGAGTTGAATAGCATTATTGAAAGACATTTCGCTATTGACTCGCTGGGAATTGCGTTAAATCGGAAACCGATACAAGCCGAGGAACGCGCCGTAGAAATGTTTGAGTCTACGGTGACGAGGGTCCAGGGACGCTATGAGGTCGGTTTACCATGGGCGAACGAAAACATAGCCCTTCCCCTTCCCCAGCCACGATATGGCATACAAGCGATTGAAGAATATTGAGCGGCGCATGGACAAATCCGAAACTTTTAGGTCTGCGTATACTAGTCAGGTAGACGGACTATTAGACAAGGGATACGCGGTTCCGTGTAATGACAAATGCGAGAACAACCCGCGACTTTGGTACTTACCGCACTTTGCGGTGGTTAACCCGCATAAACCGGATAAAATTCGAATGGTATTTGACGCGGCGGCTAAGTCCAAAGGCACGTGCCTTAATGACGCGTTGTTGGAGGGACCGGATATGTTGCAGTCGTTGAACGGGGTCTTATACCGATTTAGGGAGCGCCCGGTCGCCGTGACCGCGGACATCAGAGAAATGTTTCTGCGTGTTCGAATACGAACGGAAGATCAGGCGGCTCAACACTTTCTGTGGCGCGGCAACGAACGCACGTCTCCGCCACGAAAGTATCGTATGACGGCTATGCTATTCGGGGCAAAGAGTTCACCGTTTATGGCGCACAGTGTAAGGAATAGGAATGCTGAGGCGCACCGGGAAACTCACCCTCTTGCATTTAGGGAAATCACGGAAAACCATTATATGGACGATTGGGTAGCTAGCTTCGATAATGCCGAACAGGCCGCGCGTGCCATTAAGGAGGTACGCGAGGTACATATGGGCGCAGGTTTCGAACTCGCTGCATGGAACGCGAACGAAGCCCGATTATTGGAGCCTATACCGGCGGCGGACAGGGCGCGCGACCTGAAGGAATTAGGGGCGGGCGCACATCCATACGGGAAAACGCTAGGTATTTTGTGGGAACCGATAGCGGACGAATTAAAATTCAATACCACAATGCCGCGCGTCCCGGCTGAAGTTAGGGATGGGACTCGCACGCCGTCGAAGCGAGAGGCGCTCGGGGCGGTTATGTCCGTGTTCGATCCGCTGGGGTTACTTAGTCCATACACGATTACTGCTAAGATTATGCTGCAGGAATTATGGAAAAAGAGTGTAGGTTGGGACGAGCCCATACCCGCGGAGGAAGGTCGTAGCTTTAAAGAATGGATAGACGATTTGAAATACGTCGAAAGCATACGGATTCCGCGGTGCTACGAAATTCATAACGTGACGAATAGGGAGTTACACGTATTTGCCGACGCCAGCGAGCAGGCATACGCCGCGGTAGCGTATTGGCGTATGACACGCTTAGACGGATCAATAGGCGTCCCGTTGGTAGCCGGCAAGGCCAAAGTGGCCCCTTTAAAGACACAAAGCATTCCACGATTGGAATTGCAGGCGGCACTAATAGGCGCTCGTTTAGCAAAAGATGTACTCACGGGACATAAAGCGAATACGAACGTAACTTATTGGTCCGATTCCAAAACTTGTTTGCATTGGATACGAAATGACTCGGCTCGGTACACGCCATATGTGGCTCACCGTTTGGGCGAAATAGCGGAGTTAACGAGCCCGGAGCATTGGCGATGGGTGCCTACGAGCCATAACGTAGCGGATGATGCAACAAGGACTGGAAACACGAATATGTCGGATGCCGATCGGTGGTTTAGGGGCCCGAGTTTTCTTTATCTCGACGAATCCGAGTGGCCGATTGAGTCGTCCGTACCGAGCACGGACTCGACGACGGAAACTGTAATGCACGCGTCCGAATCTGCCGACCCTTTCATACGATTTGAGCGTTTCTCATCGTATGAGAGGTTGCGGCGGGCCATAGCATACGTATTGCTGTTTCGCGACAAATGTAGGCGTCGGGCCACGTGTCTTAACGCGGACCATTTAGCTGAAGCGGAACGGATTATAACTCGCGAAGCGCAAAACGAAAGCTTCTATAACGAGATGCGTCGACTAGAAAAGGGAACGGCAATTGATAGGTCGAGTAACATCCGAAAGTTAGACCCGGTATATGTAGATGGTTTATTGCGCTTGAACAGTAGGATTCGCATAACGAGCGGTTTGCCAGCGGGATTACGGAATCCGCCTATTTTAGACGGTAGGTCACTCACTCGCGAAGCTATTGATCAAGCGCGAACACGAAACCAATGGTCACATAGGTACGGAACACCTAGTGAACAATATGCGACAAGCGTACTGGATAACGCGGGTACGAGCAGCTGTAAAGAGCGTTACAGCAAAATGCGGAATATGCGCGCTACGAAGAGCGCGACCCCCCGTCCCAGTGAAGGGAAACCTGCCTATCGATAGGCTCGCGGCGTATGTTAGGCCTTTTAGTAAATGCGGTCTTGACGCTTTCGGGCCAATGTGGGTCGTAATAGGTAGGCGACGCGAAAAACGATGGGGCTTGCTTTTCACATGCATGGTGACACGCGCCATACATGTGGAAATGATCGCGTCTCTGAGTACGGATTCCGCAATTATGGCGATGCGGCGTATGGCGGCCCGCCGGGGATGGCCAAGTACTTTTCTGTCAGACAACGGTACTAACTTTCGCGGCGCTGACATAGAACTCAATGCAGCGATGAAAGAATGGCGCGAAACGTTAGGCGAATATGTAACCGCGAAGAAGGTATATTGGAAGTTTATTGACCCCGGTGGTCCGAATCAGGGCGGCGCCTGGGAAAGAATGATACGTAGTGTAAAGACGGCATTAGCGGTCGTTTTACACGAGCGAGCGCCTCGAGAGGAAGCATTGTCCACTCTCCTCGCGGAAATTGAGTATACAGTAAATTCGCGCCCACTCACACACGTATCAGTCGACCCAGACGACGAGGAGGCTCTCACTCCTAACCACTTTTTGTTAGGCACCGCGAACGGTGTACCGATTTTAGGTAGGAGCGAGTTGGCCGACCGACGGGCGTGGCGCGCGGCACAAGCGTTAGCAGATATGTTCTGGTCACGCTGGATTAAGGAGTATTTGCCCGCGTTAGGACCGCGTGACGACATCCGCCGCGAAAACAGGAACATAGAGGTCGGAGATGTGGTCGTAATCGCCGACGACCAATCGCCTCGTAACGTGTGGCCACGGGGCCAGGTAGAGAAGGTCTACCCGGGACCAGACGGCGTCGTTCGCAGTGTTGACGTGCGCACGCGTGGTGGAATCTTTAGGCGACCTGTTAGACGGCTCATAGTCCTCCCAACGAGGGAAAGGGGCTGCGGAGTCCTTCGCCGAGGGGAGGATGTTGCGGACACGAGCCGATTTTGTAAATAAATAAATTGATTATGTTTTAATTATGTTTTACCCTAGTTTTATGGTTCTATTGAACACTTTGATAATCGGAATTATGTGATTATTTAGTTTAAGTTTAAATACCTTTGTTTTACATTAGAATAAGCTAATTAGATTACGTAATTAGATGTAACATGGATATTTTCACTATTTACGTGCCCTATTTACGTGTACGATTGGATATACACGTATAGGATTTTAGTTCCAAAGTTTTGCCTGGAGCAGCGCCACGCGTCCACCTGAGTTGTAAAATCTTGCCGTGGCGCTAGTAAATGAAATTGGTAATAATTTTGGCTTATGATCTTCAATTGTTTTGTGTGTTTACTGTCTTGAATATGTACGGATAGTTAACAATTGATGTGTAAAAGGTTGGTTACGTCATAGAGTATGTGTGATCAATAACATTAGCGCTGTAAACGTTAAGAATACGACGTTATTGATCAATTTCGTATCCACTTTTACGTTTTGCATGTATAATTTAAGATTTACGTGTTTATTTCGGATATTAGTTTTGTGTAGTTACTGTTAATATATCGCTTATATGGAAACAGCGTGTTAGTTAGTTAGAATAACCACGAATATGGAGTTATAAGTTACTAATTGTAGAATGTAGAGCGCGATAAGCGATATGTGCATAGTGACTTTTTGCCCGAAATGTCGTCGGAAATTGTCGCAAATTACACGAAAATTATCTCGCCTCCGATTGGTCCGCATGAGGGCCAAATATTGGCTATAAATATGTCAGGGTAGCTCGGTACTGTCACAGTCCAACACAGCTCTTCAGAGAGTGAACAACACCGAGCTACACTACCAAGAAAGAAATAGTATTGTTTTAAATGAAGATAGAAATAGTACTCAAGAATAAATACAGTCCATTGATGTTAAAAGAAGCAAACCTCGTTTTCCTTTCCGGTATATGGTTCCTGGTGACCATTGCCTACCCATTGCTGCAGAACCCATCAGTGGTGTTGATTCGAAGCTTCTGACAACCGAATCGAAATGTAACGGGGTGGATGGTGGGAAATGTTGAAGACAAGAATGTTAATGGAAAAATTGGTTTATTTTATGACAAGATATAAGGTGAGAGAAAAAAGCGACAAGTAAAACTATGACTTATAAAACAATAATTAAAAAATATAAAAATGTAAACTATAATTAAAAAAAATTAAAAGTAAAAAATATATTTTAAAAAACAAGCTTTTATTTAATTGCGCTAAAAAGAATAAAATAAACTTTTCTTTTAAAATTATAACTATCAACTTTTAACGTCATTGCACAATTTATATGACATAAAAGCTTGTCGCGAGATTTAATTACTAACATTTACTCGTAGTACGAATAAATGTTAGTTCGATAATTATGTTTTCTATAAACAGGTAAATTTCGCGACAAGCTTTTATGTCATATAAATTGTGCAATGACGTTAAAAGTTGATAGTTATAATTTTAAAAGAAAAGTTTATTTTATTCTTTTTAGCGCAATTAAATAAAAGCTTGTTTTTTAAAATATATTTTTTACTTTTAATTTATTTTTTACTTTTTAGTTATCACTGGACTGGTTTCGCAGTGCCATCTATTGTCGAGAGGCGGTACTAGTCTAATGAATTTATTTGTTATATTATATTATAGATAACTAGCACCAGCAATTTGAATACCTATTTAATTTCCTGATTTTACTACAGTCACCCTGCGACAAACTAAACGGGTTTATGTACCCATCAAAAATAAAATACCGACCAAGGGCAAGTAGGACTCGCGCGTGAGGGTTCCTTCCCATAATCATACTAGTCATACTATCATACTAATATTATAAATGAGAAAGTGAGTTTGTTATTCCTTCACGGCTTGACTAATCAGTTGATCATTATGAAAATTTGTATATGTCAGGGGTACAGAGCCCAACATAGGCTACCTTTTTACCCGTGAAAGTATGTCAATCCAAAGGGAAAATATTTTTTCTACTATATGCTGTATGGGATGCTATCGGCCAACAGATGGCGCCACAAGTCGCGCTATGGGTTGTTTTGTTGTCAAACGAGATCTGTCATAAAATTAACGCGAGCGAAGCCGCGAGGAAAAGCTAGTAATAGATAAAATACATTTTAATTCATATCCGGTATAAAAGAGCCATGTACCAATGTAAAATGTACCAAGGATAGGGTCACATTATATTGGTTGTTTAAAGAAGAAGAAGTAACTACAAATTTACGATTTTCAGATTTATTCCTGTACTTGTACTACATCATCTTGCTTCTTGCCAAATTTCATGATTCTAGGACAACCGGAAGTACCCTATAGGTTTTTGGTCGGAACTGTTTTGTACGAAAAACGGAACACAAACGGCTGTATCGTAATTTTGTTATCATAATATTGTATTGTCATGTGATCTACAGTTTTAAGCAAAATTTCAGCTCAATCGGTCTTTGGGAAGTGGTTCAAATTTACGTTCCAAGATTCCACCCTTACATACATACATACATACAAGTCAAGTTAAATAAAAGCTTTTAAAAACGATTTGTCACACAAGGAATTAGGCAGCCTCAGAGTAATAACATATAAAGAGGGAGTGTCCCTGCACCCGTTTTGATACACCTCAACCAGAAATGGAACCATTTAGCGATTCACTTTTGACAGAGCGCTTGTATGATGTTTTTTTTTTTTTTTTTTGGTGCAATAAAGAATATTGTATTGTATTGTATTGTATGAACCCACTCCATCTAGTAAGTTATTAATCTAAGTACGCAGTTATAACTTCACCATTGCAGTACCTACGATTTTGGCCATATAGTGCAGAACATGCAATGTAAAAAAAAGCTCATTCTGATTTTCATTAAAAGAAGGTATTCATTGACTTTTCATCTGAACTCATTGTTGTGGATGAGATGGTAGCCATTATAGCGTTACAAAGTATGTATATACTTTAGATTCGACTCATTTAATTTTTTATTAAGATTTTGATAGCGATACGTCTAGAGATAATAGCGCGGCAAAAACTTATTGCCAACAGATGTGAGGCAATACAAAAAACAATTGACTTTCATATTTTTTTCCTTTATTTGCTTGTGTACGTGATCGTTGCGTTTATTTTTTATAAATAAAAAATAAATAAAAAATTGTGTGCCTGTTTGTAATGAGGGCAATCTGTCAAATGGGTTTAGAAAATTGTATCTTAGCCAATGATTCTACATTATTTGAATTATAATTTGTAAGTGGCCAGGTTCTTTTTATTTTTAAAACAAAATAAAACTCATACAGAAAAAAAAAAGAAAATAGACGACAACAAGAAGTTTATTCATTTATTCAAGTGGCCATGTACATTTTTTTTCTTTTATTCTACATTTATTTTGCTACTAATTTTAGAGTTTTTTAACATATTTGCATTGTTCTCTTCTTGAATAAATTTTATAAACACAAACGGACGGAATAATTCACCTCATAGTATAAAATCACTTGGCCGCAAAATTCCAATTCTTCGTGTCAGCGCTTTAAACTAGGTGAATGCGAATAAAAACTACTCATTAAACATTACGTCGGACTCAGAAATTAATTCGACACAGTATTATTACGTTTATTACAATACAACCTGTTAACATCAAGTTTACATAATCTGCGTGGGAAATTAGGACCAAAAGGTTATGACAAGTATACAAAATGTCAGTGTGTTTTGGCACTTGCGCATCGTGAACTGAGGGAGGACCTATTATATTATAGTGACTAAAACCAAATACTATAGAAGACTAATACGCACAGCTTCGGAAGAATTCGGGCAAGACGCGACACTAGCGCCCCTACGGCATGAGGGCGGCATGAGGTGAACGATTTCAAAACTTTTGTGCGTTTTGTATGCAAAATGTTATAGCGCCCCTAGCGGCATGAGGTGAACGGAGGTTTTTTGTATGCAAAATGTTATAGCGCCCCTAGCGGCATGAGGTGAACGGAGGTTGCCAAGTCATTGTATGAGAAACGTCAAGAGCTGTGCGTATTAGTCTTCTATAGTATTTGCTAAAACAGTTATACTAGTCGCCAACACAGCTGTGTCGCGCAAACGTAAAAAGAAAATCGAAACTCATATTTATTACTCAGTAGGTAAGGACAATGGATTTTCAATTGTTTTATAAATTTATAAACTGTGCGCCCAAATTTTGTCGCGTAGTACATAACATGCTCATACAAAATATTAAATGAGCGAGTTTGTGAGTGCTTGTGATTGAGACTTAAATATCTAAGACTTAAATATAATAGAGAATAGACCCGTAGTTCTTTCTGATAGCTTGTTTTTAGTTTATCTGTTACAATCAAACATAAAAAAATCAAATCTATTTTATATTGTTTAGTAATGCAACAATGCAGTGTTGCATAACATAATCTTCGCTGTGTGATCGGGGGCAAGCGAATAGTGTCAGTAGGACACGGTGGGGTGCTGTGCTATGCTACCAATATTGATAGAAAACTACACCTCGCCTCACGTTGTAGGACTTGGCTACTTTTAACTTTTGCAATATTTTGACGGCACCGTTAACAGTAGTAAGGATCAGATTTTGATGCAGAAGAGCATAGATTTTATCTCTGCAAAGGACGACATTCATGTGATAGTAAGCAAATTATTTTAGAAATTCTCATAGAATGGCAAATATTTCTTTTTTAGGGTTCCGTAGCCAAATGGCAAAAAAACGGAACCCTTATAGATTCGTCATGTCTGTCTGCCTGTCCGTCCGTATGTCACAGCCACTTTTTTCCGAAACTATAAGAACTATACTGTTGAAACTTGGTAAGTAGATGTATTCTGTGAACCGCGTTAAGATTTTCACACAAAAATAGAAAAAAAAACAATAAATTTTGGTCCCCATACTTAGAACTGAAACTCAAAAATGTTTTTTTCATCAGACCCATACATGTGGGGATATGTCTTCGAAAATGATATTGAAGTTTCTAAAATAATTTTTTTTCTAAAATATTTTTTTTCTAAACTGAATAGTTTGCGCGGGAGACACTTCCAAAGTGATAAAGTGAGTGTCCCCCCCCCCCTGTAACTTCTAAAATAAGAGAATGATATAACTAAAAAATATATATTATGATGTATAATACCATACAAACTTTTGGTTTTGTTTTGAACGAGATTTTAATTGGTTTGAACGAGATCTAGTCAGTAGTGTTTTTTTAATACGTCATAAATCGTACACCGCAATTGCTGCTACGGAACCTTTCATGGGCGAGTCCGACTCGCACTTGGCCGCTTTTTTTTATTGTGAATCATTTAAGATACGAAATTAATTACAGTTCTTACTAAAAGCTAAACTAACATTAAAAATTACAAATATAAACTTTTTTTAAATTTAGATTCTAATAAATATAAATTTTATATCGCGCTACAACAAGATTGGAATAAAATTATGCGCCACTAGTTCACTACACTGCATGCCACAGAACATTACTCAATACACAAGCGTTACGATTTAAACTTTGCACTCAAGGTCTGAATACTCAAAAAAACAACTAATTATAAATTATAATCAATCATAAGCCTATAATTAATCACTATAGGAATGTCTTGACAAAGATTATGTATAAAAAACAGGTTGAAAATTTCATCAAACAAATTGCATTCCAACAATGACATTTCTTCACCTTGAAATCTATTGTTGTTTTTTTAAAATGCTACTCTAAAATATCTAACCTGATTCACCGAAAGCTGTTTTATTGCACTTGGGTGTACAAAAATATTTTATAGTTTAAGTTTATTTATTTAAGGAACTCCAAAAAAATACACATATTAGAACTTATACTAAGGTTACACAATTCGCGCTTTTTTATTATAGATGACCAAACATGCAATTAAAAATCATTTCATCATCATCCTCATATCAACCCATAATCATCCCATCCCACTGCAGGGATACGGGTCTCCCTTCAATCGAAGGGGACTAGAGCGTACTCTGCCACGCTGCTCCAATGCGGACTGGCAGAGGCCGGTGTTTCCAAGCCGCCCGAAAGCCATCGACTTGGCTTTAAGACTGTCATCTACCGACAACAGCCGGTACCGAAGGCTTAACGTGCCCTCCGAAGCACGAAGAAGCTCGAGATAACGAAACCCATCCAAACACTGGCTGGGGTCAACGTCGCTTGACTTGCGTGTTCATATTAGAGTGCGACACTCAGCGAGCGACGCCATCGAGCTCCTCCAATTAAAAAGAAACCATGACAATATCCAACCCATGCGACTAGCACTGTATTGCCTGCAAAACCTCAGCGCCTCAGCATGATGGAATTAATGTATTATGTATTACTTTAGCATTATTCTATTTGTGATCGAAATCGAAACCTAGCATTGGAGATAGTGTCGCTACCAAATGAGCTAGATGATGAGTAAGCATAAAAACTGTAATTATACTTCTTTCGCGGGTTCAACTGGTCGCAATCGGGAGAAAACACGTAACTATCATCATTCTAGCTTCGCTTGATTTGCCATCTCTCTTCTATATGCTATGATGCCTAATGTTCAAATCTCTATCTCTCACGTAGTTGTTAGTAGGGAAGACCTTCAATACTACCTAAACCATCTAATTTCTTTCTGATTGAATTCGTTGTGAGTTCAAAGACAGTTGTAATTTCTCCCCCCGGGAAGTCAATGAGCTTTGTTGCTTATTGTCAATCTGAGGTCGTCTGTTGATCCTGGGTTTAAGGAGACACAACGATGGGAATGTGTGGTGGGCTTGTCCCGGTCTCATTATAAAGTGAGGATTGTCATGTCATTAGTAAGTTACTTCGACACTGTTGAAATAGTTAATAAAACAATTTAGATTGACAATGGGCGGGGGTTAAGTGGCGTAAAATTGTTGTTGTACATTGTCGCAAACAAAGTGCCGTGATTCCGTGTCGTTTGTGTGTCGAAATGCAATAATAACAGGAGTGAGATGATATGTAAAAAAATTAAAAGCCCCAATACGATCTATACTTTATACAATATCTGTTTCACTTGGTTTCATCTTGGTTTTAACTCTGAGAAGGAATAAGAAAAGCAGACAATTTCAGAGAAAAATGTCATTTTCAATAGTAAAAATGTTATTAGTGTCAAATTAACACTTGCCATATTTTTATATATGGACACTCCGCTAAAGTTGTCCGCTTTCCTCATTCCCTTTCAGAGTTGAAACGTTTAGACTTTATTTTCAAGATCTAAGCTAAGTTATGTTATATTAGTTCATAACATTTTTAGCTATAACAGAATCAAAATACTACTCACATGATGCTTCCAACACTGACGCAAAACATACTAGAAATATTTGAACATTTTTTTAAAGACACCCAAATTGTAGGAAAAATATTCAAACTTCAAACAAAGTTCCGTGTCAGTATTCAAGATTCTAGCTTCACATACTCTATGTAGAGCCGATTAAAGCGAACCTAGTATACTTTGTACAGTTAGAATAATTATCACATGACGATTGTTCAGATGTTTCACAAGTATATTTCGCAATGATCGATTGATATGTTGAATAACCAGTTTGTACCAGTAGGTACTAACTAGTTGCTTAAGAAATGAACACCCAAATTAGTTGACACGATTGCTTTGGTAATGACATAGGTTGCTTATTGCTTTTATGACGCACGATCTGATCGTATTGGAACAATTTATTTTTTAAACACTGTTATACGGTAGCAGATCGAAAACTATGCTATGCTCAAGCTAAACTAAGGTAGGCTTAATTAACCTGTTAGCTTCGGAGTATTTTTCATACTTGTTAGTAATGTGTGCACTTGCAGACCACAATGTACGTTGTAGTACCTACGTTTGTAGTTAGCTTAGTTCCATTTGAAAATGCACAGGTGTTTTCAAATAGCAAGTGAATATACTGACTATGACATAAATTAGCATCAGGTGAGATAAGTAGCCAAATTTAAATTTTTTTTTTTAAATGCGATGCATAGATCGCCAACTATTGGTAAAAAAAAGAATGTAAGGCAAAAACAAAACACAATACGCAATCAAATTGACGTGCGAAAGGGACAGACAATAAATTAAATTGTGCAATTTTTCGGTATATTATGTGTAGGATTTTATAGAATCACAAAACAATAGACTGTGGGATGAACTTAAGCGATTATTTTAACCCTAGCGTTGTACAATGGCGCATTAAAAGTCAAATCTCGTATTTAAACAGCTTTTTGTTAATCGAAAAATACCTTTATAATCTGTGGAATAAGAGTTACAACCATCGTAACTTCGACCAATGTATGTTGAACCGATAGAAGCAATTCAATGCCCTCTTTCATTTTCTTGTCGAAGAGATGTGAGGGGAGGTGTGAGAGCTCACATTATAATGGTTTTACGGAGTGTCACAGACAATGACTAATTGTCATATTGATGACAAACTCTGCAGTTTTATTGCATTTGCGTTTATAATGATAGGTCGTATAATGTTTATCGAATTGTGTAGTAATTAAAACTTTAATTAATTGTGTTCTCAACTTTATAATTGGTAATTTATGTTTTTGCATGATCAAAGTCGACGTACGCTTCTTTGCCTCGTTCCTTATTTTGTGCTGGCAACACAATATTTACTGTACAATGATTAAATTGTCTATTGATGTGATGAAAAACATTGATAATGCATTTTGATACATTTGCGTTTAAATGAACGGACGTATGTTTGTATATAATGGAATTGTTTTTTTATGAAGCATTCAGTTTATCTTCTACGACTTTAATATGTAATTATACAAAACAAAAAACCCCGAATAATATACGAAAGTATATGAGTAGAGAAAGTAACATTGATAACACTTAACTAACAGAACTAGAGACTGGAAAAACTTCACAAAATAAATTACTTATTACGCGACTCATCAAAACGCAACTAAATAAGGCAAAATAAGACCTCCATTTATGGTCTAACTAACCGAAGTGCTAAATATTTTGCGAAAGAAGGCAGGTATTCATACTAGAAACATGAGTAAACTTGAACATTTAACACTTACAATGCAATAGTCAGGCAAGCGGGACAGGGTCAGCTTCAAGTGTGAGAAGTGACGTTGGAAAGCGATATCCAATTACAACATAAAACATATCTATTTCGCATAGTTATTATTTTAATTTAAGGTTAAGATTATAGGACGTCCGGGAGCTAGATAAAAGATTAAATATAGCAGCTAGATAGGTCGATGTCAGGCAAATTGCAGGGAGAAATTGGATTGAGATGGCTTGGGATAAAAATGGCGTAGACGAAATTAAGCTTATACCCAGCAGGTCGATGAGAGCTGATTGATGATGATGAACGTTAGGACTCCGGACAAACTCACCACACATTCCCACCGCTGTGTCTCCTGTATAGCCAGGATCGACAACGGCGACCTCATATTGACAATAAGAATTTAAGCTTATTGACGTACAGCTCAAATTTCGAATATTAGTTTTTTTCGCATTTTATTTTTATTTTTTGCAAATTCTAATAAGTTTCATCAACAATTAATTAATTAGATAATTATATAACACAAACAAAACGGAAAGAAATCTTAGCGGGAAATGCTAATCAAATTAAATAATACTGTTGTATTGTAATGTAACTAATGTTAGTAAAATAAATAAATGTTTCCGACAAGAAAATTATATTGCTAATGCTCCATCTGAAAGGTTAACTAATTCAATACCAATCACGATGTTCCGCAAGGATGATCATATTTATGTATGATTCATCGCCAATTATACTTCATGTAAGGGCATAGATATTTTGCTCATAAGGAAGTTTCAAATTGATTGCATTTAGCTTTCGATTGCACGATGTTACTTTGCTCCGGCCTTACTCTCAAAGTTGACTGAGACAAAGTTAGACGAAATGTTATTTGGATTAATCTAAGTACTTATTTGAAATAAAGACAAAAATTATATCTTGCCCAAGCAAGAAATACTAGATCGCCGGCTCTGCTTACTGTTTGACCATACAGTATAGAGAAACACATAACTGCTCTTAGGTACACTTTTTGTGAAAGAGGCAGCAGACAGGTTTTTTAGTCGATATGGCCACTAGAAAAGGAAAGTCTAGTTCCAAGCGGCGTGACAGGGGTAACAATGTTTTCCCGACTTAAAAAAGCTGATATGCTATAATGTAATCATGCATATGATGAAACCATCATAATAGATGTATCAATGTAAATAGATTTCGCAAGATTAATTACAAGAAGGGCAAAGAAATACGCACGGAAGTTACGCAAAGCTAAGAACAAGAAGCGAACTGTGCACTGCCAAGTTATGATGCATTGTTCGACGAGGAATTTCCCTAAACGAAAGTGTTGACATAAACGCAATACACATGCCTACATACAATGTAAACCATCGATGTCTTTTTAGTTCAGTTGGAAAGAGCACTCGACCGGATATCGAGAGGATGTGAGTTCGAATCCCACCTGAGGCTGAAATCTTTCAATAATATTTTCAAAATGTGTTAATCTAATTAACAGACGTAATCATTTTTCGCTTTTTTAAACGTTTCGTTAAAAGGTACCAATGGAAAATTCTAAAATAATAGTACTTGGTTACTGTCCCCTGGTGAATTCGACTGGGGCAGCACCATCCTCTCACAGAATATCGACGTGAAATAGGGGTGATTGATTTGCCAGTGTGTTTCGTATGATAATTAAGAGATCTGGAAGCCTAATACCATCCTGCTTCCAAGATTAATTCTCTGATTGGCAAAGTATCTGTTACCGGAAAGGTATGTAATCCTTCATTGTATACAATTCCTAGGAAATGTGTTATTATAAAGAGGGCCTCGCTCCCTTCGGTCGCTTGGCTTTTGATGGTCACAAGCTAACCCTAACGGGTTAGGTTAGGTTAGCTTTGTCTGATGAACAACGTGTTTCAATTATTTTATTTACAGACATTTCTGATTCTCTGGGTTGGGTTAGGGTTAGGGTTAGCTTGTGACCATCAAAAGACGAGCGGCCGAAGGGAGAGAGGCTAACTTTATAATAACACATTTCCTATTAATTGTATACAATAACGGTATTACATACATTTCCGGTAACATATCAATTCTTGTAGTCGTGGATGTCCATGGGCAGCGGTGATTGCTCACCACAAGGAGATCCGATAGATTGTTTGTTCTCCTCTGTCATTAAAAAAACGATAAACCACATAGGTGGCTACTTAACAAAAAATAAAAAATAAAATATATCTTCCAAACGTTGTACCTTTTTGTAAGTCAGTTTTTTTAAATTTATGTATTGTTAATAGTCATCGAAATAATATTACTACGTATAGAACGGACACCGCGAACAAAATTTTTGTCCCCATACGTTGAGGCCAATAGACATCAACTCGTTTAGAAACTTGCCGACGCTCATCGTGATTGGTCCTCGGATTTATGTCAAAAAAAATATTGGAAAATGCCGTCATGTTCAATAAAAACTTGTAAAAACCGTTCAACAGTAAGGAAGAAAGATAGCGGCGTAACTTATCATCGCTAAGTATACAAAAAATTAAGTAAAACCAACCAAAACAATTTTTTTTCATTATTTTCTAATGCATCATGAT
This sequence comes from Endotricha flammealis, assembly GCA_905163395.2. Lineage (NCBI taxonomy): Eukaryota > Metazoa > Arthropoda > Insecta > Lepidoptera > Pyralidae > Endotricha > Endotricha flammealis. The sequence goes on along the minus strand of LR990861.1, from coordinate 13,498,984 downwards.
TGCATCCGCCATTTCTATGTGAAAATCATAGATTATCAAAAATTAATCGTACAGATGGGATACGTAGGTACTAAGCGTCAGTCAATTTTATAATATAGTTTAGGTATTTCTGAATTTTTTGTAGCTTTTTTTTTAACCGACTTCAAAAAAGGAGGGGGTTCTATGTTTTTTTTTGGAGGTCCGCCGATTACTCCTTCAATTTTGGACCGATTTTAATCATTCTTTTTTAAAAATAATATGTAATTTAAATATTGATTTTTTAAACTATATTTCCAAAATATTTTTATATACTAGGTAAAATACGTAAATGTGGATAAAGTTACTAAGTAAAAAAAATAAGTTTCTAGAAAACAAAAAGATGGAAAACGAAACAGCATTTTAAATTTCGACCAACCATTTTCGAACAAATGAAATTCGGGCAAACAAGTTTCGGAGTAAAGGTACGTTACCATTCTTGAAATTCAACACAACTCCTCTTGTCTGGCAGGCGACCGTCTCCTGGTTATTGCATATATTACAAAATACTACAATCTAAAAATAGCTTCACTATAAAGTTAGTTTTGATTTAATCTCAGTTTATTTTTGACTAATATTAAGTTAAGAACAAAAATGTAATGTAGCTTCCTACCTATAAAGCTAATATTATACCTATTTTCTATTAAATAAAATAAAATATTGTAATAAAATAAAATAATCAGTTGGATGTCCAATAGGCAGAATATAAACAAAGTGTCGCCCCTGCGTAGTAATGTCATATTCTATGACTCGGTTGGGGGCGGGGCCAGGGAGGGGCGCGCCCCTCACGGCCGAACACGGCGCCAAAATTTGAAGGCGCTGTCATTTCTATACGTAGTAATAATATTTCGATGTTAATAGTAGATTTTACAACAAGTGCACAAAACGAATCATTTCTTTCGAAGGCGAGGGCTGATAGTAATGTCGAGGATAGAAATGGTTTTGTGGACGAGTTATAAACTCTGCTTTTCACTTCGATTGCGAGGAAATAAATAAATAAACGCAAGAAAAACAAGACACTGTTTCCCATTTCCCGCCGCTTTTTTTATTTTTTATCTTACGACTTTGAAATTAGGCTTGGGCTGCAGACCTATACAGCCTACTATTAAATTAATTTTGTAATAAAATAATTTTCTTAAATTAATTAAATAACCTACCGTACTTTAATTTAAATTTTAATATCTTTTATGACTTAAAAACACATAAGGCAAATAAATTAAAGTAAATATTATAAATTCTATCTCTGAACTTTTTGTTGTGTTTGGCTGTATGGCTTATTTCCTTTGTCTTAATATAGATACATTTATGAGTTTACTTTTCTGCCCTTGTGCACAAAATTCGATTTTGTGCAGCCTATATCCTGCGCAAATAAGCACTTTCTGAGCATGAGAAGTGAAAAAAGATTTACCAAATTTACAATCAGTTCCATTGTTCCCGTTACTATGAGAATTTTGAAAGTAAAAGTAACTTAAATTACTCCTATAGAACTTTGCCATCTGCATATCTGTCAGTGAATGTAACTCGTCACTCGTCAGATAACACAGATTGTTTAGTAGAAGAAATAATTAATGAATTGCATTAGCAAAATTCATACACAAGAACTCAGCATACTACAACTATTCCCATGAGCACCACAAAATAAACTTGCTAATACTAATTTCGCCTACCATCACTCATATTTTATGCTTGTTACTTTCTTATTAAATAAACACCATAAACGCATTGAAAACATTAATATTAATGCTACATTTAAATTAATTTAGATATAATACATCTAAGTCTACAACAATATGTTTTGTTGTAGAAAATGTTAATATTTTAACGGATTGTGATGCTTTCTCTTAATAAGAATAAATTAAATAACCTCTTGTGATTACTTAAAGTACGGCTGCATTAATAACCTTGTGTTCGGCATTGAAGTTGCCAATAATAAATATTATATTTTTTTAAATCTTTTTTTGACGTAAGCTGAAAACTCTTGGCTGTATGTCATTGACCTTTGCCTGCTATTTTCGGCGAAAAAAAAAAACTTTTTCCGCCAAAAGTTTGGCATTGAATAAGAATGCAGAAGCCACAACTTGAAGAATAAAAAGTGTGTCATTTTTATCATCGAGTACTATAGTACATACGTATCCCTTCTGAATACTCGATGTTTTTTAATGCGATTCGTTTAATATAAATTACATTCTTTATTTCAACGGAAAAAATAAATTTCTGTTATACTTCTATATCCTAATTACATCGAAATAACCTTTCAAAGAAATGATATTGTAAATGAAACAATAACGACTACGACATCCACACATCGTATCAGCAACATTGAAATTGTGTTTGTTTGTTAAGAAATGACCGCAGTTCCAAGAATCGGATAATAATTAGGCAATTGAAATAGATGCATTTTATGAAATAGTTATTATGTTATGTCACTAACATAACATAACATAATAAGTAATGTATACGATGCGCTTTTATTACCTTTCAGACTACAATATCTTTTTTTTAATACCACAAAGGTGGCAAACAAGCATACGGCCGGGCTGATGGTAAGCCGTCACCGTAGCCTATAGACACTTGCAATACCGGGGTATCACTCACGCCTTACCAACCCTCCCAACCCCCCAAGTGGAGCTCTGGAGACCTTACTCACCGTAGGAACACAACATGGCCGAGACCAATGCTATTTGGCTATGATCTTCTGTAAGGCGGAGGTCCTTCACCAGACGGGCTGCTCCGATTTGAGCGGATTATCCGCAGTGCCCTACCTCTGTCAATTATCTTGAAGATAAATTGTTTTTTATGTCATACGGCAAACAAAAAAATGTTATCGCCACTACACTCATCAGCAACGCTACGGGCGCTACCAACAAAGTTAATTGCTGCAAGGAAGGGCATAGGATGAGGGATAAGAAAGTAGTTAGTTACCAAATGAAATTAAACACATTGCTGCTTTCATTTCATCGATTCTGTGAATGGTGTTTCACGGTCACGCTAGCCCAATTCATAAATGCTCTACCACTCAAAGAAGATATAAACGTAGTGCACTCCACACTCGTATTTGCCTAAACTTGGACAACTCGTGGAGTAATTTAGAGGAGTGGATACATTTTTGTACTTGCAATTTTTAAATTCTATATTATTTTCCTTACATTTTGAGTCCAAACGTCAAAAATGAAAATATGGTGCCGTTATTGTTATCGTGAGAAGGCTCACGGACACTCAGCGAGCCATGGAGAGAGCTATGCTCGGGGTTTCTCTACGAGATCGAATCAGAAATGAGGAAATCCGTAGCAGAACCAAAATAACCGACATATCGAAACGGATCAGCAAGCTGAAGTGGCAGTAGGCAGGGCACATAGCGCGCAGAACCGATGGCCGATTGGGCAAGAGGGTTCTGGAATGGCGACCACGTGGAAAGCGCAGCGTAGGACGCCCGCCTACAAGGTGGTCAGACGACTTGAGGAAAGTCGCAGGAAGCCGCTGGATGCAGGCCGCTGCCAACAGGTCGCATTGGAGGCGTTTGGGGGAGGCCTATGTCCAGCAGTGGACTTCTTGTGGCTGAGATGATGATGATGATTGTTGTCGTATGTTGTCATGTGATTGAACAGCTAATGACGCTCTACCACTATGTTTGTTGTTTGTTACAAAACAAAGTTTAACACGTTTCCAATCGAAGCATTAGAAAATACAAACATTAAGAGAAAATGTTGTCCGATCTGAGAACTGTACATCCGTATGTTTTAACCATAGTCTTAAATCTAAATAGATACCCTTAGTGCGGATACTTCGCGTGTCAAAGTTACAAACAGCGACGGTGAACCAATTTTTGACATTCACATAATCCGCATTGCTCAGATGTGTAAGAAAAACTTCCGAAAACTATGAAAATGTCTATTTAAATCGTGAAATCGGCGACATTGGTGTTTTTCCATATAACGGATAAACATCGGCTACCTGCAAAACAGTTGGGGAAAAAAATATTATGAAAATATGTGCCATGTTTCTTCACTTGGGATGACAACGGAAACCGCAAGCCATTGAAGACAGAGAAAGAAGTTGTAGAAAAGTCCTAGCCTAGTAACAATCTTGTTACAGAAGCAATTTTTTGTAAACTGCCTCAGTTTGACAATTTGAACACATCTACTAATCTCGTTAGATCAATACTATGTTACTATTAAGTATGTTTGTTTTATAGAAATGAAGGGACCGGTATCTATTAAGATCAATGTCTCTGGTTTTCTCACTCTTCCGCGAAGCAACATCGAAGAAAGTTGTCGCCGCGCCCTGCGACGACGTTGCAAGACTGATTGCCACACAATCAGACACGAGCTTCGCTGTGTTAAGTAACTGACCTTTAATTCGACATTTCATACGTTGTAGGTATTGGGTAAAAGTCGTTTGGCTAGTTCAGGGGTTACTCAGGGTTGCATTTTGGGTCCTATAAAATATTTTTCAAATTTATCTGTCATCTGATGTATAGTTTTTGAGACTATGAAAATAATTATGTTAGCCACACACATTGAAAGTTAATACTTGTTTCAAAAAAACTAATTAGTTACCTATTACTTACACCAAGTTAAGGTGGCTGTATACGAACGAGTTTTTTCTCGGACGGGACGGGACGGGAAGTTAAATATAGTTCCATACAAAATGTATGTGAAATGCATATGTCGCGGATACACGGACGGGACGGGAACGTGGCCGTGTCGAACAAAATGTCACGTCCCCGTCCCGTCCAAGGTATTATCCCGTTGCGTATACAGAGACCTTTACATGGGCTCCTGGAGCGTATTTAACGACCAACTTTAATGACTCAGTTTTAACTCACATTAAGTTTAAATAATTTAATAGTTCAATTTAATTATCTTCTTTATAAGTTTGAACAGGAAGATGAAATAGAAACTTTAATTTACCGTAATGAAACCCAAAAACAGATTAGGGAACAACGATTACACGACTTAATTTAATTTTGATACAAGTACACTAACATAAAACTGTAAAGCATTACACTTTCAATAACATTAATTACATGTGATACAAGCAAGTTAAATACTAGTTGATGGCAGCAACATCATTCCAACACACCCAGAGCCGGTCGACAAGGTGTGCTAAGTAAAACCGGCAATCATTACCAGAGTTGTGACTGTAAATTATCTGTTTATCATTACAAAAACTGCTAATAAACATCCATCATCGCAGTAACAAAATCTTATGTCGGCCAAATTAGAAAATTACAACAGATGTTCGCACAAAACTTTCTAACTGGCGGTCGCTAACTGCGTAACAATTTCCCTATTATATTATAACGACTGCATTACGTATAAGTATAGAAATTTAATAAAAACTCTGTGTGAATTACAAACGATTATGTTTAAATAGTTCGTGGTTGATCTGACACTAATCTTGTTACTTTATTGTCCGCAGTTGGGTGAACGATTTTTCTATAGTAGCCATTTGAAATGTTTGTTCTTCTTTTCGTGTCAATGTCTCAAATACTCTAAGTTACATAGGTATGTAAATACAATATGTTTATCCATTATTATCTTTCTGATTTAATTTGTTTTGAGTTCCAAGACAGCTATAGTTTCTCCTTCGGGACGTCAAATAAGCTTCATTATTATTGTCAATCTGAGGTCGCCGTTGTTGATCCTGGCTGTACATTAGACAAAGAGGTGGGAATGTGTGGTCCACTTGTCCAGAATGTTTAGCTAGTCCTGTTGATACTTAGTTAGTTTACAGGAGACGTAACGGTGAGCTTTTCCCGATGTTTAGCCAGTTAGATGGCTTTGTCCATGGCCTTCTACAAGTCAGTTAAGATACACAGCGAGAACAGCCTGGGCAGAATAGGAATCCATAGTTTGTGACACACCAGTAGTCGAAATTTTGAATTTTTTTAGGCTCAATTTCAGCAGGCCGGAGGCCCTGATAAACTATTAAAAAAAATAGACCTATTCTATTACAAAGACTTTTGAAAAACGAAAAAGATTTTTGTTTATTAATTACGCAATTAACTATTAATAATACAAAGGAAGCAATGTTAGTCAAATAGAACAATTTATTGGTTGGCAGAGTTAAAAATCGAGAGTTGAAAACTAAACTAGGTAACGAAGGCACAGTTATTAGAGAAAATGACGACATGGCAGACGGCAGGGACCCACAATTAACGGTATAAAAAACAATAAGCCAGTAACAGAATTGCGTGTGAAAGTACTTTTATTTCTAATAGAGAAAGAAGTGTGTTAATCTATATGACGTATCTTTGCATTTTTAAGGTTATTTTTGATAAGAAATTAAACAATGAAAGGCAAGAGTGGAAAAAAGATAAGAACAAATTGAATTCTGCGTATGTTTCAAATAATAAACGAATAAATATGGTCGAACAGGGCTCAGGATTGAGAGCTGAAGGAGCTTGAGGCACAGAATAAGTAATAGTACTACGTAACTGAGGGCTTGAGGGTTGAAATATTGAAAAAAATCTAAATTTATTTTTCAGATTCATGTCTTGCGAAACCTATCCGTTTCTCTCTTTCAAAACTTCATTGTCCTTAGGTTGTCTTGAAAGGATTGCTTTTAGCAATAAGGCCGCTTTGTTGCTAATACAATAGTATGTAAAGTATCAATTTCATTATTATTATCTCTGTCTTTTGTTATACGTGTATTGTAAATAAATCATATTCTATCTATCTATCAGCAACAAAAAAAAATTAACTAAAAAAATCAAATCACATTTCAAATCAATTAGCATAGTCAACATGTTTGACAACAAAAATAAAGAGTTTACTTTCGCTATAAAAATTATAATAGATTAATTACATTCGTTCCTATGCGTGATACAGACTTAATTAAATTTACAGCTCGTTAATAAGATACATCTCAATTTAATGATTTCATCTTTTTCTGACGTGATTTTTGTACTTTCATTCTAATCATTGAAATATTTAATTCTAGAATCTTGATGGAAAGCACGCACGTTTAAAACCCCTAAGAAATTATTTCTTATTAAATGTCTAAAAAAACGTCGAGAAGATGATTGATAGACAAGTTCTAAGATACAGACTGCCCAGTATAAAAATGGATACGTAGGTACTCGATGTTGCCCAGTGATATTTTTATCTTATACTTCATTAGAACTTAGATAAATCACGTCAATTAAACGTCAATTTTCTATGGAGAAGCGTCAAACGTTGTACTATACTATAGTGACGTTTTGCCACTTGGCTTAAATGTAGTAACTATTTAGTAATCTGTGGCTTAATGGGGTCAAAAAAGGGTATTTTTGAACCCAGACTACTGTTAATTACAGCTTTAGTCATGGAATATTATAAATGAGAAAATGAGTTTGTTTGTTATTCCTTCGCGGCTTGACTAATCAACCGATCATTATAAAAATTTGTACAAATATTGTCGGGGTACAGAGCCCAACATAGGCTACTTTTTATCCCGTGAAAGTATGTCATTCCAATGGGAAAATATTTTTTCTACTATAGAGGGCGATGTATCGGCCAACAAATGGCGCCACAAGTCGCGCTATGGGTTGTTTTATTGTCAAACGAGATCTAAGTATGTCAAAAAATTTACGCGAGCAAAGCCGTGGGGAAAAGCTGGTCTAAGATATTTAAGGATTTGCTCTTTGGGAATGGCTCGAAAACACGATTAATAGTCTTAAATGACAAAAAAAAACAAAGTTGCCTCTAAGAATTTTGCAACCAAAATAGGAATTCTGTTTCTTTATGTAAAATATATTTTTTTGCAATTAAACTCTTACATCTACCACAGCTACTACACTATAATTTATAATGTTTTTTAAATTTATAAATTCATAGGATATTTCAAGTAACTTCCTCCGCTCAACTAAACAATAAAGAATACATTAGTTGCACGAACAAGCAGTACAGAACCAATCAATATTGCGATTGATTGAGTTATACGAACGCATTTTAAAAGTAATTCATTAAGTTTTGATCACGTTTTTGAGATTGTACTCATGTACGCGCGTTAGCTTCGGTTTTCGTGCTACATTGGACTCTTTGTAAGTTGATCTAACTGTCAAATGATTGCAACTCCGCAATGGATAATAAATTGCGATAAAAACACGCGGCTAATTCGCCCTTTGTACAAACACTACTTATTTGTTTATCACGCGAATATTAGCATTGAGATTGTTACATTTTAATTAGATCCATACTTCTATACTAATATAATAAATGTGAAAGTGTGTTTGTTTGTCCTCCCTTCACGTAGAAAGTAAAGAACGGATTGATATTTTTTTTTTATTGGGGATAGTTTAAGGTCTGGAGAGTGATATAGGCTCCTTTTTTTCCCATGGTACAAAGAGATTCCCATGGGAAAAATTATTGACATTTTCCCTTGACCACGCGGGCGGAGCCGCAAGTAACAGCTAGTATTATATTATAATATAATGTTATATAAGTAGTAATTTCGTATCGATTTCCCTTCTAGGTCAGCATTTCCCAAACTACTTACGCGTCATGTTTGACCCACTGCATGCGCGAAAATACATATTATGTGGTTTACTTTCTGTAAAACTTAAATATTTAAGTTTTAAAGAAAGTAAACAAACAGTCCAAACAAATAACACATTCATCTGCGAGTAAGTAAATTATTTTCTTACTATTAAAATAAAATTGTATAGTCAAGAGCATGTCGACCTTTACATTGTACGATTCTTAATTTCTATGTCATACTTATGAGCCAAAATTGTACCTCAACGTGCACCTGACTGTACAAATCAAGTTTTAGTCTTGCGTGCTGTCTCGCTCATACAAAATTTGCGTGTGGGATGATTTTGTCAATTTTTTTGCGAGAATAAACCGTAATAACCCAAGTACATTCTAAAGACTTGCCGATATAAAACAAGAACATTGCCAATAGTTATGCTTCTCTTTTTTTCTCCACGGAATTTACTCACTAGAGACAGATTCTGACACAACACAACCACTAAGAAAAGTCAATGGACATTATTCTTAGACAAAACCATTTTAGAAGTTACGTTAAAAAATTACTTATTTCCCCATAAGCTAGATCACGGAACAGAAAGATCGTAATAATCAAAAGTGTGCAATGTGCAATTTACGCTCCTTCCTTAGAGATTCGGAAGATCGAAGCGGCCGCGGTTCCAGTTTACAAATCACTGGTTCAAAGACCTTCAAATCAATCATGAAACCTTTTTGCTAACAATAAACTTGTCCTTGTTTTGATGAAAGAAATATTGTTAGATCAAATAGATACCGATGTACGTATGAGTCAAAATGACAGCGAACTAACACCTTGTACAGAAAGTGCTAATTCGCCGAGTGTTTTGGTCGTCAAATTATCCATCGCGGAGTTGAAATCATTTCATCGTGAGGTGTAACATACAAAGAGTTCAATGTAGCACGAAACGCGACATCAACGCGCGAACACGTGTACAGGGTCTAAATCAATTCAGTACATGTATAGAGATGGAGAGAGACCCCTACGTCTCGGTACAATGGCCTCTGCAATAGGTGTGTCCTAGCCTCCATTGTTCCACTATTGTTGATACGACGCATTCCGTGTTAAAATCAAGTCTGATTATAAAATCTTGAAAAACATTGCTTGGTGTTTATGTAAAAAAAAATTTAACACTTCATTATGTGCAAGCTTCCTCTTAAATTCTCTATTGCTTGATCGTAATTTATACCAAAGCTTTATTGAAAAAAAAAAAAGCAATTTTTCTCATAAAAAAACAAAACGTAATACAACGAATATGAAATGGGACAAACCGTGAATAAAATAATTAAAATTATTATAATTTTAATAATTTATAGTATATATGGTTAGGGACTACCTGGAATTTTTTTATGGGGGACAAAACTCTGAGGGACAGGCGAGAAATAATTCTCATCATATGTCCAAAGTCAAACCACGCAAGATTTCCTCTCATCAAAGAAAGAAATAACGGTTAAAGTAAAGTAGATCAACAAGCATGTGTTATCTCCAAATTCTTTCTATGATCGAGTGCGTGCAGATAATTAGGAGTACCAGATGAGATGAGAGTGGTAAATATTCGCGTGTATGTCCACAATCGACAGGTGTGTCGCTTTCTTATATCTTTTTGGATTAATACGTTGTTTTTCTTGTTCTTCGATATGACTTTTAACATCTCTTTGGTGGTCTGATTTTTGACTTCCAAATTCTAAAAGAGGCAGGGCACAGCGGATAATCCTCTCAAATCGGAGCAGCTCGTCTGGGGAAGAACCTCCACTTTACTGAAGATCGTAGCCTTAGACCAAATAGCATGGTCTCAGTCTTGGCCATGTTGTCTTCCTTCCTACGTTGAGTAAGGTCTCCAGTCTAGAGCTCCACTCCCCCATATTGCAAGCGTCTATTGGCTACCGTGATGCTTGCTTTGCTTACCATCAGGCAAAAAAAAATTTTGTATTTGATTGAGGTATTTTCGTTTCAGATGCATAATTTGGAAATCTGATATGTTTCTGTTCAAAACTGGTTCGAGCACAAATAACGCATTTCCGAAACACTATACATTATCTAGAATCTGACTATTCACAGCCTACGACAATCACAAATTATAAGCCAAATTCTATCAATAATTAAAAGAATTTTCAAAAACGCTCCAGTAGATCCAAAGATTACCCCCTAGAACTTCACAAACTTATCTCTTTATAAATATTAGTATAGATAATTCGAGCACTCATTCAATAGGCAATTAATCACTACCTTTATATTTTTTTATTTTTTTGAAGCATATAAATATAATGATTCTAATAACAAGAGTAATGACTGTAATATTGTGTATCTTCCTAAACCGCTAATTGAAACGTGAATCTATAAGCAAGCCTGTATTCGTGTCAATTTCCACATTTAAGAGACAATGATCGCGTTTCTAACGCAGATCGCGACACACTTGCGGCGTATTATCCCAGCTCATTGATTCATCAAGTGGCGATCATAGACATTAAACGAAATAAATGACGCCATTACAGAGGTTAAAAAAGCACTGAAACATACATAAGCGTAACCTAATATTGGTTTTGTAATATTTATTTAGTATGGTTAAAGACACGTCTTTATAATAAGTACAATACATTCTGGTGCCACGCACGCCACACTATACAAAATTATTGTGTCTAGCTTTAGACAAACGGGTACACTGTCCTCCGATCGCCTGCGAGCGGATGTAAACATTCCAAACTAGTGAAACCGGCGCAACTTCGTTTGCGTGTATTTATTTATGCACAGTAACGCCATCTATATCAGACTTTAGATCAAATCATAAGGAAATCGCGTACTTTTCGGGATAAAAAGTACCCTATGTGTTAATCCAAGGTATCAGCTAACGACATACCAAATATCATAAATATTGGACCAGCCATTTGAGCATGAGTAACATACATTAACTAAGTAACAAACATACACATAACTATCGCCTTTATTTTTATTCAAAAAGGCATATTACAAGCTTTTTTGAATCAACGGTGTCTGCCGAAAAAGTTAAATTCTCATTGTTCTGCTAAGTTCTAGATAACATACCTGTCATAAAATGAAACATGTTTTTAGAAAGATAGAAAAAAAGCGCCACTTTTATTTTTGGTGACTATACTTAAGGTGGTACGTTGGGTGGCACCAACCAAGTACTGCTGAGTTGTCTACATAGATTTACGTCTGTGGTCCGGACCGCACAGTTTTTGCACCGGCTTAACAACATAACTGCATATTGACATAATTTCCTTCAGTCCACTGCAGTAATAACAGCTCGTAACGACCGGTGGCCTGTGGCGAATGATGGAGTAACAACGGAGACACACGCAATAATAGCTCCAACAATGAAACCGTATGAAATTACTTAAGATTCTGTTAAACCTAGATTTTTACTATATCATTTATATTGAGACGTGGGAAGCGTAAGCACTATTAAATAAACTATAGAACCAGATAATATTGGCAGTCTTTTATATTGTTTTTAATATTAATAATAGTGTCAATCTGGTAGGGAAACCGTATAGTTATTGCCCGCTTAAGGATTTCAATCACATTGACATCAAATAAAATAAAAGTTATAGAGCTAGCGAAAGTTTATTGATTTTTTCTTATAACCTAATAAATACTGTAATTGAGTATCAACAGTTTTTAATTAAATCTTGCTTATTTTATAAAATATAGAATATCTAAAAAGCACAGTTATTGCCAATAGATTGCATTGCCATATGGCAATGTCTATAGTTATTGCCCGGGCAATAACTGTCATGGGATATTTTTTTATCGTAAGTTGTGTTTAAAATAAAAAACTTGTTTCGCAATCGTTATACATAAATATCTAAATCGTTATAATTCTTATTTTACAGTATGCCAAGGACACCAAACTATCCACATACCTACTTACTTACGATTAAAAATTAACCCATGACAGTTATTGCCCGGGCAATAACTATAGTCATTAACATGGCAATTACTAAAAAGACGGTGGGCAATAACTAAAAATATGCAGATTTAGGTTTAGTGATTGTCCACGGTTAAAATAACGGTCAGGTGTCATATTTAAATATATATTTTTACTAAAAACGAAGGAATCACTTATGATTTCATTATAACTATGCATCAATAGTTCAAAATCAAATGATTTACGAAAAAAAAAACCTTTAAGCAAGTAAGTCTTTAAGAAAATTGTTAACGTGCATCCGTCTTGACAAAATCCGCCAATACTTTTTTTCCTCAGTATTGCCAATTGTCAATTTTAAATCTACTATACATTATTGGTCAAAGAGCCATCTAGGTAGTTCTAATCGAACAAGAATCGTACCAATTTAACACCTGGCAATATTTTTCTTGGCGCGGGCAATCACTGTCGGTGGGCAATCACTGTCGGTGGGCAATCACTGTCTGGTTTCCCGTACATAGTATAAAATGATGTCGCTTCTGCTGTCTTCGCTTAGATCTTTTAAACAACTCAACAGATTTTAATACAGTACTCTTAAATAGATATATTGATTCAAGAGGTAGGTTTATATGTGAAACACATGCAAGGATTTCCCACGGGAAAGCGGAAAACACTCAAACGAAGTTGCGCGGGTTTCGCTAACAATATTTTGTACTTGAACACTTTACAAACTTTCATAAATGATATGAAATCATTTACTTATTCAGAAAGTAGGCCTTCACAGGCACGTTCTCATGTAATGTCGTACATATCATTATTCTGTATTATATAGATAAACTACTCTATAAACTACCAACTTTTCGGAAACAAAGCAAAATTACCACTGGGAAAAGATATGGCGAAAATATTAATAAAATTCATTAATTGTTCTTTTTAAAATTATTTTACATTTATTTAAAAATTAAACTAAAAACTAAACTGATACTAAAAATCAAACTAAAATAAATATAGGATTCCAGTACAATTTCTAAAGAAGACAGTTTATAAATGCGTGTCCAGTTACAGCAGGGCGAGCTCGCCTTGACCGCCAGAGCGGTCAGGCCACCTATCGTTCTGATTCGAACCACTGCCCACGACGCTCTGGTGCATGTGAAAACTTTGTAAATAAATGCTTGCCAATATCTATGCCAAACCTTTTGCTTATTTCTCTATTGAGAAAGAGTCATTGAAAAGTACTAAAACCTGTGACAAGATTAACGACAATTAAATCTATTATTAAAAAAAAAAGCAAAAACAAAAAATGGTACTCACTTCACTTCTTTCGAATTTTAGGGGCAACTCACTAGAAAAAAGTTACGCTATGTAATGTAATCTCTGAATCTACTGAATCGATTTTGAAAATTCTTTTACCATTGGAAAGCCACGTTATTTCTCTTTCAGTGTCATATTATATTATCCATGCGGGCGAAACCGCGCACAGCTAGTGATATATAAATGTAGTTTCGCTAGTAAGCTTAGAGCAACGCGGGGACGGAAGAGCCCGCGTTGCTCTAAGCTAGTAAGTAATTATTAAATAAATATAAAATACTTATAATCTTGAACTGTGAAGTAAAAAAACTAGAAATGGACGGAAGAGTTACTTTATGTTTGAGATTTATTTGGATACTCTCAGGTTCGGTCCGTTTTCAACCAGGATCGAGGATATGAAAATAAGCATTGGGGACGGCATATTCTTATTGATGCTGCGTACGAGAAAGTCGGAGGCTTTCTTTGACATTTCCTCAAGACGCGTCGGCATGCGACGAAGGAACTGGCACACACTTTAGGCGACCCCGACGGGGCACATGCACGCAGATTTATAAGCAGAAACATTTGTATGCATCTTGATGTTTAGCGAAAGTGGCTTCGATTTTCATCTGTAAATTACCTGTTTTTGGACTGAAACCGTTTTTTTTGATCAAACAAGTGGACTTCAATGAGCTTGCTGTGGTCATACGACCACTTTTGGTCAAATTAATATATTGTACAGTAAGTAGTAGGTATAATATATACGAAATCCATCTGCATTTTAGTACATTTTTTTCTGGAATTTATTGCATGTGATGTGACGCTAGTACTAGTCCTGCTCTTTCCATAAAAAAATCGTTATGAAAAGGTTGCCTTATTGGTCTGACATTATGACTGAGATGAGTTTCTGACGTTCAGCGAATCTTCCATTTTGCGAGGAATTTTGATAATACGCGTGTCTGACATTTTACGTATCTTCATGAAAGTATTTAGCCATAAATAGTACACTACAATACAATACAAAAACTCTTTATTACATTAATACTCTTTATTATTTAAAAAAAATACAAAAAAAACATGGACAACTTAACACTAGGGAGTTATCCTGCATATTTGTGACTTTGTAACTGTTTATTGTAAATATATATATCATAATACCTTTACCTACCATCGAACTACCTATTAGTCTTAACTAGTAAAGCATTATCTATCTTTAAAACAGCTATAAATAAGTTATCGGTATTTACAACATCGGAATCTGTACTTATTGAATGAACTCTAACCTACGTTATAATAGGTGTTTTCGATGCAAATCCACATTCCGATGTTTTTCCATATCCTATTGTTTCGTCAGATATCTAAAAATATATTGAGTCAATATCACAAATATCACTATGTACTGTATACCTACCTATATTCAAACGATACATTAGAAATATTTTAGGTGTTTAAGTTTATCATCGGCACTATTGACCATTCTTCATGGTGTCAGTCGATGAGATACCCAAATAAATAAATAACGTTTATTCCCAGTTGCCCCCGCAAGATCTGCCACGGGTGGCAGATGGGAATAAAATTCCCAAGTGGGGGCAAGGACTTCCCATTTGCCAATGGAATCTTTTGAGCCTATTTTGAATATCATATGTTCAACAACTTCACACATAATAATCATAGATTTATCCAAATTCCATTAGTTGCTAATAACTGGTGAAGTTGCCTGTAAAATGTTGTCCCATGACTAGATATTAGGACTTTTCTACAAAAAAAAAAATCTTTGACAGATATAGAAATGTCCCACGACGGAGAATTTACCCTACTAAGTTTATCGATCGAAGATGTTTATAATATAAAGAGTTGAGTAAAAAAATAAATAATATTGGGCTACGTTACGTACTCGATGATTACTATATTATTTTAAGTACTGCTGGCAGGCAACCCTAGGTAAGATATTCAATACTTCTAATCTATGACACTTGCTATAATAATTCTAAACTTAGGTTAGTACTTTAGAATATGTAAATAGCCAACATTCCGGTCTTTATAGAATGCTGCCTACGTACTTCCGACGCTTGTTGAGGACCCACTTACATAGGAAAGTAGCTATTTATACATGGTTCTTATTTACAAGCAGATAGGAAAGGAATTCCTTTGTATTGTTAGTTGGGCGCGCTCATAAATATGAAAGCATTGTCAATATTTAAAGGTGTATTGGCAGGGTTTTAGGGTCGCATTGTCATATTTGCGCCCTACGAGCAAATAAAAAGTTACACAAGAATAAATAATATAGGAGTTCTTATAATACTACATGAGCCCGCGGTTTAGTTCGCCTAGCTAGATATTGTTTTAACGCAATTTTCAGAGAGGTGGAGTACCACTGTCTCATAAAATGAGTGAGACTCGGAAATCTAAGAAAAAGACCTTCAACTCTTTTTCTAACCCTTTTTCCCCTTTCTTGTAGCGATGTTCAGTGGCGAGAACCACTTTCTATCAGGTGGCTATTCCTTGTTTTTAGGAAAACCGTATGACATAAAAAACCAACGACAACTGATAAACAATCTTTGTAACAATCAAGCAAATCCGTCTGTGCGTGAAAAAAAAACAAATCCATCCAAACACACACACGCACACATCACATCCTTACAAACATTCGCGATTTTTCTCATGTTTGTTTTTTGCAAATAAAGCTCTATTTATCTAAACATTCGCGATTATCTTAAGATTTGAAGATTAACGCGTTCGTTAGTGTCACTCTAAAAATCAATCAACTGACAGTAACCTGAATAGAGACAATTGGTTTGACATGGTACCTATTAAATGTGATAATCCACTATTCCGTTGCTAATAAGCGAAACGAAAGGGCCATAGCGTTGGTAGAATACCACCGAACGACGTATTGTAAAGTAGTCTTGGGAAAATGACATACCACTGCCACTGCGTCGAAATTGTAACATTAATACTGAGCAATAGTATTATTCCGACAACTGAAATATTTTTTACACGTAAGTAAACATAAAGTATGATAGTGTTAATGACACTAGTAATGACGAATCAAACCAGTATTTGGACAGTAGTTTTTACATGATCTTTTATAAACATAGAAGGTGGCAGTCAGGATTTTCCTATAATTGCAGACCATCATAATAGTTTCATAGGATCCTAATAAGTGTCAGTGCCAGCTAACAATCTGAGAAATAAAAAAGTTCATGTATGATTTTTCGATAGATAGGGTAGCTAAAAAGTTTATCAAACAACCAGTTAAAATATCTTTAAATTAACTAAACTTTTAATTTGCAAAAAAAACATTAAATTACCTATATACCAGTCTCCGTCCCGTTACCTTCGAAGTAATAGCGCCGAATGCCTAGCGTGCCTAACCTACCTAGGGGTCCTATGTATGTTCCTAACGCAACCTATGTCGTAATACATGTACATAATCAGCGCGTGCCTAGCCTAAAGTGCCATACCACAGTTTTCTCGATGGTCTAAACGTAGCCAAAACTCGTCAATTTAACCTTAGAGTAATAACAATTTATAAAGGGGGTGGGCCTGCACCCGTTTTGATACACCTCAACTGGTGCCAGTCTGGCACACGTCTGAAAAACAATAGAAATGTAATATCACTTTTCAAAGGAAAGTTTTAAATATTTCATAATATTTTGTAGTTAATTATGAAAAAAAAAAACTACAATTTTAGAGTTTTTTTTACGTATTATTTTAATGCTCGGGTTGCCCGATTGTGAAAATAGTTTCCCATTTTAACTATTTTTATTGCTTCGACTGATTAATTTTAAAACAGTTGCTGCTGCTACTGTTATTTACGTAGGTATGTAACACGTTCTCTAATGGAAGTCCTTGTTACGATATCATATACCTAAAATTTTGTTACTTGAAAGTTGAGAAATTTAAACAAACTATTTATTTTCCCGCTTTTTGGAAACTACACCTCCATTGGTAACATTCCGCAAGTGTCAAGTGCATGTCATTAATTTTAAAACAGTTGCTGCTGCTACTGTTATTTACGTAGGTATGTAACACGTTCTCTAATGGAAGTCCTTGTTACGATATCATATACCTAAAATTTTGTTACTTGAAAGTTGAGAAATTTAAACAAACTATTTATTTTCCCGCTTTTTGGAAACTACACCTCCATTGGTAACATTCCGCAAGTGTCAGTCACCGACATGTCATCGAGCGTTTAGTGATTCACTTTGGACAGAGCGCTTGTATGACCCCACTCCATCTAGTAAGTTATTAATCTAAGGTTATAACTTGTAATAGATTATGATCACCGTTTAGCGTGGTTTAGCCCTGTAAAAATTCAGAAATAAAAGGAACAACATGATATTTTTGAGGTACAAATATTTACTCCAAATTCCAAATTCCACTTAGAGCAACGCGGGCTTCCGTCCCGGAACGGAAGCCCGCGTTGCTCTAAGAAATTCCATGTTTAAATTTTTTTGGCGGCAAGGGAATTATCTTTTTTTTTGCGCCCATAAAAGACAGGCAATGGTGACTTTGATCGATATTATCTCTGCATTCTCTCTGCTACCATCATACAGCCACAAAAAATACTTTTTTGTTTTGGCTTTAGATGTTTGCATAGCATATCAAGTAATAAATTTTCATGATTTGATAAAATCAAATAGAGCTGGCTCGTAGGTTGTTACTAATGGCGATGGAATGTCGCAGAATGTTTCGCGTTCCTTTCGAGCAGCTTGGCCCTAATGCAACGTTCATGTTGTAACTTACAACACCACCAACGACGGCACTTCTAGCAACATCACATAGATAATATCTATGTATTTTCTTTAACTTGTCTTACATTACAGCCAGTAGCAGCAACGCATTTTAAATTAATCAAACTCCGCAAACTCCTTTTTTTTAACTAAGACATAATTATTTTTTTACTATGGAATTTGATACTTGGTCCTTGCGTTAAGTAAATTCCAACCGGGAAAAAAATATATACACAAGTCACACACAGCATATTGGCACTTCCCCCTTGACCACGCAAGCGAAGCCGCGGGTAACACACTATATTTTTTAGTTAATAATAAAATAAGGATATCGAACCGAACAATAAAACTTTAGTTGTGATGATGACATCACTATCGTTGATGGCGCGGGATCGCTTCGCAAAACAACAAAAAATTGATGGAAGATTCCGATGGCGAGATAAAATGGCTAAAGGTAGATATTTTAAATACGGGACAAATTTGAAAATCTACTAATAATGATCCTCTAATTTAGTAAACGCATCATACGGTAACTTTTTTATGTGGGTATTTCGTAAGTAATTACATAAATTAGTTTTTTTTTTCGTGAAACCTGTGGCGAAATCGCAAGTTATGACATAAGATTTCATAAAGTCTTGTCAATAAGCGTCTGTCTATTATTCTTGTATCTCTTTTTTTAATATCAAACTACACAATAAACAGGCTTAAAAATTATTGTATTCAAAATTAAAAATATTTTTCTATTTTATTTTATCCCCATGTAAGGACTAGGGTGACCATGATTATTTTAATTTCATTTTGGTCCTTAAAACTAAACTGACAAGTAATTTCATAATTGAAACATGATTGAAACTTTAAAGATGCTGCAAACTTAATATAAATAACTTATTTTATATTTTCAAGTTTTACATTTACTTCACCACAGTTATTAATAACTTATTACTATATTCTTTATGGTTCTCACACAGAATATACGAAAGTATCGATATTTCGTAAATTAACAGTTTCTATGCGTGCATAACACTAATTTAATTGCTAAACCATCCGAAAGTGTTTAGATCAGACGTTTATGCGGTGAAACGCGGCAAAATGAACATTGCCGTCACTTTCTACCAAAATTGATAGAATCGATTCTCTTGGACTTAACATGATATGATAGCAATGGAGACATTCGAAGAATTCGAGGAATTTAATCGTTATAAAGATTTATATTTCTAAAACAAGTTCCTAATCTATGAAGTTGGCCAATTTAAAGTTTTTATTTTCACTGTAGTTGTTACTTTCAATAGAAAGCATGATTTTTACAGATTCGATGATAAACTTATTCCAATAGATTAAATAAGTTTACTTTGCCTATTTTGAGAAAGTATTTATTGACATTTCAAACCGGTATTTTACGTATTGGTTACAACTTATAGACGTTTAATTAAGTCGAATACCCATAATAACAACGTATGAGTGTAGGTTGCTTCGTCAAGAATCTCATCACTCAAAATTCAATGCCGAAACGCCTCCCAGAATATTTTTAAATTGAATATGTTTATTGTGGCTGTCATTTGCACAATAGCTGGCATTGGCAGTATTCTTTCGACTTGCCTAATTAAGCTTGAGTTTCTACTAAACAGACAGCTTATTCTATACCCATTTGCTATTCAAATAGTGTATTCGGGGCCATGGCCACGAGTTCTTGTAACTTTCAAATGCTATCACGTCCAGGGATTCAGGGTTCCAGAGATCTCACAATATTCGATGGATTGTATGAAGTAAAAACACTAGGAAAAGAATAGAAACATTGCTTAAAAATGTTACATCAACTTATCTGTAGTTTAACTAACCGTAACCAGGCCATGAACTTTACAACAGCTGACGTCAGGAGAGGCTTTGCAAATGACTGTAAATAGTAAATACCTACTTCATTATACAGCCTGCACGACTAACTTCAAAGTAAACTTGAATGAATTGAAACCGTAACCAGGATGACGTCATTTTAGGATGTTCGTTTTAAGATAGTTACATTTTCATTGCAAACTTCAAGCAATGGATAAGTAAAGTTACTAGACATCACTAGATCCAGAACCATAGCTATCAAATAATTTTGAAAATTGCGAAGATTTTTAGCAACGTTTGCTTACAGAGAAACTGCAACCAAATATTGCATTGTTTAACTCAATCGCATGACGTCACAAATGGAATGAATAAAAATGTTATAACGAGTAATATTACATTTGCACATGTAAATAAAATTAACTACCGAGACATTTGGGAGTTGCAGCAATAATACCGCATACTGACAGACGGGAGTCAGCGCCTTCTCACACAGAGTGATTTTATAACATAAAATGTTTGATGTGCCATGCGGGCGATTTGGATTTTCGTCAAAACCTTCAAATTTAAATGTAAGTTTTATATAATGTTTTTTTCACATATTCGTGTTCAGTATCAGCAGTATTCAGCAGTAGATACGCCTCCAAAAATATTGCAACTGTACAAAACCATACATTGTATAAGCCGCTACATATTCCTAAGACAGTAATCTCTACAGCCAGTCTATTGAATTTATGATGAGTATTAAAATACTACCTATGGTCTATAATCCAATTGGTATAAAAGTAGCTTAGATGTATAGCCTCTATCGCTTCCTCTTAGTACTTGGGTAAGCCCAGTAGCTTGTATTGAACTTTATAGTATTACGAAGTCATAATTTTATTACCTAACTAACCTGTATGTAGGTCTACCCTTGGGAAGATCAGGACCGTTTATTTGCTACAAAAGAAATAACTTGCATACTCTTTACTTTATTTTGCATCTCGCAAATAAACTCTAAATCATATACCGCGCGAGTATTGATGTGGCGTTACAAAAAATTGAATTTCTAACACATATTCGCATAGTTTATTCTGTTTATTAATCGGCCTGCGATGGAATCCTTCATAGAGCGGAACTTTCGTATTGCGAAAATTTCAAACGTTTTAAAATTGCTCACTGCCTCAATGATCGTAGTAATTAGATTTAATTTACGGATACTATTAATGACACGTAACTATTTTGTAACACATTTCCGTACATTTTTGCAAAATCGTATTACTGACCCTCAACAAGACAGGATATCTTTACCTACCATTAAATTATGGGAGTTATGATTGAGATACATGCGGCTGAGATGGAGGTATCGAGTGACTATTATTGGAGAGTTGCACAATTTTAAAAAAAAGTTAATAGCACATTACATTACATGGCTGTAACTGTCAAAATAAAGAAAAAAAGATTATAGCTTCATATTTAATTAGAGAATATTAAAATTCGTTTCTGCAACTGACTGTTAGTAGGTAGTAGTACCAAGTTCATTAAATTATATTTCAATAATTATTAAATAAATAAATAATTTCTCAATTTTATTTGTTGGTAACTTGTATGTAAATTTTTGAACCTATTTATGGTCAGCTAGTTCCTTGACGCAAGGTTAGTGACCGGGGTCAACACTAGATCGCGGCGTGGCAATAATTATTATCCTTGATGGGGTAGTTTAAAAAAACACCGTGTATGTTACCTATGCAATTTACCGGCGGCGGAACAAATGCCGGTAAATTTACACTATAGATAACAATATTGTTTGTTATTAAATCGAAAGCGGTTCGAACGGTAACATTAGCTATATCTATCGAAATTCCGCCATAAACATTATTCAAGACGTTGTCATTCACACTATTGTATAGCCTACATACGGATATGCATGTTGTCCTCAAAACCGAAATTGGATGGTGGCCCTACATTTACCAAAGTGTCAAAAACAAGAAATTTTTGAATTTAGAATCGTTTCTATTCCGTAATCTGTCCGTATCCGTATTACTTCTAGAGCCGTAGAGAATCCATAGATCAGTATTTTAATCAAAAGCAAAGGCAATAATAACAGAACCTCAACGTCACCCCGACACGTACACTATAGAAGTAGGTAGACTTACAGGTAAATACGCCGAGACACCCAAAGTTCCTTGAAAACCTCCGTCAACTTTCACTAAACTTCATAACACAAATAGGGAGCACAGTTGTCACAATATTATTCACTTATTGATGGCAAATAAACACTCGTAAAACGGCAATTTACACACATATTTTGATTACACCGTATTTTAACAGATACAAAATCCGCTGCCGCCACTGCGCTGTCGCAAACGAATAAAAAGACTGGTTGTTCGGACTTGGAGGTTGTGCGAACGCAACACCGCATTCCACGAGTTCTAATCGAGGCACGTAAACTGCAGCTTTCTCGCTCTAACCAATGACGTAGCAGCTTGACGACAAGAGATAGAAATATAAAGCTCATACGTAAAGGTTTTACTTGTGCTATAGGTAGGTAGGTGTAGGGCCCGTTATTCATACTCTAGTAAACGCGTTATTAATAATTAATAAATAAAAATATAAGTGATTGGTAAGCTTAACCAATATAAGATTAGTGCTGTTTTGTTTAATTATATTTCTTCAACTTTACCTAAACCTAATAGCACCGAATAGGCAGATAAAGAATTATAAAAAAATATGTAGGTAGGTAGGTAGTTGATAAAAAAAATCTTGATACCTAAGTAAGTAGGTAGAAGGTATGTACATACTTATTTTAATTTTACCAAACTAATTTGAAAGAAAGAAAAGTGGTTTATTTGACGTAGGTAATAAAAAACACAAATAACAATATTTTCATTTAATCATACTTCAATTAAACCTTACAACTTGATTTGTCATAATTTATAAATAACACCTATATAAAATTTATTACTTGGAACTGGATTGGAATTGATTGGATGCCTACTCTTAGGTACCTACCTATAATATTTAATCAATTCCTTCTTTACTGCCCTCTTCATCTCATTACTTCTTTAATTCTATTTTACTGTCCCTAGCCCTAAATACAAATCATACCTACATATTTATTTACTGCCAGTTTTCTTTTAGCAATTCACAGTATTTATGCCGAAATAGCATTGTTTAAAATTAAGGCGTTTTATGTGGGTATCTTGTGCATTCAATATTGAACCTTGATGTTAAAAATCGTAATAATCTTTTGTTATAATTTTGAAGAAAGGTACATACATAGTAAAATCTTTTTATGATTTTTATTTAAAATCTCTTTTATGTTTTTTTCTTATTTGCCAGGTAGATAGCGTCCACTCGTTTATCAGTTGCCTCCGGTGGCAAATGGGAACATGGGAAGTCCTTGCCCCCACTTGGGAATTTTATTCCCATCTGCCACCGGTGGCATATCTCGCGGGGCAACTGGGATTATACAAAGGCGTCCACTTGGGTTTGTGATTAAAAATTTAATTTCTGTGTGTTTCAAAGTTTGATTAATATTAATGATAGTACAAATAATAGGTAGTGAAAAGTTCAATAGTGAAGAAAACAGGTTATAGCAAATACTATAGAATAGATACCCACTTAGGACTTGGCAA